>CM028129.1:1243717500-1246438750 GCA_016271365.2 Neoceratodus forsteri | reverse complement strand
CTTTTGATAGTTCTGTTTGGCCTGGTTTGTTCATGGGCTAGCTGGGTATACCTTGCCACCCTTTGGTGCATTTCTCTAACATAATCAAGGGTAGTGGGGTTCTTCCAAGTTTTTGTATCTTCCCATTGTTCCCTGACCACATCTAGGAGGCCTCTGGGATTCTTGCCATAAAGTAACTCAAAGGGTGAGAATCCTGTTGATGCCTGGGGGATCTCCCGATATGCAAACAGTAATAATGGTAAATACAGATTCCAGTGTTTACCCTCATCCTCCACATATTTCTGTATCATTTTCTTTAATATCTTGTTGAAGCGCTCAACCAAGCCATCAGTTTGGGGGGTGGTATGGAGAAGTGTATACTGCTTCCACTCCCAGGGCTTGATAGAGACGCCTCAACATGACAGAACAGAAATTAGTTCCTCTATCTGTGAGAATAACCTTGGGTATGCCTACCCTACTAAACATTTTGAGCAGTTCTTCAGCTATCCTTTCAGCCATAACAGTTAGCAAAGGAATGGCCTCTGGGTACTTAGGTTTGCCCTCATACTATGCGACTATGCTACTATTTCCTTTTGTACTTTTGGGAAGGAGCCCTATAATATCCATGGCCACACGCTCAAAAGGAACTGTTACCAATGGCAGTGGCTGCAGGGGAACTTTGTCTTTTTTTGTGACCGGGGCTACCTTTTGACACTTGTCACAGCTTTTACAGTATTCTGCTACCTGGTCATGAATACCAGGCCATGAGAATATGTATACAGCCTCTTTAGGGTCCTATCCTAACTGCGTGACACCCACAGGGCACATCATGAGCCAAAATATCTACTACTCCCTGTATTGGCTAGGGACCACCAACTGATCCACACTCTCTCTTGTTTTGGGATTTATACATATTCTATATAGTTTTCCCTGTTGAACCCTGTACATAGGAGGCGTACTTTCTACCTCCTCAGGAACAACCTGTGAAAACAAAGGCGTTAGTGTGGCATCCTTCTTTTGATCCTCAGCAAATGACTCTAACATAGTAGCTCTAAGCACCACATCATCAACAACACTTAAGTCCTTTTTCTTAGTCCAGTTAAGTTTATCAGTCTTCTCTGACTTTTGGACTTTGTGGTTTCCCAGGTGCTTGAATAATGTGTCATCAAAGGAAATAATTCTGCAACAGTTCTTTCTTGTCGAGCCTGAGCTCAGTGGTCTAACACAAACTGATGAGGAGGCAGTGAGCAAATCACCAAAAGTAGGAAAGTCATGACCCAAAATAACAGGGACTGGTAATTTTGGCACTACCCCCACCTTCATATGATGAACAGTACCTTGAACACTAATAGTTGCTTCTTGCAAAGGGTTGAAGTGAGTGTCCCCATGTACACAGGTAACCCCCGGTTTTTCATCACTTAGTGTCTGAGATGCCCCACAGAATACATCAGCATATGCCAGAGTTTGCTTGCTCCCAGAATCGACTAAAGCAGTCACATCATGCCCTTCAATGTTCACAGCCATTGTATATTGCCCCTAATTTGCCAAAGCTAGGTGAGAGGGTTCAGTTTTCTTTTTAGGGCAAAATCTGGCTATGTGTCCCTTGGCCTTACAGTCCCGGCAAATAATATCTGGGTTATATGGCCTGCTATTTTTCTTATAGGGTGAAGTACTGGAAACATTAGTAGAAGGGGTAATAGATGTTTGTCTTACTGTAGTGGTGAATGGGGATGTCCCATGAGATCCTTTCTGTTGTTGTGGACGAGCTGTCAAGAAGTCCTCAGCTAGGCTGATGGCTTTTTCTTCTGTTTCTGGTCTGTGTTCTCTTAACCACATCTGTACTTCATGGGGCAATATCTTTATAAATTGTTCCAAGACTATGAACTCTACCACTTGCTGCATAGTTCTCACAGTGGGCTGTAGCCATTTGGTGTATAAATCCTGCAACCGAACATAAGCTTCTTGTGGAGTATCAGGTGTATAATACTGAAATGTCCGGAATCTTTGGCGGTACATCTCTGTACTGATATTGTACCATTTAAGGATTGCCTGTTTTACATGATCATAGTTCGAGGCATTTTGTGTCTCTACATGGCTATAAGCCAACTGAGCTCTTCCTGTGAGGTAAGGGGCTAACCGAATGGCCCATTGGTCCCTAGGCCACCCACAGGCAGTTGCTACTCTTTCAAATGTAGTGATGTATGCTGCTATATCATCATTGTCCATTAACTTAGATAACTTAATATCCCTGGGCCCTTCACTTGGTGGGTTGGGTCTGGCAGTCCCTATAGTCTGTATAGCTTTAAGGGTCTCCACCCACCTGGCCTCGTTCTGGCATTGGTCTCTTTCTCTTTGTTTCTCAATGTCCATCTGTTTCAAACACAGTCATCTGAGTAGGTCTTGCATATCAGAAGGGGGTGCTTCTTCCTCTTCTTCCACTGAATTCTTGTCCTCACCCCCAATGGCTCCTTCTTCTTTCATGTCACTCTTAGTGCCTTTCCGCCTGATGTCACCCAGTCCACTGGCCAATGGAACCTGGTACTTGTCTACCATTGTTCTGGTCAGAACTCCTTCAGGTGTGGGTGTTTCCATCTTTCCCTGCTTCTTTTGCTCCTCCATGATGTCTCTGGACGATATCCACCAGAAGATCAACTTCCTCTTTAGATCCCACTGCTGACACTAACTTGTACTCGTGGGATCAAATGGAGTCCAGCACATGGTCAGGATTGTAGAAATCAAACTTAAATTTATTCATACAGCAGGAAAAATAAATGGACTAAAGGCGAAAAAATAAAATAACACTAAGCAGAAAGAAAAAGAAAATACAATTCTACAGTTACATTCACTGAAGAAAGGGTTTGCCTAGAAACTGGCCAGACAACTGGTAGGCTTGCCTCCCTAACATACACTGACTTTATACACTCTTTTGCACTCAGTATATACTGTGGTCAGATCACATGATACAGGAAAACTCCTCCCTATACAGAATGAATCTAACTTTAACAGCAAACACAGTTTATATTTCACCTGAGCTTCAGTTTAGGCATTCATTTCATCAATACATGGTTTTCTGGTTCATTAAAGTTAAAAATTACAAGTAATTTCATATGTTACCCTTTTTCTGAGAGCAGCAGTCTCCTCCCATCAGCTTTCATCATAAAAGAGGTGGAGCAAGGGCCGGACGCCACTATAGACAGATGGAAAGCTGAGAGGAGAGGCTGCTGAACAAACAAGCCATTTTCAGGTCAGTTGTTTTTACCATTTACAACATTTGGAGCAAACAGTTTATACAGTGTGATTAGCTTAACAATATAAGCTACCTAATATAATTCAGCCAGGTGGCTTTACAAACACCAAACAGTTCAAACCCTGCTTTACTTTTGAATGTTTGTACACAGTTTGCTGGCTACAAGAAACTGTATTCGCTTCAGTGACTTCACTTGCACTGAAATACACTAACAAAATACAAACCCTGAGGTTCTAAGCATCAGACTAAAGCACTACTTTCATTTTTCAGCACAGACATGGAAGTGCTAACTAAACTGCAAAAATACACACGAAGTCTTAAAAACCTTCTATGTGAAACTAGATGGGGGATTTTCCACAGTCAAACAGCAGTTTTGGCAATATCTGGGTGAAAAACAAAGAAAGAGGACACAAAGGGAGAATAGGGAGAGAGAGACTACTCACAGGTGGCCATTCCATGAGCAGGGGAACAGATGAAATAAACAAAAGAATACAGGGACAGAAGAGAGAGCAGAGAGCTAAGTACTGTTGCAACAGGTTTCTACACAGAGGGAAAGTTCCTGTTTTCCAGCCCAAATAATTGAAAACTTTAGCTGCCATTTGACTGCAGATAGGTATTTACAAACACCCATTTAACACTTCAAAATACACAGGGACAGAGAGCAGACAGCCCCTACCACATTATTCAAAAAACAAGTTCCCATTATAAGTCAATGGGAAAAGTTAACAAAAAGTTTGAAAGTGTCGCAAATGCACTTTTTAGTGTCGTAAATGGCCCTAGTAGTGTCACAAATCCGCCATTTTGTTTTCAGTTACTGATCACAGAAATGCTTGGCATTTAAAATAGGGACCATCTAGTGACATAATTATTTTCGTGTTTACCTGTTCGAGCCCTGAGGATGCTAACCGTGTCTTTATTTTGGGGTTAAACAACCCAGAAATATGTTTTACAAACTTCTGGGAAAAGTAGTGTTGCACTTGCGACACTTTCGCAAATTTTTGTGAAAGGTGTCACAAATCACGACACTACTTTTCTAGACTATAGCCAAAATGACAGGAATTCTTTGCCACACTGCTGCAAAAAAAATGGTTTGCTATTTTGGGCTGAAATTGGGAGGGAAGGCAGGCAACATCTCATAGATGTGCCTTTTGGTGGTTTGGTGACAAAACATTGCACAGATGCAAAGTTACGGTACTCTGAAGTTGACTTTTTTTCCCATAGACTAACATGGTGGTGTCCGCCTTGCCTTTCGGGGCTTGTATCTCGGAAACAGTGTGAGATATCGAATTTTCATTGCAACGATGTGTAGCCCCATGGGGTACGCATTTAGTGAAAACCTAGCCAGGAAACTCAGGAATAATGTGAATTTTTTTTTTCTACATCGTACGGTTACTGAGATGTTACCATTTTAGTATTACAACTGCTTGTTTTCTGCTCCAAGACCCATTATTATGCATACATTCTTGGTTTTCACTGTGTTTCTCAATGGAGCTTTTGGGGAACAATATGGTGTGCGCTCCACTTACTGTTACACGTAGGCTTTACTCTTCTGTTTCCATGTTCATTTGTGTTACTGTTCCCATGTACGGCACCATATGTGTTACCCTTTGCTTTTCCATTTCCGTTACTGTTACCATTTGTGTCTCCACTACTGTTTGTGTTTATCTTTCGCTTAGCATCACTGTGCACTTTACCATTTTTGTTGGCGACCACCCTTCCATTTTTGTTTGTGTTTGTCTTTCATTTTGCGTCATCGTTGTTCTTACCATTACCATTTGTGGTTCCAATTGCGTTCCCATGCCCATGTGCATTACAGTTTGCATTTCCATACCTGCTTACTTTTGCGTTTCTGTTTTCTTTGGCATTATTGTTGCTGTTACCATTACCATTTGCATTTACAATTGCGGTACTGACACCGTGCGCATTATGGTTTGCATTTCCGTACAAGCTTGCGTTTGCGTTTCTGTTTCTGTTTCCTTTCACGTTACTGTTGCTGTTACAGTTATCATTTGCATTTACAATAGTGGTACCATGACCGTGCGCATTACCAGTTGCATTTCCATATGCACTTGCGTCTCCGTTTGCATCACTGTTCACTTTGGTGTCACTTTGCACCTGCGTTTCTATTAACACTTGCTTTACAATTTACATTTGTGTCACCATGTGTGTAACCATTACCGCTTGCGTTTGTGTTGCTGTTGCTGTTAATATGTCACAAAAAATCACATGGTGGGAGCATTCTGTTCACTATTTATAGTCCTCATACTCAAAAAGAAGGGAAATCAGATGCAAAATACTCCGTTTAATGCATCAGTTAGGGTTGTTCCACAGCGACAAAAGTGAGGAAATTTGGTGTTAGGGTTGGGGTCGTCGGTCCTAACTCTCACCCCTTTTTCCTATGTCTCAGCTTATTCATGCATGTGATGGGGTGAGAGTTAGGGCCAATGACCCCAACGCACACCCCGATGCCAGTTGGGGGGGGCTGGTTAAGGGGGTGCAAGGGTGGTTTTCAACCCTAACACTGAATTTCCTCACTTTTGTCACTGTGGAACAGCCCTAACTGATGCATTAAATGGAGTTTTTTTGCCTCTTTTATATATATATATATATATATATATATATATATATATATATATATATATATAGCATTGAGCTTCATTAAATTATTTGTCAATGCTGTACAGTAACACATTTTAACATTTTTAGTATATTGCTATGATAAATTAATGTGGAATGCCATTATAGTGTCAGGTCTCTGTTATTTTCTTTATGTTGCATTGTAAACATAGGAGTTCGGATAGATGCACATTCCGCTTAAATGCACATTTTCTTGCTGCAAAACGAGTGTGCATTTAAACAGATTTCACTTTATTAACTTCTTATTGGGTGGGGGGAGGAGGAGGAGGAAAAGGACTGAATGCTGCCTGGAGCACTTTACAACCAAATTCTGATTGGGTGGTTAACCCTGTGTCTAACCAGTAAAACCTTGTCAAAGTGTGAGGTGAAGACCAAGTAGATGCCTGGCAGATTTCTACTATTGATGCAGAATTGCATTCTGCTGAGGAGGTAACCATGGCCCTAGTGTAGTGGGTCCTGATTTGTGATGGAATAGATGTCCCATCTGTTTTGTAAGCCTTAGTGATAGTATCTCGCAACCACCTTGCTATTGTGGATTTCGAGGCTTGTAACCCCTGTTTTGGTCCCTGTGGAATACTGAACAATCTATCTGAACTCCTGAATCCTGCTGTTCAAGTGAGGTAAGTTTTAGTGGCCCATCCCTTGGCCAGACAAGCAAGGTTCTCCCTGTGGGGATTCTCTTCTCCTGGGTTGAATGTAGGGAATGAAATCTGCTGAGCCAGGTGGAAGATGGAAGCTATCTTGGGAACAAAGGATGGTACTGTTCTGAGAACTACTGTATCTGGAAAAAATTAATAAATGGTTCCCTACATGACAAGGCCTGAATCTCACTGGTCCTCCTGGTTGATGATATGGCCACCAGAAACACAGTCTTCATGGTGAGGATTGGTATAGCTACTGATTCCAGTGGTTTGAAGGGAACTTTGGCCAAGGCACCCAGTACCAGATTGAGGTGCCACAGAGCTGTAGTTGGTCTAGGAATACATTTAATATTGGTACTGTAGCAGCTTTTAAAAATGTTTGGACCAGAGGATTTGACCCTGGTAAGGGTTCATCCATCTCACCATGGATTGCTTTGATGGCTGACTCCTGAACCCATAGGGATGAGGAAGTTAGCCCCTTGTCAAGCCATTCTGCAGAAACTCTAGAATATGTATGATGGTGCATTCTGAGGCTTCTGATTCCCTTGCCTAGCACCAAGACTTGAATACAAACCAATGACAGCTTTAAGTTCTGTTAGTGGAGTCTCTTCTGGCCTGTAACATTGTATAGGCCACCTTACCCGATACCCCTAATTTCAACAGTCTAACCCACTGAGCGGCCATGCTGTTAGTCTCAGAGCCTGTGGATCTTCATGCCAGATCAGGCCTTGTCTCAGAAGATCCTTGTAAGGTGTTAGAGTCATTGGATTGTCTATCAGCATTCTCTTGATTGTGGCATCCCAAGTTCTTCTTGGCCAGAATGATGCAATCAGGAGTACCATGCTGCCTGTGTCCCGTATCTTCTGTAGTACTTGTGGTATCATTGAGATTGGAGAGAACACATAGGCCCCTTGAAAGATTCACTGGGTAGAGATTACATCGATCCCTGCTATGTCCTTCTCCTTGCATCTGGACAGCAACACTGGTAATTGTGTGTTCTTTGATATCGCCATGAGGTCTAACTGGAATGGACCCCATTTTCTCTGGAGCCTTTTGAAAATTTCCAGGTTGAGTTGCCACTCCCCCTGCTGCAATGACTGTCTGCTTAACCAGTCTGCTTTCGTGTTCAGGTTCCCGGCTAAGTGGACTGCTGAGAGACTGATCAGATGTTTCTTCATCCATATCATTGACATCTCTGTCTCTCAAGCCATGGCTTTGCTTCTTGTTCCCCTTTGTTTGTTTATATAAGTCATTGTGACTGCTGTCTGTGTATATCTTTACATGACATTTTCTGACATGTGTTTCAAAGTGTCTGAGAGCTAGTCAAATTGCCCTGTTTTCTAGAATATTGATCAGGAGGCAGGACTCTGCCTTGTTCCATTCTCCCTGAATTGATTGCCTGTTCAGCACAGCACCCTAGCATAATAGACTTGCATCTGTTTCTAGTGTTCTGGATGAGCGGTTTTCCAAAATTGCTGCTTGTCATAGGTTGTTTGGGTTCATCCACTGTCTTAGAGACCTTTTCACTACTGCTGTTATGGTCACTCTCTGGCTGTAATTCTGTGAGTGGTATTTCCAGTTGTCCAGGAGAAGGTGATGTAGGTGTCTCATATGCGCTCTCACCCAGTCATGTAAGTCTATGCAGGCTGCCATCAGACCAAGTAATTACATTAGGTGCCACACTGTAGTTGTTTTATTCTGCAGGACCCATTTGCAATGTGACACTATGGTTTCTATTCTATTTTCTGATGGTATGACCGTGCCTTTTTCTGTATCGAAGATTGCACCCAGATGTTCAATTATTGTCGATGGTGTCCACTGACTCTTGGCTTCGTTGACTATCCATCCATGACTTATCAGTTGTTGGGCTCAAGAGGTCTCTTTCTGTGACTCTTCTAGTGATCTTGTCCTTATTAACCAGTCGTCTAGGTAAGGTATTACCTGTGTTCCATCTGTGCGCAACTTCACTGCCAATGGAGTCATCACTTTGGTGAACACTCATGGGGCTATTGCTAGGCTGAAAGGAAGGTATTGATATTGGAAATTATATCCCAGTACACAGAATTGGAGAAATCATTGATGGGTGGGTCTGATTGGAATGTGTAGATACGCATCCTTCAGATCTATGGATGTTAGAACAACGCGACTGTGGATTGCCGCAGTGGTGGAGCGTAGAGTCTCTATCTTGAACCCCTGGTATTTTATGAACTTCTTGATAAATTTGAGATCCAGGATGGGTCTTAGGTCCCCTGTCTTTTTTGAGACCAGAAAGAGTACTGAGTAAATACCTGAACATTGCTCTTGTTTTGGAACTGGAATAATGGCCTTGCTGTGGAGTAACTGATTCAAGATGGCTCTGGCTTGATTTATTGTTCCCCTGTCCCCGGGAATATGGACTGTATAAATCTTTCCCTTCTTGGTGTGATGTTGAACTCTATAGCATCTCCCTGATATACTATCTCTTTGACCCATTTGTCTGAGATTGAGCCAGCCCAGGTTGCCGAAAATTGTTGCAGTCTGCCTCCCACTGCTTCTGCTGCCCCATGACCCGTGGACTCTCACTGGCAGAATCCCCAGTTGGAACCATTTAGTTTGTATCCTTGCTTGTTGTTGTTGTAGTGTCCTCCATGCCCTCTGTTATTCTGGTAGTGTGGTTTACGATTAAAGAAGTTTGGTTTAAACCCGAATGAGTGCTTTTCTTGACCATGTTGACCCTGGCCCCTTTTCCCTCTGTTGGCGTAGTTGTGTACCTTGTTGCTACAAAATGATGGCAGGGTAGTCTGACCACCCTGTTTTTCCTTGTCATCCCCCTTCGTGAAGTCAAATTCCTCTATACTGAGGCCAAAAACTCTGTCTCCTGAAAAATTGAGTTTCAGTACTGCTCTTTGATTCTTGATCTGCATTCCATAGTTTGAGCCAGATGTGCCTTCTGGCTCTATTAATTGATGCTGCAAACCTCGATGACATTTTAAAGCTATAAATTGTTGCATCTGCCATGTATTTTAAGGCTTGTATGGCATAGTCTATTGTAGTGCTGTGCGCTCTAGAGGAGGGGCTGTCCCGTCGAGTGGTCTCCAGCCATCTCAGGACTGCCCTGAATGATATGTAGCTGCCATGGAGGCTCGCATAGTCATTGTCATCATGTCATGGACTTTTCTGATGTCATCTACTTTCCTGTCAATTAGGCCTCTCAGTGCCGAGGCTGATTCTGAGGGCAGTACAGTTTTATTACTGAGCAAGGAGACTTCTGCATCTACCTTAGGGTTTACTGACCATATTTTCTCTTTTTCCTGTGCCAAAGGGTACATTTTTTCAAAGATCCCTTTCTCCCTGGTTTTGAGAGGTTAGAATGCTTCCCATTCCTTAGCCAGTATACTTTCCAGTGCCTTACAGACTGGGGAGAATGCTGATGATTGAGTTCCCTTACTAGGGGATTCAGTCTACTGTCTGGTTGTTTGATAGGTTTGTTTATGTGTAGGGTTTCACAGATTACCCTAATCAGTTCAGGAATGATGTCAAAGGAACATAGTCTGGCTGACATGTCTTTGCTGACGTCCTCTTCATTGTCAGGGGTATCATCATCGGATTCCTGTGATAAGTCATCTGGGTCAGGATTCTCTGCGCCCCCTAGGCCTCATAGGATAGGGCACCCCCCATCTGGATTTCTGGATCTTTTGTCTGTTCCCAGAGAGTCTATTTTGTCTAGCAGCTTTTGGAATGTTCTACCATGACACTGTGTGAAGAGGTGGAAGCACTATCAGTAATGGCGTCCTTCTCTGTGGACCCTGAAGCCAGCATGATGTCTTGTGGCTCAGAATCTAGCATACATAGGGAGCAGAGATCCCATTTTTCTTTGGGCAATAAATAGTTTGTGCATTTCCTGCAGGTTTGCCTTATTTTCACATAATAACCCTGTAAAAACATAAGGTTGAAAGCCCGCTTTAGGTTATCTGTGTACTCTGGGTGGCTTATGTATTAAACCAGTAGAGTTACTATTACCCAGTTTTTTCCTAGCCTCTATTTCTGCATCATCCACAATTTTATACAACTGGCAGAATAAGTGCCTAGCCCATAGTCACCTAGAACACCTGTAATTCACTGCGTGCTTCATACAATGGGCAGAGTAAGGGAGTTGCTCATAGTGACCTAGCACACCTTAAAGTAACTGCATTCATCATATAAATCCCCTGTGTACTGGGGTGTATTGCAGTCCTATTATGTTATGGGCTTTAGAAGCGTTTTTCAAAAGTTAAAAAATTAAACATCACTATACCTCTTTAAGGAGTTTATAAGGTGCATTGTCCCTGTACCTTTAACAATGCTGCCATCTATTATTGCGGACGTCATCTGGTGAAAGGTGAGGTGCATCTGAAGGGTTCCTCTGTGTTATGGGCAGCTTCTTATTGGGGGGGGAGTCTCTTGGGAAGATCTATGTAAGGAGCGAGACTCCCAAGATGGTGGCGCCACTCCCCATAATGGATCCTCCTCATGGCACTCTGTTCAAAAAAGAGGAGATCCACGGGGAGATAGAAAGCCAATCCTCCATTATTTCCTCATTTTGAGATATCTCAGCCCCCGTCAACCAACCTCAAAAATGGCCAAGACGTTCCCAACTGAGGATGCACTCTGGATGTCTCTGAGGCTGAGCATGAGCATGGGTGATGAGTTGCAAGGATGCTGCATCTCAATGGAGAAGGCAAGCAACTGCTTCAGGAATGCTGATGGTCCTCAGGACCGAGGGGGACTGGGGCAGTTAGGATTTCTATATCCTGTATTCTGTGCTCTGCAGTACTCACGGTTGAATGAGGTAAACCACGAGGTGTAGCAGGCCCTGTGAGCCATAAACTGGAGGTGGTTCCCCGCAAAATGGTGTCCTGCATCCCAGGCTGAACAAGGGAAGCCTGGGAGAGTGCAATAAGCTGGCATACTACAAGGCAGCAGAACAAGGAGAAACCGGGGGGGGGGAAGGGGACATTCTGCTGAAAATTCTAACTATTACTGCACCACAATACATAATCTGTCCAAACCAACTTAAGCAACAATGCAAGGCAAATTAAGGTGGTGCTGTGGCTGACCAAACATCAGCCCTATTCTTTATGACAGTAAATGGGAGGTATATCCTAAACTAATGATATATTGTTACCTTAATGTCTGTTTGGCACAGAGCCAAGTAGAATGTAACCAGCCTGGTGAGATTTACAAATTAAACTGGGGGTCCTGGGAGCAAGGAGGGAGGAGACAGTTCGAATTTCAATTTGGAATTCCCTTGTGCATCAGCCTCTGAGGAGAGCTCTCAAGAACACATGTGTTGAGACTTGGAGTGCTGTAAATAGGTGTGATAGATAGTATCTGTTCAGTATGTTAATGTTACTGTTGTCATCCTCCATGTTGCCCCCCGTCCTCCCCCTTCAGTCTCACTATCCCTTCCTTCGCCCTTTTTTATTCACTTATGTACCTGTAAAAGGTTTTGTCCTCTCTAAACACTGATTTTGCAATGCCTCTTCTGTCTGGGCTTTGTCTTCTCTTACTGACCTCTCTGCTTCCCTTTTTATGTTGGCGCACTTGTGCAGCCAACATCTTGTGGTAGTGCAGCTTTGGAGGCTCAGTCACTGTTGGGTGAATGCAGGGCATGCACCAGTAGGTGCGTCCCTCATTCCCCAATCAGCCTGTATGCCAGCGCCACACCATGCGTACATAATGTGGCAAGCACATCTAAGAAAAGGTCCACTGCAATCCAAGCAAAGCTCATCAGATGCAGCTGACCTTCCCTTGATGTGCTCACCGACATTATGAGCATGGCAGCACAGTGGCTGCCAAACTACCGACTTCAGGGGTGCCCAATCCCCGTGTCGGTTAATCCTGTCTCTCTGTATGTGCTGACGGGGGAGACCACTCCCTGTTGGCATAAATCACCCCCCCATTGTTAAATGCCAAGGGGGGTGCCCAATCCCCCTCAGCTCAGCCCCCCTTTCTTTGTGTGCCAATGGGGGAGCCCAGTCCCCATTGGCATTAAGAACCCCCCATTGTTAAATGCCAAGGGGGTGCCCAATCCCCCTTGGCTTGGCCCCCCCACTTTCTTTGTGTGCCGACGAGGGTGCCCAATCCCCCATTGGCTACAGACCCCCCAAACATTTAGGTGGCACACTGGTAGTCCACCTCAGCATGTCAAATCCCCTAAAACAAGAAAACTGTCCCATGATTTTTTTTTTGTCACCTGTAAAACGAAAACGGTCCCTTGTAGTCTCCCTGCCCCCTACCCACACCCATCCTCTGCGCACCCTGCCTCTCCACACCCCATACTTACCTGTGGAGTCTGGCGCAACGATCTTTGGTGGACTGGGAACACATCTGTACTCTTCAAAGCCGACCGCGAACTGAGGAAATGCCGGTAAGCTGTATAATGGAATAAATAGGGTTTTTTCAACTTTGCTGCATATCGCAGGCATTTTTGGGAATTTTGGCCCCAAATTTTCAACATGGGGTTTTTAGGACCTCTCCTCATGAATTCTTGCACTGTCATGGCGTTATTCAGTCCTGAAAGGTGATTTTACAGTCACTGTATGGAATCACCTTTTGGGACTGAGTAACGAAATGACAGTGCCACTGTTCATGAGGGGAGCTCTCAAAAAGCCTATGTTGCAAATCTGGTGGGAAAAATCCAAAAAATGACTGTTTTACGAGCGTGTGTTGCACAGTTGCTACGCATGCTCGTAAGTTAGCGAATTCGCAATATTTTCATGCTAGATTCTCATCATTGGCATTTTTCCACACCTTCTTGTGAACTGTACAGCTGTCACTTTTCAGATCCTGGATGAAATGTGTTTTCACACTTCCGGCGCAGAATATTGCGGTCGCTGTGTGAAATCAGTGTTCGGGACATATTGCAAAAATGACAGTGACACTTCATGAACAGAGGTCCTAAAATGCCAGTGTTGAAAATTTTGTGACAATACTCCATAAAATGACTGTGTTATGAGCATGTGTTGCGCAGTTTGCACGCATGCTCGTAAGTTCGCAAACTGATAATATTTTCACTCCAGATTTTCAACAGTGCCATTGTTCTGCACTTCCTAATGAACAGTACAGCTGTCATTTTTCACATCCTGACCAAAATATGTTTTCGCAGTTCTGGCATAGAATAGCACAGTCACTGTGGAAAGTCCGTGTTCGAGACACATTATGAAAATGGCAGTGACACTGTTCATTAGCAGACGTCCTAAAATGCCTATGTTGAAAATTTGGGGACCAAAGTCAATAAAATTTGTGTTTTACGAGCGTGCATTGTGCAGTTTACATGCACGCTCATGACTTTGTGAATTTGTAATAGTTTCACTCCAGCTGTTCATCACTGGCATTTTTCCATACCTCCTTATGAACAGTACAGCCTGCTGAAATGTGTTTTCACACGTCCGGCGCAGAATTGCATGGCCACTGTGCGAAATCAGTTTTTGGGACAGTTTGAGGAAATGACGGTGACACTATTCATGAGCAGAGGTCCTAAAATGCCTATGTTGAAAATTTGGTGCCAAAAGTCCATACAGTTGCAATGTTGCAAGCGTGCATTGCGCAATTTCCATGCACCCTTGTAACTTCGTCAATCTGCAATATTTTCATGCCACATTTTCACCTCTGGCATTTGTGCACACCTCCTTATCAACAGTCCAGCTATCATTTTTCACAGCCTGCCCAAAATGCATTTCTGCAGCTGTGGCGCACAATGGCGTGCTCACTGTGCAAACTCACCTTTTGGGACATATTAACAAAATCACAGTGCTATGCATCTCTAGCTCCACCACTGCCAATGTCAGCGTGACAACATTCAGCATTGACAAATGCTTTTCTTCTCCTGGTACTTCTCCCTATCCCCTTCTGCCTGTGTCTTTTTGTATTGCCTGAATGTGATCTGTTTAGCTTTCACTTTCTCTGCCACCTCCTTGGAAAATCATAATGACCTCCTCTTCCTTTTCCCCTTGCTAACCTGCTTAATGCATAATTGTATTGCTCTTGTAATCCCTGTTTTAAATATTGCCTACTGTTCCTCCACCACCCCAATTCCCTCCCATTCCTATTATTGCCTCTTTCAAGCATGTCCCCATTTTCCCAAAATCTGCCCACCTAAAATCCAAGATATATGTTTTTGTGTGGTTAGGTTCTGCTCCTTCTGTGATTTCAAACCACAGTGACTGGTGGTCACTGTTCTCCAGGTGCTCCCCCACTGTTACTCTTATCACACTGTCCCCATTTGTGAGCATGAGGTCCAGTATTGTCTTCTGCCGAGTTGATTCCATGACCAGTCACTTAAGGAAGACACCCTGAAGGGAGCCCAGGATAAATCTGCTCCTAGTTGATGCTGCTGTTGGGAGGTTCCAGTCCACATCTGGAATACTGAAGTCCAGAAAGTCCAGAAAAAGGAAAAACTTTAAATACATTTTAAAGGTATTCAGTGATATGGGTGACTCAGATTGAGTGCCCATGAAAAGAGCAAGTGGGGAAGTATAGCGACAGTCAGAACAGTGAAGGTATGAGGACAATAATGGCGAAAGACAGAGAGAGTGACAGTAGGAGGGATCTAAGATGAAAGAGGGTATAGGAGGTAGTTTGGCCTGGTAGTTCCCAGCTGACTGTTTGGTCTAGTGGAGGCAGTGCACGGTTCCAGTGTGGGATTACCTGGGTTGGAACCTGGGTAGGAGCTCTGTTTTTTTTTTTAATGTTTTTAGTGTTTGTACTTAAAGTTTTTTTTTTATGTTGTGCTCACCGTGTTCCCCCATTCACAGGTTGCTCCCCCCCCAAATTGGCTCCTCCCGAAGATTCCTTTGTACCTCACTGTCAGGCTTCCCCTCGGAGTTTATTATAATTTTAAAGTGAGGTGCAGGGGCATAGCCCCCCTTCATAAAAAAGTGTGTAAATTTATTGCACCTGCCTGCAGAGTGTGTTGCAGACCATCGCTGTTTATGATCCCGCTGTTGTGCACATCGCCATTGTTGTTTTCGGCGATGTACTCTCGCTGATATGGTGATCATTATTTAGCATGCGCTCATATCACATGGAACCCATTTTAAAAGAGAAGCATCATTCAGTATGTACACTCGTAGGATTACAGATGCTTCTGTGAAAACAAAACTGCAAGTTATAGACATGGTAGGAGCAGAGTCAACTCCAACAATACATAATATGGGACTAGTAAGGCAGACATGAAAAAAATCATTATATGCAAATCATTGCTCAACTTGTAAAGAAACTGAGTATATCCTGTTTCCTCTGCTACAATTACTCTTCATTACAATTGCCGCGCAGTGGGAAAGCACAGTTCGAGTGTGCACAGGTTCGATCCCTACCACCGACCAAGAAGAAAAACACCACACTGTTAAAAATGGAGCCCACAATTAATGTCCTGAAAGTAATAGTAATATAACATACAATAAATAAACATTAGAAACATATTAAAATATGTAAATGCATATGAATATAGATGCTTCAGATAACAACAATAAAAAAACAAAAAAAAAGCAGACAGCTAGACTTGTGTCAGGATTAGCTTCTGTGCCAATACTACATGTACTGTAACAACTTTGGCAGATTTGTACAAAATGGCAGTATATACCAATCATCCATACCATGCCAGTGTCATCACTTGAATCTTCTTCATCACTTGATAGTATGCCAGATGAATCAGTTTCAGATGAGTGTGAGTGACATACGGATTCAAATGAGTACGGACCTATCAAAGCCAGGCATATGTTTCACTTCTTACAAGAAATTTATAAAAGAAAACAAATAATAAACATGTCACCCCACTAGGCTCCCAGCATATTCACAGATAGAGAAAAAGTGTACCTGGCTATTTTCCCTTTCAGGCCCAAAAAGAGCCCGACCTGCCTTGCATGTCACAGTTAAGGCAGTAAGAGAAATTAAAACAAATAAGTCAATACAGTAATCAGTCAGAGTCCATGTTAGACACAGGTTCCGCAATTTCAATGAGACATTCATTACATTGCAGATGCTACAATGAGCCCCCTCCCCCACCATGCAGTATGAATAAGTACCCCAAGACCCAGTGGTCCCCAGCAGCCTTGATGATGGTACAGTTATTACTGTACAGTGTAAGTAAATCAAGCTCCCATGTTGTTACAAATATCCCCACCAGCCCTGATACTGCTACAATTACCCCATACAGTATAGCATCCATCTTTGTTCTTACAGTATGTCCTGGATATCAAAGTAGTTTTGTAATGTTTTGAATGTGTCAGCACAAGTGTATTTACCTACACATAGTGAAGGAACTCCTGCTACCTCCTTAGGCTAGTGAACAGTAGTTGTTTTACTGTCACTTCCTATGACTTAAAAAGAAAGGTTACCATTTTTTCTGGGAAAAGTACTATTGATTTCCAACACTGAGCACCCTTGATACAGCACTAACCTCTGCCTCTAGAGATGGAGCCACACGCACAAGTCCTGTGGGAAAGTCACAAATCTTTTTAGAGGTGCATATATTAATCAAAAAAACTAATTAACCTTATGCACTGCAAACCAGACGTACTAACCCACATTCAATCTGAACGGTATTGTGTCTTACCGACTTGATAATGAAACAAGCAGTTATCAGTTGATGGTGATTCCTTACAGTTAAGGACCTCATCTCATGCAATGTTAATCAGCAGACACCAATATTTACCCATACAAAGTGCAGCACATTTCGAAAACTACAGTATGTAATATTTACAAATGCAAAGTGCAGCACATTTTGAAAAGTACTGTATGTAATATTTATACATGCAAAATGCAGTACATTTTGAAAACTACTGTATGTCCTTGAGTCAGTAACTAGTGACACACTGTGTTAAAAGCCAATATCATACATTAGAAACTGCAGATATTATGTGGTCTATCAGAAAAATCATGCAATAGAGCCTGTATAGAATGGACATTTGGAACGGATACCTGTTCTGGTGGATGAGGTTGGCAAACAAGCAAACCGAAATAAAATAGAACATTAATGAATGTAACATGCAACCCTTTGTAGAACATATGCCACAAACAAGTTTGAATGCTTTTTTTTAATCATATCATTATTTATGCACCTTCGCAGCGCCACCGGCAGGGGCTTCCAGCCACCGGCCCCCACCGCCCCGGAGAACAGCAGGCTCACTCGCATGATGGAAATCTGGTGCAGCTACCCCAACCCACTGGAGGGCCTCCCCAGGCCTCTCCAAGCTGGGCTGGACCAGATCCCCCAATGCGATTCCATGACAGTCCTCTGGGTAAGTCACAGATCTTTTTAGAGGTGCATATATTAATCAAGAAAACTAATTAACCTTATGCACTGCAGACCAGACGTACTAACCCACATTCAAGCTGAATGGTATTGTGTCTTACCAACTTGATAATGATACAAGCAGTTCTCAGTTGGTGGTGATTCCTTACAGTTAAGGACCTCATCTCATGCAATTTTAATCAGCAGACACCAATATTTACCCATACAAAGTGCAGCAGATTTCGAAAACTACAGTATGTAATATTTACAAATGCAAAGTGCAGCACATTTTGAAAAGTACTGTATGTAATATTTATACATGCAAAATGCAGCACATTTTGAAAACTACTGTATGTCCTTGAGTCAGTAACTAGTGACACACTGTGTTAAAAGCCAATATCATACATTAGAAACTGCAGATATTATGTGGTCTATCAGAAGAATAATGCAATAGCACCTGTATAGAATGGACATTTGGAATGGATGCATGTTGTGGCGGATGAGGTTGGCAAACAAGTAAACAGAAATAAAATAGAACATTAATAAATGTAACATGCAACCATTGTAGAACATATGCCACAAACAAGTTTGAATGTTTTTTTTTATCATATCACTATTTATGCACCTTCTACAGTGCCACTGACAAGGGCATCCAGCCACCGGCTCCCACGGTCCTGGAGAGCAGCAGGCTCACTCGCATGATGGGAGTCTGGTGCAGCCATCCCAACCCACTGGAGGGCCTCCCCATGCCTCTCCAAGCTGGACTGGACCAGACCCTCCAATGCAATTCCATGACAGTCCTCTGGGTCAGCAGGAGCACAGCCATCATGGTGCCTCAGTCGCGCCCAGCCATTTCCTCCATTTTTGTTCCCCCTAGGAGCTGGCAGTGCAATGACATATGGCGCATAAGCTGATATCTTGCTGTGCTTCTCCTCTACTGTGCAGTGCAACTGTGCTGCCCCCAGTCATCACCGGGGTCCACTACAGCACAATGTGCTTCCCCTTACCCATCCCAGAGGGAGGAGAGCAGTCCTGGGACTCTCAATCCACCCTCTCCTTTGCCAAACCCAGGTCACCAGTGTGGCGCGAGGTGTGGCGTCCAGTGCCTCAACCCTCAGCACCACCGGGCAGGCCAAACAAATTTGAATGCTTAATAACTGACTGCATTGTGATGTTTCTAGGAAACCTTATGCAATGTATCTGTATACAAAACAGCTTACAAAGCATTGAGGAGTTGAAGAGACATGCACCATACACAAGGCATTTTAGACCTAACAGTGCAAAACAGGGTATGACTCTGGGAAAAACACAGATTCTTTCACAAGCTTTAAAAATGCTTACTATTTCTTTGCAGATGATCTCAGTCTCTTCCCCTTCATTAACAATTGTTTCCTGGAGGTTTGCTTTTATTAAGAACTGGAAGTTGTCCACAGGCAGGGATGAACCACTACTGATGCAGAATGCTGCTGGTGTTGCTGCTTGCTGCTCATTCCAGCACCTGCGGAGGGCTCTGTCCTCCAAACCTCAGGTGTCTCACCCACCTGCCCTCCATTCATGGAGAGCATGGATACAGCAAAAAGAATGCACTGGAAAGAAACAGATAAGAAAGGGCAATGATGTGATGCACTACAGCTTCGTTAATTTGCTGAAATGAAGTTGCCGTGTCTTTCCTTTCTTGGTTAACTTGTACTGTATTTTGTGCTGGTGCTAAGTTACTAGCACCACCAAACTAGTCAGATTTGACATAGTTCCTTCAGAAATTGTAACACACCCTAAAGCTAGGCAGGGCCAGTGTTAGACTTGATGGCACCCCAAGGGAGCAAACATGTGGCTCCCCCCCTTCACCCTCGCACTCTCCTGCCCCCCCATTCACCCTTGTCCCACTCACTTCCACTCACGCCATGCACACAGTCTTAAGGTATGGGTATGGGGTGGTTAGAGGAAGCTTGTGGCGGTAGCACCACTGGGCCACTGCTGTGGGCCACTATTGTTATGCCATGAACCAACACCTGTGCCTGTCACCCTCCACCATGTTACGCTGTGCCTCCTAATATATGCAGTAATGCATTTTCCCAATGGAGGCCAGGAAACATTGGTGCAGAGGAACTCCACTCCCTGATCGTAGCTTGCTACCTTTGTGCATGGCTGTAAAGTTTGAGATCTGAATGGGGACACCTTGTATACTTTGCTATTGCACCATCACACCTTGCAACTGTGTGTTCTATTGGTAGTGGGGAAACTTTACAGTACAAGAAACAAAAAACAGAATGGAATGCAGAGTACAGTAATTCATATTTAAAAAGAAAAAAAAATCTTTATCTGATTGAATATTTGCAGACTGGCATTAATGTTCCTGAATCATAAAAGAAATAAAAACACCGGAGTGACTGCAGAATACAGTTGCCAGCACAACTAAAGCCTTCTTCAAAGTACCCTTTAGCTGGGGGATTTTCAAAAAATGCATAAAGAAAAATGTCAGACTTTTAAGATAATCTACTATAGTCTGAAAGCATTAGCATTCCATTAGTGCAGTTTTTTGCTAAGGATTTTGGTGACCCGTTGATTCACTTTCTTTCACAGTACAGAGTAACTGCCCAGCACAGCTAAGTTCCTGAAATGAAGACCATTTATAGTCTCTAGTTTAAAAACCAAGAGCAGACAACTGTACTTGAACTTCAGACATGTTCTCCAAACCTTTGTTTCCAAAAATATTCATTAAATGTCCCATTTATTATCCGGAATACTGGGCGATGAAAGCCAGTTGCTGGCTTACTAAGTCTGAACATCAGCTTCTAATAAATGATTTACTATTTGTACTGGTTGAAAAATGATCAATATCTCTTATTACAATTAACATTCTGATTTAAGCAACACAATATAAATGAGACACTTACCTTTCTTACTGCTCCTATACTACATGCACGATTGTTAGAGCTGTGAACAATTTTAACTTTCCACGTCAAGTTCCCCCTTTAATCATAGAATCACAGAAATCTGACAGCAGAAAAGGACCACGCTGGCCCATCTAGTCTGCCCCTATATCCATGTGTGGCATGTTTGTCCTTGGAAAAAAAATCCTGGCAATGTTAACATGTAACTATGAAGCTGTCACACTATTCATTTTAAATAAAATGACCCCAAAGAAGATAACCTGATTTAACTAATGCTAGCTTGTTAGAAGGTTTGTCCTTTTAGGCTAATTCAGTAACTACTAATGTCAAACTTGTGGGCTACCCATCCTCTTTTACAATAAGGAGAGATTTGGTTAGGAAGTTTTCAGTTTCATCGAGATTTTCAGTGGCTGAAACAGTGGGTATGAACACACTGCTGCACTGGCCTGTATGTGGCAATTGGAGTAAGCCTTACACCTCACTTCTCCAGTAGCTGTTATGATCAAGACTCTCTTGAAATGAAGTCTGATAAATATATTTGGGAAACAAATATTTACTGAAAAACTGGTCACAGTGAAGTGAAAGGTTGTCAGTAGAGCTCTCCAGGGTTTCAGACCCCCAAGTTTTTCAGAAAAACAAATAGAACTGCATAGCCGCTGTTCAAATGCCAAATATAGCAGAAACTTGGAAATAGTGTAAATCACCATCTCAACTTTATTAAACAGATATCAATCAACCAATCAATCAATCAATCAAATCTTTATTTATTCAGGCGATCATCATTGAGCAAGGCTCATTTACAAGATGGACCTGATAAGGTCAAGGTTCGAGTTGATGCACAGCAATTACATCACATACTTATGAGACAGTTATACATACAGAAGAAAAGAAAATGTTATTTATAACACAATAATATACAGAGAATTCACATGTTAAAGCTTGGCTAAGAGAAAGTTAAACTAACCTCTACAATATGTACAGTACATATATATCTCAATGGGGATCATGACAGTCACATAATGAGTACAAGGATGTTGAAGGGAATATTGGGTGCCATATACTGGCGGTGTCTGACTGGAAGGAATATGCCATTGGAATATGGTTTTGTGAGATGAGTATTCTATCTCTAGCGAAAGCAGCTGCATTTCTCTGTGAAGAAGGCTGTACAGTGCTGCTTGAAGGACGTAAATGGAATGATAATGGACAGTTTAAGGGATTTTTGTAAGGTGTTCCATGCTATGGCTAGAGAATAGCTGATTGCTGCCCTCCCTATTTTGGTGTTGACTTTGGGCAATTTGAGCAGGATGATATTGTTGCTTCTTAGGGCATAGGAGCTAGGAGTGGTCAGGTTGAAGCAGTCCAGGATATAGCTTGGGAGTTTTTTTGATAAAGCTCTGTAGATCTATAGATCTGCATTTCTGCTCCTCCTGACATGAAGGGAAACCCATCCAGTTGCGTCATAGAGAGAACAATGGTGAGTATTATATGGAAGGTCTGTAATGAACCTTATTGCTCTATGATATAAGGTATCCAACTTTTGAAGGTAGGGAGTGGGGCAGTGACTATAGAAGTCTGCATAGTCAATGACTGATAGAAAGATGGCCTGGACTAATCTCATCTTTGAATCTAAATTAAGGAAGGGTTTTAATCTGTAGAGGAGGCCAAGCCTTAGGTGAAGCTTTTTCAGCAGTTGTTCTAGATGCTGAGTAAAGTCAAGTCTGTTGTCAATCCACACACCTAGGTATTTGAAATTTTCAACATACTCCAGGTTTTCTCCAAGTATAGTGCATAGCTGGGGGAGATTGATTGAAGAGGATGTGTTGGTGTAGTTTTGGGTTGTGAACATCATTGCTTTGGTTTTCTTTGCATTTGTAGAAGCTTTTCTCGAAGCTGATGTTGTAACAGGAGAATTCTGCTTGTAGGATTTCAAGAGCAACTTTAGGCGAAGGGTTGCTGACATACAGTACAGTGTCATCAGCAAAGAGATGTACTGAGGACTTGGTAAGGGTTGAATCAATTTTATTTATATAAATGGCAAAAAGGATAGGACCTAGAATAGAGCCTTGGGGGACTCCTCTTGACAGTGGTCTTAATGGGGATAGGTCACTTTCAGCTTTTACCTGCTGTGATCTACCGGAGAGGTAGCATCTGAACCACTTAAGGGAGGATGGATCTAGGCCAATGGAGTGTAGGGAGGAGAGTAGCAGTTCATGATCCACAGTGTCGAATGCTTTGCTCAGGTCCAGGAATACTGCATAGACATTGTTCTTTTTATCCAATTCGGTTTGCCAATCATTGGTGACCTTGGCTAATGCAGTGATAGTGCAGATATAGGCACGTATGTAGTAGGGCAGAGCTACCTGTGCACGGGCAGCATGGAAGTTCATTTGAATATTTGAATGTTGCTAACAACCGTAGATGCTAATAGAGACTCATAGCTTTAGCCCAGACTGTGTGCAATGAAGCTGAAACAAGTGAAATTGCTGGCAGACTGAGGAAGTGGAACGGCGTTCAGTACCGTTTTGTTTCAGCTTCATTGTGCATGGTCTGAGCAGTAGTGGCTCTAGCCACAACTGGTTACCAGGGTACAGCTGGGGCACAACAGATGGCAGTCAGGGCACTGATATATTGTTACTATGGAGGAAGTTCTGCACCATAAGGGGCACCGACTGGGGCATAGCATTTTTTTACCAGGGCACGTGCCCTGGCAGGCCCTGGTGTAGAGCCGCCCATGAGTCTGAGCTAAAGTTGTGAGGCTCTATTAGCATATACGGTTGTTGGCAACATTCAGACATTCAAATGAACTTCCATACTGCCCGTGCACAGGTAGCTCCACCCACCACATATATGAGATTAAATGGTGATTAAAACTAATTTGAAGCTTCTGCTATATTTGTCATTTGAAGTGCTGACCTCACCTTTGACCTGTGGATGATGCAGAGGGGGCTTATCAGCACCCAGCTCGGAGTCCGAGCTGTGCAAGGTGCAACAATGATGGAGTCACTGTGGAACAGGTAGGGACAAAACTGCAGGTAGGATGAAAATTAAAAACAAACTGCAGGAAGTGTAAAAACAAATGGGAGAAATGCTTACCACAGAGAGCGGCCTAAGTGTATGAGGAGTCAGGTAGACATTGGGTGCCAACAGCAGGTGAGCTCCGATAGCCACACACACAACCCAGAAGGACTGAGTAGGACACCAGTGAGTCCAAGGGAGGGAAGAAGCAAACAGAAAAAAAAGGCAAATGAAATGGAGTGGGGAGGAAGGTATGGAAAACGTAGGAAAACAGGAGCAGGGAGGGAACAGAGGGAAGGGGGTACAAAAGGGAGCATGTGAGGAGGAGGACCCTGTAAAGGCATCTATCCTAAATAGATACTTTTGCTCAGTATTTACTGAAGAGAAGGTAGGGCAGGGCCCACAGCTCAGCATCATGGACACAGGGGAGAGGGAGGTGAGCACTACTCCCTTCACAAAAGAAAGGGTCCTACAAGAGCTTGCTAAGCTCAGGGTGGATAAGGCAATGAGACCTGATGGCATACATCCCAGGGTACTTAAGGAGATAAAGGAGGAACTAGCAGAGCCATTAGCAGAATTGTTTAGTGAGTCTCTGAGCACAGGAGAGGTCCCAGAAGACTGGAGAAGTGCTCATGTGATCCCCTCCACAAGAGTGGTAGCAGGAGGAGGCGGGGAACTACAGACCGGTCAGTCTTACCTCAGTAGTGGGCAAGATTATGGGCACTCCTTAAGGAAAGGATAGTGCAACACCTGGAATCCATAGGGCACAGGATCCAAGACAGCATGGGTTTACAAAGGAAGGTCCTGTCAAACTAATCTCATAGATTTCTTTGACTGGGTAACCAGAGTGGTGGACCAAGGGGAGCAGTTGATGTCGCCTACCTTGACTTCAGCAAAGCTTGTGACACTGTTCCACATAGAAGATTGATAAATAAGCTAGGTAGGCTCGGGGTGGGTCAAGTTGTTGGTCAACTGGGTGGCAAACTGGTTGACTGGCAGAAAACAGAGAGTGGTGGTAAATGGTATACAGTCAGAAGAGATGCAAGTCACAAGTGGGTACCTCAGGGATCAGTCCTGGGGCTAGTCCTATTCAACATCTTCATTAGTGACCTCAGATGGACTAGAGGGTAAGGCTTGTCTGTTTGCAGATGACACCAAGATCTGCAACAGAGTAGATGATCCAGATGGGGTGGGCAGAATGAGAAGAGATCTGGATAAACTAGCAGAATGGTCAGAAGAGTGGCAACTGGGATTTAATGCAAAGAAGTGCAAAATCATGCACATAGGGAAGAGAAACCCTGAAGCCACTTATAGGCTGAGAGGGGAGTTGCTAGCAGTCACAAAGGAAGAAAGAGACTTGGGCATCATCATCACTGATGACCTAAAATCATCCAAGCAGACCTCTAAAGCAGTAGGTAAGGCTAGGGGGGTGTTAGGGTGTATTAGTAGGGTATCACAAGTCGTAAGAGAGAGTAATAATCCCTCTGTACAAGACATTGGTTAGGCCCCATCTGGAGTACTGCGTGCAGTATTGGAGCCACACCTTCACAAGGATATTAACCAAATTGAGGCAGTCCAGAGAGGCAACAAAATGGTGCAGGGACTGCATCAGAAGACATATGAGGACAGATTAACGAGCTCAATATGTATACCCTTGAGCAAAGGAGGAGAGAGGTGATATGATCGAGACATTTAAACACCTTAAGGGCATAAACAAGGTGAAAGAGTCTAACATGTTTAAATATAAGAAAAATAGCAGGACAAGAGGACACAGCATGAGATTAGAGGGAGGCCGATTAAGGGGAATGTGAGGAAATTCTTTTTCACAGAAAGGGTGGTAGATGCATGGAATGGCTTACCACAAGAAGTGGTGGCTATGAATACAGTGCAGGGCTTCAAACCGGCATGGGATAGGCATAAGGGAGCAATACAAATGACTATGAATAGATAGGTCACTGACAGAGCAAAGGCTGATGGCACATTTATAAGGTAGAAAAAGAAATGGGCAGACTGGATGGGCCTTGCGGTCCTTATCTGCCGTCAACTTCTATGTTTCTATGTTTCTATGTTTCTAAAAAACAAAATGAAGAATCGAGCGTGGGGGAAGGCATTACAAAAGAGACATCCTCTCGAGTGCAGTGTTGCATTAAAAGCTGCTCAGCTGCTTGCCACTGGCTTTATGCAAATGAAAGTACTGAAGCTCTCTCTCTCTCTCTCTCTCTCTCTCATTGGAGTGCTTCATTTCTTTCAAGTATGCAACATTTAAGCCCATCACTGTCTGACCACTGTCATAGCCAGCTTGGGTGGTCATTGATCTGACAAGGATGAGCCCAGTGTAGATTGCTCTGCATTGGGCTAGTCCGTGACACACCTCTGAATGCCATTCTCTGAAGAAAAGCAAAATGTTTCTTGGGCACGCACAAGGAAATATAAAAAGGAAGGGTCATCCTTATTAGGCCCAGAAAGGTTAGCTAATATAACTTCCTCTCTATCTAAAATACCCTGTAGTATTACATACCAACCTGCTGGATCTGCCAGTTCTTGTAGCAATACAAAGGGTGTCACCCTCACAATTAATATCGCTAACCCTGCCCATTTGTAATGCACCCCAACCCTATATGTTTACTCTGCCAAACTCATCCTAGTAGTGACAGTTTCAAAATAACTAAATGAGTCTCCTGCAAAAATTTCACTTATGGGTTATACCTCTTCAGCTGGTAAGGAGCCTAGCTCTCTTAACTGTTGCAATAGCTCTCTTTACATTGCAGGTGATAAAATTAAAGGCTAGTTTAGCCATAATTCCTGTCAGTTAAAAATGCAATGAAACCCTTGCTTGGTTCAAATGCCAACCAACACCATGACTCCTGCCTACAGGCCACATCCCTGGCAGGAACTGATGCCCCCACAAGAACTATGCCCATCATTAGAACCCAGCAGCTCTTCTCCCTCTCCTCAAATGGAGCAATCATTCCCCCCATATCCAACTCCCCATAATTCCCCATTCCATAAAAATGCACTAGACAAGTAACATTTATCTCCCTCTCCCTCTGCTCACATTCACTACAGGATGACGTCAAGCTGGAAAACAGTTTGACCCTCTCAGCCAGAAACCCACTCATACCTATTCATCCAGGGTGGAAACATCAGGAGGCTATTCATATCACAGGAAAGCAGAGGGACCACCCAGATTAGTAGACCACCAAATCCACTATAAGCCCACATACATCTAAGCCACCTCACGTAATTCAATGACAGAAACTGCACCACATGTCATATACAGACGTTAGAAAACTCACACCCCATCCCTTCTTAAAATCCATTCAACATTTATTCCCCCCGCTTTAACAGACCAAAACTGAATGACCCGCTACAAACCCAGAACCAGGTATAAATAGTAACACCCAACATCAGCCCAACACTTATCTTTTTTTTTTTAAAGTTTGTCCCCCATAAACCACAACACCCTTCATGGACACTGAACTCCAGTCTGCTACATTACCCCTTTTATGTTGTGTCTCAGCACCTCCTCACAAGAATGGCATTGTCTGGTTTGGGGTAACCATTGCCTCAGTGCTTGTGCACAGAGGTTCTTTGTCTTTTAACTTGTTTTTTGTTTTAATTGGGTTCACCACAACATAATCCAGATAAATCATTTTAGGGTAGCTGGTTCATTCCACTGGGGTGTCAGACAGACGAGGCACACTGATGAGTCCTGGTAGGACGAAACATGTATCTGTGTCTTCTGTTGGCACCTTTTGCAAACTGTGTGAGAGGCCTTTCAGCACCATGCATTTCTGCTTAAAGTTGAACCAGCATGATATTCTGTGGTGATTTGCATTTGCAGCCCATGATGCTTTGCATTATGGGGGCATGTGTTATTTTGTATTTCTTAGAAATTACTGTCCACTAGCCAGGTTACTAGTGCTCTTAATATTATTATCTGGGGATATAGAATGCAACCCTGGCCCTGATACCCATATAGACAATAATTACAGCTGCTGGTCCAGTGAAAAAGGTCTGCAAATTATGCACCTAAACATGTGCAGCCTTACCTCTAAAATGGCAAAACTGGAGTCACAAACAGTAATACACAAGCCGTATATTTGAGCTATCGGTGAAAGCTGGCTCAAACCTAATGTCCTAGATCATGAAGTGGCACTGAGAAATTACCTAACCTTTAGAAAGGATAGACTTCAAAAGAAGGGTGGGGGTGTCATGCTTTATGTGGACAAAAATCTCAATGCTGAGATTAATACTAATCATTCTGCATTGTCTGTCTGTGAATGGTTGACCATAAAACTAAAATTAGGCACAAAAAAATTTTATATATGCTTTATCTACAATCCACTAACAGTTGGCCTGGAAGGGTATAAAGACTTATTAGTCTTTTTATCACAACTAGGTATCACAGAGATTATTGTGCTTGGTGATCTAAACCCGGACTGGACCAGCAACACCACCATTTATAGGGATTTACTGCACAATTATGGATTCAGTCAAATTATCCACGACTACACCACGCTAAACAACAAATCATCCAAGCACTCACTATTAGACTGGGTAATGGTTAATAGAGCAAACAGAATCAGGGATGATGGCTCTCTACTGGACTCCATCAGTGACCATGCTACAGTCTTCTGTGTGTGGTCAAATGGAGGTTTTCCGAGACCCAGACCTGCTGTCCAATGGTTTCATGACTGTTTGAAACTGGTCCTTCTTGAATTTCTCGAAGATCTACACAACATTGAGTGGTATTACCTAGAGTCTATACCAGACATTAATCATGTTCTGGATTTTTTCATTATTGAGTTCTCCACAGCAGTACACCTTTAACAAGAATGAGGTTCAAAGGTTTAAATTCTAGATAGTTAATGAAAGATATATTTAAACTTATAAAAGACAGAAATAGGGCCTGGACCAAATTCAAAAGCACCAGCCTGAAGCCTGGCTGGGAGCATTACAGAATGCTACTAAAAACATGCAAAAAAGGCAATAAATCTAGCAAAAACAATCACCTCAAGGAGCAGCAGACTGCTAACCTATCTGACCCTTAGAGTTTCTGGAAATGCATAAATAACCTACTAAATCCAGCACATGAACAGCCTCAGACGACTGCTTTTGTGACTTTGATAAGTATCGCTCTTGCCTTTACCCCAGTCCCTCACACGCAGCACAATACCGCCACATTAATGTATGCAGTCTGTTAAAAAAGTTCTCCATGATTCAGGCCTGGGTCCTCCATACTCAGCCAGACATCCTAGTGGTTTCAGAAATCTGGCTTAGACCAGCCACCTCTGACAGGGAAGTCACTATCCCTAACTATTTACTATTTAGAGCAGACAGACACTCCAGGGGTGGAGGGGTTGCCATCTATGTCAAGGATAGGTATAAGGCATCCTGTCTGAGTGCTTTATCTGTTGCAAATGCTTATGAATGTTTGTCTCTTCAAGTCACCATCTCGTGCACTTCAACATTATGTATCATAGGGTGCTATAGACCTCTTTCTGCCGATCTACAATTGTTACCTCATCTGAGTAATATCATCGAACAACAATCCTCAAAAATAATTATTCTTGGGATCTTAATTTAGACTGGCTATCTAAAACCGCCGCTCCTCTCGTAGCTTTCTGTGACACCCATGGATTATCGCAACTCATTGTCGAACCAACATGAGTAAATAAAAAGAACGTGGATAACAGCTGCCTGCTGGATGTTATCCTAGTGAATTAACCACATCTCTTCTCCTTTGCTGGCACCTTCTTTAGTGATATCAGTGATCACTCATTTATTGCTTGCATAAGATCAAGCAACAAACCTACTACTTCACCGAAGTTTGCTGCCAAGAGATCTAGACAGAACTTTGATCTCACTGCCTACATAAACAAACTGAAACACTCCTGGTTGTGGAGTCAAAAACAGTGGTGGAATTCAAGCATGCATGGGACAGTCATAAGGCAATTCTAGGGGGTGAGGGTAGGAAGAAGTAGGCTGCTGGTTAACTAGGATCTGCAGCTTATCCATCAGGTAGGGAAATGGGCAGACTGGGTGGGCCAAGCGGTCCTTATCTGCCGTCAAATTCTATGTTTCTATGTTTCTATGTTTTCTTGTATTGGCAAGAGTTCTGTTTGGCAAGAAACACACAAACAGCATTCAATATATTCAGCAAAATTATCCTAGATGCCCTAAATAAATATGCCCCTATAGTTAAGATGTGAATAGCAAAAATGCATGTAGATGGTTCACACCATTATTAAAATCTGCATTGACTGAAAGAGATAACCCATGGAAAAAATCATGCAAAACCCAGTCTGCTGCAGACTGGTGCAAGTTCAAAAGGGCACGAAACTTATGTACTAGAATGGTTAGAGATGCAAAAGCTGCATACTATCATTCTGAATTTCTCTCTGCCTAAAAAAATCCTACGAAATTTTGGAAAACCATCAAGGACTTGTCTGGTCACATGTCCAGTGGCTCACTACCTGATGAAATCTCCTTAAACAATAACACCATTAGTGACAGACTGGAAGTTCTGGATGCCTTCAATAATCACTTTGCCACTGCAGGCTTAGCTTTCGACAATTCCCCTGCTAATTTGATACACGCTCAGGTGGATAATCAAGGTGCAGATCCTAGCATCATCAATTCAGTCTTCTCCTTGCATCCTACTACTCTGAAAGAAGTTGAAGACCTATTGTTAAAACTGGATGTAAAAAAAAGTGCTGGTGTGGATACCCTCGACCCATATTTTTTGAAGGTGGCCATCCATGTGTTAGCTGTGCCCATAACCCATTTATTTAACGTATCATTAACTCAAGGATCCATTCCTTCAATATGGAAAACAGCGCACATCATACCCCTGTTCAAAACCGGAAATCCCTGTGATCTAAATAATTACAGACCAATTTCGATTCTCCCGGTCTTGTCAAAATTACTGGAAAAAGTCGTAAGTAACCAGCTGAGGCAGTATCTAGAAGCTAATAACTTGCTTAATCCAGTCCAATCAGGGTTTAGAGCTAAAAATAGCACCATCACAGCACTTGCCAAAGTGGCTAATGACTGGCAAAGAGAGCTAGACAACAGAAATTACACCTGCGCTGTATTCTTGGACCTGAGCAAGGCCTTCAACACTGTCGACCATTCTCTGCTACTCTTTTCCCTGACCTCACTAAGTGCTGACCCATTATCTTTACAGTGGTTCAGCAACTACCTCTCTGATCGTTTCCAGCAGGTGAAAGCTGAAGGAGATCTCTCAACTCTCAAACCTCTCCTAAGAGGTGTTCCCCAGGGTTCTATCTTAGGACCAATCTTATTTGCAATATATATCAACAATATTGATGAAAGCATAACTAAGACCAACATTCATCTCTTTGCAGAAGACACAGTTCTCTACGTAAGCCGCCCGTCATTACAATCTGCATGTAATAACCTTCAATCTGAGTTCAATCTGCTGCAACACCAACTCCTAAATAAAAAACTATTACTTAACACCAAGAAAACAAAAGCAATGCTCTTTTCTCCCTCTGCCCAAATGGTAAATTCAGCCCTATCAGATCCTGTGCTGCAGATTACTACAATACTTGGTGAGAAGTTGGAATTTGTCCCTAAATTCAAATACCTGGGAGTATGGCTGGACCATAGGCTCTCCTTTATAGAGCACGTTGAAGAATTACTCAAAAAATTATGACAGAGACTTGGTCTGTTCTTTAGGATATCCCGTTTCTTAACTAGAGATGCCAAACTACAGCTGGTACAATCAACCTTTCTATCCTTGATAGATTATGCTGACATCCTCTACAGTCACTGTCCCATTTCCTACCTCACCAAACTTGACACATTATATCATAGAGCTTTGAGGTTCATCACAGGCCTGCCTTAGTCCACTCACCACTGCTCCCTATATCAATCAGTGGGGTGGAGTTCTCTTCAATTCAGGTGTGATAAAAATGCAGCCTTATGGGCCCTGAGAGCCATCTCCAAAAAACTGCCCCAATACACTATAGACTGTCTTCCTATAAAACCAATAGGCAATTACACCCTCAGAAGTTGCAAATCTCTCCTACTGATGGTTCCCAAAGTTAACTCTCGCTTTGGCAGAGCTGCTATAAACTTTACACTGTTCTCCTTGTGGAATAAATTGCAAAAAAAACTGAAACTGAGGTCACCCATCGGCATCTTATCTTTCAAGCTCTTATATTCATGTCTCAGAAATGATCAGTGCAACTGTTTGCCATGACCATGAATTGTCATCATGCTAACCTGTACCATTTAACCATGAACGAATTACTTCTAGTGCTTGTCTCCTCCTTGGCCCTGGTCTGTCATCATGCTTTCATGTAACACCTTGATGCCTCTGTCCTCCCTGTGATACTGGTCTATCTTCTCGCTTTCTCCAGCCTTCTTTTCACAAATCTATACTGCACTCATCCATAATCTACATGCAATCATACTATAAAAGTCCTAACTCCCTTTTCCCTCTCCCCGTAGGCCCCCACCGCCGCATCAGTTCTACCGACCTATCCTTGGGACTTCACTTCTCACAATGGTTATCCTTCGCTTACATGTTACATACCCTCCTGGTACTCCATCTGCCATTAGTTGGTGGTTCTCCAAGCCATTTTCATGGCTAGTACTAGTGACTTCCCCTGGTAAATTAACTAACTGGTACTTCTATACAGAGAACGTGGTTTATATACAGTTGCATCGTTCAATGGTGGACCTGCCCCCTTGTATTTGAATCCTCCTCTGTTATGGCTTGCCTTGTCTTCCTTTTATCATTTGACTCCCCTATTACTGCACCATTGTGTTTGTGTTTATATACTTATTTACATGTATTTATATGTTTTTATGATGGATGTTACCCAACCCTGTTCTAACCAGGTCAATCTTGTAAAAGAGCTCAGCTCAATGATGTTCGCCTGGATAAATAAAGATTTTGATTGATTGATTGAGTGATTAAACCACCCATTACTGACTGACCACTATTTTATTTTAAGACAGTCACCAGTGCATAGGTGTGCCAACTACTAAGGGGCATCAAAAGAGACAAATCTGCTGGGACTGATGGTCTAAATCCCAAGTTCCTACACCTAGCTGCCCCAGCCATAGCCTATCCAGTAGCAAGATTAATCAACCTCTCTCTTGAATGTCAGCAAGTAACTGACCTATGGAAGTGCACACAGGTAGTACTACTATTCAAAAAGGGTAATGAAAAACTTGTAGAGAACTACAGACCCATCTCCATTCTATCAATACTGTCCAAGATTCAAGAGAGGGACATTCACACCCAAATGACCAACTACCTTGAGCAATATCAATTAATGAGTGAACAGCAGCATTAGTTCTGTCATAACCATGGAACTGCTCTACACTGGTGGAGTTCATGGGCACTGTTTACAGAGCTATGGATAAATGGTTGATGACAGGACCAGTGTTCGTGGACCTCACAAAAACATTCGATCTGGTGGACCACAAACTATTAATTACTAAATTAGAAAAAATGGGCTTCGCACCCCCTTGTAGCTGAAAGGTTCACCAACTACCTAGATAACAGGAAGCAACAGGTAACAAGCATTTGTCAGTACCAGATGTTCACTGCTGGTACTGCTGTTGAACTGGATCTAAGGTGCAGATCCCAGTGCCAGAAGACTAATATGGGCTGGGCTTGGGGGGGGGAGCAATTACTGCATGACATCAACAGACAGCAATGGACATTTTTCTTTTTACAGTGCTTATTTAAAAAAATTAACCTCCAAGTGAGGGTTTTCTTTATTTCAGGTGGCGACACTGGGGGATTGGGCACCTCCATTGTCAGTGTTATGAGCAGCCCCCAGCAGCTTTGGGGTTTTAGATGCTCTGTGGTGCATTTTAAGGCTTATATGGAAGATAAAGCAAAGTTCTCATAGTTCTCCCCCAACCCTGACTCCAAGGAAACAATATAATCCTATGGCTGGTCTCAGTTGCCTAGAGACTGCAGCTGGGCCTGGCTGAAAGCAGGACCATTTCCATAATTTTACTAGGGGATCTTTTTTTTCTTTAAACAGAGAATATGGGAGTCCTCCTGAAGAAATTGTTTAAATGGTAACTGTTCAAATTTGCAAGTTGTTGCACTTTGAAGGGGTAAACTAAACTCCAGTTTTATAGGCAAACATTGTTTAAAAATCAATGCCAGACACAGTTTATTTCATTGTTTGATCTACCCTATCTTTGTGTGAAATGGTCATTTATTTACTACCCTAGTAAAGTGACCATTAATGTTCTTAAAGATTCCATTTTGCTGAAAGAGCTGATTTATGAATGTGTCTGTTGGCACATTGTTTTGAAGTCCACATGCTTTCATGCTTAAACAGCATCATGACCAGTCTTGCTGATTATTGGTCAAGCCCCTTGTGGAACCTCTTGCATTGGACCACTGTGAAACACCCTCAAAACTCTGTGCATAGCCAAATGTTCGATTTGCGCTAGCATGCTTAGCAAACATAAAAATGGGATCAGCATTGTCTGATAGAAGGCTCGTCATGTGCAGGGTGCCACAGGGGTCCATACTTGGACCTCTGCTTTTTTTACTTTTCATAAATGATGCCCCTTCAGTTTGCATCAACATTAGTAAGCTTCTTTATGTGTACAATGCCGTACTTTTCACACAGGCAAGAGAGACTGTGACCATCAACAAAAATCTACACACTGACTTTGGCTCACTGCACAGGTGGTTTGAAAAAAGAATGATCATTAATGTCACTAAAACACAATCAATGCTCCTGGGGTCAGTCTCAAAAACTAGAGCAAATGCTGATAAATTATTAGTATAAACTTACAAGGGCGAACCCCTTGAGACAGTTAATGTTTTTAAATACCTCAGTGTTCTTTTAGATTCAAACCGAACTTTTAGACACCATATTAAAAACCTAACATGCAAAATCCACCAAAAACTTGGTCAGCTCTACCATATTGACAAATTCCTGACACATGATGCAAAGCTCAATATTGCAAGACACCACTTACTCTCACTATTAGATTACAGCTCCTTGGTAGTTGACACAGCACCAAAAGTAAATCTCGACACAAAAAAAGTCCTTTACCATAAAATGTCCAAGTTTGTCAGTCAGCACGATAACAGAGCACATCACTGCTCTGTTCTTCAAGGGTTAGGGTGGCCCCCATTTGAAATGAAATCCAAACTACAGTAGCTCTCCCAAATTTCGGTTTCAAACTCTAAGACAAGCAACAGCCAGCGAGACTGGCAAACCTGCTGAAACTGGCTGCACCAACCTTCAACTCTAGATCAACCCAAAATATGTGTCTATCAGTCCCACAAATGTCCACAAGCATGAGGCAGAAATTATTCAGTTTTCTAGCTCCTTCTACGTGGAACACCATCCCTGTCCCAATCAGAACACTGACTAACATTGCCTCACTTTTTAAAGAACTGAAAACTCATGCCCTAACACTGAACAACTGCATGTGTTCTGGCTGAGATCCTTTGTTTTACACTACTGCCTCTCTCTCTCTTTCCCATTACTGCCCTTTAATCTGTGTCCTAAAGACGTGTTACTGTAGCACAACATGCCCAAATATGTATCTTAATTCCTGCTCTTACTGTGTTCCATTTATTACACAATCTTGCCTACTTATGTAATACATTACCTATTCATATGGAATGTAGTACCTGTACATACTGTAACCCATCTGTCTGATATTATACTGTGCTATTGTACTATTGCACATCGAGTCATACCTGCAAAAGGTGCCTCTGGCATCAGTGTATCTCACCTGGTCATCAAAATAAAAGCAAGAAACAAATAACAAAAACAGGTGACAAATACCATTCCAACAAAACTGACTGTTCTGTTAACAAAAATGAAACATGATAACAATGATGTCTCACATTCCAGATTGAGCAGCTGTCAATCTTTCAATTGCAGAGGGCTGCTGCCCAGACAACACTAGCTTCATGGCGACCAGAGTCCAAAAGACAAATGCCTGCCCAAGTCCAGTCCCTTCTAAGCCGGGATAAGGTACTCACGCCATGTTAGAAGCAGCCACCTCCAACAGCACTGGACAAACTGGATAAGTAGGGACAAATCTCACTATCTTACGATGGACTGTTGTGGAATCAAACAACAGCAGGATGAGACATGTGCTGTTGGAACCTCAACTCACATACTGCACAGAGTGTTGAAACCAAAATCAGCAGCTGTCTGTGGCAGTCTCAAAGGAAAATACATTGTTTGTTGCCATGACCTGCAGTGTTCTGCCAGAAACTGCCAATGTCCCAGTGCAGCTCACAAAACATTAGTTCATAGGGAGAAATGGCCACAGCAGAGTGGGTGGCTCTTCAATGATTTAGGCAGGAAGCTGCCAGATACTTAAACCAAAGCAGGAGCTGAGGTGTTCAAGAGGCCTTCAAGCACCCCTGTATTATAGCAACACGTAGCTGAGGGCTAGTAGTGCCAATATCATCCCCCCGCTCCCCAGTCTCTCCACATTTCCAGAACACACTCTAATTAACCGTACAAACAGCAAGAAAAATATAGAGCAGCTCCACTCAGAATAAACATGTTCCAAACAATAGCAGGACTCTCTCAACTGAGGTAGAAACATTCACAATCAGAAGACTAGCAGTCCATACCCAATGGGCTGTCACTGATCCATGCTGTCCTGAGTACAAGGGCTATACGGTTTCAGCAAAAGGTTAGGGAGAATCTTCTAGAGTTGTTGGCTAGTGGCTGCCAATTCATAAGCAAATGAATCATGGGGAAGCATGATGGTCAAACAGGTGGGAAACTGTAAGCAAAACTTGATATTCCCTTTATGTAACTTCTGCTTGATCAGCCTATCTATCCTTTGCTTCTCACGCAAAAACTGCCTTAAGTCATTAAAAATATAATATCTGACATTCTACCATTGTAGAGTCAGGTGCACTCTGGTAAGAGGACCAGAGAGTTCATTGAGGAGAAGACCAACCAGCTTCATGTCAAGCATATCCACTCCCATCCTGGTCTTGCCAAGGGCCCCTTCAGTGTGTTTAATTGTTTCAGCCTTGGTGACACATCTAAAGTGAAATGGTGGTACCACTTTTCTTAGTGGGTCGTGAGGGGCAGTTTGACCTAACAAGTAGTGTCTGAATGAGTCTGGCATCGGTGTTCCCCATATCTGTGCCAGTTCAACCCTGACTTGGTTCCAGTATTCATGGATCATAGGGCAGGACCACAGTATATGGTAATGTGTGCCTTTGCTCCCACAATTCTGCCAGCACCGGTCTGTTTGTGTTGAGCCAAAGTGTCTGGTGACCGTGGGAACATAAAAGAATCTGTTAACTATTTTCCACCTAAACTCTTTCCAATTTTGGGAAGCTGTGACCCGCCAACCTCTCAGACATTCCTCCCATTGTTTCTCTGATATCTGGGTTCCCGAGTCTTCCTGCCATTTGAACCTAAGGTCCCTCAGGGTGACACCCCTGCATTGCACTAGAGGTTTATACATAGCCAAGATGCAACCCGAGTGCTCTGACAGTCTAGTACTCCAGTGTAGGAATTCCTCCCATGCTGTTTTATCTCTGGTGACTCTATGACTTGCTCCTGGGCTAATCAAATAACTCCTGACCTGTAGGAATCTATAAAAGTCTGCCTTGTCTAAGTGGTATCTAGTTTAATAGTTTGAAATGCTACACAATTTCTCCTTCCATCAGTTGTTCATATCTAGTCAGAGACTTGTTATTCCATTTCTAAATCCAGTGTCTTGATATCCCAGTTGGAAACCTAGATCTCTCACTATGAGGGTCAGAGGGTGTATGTCATTTGGTGTATTTGTTAATGTCCTAATTTTTTTAAGGATGGAAAGCGTATGTCTGGTCTAGGGGTTAGAAATCTGCGTTTTAAAATTTGTGCAGATTTTGGTCATAGGAAAGGCATATAGTAGGATAAGTGGGTGAGGTTCATTTTCCATATCATGCCACCTAGAGTCCTCTGCTTGCTTAGCCCATGTGATGAGATAAGTGGTCTGTGCTGCAACTAGAGATGGGTGAAGTGGCTTCAATTCACTCCGAGGAATGATTCACGGAGTAAAGGTGAATTTGTGGAGTGCTCTGCAATGCGAGGCGGAGTACTTCATATTATAACGGGCAATGCGTAATCCATTGAATCAATGACTTTGCATTACTCCGCCTTCCCAGACCACTACTCCATCAAATTTTAAGGTGAAGTACATTGAGAACAATGTACTTCACCTCACTTCACCTTGTTTTTAAGCTCCAAAGGTGAATTTTGCAGTGATTCATGGGATTTCAGGTCACATGGGCTCTAGATTGTTCTGCACAGCCTCAGTTCGGGGTAGTGTGTGTAGGAAGCTATAGGAGACAGTCTGCCCTGAGAGTTCTCTGTGATTCAAACCTTCTAAAAGCTACTAAAAAAGTCTTTTTGAGGAATTTTATTTGCTGAAACTTTAGTTCATCATTTGTAGGAAACCCTCGTGTGCTCATATCATCGAGCATTTCTCATTTGTGTGTAGATTTTGAATGTTAATGTACAACATTCAGTCTGTGTACTGAAGGACAGAGGAAGTGTGCTTTGGGGGAGGGGCATATCTGGTGTAGGTAAATCTAAGTTGGAGAAATAGGGAGTTCTTTGTATTTTGGTTATATTTTTCTTGTATAACTGACTGTTAATGTACACACAGTAATATTTTCAGTAATTGTTGACATTTTTTTGCTGATTGTGTGTGTTGTGGTCTAGAGGGGCCTGGTGCACCAGTGAGGTTGTTTAAAATAAGTTGCATATTACTGAAGTTTTAAATTTGCTACCCATTACTTGTAGACAAATTCTGTGTGTGTGTGTGGTGCATGACCTGACATCAAATAACACACTTTTTATTGTGCCACAGTGTAATTGCAGGTGCAGCAGGGTGAATCTGCTATGCGCTGCAGCAGTGTGATTTTGTACTGCCATTGTGGTATCTTTTCTTGGTTTTGCACTGCAGTAATCTGCAGTCAGTGCTCCCCCGCCCCACTGGCAAAAGATATTATTTTCCAGATTGGATTGTTTGTGACTTGAGAACACCACTGGTTTGTTAAGGTGTTGTTGAACTTGTTGTGACTTTGCAACTGTATCTGTTGTTGAAGCCACAGTTGTTTTTTTGGCTTCACATCCAGCATCACCACCCCCCTGGCCGCCACCCAGAGTGAACATTCCAAAATCTAAATTTGTTTAGAATATTCCTCTTGATCCCCCAAAATGCAAGCAAAGAGACATGCAAGCAAAGCTGTTTCTTGCTACAGCACTGCTGCCAGTGATAAGATTATCTGTGGGCATGGTAGTAGCACACAGTCACAGGAGTGTATTGCTGATGTGAGGAAAGGTATTTCTCCTTCAGTGTTTTTTACAGTGCAATCAGTAGCTTCACTCATAGTTGGAGGAGATGATGTTGTCCCAGCTGGTAGTGTTAGTGCAGTTGCTTGTGGTGATATGAGTATTGCTGCCTCAAGTTCCACTTCTGACCAGTTTACTGTGTCCAAAAATATAGCGGAGTGTGAAGCACTGGCAGTGAGTGAGAGTGTAGATGATGTCATACTCCCCAGTAACATCCCACTAACTGAACATGAGGATTCTGATCATCATGTCAACGATAGCACACAAAGTGACATTTCTTCCACCGCAGTTCAGGTCATGCATTTGCCATGCAGTGATTTAGAGTGTGGTGAAAAACCTTTGGGTGATGGTGGTGCTGATGATGATGATGTTGCTGTGGTTGCAACATGCAGTCCATATGCCAGCATCCAAGCAGAAGATGTGGATGATGTTGATGAATATGATGATGATGTCAGTGACCCCTGTTGGGAACTGGAGAAAAAGAAACTCAAGGTGGCTGTGTCTGGGTCTGTTTGCATTCCCCCCTCCTGTAAAAAGTTGTGATTTACCAGTTTCAGTTGATGATGATGACCCAGTAATAATTATAGGTAGTCGTGGAGGTCAGTGGCAGTCCGAGTGTGTCCTGCCTGAAAAATCATGTAGCATATCCCCCCCACTTCATGGCTTAAAAAAAACAGAGTCCAATAAGCAGCATCAGGAGGACATGTTTAAACTAGAGTATCAAAATCCCTTGTTTGGGATTTTTTGAGGAAAATGGAAATGATGAGTCAGTTGCAATCTGCCAGGTTTGCCAGGTGTGTGTGAGTTGAGGTAAAAAGGGGAGCCATCTTGGCACAGGGAGACAGCATACACATCTTAAGAATAGGCACATGGCACTGTGGACTCAGCACAAGATTGCAGCTAATACCTGTACCACAGTGGGGCGTTCACCCTCATCAGTAACCATAATGAGTATGTTATCCCCTTCCATGACTAGCATCAAGTAGAAAATTAAATGTGTGCAGTAGTGATGAAATAACAGCAGAGGATTACTACAGACATGATGAGGTGGAAGAGCAGAATAATTTTGAAGTCTTGTCCAGCGGTGGTTAGAGTAGCAGTTTTGGTGGTGGTAATCAATGCAGTATGTCTAGTGCAAGTGGTACATCAACCCCTGTTGGTAAATCTGGGAAAATAACTGCATTTCTGGGTTTGTCATCACCTGTGCAACTGTCTTCATCACACATCTACACTTCACCCCCTGCCATTCGCAGAGCAGAACCATTTGTCATCACACCCCATGTAAAACGTTTAAGTCAGCCCAGAGTGTTTTTGCACATAAGCTGAAGTACCCACCCAATCATGCAGGGTTAGGTACAATCTCCTGACTGTCATTGTACCATCTGCCATTGTACTGACACCGTTTTCCCATTTATGTAATTCCCGACTAGTAATGAATGCCGAAAGTTGTTATCCCGTCAAGTTAACTTGCAAATGTTCACTTACTAACAACATGAGCTGAAAATAGTCAGTACTTGATGCAAACATACATTTACTAACAACGTGAGCTTAAAATAGTCAGTACTCGATGCAGTTTTACTATATTTTTTGATCCAAACACTTAATTTAGACTCAGCGAGTGTACACTTACTAACCATATGAGCCACATCATAATGACAAACAACTCAGCACTTGATGCCAGAAGAAATGTAGTTTTACTTTGGTTTCATTCGAAAGCACTGAAATTACCTGATGCCAAAGAAAGATATTAATGAATTTGATGAATTTATCCTTACCTTCATTGGCTGTCGTGTTGAAAAGTCACACTGTAAGCACAGTATCTGTTCATTCCCAGTACTGCAGAGTCGGTGTGGCACCCAGCAAATACATCACCAGCGGCACCAGTGTAGCTGCTCAACACAGTTCAATGCCTTTGCAAATTAGATCATACTGTTAAAATCAAAGCTTTATTAAAGTTATTAAAATGCTTACTCAGTACGGGCATGCAGAGGGGGTATAGTGAAAACGCAAAACTGTATTTGCTAAACTGTTACATTTTGAGTGCTGTGGCTTTTCATATATGCAGATTGTGTGCAATTTCTCTCAAGTACTCGCTCATGGATCTGGTATTTCTTTCTTTGACAATGTTCCCTATTTTGGTTTCTCGGTCAATGTAATGCTCTTTCTGAGGCGATTTAGGAAGACCTCGGTTAAACTTTTCAATGGTGCTGATTGTAACAAGTTGTTCCTTTTGTAGCTCTGCTACAAATCTGTATATGCCCACATGTGGTGCACCAATTAATGCTGCCAGACAGCGATGCCAAGTCTCAACATTATTTTGAGTCCATGGATAACTCAGTGTCATTTGCTCATGTATGGACCAAAAAGCTGGTTGAAGTGGGGGGGTGTACTGTGGTATTATTTCTCATCCTCCTTCGTACCCTGCCAAGGACATAATTGCCCTCAAACCACTCTACAAGCGCAGCACTAGATGATGGCACCTCACTTTTTATTTCCAAAAATGCTCCCTCTATCTCATTTTCAGGCAGAAACGACAGTGCCACTAGTTGTCTCATTTTAGTGCTGAATTCTGGATTAAGTCCATATTCTGTGGCCAGTCCCAAGCCTTGTATCTTTTGCCACAAAATTTGCCCAAAATGAAACAAACATCCTTTCTTCAGGCTGTCAGGGAACTCTGATTTTGATGCATTAATTGCTGCTTGCTCAAAGTCAATAATTATTACTTTGAGCGACAGCATAAGGCCAAATTCATCAGCAATATCATGCATATCTTGAAACAGACAAATGTAGCATTCATTTGATTTTGATGACATTAGTGCAAACAGCAAGGGGACACTACAGGATGTTTCCTGTGTGCCAACTGCTGCAAGAATTGAGTACAATTGTCTAAACAGAGTAGGAACAGTTTTGAATGTTCTATCCATTGCCCAGAACTCTGCCTCTGCAAGCCTCTCCATGTTCTGCTTTGTTGTAAAAATCACTATTTTGTCCTTGCCCAATGATGACTCCTTTGCAAGGAATCGTTGACCATTTACTGAACATAAGTGTTCAGGGAAAACCAAATCATCCACGGTTTGTGGCTTTGGTTGGGTGACATTATGTCATGCATGCTTCACCATTTACTGCAATGCTTGTCTAGATGGCATACATTGCATGACCTCAGCTGATACTTTTGAAACCTCATGCTGAATTAATTGTGCAGGGGTGTTGTGAGTGTCTGTGGCCCTCTCCTTCAATGAAACAAGTACATATGCAGTGGGGAAATTGGTGGCATCAGGAGCATAATTATGCTATTCCTGTTTTCTTAAGTGATGCTCACCCCTGACCAAAATAGTGGAAGCCCTTCCTGAGCAGTTCTTCCCCTTTCTGCTTTGGTAGCACGAATAGTAAAGGTCTCCTCAGTTTCTCTCTTTCACAAATAAATAACCATTGATGCACAGCTTGTCATTTCCTTGCCTAGAGGGGACTGTCTTGCACACAACTGCCGCCTCAGCCATCTCTGCAAGTACCTCAGCGAGAATGGCAAACAATCCCATTGTCTGTGCCTTTCCCTTAACAAAATCACCCACTGCAATCATTCAATTATTCAATTACAGTACAAGCTGTAAGTACAGTAATAGGAGTCAAGATAGGTGGCACTGCGAGCAAATGGAGATATTTGGAAGCATCGCTCCATGCTTGTCTGCACGCAATACTCGTTGTTCATATCAAATGTAAACTGTGCCTCACTACTCTTAGTGCGTCTCAAATATGGCCTCACTATGGGATATCTTTTTGGGATATTGTGTGTTGGGACTTCGGACTGATGGGTAAGTTAAAATTTGGGATAGTATTTGATGGGACAGTGATCAAGTTGGGACTCTGGTGTCAGGAAAGTATATGTCTGGAGATAGTCAGTCGGGAGAGAGTACGGCTCCCATCATACAGTGTCACGTGAACTTAATGCTGCTGTAGCTGAAATGCTGGCAATTGATCTTTTGCTCTTCTCCTTTGTGGAGAATTCTGGGTTCCTGCAGTTTGCTGCACATGCCTGTTCAAAATGGAAAGTCCCATCTAGGACATATTTTTCGACCCGTGCTGTCCCTGAGTTGTACTATATTGTGTCCGACTCAGTAAGACATGCCCTTCAAAATTCCTCCTCTCCATTCATCCATTTAAATATGGATATGTGGACAAGTGGCAAAACAGCGGGGAGTTCATATTTGTGTATAACTCCACACTGGGTGCAGGTGCCGGGAGTTGTTTGTGCTGTTGGTAGTGTGAGTAATCAGTGTAGTAAGGTGGAGTGTCGTGGTAGCAATCTTCCCAGAATTCGACAGCATGTAACGATTGCTATGCATAATATGACCTGTTCACACACTGGTGAAAACATGCTGGACGTGGTATTGACTGAAACTGACAAGTGGCTGAACTCCCTGCCCCAAAGAGCTGGGTTCATAGAAAGTGACAATGGGTCAAATGTGGTGAAATGCATGGCCCACTGTTTAAATCTTGTGGTGCAGGAGTTTCTGCAGCACCCTGATATAAAGGAAATGTTGACAGTTGCACGCTTTATCTTTTCTCACTTTTCATGCTCTGCAAAGGCCCATGACCAGCTTTGGCAGTTGCAGATCCGAAACAGCCTCCCACAGCACCGCTTGAAGCTGGAAGTTGTCACCCGGTGGAACTCCACTTTATACATGGGCAGAGAGGTTGTATGAACAGTACAAAGCCATCTCAGAATATCTTGTCATGCATACTAGCCATGAGAGTTCCAGGGCCTCCATGTCTATGATGACTGAACAGTGGTGCCTTATGGACTCTGTAATAAGAATACTGAGGCCTTTTGAACATGCCACACAGGCAGTGAGTGGCGAGTCTACCTCCATTAGCCAATCAATTCCACTGCTGCAGGTGCTGAGGCAGACATTGGTGAATGTACAGCATAGCCTTGATGTTGCCAGAGACAGTGCTAGCAGTGTGTTGCTGAAACACATGCTGACAGTATTCAACCAGAATTATCACATCTTTAGCATTCAGCATAGTGACAACTTTGCAACAGCAACAATGCTGGACCCAAAATACAAACGTGGAATTGCCTCAGTACTAGAGGGTGGGCCTGAAAAGGTAAAAAATGTCAGTGGGCAACTGGTGCACTTGGTTCATGGGGCACAGAAGTCACATGCCAAGGTCAGGAAACCTGAGCAGCATAATCAGGCAGAAGGTGAATCTGGAGGAGTAGTATCGAGCATATCCTGTAAAGGGAAAGGGACTGCAGTTCCTGGTGGTCTGTCATCAAAAGCAGCTGGCATTTACCCACTTTGGGAGGCTTTGTCCCAAGTGGGGATTTGTGACATAAATGATTCTGGAGAAGCGGATGATGCATCAACCACCGGACTTAGAACAGCACAGAGAATGGTTGAGTAATATGTGTCTGAAAACAGGCATCTGTCAATCACTGATGATCCCCTTTTATGCTGGAGTGGAAAGGTCAGTGAATGACCAGAGTTGACCGCTGTGGCACTGAAGTACCTGACATGCCCACCCTCCAGTGTGAGTGTCGAGGGGGTATTCAACTCAGCAGGTGCAATGTCTCAGGATCGTCATATAAACCTCTGTCCTGCAAATGAATGAGAGGCATATACCAGCTCAGACTGCAACCTCAGTTCTCATACCCTGGCATACTCATGGTTTTGCTGATGTTGAAGAAAGGGACCATCCTGATGGCAGTGACAGCATGAGGCGACCTACAACTGATGTAGATGATAACACAATGGAGAAAGAATTTCCCCGTGGTCAGAATTCAGACATAGAAGACTGTGAGGGCAGCTTTCTTTCTGAGGATGATGATGAATGATGATGAGGTTAATGTTGGCAGGTTTTAACTTAAGTGGTTAAAAGGCTGTCACATGTCTTGTACGATACATGTTCTCTTTTTCATAAAGTTAAATCACTGTCCCACTCATAGTGACTCAAATTCCATATGTCACATCATCACATTATAACACAGAGCACAGCATATCCTGGCCCCCAGACTACCACCACAATAAGACTGCTGTTCTCCACTGCCACCATAGGGAATGTGACCGTGTGTCCCCCTAGACTACCACCACCATAAGACCGCTGTTCTTCACTGCCACCATAGGGAATGTGACCGAGTGTGTCCCTGGAGTACTACCACCATAAGACCGCTGTTCACCACTACCACTACCACCACCAGATGCAGGAAGATGAGAGAGGAAATGTCATCATGTGCCGCAGCTATGACCACCACCACCCACCACCAGTGCCATTGTGGCAATGTTTTTCCATTACATTGACCATGCCAAGGCATAGGAAGTCAAACAGGAGACCACATCCACATCCATCAGCCACAGGCACAAGGCTTCTTACTATTAAAACTATAAAGTGAGTATGCCTACTAATGTTTTTCATGCTATTCAACTTCCTTTAGCTGTGTGTTTTGTTTTGTGTTGCTTTTCTGAGCTGCAATGGTAAAACACATACGGTCAACTTATTTTGTTTTTTTTACAGGTTAACAACAAACGACTCTCCTTTGCTGAAGGTGTGTATCAATGGTACGGCAGCAGTACTGTCTACAGGAACCTATGGGATATCCATTTCCAATCCATACTGGTAAGTATATCAATTTTATTTCATCTGTTCCTTTTTTTTCCTCATAAGAGTGCAACAAATCCAACTGATGATTCATGAACTAGATGACATGTATGTCACAAAAAATATTTCTGCAACATATCATGCACTGTATTCCAAATTTGCATCTGTGCATCCATAACAGTGTTGAAAAAGTTGGACCCAGGTTGTGTTACTTGACAAGATGTGGCTTTAAAATGTAATTTGAGTTGAGACGCAGGGACACTGACACAGTGTATTTGTTACACAGCCTGGTACTAAATTAATTTGTGATCTGATGATTGCAGTGGGACAGCTTGCTATCTGTGTTAGTCCAGATACTCGTGGAATAGCCATGGCTTAAACATAATGTCTTACTGCTGCAATCAAGTTGTAATAAGTCCTTCATTTCTTTTATTAGAAAACTTCCAGATGCTTTGTTGTGTCATAGTTGCCTTATCCAAAGCACTTCTTCAACATCATGCCCCCGGGCTAGGGAAGACATGCAACAAGCAGAAGTTGTTTCAATTGATGACCATGACCAACATTACCAGACTGGAGAAGGATGCAGATGAAATCTGTGAAGAATTAACCAAATAATAAACCATTAATGAGACCTACTTGCAAATATGCCCCCCTCCCCCAAATAAATACTTGCCTTCATTGGCTTGAGAATATTCCATTTCCAATTTCAACACCACAGATTTCTCATCAAGCAGTGGAATGTGCACACCAACAGTATGTGACGTGATACAAAAAATACAATGAGTACATGTATATATATGTCAACCCCCCACCTAGAAAATATATATATATATATATATATATATATATATATATATATATATATCAACTCACCAATACTACTATTAGTGTACAAACAAAGGGCACCCTTCCATCTGGTTGAGGTGATTGTATAGCATTCACGGGAATCGCAGCACACTTTGGGCCAGCAACAGTTCTCTTACAGTCATCATTTCTGACAGAACACTGAATGGATTCATGTCACGTTATCCTTTCTTTACACGGTTTGGCAAGATAGTGTGCATCATGACATCATCATCACAGAGTATGTAAATTTTCTGGACACAAGACAGTTGCATTTTGGGGAAAAATTCTGAGGCCTCTGTGTGACCACTGCGTGCATGAGTGATTGCGCAATACATTCTGGGGGACTTTGCATGATGTGTAATGCTCCCATTTCACTTCATCAGCACTTGGGAATTTTCTGGACACCAGACAGATGCATTTTGGGGATGCAGAAAAATTCTGGGGACTCTGTGTGGCCACTGCATGCATGAGTGACTGCGCAATACATTCTGGGGGACTTTGCATTTGGTGTAACACTCCCATTTCACTTCATCAGTACTTGGGAATTTTCTGGACACAAGACAGTTGCATTTTGAGGATGCAGAAAAATTCTAGGGACTCTGTGTGACCACTGCACACATGAGTGACTGTGCAATAAATTCTGAGGGACTTTGCATGTTGTGTAACACTCCCATTTCACTTCGTCAGCACTTGGGGATTTTCTGGATGCAAGACAGTTGCATTTTGCGTGTTGTGACTGTGTGTGCACATGTCATACTTAAATTATAAATTAAAGCAGCAGTGCAACAATGTGATGAAAATTTTGACCTATGCTTTTTTATGCTATTTTAGATTGCCAGCCTACCTCCTGACTTGTATGATACCCTATTTTCACAATTTGTGTCTGCTTTACTACTTTTTCTCCTGTCTGAAAAAATAAAAGGAGCACGCCTTTTAATATGGCTCGTACCAGGTTTTCATCACTATTTGCAGCTGTTTTTGAACAAATATTGTTCTGTGAAATCATAAAACGCTGCCTGCTGCATAACTGTTAATTTTATAACAGAAGTAATATATAAACAACTGATGGAGAAAAACAGCGGAAAATACTGATGAAGACCTGGTCCACACTGTATTAAAAGGGGTCCTCCTTTTATTATTTCAGACATGAAAAAAAGTACTAAAGCAGACTCAAATACTGGAAAGAATGGTATCATACAAGTCAGGAGGTACGTAACGTGGCAATGTAAAATAGCATAAAAAAGTCTAGGTCAAAATTTTCACCAGATTGTTGCACTGCTGCTTTAATGTCTATTTCAAAAAAGAAATATTTCTGGAGCCTCAGTAATAGAAACATAAAAACATAGAATTTGACGGCAGATAAGGACCGCTTGGCCCACCCAGTCTGCCCATTTCCCTACCTGATGGATAAGCTGCAGATCCTAGTTAACCAGCAACCTACTTCTTCCTACCCCCAACCCCTAGAATTTCCTTATGACTGTCCCATGCATGCTTGAATTACACCACTGTTTTTGACTCCACAACCTATCTGAAAGGCTATTCCATACATCCATAACCCTCTCTGTGAAAAAATACTTCCTTAAATTACCTCTGAGCTGACCCCCTTCTATCTTCAAATTGTGCCCTTGTTCTTGCACACTCTTTTTGAAAGATGCTACCTCTTGGACTTTGTTGATTCCCTTGAGGTACTTGAAAGTTTCTATCATCCCCTCTCCCTCCTTTCCTCGAGGCTATACATATTAAGCTCCTAAGTCTCTCTTCATATGTCTTCCGGTGCAGACCCTGCACCATTTTAGTTGTCCTCCTCTGGACAGCTTCCATCCTGTCTATGTCTTTGTGGAGATTGGGTCTCCAGAACTGCACATAGTACTCCAGATGTGGTCTCACCAGCTGTCTGTACAGAGGAATAATAACTTCCTGTTTTCTACTGGTGATGCCTCTCCCTATGCATCCCAGTATCCAGCCAGCCCTCCTTGCTGCCCTTTCACATTGCTTGCCCACCTTTAGGTCATCTGATATGACTACCCCCAGGTCCCTTTCCATTTTTGTTGTTGTTAGTATCTCACCCCCCATTGTGTACTCTTCCCCTTGGTTTTTGTTTCCCAGGTGCATTACCTTGCACTTCTTAGCATTGAATCTAAGCTGCCATACATTTGACCATTCCTCTAACCTTGCCAAGTCCCTTCTCATCCTTTCCACCCCCTTGTGCATCAACTCTGTTGCAGATCTTTGTGTCATCTGCAAAGAGACATACTTTCCTTCCAGTCCCTCTGCAATGTCGCTTATAAAGACATTGAAGAGGACCGGTTCTAATACTGAACCCTGCGGTACCCCACTACTAACCCCCCTTTTTTCAGAGTGGACTCCATTTACTATTACTCTCTGGGCCAGATATTCAAAAGGGTTGCGCCATGCGCAATAGGGTTGCGCCTGCGCAAGTCCAAACTTGCTCCATTCTGCGATATCCAGCAGGAGGCAGTTGTGCCACAGAAAACATGCTGAGCAACAGCACAATACAAATGAATGCATGCTGAACTGGAGGGGGAGGAACCATGCATAAACTGCACAGCCCGATATTCAGCCGGGCTGTGCAGAGTTGTGCAGGCGCAACCCCCAACCTGCGCCTGCAGGACTTTGAGCCAAAAAAAAGGCTTAAGTCGAGGGCCACCCACAGGTGAGCTGCTGTATTGCAGGGTGCAAACAGCAGCTGCCACCTATGGCTGGCCCCAACCCAGTACCTGTGCCCCCACAGCCCGATCATGGGCATAGTGCTCCCCCACCAGCCCAATAGCGGGCATCAATGTGGCTCCCCCCCTCCTCCAGTTCATATCCCTGGTGGTCCAGTGGACCGAAATGCCCGATCGCGGGCGGTATGTATATAACTCCCAACCCCCTCCCGTTCACATCCCTGGTGGTCCAGTGGACCAAAATGCCCAATTGCGAGCGGTATGTGTGATAAACCCCCCCAGACATAGCTCTGGTGGCTAGTGTCCCCCACCCTACCCATCCATGAAGCCCCACCACCCCGCTCCTCCCCGAAGCGGCGGTGGCGGCATCCCACCACTGCTCTACCAGCCGCCTGCCTAGACTGAAGCTGGTAGGCTGCACTCATTGGTGCAGAGCAAGAGCCAATGGGCATGCAGCCCATACCGTACATGACAGTCCAGATTTGAGAATGACAAAAGTGCTATGTCTGCCTGAGTTGCAGGCATTGTGGGGTCCACTGCTGTGGAGGGAAAACCAGGTAGTGATGGTGGTGAGGGTGGTACTGGTGGCAGTGGTGAGGGTGGGGGTGGAGCAGCTGCTGCTGTGGCCCTCTTCCTGCTACGGTGATGCACAACAGCAGTACCCTCTGCCACTGCCACAGAAGGGTCAGCAGGTGGAGACCTGGCCCATTCAGTGGCCACTGAATGACTCAGCTGATTATGTCACTAAATGGGGCACCTGCTAATGGTAGGATAATGGGGGGGCAACATACAGAGCTAATTTTAAATAAATCTGGAAGGCAGAAAACAGAAAAGAAAGACATGTACAGAAAGAGTACAGGGTGTAGGTAGCTGTATAAATTGGGAAAGCCACAATGTCTCCCATCCTCTTTAAAAATAGCAAACAGAAAATATAATTAATTTTTTGTAAATAGTCAGTTCTTACTTTTTATTTGTGAAACAATAAGAGAAAAATTGTACCAAGAGGTCATAATTCAGGGAATGCATGGGAGAAAGAATGGATGGTTCAACTCAGTTTGTAAGAGCTATAAAGTTAAGAGTGATGATTAAAAACTCTAAAAAGAGCAAGGACAGGAAATTATTTAAAACCTTAAACCAGGAAAAGAAAAAATATAATTGCTTCTTGAAGGAGACAAAATTACAATATTATCATTTTTGGTGGGAAAAGATGCTCAAGCTTATAAATCAGAGAGACAGAAGAGGCTTCTGTATGTTAGTTGCAAGAGCCACTAATAATTATAGAGTATAGACATATATATATATATATATATATATATATATATATCTGAGTGCCAGTGGGTAACATTTTTACAGTGTATTTTCCTTGATCCAGGTGCTGAAAACATTATTTCTCTAGAAGGCCAAGTAATGGATAGGAGTGGATTCCCCTTGATTGACAGAAAAGAGGTTTATATGGCTATTAAGTCCCTAAAACCAAAAAAAAGCCCCTGGACCAGACAACATTCCAGCCAAGCTATACCTCTATAACACTCCATTGTAGTGTAAACCTCTGTCAAACTTCTATAGTAGATGCATTATGGAAGACTATGTTCCAACTTATTGGAGGGGTGCAGAAATAATCCCAAATCTATAAAAGGGCAACATAGCTGATCCAGCTATGTACAGACCTATTATCTTGTTAGATATAAAACCCGAAGATTTTTTCTAACATCATATTAGAAAGACTGAGGAATCAAATTGATATAACAGGTGGGCTTAACAAATTACAGGCGTGTCTCAGGGGTGACTATTCCACTATGGGTAACATCTTTATCCTATGTCACTTAATAGAAAAATATGTATCTAAGGAATCAGAATATTTATCTATTTTTATGTATTTATGTTTGTTGACTGGGTAGGCCCACTGGGCCCAAATGGTCCCTTTTCATGGATGACCCAGAATCAGTTACATACAAACCTGTGGGATATAGGACATATTGATACACTTTGATGATACAAAGTGATTTTCTAACAATCACACAGTACACATACATAGTATTCATGGATTTTTTTCTCATTGTTGGACTCAATTTCCAGGGATATACTAGGGTCACTCATGTTAAAATGAGGTATTGACCCCCTGCTGGTTCAAATAATATATAATCTGTACAAGGACACCTGGGCTCATATAAGAATTGAAGTCAGAGGCCAACTTTCTAAAGTTGAAAAAAAAAACATGCAAATGTTCCTATTCTGGTAGGAGAAAACAACACAACAGCCATATTTAGTCTATGCTGTAGGTGGCCACTTCTAACTTGTAGTCAAATAATTCCAGAAACCATTATTGCATATGGGCAAGCCACAGAAAGATGCTCTTGTGTTTGTAATACTTGGGCACATCCTAACTTTCCTCTAGACATTTCTGTTTACATCCATCCCTAACTCCTAACCTACCATGGGCAATCATCCAAAGGGCATCCCACATGTGCAGTGGAATTCTCTTATTAACTAACATATTTAGCATAAAGATTCCCTTTTTTCTAGGACAGAAGGAAAATCCAGACTAACATAAATAACTTGCTTCCAATATAGATCCATATAGTCCTTTTCTTGTCGTTTTTCTGATCCCTTCAAGTCAAGTCAAAATGTATTTCTTGAGCACCCAATCCCAATCCCAGAGGCTCTGGGAGCTTCATAAAAAAGTGAAACAGTTTACAAAACAGTTTACAGCAGTTTAAAATCAGGGTCAGTTAATTATAAAACATAATAAATAATAAACATTAAATATTAATAATTCTAAAACTCTTTCAGCTTTGGTTAAAATTCAGTGGACATTAAATGCTTGCTTAAATAGGTGTGCCTTAAGGACCTGCTTAAAAATCTCCATAAAGGAGGCCTCCCTTAGTGACCACAGTAGGGAGTTTCATAGCACTGGTCCTGCCACATCAAAGGCATGGTCTCCTGATGTCTTATGCTGCACCCTTGGGATCATCAGGAGGCCTTTCGTAGAAGAATGGAGTGAGCACACTGGGTGGACAGGTGTCAGGAGGTCAGTCAGATAGCCAGGGCCCATGCCATACAGGGCCTTGTAGGTGAGCAAGCCCACCTTGAAGGCAATCCTCCACCTGACCGGCAGCCAGTGTAGTTTGTGCAAGATCAGGGTTATATGAGCGGACCTCTAAAAGCCCATCAACAGCCTGGCTGCCACGTTTTGCACTAGCTGCAGTTGGTGGAGGCTACCTCCACTGACCCTGAAGTATGGAGCACTACAGTAATCGAGCCTGTAAGTAACAAAAGCATGCACTAGTGAGGGCAGATCATCAGGTGGGATTAAGGGTTTAATCTGGGCAACATTCCTTAAGTGGTAGAAACCACTCCGGATGACAGCAGACACCTGAGCCTCAAGTGTCAAACTGCCATCGAGGATGACGTCTATATTTCACACCTTAGTGGCTGCCACCAGTGAGGTGACCTCCAGGAACAATCCTGTTCCTGGTCCGGTGGTGATCACGTCCCACCGACAACCAGGCTCAAACACATATACTTTAGCTTGGGCATACAAGCACTGTAATCATTTTCTGAAAACTTCTGGTATTCCATATTTTTCTAATACCTAAAAAAGGTATACATGATCCAGATGGTCAAAAGCTTTTTCTGGGTTGAGGGATCAAATGTACCCTTTCAAATCTCCCAACATTCCCCTCTCAAAAATTTCCTGAAGGATGAGAAAGTTATCATGAATGGACCTCACTGGGATAGAAAAAGTCTGATAGGGTGAAATTAATCCTACTGCCACTTTCTCCAGTCTCTTCACTAAAATCTTAGAAATAATTTTTTTATCAACATTTAGGAGGCAGATAGAGCTCCAGTTCTGCAATCTGTTCTTATCTCCTGGTGTATAAAAAAATATGAGAACTGCATGATACATGGATTCTGGGAGACTGCCTGAGGATAGCATATTGCTATACAGCTCCTGTAGGGCAGGACCAACTTCAGAAAGAAAGGTCTTATAAAATTCTGTGCTAAATCCATCAGTCCCCAGGGCAGTATGACTGAATTGCAGCAGTCACCTCTGTCACTGAGATTGGAAAGACTTATGCTTGTTTCACCTGTTCCGAAAAGGGCTGATAACTGAAAAGACCGCAAAAAGGAAAAATGTTTGGATAAAGGTTGTCTTGAAAACAATTTGGTAACATATTGCTCTATGATATTCAACATATCTAAAATATTAGAGGTGTCCTTCCCATCTTTACCCTGAAGACTAGAAAAAAAAACACTGTTCCACCTTTTTTTATATCCAATGAAAATGTCAAAGCATTGTTGTGTCCCCTGTGTGCCAAATTGCATTTCTTGCTGTAGAGTCATGGCTCTGTTATACTGAATTTCTATCATGGCTTCTTTCACTGTTTTTATCTGAGCTGAAAAATTTCCCAACTTTCTGCTGGCTAAATCTAGAAATCTGTATAGCTGAGCTCTTAACCTGAGATATTTGTTTATATGCAGATGTGGATTTCAGGGAGCTACCCCTCATAAATAAGTTTTAAAATCCTGTTTTGCATCTTCCCACTAGACCTGCACTGAATCATAAGCACACTTGCCTGACAAACGTGCTGCCCATAAAGATTTCCATCTGCCCCTTACACTCTCACATTTAAGAAGGAGGCATTTAAATGCCAGGTGCCTTTACCTACTTTTGGTGCCATCAGAAACAGAGCCAGTACATCTCAAAAGCAAATGGTCCAAAAATTGAATAATTAATGTAGTGGCTTCCAATATCCTTAAGGTTTTGGACAGAAATAAAAAATCTATCCTTGAGGTAAGGGACCCTTCACAGAAAGTATGACCTCCAGTAGGATGCAGAAAATAGTAAGCATCCTGCAGGCCCACAGTTTCAACCATTTCTAACAAAAACAAGCATTTGTCAATGCCGAATGTTGTCTTGCTGACATTGGCATCAGTAGCGCAGGAGCTGAACAGATGCATAATAGGAATGGCAGTGAAGTATGAAAGTGACGTCAACTGCACATCACCCTACAGAGACTGGCAGGCACTGAGGTGTGCCTTTGGGCATTGGCCATAACGTTCATGGCATTTCGGCTCACCCTACCCTGCAGTGCAACAAATATCATGTTGTGCCTTGGGGTCCTCGGGCCTTACGCTCACCCCATTCGGCCATAACACTCATGGCATTTTACCTCACCCTATCCTGCAGACACTGACAAGTGCTGAGGTGTGCCTTGGGGTGTTTGGCTTTACAGTCACCCCATTTCATTAGGACATACACTGAAATGGATGCAGCATAGGAGAATGGGGTGAACTGTGGGGCTGAAGAGTCCAAGGCACACCTCGATGCCTGTCAGTGGCTTGAGGGTGGGGGGAGGATGGTATGGCGTGAGCATGACAGCCGGCAATGTAAAGGCACACCCCTGACACCTATCAGTCTGTACAGGGTGGGACGTTATGGTTAGAAACCCTAGTGCCCCACCCATTTTTTGGTATTTGCACTAAAAATTTGCAACACAGCATTTTTCTGACCCCCCACCTCATGAAATTGTTTGGGACCTCTGCTCATGAATAGTGGCACTGTGATTTTGTTAATCTGTCCCGAACGTTGATTTCTCACAGTGACTGTGATATTCTGCACCAGATGTGGGAAAACACCATTCGGGCAGAATGTGAAAAATGACAGCTGTACCATTCATAGGTAGGTGTGAAGAGATGGCAGTGTTGAAAATCTTGAGTAAAAATATTAAAAATGCTCAAATTTACGAGCACACATACAAACTGCGTAATGCACACTCGTAACACAGTCATTTAGTGGAATTATTTCACCAAACTTTCAACATAGGCATTTTAGGACCTCTGGTCATGAACACTGTCACTATGATTTTCTTCATCTGTCCTGATCATTGATTTCCCACAGCGACTGCACCACTGTGCACCAGTTGTGCAAAAACACATTTTGGGCAGGATGTGAAAAATGACAGCTGTACTGTCATAAGGAGGTGTGCAAAACTGACAATGTTGAAAATGTTGAGTGAAAATATTACAAAATCTCAAAGTTACGAGTACATGTGGAAATTGCGCAACTCATGCTTGTAACATACTCATTTTGTGGACTTTTGTCACCAAATTTTCAACATAGGCATTTTAGGACCTCTACTCATGAACACTATTACTGTGATTTTCCTAATCTGTCCTGAACACTGATTTTCCACAGTGACTGCACTATTCTGCGCTGGTAGTGCGAAAACACATTTTGGACAGGATGTGTAAAATGACAGCTGTACTGTTCATAAAGAAGTGCAGAAAAATGCCAATGTTGAAAGTCTGGAGTGAAAATATTACAGATTTGCGAGGTTACAAGAGTGCTGGGAAACTGCGCAATGCACGCTCATAAAACAGTCATTTTTCCGATTTTATCACCAAATTTGCAACATAGGCTTTTTGAGAGCCCACCTCATGAACAGTGGCACAGTCATTTCGTTACTCAGTCCTGAAAAGTGATTTCGTGCAGTGACCGAGAAATCATATTTCGGGACAGAATAACACCATAACAGTGACTGAATTCATGAGGTGGAGTCCCAATAACCCCATGTTGAAAATTTGGTGAAAACATTCCCAAAAATGCCCGAGATAATGCACCAAAGTTGAAAAAACCCTATTTATGCCATTATACAGCCTACCAGCATTTGTTGAGTTCGTGGTCAGCTTTGAAGAGTGCATACGTGTTCCCGGTGCACCAAAGATCATCACGCCGGGCTCCGGAGATAAGTATGGGGTGAGGAGGAGGGGTACGCAGTGGGTTGGCATGGGTTGGGGGAGGGGGCGCAGACAGCGAGGGACCGTTTTCTTCTTTTCAGGGTTTAACAAAAAACAATGTTACAGACATCGAGGGATGGTTTTCCTTTCAACAGGTACTTTTGGCATGCTGGGTGGGCTCTCAGCATGCCACCTGCATGTTGTAGGGTAAGGAGACTGGAGCCGATGGGGACTGGGTACCCCATTGGCACATACTGGGGTCGCATGAGCTGAGGGGGATTGGGCACCCCCTCCGCACACAAGAAATGGGGGGGGGGAACATGCCAATGGGGATTGGGCACCCCCGTTGGCAAATTAAGTTATGAGGGGCATGCCAATGGGGGATTGGGCACCCCGTTGGCTTTCTAAGGAACTGCGTGAGGTGGCAGCTGTCCCTCGGCTTCCCCATCACCACCGCCATGACAGGAGACACCAGCAGTAATTGGCTGCTGCAATCAGAGACCTCCTCGTGGTGCTCCCTGATTGCAGTGGCTAATTTCTTTCAAGGTGGTGGCACGGTTTTTCAACTGCTGTCATAGACAGCGTGCTCTGCCATTGGCACCACAGAGCCTGGCCTCAAATAGCAGTGGCACCATTGGCTGCAGCAGGACTGCACCTCCAAAACCCACTTCTCCACTGAAGCAACCACAATATGTTGTCTGCACTGTGCACGCAAGACAACATAAAAAGTGTGTCACAATACAATTTTTTTGCTCTGTGGGCCTCTTAGTCCTTGGGGAAGTGAGTAGTTCTCTACCCAGAGCCACCAACTTCAAAGTGACAAGATAGGGATGCAGTTCCTTAAATAGATCAGTTCTTTTAGCTTTTGTTTGTGGGGTATAAATACTAAAAATATGGAGGTGTTTTTTCCCATGAGTGACATCCAGCATCAGTACCCTTCCTGGATGAATATCCAGTATTTGGATAACCTGCCAAGCTTGACCATGAAATTGGATTCCTACCCCATCACACAAATCCATACCTGGGGCCCGAAATGAAGGGCCTATGGACCATTGTAAAGAGTCTCTATTTGCTTCAAAATTGTTTTTTAGCCTGGCACCTTGTACCAAAAATATGTCCCCCTTTTTGCTGCTGCACAGCAAAATAAGTAGTAAAACACTTTTTGTTAGATTTTACGCTATTTACATTTAGGGTAACTACAGAGTACCCAGTCTTAATAACATAAAGTAATAGTAAAATCATGACACTCCTCATAGCAAACTTCCTCTGATATGTAGTGACTGGAAATTGATCTACTTCCCCTTTTTTGGAGGTAGAAGCTTTCACCTGGCAGTCCTACAGATCAGAGGAGAGGTCCTTCTGGGACAACAGTGAAGCCCATCAAACTCCTCTTTTTCATCTTCAATATCCCCCCAATTTTTTTTCTGCAAAGTGCAGAAAAACACTTTAAACCTTTACTAGGATATTTTTTGGTTTAATTGTTTTTTTTTTATTCCTTCCTCTTTTTTTCGTAGTGACCAGAAGCATCTCCATGAAGTTCTATTTGAATACTCTCCGATGAGGGGGTGGGGGTAGGCCAGCCTCCGCTGTACTTGGGCCAGAGACCAAGTGTGCAGCCTGTGTGGGAGCCATCACTGCTTGTACATTAACTGAGGTCCAGGATGCTACATAGGCAATTCTTCTTCCCTTATTTCCTCCACCTGCTCTGGTGAGTCTGTTGATTCTACTTGCAGTCAATCATCCTCAGAAAAAGCCTGAGAAAGGTGAGAGGAAGGGTCCCGATAAGGTCTACTAGGAGTACTTTTTTCAGTTGGCTGCCTAGGCTGTCTGGCCTCTTGCATTTTTCCAAATAAATTGTCCTGGTCATTATAAGCATCCATATTATGAGATGCCCTGGGGCAATTACTGAAAGAGGGACCTAGTTCCTCACCATGATTAAATTTAAAAGGTCTATGGCAACTAGAATTATTATGACCATAAACAAACACCTGTTGCAGCACTGCTGATCGCATACATTATTTAGGTGCCCTAGTGGTCTACATTTAAAACAAGCCTGGGGCTTCCCCTGATACAAGCAGCTGCCTCTATCTTCCCCAAATAGAAACTATTAGGGAGGTGGATGTGCCCCGTACCACCACAGTGTAGTTTTACTTGAATTTTCTAATCCTGGTCCAGATTTTTCTCCATTTAGAATGCTGGCTGATGCATCCAGTATTCCACACTTTTTCTTTAACCAGTATAATATATCAGACACATTTACCCCTTCATTGCAAAACAATACACTCACAACTTTGACCACAGGCTTGTTCAAAGGTATTGCAATGAAAGGTGTCCACAATGGTGAGTCTTTCAGGGAATTATGTAAGACCCACACATAGCATCTAAAGGTTTTACATGTTTAAAAGTGATATTACAGATTTCTTCAGAGGCAATGTGAATAAATGCACACAAGTCTGTTGCAGAAAAAGACAGAGTCCTTAATGAGATTTCTTATTACTCAAGTCTGATTTGGAGGGTACTCTTCTCCCCCTATATACCTCAGACAACTTGATTCCTCTCGGAAGCAGGCTCAATGTTGAGGGAAAACAAATCAGCAAACTTGGGGGGCTGGGGTTATGACTGCCTGTTGGCATCCTGCAGGGGGATATCTTGCATCCACCTCTTTGAATGGTGTTTATGAGGAGGCAATGGAGGTAAAGAACCACCATGTATATCATTTGAACACCCAACTGATCTGTCATACGGCTGGAGTTGCACTGTGTCTTTAGGGCCCACAGGGCATTCCCTTACCCTGAGTCCATTACAACTGCAAGAAAACATTTGTTCTGCAGGCACTTGAATAATCAGAGCTGATATCTTATCAGAATTTATAGCAGTGGATTAATCTGTACTGCAAACAGCTGCTGCATCTGCTTGTTCATTACTCTGTACCACCTCAGGTAAAAAAGCTGGTGGTTGTGCCTGCACTTTCTCCTGCCTGGTCCTGGATGACCCAGCATTATTGTTTGAAAGCCTGGTATTTTTGTGACTTGAATTACACATGGCAGGAGTGGCATAAATCTTCATCCCTTCCTGGGACAGATCGTAGCTGCAAGCAGTAGTTACAGGAGATTGTTCTTTTTGCTGTAAGCATATTTGCTCATGGCGCAATACTGACACTCCAGGTGCTTTTTTGCAGCTGCTTGTCCTTTACCCTTGGAAACAGATTGTGTCTTCAAATCAGGTTTTTTTTTTTTTTGTTACTTGTTATGTTTATGAGAGTCAGGTACTCCTAATTTGCCATGACATGTTAACCAGACAGTATCCCACATTTGGACTGGGAGCCTAGACTCAGTTCATAGTTCGTGTAGGTGGATGCCAAGAAGAGCACCAAAACAAACAGTGTTGGCTGGTGGGCGAGTGCAGAAGAGCGGATGCCTAAATGGCGACCTCCCAACAACATAAAACGGAAGTATATGAGTGACTGTAGCCGCAGCCCAGTAAAGGCGATATGCAAAGTGGCTACAGTCTACCAGGTGAGCACCCCAAGCCCGTGCGGCAGAGAAATGAGAGCCAGGTGAGGGCCACTGCAGAAAGGTACACCCTGCAGCAGTGCCCCAAGGAAGGATGCCACAGGAAAGGCGAGACCAGGCAGAAAGGGTCCCGGGATGGCAAGAGCACTGCTGGTGAGTGTGGCATGGGTGCTACAGTAGGGCCACAATGGTGTGCTGTGGTCTGTACCAGCATGTCACCACAGGGATGGTGGGCAGTTGCCTTGGACTGTTGGGGGGGCAGGACACTGGCTCGCCAAGGATGGATGGGGCCGGCATTGTGCATGGATGGGTGGCACTGTGGGGGGGGGGCGTTGCATCTATGCAGCATGTCTTGCACTTCTGTAACAGCCTTTGCTGGGGGCACACTGTGGAGGGGGCCATCCGTGATATGGGTGTACACTGTGTGGCATGTGCTGACACCATGCCGGTCACCCACACCACATCGCCCTGTGTCACTTGCCACTGTCCCGTCTCCCACTACTGGGTGCTTGTGTCATGTCACCATGTTGAACTAGTTATGTACCTGTTGCCAGGGTGCTGTCACCCACTGCCTGTTACCCCATGGTACCGTCATCCATTCTGACTCATCCAGGCATCCTCTGGTTCCTGCCGGCGCTCTCCCCACTGGCCGCCATTATCCCCTCTCGCCCTCCTTGCATTCTGCCTCATGCAGTCACTCATTGTGGACTCGCTGTCAGGGAGTTGCCCTTATCACATGAAACTTTTGTGTATCCTGTGTTGCTCACACTGTTTCATGAGGAACACTAAGGTTTCTGTAAAATAGGAGTCCATTAGATATTGGTACAATATTTTACTGTTGTTTATTCTAAAGTGCCCAGCTTCTAATTTCCACTGTTTTACCTTTCTTAAAGCCATACCCATATACAGTATTTAGGGGTATGCTCTCTCTGAAGGCTAGTGTGAAAAACCATTTACCATTTTCCCACTGTGGCAGGATTGGGTTGGGAACTTTTCCGGGTGTCCTGGCCAACATTCCTCTTCCCATAAAACCAGTTCATGCAATTGTCTCAGGCTGTGTGTGGATATTGATGTGTGAAATGGCTGCCAGTACACATTCTGTCACTTCACTGCCAGTCTCTCATTGCTTGTAAGGTGCTTTGGGGTGCAATGGGTATGAAAAGCACTGTATAAATGCTGATTCTTTTTCTTTTAATTACATCTAATGCAATAAGGAACAAAAACCTTCCTCACTCAGAGGGAGGCATCTACTAGATCTGATATTAGTTTATGAATCATTACAAAAATTAGAATTTGATGGATTATTCATTTAAAACTAAAACAAGCAATTTCAGCAACAATGAGCCATAACTATCAGAGAGGTCCCACTTTAATTCTGAGAAAAGGAGATATTTCTTCATGCAAAGCTGTATTGCAACATGGAACAACCTGCCTCAGCATATTGCTGCTAGCAGTACTTTAGCTACTTTTAAAAACAGCCAAATTTTACACATGAATGAAATGGAAAAAGAAGGACATGGAGAAGCCATGGAAGAACTTGACAAACTGCACTGGTGTCCTTCTGACTACAAATACCTGAGAACTGGTATTCCATGATATGGGCGAGTCAATTTGAGTGCCTTAGATAATATCAAGTAGTACAAAATAGCCAGGATGTCAATGTAGCGAGGCTTGCAAAAGAGTGAGTAGTACAGAAGCAGAGAAATAGCGAGGGGTTGCTAGTTGTAGTGCAGTCGCTGTGAGCTACAAACCATGCTGCCAGCCTAGCGTGGTGGCTAGAGTCGCCACCCATGTACTGCTGGGTCATGCAGTGGAGCTGTGTTTGATTCCAAGTTGGCAGTGTTGTTCACACTGTTTCATGAGGAACACTAAGGTTTTTGTAAAGATTCTCTTTAACATCTTCATAGGTGACATTGCAGAGGGTGTGGAGGGAAAGGTATGCCTCTTTGCAGATGACACAAAGATCTATAACAGAGTTGATACACAAGAGGGTGTAGAAAAGATGAGAAGGGACTTGGCAAGGTTGGAGGAATGGTCAGACATATGGCAACTTAGATTCAGTGCAAAGAAGTGCAAAGTAATGCACCTGGGAAACAAAAATCCAGGAGAAGAGTACACAGTAGCAGGGGAGATACTAACAACAACAAAAATGGAAAGGGACCTGGGGGTAGTCATATCATATGACCTAAAGGTGGGTAAGCAATGTGAAAAGTTGGTAAGGAGAGCCAGAGGGATACTGGGATGCATAGGAAGGGGCATCACAAGTAGAAAAAGGGAAGTAGTTATCCCTCTATACAGACAGTTGGTGAGACCCCATCTGGAGTACTGTGTACAGTTTTGGAGATCTCATCTACGCAAGGACATAGACAGGATGGAAGCAGTCCAGAGGAAGGCAACCAAAATGGTGCAGAGTCTGCAGCAGAAACCATATGAAGAGAGACTGAGAGAGCTTAATATGTATACTCTTAATGAAAGGAGGGACAGGGGGGACATGTTAGAAACATTCAAGTACCTCAAGGGAATCAACAAAGTCCAGGAGGGTAGCGTCTTTCAGAAAAAGAGATGTGTAAGAACAAGGGGCACAATTTAAAGATAGAGGGGGGGACGGATCAGGGGTAATGTGAGGAAATTTGTTTTTCACGGAGAGAGTGGTGGATACATGGAACAGCCTTCCTGAGGAGGTCGTTGGGTCTAAAACAGTGGGGGAATTTAAACATGCATGGGACAGACACAAGGCAATTATAGTGGGGAGTTGCAGGAAGTAGGCTGTTGGTTAACTAGAATCTGCAGCTTATCCAGTAGGTAGGGAAATGGGCAGACTGGGTGGGCCAAGTGGTCCTTATCTGCCGTCAAAGTCTATATTTCTTTACTTGTTTTTGTGTTTTTTTTCTGTCTCCAGTTTCTCCCTGAGTCAAAGTTCATGTCTGCCCCTGCTCCCCCACTTCTGTCACCTCCACAAGTGGTGATATTGAGTTTCTGTCCCCCACTTTTTATCCCTCTCCAAGTTGCTTCCTCCAGAGAATATCTCCCCTCCCAAGTTTCTCCCACTCCCCAACTCCCCGAGTTGTCCCCCCCCAGAGATAGTTATTTTAGATAGGGGGTGTGGGCAAAGCCCTCCACAACATGGGGTGTGAGGGGCAGAGCCCCCCACAGAAAGTCAGTAAAGCACTTCACTCTTTAGGTTATAGCTGTAGTGCTGGTCGCTGGTTTTGTACCCGCTATTTTGTATTCGCTGTTTGGTATTGACGCCGTTGTTACTTAACTGTTATCACATGGAACCCTTTGAACCTATACCATGTCTAGTAATGTCAAACAGAAAGGGCTTGATTTTAGAAGGTGAACACTGCATCTACCGCAAAGTTTGGTGCAGCTGGACCAAAGTCCTCGTATGCAATGCAGTCCAATTTTAAAAGGGCTGGCACAGTAAAGACAATTTCCCATTTTATGACAGCGTGCACCAAAGGTTTGGCTCAAGCCCCATGGAAACGGGTACCCCCACTGATGAAAAGTTAGACCAGGGTGGAGCTGGTCTAACTGGTTGTGTCTGTTGCAAGGGACTTGCAGCAGGGGGTTTGCAGCAAGCTTCCTTGTAAAATCACACTTGCTGCACAGTCTGGCACAAGTTGCCACTTGCATCAAACTCTCTGCTGCAAGTCCCTTGCGACAAGTGCATCACTTTAAAATCTTCTGATTAGCCAAAGGGAAAAGAAAAAGTGCCTTAATTGCAACAAGTGATAGTTGACTGCTTTTAAAAGTTAATTGGCTCCCATATGCAGAACCAGTTATGTGTGCTGCACTGACAGCAGCACTGCTTGGAAATTAGCATGTCTGGATCAGGGGCATTATTCAGAATGTAACTATCTGAATATAGGGCTATGTTAGCACAGCACATAGTTATTATGCACTTTGCTGACACAGCCCCCAAATAAATATTGCCCATAGAGCCCAAAAGACATAGCATGGCCCAAACAGGATGGTGCCAGGGCTCCTATGGGCCATATTCAGCCCTAACATGCTGAGTCCATTGGACATGCAAGGTGCTATGGGCAATTTGCATGCCCATTATTTGCTTATTAGCATGCATGTGCTAGAGCTGGATGCCCCCTTCCGATCTTCCCAGTCTACAACCCATCCAGAAATCAAGACAGAACAATAAAATAGCTGTACTAGGAAATGTAATATGGAGCTTCACAGTGCAGTGATTTAAACAGTGTTGGTGGACTCCACACAGGGATGTTATTAGGTGCTACTGCCCGGTAGTAACCTGTCATGTAGGGAAAGACTGCAAGAAGACCAAGGAAATTCCTAGTAACCCAACAGATGTATAGGTTTCTGAAATAGTATCTGTCTGCCAAATACCTACTGCAGTTACTAGTAGTCACACTGCCACAGTGCCACCACCGGCAGCACCTTCCCTTGATTGCCAGTTCCATATATATCTGGAAACCCTGGTGGTCTAGTTGAACCCCCACCCCCTGCATGTGCATCTGACTCCTTTCCTGCCGGACCCACACAGGACCCCCTCCCAGCACCCCCCGGGGTCATTGATGTAGGAAAATGGCATTAAGGACTGTGATTGGCACGACGCTCATCAACTAAGCTGGCTACCATCTGATTGTCAGAGAGTGATCACGTGCATACAGTAGAAATTACAGTAAGTGCACAATCTCTCTCTGATAAACAGATAATGGCCAGCAAGGTGGTGAGTGGATCGCTGTGCCAGACACTCTCCCCAATGTCATATTTTGGCACCGCTGGCTATGTGGGGTGCAGGGAGGGTGGTCCTGGGAAGGAGGAGGATCAGATGCACATTCGAGGAGATGGAGAGTCCACTAGACCACCAGGGTTTGCAGATATATGGAACAGGTGATTGGGGGTACTGTCAGTGGCAGCACTGAGGCAATGTGACTACTAGTAACTGCAGAAGGTTTTTATGAATGAGTACTATTTTGGGCACCTGTACATCAGCTGGGTTACTAGAAATATCCTGGGTCTGTTACACCTTTTCCCTACATGATGGGTTATCACTGTGCAGTAGCGCCTAATAACTTGCCTGTGTGGACTCCAGCAACACTATTTAGTTTGTACTGTGCAGCTCCATGTTACACATCTTACTACAACTATTCTGTAGATCTAACTGAACTTCTGGATTGATTGTAAACTGGGAGGATCAGTGGGGCCACTCGAGCACCAGAGAGGCCAGCTATATGTGGAACGGGCAATCAAGGGGGTAATAACACTGTTGTGCCAGAATAAGGGCAGAGTTTCAGCAGCATTGAACAGTCTATAATAATAATAATTTAATAATAGAAACTGTCAACAGATAAGGCCCACTTAGTCCACTTAGTCTGCCCATTTTTCCTACCTTTTGTTTTTTTGCTCAGAGCATGAGCATTTTGATCATTTTTGATAATCACTTCCCAAAGTTTCTCATCATTGCCAAAAACAACTTCCTTTGCTAATGTCTGCTGCCCCCCTCCCATTCTTATTACTCATCAAATCTCTAAACGCAGAGCACTTATAAACAGATGATAAATTTCATTAAAATGAATTTCATTTACTATTTTATAGAAGGCTTTTTCAATTTTACTTAAATCATTTAACTGAACCAATCCAAATATTCTGATTAATTTACATCCTTCCAATGTAGAAGTACAACTTTTTTTGCAACTATTATAATGAAATTAATCAAGATATTTTGAGTTTCTGAATGGTCTTCTTCTAACCAAAAACCAAAAATTATGATTCCAGGATTGAAAGGAAAATCCTTACCCAAAAGCTTACTTAAAATCAAAAAAAACCTTTTGCCAAAGAACCTTCAGCTTAATACAGACAGCCAGCATATGCCATAAGGTATCTCTCTCAGTCCCGCATCTTTGGCATAAATCAGAAGTGATGACTCCCATTTTATTTAATCTCACCAGTGTTAGGTTTGTATGGTGTACCACATTTAGTGTACTTGTCTTAATCTATTATTTCTTATTCTGAATTCTTCCAAATTTACAATTTTTTGCCAGTCATGTTCAACTGTGAATTCTCTTTTATCTTTTTCCTATGCTTTTTTTCAAATTTTCCATAGCAGTGAGTTTAACCTTTTGAATAAGGCCTTTATTTAAAACTGTAGTAATATGATTAGTTATATTTGTGTTAAATAAATATTCTTCTAATCTAGTTAATGGTGGAATATGCAAGGAATTATTATTATTTTTGAACAAAAAACTCTTGACCTGAAGATATGGGTACCTCGCATTATAAGAGAGATTACATTTCAGTTTCAGTGCCTCAAAAGCCATGAATTGATCACCTTCAAACAAATCCTGCATTTTTTGTATCCCTTTATCATATAATTCTTTTTTTTTAATAATCCTGTTGTCATTGCAGGTGGAAAATGTATATTATTTATTATTGGTGTTAGTCTTGAAATTGGCTTTATATCTCCCAATATTTTCTGTGCTATGTTCCAAATATGATTTGTCAATTTAGTTGTTGACAGTACTTGCCTGTATTGATCAGATTTATTCAGATTGACCATCATAGCTTGTGTTAGTTGCTCAAACTGTATTCTGGGTAGCTCCATATTGAAGCAGGCAGTTTTTCTGCCCTCTTCTTTATCCCATATAAACATACATTCTAATAGCACTGCTATATAATAGAACCAAAAGTCTGGCATTCCTAAACCTCCTGTATCTTTAAGTAATTGAAGTTTTGAAAAGGTAGTCCGGGGGGGGGGTGGGGTTGATTCCACAGAAACTTTGTTGCCACTTTATCTAATTCATCAAAAAACTATTTGGGGACTAACATTGGTAAAGATTGAAATAAAAATAATAATCTTGGTAAAATGTTCATTTTCAGAACACTTATTCTCCCTAACAAAACCAAAGGTAGAGTCTGCCATCTCTCTAAATCAGATTTAATTTAAAGAAATACAGTCCTGTTGAAAAATTTAACTCATAAAGTGATTTATTATTTATTGTTAGTTGCGCCCCCTAGATATCTAAAAGATTGTCTATGTAGTTTCCATAATGGATGATTTTCTTGTAATTTTATTTCATTTAAAAGAAACAGAGCTTCACTCTTCCCCAATTAATTTTACAGCCTGATTCTTTCTCAACGTTTTTAAATAGTTCTAATAGTTCTGGGTAGTCTTTTTCAGGTTTATTTATAAATAGTATAATGTCATCTGCATATAACAGCAATTTATGTGGTTGAGCAATTCCAATACACTCTATATCTTGATTGTCTCTGAGTATAACTGCTAAGGGTTCAATAAACATGGAAAAAATAATGAAGACAAGGGGCATCCTTGCCTGGTGCCCCTTGTAAACTCAAAATAATCTAATATATTTTGATTTGATTTAACTCTTGCCCTTGGTTTCCAATATATGCTTTTTATCTAGTTCATGAACCTTCCCTCAATGCTGAAAGACCCCAACAACTCAAATATAAATTCCCATTGAACTCTATCAAAGGCCTTTTCAGCATTGCTTCACCTAATGATACTACCACCTGTGCACACTCCAGTTCCCTCTTCACCTCAAAGCTTTACCTTTCCAACCCTTGCTATAGCCTCCTACCCTCCCCCACTCTCCCACCCCCACCACCTCCCCTCCTGCCTACTACCCGTACCTGCCACTCTTTCTACTCCTACTGACAAGGCCTTCTGTCTACTTACCCTTCTTCTTCTCTCCTCTTACCCCACCCACTCCTTTCTTCTCCACCACTAAAGTTATTAATTCTAGATAATTAAAGTATGTATTTTACTGTTTTGAAACCTGGGTTTTTTTTTACCACCTCTGTATGCTTGTTCACTCCTCCCCACTGATGTGGAACCTTTGTAAATGAACGCCTTGCGCTCAAAGGTATTATAATCCCAGACTGAATAAATAAAATAAATAAATAAATAAAATAAATAGCATCAAGGGATAGGATGACTGCTTCAGAACCTTCAATAGCTTCCATCAAGTTTACAACCCGTCTGATATTGTGTTGCAACTTTCTGCCTGCTACAAATCCTGTTTGATCCCTATGTACTAACTTGGGGGGTAATTAATGCTAATCTATTTGCTAAATGTTTTGTAAATATGTTATAATCATTGTTTAACAATGAAATTGGTCTGAATCAAGAGCACTGACTTGAGGGTTTATCCTTTTTTAATAACAAAGTGACATTGGCTTCATAAAGTGATCCCGAAACAATTTCTCTGAAAACCTGTATCAAGACTGGAACTAATATATTACTCAAATTTTTATAAAATTCAATTGTGAAGCTGTCTGGGCCAGGGGATATTCCATTAGACATATCTTTAATCACTTAATAATTTTCTGTTTCATTTATTGCTTTATTCAAAAATTCTTTATCCTGTTCAAGAACCTGTGGAAATGTTATGTTACTCATATATGTTTTAACTTCATGTACTGAAATATAGTTATCTGATTGAGACAATTTATTACAATATTCTTTAAACTCCTTATTTATCTCTTCTGGATAAATAACCACACTTCCATTTGCTAACATAATCGTATCTATCCTATTTTGATTTTGTTCAGTTCTTAACTGATAAGCTAACAATTTACTTGAAGTATCAGCAAAAAAAATTATATTTTGCCCTGGCCCTGCACATTTACTTTTCTGCTGTAATATAAAGCATACTTTCAAATTTTTCATTTAAGTGCATAACATTAATTCTATTTTCTTCAGAGCTGATATGAGCTCACATTGCTTCAGTTTCCATTAATTCTGCTTCAATCTTGTTCAAATTCTCCCTATATTTTTTTCTGTTTGTTATTTTTTATAAGAGATTATACAACTTCTCAGAAAGAGTTTTATTGTTTCCCGGGAGAATTTTTCCTGGGTATTTTTTTTAAGTAAAAAAGATATCACCCTAGAAAGCATTAACCCAAACTGTTCATCCAACCATAAAGAGTTATCCAGATACCAACTTCTTACTTGGACTCCAGTGCAAGTTAAATCAATTTCCACATAACAAGATGTATGATCAGATATCATTACAAAATTATATCTGAGAAATCTTACTTTATGCAATAATCCATTAATAATCATAAAAAAATCAATCCTAGATAGAGTATTATAGATTTTCGAATAATAAGAGAATTTCAGTAGATTTGGGTGAAAAAAATGGAAGGGATCCATCAATGTCAGTTCTTCCATGTAAACTTTAATCAAATCAAGAGTTCTTTTTTTCCACTCAGGAGCTGAATGTGCTCTATCTAAATATGATACTGTAATATTAAAGTCCCCTCCTATAATGCAAGGAGTATCTCATGCTGCAATCTGTAAAAACAGTTCTGTAAAAAATCTTGGGTCTTCCTCATTTGGAGCATATAAACTAAATACTGACATTATGGAATTGTCTAATGCCATTTTTACTTTTACCCACTGTCTCTGAGGATCAATATGGGAATTCAAATATGTGGCTTTAAATTTTTCTTGATGAAAGTAGAAGTGCCCTTGGCATTATTGGCAAATTCTGTACAAACTCCTATGGCCTCAAACAAATTTGCAAAATAAATAGCATCTTTTTTTCAAAATGTGTTTCCTGGGGTAACAAACAACCTTCTTATTAATATTATTCACAATTTTTCTCATTGCTACTCCATCTTTGATACCGTTTATGTTCCAGCTCATAAATCTAACTTTACCCATAATTATATTCCTTTCTCCTATCCATGTCACCTGTAATGCTTTCCATAACACCTAAATCCTTATTTAGGGATAGCAGACTATCTAAACCTATTTCTATTTTATTTCCATTGGGACCTGATTTTTCTTTTCACAAAAGGACATTTTTCCTTTTTGTAAACTTTTTTCCATCTTTATGTCATGCCCATGCTCCATTTGTTTAAATTTATTCTTCTTCTTTAAATTTTTCATCCCTTCCCTCCATCCCCGCAACCCCTCCCTGTCTCGATAAATCTAAAAATAGACCCATCATGCCATCCTCCCCATCTTGAAGATGACTCATCCTCTCCTGTGCATTAGATGTACAATGAGCTTACTCCACCCCTTTCTCAAATTCATACCTTAAATTCTTATGCCTGAGAACCTAGTATATTTAACTAAAATGTTACATTACTACTTTATTTTTAATGTCCAAAATATTTCTTTTGTAATCTAGAATTCAGCCCCTTGCTCTCCCCCCTTTTTCCATTACTTCTTTCTTTTTCCTATTCTTACTGCCTCTAAGTGTTTTTTTTTTTGTGGTGTACAGCTGTTTCATCCCTCAACAAATTTTCGCAGTCAGAATGATGTGGACAGAATGTCACAGGGATGAAAAGGATCTACTGAAAATGCTGCAGGGCATATTATGTTGCACATAAATAGTCAACACACACTCTGATAGTGGGAAAAGTAACCATTAAAGTGTCTGCTTCTCAGTGTGCTGCTGCTGTTCTAATAGACAGTTTCCATCTGCAGCCTGTATCCTGTACTCCCTCCCTCTCTCCCTCCCTCCAAGTTACCCCCCCCATAGCGGTAAACCCTGTGTCTGGTCTGCAGGGGCCAGATCATAGTCAGTGGAGCTGTAGGATGTCATCTGAGGAGGCACAGTGACAGGGCTTAAAGCCAGAGCCAAGGGAATTGGTATCTATTATTTTGAATGGGGTATCTATGGTGAGGAAATAATTAGGTTAGGAAGCTGGGGATTTGTTTACATAATGGTTTGTAAGGATGTTTACCCTAACCAGGCTCCAATACATCCTCACAGCTATAAAAATGTTATGGACAAAAAGGAATGTGTTTTACCCATTTTAAAACACTCTGGCCTAGATATTCAAATTGTGCCAGGCTGTAGCACAAGCTTGGGCGCAGTGCTACTTGGCTGTGCAGGGGTGTGGACTGGGCGATATTCAATGGAGCTGCGCCATGGCACAGCATAGTTGAATATCGCACCCTGGCCACCCGCAGTGTGCATGGCGCAGTGGCACTGTGCCAGCACAAGTGTCCAGAGTTTAGCATGGAAATGCACTAGCACAAGTTCCATTGCACTATGTACAGCAACCGCTATATTCAAAACTTGACATGCAAATGGGGCCATAATGTATGCAAGGCAGAAATGGGGCCATTTGCATGTCATTATGGCCCCATTTACATGCAGGTGCGCTGATTCCAGATGACTTGTGCCCTGCCAGGCAGCAGCCATCGGGGACTGATGCCCCATGCAGCCAGCAATGTGCTCCACAGCCCGATCGTGAGCTGCAGTAAAAAAGAGGAAAAGGATAAATCCCTGGTGGTCCAGTGGACCGCTGTCTGCCTGATCGTGGGCATTTGTACAAAAAATAAGAAATCTGTCCAATATCCCTGATGGTCCGGTGGGCTGATGTCTGCCCGATTGCAGGCTCAGTAAAGAAATTATATCCCCAATATCCCTGGTGGTCCAGTGGATTTGCCTGCCCGATCATGGGCTAAGTGAAATAATTATATCCCCAATATCCCTGGTGGTCCAGTGGACCCTGTAACCCACCAACCCACTGAATCCCACCACCACTCTCACCCCTGGTCAGTGGCTGGTGGCAGCACCACCCACCTGCTGCCCACGCCGCCCTCGACTGATACCGTAGTAGGCTGTATGCCCATTGGTCACAGTGTGAGCTATTGGGAATGCAGCCTATATGTGCATACATTCCAGATATGTGAATGGGATCCCATTCACATATCTGGAATGTGTAGTATGGTATGGGCTGCATGCCCATTGGCTCACGCCAGGATCAATGGGTGGCAGCCCTACTGATGGTGTCAGTTGGCAGATGGTGGGGCGGCAGGCGTAATGGGTTCTGCTGCCGCCGCTGACTGGGGAGGAGTGGGGCAGTGGGATTCAGTGGGTTGGTGGGGTGAGGGGTCCACTGGACCACCAAGGATATTGGGGATATAATTATTCTACTTTGACCACGATCGGGTGGGCAGGTCCACTGAACCACCAGGGATATTGGGGATATAATTATTTTACTTAGCCTGCGATTGGGTGGGTAGGTCCTCTGGACCACCAGGGATATTGGGGATATAATTTCTTTACTGAGCCCATGATCGGGTGGGCAGTGGTTCACTGGACCACCAGGGATATTGGACAGATTTCGTATTTTTTTTACAAATGCCCATGATTGGGCAGACAGCAGTCCAATGGACCACCAGAAATATTGGACAAATTTCTTATTTTTGTTTTACAAATGCCCATGATTGGGCATGAGGGGGTGCCACCAGGTGCAGCCAAAGCTTGGGTGGCCACCCACAGGTGGCAGCTGCCGTGATGCGCCCAGCAATGCGGCTGCTCACCTGTGGGTGGCCATCAGTTGTTCCTTTTTTTTTTTGGATCAACTTTGTACTGGTGCAGGTAGGGGTTGAGCATGCATGGCTCTGCACATCCCGGGCTGAATATCGGGCTATGCAGAGTATGCATGGGCATGCCCCCCTATCTGAGCCTGCATACATTACTGATGCACTCCAGTGCATCGGGATTTGTGCCACACACTTTTCCCTTTTGAATATCACACTGGGGCGCATCAGTGGGCACAACCCTTTTGAATATCTGGGCCTCTGGGTGGATCATGTGTTTGATCATTGACATTCATAAAGTTAGGACCTGTTTTAGGTATAATCCTTTTGTTTGTTCCTTAAAACAGCTAATGTAGTAGGCATTAAAGTGAATACCAGGTTAAAGGCATTGCGCTTTATTCATCCCCAGTTTCTATGGGGAATATGTAACACTAAGGCACTGAAGCTCATCTGATAAGGTTGCATCTAGATGTGACTTACTGGTGTGACCATTGAACCACAATACATTTTCTCTGTGGCAATGAGGCCACTCCATTTTTTATAGCAATATATTTTTATAGTATGCCGGTTTTTCCTAAGTAGGAGATAATTAGTATATATGCTTTCATATTAAATGTAAATCCCTTTGTTTTTATTAATTCTCATGCCATAATTCATATCAAAATTTGATGCTGAACTTAGGGTTATGTTCTTTAAAAGTGCAGAGGCTTAATGTTGCTTTGATTCCAATTGCTCTTCTGAGCTCATAGCATCCTTTACTGTAGATGTAAATTTCCCCACAGAAGCTGCAGCAATTGTATGGACTGATGTTTCTGTTTCAGGACTATCATATTGATTTCTTATTATAAGAGCTTCCAACACTTCTTGTGCAGTAAAAAGGAACTTTATTTGCTCATCTAAATTAACCTGCAGTTTTGCCTGGTATAACAGGAAACAGGGTATTCCTTCTTTCCTCAAGGTATTCCTAATGTGATCAAAGGCTTTCCGATTTATGACAAAAGATGGAGGTAGGTCAGGAAAAGTTTGTACTCTCAGGTCATTATAGTGCAGACCCTTTTCCACCCTTGCTTTTTGTGAACTTTTCTCCCGTTCTTGATATTTTAGTGGTCTTATGTGCATGAATCTGGGTCTAAAATCCTGTCTAGGGTAAAAAGCTCTATGTGTGCTATTGATTTCAATCCTCTGTTCCAAGAATTTTAAACCCAGCATTTTGGTGAGCATTTCAACACAAAATTGTAAAAGACCAGACCATTCAGTACCTTCTGGGAGGTTCCCAATCTTTACATTCTGTCTTTGGGACCTTGTTTCAAGGTCTTCCACTTTGGATTTTAAGGCTTCTAAGTATTTATTCACATCTGTGAGGCCCGAGGAAACTTTAGGGAGTTGATCCCCCAAAGTGCTAACTCTTAGCTCACAAGCGTCTGCTCTAGTTGTTACAGCCTCCAACTTTCCCACAACTTCTGAAAATGTATCTAGTGTCAGAATAGATGCATTAACATTACTGAACCCCAGTTTCAGTTCTTGTGAAAAATTTTTGTTGTGACTCTTCAAATTTATCAGACACTGTATTCATTTCAGTGCTGACTCCTGCCCTCTCTGTTAGAGAAGATTCAATCACAAGGCCATTCTGAAAATTAACTTAATCCTGAGCCCCTTTTTCCTGATTATTTTACCTGTTCAGTGTTGATTTTTCAAAACCTTCTCAGTATTGTCTGTTTTTTCTTGTCTTTCTTGCTTATCTATTTTATCCTGTTTCTCCATAGTTTTAGCAGACCTTGCTTTAGGTAAAGTCGACATCTTCTTAATTTGTAAAATTTCTTCATAACAAACTGAGGAATCTAAGTCCCTTTTTGTCGATTGCTGTGCCCAGTTCCTGCATCCCAAAGCTGAATCACTGTTCCATCTCTTAGGCAAGTTAGCTTTTTGCAGGGGGAGGGGTTGAGAGTCTGCTGCGTTGCATGATTCAAGTAAATTACTAGACTGAGAAATAAATTCCTTTCCTGTCTTCAGAAACACTTCCCTATGAACACTTGGTAAATCTAGATTTTTTTCCTCTGCTAGTGTTAACTTCTCCAAGCCTATTAGGGCTTTCCAATTTTTTATAAAAAGTGAACTCTAGATTTAGTAGTTGCCGTATTGGTCCTTGCAAGAATAGATCCAGAAGCAAATGATTTGATACCTTTTAATGGACCAACATAGATGTAACAACAAGAACAAAGTGCTCTAGCTTTCGGACCAACCAGTCCTTCTTCAGAAGCTCATGGCAGTTGTTTAGAAAATATGATACTTATAACAGCTAGATAATGCAGAGAAAAACCAAAAAATCCCCATTGGTTTAAAATACTCATTTAAAAAAAACCAGATGATGTCAGAGAAGTTTAACAGTACAATACTGCCCTCAGTCCGAATGAACCTTGGGTTCAGATGTTCCTGGTGCAACACACATACAAAGAATCCTACTGCACATAAATTTATGACATCATCTGGTTTTTTTTAAATGAGTATTTTAAACCAATGGGGATTTTTTTCTGTTTTTCTCTGCATTATCTAGCTGTTATAAGTATTATATTTTCTAAACAACTGCCATGAGCTTCTGAAGAAGGACTGGTTGGTCCGAAAGCTAGAGCACTTTGTTCTTGTTGTTACATCTATGTTGGTCCATTAAAAGGTATCAAATCATTTGCTTCTGGATTTATAAAAAGTGAAAAGCATATGTCAGCCTGGTGGCTCTGAGGGCTGAGGCCCTGGTCACCTTACCTCGCGCTATGCCAGTGACCTGTGTTTGGGAATGAGCACGGTCTGCCAGGGGTCAGCAGAGAGGAGCGGGATCGAGCATCTGAGGGACTTCTCTCCCTCTCCAGGAAGGGGGGGCTCCAGTGGCTAGCATGCTTTCCCCTAGTGGAGGCTGAGGTGCAGGGTGCCGATGCTGTGTAAAGGGGCGGAGATGGGGCAGGTTCTGGGAGGAATGCATGCGGACACATGCACGTGTCCCTCCACTGGCGTCCTTGCACACCTCTCTCCATGTAAGGGAAGTAAACAAGAAAATGGTCCTGCCAGTCAAGCAAAATGAGGTAGCCACCCGTCACAGGCCCTGACCCTGAATGGAGCTCCCTGAACTGGATCTGATTCAAGGTGAGTTGAGCTTAGGGGGGGCTCCTCACTGCCCCACCATAGGGGGTAATCTGTGGGGGAAGCAGGGATGCTGCCTGATATCAGGGTGTGGGACTGGATGGCTGGCTGTGTATGTAAGCTGACTGGGGGGGGCTGGAGGTAGAGACAGAGAAAGAAAACAAAATTTGAAAAGCGTACCTTTTGGGGTCAGACTATCTAGTTTTGTGACCTGCATCCAGATCAGCTGTTGAAGATTATTGGCCACCCAGGCTTCTCCTTTCACCTGTTTTGCTTTCCATGCTCCTTGCTTGGATTCCAGCATTGTTCTTGCATGCAGTGCTTCAACATTTTTACAGTCTTTTATCTCCTTAGCCCTTCAGAATTGTTTGAACATATTCACTCATTCTTACCAAATTCTTATATCCACAAGAAACAGCATTTAAAACTTTATTTCCCAGTCATAGAGCCGCCGAGTCAGAGCAGATGTAACTCACTGTACACAGACAAAAGATCAATCTGCCATCTTGTCATGACTCTGCCTCTTCATCAAAGCACACTTTCACAGTGTACTCTTCCATTTTCCCTACCTACTGTAGTACTGCAGGCCCTACTTGATCTCCGGCTTTACCCTCCCTTTCCTAACCACTAAGCTTCCGCTATGCCAGTGCCATGCATCTTTGAATTCAGTTACTGTTTTTGCTCCCATCATCTCAGCTGGGAGGCAGTTCCATATATCTACTGCCCTTTCTGTGAAGAAGTACTTTCTCACATTTTCCTTGAGTCTACCCCCCTTCCAGCTTCATATCATGACCCCTTGTTCTTGAGAATCTTTCTTTCTGAAAAATGCTTCCATCATCTGTTTTATTTATATCCTTGAGGAATTTGAAAGTCTCTGTCAAATCACCCTGTTTCCTCCTCTCCTCCAGGGTGTACATATTGAGGCCCTCAAGTCTCTCTTCATAGGACCTTTGGTGCAGTACCTGCACCATTTTAGTTGCCCTCCACTGGACTGCCTCTACTCTGTCTATGTCCTTCCAGAGATGTGACCTCCAGATCTGGGCACAGTACTCAAAGTGAGGTCTCACCAGTGATTTATACAGTGGTAACAGCATCTTCTTCCTTCTGCTGGTGATACCCCTCCCTATGCACCATAGCATCTCACTGGCTCTCCCCATTGCCTTGTCATATTTTTTCGCCATTGTTTGATCATCAAATATGATTAACCCCAGTCCCTTTCTTGTTTGGTGGTCATTAGTACCTCTCCTTCCATCACGTGCTCCGCCCCGGGTTTCTGTGGCCCAAGTGAATGATTTTGCATTTCTTCGCATTAAATCTTAGTTGCCACACTCTTGATCACTCCTCAAGCTCACTTAGATCCCTCCTCATTCTTTTCACTCCTCCTGGAGTGTCAACCCTGTTGCAGGTTTTTGTGTCATCTGCAGAAAGGCATACCTTCCCTTCTAATCCACAGAAATATAGAAACATAGAATCTGTGTATAGATAAAGACCATACAGCCCACCTAGTCTGCTCATTTCCCTACTTGGTTTGGCAATCCCTACTGTTATCTAGACTGCTTTCCCCTACTCTGCTGTACAGCAGGATGCCTTTATGTTTATCCCATGCACTTTTGAATCCCTGTACTGTTTTTGCTTCCAACACCTTTACTGGTAGGCTGTTCCATGTATCCACCACCCTCTCTGTGTAAAAATACTTCCTAGAAACACAGAAACATAGACTTTGATGGCAGATAAGGACCGCTTGGCCCACCTAGTCTGCCCATTTCCCTACCTACAGGATAGGCCGCAGATCCTAGTTAACCAACAGCCTATTTCTTCCTACCCCCCCACAAGAATTGCCTTATGTCTGTCCCATGCATTCTTGAATTCTCCCACAGTTTTAGACCCCACAACCTCCTCAGGAAGGCTGTTCCATGCATCCACTACCCTTTCTGTGAAAAAATACTTCCTCACATTGCCCCTGAACCACCGCCCCCCATCTTTAAATTGCATCCCCTTGTTCTTGCGCTACTCTTTTTCTGAAAGATGCTACCCTATTGGAATTTGTTGATTCCACTGAGGTACTTAGAAGTTTCTATCATGTCCCCCCACTCTCTCCTTTCCTCAAGGGTAGACATATTAACCTCCCTTAGTCTCTCCTTGTATGGTTTTTCTCTTGCAGACCCTGCGCCATTTTAGCTGCCTTCCTCTGGACTGCCTCTATCTTGTCCATGTCTTGCGGAGAAGGGGTCTCCAGAACTGGATGCAGTACTCCAGATGGGGTCTCACCAACTGTCTGTACAGAGGGATAACAACATCATGTTTTCTGCTGGTGATGCCTCTCCCTATGCATCCCAGTATACCCCCAGCCCTCCCTACTGCCTTCTCACATTGCTTGCTAACAGTAAGATCCTCTGATATGATTACCCCCAGGTCCCTTTCCTTTTCTGCTGTTGTTACTACCCCCCCCCAATTGTGTAATCTTCCCCTGGGTTCTTGTTTCCCAAGTGTATTATTTTGAACTTCTTTGCATTGAATCCTAGCTGTCATACTTTGACCATTCCTCCAACCTTGCCAAGTCCCTTCTCATCCTTTCCACACCTCCTTGTGTATCAACCCTGTTGCAGATCTTTGTGCCATCTGCAAAGAGACATACTTTTCCTTCCAGTCCCTCTGCAATGCCACTTATAAGGAAATTAAAAAGGACTGGACCCAGTACTGAACCCTGCGATACCCCACTAGTAACCCCTCTTTCTTCAGAGTGGACTCCATTTACAAGTGCCTTCTGTGTCCTGTTGTCTAGTCAATGTTTTACCTAGGCTACCACCCTGGGACCCACTCCCAGGCTGGTTAATTTGACTATTAATCTTTTGTGTGGGACTGTGTCAAATGCCTTGCTAAAGTCTAGGTAGGCCATGTCCACAGCCCCTCCCTGGTCTACTACTTTGGTCACCCAGTCAAAGAAATCTATTAGATTTGTCTGACATGACTGTCATGCTGTGAACCCATGCTGCCTTGGGTCCTGTGCCCCACTGGCCTCTAGGTACTCAACAGTTCTTTCCTTCAGAAGTGACTCCATCACTTTCCCTACCACAGAGGTCAAACTGACAGGTCTATAGTTTCCTGCCTCTGTCTTGCTCCCACTTTTGTGAAGGGGAATCACATCTGCCTTCCTCCAGTCCTCGGGTACCACACCATCCTCCCATGATTTGTTAAAAAGAGTAGTCAGTGGTTTCACTAGTTCCCACCCTTAATTCTTTTAGAATTCTGGGGTGAATTCCACCAGGCCCCATTGCTTTGTCCACCTTCAGTTTTAGGAGTACTTGCAGAACCCTTTCTTCTGTGAAAGAACTGGGATCAACCCCCCCCCATCAAGAGTGCTTCTGTTAATTGGATTAGGCACTTCCCCCTCCTCTTTTGTGAATACTGAGCAGAAATATTCATTCAGTATCCCTGCTTTTTCTCTGTCCCCCTCCACCCACCCACCGTTCATTCTATTCAGCCTCACTATCCCTCCCTTTGTCTTTCGACGCTCTCTGATGAACCTATAAAAGGTTTTATCCACCTTCTTGACTGAGTTGGCTATCTTTTCCTCAGTTTGGGCCTTTGCTATTATGACTTCCCTCCTTGCTTCTTTCTGCCTTAATTGGTACAGCTCTCTGTCCTGCTCCTTCTGTGTTTCCTTATACTTCCTGAATGTTATCTTTTTCTCCCTGACTTTCCCATCCACCTCTTTTGAGAAGCATAGTGGCTTTTTCTTTCATTTTGATTTGTTTATTTGCTTCACACAAAGGCTTGTTGCCTCTGTGATGGCAGTTTTATGATTCCCCATTGTTGCTCCACCCCTCCTTCTAGCCTGTTTGCTAATGCTTTTCTGAGACACTCTCCCATCTTGCTAAAGTCAGCCCTCCTGAAGTCCAGTACCCTCACTTTTGTATGGCTTGACTCCATAGCTGGGTTTAACGTGAACCACACTGTTTGATGGTCATTTGTTCCCAGATGGCAACCCACTTCTAGATCTGAGATCCTCTCACTGCCTCCATTTGAGAGTACAATGTCTAAGATTGCTCCCTCATGAGTGGGTTCTGAAACTAGCTGTCTAAGGCCTGCCACCTGTAGGGCATTGAGAATGGCCCTGCTCTTGGATGTGAATGCAGCAAATGTGCTCCAGTTAACATCTGGCATATTCAGCTTTCCCATCAACAGTATCTCCCCTTTCTCTGCCATCCTAAGAATGCCTTCTATCATATCCTTGTCCATTCCCTTCCCCTGACATGGGGGTCTGTACACAACCCCTGTGTGGATTGCGGTGCCCTTTCCAGTCTCCAAGGTGACCCACAGTGCCTCCTCTCCTCCTTGTTTACTCTTTCGTTCAGTAGCTTTATCCCTTCCTTTCATAGAGAGCTACTCCTCCTTCTATTCTCCCCTGCCTGTCTCTCCTGTAGGTTATGTACCCTGCTATGTTAACATCCCAGTTATGGTTCTTCTCCTGACCTAGCTTCCCCCAAGCCTCCTTCCCTCCAGCCTCATGTTATGTCCCCTTGTCCTTGTGTACTTTTCTTCTCTGAAATATGCTCCCCTCCTGTACCCTGTTTATTTCTCTAACGTATTTGAAAGTCTCTATCATATCCCCTCTCTCCCTTCTCTCTTTCAGTGAATAGATTTTTAGTTCCTTGAGTCTTTCCTCATAAGGCTTGTGATACAGTCCATGCATAATTTTTGTTGCTCTTCTCTGGACTGCTTCCATTCTGTTTATGTCCTTCCTGAGATGCGGTCTGCAGAATTTGACACAGTATTCCAGATGAGGCCTCACCAGTGATCTGTACAGTGGCATCACCACTTCACTCCTCCTACTGGTTATGCCCCTTCCTATGCACCGCAGCATTCTGTTTGCCTTCCTCACTGCTTTTTCGCATTGTTTGGCTGACTTCAGGTCATCGGATGTGATAACCCCCAGGTCTCCCTCCTGACTTGTATTGGCTAGAACCTGCCCCCCAACCCCATCCTGTATTCCTCTCTTGGGTTTCTGTGTCCCAGGTAAATTATCTTGCACTTCTTAGCATTGAAACCCAACTGCCAAACCCTTGACCATTCCTCAAGTAGTCTAAGTCATTTCTCATTTTATCTAGCTCCTCTTGTGTGTTGATTCTGTTACAGATCTTGGTGTCATCTGTGAATAGGCATACTTTCCCCTCCAGTCCTCCTGCAATGTCACTTATGAAGACATTGAATTGGACTGCACCTAGCACTGATCCCTGTGGAACCCCGCTGGTTACCTCCCCCCTCTTCTGATTTTATGTCATTTACTAAAAGACTGGAGGATAGCAGATGTAGTCCCCTTATACAAAAGTGGGAACAAAGAGGAAGCGGGGAACTACAGACCAGTCAGCCTCACCTCGGTAGTGGAAAAGATCATGGAAGCACTACTGAAGGAGAGATTGGTGGAACATCTGGTTGTCAATGGACTACAGGACCCAAGGCAGCATGGTTTCACCAGGGAAAGGTCATGTCAGACCAACCTCATTGAATTTTGTGACTGGGTGACTAGGAGGTGGATCAGGGAGAGCAGTGGACATGGCCTATCTGGACTTCAGCAAGGCCTTTGACACTGTGCCACATAGAAGACTATTGCAGAAACTGGGGAATATGGGTGTGGGCAGGACAGTGAGCGTGGGTAGGTAACTGGCTGGGCAGCAGGACACAGAGGGTGGTGGTAAATGGCTGTCACTCCACAGAGGGAAGAGTGACCAGTGGGGTACCACAGGGATCAGTGCTGGGATCGGTACTATTCAATATCTTCATCAGTGACATTACGTAGGACCTAGAAGGCAGAATTTCACTGTTCGCTGATGACACAAAGCTCTGTAACAGAGTAGAAACACCAGAGGGTGTAGACAGAATGAGAAGGACCTGCAGAAACTTGAAGAATGGTCAGGGGTTTGGCAGTTGAAATTCAATGCAAGGAAGTGCAAGATAATGCATATGGGGCACAAAACCCTGCACAATATATCAGTTGGGGGTGAGGATATAGCATGCACCAAGCAGGAAAGGGATCTTGGGGTTATCATCTCTGATGACCTCAAGTCAGGAAGCAGTGTGACAAGGCAGCAGGTAAAGCAAATAGGATGCTGGGATGCATAGGCAGGGCATCACCAGCAGGAAAAGGAGGTCATAATTCACTATACAAGACACTAGTGAGCCGCACCCTGGAGTACACTGTGCAGTTCTGGAGACCTACCCACGTGGGACATAGACAGGGTAGAGAAGGTTCAGAGGAGGGTAACAAATATGGTGCATGGATTGCATCACAAGTCCTATGAGGACAGGTTGAAGGCACTGAACATGTACTCCTGGAGGAGAGGAGGAGAGGGTATATGATAGAGACATACAAGTATCTTACAGGGAGGAACAGGGTGCAGGAATGCACTATTTTAAGCGAAAAAGATGTTCCAGGACTAGAGGGCATGGGATGAAGTTGAGGGAGGACGATTCAGAGGAAACGTGAGGAAGAATTTCTTCACAGAACGGGTGGTGGACAAGTGGAACACCCTGCCAGAGGAAGTGGTGGGGGCTGAAACAATCACGGGATTTAAGAATGCATGGGATAGACATAAAGGAATTCTGGAGGTCAGGGGTAAGGGGCAACAGACTTCTTGGAAAACATAAACTGAACTTACAAACTTAAATGGGCAGACTGGGTGGGCCATAGGCCCTTATCTGCCGACACTATGTATCTATGTACTACCACCTCCTGGGTCCTGCCTTTTAGCCAGTTTCCAACCCATTTTACCACTTTAGAGCCCACACCCAGATTACCCAATTTGTTAAGCAACCTTCTATGCAGAACGGTGTCGAAGTCCTTACTGAAATCCAAGTAGGCCACATCCATTGCCCCTCCCTGATCCACCACCCTGGTCAACCAGTCAAAGAAATAGTCAAGATTAGTCTAACAGGACCTGCCCTCAGTGAATCCATGCTGCCTTGGGTCTTTTGCACCGCTTGACTCCAGGATCTTCACTACCCTCTCCTTAAGCAGGGACTCCATCAGCTTCCCTACCACTGAGATCAGGCTTACAGGTCTGTAATTGCCTGCCTCCTCCCTACTTCCAGTGTTACGCAGAGGCACCACCTCTGCCCCCCTCCAGTGTCCCCAGGTACCTCCTCCATCTCTACTGATTAGTTGAAGAAGCTTGTCAGTGGACCTGCTAGGACTTCCCTGAGTTCCCTCAACACTCTAGGGTGAATCCCATCTGGCCCCATTGTCTTGTCTGTCTTTATTTTCCCTAGTTCCTCCAAGACTTTCTGCACTGTAAGTGGGCTGGTGCCCACCGCTCCCCTGTACGCCTTTCCTCGTGAGTCTTGGCCCCTCCCCTGCCTGTTCCTTGGTAAATACTGAGCAAATATACTTGTTCAGTATCTCAGCTTTTTAAAAGTCATCCTCCACCCACCCACCCTCTGACTTCTTTAACCTAACAATACCATTTCTGGTCTTCTTCCTATCGCTAATATAATGGAAGAAGGGCTTGTCTCCCTTTGTAATAGCCTGTGCTGTTCCTTCCTCTGTTCTTACCTTAGCCTCTCTGACAGCTTTCCCAGCTTCTCTCTGCTTCTCCAGATATTTCACCCTGTCTGTTTCTTTCTGTGACTCATTGTATTTCCTGAATGCCTTACTTTTTTCTCACACTTTCTCAGCTATTGACTTAGAGAATCACAGTGGCCGCTTCTTTCTTTTGCTTTTGCTAAGTAATCTGACACATTGACCTGTCAGTCCTGGCATGGATCTCTGGAGCCTAAACCACTGTTCTTCTACCCCTCCTCTGTATCTTATGCTGCCAGGGCAATTCTGAGCTGTTCTCTCATCTCCATGAAGTTGGCCTTCTGGAAATATAGGATCTTAATCTTTGAATGGCTTTCTTCTGCCAACATGTTGACTCTAAACCACACAGTTCCATGGTCGCTGGTACCAAGAGGACTGCCCACCTCAACATCCATGATTCTGTCCCCATTTGACAGCACTAAGTTCAGTACAGCCCCCTCCCTGGTGGGCTCAACCACAAATTACTGTACCTTAGGTTTGTCCCATACATGCCAGACTTGAGGTCCCTGCTCCTTGATGTATTTGCAGTCTGGGTATTCCAATCTGCATCCAGCATGTTGAAGTCAGCCATTAGTAGTACTTCCCCTTTGGCTGCAATATTATGGATGGCTTCCACTAATACTAGATCTATATCCTCCCCCTGTGTGGGAGGCCTGTAAACTACTCCAGCACAGATGATTGTTTTGTTCCCTGACTCCGGAGTGACCCACAATACCTCTGCTTCTTCCCTGGACCCCTGAGCCTCCATAGCTTTAATCCCTTCCTTCACATACATAGCAAGTCCTCCTACCTTCTTCCCCTACCTATCCTTTCTAAAAAGTGTATACCCTGGTATGGCTGCATCCCAGTGTAGTGATAGTATAATATGTTGATTATTGTCACTCCATTTTGTATGCTATTTCATGTAATGTATGTCATTTTATTGTGTGACTCCATTTTACATGCTGCTTCATTTAATTGGTGTTTTGCTCTTTAGATAGCCTCGTTATTATGTTTTGCTTCAGACAGTGTATTTTGCTAACTTGAAGGTTGCATATTATCAGGCAACCTGTTTTTGTAGTTTTGTTTAAACTTCTGCTTAGCTCATAGTGTTCTAGGCACCCGGCCAGTGTTTGGAGCACAGTGACCTAGCAGGTGTAGGGAATTCTGAGCAGTCCTTATGGTGTGAATTCGCAGCATCCTGGGAGCCTGGCCAGCTTCTAGAATGTGGCGAGACAACACTATGAAGGCTGCACGGTTATTTTTAGCATAGAATAAGATATAAATGTAGCTTTCTCAATGCCTGGTTAGAAGCCTCACCTGCAGGGTGGACGCATCACTGTGGGGCCAATTCCCAGTTCATGAGACTCCTAGCCAGGCTGACAAGGGGGTTTCCCAGCCATTGGAACAGGCTTGGATGTAGCTTTTGGAATCGGTGATGTATAACCTATTGTATTATATTTTGCTATAATAAAGCTTTGGCTTGCTGTACTTATTGTAACCTTTTATATTATATTTTGCTATAATAAAGCTTTGGCTTGCTATACTTATTGTACTGTTATTGTGTGTATGTGAGTGTGAATGGCAAATAGCTGCTTGGTTTGAGTTGGCAGAACATTTTTGGCGAGTCGGCAGGATTCGAAAATAAAATGTCTATTTTAGGAAAAGGATGAGTTCTTTTTTTAAAGGTGTATTAAGGTTCAAACAAGCAAGGGCAACTGCCCTTGTACTTGTAATTTGTGCTTGTTGCAAGTATATACTGTTAGAGCCAATGATGGCTTTACAGTTCAGGCTGCTTTTAGGAGAAAAGCAGCGGTTGGTTAAGTAAAGTTAGATAAGCAACATCTAGAAAAGAAAAATAAACTACTGTGGATGTACGACAGTAGATGACTACAGACGGATGATTTGAAAATCCTCCCCCATGTTGCCTATCTGTGTAGTTTCAAGTTTTTCTGTATCAATTTCAAGTTCCCTTGCCTCCTATAGAGGCTGAAACATTTGATCCTAAACCCAAGTACTGGGGACCTCTACCAGATGGATCTCAACCTAGTACTGTTAGAGATTTTGTTTGTTTTGTTTTAAACTGCAAACCAGAGCTCTGGAAAAGACTTGGTTTGGCAGGTTATTAAAATGGCCAAAGAAAACCTTGAAAGGGTTAAAACCTTTGAAAGAGTTAATAGCTGCAGTGTTTGGAAATTATCAAGAAGGTCCTGCAGTCAGTTTTCTTACTTAGACTAGTATATCGGAAAGAAGAAGAAAAATACCTTGGCACCGGGTAAGTCTGAATTTTTTTTTATTCAAAGTTGTTTTATGTCTGTCTGTTTTATTTCTTGTACACGTATACTAAACAAGGTAATGCTCCATCTTTCTCATGCATATTTTCTAGCTTATATCTGTGTTCTGTAATTATGTTCTATTGTCAAGGTTGAGTGATAGGATTGACTGCCTTTAGTGCACAAATATGTTACAGAAAAAAAAGAAAGAAGAAGCTTCTTTGCCTCATAGCTGACTGTTTTAATTGGCTTTATTTGTAATGGAACATTTGTGCTGCCTAGATAGGGTCAGTGAAAACTTTGTTTGTAGTTGTTGCTTGAGCAGGTAGTGTTGATGGTGAAGAATTATGACGCATATAGATTGCAATGTGCAGAAAGAGTTGTAGTTTGCAAGCAACGTGCCAAGCCACTGCTAGGTGAAAATGTAATGTGTTAACAGCTATAAATGGCTTTATCATACTTCTAGTTAAAACCAGAAACTTTTTGCAAAATGGCAGAGTGCCATATTTTAGTTATGTGCCAAAAGGTGTAATCATGTTATACGAGATGTGTTCACTTACAGATGATGTGTTTAAACAGTGTTTTGTTCTGGAAAGATTTGGCATGGCAATATGTATAAATGTGTTGGTTTAAAATTGTCAGTGTTACAAGACAGGCAGGAGGCAGTACATATATCTAAACCACGCATAGTTTTCTAATGGAACTATGGGCATTACCTCAGCAAATTGGTGTGAAACAATGTCAGTCTTATTTTGTGTTAAGTATTTCTTTTGTATGTGTGTGTGTGTGTACTGTTGGCCAGCAGTTTCATCGTGTGCTCTATTGTTATTTAAAGATATTTTAATATTGGTGGTGTTCAAGGACACTACAGGAATGGCTGGGTTTTAATGACCCTTGCATGCACACTGTGACCTTTTGCACGTTATTTGACCTTCTTGTGTTTCAACATTTTATGTTACCACCAGTTCAAACTTGATGTGTATTCCATGCCTAAAGCACAACTTTTCACACAAAATGTATATTTCCATGAAAGCACACCAAGAGTGAACCATGTAATTTGACTTTTTATTGCAAAACTAGTATTCTAAGTGAAGAGGAACAAACTTTTACAATTTTGAAAAAGGACTATTACAGCTGTTTTTGAGAGTTTACCATCTACAGAGATACGACGACGGTATTACCATCAATCTGGACATTTTGTCATGCTTAGGATAAGGGAACCCAGGGACGCTTGGCTTCTTTTTATCCTATGGAAATAATCTTGTTTTATTTTTAAACTGATGTGTGTTTGTTTTTGTTGTTTGTCTGTGTTTCACAGCTAACCTTTTATTGCTACAGTATTCGAGCTGTCTCTTGCACCTCGAGCTGTGTCTTCCACCAGTAGGAGCTTGGAGGAGGTAAGCTACCTTCCTCCCTTCCAGTGTAATACTCACAAAGGTTGCAAGGTACATGTCATATTTATACTGATTCATGGTCTGTAGCCAATGGTTTAACAACCTGGCTGCCCACTTGGGCTAAGGAAGAGTGGAAAATTTATTCGAAAGAAATATGGGAAAAGAACTGTGGCAGGAAATATGGACTATGGTGCAAAATACTCAGACCACTGTATTTCATGTTGATGCTCATTGTGCTTCAGATACACTAGAACGATTGTATAATTCTATTGCAGATGAAAAGCTAAGATTCTTCCAGTGGATATTGAAGAAACCAAAGTCAGCAGTTATCAGGGCTGGCAAATGGGCACATCAAAATGTGGACATTTGGAAGAGAAAGCCACTTACAGGTGGGCATATAGTAGGGTGTACCCTTAACATTGATTTGTTAAAACTGTTATTGCTCAGTGTCCTATATGCCAACATGGGCAACAAAGACCAATCTCTCATATTGTGAAAGGACAATTGGGGAGGGAAAATTACGGACAAATTTGGCAGATTGATTACATTGGACCCTACCCCTTAGTGGAGGATGTCGATATGCTTGCACAGTTGTAGATACATATTCAGGGTATTTATTGGCATACCCTTGTAAACAAGCTACACAGAAAACACCATTAAGGCAATTAACTTAATTATGTTGTACTATGGAATACCCTTGCAGATACAAAGTGACAATGGTTCCCATTTTAGGGGAAAATGGTACAAGCTTATGCTCAAGCTCATAACATACAGTGGGTATTTCACATCCCTTATTACCCGCAGGCAGCAGGGTTAATTGAGAGAATGAATGGATTGCTGAAAGAACAGTTTAGGAAATTGGGGGGAGAGCCTACGAAAATGGAAAGAGAATTTGCATGAAGCATTACAGATTTTAAATAATAGACCAATTGGAGAATCTGAGACCCCCTTAATGCGAATGATAACTCCTAATTTGAAAGTGCAGGCTTACTCAACTACAGAAACAGTGTTATATTGGGAAATTACACCAGGAGCTCTGTCTCCTTGCAGGGCAACCCCAGAAGCTGCTGGACTTGATTTACATGCCCTTCAAGAATACAGAATAAACAGCAGAAACATTCAAGTGATAGAAACTGGTATTGGAATACAAATTCCACTAGACATTTTGGTTGAATAGCACCTAAATCAGAACTAGCCCTCAAGGGAATACAAATTTTGGGAGGGTGATTGATTGTGATTACCAAGGAGAAGTGAAAGTAATTTTGTTGAATAGTAGAGAACAAAATCTGTTAATTCAACAGTATGACAGAGTGGCTCAATTGTTAATTATTCCAGTTAACAAAGTGACCCTATAAAGGGACAAGCCCCCACACTCTTAACAGCAAGGAGGATAAAGGTTTTAGATCTACAGGAGGTTTTAACAATGTAAGCAAAATATGGGTTACAAACCCAAATGGCCCTCCTGAACCAGCTGAGGTGATAGCCACCGGACGAGACAACACAGTGTTAATTATCAGGTCAGGGAAGAGAGATGGGAATATGTACCAGCGAACACATGTTATCTTCGAGAATAATCAGTCTGTGTATTTTCTAGGTTCTTCAATGGATTCTAAAAGGAATAACACTCTCTCATGGTCCATTCGGTAGTTTCATTACCCCAGGTGGAAGAATATTGAAGCTTGATGACCCACTTGTACAATGGGTTGGAAATCTTCCACCAGCTTACGGTGCAAGACAACTTTACTTGCCCTGAAAACCAAGGATGTCCTATAGTGAACATTACTTTTTCACCAGATGTGAACATTTGGAAACCAGTTGAGACAATGGCAGGACGATTATATGTCCAACCTATGCAGGACACAAATTGGATTAAATTACAGAACCAGATGCTATTAGATGCTGCAACTTATCAATAGTTGCATGGTGACTGTACAACATAGACTTGATTGCTGCATGAATCAAACAGACATTTTCAATGCAAGTATTACTTTGATTGACATAGACACGTTATTCTGCATGAATGCTACTGCAATAACTAATAGAACTACTTGGGCAGATCACATTGCAGTGTTGAAAATCATCCTGTAATTAGCAATGATAGTATAGTTAAGGTTCCATCCACATGTACATCAGTAGCGCAGCGGTATCAGAAAAATGTAATCCATTTTAACATAACGTTTATGTTTAGTAGAAAATGCAAATATAAAAGAGCTTGGTATGATACGCTATTAGGTGGAGCAGGGGCAGGCATGGGAATTTTAAATAGTGTTGATATAGAAACACTGACTAACAGGCTTCAGGCAGTAGGAATTGATGTATTTAGCTTAATTAACTTACAAGCTCAATGGATGCCAACTGTTTTCTTACCCCAAAGATTAACTTTGAATTATGATTTTGAGTTCTTGCAGTTATTTAATGCTTCACAGGTATGGGGAATGGGAGTAGCAGAAAATATTTCGCGATTTATTGATTGGACAGAATACACAATGCGACATATGTATTCTATAATGCAAAGAAATAAGGCCCAGAGTGATTTAATGAGTAATAATGAATATGTGTGGAGGACCGTGTTCAAATCATGGATTCCTAGTAATCATTGGATTGTAATGTCATCCACCACAGTAAAATGCACAGATAAATATGTAATATTACCTGTAATTTTTGGTCCCCATTATTTGATCCTGAGTTTTGTTACCACATTTTAACAGAGATTATATAGATAGTCAGAACACCACCCATGACTTAAGTCTGTGTTCAAAACAGCTGATGGAATACTATGTGGACAGCATTCCAGACTTTATGAACCTTGTTTACTGGAGCATTTGATAAATTTGTGTCAATGGACAATTTTACCCATAACCTTTACCATGTTTACAGAAATAGGACCCCAGTATGTTTGTATAGTAACTAATCAGGAGAATACTGTTAGGATGTATAACTTAACTCGTCCCTTTCAGGTTGTTTAAGAAATGTGACTCATTTGTGGTGGGAAAATACTACTTACACCTTTGTCCCTGATAATGAGCAGAAGCTTATTTTGTATTGGCAGCCCAATATTTTAGATCAATCAAGACTGAGTATCTCATTAAATAAAATTAAACAGATAATTCAGGAAACAGATGTAATGCAGGCTCATTTGGCAATAAGAAATAAATCATTAGTGCAAAGTCAGGTGCAAACTACTATAGTTAAAAATAAAATGATTGATTTAAGTTCCAAGATTCAACAAGAGACTACTCATTATTGGTGGGATATTTTACAGGATGGTCTCCATCAGCTACAAAAGTGTTAAATATTCTGATACATCCTATCATAATCATTGCTGTAGTGACAATTATCTTGCTTATTTGGACTTGTTACTTATCATGTTATATTCGTAGTAATTTTGCTATGGTACCAATATCATACAAATCGTATTCACAATAATCAAAGGACCGAATGTAGTGATAGTATAATATGTTGATTATTGTCACTCCATTTTGTATGCTATTTCATGTAATGTATGTCATTTTATTGTGTGACTCCATTTTACATGCTGCTTCATTTAATTGGTGTTTTGCTCTTTAGATAGCCTCATTATTATGTTTTGCTTCAGACAGTGTATTTTGCTAACTTGAAGGTTGCATATTATCAGGCAACCTGTTTTTGTAGTTTTGTTTAAACTTCTGCTTAGCTCATAGTGTTCTAGGCACCCGGCCAGTGTTTGGAGCACAGTGACCTAGCAGGTGTAGGGAATTCTGAGCAGTCCTTATGGTGTGAATTCAGTATCCTGGGAGCCCGCCAGCTTCTAGAATGTGGCGAGACAACACTATGAAGGCTGCACGGTTATTTTTAGCATAGAATAAGATATAAATGTAGCTTTCAATGCCTGGTTAGAAGCCTCACCTGCAGGGTGGACGATCGCTGTGGGGCCAATTCCAGTTCGTGAGACTCCAGCCAGGCTGACAAGGGGCTTCCAGCCATTGGAACAGGCTTGATGTAGCTTTTGGAATCGGTGATGTATAACCTTTTGTATTATATTTTGCTATAATAAAGCTTTGGCTTGCTGTACTTATTGTAACCTTTTATATTATATTTTGCTATAATAAAGCTTTGGCTTGCTATACTTATTGTACTGTTATTGTGTGTATGTGAGTGTGAATGGCAAATAGCTGCTTGGTTTGAGTTGGCAGAACACCCAGTCATGGGTCCTTGCATATCATGTCTCTGTAATAGCCGCAGTCCCTCTGCAATGTTGTTAATAAAGACTTTAAAGAGGACCAGCCCCAGTACTGATCCTTGTGGCACCCCACTGGTCACCCTCCCTTCCTCGGAGTGAGCTCCATTTACCACCACCCTCTGACACCTATCACTTAATCAATCTTTAACCCAGTTTACCACTTTAGAACCCACTCTCAGGCTGCCCAACTTGTTTACAAGTCTCCTATGTGGAACAGTGTCAAAGACCTTACTGAAATCTAGGTAAGCCACATCCACCGCTCCACCCTGATATAATTCCCTGGTGACCCAGTAAAGGAAATCTATCAGATTTGTTTGCTGTAACCTCCACTCTATGAATCCATGCTGCCTTGGATCATGTAAGCCACTGGATTCAAGATATTCCATAATCATTTCCTCCAGTAGTGACTCCATTCATTTTCCCATCCCCAAAGTCAGGCTGACTGGCCTGTAGTTACCAGCCTCATCCCCGCTCCCACTTTTGTGACGTGGAACTACAGCTGCCCTTCTCTAGTCCTCCAGAATCACCCTCATCTCCAGTGAGTGGTTGAACAGGACTGTCAGTGATGCTGCCAGCACCTCTCTAAACTCCTTCAATATCTTTGAATGTATCTCATCTAGACCCATTGCCTTGTCCACTTCCAGATTTGTAAGTTCCTTCAGTACTCTTTCCTCCATAAATGGACTGATGTCCACCAGCCTTTCATTTGTGCACCTGTTGCTTATCTGTAGTCCCTCACCTTTCCCTTCTTTTGTTAACAGTGAACAAAAATATTTGTTCAGGATTTTTACTTTTTCCTTGTCCCCCATCCACACCCCCTCCTTCCATGCTTAGTCTTACAATCCCTCCCTTAGACTTTCTCTTTTCACTTACGTACCTGAAAAATGCCTTGTCCTGTTTCTTTACTGCTTAGGCTATTTTCTGCTCCATTTGTGCCTTTGCACTCCTGACTGCTTTCCCTGCCTACTTTTGCTTCTCCTGATACACTCCCCTAACCTCCTCCCTCTGTGTCTCCATATACTTCTTGAATGCTAACTTTTTTGCCATTTCCTTCTCAGCCACCTCTTTTGAGAACCACCATCTTTTTTTCCTCTTGCTTTCTTAATGCAGAGATTTGTTGCCTTCACTATGGTTCCTTTTAGTTTTGACCATTGTTCCTTTACACCACCCAAGTCTTCCCTTCCTGCCAAGGCATCCCTGAGGCATTTCCCCAGATTTGTAAATGCGGCCCTACTGAAGTCCAGGATCCTCACCTTTGTGTGATTCCACTCTGCCACTGTTCTTATATTGAACCACACTGTTTGGTGCTCACTGGTCCCCAGGTGGTCACCCACCATGACGTCTGCAACACTGTCCCCATTATTAAGTACTAGGTCCAATATTGCTCCCTAATGCATGGGCTCTTTTATTAATTGCCTGAGAAATGCTCCCTGCAGGGAGTCCAGGATGTCCCTGCTCCTAGCTGAAGCTACAGCTGGGATATTCCAATCAACCTCTAGGAGATTGAAGTCCCCCACCAGTAGCACCTCCCCTTTAGCTGCCATTTTATAGATGGCTTCTACTAGAACCCTGTCCATCTCAACCCCTTGTGTTAGAGGCCTGTAGATCATGCCAGTATGAACAGTGGCTTTGCTTTCTGCCTCTATGGTGGCCCACAGTGCCTCTGCCCCTCCCTGTATTCCTTGTACTTTGGTTGCTTTTGTACTATCCCTCAAGTAAAGAACCACTCCTCCCACCTGCTTACCCACGCTGTCCTTCCTGAAGAGTATAGCCTTTAATGGCTATATCCCAGTCATGGTTCTCATTGCACCATGACTTGGTAATAGTGAGTGACAGTGGCTGTTTAGCACTATCCAAACCTCTGAATGTACCACTGCCAGTATGCATGGGGATCCCTCATTTGCATGGGTGCAACATTATATTCCACATGGCCATGCTGTCATGTCAGTGCGGCACACTGAGGGCCTTTGAATATGGCCCCACCCCTTTGGCTGGCACTATTCATGGTCCCAAGGTGTTAACCTTAATCTTTTTGTACTTACGAACAGGACAATTTGACTCTAAATTGCACTAGGCTACAGATGGCTGCATTAGTCCTCAATTATAACAGAGAATTGTTTGCACTTTATTATAAACAACTGCAAGTCAAGAAATATTTCATTCTTATTGTACTTTGCTTCCCACTCTAGCAAAAAAAGACATGTTGAGCAGGTGCATACAGTCAGCAATCCTCCACCACTATTGTTCTGTGCTGTGGCCCCTCTCTGCCTCTTTCTGTATCAACCCCCCTCCCCCCATGAACTAGACTATCCCACTGCAGCAGATATTCAGTCACTTAGATCCACACACAGACAAAAGCTGACATCCTTATGCAAATCACTAAACCTACACCTATAGGACAATGAACAGAGTTCTGCAAAGAAAGACACACTAAGCCCCCAGTGTTGCGATCAGAGACCTGCACTTCCAAATGTGTTGGCACTGTGCCAGATGAGCAGTCTGCAGTTAGCTACATGGGAATTACAGGCAACAACTTCACTGGCAGTCATGGAGGACCTACACTAGTCAAGAAAGACAGGCAGAGGACAATAGTCTGGGTCAACTTACACTATGCAACAAATGAGTCTGTCCTTCAGATGAGACTTAAAACTGTGGCCCCTCATGCCTGTCTCTGGTCTCTCATGGTGGAAGCTAAACATCCCATGGTATTTATTGAAGAAGTACAGGGGAGGTTACCCAGTGTCATTGCCAACATTCACCCTATCAATAAAACATGTCCATGTTACCCACCCCAGGATGCACCTGGAAATAAGCTATGTCAGCTTAGTGTGCCTTTCCTGGTAAGAGAGAAAGAAAGAAAGAAAGAAAGAAAGAAAGAAAGAAAGAAAGAAAGAAAGAAAGAAAGAAAGAAAGAAAGAAATCCCTGCCTTTATTGTACTCAGGCATGGATAATCACATTAAAACCAGTTTTACTGAGGAGGGAATGTAGAGCTGGACATTGGGGTAATCCCCTGCATACTGAGAAATACATGAGAATCAGACAATTTGAGAAACGAGCTGTGGTTCAGTGTGCCTCTCCCGGTCACAAGCTTTCAAATAAATAAATAAATAAATAAGAATAAACACTACAGAGAGCAGGATACTGTGGCTTTGTGTATTACAAAGTGTGCTAAAATGTCATATTCCTAATTAATCATTTAAATTGCTGCATGCCAGCATGCATAACAGAATTATTACAGTGATGAGGAGGAGGAGGACTGGCTTTTCTTTCCTGTATAAATTATTTTGCATCCAGACATAATTATGCATGCTTTTGTACAATACTTAGGGTTTAAGAAGAGGGCAAAGGGAGGGTGGAATGGCTGCATTTGAAAAAACTGCATCTCTGATTGGCTGGACCAAATCCTAAAACCAACATTTCCAATACCCTCACAATTTAGGGCCTGTGTTATTATATATAACAGGGTGGAGCACTGGATAATAAAACAAATTTGACAGAGGCTGATTTTAGCCCTCTTGCAAAATGAATCCTAAATCATAGAGCTGCTAAACATCTTATTTATGCTTTTGGAACAAAGAAGCACTTACACTTATTTAAAATCCCTGCTAATTACTTTGTATTATTACTGTAGTTTAATGTAGCAGTACAGCATAGCTCACATAAGTCAGTTGATTAATGGAATGGAATCCCTGTATAACAACTGGCAACTGTAAAAACAGTTTGAACTCTTAGATGCAAATTTTCTTGGCATAGGGTTTGCACACTTAACAGTTTTCCACTGCATTTGCCCTTACATACCCTCGCCCAGTACTGTGGTGTTTGAATATTTACTGAGGTTTGTAGACACTTAGAAAAGTTAGACAAACATGTAGGATGCAGCTATTTTTCCAAGAATGTGAGACAGAAACATAGAAACATGGAATCTATTGGGAGAAACATATTGATGGTCAATCATCTGCCCATGCTATACTGTATCTTACCCAACCTATTATGTCACCCCAACCTAGTGTCCTGAGGGTATTGCCCCTCTATGCCCCCCCACCACCAACACCTCCCAGTACTCCCCTGTGGGACTGTGAGTCTTGCTCTGCCCCAGCCAAGTTTGAACTCATTTTAGGGTACCTGCCCCCACCATTTCCACAGGCAATCTTTTTCTACCCTCTCAGTGAAGAGAACTTCTCTTCCCTTCTGAAATTACCCCCTTCCCAAAAACCTCTAATTGTGCCCTCTTGTGACTGTGTCTCTTTTCTAATAAACAGGTCTTCACTATTCTCCCTGTTTATACCCCTCAGAAATGTACATGTCACTGTCATGTTCACCCTCTCACATCTGGCCTTCATTGAGTACATGTTCAGGGCCACCACCTGTTCCTCGCTGCATCTGCCTTGTTGGCCTGTGATCATTCTGATGAGCCTTCTCTGTACTGAGTCCAGCCTGTCTATGTTCTTTCTCAGATGAGAGCTCCAGAACAGGACACAGTATTCCAAGTGAGACCTCACCAGCAATCTGCATAGTGACAGTATCACTTCATTTCTCCTGCCAAAACCCATCTCAATACACCACCAGCATCCTCAATACCTTATTGCATGCCTTGTTGCACTGGCTGGTTGCTTGAGGGAGGCACTGATGATTTATTTTTTATTTTATTTAGTTTTTGTTGACCAGGTAAGTGCACTAGACAAATCCTGCCTATTTTCGGGCACGATCCGGGGGAAGGGGATACAGATGAATGCCAACTGACCTTGAACCAGATTAAGCTGCTGGTGGTATTTTTAGTGAATGAAGGAAATTTGGCCAGGACACTGGGGAAATTCCCCTACTCTTTTCGATAAGTGCCATGGGATCTTTAACATCCACCTGAACTACCACCAATCCAGGCAGATGGGACCTCGGTTTAACGTCTCATCCGAAAGACGGCACCTCAGAAGTGCAGAAGTGCAGCACCCCTCTCATTCTGCATTACAGTGTCAGTACTGGGATATTAACCCAAGTGCCAGATGTGGGAACTGAACCCACAGCCCTCTGATCTCCCGGCCTCAGAGGCGAGTGTGCTCCCTACTGAGCCACTGACACTGCTTTTGATGACCCTTAGATCCCTCTTCTCAGTAATTGTGGTCAGACTAACCCCTCCCATCCAGTACTCTGTGTGTGGGCTCCTTTTCCCTAAGTGCATATCACCTTGCACTTCTTGGATTTAAATCTTTGCTACCCTATCTTTGACCACTAGTTCAGCTTCTCCAAGTCATACTGAAGGTCCCTCAAGCCTTCTTCACTGTCTACCCTGCTGCAAAGCTTTATGTAATCAGCAAAGAGACACACTGTGACCTGGATTCCCTTCTGTATGTCACTAATATAAGTTTATGGGTCCAGTTGGAGGACCTCTTATGGATATAATTACTGTGGCCCACATATTCAAAAGAGATGCGCGGCACAAAATGGAGATCTGCGAAAATGCGCAGAGTCGCGATATTCAAATGGAAGAGATGCATTGTGAATGTCAAAATAGATAATGTATACTGCGCAAAAACAGGGCAGGTACATGAATGTGCCATGCATGGGAATATTCACCCAAAATATGAGGCGCATCTGCGGCGCATCCCAGAGATGTGATGTGCAAAGATAGACTGACAAAAGGATGGCCTAAATCAGCAAGCCACCCACAGGCAGGCTGTGGAACTGCAGAAAGATGCCCCTGAGACAGCCCTTGGAGGTGCACCAGGGTGTGCTACAGGCACCCACACACAGCTGGCATACCCGGATGACAGTACCAAAAGCCACAGGTGCTATGACACCCCCAGCAGGCATACCCAGACAGCACCTCCCACATCATGCCAGGGACATAGCCACCCACCTGCCACATACTGGTGTCATCAGATGTACTCCTGACACACTGGTGGTGCTGACAGCCTTAATACAGCACATGTACCAGGGGCCATTGCCTGCACTCAAGTGGCCTCAGGGCACCACCCAGTGGTGGCATAAGCACATGGTGATGCCTGGGGCAATGGTGCACAGGTGGCCTGGCAATACTGGTGGCAGCATGGCATGATCCAGAGTCTGACCAGTGGCACATACCCATGGGGTACACCATAGGTGCATACCACACGCCCGTGCCAGGTCCACACCACCAAGAGCCACAGACATTACACAGGCCACTGCAGGCCACTGCAGTCCACCCACACATATACCTTCACATCAGCCTGCTGGGCTTGAATACCTCCTGTTCACCTTTGTGGAGTGGTGGGGCTGCCCTGCAAAGCTGAATCTGTGTATGCCACAGGTATGCAAATGGATGAATACATTCCAGTAATGGGAACAAATGTGGGGACTGGGCTCAGACTATGCAATGAGGCTATTTTTTTCATGTTCTGGCTGAATATTGCAATTCTGTACACAGTGCATGTGGCCACCCATCACGCATTTCTACATGCACCACAATGGACTCAGGACACATGCCGTGCATCTCCCACTGTGCAATCGTGCATATTCAGAATATTCAGCCAGACTGGCATTATCGCATCCTATGATGCATCATCTGAGTATACCAATGTTTTGTGCAGGCTCAACTGAGATGCACGGCACACTGACTTGCGTGATGCGGTCAGACACTTTTGAATATGGGGCCCTGTATATCCATGAGTGTCTCCTTGTGTGTTCATAGGACCGGGAGGACTGCAAACCAAAGGTGAGCAGTTCTGTGTTCCTAAGGATGCAAAGAAGCGACACTCTTAGATCCATAAGAGGCCCTCCAAACAGACCCATAAAGTTATTATAGATCACTAACTTTATTGAATCAAAAAAATCCTTTTATTTTATTGAAACTGTTGACTGCAAGAGCAGTCAGTGGGAAGCCCATTACAGTGGCTTAGTGTGTGAGGTACTCTTATAGTAGAGAGTACTTCATGTGCAGCTGAAGGAATTGCTGTGATTGGATGGAGATGTTCCCACAATCTGTAATGAACACATTGAATAGGACAAGTCTCGGGACTGATCCCTGCATACCCCGCTCATGACCCCATGCATCCTGTGATTTGGCCCCATTTACTACTACCCTCTGTTTCCTCTATCTTAGCCAGTTCCCAACCCAACTGATTAAACCTTTCTCTGCTCCTAAGTTCTCCGGCTTTTTCAGTAGCTTCCTGTGTGGCACCAGATGAAAAGCTTTGCAGGAGACAAAGCAGAGCAAATCTACTGCCTGCCCTCTATTGCCCTGGTGTCCCAATCAAAACAACAGTATCAGAATGGTGTGGCATTACCTCACTAACACAAGCCCATGCTGGTTGCTGTCCTGCAGTCCACTGTCTTTCAAGTAGCCCACCAGAAGTTCTTTAAAGAACTCCTGTCACAGTTGAGACAACTTTGAAAAAATGCAATATTCTGGCATAACTACAGCTTATATTTTGTATTTTATTCCGTAATTTTCATCCTTATTTCCTTATTACTAAGGGTATTTGCATGAATACAGTATCTCTGCCCTTTTAGCTCTGGCTGCCCACCTACACCTGACATCATAATTCGATTTATGACATCAAAATATGTTGCTGTGAAGATAATTTATGATGTCATAAACCAGGGATCATGATGTTGTATGTAGGGAAGCAGCCCGAGTAGATATAGTCTAGGGAACAGGAACCTTGTTTCATGCAATTTTTTTCAGTAATACTGTATAGAAAATGGGGAATTAATTACTGAAAATATATGAACTAATTAAGACAATGGGATGGAGCTGAATATAAATCTAACCTTTTTCAAATTTTTCCTAATGCTGTCAGGGGCTCTTTAAGCAGTAAACCACAACAGGGTGTGGGTTATGCTGGGATTTACTCATGGCTGGCATGGATTGGCCACAAAGCCGCAGGCCAAGTGGTAAAACCAGTTCAGCAGTGGGTAAATCATAGATACATAGATACACAGACACTGTCAGCAGATAAGGGCCTATGGCCCACCCAATCTGCCCATTTGAGCTTGTAAGTTCCCTTTATGTTTTCTAGAAATCTGTTGCCCCTTACCCCTGACCTCTAGAATTCCCTAATGTCTATCCCATGCATTCTTAAATCCCGTGATTGTTTCAGCCCCCACCACTTCCTCTGGCAGGGTGTTCCACTTGTCCACCACCCTTTCTTCCTCACCAACTTCATCCCATGGCCTTTAGTCCTGGAAGTTCTCTTTCATTGCTGACATTAATTAGTGTGACCCCATGGATTTGATGAGGTCCACGTTAATTTTATTTTATTAATTTTTTTTTTAATTACTATAGTTTTTGTTCCCTACCAGCCATCGGGGTCTGCTCTGGTCACGGACCCCCTTGTTTCCACCTCCAGATATGCCCACACTCTCCCTGTCATCCCTGACTTTCCCCTCAGAAAGCAGGGTCGCGGCACTGACCCCCGTATTGGGCCATGATACAATTATCTAGTCGGGGCTCCGGAGGCTGATCGAGGCACCAGGGGCAGAGCTTCATGGAGATGGCCAAGCACAGGATGTTTGTTTTTTTTCCTCCCCTGTGAGCAGGGGCAGAGATGTGCAATGACAATCGGTGTCCGCCCCACCCTTGAGTTTGAGTTGGCGTCGATGCTTGCGGTGAGCCCAGCCTCCACTAGATGTCGCTGTGGCATCGAGCACACATTACTCCCTCCCCCCAAAGAAGGAGAGCAGTCTGAGGATGCTCTATTCTTGCCCCCTGGCTGGCCCTCCAACAGCCTGGGTCCATTTCCAAACCCAGGTCGCCAACGACACAATGGAAATCCAACCACTGCGCCGGTGGGCTGGCTATCTTATTTTCTGTTAGAGAAGCAAATAGAGCCGCAAAGATAGTGATTAAGTATAAAATAAAGTTTAAATGTTAGCTTAACAGTTAAAGGCAGCAGAGACCTAAAAAGCAGTTCTTGTATTTTGATCGGGTTTCCAACTGTTGACAGGAACAGCAGTTGTAAACCTGATCAAAATACAAGAACTGTGCTTTTTACGTCACTGCTGCCTTTAACTGTTAAGCTGACATTTAAATTTTATTTTACACTCAATCGCTATATTTGGCTCTATTTGCTTCTCTGTCACCGCATGTGTGGAGAATTATTGCGGATCAATTACTTTTACTGCATAAGTGAGGAATAACGCTCTGCAGCTATTCCTGGCTTTGCAGTTCACTCTGACTCCATGTGAAATGGCTCCTTGCACTACTGAAACAACACAGAGAAGATGGCAGCTAGGCTTGGTGAGCCATTGGCTGCTCTGCAGTCCTTTTGTTTTTAGTTAATTTTTCCCCATTTCCCTGCTGTTTTTTTGCTGGTTTTTGCCTTTACCCATCTCTGTCCATGGTTTGTTTGAACATTACAGGGAATCGTTTGCAGCATCTCTATTTGTTTTGCATCTGCTGAAGAGCGCGCTGAGCCTGATAGCTTTATTGGGGTGTTGGGGTGTTACTCGGATGCTCCTGAAGTGAACATTGGGGTTGTTTCAACTGGCTCTGTTATCGTTTGGTGCTGTCAGCGATTGGACTTGCTCTCCGCTGTGCATTTGACTCATTTTGTATTTTGAACGCCCTCATTTGAGCGTCTGTGGCTGTATGTCTTGTGTGGACCAGGGAGGAGGAGCTGCAGGAGGATTACGGTGGAGTACCAGGAAGAGCTTTGGATTTTGAAACTAAGAAGGGCTTTGGAATTTTGAAACCTGACGTTGGAGCATGGTGGAATTCATTGTTGGACTCGTGGAGGTGGATTTGGGGGCAACAGTAGCTCGATTTGGAGCCGGGTGGAGTTGGCCCGATCAGTTGGGTGGGCTGTGCATTGGTCTGTGACAGCACGGGGGCCTGTGCTCTTACCTGATGGGGAGTCAGTGGTTGGAACTTTGATCCTTAGGGATCCCTGTGGGACCTACCGGTTGGTGGGCTCTGACGGGGGCTCACGGCAGCTGTACGGTCCTGGACCGGCCTCCTGTTCAGAGTTTTTGGGGCTCGCCCTGGCGTCAGAGTGACTGGTTCTGAAGAGGATCTCTGGGACTTCTTCCCCTATTTTGGGCCATGGTCAGACCTTTTAATTTTACTATTCTGCCTGCAGTGAGAGTGCCGAACAGTATTTCCTTAGGCTGTGGCAGTGAGAGTACCTGAGGACAGGGGAATGTTTGGTTTTATTCTGGGAGAAATTACCAAAGACATTTTTCATCTGTCTGCTCAGGGTGTGTGAGCTCCTGAGGGGGATTCTTTAGCCCTGCTGGTGGTGAGAGGACCATTGGGACTTGGATAACTGTATTTCTCACCTAACACATTTTAGTTACTGCATTATCAGCCAATTCTGCCAGCTTATACCAATTTGGCTTTATGATTTATGTTTTGTTTTATTTATTTTTAGTACAATATTGCTTTGTTCACTTCCTGAGGCTGTGACAGGGCCCTGGGGTGGTGAAGATTTTGTTGCTTGATTTATTTATTTTGCATTTGGAATTTTCTTAATTATTATTATTTGATTTATTTTTAGGAATATGATATTAGAGAAGTTTGTGTAAGGGTTATTTATTTATTTGGGGTTGGGTTTAGAGGGTATTTATTTAGTTTTAAGTAAGATTTTGTATATTTTAAGTGATTTTATAGTATTTTGTAAATTGTTTCTTTTGGTATATAATTGGATAGTTGAGGAGTGTTGTTTAGGTCACAAGAATGTGCTTGAGATCTGCCCCCATGGTTGTGCGCTGTTCACCTTCTGCTCTCTGAGCCTTCCGCCCCTCCTCCCACTTCAGTTAACAACCTACCAGTGCTGTAGGGCACTGGGTATTGCACATAGGGAAGGGAGGAGGGCAGGAGGGGTGCGAACAGTGGAGGATAAATGAGAGGGGCCACCGCATTGGGGTGGTAAGATCCAGAAGACACCCTGGGGCGAAATGGAACCTAGAACGTGGTCCACCATGTCTGGTTTCAATACCCAAAGGCACTACTAGTTGTGGTAGGCAGGTGATTCGGGTGGCCCAAGAGGTTCATCCAACTCGGGCGGTGTTATGCAATGCCAGGTCCATTAAAAACAAGACTACAATTATTGCAGATCTTGTTGAAACGGTGGACCTGGCCTGCATTACTAAGACCTGGCTGGATGAGAATTCTGGCCCCATTTTGGAGGCTTTGATTCTGGATGGGTATTCAGTGATAAACTGCCCGAGATTGGATCACGGGGGGGGGTGGCGGTCTGTTTCAAGACCAATCTTAACCTCACGAGTGTACCAGTTGAGGACACTGAGTCATTTGAGTGTACTGTAGAGCAGGTGCAGGTTGTTGGATCGCCCTCATCTACCGTCCACCTGGGGATGAGAAGCGATTTCTTCAGGAAGTCGTGAACTTCATCATCGACATGGCGATTGAGTCACCCAGGCTGATGGTCCTGGGTGACTTCAATGCCTGGATCGATGATGAACTCTCACAATTTGGACAGCACTTCCTCTAGTTGATGAGATCTCTGGGCCTTACACAGATAGTTACCACTGCTACTCACAAACACAATCACTCTCTTGACTTAGTCTTCCTTCTGGGGATCGAAGCCTCTGACTTGGGGGTGGAACCAGTTGGATGGTCTGATCACTACACCATGGGGTTCAGTTTTAGCGTCCCCCTTCATAGGCCTACCCCTGTGGAGATGGTCAGGTACCATCCTTTATGAGATATAAGTTCTCAAGGCTTAGCGGCAGTGCTTGATCTATCATCCCTCCCAGTGCCATAAAATGACCCAGAGGCCCTTGTGATGGCTTATAATTCAGCCATTTCAGTGGCTCTGGATGTCATTGCTCCTGTCCAAGTTTGTCCTCTCTCCCTTCACCCTCAATCCCCATGGTTTGATGGGACTCTGAGGGAGATGCAGCGACTAGGACAAAGGTCAGAGCGTTGCTGGTGGAAATGCACCCTTGATGCCGACCACCTTAGATTGATAGACCATTATCAAGTCTATCAGTCTGCAATCACCTGTAAGAAGGCAGAGTTCCTGTCTGGGGAGATTGTGACTGCTCAGAATTGACCAGCTCAGCTGTTTCAAACTGTGGACAGACTGTGCAACCCAGCCTGTCTACAAGTCCAGAAAGCCTTTTCGCAAGTAGAGTGCGATAAACTTGCTCAATTCTTTGCGACTACGGTGGCCGACATCAGGGCAGTACTCCAACCAGCACACTCTATGGGCATTGCTTTAGATCAGCACTAAGCCACTGCTTTTCAGCTTTCCTGGAGTACCATCGACCAACCGGAGCTCATGGATATCATGTGGATTGTCTAGAGTGTGTGCCCTATGTGCTGTAGTTTGGACCCAGGACCAATTTCCTGAATTCGGGTTGTATTGATTCCATTGGTCCAGTCCTAGCTTGGATAGTCTGGTGCTCCTTAGAACAGGTGAATTTCCTAGCTCTCTGAAAGAGGCGGTGGTGACACCATCTTGAAGAAAGCATGTTTGGACCCAGACTGCCTTGCAAACTACAAACCAATCTCTAACCTCCCCTTTTTAGGGAAGGTGATTGAGAAAGTAGTGGCTGTACAACTGGAGGACCATTTGACCATCCATGAGATCTATGAACCCCTCCAGTCTGGATTTCAAAAGAGACATAGTACTGAGACAGCACTGGCTCGGGTGCTCAATAATCTCCTGATGGCTAGAGATCGGAAGGGCCACTCAACCTTGGTTCTTCTGGATCTCTCATCAGCGTTTGACACTGTGGACCATGGGGTTCTGCTTGGCCATCTGAGGTTCATCTGTGGACTGTCAGGTACAGTCCTCAGGTGGTTTGCATTGTTCCTCATGGGAAGAACTTAGAGAGTAGTGTCCGGGGTTTATTCCTTGGATCCAGTTTCTCTGTCATGTGGGGTATCTCAGGGCTCAGTGTTGTCCCCCATGTTGTTCACAGTGTATATGCTGCCCCTCGGAGACATTGTAAGAAGGTTTGGGCTGAGGTTTCACTGCTATGCTGACGATACCCAGCTCTACATTTCTTTTGCACCTGACCAGGATAGAGCTCTCTCAGTCTTTAATAGCTGCCTCATAGAAATCCAAAAGTGGATGGATTCCAGTTGGTTGAAGTTGAATTCGGAAAAGACTGAGGTGCTGGTTGTGGATCTGGGTCACAGGATAAGGGGGTTGGGGGTTGGTTCACCCTTCAGTCTGTTTCTTGGGGGCTTATCACTCCCAACCTCTGAATGGGTGTGAAACCTGGGGGTAATTTTTGACGAAGGGCTGACCCTGCATTCACAGGTGTCGGCCGTCATCAAATCCTCTTTTTACCATCTGAGGAATATCTCCAGGATTAAGCACCTTGTTCCGTCCAGTGACCTCCCTACTCTGATTCATGCCTTTGTGTCCTCGTGCTTAGATTATTGCAACTCCCTTTACCTAGGGCTACCAGGGGGTGAAAATCCATTGCCTGCAGCTAGTGCAGAATGCGGCTGACCTGCTTTTGACGGGATCATCTCGGTCCTGTCATATTTCGCTAGTGCTACTCGGACTGCACTGGCTACCAGTACAGTGGTGAATTACCTTTAAAGTCAGTCTTCTGACTTTAAAGCCTTACATGGACTGGGCCTGGACTACCTGAAAGAGCTCCTGGTCCCCTGCTGCCCTGGGCGATCACTCCGCTCAGTTGATAAGGGGTTGCTAGAGATTCCAAGGGTGTGTCTGAAATCTTCTGGGACCAGAGCACTTATGCATGCAGCCCCAACCCTTTGGAACTCTCTATCCCATCGGTTATGGGAGTGCACAACCGTGGAGGGATTTTAGCAAGCTCTGAAAACATATCTATAGCACCAAGCATTCAGTGAATGATTGTATGATGATATTAGTGATTTTATATCATTTATGTTGTTGAGATGTTTGTTTTGAGATTTTAAATTTGTTAGGCACCTTGCCATTTGAAAGGCGCCATAAAAATTAAGTTTATTATTATTATTACTGAAACATCTGGATCGGTCATTACCTGGCCATTAATGAACTATCCAGTAACCAATCAGGGCATGAAGGAGCGTCCTTAATAGTCTATTAACTTTATAATTTCACTTTCTCTAGTAGAAAGAGTTTGCACTCTAGGCAGTTCTGCAGTGTGTGGTCTGACTCTCTTCTGTGTGTTTCTGAGCTCACAAAAAATTAGTTATTTTTTGTATGTTAAATCTGTGTATTTAGTTGTTGTAGTCCTTCAGGAAAATTTTATTTAATTAGAAATGCTTTTTATTTTTTGTTAAAAAAGTAGTTTCTTGTGCACTTATTTTTAGGCACTGTACTTTATTTTACTAGTACTTGAATTAGTGTTTTTTTTGTTTACTTATTTTCTTGATGGAGCATGGACATGGTGGGCAAAGTGGTGGCCATCGTGGGCCATGAATGTTGGGTGGTCACCCAGTTAGATTAAATTGGCAGGCTTTGGGGACCCCACCTGCAGCCACAGTGAGCATGGCAGTCAAGGTTGTTGTTCAGGAGCAGCAGCAGGAGCAGGTGAAGCAGCTGCCCCTGCGGGATCAACAGGATGAGCTGCAGAAAGAGCAGCAGGAACTGCAGCAGATTGTCAGTCCTCAACCACCAGCAGCACAGCAGCAGGTGTGCTCTAGTGCCCCCACCACCACCTGTACTGGGCCCTGCTCACCGGCTCACCTGTGTGGGCCTTTTTTTTCTTTCTTCCCTGGTGACTCCATCATGGGACATTGCAATCTTTGTAATGTGGTGGTCTACTGGGGGCCGAAGGGCAGCCACCTGGGCATGGGTGGTCAGTGCACCCATCTAACTGTTCACCACCATGCCCAGTGGGAAGCAAAGCTACAGGAGGTAGCAGTAATGTGGTATTGTCAAATTCAAATGTTCTTTTTTTTGGAGGGGGGCATTATTTAAAAAAGTAAAAAAAGTTCATTAATGTTTTGCTTATCTTTACAGGTCTTCAGCGTATCATCATAAATGAAAAAAAATTAACTACTATGATTCATGAAGAACATGATTTGTCTCATGAAGAGTGACTGGTGTGACATGACTAATGAACTGTGCACAAATACCTACATCTGTACTTCCCTGACCTGTACCACCCCAAACACCCTGACTTGAAAACACATATCAGTGAGTACAATGGTCAAGTCGAGATACTACAAAACAGGGTTACATAGAAATTACAACCCAAAAACTTAAAATTCTATAATTCATGAATCGTGACCATGAAGATGAAGAACATGATTTGTCTTGGAGTCATGACGAGTGACTGTTGTGACATGACTAATGAACTGTATGCAGATACCTACAGCTGTACTTCCCTGACCTGTACCATCCCAAACACCCTGACTTGAAAACACATATCAAAGAGTACAATGGTTAAGCTGAGATACTACAAAACAGGGTTACATACAACTTACAATCCAAAAACTTAAAGTTTTGTCATTCGTGAATCGTGACCATGAAAATGAAGAACGTGATTTGTCTCAGAGTCGTGATGAGCGACTGGTGTGGTATGACTAATGACCTGTAAGCAAATACCTACGGCTGTACTTCCCTGACCTTCACCACCCCAAACACCTTGACTTGAAAACACATATCAATGAGTACAATGGTCAAGATGAGATACTACAAAACAGGGTTACATACAACTTACAATCCAAAAACTTCAAGTTTTGTCATTCATGAATCGTGACCATGAAGATGAAGAATGTGATTTGTATCGTGAGTGACTTGTGATGATCACTCTGACTTAAAAACACACATTAATGAGTACAATGTTCATACCGATATATGCATCGCACCAGTACTCTGAAGGGAAGCCAAACAAACAACTGTAACTTAAGTTACTACTGGAGATTGGGCCCTAAAGCGATGCAGACACACAAACAGATGGAGATTGCACTTAAGAGATGCAGCCACACAGGCTCAAGCACAACACCACCTTAACCAGTGGTCAAAATCAGAAATCCAAAACTGGAACAATAATATCTTTTGTGGGGGGAAGGGCAGCTGCAGTAACAGTTCTCTACCGACCAAGATAGAATGAAGCAGTAAAAAGTACCGCAGACGGATAAGAGATTCAAATCAGTCCTGTGATTATGGTGTGGTACAATAAAATGTATGTGACTTGATGGCATGCACACACATACGCACACACTAAAGGTAATGTGCAGAAAATTTTAAAGTTCAGTACAGTACAACCAAATCTTTTAAAACAACTGAAAAAATGCTCAGCACCACAGCAAACACCTCAAAATGATAAAAACTTACTAAAACTATTACTGTGTGTACATGAACACAGAAACACTTACACACTACCTACCCAAAAACAGTTAGAAAGACTGCCTTTCTCACTGAGTCACTGGCTGTGAATCTCCCTTCCTCATGCCCCTCCCCGAAGCACACTTCTACAGTGTCTGTCAGGACACAGACATAATCTTACAAATTAACATTCAAAATGCACACAAAACCAAGAAACACTTAATGATATAAGCACAGGAGGGTTTCCTACAATCGATGTACTAAATTGTGGCCCCAAAAATTGTCTCAAAAGTCAAAAATGCTTTTTAAATGGTTTGATTCTCAGAGCTCTGAGAGCAATCTGTCTCCAGCTTTCCACTACACACACTACGCAGAACTGAGGCCGTGCAAGGCAATCTAGAGCCCATGTGGCCTGCCACCCCCCCATGATTCAATGCAAACTTCGCCTTGCAGTCCCAAAATAAGGCAAAGTCAATCTGAAGTCAATTGAAAACAATGGCACTTTGCATTACTCATTATGGTAAATCACTTTGCTTCGTGTCACGGAGTACTTCACGTAATCACCCATATACGTGAAGTGCTCTGCGGAGCGAAGTGTATGGACTTCACCCACCTCTGTTCGTAAGTCATCTATTTCCTAAGTTCCATCACAAACATGGCTGCAGCCTTTACCCATATATAAAAAACTTCAACTAGGCCCTAAAAATAAATGCCCATTAAACTGAATAAAGTAAGTAAATAATTTAATGTTATTTACATGCATGAGGCCCCCCCTTCCTTACATACATACACACATTTAAAAAATCAAGTACTATTCAGAGTTTCCATTGCTGGTGTTTCCTTGATGACCATAACAAATCTATTTCCTATCCCTACCACTTTGCCAGAGAACTCCCTGCTCTTTACCTGGCAACAGATTAAATTGAGGTTCTGGCTCCACTTCAGGCCCGTGTATTTGTTTGTATGCCAGCTGAACTCTGAAGAAATTTGAATACATGTATTCCATGTTACCATTCTGTGTGTGTGTTGGGGGGGGGCGGGAATCCATCACTGGAATAATGCAGAGCTTTGAATTCTTCTATTCCATGGTAAACAAGAAAAAAATAATCACCTTAGTAATTATGTTTCTTCTAATGGAGTCTTGCTGTATTCTGACTATTGCAGTTAGCCCCAGCACTCAAACTGCCCCGGGGAGTAGAGAGTTAATTTTCTATGCAGAGCATAGAACGTTGAGCTCGAGCTCGGTTCAGACCTCTGTCTGCTGCACCTTGAAGCACAACTGTCAGATTCTTATAAGCTTATACTAACTACTATGTGGAAATTGTAACATTTTTATTAGCCAAATGGCAACCAAATATTTTGGATCCCCAAAAGACTCAAGTCAAGAAATCCAAAATCAAAAACCAGGTAGTGAACAACTTAAGACTGTTAAATTAATAATATAACCCACTCCCTCTCTCTAAAAGGAGGGAGTACCAAATGTTCCCGTGGGGTACAACACAGCACCTGCCAGACCACTTCCCAAAAAACTGGTTCTGAGAGGGGAGGTAGGGAGGGAGGGAGGTCAGAATATAGCAAGACTCCATTAGAAGAAACATAATTACTAAGATGAGTAATTTTTTCTTCAAACAACATGAAGTCTTGCTGTATTCTGACTACTGCAGACTACCAAGCAGTACCTCCATGGAGGAGGGACTCGAACCTACCTTGGGAATAGGCTCTGCAGTACTGCTGCACCAAACCGAGCATCACTCCTAGCCTCGATGTCCAGGGAGTAATGCTTGGCAAATGTATGGACTGTTTTCCAGGTGGCTGCTTTACATATCTCTAGCAAAGGAATATCCCTGGCTGCAGCCAGGGAAGCAGCTGTACCTCTAGTTGAATGAGCCCTCAGGCCAGAGGGAGGTATTTTGCCTAGCTTCTCATAGCAGAATTGAATACAAGACACAATCCACCTGGCAATAGATCTCTTAGTGGCAGGTTTGCCCTTACCCATTTCCCCATAAGTGAGAAACAACTGAAGGGAGTCAAACCTGTGAGCCTTAGTATGCTCAATGTAGTAACTAAGGGTTCTTTTAACATCCAAACTGTATAAACTTCTTTCTCCTGAAGAAGAATGATCAGTGAAGAACACAGGGAGTGCCATAGATTGGTTCAGATGAAAATCTGAAACCACTTTAGGTAAAAACCTCCTATTAGTTCTAAGGACCACCCTATCTCTATAGAATGAGATAAAATCAGGCTTCACTGACAGAGCTTGCAATTCACTGATATGCCTGGCAGAGGTAATATCTACCAGGAACACAGTTTTCCAAGTCAAGTACTTAAGCTCTGCCGAAGACAAAGGCTCAAAAGGGGGTTGCATAAGCTGAGCAATGCAAACATTAAGATCCCAAGCAGGGGTAGGATCCCAAAACCGGGGATTGGTATGAAGCAATCCCTTGAAAACTTGACAGAATACAGGATGAGATAACAGTGAGGAAGGCTTTCCCACTGACAGAAAAGCAGAAACAGCTAACAAATGTACTTTGAGAGTAGCTGGTCTGAGGCCTAGGCCATTAAGATGAACCATATAATCCAGAACTGTAGACAATTCAGCAGTGTCTGGGGATATATGCTTCTTGGAACACCAAATGCTGAATCTTTTCAATTTGGAGTTGTAAATTTTTCTGGTGGCAGACTTTTGAGAGGCTTTGAGAATATCCAGAACCCCTTGGGACAGATGCAAATCTGCATACTCTAACTCTTAAAGAGCCATGCCTTGAAATTGAGAGACCGAAGAGTGGGGTACCAAATCCTCCCCTGAGAGGAGGTTAACAGGTTGTAATTCCTGGGAAGAGACAGGGGAAGATGGATTGCTAGGGACAGCAACAGCGGGTACCAAGGCTGCCTGGCCCAGTCTGGAGCAATCAGAATCACTTTGCAAGGCTGTGACCTTACCTTGACCAGAACCTTGAACAGTAGAGGAAAGGGAGGGAAGGCATATAGAAATTTCCCTTCCCAGTTCAAAATCAGAGCATCCAGAGGGACTGAGCCCAATACTGAGGGTTTGCAACAAAACAGAGGAAGTTGGTGATTGTCTGGGGCTGCAAAGAGATCTATCTCTGGAGTGCCCCACCTTGGAAAAATCACTTTCAACACCAGAGGGTCCAGGGACCATTTGTGATGGCCCTGGAAGATCCTGCTCAGTGCATCTGCTAGTACATTGTCCTTCCCTGGAAGGTGGACTGCTATCAGAGAGGTCTGCAGAGAATAAGCTAGGGACCACAATTTCATGGCCTCCGTGCACAAGGCCATGGACCGAGTGCCTCCCTGCTTGGTGATGTACCACATGGTGGTGGTGTTGTCTGTCCTGACCTGAACCACCTTGTTCTGCACTGACTGAGAGAAAGCTTGCAGGGCCAGAAAGACTGCCCTGAGTTCCAAGAGATTGATATGAAGAAGGGATTCCTGAGGGGACCACAGTCCCTAGGCTGTGAGAGCCCCCAGATGGGCTCCCCACCTCAATAGAGAAGCATCCATGGTTAGGACCACAGAGTGAGATTGAGTGATGAATGGGACTCCTTGCCTGAGGTTGCCCTGATCCTGCCACCATTGGCGAGCCTGGATCAGAATCTGGGTCACTGGAACTAGTTTGGTTAGAGAATCTTTCTTCTTAGACCAAAAGGCCCTCAGGTGAAACTAAATGTCCCTCATCTGAAATCTGGCCCCTTGGACCACTGCTGTAGAAGCTGCCATGTGGCCCAGAAGTTGAAGGAAGTGCCTTGCTGGCCGAGAGACCAGAAGGTGGAATGAAGAAGCCAGCTCTACAATAGCTCTTGCCCTTTCCAGGGGAAGAAATACTCTTGCTTTGACTGTATCCAACCCTGCCCTATGAAGGTGAGGAGCTGTACAGGCTCGAGAACTGACTTGGGAAGACTGAGAAGGAATCCTAGGGAAGTGAGCACTTGCTGAGTCACTTGAAGGTCTGACTTGACTTGGTCTGGGGACTGACCCACAATGAGCCAGCCATTCAGGTATGGAAATATGGAAATATTTTTCCTTCTTAAAAAGGCCACTACTACTGCTAGGCATTTTGTGAATACCCTTGGAGCTGATGTCAGGTGGAAGGGCATAGCTTTGAACTGATAATGGCCTGAAGGGAATTCGAACCTGAGGTACTTTCTGTGGGAGCACCTGATGGGAAATGTGAAAGTAGGCATCTTTTAAGTCCAGGAAGGCTAGCCAGTCCCCTGGCCTTAGAGAGGGAAGGATTATTCCCAGAGTCACCATTTTGAATTTTGGTTTTAAAAGATGTTTGTTCAGGTGTCTTAAGTCTAGGATGGGTCGCCACTCCCCTGTCTTTTTTGGGGTAAGGAAGTACCTGGAGTACAGACCTTTGCCCCTGTGCAATGTAGGAACTCTCTCTACAGCCTTTAGAGCCAGTAGAGATGAAACCTCTGCCTCTAGGGTAATGGTTTTGGGGATGCTTACGGGGAAAAGATCTGACACTCAGCTTGGAAATTTCTTGAAGCTGAGAACCAGCCCCGTCTTACCACCTCCAGGACCCACTTGTCTGAGGTAACAGACATCCAGTCCTGGATGAAGTAAGCCAGCCTGCCTCCTACAGGAATGGGTAAGTCAACCGGGGCTGACACATCAGGGTGTCAGCTTGGCAGGAACCTTATGCTGAGGGATGGATGCAGCCCTGCTCATCCCCCTTCTGCCTCTCACTCTGAAGAACCCCCTCTGAGGAAAGGGAGAAGAGGCCTGTGCTTGGTAGAAAGGCCTATGAAAAGGCCTGCCCCTGTCCCTAGCCTGCTGCCTTTGAGGAGTTGCCTGCCTTTCCTTGGCCCATGCACTCCTATAGGTGGTCCCATACTCATCCATCTTTTTCATGTAATTCTCTGTCTGCTCCCCAAACAGAGAATTACCCACCACAGGGAAATCCATGGCCTTAGCCTGGGTGTCCTGTGAGAGACTAGTACATCTGAGCCAAGTCATTCTTCGAAGATACATAGATACATAGACAGTGTCGGCAGAAAAGGGCCTATGGCCCACCCAGTCTGCCCATTTGAGCTTGTAAGTTCAGTTTGTTTTCCTAGAAGTCTGTTGCACCTTACCCCTGACCTCCAGAATTCCTTTATGTCTATCCCATGCATTCTTAAATCCGGTGATTGTTTCAGCCCCCACCACTTCCTCTGGCAGGGTGTTCCACTTGTCCACCACCCGTTCTGTGAAGAAATTATTTCTCATGTTTCCTCTGAATCGTCCTCCCTCCAACTTCATCCCATGCCCTCTAGTCCTGGAACATATTTTTCGCTTAAAAATATTGTTTACCTGCAACCTGTTCCTCCCTGTAAGATACTTGTATGTCTCTATCATATCCCCTCTCTGATAGATAGATAGATAGATAGATAGATAGATAGATAGATAGAGAGAGAGATAGATAGATAGATAGATAGATAGATAGATAGATAGATAGATAGATAGATAGATAGATAGATAGATAGGACAGATGTAGCCGTGACTCTAGAGAACACATCATTGGAGTCCACAGCCACATGGAATTGTACCTTAGATGCCTCAATCCCATCAGCAGCCACCCCCTCCAGCTCTGAGGCTAGCTGGGGTGAGGCCTTTTTAGCCAGTACCAGTACAGTGTCCCACCTGGACTTCTGGTACCTAGCTGCATAGGCCATATAATTAGCCTGCCTGAGTCCCAAGGTGGATGCCATGTACTGTTTCTTTGCCATGGATTGGCATCCAGCTTCCTAGAATCTTTATCTGGGGGTGTGAAGCCAAGGGTATATTAGCCTTATCACAGACTGCAGCCTGCACAGCCCCAACATGGCTGCATTGTTGTACCTTTTGTCCATCCTTCTGTCGACAGGCAGTACAGAATTTGAAGTTTTTAAAATCTTTTGTGTCTGTTTCCCAAAAGACTTATGAAGGGGAATAGACAGTCTTGTGAACTCTGGGATGTCCTTCATCTCCACATAATCAGGTTCCTCTTGTTCCTCTACAGCTTCTTCCACAGGGTGCTGGAGGGTTTCTGTCATTTTCCTGTAAAACATTTAGTGGGAAGGGGACTCAGAAAACCTAGGAGGGGAAACACCAGAAGGCCTGTCTGGGGAGATGTCCGGTTCAGTGGGCTCAACCAGACCTCCCACACCATCGTCATCATCAACATCATAATCTTCATCCTCCTCCAAATCCGGTTCATAGAAATCTTCAAGGGCATAATCTTGAACCAGAGGAACTGACCAAACCGAGCGCCTGCCAGAAGGCGCCGGATCAGACAGAACTGGATGAAGCAATTCCACAATCCTTATCGCATTGTCAATCTCTTCGACGGTTGGAAAATGGGTCTCTGGATCCATACCGGATGATTTTTCTTTTCTTATTCTTTTTGTAGGAACTGATCCCTCAGGATCGGCTCTCCTCTTGGCCGAAGAATTATCGCCCTGGTCAGAGGGCACTCCCTCAGGTTCGGTCGGAACCGAACCGGGCTGGCCATCCAGGTGAGCGGACTTCATGGCCTCCTTATCCCTGAACTTACCTAATCTTTTTTCCAGGGTAGACTTAGGGAAATTTTTACAGATTTGGCAGTCTGAATTGAGCTGGTCAAACCCCAGACAATAAACATGGGTGCTGTGGGGATCAGCCTTAGCAAAGACCTCCCCACACACACTGCAATGTTGAAACCCAGTTGACCCGGTTTTTCTTTTGGGTTTCTCAGACATAGCCATCCCAACCACAAACATACCCTTTTTATGGCAAACAAGCAGGCAAGACACCTTTATCGGTTCCTAACTGTGTCACGGGTATTGGAAAAAAACACAAGAAAATGCAGTTTTTTTAAAACCGATAAGTACCGGTAACCATGCTCTAAGTTTAAAAACAAAGACAGAATATATAAATCACTAAACGGCTGGTTCAGCTGAACTGGTCAAAAAATAAATTTTTACAATTTCCACAAGTTTACTATGTCTAGTTCACTATCTAGTACTTACTGTACCACAGACAGAGATCTGAACCAAAACTTGCGAAAAATAATCGGTAAAACCAAGGAGTTTAACCGACTTATGAACTGTGAGTAAAGAAGAAATCTCCAGAGCGGCCGTTCAGTTAGGCAAAGTAAAGAATCTGACAGTTGCACTTCAAAGTGCAGCAGACAGAGGTTTGAACCGAGCTCAAGCTCAATGTTCTATGCTCTGCATAGAAAATTAACCCTCTACTCTTCGGGGCAGTTTGAGTGCTGGTGCTAACTACAATAGTCAGAATACGGCAAGACTTCATGTTGTTTGAATCACACAATGTATTTACTGTGAAGAAAGACAGATGACTGACAGGTGAAAAACATCTGTGGGGGGACTATTTTACATTATTTAGCAACATTTTAGTATATTTTTTGTGACTTTAAAAATCTTTAGAATGTTCTTTTTTTAAAAGTTGCCTATGGACCCATTTTATATAAGCAATAAGACATGGCTGGGTATTGGTAGTACTGAGATACCTACACACCCAGAGGCTTAAGACACTCGGCCTACGGTCTCATGTCTCACATCTCTGGGTGTGCGAGTATCTCAGTACTACCAACACCCAGCCATGTCTTATTGCTTACATAGGCCACATCCACTGCCCTCCCCTGATCCACCTCCCTTGTCATCCAGTCGAAAAATTCAATGAAGCTGGTCTGGCATGACCTCCTCCCAGTGAAACCATGTTGCCTTGGGTCCTGTAGTCCATTGACAACCAGATGTTCTACCAATCTCTCCTTCAGTAGTGCTTCCATGATCTTCCCCAGTACCGAGGTCAGGCTGACTGGTCTGTAGTTCCCTGCTTCTTCTTTGTTCCCACTTTTGTATAAGGGGACTACAGCTGCTGTCCTCTAGTCTTTGGATACCTCCCCCTGTTTCCAGTGATTGGCTAAACAGGATTACCAGAGGTTCAGCCAGCACCTGTCTTAGTTTCTTTAGGACCCTGAGGTGCACACTATCTGTTCCCATTGCTTTATCGACTCTTATTCCTTCCAGTTTCTTTAGGACCCATTCCCCTGTAAAGAGACTTGTTCCCAGTTCTGCACTGTTCCCACTCCTTGTACTCTCTTCAGGCCCATTACCCTCCTCTTCCTCAGTAAAGACTGAGCAGAAATATCTGCCCAGTATGTCAGCTTTACTGTTGTCATCCTTCATGTGGCCCCCATCCTCCCCCTTCAGTCTCACTGTCCCTCCCTTTGCCCTTCTTTTTTCACTTATGTACCTATAAAAGATTTTGTCCCCTCTACCCACTGATTTTGCAATGCGCTCTTCTGTCTGAGCTTTGGCTTCCCTTACTGGCCTCCATGCCTCCCTTTGCTTCTCCTGGTACTTCTCCCTATCCCCTCCTGCCTATGTCTTTTGTATTGCTGGAATGCAATCTTTTTGGCTTTCGCTTTCTCTGCTACCTCCTTGGAATACCATAATGGCCTCCTCTTCCTTTCCCCTTGCTAACCTGCTTAATGCATAATTCTGTTGCTCTTGTAATCCCCATTTTTAATATTGCCCACTGTTCCTCCGCCCCGATTAATGCTCCATTCCCATTAGTGCCTCTTTTAAGCATGTCCCCATTTTCCCAAAGTCTGCCCTCCTAAAATCCAGGATATGTGTTTGTGCGGTTTGGTTCTGCTCCTTCTGTGATTTCAAGCCACAGTGACCAGTGGTCACTGTTCCCCAGGTGCTCCCCCACTGTTACCCTATCACACTGTTCCCATTTGTGAGCACGAAGTCCAGTATTGCCTTCTGCCGAGTTGGTTCCATGACCAGTTGCTTAAGGAAGGCACCTTGAAGGGAGTCCAGGATAAATCTGCTCCTGGTTGATCCTGCTGCTGAGAGGCTCTGGTCCACATCTGGAATACTGAAGTCTCCAACCAGCACCTCCCGCCCCTTGTCTGCCATCCTTTGCACAGACACCCTGGAGTGGCTTATTGTGATTATACAAAGTTCCCCCTTTTTTTGGTGAAGAAAAAATAAACTAAAAGAATTATTTTTTATTTTACATTATTTTTATGGTATATATTGCTCTGCTGGAAAAAAATAGTTATCTGTTACTAGGGACACTTGCTAGGGAGAGTATTGCTGAAGTCCTGTCTCCCGCACCCACACATCACACCCATTACACACATACTGTATATACATTCTTTTTTTTTTCCCAACAGCCTGGTGCGACTTAAAAAGTTTTTTTGTTTTTTTTTGACACAGCGTGCTGAGTGCTGACGGACTGCTGCACTTCAGGGTGTGGTTCTGGGGTCAGTGTGGGTTTTCCATTCGGTGGGAGAACTGACTGCCAGAGCTGGCTATTTGTTTTATTTTTTTATTTGCTGTTTAAATCAATCGGGACTGCAGGGCACGGAAATGTTTACTTTTGTGGGGACAGACTGTAAAGTTTGGAGCTGAAGGTAAATGTTCTGAGTGTGCGAGGGGGAGACCTCTGATTTATTCATTCATTTTAAAACTTTAATTAGGAAACAGATGCTGAGGTGATAACGGCACATTTACATTTTCCACTGTATTGCCATTACTACATTGTATACTTGATGTTTCTCCTTCTCCACTATGATTGTATTGTAACTGTGTTTTGTCATGGATGTGCTCTCTGATTTGGCTTGGGTCATGCCTGAAAATGGTCCCTGGGATCAGTGTACCCACCCGGTAAACAAATAAATAAATGTTTCTGTAGCCATTGTCTCAACCTTCAAGGACTGACTTTTTTTTTGAGGGGGGTAATCCTTCTGTGCTATATTTCTCAGTTGGTATCGGGATCCACAGGAATGCAGGGCAGGTGGTGGGTTGCTGATAAATGGTGTGGTGTGGGGAGAGAGCCACAGTTTGACTGTGGCTGAAACTGCTGAGCAGTTAGCGGCAAATGGTAATGGTAACAGTGTTCATTTTGTGCTAGAGATGGCAGCTGGGACACTGTGGTCATTGTGAGTGTAAACATTGATTTGTGAACGTAAACACTGATAGAGGTTTTATGTATTTTTGCACAGTGTAAGGGTTGCTATTAGATCGGGCTCTACCGGTGATTTAATATGGCGGAAGTGGAGCAGCAATTCAGCGAGACAGCCATTTAGGATTGCCATGTTTGCCGGTCTAAGGGTTTGAGATTCTCAGAGTGATTTTGGTGGGAAGTAACTGATGCTGCTGTCTGGTGGCTGGCATCTTTTCCCATTGGTATATCATAGAATTTACAACAGGGAAATCATGCCAGCCCGCCAATCAGCATCCAGGATTTTGTAAGCCATTGAATAATTAGGCAATAAACCATGACAGGGTGTAGGCTGTGCTGTGATTTACCCACAACTGGCATGCCACGAGGCCACAGGCTGAGTGGTCAAACCAGGTCAGCTGTGGATAAATCCAAGCATAACCCACACCCTGGAGTGGTTTATTGTGATTATACAATGTTCCCCTCTTTTTTTGATGATGAAAATAAAAAGTAAAAGAATTTTTTTTTATTTTACATTATTTTTACAGTATATATTATTCCCCTGGAAAGAAATAGCTCTGTGTTACTAGGGAGGCTTGCTAGTGAGAGTATTGCTAAAGTCCTGCCTCCCCCCACATCATACCCCTTACACACATATATACACATACCTTTTTTTTTCAACAGCCTGGTGTGACTTACAAAGCTGTTTTTTTTTTTGAGACAGCGTGCTGAGTGCTGATGGACTGCAGCACTTTATGGTATGGTTCTGAAGTCAGTGAGGGTTTTCCATTTGGGGAAAACTGACTGCCAGAGTTGATTATTCATTTAATCTTTTTTTATTTGCCGTTTAAAACAGTCAGGACTGCAGGACACGGAAATGTTTACTTTTGCAGGGATGGGCTGTAAAGTTTGGAGCTGAAGGTAAGTGCTTTGAGTGAGCGAGGGGGTGATCTCCAACTAATTCAATCGTTTTAAAACTTTAATAAGGAAATAGACGCTGAAGTGATAACGGCACATTTACATTTGCATTTCTGTAGCGAGTGTCCCAACCTTCAAGGACTGAATCTTTTTTTTGGGGGGGGGAATAATCCTTCTGTGCTACGTTTCTTGGTTGGTATCAGCATCCACAGGAGTGCAGGGCAGGTGGGGGGGTTGTTGACACCTGGTGTGGTAAAGGTAGAGAGCTGTGGTTTAACTGTGACCAAAACTGCCGGGCACTTAGCAGCAAACTGTAATGGCAACAGTGCTTGTTTTGTGCTACAGATGGCAGCTAAGACTTCATGATCATTGCGAGTGTAAACACTGATTTGTGAATGTAAATACTGATAGAGGGTTGTGTATTTTTGTACAGTCTAGGGATTGCTATCAGATCAGGGTCTACTGGTGATTTAAGATGGCGAGAGCGGAGCAGCAATTCATCGAGACGGCCATTTATGATTGCTGTGTTTGCCGGTCTGTGGGTTTGAGATTCTCGGAGTGATTTCGGGTGGAGTTACTGAAGTGGCTGACTGGTGGCTGGCACTTTTTCCCATTGGTATATCGTAGGATTTACAATGGTGAAATTGCACAAGCCAGCCAATCACCATCCAGGATTTTTTTAAGCCATTGTATAATTAACTATAGTCTCAATCAGCTCACTTAAAATAGAGGTAAAACTGATTGGCCAGTAGTTGCACAGGTCCTCTTCCCCCTCTGGAGTGGGACTATATCCACAGACCTCCAATACCCTAGCACTACTCCATGCTCCAGTGAGTCAATAAAGAGCTAGTGGAGTCAAAACAGGCAGACAGGAAAATAACATAAATTTTAAGAAGTTGTCAGTTGTAACTTTTTATTTCTGAAATATTTTTCCTTTTCTTCTGCTTATTAGACAGTCTTCTATGTAAGCAATAATACCCAACAGGGTGGATGGTATTGTGCTATACTGGACTGTCAAGGAGTGTAATGAGGCCAGACAATGCAGGCAGATGGCCCTATAGCCCCATGGAAAGTCTGGTATAGCCCAATAACACCCACCCTAGAGGGTATTATTGCACTTAGAAAATGGGCATGTGTGTAACTTTTAATTAAGTAATAAAAATAAAAAGGAAATCTCTTTGAAAATGAATAGAAATACCAGCAAAGAAGCTTTTTTTGATAAAGTAGTCCCTCAATTTTTGGGCTGTTCCATCTCCTGTTGCCCTCCCCCCACACACAATGAGGTGACAGAGCCATTCTGTTCTCCTATCACCAATCCCCACCACTTCCAAAACAAGAGATTGAGTTTCTTTTTAACTCTTTTGAAGCAGGAGAGACAGAAACTGTTGTATTACTGCTGCTTCAAAGTGGCACCAGTAATAGGTTTCTACAAGTAAACGTTTAATGTGTTTGTTAAATTCAGTTGCCAGGTGGCTGCTTGACCCAGAAGTATTGGGTTGGGGGTATTGTGGAGCAACGTGCTTACTTGGTAGCAGTCTGTTGACTCCCCCCACCAGAGTTGCATACCAGTATTATTTTTGTTTAATTTTTACTGTAGCATGATGGTGTGAAGGTGAAGATGTGGTCAGTGGATGCACCACGAGCAGGAACTGGTATGGAAGGTCAGGAGCTGCAGATTGACGGAAGGTCAAGTGAGCTGGCATCAACAACAACAAAAAAAAAGTAAGCCTAAAAAAAAATTTTTCTTTTTGTCTGTTGCACGAAGGAGGAGAGGCAGTATCAGCCTGTCACAGTTTGTGTAACCTGTGGAAAGAGTGCTGGGGGGCTGGTTACTCACAAGACTGCGGTTTACATTCAGTTGTCTCTGCTGTGGAGATGAGTGGAAACTGAAGGCAACAGAGGTCATAGGAAAGGAATTAAAAAAAAAAAACTTTAGATGAAAGGAATATTGTGGTGTGAGGTTTTGCTGTTGAGTTATGAGCTATGATACATCTGCTGAAGTAAACCTCACTAAGCAACAGAAAAAAAAAATGGCAGCTGGTCAGTTTCAAAATTCTGGATGCCCAATGATACCCCAAGTAATGGGGCACCCTGAACTGGCACTTGTTTTTTAGCGAGCATTGTTGAAAAATAAATGCATGCCTGGTCATGGCTTTCAGCCAATCTACATGCTTTAGTTTTCAAGCCCATTTTCTAAGTGATAATATTGTGCTGGATGTGTGGAACAGCTTTTAGCCTGGCAGCTGACATATTTCCATTTAAAAGATGGAAACTCAAAGTTCTGACAATGTGTTGCCCAAGTACACATGCCCAACACATTTAGAAGGACAACAGCTGACATCCCGAAGTATGTTCCCGACAGATTAAGTGTCAGGATTGTTGGGTGTCATGGGTTGTGTTATGTTATGTGGGGGAACAGGGGAGAAGTTCTTTATTTTATTGTGGAGAACAAGGGAAAAGAGTGTTTTTAGTGTGCTGCTTATGTGACGTGCCGTGTTTTGTGCGTCCGTGACCACTATATTGTGGTGTTGTGTGCCATTGCTCATAGAAATTCTAGTGCTTTGCTAGTCGCTTTCGATGACTATGACTTTTGTTTTTCTGTACTATATCCAAATCTAATCACTTTGGCCGTTCGAACATTGCCCAGTAATCACCTTTCATCACATCCCTGAGGTACATCAGTCTCAGACAATGTATCTTTAATTACTGGGGGGCAGTGAGGGGTGTGGAGGGAAAAGTCCCCTGCATTAACAGAGACATACACTGATTTAGCACTTGTAACATGTGTGTCGGGTAGTAGATTCAGATTTTTGTTTTGTGCGGTATTCCATCTGTCAGTGTGGTGTACTAGATGTTTTAGCGGTCAGGATCAGGAATTTTGTTTTGCTGTAATATATCTGACATATCTATCTCTATCCACCACCACCACATAATCAGCATTATAATCTCATTGACAGCGACATCACAGGTGACTCACCTGGCAGCCACCAAGAGGCTGTTCCTAGGCAGCAGTGATTCACAGTCAGTGAGGTCACAATGTTGATGATGTAGTGGGAGCAATAGAGATAGATCTGTCAGCTGTCAGACAGAGCTATTCCACTCATCATATCTAACATCCGGTGACTGTGAGTCTTCTAATTAACCAATGGGAAAAGAAAGTACCTCGGATATAAAAGATAATGGTTGACTGCTTTTAAAAACTAATATTAGTTTTAGGCAGTACACTAGCTCTTTAAATAGCTAGATGAATGGTTGTGCCAGTTCTGAACCAGTTCCCAAAGTATACTCAGTCATCTGGGCCTGATGCTTTATCCACCCTGAAGGCTTCCAGTCCTTTTTCCAACTATTCAGTCATGATCAATACCCTCCCCACAACCCCCCTGTGTGGGGTGAGATAAATGGGGTCAAGTTGGGGGAAGAGAAAGGTCATGAGTAGCATGCCACATGGTTCAGTCCTGGGGCCAGGCCTTTTTAATATGTTTATAAGTAATATAGGACAAGAAATACAGGGCAAGATGTGTCTCCTTACAGATGACACTAAGCTCTGTGGCAGGGTAAAAAGCAAGGAAGGGATTAGGGAGTTGAAAAGTGAACTGCAGAGGTTGGAGAGGTAGTCCAAAGTCTGGCAGTTGAAATTCAACACCAAGAACTGCAATGTGATGCACAAAGAGAGCAAGAATCCCAGGAAGAAATACTGGATCAGGTTTAGAGGTGGGCAAAGTGGGCAAACTTCACTCCGTGGAGTAATCCATAAATTTCTCCCATTTTGCGGATCGACATGCGAAATTTTGCCTGGCAGAATGGCAAAATCTCCCCCACAAAACAGCAAAATTTTGCATTCCGCGGTGAAATTTCACCCATTGGAAGGTGAAATTTCTCTGCAGAAGGCAGAATTTCACCTGCAGTAGGTGGAATTTCACCTAAGCAAAATTCTGCCTTAACCATGGAAGTTTTGCAGATTACTCCATGCGGTAAATTCGGCCACTTCACCAACACTTTGCCAGTGGACTTTAAATTTGCTGCATCTCTAATCATGTTACAGAAGTCTAAAATAAGGGACAGGGTACAGCAGCCATGCATGTTGGGACAAGGGATGTGGGAGGTAGGCTGTAGCAAAGGATTTGACTCTGGCAACAGGGGGGCAGGAGGGTGCAACTGCTTCAACTGTTGTTGCAAGTGGCAGCATGGTGTAGCAGCCCTAACTGCAGAGGCATGGGGCTCCAGGGCACAGCAGGCCACAGCAACCCCAGCTTTGTGGAAAGCAGCAGGGTGCAGCAGCCCTGGCTGTGATGAAAGGGAACAGAGGACAGCAAGGTGCAGAAGTTTCAGCTGTGGGGATGGACATGGGGGGGCATCAGGACACAGTAACCCTGACTGTGAGATGGGGTGTGCGTGGTACAGCAGCCCTGCCTATTTGCAGCAATGGAAGTGGGTAACAGGGTGCAGCAAAAGCTCCACCTCAGGTGGCCTAGGATAGCATGGTGCAGCAGCCCCAACTGTAGAGGCAGGGGAACCTGGGACTCTATTGCTTAGCAGAGCACAGCAGCTCTGGCTGTGGAAACAGGAACAGGGTACAACAGGTGCAGCGTCCCTGACTGTGGGGGTGGGGGAGAGAGTGCAGTAGGGTGCCACAACCACCAAATGTTTGGGCAGGGGGAAGCAGGGTGTAGCAACCCTTATTCTTTAGACAGGGGATGGAGGCAGCAGGGTGCACAATCCCCAACTGTGTGAGAGAAGACAGTTGGCAGCAGGGTGGAGCAGCCTCAAATGTGGAGCAGAAGACAGGCGGCTTGTGGGGCAGGAGACAGGTGGCAGCAGAGTGCAGCTGCCTCAGCTGTGGGGAAGAGACATGATGCATCAGGATGCCATGCAGTGTTTCGATTTACACACATGCACAATGTATTGTCATACAGAAACCACCAAAGAAGTGAAATTTGTGAGATGAGACAATACATATGCTTGAAATAGTAGAGTGTGACAGGCACCTGTTTGTCAATCTGACATGAAAAACAAATGTTTGTACATGAATGTAATTATGAAGGTTACATTAAAAACAAACTATTTCTATGAATGAATAAAATTTAGATTTATTTTATATTCATTAAACAACTCTGTGTTATATTGTTAGAAAAAAACAGAGTTTTGATGAGAAAGAACTGAGAGCTGTGATACAGACAAGTTGATTTCTCACAGAGTAAGATTTCCACTACTTCAGTTCAGCACTGAAACTCAAATGATCAACTTTTATAAGAAGGGAATGATAGATTTTTAGCTAATCTATCCGAACACAAACAACAGACTGAGTTTGTAAGAAACCTGGAGAGTAAACCATTAATTCTACTGCCTGATGTGATTGAGAATCTGAAGCAGCAAGCTACAGTACTCCAAGATGATGTCATAGCTCTTCAAGCATAAATAAGACATAAATAACTCCACTGTTTTCAGTCGCTGTAGAGCAAGTTAACAAATGCTAATTTAAACAAAACCACAAAAGTAAGCAGCATGAAATATTCAGGAAACACTAATCATGACACAAGGACTTGAATTCAAGCTTTATTAACAAAATGTAAAAACCTTTGCACATGATCTTTAAAGTTCTGAACATCTATTCCCTAGAAACCAGAAGGGAGAGGGGTGATATTATAGAATCATAAAAGACTGTTGGCAGAAGAGGACACTAATGCCCATCGCATCTGCCCCAATACTCTCCCCAGCCTAACTGCCTCCCATCCAGATATACCTCTCGCCGACCTCCAGCCAATCCTTTATATCTGCCCCATGCCTTCTTGAATCCCTCTATGGTTTCTGCTCCCATCACCTCCTCAGGTAGACTGTTCCAGGGGTCTACCACCCTTTCAGTGAAATAATGCACCCATGTACTGCCCCTGAATCTTCCCCCCAGCCTTAGACCTTGACCTCTTGTTCTATCATTTCTTTTCCTCTTGAATAGCCTCCCTTCTCCCACCTTATTTATCCCTTTCACGTACTTGAATGTTTCTATCATATCCCCCGTCTCCCTTCTAGCTTCCAGCAGGTGCAGGTCCAGCTCCTTCAGCCTCTCTTCCTAAGGCATCCAATGCATGCCTGCACCATCTTTGTTGCCCTTCTCTGGATCCTTTTCATCCCATCAATATCTTTCCTTCTGTGGGGCCTCCAGAACTGTACCCCATAGTCCATTTATTTATAGAGGGGCATCAGTACCTCCTTCTTCCTGCTTGTTATACCCCTTCCAATGCATGGCAGCATCCATTTACCCTGCCCACTGCCTTGCTGCATTGATTCCCTACCTTGAGGTTATCTGAAATTATAACCCCCAGATCCCTCTCCTGCCTGGTCACCTTTATTTACTCCTCTGCCAGAATGTAGCTGGCTTGGGGATTATTATGAACCATGTGAATCACAGTGCATTTTTTCACATTAAGCCTCAGCTGTCATGTTTCTGACCACACCTCCAGCCTCTTTAGGTCCCTCCTCATTGCCTCCACCCAGACTGTGGTGTTCACCCTATTGCAGATCTTAGTATCATCTACAAACAGGCACACCTTCCCTTCCCTTCCAGTCCCTCCCCTATATCACTGATAGATAGATAGATAGATAGATAGATAGATAGATAGATAGATAGAGATATGTGTGTATATTATGGGTCCTAGCACTGAACCTTGGGGCACCCCACTCATCACCCTTTCCTTCCTGGAGTGCATTCCATTCACCACTACCCTATGGCTCCTGTCCCACAGCCAGTTTTCTACCCATCTTGTTATTTTTGGTCCCATCCCCAAGCTTTCCAACTTATTAATCAGCCTTCTGTGAGGGATGGAGTCAAAGGCCTTTCTGAATTCCAGGTAGGCCATGTCCACCACCACCACCCCTGATCCACCACCTATGCCACCCAATTGAAATACTTGATGAGGTTCATCTGGCATGACCTCCATGCAATGAAGTCATGTTGCTTATCATCCTGCAGTTCAGTATCAGCAAGGTATCTGACCACCCTTTCTTTCAAAAGTGCTTCTATCACCTTACTCACCACCAAGGTAAGCTGACAGGTACAGGTGCATGGGCAAAAATAGTGGGATGGGTAGTAAACTGGTTACAGGGAAGGCAGCAGAGGGGATTGGTGGGAGGGGAGCTCTCATCTCCAAGGACAGTGACAAGCAGAGTACCACAATGCTCAGTGCTGGGACCGGTGTTGTTTGGGTTGTTCATATCGGACATCTCAATGGGCATCAAGAGCAAGATCAGTTTGTTTGCAGATGGCACCAACATGGGAGCAGTAGTGGATGACCTAGGAGGATGGCATATGTTGCAGGTAGAGCTGTGCAGAATATAAAATGCTGCCCATGGAATGCCCACAGAATGACCATTCAGATTCCATGGAATTCCATGAACTTTTCATGAAAATTCTGTGGAATTTGGCAAAATTTAAAATTCCAGTTATTACATTATAATTTTAGAAGTACATGTCCAAATAACACCCAATTCAGCAAATAAACAGTACCCCATGGCTTACAAGAGTCTACTAAATATCAGAGTTGTAGAATGAAAGGGGACAGAGTTATGGGTGGCCAAACATTTAATCAAAACGTAATTTTTAGTTATTTTGAGATAATTTTAAAGTTTTTTATCCAAATTTCTCCACAATATCAGGATTTAGAGAAGCACATAGAATGTGTAAATGCATTATGTTTTAAGTCTCAACCATCCATAGGAGCTAAGTTATAGGTAACCAAATATTTTGCCAAAATTTGGATTTCTATAATTGTAGTATAATTTTGATAGTATTCATGGAAATGTTACAAAATTTGACAGGTATACATGTTATCTCTACATTTGTTTGTGTGCATAGTTTCAGACTTCAAGCATTAAATGGCACTGAGTTATAACCTGCCGAACATGTTGCCAAAATTTAAATTTTGGTTAGTCCCCTGTAATTTTAAAACTACATATCCAGATTTAACCAGAGTTGAAATATTTAAACTACTATACCACAGGCCATTTCTGAAAAAAGTTCATATTTGCAACTTTAAATGGGATTGAATTAAAAGTAGTCAAACTTTCACAACATTTAAAAATTTTATTTTGCAAGAATGTAAACTACAAATTTATAAATCCCTGAAACTTTAAAACTAGAGAATGCAACACCATTAAATTTGGTAGGTTTTCAGACCTTACAAGGAGACTGTGTGTGCCAATTTTATTAATTGCTTGCTGTGATAAATTGCAAAATAGCATCTGTACTTAGAGTCAAATCCCATGAGTCTTTGTGACAATTGTAGAATTTCATGAAAAATTAAATAAAAATGGAAGTTTCTTATTTCACTCAGCCTTATCTAGGGATTCTATTTAATGGACAGGGGTATAAGAGGCAGGTAGCCCAGGGGGTCACCAGATTCTGGATTTAGATGCACAGTTTCAGTATGTCTTGGGCAGCAGGATGAAAGAATTATTGCTATTCCAACAGAGTAGGTTGATAGGGAAAGGAGTAGGTGACTCACATTTTAAGGGAGTTTGTCACTAAAAAGAACAAAGTGGATATCAGTGGGATCAGTAGTTCAACTGAGTCAATCTGGCTATGACAAAAGAGAAGGGGGAACAGTCACCCAGAGAGGAACAGTAGGACTGCAAAAAGCTTAGCCCAGCTTATCAAATGAAGTAGTGATATGTGCATTGTTAAAGTTAAACTCCACACAAAAAATCTGGATGCTTTATCTACAGTATATGCTATCATAAATAGGTGAGAAAATGTTACTAATCATTTTTTTCTTCTGCAAAATTAAAACTGCTTAACCAATTTATCCAGTTATGTTAGATACCAGGATACACTGACTATGGACATGCATGCCAAATGTTAACTCTATGCATGCAAGAGCAGAGAAGTTACAAATATCCACATTTTTGATAGTTTTCACAGAGTTTTGCAAATATTTGCCTAGTAATGTTCTGAACCCCTGTAGCTTAGACATCTCTTATCTAATTCTCTCCATATTTAAAATACTCCATAAGCATGCAAAAAGGTTATCTGTACTAATTTACACATCTAGCTCAAAATGTGCTTGGGTTATATGCAGATAACATTTTTTAATGAAATTTCCTGAAAATAAATGACAGATTTTGAGCACATATAATTTTAAGACAATGCATCATATTGCCATGAAGTCTGACACATTGTTTGAACACCTACCATCAAGAAATAAATAATGCCAGATTTAAGATTCCTGATCCAATATTGGGTTAAGGTAGATGCAGATAAAAATGTTCATGAAATTTTGCACAAACAATAAAATGACAACATTTGAGCACCTACAATTTTGAAACTATCTATCCGATTGTCATATTTGGCACATTAGTGGACACTGGCCCAGAGTATATATGTCAAATTTCAGAGCTCTAGCTTGAACGACAGTTGACCTATAACCAAATGACAAAATGTAAAAAATTTCACAAAATTCCGATGAAATTTCACCGATTTTTTTCAAAATTTCACCGAAATTCCGTGGATTCAGATTTTTCCCATTTCGTGCAGCTCTAGTTTCAGGATGATCTGTCAAAATTGGAGACCTGGTCAGACACCTAGCAGTTGGGGTTCAATGCCAAAAAGTGCATGGTGCTACATTTTGGGGCAAAAACCCAAGAAGGAGCTACCAGCCGGGGGGGGGGGTCAGCTAGCCATGACAGAGGAGGAGGAGGAGAAGGATCTGGAAGTGATTATAATGGGATCAATGAACACCTCAGCACAATGCAGGAAGGCAGCTACAAAGGCCAATAAAATGCTGGGTTGTATTGCCAGGAGTATAACTTCAAGGAGAAGGGAGATGATCCTGCTGTTGTATGGGTCACTGGTTAGGCCACCCATGGAGTACTGCATGCAGTACTGGCCCACACCTGAAGAGGGACATTAAGTTACTGGAGGGGGTGCAGTGCAGGGCAACAAAGATGATCCAGGGAATAGAGGACATACCCTACGTGAGCAGGCTGAGGGAGTTGAACATGTACTCACTGGAGGAGAGGAGAGGAGAGATGGGGGATTGTGATTGAAACCTTCAAGTACATGTAGGAAATAAACAAGGCAGGCATGGGGGGACTATTAAAGTTAAAGTGGGTAGGGACACTCGAGGTCACAATCTTAGATTGGAAGGGGGAAGGTTCAGGATGGAAATGAGAAGACACTTTTTTAAGGAGAGAGTGGTGTCTGGGTGAAACGTGTTGCCTGCAGAAGTGATATCCTGTAGAACAGTGCGCTGCTTCAAAAAGGGATGGGATATGGTAAGAGGGAGGGTCAGGGGAAGGGAGGGAAGGGCAGCTGCAGTATAACAGTTGCTAGCTGCACACTCGAACAGACTCAATGCACCATAAAGCCTTTATCTGCTGGCAAATTCACATGTTCAAGGTGAGGTTGACTAGATGATAGTTTTCTGCCTACTTCTTGTTGCCACTCTTGTGGAGTGGTACCACATCCACACTCCTTCAGTCTCTTGGCACCCATCCTGTGTCCAGGGACAAGTTAAAAAGCCTCACCAAGGGAGCTGCCAGCTCCTCCTTCTACTCCTGGAGTACCCTAGGATGCAGTGTGTTCGGCCCTATAACTTTATCCTCTCTCAACCTACCTAGCTCCTCTCTCACCCTGTCTTTGGTGAACGGGCTTTGCTTTACTCCTGTACCGTCCCTTTAACTCTGGTCCCTTCCCCTCTTCCTCTATCATGAAGACTGAACAGAAATGCCTATTTAGCACGTCCACTTTCTCAAAGTCCTTCTCCACCTGTACTCCCCCATCCCCCTTCAGTCTAACTATACCCTGCTTTGCCTTCTTTTGCTCCCTAACATACCTAAAAAACTGTTTTGTCTTCCCCCCCTTCTGGCCTGTCTGATGATTCTCTCTTCTTTGTCTGCTTTAGCCCCATACATATGATATCTCCCTCTTTTAGCAGGAGACTCCTGTTTTTTTGACTGAACTCCCTCCCTTCCTCCCTCCCAGGAAACAAAATCTCCTGCTTAAATAAAATTCTATCCAAAATATCCATTCATGTTTTTTTTGACAGATAAAGACACATAAAAAGTAAATTAGTGTTGAACAGTGTAAGTGACAACTTTGTACAACTAATTGTTGATTCTTTTTAGTGCTTATTCTTGACAAAATGAAATATATTAAATGTTTTTAAATGCTTTTTTCTCATTTTGTGATGCCATTTAAGGCCAAACTCATGACGTTATGGCACCTCCCTACTAGCAGGCTAATCTCCCTAATAATTTGACTCAAATCTCCCTCTTAAGCAAGCTGGACATATCACATGTATGCAGCCCTTCTAATCTTCTGCCCTGCCATCCTCAGTTTTTCCTTGTAGATCTCCCTGTCTTTGTCCCTCTGGGTCTTCTTATATGTTTTGAACATCCTTCTATTCTCCACAATTGCTCCCCTCACCTCCCAGGTGAACCACAATGGCTTCTTCCATCTTTTGCTTTTCTTAACCCTCCTTATGCAGAGGTCCATGGCTTTCAGTAACGCCCCCATTGCTTCCCATAACTCCTCAAAGTCCTCTATCTGCCCTTTCCTCATTTTCTCCCCAAAAATCACCCTCATTCTGGTGAAATCTGCCCACTTGAAATCCAGAACCTTAGTGATTGACAGGTCCTCTGCCTTCCCGGTCCTTACCCTGAACCTCACCTTAATGTGATCACTTGCACCTAGGCTGTCCCCCACTACTGCCTCTTACACACCTTCTCCATTAGTGAGAACCACGTCCAATATGTTGCCACCTCTAGTTGGTTCTCTTACCAGCTGTTGCAGGAACACTCCTTGGAGGGACTCCAAGATCTCCCTACATCTGGCTGACTTAGCCGACTGACTGTCCCAGTCAACATCGGGGAGGTTAAGGTCCCCTACCTGCAGAAGTTCCCCTTTGAGTGCCATCCTCTGGATCACTCACATCAGCTGCCTTTCCACCTTCTCCTCCCCCTGCATCAGGGGTCTGTAGATCACTCCCAGTCTTAAAACTGCACCAGACTGTTTTTCCAGCATGACCCACAGGACCTCTGCCACATCCTGTTCCTCCTGCCCTTCCATCACACTGATGTCTTCATTGACATACAGTGCCACACACGCCCTTTTCTTCCAGGCCTATCATTTCTAAAGAGTCTGTAATCCAGGGTGCCCACCTCCCATGTATGGTGCTGTGACCACCAGGTCTCTGTTATGGCCATGATGTCTAGGCCCTCATCCACCACCATATCCTCTAATTCCACCACTTTACATAGAAACATAGACTTTGATGGCAGATAAGGACCACTTGGCCCACCTAGTCTGCCCATTTCCCTACCTAATGGATAAGCTGCAGATTCTAGTTAACCAACAGCCTACTTCTTTCTACACCCCAATAGAATTGTCTTATGTCTGTCCCATGCATCCTTGAATTCCCCCACTGTTTTTGACTCCACTACCTCCTCAGAAAGGCCATTCCATGTATCCACAACCCTCTTCACGAAAAAATACTTTCTCACATTACCTCTGAGCTGTCCCCCCTCTATCTTCAAATAATGCCCCCTTGTTCTTGCACATCTCTTTTTCTGAAAGATGCTACCCTCTTGGACTTTGTTGATTCACTTGAGGTACTTGCAAGTTTCTATCATGTCCCCCTCTCCCTCTTTTCCTTGAGGGTATACATATTAAGCTCCTTTAATCTCTCTTCATATGTCTTCTGGTGCAGACCGTGCACCATTTTAGTTGCTCTCCTCTGGACAGCCTCCATCCTGTCTATATGCTTGTGGAGATGGGGTCTCCAGAACTGCACACAGAACTCCAGATGGGGTCTTACCAACTGTCTGTACAGAGGGATAACAACTTCCTGTTTTCTACTGGTGATGCCTCTCCCTATGCAACCCAGTATCCTGCCAGTCCTCCTTACTGCTTTCTCACATTGCTTGTCTACCTTTAGGTCATCTGATATGACTACCCCCCAGGTCCCTTTCCATTTTTGTTGTTGTTTGAATCTCCACCCCCCACCCATTGTGTACTCTTCCCCTGGGTTTTTGTTTCCCAGGTGCATTACTTTGCACTGCTTTGTGTTGAATCTAAGCTGCCATAGATTTGACCTTTCCTCCAACCTTGCCAAGTCCCTTCTCATCCTTTCCACCCCACCTTCTGTATCGACCCTGTTGCAGCTCTTTGTGTCATCTGCAAAGAGACATACTTTTCCTTCCAGCCCCTCTGCAATGCCACTTATAGAGACATTAAAGAGGGCTGATCCCAGTACTGAACCCTGCAATACTCCGCTAGTAATCCCCCTTTCTTCAGAGTGAACTTTGTTTACTATTACCCTCTGTGTCCTGTAGTCCAGCTAATTTTTCACCCAGGCTACCACACTGGGACCCACTCCAAGACTGGCTAACTTGTATATTAATCTTTTGTGTGGGACTATGTCAAATGCCTTGCTAAAGTCTAGGTAGGCCATGTCCACAGCCCCTCCCTGGTCTACTACTTTGGTCACCCAGTCAAAGATATCAGATTCATTTGACATGACCTTCCCACTGTGAATCCATGCTTCCTTGGGTCCTGTGCCCCACTAGCCTCTAGATACTCAACAATTCTTTCCTTCAGAAGTGATTCCATCATGTTCCCTACCACTGAGGTTAAACTAACAGGTCTGTACAGTAGTTTCCTGCCTCTGCCTTGCTCCCGCTTTTGTGAAGTGGAATCACATCCGCCCTCCTCCAGTCCTCAGGAACCACCCCATCCTCCCATAATTTGTTAAAGAGGGTAATCAGTGGCGTCACTAGTTCTGTCCTTTGTTCTTTTAGAATTCTTGGGTGAATTCCGTCAGGCCCCATTGCTTTGTCCATCTTCAGTTTTAAGAGTTCTTTCAGAACCCTTTCTTCTGTGAATGGACTGGTATCGACCCCTCTATCCAGAGTGTTTCTTTTGTTTGGTTTAGGTACCTCCCCCTCCTCTTTTGTGAATACTGAGCAGAAGTATTCGTTCAGTATCCTTGTTTTTTCACTGTCACCCTCTGCCCCATTCCCTCCCCTTTATTAAGCTTTAGTATCCCTTCCTTGATCTTTCTTTGCTCCCTAATGTACCTATAAAAGGTTGTATCCCCCTTCTCAACAGAGTTGGCTATCTTTTCCTCAGCTTGGGCCTTTGCTATTCTGACTGTCTTCCCTGCCTCCTTCTGCTTTAACTGATATAGGTCTCTGTCCTGCTCCTTCTGCGTTTCCTTATATTTCCTGACTGCTATCCTTTTCTCCTTAACTTTCCCTGCCACCTCTTTTGAGAACCAAAGTGGCTTTTTCCTTCATTTTGTTTTGTTGATTTGCTTTACACAAAGGCGTGTTGCCTCTGTGATGGCAGTTTAGATGTTTCCCCATTGTTCTTCCACCCCTCCTTCTTGCCTGTTTGCTAGTGCTTTTCTGAGGCAGTCTCCCATTTTGCCAAAGTTAGCCCTCCTAAAGTCCAACACCCTTTCTTTTCTATGGCTTGACTCTACAGCTGTGTTTATTGTGAACCACACTGTTTGATGGTCGCTTGTTCCCAGATGGCTACCCACTTCTAAATCTGCGATCCTATCTCCATCCCCATTTGAAAGTACCAGGTCTAAGATTGCTCCCTCCCAAGTGGGTTCCAACACTAGCTGTCTAAGGCATGCCTCTGTAGGGCATCAAGAATGACCCTACTCTTGGATGTGGCTGCAGTAAAGGTGCTCCAGTTAACATCTGGCATATTCAGGTCCCCCATGAAAATATCTCTCCTTTTTCTGCCATTCTAAGGATTCCTTCTATCAGTTCCTTGTCCATCGCTTCCCCCTGAGACAGGGGTCTGTAAACAACCACTGTGCGGACTGTGGTGCCATTTCCTATCTCCAGGGTGACCCACAGTGCCTCCTCCCCTCCCTGTTTACCCTTTAGTTCTGTTGCTTTGATTTCTTCCCTTATGTAGAGAGCTACTCCTCCTGCTCTTTTACTGTCCCTGTCCCTCCTGTTGATTGTGTACCCTGGTATGTTAACATCCCAGTCATGGTTCTCTTTTTACCATGCTTCTGTGACTGCCACAATGTCCAGGTGTCCCTCTTCCACCATGGCCACTAGTTCAGGAAGCTTGTTAACCAGACTACAGTTATTGTCACTCATCGCCCTCTATTTTTTGATGGCCTTACCCATTTTAGCCCCATCCCTGTCCTCACTGCCTTTGCCTTTTACTGAATTTACCCCTGTTCTGCTCCCTATTGACTTCTCTACCTTTGTGTCTACTTCGCTAACTACCCTGTTTTGTGGGGGGGGGGCTGGGATTTCCCTGCTTCTCTTCAGTGCCTCCCCCTTGGCTAGTTTAAATGCTTGCCAATGAAGCATTTAAATCTATCACCTAGGATCCTGGTTCCTCCCAGACAGATGCAGACCATCACGCCAGTATAGGCTTGTATCCCTCCAGGTGGACCTCCAGTTCCCAATGAAGCCAAATCCCTGAGGTCCACATCAATTTTTCAACCAGTATTGAATCCCATGATGCAGAGTACCCTGGCCTCACCCATGCCATAGACAGGTAGCACTTCCAAGAAAGTTCCCTAAACTCATGGCATTCATGTACAAACCTTTCCACCGGATGTCCTCCTCCCCCGTACTACTGCTCACCACCCTCCCTGCCCTCTCCTCCAGGGAAGTGCTTGCTAGGCTATCACCTTCTCTTGTACCCCTGTCCCACATTCTAGCCTCGTACTCCCTCCACCAGTTTAAACCCCCTCTTAAGACCCTATCAATGTAACTTTGTAGGCCTCTCCTCAGAACCCTTGCCCCCTCTCACTGAGGTGAAGCCTATCCTTCCAATACAAGTCCTCATCCTCCCATGTGTCCCCCCCACTGTCCAATACAGGTGAACCCTTCTTCCCAGCACCATTCCTTGAGCCAGACATTGAATTCCCTGATCCTTTTCTTCCTAACAGTGCTGGCACAGACCTCCAAGAACACCAGTGATCTCGTCTTTTCCTTGCAACCTTTTGCCGGTGCTCTAAACCGTCTCTGAACCTCCTCCACCTTAATGCTGACCAGATCATTTGTACCCAAATGAAAGACCAGGTGTGGTTTCCCCCTACCACCCTTGCCCCTTCCCTGATTTTCTACATTGCCCTCCCCACTTCCATCCCTAGTTCACAAAACACCAATCTCCCCTTGTAGCTTACCCCCTTCCTAAGCCAATGTATCCCCTTGATAATCAAGTCCTCAAAGACCATGACCTTCTCTACCTCTCCCACCCTTGCCAGTGAAACTGATCCCTTGCCTGATGAACCTTGCCCTCTGCCCTCTGCCCCTTTGCTAGTGTCCCCCTCACTTGTCCCTTCCACCTGCCCCTCTGCTCATCCCCCTGGGTAACTCTCCTAATTCCCACTCCTCTGCTCCTCTACTTGTATTTCCCTGGCTTGCTCTGCCCTCATGCCCCCTCTGCTTCCCCTGTTCCTCCCCAACTCTGCCCTGGCTGCTCCCTTACTTGTATCCCAATGGCTTGTTCCGCCCCTTGCCTCCTCTGCTCACCCCCTACTTCCTCCTCCAATTCCCCCTCTCCTGCTTTTGAGGTAGAACCACTTTCAGACATTCTCTTCTCCACCCTCCCCATTCCTCCCCCATTTCCTAGGCCGTGTCTACCCACCTGCCCTCCCCCCACTTTCCTCTTGGCTCTTCCCTTTCATCATTGTCTCCCTCCCTCAGTCCTGTGCTCACCTTCACTATGGCACTGCTCCCCTCCTGTTAGCCTTACCCTGCTCTCCACCTCATCCCTACCTCATCTCTCCTTTCCCCAACCCCACTCCTTTGCTCACCTCTTCTACTATCCTGCTCTCCTCCAGTTTGCTTTACCCTGCCCCCCACATCCCCTCCTAGCTCAGTTCCCTTTCCTCACACCTGTTCCTACTCCTCACTTCATCCTGCATCCTCTGTGCTCCCTGCCTTGCCTGTCCCCTCCTAACCTCACCTTTCTCCCCCTCCCTGGCTCCCTTGTCCTTCATGGTTGCTAGTAGTGCAAACCTGTTGGACACTGTAACCCCTCCTTTGGTGAATGCTCTTGTGCCCCTAGGTGTCCAGGAACCACCACCTCTCAAAGCTCCAGTTTTCTGACCCCATTCCTCTTCCTCCTCACCTCCTGCCATCCATTTTCTCCCCCAGATCCTGGCCTGCCCCCCATTACTCCCTGGCCATCACTGTTGCCTTCCCACCCTCTTTCCCTGCCCATAACCCTCCAGTTCTCCCTGGATTCAAATGAACTGTAGTTGTAGCTGGTCTCCCCCCCCACTTGCCTGCTGCATTGTCTCCTTTTCTATCACCAGTCTTATTATTTCAGATGCCAAATGCCCCAAACTTATGCATACTGGACATCCCCTGTTCTCCATAGCATCTCCATAAATATCACTGACCCACACCTATTACACCCAACTATTCTCCGCATTCACCTTGTCTCCCCCGGAGCCCCCCTCTCCTTCCTAACATCCACCCGCTCCTGCCTCTCCAGCCTCCTGTATGGGTCATAAGTCCCACCCCCATCCCTGCCCTCCGTAAGGATCCAAGCTCCTCAGTAAGAATCCAACTTCAGTGAAAATGCTACCTATGGATACAACTTCTCCTAATCTACTGACTACAACCAAGTGAAGTCTAGAAACTACTTAAGGCAAAAAAAGCTAAAAAAAATAAGGCTACCATATCGTCCTAACAAAACAAAATCTTGACAGGATGTCATGGAAAAAAAGTTAAGAACAATCTGCTTTGCCCAGTCAGCAATTTGTGCCACAATTTGGATGAAAAAGGAAAAGAAAAGAAATAAAAATTATTAAAAAATAAATTTTTGTTTTAGGCTTTTGTGGCTAAAGAAGAACAATCCACTTTGTTCAATTAGCGGTTTTAAATGGGAACTGGACAAAATGAGAAGGAAAGGAATAGCAACTACAGAATTTCTTTGTTTTGTTTTACCTTCGTTGGTGGCAGTGCTGCCGTAATACAGTAGGTCCCTCCCCTTCCTTTCCCATGCAGGAAACAGGCGATAGGGTCCCTGCCTATATAAGGCGATGAGCATGGGGTGGGTGGGAATGGGGGCATGGGGTAGGTGCTTTCCCAGCTGAAAGAAAAGGGAGCACATAGAAAGAATAGAAAATAAAACAATATGTCACAGACAGGTAAGTTACTGTATTTGCTGCCCTTTATACCATGGCCTGTTAAGGAAAATTATAAAAATGGTCTGTGAAATAGAGCTTTCTGATTGGCTGTAAACATTCTCACAGCCTTATGTTAATCTTTTATTAACATACATGTAGAGCTTAATCATATGCTGAAGAAGGTTTAACACTATTTAAAAAACATTTTTATTATAATAGCAATAAGGCACTCCCAGGGGTTATGTTAATGGTCAGTTAATCACCCTCTGGGACATGTGGCACTCGGCTATGCCTCGTGCCACATTACACCCCTAGAAGGTGATTAACAGACTATTAACATAACTCCTGGTCATGTCTTATTGCTTAAATCATTGTAACCTCCCCTGTAAAGCACACTTACCCAGGGAACTGCTCAGACAAGGACACTATCGGCTGAATTGCTTATCATACAGTCCTCTGAGCCTCAGCCCCTGTGGATTAGTAGAGCCAAAATGTATGCCTTCAGTACAATCAGTAAAGCACCTCTCTTATCCTGGTGTCCTTTCTATGTGTAGGGAGATGTCCAAAGCCTGAAAGGGAACAAGAACTCTTTTTAAAATACCCAATTTGGAGTGTGGGGGTCTCTGTCTGTTGAGGTCCCCAAGTAGGAGCGTGGGGGTCTCTGATTGCTGAAAGAATACTAGTAGGAGCACGGGGCATCTCTATCAGACCACCATTTTATCAACTCCAGCAGATAATGAGGGAGGAGATCTGCTGAGCAACACTGGCAGTCTGTGATCCCTGCAGTGTGCCGAAACCAAAAACAGGCTCACAGTATTTATTTGTTTGTTTGTTTATTTCTTTATTTAACTCTCAGAATTACAACCTTTGAGCTAAAAGCTCATTTACAAAGGCTGCAAGTCGAAGCTATACATGCTAAACACCAAGGGATTAACAATAACACTAATAAGAGAACACATCAACAAGCAACAACAAGTGAATACATCATCTAAAAGGAAAAAGAGCAGATAACATTTGAATGGAGATTATTCACAGGAGGAGCTGCTAGGCATAGATTAAATGCAGGAAACTGGAAGGAACCACGATTCCCTTTGTCAGAGGGTAATGTGTTATATGTTATGACAAGGAAGGGATAAAGAATGTTAGAGGCAGGGACTAGGAAATAACCAAAACTCCCATTATCATGAGAGAATGGAGGGAGGGTCCAGGCAGGGTTTAGGGATATCAGGGCTCCCGGTGGCCAGGGTAGGTGCTGGTGGTAGGAATGGGAATGGGATCTGGGGAGTAATAGGTGAGGGGTAGCAGCTAAGGGTAGGTGGAGTGAGGCAGAGGGTGGAGTGGAGTGGAGTGGCATGGAGGTGGAGGCAGGAGGGGGAGATAAGTAGGGAGGATGGTAGAGGCATGGAAATGGAGACTGAGAGGAATGGAGAGGGTGACGTGAGGGGGCAATGGAGGAGGGAAAGGAAGAGGGAGGGAGGAAGGAAGGTGAAAGGGAAGAATAGGCCAAAGGGGATGAGTTCAGTGGTGGTCAAGGTGTGGACTGGTCCATTAAGTCTAATTTAGTGAGTATTTAAAGACCTTAGTCCTTTGTTTGGTTTTGGTGCCTTTTGCTAAGTGCTCCAATTGGCTTAAAGGTTTCAGACGCCACTGTCTGACCAATCATCCATGGCCCAAGTTGGAGATTTCCCAGTTGGAACTTCCCCTGCTGAAAAGAAAGAGAAACCTTAAAGTTCCTGAAAGGAATGAACAAGGTACAGTACAGTAGATTGTGGGTAAATATTCAGCAGAAATGGAGAATCAAGAACACAGGGACATGAGTGGAAGTTGACAAAGGAGAGATTCAAGAGGGACATGAGAAAGTTTTATTTTACAGAGACAGTGGTTGAGCCGTGGAACAGCTTATCATCAGAGGTGGTTGATACAAAAATTAAAAGGCTATGCCTGCTGTTCACTGATTGAGAGCTGCCAGCAACACCCCCTTTCCTAAGCTATTCATGTCAATTTCCTTCGGCATCATTCGGAAGCATTGTTTCTTTGCTACAGCCAGGCACTGTGCTAGGGCTCTGTCCCCAAGTTTCTCCCTGTATTTTTTGGTCACTTTTTCTTTGTGATTTTGGGCGCTCTATTTGGTTTGTGCCTTCAGCAGCTTTCTAGGTCAGTATTTTGTTTTTCTACCTTTCCTGGCTGCTGCTTGTGCGTCCTTCTTTCTCTTGATTAGCTATTCCTCCTGCTGCTCTCCTGTCCTCATGTCACTCCTGTGTTTCTTTCTGTTTTGGTTCTTGGTGTGCTTGCTAGTTTCCACAGGATATACCATTAAAATAACTTTTGAATAATAGCGCATTGAAATGCGTGCCATGGAAATAGTGTGAGTGAAAACAGCTGCATGTCCAGAACAGCGTGGGGATATTATAACGAATGACGAAACATCCATTCCCCCCTTCTCCCTCCAGGAGTTGGGAATCCAAAATCTTCCACACCTGGTTTGCCTCTGCCCCCCCTCCCCGGAGTTGTAATCGTAAATCTCCCATCCTATGAGTTGCCGCCCCCCCGAGTTGTAATCGTAAATCACTGCCCTATCATTACTTTATCCTCTGTAATAGCCCCTTGACTAACCTTAGCTGTTCTGGGGCCCTGGAGTATCACTTGGACGCACCTTCTGAGGGGGCTGTCTTGGGTTCACTGGTTGACTAGGTACACAGGAGAAAAATGGCACAGCACCACCACCTGGGGTGGTGATATGGGATACTTGTTGGATAACTATAGTAACTGCCCACACATGGTAACAGTACACTTTGCAAAATAAGCAGGTACCAAATTGTAGCATAAACTAACTTCACTTTTATTATAGGGAGGGGTAAAAAGGGAGAAAACAGCAACAGAGCAATAACTGGCAGCAAACAATATTACCCCACACTGTCCCACACTTCCCATCTGTGGGTGCATACAGCTTTTATATTTATTTATTTATTTAAGCGTTTAACCAGGAAGGCATGCTGAGCAGTCAACTGCTCGTTTCCAGATGCATCCTGGGGGAAAGGGGTACAGATACATAGTTGAAGAGAGACATATAATACAGTTGTGGTTACATAAAGGAATAACTGCTAGCACAATAGGTCCAAGTTTACATACAAAGGATTTGAGATAAAGAGGACAGGCATAAACTAGAATCAGTACCATATACTATAGTCAGACAGGTAGGACATACCAAAATGAGAGCCCAGCTTGGATGCATGGCCCTGCCAATTTGTGACCCGGAAGCTGATTAGACACTTGAGCAGGTAGCTGAGAAATGTGATTTGAGCATGGAGTTAAGGAGCGGAGGGGAAGAAAAGTGGCCAATGTTTGCTGGGAGGGAATTCCACAACAGTGGTAGGCGATAGCTGGCAGCCGCTTGGCCTGCGGCAGTGGACCTATGTGGGACAGCTAGGGACTGAGAGTCAGAGTTTCTGAAGGAGTATGCTGGGGTTGACAAGGGTAGTGGTGAGGTAGGAGGGGAGCAGCTGGGACCAATAGTTGGCTGTGAGCTTAGCACAGTGGGACAGTCTTGAGTTGTCTAGAGAGGGGAGGTTCGTAGACTGGTAAAGGTACAGTGGTGTGTGGAATATAGACAGCTCAGGACAAAGCGACAGAAATAGTGGAAAAGAGGGTCCAGTCTGGCTAGGGCAGACTTAGGACCGACACTGTAGACTATGTCCCTGTAGTCGAAGACGGGAAGGATAATTTTCTGCACAATGGCCCTGCGGGCAGAGACAGGGTTGCAGTCTCAGTTGCGGTAAAGAGCGCCGAGCCTGGAGTGCAGCTTTTTGATTATAGAATCAACATGGGCAGAGAAGTTGAGGTGTTGGTCCAGCCAGATCCCCAGGTATTTAAAGGAGGTACTGACCTCCAGGGGTGTTCCGTCCAGGGTGTGGAATGTGATCAGGGAGGGGAGCCTCGACAGTCTCTGCCTAGTGCCAAAAGTTACTGAGGCTGTTTTCTTGGCATTGAGGAGGAGTTGACTGAAGTGAAGCCAGTGCTGGACCACTATAAAGTCCAGCTGTAACCTAGTCATAACCTCTGAGGCCGAGGGACCAGATGTATACAGCACATTGTCGTCCGCATACATGTGTATTGAGGTGTGTGGGCAGGCAGAAGGCAGGTCATTCAGAAAGATGGAAAACAGGAGTGGGCCAAGGACAGAGCCTTACGATACCCCTGTGGTGACTAGGAGGGGGGCTGAGATGGAGGAACTGATTTTGATGGATTGGGACCTGCCTGTAATGCCAAATGCCCATTGGAAAACAATCTGGTAAAGTGGGTACCACACCAGGGTGCTGAGTAGCCTACCAGTGGATGCAAGGTGATGCTCTGAGATGCTGGGATAATTTGGGATAACAGTCTTTAAACATTGAGTAAAGTACTTTCATTGGGGCCCAATAACCAGTAAACATAATGAACTTTAACTTTGCAGCCTGGGCTTAGCATAAAGCTTGGCACAGTCCTGCCCAGAGCTGAACCCCCTCTGAATCCTAAACTAGCTAGCTAGCTAAATGCATAAAAATCCTCAGAGCCACAGCTCAGAAATGCTTACAGTTTGGAGTTCAGGAGGTTACAGGTAACTTAGTTTCAAATGGTACCATTCTGGTGTCACTAGGCAAGGCAAGGTATCTTTTATTTCTTAGGCACCCAATCCCGGACACTCTGGGTGCTGTACAGGAAAAAAGTAGCTAAAAAAACCCAGTAATAATAATAAATACAACCAAAGTAAAATTAGATAAATATATAAAACATCACGCTAAAAATGACAGTTGACATACAGCACAGCCTGAGCAAGTATTAGGCTAACAATAGTGCCTAAATAGATAGATCTGGGAAGGCCTGACTAAACAGGTAGGTCTTAAGGTAGGCTTTGAAAGCCTCAACTGAAGGGGCCTCCCTAGTAGATGGAGGAAGCGTGTTCCACAGGACAGAGCCAGCGACACTACATGCTCTGTTGCTGGCAGATTTTAATCTCGTCCTGGGAACTGCTAGGAGGCCCCTAGAGGAGGAACAAAGGGAGTGGACTGAGGTGGCAGGGGTCAGAAGGTCCATAAAATAGCCAGGGCTAACACTGCGTGGGGCTTTAAAGATGAGCAAACCCACCTTAAAGAGAACCCTCCACCAGACCGGCAGCCAGTGCAGTTCACGCAGAAGTAGAACCGGAGTGATATGGCTATACTTAGGCTGACCAGTCAACAGCCTAGTGGCTGCATTCTGCACCAGCTGCAGCCGACGAGGGCCCCCCCCAAGACCCAAAAGAGGAACGCATTACAATAGTCAAGCCTGGATGTCATGAAGGCATGTATCAAAGTGGGGAGATCATCGGGCAGAACTAGGGGCTTGATCCTAGTGATATTCCTCAGGTGATAAAAACTGGTACAGACAATAGACACCACCTGAGATTCAAGTGACAGCCTGTTGTCAAGAATAATGCCCAGATCTTGCATCCTAGAGGAGGCCTTCAATGGAGTCAGTCCCAGGAATAAACCTGTTGCCGCCCCAGAGGCCAACCTATTATGCCTTCTGTTTGACTCCACCACCAATACCTCTGTCTTATCGGGATTCAGTCGCAACTAGCTGGAAGTCATCCAGTCATTGATCTCGGTGAGACAGGTATTTAGCACCTCCACTGCATTTGATGTTCCAGGGGCAAAGGAAAGATACAACTGGGCATTATCTGCATAGCAGTGGAAACCCAGGCTGTACTTCCTAATGAGCTCTCCCAGGGGCAGAATGTATACAGCAAACAACATTGGTAATTACACCGAACCCTGAGGAACCCTGCAAGACAGTTGACTCAGGAAGAAGGAGAAATTCCTTATCACCACCCGCTGTCTCCTGTCTGTGAGGTAGGACTCAAACCAGCAGATGACAGTGCCAGTGAGTCCACAATACTCTCTCAGGTGACCGAGCAACACACAATGGTCTACAATATCAAATGCTGAGGTAAGATCAAGAACAAGAATTGATCCATCTCCTCGATCCCTCACCCTGAAGAGGTCATTATCCACCTGAACTAATGCAGTGTCAGTGCTATGCCTCGCAAGAAACCCCAATTGGAAGGGCTCTTATATATCAGAGGACAGGAGGTGCTCCTCAAGCTGTTGTTCCACAATCTTCTCAACAACCATTCCTAAAAAAGGAAGGTTGGAGACTGGATAGTAATTCACCTTGAAGTCAGGGTCTAATGATGGTTTCTTTGGAAGGGACCTCACCAGCACCTCTTTCAAGGAATCTGGGAACACCCACTCGACAAAGAGCACCGGACAATCAAGGTGAACACCAGGCCAATGGAGTAGACACATCCCATCAAGAAATGAGATGGCACCGGGTGCAGTTCACAAAATGTGTGCTTCAGCCTGGAAACTACCTCAATGACCGCTGGCACCTCCACTGGTTTAAACTCACCCCAATAAGGCAGAGAGCTCTCTGGACATTGAAGGTGACCACTGATGGCCATATTAGGTTCCCTGGTGGAATTCCCAGGTGGATGGCCGACACCTCAACTCATCACACAAAGTGTTAGAAAATGCTTTTTTCAGCTGCAGACAGACTGGATGAAGCAGTCTGTCAACAGTGCAAAAGAGCACCGTTGGTCAATTCTTCCCTGCAGCAATCTCCCTGGATAGGAACTCTGCCTTCTTATTGTCGATTGCCCCCTGGTACTCACTATAATGAGCACTCAGGGCCAGTTTATCCTCCTCCACCAGTAGCACTCCAACTTCCAAACCATCCTCTTCATCACCTTGAGCTCCCCATCAAACCAAGGGGAATTCAAGTGAGAAGACCTGGGTCATACACGGACTGGAGTGAGAGTGTCAAGCGCAGCAGACATCACCCTATTGTAGGTGGCAACCACCTCGCTTGAACCCCTCACACATGCAGTACCCACACTAGATAGATCAGCCACTGCCAAGAATCCCTTTGGGGTAAGACCCCTCAAAGGGTGGGAGCTGACCATCTCAGCAGGGGGAAGGCTCTCAGGGGGGGCCCAAATGAGAACTCCACTGTGCAGTGATCAGACCAACTGACCCGATCAGTCTTGAGGTTGTTAATCTCACGCCCTAGTGACAACTCAAGGTCCAATATTTGGCCACCCTGATGGGGCACGGAGGAAACCTCCCAAACCAGACCCAGAGATGACATAGTCTGGAGGAGATTAAAGCTTAGCCTAGATGATTCGTTGTCAGCCCAGACATTGAAATCCCCCAGAACTGAACATCTGGGGGCATCCAGCATCTCACTGACAATGAAATCAGCTATCTCCTGCAGGAAATCTCCCTCTGCCCCAGGGGGGCAGTAAATCAGGAGAATCCTGAAGCCTGCAACCAGACCCCCACTGACTGCCACACATTCAAATGAACTAAATACTCCCACTGAGTGCATGGTGAAGCCCAGGTCAAATCTAAAACAGATAGCCACTCCCTCGCTTCTGCATTCTACTCTGGGGCAGTGAACCACTGAGTACTCAGGTGGTTGTGCATCACTGCAGAGAGATGCAGCAGAGCAGCAGCTGGGCTTCACCTGTCACGCCTTTCACAGCTTCGCCTCGAAGGCCTTTATATGCTGTATTCACCTGACAGGCCTCTTGATGTCTTCTTCTCTGAGGATCTCTTCACTGGTCATGGGGGACAGGGCAACCAGGGAGCCCCCTAGACTTTCGGCTTAGCACATGCAGGTGTCAGCGTGGCTCAGTTGGTAGCACATCTGCCTCTGGACCAGAAGATCGTGGGTTCTTGTCCCACATCAGGATTGGACTTGCACCTAAAAAGTTGGCATCCTAGTGCAGTATTAGGGGGGTGCTGTATTGCTGGGGTGTGGCGTCCTTCGGATGAGATGTTAAACCAAGGTCCTTTCTACCCATCTCGGTGCTGTCCTGGTGGGTGTCCAGGTGGAAGTAAAAGAACCCAGGACACTCTTTGCAAAGAGTAGGATACATTCCTGGTGTCCTGACCAACATTCCCCTTCCCATAAACCAGTTCATGTAATTGTCCAGGCTGTGTGTGTGTTGCTGTGCCATATGGTGACCACTACACATTCAGTCACTTCACTACCAGTCTAGCATAGCTTGTAAAGTGCTGTGGGATACAATGTGTATGAAAAGCGCTATATAAATGCTGATTCTTCTTCTTCTTCTCAGAGCTAACCTGCAGTCTGGGCTCTGGCACAAACAATGTCTCTGGCTAGAGACAGTTACACAGTCCCAGAGACTTAACCTCCAGGGGGAACCCAGTTTGCACATTCTTTCCAAATTTCAGGCTGCTCACTTTGACCACTGAGAGCAGGTCTGATTCTCAGCCAAGTCACAATCAGTTGTCCCAGAAGATATAACGTCCCGGGTCATAATGTCTTATGCTTAATAGCATACAGCATTATAGCTAACCCGAAATAGCACTGTCTTGGACAGCGAATGGTACAATACCACGTATACTGCTGTACGCAGTATTGCACCATTCATACACTCCCAGGCAGAGGATAAGACCTCTGCTGGGAGTGGGTTCTGCCGAACAGCTGCCATGGCTCACTGGACAGAGCCACAGCAACAGGAACCCAGGCACTGCATCTGGGATCGGGTTTGACTCCCAGTACCAGAAATTGTATTTTTTAAAGACTTTATGTGTTCCTTGAGTTGGACCCCCCTGGAGTTAAGACTCTTTAGTGGGGGGATTGGAGGGCATAGCCCCCCGCAACAGAGGGTGTGGGGGCAGAGCCCACCACAGAAAAAAGAGTTATGCCACATGGCATAAATCATGCTGTATTGGCACCGCAATTTAGCCATGCGGCATAATGTCTTGTGACATTATGACCCCATGCCAAGATATAACAATTCACACTCAATATCTCTAAACATCAGGCCATAGATGCACAAACTCACAAAGCAGGTTCAATTCTGGACTAGGGAAATAACTCAGCAGCTAGATTTAGTCCCTCCTGTCCCAAATCTTTCGGGCGCTTCACCTCCCTATTGGATTCAGGGGGCCAGAAAGGCCATTAGACACAGAGCAGGCCTTTGGGCTAAGTAGCCCACAGCAGTCTCCTGCTCTGAGTCTCTGGGAAATCTCTCCTTTTCGTGCTTTACACTGCTTTTTATAGCTTCCCAGCAGCTCCCTTCTCATTGGCTGTATCTTTCCCGGTCACAGCATGGTGCTCTTTGAATTTTTTCCAGCGGCCCCTGCTGCCTGCCTACCCATGGGCACCACCATTGTTGCTTACAATTTTTCTCCCTGAACAGTTCAGCCCTTAGTTTTATAATATGCCCACTTTATGGGCAGAAAACCACTCTTTATGCACTAGGAGGCATTTCCCTGCTGATCCCCGGCTCTGCTGCCTGCCCTGAAGCTGAGGACACTATTTTATTGTGGACACATGGACAAACCCATTATTGGAGCCATGGCTTCCTTAAACTCCCAGGCTGTGCATTGCAGCCATATTTATTTATGTTTTGCAGTCCCTTGCCTCCTGGACTGACCAAACACCTTTCCCTGGCACACAGAGGCACAAAACATTACCCTGACTTTGGCCACATTCCCACATAGGGCCAAAGACCACAAAGATTTTGGCCGCAACTGCCATGAAGATACACATGAGTGCCATGGCCCGAAATCCCCATGAGCCACTGACCAAGATATCCAGTCCCACTTTCAGCAGTCCCAGGGACCGGAGCAAAATAAGTACCAAGCGGGGCCATAGCCCCAATAAGGCAAGCTCCAAATACGGGGGGCTTACATAGTCCCCTTTCCAAATGCTTGGCATCCTCAACAAGCCATTAAATTTCAACCCATATTAGGTACAATTAAGCATATCAATGAATACAGCATTAACATCTGATTTCTTTCTGTCCAAATTATTTACGCTTATACACATAGTAAACACTGCCTATCTAGACAACGGGTATCTGTCTAGTAGCAGTAGATATTGGCATGCACATACACCTTCCCACCCTGTCCAGTTTGCAACACATTGGGGAGTATATCACAGGGACAATATGTCTGTGAATCACATGAAGGAGGGGGCAGTATCTGAGGAGCCACTGAGTGTGTTATAAGTGAGCGTAATAATGGGCTTAGGTTCATGTCCAGACTTCCAATGCCTGGTGCACTGAAGGAACAAGATGGTGGCCAGGCTGGGCTGCTATCTGCAAGGACTCTAACTGGAGCAAAATTTCACTCTCCTTTTTGCTCCCTCTTGCTCTTTTTTTCCATATTTGTATTTTTAGGAGAAATTCTATTATGTGCTGATGCTGTGACTGCCCGTGGGGTCCAGAGTCCTAAACTTCCCAGTCAGTACTGACGTGGAAGTGCTTCAAGAGCAGGTGTTTAGTCTTTAAGTTTTCTCCCAGCAGAAAAAAATACAGCAACTTACCTGCCCTCAAGTCAACTGGCACATAAAGTTTTATTTTTTATTTGGTGCCTAAAAAGATAAAACACTCGTAAAATTCCTTGGTGCAGCCAACAACAAAAACAATCCAAGTTCCTGAACCAGAGACATGCCCCCACGTTGGTATGTTTTCTGACGTTGGTTCAAGAAGAGCATGAGGACACACTCCATAGACTTGAATGGGGGTGATTTTCAGAGTCTTTTTTAAATACTTTTGATTTTGATCACCGATTTTGACAAAAAAAGGCCACCGCTCAACTAACAACAGTTATTGGCTTGGCTGGTTTTAGTTGCAGCTTTGAAAGCAAGTTTATAAGCCCTTTGCAAATGTTCTCTTAATCTTTTGGAGTACTCTAAATAGGTCTCCTCAGAAGTTCCATCAGCTGACACTCCAAAACACAAATCCATGGGCAGTCTGGCTTCATGCCCAAACATCAGATAGAAAGGTGATCCCAGTATGTCACCAATTTTGGTGCAGTTATAGGTTATGTACCCAATAACTCTTTTTTTGGCTCCAGTTGGACTTGTCTGCGGGATCCATGGTACCCAACATGTCTAGTAAGGTTCTGTTAAACCACCCAGGTTGAGGGTCTCCTTGAGGATGGTGTGGTGTGGCGCATGACTTTTTGATCCAATAAGCAGCAAGAAACTCCTTGACCAGTCTGCTCTCAAAGTCTCTGCCATGGTCAGAATGGATCCTTTGGGGGATCTCATGTCTAGTAAGGTTCTATTAATTTGCTCAGGTTGAGGATCTCCTTGAGGATAGTATGGTGTGGTGCATGACTTTTTGATCCAATAAGCAGAAAGAAACTCCCTGACCAATCTGCTCTCAAAGTCTCTGCCTTGGTCACTATAGATCCTTTTGGGGATATCGTAGTGACTGACAAATTGTTGTAACAATTTCACCATGGTACAGGCTTTTTGATCTTTAGTACGGTGCACCTGGGCATAACGGGTGTAGTGGTCAGTTATCACCAGGATACCGGACTTGTTTTTTCTGTCTGGCTCTAGAGAAAGAAAGTTCATACACACCAACTCTAGAGAGCCACTTGTTTTTATGTTTACAAGAGGTACAGCTCTTTTAGGTACAGTCTTTCTTTTAATACACCTCAAGCAAGTTTTACAGTGCTTTTCAATGTCTCTCATCGTTCTTCGCCAGTAGAATCATGCTCTTGCGAAGTCTAGTGTGTGTTCGAAACCTAAATGACCCATCTCATCATGCAGCGAGGTAATGATTGCCTTGCAGTATTTCCAGGGTAATATTGATTGCTTTCTGGGGTATTCAGGATTGTCACTGTTTTGATTGTATTGGATCAACAGTCCATCTCTTATTGATAACTTGCTCCATTCTCACAAAAGTAACTGGATGTCAGGATGAGTGATGCACACTTGATCTGCATTCTGCCCTTTCTCCAAAGCTTTGATAACTTCACTCAACACAGAGTCCTATCTTTGCACATGCTGCAATTCAGGCTTGCTTGGCTGAGGCAAAGATGACAGGTCCAACCAAGAGAAATTCAGATAAGCAGCAGTAATATCACCTGGAGAAGCTTCCAAAATACTGGAGCTTGACATGTTTGGAGACCCAGGTCACTCCCTCATCACGCTCCGCTGTAGTTTCCTTGATTACCTTGCCATCTTTTTGTCTTCTCCTCCACCAGTTGCAAATTCTCTGCCTGGGCATACTCATGGGTGAAATGCCCATCCTCCCCACAATGGTAGCAAAACAGTCCTTCTCTAGGCAAAGGGGAGGTCAAGGCTTGACCCTTGGAGCAGAAGAAAGGGTAATCTGGCTTCCCTGTTCAGCTGTCATGCTGCTAGATTCTGGGAGGTCAAGATTCTTGGGTTAACTATAGTGCCTTCATGCATTCTTTAATTTCTTTAAGTTCAGCCCCCAAGTCAGGGAGGATACTAGGCTCTTTAACAGTCTTTATTTGCAATTGTCAGGATGCAGCAGTCACAGCTGGTGCCTGAAGACAGTCAGCAATATCTTGTTGGGCCTCCCTCTCTCTGGCTTCCTCCAGCAGCTGGTGAAGTGTTGGTGGGTAGGCCTGGCGATCTCTCAGCCAGTGTGACATCAGGGTTCACTTGGACAACACTGCATCTCTAATATCTGTTCAAGTCTCAGCTGGGAAATCTGAGCAGGGGTGACTTCTCCAGCCTGAGCAATTTTACAAATCATAGTCTCTACTCATGTGATGTAGTGGGACAACTTTCCTCCCTCTACCTGTGTAGTGGCCCTCAATTGAAAAATGAGGTCCTCTTTCTTTTCAACAATCCCAAATGTGCTCTTTAACATGTCCAAATGATCACTGGCATTACAATTTGGCTGACTTGCTTCTCTAAGTAGATAATATAAAGCCATGCCCCTCAGACTTTCCACTATTCTTTTACATTTCTCATTGTCTGAGCACTTCCACACCTGCACAGTCTGGGTGGCTTGGCTAATCCAGCTCTTGTAGTCATTTTTTCCAGCCAGAGTGGGTATGGCTCCCGAGAAGGTGTGCAATCATTTATATTGTTAGTGGGATGCAACTAAGTAGGGGGTCAGTCCACTGAGTAACATTATCAGAGCAGGCGCTCCTTCTTGAAATAAAGCCTGTACATCTTTAATAGTCTTTCCCTCAGCTGCCAACATTAGCTTAATCTTCTCTAACAAACTGAGTTCAGGTGCTGACAGAGGAGGGGGCTCTGACTGCTAACTGCTCCCATTGCCAGACAAGTTCTATATACCCTTAGACACTTCTGGTGTGAGGGTTGCAAGCAATTTACTTATATCTATATCTGTATCACTCTCTATCAAGGCATTTGTGCTTTGACTGACATGATCATACCTCATACCATCTACTTTCAACCTTCCCAATCCCTGCATAGTCTCTAGGGCTTCCAGAATAGCATTCCTTTCAATACCCTCAGGGATCCCTGTGACCAAAATAGCTTTTTAAAGGTCCAGGTGCTCCCCTCGGCACCAGTCTTCCACTTCTTGCTGCGCCATTCCGACTTTCACAATTTTGGGGGGGTACCAACATTTTTCAGAATTCAGGTGTGGGAAACCACTAGAGGCAGTAGATCCCAGTGGTGCCTTCACTTTGTAACAGCCCATTGACTCACCTTGGATGTTCCAGGGCCCTCAGGTCTCACCTGGACATACCTTCCAAGGGGGCTGGTCTGGGTTCACTGGGATGCCTGTTGGATAAATTCCAGGTTACTACCCTCCAGAAAAATACAATAACTGCCCTCACAGTTTCTTCCCCACATGGTAACAATATACTTTGCACAATAAGCAGCTATACCTTTGCAATAATTGATAGTCCCAGATTGTAGCATAAACTAACTTCACTTTTATTATAGGGAGGGGTAAAAAAGGGAGAAAACAGCAACAGAGCAATAACTGGCAGCAAATAATATTACCCCACACTGTCCCACACTTCCCACCTGCAGGTGCATCTGGCTTTTCTCCAAACGGCCATTGGAAAACAGTCTGCTGCAGTGGGTACCACACCAGGGTGCTGGGTAGCCAACCAGTGGATGCAGGGTGATGCTCCGAGATGCTGGGATGATTTGGGATAACAGTCTTTAAATGTGGAGTAAAGTACTTTCATTGGGGTCCAATAACCAGTAAACATAATGAACTTTTACTTTGTAGCCTGGGCTCTGCTTAAAGCTTGGCACAGTCCTGCCCAGGGCTGAACCCCCCGAAGCCTAAACTAGCTAGCTAGCTAAATGCAGAAAGGTCCTCAGAACTGCAGTTTAGAGGTACTTACAGTTTGGAGCTCGGGGGTTGCAGGTAACTTAGTTTCAGACTGTACCATTCTGGTATCAGCAGTTGATGGTGCACCACAACAGTGGGATGCAGCAGAGCAGCAGCTGGACTTCACCTGTCAGGCCTTTCACAGGTTTGCCTCTAAAGCCCTTATATGCAGTGTTCACCTGACAGGCCTCTTGTCGCCTTCAACTCAGGAGATCTCTTCATTGGTCTAGGGGGACTGGGCAGGCTGGGAGCCCCTAGACATTTGGCTTAGCACACCGTGTCTCAGAGCTCATCTGCAGCTCGGCTCTGGCACACATAATGTCTCTGGCCAGAAGCAGTTACACAGTCCCAGAGACTTATTCCTCCAGGGGGAACCCAGTTTACACAGTCTTTTCAAATTTCAGGCTGCTCACTTTGACCACTGAGAGCAGGTTTGATTTTCAGCTGGGTCACAATCAATCATCCCAGAAGATATAACAGTTCACGTTCAATCTCTAAACATCAGGCCGTAGATGCACAAACTCACAAAAGCAGGTTCAATTCTGACCCAGGGAAATACCTCAGCAGCTAGATTTAGTCTCTGTTTCCCAAATCTTTCAAGCACTTCACCTCTCTTTTGAATTCAGGGGGCCAGAAAGGCTGCTGGCACACAGAATAGGCCTTTGGGCTAAGTAGCCCACAGCAGTCTCTCCTGCTCTGAGTCTCTGGGAAACTCTCCTTGGCAGGCTTTGCACTGCTTTTCATAGCTTCCCAGCTGCTCCCTTCTTATTGGCTGTATCTTTCCCAGGCACAACATTGTGCTCTTTGAACTTTTCCCAGTGGCCCCTGCTGCCTGCCTACCCATGGATGTCATCATTGTTGTTTACAATTTTTCTCCCTAAACAGTTCAGACCTTAGTTTTATAATATGCCCACTTTATGGGCAGAAAACCACACTTTATGCACCTGGAGGCATTTTCTTGCTGATTCCTGGCTCCGCTGCCTGCTCTGAAGCCAGGGATGCTATTTTACTGTGGCTGCACTGCTGAACCCATTATTGGAGCAGCGTCTCTGTTAAATTCCCAGACCGTGCTTGTGCTAATGGTGCATTGCGGCCATATTTGTTTATATTTTGTGGTCCGTTCCCCACTGCCCCCAGACTGACCAAACACCTTCCCCAGTACCTGGCGGGGCAAAACCTTACCCTGACCTCAGCCGCACTCCCACATAGGGCCGTGGGCCACAAGGATTTTGGCGGTCATAGCCACAAACATACACATGGATGCCATGGCCCAAATCCTCCCAGGAGCCCTTGACCAAGTCCTCTGGTCCTGCTTTCAGCAGTCCCAGGGACTAGAGGCAAAACAAGGACCCAGTGGGGCCGTAGCCCCAATAAGGTAAGCCCCAAATGGGGGGGGCTTACACCTGTATTTACGAAGTGCGGTTTCTGGTGTCAGCATTTTGTGTGCACTCTAATTGACCGCACTGTGTTTGTTTTAGCGGTCTTGTGGTGGACCCATTTCCACAGTATGTCCTACCTATGTTATTCTGTTGTTTTGGCTTGTGCTATCTCAGTCCTTTCCATTTTTCTGTTAAAATCAGGCTACTTGGCAAACCTCCTCTCAGTTGCACTGCATTTTTCCTCAATTGCTTTCATCAGGCTTCCTAGTAAGGTAGCCACTTCCACTCCTGCTCTGTCATTTCAGTTAGTTTTACTCAGTCAAGTCTGCTTCACCATTTACCACTCTATTCATAGTGCATCTACAGCTTCAAGCCTCTCCTGCTGAGGTTGGGTTTTACCCCTCATTTTGACCTTTGATGTATGTTCAAATTTCAATACCTTTTCAGTCTTATTTTCCATCTCTGCCCGTCATTCCATTCAGCAGTCATTATTTAGTTACAATGTAATGTGCTCATTGTGGACATCGGGGTGGGGATAGGTAATAAACTGAGTCTGTTCACTGATTATTCCAAATTGGGGGCTGAGATGAACAGCGAGGAGGGAAGCAGGGCAATCCAGGATGATTTGGTGAGGCTGGAAAACTGGGCCCACACATGGCAGTCGGGGTTTAATGCATGCAAATGCAGCATTCTGCACCTGAGTGCCAGGAACCCTGGGTATAGCTACCACTTGTGGGGAGTAAAGTTGGCTGTCTCGACAATGGAGAAGGATCTGGGGGTAATGACTGATGATAAATGGAACCATTCAGAGCAGTGCAGAAGGGCAGTGGCTAAGGCAAATAAAATGCTGTGTGTATAGGCAGTGGAATAACGTCCAGAAGCAGGGAGGTTATACTTCCCCTGTACCGCTCATTGGTGAGGCTGCACCTAAAGTATTGAAGAAGGACATTGCTCTAATGGAGAGAGTCCAGAGAAGGGCGATGAGGATGATTAGTGGTCTGGGAGGCTTGTCATATGAGGACAAACTTAAGAGCTGAACATGTACTCTCTGGAAAAAATAAGTGATGGGGATATGACAGAGACCTCCAAAAGCTGAAGGTTATCAACAGAAGGAACAAGGAGGGACAAATCAAGTTGAGGGGGGGACTACGAGAGGTCATAGTCTAAAATTGGTAGTGGGTGGTTCAGAGGAGAGGTGAGGGGGCATTACTTCATGGAGAGGGTGGTGGCAATCTGAAATGTGCTTCCAGATGACCTGGTAAAAATGGATACTGTGGGTGGTTTCAAGAGGGATTGGGACAGGCACAGGGCATGGTATAGGTTGGTAGTAAGGTAAACATCAGGGGTATACTGGGAGGGGAGAGTGAGAGGCAGAGGGTAAAATACAGGGAGGTAGAGCAGCTACTGTACACTACCAGAGAGCTGTGTCAGGCAGATGTGATAGACTATTAGGCCTAATCTTCTGGCAACTATGTACAGTATGTATGTATGTATGTATGTACAATCTTTCCCTCAGGGTTCGCCCTGTGATTAGACAGCTATTGTTCCTCTTGAGGTTTGCATCTTGAGGGTGAGTCCCTTGTCATAGGTGGGGGTTCTTCTCTGTAGGCTGCTTGTCTTCTGCTGCACCTCCCACAGTACCACTGGGGGGTAAGGTCCAATGCTCCATTGGAGGTTTTAGACATACAGTTCTTCGGTCAGTGGCACCTCAAGGTGTATCATTTAAGACTTCTGCTGCCAAATGGTGGATCTCTAAGCCCACAGGATTTCTGTAGCTGTACAGGTCACATCAGCAGCACATCTGAAAGCTATTCTACCTGTGTCTGTCTAAAGTCCACCTAATCTCATTCCATATCCCCATCCTTTAGTTTCCATTCAAGGTTTGGCCTCCTCATGGTCTTGAGGTTGCGTGATAACTATTCAACAGCCACTACTCTCATCATTCCATGCTTTGAGAGGTGGGCCTCCTTCACAGGAAATGTCCTTAAGTTGCAGAGATCAACTCATAGCACCCTACAGTGTTATCCTGTTAGGGGGATAGAGAAAGAGTTATTCCTCCAAAAACTTCCCCTGAAATTCGAACTCCAGGTTTGATGTGCTTATGCAACCGGATGAGATATGAGATGCTTGTGTAACTTGATTTACTTTGTGGCTTTCCACCTCTCTATCTGTGGGATATACCACCTTGTAGCCACCCTGTAGGAGTATGACGCAAGAACCCTAAAAGAGGGTTCCCCCCTTACAGGTGCTGAGGGAATGATTGCATCAGCTAAAGGTAGGTTAGGAAGAAGCCCATGGGGAAGAGAGACGAGCCACTGGAGGAGGAGGGGTGGATGGTGGGCAACAAAAAATGAATCCTGGAGGGGCCCAGGATAAATGACCTTTTAAGCCCGATGAGGGAGTGACACTGTTGCTCTGCCCATTGAATCTTGGGCTTAAAGCCCTCCCATTTGATGTGTTTATGCAACCGGATGAGATATGAGATGCTTATGTAACTTGATTTACTTTGTGGCTTTCTGCCTCTCTATCTGTGGGATATACCACCCTATAGGGGTACGACGAAAGGAACCCTAGAGGAGGGTCCCCCCCACAGGTGCCACTGGAATGATTGCATCGGCTAAAGGTAGGTTAGGAAGAAGCACAAAAAGAATACCCAAGGATGTCGAGCATCGAAGAGGCAAGGGTGATGAATGTATTCTGAAAAGATAACGGCTGACATCCTAAGGAGAGAGGGGAAAACTGGGGCCACCATCCACCTCCATCCAACAGCGGAACCTAACTAACTAACCTGAAGAAAGCACTAACTAATTAATATTATGACCATTGGCAGGGAGGAGAGGAAAAACTCTCATTAAGGAAGAAACCTCTGGGGATCCAAGGCCTAGGTCGCCTTCTCTCCAGACTGACGACATTTGATTTCAGGACGTATGTCAGTAAAGAGAATGATTCGTTAAAGAGAAGGATACGAGTAGGGAAAATGACTGGATAGAGAAAACCCCAAAGTAAGCACAGATCAAAGAAAGAACATGATGCAGCAGGGACCCTAGATGAGTATGATCGAGTAGTCGATGGGAAGGAGTCGATCCATATGTAGATCAGATGAGTGAGGAATATCTAGATGTGCTCGAGAGAAGACCGAGGCTGAATAAGACTGACGATGATAAGTGCTGCGACTGAGTGATGAGATGAAGTATACTCTGAGGCCAAGAAGGCATGCCTAGAACCAGAGGGTATGCTCGGATCGAGCGGTCAATAGGAGCAAAATGGACAATGGATGATGATGGAGCAAAACCATGACTAGAGTGAATCCTGGATGGCTGGTGCGAAGTGGTGAATGATGACCAGAGTCTTGAACCTGATACAGGCGGCCGAGAGCCACGAGTCAATGAGGCAGCATATGAGTAATGATAGGTATGCCCAAAATAAATATCGAATGCAGGCCAGATGGAGGCAGTCTCTGGCATGGAATTGGAAGAGGAGGAGACAGGAATGATGCAATGATAATGATAAGTGCTGCAGGAGTGCAGCAGTTCAACTTGAACAGACCTGGGGAAAAGGAGACTGGAAATGAACTTGAAATTGAATGAAGGAAGGAACTTTAAGTGAACTTGTATGAAGATAGGATGCTTGATAGAGCAATGCGAGTAAGGAGGCTCCTCCAAAGGAGGGGGACTCAATGCCAAGAAGGCAGAACTAGAACCACAGGGTAGATGAACCAGAGGATACACTCAGGACAAGCGAGCAAGAGGTGCAAATCAGACGATGCACGGCACTAAAGAGATGAGGACAAGTGGGGAAGGTGATGGTAGGATGGGGAAAGAACCCCAAAATAATGCACAGGTTGGTTCGAGGCAAGGACTAGAGTGATCAAGGTGAGGTATGAAATGGACGATGCACAAATAAGAATTGAAGCCTAGAAAGCTAGCACAGTGTAAAACAGGGATAAGGAAACACAAAAAGTGAAGGTAGGGAAATAGCACGGTAGAAGGAAAGGTCAAACTGCCGAACGTCAGTAGTCAAGGGCCAAGGCCATGGGTAGCCACTGCAACACCACAGAAAAGGGGCAGGAAGATACAGACAACAGCAGCAGAGATCCGAGAACCCGATCACCCCAGGTCCAAAGGGAATGCAAGGTGACAAAAGGAAGGGAATAATAATGTATGAAGGTGGTACCTGGATGGTTTCATTCCCTGACCTCAGCTATGCCATAAGGCAGAGGCAGAAGGGGCATGTCCACAGCCACATCAGCCGAAAAAGTCACAGTAGTTGACATAGCTGCCACTCCCAGTTAAACCCAGAAAACCATCAGCTGGAAGGGCATGTATCTGAAGTGACCTAGGAAAGTAGGGAAACAATTGAAAAAGAATAGTCTGCAACCCAAACACAATCCCCACTCAGAGGAAATGTCAACTGCTGTAATGCGACTGGCAAGATTACACGCCCAGTTGGGCAGGTAACTTACACCCCAGAACACCATATATGAGAAGTGTGCAGGCTGCAGTATTAGATGTCGAGGAGAAATATCCAATGAGTGATTTAAATATATGGCACATACGAAAACCAGCACACAGGAAGGAACGGACTCACTCAGCAGCAGAAAAAGCAGCAGACACAAAACCCCGTGGGCAAGCAGCAGGCTGATCGTCCAAGCCAAGGCACGGAACGGACCCAAGTTATGGAACAGGTCCCCGATGAGAGGAAGCAGAAGCAGCACGGACACGCTGCGGTCCCCGGAGCCAGAGTCATTGCCATGGGGAGGCGGCAGGAGAGACGTGCGGCAGAAGGGCAAAAATCCCAGAATGAGCGAGGCAGGAAACCATGGTCAAAATGTAGGAGGGACGACGCAGGCACAAGCCAGCTGAGGGTGAAGGTTGAGGTGGGCCAACAACCCAGCATTACGTGAAGGGAAGGCAGTGAAAACACACAGGTAACGGAGCACCCAGGAGGGTAGGTAGCGGAGTGGAGGGGCAGCGCGGCTGAAAAGGAAGCTGCAGAAATGAAGCCAGGAGAGCGGGGCAGGTGGGGTTAGGGGAGAGGACAAGCACAACAGACAGAACAGGAGGGAAGGGGAATGAGCAGCAAAAAATGCCCACCGGACAGGCAGCAGACAGGGGAGGAAGGGAAAGGGGAATGAGAGAGTGATATGCAGAGCCAGCGGCTGCAGGATGGAGTGAGCCAAATGCAGACGGCAAGAAGACGGAGTGGAGCGAGGGAGCAGAGGCAAAGCCAAACATAAAAACGTGAACAACATACAGGCAAACAAGAGAAAGAAATGAGGAGCAACACCTCTGGCAAAAACGAAAAATGAATCCTGGAGGGGTCCAGGATGAAGCCTGATGGGGGAGTGACTTTGTTGCTCCGCCCATCGAACCTTGGTCTTAAAGCCCTCCCATTAGCACGCTGAGCTATCACAGTAATAAGTTTCCATGCTAGGAGAGATGATGGTCAAGGCCATGAATCTCCTGAGATTTCCTCTACAGGTTGTTTTTTCTCTCCTGAGTGCCGAAGGCCAAAATATAGTATATGTGTAACCCGTACCCATGGCCAAGTGCAGCGTCTGGCAACCGGGATCCCTCTAACTTATACACAGACAAGACAACAGGCCACAAGTTGGCATAATAATAGGCATCACCCCTGGCAATGGGGAAAATACCTGGCTCAGCAGTCTGAAGGGGTCGGGGGTTAGGGTACAAAATAAGCCCTAGCCCTCTGGGGAAAAGCTATCTGACCTATGCTACCTACTGGGGAACCCTATCCCCACACGCTTTTCATAATTCTAAACTGTAGACTGCTTTAGGAACATATATATGACATTGATATGCATTTCACAAACCCCAAAACTACATACCCTAAACTTCAAAAGCAGAAAAAAATGCTTAACATTTTTAGTTAAACATTTCTAATACCCAAAATACTCTAAAAGAGAGGACTCAAATAAGCCATAACATCATCTTCTTGTCTTCTTTTCTTCTTTCAGGAACACCTGCAAAAGAAAGCATTCCAAAACACATCCTGCAAAAAAAACACAGTGACAAAAACCTCAAACCAGCAGATACTATCCAATCCCAGAAAGATTTTAAGGGCTTTTCTATTAAGTCTTTACTCTAGGGGAAAAAGTCCTGAGTGCACAAGGCACTCCATGCAAGAAAAGTTTCTATAGGCCGAAGCCTGGGAAAAATGATCTTGGACAGGCTTGACGCCTGCTGACATTGCAGTCCAGATACCAGGAGTGTATTGTTTAGAATAACAGTTCCATGGACATCTTCACTTATGTTCCACGTTTAATAAACATAAAAAGTCAAAGAGTACATTCTACGCCTTACCAGACTCTAGGTGCACGTAGACAATCTAGATCACCTCTCTGGATCTGGACTGGATTTCTCCTCCATCTGAGCTGAAGAAAATCTTCGGATCATGCTCTTCCACACTACCTGCTGGATATGATCTGGATCTGCCAGTAGAGCTGCACCGATGTTGTTCTCAGCTGATTGGCACTTGGCCGGAGATGTGCACCACTAAAGCTGCACCCACGTTGGTCTCCTCCGCTTGGCACTTAGAAGGAGACATGCACTATTAAAGTTGCACCCATGTCTCTGTGGCTGACTTTCAAATCAGCACAATGCTGGAGTAGTGGCACTCAAGGGTAGTACCACTCAGGGTGGGGGGCATAGACTATTTCCCCATCTGGACGAGTCATTCACTTGTTATGCACTGTCTCTTTGTCAGCTTTGTCTATTACTCTGACTGAATCAATGTAGAGGGTGTGACCTAACTTCCAAAATTTCAGACTGTCATGGCACAGTTTGAGTCTCATAAACTTATTCACATGAGGTCTGGTGGAAGCACTGGCTTCTTCCCATAGCCATGTAGCTCTGTTTTCTTCTATGGCCTCCCATATCTGCCTTGCAAAAAATGAATAGGTTTGTCCATACTCGGCCTCAGCCCTGCATCTAAGTAGATGTTCCTCCTTGCTGCTTTTGGGCAGACTCAGACCAGTGGCCTGGCTTGGGCATGTCCAGACCTGGTCAAGCCAGCTATGGATGTTCTGGACAGGGGAAAAAGCAGTCCATCCCTATACTTTCCACAACTTCTGAGCCTCGAACAGTCTTTTGTGGCTCATTTGCAATTGGGGCCACTGGCAGACCATTCTCACTGTCAGTCACCTTACCAACTTGCTCCAATTCTGCCTGTTCCACAGATTCTGCCCAGACACCGTCCATTCCTCACTGCATTTGGAGCCTGGTGTCTCCCAGTGCAAAGCATCTTCGATTTCATCTGCTCCGACTAAACTCGGACTGGAGCCTACTGCCCACAGATCTTTCCAGCTTTTCTGGAGTGGAAAAGATAATTTCTTCCTGCCCCTGCAAGTTACTCTAAGTCACACCCTCAAAAAACTCTTTAGCTTCTCTGGTTCCTGTTTGCATTCAACCTTTTGCTGCACTGTACAGATTGGGCCCTCTACTAGAGTCCACATTGGAGCTAAACAGATTGCCTTTGCTTTTGCTTGCACAACGCCACCTTCCATCCACATCCCATACTGCCTCCTGCAGTCTCTACAGTGTGAAACCATGAGGACATCCCTCTCAATTCTCAAACAAACTACACAGATGTTAACTGGGAAGTTCAGTAAAGCAACATTTGTTAGGGCTCCTTCACAATTATAAAGCTGTTCATATTGGGTAAGTTCTTTCTCGTTGGTCGATCCACACTCTGGCATGAGGGGATAACCTGACTGTCTGGTTGTCTTTTTTTCCTGCAAAGAAGAAACACACACGTCCACAGTTATTGCTCTGCTCTGTGCATTTAGAACACTGATCTGACTAAGTTACTCTGCAAAAGTCTGTTTGCTCTCAGTACTGCTGAAACATGCTGCCTGAATTTGCACATTTGATTCAAATACTTTCTGCACATTTACTGTTTGGTACCACGAGGCCCCCTACTCAGCATGGCGTTTGATTGTTTGTGTACTTTCTGCAGATTATGCCCTACATGGCCACAGAAAATCTGTCTGTATCACGCACACTTTGCTCTAATTTGCATTTGGCTCTGAACACAGTGTTTTCTCTTTCTATGCACAACCATTGCAATTTCACTTTTAGAAAAATCAGCACAGTCTTTCAATCTTTGCACACTTTTCTCAATTTTGTTTAGTACTGGGGGCTGCCTGGTGGCATGAAGGGTTGAGGCATCATGCCTTACCTCCTGCCACACTGTTGACCCATGTTCTTGGTGCGAATGGGTCACCGGGGGTTGGCCAGGCTAGGAGAGGATTGAGCATCCAGAGGACAGCTCTCTTCTCCCAGGGAGGGAGGGAGGGACACGGAGGCCAGCACACCTCTGACACATAGCGGTGGCTAGATGTCAGAGCACCTGGGTTCCATATGTGAGAGAAGGGGTGGAGCAGTGGGCTGGCGTGCTATGGGCGGAAGAGTACATAGATTGGCCATTCACTGACACCACATTGCTCCACTTCTGGGAGAGGGTCCAGGAGAAAAAGAGGATGAGAATAGCTTGGGTGGTTGGATGACCCCCCAACCCCTACAGGTGCCACCCCTGTAACTGTGCAGCCACCTCCAGAACTGGATCTGTGTCGGCGGGTTGAGGGATCCCCGCATCCCCACCATTGGGGGCAAGCCGTGGAAGAAGACAGGAAGGTGAGCTGCAAAGAGATGGACAGGGCTGGGGGGTTGGTGAGAACATGGGCCACCCAAGACGGGGAGAAATCAAGTACAAAAAAAAACTTTTTTGGTACTGCCCATGGCTACACTACAGCTTGTTTGCTTGCTACTGGCTACAGCTACTACAACTCAGTCCCCTTTTCATTCTTTTTAATAGTTTGCATTTGTTCAGTCCTTGCTGACTTTAGCTTTAGATCTATTGCTTTTACACACAGTTTATTTACTTTGGCTTAGATGCACTCACGAGTAGCTGGTTCCCTCTATGGATGTTTCGTGGTCTGCTGCTGAATTTGAAGCTGGCTTGGGGGTTGGTTGGGCTGTCCAGCCCACGAGTCAGCACTGTGCACACCGTGATCACTACTTTTGCAGTCACTAGTTGGGAGAAGTTGTGCAAATGCCAGGAGCCTTAGCAACAAGATGGAAGATCTGGAGGCTGTCATGGTACAGTCAGACCTGGACATTGTGGCCATCACTGAAACCTGGTGTAATGATAACCATGACTGGGAGATGGCCATACCTGGCTACAACATATTCAGAAGAGACAGAGCAGGCAGGAAGGGAGGAGGAGTGGCACTGTATGTGAAAATGACATAAGGGCCACACAGATCCAGGAGGAACAAAATGGGGAGAGATACTGTTGGTTAAGCTGGAAAGGAAAATGGGCCAGCCATCCACACAGGTGTGGTCTATAGACCACCAGCCCAGGAGGAAGAAACAGATAGGAGCTGATGCTAGCCATCCAAGGATGGCAGACAAGAAAGTGAGAGTAGTACTGGTTGGAGACTTCAATATACCAGAGCGTGGACTGGAGCATCCCAGCAGCAGCATCAACTAGAGCAGATTTATCCTGGACTCCCTTCAAGTGCCTTCCTCAAGCAACTGGTCATGGAACCAACTCAGCGGAAGGCAATACTGGACCTTGTCTCTCAAACAGGGACAGTGTGATGGGGGTAACAGTGGGGGAGCACCTGGGTAACAGTGACCACCAGTCATTGTGGTTTGAAATCACAAAAAAGCAGAACCAAACCACACAAAAACACGTATCCTGGATTTTAGGGGGCAGACTTTGGGAAAATGGGGAGATACTTGGAAGAGGCATTAAGGGAATGGGACAGGAATCAGGGGTTGAGAAACAGTGGGCAGTATTTAAAATGGGGATTATAAGAACAACAGAATTATGCATTAGCAGGTTAGCAAGAGGAAAGGAAGAGGAGACCATTATGGTTTTCAAAGAGGTAGCAAAAGAAAGTGAAAGCCAAAAGATTGCATTCAGGCAATACAAAAGACACAGGCAGAAGGGGATAGGGAGAAGTACCAGGAGAAACAAAGGAGGCAGGGAAGTCAGTAAGGAAGCCAAAGCTCAGACAGAAGAACACATTGCAAAATCAGTGGGTAAAGGGACAAAACCTTTTACAGGTACATAAGTGAAAAAGAAAGACAAAGGAGGATAGTGAGACTGAAGGGGAGGATGGGAGCGTGGAGGATGACAACAGTAAAGCTGACATATTGAACAGGTATTTCTGCTCAGTCTTTACTAAGGAAGAGGGGTAATGGGTCTGAAGGAGTACAAGGGGTGAGAATGGTGCAGAAATGGACACAAGTCCCTTTACGAGAAAGGGTCCTGAAGGAACTAGAAGTAACAAGAGCTGATAAAGCAATGGGGCCAGATGGGGTGCACCCAGGGTCCTAAAGAACTAAGAGAGGTGGTGGCTGAACCTCTGGCTATCCTGTTCAGCCAATCACTGGAAACAGGGGAGGTACCCAAAGACTGGAGGACAGCAGATGTAGTCCCCTTATACAAAAGTGGGAACAAAGAGGAAGCAGGGAGCTACAGACCAGTCAGCCTCACCTCGGTAGTGGGAAAGATCATGGAAGCACTACTGAAGGAGAGATTGGTGGAACATCTGGTTGTCAATGGACTACAGGACCCAAGGCAGCATGGTTTCACCAGGGGAGGTCATGTCAGACCAACCTCATTGAATTTTTTGACTGGGTGACTAGGGAGGTGGATCGGGGAGGGCAGTGAACATGGCCTATCTGGACTTCAGCAAGGCCTTTGACACTGTGCCACATAGAAGACTATTACACAAACTGGGGAATATGGGTGTGGGCAGGACAGTAGTGTGGTGGGTAGGTAACTGGCTGGGTGGCAGGACACAGAGGGTGGTGGTAAATGGCTGTCACTCCACAGAGGGAAGAGTGACCAGTGGGGTACCACAGGGATCAGTGCTGGGACCGGTCCTATTCAACATCTTCATCAGTGACATTGCACAGGATCTAGAGGCAGAATTTCACTGTTAAGCTGATGACACAAAGCTCTGTAACAGAGTAGACACACCAGAGGTGTAGACAGAATGAGAAGGACCTGCAGAAACTTGAAGAATGGTCAAGGGTTTGGCAGTTGAAATTCAATGCAAAGAAGTGCAAGATAATGCATATGGGGCACAAAACCCTGGCACAATATATCAGTTGGGGGTGAGGATATAGCATGCACCAAGCAGGAAAGGGATCTTGGGGTTGTCATCTCTGATGACCTCAAGGTAGGAAACAGTGTGACAAGGCATCAGGTAAAGCAAATAGGATGCTGGGATGTATAGGCAGGGGCATCACCAGCAGGAAAAAGGAGGTCATAATTCCGCTATACAAGACACTAGTGAGGCCCCACCTGGAGTACAGTGTACAGTTCTGGAGACCATACCTACGTAAGGACATAGACAGGTTAGAGAAGGTTCAGAGGAGGGCAACAAAAGATGGTGCATGGGTTGCATCACAAGTCCTATGAAGACAGGTTGAAGGAACTGAACATGTACTCCCTGGAGGAGAGGAGGGAGAGAGGGGATATGATAGAGACATACAAGTATCTTACAGGGAGGAACAGGGTGCAGAAAAACACTATTTTTAAGCGAAAAAGATGTTTCAGGACTAGAGGGCATGGGATGAAGTTGGAGGGAGGACGATTCAGAGGAAACATGAGAAAGAATTTCTTCACAGAACGGGTGGTGGACAAGTGGAACACCCTGCCAGAGGAAGTGGTGGGGGCTGAAACAATCACGGGATTTAAGAATGCATGGGATAGACATAAAGGAATTCTAGAGGTCAGGGGTAAGGGGAAATAGACTTCTAGGAAAACAAACTGAACTTACAAGCTCAAATGGGGAGACTAGGTGGGCCATAGGCCCTTATCTGCCGACACTGTCTATGTATCTATGTATCTATGTAAGTCCAGTTTTAACTTTAGAATTCAAAAATACCAAAGTCCAAAGTTTTTCTCCTGTGTGATGGTGCAACTGCTGCTGCTCTGCACTTATTTGTGTGCTCCTCACACTCTCTCTCTCTCTCTCTCCTCTCGAACACCCCTCTGGCACTGAGACTCCAGGCAATGGGCAGGACTTGATTGTGTTTGACCAATCTCATGATGCCATGCAAATGAGTTGAGCTGTCTCTCATGCTCACTCTCCTTCACAACAATCTTCGAGTAGGCAATTTTAAACAGTAAACTGAACATTTTTTTCTCAGCTTGAAATTTCAATGGGCAGAAGTGTTTTTTAGGCAATTTGGCATAGTTGTTTGTACATTTACTCTAGTGACTCCCCCATTTTACATGAGATACACTTGAAACTTTCTGGAGACTTGGGCACAAATGTTCTTTTTGTCCACGACAACTTTTAAACTTGAAATTTCAACTTTTATGTTTTAAGCACTTTGTATGGCAGGGGCACACATTGACCAATTCAACAGTCTTAAGAACTTTGCATTGCAGCTTTTATAGCATACAATCAGCACATTTTTTCACATAGCCTCCAGCAGAAAAATTCCTCTCAGAAACACATGCAGCACAATTCCTTGGATGGCGCTTTACTGGGCACAATTTTACTTTGGCACAGATTTACTTGTCCTTAGCACAACGATTTCTGTTATGGGGGCACCACCACCAGACAGAAAGACCATAGACATACAGTACCCTCAACATTTGCACTGACAAGGCAACCTTTTTCCTCTCCTCCAAGATCTTTAGACAATCCCCCAATTTTGCAACCCATACCCCGGCCAACAGCAGCATCTGGTAACTGGGACACCCCTAACTTGTACACAGACAAGGCAACATGCCACAAGTTGGCATAACAATAGGCATCACCCCTGGCACTGGGCAAATACCTGGCTCAGCAGTCTAGAGGGGTCAGGGGGGTTAGAGTACAAAATAACATTTTATATTTGCTCCAGGTTCTGGGAGAGATACCAGGGCTATGCTAGGTCTAACTTCTGAGGGGGCCCATAACAATTTATACTCAGGAAACACAGATATAATGTTCAATACTGAAAATGGGATTGTACAGTAAGGCTTTAGTCGCAAAAGTTGGTAAAAAATGAAGAAAGGGATGGTCCCTCAGGTTTGGTACTGCACACACAGGAGTAAGACACTTTTCTTTTCCAGAACAACAACTGTTTGGGCACTTTAGAACATGTTTTCCCTCACACACACATTCAAACTGTCCATCCCTCTGTACTAGGAATTTCTGGACTTTTACTTTTCAAAAAGTGTGTATCTTGTGGTAAGTGTCACACACTTAAACAACATTTCAATGAACTCCTCCTGATGTGATGAACTTTGTTAGCATGCCAAGTTTAACCTGGTACTCATACGTGAACCAGTTATCCCTGAATGAAGAATAAACTGGGGTTATGCCCAATCTGTCCCCATGCCCAGTCTCTGCCATTCCTTCTGGGTTACACCAAAATGATCCTTCATTTCCCACAAAATGCTAAAGGACTCCCAAACTTTAAACTTGAATATTCAGTGCATTTTTGTGGTGATGTAGTGGCCCTGACATGTGCACTCTAACCTTATCTCTGGGCACATACACCTCATACCAACTCCCACAAACAGTCCCATGAACCTATACACATGGATTTGTTTGTCCCTTTGATACAGACATGGAAACATGAAGAAAAACATCTCTTCCCTTTACTGTTAGCTTGTCATAGCTTCAACTGCACACTCTTTCTTTCTGGGCAGCTGACACTCTTCAAGATATTCAGGGGATTGCCCCTTGAATCTGCAGAAACTGAAGTCCCTCTCACTGCTCTGTGGAAATGACCCACTGGGATCCTGCAGGCAAATGGTCTCTACCACTTCTTCTGGTGCTGCTGGGTATCACACACCAGGGTGAGAAACTGCCAGAGGTCCTTCACCTAGTCTCAGAGAAGACTGGCAGGCACCTCTCCACTCTGAGCGCTGCTGCTCACTCAGAGCTCCACTTCACATTACTGCTGACTACATACTACTCTGAACTCCTGTTTGAACATTCTAAACTGACCCCTAGCAGCTGATTCTAAAGTGGCTTATGCTGCTGTGAGAATTCTAAATGACATAATTCTTTCTCTGCTCAGCCTAGTTGAGTAAAGAATGATGTAATCTGTAAAGAGCTCCTAATAAGCCCCTTACCAGCAGCCCACTACTTTTCTATGGCTAACCTGATGGGATTCTAGTAACCCCAGGGGATTGGGTGGTTACATATGCATTAAAGTATAGTGTTTACCCTGGTAGTAGGTTTCCCACTGTGAGTTGGGGTTGGATGGTGGCTTTGTTATCCTTTAGTCCTGCTGTTCCCTCTCTCCTTATGGAAGTCATGTAGCATGCCTCTGTCTGCTATCAGTTACCAGTTGCTGTCAGTCAGTCTTTGTGTTCACCACCTATTTCACAGTACATTTGGCTTCTTCCTAAGGTATGTTTCACCTAAAGGAATTATGCTCCCACAGTACCTCTAGGGGTGGATTCCTCCTCAAGAGGATACCTTTGCCTTCATGTTACCCTGGGAGGGTGGTAGTCCCTCATGGGATAGAGAGGGTGAATGGCCAAAGTATCCATGTAGAACAGTCAAACAACACACTTATTCTACTATCTTCAGACTATCAATGTTGTACAAGCATAACTCCTCGCTTAGATTGCATATACCCACTGAACCAGCTGGGACTCAGTAACAGGCTTAATAATTGCACAGGAGGAAGTGGTAGGGCAAGGGGCAATGGGAGGTGAAGGCAATAACTCCAACTAGACAATAGGTCCCAGGGTGGGATAGGTAAAACAGGGCAGATGGGATGGATCAATGGTCTTTTTCCACCAACATGTTCTATGTTTCTCTGTGTGGCTACCTTGATCCTTCTCTCCAGTAGAGGCCCATTGTCCTCAATTGTGTATACTAAGCAGAAGTAATTCTTTATGACATTTGCTTTCTGCTATACATCTCCTGCTACCACCTCCCCTCAGCTAGCCTGACAGTCCCCTCTCCCATCACTTTCCTTTTCTCCTGAATATACATTAACAATTATTTTCCCCTCCCTTCATGCACTTGGCCATCTGCAACTCTGTGTCTGCTTTGCCCTCCTGTCTGCCACCCTCACGTCCTTTATTCTGGTCTGGTATTCCTCCCATTTATCCCTCCCATTCCCCTTTTACATTATGAAGGCTTGTTTTTAGCCCTCACAGCTTCCCTTACTTCCTTTGAGAATCAGATTGGCCTTTTGTATTTTTTTCTTTTGGTGACCTTTCTTTCACAAGAGTCACTCTCCTTGAGAATTACTCCCTTGATCTCCCCCACTTCTCCACTCCCTCAGTCTGGTCTATATCCATAATATATATAAGCCAGTTGCACAGCTTTCTGAAACAAGCTCCCTCTCCAGCTGAGGAATGCTTCTATCTTGCAAGTTTTAAAATCTAGTCTTTCCAACTACCTTAGGACACACTGTATTTGTTTTGGTCTAGTATCCCCTGTTACTGACCATGGTCATGCTGCATAACAATACTTATTCTCCTTATTTGCTGTTACTGGAGATGTTGCAGAGTTTTAGTTCACCAGCGAAGTTCTGGTGAAATCAGCAAATCTGCTTCCCTGATTAACTTTGCAAATTTATGCCATTTACTGAGACATTTGCCTGTTCTCACTTTTCCTCCATTTTCAATCAATCAAACTTTATTTAACCAGGCTATGCACCTTTGAGCAGGCTCATTTACAAGATGGTCCTGGAAGACATAGAGGACATTACCAATACAATGGCAGTTATACAGACGATACATAAACACAATAGTGACATTACCAATACAATGGTAGTTATACAGACGATACATAAACACAATAGTGACATTACCAATACAATGGCAGTTATACAGACGATACATAAACACAATAGTGACATTACCAATACAATAGCAGTTATACAGACGATACATAAACACAATAGTGACATTACCAATACAATGGCAGTTATACAGACGATACATAAACACAATAGTGGCATTACCAATACAATGGCGGTTATACAGATGATACATAAACACAATAGTGCATCTAACAAGTAAGAAGGTCAAGAATTGTTATCTGTTTATGTGCCACTTTGCAACACCTGACAACACGCACATGCCTATTACAGAGTACATATAAATCATCCCAGGATGGATACAAAGTTATTCATGATACAACTGTATAAACATAGCAACCCGAAAAATACCTATGCAGTACCTTACGCTGGGAGGGGAAGGGAGTGCAGGGAGAGAGGGAGTAGGGGGTTGTAGAAAAAGGTGTGCAGGGGAGGTTGGAGAGAGTATGGGGAGGGACAGAAAGAGGTAGAGGAGGGGTTGTGGGAGAAGTGCGGGGAACGGGATAACTGCTCAAGTGCAGGGAGTTGCCAACTGTAGGATCTGGGCAATTATTGATGGCATATGCTTTGTCTATGAGCTTCACCTGCCACTTCACTTTAAAGTGAAGTTTTCTCAATCCAAGACTACTGATAAACAAGTGCCTCTATTGCAATAGGTGCTGGGACTTTAGGTGTGTGTTGCTCACTGGTGCCTAGGTGGCTGCCCTTTTTCCCCCTGCTAACTCAAGCTTGATGTAGCTGACACATAGTGACTGTTTCATCAACAGGGTTACAGTAGGTATATAGAAAACTAGGGATTTGGTGCTCCTTAATTTGACATGGGGGAAGTGTAACATGGGGAGGAAGGGGTGAAAATGGTTGTTAGATCAGCTGGTATTTTTTGTGACGCTTTACGAACTTCAGCATAAACTTTTGCACCATTGGATGTCATAGGCTCATTACTAGGAGTAAACCCAGCTGTAGGATTATGGGGTCTTTTGTATTTGGCTATATATATCCATACTAAGCCATCCCCTGCATCAACAGCACTACCTTTCTTTTAGGGCTCAAATGGGGATATCCATATCATTGTCCCCATGGATGTTGATATCCTCCTCCAGAGCTGTGTCCTCATCTGCATCACTTTTTCAGGCCCTGTCTCCATCTCATGGCCCACATTTTTAAATTCAGTCATTTGTGACTGCTTAAGATCTCCCTCCTGTGACTCATAGTCCATCTCCATGCTTTCATTGGGGAATATGGGGCAGTCTCATCAGGATCCTGAACCAACTATTGTCCAGTCACTCCTCCTCCTTGGCACCTTTTGAGGCACTTGTGGCAGACTTGGTGATCCCTGGGTGGGGGGGAGGAGGCCCCCGAATCCTGGCCAGTTCGGCTTGAAGTCTAGCAACCTCCTGCAGCCCACAGGGGCACAAGCAGATGGGGGCAGCACCACAGTCTCCAGAAAGATTACCTGAAAACTGCCACTCTACAGCCACTGCACTGCACCATTCCCAGCATATCTAATACCCTGCCCATTTGTGTTTTTGCTTACTTGTTACTTCAAACCCTTTTTCATGCCCCTACCCTAGATAGGGTGTTACACCTATTCTCTAATTTTTGTGTGACCCTTACGTACTACAAACCCTTTTATACCATTACCCTAGATAGGGTGTTTCACTTATTCCCTAATTTTTGTATGCCTCTAACTCTCCCCACTCACGTGCAATGTGAGCTTCAACATTAGTTTAACAGTACACCTACCATGGTTGTGAGAGATGTGACAGTTGTCATATCTCCCCCCATCTATTTGCAATTAACAATTAACCAAATAATGCCAGATAAGATAAGCTGATCCTAGATTAGGTTCACCTCACCCTCTACCCCACACTCATCTTATACTCAATCTAAATATGAGCTGACACCAGAAGGGGATTAGCTGGAATCCCCTACCAACTAGTTACTATAATTATTTGGCTAACTAAGTCAGGATATTATCAGCTGACCCAAGGAGGTGATCAGCAACAAACCCCATAATATGTTTAGCTGTGCTCTAAGGAGTCAATTAATTACAAGCTAAAATTGACCATTAAACTAAACAGTCGGTACATTAACTAACTTAGCTACCTACTATAGGGAAGGGAAAGGGAACATTGTTTAACCAGGAGTAGCACACTAAGCTGAAGCTTGTTTCCAGATGAGATCTGGGAGCACAAGAAAGCTAAGTGACTTGCTCAGGATCACACAGTATGCATCTAGGTAGCTGTGGGATTCTAACCCAGGTCTCCAGATCTGCAGCTCAGAGTCTTAACCCACTGAGCTATTCTGCCTTAAATACAGCTAGGTTATATTTTCAATGTAAGATAATTAATACAATAGGGTAGCGATTAACAGCAACTACCAGAAGTAAACAAGTAGGAGCTATTTTACATCATACAGTGACATTACGTGTACTGAAATTACTGCAGTACACTTACATAGTAAACAGGAACTGTCTAATACACAGCTGGATGCAATACTGAGCTATGGGGAACAGCATGGCTGGCCATACAGCTTCTTCATGGCTGACTCCAGGCAGATTCTGATTTGCCCTTATGCTACCACCCTTAAGAGATCAGACTGTAGTGGAGGACTGCTTGGGACATGTGTTAAAATAGGAAGGTAGAAAGTGAAAGCCACTCCCCCTTCATCCCCACACAGTTCCCTATTGGAGCAGGGGCTGTCAGTCCAAAAGTGAGGAAATGAGAAATGACAGTCCCAGCTACACTGAATCAGGTAGCCCAGCAGCAGAAAAGCAGGCTAGCAAGGTCCAATAAGGAGCCGGCTGGCCCAATGGAGATCTCTCCACAGAACAGCAACTGCTGGCAGCACACAGAATCCTTCACAAGTGCAAGTTTGAAAGGCTCTCCGCTGAAGCCACACCCCCTTCAGCCCCACACAGCTCCCAACTGGAGCAGGGGCTGTCAGTCCAAAAGTGGGGAAATGAGAAGTGGCAGTCCCAACTACATTGAATTGAGTAGCCCAGTAACAGACAAACAGGCTAGCAAGGTCCAACAAGGGGCCATCTACCTCAATGGAAATCTCCCCACAGAACATCAACAGCTGACAGCACACAGCAGAAAGTTCACTAAATAATTCACAAACCAAATGTTTTCAACTTCCCACACCACTAGCTATGACCCTACTGTGTTAGCTTACTTTGATTAAGGTTTGGATATATATTTACCTTTACAGGTTCTTTTGTCATTGTTTTGTTTTAGTGTATATTTTAACTTGCTGTGATTAATGTTTGGATGTACTTGCCTTTACAGTTTTTTTGTTGTGTATATTTTACCTTGCTGCGATTACTGTTTGGATGTAATTACCTTTACAGGGTTTTTTTTGTTGTGTATATTTTAGCTTGCTGTGATTACTGTTTGCATGTACTTACCTTTACAGTTTGTTTTTTGTTGCATATATTTTAGCTTGCTGTGATTACTGTTTGAATGTGCTTACCATTATGTTTGTTTTTTGGCTTGTGTGTTGTTAGCCTGTATGTAACTATTACTGCCAGAGTATGTTAACCTCTTTCTACTGCTGTCCTCCCTGGGACACCCATGTAAACCAAATGTTGCCTCTTATGGAATTATCCTGGTTACAGTAATTTGCAAATAAATACATTTCTTACATAAGAATCCAGACTACAGTGCCAATGATATCCATGAAAAGGGGAGGTGTTGTAAGTGCGCCTGAGCCTCAAATTCTGAAAGCCCATGAAATACATTTGAAATTAGATATTTGGTTTATCTACATGTATCAGTAGTTTCAAGATATAATTATTTAAATCATGGGAAAATTAAATTATGGGATCAAACATTTCATGGAACCTTAAGACAGAAAGTGATGTCACTGAGGGGCAAGCTGTGCTTAACAACATTCAACTTGCCCCTCAGTGTCATCACTTTGTGTCTCAAGGTTCCATGAAATGGCTGATTCTGTCATTTAATTTACTGATGATTTACATAGTTATATCTCCAGACTGTATACACCTACAGTTAAGCCCAATATCTCATTTCAAATGTCTTTTCATGGGCTTTCAGAGTTTGATGGACTCAGGCCAGTAACACATTCCCATTTAAGCATCTTATTGCTGTCCGTTCAGTCATTTGTCCTGAAGGCCAGATTCCTAGGTTGTGGTAGTAATAGAGTTTATTTATTTCAGGCACCTATCCCCATATGCTCAGGGCGCCCTTACAACATATAAGACTAACAGCATTTAGGAACATAAAAACAAATACAATACATATAAAATCAATAAATACAATCCTTTCAAATGATTGGGTGTGTGATTGTTATCCCTGCAGCTCAGTACCATAGGAAGACTCCATGCCACTGGCAGACATCACCAGTGTGAGGGGCTAAGAGATCTCACTGATTAGCGGTTGAGCAGCTGGGGTGAAATTAAAGAACTAACCCCCTCTGTGAAGAATAAGCTGGTAACTTCATCTAAAGTTAGGGTAGTGACATCAGTGGCACAGGAGTGAAGCTTGAGTGCCTTTATGTCGCCATACAAATGAGGGGTGAAATTACCTGTGAGTTCTTCACAGAACTACTGTTTTATTAGGGATGGGAGAACCTCAAATGGTTCTGAGCTTCTAAAAGATTCTGATAAGCAGAATAGATTTGGATCCTTATCTGGACCTTCTCCGAACCTTTTATGACCTTTATTTTTGTATGGCAACCGTATGTTAAAAAATCGTGTTAAACTGCTTTTAATCAACATATCTGTAGAAAAAAACATTTAAACCACTGTTTAGTAGTAGAGAATGCTCTCTAATATTATATTTCTGACATTTAAGAAAGTAATACTAATACTGTTAGTGTATAAGTTATATTATTAACAGTAGTGATTTCTATTTCTCAACAGGTACAAACAGGTACCAGATGTGGTTTAGACAGTTAAGTGATGAAGAAGAAGCCAGGAACACAAAAACAGCACCAGGCCTGGGCAGAGGGCAGCCAGTCAGACAGAGATAGTCAGTCAGCTTCCACTTCAAGACTGCAGTCTGCTATTACCCCTACCTACTAAAATCAGAGGAAAACCAGAAGTAGTCTACTAGCACTGAGATCAATATGGTTAAGGCACATTTACCAAAAATGACTGCTTAGAAAAGAATGAGAAAGTGACTGTGATGACAAGAAAGTCCCAGACCAGATATTTAGTTTGCAAATAAATGGTCACCTCCTGAGTCTGATTTTTATGTTGGCTCAAGCTTGCATGGCAGCCAACATCTTGTGATAGTAGCAGATTTGGAGGTGTGGTCACTGTGGGCAAATGCAGGGCACGCACCAGTAGGTACATCCCTCATTCCCCAATAAGTCAACATGCAGATGCTTACAGCAGCAGCAATATGTAAAGTGATAACCACATCTAAAAAAAGTGCCATTGCAATGAGAGGCAAGCTCATCATGAAGCGGCACAATAACATGCTCCCGACGTGCCTTTATTGGTGAAGTATTTCAATAAACATGGCGGCACTGACTGCCACAGTGCACAATGCCAACTTCAGGGGTGCCCAGTTCCCCTGTTGGCATGCTAAATAACCCTCCCAAGATTGTGTGGCACACTGGGAGCCCACCCCAATGTGCCTCCCCATGATGAAAGCCGACATTGTCGGCATGTTGAGGCCCCGCCCCTATTCTGTGCCACACTTGGGAGCCCACTCAAGTGTGGCAACATCACCCCAAAAGTCATGGCACACACTGGGAGCCCACCCCAGTATGCAGAACACTTTTTATATGCCTGTGGAAAAAGAAAACTGTCCTCGGTGTCCCCCCCCCAAGTACCTAAAAGAAAGAAAACAGTCCCTCGCTCTGGGGTCCCCTCCCCCAAACTGCAGCCATCCTATGTGCACCTCATCTCCCCACACCCCCCTCATCCCATACTTACCTCTGGAGTCTGGCACGATGATCTTCGGTGGACCAGGAACACATCTGCACTCTTCAAAGCCATCCGCGAACTGAAGAAATGACAGTAAGCTGTGTATATCTCAGCCATTTTTTGGAATTTTGCCTCCAGATTTTCAACATGGGGTGCTTGGGACCCCACCTTTTGAACACATGCACTGTCATCTCGTTACTCAGACCCAAAAGGTAATTTTGCAGTCACTGTGCAAAATCACCTTTTGGGACTGATTAACAAAATGACAATGCAACTGTTCAAGAGGTGGGGTCCCAAAAACCCTATCTTGCAAATCTGGTGGAAAAAGCCCAACAAATTACTGTATTACGAGCCTGCATTATGCAGTTTCAGTGCACATGCATACCTTTGACAATGTTTAACACTTTCACTCCAGATTTTCAACATTGCCTTTTTTTCACATCTCCTTATGAACAGTACAGCCGTAATTTTTCACATCCTGCCCAAAATGTGTTTCTGTGCATGTGGCAAACAATGGCATGGACGGTGTGTGTGAAATCAATGTTTTAGACACATTAACAAAATCACAGTGAGACTGTTCATGAGTGGAGGTCCTAAAATGCTTATGTTGAAAATTTGGAAAAACAAATACCCCAAATAATTGCATTATGTGCGTGTACTGCACAGTTTCTATGCACGCTCATGATGTCACCAATTTTTCATAGTTTCACTTCAGATTTTCACCACTGTCATTTTTGTACACCTCCTTATGAACAGTACAGCTGTCATTTTTCACATCCTGCCCAAAATGTATTTTTATACATGTCACACAACGGCACGGTTGCGGTGGAAAATCAATGTTAGGACCACATTAACAAAATTACAGTGACACTGTGTCATGACCTGAGTTCCCAAAATGCCTATGTTGAAAATTTGGTTAAACAAATTCCCCAAATAATTGCATTATGGCCATGCATTGCACAGTTTCTACACATGCTCATAATGTCACCAATTTTTCATATTTTTGCTCTAGATTTTCAACAATGCTATTTTTTACATCTCCTCATGAACAGTGCAGCTGTCATTTTTCACATCCTGCCTGAAATGTGTTTTCGCACCTGTGCCACCAAAATACACAGTCACTGTACGAAATCACCTTTCGGCAAACAAACTAATAATGCCACTGTTCATGAGGTGGGGTCACAAATGGCCTATGTTGCAAATATAGAGTGACAATACCAACAAATGCCCTCAGCATGAGGGTTTCCAAGTGCAGTGCCCCACCCAATACAGACCGACAGGCGTCAGGGGTATGAGTTGGCATTGTCAGCTGCAATGCTCACACCATTCCACTCCCCCACTCTGCAGCCAGTGACAGGTGTCGAGATGTGCCTTAGACTCTTCGGCCCCAACATTCACCCCCATTGTCCTACATGGCTCCCATGTCAGTATATTCTATTATGGAGTTGGGTGAGTGTAAGACCCAAAGACCCAAAGACCCCAAGGCACATCGTGGCAGTTGGTCTCTGCGAGGTAGCATGAGGTGAAATGGCATGAGTGTTATGGCCAATCGCCCAAAGGCACACCTCAGTGCCTGTCACTCTCTGCATGGTGTGGCTGGGGTGGGCATCAGTTCATTACTTTGCTGCCAATCCTATTGTGCATCTCTCTAACTCCTGCACTACCAATGCCAGTGCCAGCAAGCCAACATTCAGCATTGACAAATGCTTGTTTAGAAGGGGATAATAGTGTGCTTAAATAATTGTACTTTAGTTTGTAGTAGTATTACCACTATTACTGGGGGAAAAACAGAGCTAGCAGCATTTATAAATGTGGTTATTTAATTGTGTGCATTTGGGTAAATTATCTCCTTAGAATGACAAAGCGATTGTATGTGAGAGAACAGGGACTTGTCTGCCACAGTTGCTACCAGTATGTAATGATGTGAACATGATGTACAGGCTGTACCTCCCACCCACTCCCGGGATGACGATGATGAAGTTGAAAGGCAGGCAAGTCCCAGATCTCTATTTTTTTTAAAAACAGTCTCCTGAGTCTGACTTTTTGTAGAAGGGGACAGTATGGTTTTTGTATGTCAGCATTTATTTTAGCATAGCAACAGATCTTGTTATGGAATGCAATGCAAAGCAATGTGAAGGAACAAGAGCACGAGGCAGTTCAAAGTGACCATTTCACCACTGCTACTACTACCACTGCTAACAGAGGAGAAAAACTGCTACGGTTATATAAGAAATGATTATTCTGAGGTGCATTACGTAATAAAATAAATGATCTTGTCAGAATGAAAAAGTGACTGTGTGTGAGAACAGGGACTTGTCTGCCACAGTTGCTACCAGTACGTGATGACATGAGCATGATGTACTGGTGGTACCTCCCACCCACCCCCAGGATGACAATGATGTGGTTGAAAGGCAGGCAAGTTCCAGATCTCCATTTTTTAAAACCAGACTTCTGAGTCTGACTTTTTGTAGAAGAGGTCAGTGTGGTTTTTGTATGTTACCTATTGTTTTAGCATAACAATGGGTCTCAGTATGGAATGCAACATGAAGCAATGTGAAAGAACAAGAGCATCAGGCAGTCCCCACTGCTACTAATACCACTACTACTGGGGGGTGGATCAGAGCTATGGTTATATAAGAAATAATTATTCTTAGGTGTATTACGTAATAAAATAAATGATCTCATCAGAATGAGAATGTGACTGTGTGTGTGAGATCAGGGACTTATTTGCCACAGTTGCTACCAGCACGTGATGACGTGAATGTGATGTACTGGCTGCACCTCCCACCCACCCCCAGGATGACGATGATGCTGGTCAAAAGGCAGGCAAGTCCCAGATCTCTATTTTTTAAACCAGGCTTCTGAGTCTGACTTTTTGTAGAAGGGGTCAGTGTGATTTTTGTATGTCACCAATTATTTTAACATAGCAAAGGATCTCAGTATGGAATGCAACGCAAAGCAATGTGAAAGAACAAGAGCATCAGGCAGTCCAAAGTGACTACTTCACCACTGCTACTATTACTGTACCACTACTATCGGGAGGGGGGGGGACAGAGCTATGGTTATAAAAGAAATAATTATTCTTAGGTGCATTATGTAATAAAATAAATGATCTCGTCAGAATGAGAAAGTGACTGTGTGTGAGATCAGGGACTTGTCTGCCACAGCTGCTACCAGTAGATGATGACATAAACATGATGTACTGGCTGTACCTCCCACCCACCCCTAGGATGACAATGATGCAGTCAAATGTCAGACTAGTCCCAGATCTCTACTTTTAATCAGTCCAGGGTGTCTCAAAATTGAAAGCTGATATGTCACTCCACAGCTGCAGCACAGTTACTGCTGTCAATGTAATCTTCTTCAAGATCAGCATCACATATGCTGCCAAGGCTTGGCTAGTTAACCTTCAAGAACTTTGGTTTCTCCACATTGTCTGGTGTTAATCTTGTTCATTTATTATTCATAACATCCCCAGCAGAGCTAAATAAATGCTCAGAACAGACACTGGAGGGTGGACATCCAATATACTTACAAGCCAGGGTCACCAGCTTTGGACAGCATGTTTTTTTCTCTTGCCAGTAAGATAAAGGGTCATCTTTAATAGTAATGTTGGGCTCAGGCAGATATGCATCTACCATGCTTACTTCTGAGCATGCACGTTCTCCTTGTGGAATTTCAATGTCCTGCAACTGGCCCCAAATGTCATCCTCATCACTGCCTGCTTCTGTACTGGTTTTTGGAGCAGTGTGTTGAATTTGAGGTGGTGTCATTGTAGTACTGCTTGCTAGTCCTCCTAATGAAACCTCATCTACTGCATCAATCAAAAGTTGCCTGTAGTTGCACTCCTCCATATCATCAGAAACCACACCAGGAAGGTGTCTGTTCTGGAAATGTGGATCTAGCAATGTTGCTAAGAGATACTCCTTGCTCTGTGTCATGACTGATAATTTCTTATCATTGCTAAGTCTGGTAAGCATGTTACTGACTAGAGATTGGTTCAAATCTAAGTTGCTAATTTTCTCCAACTTTTTCTTGAGAAGTAGAATGAGTGGAATAACTTGGCTAAGGGATGCCTTTTCTGCACTCACCTCTTTTGAAGCACTCAAGAATGGTTCAGAATGTGACACAACTGTTCCAGCAGAGACCATTGAGCAGAATGGAGTACAGTGACCTCCCCAATATCATTGTACATGATATACTCAATGATAGCTACCTTTTGTTCAAGGATGTGTTCAATTATAAGGTACATTGAATTCCACCTTTTTGCTACATTCTGAACAAGCTGGAGATGAGGAAGGCCTTTGTCTTTCTGGATATCAGCACGGATGTCATGGGCTTTTACTGAATGGTTGAAGTGGCCACACACTTTGTGCACTGTACTAACAGTGGCTGATACTTACTGGTAATTATCCAGGAAGCTTTGAATGATTAGGTTAAGACAATGGGCAAAACAGTGTGTATGTACGTAGTTGACATTGTGAAGTGCTTTTTAATATTTGAACCATTGTTGACAGCAAAAAAAAAAAATAACAACTTTCAAACCCTGTGAAGTGACCCAAGCAGTAAGTAGTCTTTCCAGTTATTGCTGAATGTGCTGTACTTTGTGTGTCTTGAAAGTGACATACATGGAGAACTGCCATTTTCTGAAACGTTACTTTTTTTTTGCACTCAGAGATAGTAGTGGTAGTAGTAGTACTTCTTGTTGAAGTGGTAGCAGACATGCTAGTAGTACATGAGGATGATGATGAGTTGCCCGTAAAAGTGACCCAGTGTGCAGTAAGAGAATGATAGGCAATGGTTTGGCTGCCAGTCCACATATCAGTAGAGAAGTGAACTACCTTGCCCTCAGCCTCTCAGAGAGCATGAATTACTTGGACTGTTAAGCTCATCCTGGGCACAGCGGTTACTGAGAAGTATTTCTACTTGGCATTAAATATCGTGGCTCTAAGTACTTCATAAGCCTTCTGAAACCCACATCTTCCACAATATAGTATTGCTGCAAATGAAGTACAATCATTTCTGCTATTTTATGATTTATTGCCAGTGCTATGAACATTTAGACTTTCTTTCAAAAAATTATTTTAACTTCAACTGCCTCTTTTTGGGTGGCCCCCTTTTGCCCAACACCCCAATGGGGAAACATGGAAAATAACCACTACAGCGACAGTCGCTGTAATGCGCCGTTTCCGTGTTTCACTTTCCCCCAGTGTCCTGCCCCTCCCCGGACCAACTCCAACTTGGAGTTGAGAATCCTAAAGTCTGGAGGGGAGCAGGGGGCAGAGCCCCCTGCATGGTGTGTGTGGGGGTTGCAGCCACCCTACAGTAAACACTGAGGGCTTGGGCATCACAATACCTGCATCAGTATTGTGCTGTTGCTGTGAGGGTGGTTGACAGATTTACTGTTGACTAAACTTGGTGCTTCCCCTCTTTTTGGAGGAATGATAAAGTTACATTTTTGGCTGGGGGGTGTGTATGATGTGGGCATGTCGTGCCTGGTAAAACAGAGAACCTTACAGAATTATCATGACTGTAAGGTGAAAGTGGACTTTTAGATCTCACCTGGTGCTCATCTCCCTCTGTGTCAGAGGAATGTTCATGTTCACCGAGAGCCCTGCTAGATTTCCAGCCACCAATGTTAGACTGTTTTTGTGAACTATATACAATGATAGGGTGAATTTGCAAAAGATGTTGCATCATTGTTGTGGTTTCAAGATGCCCTTTAATTTTTCCCCTACTAACATATGTGTTGCAATGCACACATATAGGTTGGCAAGCATCCTTGGGGTTTATGTTAAACCTTTCACTCTGTAACTGATTTTTATTGTTGTGAGTTTGCTGTTGGTTTGGGAGTAGCTTAAATCTTTCTTTAACTCTTTAACTGATTTTCAGGAGGACTGTTGCTGGCTGGTTTGGGGAGGGGAATCTTTGCCCAGAGACAGAGTAGCCAATCAAGTTTGTTTGCAATTCAGTTTGAATCTCTGTTTAAATGTTCACAGAGCCATTTTGCCTGTTCATTCTGCTTGCTGTGGGGAGAGGTAGGAGGCTGAGTTTTGCTGCTAAGTTGGGAGTAGCTTAAATCTTTAACTCTGTAACTGATTTTTTGTTGTTAGTTTACTGTTGGTTTGGGAGCAGCTTAAATGTTTATTTAACTCTGTAATTGAGTTTTTGTTGTGAGTTTGCTGTTGGTTTGGGAGTAGCTTAAATCTTTGTTTAACTCTGTAACTGATTATTTGTTGTGAGTTTGTTGTTGCTTTGAGAGTAGCTTAAAGTTTTATTTAACTCTGTAACTGATTTTTAGGAAGACTGTTGCTGGCTGCCTGGGGAAGGGGGTTCTTTGCCCAGAGACAGAGCAGCCAATCAAGTTTGTTTGGAATTCAGTTTGAATCTCTAGTTAAATGTTCACAAAGCCATTTTGCCTGTTTATTCTGTTTGCTGTGAGGAGAGGTAGAAGGGTGAACGTCGCTGTTGATTTGGGAGTAGCTTAAATCTTTATTTAACTCTTTAACTGATTTTTTGTTGTGAGTTTCTTGTTGGTTTGGAAGTAGCTTAAATCTTTAAGTCTGTAACTGATTTTTGTGTTGTGAGTTTTCTGTTGGTTTGGGAGTAGCTTAAATCTTTAACTCTGTAACTGATTTTTTTGTGAGTTTGCTGTTGGTTTTGGAGTAGCTTAAAGCTTTCTTTAACTCTGTAACTGATTTTAAGGAGGACTGTTGCTGTCTGGAGTGAAATTCCCCCACCCACCCCCTCTGCTAGCCCTTCTTAAATACTGGAAATGCACTGGGGGTTGGGCTTGAATGCTGTGAGGGAGGAGCTTGGGGAGCTGCAAGCTGCTCATATGAACTAACTCTTAAAGCTAATAGTCAGGTCGTGAAAAGTTCATACATTCAAGTTTTTACTAGTTGGATTTTAGGGTTTAAATGTTTTAAAGCTGCAAGCTGGAAAGTCAAACTGACAAGCTTGGGTTAAGAAAGGGTAAGTGCATATTTTAAAGTTGAAAGTCTAAAGTTCAAACTGGCAAGCTCATGTATAAATGTGTCAACTAGAGTTACTGAGAAAGCAAGCTAGGGACACTGGGGTAAAGAAGGACGTGGCAGCAAACTAGTAGGGTCACATATGGTATCCAGCTATTGCAGTGCAGACTGTGTGATAAGGAATTAAGATTACATTTAAGTTAAGTATGAATAATGGAGGGAAGGAAAATGGAGCATTATGGGAGGCTCACACTGAGGGGGTGGAGGGGCACAAATAATGGTGGCAAGAGAAATCAGAATAGTGGATGGAATGGGGGGCACCATGGAGTGAGGGTGGCAGGTACAGGGAGGATAGTGGGGTGCAATGGTTGTGGGGTGGCTATTTGGATGAATATACTATGGAAACTGGGAGGTTGTCCAATTTGTTATAGGATGAGGAGACTGAAGAGGAGGTGCAGGGGCTCTGGGAGGAGTTAGAGAGGGAGAGGGAGGGGGGCTGGGGCTGGAAGGATCCCAGAGAGGAGTAGCTGAGAGAAGCAGAGGTGGAACAGCAGGGCTAAATCCAGTGATGATGTAGGGAGGGAGATAGGGTGAGGAGAACAGAGGGGCAAAAGTGGAGGGAAGGCTCAGGGTAGGGGGAAGGAGGAGATGGGCACCACTGTGGGGGTAGCAAGTAATATGTTTGCAGTGTTGGCATCGAAGGTGGTAGTAGAGGTGTCAGAGATCATGGGGGGAGGAGGAGAAGGCTAAAGGCCCAGGAGTCAGGCTGGGAAAGAAAAAAAGGAGGGAGGGAAAGAGCAGGATAAAGGCAGAGAGAGGCAGAAATGGGGGGAGATGTAGGAGTCACAAATGGTGCAGATAGAGATTATAAAGAGCAATGCAGTGTGTACTCTGGAAAGGTTGACAGCAAAAACAGGATGGGGTTATGGGACAGGAAGGTGGGGTTACTAGTGTTGGGGGATACTATACTGAAAGGGGGCAGATTGGGTGGAAGGGGAGAATGGCACAGTCACATCTGGGTTGAGGCTACTCCAGGGTTGACCATGGGCAGGGCGGTGCAGGCACTTCTCAAGTGCACACAGAGAGGGAGGGAGGGGGGAGAAACCTCTCCTATTGATGCACATTGATACAAATGACTTGGTGGGGGAGATGGTAGAGATGCTAAAGGGGAGGTTCAAGTAGTTGGGTAGGCAGTGTGAGGAGGTGAGAGGGGGTTGGTTGCATTCTCTGAGGTACTCCCAGTACCATGTGTAAGTACTGTGAGGAAATAAAAACTAGAGGAATTCAATGAGTGGTTGAGGGATTGGTGCCATACCAGGGAGTACAGATTAGTGTCTGACTGGGGCAGGATCTGGGCAATAGTGACCTATATGCAGGGACCAGGCTACATTTGAGCAAGGAGGGCAAGGGAATACTAAAATGGGGAATAGAGGGGTATATATCAACAAAGGTGGACTTAAACTAGGAGGGGGTGGTGAGGGGACCACTGATAGGAAAGGGGTCCAGAAAGAGGAGCCTAGTGAGCTCACCCCACTAGTTATGGGTAAAGGCAGTGAGGAAGTGGCACAGAGAGGGGATAAGTGGGGTATAATAGGGGTAGGGAAGGGGGTGAGACAGGCTAGAGGGTGGTCTTATTGAATGCAAGAAGCCTAATGAATAGAACAGTGGATTTACAGGCTCTCTTGCCAGTGGAGGGAGGGGACATTGCAGCCATCATGGAAATGTGGGCCACCCAGTACCATGACTGGGATATGATGATCCTGGGGTTCAAGTTTTTCAGAAAGGATAGGGATAAGGGGAATGGGGGGAGAGGTGATCTACGTAAGGGAAGGGATAAAGTGAATAAGGGAGGAAGGGGAAGAGGGGAGGACAGAAGCACTATGGATCAAGTTCCAAGATGCAAAAAATAGGACAGTAAGAATGGGGGTGGTGTACAGGCCACTGGCTCAGGGGGATTGACCTGGATAAAGAATTAGCTGAAGAAATTTGGAAGGTCTGCAGGAAGGGGAGCACAGTGGTGGTGGGGGACTTCAACCTATCAGGGGTGGAGTGGGGCACCCCATTCACCATGAGTACAAAGGAGTGGGTCTTGCAGGAAGCATTTCAAGACAGCTTTCTGACACAGCTGATGCAGGGTGCAACTCGGTTAGAAAGGACTCTGGACCTTGTACTGGAAAACAGGGAAGCTGTAAGGAATCTGGACATGGAAGAGTCACTGGATGGGAGTGACCACTATTCGGTGTGGTTCATGCTCAACATGGGGAGGGGAAACAGGAGGCATGGGTACAAGGGTGGTTGAGTTTGGGGGGGCGGACTTTAAGAAGATGGAGAAAATTTGGGGCAGGCACCTGGCAGGAATTCAACCACACATGGATGCAGACCAGAAATGGGGCATCATAAAGGAAGGACTGGCAGAGGCAATGGAGTCTTGCACTAGGAAGAAAAGCAAGAAGGGAAGGGGAAAGAAACCCAGCTGGCTGACACAGGAGATTATGGAAGGTGTGAGGACCAAGAGGGCAGTGTTTCAAAAGTACAGGAAATCAGGGAGGGGTGAAGATCAGGATACATACAAGGAGAAGTCCAGGAAGGTTACCAGACTGGTCAGGGCAGCCAAGGAGGCCAGGGAGCTGAGACTGGTGCAAGGAATTAAAAGTGGAGGAAAATGACTTCTTCCTCTACATTGGAGAGAAAAGAAAGAGCAAGGATCAGCTGGTGAGGATTAAAAAGGATGGGGGTGGGCGGAGAAAGAGGAGAAGCAGGCAGAGGCACTGAATGAATACTTCTGCTCCATATTTATGGAAGAGAAGGGGGGCAGATACCCCAGATGAGGGGGTGGGTAGGGGAGAAGGGGATGACAGATGTAGGGATTAGAGACAGCAGGGTACTAGATGGGTTGTGGGCATTAAGGGTGGACAAAGCACCTGGACCTGATGGCATTCACCCTAGGGCACAAAGGGAGTTGGCAGAGGTCCTGGCGGGGCCACTGACCAACCTGTTCAATACCTCCTTGGACACTAGATGTGTACCACAGGACTGGAGAATGGCCCATATGGTGCCCATCCACAGAAATGACCCAAAGGATGAACCAGGAAACTATAGTCCAGTGATCCTCACATCGATTGTGGGAAAGTCATGGAAACCATACTAAAAGAGAGGCTAGTGAGCTACTTAGAGGAAAACAGTCTCCAGGATGGTCAACAGCACAGGTATACAGCAGGCAGATCCTGCCAGACAAACCTTGTAGAGTACTACAACTGGGTGAAGTGGGAACTAGACAAGAGCCATGCAGTGGAAGTCCTGTATTTGGACTTCAGCAAGGCGTTTGATTCAGTGCTGCATGGCAGGTTGGGAGGGAAACTGGAATATGTGGGGGTGGGACCAAAAATGGTGAAATGAATCACAAACTGGCTGAAGGGAAGGCAACAAAGGGTGGTGGTGGTGGGGGAGAACCTCTCATCACCAAGAGCAGTGACAAGCGGGGTACCACAGGAATTGGTACTGGGACCGGTGCTCTTTGGGATTTTTATTGCAGATATCTCACATGGGATTCGGAGAAAGATCAACTTGTTCACAGATGATATCAAGATGGGAGCTGTGGTTGATGACACAGAGGGATGAAAGGGTTTGCAGGAGGACCTGATTAAGCTGCAGGATTGGGCAGAAACATAGCAGTTAGGGTTCAATGCCAGGAAGTGCAAGGTTATACACTTCAGAGCCAGGAACCAGGGGAGGGATTATCACTTGAATGGGGTACCATTGGGAGCTCCACAGAGAAGAAGGACCTAGGAGTGATCATTACAGGGAGCATGAACAGCTCTGCTCAGTGCAGGAAGTGGCAGCAAAAGCCAACAAAATGCTGAGGTGTATTGCAAGAGGGAGCTCCTCCCGAAGGAGTGAGGTTATCCTGCCCCTGTATAGTTCATTGGTCAAGTCCCAACTGGAGTACTGAGTGTAGCACTGGTACCCATTCATGAGGAAGGACATCGGACTGTTGGAGGGGGTGCAGTGAAGAGCCACAAAGATGATCCAGGGATTGGAGAGCAAGCCCTACGAGGACAGACTGGGAGAACTGAAAATGTATTCATTGGGGGAGAGGAGGGATATGATCGAGACCTTTAAGTGCCTGAAGGGGATAAACAAGACCAACACAGAAGGGATTTTTCAGATGAAAAGGGAGAGGGACATGAGAGGGCATGAACTGAGATTGGAAGGGAGAAGATTCAAGAGGGAGATGAGGAGACATATTTTTCTTGGAAAGAGTGGTGGACAAATGGAACAAACTTACCAGGCAAGATAGTGTCCTGTAAGATGGTGGGCAGTTTCAAGAGGGGTTGGGAAAGGGTAAGGGTAAGGGATACTGGGAGGGGGCAGGAGGGGCAGCTGCATGTTGAGGGGCTAGCTACACACTCGAGCAGACTCGATAGACGATGAGGCCTGTTTCTGCTGGCAATTTTGTATGTTCATATTCCAAACAGTAGAGATGGACTGTCTATGTCTAGTAATGACCTCAGTAGGACCAGCAGTCAAGTGGCTGAGTTTACGTGGAGAAGACATATCAGTGGAGGATTCAGGTTAATTTGGTGAGACAATCATGGAATCCTCTGCTGCACCATTGCCATCATCATAACCACTACTCTCAGATTTTGTTTCACTTTGTGTGGCTTGTGCCTTTGACGTCTTCATTTTCCCTTTTGACACTCTACTACTGTCATTGTTTTTCTCCACATTGTCACTGTCAGAACCAGAATAAGACACAGCTAAAGGTAGTCACAAGCTTATTATCGTTAGTCTCACCATGACCATGGTCATCACCGTAATCATTATCAAACTCAGTAGAGCTAACATTTGCAGTCACAGTTTGAGTTATTAGACATGCATGTGTTGCAAATTGAGCAACTCCACTGCGAGTTGTACCTGTGTGCTTTAACTTAACGTGCAACTGGATTACTCTTTGTTTTTGCACTTTTTTCTCGGATGACTTGCTATTGCCACTGTCTTTTGACACTTTGTTGGCTGTACTACTGAGCCCTTCTGACACAGACAGTTCACCAACCCTTGCTGGGTTTTCAGTATTTTGAGAGTTAGCCTGCACATGGATAGTAATGGCATTTAGTTCTTCTCCTTCAACAGACTGTGGTGTTTCTTGTTGTTGTACTTTACTTTTTGAACCACTTCTTTCTGGGCTCTTCAATAAACTTTTTTTAACATTTATTACTTCCTTTTCCCCCGGCTTTTGCTTTACTGTTTTCTGGAGTACTCATACTGCCACTCTGTTTCTTGTTCAGGGTAAAAATGTGGTTATTATTTATTTATTTTTTTTGCAAATAACCAAGCTTTATTGAACCATTTCCAACATAAATTACACACCAAACAATTAAATGATACATAGAAACCATAAAATGATAAATGAAAAAGAGATAACAAAGGAAAAGGAAACCCCCAAACCCCCCATAGAAATAAGAAAAAAAAGAAAGAAACCCTCCAACCCCACCCCCTACCCACCCCTGGCAGCTATCCCATTGACTGACTCACCATAATCAATACATAATCATAAAATGTCATCAAAGAAGCAAGTGAAATATAACCTGACTATACATAGTTTAACTGGACACAAAAAAAGGCACCAAGGAGGAAAGGATTTACGAAATTAACTTACCGAGCCAGGGCCGATACCATTCCAGTAACAAGAGAAAAGAGAGAAAAGAGACAGCTATCCCTAGTATCCATACCTATCCTTCAAACATTGGTATAACTTACCCCAACACTGTTGGAATATTGGTGAAGCATTGTGGAGAGAGAAAACCGATCTTTTTGCATTCAATGCATTCATAAACTCCTCCCATCATTCCCCAAACAATGGAGTCCAATCATCTCTCCAGTGGCGTAGAATTATTAACTTAGTTACCAATGCTACCATAGCTATTCGATATTTAGTTAAATTGCTTGGTATTTTGTCAAACACCCCGAATATGCAAGCCACTGGAGTGAAGAACCTGGCAAGATCATAAAATTGACTAATCTTTTGCTTCACCAAATGCCACAACCCAACCACCTTGGGGCAAGTCCAAAATTTGTGGTAACTGGTAGCTAGAGAATCGTTACACTCAGTACAATGTGCTGAAAAGTGGCTACCCATTCTAGAAAGCTTAGCCAGTGAAAATATAAGTTATGAAGTAACTTAAATTGAACTTCTCAATCTGTCTTGCTTAATAAATTTATAGATATCAACCCAAGCCTTCTCCCATATTTCTGCTGATTTACCAAAGACAAATTTAATTCCCAATGTACCGGATTGGGACACTTTCGAGTTCCCTTAACTATTATGTATTTATAAATTTTAGATATCATCTTGCCCGCTTATGCGAACCCTTTCAACTCAGCTAACATTGATCCCAGGGTGTCCTGTCCCAGCCCTTTGCCGAAATAAGATCTAACACAACTTATTATTTGAATTAATTTTAGAAAAGATTGGGGTTCCCTCCCAACTTCTCCACCAGTGTCTGGAGTGGGAGTAACCCGTTGTTCTGATAGAAGTCCTTGACTCGTAATTTCATTGCCCATTTAGTTCCCAATCTAGATATTGGTTGATTTCCAATTGTCAGGTTCAGATTTCTTAATATAGGTTGGGATAATCATATCGTCTGAAATTTGAAACTTGATAAAATTGTTGCAAAGCTTTTAACATCCCATCCTAACTGCATCTCTCACTCTTTGGGAATCTTAGCCCATGGGGTATATAGTAAAGATTCTAAATCCAGCTTAAGGCTTTTAACAAATAGTCGATCTAGATGAAGTCCGGGGTATGAAATACCCTCATCACAAACCATGTGCCCAACCTTGCCAAGTGGATTGCAAGGTAATAGACATAGAAATCCGTAACTGAAGCCCTCCCAATTGCCGTGTCAGAGTAAGTTTGAGGTAACTTTTCTAGGAGGTTTCATTCCACAAAATACCGTGCATTGTTGGAGTAGTGGTTTAAAAAGACTTTGGCAAATAAACGTTTAGATTTGATAATGGGTAAAAAAGTTTGGGCATAACCACCATTTTAATCGTATTGACTCTTCCCAAGAAAGTCAATGGAAGCTTTGACCATCTGACCAAATCTTCCTTGATGGTTTTAATTAACGGTTTAAGATTTAAATCGGCCAAGTTCTCTAAATTCTTAGATATTTGAAGCCCCAAATAGGTTAGTGATCTGGTTTGCCAGCGAAGTCCCAGAGAAAGGTACCAACTTCTCTGAAGAAATGGGGTCAAGGAATATACTGAAGTTTTAGCCTTATTCAAACTATACCCTGAGAGCATACCAAACTTATCAATTAAATTGAGAGCCTAAGGAAGGGAAGAGGTAGTATTAGAAATATGTAGCAATAAATCATCAGCAAATGCTGAAAGTTTAAATTCAGAGTCCCCTATCTTGAGCCCTTTCACCTCTCTATTTATCTTTATGGATCTGATTAGCAGTTCAATATACAAATTGAAAAGGTAGGGTGATAAAGGGCAACCCTGTCGTGTACCCCTAGAAAGTGGAAAAACCTCTGAGATTAAGTTGTTGCATTGAATTTTAGCTGAAGGGCAAGAGTACAAGATACGAACCATATGAATAAATCTATCTGGGAGGCCTAGCTTTGACAGGGTAGTGAACATAAAGGTCCATTCCACCCTGTCAAAAGCTTTTTCAGCATCTAGCGAAACTAGTGACGCTTCCAAAGCAGGATCCGCAGAATCGAAATTAAATAAAACAGTTTATTAAATGATCAGCCGAGGAGCGACCCTCGACAAAACCGCTTGCTCTGGGCTCAATAAAATCCGCCATACTTGTTTTAATCTGCTGGCCAAAATTTTAGCAAAAATCTTCACATCCAGATTTAGTAAGGAAATCAGCCTATAACTACTTACTTCCTCGGGCGTTTATCTGGCTTTGGCAACAAAATAATCTTGGCCTCAAACGGCATCTGGTCCTTGATCCCTTGATCACACCAGAAGGAGAATAACTCCTGCAATAAGGGCACAAGATTATTTTTGAATCGCTGAAAAAAGCTGTGAACCCGTCCGGGCCAGGCGTCTTGTCCGGGCAAAAGGAGTCGATAGCCTTTTCTATTTCATCCACAGAAATAGGGGCTGTTAATTGAGGGCCAACATCATTTAACAATCTTGGTAAAGGAATAGCATCCAAAAATTTTTGAATTCCATCAAATGCCTGAAGGGAGGGCTGCTGGCTTGTATAAAGTTTTTGATAGAAAAGCTTAAAAATTCCTAGTATCTCAGCCGAATCTGTGACCAATTGCCCTGATTCTGGATGGTTGAGAGCAGTCACCCACTTTGCCGAAGCTTTTTGCTTCAACTGCCAAGTCAGCAATCTCCCGCCTGCTGTCTTGTCCCAGGTACAAAGCCTTAACTCTGGAGGCTGAACTAGTAACTTTCTCTCTCTGTTTATCCATACCAGTTTCTTAAGGAGATTAATTTACTTTCTTGTTCTTCCATTCTCTGGCTGTCATTTATATTTTCTAGTTCCTTAATCTCTCTTAAGCACTCATCCAAAAGTTTCTCACTTTCACTTTCGTACTGTTGCCTTATGACTATCCGCCTCACCACATAGACTTAAGAGCCACCCAAGTTTGATCTATAGCGTTGATAGAACCCCAGTTACTAATGATGGAACTTTCTAAGAAGGATCTAAATCTGATTAATGCCTTGGATTCCTTTAAGATATTGCTATTTAGTGACCACGAGTATGATCTGCTAGGTTGAAGTGGTAAAGAACATATAATGTTTATAGGGGAATGGTCAGAAATTACACGGGGCAAAGTTGTGGCCTCCACCACCCAGGATAAGCTATGCTGGCTAACCAAAAAAAAATCTATCCTCGAGTGCGACTTATGCACTACAGAAGAAAATGTGTACTCCCGGACGTTGGGGTTCAAAATACGCCAGGGGTCTATTAGACCTACTGATAGCATGAACTCCCTTAGGGCCTTCTGTGCTGGGGAGGAGGGAGAGCCTTTACACTGCGATCGGTCTAACCGGTTAGACTGGACTAAATTCCAGTCCCCACCTAGGATTATTGGGACATTCCCAAAAGAAACCAAGGCCAATCCCAGCTGTGTAAAGAAGTCAGGTGAGTCCAGGTTAGGCCCATATACTGAGCCCGGCACTAAATTAATCCCACCAATACTACCTAAAACAAATATATATCGACCTTGCGGGTCAGATATTATTTTGAGTGTGTGAATGGAATCCCACGAGCAATTAAAATAGCAACTCCCTGACTATTAGAAGAGAATCCCACCCCAAAAACCTGATTCACCCACTTTTTCTTAAAATGGGCCAGGCGGTCAGCAAGGACATGGGTTTCTTGTAAAAATACTATCGCTGGTTTCAAGCGGGCAAGATGGTTCAAAATAACAAATTTTTTACAATTGTCCTTTCCTCCTTTAATATTCCAAGAGATTATATTCAGCCTATCATCCATTTTTTGCCCAGTCCATATAAGTCTTGGGATAGCTGCCCCCCCCATACAAACCCCCAAGAGCAAAGATTTACTTCCCCAAGTGCTCTCTCCTCAAAGAAAAATAACAACACACCCATAAATAACTTATAACCTTCCCTTCTGGCCCGAAGCCAACTATTCGTCCACTGGAATGTGATGCAACATAGAGATGAGTATACCCGCCCCCGCCACAATTGTTGTTATGAATTGGAAAAATAATCTTACCAAACCCGATCTGAAAACCAGGCTAATAAAAGAAAATTTACTTCCATCTCCAGATCTTCAATTAAATCAGATAGCAAAACACGAACAGATAGGGGTTAAGGGGTATAATGCATCCATTCAACTAATAAAGTATTTGCTGGCCCAATAAATACCGCCAGTCTTCTGGACATTGGCGGGCGAAATTACAAATCTTTCCATAACGCTCTAAGCATCAGCCCCAATAAAGGGCTCTAACTAAATCTACAAGATCAAGGTCAGGCCGAGCTGCTCCAAACAGGGGCTATTATATAATCTAAGGCATAGCTGCCAGGCCTGCCATAAAATCTTGCCTTGCATTATACCCCTTGGCTGTTAAGTCTTAACTTGACATGCTCAACTAATAAAACCCCATTACCTGTGATTTACAGTTGAAAGAACTGTTAATATTCTTAAGACACTAATCATATAGGCTTCACAAAAGAGAAACTAAAACTTTCCTACTGGTACAAATGCAATCATTATAACCTGTATCTTCTTTAACATATTAGTCTTAAGCCTATAACTAGAAAGACGAACCAAACTCCCCCCCCCACTCTTTAATTATAATCCAGAGTACTATACTGTTTCTAACAAGAATATATGGCAACCATTTAGTTGTTAAAGCTCCCTTGCCCATCTGTATAGGAGTTAAATGTATCACACTACAACATGCATTTTATCTTACCCAACTAGTCACTAGCTTTACTAAGGTACACTGAAAAATATCTACTTATTAGATACCCCCAATAGAAGTCAAATAATGATTATTAACAGCAAATAAAGAAACACGGCCGCAGTCTTGCAAAAAACCAGAAAGTTTCTACATGCTGTCCATGTAATTGAACTTAGCTTTCACCCTTTAGGAAACAGGTCAGGTAGCAGAGATCTCAAGAATTCAAGTGCTTCTTCAGTCGAATTAAATCTCTTCGGGCCTTCTTTAAATGTGACCTCCAACCTCGCAGGATATAATAGATGGTGTCGAATCCCTGCAGCCCAGAGCTTCGAGGTGATCGGCCTGAAGCTAGCTCCCGAGCCTGTCTCATCTTCCAGGTTAGGTCAGGCACCAGACGCAGCTTTTGCCCTCCCATTGAAAGCTGCCAGCTTTTGACTCCGTTAAAATGTGCTCCCTGTCCAGATAATTAAGTAATTTGAAGATAATTGCCTCGGTGGCTCTGAAGGTGGAGGTTTGGCTCTAAGGGCCCGATGACCCCTCTCTATGATGTACTCCGGCCCATTAGGTGAGGGGCCCACCGATTTTTTTATGAGTCTGTGAAGAAACTGAATGGTGTTCGGCCCTTCCTCTCCTTCTGGGAGACCCAGCAGGACCAAATTATTGCGTCTGTTGCAGCCCTCCAGGTCATCTAGACGATCCTCCAATTTTGTAATGCTTCTTTTGCACTCCACCATATTAGGCCCTGCCTTATCCATGGCTCTCTCAAGGGACGAAATTCTAGCCTCAGCATCTGTCACTCTTCGTGCTAGTTGTGTCAGGGCTGGCTTTATCTCCGCCACTTCCTCTATTAGTTTGAATAGGGCATCTTTTATAGTGGTCAGATCGCTATAAATCTTTGCAGGCTTTAATTCTTCCTCCTGGAGTGATGGCAACGAGCCCCATCACGGGTGCTTTGCTTCCGACTCAATTTCGGCCGCATGCATTTTGCTGAATCGGGCGTTATCGCCAAATGCCACCAAAACAGATCCTGCAGGCACTTAACAGTGTCCCAATGCCTTTTAGCCCTGTTTAGCTGCACAAAAATTGTGATTTACGTTGACAGGGAGCGGGAGACCCATAAGCTGCTGCCTCACTCCATGCGCGTCACGTGACCTCCCATTATTATTATTTTTTTAAATGTATTTCATGTAATGTGATGGAATTCCCTGCCCACTGAGCCAAAGCCTATACACCACTGAGTGAACACAGGGAGGAAGATGACAGATGACTGACTTCTTGGTGTGAGGGGATCACACAGTATTCAGCAAGTGGCACTGGTGCACTGATGACTATCTGGCAGATTTTATTTCACACACACACACACACATTATTTCACACACCACTTACACTAAGGGTGCTATTGCAGGTGCTGCTGCTGCTACTCACACAGATTCAGGGACCCTGTCTGGCCTAACCTTCTCTGACACAGTACTTTTTCCTATCAATGATTTTTTCATTTATTCCACGTGATGTGATGGAATGTCCTGCCCACTGTGCCAAAGCCTATACCCCACTGAGTGAGCACAGGGAGGAAGATGATGAATTACTGACTTCTTGGTGGGGGTATCACACAGTATGCAACAAGTGGCACTGGTGCACTGATGACTATCTGGCATATTTTATTTCACACACCACCTACACTAAGGGTGCTGCTGCTACTCGCACAGATTCAGGGACCTGTCTGGCCTAACCCTCTCTGACACAGTACTTTTTCCCTTCAAGGATTTTTCTTTATTTATGCCACACAATGCGACAGAATACCCTGCCCACTGAGCCAAAGCTTATACCCCACTGAGAGAACACAGGGAGGAAGATGACAGATGAATGACTTCTTGGGGGGGTCACACAGTATGCAACAAGTGGCACTGGTGCACTGATGACTATCTGGCAGATTTTATTTCACACACACAGAATTATTTCACACACCACCTGTGCTAAGGGCAATGCTGCAGGCACTACTGCTACCCACACAGATTCAGGGACCCTGCTTGGCCTAACCCTTTCTAACACAGTACTTTTTCCTATGAAGGATTTTTTTTTTATTTATACCATGTGATGGGATGGAACGCCCTGTCCACTGAATCAAAGCTTATACCCCACTGAGAGAGTACAGGGAGGAAGATGACAGATGACTGACTTCTTGGGGGGAGGGGATCACACAGTATTCAGCAAGGTGCACTTGTGCACTGATGACTATCTGGCAGATTTTATTTCACACACACACACACAATTATTTCACACACCACCTATGCTAAGGGCAATGCTGCAGGTACTGCTGCTACCCACACAGATTCAGGGACTCTGCCTGGCCTAACCCTCACTGACACAGTACTTTTTCTCTTCAAGGATTTTTTTTTTATTTATTCCATGTGATGTGACGGAATACCCTGCCTACTGAGCCAAACCTTATACCCCACTGAGCGAGCACAGGGAGGAAGATGGCAGATGATTGACTTCTTGGGGGGTGTCACACAGTATGCAACAAGTGGCACTGGTGCATTGATGACTATTTGGCAGATTTTATTTCACACACACACACACACATATACACACAATTATTTCATACACTACCTATGTTAAGAGTGATGATGCAGCTGCTGCTGCTACCCATACAGATTCAGGGACCCTGCTTGGCCTAACCCTCTCTGATACAGTACCTTTTCCCTTCAAGGATTTTTTTTATTTATTCCACGTGATGTGATGGAATGCCCTGCCCACTGAGCTAAAGCTTATACCCCACTGAGCAGGCACAGGGAGGAAGATGAGTGATAACTGACTTCTTGGAGGGAAGGGTCCACACAGTATGCAAGAATTGGCCCTGTTGCAGAATTGGTGCACTGATGACTGGCTGGTGTGACGAATTTTTTATTTTTCACACAGTCTCACACACGCAGATTGTATTAAATAAAAAAATAGAAATTCCCACTGAAGTGACCAAGTGAGTTCAAGCAGGAGAACTGAGAGAGCTGATTTGTTGATGTTGGGGGGGCAACTGGGCAAACAGCAAGAAGGCTGACTGGGAGTTGTGTGGTAGTGGATGGCACACTGGGACAGTTCAACAGACTTCACCCCCTGTACTTGACTGCTACCCAAAAACTATAATGCGCACTCTGGCTCTGGCACTTAATGGTGAAGTCTCTCTGCAATCTCTTGTTCTCTTCTTTCTTTTCTGTACTCTAGTCTGTTTTCAAGTTCTTTCTCACAACAATTTGCCCCCCATCTCCTCTAAGTTCCTCCTCACCTCCCTGAGTCTCCTCAATAATATAACAACTCCCTACCCCAATCCCCGACTCCCACAACCAGTCCTCGACTCAGTCCCCTCCCAAGTCCCCGACTCCCAGTCCCCTACTCCTCACCCCAACTTCCCCAAGTTTAATTTACTTATTTTGTTTTAGTACTTTATATATATATATATATATATATATATATATATTCTATTCTTCTTTGAGTGTTTTTAGAGTTGACTTCTTCTTCCTCTGTTGCCCAAGGGGGCCAAAAGTCTAAGAGGTAATTAAAATGCAAGTTGTACAAGCACAAAAAATCCACAGCACAGAGCAGCCTACAGCAGCTGCTGCTCTTTCTCCATCCTGATTCCTCTGCATAAGTCTAAGGTGAACCATGTGGGTTGCTAGTGCAGCAACCCAATCAGGTGCCACTTTAGAGAGACAGACAGCTCAGGCATCCAGTGAGGAACCAGAGTCTTGTCTCTGGTCCTGCCTGTGGGTTCCTCCTGCTCTGGTGCTTCTTGTGCTGTATTTCCCACAATACAACAGCCGTCCGAACCAATCTGAACAGCAGAAAGTGTTCAGAAGTCATTCGTTTACAAACACTTTGGCATGTTTGGGTCAGTTCGTATTTTGGCTGAACTGGTTCACCCATCCCTAGTTTTGATGATGTATAATATAAAATCAGCCGTTTCATAAATGTACTTTTTGTAAAGTGATGGCTTTCTTTTCTAGTTACAGAAAATGTGCAAGAAATGGGCTTACTTTCAGCTGCTTTAATCAGCTTGCACTCCAAGCCATGTGTATGGTTGGTTGAAGTGAAACTCTGATTAAGGCACCTGTATGGGGAAATAATTAACATTCTAAATTGTGAATTATTTCTCTGAACATTCCAAAGTGAGGATTATCGGTTTTCAAAAACACTGATAAAACAGGCTGTTCGTGCATTATAGAATGGTAATTTCCCTAATTCACTCAGGACAGTTTTCACTGTTTTCTGTACAGTGTAGAGAGAGAGAGAGAGAGAGAGTGCAGAAGCTACATTCTTATGTTTGCCATGCATGTATGTGCACAATGAATGTATCGCTACAATACTGCTTTTTGACAGGTGTGACACTGTCCACCCAGTGCAGAACAGTATTTTAGGGGTGAGTCATTGGTACACCAATCATCAGCAAGGCTAATCATGATGGAGATTTGGCTTGCTGGGCAGAGATGGCAGAAACTTGAAAAGAAACAGTCACCCCAATCTTTGGTCAGCTCTTCCCTTTGATGTACACTACCCAGCAAGCAAAGCTGATCAGTCATGGTCAGCCTGAAATGACTGGAATGTCTGCCAATGTACAAGGAAATGATTCATCAATGTCTGTTACTGGTGGCCCCATGACTGTCCCCCGTACCTTACTCTCCCTCTCAGTAACCTCCCAGAAACATAATACTGACACTGGGGTTCCCAATCCCCCAGTGTCACCACCCCATAGGTGAAACCCCAATGACCCACTACAGCGCCACTCCCAATGTGCAGTCACATCTCCTTTACCTTGCTTTTTATAATCCTGCCAACCCAACCCTCCCTCACAACATAACACCCCCACAAACATAACAGTGACACTGGGGGTGCCCAATCCCCCAGTGTCATGAGCTGAAATAAAGAAAACTTTCCCTCACATTTTCCCTCACCTGACCCTCCCACTCAGCACCCACCACCCCACACCCCCAAATCCTTACTTACCCACCCAGTGTCCAATGCCATAATCTTCTGTGGACTGCAGACACATCTTCACTCTTCAAAGCCAAACCATGAACTGAGGAAACAGATATGTGGTTCAATTTATTTCAGTAAGGTTTTGAACTTAGTGGCACAACTTGGCCATTTGTGTATATTTTTGCCCAAGATTTTCAACATGCCATTTTTGGGACCCCACCTCATGAACAATTGCAGTGACATTAGGCAAATCTGTCCCAAAAGGTGATTTTGCAGTCACTGTACAATATTACCTTTTGGAAATGAGTTGAACATTTTCTCTGTCCTGGTTCATGTGGTGGGGTCTCAAGAAGACTATGTTAAACATTTGGTGTGAAAATATTAAAATACAACAAAGTTATGAGCCTACTTTGAATTTTGTGAGTGCAGGCTCATAACTTTGGTCATTTTCAATATTTTTACCCCAAATTTACAAACATAGCAATTTCTTTATGGCACTTAATGAACGTGACAGCTATCATATTTCAAATCCTGTCCAAAATGTGTTTTTACATCCTGAAACGTGATTTTGTGGTCCATGTACAAAATCATCTTTCAGGCAGGAGTTCAAATTTGCTGTGCCCTTATACATGAGATAGGGTCTTAAGAAGACTATGTTGAAAATTTGGTGTAAAAATATTGAAAAACAACAAAGTTATGAACCTACATTGAATTTTGTGAATGTAGGCTCGTAACTTTGGAAATTTTAAATATTTGTACCCCAAATTTACAACATAGTTATTTCTTTACAGCACCTCACGAATGTGACAGCTGTCATTTTTTTAATCTTGGCCAAAATGTGTTTTTATGTCCCGGAAGGTGATTTTGCTGTCCCTGTGTGAAATCACCTTTGAGACAGGAGTTGAAAATTTTCTCGGCACTTGTTCATGAAGTAGGTTCATAAAAAGGCAATGTTGACAATCTGGGGCAAAAATATGAAAACATGACAATGTTATGAGCCTGCATTCCAATTCACAAATGCAGGCTCCTAACTTTGGTAATACATAACCCACATAGTGCACCACAACGCATCTAGTACACCAGTGCTTCTGTACTGGTGGTGAACATCCCGCATTGACAAATGCTTGTTTTTAGTCATGCAGAATGCTGCAGAATTCATTAAACATGAGTTTTCATGGTGTTAAACAGTGAAAAGGGGGAAGGAAAGTAAGATACTACATCAAATAGATCACTTATGGAAAATCAGTAACTAGTCCAGTTGAAATTTCAGAAAATGTCAATACATTTTTTATGTTCACCATGCACATACATGCAGAGAACATTTTCTTAGGAGAGTGGCTTTTGAGGAGTGTGACACTGTCAGTCCAATGCAGAGTGGTCTACAAGGAGCTCATCAGTGTCACAGCAATCTTCATCCATGCTGATCATGATACTGTTGTGGCTTGCTGGGTGGAAACTTCATGTATTTCAAAGGAAAGAGCCAACCCAATCATAGGCTGGCTTTTTCCTTTGATCTACACCACCCAACAAGCACAGCTGCTCTGTCATGATCAGCCTACTGAGGAATTACATCCCATGACAAATAAAACCATCCATTGATGTCTGTTGCTGCCCTGTCCTTACTTTCCCTCCCATCCGACCCTCCCTCACAACACCCCCCACCCCACCCCCTCAAACATAAGACTGACTCTGTGGGTGCCTAATCCTCCAGTGTTGCCACTTGAAATAGAGAAAACCATCCCTCATTGTTTTCTTTTTATACACACTGCAAAAGAGAAAGCCATCCATTGATGTCTGTTGCAGCCCCCATCATAACTGCCACCCCCCAAGCCTAACCCATGTTATTATTATGGCATGAGGGTACTCAATCCCCCTTGCCAGCTGCTACCTCCTTGAAAAAAGGAAAAAACATCCATTGATGTCTGTTGCAGCCCCCACCATAACTGCAACTCCAACAAGCTGAACCCATGTTATTATTACAGCATGAGGGTGCCCAATCCCCTGTGCCAGTTGCAAAAGAGAAAACCATCCACTGATGTCTGTTTCAGTAGCTGCCATAACTGCCCCCCAAGCCCAATCCATGTTATTATTACATCATGGGGTGTCCAATACTTCATGCTGACACTGGGGATCCCACCCCTGGTGCTGCCAAATATAACACCGACTACAAGTCATGTCGGGATTCCCTTTCTAACAATTAAAGTTCAAATAGCTCACCTAGTACTGACTGCCTCTATTTCTTTCAGTCAAGAGCTGGAATCTTATGTATACCACTGTTGCTGAAAGCTTACAACAGTTGTATAACAAAAACATGCTGAAAGACCCATTTTGAGGGACCAACAATGAGCTGTGGCAATGTAGCCCACTACATATCCCCAGTTAATTTCTTCAGGACAGTTAACGTGAGATGCAAACAACAATGGTTTCAGTGATAAGTGACCTGATCATAAATTATTTTACTGCTAGGAGGATTTTTACAGATGGAGGTAAAAAGGTTTGCTCACAGTCAGTGAGGTGGTGGCTGGGTGGAGGAGTTCAAATATGTGAGCTGCTGCTAATGCTCTAACCCTACTGACTTCACTTAGTGTCTTCTTTACATTTACTTTGAACTATCATCCGAGTACCACAACATAAAAAGTAAGCCTGAAGAGGCCATGCAGATGGAAAATCATCTCAACCAAGCAAGCATGACTAAATTAACAGTACACCAAAATACACAGGTTCATGCCTTCTATATGACGTCCTCCCAGTGCTACCAACTATAACACTGATACTGGGAGTGTCCAATCCCCCAATGTCACCACCTGAAATAAAGAAAATCATCCCTCATAATTTTTTTTTTTTAACCATGTAAAAAATGAAATCATCCATTGGTGTCTGTTGCACGTTACTGTCCCCCACCTGACCCACTCACTCAGCACCCCCTCCACCCCAAGTTCTTACTTACTCACTGGAGGTCCAATGCCATAACCTTCTCTGGACCACAGACATGTATTCCTCACTCTTCAAAGCTGATCGCAAACTGAGAAAATCAGGTATGCAGTTCAATGTATTTCAATGGGATTTTAAACTTAGTGGCATAACTTTGTCAATTTTGAATATTTTTGCCCAGATTTTCAACATGCCTTTTGTGGGACCTCTCCTCATGAACAACAGCAGTGAAATTAGGCAAATCTGTCCCAAGGAGTGATTTTGCAGTTGCTGTGCAAATCACCTTTCTGGCAGGAGTTCAACATTTTCTCCATCCATGTTCATGAGGTGGAGTCATAAGAAGGCTATGTTGAAAATGTGGCATAGAAATATTAAAAAACAAATAAGTTATGAGCCTACACTGAAATTTGCAAACACAGACTCGTAGCTTTAGTAATTTTCAATATTTTGACTCCAAATTTTCAACATAACCATTTCTTCACTTCACCTCATGAATGTGACAACTGTCATTTTTCAAATAGTCTGAATGTAGATCACCACTAGAAGGAATGCCAAGCTCTGGATGTAGTGTTACACAATTACTTGAAGGAAGACCATGCTAAGACCATATGGGCTGGTGGTATAACCTAGAGGTTAGAGGAATGAGGTGTGAGTGAGCTTGATACATCCAGAAGACCAGATCTGAGTTTGATTCTCACAACCTCCACTTGCATACTGTGTGACTCTGAGCAAGTCACTTAACTGCCCTGTGCTCCCAGGTCACCCATGAACACAGGCACTTGTGCCTATAAATAAAAGGCAACTGCAGACTTGAAGAACCACAATATAGGTCATGTGATACAAAAAGGACATACACTTTATTAAAAAACTGATAAAACCATGTTAAAAGGAAGTAAAACACTACCCTGCCACGCTAACCATTTTTGAGCCCCATGTGTTCCTTTTCAAGGCATCAGATATCTCAGGAGGCTCACATTTGACAAGGTGTGGTAGTGTTATGCTTCCATTTAACATGGTTTTACCAGTTTTTTAATAAAGCATATATCCTTTTTACATCAGATGACCAAAATTGTGATTCTTCAAGTCTGTGGTTGCTTTAGCATGGTCTTCCTTCAAGTAGTTATTTTTCAGATCCTGGCCAAAATGTGTTTTCACAGTTGTGGCATGGAATTATTTTTTGGGCAGGATTTGAAAATGTCCCCCCCCCCCCCGTTCATGAGGTGGGGTCATAAGAAGGCTATATGGGGTCATAAAAATGTTATGTTGAAAATGTGGGGTAGAAATATGAGAAAACATCAATGCTATGCGTCTACATTACATTTTTTAATGCACGCTCATAACTGTGCTAATTTTCAATATTTTGACCCCAACTTTTCAGCATAGCCATTTTTCACACTACCTCATGAATGTGACAACTGTTATTTCTTAAATCCAGCCCAAAATATGTTTTAACACTTATGGCACAAAATGATGTTTCAGCTATATATATATATATATATATATATATATATATATATATATACTATATATATATGTATATATACAGTAAATGACACATGTCATGCTCATATGGAATGGTCATAAAAAGATTATGTGGAAAATGTGGGTAAAAATGTGAAAAACCAACTAAGTTATGAGGAAATGAATTGTTCCAACATTTACTCATAACTTTATTTTTGCAGTTGTGGCCCCTAGTGTTCAACATATCCCTTGTGTTACCCCACCTCCTGAACATAACAGCTGTCATTTTTCAAATCCCCTTCAAAACTTGTTTCCACAGTCACACAGTAAAATCACCTTTAGATGGGGTTTAAAAATGTCACCTGTCTTGATCATAATGTCAGGTCATGAAAATACTGTTAGACATTTGGGGTCAAAATGTGGGAGCCCGCTTAAAAGTAGAATATTTCCTCTCAGCTGCCCTATACTGGGTAATTACATCCTAACAATGTGTCACAACAGAACACCACTGAAAATGACATATTGCATCTTATTTGTGCTATCCTGAGTAAATATATAGTAAAAATGTGTACAAGTGGTGGTAAATGGGGTGCAGTCTGGGGAGAGGGGGTGACCAGGGGGGTGCCTCAGGGATTGGTTCTGGGGCCAGTCATGTTCAATGTCTTCATTAGCAACATTTCAGAAGGGCTGGAGAGAAAGGTCTGCCTGTTTGCAGATGACACCAAGATCTGTAACAGAATGAATACCCCAGAGGGGGTGGAGAAAATGAAGAGGGACCTAGGGACACTTGAAAAATGGTCTGAGGACTGGCAACTGAAGTTTAATTCAAAAACATTCAAAATTGTGCACCTGGGACACAGAAACTCTGGAGAAAGCTACAGGATGGGGGAGGAGTTGCTAACAGTCACAAAGGAGGAAAGGGACCTGGGGGTTATTATTTCAGATGACCTAAAAATGTCAAAGCAGAGTGCTAAGGCAGCTGGGAGGGCCAGTGGCATGCTGGGTGCATAGGCATAGATATCACCAGCAGAAGGAGGGAGGTATTAGTGCCATTATAAAACCTTGGTCAGGCCTCACATGGAGTACTGTGTGCAGTTCTTGAGGCTGCACCTTTGTAAGAGACATTAACAGGCTGGAGACAGTCTAGAAAAGGGCAACTAAGGCGGTGCAGGGCTTGCAACCCAAGACTTATGAGGAGAGATTAAGGGAACTTGTATGTACTCACTGGAAGAGAGGAGGAAGAGGGACATGATAGAAACATTCAAGTACCTCAAGGGTATAAACAAGGTGTAGTGGGGAGACATTTTCCAATATAGGAGGAGCACAGGAACAAGGGGGTATGACATGAAATTGGAAGGTGGGCAGTTAAGAGGGAACATGAGGAAGTTCTTCTTCATATATAGGGTGGTGGATGCATGGAATGGTCTGCCTCAGGAGACGGTGGGAGTGAGCACTGTGGATGGATTCAAGCATGCTTGGGACAGGCATAGGGGAACCACAGAGGTACAGCAGCGGGTGGGTTGGAAGCATAAATCCAGCACAAGGGCTTACGGACAGACTAGATGGGCCAGGCAGTCCTTATCTGCTGACAATTTCTATGTTTCTATGTTAAGCAAGACCTGGTACAACAGCAATACAAGCAGTGAACATTCAGCATTGACAAATGCTTCTTATTATTATGAGACCAATGTGAATGTAAAAAATGTTACTGAAAGTTTTAATACAAATTTTCTTAGACTATCCAAAAAATGCAAATCCACAAAACCTTTTAAAATTTATAGAATCTCAGAACAGACATTGTTAAAATTATTGTTTAATTTGAAGAAAACAAAGACCCAAACTCCAAAGGATTGCACCAACACTTCTCAAGTTAACAGTGAAAATAATAATTAAGCTAAACACTTTTTAAATTAATCTTAATTTAAAAATGAACACAGCTACAGAAATAATGAAAACAGCCATAATGATGCCAATTTTTGAAGACAAGTAATAGCTCTAATGTAACAAATTATAGACGTATATTGGTCTTAGCCACCCTATCAAAACTCTAGAAAACATGGCTTTTAACCAACTAATTAAATATTTTGAAAAATATGATCATTTAAATTAGAATAAGTATGGGTTGTTGAGTGGTTACAGGACTTTACTGGCCATGGTCAGGTTGGCAAGTGACTTCTATGATGGATTTAAAAAAGAGGCTGTGGTGAGGGGCACTGTTTGTCAACCTGAACAAGCTTTTCAGTGTTGTGGGCCACGTTATATAATATGGAAAGTTATTCAAGATTGGCATACCAGAATATACCTTTCAATAGTTTAAAAATTATCTATTTGAAAGAAAGCAACAAGTACAAATTTGAGCACTGGGTGGTTAGTAATCAGCTCAGTACTGGGTGAATGAGGAATTTAAAATGTTATGACCTCTGAACTGTGCTGAACCAACTGCTCGGAATGCGCACAACAGCAACTTGGAATGCGCACAACAGTTTAGAATGCGCACAACAAGGTTTTTGAGTGGACTGATTTTTATACAGAACAAAGGCCAACCGTATACTATTTATAAAAATAGGAAAGACATTTTCCAGGTTCAGTTTTGGGTCTGCTTTCATTTTTTAATTTTATAAATGATATTCCAGAAATTTACAAGGAATTAACAATTATAATGTATGCAGATGATACTGTGGTATATTATTCTAGAAAAATAAAAACTGATTTAGAAAATAAACTAGTAAGTGGGTAATTTGCTGGTCAATCTTAATTTGCAGAACATAAATTAAACAAAAAAAACAATATTGGGAAGTAGACAAAAAAACAGCAGATTTTCGTATCACGGCAATTCAAGCGAAACCAAATGCAGTGCACTCCAGAAACAACGTGGTGAAAACCATGAAAAGTCAAAACCTACATGGAGAATATAGCCCGAAGAAAAAAATATAGTTAGTTACAAAATTTCACTAGAGTGGTGGTCCATGGCGGTGTGGTGTTGTAATAGTATATCACACAATTCTCAGCAGTATTCTCCAAACGTGGTTTTGACTTCTGTGGTTTTCATCGTGCTGTATCTCCTTTTGCTGAGTTGTCATAGAACCACAGCTTTTGGCCCTAAATTATAAACTGGGGACTAAATGGGAATCTTCTGGAATCAGTAACATAGAAACATAAACTTTGATGGCGGAGAAGGACCGCTTGGCTCACCTAGTCTGACCATTTCCTTACCTATTGGAAAAGCTGCAGATCCTAGTTAACCAACAACCTACTTCCTTCAAACCCCCCTCTAGAATTGCCTTATGTCTGTCCCATACGTTCTTGAATTCCCCCACTATTTATGACCCCTGACCCCTTCCGAAGGCTGTTCCATGCATTCACCACCCTCTCCATGAAAAAATACTTCCTCACGTTGCCCCTGAGCCACCCCCCATCTTCAAATTATGCCCCTTTGTTCTTGCACAGCTCTTTTTCTGAAAGATGCTACCCTCTTGGACTTTGTTGATTCCCTTGAGGTACTTGAAAGTTTCTATCATGTCCCCTCTTCCCTCCTTTCTATGAAGGTATACATATTAAGCTCCTTCAGTCTCAGTATAAGATTTTAAATGCATAGAAAGAGTTTTGAATCTGTCATTATATTTCTCAACCCATATACTGTAGATACAGTAACAACAAAGTAAATATGAAATTAGGATTCCTATAAAAAAACAAACCACAACAGGCAGAAGTTAACAAAATAGCTATCAGTTCCTTTTGCCCACTTTAGAAGGTGACTTAATGTGATTTTTAAAGCTTTCTGTAAGTATGGTGATGAAATACATGACTGCTTTAAATAATGTATTTTGTTTTGTGACTACAACCTCAAAAGGAACACATCATTGTTTTTAAATAAGGTTATATGAACTTTATTTCCTATTCAGAGCAAATCTTACTCAGCAACTACAACACTACCAAGAATATTAATAACACATATACAACAGGTTTTAAGGAACAAAATATTGATGTTAAATAGAACTAATTTTTACATTCCATGCCTTTTCTATTAAAAATATCATGAAAATCTCAGGAACTAAATTAGTAAAATGTTCTTTACCCACTGCACTTCAAGAATATTAAATCAGTTATATCAAAGATTTGACCTAGGTCAGAAAAGCAGTAATTTTAAAAGTAATCTTAAGAACTACTTGTTTTGTGACTCAGACTGAGAATGTCACAAATAATTTTGCTTTGAAACATAGAAACATAGACTTTCACGACAGATAAGGACCACTTGGCCCACCCAGTCTGCTCATCTCCCTACCTATTGGATAGCTGTAGATCCTAGTTAACCAACAGTCAACTTTTTCCTTCCCCCACCACAATTGCCTTATGTCTGTCCCATACATTCTTGAATTCCCTCACAGTTTTTGACCTGACAACCTCCTCAGGAAGGCCATTCCATGCATCTGCTTTGAAATTGGATATGTACGTGTGTGTGTGTGTGTGTGTGTGTGTGTGTGTATATATAAATATATATGTATATGTATATATAGTTAGGGTTGCGTAGGCACTTTATTAACTTTCCAACTGTTTGACCGATTTGCCTGAAATTTTGCATGCACAGTCTGGTACTATAGATCTCTAGATCTGACAAGCCTTTTTCCAGTTGGATTTGCAGTTCCAGACCTGTGGAAAATCAAAAGTGTGAATGACCCTCACTTTTGGCAAATTCTTTGCTTATCTCTACAGCCTGAACGGTTTGTCCGTCAGGTTCAAAATTTCCAGGGTATATGGGGACAGGGTCAAGGAAGTGCCTTTTGAAAGTTTGGTGAAAAAATATAAATCCATTTAAAAGTTATTAAAGTTTAAGGTTTCCCATTATAGCCTATGGGGAAAAAATACATGTCACCCTCAAAAGCACTTTTTACTGCTGCAAAATGTTGGATACTTTCGTGTTGCTACCATCTTGTTTTCAGTTAGCGACTTTGAAAAAGAATGTAGTTTGAAAATACTGTCCCTTGGTAAACACCAACCATTGGATTTACCTAATCAGGGCCCTAGGAACATGACCCTGGTATTAGTTTTTTGCTAGGATGCCCAGAAATATTTTATTTAAATTTTTCTGCCAGCTTAGCCGTGGAACTTTTGTGAAAGTTCTGTGAACTTTCATGAAAGTTCCACAGGTACTTTCATGAAAGTTCAGCATCTAAAATGGCAGGACTTTAGCAAAAGCTCTGCAGTACTTTTGCGAAAGCTCACCCAGCTAAACCAATGGCACTTTTGTGAAATTCCACAAAACATTCACAAAAGTTCCACAGTTCAACAGCCCCAAAAACTAGTTTCTTTGCCACTTCGTAGCAAGAAAGTGGTTAGGACTTCTGGGCTGAAATTGGCAGGATGGCAAGTCCTTGCTCCACAGATGTGCCTTTTACTGTTTTCCTGAAAAAATATAACTGGTTCCAGAGTTACAGCAGTCCGAAGCTGCGATTTTTCCCATAAGATAGGATTGTGGTGGCCGTAGAACCTTTCGGCAATTATATCTCAAAATGGTTCAAGATACAGATTTTCACTACATGTAGCTTGTACTAAGCAAGCATGAAGGTGGCCAGGTCATGAATACAACTGTGAAGGACTTTTCCAAAGCTCCTATGGTTACTGAGATATTGTATCTTTTGCAGCACAAGGATTATCTGCAATGGCTCTAGGCCTGTGCTATATCTCTATACTTATGGGTTCATGGATGCTTGGGCCCAGTGCTCCCACATAAGGATTCCATTGTGCAATAATGGGAGTGCAGGGTCCTACATTATGCAGTACTGGGAGCACAGGGCCCAGAGCCCTGCACCCCACACAGAGATGCAATATCATTAAAATATCTGTACACTTATGTTAGGGCCAGTGACCCCAAAGGCACATCTGGATGTCTGTTGGTGTGTGGAGGGTGAGGTGTGGGATTGGGTAGTAGGGGTAGAAACCCAACACTGAATTTCCATACATTTGTTACTGTAACAGGAGCCCTAACTGATGCATTAAAGAAGATTTTTGCAATGAAAATATATATATATATATATATATATATACACACACATATATATATATATATAGAGAGAGAGAGAGAGAGAGAGAGAGAGAGAGAGAGAACAATGACATTGGCCTGTATTTTATGATTTTATGTGTTTATGTATGTCATGTCTTACTGTATACTCTCCCCCATGGCTGCAAATGGGTCTTAGAATCCAGTTTATTTTCTTGGTAAGGTGAAATAAATAAATTACTGATTTATAAAATTGCTTTATACAACCTCAGAAAAGTGCAGTGCTAACATATGCAATCCACATCGTAAGATAAAACAGCCCTGTACTGTTACTGATCTCTGCCACTCCCACCCCTCCCCCATGCATCTGGAAACAAGCTGTTACCAGCTCAGTATGTCTTTCTTGAAAAACTTTTGAAACATATTTACTTATTAATTTGTTCTATCATTAAAAAGTGGTTCAGTTTCTCACCTGACCTGGGGTGTGGTGTTTTCATTTCGTTGTATGCCATTATTTTTCAGCACCTGACTTTATTGTGCTCTCCTCCTGGCTTTACATTCAGATCAGTAACAGTACAGTAGGGTGCAAGAAACACAATAATAAATGAGAGTGCAATGAGTACATACATTAACAACTGTGCAAAGGCAAATACTAGGGTCATGATCAAACTGAAGGAATACAAAATTGCAGTTTTGCAAAAGCAAGATAAAGTTTAGTGTAGGATCAATTGCTGTAAATTGGGGAAGGGCCATGCACTAGTACAAGTGCTGAGCAAAGGGAAAGCAGGGGCTGGAGGGTGTTGATAATAGGAGAAGGAGAAAATCCTTGTTCCCAGCTCAAGCACAAATCCTTAAGTAACTTTAGGAGTCTTTAGTAAAGTGGATCCAAAGGGAACCAAACAGTCAAGTCGGTTGCCCTTATATGCAGCTGCACAGGACATGCAGAAATGTTTTCTAGTACATAGCTTAGTGTTGCTGGGTATGGAAACCCATACATTTCCAGATGCTGTTGTACCACAGTAGCTATGTCACAACTGTGGTATAACAGCATATAATTCCCTGTTTATTATGGAAGGTGGTCAAACTTTCAAAAAGCAACACAGATTGGGATAAGTATAAGCAATTATGAAATCATTATAATTGTAAACTCAAGAAAACTAAACAAGACTACTATACTAGAGAATTAACTACCAACTTTACTAACAATCCGAGGGAATTTTGGAAAGTAATAAAACAGTATAATGGAGCACAGTCATTGGACTACCCTGATAAATTTAAGTTGGGAATAAGAAAATTCTATTAGGTTTGTAAGTGGTGGATAGTTTTAACAATTACTTTATAACAATGGGCACGGTGGCCTCATCAAAGAGTAATAAATACAAAACTAGCATTTGTCAATGCCGAATGTTTGCTTGCTGGCATTGGCAGTGGTAGTGTAGAGGTTACAGAGCGCGTAATAGGAATGGCAGTGAAGTATTGAACTGAAGCCAACCCCACCACCACCCCCTGCAGAGAGTGACAGGCATTGGGTGTGCCTTTGGTCATCAGACATAATGGCCATGCCATTTCACCACACCCACCCTGCAGACACTAACAAGTGTCACAGTGTTCCTTGGGGTCTTTGGCCCTTATGCACACCTAGGAGCAGGAAGACTGCGTGGGACCGTTTTTGCTTTACAGGCAAAAAAAAAAAAGACAATGGGCGTTTGCCATGCTGAGGTGGGATCCCAGCCTGGCAGAAGGATGGCTGGGGGGAGTGGAGCCGATGGGGGATTGGGCACCTGTCGGCCATGGCATTTTGCCATTCTGGGGTGGGACTCCCAGCGTGGCACCTTCTACTCAGGGGAGGTGAAGCCCGATGAGGATTGGGCACCCGTCGGTGATAGCATGGAGGGAGAGACAGTGGAAGCTGACAGGATTAAGGCACCCCGTCGGCTATACCATCCGACTTGCCACACTGGGTTGGACACCCAGCGTGCATATGGAAAACCAGGGGCGCATCACAGCCGACAGGGGTTGGGAACCCCGTCGGCTATCGTGTGTGGAGGAGTGTGTGTGTGTGTGTGTGTGGGGAGCTGCGCGCGGGCAGGCGATATCTTATCGCTGCTCACTGAGTGTAGCTCCCCTTTCAACTGTATGCCACTGCATTTTGGAGCTTGTCACAGACAGCTCCAGCATGCATTGGCTTACAGGCCGCCCGCCAATACACTGACTGAACTGGAAGAGGGGTGACACACCGAAATCTCGGATGATGGCACTATGTTTCTTGCACATGCCGATGATCCCAAATCACCCTGACACCTGTCAGTCTCTGCAAGATGGGGTGCTACAGTTGGAAACCCTAATACCGTAGGTGTGTGTTGGTATCTTCACTCCAAATTTTCAACATGGGCTTTTTGTGAGCCCACCTCATGAAGTGCAGCACTATCAGTTTGTTAGCTGAAAGGTGGTTTTGCACAGCGGCTATGCCATTTGGTGACACAGGGACGAAAAAACATTTTGGGCAGTATGTGGAAAATGACAACTGTATTGTTCATCAGGAGATGTAAAAACATGGCAACATTGAAAATCTGGGGTGAAAATATGAAAAATTGGTGAAGTCATAAGCATACATAGAAACTGTGCAACACATGTCTGTAACCCAATTATTTTTGGGATTTTTTTAACCACATTTTTAACATACTGTAGGCATTTTGGGACCTCACCTCGTGAGCAGTGGCACTGTGATTTTGTTAATTTGTCCCAAACATTGATTTCCCAGCGACCATGCCATTGTGTGCCACAGGTGCGAAAACACATTTGGGGAAGGATGTGAAAATTGACAGTACTGTTCATAAGGAGATGTGACAAAATGCCAGTGTTGAAAATCTGGCATGAAAATATTATAAATTTGGAAAGTTACTAGGGTGCGTGGAAACTGCACAATGCACACTTGTAACACAGTCATTTTATGGAATTTCATCACCAGATTTTCAACATAGGCATTTTTGGACCTCTGCTCATGAACAGTATCACCGTCATTTCCTCAAACTGTCCTGAAAACTGATTTCGCACAGCAACCTCGCTATTCTGCATCGGACATGCAAAAACACATTTTGTCCAAGATATGTAAAATGACAGCTGTGCTGTTCATGAGGAGGTGTGGAAAAATGCCAATTTTGAAAATCTGGAGTGAAAATATTACAAATTCACGAAGTTATGCGCATGTGTGGAAACTGCGCAATGCACGCTTGTAAAACAGCTATTTTTTGGATTTTTTCCACCAATTTTGCAACATAGGCTTTTTGAGAGCCCCCCTCATGAAAAGTAGCACTGTCATTTCATTAATTGGTTCTGAAAGGTGATTCCATGCAGTGATCACAAAATCACCTTTTGGGACCAAATAACTCCACGACAGTGCCTGAATTCATGAGGAGGGGTGCCAATAACCCCATGTTGAAAATGTGGTGTCAAAATTCCCAAGAATTGCCGAGATATGCCCCAAAACCCTATTTATGCCATTATACAGCTTACAGGCATTTCTTCAGTTCACGGTCGACTTTGAAGACTGCAGACGTGTTCCCAGTCCACCGAAGATCGTCGCGCCAGACTCCGGAGGTAAGTATGGGGTAAGGGGGGGTGTGGGGAGGCAGGGTGCACAGTGGGTGAGCACAGAGGTTGTGGGAGGGGGCAGGGAGACCATGAGACCATTTTCTTTTGCAGGGTAAATAAAAAGGGAACATTGCTGGACGGTTTTGTTTTTCAGAGGATTTGGCATGCTGGGTGGGCTCCCAGTGTACCACCTAAGTGTTTGGGGGTTGTGCACCCCGTCGGCACATACTGAAGGGGACAGAGCGAGGGGATTGGGCCCCCGGCACACAACAAAAACAGGGTCGGGACATTATGCCAATGGGTGGGCTCCCCATTGGCAAAATAAATGGGAAGGGCATAAAAGCCAATGGGATTGGGCACCCCATCAGCAAAAAGACTTTTTGGGTGGTGCATGATGCCAACGGGGATTGGGCACCCCCGGCACACAGCGGAAATGGGAGGGACATTATGCCGATGGGGAGTGGCTTTCCCATCGGCATTGTGACAGGTGACGCAGCAGTCACTGCCACCATGTTGCTTGCACATCGGAGGTGTGTTGTTGTCCTCTGCAAGAGAGTTTAGCCTCATTGCAGTGGACCTTTCTTAGATCTGGTGGCCACATTAGGGATGCATGATGTCAGCGCCTGCTGCTGGCTTATTGGAGAATGAGGGCTTACCTACTGATGCGTGCCTGTATTGGCCAACAGTGAACCGTGCCTCAAATCTTACTACGCAAGATGTTGGCTGGCACAAGCACAAGCCAACATAAAAATGGGTCAAGATGTTTATTAGAGAATTATAGGCCCATTTCTTTGTTACCAATGGTAGCTAAGGTGTTCGAGAAGCTGGTAGCTAGACAACTTCAGAATGTTCTGGATAAGAGTGGGACGATTAATAAATTCCAATTGGGATTTAGACCCTTACATGGCACTACCTCTGCCCTATTAAAAGTAACTGGGGACATTATGGATGCTCTGGATAGGAGGATGTCAGTGGGGGCAATCTTTATAGATATATCAAAGGCCTTTAATACTCTAAACCAGTGATTTTCAACCGGGGGTCTGTGGCCTAGGGGTCCGCAAGTGCCAGCCTGGGAGTCTCGTGGAACAGTCTGAATATATAAAGTGCAGTATAGTTTTTTTTTTTTACAATGACAGTGTAACATTGTAACTGCGAAAATCCGAGAGGAACAGGACAAGATGCTCTGTAACAGAGTAGACACACCAGAGGGTGTAGACAGAATGAGAAGCACCTGCAGAAACTTGAAGAATGGTCAGAGTTTGGCAGTTGAAATTCAATGCAAAGAAGTGCAAGATAATGCATATGGGGCACAAAACCCTGGCACAATATATCAGTTAGGGGGTGAGGATATGGCATGCACCAAGCAGGAAAGGGATCTTGGGGTTATCATCTCTGATGACCTCAAGGTAGGGAAACAGTGTGACAAGGCAGCAGGTAAAGCAAAAAGGATGCTGGGATGTATAGGCAGGGGCATTACCAGCACAAAAAGGGAGGTCATAATTCCTCTATACAAGACACTAGTGAGGCCCCACCTGGAGTACAGTGTACAGTTCTGGAGACCATACCTACATAAGGACATAGACAGGGTAGAGAAGGTTCAGAGGAGGGCAACAAAGATGGTGCATGGATTGCATCACAAGTCCTATGAAGACAGGTTGAAGGAACTGAACATGTACTCCCTGGAGGAGAGGAGGGAGAGAGGGGATATGATAGAGACATACAAGTATCTTACAGGGAGGAACAGGGTGGGAAAACACTATTTTTAAGCGAAAAGATGTTCCAGGACTAGAGGGCATGGGATGAAGTTGGAGGAGGACGATTCAGAGAAAACATGAGAAAGAATTTCTTCACAGAACGGTGGTGGACAAGTGGAACACCCTGCCAGAGGAAGTGGTGGGGGGCTGAAACAACCACGGGATTTAAGAATGCATGGGATAGACATAAAGGAATTCTGGAGGTCAGGGTAAGGTGCAACAGACTTCTAGGAAAACAAACTGAACTTACAAGCTCAAATGGGCAGACTGGGTGGGCCATAGGCCCTTATCTACTGACACTGTCTATGTTATCATGTATCTATGTAGATGTAACATTAAAATGGTGTTTAGCACCTTGTTAGCTTTACTGATCTACTCAGTAAATGGGTGTTAATTAATTTAAATGCTCTGATTTGCAGGCAGTGACACTATAGTTGATTTTAAAGCAGGAATACCCTTAAGTTATGTAGCTTATTACTGCCCTGATTTGTTTCATCTGTCTTCACTTGCCTGATACAGTAATTCTCTGTTGGTCCGTATTCAGTCTCTCCACGCCCGAGCTGATAGATGCTGTCTGCGCTCTCAGCTCTCTCTGATTCTTGCTCCTCCATGTTAACCTTTCAAAACATCTGCCACTCTCTCTTGTTCATTGCTTGGTGAAATCATGCTACACATTTTTAAATAAAATAAAAAAGTAAGGAAGCTGCCAATTTTTATTACACAGTTTGCCCACTTCTGTTCTTTTTTGGTCAGTGTACGCATGTATTCATGGAATAGCATCAGTATTGTATTTATATCACTATATCAGCAGCAGTAGTACTTCTATTTTATTTTATTTCTGTGTGTTATCCATTCATTTTGTTAGCTTTGTTCAGGTGAATGGAACAGAATGATGCTAAGGCAGTCAGTTGAATGCTTCAGCAACCCCCTCACCCCCCCGCCATGAAAGCAGAATTATACTTATGTGAGGAGTTTTTTATGTTTTTCAGATGCTAGTTTTATCACTTTTTTTTATACAACAGTGGCACAGAATGATGCTAGTGTTATTTTTTTTTTATATGCTTTACCTCCCCTCACCCCCCACATGAATGCAGTGGAATAGAATGATGTTTTTTTTTCTGAAGCTAGGTTTTTTATCACAGAATAATGTTAGTTTTATGCAAGTTATACCTTTCTTAATGTCCACTACTATAAATGTTTTTGTACTTAAAACTTTAATGCTGTACAAACACTAAACGCAGTACAATTTATGTGGAATTTTGGTAGGGGGTCCCCTACATTGTGAACAGGTGGTCAGGGGGTCCCTGGACCAAAAAAGGTTGACAACCACTGCTCTTAACCATGACATCCTCCTGTCCAGACTACCTGTTTTGGGTATGTCCACAAATGTAGTCAAGAGGATGGAAGCATATTTATCTGGAAGGAAACAAATGGGGCTGGATATTCAAACTGTGCTATTCTGTGGCGCAAGCCCTTGCGCTGCACAAAATAGTTGCGCAGGGGTGTGGCCGGGGCAATATTCAATGGAGTTGTGCTATTGAGCAACTCCTTTGAATATCACCCCCCCCCCAGCCACAGCCACTGTTCATGGCGCAGTAGAACTTGCGCCACCGCAAGTGGTCAGAGTGGAGCATTCAAGTTGCGGTGGCGCAAGTACCATTGCGCCTCACGCAAATTTCCCATATTCAAATGGTGACATGCAAATGGGGCCATAATTCATGCAAGGCACAGAGGGGGCCATTTGCATCTATTTATGGCCCCATTTGCATGCGATTACCTGCAGGTGCGCGATCCCCAGGACTTGCGCCTGGCGCACTACCAGGCAGCAGCCATCGAGTTGATGCCCCCTGCAAACCCGTCCATGAGCAAAAGTGTAAAATCCCCCCTCCCTTGACTGCCGATTGTGGGAAAAAGTGTAAATAAACCCCCTCACCAGCCCGATCGTGGGCAAAAGTGTAAAGAAACCCCACCCCTACCAGCCCAACACGCGGGTTGCTAAGATTCAAACCCCCAAGAACACATCCCTGGTGGTCAGTGGACCTCAAGCCCAATCATGGGCTGAAAACCATTCAAACACCCCCAAGGACCACCTACCCTGGTGATCTAATGGCCCCCCACCCGCCACCCATGAAGCCCACCACGCTCCCCCATCAGCGGCGTGAGCTGCAGCATCCCACCTGTCTGCGCCCCGCCGACTGACTGCGTTTAGGGCTGCATGCCCATTGGTGCAGAGCAAGAGCCAATGGGCATGCAGCTCGCACCACCCGCTGGCTGATGGGGAGCGGGGTGGTGGGCTTCATGGTGGGTGGGTGGGGGGCCACTAGATCACCAGGTAGGTGGTCCTTGGGGTTTGGACGAGTTTGGTGCCCGATCGGGCCAGTGAGGGTGGGGGTTTCACCTCAGTTCGCGATCGGGGCCAGTCAGGGAGGATGACTTTTTGCCGCGATCGGGCTGCTGGTGGGGGCTTTTTTACACTTTGCCCATGATCAGGCTGGTGGGGGTTTCTTACACTTTTGCCCACGATCGGGCCAGTTTGAGGGAGGGGGATTGTTACGTACTTTTGCCAATGATTGGGCTGGTGGGGGGTTTCTTTACACTTTGCCTGATCGGGCCAGTCGGGAGGGATTTTACACTTTGCCCACGATCCGGGCCAGTCGGGAGGGGGTGCTATATGCCCATGATTGGGTTGCAGGGGGCACAGGGAGTAGGTTGAGGGGCCACCCACAGGTGGCAACTTGCTGTGTTGTACCCTGCAATGCAGCTGCTCAACTGTGGGTGGCCCTCGACTTACTCCTTTTTTTTTTGGCTCAAAGTTGTGCTGGCACAGGTTGGGGGTTGCACCTGCACAACTCTGCACAGCCCACTGAATATCGGGCTGTGCAGTTTATGCATGGTTCCTCCACCTCCGGCTCAGCATGCCTTCATTAGCATTGCGCTGTTGCTCAGCTTGCCTTGGGGGTGGCGCAACTGCCTCCTGCTGAATATGGCAGAATGGCGCAATTTCGGACTTGAGCAGGTGCAACCCAATTGTGCATGGTGCAACCCTTTTGAATATCCAGTCCATGGTATCTATTAATGGCTGGGAATCTGGACTTGGGGCAATTATATCTGGAGTGCCCTAGGGATCCATTTTGGGCCAATTATATTTAATTTGTACATAAATAATCTTACTTTAACTCATCCAGATGTATAGTGTCATTTATATGTGGATGATACTATTATTTATGTGGAAGGTACATTGGTAAGGCAAATAGAACTTACTTTACAAGGAGTGTTTGATGAGCTACAAATGTTTTTTCTCTGAGTCTAAACTTGTTTTGAACTCAAAGAAAACCCAGGTTTTATTATTCTCTAAGGAGAATGATGTAACTTACTATGAGTTAAAATTGAGCATAGTAACTAGAGATAAGATTTCTCTTGAGCAAGTGCAACATTATAGATATTTAGGAATGCATTTAGACAGCTAATTTAACTGGGCTATTCATATAGAACATGTAACAACAAAAATTGGTAGGTGTTTGGGTGCACTATACAGAATTAGAAACTTTATGAATGAAAGGGTAAGGAAGCACGTAATTACAACCTTAGTGATACCACTCCTGGGCTACAGAGACATAGTCTATGTGGGAATTCTTCCACCCAGCTTTCTAAGATAGACATTTTTTCAACAAATTAGCAAGGTTTATCTTAAGTGTTCCAAAATGAACACATAGAAATAAGCTCTACCAGTCTCCGAATTGGATGTACCCAAAGATAGAAGGTCCTTTCAGGCTTTGTTGTATATGGTTAAGTTAGTTGTGTGCAAAGTTCCTGATTACATTACTAATGGACTTCAAATTAGGATAGTAAAAAAGGGATTGCGCTCAGCTGAGGGGATAGGATCGTCCTTCCTAGAAGAAGGACAGACCTGGGCAGAGCTCACTTCTTTTTGGGAGCCCCTATATATATGGAATACATTGCCACTTTTTCTTAGGCCACTTAATCTTAATCCCACATAGGGAACTCAAAAGATGGTTTAGAAGAAAATAATGAAGGGTTAGTTACAGATCAACCATGAATACAAGGCAGGATAAAGTATATAAGCTGAGGATTTGCACATGTTAAGTGATGACTGTGAATTTGATCCTATTTTTGTAGATTTATATTACCAGTTTTCCAAACTAGTTAAATGTAATTAAGTATTGTGAATTTCATTTATGTAATTTAGTCCATTTTGTATACTGTATATTTATACGTTTTTGTATAATTTGTCAGTGTCTGACTTTAGATTTTGTAACTAGGAGTAATCATGTTAAGGACCTCGCTGGAAATCAGCTTGTCTCAGTCGAGTCTCCTATTCTTTTGCTTGTCAATTGAATAAAAATGTTACTACTACTAGTACTATTAGGATTCCTCAAGCTTACCTACTACACACTGCAGAATCCTCATAATGAAGATACAGTATCAGCAAGACTAAAAATATCCCAAGTAAACTGCTCATTACAAGATGAGCTACCGTGAAGCCCGTTGAAGTACACACTTTCAGAATAACAATATTTTGTGCACTTAAGTGAATTATGCATTTAACTGATATTTATTGTTTTCAGTGATGATGCATAGATAGAGATTTGTTTTAGCAATGCTGTAACACTTTAATTAAAAATGCCACAAAAAACAAGCAGTGGCAAATAATACTGCATTGAATTATCTGAAGAAGCTGGTGATCATCTTCATTTTAGCATGCTGAAGGGTTAGATGCTGTAGTTGTCAGAGCTAAATAAAAGACAGAATTCACTTTTCTCCTGGGAACATAGAATTTCACAGCAGAAAAGGACTGCTAGGCCCATCCAGTTTAGCTAAGGCTTTCCTGCCTATTATACCTCTGCAGACCCTAACTTGTCTCCAAGGACTGCTCCCACTCTGTTTCTGTAATAATATGCTCATGTTTCTATCCCATGAATGCTTGAAGCCTTCTACTATTCTAGCCTCCACAACTTCAGGTGGCAATCTGTTCCATGTTTCTATCACCCTCTTTCCTCACATCCTTCCTGAAGTTTCCCTTCTCCAAGCTCAGTGCAAGTCCCCTCATCCTGGAGCTCACCCTTTCATGGAAAAGGATCCCTACCTGCACTCTGTTTACCCCTGTGAGGTACTTGAAGGTCTCAATCATGTCACCTCTCACTTTCCCATCCTTCAGAGTGTGCATATTGAGATCTGTCAGTCTGTCCTCATAGGACTTCCCTTGCAACACCTGCACCATCTTGGTTGCCCTTCTTTGGACCACCTTCACCCTGTCTATGTCTTTCTTGGGTGTCTATTGATATGAGCATGTTTTATTGAGCAGCTCAATAACAGCAACTCAATAAAACCGCTAAAAGTAAGAGCAAGTGCTGCACAATACTCAGGAGTAGATTAGAGCAAGTGTAGCAGTGAGCTGCACTCGTTAGAAGAAGATATGAGTAGTAGTTTGGCAAAGCCCTGCTGAGCTGCCTGTTATGTGTAGTGGCTAGAGCCACTGTCTAGGGAACTCAAGGACCTGGGCTCAGGTCCCGGTGAGGAAGAGTTTTTTTTTTTTTTGTCCTGGGATTTATTATTTTGTTTTAAGTCAGCCCCGAGTTGATAATCATTAAGTTGGGGGCAAGTCTCCCTCCCTGGGTTGATAATTGGTAAGTTGAGGTGCAGGGGGCACAGTCCCCTACATAAAATAAGTTTCTTTTTTGGTTTGTTTCTGTGCAGTTATTGACCATCGCTGTTTGTGGAGGTCGATCTGATGTTGCTCACTCTATTGACTTGGGGCGTTTTTTTTAGTTGCTGTTTTTGGTCGGTGACTTAAAAATCTCACCCTTATCAAATAAAACTCTTTCCTGAGGTGCAATTTCCAGAAGTGGGCACAATATTCCGGGGGGGAGGGGTCTACCAGAGAGTGGTACAGTAGCAGCACAACCTCTCTCCTTCTGTTGGTGATGCCTCTCCCTAGGCACCCCAGCATCCCACTAGCCCTTCTTATGGCCTTGCCACACTGCACTGCCACCTTGAGGTCTTCTGAAATATTAACCCAGAGGTTCCTTTCCTCGCAAGAGACTGCCAATACCTCTCCCCTTCCCCCATCCTTTACTTATCACTGGGGTTCCTGTGCCCTAGGTGCACGATTTTGCACTTTTTGGCATTGAACCCCAATTGCCATGCCTTTGACCACTTCACTAGTTTCCTGAAATCCCTGCACATGATCTATTAGCTTATGGAAACACCACTAAAAAAAGAAATTGATATAGAGGATAATGGCTTGGGACCAGGTGATAATCACACTGTAATCACCTTGAGTGGTTGTTAGGGCAACATGGTAAACCTTGAGAGGTTTACTGTAGCCCTAGTAACCATGAGAGGTGATTTCAGCTTTGTTATCACCCGATCCCCAGCCATCATCGTTTATAGTGTATGGTCAAAACACACTGTTTGCCCCATTCACATGTATTTCCTACCTTACTGAAGAATCAGGACTGCTGGAAAAGGTTCAAACGGCCAATATTTAATTTGTAATGGTACAGCAATGCGTGTACAATGAAATAGCTAATAATCTTTGAACAACACGGCAAAACAAGTGGGATAAGTAAATACATTTTAGATAAATGTCTATTTCTGCAATGTTTTCAAAGGATGTGTTTGATTTTATAGCCTGAAATGATCCAGTTAGTCTCTGGCAATCACATGGGCATGGTAGGAGATGATATGAATTATGGGATGCGTGTTCAACATATCCCTTGTGTTACCCCACCTCCTGAACATAACAGCTGTCATTTTTCAAATCCCTTCAAAACTTGTTTCCACAGTCACACAGTAAAATCACCTTTAGATGGGGTTTAAAATGTCACCTGTCTTGATCATAATGTCAGGTCATGAAAATACTGTTAGACATTTGGGGTCAAAATGTGGAGCCCGCTTAAAGTAGAATATTTCCTCTCAGCTGCCCTATACTGGGTAATTACATCCTAACAATGTGTCACAACAGAACACCACTGAAAATGACATATTGCATCTTATTTGTGCTATCCTGAGTAAATATATAGTAAAATGTGTACAAGTGGTGAGTAAATGGGGTGCAGTCTGGGAGAGGGGTGACCAGGGGTGCCTCAGGGATTGGTTCTAGGGCCAGTCATGTTCAATGTCTTCATTAGCAACATTTCAGAAGGGCTGGAGAGAAAGGTCTGCCTGTTTGCAGATGACACCAAGATCTGTAACAGAATGAATACCCCAGAGGGGTGGAGAAAATGAAGAGGGACCTAGGGACACTTGAAAAATGGTCTGAGGACTGGCAACTGAAGTTTAATTCAAAACATTCAAAATTGTGCACCTGGGACACAGAAACTCTGGAGAAAGCTACAGGATGGGGAGGAGTTGCTAACAGTCACAAAAGGAGGGAAGGGACCTGGGGTTATTATTTCAGATGACCTAAAAATGTCAAAGCAGAGTGCTAAGGCAGCTGGGAGGGCCAGTGGCATGCTGGGTGCATAGGCATAGATATCACCAGCAGAAGGAGGGAGGTATTAGTGCCATTATAAAACCTTGGTCAGGCCTCACATGGAGTACTGTGTGCAGTTCTTGAGGCTGCACCTTTGTAAGGACATTAACAGGCTGGAGACAGTCTAGAAAAGGGCAACTAAGACGGTGCAGGGCTTGCAACCCAAGACTTATGAGGAGAGATTAAGGGAACTTGGTATGTACTCACTGGAAGAGAGGAGGAAAAGAGGGGACATGATAGAAACATTCAAGTACCTCAAGGGTATAAACAAGGTGTAGTGGGGAGACATTTTCCAATATAGGAGGAGCACAGGAACAAGGGGGTATGACATGAAATTGGAAGGTGGGCAGTTAAGAGGGAACATGAAGTTCTTCTTCATATATAGAGTGGTGGATGCATGGAATGGTCTGCCTCAGGAGGCAGTGGGAGTGAGCACTGTGGATGGATTCAAGCATGCTTGGGACAGGCATAGGAACCACAGAGGTACAGCAGCGGGTGGGTTGGAAGCATAAATCCAGCACAAGGGCTCTGCGGACAGACTAGATGGGCCAGGCAGTCCTTATCTGCTGACAATTTCTATGTTTCTATGTTAAGCAAGACCTGGTACAACAGCAATACAAGCAGTGAACATTCAGCATTGACAAATGCTTCTTATTATTATGAGACCAATGTGAATGTAAAAAATGTTACTGAAAGTTTTAATACAAATTTTCTTAGACTATCCAAAAAATGCAAATCCACAAAACCTTTTAAAAATTTATAGAATCTCAGAACAGACATTGTTAAAATTATTGTTTAATTTGGAAGAAAACAAAGACCCAAACTCCAAAGGATTGCACCAACACTTCTCAAGTTAACAGTGAAAATAATAATTAAGCCAAACACTTTTTTAAATTAATCTTAATTTAAAAATGAACACAGCTACAGAAATAATGAAAACAGCCATAATGATGCCAATTTTTGAAGACAAGTAATAGCTCTAATGTAACAAATTATAGACGTATATTGGTCTTAGCCACCCTATCAAAACTCTAGAAAACATGGCTTTTAACCAACTAATTAAATATTTTGAAAAATATGATCATTTAAATTAGAATAAGTATGGGTTGTTGAGTGGTTACAGGACTTTACTGGCCATGGTCAGGTTGGCAAGTGACTTCTATGATGGATTTAAAAAAGAGGCTGTGGTGAGGGGCACTGTTTGTCAACCTGAACAAGCTTTTCAGTGTTGTGGGCCACGTTATATAATATGGAAAGTTATTCAAGATTGGCATACCAGAATATACCTTTCAATAGTTTAAAAATTATCTATTTGAAAGAAAGCAACAAGTACAAATTTGAGCACTGGGTGGTTAGTAATCAGCTCAGTACTGGGTGAATGAGGAATTTAAAATGTTATGACCTCTGAACTGTGCTGAACCAACTGCTCGGAATGCGCACAACAGCAACTTGGAATGCGCACAACAGTTTAGAATGCGCATAACAAGGTTTTTGAGTGGACTGATTTTACACAGAACAAAGGCCAACCGTATACTATTTATAAAAATAGGAAAGACATTTTCCAGGTTCAGTTTTGGGTCTGCTTTCATTTTTTAATTTTATAAATGATATTCCAGAAATTTACAAGGAATTAACAATTATAATGTATGCAGATGATACTGTGGTATATTATTCTAGAAAAATAAAAACTGATTTAGAAAATAAACTAGTAAGTGGGTAATTTGCTGGTCAATCTTAATTTGCAGAACATAAATTAAACAAAAAAAACAATATTGGGAAGTAGACAAAAAAACAGCAGATTTTCGTATCACGGCAATTCAGCGAAACCAAATGCAGTGCACTCAGAAACAACGTGGTGAAAACCATGAAAGTCAAAACCTCACATGGAGAATATAGCCCAAGAAGAAAAAAATATGTTAGTTACAAAATTTCACTAGAGTGGTGGTCCATGGCGGTGTGGTGTTGTAATAGTATATCACACAATTCTCAGCAGTATTCTCCAAACGTGGTTTTGACTTCTGTGATTTTCATCGTGCTGTATCTCCTTTTGCTGAGTTGTCATAGAACCACAGCTTTTGGCCCTAAATTATAAACTGGGGACTAAATGGGAATCTTCTGGAATCAGTAACATAGAAACATAAACTTTGATGGCGGAGAAGGACGCTTGGCTCACCTAGTCTGACCATTTCCTTACCTATTGGAAAAGCTGCAGATCCTAGTTAACCAACAACCTACTTCCTTCAAACCCCCCTCTAGAATTGCCTTATGTCTGTCCCATACGTTCTTGAATTCCCCCACTATTTATGACCCCATGACCCCTTCCGGAAGGCTGTTCCATGCATTCACCACCCTCTCCATGAAAAAATACTTCCTCACGTTGCCCCTGAGCCACCCCCCATCTTCAAATTATGCCCCTTTGTTCTTGCACAGCTCTTTTTCTGAAAGATGCTACCCTCTTGGACTTTGTTGATTCCCTTGAGGTACTTGAAAGTTTCTATCATGTCCCCTCTTCCCTCCTTTCTATGAAGGTATACATATTAAGCTCCTTCAGTCTCAGTATAAGATTTTAAATGCATAGAAAGAGTTTTGAATCTGTCATTATATTTCTCAACCCATATACTGTAGATACAGTAACAACAAAGTAAATATGAAATTAGGATTCCTATAAAAAAACAAACCACAACAGGCAGAAGTTAACAAAATAGCTATCAGTTCCTTTTGCCCACTTTAGAAGGTGACTTAATGTGATTTTAAAGCTTTCTGTAAGTATGGTGATGAAATACATGACTGCTTTAAATAATGTATTTTGTTTTGTGACTACAACCTCAAAAGGAACACATCATTGTTTTTAAATAAGGTTATATGAACTTTATTTCCTATTCAGAGCAAATCTTACTCAGCAACTACAACACTACCAAGAATATTAATAACACATATACAACAGGTTTTAAGGAACAAAATATTGATGTTAAATAGAACTAATTTTTTTACATTCCATGCCTTTTCTATTAAAAATATCATGAAAAATCTCAGGAACTAAATTAGTAAAATGTTCTTTTACCCACTGCACTTCAAGAATATTAAATCAGTTATATCAAAGATTTGACCTAGGTCAGAAAAGCAGTAATTTTAAAAGTAATCTTAAGAACTACTTGTTTTGTGACTCAGACTGAGAATGTCACAAATAATTTTGCTTTGAAACATAGAAACATAGACTTTCACGACAGATAAGGACCACTTGGCCCACCCAGTCTGCTCATCTCCCTACCTATTGGATAAGCTGTAGATCCTAGTTAACCAACAGTCAACTTTTTCCTTCCCCCACCACAATTGCCTTATGTCTGTCCCATACATTCTTGAATTCCCTCACAGTTTTTGACCTGACAACCTCCTCAGGAAGGCCATTCCATGCATCTGCTTTGAAATTGGATATGTACGTGTGTGTGTGTGTGTGTGTGTGTGTGTGTGTATATATAAATATATATGTATATGTATATATAGTTAGGGTTGCGTAGGCACTTTATTAACTTTCCAACTGTTTGACCGATTTGCCTGAAATTTTGCATGCACAGTCTGGTACTATAGATCTCTAGATCTGACAAGCCTTTTTCCAGTTGGATTTGCAGTTCCAGACCTGTGGAAAATCAAAAAGTGTGAATGACCCTCACTTTTTGGCAAATTCTTTGCTTATCTCTACAGCCTGAACGGTTTGTCCGTCAGGTTCAAAATTTCCAGGGTATATGGGGACAGGGTCAAGGAAGTGCCTTTTGAAAGTTTGGTGAAAAAATATAAATCCATTTAAAAGTTATTAAAGTTTAAGGTTTCCCATTATAGCCTATGGGGAAAAAATACATGTCACCCTCAAAAGCACTTTTTACTGCTGCAAAATGTTGGATACTTTCGTGTTGCTACCATCTTGTTTTCAGTTAGCGACTTTGAAAAAAGAATGTAGTTTGGAAAATACTGTCCCTTGGTAAACACCAACCATTGGATTTACCTAATCAGGGCCCTAGGAACATGACCCTGGTATTAGTTTTTTGCTAGGATGCCCAGAAATATTTTATTTAAATTTTTCTGCCAGCTTAGCCGTGGAACTTTTGTGAAAGTTCTGTGAACTTTCATGAAAGTTCCACAGTCACTGTGAAAGTTCAGCATCTAAAATGGCAGGACTTTAGCAAAAGCTCTGCAGTACTTTTGCAAAAGCTCACCCAGCTAAACCAATGGCACTTTTGTGAAATTCCACAAAACATTCACAAAAGTTCCACAGTTCAACAGCCCCAAAAACTAGTTTCTTTGCCACTTCGTAGCAAGAAAGTGGTTAGGACTTCTGGGCTGAAATTGGCAGGATGGCAAGTCCTTGCTCCACAGATGTGCCTTTTACTGTTTTCCTGAAAAAAATATAACTGGTTCCAGAGTTACAGCAGTCCGAAGCTGCGATTTTTCCCATAAGATAGGATTGTGGTGGCCGTAGAACCTTTCGGCAATTATATCTCAAAAATGGTTCAAGATACAGATTTTTCACTACATGTAGCTTGTACTAAGCAAGCATGAAGGTGGCCAGGTCATGAATACAACTGTGAAGGACTTTTTCCAAAGCTCCTATGGTTACTGAGATATTGTATCTTTTGCAGCACAAGGATTATCTGCAATGGCTCTAGGCCTGTGCTATATCTCTATACTTATGGGTTCATGGATGCTTAGGGCCCAGTGCTCCCACATAAGGATTCCATTGTGCAATAATGGGAGTGCAGGGTCCTACATTATGCAGTACTGGGAGCACAGGGCCCAGAGCCCTGCACCCCCACACAGAGATGCAATATCATTAAAATATCTGTACACTTATGTTAGGGCCGATGACCCCAAGGCACATCTGGATGTCTGTTGGTGTGTGGAGGGTGAGGTGTGGGATTGGGTAGTAGGGGTAGAAACCCTAACACTGAATTTCCATACATTTGTTACTGTAACAGGAGCCCTAACTGATGCATTAAAGAAGATTTTTGCAATGAAAATATATATATATATATATATATACACACACACATATATATATATATATAGAGAGAGAGAGAGAGAGAGAGAGAGAGAGAGAGAGAACAATGACAGCCTGTATTTTATGATTTTATGTGTTTATGTATGTCATGTCTTACTGTATACTCCCCCATGGCTGCAAATGGGTCTTAGAATCCAGTTTATTTTCTTGGTAAGGTGAAATAAATAAATTACTGATTTATAAAATTGCTTTATACAACCTCAGAAAAGTGCAGTGCTAACATATGCAATCCACATACGTAAGATAAAACAGCCCTGTACTGTTACTGATCTCTGCCACTCCCACCCCTCCCCCATGCATCTGGAAACAAGCTGTTACCAGCTCAGTATGTCTTTCTTGAAAAACTTTTGAAACATATTTACTTATTAATTTGTTCTATCATTAAAAAGTGGTTCAGTTTCTCACCTGACCTGGGGTGTGGTGTTTTCATTTCGTTGTATGCCATTATTTTTCAGCACCTGACTTTATTGTGCTCTCCCTCCTGGCTTTACATTCAGATCAGTAACAGTACAGTAGGGTGCAAGAAACACAATAATAAATGAGAGGTGCAATGAGTACATACATTAACAACTGTGCAAAAGGCAAATACTAGGGGTCATGATCAAACTGAAGGAATACAAAAATTGCAGTTTTGCAAAAAGCAAGATAAAGTTTAGTGTAGGATCAATTGCTGTAAATTGGGGAAGGGCCATGCACTAGTACAAGTGCTGAGCAAAGGGAAAGCAGGGGCTGGAGGGTGTTGATAATAGGAGAAGGAGAAAATCCTTGTTCCCAGCTCAAGCACAAATCCTTAAGTAACTTTAGGAGTCTTTAGTAAAGTGGATCCAAAGGAACCAAACAGTCAAGTCGGTTGCCCTTATATGCAGCTACTGGGCATGCAGAAATGTTTTCTAGTACATAGCTTAGTGTTGCTGGTATGGAAACCCATACATTTCAGATGCTGTTGTACCACAGTAGCTATGTCACAACTGTATAACAGCATATAATTCCTGTTTATTATGGAAGGTGGTCAAACTTTCAAAAAGCAACACAGATTGGGATAAGTATAAGCAATTATGAAATCATTATAATTGTAAACTCAAGAAAACTAAACAAGACTACTATACTAGAGAATTAACTACCAACTTTACTAACAATCCGAGGGAATTTTGGAAAGTAATAAAACAGTATAATGGAGCACAGTCATTGGACTACCCTGATAAATTTAAGTTGGGAATAAGAAAATTCTATTAGGTTTGTAAGTGGTGGATAGTTTTAACAATTACTTTATAACAATGGGCACGGTGGCCTCATCAAAGAGTATAATAAATACAAAAACTAGCATTTGTCAATGCCGAATGTTTGCTTGCTGGCATTGGCAGTGGTAGTGTAGAGGTTACAGAGCTGCGTAATAGGAATGGCAGTGAAGTATTGAACTGAAGCCAACCCCACCACCACCCCCCTGCAGAGAGTGACAGGCATTGGGTGTGCCTTTGGGTCATCAGACATAATGGCCATGCCATTTCACCACACCCCACCCTGCAGACACTAACAAGTGTCACAGTGTTCCTTGGGGTCTTTGGCCCTTATGCACACCTAGGAGCAGGAAGACTGCGTGGGACCGTTTTTGCTTTACAGGTAAAAAAAAAAAAAGACAATGCGGGACGTTTGCCATGCTGGGGTGGGATCCCAGCCTGGCAGAAGGATGGCTGGGGGGGAGTGGAGCCGATGGGGGATTGGGCACCCCTGTCGGCCATGGCATTTGTTGCCATTCTGGGGTGGGATCCCAGCGTGGCACCTTCTACTCAGGGGGGGAGAGTGAAGCCGATGAGGATTGGGCACCCCCGTCGGTGATAGCATGGAGGGGAGAGACAGTGAAGCTGACAGGATTAAGGCACCCCGTCGGCTATACCATCGACTTGCCACACTGGGGTGGACACCCAGCGTGGCATATGGAAAACTAGGGGCGCATCACAGCCGACAGGGGTTGGGAACCCCGTCGGCTATCGGTGTGTGGAGGAGGTGTGTGTGTGTGTGTGTGTGTGTGGGGGAGCTGCGCGCGGGCAGGCGATATCTTATCGCTGCTCACTGAAGTGTAGCTCCCCCTTTCAACTGTATGCCACTGCATTTTGGAGCTTGTCATAGACAGCTCCAGCATGCATTGGCTTACAGGGGCCCCGCCTGCCAATACACTGACTGAACTGGAAGAGGGGGTGACACACCTCCGAAATCTCGGATGATGGCACTATGTTTCTTGCACATGCCGATGATCCCAAATCACACCCCTGACACCTGTCAGTCTCTGCAAGATGGGGTGCTACAGTTGGAAACCCTAATACCGTAGGTGTGTGTTGGTATCTTCACTCCAAATTTTCAACATGGGCTTTTTGTGAGCCCACCTCATGAAGTGCAGCACTATCAGTTTGTTAGCTGAAAGGTGGTTTTGCACAGCGGCTATGCCATTTGGTGACACAGGGACGAAAAACATTTTGGGCAGTATGTGGAAAATGACAACTGTATTGTTCATCAGGAGATGTAAAAACATGGCAACATTGAAAATCTGGGGTGAAAATATGAAAAATTGGTGAAGTCATAAGCATACATAGAAACTGTGCAACACATGTCTGTAACCCAATTATTTTTGGGATTTTTTTAACCACATTTTTAACATACTGTAGGCATTTTGGGACCTCACCTCGTGAGCAGTGGCACTGTGATTTTGTTAATTTGTCCCAAACATTGATTTCCCACAGCGACCATGCCATTGTGTGCCACAGGTGCGAAAACACATTTAGGGAAGGATGTGAAAAATGACAGGTGTACTGTTCATAAGGAGATGTGACAAAATGCCAGTGTTGAAAATCTGGCATGAAAATATTATAAATTTGGAAAGTTACTAGGGTGCGTGGAAACTGCACAATGCACACTTGTAACACAGTCATTTTATGGAATTTCATCACCAGATTTTCAACATAGGCATTTTTGGACCTCTGCTCATGAACAGTATCACCGTCATTTCCTCAAACTGTCCTGAAAACTGATTTCGCACAGCAACCTCGCTATTCTGCATCGGACATGCAAAAACACATTTTGTCCAAGATATGTAAAATGACAGCTGTGCTGTTCATGAGGAGGTGTGGAAAATGCCAATTTTGAAAATCTGGAGTGAAAATATTACAAATTCACGAAGTTATAGCATGTGTGGAAACTGCGCAATGCAACTAGCAAACAGCTATTTTTTGGATTTTTTCCACCAATTTTGCAACATAGGCTTTTTGAGAGCCCCCCTCATGAAAAGTAGCACTGTCATTTCATTAATTGGTTCTGAAAGGTGATTCCATGCAGTGATCACAAAATCACCTTTTGGGACCAAATAACGCCACGACAGTGCCTGAATTCATGAGGAGGGGTGCCAATAACCCCATGTTGAAAATGTGGTGTCAAAATTCCCAAGAATTGCCGAGATATGCCCCAAAACCCTATTTATGCCATTATACAGCTTACAGGCATTTCTTCAGTTCACGGTCGACTTTGAAGACTGCAGACGTGTTCCCAGTCCACCGAAGATCGTCGCGCCAGACTCCGGAGGTAAGTATGGGGTAAGGGGGTGTGGGGAGGCAGGGTGCACAGTGGGTGAGCTGCAGGTTGTGGGAGGGGCAGGGAGACATGAGGACCATTTCTTTGCAGGGTAAATAAAAAGGGAACATTGCTGGACGGTTTTGTTTTCAGAGGATTTGGCATGCTGGGGTGGGCTCCCAGTGTACCACCTAAGTGTTTGGGGATTGTGCACCCCGTCGGCACATACTGAAGGGGACAGAGCGAGGGGATTGGGCCCCCGGCACACAACAAAAGCAGGGGTCGGGACATTATGCCAATGGGGAGTGGGCTCCCCCATTGGCAAAATAAATGGGGAAGGGGCATAAAAGCCAATGGGGATTGGGCACCCCATCAGCAAAAAAAGACTTTTTTTGGGGTGGTGCATGATGCCAACGGGGATTGGGCACCCCCTCGGCACACAGCGGAAATGGGAGGGGGGACATTATGCCGATGGGGAGTGGGCTTTCCCATCGGCATTGTGACAGGTGACGGCAGCAGTCACTGCCACCATGTTGCTTGCACATCGGGAGGTGTGTTGTTGTCCCTCTGCAAGAGAGTTTCGCTCTCATTGCAGTGGACCTTTTCTTAGATCTGGTGGCCACATTAGGGATGCATGATGTCAGCGCCTGCTGCTGGCTTATTGGAGAATGAGGGCTTCACCTACTGATGCGTGCCCTGTATTCGCCCAACAGTGACCGTGCCTCCAAATCTGCTACTACCGCAAGATGTTGGCTGGCACGTAAGCACAAGCCAACATAAAAATGGGTCAAGATGTTTATTAGAGAATTATAGGCCCATTTCTTTGTTACCAATGGTAGCTAAGGTGTTCGAGAAGCTGGTAGCTAGACAACTTCAGAATGTTCTGGATAAGAGTGGGACGATTAATAAATTCCAATTGGGATTTAGACCCTTACATGGCACTACCTCTGCCTATTAAAGTAACTGGGGACATTATGGATGCTCTGGATAGGAGGATGTCAGTGGGGGCAATCTTTATAGATATATCAAAGGCCTTTAATACTCTAAACCAGTGATTTTCAACCGGGGGTCTGTGGCCTACAGGGGGTCCGCAAGTGCCAGCCTGGGAGTCTGCGGAACAGTCTGAATATATAAAGTGCAGTATAGTTTTTTTTTTTTACAATGACAGTGTAACATTGTAACTGCGAGTAACCGAGAGTGAACAGGACAAGATGCTCTGTAACAGAGTAGACACACCAGAGGGTGTAGACAGAATGAGAAGCGACCTGCAGAAACTTGAAGAATGGTCAGGGGTTTGGCAGTTGAAATTCAATGCAAAGAAGTGCAAGATAATGCATATGGGGCACAAAAACCCTGGCACAATATATCAGTTGGGGGGTGAGGATATAGCATGCACCAAGCAGGAAAGGGATCTTGAGGTTATCATCTCTGATGACCTCAAGGTAGGGAAACAGTGTGACAAGGCAGCAGGTAAAGCAAAAAGGATGCTGGGATGTATAGGCAGGGGCATTACCAGCACAAAAAGGGAGGTCATAATTCCTCTATACAAGACACTAGTGAGGCCCCACCTGGAGTACAGTGTACAGTTCTGGAGACCATACCTACATAAGGACATAGACAGGGTAGAGAAGGTTCAGAGGAGGGCAACAAAGATGGTGCATGGATTGCATCACAAGTCCTATGAAGACAGGTTGAAGGAACTGAACATGTACTCCCTGGAGGAGAGGAGGGGAGAGGGATATGATAGAGACATACAAGTATCTTACAGGGAGGAACAGGTGGGAAAACACTATTTTTAAGCGAAAAGATGTTCCAGGACTAGAGGGCATGGGATGAAGTTGGAGGAGGGCGATTCAGAGAAAACATGAGAAAGAATTTCTTCACAGAGCGGGTGGTGGACAAGTGGAACACCCTGCCAGAGGAAGTGGTGGGGGCTGAAACAACCACGGGATTTAAGAATGCATGGGATAGACATAAAGGAATTCTGGAGGTCAGGGGTAAGGTGCAACAGACTTCTAGGAAAACAAACTGAACTTACAAGCTCAAATGGGCAGACTGGGTGGGCCATAGGCCCTTATCTGCTGACACTGTCTATGTATCTATGTATCTATGTAAGATGTAACATTAAAATGGTGTTTAGCACCTTGTTAGCACACTGATCTACTCAGTAAATGGGTGTTAATTAATTTAAATGCTCCTGATTTGCAGGCAGTGACACTATAGTTGATTTTAAAGCAGGAATACCCTTAAGTTATGTAGCTTATTACTGCCCTGATTTGTTTCATCTGTCTTCACTTGCCTGATACAGTAATTCTCTGTTGGTCCATTATTCAGTCTCTCCACGCCCGAGCTGATAGATGCTGTCTGCGCTCTCAGCTCTCTCTGATTCTTGCTCCTCCATGTTAACCTTTCAAAACATCTGCCACTCTCTCTTGTTCATTGCTTGGTGAAATCATGCTACACATTTTAAATAAAATAAAAAAGTAAGGAAGCTGCCAATTTTATTACACAGTTTGCCCACTTCTGTTCTTTTTTTGGTCATGTGCATGTATTCATGGAATAGCATCAGTATTGTATTTATATCACTATATCAGCAGCAGTAGTACTTCTATTTTATTTTATTTCTGTGTGTTATCCATTCATTTTGTTAGCTTTGTTCAGGTGAATGGAACAGAATGATGCTAGGCAGTCAGTTGAATGCTTCAGCAACCCCTCACCCCGCCATGAAAGCAGAATTATACTTATGTGAGGAGTTTTTATGTTTTTCAGATGCTAGTTTTATCACTTTTTTATACAACAGTGGCACAGAATGATGCTAGTGTTATTTTTTTATATGCTTTACCTCCTCACCCCACATGAATGCAGTGGAATAGAATGATGTTTTTCTGAAGCTAGGTTTTTATCACAGAATAATGTTAGTTTTGTAAGTTATACCTTTCTTAATGTCCACTACTATAAATGTTTTGTACTTAAAACTTTAATGCTGTACAAACACTAAGCATAGTACAATTTATGTGGAATTTTGGTAGAGGGTCCCCTACTGTGAACAGAGTGGTCAGGGGGTCCCTGGACCAAGGTTGACAACCACTGCTCTTAACCATGACATCCTCCTGTCCAGACTACCTGTTTTGGGTATGTCCACAAATGTAGTCAAGAGGATGGAAGCATATTTATCTGGAAGGAAACAAATGGGGCTGGATATTCAAACTGTGCTATTCTGTGGCGCAAGCCCTTGCGCTGCACAAAATAGTTGCGCAGGGGTGTGGCCGGGGCAATATTCAATGAGTTGTGCTATTGAGCAACTCCTTTGAATATCACCCCAGCCACAGCCACTGTTCATGGCGCCAATGGGAACTTGCGCCACCGCCAGAAGTGGTCAGAGTGAGACATTCAAGTTGCGGTGGCGCAAGTACCATTCGCCTCACGCAATTCCCATATTCAAATGGTGACATGCAAATGGGGCCATAATTCATGCAAAAGGCACAGAGGGCCATTTGCATCTATTTATGGCCCCATTTGCATGCCATTACCTGCAGTGCTGGCGATCCCCAAGGACTTGCGCCTGGCGCACTACCAGGCAGCAGCCATCGGACGATGCCCCCTGCAAACCGATCATGAGCAAAAGTGTAAAATCCCCCTCTCGACATTGACCGATTGTGGGAAAAAGTGTAAATAAACCCCCTCACCAGCCCGATCGTGGGCAAAAGTGTAAAGAAACCCCACCCTCCACCAGCCCAACACGCGGGTTGCTAAGTGTTCAAACCCCCAGAACACATCCCTGGTGGTCCAGTGGACCTCAAGCCCAATCATGGGCTGAAAACCATTCAAACACCCCCAAGGACCACCTACCCTGGTGATCTAATGGCCCCCACCCGCCCACCCATGAAGCCCCACCCGCTCCCCCCATCAGCGGCGAGCTGCAGCATCCCACCTGTCTGCGCCCGCCATTGAGCTGACTTGTAGGGCTGCATGCCCATTGGTGCAGAGCAGAGCCAATGGGCATGCAGCTCCATCCCGCTGGCTGATGGGGAGGCGGGGTGCTCAAATGAAATGAAACTGAAAACGCAAATCTAAGGGTAAATGATCCTCTGAAGAATGTTTCTGATTTACAGCCAGCGATCGAACTGTGGTGAGGTGGGGATTTCTTACACTTTGCCTGTGATCAGACCCAGTCAGGGAGGGAGTTTTACTTTGCCCCTTGATCGAGCTGGTAGTGAGAACTCTTCACACTGCCCTCAGTAATCAGGCTGGTGGGGGGTTTCTTTACTTTTGCCCGTCAGTGGGCCAGTCGAGGGAGGGTTGTACACTTTTGCCAATGATTGGGCTGGTGGGGGGTTTCTTTACACTTTGCCTGATCGGGCCAGTCGGGAGGGATTTTACACTTTGCCCACGATCCGGGCCAGTCGGGAGGGAGTGCTATATGCCCATGATTGGGTTGCAGGGGGCACAGGGAGTAGGTTGAGGGGCCACCCACAGGTGGCAACTCTGCTGTGTTGTACCCTGCAATGCAGCTGCTCAACTGTGGGTGGCCCTGCGACTTGCCCTTTTTTTTGGCTCAAAGTTGTGCTGGCACAGGTTGGGGGTTGCACCTGCACAACTCTGCACAGCCCGCTGAATATCGGGCTGTGCAGTTTATGCATGGTTCCTCCCCCTCCGGTTCAGCATGCCTTCATTAGCATTGCGCTGTTGCTCAGCTTGCCTTGGGGGGGCGCAACTGCCTCCTGCTGAATATGGCAGAATGGCGCAATTTCGGACTTGAGCAGGTGCAACCCTATTGCGCATGGTGCAACCCTTTTGAATATCCAGTCCATGGTATCTATTAATGGCTGGGAATCTGGACTTAGGGCAATTATATCTGGAGTGCCCTAGGGATCCATTTGGGCCAATTATATTTAATTTGTACATAAATAATCTTACTTTAACTCATCCAGATGTATAGTGTCATTTATATGTGGATGATCTATTATTTATGTGGAAGGTACATTGGTAAGGCAAATAGAACTTACTTTACAAGGAGTGTTTGATGAGCTACAAATGTTTTTCTCTGAGTCTAAACTTGTTTTGAACTCAAGAAAACCAGGTTTTATTATTCTCTAAGGAGAATGATGTAACTTACTATGAGTTAAAATTGAGCATAGTAACTAGAGATAAGATTTCTCTTGAGCAAGTGCAACATTATAGATATTTAGGAATGCATTTAGACAGCTAATTTAACTGGGCTATTCATATAGAACATGTAACAACAAAAATTGGTAGGTGTTTGGGTGCACTATACAGAATTAGAAACTTTATGAATGAAAGGGTAAGGAAGCACGTAATTACAACCTTAGTGATACCACTCCTGGGCTACAGAGACATAGTCTATATGGGGGTACTTCCACCCAGCTTTCTAAGATAGACATTTTTTTCAACAAATTAGCAAGGTTTATCTTAAGTGTTCCAAAATGAACACATAGAAATAAGCTCTACCAGTCTCCGAATTGGATGTACCCGAAAGATAGAAGGTCCTTTCAGGCTTTGTTGTATATGGTTAAGTTAGTTAGGTGCAAAGTTCCTGATTACATTACTAATGGACTTCAAATTAGGATAGTAAAAAAGGGATTGCGCTCAGCTGAGGGAATAGAATACGTCCTTCCTAGAAGAAGGACAGACCTGGGCAGAGCTCACTTCTTTTTTGGGAGCCCCTATATATATGGAATACATTGCCACTTTTTCTTAGGCCACTTAATCTTAATCCCCACATAGGGGAACTCAAAAGATGGTTTAGAAAGGAAATAATGAAGGGGTTAGTTACAGATCAACCATGAATACAAGGCAGGATAAAGTATATAAGCTGAGGATTTGCACATGTTAAGTGATGACTGTGAATTTGATCCTATTTTTGTAGATTTATATTACCAGTTTTCCAAACTAGTTAAATGTAATTAAGTATTGTGAATTTCATTTATGTAATTTAGTCCATTTTGTATACTGTATATTTATACGTTTTTGTATAATTTGTCAGTGTCTGACTTTAGATTTTGTAACTAGGAGTAATCATGTTAAGGACCTCGCTGGAAATCAGCTTGTCTCAGTCGAGTCTCCTATTCTTTTGCTTGTCAATTGAATAAAAATGTTACTACTACTAGTACTATTAGGATTCCTCAAGCTTACCTACTACACACTGCAGAATCCTCATAATGAAGATACAGTATCAGCAAGACTAAAAATATCCCAAGTAAACTGCTCATTACAAGATGAGCTACCGTGAAGCCCGTTGAAGTACACACTTTCAGAATAACAATATTTTGTGCACTTAAGTGAATTATGCATTTAACTGATATTTATTGTTTTCAGTGATGATGCATAGATAGAGATTTGTTTTAGCAATGCTGTAACACTTTAATTAAAAATGCCACAAAAAACAAGCAGTGGCAAATAATACTGCATTGAATTATCTGAAGAAGCTGGTGATCATCTTCATTTTAGCATGCTGAAGGGTTAGATGCTGTATGTAGTTGTCAGAGCTAAATAAAAGACAGAATTCACTTTTCTCCTGGGAACATAGAATTTCACAGCAGAAAAGGACCGCTAGGCCCATCCAGTTTAGCGAAGGCTTTCCTGCCTATTATACCTCTGCAGACCCTAACTTGTCTCCAAGGACTGCTCCCACTCTGTTTCTGTAATAATATGCTCATGTTTCTATCCCATGAATGCTTGAAGCCTTCTACTATTCTAGCCTCCACAACTTCAGGTGGCAATCTGTTCCATGTTTCTATCACCCTCTTTCCTCACATCCTTCCTGAAGTTTCCCTTCTCCAAGCTCAGTGCAAGTCCCCTCATCCTGGAGCTCACCCTTTCATGGAAAAGGATCCCTACCTGCACTCTGTTTACCCTGTGAGGTACTTGAAGGTCTCAATCATGTCACCTCTCACTTTCCCATCCTTCAGAGTGTGCATATTGAGATCTGTCAGTCTGTCCTCATAGGACTTCCCTTGCAACACCTGCACCATCTTGGTTGCCCTTCTTTGGACCACCTTTCACCCTGTCTATGTTTTCTTGGGTGTCTATTGATATGAGCATGTTTTATTGAGCAGCTCAATAACAGCAACTCAATAAAACCGCTAAAAGTAAGAGCAAGTGCTGCACAATACTCAGGAGTAGATTAGAGCAAGTGTAGCAGTGAGCTGCACTCGTTAGAAGAAGATATGAGTAGTAGTTTGGCAAAGCCCTGCTGAGCTGCCTGTTATGTGTAGTGGCTAGAGCCACTGTCTAGGGAACTCAAGGACCTGGGCTCAGGTCCGGTGAGGAAAGAGTTTTTTTTGTCCTGGGATTTATTATTTTGTTTTTAAGTCAGCCCCGAGTTGATAATCATTAAGTTGGGGGCAAGTCTCCCTCCCTGGGTTGATAATTGGTAAGTTGGGGTGCAGGGGCACAGTCCCTACATAAAATAAGTTTCTTTTTTGGTTTGTTTCTGTGCAGTTATTGACCATCGCTGTTTGTGGAGTACGATCTGATGTTGCTCACTCTATTGACTTGGGCGTTTTTTAGTTGCTGTTTTGGTCGGTGACTTAAAATCTCACCCTTATCAAATAAAACTCTTTCTGAGTGCAATTTCCAGAAGTGGGCACAATATTCCGAGAGAGGTCTACCAGAGAGTGGTACAGTAGCAGCACAACCTCTCTCCTTCTGTTGGTGATGCCTCTCCCTAGGCACCCCAGCATCCCACTAGCCCTTCTTATGGCCTTGCCACACTGCACTGCCACCTTGAGGTCTTCTGAAATATTAACCCAGAGGTTCCTTTCCTCGCAAGAGACTGCCAATACCTCTCCCCTTCCCCCATCCTTTACTTATCACTGGGGTTCCTGTGCCCTAGGTGCACGATTTTGCACTTTTTGGCATTGAACCCCAATTGCCATGCCTTTGACCACTTCACTAGTTTCCTGAAATCCCTGCACATGATCTATTAGCTTATGGAAACACCACTAAAAAAAGAAATTGATATAGAGGATAATGGCTTGGGACCAGGTGATAATCACACTGTAATCACCTTGAGTGGTTGTTAGGGCAACATGGTAAACCTTAAGAGGTTTACTGCTGTAGCCCTAGTAACCATGAGAGGTATTTCATGTATTATCACCCGATCCCCAGCCATCATCGTTATAGTGTATGGTCAAACACACTGTTTGCCCCATTCACATGTATTTCTACCTTACTGAAGAATCAGGACTGCTGGAAAAGGTTCAAACGGCCAATATTTAATTTGTAATGGTACAGCAATGCGTGTACAATGAAATAGCTAATAATCTTTGAACAACACGGCAAAACAAGTGGGATAAGTAAATACATTTTAGATAAATGTCTATTTCTGCAATGTTTTCAAAGGATGTGTTTGATTTTATAGCCTGAAATGATCCAGTTAGTCTCTGGCAATCACATGGGCATGGTAGGAGATGATATGAATTATGGGATGCGATGCTGCTAAGGGTTATGGGGCATGATGTTGCGTCTTCTTCTGGGGCCCAAACAAATGAGGATATGAGGTGAAGTTCACTGTTTCCAAGGGGGCAAATGACAACACATTTTGGTATATTAATAGTATCAGTTGTTATGACTATGGTCGGAGAGGTCAGTCATGCTTACATTTACTGCTGCCATTTCAATTGCTAGTATCAGTAAATGTAAACTGCCACTAATGGAATGTGCTTTGAATTGTTTACTGAGACCTGCGGTCACGATCTATGATGTCGGAATCTTGCAGCGTTCATGCATTCTGTTTTGTTATGCCACTGCTTGGACGTTCTGAAGTGTAGTTAACAGTACTTAAAGTTCTGAACAGTGGCATAACAAAGCTGTGTGGCTGCTGATTATGGTGGTTAATAGATGCTTACCATACATTATAAAGAAATAAACAGACTTGGCCTAACCGACATCAACCAACATGGTTTTCGGAAAGGGTTATCTTTCATTACAAATCTTATTTCCTTCTATGAATTTGTAAGTGTAAATATAGATAAATCAATACTAGTTGATGTCATACTACTCAACATAGGAAAGGCCTTTAATACTGTCCCACATGATCTGCTAATAAATGAACTAACCAAAATGGGTATAAACAATTACATTATCAACCGAATACTAAACTGGCTTAATAACCGAAAACAATTAGTCTGAATAAATGGCACTTCCTCTGATGAGGGACCTGTGAGCAGCAGTGTCCCCCAAGGGTCAGTTCTGGGACCTGTGTTTTTTGGCCTATTTATAAGTGACATGGGCAAAGGATCTTGCAGCACTATGTCAAAATTCGCAAATGATACAAAGATTGGAGGAACAGTAAATTTCAAAGAACAGTATCTAATAGTGTGTAATGACTTAAAAGAAATTTGAGGAGTGGGAAATTGCAAATAATATGAAATTCAATGAGTCTAAATGCACTGTTATGCATTTTGGCAATAAATATCCTTGCTATAAATACACCTTGAATGGCTCAGTGTTAAAATCCTCTATGAGGGAAAAAGAACTAGGGATTTATATTAAATAAAGAACTCTCCTCACTTAACCGCTGTCATCAAATTATACCTACTGCTAACAGATTGATAAGAATTGCAAAAAAGGCATTTGTCACTAGAAATAAGGAATGATTGCTCAAGCTATACAAGACATATATAATACCACATGTAGATTATGAGTCTCCACTGTGGATCCAATACCATAAAAGGGATATTTTTCTCATAGAAAAAACTCAAAGGAAACTTACCAAATCAAAGGTATGAGAACTTTAGCATATGAAGAGCGTTTAAACAAACTTAAATTATACAAACTTGAAACGAGAAGAATAAGAGGTGATTTGCTCCTCCTCTACAAAATATTACAGAATCCAGTTTTAATGTATCAATGTGGCATTGTGTTTAACTCTAGAAATAATAATCTTCAGATCACATAAAAAGCAGTTATGTGTGCCCAGGGTTAATACGGTAAAAAGATTCAACTTTTGCACAGATAGAGCTGTTTGAACATGGAAATTCGTTACCATCCAATATAGTACAAGCTACTGGCTTTGAAATATTTAAAACTTCCCTGGATAAATTATTGTTAACTGAAAACCAAAAAAAGTGAACCTACTGGTGTAGAAGAAAATTAGATGGGCTTATGTCGTTGTCTGTCTCTACCAAGTAACCAAGAAACCAATCTCCACTTCCTTTTGGGCATCCATCCAATCACAGATCTTGGTGTCCACTGCAAAAAGACAAATCTTCCCCTCCAGTTCCTCTGCAGTCTCCCTTATTCGGTTAAGGCCCTGCTACTGAACAAACTAAAAAAGACATACTATAGGATAACTCGCTTTGCCGCCTCGACCACCGCCCATACTCACCACTGCCTTGTACTCAATAAACTAAGTTGGTCAACCTCTGGCAGCAAATTTGACTTCCCTGTGCACTGTACCACCTTTAAGTTGACTCATCAGCCCCCCAACCCCAGTCTGATGGGCCTGCTATCCCTAAAACCTACCCCGCATGTACTAAGATCCTCTGTTCTACCATTACTGGAGCTCCTGAAGGCCAGGCTAATGATAGGACAAAGATCCTATGCTGTCACTGACCCCAGAATTTGGAACAGCTTGCCCCACCCTCTACTGTCTTGCAATACCATTAACCAATTCAAAAAACTCTACAAGGATGACTTCTTCAAACCCACCCAATGCTGAGGTAACTGTTATTAACAAGTAAGGCCATATGTGCCTAATGCTACGCATCTCTCAATCCCTGCAGCTGTCACAAACAGCCTCCTTTCTCTCCTATTAAAGGCAAGCTGCTCTCCCCTCTTCTCACTCCTCCCCTACCTAGAGTAACATCTTACAGAAACCTGAACCCCTTGTCACTAACCACATGCAATTGAACCTGGCTATCTCTAGCTATCTTTCTGCTTAATTGATTGACATCTGGTATGTAAGTTGTATAATTGTCCCTGCACATGGTATATAATGTTAAATTTGACTTCTGCCTCCCCTGACTACCTTCAAACTTCCTGTAACTTCTTGAATTCTTTGGTTATTGCCTACCCGGATACTGCTGTTATTCACCTATGGCATAACTGTATATTGTAACTCACCTTACCATTTTATGTGTTTTATTGTACTATGTTTTGTTCTCAGAATGCTTTATTCCTCAGGTCATCACTGAAAAAAGGACTTTGTCTCAGTTGACCTACCCGGTCATCAAAATTCAAATAAATAAATAACTAACTGAAGAAGACTGGTCACAGCACTGAACCCTGTGGTAGCCTAGCTGACGCAGTGTCTTGCTATGAAGTGCAGCACATTATTGAGTTACAGATGGTTCCTCCTCTTGGCTCTGTTCATCATCTTCATCTGGATCAGGACCAGGGACATCTCCATGTAACTTCCCTCAGATTTTCTCATAACAAACTGGTACAACAATCAATGCCTTTGCGTCAGTTTCTGTGTATGCTTAAAAATCTACAGCTGTCATGCCTTGTTGTAGAATGGGCAGTGTCAGAGTTTTGGCTCCAGTTTCAGGATCTGTCTTCAGTGGCAGGTTCTGTTACATGAAGCTGGTCTTGATGTAACAGTTGCAGATTGTGTGTTGCCACACATTAGTTCAGGCAGTGTCTAGCATCTGGATCATGTTGAAGAATGTGATCATTTTTGCAAGATCTGAAACAGTAGCCACCATCCCGCTGTCCAGAAAAAAAAGAATCTGCTCACCCATCTAAATAAAGACTATGGAACATGGCAATGCTCATATGGGCGCTGCAGTTGTCAAGCAGAATGGTAATTTTTCTCCATTGCATTCTCATTGGTCTGTTAATGGTCTGTAGCCAATGGCTGAAAATGTTTACTGTCATCCAGGCATTTGAATCAGCTTTATAGATCACAGCTAAGATATTCAGCTAAATGGCATTAAAACATCTTAGCTGCCATGAGTTAACCAATGGCAAATGTGTTTCAGTTTCTCAGATCCCAACATGTTAGAGCAGAGTAAAATTGAAATGCGTTCTCTCCCTTTTTCCCCACAACTTGTAGACTCCGTTTTAAAAGTTAATGTGTCCTCACAAGTCACCATGAAATAAAGACCTATCTTGTCACTATCAAATATGTTTTGGGGGCTGAAATTGATGAAAATCTGGGATAAGACAGTGGTCATCCAGTGTTCAGAAGAATCAGTGTCTGTGTCTTTTTTTCCCTGTTACACTGCTTGTAGATGATCCAATGCCTATCTTTCCATCAGCAAAGTCACCCATTTGGGGCTACAAAAGGTATTTCAAGTATGACTGCAAGCTTCTGTGCTTTCTGCAGGAGGTTTGGGCTGCTGATGGGTGTACCTTTTGTGTGCCTGGCTGTAAACCAACAGAGCATGTCTGTTTTGACTGAGTCACTCTTTCCTGTTTTTTTTGTTTGCATACATGAAGCGATGATATTGTGAGAGTAGAGCAATGGTCTTCAGAGGTGTGGCCCTGTCATATCTAATGCAGCTTAGGTTGCAAGAGACTCGACAGAGACAGTCCAATGACCAGCAAGGCTGATCATGATGCTGTTCTGCTGGTGATGGGTAAAAACTTCATGTAATTGAAAGTAGGCAGATAAGGACTGCTTGGCCCACCTAGTCTGACCATTTCCTTACCCATTGGAAAAGCTGCAGATCCTAATTAACCAACAGCCTACTTTCTCCTACCACCTACTATAATTGCCTTATGTTTGTCCCATGCATTCTTGACTTCTCCCACTGTTTTTGACCCCACAACTTCCTCAGGAAGGCTGTTCCATGCATCCACCACCCTCTGCATGAAAAAATAGCTCCTCACTTTGTCCCAGAGCCGTCCCCCCTTTATCTTCAAATTATGCCCCCTTGTTCTTGCATATCTCTTTTTCTGAAAGATGCTACCCTCTTGGACTTTGTTGGTTCCCTTAAGGTACTTGAAAGTTTCTATCATGTCCCACCTCTTCCTCCTTTCCTCAAGGGTATACTGTACATATTAAGCTCTTTTAGTCTCTCTTCATATGGCTTCTGGTACAGACCCTGCACCATTTTAGTTGCCCTCCTCTGGACTGCCTCAATTCTTTCTATGTCCTTACAGAGATGGGGTCTCCAGAACTGCATACAGTACTCCAGATGGGGTCTCACCAGCTCTCTCTACAGAGGGATAACAACTTCCTGTTTTCTACTGGTGATGCCTCTCCCTATGCATCCCAGTATCCCCCCAGCCCTCCTTACTGCCTTCTCACATTGCTTGCCTACCTTTAGGTCATCTAATATGACTACCCCCAGGTCCCTTTCCATTTTTGTTGTTGTTAGTACCTCCCCCCCCAATGTGTACTCTTCCCTTGGGTTTTTGTTTCCCAGGTGCATTCAATGTTTGGGCCGATGATGAATTGTCTAGGCTGGGTTATCATTTAATCCAGATGATGTCATCTCTGGGCCTGCCACAAGAGGTTTCCATAGTGACTCACCAGGGTGCTCACATGTTGGACTTGGTTTTCTCTCTAGGGCTTGAGATTGATAATCTTAAAACAGATTGGGTAGTTTGGTCCGATCATTGCATGGTGGAGTTCTTGCTCAGGGCCCCCCTGTTAGCCCTCCCCCTGCAGAGCTGGTAAGCTACCACCCTTTGAGAGGTTTGACCCCGGATGGTTTTCTGGCAGTGATCGACCTATCTAATGTGGGTAGTGCATGCATAGGGGTGTGGGTGAAGCAGTCACCACCTGTAATGAAGCGATGTCTGGGACACTCAACTCCCTTTCACTGGTCCATGTATGACCTAGATATTCTCACTTGAGGTCCCCTTGGTTTGATGGGGAGCTCAAGGCAATGAAGATCAAGGGTTGGAGGTTAGAGCGCTGCTGGTGGAGGACTGGAATGGAGATGGACAGATTGGCCCTGTGTGCACACTATGTAGTGTACCAGGGGGCAATCAACCATAAGAAGGCAGTAACCAACCAGCTATTATTTTTCGGACTGTGGACAGCTATTACAACCAGCTTTTCTACAGCCAAAAAAAAGCATTTTCTGATGCTTTATGCAATGAGTTTGCTCGGTTCTTCTCAGACAGAGTGTCCGCCATCAGGCAGGGAATTTCACCAGAGAGCCACAGCATGACCAACAGTGGTCACCTGGATTGTCCAAGGTGCACTCCACCTGGTTGGGGGGGGGAGTTTAAACCAGTGGAGGTAGCCATGGTCATTGAGGTTGTCTCGAGGCTGAAGCACACATATTGTGAACTGGACCCAGTGCCAACTCGTTTCTTAATGGGATGTGTTGACATTGTATGCCTGGTGTTCATTTTGATTGTCCAGTGCTCTTTGTTGGAGAGGTCTTCCCAGATGCATTGAAGGAGGCACCAGTGAAACCCCTTCTGAAGAAATCATCTTTAGACCCTGACGTCAAGGTGAATTACCATCCTGTCTCCAACCTTCCATTTTTGGGAAAGGTTGTAGAGAAGATTGTGGTGCAACAGCTTGGAGAACACCTCATAGCCTTTGATATCTACGAGCCACTCCAGTCAGGGTTTCGTGCTGGGTACTGTACCGAAACCGCATTAGTTCAGTTGCATAATGATCTCCTAAGGGTGAGAGATCGAGGACAGGGAACGATTCTCGTTCTCATTGATGTCTCCTCAGCTTTTGACACGGTGGAAAATTTTGTGTTACCCAACCACCTGAGGGAATTTTGTAGACTCGCCAGCACTGTCATTAACTGGTTTGTGTCCTATCTCACAAACAGGAGGCAAAGAGCTGTGATGGGGAATTTATCCTCCTCCTGTAGGGTTCGGGCTTGTCACTGATGTTGTTTGCTGTGTATATGCTGCCCCTGGGTGGGATCATTAGGAAGTAAAGTCTGAATTTTAATTGCTATGCCAATGATACCCAGCTGTGTCTATCCTTCACCCCGAGACATCCAATGTGGGTGATGTACTAAACAACTGCCTGACTGAGAATAATGGCTGGGTAGCCTCTAGCTGGTTGTGACTGAACCCCGATAAGACGGAGGTACTGGTGGTGGAGTTGAACAGGAGGCATGATAGGATGGCCTCTGGTGCAGAGACTGGATTGTTTCTGGGATCTGTGCCATTGAAGGCCTCCTCTAGGGTGCACAATCTTGGTGTTATCCTCAACAGTGGATTGACATTTAAATCTTGGGTGTCGTCCGTTGTCCGGTCCAGCTTTTTCCATCTGAGAAATATTGCTAGAATCAAACACCTGGTTCCGTCCCTGGATCTCCCAACCTTGGTACATGCATTCGTGACATCTAGGCTTGACTACTGTAAAAAGCTCTACCTCAGAGTCTCTGGAGGTACCCTCCATCAATTGCAGCTAGTGCTGAATACAGCTGCCCGGCTGTTGATGGGACAGCCTAAATACCGTCACGTCACCCCGGTGCTACATGAATTGCACTAGCTGCCTGTTCAGTGGAAGGTTCTCTTTAAGGTGAGCTTGCTCAACTTTAAGACCCTACATGGACTGGGCCCTGGTTACCTGTTGGACCTTCTAACACCTGCTGTCCCAGTTCACTCCCTCCGATCCTCCTCTAGGGGTCTCCCTGTGATTCCCAGGATGAGGTTAAAAACTGCTAGCGACAGAGCTTATAGTGTCACCGACCCCATCCTGTGGAATTCGCTTCTTCCATCAGTAATGGAGGCCCCTTCAGTTGAGGCATTCAAAGCCCACCTCAAGATCTTTTTATTCAGCCTGGCATTCCCAGACACCGTCCTTTAGATAATGTTTCTCAGATACTTTTCATAATGGTACATTAAAATTCTGCTGGTAATTTAGACCCTCATTTTAGTGTTTTGATTTTAAGTATTTAACTCGCATGTTTAGAATTTATTGATAGTGTTTTTAATTGTTTCTGATGTATTTCATTGTAAGGGACCCTGAGCCTCTGGGATTGGGCACCTTAGAAATAAAATTTGCCTTGCCTTGCAATTACTTTGCACTTTTTTGCATTGAATCTAAACTGTCATACTTTTGACCATTCTTCCAACCTTGCCAAGTCCCTTCTCATCCTTTCCACCACCCCTTGTATATCACCCTGTTTCAGATCTTTGTGTCATCTTTAAAGAGGCATAGTTTTCCTTCTAACCCCCTGCAATGTCACCTATAAAGACATTAAAGAGGACCAGCCCCAGTACTGAACCCTGTGGTAACCCCCCTTTCTTCAGAATGTACTTTGTTTACTATCACCTTCTGCATCCTATTGTTCAGCCAATTTATTACCCAGGCTACCACCCTGGGACCCACTCCCAGGCTGGCTAACTTGTTTATTAATCTTTTATTTATTATTTATTTATTTGAATTTTAATGACTGAGTAGATCAACTGAGACAAAGTCCCTTTTTCAGTGATGACCCAAGGAATAAAGCATTCCAAGAACAAATACAATGCAGTAATGCACATAGAACAGTACAGTGAGTTACAATATTCAGTTAAACTATAGCTAAGTAATTAAATACAGTACACAAGTAGGCAATATCCAAAGGATTCAGAATTACAGGTAGTGTACAACTAGCCAAGAGAGGCTGGAGGCAGATAACATTTTATACCATGTACAAAAACATTTTTGTCATTCACATACCAGATGTCACAATTTCAATAGCAAGATAAACATAGATTGTCAAATTCACATGCAATTGGTTAGAAACATAGAGCAGGATTCACAAAGAGGATGGGCTGGGCACATCACAGATGCGCTGGCATAAATCAGAAGAGCCGAGCACAAACTGAGCCATTCACAGAGGCATGCGCAGTGGGAAGTGCCGAGCACAGCCCCACTGTGAATTGCCGTGGAAGACAACCGCGCAACTGGAAATGCATCAGGGCAACCTGAGATGCACCAGAACAAGCTGGATGCCCCGTAGCCACACATGGGAGCTATTCAGAGCAAGTGGAGCAAGTCAGCAGGGCATGAGGAGAGTACACACAGAGCTGGAACAATCACACCCATGGATACAAGAGCTGGTAACAACATGTTTATAAAAGATCAATATCATAACAAACTGTACAACATATATGTAAAACAAAGCACAACAAGAACAATACCAAAAGGGGTAAGGGAAGTGTAGGGATGGGAAGGAGGGCAGAAAAGGGTCAGTAACAGTGAGCAATGAACAATAACTATGTACAACACCAACTATGTACAAGGGACGGCACCAGGAAGAGTCAAGGAGCCACTAGTGTCACTGCACCTTGCCACATAGAACCCTGTCATGGCCATAGAACGGGTGCCACAGCAGGATGCCCTGCAGGGTGGCAGACAGGTGCTGAACAGTCCTGGACAGTGGGTGCAGGGCTGCCTGGATTGCCACTCAGAACCTCCTGTCCATGTCAACAGGAGCACCACCCCCAGCCATAGCATGGCAATTCTGGAGACCTACAGTAATGACAGAAAAAACACACACTAAGGGTCTGAATGTGGACAACACCCCCACCTATCCCCACAGCATCTGAGATGCAGCAATAGCAGAAAGCAATGCTCACCTGCTCCTCGAAGGGCACCAGGCCTGGCACCCATGATCCTATGCCTCTGCACCTCTGTTGCACCTGTGGCTGCTGCCTGGCATCTGGCCCTGCAGAACACAACAGACAGCACCATAAGTGACCATTGCTACCGTGCAGGATGCAGTGCCACAGTGCCCCCCTGCCAGCCTGTGGCCATGCAACAGACAGTGATGACCAGCCGTGAAGCACCCAGCGGCCCATAATCAGACACAGACATGCTCAGTGCCCCCCATGGCACACATGGAATGGCAGCACTGGACAGGTGCAGCCACTGCCATGTGTGCAGGGTGCCATGAGACCCATGAGGGTGCCCCATGAGGACCCCGACATACACATCCAGCACGCACCACAAATGGAGCCTGATGGACAACACATACCTGGTCTTGGCAGTGTACCCCTGCATGCATGGTGCTGCAGCTGCACCAGACTCTCCTGGTCCCACCTCTGGAGGTCGTCCTAATGATGCCTGCACTGTTCCCATGTGTGTGGCATCCCTGTGCAGTGCACAATCCTAGTGACAATGGAGGCCCACACCTGGGCCCTGGGAACAGACACCCCTCTACAAACATGACAAGTGCCACCAGATGTAGCGGCTCTACCTGGAACCAGTTCATGGTCCTAGGTGTCTGCCTCCCTGCTCTAGGCATGTCACAATGGTGAATGACAGTGTCAAGGTGCAATGGGGTAATTCGCAGTTGAGTGGTCGTTATGCACCACTTGAATCCCTGAGGCATGTGCAGCATAGTGCGCACTGAGCATGAAGCATGATAGGTCACAGGCAACACAGCTGCGCATGCGCAAAGCATTCCGCAATGGCATGGCTACGCCAGGACCCGATGCATTTGTGATGGGTGTGTGGGTGCCATATCGTGCATGGCATACACTACAAAAAGGTACTGCACACTGTGTGTGATCCTTGGGCAGTACAAGCATAGTGCAGCATGGACAGTGCATAGTGGAACACATTGCATGATATGGTACACAGCGTCATGGCCAGTGGGCCTGCAATGGCACATTGGGTTAGCAGTGGAACGGCGCATCATGGGAGATGCATCACTGGACACAGTGACCATGCATGCATGACAGAAGCGCTGTCTAGAATGTCCCAGAGACAGGGACTTGCACCTACTGATACACACATGCACCGGATATACACTGTACAGTCATCGGCACATCCCTCAGATGCTCCTTGTAAAGTGAGATAAGCTGAGGGCAATTGTGCAATTCACAGAGAATGCACGCAAAACAGCATCATCCAACATGCATGGGCAACTCAGCTGATTAGCATCTAATTACCAGGGGTTCAGGCCTCATTTGCATGCCCTGAGCCATAAATGCTCCCAGTTCAGCAGGCTAAGTCCAGGTCACTGAGAGGAGTCAGTGCTTGAGGATGAGTACACAGCCATGTTAATAGGGCAACAGAACTCACTGCATTGAATGACTGTGAGCATGCACACCAGGCAATGCTCCAGTACCCCAGATGTGGAACTATTACCACCAATATGTGAAACACATGGCCATAACATGGTATACAGCAGCAGAGCAGTACAGAGGTTGCACAGAGCACCAATGGACTGTTCTCTGACATGTCCATAATGACTGTTTGTGAACTGGGATGTGCACATCCCAGCATGTACGATGCAGTTCTGCTGAACAATGATATGGTCATCAGTGGGCCTAGGTATTGTAATGTGGGACAGGGAGGGCATGTGACATACATGGATGAGCTGTCCACTGCACACAGGGACAAAGAGAAAGTACGTGTGACTGGGTGGCAATGGCAATGTGTGGTGGATGCAGCAACGTGCAACAGGCCATTCTGAGGCATGCAGCAGTGCCCATGCAGGCACGATGGCAGCGTCGCCATGCCACACACCGCTGCCAGCTGCACCATGGCCATTGCCACATGTCCGCTGCCTCCCACCCTGTGGCCATCGCATGCATGTCTCTCAGGATGGACGTGATACTATGGTGGTGGCACACATACTGCAGAGGTACCAGGACATGACCATGTCAGACAGCAGAGTGTGCTCCCCCCCGTGGTGGCTGCACTGTTCCCCCTGCCATGGAGTGTCAACCATGGCATGTGCAGCATCTTCCATGGACCATGTACCATGGTGCATGGCCAACTGTGCCAGGATGGCCACCCACGGACCACTGCTCAGAACAATGGCATCACAGACCATGGGGGGGCAATGGACAGAAGCAGACAGGGGTGGGACCATGTGTACCCACAGGTGTGACTGACACCTGGATGCTTCCCCCTACAGTAGCCTGTATGTCAGAGGAAGCAGGTACCACCAGCAGGCGGCGCTCCAACTTCACTAAGGATGAGGAGAGGGCGCTCACTGAAGCATGCCACCTACGTCTGGACATCCTCCTAGCAGGGGAGGCAGCCAGACAGTGAGTGCAGAAGGATGGGAAGAGGTGGCCCAGCAGGTGAATACTGTGGCACCATAAATCCGCATGGTTCAAGAGTACCACAAGCACTGGAACAATGGCCACAGGAGGGCCAAGGACAAGATGGACAGCATCCAGGCATCCCTGCAGAGGATGGGGGTGGTCCCAGCATGGTGGAACAGCTCAGCCCCAATAAGGCCCTCCTGGCAGCCAGTGTCTCCAGGACAACCGTGCATGGTGTCCCAGGTGGTGGATTCCAGACAGGTGGCAGCCTGTTGCAGCATGGTGAGTGGCTGTGTGTCATAGCTGGGCTTGCCAACCCACATGCCACAATAGGCATGCCTGTCCCTGCATGCTGAGCAATGTCACTGTACACCCAGGCACAGCATCCCTGGGATGGTCATTCCTGGCATCGCATGTCATGCCCTGTGGCGCTGTGGGTGCTATGCCACAGCGCCGGAGGGCACGTGACCACTGTGCACCCAGGTGGCATGTGGGGCCACTGCTACACAATGTGAACAATGGGACAGTATCAGGCTTGAGCAGATCATGGGCTGCATATCGCCTTCGCACCCTAGCCATGCTGTGGACAGGTGTGCAGACCTGGCATCGTGTGGGCGACTGTGTTCTGTTGTGCATCACCGCTGTGACATGTGCATACTGTGCATTAACCATGGTCTCCCTTCCTCTCTCCACAGCATCATCACACCTCCAGGGTGCAGCCATGGCCATGGCTGACCGTGCTGCCCTCACGGGCGATGATGCGGGGCTGTCGCATGGGGACGATGACACCACTGTGGATGACTCTGCACCTGCACCATCCATGTCTCATGGAACACCAGTCATGGCCCTGGTGGCAGTGGGCCCTGTGGGCCCCTCGGCCAGTGATGGTGGGACAGACAGCAGGTACATCACTTGGTTGGGGTGCCTGTCCGGGTTGTCTGATGCTAACCTGGATGATGCGTTGGACATTGTGGATGCCCTCCTTGTGCTTGCCAGTGGCATGCAGAGGGAGGGCATTGGCACCATCGCAAACATTACCGACACCAGTGCAGCAGACATGGCTGACAGTGGCACACAGGTCATGGGGTTGCCTTTGCACTGGTCCCTTGGTGCCACCAGTGTTCCCATTGTGCCGGATTCTGGTGCAGTTTCAGCACAGCTCCCTGCACTACTGCCTTGTGTGGTGTTGGCAATGTCAGTGTCATCCAGGCAGAGTGCCTGTGTGCACGCACCCACTCCAGTGGCCCTGGAGGACACCACCCATGGACAGCCAGCGGTGGTGCCCTGCCAAGCCCCACCCACATCGCAGCCTGCCAGGGTGCATCCAATGCCTGTGGATGCACCTTGTCAGGCTGAATCATCCCCTGATTATCAGCGATGCCAGCATGCTTCGTCACCCACCAACGACATGGGGGCCTACCTTGATCTGCTGCAGGCAACTGTAGAGGGTCACGAGGCCCTCTGTGAAGAATTCTGGAGCCACAGAGCTGTAATGGTTCAGGAGCATGAGTCCACAGCTGCATGGCATGCACAGATGCTGACAGAGACATGCATCATGTGGGTTGGCATGACCGCAGCTCTTGAGTGGATTGCAGCAGCTGCGGGGGTGGTGGTTGCATCCACATCATGCCGTGGACATAGTGCATCCAGTTGGACACCCAAGAGCATGTCCCATACACCCTGGTGGTGGAGCCAGGTGAAAACCTTGCTGCTGACTCCATCGCCACTGGCATCCAAATCCACCATCCATGGCTCGGCCAGTGGGCTTCTGATGGCCACTCCACTGGGCACCCGTTCACGGTCTCAGTGAAGCACCCCTGTGGGGTCACTGGGAATGCCCTCATGCAGAGTGCCAACTGGTGCCATATGAATGCATCATGTGTGCTCCCAGGGTGTGTGGTGCAGACATTGGTGATGCACCCTGTGGCATCGCACACCCCCTGGCAAGTCACTGAATGGTACCCCTTCCAGTTGATGTATGTGATTGCCTCCTCACCAGTTGGTGCATGGATCACCACATGGGTGCAATCGATGGCCCCTATGACACCTGGCATGCGTGCCCCCCTGTAGAACCCCTGCATGGCTTCTGTCTGCTCTGCCTGCGTGCTGGGGAACTGGATGTATTCTGAAGCATGCGGTAGCAGTGCAGTGAGGAACTGTATGAGGAGGCAGGACATAGAGGTCTGTGATATGCCAGTGGTGTTCTCAGTAGGTCTCTGGAAAGTTCCTGTGGCAAGTAGGCACATGACCGTTGTCACCTTGGTCTCCAGCAAAATGGCATGACCTGATACGGTGGGTGCCTACATCTCATCATGGCACAGCACACAGAGCTGCCTCAGCATGGCCCTGTTGAGGCGGTATCACCCTACTGTCTCCACCTCTGTGAGCTGCTTGAAGGACAGCTGGGCAGAATACCGCCATGGGCCTGGCCGCCTACGGTGCCTTCTAGCACCCTGCCTCCTCCTCCTCATTTGGGCAGCAGCTATGGTGACTGCTGCTGGGTTCATTTCCACTGTCAGTGTGGCCCTCTGGCATTGTTTGCTGCCTGGCTTTCTTGATGGCTGGCTGGCTGTGCCTCTCCCTCTCTCTGTCTTCCTCTTCCTTTTTCCCCTCTGGCTCCGGCTGTGTGCTGCTGCGGACGTTTCATTCACAACCTGCAGGTGTGCTAGACATAAGTTTTCTTCTTTTGTACTTATCATTCTATGGTACATCTTGGCTTTGCACTGGAGTTGCCCCATTGATGCACCATGATTCTGCACTGTGAATTGATTTGCGCTGTGTATGCATGGGTACGCCTCTTGTACATGCGCTGCATGTCATTACTTTGCACCTACGGTGCATGTTGTTCAGCACAGTGCATCTCAGTTGGGCTAGTGCATTCATCCTGTTTCTGAATCAGCTTTCAGTGCATTTCTGACTTGCGCCGGTGCATCTGGGTTGCGCTGGGCGCATCTTTTTTGTGAATCCTGCCCAAAGGGTTCAGGTTACAGTCAGATGCTAATCTAGGCAAAGGAGGAGTGAAAAGTGAGAAGAGCAGCTTGTCTTTGAGATAGGAGAGAAGGGAGGCTGTTTGTGACCATTGTGGAGTTTGAGAGAGACGCATAACATTAGTCACATGTGACCCTATTTGTTAATAACAGTTGCCTATGCATTGAGGGTTTGAAGAACTCATCCTTGTAAAGATTTTTGAATTGGCTGATGGTTTTGCAGGAAAGCAAAGGGTGAGGCAGGTTGTTCCAAATTCTGGGGGCAGTGAAGGAGTAGGATCTTTGGCCAATCTTTAGCCTGGCCTTCTGGAGCTCCAGCAATGGTAGGCTTGAAGATCTTAGTACATGAGGTGTAGGTTTTAGGGATAGCAGGCTTATCAGACTGGGAGGGGGAGGCTGATGAATTAGATTAAAGGTGGTACAGTGCACTGGGAAGTCAAATTTGTTGTCAAAGGTTAGGCAGCTTAGCTTGTTGAGTACCAGACAGTGGCGAGTATGGGGAGGGGCCGAGGTGGCAAAGCAAGTGATTCTATGGCATGCCTTTTTCAGTTTGTTCAGTAATGGGGCCTTAATCAAGTGGATGACAGATGCCACATAGACAAGACCAGGGAGTAGGGTGGCAGAGGCAGTGGTCACTCTGGCATGCTTTGAGAGACTGGAGGACAGCAGATGTAGTCCCCTTATACAAAAGTGGGAACAAAGAGGAAGCGGTGGACTACAGACCAGTCAGCCTCACCTCAGTAGTGGGGAAGATCATGGAAGCACTACTGAAGGAGAGATTGGTGAAACGTCTGGTTGTCAATGGACTACAGAGCCCAAGGCAGCATGGTTTCACCAGGGGGAGGTCATGTCAGACCAACCTCATTGAAGTTTTTGACTGGGTGACTAGGGAGTTGGATCAGGGGAGGGCAGTGGACATGGCCTATCTGGACTACAGCAAGGCCTTTGACACTGTGCCACATAGAAGACTATTACACAAACTGGGGAATATGGGTGTGGGCAGGACAGTAATGTGGTGGGTAGGTAACTGGCTGGGTGGCAGGACACAGAGGGTGGTGGTAAATGGCTGTCACTCTACAGAGGGAAGAGTGACCAGAGGGGTACCACAAGGATCAGTGTTGGGACCAGTCCTATTCAACATCTTCATCAGTGACATTGCATAGGACCTAGAAGGCAGAATTTCACTGTTTGCCAATGGCATAAAGCTCTGTAACAGAGCAGACACACCAGAGGGTGTAGACAGATTGAGAAGGGGCCTGCAGAAACTTGAAGAATGGTCAGGGGTTTGGCAGTTGAAATTCAGTGCAAAGAAGTGCAAGATAATGCATATGGAGCACAAAACCCTGGGACAATACATCAGTTGGGGGGTGAGGATATAGCATACACCAAGTAGGAAAGGGATCTTGGGATTATCATCTCTGATGACCTCAAGGTAGGGAAACAGTGTGACAAGGCAGCAGGTAAAGCAAACAGGATGCTGGGATACATAGGCAGGGGCATCACCAGCAGAAAAAGGGAGGTTGTAATTCCGCTATACAAGACACTAGTGAGGCCCCACCTGGAGTACAGTGTACAGTTCTGGAGACCTTACCTACGTAAGGACATAGACAGGGTAGAGAAGGTTCAGAGGAGGGCAACAAAGATGGTACATGGATTGCATCACAAGTCCTATGAGGACAGGTTGAAGGAACTGAATAAGTACTCCCTGGAGGAGAGGAGGGAGAGAGGGGATATGATAGAGACATACAAGTATCTTACAGGGAGGAACAGGATGCAGGAATACACTATTTGTAAGCGTAAAAAATGTTCCAGGATTAGAGGCATGGGATGAAGTTGGAGGGAGAACGATTCAGAGGAAATGTGAGGAAGAATTTCTTCACAGAATGGGTGGTGGACAAGTGGAACACCCTGCCAGAGGAAGTGGTGGGGGCTGAAACAATCACGGGATTTAATAATGCATGGGATAGACATAAAGGAATTCTGGAGGTCTGGGGTAAGGGGCAACAGACTTCTAGGAAAACATATACTGAACTTACAAGCTCAAATGGGCAGACTGGGTGGGCCACAGGCCCTTATCTGCTGACACTGTCTGTGTATCTATGTATGGGGCTGTGTGGTAGAGTAGCCCAAGTTTTTGATTAGTGGTTTTGATGGTATTGTTTATGTGTGCTTCAAGCACTAGGTTCTCATCAAGCGTGAGTCCCAGGTATTTGAATGATGAGACATTTTCCAGTGAAGTACACAAGGAGGTTTTTAAGAGGAAGGGTGTGTGATATGGGGTTTTGAAAGAGGTGTGATGGAAGAGCATAGTTTTGATTTTTTTCTCATTAAGAATCAGTTGGTTATTTTTGAACCAAGATTCTAGGACGTGGAAGTCAAGCTCAAGATTAGTGGTCAGGGTGTGGATATTCTTGGTGGATCTGTAGAGTATTGCATCATCCGTGTAGAGTTGTACTGATGCACCACCACAGTTAAGAGGCAGGTCATTGATGAATATGGAAAATAGTAGGGGACCAAGTATGGACCCTTGCAGTACTCCATCAGTGACTGGTGCTAGAGGGGATAGTGTGTTTGCCCATTTTACACACTGTGAACGATTTGCTAGATAATTGAAAAACCATGCGAGGGAGTTATTATCCATTCTGATGTGATGAAGCTTAGTGATAAGTAGAGGGTGATTAACTAGGTCTGAGGCCTTAATTAGGTCTACAAAGACTGCACCAGTAGGCTTGACCCTGATCCATGGCATTGAAAATGTCAGAAACGATGTGAAGGAGGGCAGAGTAAGTCCCATGGTGTTTACAGAAACCATGCTGAAAGTCTATGAGGATGTTTGACTGTTCAAGGAATGAGTATAATTGATCACAGAGGATTTGTTCTTGAATTTTTGCTATTGGGCAGAGGATAGAAATTGGCCTGTAGTTTTGGACTATATTGACCAGGTCTGATTTGTGAACAGGTACCACTACCACTGTTTTCCATTAGTCAGGGATAGAGTGGGTGATGAAGGATCAATTAATTAGCATCGAGAAGGAATTTTGGTGGCATGGTGTTAAAGCCTGGAAAGCTATTGCATTTGAGTCTCTTGAGCAACTTTAGGACCTCAAAATTGGTGGTAATTTTTATATGAAAGGAGGGATGGTTAGTCTCTTGTTGATTAGTATTATTGTTTGAGCGGGTTGGGGGGAGACCATGTTTGTAGGGTCTAAGGTCTGTAAAGATGTTACTTATTTCAGTGGCAATGTCCAGAGGTTTTGTGAAAATGGTTCCATTGATGGTCATAGTTCGAGGAACAATGAATTCTCTACCTTTTAGTAGGGTATTCATCTGGTGCCAGAAACATTTAGGGCTGATAAGGTTACTTTCTTGTAAAGATATAAGATAGTTCCTTTTGGCCTCCTTTACTTTATTTTTGCATAAATTGTGGAGCCGATGATAAAGAATCCAATCTGTCTGTGCCCCATATCTCTTAAAGGTCTTCTAGGCTTTATCATGTGTGCGCATGAGACCCCTCAGATCATTAGTTAACCAAGGAGAAAGAAAGCCTTTAGATCTTCTGGTTTTATATGGGGCAAAAGAGTCAAGTCAATGTGAACATTGAGATAAGATAGTCAAGGGCCTGATTTTATCAGGGAGGGTGTTAATTGGTGACCAGTCAATGGAGGCTAGGCAGCTGTTGAATTTTTCCTCGCTGAACTTGGTCATAAAGCGTAAAAGCCATATATCTAGGTGGTGAGGTAACTTAGTGCCAGAGGGAGTGGAGTGGGGTCTCGGCCTACAGCTGGGTGTGGAGCTTCAATTTTGGGGGACAGTCTGCAGCGCCACTCGATTGGCGCTTCGAGGAGGCGTAGAGCAATCTGGGAGAAAAGAGAGGGGAAAGCGAGAGGTTAGGTGGGAGTTTACATTAATGGAGAAACAATGGAGAATACTGGGTCTAGGTAATTTGGGGTGGAGGTGAGAAGCTATTTAGAGAAAATTGAATAGGAGCTAAGGTAAGGATGGGAGTGGGGGGTAGCCTGAAAGGCTCCAAAGCTAGACAAAGAGCAGGGGAGAACTGTAGATGGGAAAAATAAATCAGATATAAATCAAGAGGGGAGCAGAACTTTCACTTACAGAAAAGAAATCAAATAAATCAGAATAAAACGAGAGGGAGCTGTACATTCACATGCTAATAACGTGACTAAACATTGTTACCCAGGGCAATTCTATCCCGGCACAATTAGCAGTATAAGTAAAACTTGCAGACTGAGTACCAGGCCAATAGAAAAGAGGCAGCAGCACTTCTGGCCAATCCTGGTAGGGTAGCACTGGGCATGGGATCAATGAGCGTAAAAGCCATAGATCTAGGCAGTGAGCCATACCTTAGTGCCAGGGGGAGTGGAGTGGGTCTCTGCCTTCAGCCGGGTGCAGAGCTTTGACTCTGGGGGAGGGTCTGTGGTGCTGCTTGGTTGGCATTTCAAGAAGGCATAGTGCAACTTTAGTTCCCGAGGAAGCAGAGTGAGTCTCGGCCTTCAGCTGGGTGAAGAGCTTCGATTTTGGAGGACAGTCTGCAGCACCACTTGGTTGGCACTTCGAGGAGGTGTAAAGCAACCTTAGTGCCAGAGGGAGTGGAGCAGGTCTCAGCTTTCAGCTGGGTGCGGATCTTTGATTTTGGGGGATGGTGTGTGGCGCCACTCGGTTGGCACTTCGAGGAGGCGTAGAGCAACCTAAAAGAAAAGAAAGGGGGACTGTGTCAAATGCCTTGATAAAGTCTAGGTAGGCCATATCCACAGCCCCTCCCTAGTCTACTACTTAGGTCACCCAGTCAAAGAAATCTATTAGATTCGTCTGACATGACCTTCCCGCTGTGAATCCATGCTGCCTTGGGTCCTGTGCCCCGCTGGCCTCTAGATACTCAACAGTTCTTTCTTTCAGAACTGATTCCTTCATTTTCCATACCACTGAGGTCAAACTAACAGAAGAAGAAGCATTCATATATAAAACCACCCTCCCAAGGTCTGGAACTTACCTTCAGGACTTCGGCCCTGTGCTGCAGCCTATTCTCTGAGTGGCCTTTTCCTGCATCCAAAATCCATACATTTCCTCATCTCCAGTGGCCTCTTCTGAACTACAAAGTTGGGCCAAGAAGCACAGTATGACCTCAAGCACAATTTTCCTGGTGCTTTCAGGCACCCAGCTAATGTAGCCTGTGAGCCACATGACCCTTTGCTCCTCCCCAAATAAATATTACCACAGTGGGGAGCATCCAGGACTGCCACAGGACTTCTCATCAGCACCTCATGCACCTGCAACATCCACTTGATTCTCTGCTCCTCCCGCCCCCACAAACATTGTAGGGCAGGCAGCAGGACTGCTCCTGGCTGCTGATCACACCACAGCAAAGAGGACAGTAAGCCATTCCTTTCTCAACTCCCCCACCCCCATGAACAGTCCAGCAGCAGGGCAGAGAGAACACAAGCAGCAAACTGCTGTCCAAGTGCTATACAGCACCTCAACAATGCAACCAGCATGGCGCCAGCTCCACATCCTCCCAGCCCCATGAACTTTGACACAGGAGCTGGGAGGCATAAACAAATGAAATATAAATAAATCAGACAGGTCCCCTGACCCTGAAAAACCACCAGTGGGTTGTGGAGTAAATGAAGGAGACAGCATGGCTCTGGGGTACACACATGCCCAGTAAAACTTTACAAGAGAAGTGCTGTTGCCAACACAGACTTCTCCTGCATAAGAACATATAAAATCAAGTTCCCAGTGAAGTCTCTGTTCTCAACAACTGCTTCCTGGCCCCAGTAATCAGCAGAGAGAACTTGATCCTGCAGCCTTAAGCTGTACAAAATAAACAGAACCTAATAATTTACCAATGTTGCACTGAACTGTGTGACAGCAGCCATCTTGGTTGTGGTTTTCTTCAAGCACAGCAACACCTGATTGTTAGCTGCAGTAGTCCCATCAGAGGAGGACCTAGTGACTCGTTCTTAACCAATGAGCTGTCGAGTTTGATTGAAAGGGTTCTAAGAAGCTACGACAGTTAGTCTAGGAGATTCTGTGACAAACCTATGAAGATATGAAGATAGAAGAGTGTCTTTGAACAGCTCCAAAGTGCTGCTTTTTCTTTTTTTTTAAATTTAGAAAGCTTTATTCAATTTTAAACTTCACAACATGATACAATACAACAGATCTAACAACAGGGCTTTAAATCTCTCCCTCCTCCCATCCCTCCCATTCCTGTTCCCACTCTCCCCACTCCCACCCCCTTTTGGAGTGACAAGAATCCCCTCATAACTACAGCACATACTCTATGTAGTATGTAAGAAGAACATCTATGAAGGGAGCTAGAGAACCTAGGTGTGTTGGTTCAAGTAAAGAGCATATAATTTGCCCCGTTTATGATCAAAGGAAGATGGTCTGTTGTGAAGACTTGCTATCATTTTTTCAGTCCTGAAGTAGAAGGACATGTCATGTAGCCATGCTGTATAAGAAATGGTGGATTGATCCAACCAATGCTTGAGGACAATTTTTTTCACAGTGGAGGAGATAAGAGAAATATGAAATTTCCTTTCTTTAACCTTAGTTTGAGATAAATCTCCCAATATACAAATGTTTGAGGTAAAGAGCACCTCCAGACCTAGCAAAGGGTCAATTTGGGACTTGATTTTTGACCACACAGGAGAAACCTTTTCACAGGTCCAGAAAACATGCAATAATGTTCCATCCATTTTACCACATCTAACACAGGTGGGTGACTGATGCCATCCCATTTTTGCTAACTTGATTGGGGTATAATACATATTACTGAGTATTTGGTATTGGGTAAGACTTAACCGGTCTAGTGTATTGCAAATATGTAGATCTTTCCATATATCGGACCAACTGACCCCATGATTGGGGATAAGAGAGTCCCATATTATGGAGCCTGGTAAAGTGGTGGGAAGAAACGTAGAGAGGAGGCAATTGTATATCAGTGAGACACTATGTGGCTGGACAGCTAACTCTTGGATTTGTACAACTAGATTGTTCAATCCTGAAGGCACATATGCCGAACCAAATTTATGCAATAGGAGGTGTTTCAATTGATATATCTTGAAAATATAAATGGAGGAATCTGGAATTTAACAAGCAGTTCTGTAGATGACAGGAGACCATTGCGTTGATAAAAAATCAAACACCCGAGCCCCTTGTAACTGGGGAAGCCAGTCTCCCATAAGGGGAGAGTTTCCAATTCTTAAAACTGGGTTACCCAAAATAAATCGTATCCTTACTTGGACAGATACGGAGAGAGGAGCAGAAATGGACAAAAATGTTGTTGGAAATACCCAATACTGAATGTTGGATTGTGTCTGGGAGTGACCTTAAGGGTGAGAGTTGAGTTGTAACTGGAGATAGCTTGACTGAGTGGAGAATAACCACTTCAATTTGAAGCCAGATGGGTATATAGGTGTGTTCTTGATGATTGGGAGTAAAAGACATCCACTTACCTAATTTATGTAGGTGACTGGCCCAGTAATGATACAGGATATTAGGTAATTTGAGCCCCCCCCCACCCAAGGTTTTAGATAGGGTGAGTTTGTTATAAGCTCTTCTGGGTGTCTTATTTAGCCATAGAAATTCTGAGATAATGGTGTGAATAAGGTGGAAGAAGGAGAGAGGCAGTCAAATGTTGCTCATATTTAGAGGATAAAATAGTCTGGGGAGGACATTCATTTTGATAAGATTTACCTTCCCCCAGAGAGAAATAGGCAGAGCTTTCCATCTAGATAGGTCTTGTTGGATTTTCTGAATCAGGTCATCCATATTTAATTTCTTGTACTGCAGTGAGTCTGTGGTAAGGTGTAAACTCAGCTATTTCATCGAGAGGGGGGGACCACTTCATTCCAAATTTATTCAAATCCTGGCGGAAAGTATTGTGGTTAAGGGGAAGGATTTCAGTCTTGTTACGATTTAAATTATAGTTAGAAAACTCACTAAAGTCTCCCATAATAGATATTACTTTGCCTAAGGAAGATATGGGATTCGAGAGATGAAGGAGAATGTCATCTACATAAACGTAAAGTTTCAGGTTGTGTTGTCAATGGGAATACCATGTATATGAGGAGAGGAATTAAGTTGCCTGATCAGTGGTTCCAAGTACAAATTAAAAAGAAGGGGGGAAGGGGACATCCTTGCCGAGTGCCTGAGTAAAGGGAAAATCTAGAAGAAAAAACCTTGTTACAAATATCCTTGCAGTAGGTGCTGAGTAGATCCTTTGGATCCATTGAATGAATTCGGGGGTATGCCAATATGCCAAAGGGTACACCAGAGGAAGTTCCATTCTACCCTATCAAAGGCTTTCTCGGCATCTAGAGATATTAAAGCCATGGGGGTTGAGGCTGGTTGAGCTGAACGGCACATGTGGGTCAATTTATGGAAATGATCTGTCACTGACCTGCCTGGAACAAATCCCACCTGTTCAGGGCTGAGCAATGGAGACCATATTTTTTGAATCCGGTTAGCCAAAATTTTAGTGAGTATTTTAAGATTGCAATTCAACAGCGAGATAGGGCGATAACTAGAAGGTTGATCTGGCAGTTTGTCAGGTTTTAGAAGCAGAATGATCGTTGCCTCTAGAATAGATGAATCAATAGAATCATTAGATAGAATATAGTGATAGAATTTAAGTAGTATTGGGGATAAGACCTTGGCAAAAAGTTTAAAGAAATTTGAGGGGAAGCCATCTGGACCTGGAGCCTTATCCAAGGCCATAGACCTTATGGCCTGGGATATTTCCAGTGGTGTAGTGGAGGCTGCCAATAATGAGCGGTCAGGCTTCTGTAATTTGGGTAGTGAGATATTTGTTAAGTATGCATCCATGTCCTGCTTTAGGGAGGATTGAGCCGGTTAACATAAAGGTCCGCATAAAATTTTTCGAACACTAGTGCTATGTCCCTTGGGAGAGTTTTGAGATTGCCTTCTGTGTCTTTGATGGCCTGGATAGTTCATGAGCTTTCTAGTTGCCTCATACGAAGGGCTAGAAGATGGTAGGCCTTCTCACCCTGCTCGATAGAGGTTGTCTTTGTTTTAAGGATGGCAAACTCAGCTTTTTCCTTAAGGAGGTCAGAATAGGCATTCATAAGGGACAAGAGTTCTGTAATGGAGTTCTGTAGACAGGTAGGAGGTATATTTTGTTCCAAAGTACGGATCTGCTCCAGCAGATGTTTGGCTTGAGCCTCTCTAACTTTTTTTCGTTTGGATGCTAATGTAATAAATTCTCCTCTTAAATAACATTTTAGTGCACACCAGATTTGATCGACTCTAGGAATGCAATATAAATTATCTTCTAAGAACTGTCCAATGAGTGTATGGATTTCAGAAACTATGACTTTATCCTTAAGGAGCTGTGTATTTAGCTTCCATGAGGTGTCTCTCTGTTGTGCGATAGATGGAATTAGGTACAGCCATACTATGGCATGATCAGATATAACAATTGGTTCTAGCCCCCCTTCCAGCATCCCTGATAATAAGCTTGAACTTATGAGAAAATAATCTATCCTGGATGCCGTCTGATGTATTTGTGAGTGAAACGAAAGAGCTCGAGTTGTCGGGTTTAGAATCCTCCAGGGATCACATAGGCCAAGGAAGTCCATCATCTCATTTAGGGCCCTCTGAAAAGGGGTAAAGATCTAGGGACTGCACTAGATCTATCCAGCAATTGGGATTGGGGAAGGTTCCAATCTCCCCCCAATACCAAGGGGGTCGGCATGAATGGTGCCAATCTATTTGCCAGGTCCATAAGGATGGCTGGGTCCCCCCCACTGGACCGTAAATGCTACCCAGGACTAAGGAAGTCCTGTCAAGCATGCCTTTGACCAAAATAAATCTACCTTGGGGGTCTGCAATGGTAGTTTCAGGTTGAAATGATACATTTTTCATGATAAGGATCGCTACCCCTCTCCTGTTAGTGGAGTCCCCAGCAGCAAAAATCTGTTGCACACCTTGTTTCCTGAAACCCCTTGCCTCGTGAGTGAGAAGATGCGTCTCTTGCAAGAAAATTATATTGGATTGCAATATGGATACGTGTTTAAGAATTGAAATAAGTTTAACTGGTTCTTGAGCTCCCCTGACATTCCAAGTAGTAAATTTAACCTTAGAGTTTGCCATATTTTATAACTTTACAAACATACCAAAATCTGTAAGCTGTACTTGTGATTGCTCCAACCCTCCCTTCCTTCCCCCCACACTCAACATAATAACCCAAAATCCCATATAGCCCAGATCCAAAAAAAAAACTTCCAAAACCCCAATAACTATTTACAAGGGTTCCCCTAACTAAATTGAAGAATTCAAACTGGTCAACACTAAGTATAGGAGAACCTCAACTCCATCGGCCCCTTTGAGATGCTTCTCCTTAGGTGGGAAGCAAAGATATATATGATATGAACTTGTAGCTGATCTAATGAACTGGAATAATAATAAACTGATGACACCAAAGGGGCCTTCCACCCTAATAATTAGGTTCGACACAATTCCTCCATCAGCTGCTAGGCGCCATCCCTCCATGCCTTCCTCGAGGCTGTATGACCTATCCAAAGGCCCCTATAACTGTGTAATATCACTAGCTAAAAGTAACATAAAGGGATCATTCCCCACATGAGTGAAACAAGTCTAATGTCAATAACTGTTAGAACGTTTTGTCTCCCCAGTGCCCTCAAGTCAGCAAACTTGGCTATTATTATTATCTTCAAGGAGGGAGAGAAAAGGGATAGTAATCAACTTTACAAGACCATTAATGTAACCACTATGTACATAGTATGCCAATAATATGGAATTTGCCCAAATGCTACAATGAATATAGCCCTTGTCCCCAAGGGGAACCAAGCTGGGCATACAGTGTCTCCGCGTAAACGTTCCTCCTGCAACTGTCACTGTACCATAGAATTCCGGATTACCATGAGGAAGCGCATTGCAACTGTGCATGTAGACAGTAAGGCCCATCCACAGCCTTAAAAGTAGGCCTATGATATCCCATGCAGCCCATCCCGAAGATTGAGCCATCATTGGTTTCTTCTATCAAAACCTCAGCTCGGCATATTCCAGCACCGGACACAAATTCCCAGGTTAGTAACCACAATAGAGGAGAAAAAACCTTACAAAACCCGAGAAAAGGTTTAAACTTGGCAGACTGACTTGCAGGGTGACCAGAATACCTCTAAATATTCAGCCTTTTTGGAACAAGTCAGGGAGCTTGCTAATAAGGTCTTCCAAAGCTTTAGCTAGTGTATCATGAGAGATCCAGATGCCCGCTACCCTGACTTGTAAACATGAAGGGTAGAGCATTTTAAAGTGAATTCCTGCAGAGATCAGTTTGTTAACTATGGGATGAAAAGCTGCTCTCTTCTGTCTTGTTTCATACGGTAAATCTTGGGTAATTCGGATCTTAGTGTTTTCCCATTGTATGACTTGCATCTCCCTTGTTTTGCTTAAGACATGCTGCTTCTCAGCGAAACCTAAAAGTTTCAGTATCAAGGGTCTGGGGGGAGCTCCTGGTTGAGGTAGGGGCCTTAGGGAGCAGTGTGCTTGCTCGATTTGATAGGAGGTTCCTATCGGGGAAGGACCAGCAATCTTGAACAGGAATTTTTGTAAGAAAGCCTGTATGTTCTGCCCTTCTTCTGCTACGGGCAAACCGGTTATTAAGATATTGTTTCTGCGACTCCCCCCCTCCAGGTCTTCTGTCTTTATTTGTAGTTTCTGCACTTGTTGTCTTAAGGCTACCACTTCTGGCTCCATTTTGTCTTTCCACTTCTCAATGGAAGTAGTACGAGCCTCAGAATCCCTGACTCTCCGTGACAAGTCAGCAAAGTCTCCAGGTAGAGATTTTAGTTAGTTGGAAATATCTGTCAGCATTTCCTTAAATCGCTGCAATTCTTGCAAAAAACAATCCTCTGTTAGAGGGATTGAAGTAGGTGGATACGTAGATCTTTTGTCTGAGTGGGTAACTTCAGCTTTAGGCTTCTTTGGATTTTTTTCCGGTGTCGCCGGTGGAGTGTGGCGTATTGAAGCTGGCCGCATTTCAGCCTCCATCGCGGACTCGTTGAGCCAATTATGATCAGGATCAGTTGATCAGGAGGATGTATAAGAGTTGTTCTGGTGATATTTGTAAAATATTCAGCCCATGATAGGTTTAAAATAGGCAAATATAGCAGATTGAAGGCAGGAGCTCAGCACCTTTGCTGCTAACAGACTGCTTGCATCACGTGACCTTGTGCTGTTCTTTTCTGAGTAAAGTTTGTTTCAAAACAGATTCTGAGGTCCCTGAAAAAGGGGATTCACTGCAGCTAAAGTGTCAAGCCTGGATATTAGCACAACATTAGAACAGGAGTTGCCTTGAAATCTGCTGTATGTCTGGAAAGGTGGTTAGCCACTGCCTTTCCAGAGGAATGAAGGAGGACAGGTGTAGTCCCACTTCACAAAAGTAGTAGCAGGGAGGAGACTGGCAATTATAGGCCAGTCAGCATGACATCAGTGATGCAAACGTTAATGGTAACACTGCTGAGGGAATATCTTGAATCCAACAGGCTACAAGACCCGAGGCAGTATGGATTTTTGAGGGGGGGGGTGTCATGTCAGACAAATATGATAAATTTCTTCGACTGGGTGACCAAGGAATTAGATCAGGGTAAAGTGGTGGGCATGACCTATCTAGATTCAGCAAGGCTTTCAACACAGTTCTACATTGGAGATTAGACACAAGCTGGGTAGCTTAGAAGTGACTCCTAAAGTGGTTGACTGGGTAAGAAATTGGTTAGAGGATAGTTGGCAGAGGGTGGTGAGTAACAGAGTTCACTCCAAGGAAAGGAGGGTGACCAACAGTGTACTTCAAAGATCAGTGCTGAGACCAGTCCTTTTTAATGTCTTTATAAGTGACATTGCAGAAGAGCTGGAAGGGAAGATCCACGTCTTCGCAGATGACACCAAAATCTGCAACAGGGTGGACACTCTGGGGGAGTGGAAAGGATAAGCAGAAATCTGACAAATCTTAAAGAGTGGTTATGGGTATGGCAGCTGGGTTTCAATGTGATAAGTGCAAAATAAGCACTTAGGGCACAGAAACCCAGGGGTAGAGTGCAAAATGGGTGGAATTGTATTAATGACAAACAAGCATGAAAGAGAGCTATAAGTAATCATATTGGATGACCTAAAGGTGGTCAGGCAGTGCAGCAAGCTAGTTGAGAGGGCTAGTAAGATGCCAGAGTGCATAGCAAGGGGATTCACCAGCAGAAAGAGGGAGGAGGTATTGCCCCTATATAGAGCCATGGCACTACCCCACCTTGAGGGCAGCAACATTTTGACAGCGTGGTCCCCTGTAGTGACAACAGTGCCATGTCGCTGTAGAGAACCTGCAGGAATCCAGCACTGTCTGTCAGGGATTCTGCACCCCCCCCACCACGAATCAGCTCCTACTCGGAGTCGAAAATCCTAAGTGGAAGGATGGGGGGGCACAGCCACCTGCATGGGGGTTCAGGGTGAACCCCCTAAAGAAAACCCTTGCTTTCCAATGAAACCGGCAGCTGACTGCAAAATGCAGTCGACCTGCTGATTTATTTATCTGTCGCTCGACCAAAAATTTGTCGACGACCAGTAGTGGATCTCACCTTGAGTACTGTATCCAGTTCTGGAGACTACATCTCCAGAAGGACATAGACAGAGTGGAGTCAGTCCACAGAAGGGCAGCTAAAATGGTGCATAGTCTGCATCAAAACCTATGAGGACAGGATAAAGGACCTCAATATGTACACCCTAGAAGAGAGGAGGGAGGAGGGATATGATAGAGGCCTTTAAATAACTCATGGGGATAAATAAGGTACAGGATGGAAGTACTTTTCAGAAAAAAAGGGAGAACAAAAACAAAGGAACATAATATGAGGCTGGAGAAGGTGGATTCAGGACAGATGTGAGGAAGTACTACTTCATAGAAAGAGTGATGAATACCTGTAACACCCTTCCAGTGGAGGAGGTGGTGTCAAAGACAGTGGGGGTTTCAAGAATGCATGGGAATGGCATAAGGATATGTTAGTGGAAAGGAAGGGAGGAGGGAGAAGGAGCCAGAGATTGATTAGGGTCTGTGGTGATACTGTAGGCAGGGACAAATGGGTAGACTGGGAGGGCTAAGCGGTTGTTTCCTGCTGTCAAATTCTATGTTTCTGTGTTTTGGTGCCTGTCAGGATTTTCTCCTGACAGGAGCTTGAAGATCTGAGGTGCTGAGTGACTACCCCCCCCCCATTGGAATGGTGAAAGCAAGTCCCCTGTGGGGGTGAAGAGGATCATCATCATAAGGATTGTCATGGCCTAAACCCTTCACCACCAAAAGTGCATTGGGTCTGTGCAGCCTGTGACTGGCTTACAAAAAATAGCTCCCAGCAAAAAATCCCCATGGCCTGCACTCTTTGCCACTGGGAGCATGTTAGGTTTTACACACCTGTAACCAACTTACAGAACGGACCATCTAGCCATCATCTGCTTGAGCAAGGGAAATGTTCCCATGCAGACAGCACCATCTTGTCATCTAAAGGTCACAAGTACTGGGTTTTGCCCAAAGAAACAGTCATTCCAGCTGTTTAGCTAGCTTCCTAGATAATTTCTGGGATTCTTGGGTGACCTTAAAATCAAACCAATGGCTACAGTTTTAGTCAGCAGCAACTGTGCTAAATCCACTAATTTGTATAATTTGCCAGTGAGCAGCTTCAGCCACCAACCTAATTAAATGGTACTGCACCAACGTCCAAATATCACAGGCCTACAACTCCATCTTTGTCTGCACACTTTAACTATTTTGGAGCTCCCAGAGGAACTGTGAGTTAACTAGTACACCACTAAGGGGAGGGAAACTGAGATACACTTTACGATGGGGGGTGTATGAAAACTGTTCTGTTTTTGATTGTTTTACCTTTGCTTCCCTTGCCTGTGACCTCATCCTCCAACCATCCTCCTTTGCCTGCTAAAATTTACAGGACATGTCTTGCCTTTGGGATCGCTAAACAGTACAGGACAAGGAGGGGTTTCAGGCCTAGTGGGGGATGGGAGAAGGGGCTTGATTCAGGTGGTGGGGACTAGGAGATATCCTTGGGCAAAATGGTGTCAGGACATGGGTCCCCCCTGTCTTGTACCCATACCCAAGGGCTCCACAGTTAGTGGGCAGGAGCCGAGGTCTTCCTCAAAAACTCATCCAACTCAGGCAGTGCTTTGCAATGCCAGGTCTATGAAAAACAAAACAGCTATCATACCTGATCTTGTTGGAACAATTGACCTGGCCTGCATCACCGAGACCTGGCTAAATGAAAATGCTGGCCCTGTATTGGCCTCAGCTGTCCCAGTCGGGTACATGGTGATACACCACTTGGATCATGGGGAAGGGGGTGTTGCAATTATATTTAAGCTGGAATTGAACCTTGTGAATGTACCAGTGGGGACCACCAGGTCCTTTGAATGTATTCCTGGAGCAGGTGTGGGGTTCAGGATACTCCTTATCTACTGTCCATCAGGTGATGGTGGAGAATTCCCGAAAGAGTTTGTGGATTTCTTCATTGACTTGGTGTTGGAGTCCCCCAGATGGTTAATTCTGGGTGATTTCAATTTCTGGGTCGACAATGAACTCTCACATTTTGAACAGAGTCTCCTCCAGCTTATGACAATGTTGGGCCTCACACGGGTTATTACTTCCATTACCCACATGAAGGATCACTCGCTGGACCTAGTGTTCCTCCTGGGGAATGTAGATCACTGATTTGGGGGTGGAACCAGTTGGTTGGTCTGACCATCACAACATAAGGTTTAGTTTTGGGGCTCCCCCTTAAAGGCCTGCCCCCATGGAGATGATCTAGTACCGCCCTCTAAGGGATATTACTCCTGAAGGCTTTATGGCGGTGCTGGACCTATCTTGTTTGTCGAGAGAATGCATGAGTCGGGGGGATCTGGTCCTGGCCTATAACAGGGCAGTGGAAGATGCCCTGAACAAGACTGCACCTATTCATGTTCGCCCACTCACTCTTTGCCCAAGAAACCCCTGGTTTGATGGTTCCTTAAAGGAGTTGAGGACAGCGGGTCGAAGGCTGGAGAGATCCTGGTAGAAGACTGGCTCGGATGTTGACAGGCTTAGATTGATGAAGTATTATAAAATCTATCAATCGGAAAACACCCATAAGAAGGCAGTATTCCTGTCCAGAGAGATTTCTGGTGCTCGAAATCAACCGGCTCAGCTCTTCTGCAGTATAGACATATTGTGCAATCTGATCTGTCTCCAGCCCTAAAGAACTTCCTTGCAGTTGGAGTGTGATGAGCTCACTTGATTTTTCACAGATAAGGTTGCCAATATCTGCACCAGCACCGTCCCAGCACTCCCCATGAGGGACTGCATTGATCGGTGGGACGAGACGAGCACCCAGGCTACCTGGTTGGACTTTAGCCAGCTGGAACTCATGGATATTATCCGAATCATCCAGGATATGTGACCAACTAGCTGTCATTTGGATCCGGGCTCAACCCTTTTATTAAGGAGTTGGGCTGACACAATCTGCCCGATCCTAGCTGAAATTGTTTGGGGTTCTTTGGAGAGGGGAGTCTTTCCTGATCCCCTCAAGAGGGCGGTCATTCGACCACTCCTTAAAAAAATCCTCCCTAGATCCAAACTAATTAGCTTAACTACAGGCCTACCTCTAATCTGCCTTTTGTAGGCAAGGTTATTGAAAAGATGGTAGTGTTACAACTGGAGGATTACTTGTGATGTTACGGTATCTGTGAGGCTCTCCAGTCAGGATTTAGGAAGAGACATAGTACAGAGACTGCCCTCGTCTGGGTATTGAATGACCTCCTAATAGTGAGAGACTGAAAGGCGTTCACCATCTTGGTCCTTCTTGATCTCTTTGCAGCATTCAACACTGTGGATCATGGTGTGCTTTTGGAGTGCCTACATTTCTTTGTGGACTGTTGAGTGTAGTCCTTCAGTGATTTCAATCTTTCCTCATGGGCAGATCTCGGAGGGTTGTCTCAGGAAATTATCCCTCTGACGCCCTCCCTCTGTCTTGTGGGGTTCCACAGGGCTCTATTTTGTCACCCATGCTGTTCGCAGTGTACATGCTGCCATTAGGAGATAGCATCAGACAATAAAGTTTGAGTTTTCACTGCTATGCAGATGATATTCAGCTGAATTTGTCTTTTCTACCTGAACAAGTGGATGCAGTCTCCGTCTTCAACAACTGTCTTGCCAAAATCAAAGACTGGATGAGCACCAGCTGGCTGAGACTGAATCCAGAGAATATAGAGGTGTTAGTAATGGACCATGTCACCCAGGGGTAGGTTAGGGGGCTGGGTAACCATTGGGCCTATGGCTTGATGGTGTCCAGTGGATCCATGATGGGAGTTTGGCAAATTTTTTGTCAAATGCCCCAACAGCGAAACCGGCAGATTGACCGCATTTTGCAGTCAGCTGCCGGTTTCCACTGCCACTAAGTTTTTTATTCAGGGGGGATACACCGCCCCACCCTCCCCACATAGGATTATCAACTCTGAGTTGGAGCTGACTGGGGGAGTGCAGGGCCCCTGACAGACAGTGGCAGGTTCCAGTGGGTTCCCTACATCGATGTGGTGCTCTCACTGTCAAAACGTCACTGTCGGGTGGGATTACCATGTCCAGCTGCCCATCTCAGACCGGGTGAAGAACCTTGGCATTATTCATGACAATGGTCTGACTCTGAAATATCAGGTGTCGGCCATTGTACCATCTGAGGAATATCGCCCGGATGAAACACCTGGTCCCCCCAGATGATTTGGCTACTCTGGTCCATGCCTTTGTCACCAACCACCTTGATTATTGCAATGTCCTCTACTCAGGGCTACCTGGGTTGATATTCACCTCTTGCAGCTAGTGCAGAACGCGGTGGCCAGGCTTTTGACTGGCAGATCTAGGGCCAGCCATATTATACCTGTGCTGCGTGAACTGCACTAGCTGCCTGTTTAGTGATGAATCATCTTTAAGGTTGTCATGCTAACCTTTAAAGCCCTACACAAACAGGGACCCGGCTACATGAATGATCTTCTAACTCCCTACTGCCCCATCTGCCCCTCCGATCTGCTGATGAGGGACTGCTAGAGATTCACAGGGTGCATTTGAAAACCTCTGGTGCCTAAGCCTTTTCGTATATGGTGACTAGCCTGTGGAATTCTCTACCTCGTCGGTTAAGAGAATGCCTGACCATCGAAAGTTTTAAAACTAATTTAAAGGCCTATCTTTTTCAACAAGCTTTTCTTTGACAGCTATCAGATTTGTAATTTATTTAGTTATTTGTTGTATTTTTACTTGTTATATTTATGTTTACTTATTTATTCACTTGATTGTGTGGTTTTATTGTTGTATTACACAGCACTTTGACATTTGAAAGGCACTTTAAAAATAAAGCTTACTTACCTACTACTTACAAAACAAACCCATTTAGTTATTTATTTGCAATTGCTGACATAGGTTGACATTATTCTATTGCTATTTTATTTGCATGATTAGACTGATAAGTAGGGAAAGTAATGTGTTATTGAGGTTTCTGTCACTGTGGGTGAGAGCTATATTTATTTCCTGTGAATAAGCACCATGGTAATGCACTGTCATGGGAATCACCATAGGTGGAGGTATCACACCACTTTACAAACCATTTTCTAACCATGACAGGCATCGTGCACCTGAAGGCCTAACATACTTTACCATTTACCATCTCCAGACTTAGTCAGCACACCTTGTGAGTGGAGGTGCTCACATATAGTGTATGAGGCACTGGGTGACACATCTCATAATGTAGGGGCTCTCAACGAGAATGTGTATTTTAATACCACCAAAGCTAAACTTGTGGGCTGCTTTTATAGACCACCGAAGGGGTCTTATAACTTTGATTCTTTTATAGGTGCACTTGGCTCTACTAACAGTTGGTACAACCTTGAGATATTCCTGTTTGGTGACCTTAGCCTCAACTGGTTGGGAAACGACTCATCCAAATACAAACATGCTCTTTCCAATTTAAACCTCTCCCAAATTATCAAGCTATCCATGAGACTCAGCCATGTCACCAAAAACCACAGCCTTTTAGACTGGATTCTTTTTAATCCCCATGACAGGATCTCAACTGCTGGTGCACTTTTAGATTACTTCAATTATCATTTCATCACTTTTTAAATCTGGAAAATTCACAGAAAAAAAAACTCTCTGAAAATTATAATGGAGGAATTCTACCCAGACTTGTCTACCATAAGATAGAACTGTATTAACCTTCTCCCTCAATATCTCATGCCTGGGAATACTTTGCCAGTGAATTTCTCAACGTCTGTACAAACATGCACCAATAAGAACATATATGGTCAAAGGACACCCTTACCTCTGGATCTCTAAGGAAGTTAGTGAATTGCTCTTGCAAAGCAATGGAGCTTGGCCCAGATTTAGAAAGATCATGTCTCTCAATGACAGACCATATTACAAAAAACATGGAGACCTAAGAAAATCAGCAATAGCTAAAACAAAAGTGGACTACACCATAACTACCCAGGGCAAAATGAACAATTCTAGAACATTTTGATCGGGGCGAAAAATCTAAAAACTCTGATTCTGAAATGTATCTTCAAGATTAAACCGATTAAATCCAGGATCCCTCTGGAGACCTTGTCACCTCTCTCCTGGACATTGTAAATGCCTTTAACACCTACTTCACTAGCCTCAGCATCTCCTCCAAGCTCCAGAATTCCTTGGTGCCATTCATGGTTGGTTTCTCATCAAGCAGCCCTGAGCCTGACCCTAACAATCTGCCAAACTTTAATTTCTGGCAAATCAATACAGCAGAGGCACTCAAAGAACTAAAGGGCCTCAGTCCAAACAAGAATGCTGGTACTGACTCCCTTGACCCAAAGTGCTAAACATCTGCCTCCCTCTGGAGATGTACCTACTGCCTGGAAATGTGTTGTTGTGCTTCTCCCACAGAGGAGAAGCTAAACAGGATCTGTATCAGCACAGGCCCATTTTGGTCCTTCTGCCCTCTCCATGGCATTCAGAAAGTGCATTCACTCACAGCTGTCTGAGCATCTCAGTTTGCACAATCTGCTCTTTCTCATGCAATCTGGCTTCTGTAAGGGCATTATACCATATCATTATTAATCAAAGTCACCAGTACTCTCCCCATAGCAATGGATTATGGTCTCTTCACTGGAGCCATTTTTGTGGACCTCTCCAAGGCATTCAGCTTGGTGGATCATGCAATGCTCTTGCTCAAGCTGAAGTCACTAGGTTTCAGCCAACCAGCCATCAAATGGTTTGAAAACTACCCAAGTAACTGAACCCAGCTAGTGCCCATACAATGCATTAAACTGAGACCAGGCACAGTAACCCAAGTTTAAGGACCATATTAAAGAGCTGTGTCTTACTCTATATTTTTGGGGCTGGGTAAGAATTGTCTGGCTGGGGCTCCAGCTGGTTGATAATTGTAGGAGGGATAGCAGGAAGTAAGGGCCGAAGCCTTATATTCAAACCTACCCAAGCATTCTATTACATAAGTGCCCCAGAGCAGGAGTGTGGTGTCTGACTAAGAAGCTTCTGCCTGGTGTTTGCTGGTAAGTCCACAGGACTGCAGGGGTCTCTACTGGTGCAGTTACCTGGTACCTATGGCTAGTAAGCAAGACATCAGGTTGTGAATAACATTCTAGTAAGCCTCTATTTAACTTTACAGTTACTTTGAGAATTGTATATGCTAAAGTTCTGTGGAGCTGTGACTGACTTGGGTTGCTAGGTAATAGCACAGTACCTGACCTGCTTGCAGCATTATTGCCATCACCTGCTTTCATTGAATTCTGTTCTGGTCTCCACATTTTTCCAGATGGTGGCAGCTCTGGGAAGTGGAGGGGGGGCGATTTCAATATAAAGGCTGCCTTCTACACAGCGGCAGCATCAAAGCGGGACAGCAAAGTGGAGACAGGAGTCTGACCGGAGTGTGGCAGGTTCTGTGACTGGCTATTTCCTCTTATCTTTTGCTGATAACACTCTATCTGTCAGTGTTGCCGTCTGTGAGTTACCAATGACTGCTGTAAATTACAATTTCACAGCCTGCAAGCCTGTGAGTGAAACCTGAATTGCTGTGTTTGACCTGTTTTACCCCCCTCTCCCTTAACTCGTAGACTGATTTTAACTTTAATCACATTGAAGCTGCTACAGGACCTGAAGTGTGCTGCATAGACTGCTGTTTGAGTCTGCACATAGGTCATCTGTTGTTGAGAATTGTATATGCTTAAGTTCTGTGGAGCTGTGACTGACTTGGGTTGCTAGGTAATAGCACAGTACCTGACCTGCTTGCAGCATTATTGCCATCACCTGCTTTCATTGAATTCTGTTCTGGTCTCCACATTTTCCAGATGGTGGCAGCTCTGGGAAGTGGAGAGCGATTCAATATAAAGGCTGCCTTCTACACAGCGGCAGCATCAAAGCGGCAACAGCTAAGTGGGGACGGCAAAGTGAAGAGAGAAGTCTGACCGAGTCAGACGAGGACCGGACTGGGCTACTAGAGTTTGTAATATCTTGCTTAGAGTTAATCATTTCTTTTGGGTTTGTACCTATAGATTAGTTATGATTAACAGAGGGATATTGTTGTGTGTAGTCTATACACTTTGAGTTTTGTGTACTGATGGGTTATTTTGTTCTATGTGTGTTAATAATGACTTTAGAGCGTATGAAAATAATCAGATTCTGGAGTTCAGACTCAACTGTTTATTCCTAATTATAGTCATTTATTTGGTGTAAAGGTTAAATACATGTGTTATAACTTGGGTTACAGTGTTAGGAAATATAAGACACGGAAATGTGTTCTGCCTGTTTGCATAAGAACCTGGTTACATTGCTTTCTCTTGCTAATTCGATCTGGCAATGTTGAAAGCAACCCTGGTCCTTTAGCAAGCGATATGGCAGATAGTGATTTTGCAGCATTCATATGGCCTCAAAATTATGCATTTTAATGTATTAAGCTTAACATCTAAATTTCATGAGGTGGAGTCATGGATTAGTTTATATAATCCGGATGTTCTGGCACTGACTGAAACCTGTTAACCATACCTGTTCTTGATACTGAACTTTGTATACCTGCTTATAAACTTTTTAGAAAGGATCATGTGCACTGGTAGAGGGGGTGGGGTTTTGTTTATGTTAAGGAATATTTAATGGTAAATGAGGCCACTATATTTAACAGTAATTTGGAATATTGTGAACATATTACTATTCAGTTATTGTTGGGATTTGTCAAAAATTAACTATTTGTTGTGTATATCTTCCACCTAATGGTAGCAAATCAGGCTTACAAGAACTTGTAAATGCTTTGAATACTGGGGTTTCTACAGAGTTAATACTACGGGGATTTTAATTTAAATTGGATGGGTTCAGATATAACAAAGTTAAATACGGTCTTGTCTCAGTCTGGTTTACAACAGATTATTACTTTGCCCACGACACAATAATAGATCAGGAAATCACACATTGCTGGACTGGATATTAACAAATAGACCTATTAATATGATAAAATGTGGTTTGACCTCTGATTCGTTAAGTGATCATCATCCAGTCTTCTGTATTTGGAAGCATGGGGACTGAAGAAGTCTAAGCCAATTATAAGGATTTAGAGATCTTTTCTAAATTTGATGTACATTCTTTTTGTACAGAGTTGGGTAAAATAGATTGGACTTTTTATATTCTATCCCTGACGTGGATTCTGCATTGCATTTTTCATTACTGAGTTTACACATGTTTTGGACCAGTTAGCTCCCTTGTTAAAGAAGGGTCCGAGGAAAACTTATGGGTGGTTAACACCTCCTTTGATTAAACTTATGAGACAACGAGACAAGGCCTGGAAAGCGTATAAAATGAACCATTCTGCTTCTGGTTATCATGCGTATAGGACTTTAAGGAACCAATGTAAGGCTAAGATAAGGAAGGCTAAAACAGACTATATTAGTCATAGACAATGTGAAGGGTTATCTAACGCTACTACTTTTTGGAAAACAATTAATAATTTCATAAGGCCTAATGTTTGTCAACCAGGTTCAATGAGGTTGAATGGTGACTTGTTGTCTTGTCCACTGAAGATAGCTAACGAGTTTAATTTGAAATTTACTACATTGTCTGATTCCTTTAGTGACCAGTCCAAGGTGAACTACTTGGGATTGACTGAAGATTTTACAGTTAATCCTAAACTGTACTTAAGGACTACTCTCGAAGGAGAGGTAGAGAAGTTATTGCGTTGTATTAAGAGGGACAGCTCAGCTGGTTCTGATGGCTTATGTCCTAGTTTATTAGCGGATGCTGCCTCGGTTATAACACTTCCAGTTAGTATTATTTTCAACTTGTCTTTTGTTACAGGTACTATACCTAATATATGGAAACATACTTTGGTCACTCCTATATTTAAATCTGGTTCACAACATGAGTTTTGTAACTACAGACCTATTTCTATCTTGTCTGCTTTAGCTAAAGTTCAGGAAAGAATAGTTTATAATCAGTTGATTGGGTATGTGGATCGTTTTGGATTATTGTCTCAGAACCAACATGGTTTTAGAAAGGAAGGAGTACTGAGACTGCCTTGGTGAGTTCACGACAGCGGTACTTAATGGCATGGATAAAGGGTGTCTGACGGGTGCCGTGTTCGTGGACTTGACCAAGGCATTTGACTCAGTTGATCACCAATTGTTGATTTCTAGACTTGGGTCATTGGGAGTTGGTGAGTCTTTCTTGGACTGGACAAGGGATTATTTAACAAATAGGTTTCAAAGGGTTAAATATAGGGGTGCTGTATCAGACTCTGTAATGGTTAAGTGTGGGGTTCCACAAGGTTCTACTTTGGGGCCACTTTTGTTTTCTTTGTTTTTTGATCAACTAGTAAGTGTGATTAATAATGCTTCTTTAACACTTTACGCTGACGATGCAGTAATTTATACGCAGGGTTTGTCATTTGGAGATCTAGGTGTTTCTTTAACAGAAGAAATGTGCAATTTTCAGTCTTCACTTATGGCCTATAAATGACTCTTAAACAAATCTAAGACAAAGGTGATGGTTTTTGGTACCCCACCTAGACTGAGATCTGAGGTTGGTACTTTGGAAGTTAAATCTCTTGATGGATTACTGTTTGACTATGTTGATACATTTCAATATCTTGGGGTATTACTAGATTCTCATCTAAGTTATGAATCTCATTTTTTGAGGGTTACCTCAAGAATACATTGTAGATTAGGGCCCAGATATTCAAACTGCGCCAGTCTGAGGTGCAAGCCCTCGCTGCTCAAAATAGTTGCGCGGGGGTGGCGGGGAGTGATATTCAAGGAGTTGCGCTGTTGAGCAACTCCTTTGAATATCGCCTGACCACAGCACTTCACAAGATGGCGAGTGGAACTTGCTCTACCGCAAGTTGCCAGAGTTGAGCATTCAACTTGCGGTGGCGCAAGTACCATTGCGCCATGCGCAAATTTCCGATATTCAAAAGGTGACATGCAAATGGGGCCATAATTTATGCAAGGCACAGGGGGGGCCATTTGCATCTCTTTATGGCCCCATTTGCATGCCTTTTGCATGTAGGTGCGCTGATCCCCGAGGACTTGCTCCTGGCCACCCTGCCAGGCAGCAGCCATCGGGGACCGACCGACACTGCAGCCTCGATCACGGGCATCACAGTTACATACCCCCCACACCTCCCACAGCCCGATCGCGGGCATCACAGTTCATGCCCCCCACACCTCCACAGCCCGATCGCGGGCAGAACACGCCACTGTCACCCCCACACCTCCCACAGCCCGACGATGCGGGCAGAACCTGTAAACCCCCAGTGCCCGATCGGGCAGAATGTAACCTCCCCAGCGAATAACTCCCTGGTGGTCCAGTGGACCGTAAAGCCCGATCGCGGGCAGAATGTCCAACAGAACCCCCCAAACATCTCCCTGGTGTCTAGTGTCCCCCCACCCACCCACGAAGCCCCTCCACCCGCTCCCCGCGGCCGGTGACAGCATCCACCGCCTGCCGCCCCGCTGCCCGCCGACTGACTGTCAGTAGGGGCTGCCGCCCATTGGTGCAGAGCTACAGCCAATGGGCGTGCCGGCCCATACCGTACACTGACAGTCCAGATTTGGCAGATGATCATTCCACGGAAATCTGGACTCATCTCTATTCGTAAACTACATGCCAGTAATGCTGGCTCTGCGCAATAGATAAGCTGTCCCAACCAGTCAGTCGGCCGGGCGGCGGGGCGACAGCGAGCTCGCCCGCCGTCTGGGCGAGCGGAAAATGATGGTAAGCGCAGGCCCACCAGGGGAAAGTGTTTGAGGGTGCTGAACATTCTGCTGCAGTCGGGCTTCGATCCCACTGAACCGAGTTGAGGACGTGCCCGCGATATGAAATTCTCAGGTGCCTGCGATCGAACCACAAAGGAGGTTTATACAGGTTCTGCCCGCGATCGGGCTGTGCGAAGAGAGATTGACATCGTGTACTGCCAGCGATCGGGCTGGTCGAGACAGAGAAGCGAGTTGGGGGCCAGCCAGGGTGGCAGCTGCTGTGTTGCACCCTGCAATGCAGCAGCTCACCTGTGGGTGGCCTCGACTTAAGCCTTTTTTTGGCTCAAGCTTGTGCGGGCGCGGCTTGGTTGCGGATGCACAACTCTGCGCAACCCGACTGAATATCGGGTTGGCGCAGGTTATGCATGGATCCTCCTCCTGTTGAGCATGCATTCATTTGCATTGCTCTCTTCGCAACCTGGTGCCAGTGGCGTAACTGCCTCCTGCTGAATATCGCAGAATGGCGCATTTGGACTTGCGCGATGAGCAACCCCTGTTGCGCATGGCGAACCCTTTGAATATCTGGGCCTAGGTTCTTGTACAGAATCCGCTCATTTCTTATTCCTGAGTCTAGGCTGGTTATTTCAAATTGCTGCTTACTTCCTATTGTGAACTATGCAGCTATGATTACTGACACTGCTTCTGCGACAGTGATTTCAAAGAAATCCACTTTACTTCCTTGATAGCTAAGTTTGCTTAAATTGTTCTAAGTCATCTCATCATTGTGTGATTTTGAAAGAAATGGGCTGGTTACGGTTTCATTAAATTTCCAATACTGTGTGGCCAAGTTCATATATAAAGTTATGGACTCTGGAATTCCACATAGTATTTCAAAGTTTTGAGACCATATATTGATGGTCATTATTCTAGACATAGGTCAGACAGTAGGTTTCTCAAGATTCCTTTTATGAAATCTAAAAGTGGACAAAGATCCTTTGCTTATATTGCTCCATTCATTTGGAATGAAATTCCTCAAGATATTAGGTGGTTGTGTTCTGTCAAAAGTTTGCCGATGCATTAAGGATGTATTTCGAATCTCAATTTAATTGTAACTGTTTTTTATGAATTTTTTTTTCTATGAATTTTATACGTAACAAAGACATTTTTGTCTGCAATTTGCTGCATTGTATATGTATGTTTGATTATGTATTGTCTGTATGCAATATATGTGGGTCGCACCTGTAAAAGGAACTTGTTTCCAGTGTGCTTACCCGTTAAGCGAATAAACAAACAAACAAACTTTGTGGGTAAACTGTACATTAGTGGAACTGTGTTAATTAGTGGTCTTATCTAACTGCCTTTCTAGGGAAAGGGTATATGGAAACATCCAAAGGGGTGTCAGGCTGGTAACTGTGTAAATCAGTATTTTTGACAAAACTCCCTATATAGGGTATGAGAGTTAAGGTCTCAGTAAAAGGTTATAGGCAGGTAGAAGGCAGAGGGTAACACCAGGCATCCAGTTGTTATTGTGCATAGGGTGACATCTGACAGTATGGAACATACAGTGGGGAGGTGGTCAGCTGCAGAGATTGTGGGGCACTCATCCCCAGGGTTCTACTCTGGGGGAGGAGACACTGACCCATATGTAGGACCATTGGGGAGCTTCATGCACAACTGGTAGCATGAGAGGAGATAACTCAGCTGTAACACAAGCTAAGGTGGTGCCCACACCCTAGACCCCCCACTCCCCCAGAGGCCCACTTACCTGGTGGGGGCTGGAGGGTGGTGAGAGGGAAGGGGGAGGGGAAGGAAGGCAGGAGGAATTACAAGGTGGTCCCTAAACAAACACACAAGGAAAAGTAAGCTCATGCAATAGGAGAGGTTCGGAGAAAAAATATAAACTCACACATCATGACTGTTGAGTCTGGAAGTTAGTCATATGATATGCAATTGGCAATCATCTTTGTGTTTTCACTGCATTATGATTGGTCCATGCACTTTTGTTGTATTTAAACTGTTGATGAAGATTGATAAACATCATCCATGCACAACAAATGTAAATTACATAAACATCTGAATCAACAGTACATGTGTTTTATGAGCATTCATTCAAAGCCCAGAACAAAGATAGAATGATTGAAGTAAATATAGCAGTGGAGGTAGACATGATTTTGGGTTAATAATAGTTACCAAAGGATCACCAGCATAAGCTAGAGTCACAAAAGTTTTAGTCCTATTTTTATGCCCTGAATCTTTTTTTTTTTTCTGCTCTTACATTTTCAAGAAAGGGGTCTATGGTTAGAAGAAATGGGAGGGGTAAAGTGGGACAAACCTGTCATGTCCTCTTTGTGAATGAAATGTAGGTGATAAAATTTTCTTGGTCATTACTGTAGCTATTGGCATGTTATATAGCACCAAAACACTGGAAAAGAATGTACAACCAAAGTTTTATGCTCTTAATAATTGTAGCAAGTAGGACCTCTCAACAGCATCAAACACCTTTTCAAAATCAAATTATAAAGCCAATGAATTTAAATTATGAAAGGCCAGCTGAAGAAGGCCCAAAGGTTTATCATCTGCTCAATGTGGCGTTCATGCATGCATGCATATGCTGCATGTTGCTCCACCCTCTCCAATCACCATAACCTTCTTGCTTATGACACTTATGAATATGAGATCACTGAATTAATTATATGATTGTCCTTACATTTTTGGCCTCTTTGCACCCCTTAACAGATCCCATTAGGGATTTATATAGTAGACTGAGGAGCATTTTCTCCAAGCATTATGTTAAATTTTTTATAAGTACCTTCCCATTGGTATTTATAAGTGACATTATGCAGTAGTTTTCACATTTTTAAATCATCCTTCCTTTTCTAATGCAGTACAATTATAACTGCTTCTCTAACTGCTGGAGGAAGGGATTTTTTTTGCACGAGAGACTCAAACATATTACAAATATCTCAGGTAATATTATGTAGCATAGGTTAATAAAGTTCTGTGGGAAACCATCTTTACCTGGTGCTTTACTTATTCACCTTTTTATAAGCTAGCTGTATTGCTGCTGCTGAAATAGACGTATAGAGTTCAGTAATCTGTTTTAAAGTAAGTTGAGGTAAAGGGATACCATTTAAAAAAAGCTTGTAGGGTAGCCAGCCCAGTGGCATGCAGGGCAGAGGTACTCTGCACCTCTCCTACTGCCACACCAGTGAACTGATTTGAGAATGAGCCTAGATCACCATGAGTTGGCTATGGAGGGAAGTGTGAAAATCCCCAGCTGTGGCAATATGATGGTACTGCTCTGCCCACAAACCCTGCACCACTGACCCAGGCAGCCTTCCAGTGCCAAAGTGGAACTGAATCTGATGGCAGGCACCTGATCCATCCTCGCTGTCCCCCAACCATGAGGAGGGGATGCCATGAGTGAATGCTGGGAAGACAAGAAAGGGGGTTAGGGCAGAAATGATGGACCAGAATGTGAGGTCTGTGGCTGCTTAGTGACCAAGAGCAGAGAAATGTAAATACATTTTTTTTAAAAGGCGTGTAGATTTTTTTTGGGGGGGTATGTTGACAAAAGAAAGAAAAAGAAAGAAAGAAAGAAAGAATCTCTTTTTCTAGTTGAATTATGTTCCTCTCTCTCTTCTTATGCTACAATGTCGCATACTGCATAATTCCTCTGCATAGTTATGCTTTAAAGGCTTCTCAAAGAGTTGAGGCAGAAACATCAGATGTAATGTTAACAGAAATGTACTGTTCAGCTTCCTTTTGATCCCATTTTGGGACAATAGAGGACTATAGGGGATTCAATCTCCATCTAGGGGGAACTGTTGCTATTCCAAATATGAGTGAAAAGTAATGAAATGAGAGCATGGTCAGATATAGCAATGACTTTGATGTGATTGGTCTCAGTTCCTGTTAAGGCTTGCCTGTTGGTGAGAAAAATGTCTATATGAATGCATGAGTTATGGGGGGGTGAAGAAAATGAGAAATCCCTACCGGTGGAATTCTCAACCTTCTATGTACCTACTAAGTTCCCTTTTTGCATAAGTAATTGTAGACCTCCTCTAGATTTTTTATGTGATTCCACATTGGAGTTACTATGATCTAATAGTTCGTCAAGTTCTACATTAAAGTGTCCACCTCTGCTTATAAGGGTACCAGTAGCACTGTTGTCATGTAATGACTGGTTTATGTCATTAAAGAAGTTAACATCATCATAGTTTGGGGCATTCTGTAGATTTACCTTTGAATTAAGTTCTGCTTGTAAAATTACCCACCGCCCATCTTCACCAACATGAGTTTGGAGGATCTTACTGTAAAGCATTTATGGAATAACATAGCTATGCCTCTCTTTTTTTTTTTAGATGAATTATAAACCAAACTGCCAAGCCAATTTTCATGAAGTCATTGGACAGTACCTGCAGTTTCTCATCAAAATCCTTTACCGTGCGTGTATGATAACCTTTTTACACATGTACAGTAAAGGATTTTGATGAGAAATGCAATCTAAATGTACTGGTATAAGTATATTTCTAAAGTGAATGATCACTCTGGAGAGCTGTTGCTCCAGTTACATCATTGCACAACAACACTGTGGGCATTTTAGGCATCTACTCAAGCACGGCATTTGAATACGTGTCTCAGTTTGATTACTTTTTGTACATATTATAAAACTGATTAAACTGTACGAAATTGCATTTCTGAAGCAAATGGACCACATCACTCCATAGGTAAGACACTAACCTATGGCACAATGTTTTCATTTTTCTGGATTGTGAATCCCAGGACAGCCTATTTATTTGTACTTTAAATATAAAGACAATTAAAAAAGGGGTAGAGATTTAACTAGTGTCTGGGAAAACACTTGAGGATTAAGGATAAAAGAGAATGGATTGGCTGTATTAATGAGTACTAAACTGGCATGCTTGAATAAAATTGGAGGTATTAGCATAAGGGGGTGAGGGCATGAAAATGAAGGGGAAAAAGAACAATTGGAGGGTGAACACACATAGTAGGTGGTTTAGTTAATAATCTGTCATGAAGCATCTCTGTATCCATGAGAATGTTGAAGTTGTTTTGTTATGCTCAGCCGCGAAGTAACTGGTGTAGTAACTGAGGCCTCTGCACTGGTGGAGACTGTATCTTGTCAATATTTGATCACTTTCACTGTCGTAGATGTCACTTGGTCCAGTAAGGAAGCTATTGCTGCAGATTTGAATCTGGTGAGTCTGGGTAGTGGAGTCATCAGGAAAAGAAGATTTAGAAGTTTGGCCAGAGTCCATACTTTTCCTGCTGCTTGTTCTTTGACTTCTAACTTTGGTATGCTGAATTTGATCCCACTGAAAATATGATCTCTTGCTAGCTCTCCCACACTGTCTTCCCCTATCACTTGCTGTTCACAGGGGAACTTTCTGGCAGCTTTTGTCCCATGGAGGCAAAAGGGGTATGCTGAGAGACTTTCTATTCCATTTGTGTATTTTGCATTGCTGAGGCATTGTCAAGGGACATATAAGAACTCATTGTACGGCCTAGATCTGCCATTTATGACATCTAGTGGTTACCTGGGAACATTTGCGTTTGAGGTGGCATCTGGAAACCCTTTTTTAATAAACTGCCATGTTTCATCTGGTATCTTGAATGTGTGTGACCTATCTTTCATGCTGACTGCCATTTTACAAAAGAAGAAAAAAGTTGGGCACACACCAAAGAACTGCGGGTGGAAGTTTTATTACATTAAAACAGCATGGCAACACACAGGGCTAACAACCCTTTGTAGCAACCCAGCAAGTGAGTCTTCCTCAGGGGGTGGAGTCAGCCAATGCTCCAAAGTCTTAAATGCCCCAACAATACAAATTCTTAATCCCAATTAATTTACATTCATTGCCGGCATCAGGAAAAATGTGCAAATATAAAAAGATAAAGTGACTAACTAAAAAGTGCAGATGAAACAATACAAAAACAATTAATACAGATACTGAAACCTGAGTCCTGATTCACTAAATAGACTAATGAGCTTAAATTGTTGTCATTCTAAGCAGATACATACTTATACATAACAAATATCCACATGTCTAAACAATGAACAGTTCATATCGATTACAGCAGGGGACAAAGGTAAAGGCGCTTCACTCAGTCAAGTTTTAACACGAAGCAGTTCAGGAAGATCTATGCTAGCAGTGGAGGTATCAAAGGCTAAATGCAAAAGAGGAATTCAAACAATCCATTTCAGCGGTCCTCTACAAATCATTCAATTTGACCTCCAGAATTGTGACATGACCTCCCACTGAGTTACTCTGCAAATGCACCAAAAGAATAGAGGAAGATAAAAATAGCAACTAGGTATCCTGTGATGCATATTTCAAGTAGAAAAGGACAGATAAAAGTCAAGGCATAAAAACATAGAAACATAGAATTTGATGGCAGGTAAGGACCATCAAGCCCATCCAGTCAGCCCTTTTCACCTTCCTATTCCAAAGAACTCAGATCCTACTTGATTTTCAGCCTCCTCTCCTCATTTGAACCCCCAGAGTACTCCTATGTCTATCCCTTGCAGTTTTGAATTCACCCACTGAGTTCGCCCCCACCACCTCTGCTGAGAAGCTGTTCTATGCCTCCACCACCCTTTCATTGAAGAAGTACTTTCTTACATTGCCCCTTAGTCTACCCCCTTCCAGTCTCATGCCATGTTGCTTTGTTGTAGAGCATCTTTTCATCTGAAAGATATTGCCTCCTGTACCTTATTTATTCCTTTTAGGTACTTGAAAGTCTCAATCATTTCACCCCTCTCTCTCTCATCTCATCTCCTCTCCTCCATGGTATGCATATTGAGTTCCTCCAGTCTGTCCTTATATGATCTCTGGTGTAGGCCCTGCACCATTTTTGTTGCCCTTCTTTGAACTGCCTCTACATTGTCTCTATCCTTTTGGAGATTCAGCCTCCAGAACTGGACACAAATACTCCAAATGAGGCCTCACCAATGATCTGTACAGTGGCATTACCACCTCCTTCCTTCGGGTGGTGGTAACTCTCCTTTCGCATCCCAGCATCCCATTGGCACTCCCCACCACCTTGGCACATTGCTTGGCCACTTTAGGTCATCAGATATAATCACCACTAGATCTCTTTCCTGCTGTGTGATCTATAACAACACTCCCACAATCATGTAATCCTCCCCTGGGATTCTGCACCCCAAGTACATGATTTTGCACTTGTTGGCATTAAATCTCATATGACACACTCTAGACCATTCCTCCAACTTAGTTAGATTGCTTCTCAGTTTCTCCATCCCTCCAGGGCTGTCTACCCTATTACAGATCTTGGTGTCAGCTGCAAAGAGGCATACCTTCCCTTCCAACCTATCTACAATGTCACTGATGAAGATATCAAATAGTACTGTCCCTAGAACTGATCCCTGTGACACCCACTTGACACCCTCCCTACCTCAGATTTAGCTCCATTTACCACCACCACTTACTATGCTAGAAAACATATGTTAAAAGCATAAGACAATTTAAAGAAGATACAGAGGTATCGTATAGGAGCACTATAGGAGAAAATAATTATAAAAGAAAAGTCAAAAATAAATAGTTTAGCAGAAAGCGCAACTAAAAGATCAAATAAAAGCAAAAAATTAAATGAAATAATGGGGGGCAGTATATCAAATTCATTATAATTGCCATGTACATTAATACCCCCCAAAAAGGGGAAGCACAAGAACTTATGCTTTAAGATTTTATAAATGGGGCAGAAATCTAGTTTGTCATTGAGCACAATTGGTGACAATGCACCTAATATTTAAATCCATCTGGTTTCCCAACAATCGTCTGAAGCATCAATGTCAACTGTGGATCCAAATTTCAAAGGAAAAATGGAGGAAAACATGGAGGGGAAAGAAGTGGACATGGAACAGATATGGAGCTAAGGAGTACCAACTGGCAGCAGAAATGTACATTCCCCAACAAGTTGTAAATATCTCTAGCACACCTCTGTCTGAGGCACAAGTAAAGTTATTATCCAAGGGACTTTCATTTGTACCATATACAAACTTTGATCCCTTCAACTTAGAGGTGGACATTTTCAAACTTTTACATAAGATAGATTTAAAAATATACTGCAATGAAAGGGGAGAATTTTGAAACTTGTCTAATGTTAATTTCCATAATATTGATCTGTCTGACAGTCTTAAAGGAAAACACTGGAAAAGGCACAGCTTTATCCAGGTGCTACAAAAATGCCTGATTAGTGCTTTCAGACAGTAAACTTTTTGTAAAAAAAATTACCTCTAATTCCTTTTTTAGTGATTTAAAAAGTGGCCTTTAACTTTCACTTTCTACTGCTGGCAGCCACCATCTCATAAGCATTAGAGAGCTTCATGAGCTCACTTTATGCTAATATGCCGTGCCAACCAATAGCAGAGGTCAAACAGACAAATTAGCATACAGTGAGCTCAGAAATCTCACTGCTGCTCATGAGATGATGGCTGCCAGCAACAGAAAGTGTAAGTTGTGGGTAACTGTTTTAAATCATTAAAAAAAGTTGTTACTGTCTGGAAGCACTTATTGATAGTTTATGTATTGTCTGAGGAAAGCTGTGTCTTTTCCAGTGTTTTCCTTTAATGCTGATGAAAATTTACAGATTGCTTGTGATTTGCTGAATAGTAATGAAGCTGCTTTAATGGGGGTGGGTGGATGTGGAATCTGGGGAAGATCTTGATATGATAATAGCTTGTATTGACAACATGGAAAATTATGCAATAAGTGATAATAGTCTGGGAGCTCACATTGGTTAAAGAAAAACAACACTTTTTGTAATATGTCTGACTGTTAGAACATTTAAAAAATTAATTAAAAATAATGTAGAGAAAATGATGAAAAATCCTGAGCCAAACAGATTCAACAACTTGTCTGCTGATGAGTGAAGAGTTATTAAGGAATTACAAGAGAATAAATCAATTATTATAAAGCCGGCAGACAAGGAGAGCTCGGTGGTGGTTCAGGATTCCTGTAAATACATTGTAGAGATTAACAGACAGTTGTCTGATTAGCAGAGCTATAAAGCACCTACATTTAACCCCATGATCTCCTTCAAAAACATCTTGTTTGATTTAATTGATTTTGCATTTCGTTACGGATGGATTGATGACAATGAAACTGTGTTCCTTAAGAATGACTTTTCTGTCTGCCTGACACTGTACACACTTCTAAAAATACACAAAAGTCTTGCTTGACCCTCCTGGGAGACTCATTGCTTCAGGCATTTGATCTCTCAGTGAGGGTACTTCGAAATTTGTTGATGATTTTTTGAAAGTTTGTTGTGAAAGTGCCCTCATCCATTTGGGATATGATGGACTTGCTTAATAAAATTGAACAGTTTTGTTGGTCAGATGATTACTGCTGGCTGGCAAATGATATTACTTCACTATATACTAGTATAAAACATGAGGATGGAATTGCACCAGCAGGGAATTTTTATTTGAGGACAGTGATTTTTCCAAAGCCCCTCAGGAATTTATACAAGAGTTACTCAGATTTTGTTTTGAAGCATAAATGTTTTTCTATTTGATGACAGGTTCTACCACCAATTGTAGGGTACAGCAAAGGGGGCACATCTACTTGCCTCTTATGCCATTCTCTTCCTTGCATTGTAGGAGAGGCATGTTATATTTCGGGACTTGAACCCCCATCTCAGAGACATAGTTTTATGGTATTGCTTTATTGACAATATCATATGTCAAGGGCTGCCCAAGAGATGACAGCAAGATTTCAGGAAAGGGGCTATAGTGTACAAACAATAGCCAGGGCATTAGATAGAGTGAAATCAATTGCCAGACAGACATTATTGACACCACAAAATACTAATTTGATTAAAATTGATGAAGGGCAAAAAATGGTATTTGTGACAAACTATCATAGTATGCCTTATGAAATCAAAAAGTTATTAGAGAATGATGGGTTGTTTTGCTAGCTAATGAATATTTGGAACATATTTTAGGAGAACCCCTATGGTGTCCTTTTGTAAAGGAACAAAATATCTGACAGAAAATGACTTTTTAGATCCAGGAAATGTAATATTTGTTGTTATACAGAGACAGGGGATATGTTTAAACATCCCAAAACTTGTAAGGAATTTGCTCTGAATGAATATATTGATTGCCAAACACTGTACATTGTGTATGCAGCCTGGTGTGAATGTAATATGCTCTATGTGGGTTGTACAAAATGACCACTCACAAATTGCATACAGGAACATGTGTGAGCAATTCTTATCCATAAACTAGATAATGCACTAGGAACACATTATTCTGAAGTACACAATTGCAATCCAAGAGGGTTAAAAATTCAGAGCACTCGACCATGTCCATACCCCCCCGCCACCATGGGGGAGTGATCGGGTGAAGCTCTTATCCCAAAGTGAAACCAGATGGATACATATATTAGGGGCACTGTCACTAACTGGGCTGAAGGATAAACAAGATTTCAGCCCCTGTTTGTAAAATCTTTAAGCATCAGTTATTGTGCTTCCACTTTTTTATGGGGATGAATTTACATGGCAACTATAATGAATTTGATGTATTGCCCCACCATTTGATTTGATTTTTTCCTTTTATTTGATCTTTTAGTTACAATTTCTTCATAACTATTTATTTTTGACTGTTCTCTTAAAATGATTTCCCCCTGTAGCGTTTCTATACCACATCTCTGTATTTTCTCCTTTAAATTGAATTATGCTTTTAGCATATGTTTTCTAGCATAATATGCCTTGACTTTTTTCTGTCCTCTACAACTTAAAATATACATCACAGGATACCTAGTTACTATTTTTATCTTCCTCTATTCTTTTGGCACTTTGTGTTAAAACTTGGCTAAGTGAAGTGCCTTTACCTTTGTCCCCTGCTGTAATTGATATGAACTGTTTGTTGTTTAGACATGTGGATATTTGTTATGTATAAGTACTGCACGTATCTGCTTAGAATAACAACAATTTAAGATCATTAGTCTATTTAGTGAATCGATACTCAGGTTTCAGTAGCTGTAATAATTGTTTTTTGTATTGTTTCACTTGCATTTTGTAATTAGTCACTTTATCTTTTTATACTTGCATATTTTTCCTGATGCTGCCAATGAATGTAAATTAATTGGGATTAAGAATTTGTATTGGGGTATTTAAGACTTTGGGGGCATTGGCTGACTCCACCCCCTCAGGAAGGCTCACTTGCTGGGGTGCTGAGTAGGGTGTCAGCCCTGTATGTTGCAGTGCTGTTTTAATGTAATAAAACTTACACCCACAGTTCTTTGGTGTGTGCCCAGCTTTTTTCTTCTTTTGTGCTTTTTGTGTTTGGCTGGAGCACTTTTGGGGAGGCAGATGTGCGCCTTTTCTTCTCTTAACTATGATTGTCATTTAGTAGGACTTTTCAGCCTGCATTTTAAGTTTAGCTGTCTCAGACATTTTCAACAGGTATGTATTCTTCTCTTTGGGCCACAACATATGAATATAGCCAGCAAAAGAAGGCCTTTTAGTCTATCTAGTCTATTTGAATTACAGAGCCTCTTTACTCTTCAACTACCGTGGGTTCCGCTCCCCTGCCTCATGAACTGTGTCCCCCCTTGCAATTTTCTTGCCCTTCCCAGTGACTCTGACCCTCCTTTTCATTCTGTCCCACCCCTTCTAGAATCCATCCATTGTATCCAATGAGATAACCTCCTCAGGGGTTTCATTCTACCCTGTCACCATTCATTCCATGAAAAAGTTTTTCCTGATCTCTTTCTTGAATCTTCCTCCTGTCAGCTGGTCACTTGCATTCATCTCCTTGATACCTTTTAGGTACTTGAAGCTTTCAATCCTGTCCATCCTCTCCTTTAGCAAGTAAATGTTGAAATCATTCCATCTGTCCTCATATGTCCTGCATTGTTGCCCCAGACCATTTTTATCAGCCTTCTCTGGACTGCCACTGCCTGGTGTAGGTTTATATCGTTTCGCAGGGGTCTCCAGTATTGAATGTCATACTCCCGGTTTGGCCACACCAAGGATCTGTACAGCAGAAATATAGTCTCCTCTTGCCTGCTTGTGATCCCTTTTGCAATACAGGCATGTATTTTATTTGCTGTGCCTGCTGTCTTCCTGCACTGTGCCAAATGTTTCAGGTCACTGGGATGGCTATCCCCAAGTCTTTAGCCTCCTTTGTTTTGTTGACCTGGACCCCCCACCCACACCCCAGGCTGTAGTCTGTCCTCAGAGTCCTACTTGCTATGTCTATGACTTTGCACTGAACCCGAGTTGCCATATTCCATCACCCGAGTAGTCTTGGAAATTGGTATTTTATTTCCTTTCCAGTTCAGAGATCCAGTTTCTCTAGTACAGTGAAGAATATTCTCTTCAGTGATGACTTTTAATAAAGAGGCAATTATGGTTTGGGGACAAGCACTGTTGGGGCAGGTTGAATCAACAAGAAAATGTGCTATCTCAATCAAAAGTGAGGGTAGGTGAGGGCCAAACAAATTACTGAAAAAGTCCTCTAGAAAGTTAGTCATGTTTGTCCCCTTAACTCATTCTGGGACTTCAGCAATTCTTATTTATATGACCTCAACATTCCAGCATTTCCAGGCTGTCCCACAATATTTCAGTGGCCTGTCATGAAAGTCCATTCACTCTTTCAGCCTGTGTTGTGCCATGTCTAAATCATCACCTGTTCTTTCTGCCACATCTAGCCTGGCACCAACACCTTAAATGTCCTCATTACTATTGGGTAAGTACTATTTTACAAAATTGTGAAGCTGACACTGTTGATTTAGCGAATGCAAATGATAGCATACAAATAAGAAGGGGAAGGTTAGAGAGCACTGTGGAAAAGCAAACAGAATTAAAGACCCCTTGGACTGTGGAAAAAGTTTTATGGGAAGCTGGGTGGAAACAAGAATTGCAGGATCACTGGACCCTGGACCCTGCGCATAGTCCAAATTCCGGGAAGCGCAAATATGTCCCTGAATACAGAACAAAATGAACAAGTGGAATACAGTAGGACTATACAGGGAAATAGTGAGAATTTACGAAATGTGATTGCACATAATGAACTACCTTTTGAGATTTGCTACTAATTATGACTTGGACCTGCACGCAGACAGCGTAATTTACACACCCCAAAACATGAGGCCCAACATGCCATTTCTCAAGCAAACCACTAGCAGGGTTACAGACTCACCAGGAGAAGGACCCAGAACTAATAACCCTACATGGGGTGATAGAATGGATCAAAATCGGCCTATTCCTAAAGAGACTGTAGCTCCTGTCACAGCACAGCAAATCTGGACCAGAATTAGGCAGCGAGACAATCTATTTCAAAATGCAGTCCCAGCTCAAAGAAAAAATGCTGTAAAATTACAGCATTTGGGTGGCCTTGAGACAGCACCTGATAGAATTTATGTGGGGTGGACTTTGATAAAAGAATCAATGAGTTTTTTTTTCAAATAAAATCTATGCTCTTATACAGTACATACCTTTGGGGACAATCTTTTTGACGTTAGCTTTAAAATGCCTTTGGGCTTGGATCGTTTCTCGGCCTCCTACAAAAAGAAAAAATTTGCAGCACTATGGTTACCTTTCAGGGCAATACCACTAACCAAACCTGCAATAAAATCAGTTGTTCTGTTTAGGAATGAGGGAGTGAGTATGCATGACATTTCTCACTGGTTAACACAGTGGTGCGACATAATAGGACAACCACAACCTATTTTAGATGAAGAACATGTCTGGGTTGGGGGTTGGAAATACTGAGTAAAACTAAGGCTTATCCTACAAGGACCCAAGTACTTACCTAGCTGTTTCATTTTAGGAAAAGATAGGGGGCACTGATTTTACCAAGGACAACCGAAAACCTGTTTTAAATATGACTCTGCTATGCATTTGAGTAGTGCCTGTGAGAGAACTAAATGCAATCTTTGTTTAAAATATGTTCATGGGGGCACTGATGGGCAACTAACAGTGCAGATGTGTCTTCACCTTGCTCTGTCCTACCAGCTAAATAATTATAAATAAAATAAGAGATTCCTACTTTTTTTCTGTTTCTGAGTGATTGGTCATCATCCAGAAAGAAGAATGGATGAATATCTCACTGCAAACCCAGTAAAGGTCAGTGCATTGTGAGTAAAGGAGGAAAGAAGGAGACGGATGGCAGTCAAACCAAAAGAGCGTGAACAGTGTCGCTCTTGGCCTTGGAGGTCAACACACTCGGTCAGGAATTGAAGGGCCAGGTGTTGGCAGCTCTTGAACCCCATCTGTGGGAAAACAGAACAAAACCTGGATTCCAAGCTCCAAGAGGTGATCCAGCTACAAACCTTACAAGCCACCCAAATTACAGAGGTCAAAGACCGTATTTCTCGCCAGGAGGAAGAGATGGCTTTGGTCCCCGGACAAGTGGCAGTGCTTCAGAAAGAACTAGAGGATTTCAAGGAGTCCTTTGATTATCAGGAGAACTACCACCATAGGCTAAATCTCAGGCTGAGGGGGCTGCCAGAGGGTAAAGAGGGGTCAGATATCTTGGGGTTCTGGGCGGCAGCATTACCAGCACTCCTGGGACTGACACCAAAGAACGGAAGATTTAAGCTTGAGAAGGCCCACAGAGTGGATTATACTCAGGCCACCAGCAGATCAGCACCTAGAAAATAATCATGCACTTCCACAACTACATGGACAGAGAAACAGTCCTGAATGCCTATAGAGCTAAGTTGGGCTTAGTGTGTGAGGGGTCCAAACTATTCATCTCTCAGGACTACTTGGCTAGACTATTGAAATGGTGCAAAATGTTCAACGTGGTGATGGTCCAGCTCTGTGCGTTGAAGGTGGAGCACTTCATGATTTATCTGACCACTTTGAAAATCCACCATGACGGTGCAACATATTCATTTTGGGAGGTGGACAAGGCAGACACGTTCATTAAGGAACTGAGGAAGAAGCTTGGTTGAGGAGCTGCAAAATGCAGGTTGATTCTTGCTTGAGTTTCAGTTCATAACTATGTGCTGGATTTCCCTGATTTCCCAGAAAATGCCCTTTGTTCGTTGACTCCCCCACACTGATTTTTGGTTACCCCAGATGCTCCAGAAAATAATAGGTTTGTAATTGAACATCGCTTTGGAGGTTTATTTCCTGATTTCCCTGGTCCTATGGATTTAAACATTTAGAGACTAGTGATTGCTTCCAGGATGGTTTGCTTTTTGGAAGGCCCATTTTGTGTTACATAGAAACATAAACTTTGACGGCAGATAAGGACCGCTTGGCCCATCTAGTCTGCCCATTTCCCTACCTACAGGATAGGCCGCAGATCCTAGTTAACCAACAGCCTATTTCTTCCTACCCCCCCCACAAGAATTGCCTTATGTCTGTCCCATGCATTCTTGAATTCTCCCACAGTTTTAGACCCCACAACCTCCTCAGGAAGGCTGTTCCATGCATCCACTACCCTCTCTGTGAAATAATACTTCCTCACATTGCCCACGAACCGCCCTCCTTCTGTCTTTAAATTGTGCCCCCTTGTTCTTGCACGTCTCTTTTTCTGAAAGTTGCTGCCCTCTTGGACTTTGTTGATTCCACTGAGGTACTCAAAAGTTTCTATCATGTCCCTCCTCTCCCTTCTTTCCTCAAGGGTATACATATTAAGCTCTTTTAGTCTCTTTAGAAGGTGTTGGAGGCTTCATGAATCACCACAGGGAGGCCTACCCTAGGAGGACTTTCAGGGACATGGAACTGCTGTGGCTTTACTGTGGGATTTATCTGAGACACTGTCCTTGAGAGAAGGCCTGTCTGCTATGGGGTGTTGTGCATCATGGTTGGAGAAGGTGGAGGCCTAGAAGTTACATCCCTGAGGTGAACTTGGACGTGATCCCAGGGCTGAAGGTTAAAGGTAGGCTGGTCGGGGGTGGGGAGAGGGCGTAGAGCTTGTTGATGGTAGCGCAGCATGAGCCCCTACCCTGGAATTTGCCTGCCATATTTGTACAGTTTAAGTCTATCTTCTCCACTTCTACTAATGCTTTAGACTGTGGGAGTGCTGGGTTTGAACCTGGTGAGAGAGAGACAAAATTCTTGTTTATTTTCAGTTTGATGGAGAATTATAGGTGGGGTGCCTGTTGGTGGTGGAGTGTTGGGGCGATGGAGAAAGGGGCATGGGGTACTTGGGGCTGCCAGCACATCTTCATATTTGCAGTATTGTTAATTGAATTTAAAGACGGGAGTTGGCCAAAATATGGCTTATGAGTGGGATATCTTGTTATGTATTACAAGCTGGGGAAGAGGGAGGGCATGATCTATGTGTGGGTTTTCTTCGGAACTCATACATACATTACAGTTACTGTTGGCATTTTTGTTAGTCTCATGGATTGTAATGGGAGGAGGGGTGGGAGTAATTTGGAGAATCATGTAAAAGAAGGACGTGAGGACTGTTATAGGGTGAGTAAACCAAGGAACTCCTCTGTATATAGTTTTGCTTGTTACCACATTATTCTGTTTTTCATTGAGGGGAGGGAAGGGATTGAGCAGAAACATTGAAAAGTGTCTAGTTTGTAACTTTGGGGGTCTTGGGAGACATGGGGATGGGGGGGTTAAAACCTGTTTGTATGTTATAATCTGTTTGTTTCTCTATGAAAATACCCAGTATTGGTGCACAATGCATATCTGCAGTGTGGAAATTATTGAAAGACAGTATGAAGGGTGTGGGCTAATGGTACATGTGGTAGGAGTGCCATTTGGAATGAGGAGTCTTGGTCAGGGGGAAAGATTTGGAGTGTGTCATGGCTAAACTGAGGGACATTACTGTGGTTTCCTGGAATGTAAAGGGATCTCCACTTCTGTAAAGCGTACAAACCTGCTTACAGCTCTTAGGCGGGCAAGGAACACATGTGGGCTTGCTCCAGGAGACCCACCTAACTGACTCTGAACGTGTGGATTTGGCTCGTGGCTGGGTGGAGGCATGCTTTACAGCCTCATCCCATAAGAGAAAGGTTGCTGTTTTGTTGCATAAAAACATCCTTTTTTAGGTCAGGAGGGTGGTGAAGGATCTGGGAGAGGGCAGGTATATATTTGTAACAGGGGAGGTATATGGGGAAAGTGTTGCTTATGGGAGTGTTTATGCACCAGTGGTGTATGACCCAGTTTTTTACAGGACGTTACTTGATTTGCTGACCAGAGAGCAATTTCCAGGACTTATTTTGGGGGAGACCTGAATTGTACAATGAACCCTCTCGTGGATCATTCTGGGGGGGGGTGGGAACAGACTAGGGAGGCAATACACCAGTGGTAAGTTGGTATGTCTGACCTCAACTTGGTGGATGGCTAGCACATGGCAAATCCAGGAGCAAGGGAGTACACTTTTTTCCCCAATCCCCACAGTGCATCATCTCACATTGACTATAGTTACTTGCCTTGGGCTAGGTACATGAAGGGAACTGAATATTAAATATTGCCCAATACACATAACAGACCATTCTATGGTCATACTAGTGACCTCTATTAATGAGCAATGGAAGGATCCCCAATGGGAGGGCTCACATTCATGGAAATTCCCTACATATATGCTGGGAAATAAAGAGCTCAAGAAGTACCTGGAGGAGCAATGAAAGGCTTATATAGAGACTAATGCTGGTTTCCCCACCTCCAAAGCCATGATATGGGATGCTGGGAAGGAATATATGAGTGGTGTTATCATCCATTATGTTGCCAGGGTTAAGAAATGCAGACAGCAAAAAAGAACAGAATTAGAGTCCTGTATTAAGGATCTGGAGCAGAGGGTGGCAGGAGGAGAAGTTGGGGGAAGTTACAGCCTTATTGGACACTACTAAGGAAGCCTTGAATGCTCTGTAGAGGGGGCAGGCATGCAAATCATGGATGTATTGTAAGAAATAGATGTTCAAATGGGGGATCAAACCCAAACCATTCTTGGTACACCTGATGAGAGGGGGGAAGAGCTGCACTTTGACCCCAGATGATAGGGATGAGGGGGGGAATTTTCCTCTGAGACAAACAGAGGGTTAGGGAATGCTTTTGAGGGTTTTATCAGCATCTCTACTGGGCAGAGTGTGGGAGCAGGCTGGACCTATCCAAGAGTTTCATGGATCAGCTGATTTTGCCAGACGTGACAGAGGAACAGAGGGACAGACTTAGTGAGCCCTTCACCAGAGCTGAGGTGTGTTGTGCAATTCAGGGGTTAGGCTAGTGGGCCAGATGGCTTCTTAGTGGAGTACTATAAATGTCCAGCTGGTCAGCTGGTGGAGCCCTTGTGTTACGTTTTTAGACAGGCTGAGGGGGTGGGGTTACGCTCTCAGCTTCGAGTTTCAATGCTGTTATCTGCCTTTTTCCCAAACCAAGTAAAGACCCAACAGAATGTATCTCATTCAGACCTATCTCCCTGTTAAATTGTGATTTAAAAATCTTGGTGAATGTCCTGGCTTCTAGATTGGAGTAGGTCTTGCTGGACCTTATTCACTTGGACCACACTGGGTTCATTAAAGGTCTCCTTTCATATCATAATGTTCACCATTTGCTGAATGTGGTTTGGAGGGTGAACAGGTTCAAAAGAAAACATTTACATCATATCTATGGATCTATGGATGCAAAAAAAGGCATTCAACTGGGTGGAGTGGAGTCATTTGTTTGAGGTGTTGACTCGGTTTAGTCTGGGTGAAACATTTGTTGTGTGGATAAAAGCAATGTACAAGTCCCACACAGCACCGATTTTAATAAATGGCACTCTATCAGATAAGTTTGGCCTGTCTCGGGGAATGAGGCAGGGGTGTCCGCTCTCCCCCCCCTGTTGTTCACATTAGCTTTGAAACTACTAGCGGTGGTAGCAAGACTGGAAACTATAACCCCTACTTTAATTATGGAAGGCCAGACTTGCTCAGTTGTTGGAAGAAGCATACAAGACAAACTTATTCTAATTAGGGAAGTAGTAAATATGGGGGCATGGGAGGAGACACAGGGGTTGTTACCAACATGAGATCAGGAACAAGCATTTGACAAGGTGATTCATACTTACATGTGTGCAGTTTTATGGAAATATGGAATTTCTGGTGTTTTTTGTCAGTGGATACAAAAAATATATAGGATTGCAGCAACTAGACCACTGGTAAATGGATTTCAGGAACCATAGGTTGCACTACAGAGAGGGGTTAGGCAAGGGTATCCATTAAGCCCTCTCTTGTATGTATACTGTATTGACCACTTATTAAGGTGTATCCAGCAGAACCCATCACCCTTAGGGATGTTAATCTCTCCCTCTGAACACACAGTCACAGCGACAGCTTCTGCAGATGACATTTGCTTGTTAGTAGCAAATACTGAAAAGGCAAAGATAGCATTACAGTATATGAAAGAGTACTCTACCATCTTAGGAGCAAAGATAAACAAAGCAAAAAGTAGGTACAATATAAATGGAGCACGTGGAATGATGGACTATATAGCAGAGATTCCAATTTCAGAAGAAACAATTCAGGTACTAGAAATAACATTTAGAAGAGAGGATATGACATATGATAACTGGAAAAAAAGACAGAAGAAGCTGGAGATAAAGCTAAAATATGGAAACTTGGCAACAAACAAAAAAGAAAAAAGTAGCTGTAATAAAAACTTTCCTTTTGCTCTTGGTGCAGTTTTCCCCCTCCCAAAAATTTAGAGGTATCACTCTTAAATTTGATATTCCAGATTATATGGGGAAGTAGACTCAACCCAATTAAGATAGTTGTTTCATATTTACCCTACAATAAAGGTGGATTACATTTGATAAACCCTATCAGTTGTTGTTATATCATTTTTATTCATTCAAACATCCAAAGATTCACCTCTCTAGGACGAGGGGGAAGGAACTGAAAAATAATAGCTGGGATATGGTTACACCCACTCATTGTAAAGTGGAAACAGTCTCAAACAATGGTCAAGAAAAATGGTAACATCCCACAGTTTGTTCCCCCTCTTTTGGAAAAAATAAGGAAATGAAATTGGATGCTTACACAAGCTACAGTGCCTAACAGGAAGGCCCTGTATACTACAATACAAGATGCAGGATGCAGTATAATTCCAGAATATAAAAATATGAACAGGGAACACATTCACTACATTGAAACATATTTTAATGACTGCAGAACACCACCAAAAATGTGGGACGTGGTCTGGCTAAGTTGCCATGGAAGGCTAGGGGTAAAGGGTAATGCCAAGCGCAAGAGGATAGAGGAGCGGTGATTCCCATGAACAAAATGCAACCAGTAGGTGGAAACCATGCAACATTTCCTGGTGGAATGCCTATGGGTACAAGAGGTGTGGACCCAAATAGCCACAAGCTGGCGTGATAAGCACTGGAGGTATGCGACGTATGAAAACATTGTGACGGGTCATACAAAGGATTTTCGAGTACTAGAAGTGGGAACAGTTAGACTTATTTTAACCCGTATGAAATTTGCATTGTAACAGATAAGGTGTGGATATGAGTTGCAGCAGGCAGATACTTCTCCAGTGGTGGCAGTGATTCAGATTGAGAGGGAAATTAATAAACAATAAAGGTATGATTACTCACATGTATCAGCCGACAACTGCAATTTGAGATGGGGTGGAATGCCAAGAGTTCTGGTACAGTAAAAAAAAACTTTACAGCTGAAATTATGTTTCAAATTTTCTAAAGACATAACTATGAAATGACATTATACAGGGGAAGCACACATGTTTAAAAACAGTCTGATTGGAAAGGTTGTGGTAATGCAAATTGGCTTTTGTTATGGTATTTTGTATGTACTCTTTTGGATTATTCTATGTGAGTATAGATTGTGTACAATAAAAATTCCCATACTTAGGTACAGAGGGAGAGGGAGATAGTGGGGTGCTAGTTTGTAATATATAGGTTTTCACTACTTTGATATAGTATAGTTTAAAAGAATAATGTGGTCTTATGATCTGTTTTTTTTTAGAAGGGTTATTTCCTTATTTTTGTTAGTATGTCTAGAATACTGTTTTTGTTTTTCCTTGTATTACTTTTTGTTTTGATACTGTTTATTTATCACGTGACGTGAAGATAACATGTTTCGGCATGATTTGACTTGAAGTTCTAATAAAAATTCCCCTACTCTTATCAAGATGCGCCATGGGATCTTTAACATTCACCTGAACAGGACCTTGGTTTAATGCCTCATCTGAAAGATGGCACCCCAGGAGTGCAGCACCCCCCTCTTTATGCACTATAGTGTCAGTACCGGGAATGATCCTACATTCCCACTGTGGGGCTAGAACCCACCATCTTCTGATCTTTCAGCCTCAGAGGCAAGTGTACTACCTGTTGAGCCACTAACGCTATTACCCTGCCCTTTCCCTTTTCTACTTTAAAAACTGACTAAGCTGTATCAACATCTGACCCAAGGTGATCGTTTCTCATTAGCTTAGATGCAGGCCATCCTTAGTGAATAGCTGGCTGTCTTATGAGGTTACCTAGTCATATGAAAAAGAAGAGGAACTCCCCCTTCCCTTCAAATCAACCGTTTAACCATCTGTTAAATTCTGCAGTCTTATTCCATCTACATTGCCCTGCACATGACACAGGCACCACCTCCAAGAAGGCCATTATATGTGTCATAGGCTTCAACTTACTGTTTAACTCCGTGACCCTATCCTTAACTTGCTGTGCACTCCAGTTTGCCATATCACTGGTACATACATGGTGAGCATTTAACTTTGTCAAACTTGTAGAGCTATATTAGTGAAAGAAATACCACACAGTAAATGCATGCTGCTTCAGGTAGCATGTGCTATTCCATACCTCCTGATTCACAAAACAGCCCCTGGAGGAAGGAGCAGCAACAGCCCAACACTGTGGAAGTAGCACATACTAACTGCAGGGATCCATAAGCTGAAGGATAGCAGCCAAGGACCCTACTGCCACTGAGGAATAAAAAAACACAGGCAGAAATGCAGGCACGGTAATAAAACATGCATACAGGGGTACTTCATGAGGGATGCAGGAACTGCAGCATACAAAGCTGCTGCAAATAGAGCTGCCTTCACTGGCATGGCCATGATTACCATACCAGTCACACCCCCAGAACACTGTAGAACAGCATTCAGGAAGCAAATAGCACACTGCTTCTAATGTGCTAAACATAGAAACATATAGAAACATAGAAACATAGAATTTGACGGCAGATAAGGACCGCTTGGCCCACCTAGTCTGCCCATTTCCCTGCCTACTGGATAAGCTGCAGATCCTAGTTAACCAGCAGCCTACTTCTTCCTACCCTCACCCCCTAGAATTGCCTTATGACTGTCCCATGCATGCTTGAATTCCACCACTGTTTTTGACTCCACAACCTCCTCCTGAAGGCCGTTCCTTGCATCCATAACCCTCTCTGTGAAACAATACTTCCTTAAATTACCTCTGAGCCGCCCCCCCCCCATCTTCAAATTATGCCCCCTTGTTCTTGCACACCTCTTTTTTTGAAACATGCTACCCTCTTGGACTTTGTTGATTCCCTTGATGTACTTGAAAGTTTCTATCATGTCCCCCTCTCCCTCCTTTCCTCGAGGCTATACATATTGAGCTCCTTAAGTCTCTCTTCATATGTCTTCTGGTACAGACCCTGCACCATTTTAGTTGCCCAAGCTCCCTTTAAATAGCACAGAACTGGAACAGGAAAATAGTGCCACAAGATGACAATTGTATGGCTGCCTACATACTGACAGCACCCCATAAGAAGGAGAAAAGGGGTGTAGAGGTTTATTTTAATCATTTCAACTTAGAATTTATTCACCCACAATAGCCAGCTGAGATACAACATATTGTTTACAGCGGATCCCGCCTCTACCCATTTCCACAGCTGGGTGGCCTGAAGCACTGGGAGGTTAAGTGACTAGCCAAAGGTCACACAGAGATAAGTTGTCTTTAGTAGGGTTTGGTCCAGTGTTCTTCCAGTTCCCAAATTAAGAGACCACACAGATACTACAGCACTGGGTGTCCAGGAAAAAGATTGATTACTGCATATGGGACAACTGCGCTTTTAATAACAGATAGCGTGTGCTCTTTGCCCATTCTGAATCACATGGTACTTGCACTACTGCAGACTATTATGTAATAGTGCCTCTGATGTCATCCTTTTGCAGCCCAGATAGCAAGCTAATGACCACATGAATATTAATATACCATTAGCAAGCCTGCACCACGTGATTCATGAACACATCTACCATGCCAGTTAGCAGCAAGGGTATAGACAGGCATACTCACTGTACACATTTGTGTACAGTTTTGTTGAGTGCCTGTCACAAACCATTAGACAGTCTGTTAATATTACTATTCTAATCTGTAGTATTTGGGTTAGTGTAGGCCACTGAGGAGTGTCCGATACATGTATAACTTCTTTAGAGGTTAGAGGAATCATCTGACTTGTTTGGAAGGGGGTACCATTTGGAAAGGATGTGTACATTTTTTAATGAAGGGTGGTGTAACTGTTGGAGACTGTGTGCAAAATGGAAATTTCTGGCTACACCCCTGGTTAGCAGTGCTCATGTTGCTTTTTGAACCTTGTGATACTGCAGGAAAGGTAACATAGAAACAGAATCATAGAAGCTGATGGCAGATAAAGACCGCTATTGGTAGTGGTCTCTTTATTTACTGTGTGTTACTTTCACCTTCAAGAATCTAACCCATAATGTTTTAGTAACCACACTATAGATTAATGCATATGGACCCTGTCAAAATCATAACATTTGCTAAGTGATTGAAAAGACTCATTTTACCATTTGTTCTTACAGAACATGTTATGTTTTTTAGAAGGTTTATAAAACACAAATTTTCTACAAGATTGAACAGAAATACTTGGTCTAGCTTGCTCCAACATGATATGCATAGAGATACCCTGGAGCTCAGTGGTGGTAAACACAGAGGTAACCTTAGGAGGTACTTCTTCCCAAGAGCGTGATCCTAGTTAGTACCTTTATAGTGGCGTTAAAGAAAGTACAGACCATCAGGCTAAGCGTGGAAAAATTTCTGATTACTACGTGAGTTACAGTGTATCCTGGGTAGTAGAGAGATTGGGATTATCTCTGTAAATTAATATATGTTTGCACAGCATGCTTAAATCCTTACTTATGATATGAAGCAGGGGGCAGACTTGATATACCTTGAGTCCCTTAAAACCTTAATTTGTTTATTTGAAATTTCTGACCAGGAAGGGCACATTAAGCTATTATAGCTTGTTTCCAAGTGTGTCCTGGGGGGTGGGTTGCATAAATCTGTTTTATTGACAGGTGAATGTTGGCCAAGACATCAGGGAAACTCCCTGGCTCTTGTTCAGTAAGTGCCATGGAAGCTTTTACTTCCACCTGGACAGTGACCAGAGATGGGCAGAGAGACCTTGGTTTCACATCTCAACTGCAAAACAACACCTCAAGAGTGCAACTCCCACCCCCATATGCAGCACTGCAGTGTCGCTTATAGGTTACCCCTCAAGAACCTGTGGGGCTTGAACCCACACCCTTCTGATCTTCCCCCCCTAAACTGAAGTGTGCTACCTACTGAGCCACAGACACTGATAAAACCTTAATGCAGCAGCACAATAACAAATGTTTTTCTAAAAAGCTAGTTTCAGCTACAATTGATGAAAATATTAGGATGCCTGTCAAATCTACTTTTCTAGGTATTTCCTTTGCTTCTCACCACAAGTTTTTTTTTTCTCACATCTAGCCCTTGCCAGGACTACAATGCTATTTCTAAGTCAAATGTGGTGGCCACCTGTTTTATTAAGAAAAACATTAAAACATTTGTAAAATACTCAAATTTTGGTGAAACTAGGGCATTTTATCACCAAGTTAAATGGGAAGATGCCTGAAATCTTTCATTGTGAAAAAAGGACAAGGTCAAAGTGTTTGCCTTATTTTATTGTGCTGCTGCTTTAAATTACTATGTAATTATGTAAGTCAAAAGCTGTTGAAATTGAAATGCAGGTGATCAGCTGTACATTGTAGTAACAGTTACAACCATTTCCATTAAAGACTGCCCTTTATTAAAAGTGAGTTACACTGATGCCCTTTGCAGAGAGCTACCTAAATTTGTCAGAATTTTAGTGGCTTAACAGTCACTCTAAAATAAACAAATTATGGAACAGAAAACACTTCTGTTGCAAAATGATTGGTATTTACCTAGCGAGGTAAACCGCTATATCCTGCTTAAAAGGTAAAAGATCAATAGGATTCAGGACAAACATTGCTATCGTCAAATCGTTTGGCACAGAAAGGTATGCATCTATTTAACATTCCAGCGTCTGATGGATATACTGCTCCTCTTACTACTAATTAATCTACATCATGCAGAGACCACACAGCAAAGGTCAGCAGTTGATGTAATTGTATGCTTAGCAGACACTGTTTCAAAAGGTATTGCTTTCATATTTGGCTTTGTTGGTTGGCTTCCTGCCATGGTCTGTTTGCAGTGAGAACTGTTCAAATACTATTCATCATTTTCCATCTGCCTCCCTGTAGTATGTTACAGAATGGATGAAGTATGATGTCATCAGAAGTGTTCCCATTTAGCCCTATTGTGGCATCCAGTGTTGACTACTGCTGCTAAAATAAGATTACAAATAAGAATGTCTTACTCAGATGGTCTGACTTTTAATATTTGAGAGAAGATATTCTGCATGACCCCTGGTTGGTAGTCACCATACAGAGTAGCAGGTGCCCCAATCATTACTGCAGGGCAATGTTACAGCAAAACATCCTTTTAGTGCCACATGTACTCAAAATTATTTTTTGGTAGTACTTAAACAGAGCAGCCGTTACAAGTGTTGACACCTCATTTACATATGATCCCCATATTCAGAGGCACTGGCTAGGGTTTACATATCCCCTTGTGCCATTTTTAACATAACTGCATCCAAAGTTTTGATGTCTGTAAACCCCCAAATAGATGGTCTAGTGGCATCGATGATTCAGATGCAGTGGCATCCAAACAGAGTTTGCTTCCATAAAAATGACTTTGAATGCAAGCTGCCAAAAATGTATTTACTGTATATATTTTTGAGACTGTTTCAACAGGTAAGCAATACAGAGCACCAACTGTCTTGTTGACAGGTGCTACCTGGGGCAGGGGAAACAAATCTCAGAAACTTTTGCAAAAACTCCTGAACCCTTTGAAAAAAGAGCTCTTGAGTTTTGGTGTGATTGGTGAAATACTGGCCGAATATGCAAGAGCAAGCAAAACAGCATGTTTCCATGGTGTACTGGTGATGGGTAAGGATCTGGATTCAGAGCATGCAAGGAACCCAAATATCCATAAGGGGGAGGTACTGCTAGTTGGGGATGTCAATCTGCCAGATGTGGACTGGAGACTTTCAGCTATAGCTTCAGCAAGGAGCAGGCAATCTTTGATTGTACAATGGGTGCAAAAAATCCTGCTTTTGGATTGGCTGACTGGCACCTTTCACCCTTTGTAAATCCTGTGATGTGCCAATGGGAAAAGGTGCAAGCCGCCATTCAGCCACATCAAGAATGCTCCTTGAAATCACTCCAACTATGAGCTCTCCCCCAAAACACAAACAGACAAGCCAGTAAATGGCAATTGTGGCTTCTGCGACAGTTCAATAGAGAAATGTCTGATCCTCCGTAACTGCTGCTTGCACCCACCTCCGTCCCACACTCCCTACTCCCTACAAGATCGTTACCTGCCAGCCCATACTTTTTCATTTTCCTGGGGTCCTCCACCAAGAATACTTGGTCTCCAGATCACTTAAAATAATAACAGAGTGCTACTTCAGACCAACAGCAAAACCCAGCCACCATAGAAGCACATGCTGGATGATGGCAGTGCTCGCACCATGCTGTGTGCGTTACATTATAGGGATCCTTGACTACAAAGTCAAAAAGCTGGGTAAAAAAAAATGAAAAGAGAAAAAAAATAACTTCCTGACCAAGCGGCACAGTTGCGATCCCTGCCTTGCCTAACTCCCTCAAGACTGGCACTGTCACTGTGCAGGCCAAGGCACCGACAGTCATCCTGCCTTTTATCTCCTCATTTTTACACCTCGCACTCTCAGTCAGCACCTCACCTCAGCCAACATACAGGGTGTCCCTCTTTCTCTCTACTATTGCTTTACATAAATGAATAACCATCTCTGAACGAGCTGCGTATGGGGGGGAGGGGGAGAAAAGATGTCCTCAGTACAATACAAGCCAGTAGAGAACTACTTTTGAGGTGTAAGATTATAGTCAATGAAAGTAATACAGAATGACAAAACAACTGTGATTTTATTTATTTTTCCATAGGAAAGCTATGGGGGACCTTGTATAATCGCAATAAACCACTCCAGGGTGTGGGTTATGCTGGGATTTACCCACAGCTGACCTGTTTTTTTGGGGCAGAATTGGGTAGAATTCAAATTAATAGCATAAAAGAATTACAGTTAATAAGCTATTGGATACAAATAATTAACACTGTTGATAACAAACTTCCAAAAATGTGTTTAGAGGAAAAAATGAAATGGGATAGTAAAGGGATCAAGTCAAATTGGCTTTCGTCTTTACAGAATATACTACCCAAACTCAATTTGCAACATCTATGGAAGGATGTAGAAAGAAAAATTATTATAGCCTCACAGTACAAAGATCTCATAAAAAAAATGTACTTCATATGCACAAGAATGCGATATGACATTTATAAAAAAACAAAAATGCGCCCTGTGGTATAAACAAAATAAAATAGGTAATTTTTTAGTTACTCCTATTGCCCCGGAACAGAGAAAAAATATAACCTGGGCAAGATTTGAACTGATTACTGCTAAATACTTTTATTTTAGCAGATATGCCTCTAGTGACAGACAAGCTCAGGATAAACCTGGTTGCCTCTGTAAAAAGGAATTCCACGAGGATGGAAGACATATTAACTGTCCACTTTATACTAAACCTAAGAATCAGTATCTTGCTCAGATACTCTCTACCTATGTGGATATGAACTACTGTATGATGTAGTTTTTGTAATACTACATTCCAGAACCCCTGAAGAGGCAGTGGTCACTGCCAGCTTCTTTGCATCAGTAAATACGAATAAGAAAAAAGCTTACAGGTGCATAAATAAGCTATCTAAATAATGGTTTTAGAAAATTGAGACACAATTTGCTGAACACTGTATTACGTTCCTCACTTGTTAATACCTGTCTTATTGTATGCCTTATATTGCACGTTGCACTTTATGGTTTGTAAAGTTTATTTTAATTGTGATATTTATATGTTCTAATTGTAATAATCATGGAGTTTACCCATCATGATTGATCAATACAATTGAAATTGAAATTGGCCTGGTTTGACCACTCAGCCTACAGCCTTATGGCCAAACCATGCCAGCCATGGGTAAATCCCAGCATAACCTACACCCTGTCATGGTTTATTGTTTAACTGCCTACTAGGGGCTTTTTTTCAGGCAGCTAGTCAATGAACCCACTAGGGAACAGCGCAGTGCTGAACCTGGTGCTTATTAACAGGGACAGAATTGTAGGCATCATGGTGGGCCATCGCCAGTGTACCTGTGATTGCTGTACAGTGTGCTTTAACATTAGGATGGAACCAGAGGCAAACCACATTAGAACAAGTGTCCTGGACTTTATGAAGGTGGATTTCAAAGAAATGGGAGACTGCCTTATAAACTGCCTAGTGGCAGGGGGGACTGCCAGGGAAGGGTAGAGAAACAGTAGGAAAAAAATAAGGGAGGGCATAATTAAAGCAACCAGTCTCTATCTGAAAGAAGTGAGTAAAAGCAGAACGAAAAAGAGACCATTATGGTACTGTAGGGAAGTGGCCACAGTGGTGAAGGAAAACAAGGGCAGCATTCAGAAGGTATAAGGAAACGCAGAGGGAGGAAGACAGGGAGGGGTACAGGTAAAAGAGCGGGAAACAGGTTAGGCAGTGTAAAGGGCAAATGTGCAGACAGAAGAAAAACTACCAAAAGAGGTAGCGAATGGGGATAAGACTTTCTTCAGGTACATAAGTGAGACAAGGAAAGCAAGGGTTGGGATAGCGAGGATAAGGACAGCAGAGGGAGATTGCGTAGAAAGAGACCAAGAAAAAGCAGACATCCTAAACAGGTACGTCTGCTCAGACTTCATATCTGAGGGAGGGGGGAATGGAGCACCAGGGAGCAGCGGTATACCTTGTACAGGGCAACCACGATTGAGTGCTTACAAAAAGGGCAACTTAATCACAGCGCCTGTGTACAGGGCTACCTGGCAGGGTAGCGAGTGGATATTGAGGTGAGCGAAGTAGGGTGAACAGATGTACACACATATACACATGCTTAGGGGGGAGGAAGGGGAGGGAAGATATGTGGGAGGGGGAGTAGTGGGCAGCAGCCAAGCTGGACTGTTAGTGCAGTGGGGTGGGTGATAGCTGAAGGGTAAGGTGCAGGGTTCGGATCTGGCATGGAGCATTTTTTTGCCAGAGGCGGCTTTAATATTTTCAAGTTTTCACCCCTGACATGCCCCCTGGAGTTGAGAATGCATTGCCAGGGGTGTGCGGGGGCACAGCCCCCACATTAAAAAACACCATAGCTCTCGGTGCCCTCTTTCATCCTCGACAGCAGTGTGCATCTCCAAAATTCATTTTTGGCGATGCACGCTTCATAATGGCACTTGCTATCATGACTGCCATTATGACATGGAACCGGGAGCAGCAGGAACAGGGAATGGGCAGACTAAAGTCCATTTTCAGAGGAAAGAGTCCTGAAGGGATTAGTGTCTCAGAACATGGACATGGCTATAGGAAATGATGTGATGCATCCAAGGGTTCTAAATAAACTCATGGAGTGCTGGCTGCCCTGCTGATGACCTTATTCAACAGCTGATTGGAATCATGCATGGTTCCAGAAAACCGAAGGAGAGTTCAAAAAGAGAGTTGAAAAGGTCCCTCTACATAAGAGAAGCAGCAGGGAAGAGGCTTGTAACTATAGGTCGGTAAGCCTCACCTCAGTGGTGGGGAAATTAATCAACACACTGTTAAAAGAAAGGTTAGTAGAGTATTGTAAATCAAATGTGCTACAAAACCTAAGGCAGCATAGATTCACCGGGGAGGGGGTAGGGCATGTTGCAGTAACCTGATTGATTTCTTTGACTGTGTGACCAGGGAAATAGATCGGGGATGGCAGTGGACATGGCCGGTATGTTGTCACTACAGCAACACCCACATAGTGAACCCCCACAGTGAAACCCCCACCACGCCTAAATCAGAAGCAACTGGGGTTTTGCTTTGAGGCACTTTAGGGTGATGGGGGGCAAATATCTAATTCCACTGTCTGTGTGATGTGGAGTTAGACATATAGAGTGAGGGAGTGTGGGGGGCACAGCCCCCCACATTGTCCGTCGCAATGTTGCCAGTTGGTTCGCGGTCACATTGCGATCAGGGGTGTTGATGGATTCCTGCACTGTAGCGGATGTCGTGGTCAGGGTTGTGGGAGCAGGACCCAAGGCAGCATGGATTCACAGCAGGAAGGTCATGTCAAACAAATCTAATCGATTTCTTTGACTGGGTGACCAAAGTAATAGACCAGGGAGTGGCTGTGGACATGGCCTACCTAGACTTTAACAAGGCATTTGATACAGTCCCACACAAAAAAGTAATAAACAAATTATCCAGCCTGGGAGTGGGTCCCAGGGTGGTAGCCTGGTTAAAACACTGGCTGGACAACAGGACACAGCAGGTAATAGTAAATGGAGTCCACAGTGAAGAAAGGAGGGTTACTATGGGGTACCGCAGGGTTCAGTACTGGGGCAGGTCCTTTTTAATGTCTTTATAAGTGACATTGCGGAGAGACTGGAGGAAGGTATGTCTCTTTGCAGATGACACAAAGATCTGCAACAGGGTTGATACACAAGGTGGGATGGAAAGGATAAAAAGGGACTTGACAAGGTTGGAGGAATGGTCAAATGTACGGCAGCTTAGATTCAACGCAAAGAAGTTCAAGGTAATGCACCTGGGAAACAAAAGCCCAGGGGAAGAGTACACAATGGGGGTGAGATACTGACAACAAAAATGGAAAGGGCTTGGGGGTAGTCATATCAGATGACTTAAAGGTGGGCCAGAAATGTGAGAAGGCAGTAAGGAGGGCTTGGGGGATATTAGGATGCATAGGGAGAGGCATCACCAGTAGAAAACAGAAAGTTGTTGGCCCTCTGTACAGACAGTTGGTAAAACCCCATTTGGAGTACTGTGTACAGTTCTGGAGACCCCATCTCCACAAAGACATAGACAGGCTGGAGGCTGTCCAGAGGAGGGCAATCAAAATGGTGCAGGGTCTGCACTAGAAGACATATGAAGAAAGACTAAAGGAGCTTAAGATGTATAGCCTCGAGGAAAGGAGGGAGAGGGGGCACATGATAGAAACTTTCAAATACCTCAAGGGAATCAACAAAGTCCAAGAGGGTAGCATCTTTCAAAAAAAGAGATGTGCAAGAAGAAGGAGGCACAATTTGAAGATAGAGGGGGGGATGGCTCAGAGGTAATGTGAAGAAGTATTTCTTCAAAGTGAGGATTGTAGATGCATGGAACAGCCTTCCTGAGGAGGTCATATAGTCAAAAACAGTCGGGAAATTCAAGAATACATGAGACAGACATAAGGCAATTCTAGTGGGGGGGGTAGGAGGAAGTAGGCTGTTGGTTAACTAGGATCTGCAGCTTACCCATTAGGTAGGGAAATGGGCAGACTAGGTGGGCCAAGCAGTCCTTATCTGCCGTCAAATTCTATGTTTCTATGTTTCTATGTTGTGCCAGCGTCATGAATCCGAAATGGCCTATCTGCACTTTTGCAAGTCCAACACTGTGCCACACAGGAGACTGATTAAGAAACTGTACAGCCTAAAGGTAGGATTGAAAGTGGTGAAGCGGGTTAGAAATTGGTTAATGGATAGGAGACAGAGGGTGGTAGTTAATGGAACTCACTCTAAGTATGGAAGATTGACAAGCAGGGTGCCGCAGGGTTCAGTACTGGACTGGTTCTCTTCAATGTCTTCATAAATAACATTGTAAACAAACAGAAAGAGAAGGTATGTCTTTTTTTGCAGATGATACCAAACTCTGTAACAAAGTGGACAATTAGAAGGTGGTAGAAAGAATGCATAGGGATCTTGGGATTCTTGGGAAGTGGTCAGAAATATGGCAGTTGGGATTCAATGCCAAAAAGTGCAAAATTGTACACCAAGGGCATAGCAACCCAGGAACTGAGTACATGATTGAGGAAGAGGTACTGTTAGTCACTAAACAGGAAAGGGACATTGGCATTATCCAATGACTTCAAAGTGGCAGGACAGTCTGGCAAAGCAGTAGGTAGGACCAGTGCAATGCTGGGATGAACTGGCAGAGGTATCTCCAACAGATGGAGGGAGGTGGTATTACCATTGTATTGCTGTCACTGGTGAGACCTAAGTTGGAGTATTGTTCCATTTCTGGAGGTCGCACCTCAGAAAGGACATTGACAGGGTGGAGGCAGTCTAGAAGAGAGCAACTAAAATGGTGCATGGTTTGCATCAAAAGCACTACGAGGGGAGACTGATGGATCTTAACATGTACACAATGGAAGATAGGTGAGAAAGAGGGGACATGATAGAGGCCTAAAAGTACCTCACAGGGGTGAACAGCTTTCAGAAGGGAAGTCTCTTTAAAAGGAGAAAGTATACTAGGACCAGAGGGTATGCAAAGAAGCTGGGGGCATTAAAGAAGGATGTGAGGAAGTACTACTTCACTGAAAGAGTGGTAGATGCCTGGAAACTGCCAGTAGACATGGTGGAGGTGAAAACCATAGGGAGCTTCAAGCATGCATGGGATAGACTTAAAAGAATATTAGTGAATAGGCAGTGAGGAGGAGGAAGGTTGAGCATAGACCAGCTAAGGTCTGTAGAGGTAGACTAGGTGGGGACCATCTTGGCAGTCTGGGTGGGTCAAGCAGTCCTTTCCTGCCAAAAGATTATTTATTTATATTTTATTTACTACATTTTACTGTCTTCTAGCCCAACTGGCCCCTATCAGGCCTGCCTGACCCATCCAGCCCGTCACCCACCATCTCTGGGACTTACCTTCAGCTGCACTTCCCCCAGAATAACACTTGATGGGAAGGGCTACCAGGGGGTTGGCCCTCCCCCCCGGACAGAGGATTAATGCAGGTCAGCAAGGAAGAATGCAGTTGGCCGTGCCGGGCCCCGAGGGTAGCAGACGGTGTCCTGCTCCAGTCAGGCTGTTTTTCAGCAGTTTCAGTCCTGCCCCTGATCTCATCAAGACCTTGCTGACACATTACATCATGCTACCAACATTCCCCTCCTTCGTCCATGACTTCAGCTGACCACCATCTATGATTACCCAGGTGACAGTGTAGTAGCAGAGACAATACTCTCTCCCTCCCCACCCTGGAGGAGGTGAGCCTCCATGATTTGCTCAGCCAACCTCCCCACGGCCAGCCTTCCAATGACCCAGGCTCATTCCCGAACGCAGGTCATCAGCATTGCAAGTGGTCACACTACCGCTGTGCTGGTGGGCCGGCTCCCTGATGACAAATTCTGTGTTTCTCCAAGCAGCTTGTTCTAACAAATTAAACAAATGAATTATGCAGAGAAATATTCCAGTGGTGCCAATTTTATTCATAGAGGAAATCTGGTAAAACACAGATACAGCTGTATTCTTCCTCTTTGTGTGCAATGCAGGAACTTATATCAGGGCCACTCATGCCATTTATGCCTAAAGCAGGGAGACTGTGGAATAATCTTGATTCAGCGTGTCGGATCTGCCAAATGGAAATTACCTACTGTAAAAATTGGGTGTGGGAGAACAATTGCTATCCCTATCAAAAAAAAACAGACCCTCATAATAAGGGTCAGTAGGAAAAAGTCCATGCCTTGAATAAGAGCAACATCCTTTCACAAAAGTAAGGAACGACAATTAGATACATTTCTTACTAGTGTTTGTACTTGTGTAATAAAATTGCAGTTCCACTTGTTCCAGATAATCTTAACTATGAAAGGCAAAGGAGAGACTGGTGCTGCAAAACTACAATAAAATTACTGAAGACCCTAATTTAAAGTGCCACAGTACTAGGACGGGGTGGTGCTGGTGCAGGAAGTGAGAACATGCATGTGGGTCTCCATCTGAGCCTTTTGAAAATCCAGCCTGTTTGGTGAAAGCTAACACCTCCTATTCAAGAAAAGTCATATTATTTATTATTACTATGGGATATGCAGTGAGTCAGCTAAAAATATCATATTTATTTTTATCTGAAGGTTTTGACCTCTGTGATCTCATGAGAAGTGGAGCCAGAAGTGAGGTATAAAGGCATCAAACTGCAGATAACAAGCATTTGTCAATGCCGAACGTTCGCTTGCAGGTATTTGCAATGGTATTTGGCACTTGGACATGGCTTAAAAAAATCAGTGACAAAGAAGTACAAGCATTTGTCAATGCCAAATGTTGCTTGCTTCTATGTGCTGTTTAGGTATTTGGAAGTCATTGGAGTGCAAATATTGAAAATGCGTGAACTTACGCAATGCACGTTTGTAAAACAGTCATTTTTAGGAATTTTTTCACCAAATTTTCAACATAGCCATTTTAATACCTCTGCTCATGAACAGTGTCATTGTGATTTTCTTAATGTGTCCCATACATTGATTTCGCACACCGACTGCGCCATTGTGCGCTACATGGGTGGAAACACGCTTTGGGCAGGATGTGAAAAATGACAGCTGTACTGCTCATAAGGAGGTGTGGTAAAATGGCAATGTTGAAAATCTGTAGTGAAAATATTGAAAATTCGCGAACTTAGGGTGAGGGAAATGCGCATCCATCGCCGTGAAAAACAGTCATTTTGTGAATTTTTCACCAAATTTTCAACATAGCCATTTTAAGACCTCTGCTCATGAACAGTGTCACTGTGATTTTCTTAATGTGTCCCATACATTGAGTTCGCACATCGAATGCGCCATTGTGCGCTACATGGGCGGAAACACGTTTTGGGCAGGATGTGAAAAATGACAGCTGTACTGCTCATGAGGAGTTGTGGTAAAATCACAATGATGAAAATCTGGAGTGAAAATATTGAAAATTCACAAACGTACAAGCATGCGTAGGAACTGCGCAAAGCATGCTCGTAAAACAGTCATTTTTAGGAATTTTTTCACCAGATCTTCAACATAGCCATTTTAAGACCTCTGCTCATGAACAGTGTCACTGTGATTTTCTTAATGTGTCCCATACATTGAGTTCGCACACCAACTGTGCCATTGTGCGCTACATGGGCGGAAACACGTTTTGGGCAGGATGTGAAAAATGACAGCTGTACTGCTCATGAGGAGTTGTGGTAAAATCACAATGTTGAAAATCTGGAGTGAAAATATTGAAAATTCACAAACGTACAAGCATGCGTAGGAACTGCGCAAAGCATGCTCGAAAAACAGTCATTTTTAGGAATTTTTTCACCAGATCTTCAACATAGCCATTTTAAGACCTCTGCTCATGAACAGTGTCACTGTGATTTTCTTAATGTGTCCCATACATTGAGTTCGCACACCAACTGTGCCATTGTAGCGCCATGGGCGAAACACGCTTTGGGCAGGATGTGAAAATGACAGCTGTACTGCTCATGAGGAGTTGTGGTAAAATCACAATGTTGAAAAATCTGAGGAAAATATTGAAAATTATTAAACGCATGCTACGCGTAGAACCGCAACGCATCAGAAACAGTCATTTTTAGGAATTTTTTCACCAAATTTTCAACATGGCTTACTTAAGACCTCTGCTCATGAACAGTGTCACTGTGATTTTCTTTAATGTGTCCCATACATTGATTTCACACACCGACTGCACCATTGGCACTACATGGCGGAAACACATTTTGGGCAGGATGTGAAAAATGACAGCTGTACTACTCATAAGAAGGTGTGGTAAAATGGTAATGTTGAAAATCTGGAGTGGAAATATTGAAAATTCACAAACCCTACGAGCCTGCGTAGGAACTACATGAACTGCAGCTTTATAAAACAGTCATTTATTTTGATTTTTGCCCAAATTTTCAACATGGGTTTTAGGACCCCTTCTCATGAATGATGTACTGTCATGGCATTTTCGGGCCCAAGGGTGATTTCGCTCAGTGACTGCGCAGTGACTGTGAAATCACCCTTCGGGCCTGAATAACACCATGACAGTGACATCATTCATGAGAAGGGGTCCCAAAAACCCCATGTTGAAAATTTGGTGCAAAAATTCCAAAAAATGCCTGAGATATGCAATAAAGTTGAAAACCCCTATCTAGCCCATTATACAGCTTACCGGGCATTTTCTCAGTTCGCAGTCGGCTTTGAAGAGTGCAGACGTGTTCCTGGTCCATCAAGATCATCGCCTGAGCCCGGAGGTAAGTATGGGGTGAGGGGGTGTGGGAGGCGGGTGCGAGTGGTTGAAAGCGGGTTGTGGAGGGGGCCTGGGAGAAGCGCCGGGGACCGCTTTCAATTTACAGGTTTTAAAAAAAAAAGACGATGACATGGGACATTTGACATGCTGGTGGGCTCCCAGCATGGCAGAAGGATGGCTGGGGCCTGAAGCCGACGGGATTGGGCACCCCATCGGCAGACGACAAGGGACATTGGCTACGCTTGGGTGGCCTCAGCGCGGCAGCAAAGATTGGGGGGGGGATGATTAGGCACAGTGTATGACAGCAGTGGTTTCTTTGAAGAGAAGACCACCACTGTCATACACAGCACCGCGCCTGATTGGTACAGGATGCCACACCTGCTCAATGGAGCAGGGGATTGCAGGGGAAGGGCACACCTCCAAAGTGTCCCATTCTCCCAAGACGTTCTTTGCACATGCGTGCAAGCGAACATAAAAATTAATGTGATATTTTAAACCAGCGCCTGGCATATATAATTTATGTGATGACAGTGCCTCTCTAGCAAGGAAGATCATAGTGCTCAAATCCTTGTATTTTATTTAAAAAAAAAATACTTGTAAAATCTTAACTCTGGACTTTTCTTCATTTCATAATGGATCAAGCCAATGTTGCCTTGCACATTCAAATTAACACATTTTAGTCCACACATTATGGATCGAGGGAGCATTCCCGACCAATCGGAGTGCTCCTTTCCTCTGTGCATGAGACACTCTTATTCTGCAGCTGCCTGAAAATGGGCATGTTCAGGTAAAGTTTTTAGAAAAATTAATATACTACTGATTGAGCTCAATCAACCATATATTAATACCGCCCCCAAGACTACTCTTACGGTTGTAAGAGTAGTCTCACTTACATTATTAGGGTATCAGCACCGCTCACCTTTGGATCTCAGTTCTCATACCCTAAGAATGCACGTGAGGCCACTCTTACAACCAGCTGTAAGAGTGGTCTCAGTTACAGTATTAACATACATTGAAATGGACAAAGCATTCCATACATTCCAAATAAATCCAACCAGGGACTAACATCATGCAGGAATTCTGACAGGTTTTCTGGATTGTGGTGATGCTCCTGGAGTGGCAATATCCATTATGAGACCTGAAGTAGGAGTAAATGATTTATTTTCATTTCAGGTGCAAAATGAGTGCATTTATCTAGCAATTTGTATTTTCACCATCACTGAATCAGTTAGACTAAGTTATTAGTGTAGAAGACCCAGAATTTTCCTTGCACAGGATTTAAAGAACACTTATGAGCAGCATTCCTTATGGTCTGAAAGCCTATGGAAGTCTCGTTTAAACAAGGTTTTAGGTTTACCTGTAGCTGGTAGCAGTCCTGGGATATGCATGACTAAATCTGCTGTATACTGATACTACATTTCCACCATTCTATGGAACCTTGTGATGTCATGGAGGAACAAGCTGTGATTGACTACATATACCATAGTTTGACATAACTTATCCCTGTATGACATCATAAGGTTCTATAAAATGGTGTTAATGTAGTATCAATACTGAACAGACTTAGTCATGCATACCCCATGACTGCAATCAGCTACAGGTAAATACAACATGTCATTTAAAATAACTTTTATCGGGTTTGCAAACTGTGATGGCATCTGTGCTACATGTTCCCCTTTAATCATGTGATCTGACCCAAAAATAAGACAAGATTAGTGCCTACTCAGGCATCAACTTGTATATTGGCATGCAGTGCCAGTAGGATGTGGGTTACATAGGTAACATGCCACAACAGGGTGTATAGCTTATGCTTTTAAAGCATGCCCCAGGGGTGTAGTAAGGCACAAGGCAAAAGGCCCTTGGAAAGTGCATTACAATCCTATGACGCACACCCTGGAGGTATGTATTAGACTTATAAAATGGCTGAAGTATCTTTTGTGGGGAGGTAAATGAGATTTGGCACCTGACTGTGCATTTATAGAGATTTAATGCATGGTCAGGTGACATCTCTCAGCCAATAAAATTTCTAGATTTGGTCTTTCCATTTTAAAAAGGCTTTTAAATAGAGCTGTGCAGAATGGGAAAATTCAGAATTTGTGGAATTTCAATGAAATGTCATGAAATTCCATGAACTTTCATGGAATATTTTAGGAATTTTGTGGAAGTTTTAAAATTTAGTAATTTTTTTAATTTAGTAATTTGGTCATAACTCGGCTGTCTTTTGACTTAGAGCTCTGAAATTTGGCATGTCCACTCTTTGGGGGTGGGCCGATGACATACCTGATATGAAATGTGGATGGAAAGTTTCAAAACTATTGGTGCTCAAAGTCTGTCATGTTGTTTTTTATGCAAATGCCATGAACATTTCTATCTGTATATACCTCAGCCATCTAGTTGGTCACAGATCTTACATTTGGCATGATTCCTTGATGATGGGTTTTCTGCCAATGTGCCAAATTTCATGATAATATGATGCATCGTCTCAAAATTAAATGTGCTCAAAATCTGTCACTTTATGTTTTGCCTGAAATTTCATGAAAAAAATTCATCTGCGCATAACTCAGGCACCTTTGGAGCTAGACAAGTGTATATTAGCAAGAATAATCTTTTCATAATATTTATATAATGATCTAAATATGGAGAGAATTGGACTGGAAATGTTTAAATTACAGGGATTCAAAACTTTACAAGTTTTCAAGCTTTCAAGACTGGTGTAAATATTTGCAACATTTTGTGAAAACTCTCAAAAATGTGAATGTTTGTAACTTCTCTGCTCTTGCAGGCATAAACTTAACATTTGACATGCGTATCAATAGTAAGTGTATCCTGGTGTCTAATACAACTGGATACATTGGTTTAGCAGTTTTCAACTTGCAGTAGAAAAAAAAATGATTGATAAAATGTTCTCACATATTTATGGTAACATATTTATTTATTTTTTATTTATTTAGTTTTTGTTGACTGAGTAAGTGCACTAGACAAATTCTGCCTATTTTCAGGCATGACCTGGGGGAGGTGGATACAGATGAATGCCAACTGATCTTGAACCAGATTAAACTGTTGGTGATATTTTTAGTGAATGTGGGGTAATTTGGCCAGGGTACAGGGGAAATTCTCCTACTCTTTTCGAGAAGTGCCATGGGATCTTTAATATCCACCTGAACTACCACCAGAACAAGCTGATAGGACCTCGGTTTAATGTATTCTGTTCAGTAAGAAAGACTCTCAACCCCAAAATGATTTTTTAGAAAATAACTTGTTAATCTTATAAATGATTTCACTTCAAAACTTTGTGTTGTAGTTCATTTTTGTAAGCAACTTGAAATAATATACAAGATTGTGTTTTCCACTTCATACAGCTTTCTTGATTCAATAAATTCATATTCCTCAGTTTAACGTCTCATCCAAAAGACGACACCTCAGGAGTGCAGCATCACCCTCATGCTGTACCACAGTGTCAGTATTGGGATTTAACCCAAGTGCCTGGTGTGGGGTTAGAATCTACAGCCTTCTGATCTCCTGGTCTCAGAGGTGAGAGTGCCACTGACACTGATATATAGATGAAGCATTCAGAATTATTTTTGTGGAATTTAACATTAACAATGTATGTATCACTACTTCATTTGATAAGCTGGACTGAGCTTTTTGCAATTCTGCTGTTCCTCTCAGGGTGACTATTCCCCTCCCCCTTCTCTGTTGGCATAGCCAGAATGACTCAGTAGAACTACTGATCACACTGATATCCTCTTTGTTCTTTGCAGTGACAAACTCCCTCAAAACATGTCACCTACTCCTTTCTTTATCAACCTATCCTGTTGGAATAGCCAAAAGTCTTCCTTCCTGCTGTCCCAGATATTGTCTTCCCTCACTACATCTTTTTGAGTACCTTTAAGTCCCAGACTTGCATGTCCATCAGGCTCCCCAGATCATAAATTTACTTGATGCAATCATAGAAACATAGAAACATAGACTTTGACGGCAGATAAGGACCGCTAGGGCCATCTAGTCTACCCATTTCCCTACCTACAGGATAGGCCGCGGATCCTAGTTAACCAACAGCCTATATCTTCCTGCCCCCCACAAGAATTGCCTTATGTCTGTCCCATGCATTCTTGAATTCTCCCACAGTTTTAGACCCCACAACTTCCTCAGGAAGGCTGTTCCATGCATCCACTACCCTCTCTGTGAAATAATACTTCCTCACATTGCCCCTGAACCGCCCTCCTTCTATCTTTAAATTGTGTCCCCTTGTTCTTGCAAGTCTCTTTTTCTGAAAGATGCTACCCTCTTGGACTTTGTTGATTCCCTTGAGGTACTTGAAAATCCTTAAATATCCTGCATTCAGGTTGGAATGGTTCACACTCTGTGCTTCCTTGCTCCAACCTGGGGGGGGGTCTGCCACTGGTATGCTATCCAGCTTAGCTGTCCATTTCTTGATGAAACTGTGGATCTAACTCCTTAACCTGGTGGCCCCCTGCACTACCTGCTTCTCATATCCCTGTACTTTAATTAGAATTCCCCAGATAAGGCTGAGCGAAATTAGACAATTCCAGTTTTATGGATTTTTTTTTTAATTCTACAATTTTCACAAAGACTCATGGGATTTGACTTTAAGTACAGATGTTATTTTGCAATTTCTGGCAGCAAGCAATTAATAAAATTGACACACACAGTCTCCTTGTAAGGTCTAAGAACCTTACAGATTTAATGGTATTGCATTCTCTAGTTTAAAAGTTTCAGGGGGTTATAAATTTGTAGTTTACATTCTTGCAAAATTAAATTTTTAAGTGTTATGAAAGTTTGACCACTTTTAATTCAATCCCATTTAAAGCTGCAAATATGAAAAATTTCAGAAATGACCATGTGGTATAGTAGTTTAAATGTTTCATCTCTGGTTAAATTTGGATATGTCGTTTTAAAATTAGAGGGGAAATAACTGAAGTTTACATTTTGGCAACATGTTTGACAGGCTATAACAGTCCCATTTGAAGCTAGAAATCGTAAACTATGTGCATATACAAATGTAGTGATAACCTGAATATCTGTTAAATTTTCTAACATTTCAATGAATACTGTCAAAAGTATACTAAAATTATGGAAATCTAAATGTTGACAAAATGTTTGACTACCTATAACTCAGCCACCATTGAAGCTTGATACTTAAAACACAGTGCATATATACACATGCTGGATGCTTCTCAAAATACTGACTTTGTGGAAAAATTTGGATAAGAAATGTTTTTATTATCGCAACATAACTGAAAATTCAATTTTGTTTAAAAGTTTGGCCACCCATAACTCTTCCCCTTGTAACCTATGACTCTGACATGTGGTGCACTTTTGTAAGCCATTAGATTCTGCTTGCATTGCAAATATGGTGTTATTTGGACATGTACTTTTAAAAGTATAGTGAAATAACTGAAATTTAAAATTTGGTGAAATTTTGCTGACTTTTCAGGAAAATTCCATGACATTCCATGGAACTGGAATGAGCATTCAGCAAGAACTCCACAGTTGGGATTTTGCATTCCCCGCAGCTCTACTTTTACACTCTGTTAGAAAACCTTCATGTTAATTAGAGATGGAAAAAAACAGCTCAGATAAGTTCAGAACCTCGGCCATTCTTTGTAAAAGAATATTATTAGGACCCTTTTTCCAAGTTTTAAAAAGGATTCTGATCATTTTTAAGACATTGCTTTTTCAGTTTCATGTACTCCTCCTAGTAGATAGATGATAAGACCCAGAAAGTAGGTTATGGTGGGGGAAGGACCTAGTGAACCAGGTTTATATTAAGTGATTGGGATATGAACATACATACGAACATACAAAATTGCTGGCAGATACAGGCCATTCAGTCTATCTAGTCTGCTCGAGTGTGCAGCACTTCAATCCATTAGACTCACAGTGGTATGGCAAAAGGGGTATGTATTAGCTACATGACATTGGCTATACTGAGTATGCTATGGCCCAGATATTCAAACTGCTCCAGGCTGTGGCACAAGCTTGGGTGCAGTGCAACTTGGCTGTGCAGGGGTGTGGACTGGGCGATATTCAATGGAGCTGCGCCATGGCACAGCATCATTGAATATCGCACCCTGGCCACCCGCAGTGTGCATGGTGCAGTGGCACTGCACCAGCATAAGTGGTCAGAGTGGAGCATGGGGATGAGCTAACGCAAGTTCCATTGAGCTATACACAGCAACCGCGATATTCAAAACTTGACATGCAAATGGGGCCATAATGTATGCAAGGTGCACATGGGGCCATTTGCATGTCATTATGGTCCCATTTGCATGCAGGTGCGCCCATCCCTGACGACTTGCACCTGGCGCCCTGCCAGACAGCTGCTGTTGGGGACCGAAGCCCCCTGCAGCTGGCAATGTGCTCCACAGCCCAATCGCGGGCTAAGTAAATATAACATCCCTATCATTCCTGGTGATCCAGTGGACCTGCCCGCCCAATCATGGGCTAAGCACATAAATAGGAATTTTCAATATCCCTGGTGGTCCAGTGGACCGCTGACTGCCTGATCACAGGCATTTGTAATAAAATAGAAGAAGTGCTTCCAATACCCCTGGTGGTCCAGTGGACCGCTGACTGCCCGATCGCAGGCATTTGTAATAAAAAGAAATAAATGTCCAATATCCCTGGTGGTCCAGTGGATCGCTATCTTCCCAATTGCGGGCATTTGGAATAAAAAGAAATAAATGTCCAATATCCCTGGTGGTTCAGTGGACGCTATCCTGTCATGAGCATTTGTAAAAAAAATAATTTCCAATATCCCTGGTGCTCCAGTGGACCACTATCTGCCCGATCACGGGCATTTGTAAAAAACAATATGTCCAATATCCTGGTGGTCTAGTAGAACCCCTCCCACCGCCCACTGAGTCCACCTCCTGCTCCCCTCCGGTCAGCTGGTGGCGGCAGCACCCCACCATAGCCGCAGCGCCATCACCGACACCGTTGCACGCCCATTGGTCCATGCTGTGGACCAATGGGGCATACAGCCCTACTGGACGGTGCCAGTCGGCGGGCGGCGGGTGGCAGGCGGGGGTGCTGCTGCCTGCCGCTGACCGGGGAGCGGGCGGTGGGTCTCAGTGGGTGGTGGGGAGGTTCCACTAGACCACCAGGGATATTGGACATATTTTTACAAATGCCCGCGATCGGCAGATAGCGGTCCACTGGACCACCAGGGATATTGGACATTTATTTCTTTTTATTACAAATGCCCATGATTGGGCAGTCAGCGGTCCACTGGACCACCAGGGATATTGGAAGCACTTCTTCTATTTTATTATAAATGCCCACGATCGGGCAGTCAGTGGTCCACTAGACCACCAGGCATATTGATAATTCCTATTTATGTACTTAGCCCACGATCGGGCGGGCAGGTCCACTGGACCACCAGGGATATTGGACAGATTTATTATTTTTTTTCTACAAATGCCCATGATTGGGCATGGGGGGGTGCCGCCAGGTGAAACCGAGTTGTAGCACTACATGCGGCAGCTGCCATGTTTCACCTGCAATGCAGCAGCTCACCTGTGGTGGCCATCAGTTGTTCCTTTTTTGGATCAACTTTGTGCTGGCGCAGGTAGGGGGTTAAGATGCATGGCTCTGCACACCCCGGGCTGAATATCGGGCTGTGCAGGGTATGCATGGGCACGCCCCCCCCATCTGTACCTGCATACATTACTGATGCACTCCGGCACATCAGGATTTGTGCTGCACACTTTTCCTTTTTGAATATTGCTCCAGGGCGCATCAGTGGGTTGCGCATGGTGCAACACTGTTGTGCCATGCACAACCCTTTTGAATATCTGGGCCCATGTGTTTACAGTACTTACTTTTCACAGACAATAGTTGTTGAGTGGACATTAAGTTAACATCTGTGCACATTAAAACAAATAAAAATGACTAAAACAAGCTGAATATTCTGATAAGGCTCAGATAACAATGAGAAACTCTCATAGCTTACAAGAACCCCAGAATCTTTTGCAGCTCTCCCATCTGTAAGGTCAACCATTTAGCACTGAGAATCAAAGAACAGACTTCATATATACTTTTAGTCTCTCTCCGGGTAAAGCTTTTATCAGGTGTCTCCACATTCAAACATTACTGAATTCAATGCCAGACACTTGATCAGAGCACCAGCAGGACTATTAATACAGCATTTTTGTTTTCTGCCTTAAAGGGAACACTCAGCACTAAGAACCCCACACCCAAGTATGGGAATGGTCCCAATTTGCAGATTGTGTGGAAAAATATTTTTTTATTTACTATTTACATCAGGATAGTGAATTGTATCAGGCTGATTCTGTTGACTTCCAAGCTAATACTTGCTGTAGCAGAAATCCCAGAATTTCCTGCAGCTCATGTCAGAGCTGGGCTGCAGTAGGAGAAGATTCATTATCCTGCTGTGCATGTTAGAGTCTTTATAAGCTCTGATCTTTAGCTGCTAGTTCTGCTGTCCTCCTGGGGATACGTACAGTCACAGAGGAATGTCCTTATTCCAGGGAGAACAGGGGGCCAGGTAAACATCAGATCTGAGCTTTTAAAAACTCTAACTTGCACTGCAAACTAGTGAGTCTCCTGCTGCTACTCCCAGCTCTGACGTCAGCTACAGGAGGTTCTGGGATTTCTGGCTACAGCAAGTATTATCATGGAAGTCAACAGAATCAGCCCGATACAATCTACTATCCTGCAGTGAACAGTAAGTAAAAATATATATATATATATATATATATATATATATTATAATATTGTGGTCAATTCAAGAGAGTCCTGGGTCGACTGCCCCCTTCTGTTATTGCTCTCTTTCCCAGGGTATCAAATGAATGTGGAACTCGGTCCCAGAATAAATTAACTTTTTCACTTCCATTTTATAGGAAATCTATTGTCCATACGTCATTTTTATTTACTGCCCCTCATCACTTTAATTCACTTCCCTCCATATCGCTAACTGCACATCTTTATTCACATTTAAAAAATTTCTGTGGAATGGCTTTTTGATAAGGATGAATGTAATTGTTCTGTGTCATAGTGTAATGGAGTTTTTTTTATTGTATATGTTTTCTATGACTTTCTGATTGTATGTATAGTTTGTATTTACCATGTCCTTTTCTGTGTATGTGTACACTTGTTACATGTGAAAATGGGCAGATGTGCTCATTTTGTATACAAGTATAAAAAATAAAATGAAATGAGCATAGTTAGGGTTGAGTAGGCAGTTTAATGTTAAACCCCAAATTTTGCACTTTAATAACTTTGCAACTGTTCAAAAGATTTGCACAAAATTTTGAATGTAAGGTCTTGTATGATAGCTCTCGTGATCTGCCAAGTTGAGCTTCAATCGGGCTTGCTTTTTTTGTGTAACAAAGTGCCAAAAAACACATTTTTCGCCTTTTTTTTTTGCACTTTTTGCTAATTTGTGCCCATCACACTGTGACCAAACCATTTGGTATTTTTGGTCTAAACTCTTCAGGGTAGAAAGAGGTTTGGTCAAAAAATAATTTTGCATTGGTTTGGTGAAAAAATTTTAATGCGTTCCAAAGTTACTCAGTTTTTAATTTTTGGGTTCCGAGCATGCTCAGTTCAGTCTAAGATTTATATGTATGTTTTGTGCAAGGGGATTGGGCTCATGATCAAGGATTTTGTCACCTCTCAAAAGGGGATTTATAAAATCCCCGTTCTTGCGGAAAAGTTCCCCTTTAGCAAGCCACCATCTTGTTTTCATTTTTTCCCCCAAACAGAATATTGTAGCTTGCCCCACGGCTGACTTCTTTTGCAAATGAAGCATGAGTTTTTTCAGGGTGACACCCTCTACAAACCCATGCCTTTGGTTTCCTTCATTTTGGCCAAAAAACAGCCATGTAAAAAATTGAAATTCTTCATTCATGACTCACTTCTGATCCTTGTTTGCAAGGCAACAAAATCCCCTTTCACGAGCTGATCCCCTTTCATAAGGTAACAAACTCCTTGATCGTGACTTAGGGACCAGATGGCCCCATCTTGTGAAAAGGATTAGTTCACAGGGGATGTTGTCAGCTCACAAAAGGGGATTGGCTCACAAAGGGGATTTTATAGTCATGGAAGGGGATTGGAGTTGAACTTTCACGAGCTGACAAAACTCTTTCATGAGCTGATCCCATTTTGAGAGATGACAAAATCCTGATCATCATTTCCTGACCAGATGGACCTTCTTGTGAAAGGAGATTGTCTCCCAAAAGGGGATTTTGACAGCTCTCGAAAGGGGATTGTTTTTGGATTTTGACAGCTCGTGAGAGGGGACTTTTTTTTATTCCTCGTTCGTGAGGTGACAAAATCTGTGTTCTCAAGCTGTCAAAATCCTTTTTTGTGGGCCAATCCCCTTTTGCTAGCTGACAAAATCCTTGACTGTGACTTCCAGACCAAATGGCCAAAATCTGACGATCAAGGATTTCTCGAAAACAATGATTTTAACAGCTTGCGAACGGGGATTGATCTTGAGAACGGGGATTTTGCCACCTCATGAAATAGGAATTTAAAAACTTTCCCAGTGCACTGTAAATAAATGCTTTGGTCTTTTGGCTTGAAATTTGTAGGGTATAAAGGCCGTGTCCCAGAGATGTGAATTATGCTGTTTAGGTCTAAAAAAGTTAATCGGTTATATAGAAATGCCATCACAAAGTTGAGATTTTTCCCATAGGACAACACTGTGGTGCCCACAGTGACTTTCAGTGCCCATATCTCAGAAATGATGTGAGATATGGATTTTTCGATACCCACAGCTTAGCTAAGCACGCGTGGAAGTTTCAAAGTAATGATTACAACTGCAGTGGAATTTTTTTCATAGCTTGTACAGTTACTGAGATATAGTCAAACTAGTGTAACAAGGGTTCCTTTTCAGCCCTATAAGACTGCTGCATGGCTTTGTTGTTATGTGTAAGTGGGAGCGCATGGCCCAGAGGGCCCGTGCTCCCACCAACACATACCACTTAACGGTTACATTATACTTTCTCACAAAAGTAAGGAACTTCATTGAAAAATATTTAATTAATGCATCAGTTGAAGTGACAAAAGTAGGAAAATTAGAAATTAGGGTTGAGCCCCTAACCTGACCCACCCTACCACCCCACCCCCCATGCTCCACACACCAACAGGCATCGGGGTGTTACATGGGGTCACTGGGACTAACTCTCACTCCATTCTCCTATGCTGTACCATGTCAGCCTCTTTACAAACTGAATAGGGTTAGAGTTGGGTCTAATGACCCTATGGCACACCCCAATGCCTGTCTGTGTGTGGAGGCTGGGGGTTGGGTGGTAAGATGGGGGGAGTTAGGGGTTCAACCCTAACATCTAATTTACCTACTTTTGTCACTTCAACCCTAACTGATGCATTAGCAAAGTTTTTTTGTAATGAATATATATATATATATATATATATACATATATATATATATAAAATGGTTAAAAGAAGAAGCTCCAAATCAATTGTTCTGATTGTATAAAACACATCACGTGACCATGCATATATCAGAGTGTGACTGCACACCTATAGTTTTACCCCCCTCTAAAACAATTTTGCCATTTTATAAGATAGATAACCCACTCTACGATGTGCTGTCAAGCTCTGATATACACACACCTTGGGTGTGGTTGATACATTCAGCCTGCAGCCTCGTGCATACAATGAACACCAAGGCATGCATATATCAGAGTATGACCGCATGCCTCAGAGCGGGTTATCTATTATATATATATATATATATATATATGAAATATATGTATATATTGCACATAAAGTGTAAATTAGAACCATTCCCACACCTGGGTGTGGGGTTCTTAGAGCTGAGTGTTCTCATTTAAGTTGTTTATTTGATTTTCCATCTTGGTCTTTTAAGGATAAGGGACTTTGCAGGAAGAGATGTCCTGCGAATTGCAAGCAGCCCTGTAAAACTTAATGCTGCAGTACTGGTTAGTGAAAGTAAAGCACTATATTGTTTAATAATAATAATATATTTCTGGTTCAAACGTCAGTATATCTATATTCTTTTCATTTTATTTCACTCCTGAAATGAGATATGAGGTTCCAAGGTTTTTAAAAATTAAACGTGTTTGTGTTGCCTGGGGATCAGTGGTTGGTGGTCGAGCTGAAAATAGTAAAGAGTATAAAGGGTGAAGAGAAGACTTTCTTTCACTACATCAAGGAACAATGGGGAACAAAATGAGGGATTGTCACATTGGGCAAAGGAAGGAAAACTAAGGAAGACAAAGGCAGGTATTCTAAAGGAATACTTCTGCTCAGTCTTCATAAAGGAGGAGGAGGAGAAGAAGGAGGAAGGACCACTCCTAGAGTGTGGGATTCAAGCCAGAGGGAAGGGATGAGGATCAGAGATAGGAGGGATAACAGCGGAGAAGGTACTTAAGAAGCTCATGACCCTGAAGGTGGACAAGTCACTAGGCCCAGAAGGTCTGAACCCTAGGGTGTTAAGAGAGTTTGCCAGTTACAGCCAGAACCACTAAATGACCTCTTTGACTACTCAATGTAAAAGGTGTGGTTCAGGTGGATTGGAAGGAGGACAATGTAATCCCACTCCATGGGGATGAGAGTGGGGGGAGCGCAGAAGATTGCAGACTGGTTAGCCTGGCCTCACATCTCTTGCTACAATCAAGCGTGCCCTTTCTATTTCAGCCTAAGGCCTGCACCTGCTTTAACTAATTTTGTTGTCACTTTGCACCTCAAACTTGTGAACCTCCATGTGTACATATATTGTAAATTCTGCACTATTGGATATTTACTGTATATGACTTGTACATCACTTGGCTACCTACTATTGTGTATATTGTATTTAATTATCTCTGTTATACTCTGTATATACACTGTCGATTGTGTTATGTGAGGTACATGTGCTATGTATGGTACCCATCATTTTATTATGTACATCTGGTGTTAATTGTTGTTATAAGTGAAATATCCCTACACCGGGTCGCCCCTGAAAAAGGGACTGCATGGTCTCAGTGGGCTCACCCAGGTACCAAATTTCAAATAAATAAATGAATTTGGGGAGACTGCTGGACAGCAATTTAGAAGATATATGGTGAAATGTCCAGATGCAAACGAGGCCTCTCAGATGGGAGGAAGCATGGGTTTGTGTCAAGCAGATCATGTCAGTTAAACTTTTGGGGAGTTGATCCCTGGATGCTGGTCCACTCGATTCAGGCAGTTAGGCTATGTGTGGAGGAGTCACTAGTAGGAGTATAATTTGTACAAGAGACTTGGAATAGAGACTCAACTCCTGTACTCAGAGCCCCAGCCACTAAACAGGAAGTGGGCAGCTGTGGCTCTGAGTTCTAGGAAAAAATTACCAAAAGGGTAAATCCCAGGGCACCACACAGTACTTATGAAGGAACAGTCATCGAGCCAGGCATGCATCCTTATATACCAAATAAGGGTGTGAACCTTAAGCAGTGAGAATTTAAAAGGAAGACCTTGAGAAAGTGGAGGAAGTCCACAAAACATTGGTTTCTGATGTTGTTTTGAGGTGGCACAAGAAAATAAAAAAACATTTACTAATTTGCAATCACACAGGAGTTTAGTCTCTATTCCAAGTCTCTTGTACAGGCAAATCATGCCAGACATTCTTGATAGACTTCATTTCTTCTTCTTCGATTTGGTCACCAATTCAGTTGATGGAGGTTGAACAGTGCACCTACTGTATTTGGACTTTGGTGGGGCTTTTGACTCTCTGCTCATGGGGGACTTGTGGAGTAGCTGGGAGTTCTGGGGATAGTAGATAGATTCATTGAGTGGATTTGTAACTGGTTGGGGGAAAAACACAAAGGGTAGTTGTCGATGAGGAATTTGTCCATCTGGGAACAAGTGACCTGGCAGAGGAGGCAACAGGGGATGGTGCAAGACAGGTTTAGGGAGCTGGGGAAGCAGGTAGCATGCACGGTAGCCTTCAATGCGATGCCACTCATGCAAATCTTAGGGGAGGAGAGAGCATACTGCACTACATGCTTGAGCAACTTGTTGAAGGCATGGTGCAGGGAGGAAGCATTTGGCTACATCGGGCACTGGGGTCCTACCTGGAGGGATGGAAGCCTTTACAAATGGGATGGTCTCCATCCATCCATCCAAGAGGGGAACAGCAGTCCTGTTTGGGAGGTTTAAATGCTACTTCGATGGGCATTTACATTGGCCAAGGGGGTGGCAGAAGAAACACAGGAGATAGTGAATATCCTTCCTGGGTAAATGAGAAGCAGTGATGGATAGCCCAGGGGAAATTAATTCCTTGGAGCAGGGGGAAATAGGGGCAAGGGGAGGAAAGAATGGGAGACTTGAGAGGTGAAACTAGGGCAACTACTAGGGAGGGTGGGCAGAGGAAGAATAAAAAATTGAAGGACAGTAACAGTGAAAAAAGAAGGGTGAAGGATGGACTCGGGAAGGGAGGGCAAAGCAAAGGCAGGGAGGGACAAAGGGAGTGGAGAGCCATGTGCACCAATGCAAGGAGCCTAGGAAACAAAATTCCTGACCTTGAGGCTACCATTGTGGAGGCAGACCTGGATCTGGTGGCCATAACAGCGTTATGGTGCACTGACAAACCACAGCTGGCAAGTGGCCATAGCAGGGTACAACAAGTTTAGAAAGGACTGGGCTGGGACTGGCCACTAGGGGTACAAAATAGGATGGCAGCTTAAAGATCAACTCCACAACCCAGAGGGAAATATCCTTTAAAATCCTTTTTCTACCAGCTGGTATTATATCCTCACTCTACTGTAACTTGTGGGGTAATACTCAAGCTACACTAATTTAGCTTCATTGATACAAAAAGCCTTCATTTGCTGTGTGGAAGCTGCTGTTTTACTGAAGAGCCTTCTAGATGAGGTAGGCCTGAAAATATGGCTGAAGCTCACTTGCCACAAACCTGGGAGGAAACGTCACTTGAGGCGATGTTCGGCCAACTTATGGCCCAGATGGCACAAGTCACTGTGGCAACTAATCAAAACACCCAAGTGGTTCAAAATTTAGAAGCCAGGATGATGCATACCAAACAGCAGGTCTCAGCGACGGAGGGGCATGTACAGAACTTAAGGGTAGAATTAAGAGATCAACAATGGACCATGAAGATGCTGCACAGTAAGATGGATGACCTTGAGAATTGAGGTCGCCATAATAATCTTGGCTTCCTGGGTTTCCCTGAGCATGTAGAAGGCAAAGATACCGAGGGATTTCTACAATTAGCCATTGCTGAAATGCTACAATTGGACCCATTGATACCGCTCCAGGTGGAACAAGCACACCATACGTTATCTCCCATGTCTCAGGCCCAGAACAGGCCATGGCCTGTCATAGCCCGATTTATTGATTTCAGGGACAAAGAGAAGATCCTAACTAGAGCGCGTGAGTTACAGCATGTAGTGTAGAGATCGAATAGGATCCACATCTTTCAGGACTTCTCTAAGGATCTGTCGGACAAACACCAAGCATACTTTGAGGCAAGGCATAAAATGCACAGTATTGGACTGTCCTTTTCCTTGTGTTACCCAGCCACGATGCAGGTTATGCATAATGGGGTCCCGAACAGTTTTGAATCTCCTGATGCACTTATGGATTTTTTATGGTGCAACTGGCCACAAGAATTCACCACCACTACCCCGGGAGCCCCTTTGGCAAAGGCTGCTACTGACAGGTTGGATTGCCACTCCTCTCCATCAGTGAGCAGGCCTGCAGCTTGGCAAGACCTCAGGGAGCAACACTGGGAACTCCCCCCAAAAGCACACCAAAAGAGACAATCCTCAGAGAAACACGCCCGTGGGGAGCATCCTTTGGAGAGAGGGCAAGATGACACAGAGGAGGCCACAAGCATGAACACTGTTGCTCCAGATCCATTACAGGTCTACCACACTGCTAATAGATATGAAGCTTTATGCCCCAGCTCTCTGGATCATCATCCAGGCATTGTGAATTCAACTGTGGAAGGCAGGCCTACTCCTATGTTGCAGCCCAGCTACCTGTCCCTGTCAGAAACTCCTCACCAGCCGCAGAATGGAGCTATAGATAATGCAGGGCAGCTTCCACCAAAGGCTATGAGGGAGGCCTCTTCTACCAGTGGAGATCTCATCTTCAGTGTGAACCGTCCTGAGCGCTCTACATCTCCAGGGCAATCGATCGGAGAAAACCCACCAGCGTAGTCAGATAAGTAGTCATCCTTCCATTTTCTTTCTATTCCTGTTCTTTTAATCCCCCAGGGAGTTGTAGGTATGGGGCAAGCTTGTGGTGTCTAAATTGATCGTCAGTGGATAATCTCCTTGGCTGACCCATCTGCTACCCTTTCTCCATGTTACCCATGTAAGGGAACTTTCAAGCCCCTTTTCACCCCAACCTTGGCCCCTGACTTGCACTGCCATATGGCAGAGAAGATGCCTCACTCCTATACCGGGAGGTATTCAACGAGGCCTACCAACAAGCTCTCAACGGACTTCCTGATCAAAGGTCCAGACATGTCTAGATGGCAAAGAAGGCCTTTTTTGTACCATCTGATTGAACAGCAGAACTTTTGTGGGTTCTACCTCACTTTTTTGTGTGTGTGTGTGGGGGGGTGAGGTCTGCTGGGAATCTGTGTCATATAATATGAAAGCATTTGTCGGCATGTGTAAACTGTTGTGCTGAATGGGTAGCCAGGATGTGTTTTACATGAGGCCCTAAGTGGTGAATGGCACAGGCCTGTACCCCTCTGGTATGTTTTTTTTTATTTTTATTTTTTTCTATCAAGGGCAGCTCTCCCAGCACCCCCCCCCCTGTATCGGGTGGCTTACATTACACTTTTCATAGGTGTGACGAGCCTGACCTCACCAAGATTTTTGTTGTGAGTACATGCTGGCACCCATCAGCAATAACCCTAGGCTTGCCAAAATAGTGGTCAGTTCCCCCCACTTTCTTTCCTGCAAACCCCCACCTCATTAGAAGCATTGTGTAGTCCCACTTTAACTACCCCAGCTTCTGAGCTACACCGCTGGAGCAGCTCTCTCAACTCTCTGGGGTTGCAATGAGCCATGTGGTCCAAACTTCTTATTAGGTTGCTCGATTCTCTCAGAGGGAACCTCCCCCTGCACTCACTGTAGTGCTAAGGAAGGATGGCTACCACTTGATAATGCCCTGGGAATAGGGGCTGGCCTACAGAAGGGCTCTGCAGCTGAAGAGACGTCTCTATATCCCCAAATTGCATGGTACACTGTGCACGATATATATAGTTTGTTAATGTGTTTATATATGTTTGTTTCACAAGAGACACACACAGATGTTTCATTATTTGTTAGCATAAGGTCATCTGGTAGGGGCAGGGTATATGGGCTTTACCCACTCTCTCCATATCTGGTGACGCTCTATAGCAATGTGCCTCTTCTGGTTGGACTGCCCTCGCCCCCTATCTGCTGGTTGTTCTTGATATATCTCTTAATTAAATATTTCCTCCCTATTACTAACAGGTGATATCACTTGTCTGACATGGAACATCAGAGGGCTTAACACCTCAAACAAGAGGAAGCAAGTTTTGGGCCACCTTAAGAGACTGGGAGCGAGGGTCGCCTTCCTGCAGGAGACCAAACTTACTGGGGAGGATCCTGAGAGACTGAAGAAGGAGGGGGTAGGTCAGGTCATTCATGCCTCGGCCTCCTCTAGAAAGAGAGGGGTGGCAATTCTGCTTCACAAGCAACTACAATGGAAATTGCAGAGACAAGTGAGAGACCCTGTGGGTAGATGGGTGGTGGTACTCATGGATACTGGGGAGGGCCCTCTGATCCTGGGTAACATATACGCTCTGAATGAGGACTCGCCCTCCTTCTTTCACAAGTTGTCCTAGGTGCTGGGATCCATAGCCCTGGAAGACACCCCCATTTTATTAGGGGGCAATTTGAATCTTACTCTGGACCCTTTCCTGGATAGATCCACTTCCAATTCTGAGCCCCACTCCAGGGCTGTAATGGCAGTGGCTCAATTATAACAAGATTTGGACCTTATGGACATCTGGAGAATATTTCACCCCACCCAGCAGGACTACACATTTCATTCCCCAGTACACAGTTCTCTTAGTAGAATAGACTTCTGGCTCACCTCTCCTACTATTACTAATAACACTGTTAATACCCTTATTCGTCCCTTAGTTATCTTTGATCATGCCCTTGTGCATCTTGCCTTCACATGGGGCCCTCTCCCCCTAAGTCTCCGGCATGGAGGCTGGACCCATTGCTACTTCGTGATCCAGACATTCCCCCTTTGCTTCAAAAGGAAGCAATCGATTTTTCAGCATAACCTCATAGCAAACACCTCTGCAGGTATCACACGGGAGGCAGTCAAAGCTATTCTAAGAGGGGCGATAATAGGGTATGCGACCTGGCACCAAAAGAGTAGGGAACAACATTTGAGGGGGCTTGAATGACAACTCCGAGAAGTGGAGCTTGCTTTTAAGGCCCTTTGTGACCCTTCCCTTAGGTCAGAGGCAGGTCACAAGGTCACCTCTCTGAAGATACAAGTGAATGAGCTGGTCTCTAGAAAGGCAGAGATTTTGATCATTATACTCAAGCATAAATATTGGGAAGGGGGAGAAAAGGGGATAAGCTGCTGGCATACGTCTGAAAAAGCAGCAAGCTGAAAGGCATGTAGTGGCTTTAGAGGATGCAGGGAGTAGGACCCAGACCTTGGTGCAAGGTATTAATCAAATAATGATGGATTTTTACTCCTCGTTATATAAATCCTCCAGAGCCCCAGACTGCCAGGGGGTCTGCCCATTTCTGGAGTCCCTACATCTCCCCAAAATCTCAGAAGCCCAAGCTAATGCCCTAGATGCCTTGATCTCAACTCATGAGGTGGCAGGCACCATCATCTCCCTTAAAAAGAGAAAGGCCCCAGGAGGAGATGGCTTCCCTATTGAAGTGTGGCAGCTGTTGCATCCCATAATCTCTCTGGTGTTGCAACAAGTATTTACTGAGTCATTGCAAACAGGGTCTCTCCTTTCATCCCTTAGGGAGGCAACTATTACTATCCTACCAAAAAAAGGTAAAGACCCTCTTAATGCATCCAGCTACTGCCCTATTTCATTATTGAATGCTGATAGCAAGGTGCTAGCTAAGATACTAGCTAATAGACTTAATCCTCTCCTTCCCAGTTTGATCCACCCATCCCAAGTAGGCTATGTTAAGGGCCGCTTTAGCGCGGACCATATTAGATCGTTGGTAAATTTAATCCATAAGGCCCAAACATTATCTTTCCCCACTGCTGCCATTGCAATAGATTTTGAAAATGCCTTTGATTCCCTGGAGTGGAACTATGTCCAACAAGTACTTTGCACTATGGGCTTGGGGGTGGGGTTTCGGGCCTGGATTGGGACAATATATTCATCCCCAGCTGCACGGATACTCACCAATACGATGCTGTCTCCACCATTCATACTGGGTAGGGGTACCCATCAGGCCTGTCCACTTTCCCCACTACTTTTTGTATTGGCAGTAGAATCCCTGGTGGCTGCTATTAGGCAAAATCCTCTAATTTCCGGGGTCCAGGTTGGAACAAGGACATACCCTACTCTTATGTATGCGGATGACCTGTTCCTCCCTATAGCCAATATCATCACCTACCTCCCTTCCCTACTGTTCACCTTGTCAGATTTCTCTACATTTTCAGGGCTCAAGCTTAACCAGGCCAAGACAGAGGTCCTACCTTTAAATTCTAAGAGTACCTCTCAAATGGTTACTCAGCATGGGCTCCGATGATCCCTGGAGGGGATTACCTACTTGGGCATTACTATCTCGTCTAATCTGCATAAAATCTGGGACCTGAATATGAAACCACAATTTGTGTCCATTCGTACTGAACTGGACAGATGGAAATCTCTTCGACTGTCGCTTGTAGGTAAAATATCCAGAATTAAAATGGTCACAGCACCAAAAATTGTGTATCTTCTCTCCCACATTCCTTTGAAAATACCTCGTTATTGGTTTACTAAGTTAGACTCCTTGCTGGGATCCTTTTTGTGGGAGGGTAAGAAACCTAGGTACTGTAGAAATAAGCTCAGAGCTCATTGGTTGGAAGGGGGCTGGGGTCTTCCGTGGTTAGAAAGGGTATAAATGGTATAAATGGGCCTTTCAGCTGACTCAGATGTTAAAATGGATCCTTTTCCCTGAACACAATGCTCCCCAGTGGCTGGATATGGAGAGAGAGGAATGTCAATGTACTCACTTGGTACTATTGTTATTTAGCCATCCCCCTAAGGGAACTCGCTCTCATCCTACTATAGGTCCCTCTCTGGAATATTGGGCCAAGGTGCATAAGAAGTTGGGCACCTCCTCATCTCCTCTAAGACTTACCCCACTATGGGGCAATAATGAGATTACCGTCAATAAACAAACAATTGCATGGTCCTCATGGGAACGTGGTGGTATCTCATTGCTTTAAGATATGCTCATTCCTGGTACAGATACCCTTAATTCCTTTGAGGGCCTGTGGAGCTCTTATGGGATCTCTCCCAAAGACTTCTGGCAATTCCTTCAAATAAGAAGTGCCATCCTTACATACAGGCATAAGCAGCACCAAGAGCAACAGATCTCCCAGGTAGAGTCATGGCTGGCCCTAGAAAGAGGACTCTCAAGCCGGGTATATGCGGCCATTCGGAGCACCATCCTGTCCCAAGTAGAGGAATCCTAGCATAAATAGGAGAAAGCACTGCATGCCCCAATTATGAACCTGGAGTAGAAGTCTTGTCAAAACTAGCTCACGGGGCATATCCTGACACCAGTAGTTGATTAATACAGAACAAGATAATTCACTCCTGGTATAGGACTCCTGTAGTCCTCGCCAAGACAAATCTGGCTCAGTCTGACCTGTGTTGGAGGTGTCAGGAACTCCCAGGTGACCTGTTCCATATACTTGTGTCCTGCAGGCTGATCCAGCCCCTATGGCAGGCTACCTGTGAGATGGGGTCCAAAACACTTAGGAAGCCTGTGCCTTAGTCCCCTGAGTTGCTGTTATTAGAACTCCGGCCCCCTTGCCCCTCACCTTCATCTCTCTGAGTTGAAACTACTTCTGACACTCAGTATGGAGGTTAAAAGACTCCTACTGTGTAAATGGCGGTCCCAGATAATCCTCTTCCTGGGGGAGGTACTTACCTCCATGGCTCAAGTTGCCAACTGGGCCAGAATATCACATACTGTGACCAATACCCTCTTTAAATACACTGCCCTCTGGACTCCCTTCCTTCTGTTTTTGAAACCTAGGGAGAGAATCGGCTGAATAGGCACAACCATGCTACTATAATGGTCTCCTCTCATGCTGCATTTAGGGACAAGTGCTGGAGAGATTGTTACTGAGTTATAGGGGATCCTGCTCTATGGATGACATGGTATAATATCAGTAAAGAATAGTATCTTCTCTGACAATGAAGACCTGTTTGCTTTGTGTGTGTGATCTCTTGATCTCTTGTATTTTGTAGGCATAAAGTAGAGGACAGTGGCCCTGGACCTCTCATAGTTTCTGATGCTTTGTCAAATACTGCAGAAACTAGCAGGATGGGGCAAGGTAAGATATGTTTGTATGAGTTAACCATAATGCAATGCACCAACTGCTAATACTTTCAAAATTAATCTCCAGCTGGATAGGTGTTGTACATCCAGGCACAGAGTATTATCCTACTGCTTACCTGGCTAGTATATTCAGTTCATTACTATTTTGCCATCATGTTCTGTTTCCTGCTTCTACAGACATATGTAACAATCTGTAAGATCTTTGCAATGTATCCGACTGTTTTAATATTTGTGTCGTCTTAATAAGTCAAATCAATAAAACTTATTAACCACAAAAAAAGAAAGGACTGGGCTGGGAGAAAAGGGGGTGGTTTTATATGTAAAGGAAGGTATCAAGGCCATGGAAATACAAGGTCAGAGTGGGGAGAAGAAGGGTCTGGAGGTTCTTTGGGTTGGTTAAGAGATGAGGTTAGGGGCATTTATATGCATAGGGGTGGCGTACAGGCTACCAGCACAGGGGAAGGATATGGGCCAGGTTTGAGGGGAGGCCATAGGCAAAATGGCAAAGAAAGGGGAAGTAATAATTACTGGTAACTTTAATCTACCGGATGTGGACTGGAATATTGAGGCTGCAGCTGCAACTAAGAGAAGGGCCATCCTCGACTCCCTGCAAGGGGCATTTCACAGGCTGCTGGTTACAGATCCCACTAGGGATGGGGCAGTGTTGTATCTGGCATTTACCAACAGGGACAGCATTGCAGACATCGCAGTGAGTAGCCCTCTGGGTTCAAACAATCATTTTACAGTGTGGTTTGATCTACGGATTGGGCAGAAGAGAAACCACACTAGGAAAAGGGTCCTGGACATCAGGAGAGCATATTTTAAAGAAATGGGAGACTGCCTTTGGAAATTCCTTGAAGGGGGATATAGCGGGGAGGTGGGGTGAAGCCACAATGGAATAGAATAAAGGAGGGAATGACTAGGGCAACTGTAATCTGTTTACAGACATTAAGCTAGGCTAGGAGGAGAGGCCACTGTGGTTCTCAAAGGAAGTGGTTCATGTGGTAGAGGAGGAAAAAACAGCTTTCAGGAGATACAGAGACCCAGACAGAAGCAGACAGGGAGTATATCTATGGAAACAAAGGGAGGCAGGAAGGAGGGTAAGGGCAGCAAAGGCTCAAACTGAGAAAAGGATCTTCCAGGAGGTCAAAAATGGGGATAAGACTTTCTTCAGGTACATGAGCAAAAACAGGAAGGCAAGGGGTGTTATAGTAAAGATCAGGAGACCAAGAAGGAGGGAATGTGCAGAGGAAGACCAAGGAAAAGCTAACATTTTAAACAAATATTTCTGCTTGGTCTTCACTGTGGAGGGGGGGATGGGCCATTGTGCATTAACAGACACGAGGGTGAGGAGGATGAACACAAGTCCACTTATGGAAGAGTCCACAGAGAGCTGGAAGTCCTTAAGGAAAACAAGCCGATGGGGCCAGATGGGATTTACCCAAGGATACTTAAGGAACTGAGCATGGTGCTAGCTCCCAGTCTGGCAATGCTATTTAGCACCTCGTTGGAGACAAGGGTGGTTCCAGAGGAATGGAGGCAGGCTGACATGGTCCTTCTTGCACAAGAGGAGCAGCAGCAGAAAGGAGGCCAGTAATTACAGACCTGTCAGTTTCACATCAGTGGGAGGAAGTTAATGGGACTGATGAAGTACCTGGAGACACATGGGCTGCAGGACCATTGGTAGAATGGCATCACAAGGTGGGAGGTCATGTCTAACAAACGTATAGATTTCTTTGACTGGGTAATGAGGGAGATGGATCAGGAATGGCAGTGGCCTATCTGATCTTCAGTAAGGCCTTTGACAGTGTTCCACACAGAAGGCTGATAAAGAAACTTAGTAGCCTGGGGGTGGGGGAGAAGGTGCTGTGCTGGGTATCAAATTGGTTGAAAGACAGGAGGCAGAGGGCTGCAGTAAACTTGGAGGACAGGAGAGTGACCAGTGGAGTGCCACAAGGATTGGTACTGGGCCTTGTCCTCTTCAACATCTTCATAAGTGATACTGCAAAGGAACTGGAGGGGAAGGTGTGTTTCTTTGTGGATTACACAACAATTTTCAACAGGGTGGACACCAAGGAGGGAGCTGAGAGAATGCAAAGAGATGTGGGAAACCCAGAGAAGTGATCTAGGGAGTGGCGGCTGAGTTTCAATGTCAGAAAATGCAAAGCCATGCACCTAGGGTGGGGAAACCCGGGGCAATGTATAAGATAGGGATGGGTACTTGCAGTTACTAAGCAAAAAAGGTACCTCAGGATGATCATATCTGTTGATCTCAAGGTTGCATGGTAGTATGACAGGGCAGTTGGCAAGGTGAGCAGGATGCTGGGGTGCATAGGAAGGAAGATCTCTAGCAGATGAAGGGAGGTGGTGTTGCTCCTGTATCACTCACTTTTGAGACTCTGCCTGGAGTACCATGTCCAGTACTGGAGGCTGTACCTTTGCAAGAATATTGATAGGGTGGACGTGGTCCAGAGGACGGCTACTAACGTGGTGTGGGGGTTGCATGAGAAACTATATGAGGAGAGACTGTGGAAGCTCAACATGTACTTCCTACAGGAGAGGAGAGCAAGAGGGGACATGATTGAGACCTCTAGGTATCTCATGGGGGTGAACAAGGTGCAGGAGGGGAGGGTGCTGGTCACCTGGAACAGCTTACCAGAGAAGGTAGTGGGGGCAATGTCAGTAGGGAGCTTCAAGCATGCATGGAATAGACACTTGGGTATAATAAATAGAGGTAAGGGAGGGACACCTGTGACCAAATAGAGTCCTGAGTGTAGTCTTAGGCAGGGAAGATGGTGCAGACTGGTTGGGCCTACCAGTCCTTTTCTGCTAACACATTCTATGCTTCTATGTAATATTCAGTGTTAGGAAGTCACAGAGCGGGAAGGGGTGCAGCAGTGGTTGGTCCTGGGGCCGATCTTTTTCAGTGTGATCATCTGCAATAAAGGGGAGAGTATACAGGGTAGCATTGGTCTTTCTGCAGACGATACCAAAATTGGGGGGAGGGTGGATATAATGGAGTGAATATAGCGAATGAAAATTGATCTTTACAGATTGGAAATGTGGTCCAACATTGGCAACTCAAATGTAACACCACAAAGTGTAAGGTCATGCATACTGGCAAAAGAAACCTAAAAACAAATTACTAGTTGGGGAGCAGACATTAGAGGTGGTTGGGGTGAGTGAGGGTGGTACAGACATTGGAGGAAGGAGACCAGGGGATCATTAATTATGGCAGTTTAAAGTCCCATTCCCTATCCCAGAAGAATGCAGGGAACCAAATAGGATGCTGGGTGCATAAGGAGGGGGTTTGTTGGCAGAAGGAAGGAGGTGATCTTACCCCTGTACAGATCCTTAGTGAGCCCTGACCTGGAGCACTGTGCTCAGGTCTGGAGCCCACACCTGATGAAGTATAGGGACCTCTTGGAAGCTGTTCAGAGGAAGGCAACTAAGATGATTCATTGGCATCAGGGGAATACACATGTGGAGAGGCTGAAAAGTCTCAATATGTATATATTGAAAGCCAGGAGGGAGAGGAGGAATATGATGGAGACCTTTAAGTACCTAAAGGCATTAACAAGCAGACAGCAGTGCCCTTTTCCCAAGAAACAAGGGCAAGGTAACAAAAGGCCGTAAATGGAAACTGGAAGGGGGGGGCTTTAGGAGTGATGTAAGAAAGTTCTTTACAGAAAGAGCTGAGGGGAAGTAAAATGCATTGTTAGAAGATATGATCAGGATAGGCACAGAGGAATAGTCCAAACCAGAAGAGAGAGGGAAGGTGGGAAGTTGAGGGATGGGGATAAGTGGACTGGGGGTATCAAAATACAGTTAGAGCCATCAGTAAACTAGCTCTGGTCCAGCATTAGACTGAGTGTGGATGCAGGCAGTCACTGGTCAGACCTGTTTGTACCGTCAGCATCTGTTGCTATGTTTGCCATCAGAAACGTGTGCTAGAAGCATCCTAATGAAAAGTATAACTCTAGTTTGTACAGTCAAAAAGTATCCCCAATGGAAAATATATTTTTAAATTGGAAATGTAGTGGCTATCTTTTCTGACTTCAGTCATCAACTACAAAGCGAGTAATAAAAGCTGTTTTAAAAATATCTGAGAAAAATGAAAAAAAAAACTGAAGTTGACACTAAAGATATCAGAAATACCGCTGTAGGAGAAGTTGATGCTGATATTGGTTGCAGATATGCCCAGGAGATCTGTGAATATGCTGGGAATTGTTAATGTGTTTTTTAAAGAAAAATCTATAAAAATATAATACAAAAAAATATATACAGTATAACATTTTTGCCAACTAACAAAAATACTGCCCTTGCTGCTGATAATTCCTAATGAGAGAACTGTTTTTGTTTTTATTTTTTTTTTTTTTGTTTTCTGTTTATGCTACCAACTCAGGCAGCCAATGTCCCCTTCAGCCTGCACCTCCAGTGCCATTGCCCCACTACCTCAGGACTGATTTTCACCTTCTTGTAATCCCCTGGTTCCCCCCATGGTGAGACTGTTGGGGGTGGAGGCAGTCCCCCCCATTGGTTACCAACTTGGCATGTGTCGCAGGAGCTAGGACAGCAGGTGTAGTGTCTACAGGGTGCAGGTTTCATCCTGCTCCTGACCTCCATCTCTTCCCCTTAGGTCAGCAGCGTGAATGTGTGCCTACAGGCGCACAATGGGCGTGTACAGTTACAGAGCCTACGACTCACTTTTCCACTATCATCTCACACTTGCTATATGACCTGTGCTACCACACAAGATGCCCATGTGGCATAAAGAAAAACTGCCCACCCCCAGAGAAGGCAAGCATTCACTGGGATGCTAGAACCCACACACCCTACCCCACCCCCAACTGCCAGCCCTCCAGCAACTCGGGCTTATTCCGGAAGCCGAGTCACTGGTGTCACAAGAAAAGGAAACTGTTGGATAGAAGGGACTGCTAGTGAAGTAATGCTTCCCAAGGGATGTAAGGGCACACAATTAAAAACACATAAAGTCTATCAAATGGCAACTTCTGACAAAAAGAGAATTATGTTCATTTAATAGTTAGAATATTCTGCTGTGGTATCTCTTTGGAAATACATATAAAGCATTTTTAAGGCGATCATGTCACAGCAGAACTTTACATCTGAATAAATTGAAGTTGGCAGTATAGCCTGAAGTTACAGTAATGAGCTGTGAAGGAACTTTGTACATCCAGAAGACCTGGGTTTTATTCCCACAACCTCCACTTGCATACCGTGTGACTCTGAGCAAGTCACTTAACCTCCCCAGTGCTCTCAGGTCACCCCTGAAAACAGGCACTTGTACCAAGTGAGCCTTATCTAGTTACTGAAAATAATAAAATTTAATACATAACAGCAGTACAATTAAGGAAAACATTTAGTGCATAAAACATTTGATACAACATACATCAGGAGAGTAGTCAATATTTATTCAAAATATTGGCAATAACTACATATGATACATTTCTACCAAGGAGTAATGCTAAAGTTATGGTCTATTAAAGAGCAGCTGACATCATTAATTCATCCAGGAAGCAACTCATAGCTAAGAGCTACCTGTCCAAGGGCCTAAATCAGCCACCAATTAAACTGTTTCCTGAAAGAATTTATTTATTTTGTTATTAAACTTACATTGCCCATGAAGATACTCCTAGTATCATCAAGCAGCCGAGAACCCACCACAGCACCACCACTAAAAAATGTGTTATGATGACACACAGTAGAGAAGGTGCTAATAATAATAAATAATACTAAAATACAGCAGGAAAGAGAGTAGCAACAATCTGTCTATTACTATTTTAACATGCAGGCAATTTTGCATGTGAAGGGTGTATATACATGTAATACAACCCCCTTAATGTGTACAATTGTTGCAAACAAAATAGTATCTAAAGGTCTACACTGCCTCCGATGTCACTGTAAGTCTCTTATCAGCCCTGCAGCCCCTGCCCAATTCATCAAAATATATTTTTGGGTGGAGTTGTGGGAAGCGCTTGCTGACTCGACAATATTAGAAAGTAAAATTGTAGCTGAAGTAAGTTAATTAGTAAAGGAATCCTTTTAGGAACATGTTCAGTTGGCACCTCATTTAGGTCCTCAGACAGGCAGCTCATTGCTTAGCGTTGCCTACCTCTTTAAAGTTCAAACCTCACTAAAGCCAAATACTCACTGTGTGACTTTGAACATCCCTCTAGGGGTGTGCGAATACCTTATTTTGAATATTCACCTAGCATTCCTACTCAGGGGTCCCCATTATTCCTTATTCATGCTTAGTTACTTATTCAGCCACTGGAACTGGCAGTGAGACTGCAAGATCTCCTGAGACTTCCTGTCCAATTAGTGGCCACTTTAGAAGCTCACTGAAGGCAGGCCATGTGACCAAGCAGTCTCAGAACCTTCAGGCATACAAACAGATGACTTGAGCTGCTGCACAGGAAGAATCTATGTTCATTCACATGAACTAGACAAAAATATGAAATATTGACATTTTTTGTTGTCTCTCTAAATCCCAAGTAAGAGAGAGTAATTTCTGTTATGTGTGTGTGTGTGTTAACTTTCAGTGTATCTCAGGAGAACTACTAGGAGTGTTTTCCCCCTAAACACTTGGCCTGTTTCTGCTCTACAAACAAAAGCAATCAGTTGCAGCCTGGCTGATAGGGCTTGTTCAAGGGAGTGTTACTGTTACCAGCATTTTGCTATCCCTTTCTACTTGCAATTATTTATTGTGAAAGAGCAATCTACTTCCATCTACTTGTTATAATTAGCCAAAAAGCAGTAATGTTTGACACTTTTGTTTCTTTTCCAAATCCCAAGCTAGAGGAGAGGTACATTTTTTAACACTTCAGCATGATAATTTAAGTTTTCAGTGTTTTTCAGGAGAACTGTTAGGAAAGTGCTTTTCTTTTCCCTTAAAGTGAAAAAAAATAGTTGTACTATACTAGGCCAGGTTTGTTTCTGCTTTGCAGTCAAGAATCAGCCACAGCTCTGGTGCAAATCCTCCTTATTTTGGCATAATAGTAAGATCTCATTAGGTGTAGTATCATAGAGAGGCCACTATCAGCAGCTGCAACTTACACAAAGCCAAAAAATACAGAACATTTCCAATATCAAGTTGGTATATTTTTCCCATTAAAACCACACATATTAATCCCAATGTTTAACAGCTTGTTTAGGGGAGTGTTTTTACTGTTGTCATCATTTTGATATACCTTTTTTCCTTGTAAAAACATTTTCGTCATGCAAATAAAAAAGGCTGCCCACATTTATGGCTCTTTTATTTTACATTCTTTCATTTCATTTTCAAGGACAGTCCAAGGACAAGGCTTCACAAAACATTCTTTATAAGGCACCATGTTGGACTCCTTGCAGGGATCCCCAGCCCACTAGAAGATCAACATGGTGCAGTCAAAATGTTTTGGTTGTGTGGCCACCCCAATGGGCCAGGTTAAGGAGGATCAGAGCTAGGTGGGCACCATGAGGTGTAACAGGCATCTGACCAAAATAAAACTCCCTGCTGTCTCATTGGCAGCTCATAGAGCCTGAACAGGTTATATCCCATTCCCTGTCTGATTAGAGGGCATGGTATATTCCTATTTGTTTTAAGGGTACATCTATATCTGATTACAGGGTATTTCCCTGATGGACCACAGGAAGGTAACTTACAAATTAAAAAAATAAATGTTTTGGTTTCTTAACATGAAAAGAAAGAGTCAGCCTAACAGTGTTACAGTACCATCAAAACTTCTAACTACTCCAGTGAACTGAGTTTCTGATTGGACCTTGGTCGCTAGGGGACCAGCCTGGGGAGAGAGCATTGAGCATCCCATGGATAGCAGTGTTGCCCCCAATACACAGCTATTGTCCCTCCCCTGTGGGATTGCTGTGGCTCTATAGCATAAGCTGGATGCCAGGTAGTCACAGCTGAGCAAAGTGGATGCGTGAAAAAAGAAAATAAAATGAGAGTATTTTTAAACAGCAATAAAAGCAGGCCACCTCTCTTTTTTATTTGTGAGAAAAATAATCATAAGCAGGTATAGCAAAATGATGAAAGCAGAAACACCAGTCCCCTAAACAAGTCATATCTGCTAAACGTGGAGGCAATGTGGGAACTAAGCAAGCAGATTTTGGGAATGCTGCTTTTGTAGACTTTATGTAAAAGCTAAGTGGTGAGTGGTGCAGTGTCCAGTGTCCAGTGTACCCAGTTTCCTTTCCTCATTGTTAATGAAGTCATAACACAAGAAGCAAGTTATTAGCACCCACTGAGTTTTAATTTACCTTGGGGCTATTATAGCTGTGTTTTTATTCAGCATGCTATTTCTAAGATACATGATAATACCGTATTAAAACAACAAGAAGAAAAGTTATATCTGGTTCAAAAAAGTTAATGTATTTGTATTATAATGAAGATATGTGCATTAAATACCACAGGAAGGAAGCATAGGGGGAAATATGCAGGTTAACTCTATCAAGAAAAATAGTCAAAAAGCAAACTTGAGAGACTGTATTTTTATTTTCATGGAGGTAATTCATATTTGTCCCTGAGTAATGGCAAGTTAAGCTTGATGAAAACAAGCTGTTGAATATGTTCAGGGTCTAGTGTTGAACAATGAGGATCAACAACATCACCAACTGTGCTAAACATCCTCTTGGACGACACACTCGGGGAGGGGGGGCAATTGATGTATCTCACAACCAGGTGCACCAAGTGAGGGAATGAATGCATCTTCTATGCTAAGTAGCCTAATGGGTTAACCTGAACTGGCTCAAGAGATTCCGCAAAATGGCTGTTCAAGATATTTTCCGCAGGAAAATGTTGTGACTGTGTCCTCTTCTGTTGGTCTTGATGAAGGATGTGCTGAGCAGTGTGACCAGGCCTGCTAGATGGAATTTCCTCTCTATTATGACTTTCTGTGCCAGCTGCCAGTGTCATCAGTCCCTGCATGCAACTAGTCAGGTCATCATCACGCAGCTCTTGTTAAAAATGAATGACTCTGGCTATCCACAGCTAGGAATATGGGTTAAATCCCAGTACTGACACTGTAGTGCAGCATGGGGGGGGTGCTGCACTTCTGAGGTGTTATCTTTCGGATGAGATGTTAAACCGATGTCCTGTCTATCTGTTCTGTTGGTTGTTCAGGTGGATTGTAAGATCCCATGGCACTTCAGAACAAGTTGTGGCAGAGCCACTACGACTGTGAATGCATTAACTAGATAAGGGTGTTTCATGGGCTTAAACACACGCATTTATTTATTTAAAAAAATATCAGATTTGCAAACCTTTGTGTCAGAGACTCAGTTGCAAAGGCACCTCATTGAAACTAATACAAAGACAGCGCAGTTAACAAGTCAAAAAACAATGGTTCGGAGAGCTATGCTAACTGAGGGAGCAGTGGATGTGGCAGCAGTCACTGAGACTTGGGCCACTGCAAGACATGACTGGGACCTAAACCTGGAGGGATACACTATGTTCAGGAAGGACAGGGGAGAGGGAAGGGGAGGAGGGGTAGCAATGATAGTCAAAAACTGCATTGGCATAGGGGGAGTAGAGGAGGCGGAGGGAACCGTGGAGGCGATTTGGGTCACCTTGATAACAAGGGGGGGCAAGAGAGTAAAAATAGGAGTGGTGTATAGACCCCCTGCCCTGGCGGAGAAGCTGGAGGACAGTCTGGTGGCAGATGTTAGGAGACACTGCAGACTGGGCAGAGGAATGGTGGTGGTGTTGGGGGACTTAAACATGCCAGGAACAGACTGGTAGACTATGACATCCTCTGTGACCAGGGAACAGAGGTTGTTGGATGTCTTTCAAGACGCGTTCCTAACTCAGCAGGTGAGGGAACCGACTAGGGAGGCACGGGTACTGGATGTGGTCCTGGCAGACAGTGACCAGATTGGGGGCCTGGAGGTAAGGGGACCCATTGGCGGGGAGTGACCATGCCACGGTCTGGGTTCTGCCTGGACCTAGGAGGGGTAGAAGGCTGCACAAAGACGGAATCTAACCGACTTCCAGGGGCGACTTTAAGGAAATTGGAAGGATCCTTAAGGAGCATTTGGATGGGATTGGGTCAGACATGGACGCTGATAGTAGGTGGGAAATCATCAGGAGAGGGGTGCAGGATGCTACCAGCACCTGTGCAAGAGTAAGACGAAAATGCGGTAGGGCCCAAAAACCCTGTTGGTGGACCAGGGAGGTCCAGGAGGTGGTGCGGGGAAAGAAAGCAGCCTATAAGCAATTCAAGTGCTCAAGGAGTGAAAGGGATCGAGGGGAGTACGAGCTGATGGCTAGAAGGGCCACTAGAGTGGTGAGGGCGGCTAAGGCAAGGAAGGAGCAGAACCTGTCCAGGGAAATTAGGAGAGGGAACAAGGGGTTCTTTAGATACATTGGGGAAAAATGAAGGGTGAAGGGGCAGATTAGCAGGATTAAATCAGGGGAGAGATGGGCACAAGACCCGGGGGAGCAGGCTGAGGTACTAAATGAGTACTTCACCTCAGTTTTTACCAGGGAAAATGGGGGTGCTGCATCATACATGGGAGGAGACAGAGATACTGAGGAGGGGGGGACCCTTACCGATCGGCAGGTCTGGGGAGAGGGGGAGGCATCACTGGCAGGTGGGGGGAGGGCTAAGCAGGGAGAAGGGTACCGGAAGTGGAAATCACAGCAGAGAGAGTGAGGGAAGCCCTCAGCTCCCTTAAGACGGAGAAAGCACCGGGGCCGGATAAATTACATCCCAGAGTGTTGAAGGAACTTGCAGATGTCCTGGCAAATCCCTGGCAGAGCTTTTCACCATCTCTCTGAGGACAGGGTGGGTGCCCAAGACTGGAAGGTGGCACATATAGTGCCTATCCACAAGGGGGATCAAGGGAGGTGGCAGGGAACTACAGGCCTGTCAGCCTGACTCGTGGTGGCAAGGTGATGGAGGCATTGTCAAGGAGAGGCTAGGGGACCTGGATAAGTCAGGGTGCCTGGACAATAGACAGCATGGATTCATCCCAGGGAAATCGTGTCAGACAAACCTGGTGGAGTTCTATGACTGGGTGACAAGTGCCTTGAACCTGGGTAGACCAGTGGATGTCCTCTTTCTAGACTTCAGCAAGGCATTTGACTCTGTTCCTATGTGGGCCTGTTGGATAAGCTGGGAGAAATGGGGGTGGGGAACCAGATGATCAGATGGCTAGGCAATTGGCTCCAGGACTGGACCCAGAGGGTCGTAGTTGGTGGGATAGTCTCATCCCCAAGGAGGGTCATTAGTGGGGTCCCACAGGGATCAGTCCTTGGGCCCCTTCTGTTCAATGCCTATGCATCTGACATAAGGACAGGAATCAGGAGTGAGATGAGTCTCTTTGAGGATGACTCAAAACTGGGGGCGGTGGTGGATGGGGAGGAGGGGAGGGTGGCCCTACAGGGGGACCTGGAGGCTCTGGAAAGATGGTCTAGAAATTGGAAGCTGAGGTTCAATGCAGGGAAATGCAAGGTACTCCACCTGGGGGCCAGAAACCCAGGTCAAGTGTACACCCTGGGGATGCTACAAGTCTCGATGGCTGAGAGGGACCTGGGGTGGTGGTGGATGTCAAGATGAACAACTCTGAGACTTGTAGGAGGGCAGCAGCCTAGGCCAACAGGATGCTGGGATGCATCGCTAGGGGGATCACCTCCAGAAGGAGGGAAGTGATACTCCCTCTGTATAACTGCTTGGTGAGGCCGCACCTGGAGTACTGCGTGCAGTTTTGGAGGCCACACTTAAAGAGGGACATTAATCTCCTGGAGAGGGTCCAGAGGAGGGCAAACTAAATGATTTGGGGCTTACGGGACAGGACCTATGAGGAGAGGCTCAAAGAGCTAAATATGTACACATTGGAAGAGAGAAGGGACCGGGGACATGATAGAGGTCTTAGGTACATGAAGAGGGTAAATAGGGAGGAACAGTCGGGTGCTTTGAAGGAAGGAGGAAGGGGCCACTAGAGGGCATGGCTGGAAGCTGAGGGGAAGATTCAGGGAGAAAGGAGGAGGTGCTACTTCACTGAGAGGGTGGTGGAGCATGGAATGCACTGCCTAGGGGGCTGGTGGAGGCAGAGACAGTGGAGGGGTTCAAGAGGGGGTGGGACAGGTACAGGGGAAGGGTTCTGGAAGCAAAATCCAATGCAGCAAAAATATCCGGAACTGGGAAGGGAGAAGCCAGAGAAGGCTAGTGGGACAGCAAGGTCAGCATCCAGGTTGGGGACTGACCAAACGAGCAGACACGAAAGACCATTAGGCCTATTCTGCTGGCATTTTTGTATGTTAGTATGTTAGCATGTTAGCAGACTGTTATAACAATCATTCAGTGGAGATGCATGAGTAGCAGTAGATAAACAGATTACATAGTTTAGGCACACAGGCACCACATCAAGAGGACCAAAGCAGTTCAAACAATATACTACAGCTAAAGCAAATAGACATCAAGAGTCAAAGAGAAGCCCTGAGTGTTCACATGAAGGCTGATGCATATATACTAACTGAATCAAAGTACAGGAAAGTGAGAAAGGGCATATTTAAGCAATAAAGCATGCCATGGTGTGTGTCATGTAATAATTTCACTCCTGGGGTGGGTTGAAGCATGAGGCAAAGCTGAGTGCTTCCACCATCCCAGAGGAGACAATATTACAAGATAACATACACCCTGGAGTGCCTTATTACAATTATACAATGGCTTGTTGTTATATACAGAATAAAAAATAAATTTTAAAGGATGTTTTTGTTAGTGTGGAAAAATATTTCTTAAGAGAAAATGCAAGAAATGATCCAAATCCAAAGCTACAGTGATGTTATTGTGTAATAACATTGCTGTTTCAGTGGGTCAGCAGCCAGCTTCTTACATTTTTCTTTGCCATTGTATAATTAAAAATAATGCCACCATCTGTATTACAGTTACCTATATGTTTTGCATTTTATTCTATGCACTGTTATAGCAATCAACTCAACAGAACCAGGCCATCATATACATGAAGGTACTGTACCCTAACTGAAAACAGTGCTGAGACAACTGTATGTTGTGACAAGGTAGAAGATAAACACAATGTTGAGACAAGTTTTTGAAGACATTTGATGCGTTTCATTGTTTTTTTTTAGAAACTGATATACAGTTCACACACAAAATTCATATAATATAAAAGTGCCTATGCCCAAATGTCAATGTAAATTTGATACATTTCATTACAAGCTGTTCTGTTGAAGGAAGATATTACTATATAAGGTCTAAAAATGGGCATCAGGTAAATGTAAACTGGGGTAGGTGTGTTATTGAGGGTATTGCATAGTTTATCTTTTATTGCTGCTCCACTGGATCAGCAATATTTGCACAAGCTATGCCTTGTCCAGATTTTACAGCTCTGGCCTGGGTATGGTGATGTGGGTTTTACCCATACCCCACTGCATGTGGCTTAGTGGCATACTGTACAGATGGCTACAAAGTCTAAGCCATTGAAGGTTGAAGTTTCAGAAAACCATTATGCTAAAAATATCAAGACTCATTCCCTCCCTCACTCCCCAGTCACAATTAATCCTCTACCAAAGTCATGCTTAAATACTGGTGCCTCTACATCCATGCCACTAAGCCTTTAATGCCAACATGCTTCTTCTGCTGCTGTGACCAATTCAATGTGTGATCTGCTCAACCCTGGCTTTATAAATTAATTTAATTATTTTTAGAGGGGCTCCTGGTTGTGAGGTTGTGACCAATATCAAACAAACAACTGAAGTCCAGTGTGCCCCCCCAAACTGCCCAAACAGGCCTGTAATGGAGGTTTTTTCCATCTTTCATGTCCCAAATAGGGGCTCTTAGTTATCAAACTTTGGCCAAAATGTGAACATGCCAAACCACTACGTCAAAGTGGCCCCAATTGGTTTGGTCCTGCACTTTAAATAATGTAAAAAGTACCTTGCTGATCTGAGTTACAGTCCAGCTGTTTCATTCTCTGTTTGCAAAGACAATACTCCAGCTTCCTTGTCTCACATTTATAAAGTGCAGTCTGTTAGGTGTGGCTGGGAGCAAATCACTAGGAAAGTGATCACAGCTTTCTCCCAATCATAAACCAATGCAATGTGTGATCTGCTCAACCCTGGCTTTATAAATTTATTTAATTATTTTTAAAGATGCTTCTGGTTGTGATCAATATCAAACAAACAACTGAAGTCCAGTGTACCCTCCCCCCCCAGAACTGCCTGCCTGAGAATGAAGTTGGTATATTATTTGGAAAAATGCAAGGCTGGGTCTCTTATTATGCAGTGTCCAGCAAAGATGGTGTTGTCAAATGGCTTAATGAGGTGCCTATGGGAACTTGTCATGTAGAAAGTTCCAGGGACACAGTCATGAAAACTGGAATTACAGGTTCCAAGGAATAATTAACTCAGGAGGAATGTTAGAAAGTCAACCCCTCTATAAACTGAGCTAGGAAAAAAGTAAATAGGACACGAAAAAAAAACAGAATTTTGCTTCTAAAATGAGTTGCTAATTGCAACTGGTATTTTTAACATGTCCAAGTCAACTCCATTTCTCAAGCTTAAAAAGGAAAATACACTTCATCACAGACTGTATTTACCAAGTACTGTGCCCATTTTAGTATACAAACATTTAAGAAATACCTGAAAGCTATCTATTTTCCATAGAAGGTGAATCCTTAGTAGTTTCAGACACTTAGTCTTTCCCTTTGAGACACCAGGTGACTCTGATAATCATTTGTTCGAAGGATTTTTAAGTCAGTTTGAAGGCATTAAGTATTTTCTGTTCTCATACTCCTTAAAAAAATGCAGGGATTCCACAGACTTCTGGTGTTCCTAGATCCAGCTCCCAGATTAGTGAATCGTATTTCAACATAATAGCTCCACCTCATGCCCCTCCCACATGAATAAAAAAAGGTGGGCTGGATCTTTAGGAGCTTCTTGGGTGGAAGGGGGTTGGATCTTACTTCCCCCCCCAAAAAACAATGCTGCCTCCCACTACTCAGGTTCCAGTTCTTGTACCACCCATTTAAGAAAGAAAGTAGTACCCTGCAACCATTGAGTAACATGAAAGCATATTTATTTGATGGCAGAAAACATTTCTTGGAGGAGGGTAAGGCGGAGGAGACTATTTACACCATCAGTCAGTTCCACAGACAGAAAACATGACATCACTCCTTTTGTACATGCAAAACTCCTGTAGGCTCTGCCCACAGTCGTAAAAAGAGTAGGAAATGTTTTATTTAAAAAAATAATAATACAAACCAATTTAACATATACAAGTCATGTCATATTCCAAAGTGATATTTGAAAGTTCACAATAATATCTAATTCTAAACTCTCCCGTCTACCTGTGATAAAAACATTATTCTGTATGCTGATGATGCTGTGATTTTCTCTAAGAACTCTGACCCCCTCCTTCTTGGAGAAACAACTGCAGGAAAGTTTCATGCAAGTTGAGACCTGGTTTGTCTCACAGAAACTAGTGCTAAATTACAAAAAAACAAAAACTATGTTATTCTATGGCACCCATAACAAACATAGACACCAACAGCAGACTATCAAAAACAGCTCGGGTGTGACCCTGGACCAGATGCAGACTTTCAAATACCTTGGTGTAACCCTGGATCCTACTCTGTCCTCCTCCAGCCATATCAATTCAGTTGCAAAATCCATAAATGTCTATATAGGCCTTCTCTATAAACATAGACACTGCCTGACACCTGACACCCTTAAACTTACAATACACAGCTCTGTTGTCTCCATCATCGATTATGGGCTTGTTATCTATAGTGGTGGGTGAAGTGAAATCAATCTGCTCCGCGAAGTGATTCATGAAGCAAAGGCAGATTCACGGAGTGCTCCGCAACACAAAGCAGAGTACTTTGCGTTATAATGAGTAACGCAAAGTCCATTGAAAACAAAGACTTTGTGTTACTCCACCTCCCAGACCACCACTCCACTAATATCTTAAGGCAAAGTGCATTAAAAACAATGCTCTTCGCCTCACTTTGCCTGTTTTTATGCTCTGAAGGTGAATTTTGCAGTGATTCATGGGATTTCAGGTCTTATGGGCTCTATATTGATCTGCACAGCCTCAGTTCGGGGTAGTGTGTGTAGGAAGGAGTAGGAGACAGTGTGCTCTTATAGCTGTCTGTGATTGAAACCTTCTAAAAGCTGCTAAAAAAGCATTTTTGCATTTTTGGGGGGGCTCGAACTTTAGTTCTAGTGTAGGAAACCCTCCTGTGCTCATATCATCAAGCATTTTTGTTTTTGTGTGGATTTTGAATGTTAATGTACAACATTGAGTGTGTGTGTAGTGAAAGTGTGCTTTGGGGGAGGGGCGTATCTGTGGTGTAGGTAGATTTAAGTTGGAGAAATAGTTTTCTTTATTTTTTGGTTATATTTTTGTTATATAACTGTCTGTGATAATGTACACACAGCAATATTGTCAGTAATTGTTGAAATTTTCTTGCTGATTGTGTGTTGTGTGGATCTGGTGCAGCAGTTCGTAATTTCAGGTTGTTTACATTACAAGACATGGCATATTGCTGAACATTTGAATTTGCTATGCATTACTCATTCACCATTGTAAGCAAACTGTTCTTTGTGTGTGTGTGTGAGTGTGTGTGTGGTGTTGCGTGACATCAAATAATAAACCTTTTATTGTGCAAATGACTAGTGTAATTGCAGGTGCAGCAATGTGAACCTGCTATCCACTGCAGCTGCCTGATTTTGTACTGCGATCGTGGTATCTGTTCTTTGTTTTGCTGCTTGTACTGCCGTAAAAATCTGCAGTCAGTGCCCCCCCCCCACCCACACTGGCAAAAGAAATTTTTACCAGATTAGATTGTTTTTGTGACCTCATCAGCACTACTAGTTATTTAAGTTGTTTTCATTGCATGACAGACTAGTCTCTATCTGTCGCTGAAGCTGCAGTTGTTTTTTTGGCTTTACATCCAGCGTTCCCCCAATCAGAGAGTGAACGTATCAAAATCTAAATTTGGTTATAATATTGTTGTTGATCCCCCAAAATGCCTGCAAAGAGACGTGCACACAAAGCTGGTTGTCTCCATGGCAATGCTGGCAGTAAGATAGTCTGTGGGCGTGGTAGTACGCAGACACAGAAGTGCATTGCTGACGTGAGGAAAGGTATTTCTCCTGCAATGTTTTTTACAGCCCAATCAGTAGCTTCACTCATAGTTGGAGGAGATTATGTTTTCCCAGCCTGTGATGTTAGTGTTACTGGAGTTAGTGGTGGTGTAGTATTAGTATTGGTGTGTCAAGTTTGAATTCTGGCCAGTGTACCATATCCAAAAATATTGAGTGTGAAGCAGTGCAAGTGAGTGGCAGCATATATGATGTCATACTTCCCAGTAACATCCCAGTAACTGAACCTGAGGAGTCTGATAATCATGTCAACGATAGCATACAATGTGATATTCCATCCACCGTGGCGGTTAATGTTACGCATATTCCATGCAGTGATTCACAGTGTGATGAAAAAATACCAGGTGACAGTGGTGTAGATGATGATGATGATGAATGTGATGATGACGATGATGTTGCTGTTGTTGCAACATGAAGTCCACATACTAGCATCCAAGCAGAAGATGTGGATGTGTGTGACGTTGATGAATATGATGATGTAATTGACCCCAGTTGGGAACTGGAGGAAAAGAAATTCAAATTGGCTGTGTCTGAGTCTGTTTGCAGGAATCCACCCCCCCATAAAAAACTTGTGATTTATCAGTTTTAGTTGATGATGATGACCCAGTAATAAATATGATAGGTAGTCGTGGTGGTCAGTTGCAGTCCAGGTGTGCAGTTCCCGCAACATCACGTACCCCCCCTTACTTCAGTGCTTAAAATAACGGACTTAAATAAGCAACCTCATGGACATGTTAAAAGCAGAGCATCACAATCCCTTGTTTGGGATTTTTTTGTTCAAGATGCAAATGATGAGTCAGTTGCAATCTGCCAGGTTTGCCATGTGCGTGTGAGTTGAGGTAAAAAGGGGAGCAATCTGGGCACAGGAGGGCAGCATATGCATCTTAAGAATAGGCACTTGGCACTGTGGACCCAGCACAAGCTGGCAGCTAATACCACAGTGGGGCATTCACCCTCATCACCGGCAACCATAGCGAGCATGTTATCCCCTTCCATGACTGTTAAGTCCAGTAGTAAATTAAACGTGTGCAGTAGTGCGGTAATAAGAGCAGAGGATTACTACAGGCATGATGAGGTGGAGGACCATAATGACTTTAAAATGTTGTCCAGTGCTGGTGAGAGTAGCAGATTTGGTGGTGGTGGCGAATGCAGTATGTCTAGTGCAAGTGGTACATCAACCCTGGTTGCAAATCTGGCAAAATAACTGCATTTCTTGGTTTGTCATCATCACCTGTGCAACCATCTTCATCAAACGTCCACACTCCACCCCCTGCCAATGCCATTCATCACAGAGCACAACCATTTGTGATCACACCCCATGCAAAACGTTTTAAGTCAGCCCACATTACAGAGTGTTTTTGCTCATAAGCTGAAGTACCCCCCCCCAATCATACAGTGTCATGTGAACTTAATGCTGCTGTAGTGGAAATGCTGGCAACTGATCTTTTGGCCTTCTCCTTTGTGGAGAATTCTGGGTTCCAGTGGTTTGCTGCACGTGCCTGTCCAAAATGGAAAGTGCCATCAAGGACATACTTTTCTACCCGTGCTGTCCCCGAGTTTTTCCGCACTGTGTCCGACCCAGTAAGACATGCCCTTCAACATTCCTCCTCTCCATTCATCTATTTAAGTGTGGATATGTGGACAAGTGGCAAAATAGCGGGGAGTTCATATTTATGTATAACTGCACACTGGGCGCAGCTGCCGGGGGTTGTTTGTGATGCTGGTAGTGTGAATAATCAGTGCAGTAAGGTAGAATGTCGCGGTAGCAATCTTCCAGGAATTCGACAGCATGCAACCATTGCTATGCGCAATGTGACTTGTTCACACACTGGTGAGAACATGTTGGATGTGGTACTGACTGAAATTGACAAATGGCTAAACCCTCTGTCTCTGAGAGCTGCGTTCATAGCAAGTGACAATGGGTCAAATGTGGTGAAATGCATCATGAATGATGTTTTTTTTCCGTGTTCCATGCATGGCCCACTGTTTAAATCTTGTGGTGCAGGAGTTTCTGAAGCACCCTGATGTAAAGGAAATGCTGACCATTGCACAACATATCTGCTCTCACTTTTCAAGATCTGGAAAGGCCCGTGACCAACTGCGGCAGTTGCAGGTACAAAACAGCCTGCCTCAGCACCGCTTGAAGCTGGAAGTTGTCACCTGATGGAACTCTACTTTATACATGGCAGAGCGGTTGTATGAATAAGACAAAGCCATCTCAGAATATCTTGTGATGCACACTAGCCACAACAGTTCCAGGGCCTCCATGTCTATGACGACTGAAAAGTGGCACCTCATGGACTCTGTAATAACAATTTTGCAGCCTTTTGAACATGCCACACGGGCAGTGAGTGACAAGTCTGCCTCCATTAACCTATCAATTCCACTGCTGTGGGTGCTGAGGCAGACATTGGTGAATGTACAGCATAGCCTTGATGTTGCCAGAGATGGTGGTAGCAGTACGTTGCTGCAACACATGCTGACAGTATCCGACCAGAATCGTCACATTGTGAGCATTCAGCGTAGTGACAACTTTGCCATAGCAACAATGCTGGACCCATGATACAAACGTGGAATTGCATCAGTACTGGAGGGAAGGCCTGAACAGGTAAAAAAATATCAGTGGTCAACTGGTGCACTTGGTTCATGGGGCACAGAAGTCACGTGCCAAGGTCAGCAAACTTCAGCAGCATAATCTGGCTAAAGGTGTACCTGTAGAACTATCAAGCATATCCTGCAAGGGGAAGAGGACGGCAGTTCGAGGTGGTCTGTCATCCAAAGTGGCTGGTATCAACCCACTTTAGGAGGCTTTGTCCCAAGTGGGTATTTGTGAAATAAATGATTCGGGAGAACAGGATGAAGCATCAACAACTGGACTTAGTGTGACTCAGAGAATGGTTGCATCATATTTGTCTGAAAACAGGCATCTGACAATAAATGAAGATCCTCTTTTATACTGAAGTGGAAAAGTCAGTGAATGGCCAGAGCTGACTGCAGTGGCACTAAAGTACCTCACATGCCCACCCTCCACTGTAAGTGTTGAGAGTGCATTCAGCTCAGCAGGTGCAATAGTCAGGGATCGTCAGACAAACCTGTCTCCTGCAAATGTTAGTTTGCTTAACATTCTTTAAAATGAATGAGAGGCACATACCAGCTCAAGACTGCAACCTCGGTATTCATACCCCGGCCTAGTCATGGTGGTTTTGGTGATGTGGATATGGACCATCCTGGTGGCACTGGCTGCCAGAAATGGCCCACCACTAACGTAGATGATGACACAATGGAGAAAGAATTTCCCAGTGGTCAGACTTCAGACATAGATGACTATGAGGGAAGCTTTCTTTATAAGGATGATGATGTGGTTAATGTTGGCAGGTTTTAACTGAAGTTGTTAAAAAGCGGTGTGTCATGCCGGACCACTACCACCGGGACTGATGTTAGCCATTGCCACCACTGAACATGAGTTTGAATGCCCCCCCTAGACTACCACCACACCACCACCGGGACTGATGTTAGCCACTGCAACCACTGAGCATGAGTCTGTCTGCCCCCCCCGGACCACCACCACCAGGACTGATGTTAGCCACTACCACCACTGAACATGAGTCTGTCTGCCCCCCCGGGCCACTACCTCCAGGACTAATGTTAGCCATTGCCACCACTGAGCAGGAGTCTGTCTGACCCCCGGCCCACCACCACCAGGACTGATGTTAGCCAGTGTCACCACTGAGCATGAATCTGTCTGCCCCCCGGACCATCTCCACCACCACCGGGACTGATGTTAGCCACTGCTACCACTGAGCATGAGTCTGTCTGCCCCCCACACTACCACCACCACCAGGACTGATGTTAGCCACTGTCTCCACTGAGCATGAGTATATCTGGACCACCACATCCATCAGCCACAGACACAAAGCTTCTTCATATTTAAACCATAACATGAGTATGTGTACTAATGTTTGTTATGCTATTTCACTTCCTTTAATTGTATGTTTTGTTTTCTGCAGCTTTTCATAGCCGCAATGGTCAAACACATATGGTGCACTTATTTTGTTTTTTTTTTACAGGTTAACAAAAAATGTCTCCTTCACTGAAACGCGGTGGAAATGGTACAGCAGCTGTACCGTACAAAGGAACCTATGGAATATTCATTTGAAATCCATTCTGGTAAGTATGAAGATTTTATTTCAACCGTTCCATTGTTTTGGAAAGACTGCAGCAAATATTGCACACAGGTTGTGTTAGTTGACAAGATGTGGGTTTGAAATGTAACTTGACTTGAGACTGAGAACCAGGGAGGGACAAATAACAATTAAGTTGTAAGAAGTCATTCATTTCTTTTTTTAGGAAACTTCCAGATGCTTTGTTTTTCTGTCAAAGTGGCCTTTATTAGATGACCGTGACCATCATTAACAACTGGCTCTAGAAGGATGCAGATGATATCTGCTGAAGAAGTAACAAAATAAGAAACTATTACAGACAAACCTGCAAATATGCTCCCCCTCACCCCCCAAAAAGTAATACTTACCTTCATGTGTTTGAGAGTTATCCATTTCTAATTTGAACGCAAAAAATTCTCATTGAGCACTGGAATGTGCACACCAACAGTTTCTGTGACCTGCGATGCAGAACAATACCATGAGTACATGTCCATGTCAACCCCCCTCCTCACCTACAAAATACACAGACATATATCTATATATACCTACTCACCAAGGCTACTATTAGTGTACAGACAAAGGGCACCCTTCCATCCAGTTGAGATGATCACATTGCATTTGCTCAAATCACCTCGTAGAACACATTGGACCAGCAACAGTACACTCACGGTCATTTTATTCTGGGGGACTTTGTATATGCTGAAACACTCTCGTTTCACTGTGTTACCACTTGTCAATTTTCTGCACACAATGAGGATGCATTTTGGGCATGCAGAAAAATCTGGGGACTCCGTGCCACCACTGCGTGCATGACTGAGTGCAACATTAAATCTGGGGGACTTTGTATGTGCTGAAACACTTTCATTTCACTCTGTTACCACTTGTCAATTTTCTGCACACAAGGAGGATGCATTTTGGGCATGCAGAAAAAATCTGGGGACTCTGTGCCACCACTGTGTGCATGACTGAGTGCACCATTAATTCTGGGGGACTTTGTATGTGCTAAAACACTCTCATTTCACTGTGTTACCACTTGTCAATTTTCTGCACACAAGGCATGACTGAGTGCGCCATTAATTCTGGGAATACATTTTGTGTGGTGCGTGATTGTGAGCTTATGATGTCATACTGACATTATCAAAGCAGCATTGCAAGAATGTCGTGACAATTTTGAACTGTACTTTTTATGCTACTTTATATTGCCACAGTCACTACTTACCCCCGAGTCGTGACTTGAATGATACACTTCTTTTCATTATTTCTGTCTGCTTTACTTAGTTGACTACTTTTTTTATGTATGAAAAAAAATTAGCATGCCTTTCAATATTGTTCTGACCAGGTCTGTATTTATTTGCAGCTGCTTTTCTATAAACATTGTTCCGTGGTGTCTTAAATCACTGCTTGCTGCATAACTGTTAATTTACAACAGAAGTGATATATAACAACTAATTGATGTGATGGAGAAAAGCAGACGAAAACATGAACAAAGACCTGGTCAGCACCAATTTAAAAGGAATGCTCCTTTCATTATTTCACACATGAAAAAAGGTAGTACAGCAGACTCAACTACTGGAAATTCTCGTATCATTCCAGTCAGGATGTAAGTAAAGGAAGTTGTAACATAGCATTAAAAAATGTAGGTCAGAGTTCTCAACAGATTGTTACGCTGTTGCTTTACAGAGATTTGCCACGTTACATAGTCATGGTGATGCACATAACTTAATATGTGGGCACCTTACTTTTAGGGGAATATTTCTTTCTCCACATAGTACAATACATTTCTGAGAAAAACGCCCGCAATTTCATTACAGTGTGTCACATGATGGAGGAATTCCCATTGAGAAAAGCCACCCACTTTCTGCCCTACTTTCTCAGCATCATTAGGACGTGACGCCAGGGGGAGAGCAGGTGCGTGCTCCACTATGGTGTATGTCCGGAAGCCATCCCAATGTTTCGTTATGTTATAAGGTTCACTTTGTGGTGAAATGTGAGAACATTTCCACTAACAAGGCTCTTCTTACTGGAAATGTACCCACACGTTTCACCACAAACTGACCATTATAACATAAAGAAACATTCAGAAAGCTGCCAGACAATTGGACATTCACTGTAATGGAGCACGCACCTGCGCTGTCCCTGGCATCACGTTTTAACAATGCTGAGAAAGGGTGGCAGAATGTGGGCAGCTTTTCTGAATGGGAATTCCTCCATCACGTGACACACTGTAATGAAATTATGGGTGGTTTTCACACAAATGCATTACACTTTGTGAGAAAGATTCCTGGAAGGAAAATGTGCATTATTAAACAACAACAACAAAAAAAATACAAAACAGTACAGCACAGTAGTGGGGTGGGGGGTGGGGTCCAGAAAACAATCCCTTAATGTGGCAGGGGGATGTCATGGTGGTCCAGCAGCAGGTGCAGCATTGTGAGTATTTGCTGCTGCTGCTGTTGTTGGATTGTGTTGACCTGCTGCTGCACAGCACCTACCCTCTCATTATTCTCCTCCAGGGCCACCCACACCAGGGCAATGTCGACCTCTGTTGCAGGGACTGTGGCGGGGTTGACTGCAGGTGGAAACCCAGGTAGTGGTGGTGAAGAGGGTGGTGCTGGTGGCTGTGGTGTTGGTGGTGGTGGTGTAGCTGCTGTACTGACCCTCCTCCTGCTGTTGCAGTGGTGAGGCACAACTTCAACCCCAGCAGCACCCTCGGCCACTGCCATAGAAGGGCCAGCAGGTGGACACCTGGCCCCTTCCATGGCAGCCTGCCACTCTGCCTTGTGGTGGTTCAACATTTGGGTGCGCTGGCCACCGGTCCCCAAATGTGTCCCCTGGGGGCCATGGTGCACCAACACACCACACAGATGGCACACCATGACTGTGCTGTCTCCCCCCACAGAATTAAAAAACTCCCACACTGGGTAGATGCAGGGGGGGACCAGATTCAGTCCTAACACCACCTATGTTTTCCTGGGGCACCTCCTGTGGCTATGGAGGTGGTGGAGGGGGTGCTACTGGAGCCCTTACAGCTGCTACCGGTGGTGGTGGTGGTGGCAGAGTAGGTGGATGCTCAGCAGCCACCGGTGGCACTGCAGCTGCTGCTGCTGTTGCTTCCATAGTGAGGGAAGCAACACTCAAGAGTCAGGAGCAGTCCAGTAACACATGACCACCCGCACGTGTGCGCATGCTCTTCCTCTGACCATGCCCACGGGCCAGCGACTCTTCTTCTCCAGGGTTCATCCTTCACACACAAGTCCCCAATCCCGACTATAAAAAAGCACAACCACAGTTGACGCCTAGCCTTCACCCAGTGGCCGGACTCACTCTCACACTCCCAGACACAAACACACAATGACACACACAGTCACACACACACAAAACAAAACAAAACTTATAAAAAAAAATTCACTACCAAAAAAAATCACAAAAACAATACAAAAACTAAACAAAGATATAGCTTTTAAAAAAGCTGTTGTTTTCAGACACAAAGGCAATAAAGCACTTTCTGACAGTGACACAAAACTGCTCTCCTCTCCACAAAGCCTTCTCCCTCTACAGATGCAAAAGGAGAAAGTGAAACTGCTTCTCTGACTCACTTCCTTTCTGCCTGTCCAAAGCATATGACTTACAGTACTGTAAGCCATGTGATGTGTGAGGGCTGCCTATTTACTTGTCACTTAGCCTTGCCGCATTAAGGCACAAGGACAATGTGAAGTAATATCGAGACAAGTGGGCACTTTGTGCCCACTTCGTGTTGTGCTCCACCAAAGCGAAGTGGCCACTTCACATTCACTTCGCCAGTGGACTAAAAATTTGCTGCATCTCTAGTTATTTACAGAGCAGTCACAGCTACAGCACTTCGGCGAATCATTACAGTGCTGAATAGGGCCTGCACACTCCTTACTGGTGCTGCATATCTGCGACTTCTACGAACAGTCAAACTGGCTGCAACTTCAGGGAAGGATTACTTTCCAAACCTGCCCACTAGCAAAAAAGTCATTGATGGGACTCATGCCCCATGGGGTTCAGTCTCTCTTAAGCCCAGCCAACCACTCCCATTACACAAGATGCTCTGACAACTATTCTCTATCTGTTTCCCACTATCGCACTGCCCAAGGCCAGTGGTCTTTTGCAGGTAGAGCCCCTAAGATGTTTAACTCCCTGAGCAGTGAACTCACCAACTTAGGCACCCTCTGCTCTTTCAGACACAAGCTACTTCAAATGCTTGTGTCCAGAGCCACCTGTGACTGTTTCTCCTAACCTTCCTGGCAGTCACTTCTGTTCTTTGCACCTCTCTACTATCCCCACCTCTGCCTGCCACCACCCTCCCCCCTTCTATACCCCTGCCTCTCTCCCTAGCCCTGGTTCACCACCTTCCTCTCTTACCCTCCTTCAACTCCCTTCCCATCCCATCTCCCTTTTCTAATCTGTTCACCCCACCCACTGTTGCACAAGTTCTCCGATCCTTGCCTCCCACCCACCTCGCCTTCTACCTTCCTCCCAGTTACCCCTGTACTCCCACTCTCTCTCTTCCCACATTCCCACGCTAACTGGCAGCAACTCAGTTTTTACACTCCACCTTTTCCTTTGACAGTGCCCTTCTGGCAGCTTTAAATGATACCTAAACAACATTTCAACAACAAACTATTCCAAAATATGACTCTGTAGGTGACTAAAGGAAAGGCTGCTGTATTCATTTATGCTAAAACTACATTTATATAATTTACCTAAATGTGGTTCCAGAGCATTTGAAAATTGTAAAATCAGCCTTCTAATTAAAAAAAAAACTGCCTTACCTGCTTCCTAAAATGGCCGCCAAATGTGTTAAGTGATGACATCATTGCAGCCAAAGTCAGAGAGAGATATATGGCTCTCTATAGTGCTAACTAGACTTTTTTCCCTTTGTATGGAACTGTTTCACCCAAATGGCCAAAACCATGTGCATTATTTTGTATATTACACATGTTAGGCTATGGTTCTGTTCATTTTGTTTACTTTAACATGCTGAAATTGTGTTTTAATCCAGTGACTTTCTCTGTGGCAAACCACAGTGCAGTACAAATCTTGAATAACCTGGTGATCTAGTGGTTATGGTGGATCCAGGATGCTACAATGGGGGTGCTGGGGTGGTGTGCATACTTAATATACACTTTTTAATATTTTTATTAAACCTTCATATTTTCTACTATTATTCTTTTCTAGTACGTTTTTGACAGAACCTACAAATGTAATCCATAGTTTGAATGTAAACATTTGCACAATCAATAAATCAGACTTCTTCAACAAAGTGAAATGCAGCAGCAGCAAGCAAGTATGTTACAATGTGTGTGTGTGGGGGGGGGGATGCAGCCATACCCTTCACCACCCCCTAGAGCCACCACTTTTTTGTAGCAAAGTTCTTCTGCAGTCCAATGTTAGAGTTCATACTTTCTCAAAAATCAAATATATGCTTGTCTTGTCTTTTTTTTTCATTGGAAATAATAATAATAATAATAATAAGAAGAAGAATCAGCATTTATATAGCACTTTACATACACACTGTATCCCAAAGTGCTTTACAAGCAATACTAGACTGGCAGTGAAGTGACTGTATTGTAATGTTAGCCATTTCATTCATTAATATCCACACACAGCCTTGAACAATTGCATAAACTGGTTTTATGGGAAGGGGAATGTTGGCCAGGACAATGGGGTCAGGTAGTGATCATGCTGCTGGCAGCCCCTTATCTTATCTAAAATCTTATTTAGCTCAGTAATCTGCTCATATTTATCTCCTTCTGTCTTCCCCTTACCTGAATATAGTAGTACCTTGCAAAAGTGGCCTTTTCAGCCCCCCTCTGGTATTTACTCATTCATCACTACTACTCCTCACAACAAAAACTGGTGAGCTTGTCACCCTTCTGCACCATGAATGCAAGTAGTACAGTCCCTGTTATTTTTTTACATATCAAATATAAACATATCTTTCCAGTAAGTCAGGCTGATGTCAGCAGGGAACAAGGGGGATGATGGGCTTTCCTATCCTTGAAAGATCTAGGCTACCTTTGATTAGTCACTATTAAATGATGGGTGTGCGCATCATTATGCACGTAATTTAATAGTGCCTAATCATAGGTGGCTTAGATCTTACATGGCTAGGAAAGCCTATTTTTCCACTTGTGCCATGATGCTATCTTCTTGGCTTACCAGAAGATCATGTTTATTATTAATATGTAAAAATAACACGGGAGACTGTACTAACCACATTCATGATGCGAAAGGGTAGTGAGCTCACCAGTTTTTGGTGTGGGGAGCAGGAGAGAAGAATGAATGCCAGAGAGGGACTGAAGAGGCCATTCCAGCAGATACAGCTATATTCAGGATAGTTGAAGGCAGGAAGGAGGATGTTGAGCAGATCACTGGGAGATCTGAAATGTGGGGCTGCCAGCATCTTGATCACTAGCTGACTGTGGATGAGAGCAGCCAGCGATGACAAATGTTCAGAGTGGCAGGGATGCAACTGCACTGTTACTTGAATTCAGTGTATACAGATTATTCTCTGGTGGGGGGGGTTGTTGACATTTGTTAGGACAGTATTGAGGGAGATGTGTATAGCTCATTCAGGATTTGGAAGGGTGGTAGTCAGCCATCTCGCATTGTGGAGTAGAGCAAAGAACAGTACCAGAGAAGAATTGTTGGGAACTGTCCTGCGTGGTTCTGCAGATCACAGGTGAAGGAGTAAACTGACACTGGAAGTTGAGTGGATTTGCTCAAGGTATTAGAGAATGCACGACCATGGAATCCTTTAAGAGGGATTTTAAGACTTTTTTGTGGAGCAAGACTTTCGTGGATTGATACTGCTGTGAATTCTGATTTTATATGTATATTTTGATTTTATGATTCATCTGTACAGCGCCTTGGTGCTTGAAAGGTGCTAAATAAATAAAGTTTTATTTATTATTTATTTATTATTATTATTTATTATTTATTTATTATTTATTATTATTATTTATTTATTTATATTATTATTAGTATGTCACTCCTGCTAATAATATTGTTATCCATTGTAAGTGCAGCCCTTATGAGGGTATGAACAGCAGGTTTTTCTGGTGGGTCATGATGCTTATTGCTTGGCCCTCCAGGAAGACTTAGTAGTTGATTAATGAGGCGGGGAAAAAAACACAACAGGGGAACTTTACATACTACCCGCACTGTGCAGAAGGGTGGTGATCCACTCAATGTTTACTGTGGGAGCAGAAGTCAGACACTGAGAATGTGGATGGGAGAGTGATTTGGGAAGCATTTTTTAACAGTGCCAGCTGATGATGCGTATCGGTATAGGTGTGCGTAACTCTCTGAGGTACAAGATTACAATCTGAGGTGTGATAAGCAAGCAATAGAGAACAACGAGGTGTGGGTTATCTCCTGATAAGAGCACACCCAGGTGTGTTGTTAGGCACGAGGTGCTTGCACTGAGTGCCTTATGCACCTGGGCGTGCTGTTATCAGGACATAACCCACACCTCAGAGTGTCTTATTGTGCTTATGAAATGGGCCCACAAGTAAAGAAGTTAATTTAAAAAGATAAAAAAGTGTACATAAAAAGGGGGCTTATAAAATTGGATTATATCAGTAGAAAAGAGAAAAAATAGTCCATTTTTATAGAAGGCATGTGTGTGTCTGTGTCTAGGTAGTACCCACTGACTGTGTGGGCTGTAGCACCCAAGTATTGAAAAGCATGTTTTTTTCTTTTCTTTTTATTTTAAAGGACCGTGTCCAATGTTGAACTTATAGAGCAAAACAGCAGGTTTAAAATGCCTTAAGAGAATTGGTGCACCAGTCGCTAACAAAAACACAGCCTCACACAGCTCATAGCGGGGAAAAGACACTTCTAGTCTGGTGGCACTGCTCACATGTAAAAGCTGACCACAGGCACAAATGCAGTTCCTCACAAAACAGTATGGAATCTTCCATATTTTAAAGTGTAACCTCTGCTGTTATTTAACCCGGACCACAACTTACTGAGCAAAGCAGCAGGTTTAAAATGCCGTAACAGAATCGGTGCATCTGCCGTCTTTCACGAGTCTCCGATACACAAAAAAAATCCTCCCTTCTCCGACTTCACTGTACTTTAGAAGTGAGCTGCAACAACTGAGAGAACCATAGAAAACACTGCAGCACATTACTATAATACCAAACTCCAATACGGTTATTTTCTTTAAAAATGGGCTGGCTGACCATGTATACCCTCTACTGAAATTTGTATTCCAACTACTTGCCTGCTAATCTCACACAAATTGTACTTCTATTCTTTGTATACTGACATGGAACCTTTGTAAAAGAGCCATTGGCTCAAAAGTATTTATCTGAAATTCTAATAAATAAAATAAACTAAAGTGTCATTCATTATTTCTTTATACATCAACTTTGTGAACTCAAGTTATTGATTTCCATAGAGTTTGACATTTACAACAGGGCAACACATCTTTTTCTTGAAAGTAAACATGCAATACAGATAAAGAAATTATTTTCTCTAATTCTAAATGAGGCGTTTGCTTTTTTTGTAATACCAGCTGGCATCTTATTTTAAAAAGAGTAGGGGAAGTTTTATTGACAAGGCAACCAAGCAAATACAAACAATTGTACAAAAATACATCCTCATAAGGGAAAAGCAAGAAAGAAAACAAACATGAACTAATACAGCACTGTGCCAAAATACAAGAAAAAGAAAAGGCAAACTAAAACAAAACACAAAAAAATATGAAGCAATAACAAATAATGAACACAGTACTGGACAACAAACAATGTGAAAGCAAAATCAAAGAAATGAGATACAAGAGTCCCAAAAGCCGTAGAACTCCCTGGTCGGACAAAATCACTTATACAAACATACAAAATTTGCCAGGAGAAACAGGCCATGTGGTCTATCAATTCTGCTCGAATGTGCAGCTAGTATGCTTATCTTGCAGCTGCCTCTCCTCCCTTCACAATAACCCCTCCATGCTATCCCATCCCGTTTTGAATCCCCCCACTGTCTTACAGGATACAACCTCCTCTGGCAGAGAATTACATTCTACCACAATGAAAAATAAAAAAGTGTCTTCTCATTTCCTTCCTATACCTTTCCCCTCCAATCTAAGACCATGACCTCTCGTGTCCCTCCCTCTCCTTAACTTAAATATCCCTTCTGTACATGTCTTGTTAATCCCCTTTAAGTACTTGACAGTCTCAATTATATCCCCCCAATCTCTCCTCTCCTCCAGGGAGTATGTATTCAACTCATACAGCTTCTCCTCATATGGCGTTTCCCCCAGTCCCTGGATCACCCTAGTTGCTTTGCACTGTGCCCCTTCCAGTAGTCTGATATCCTTCTTTAGATATGGGTGCCATTACTGCATTCAGTATTCCAGGTGTGGCTTGACCAGTGACCTGTAGAGAGCCAGGATCACTTCTCTGTTCCTGGAGAAGATTCCTCTTGCAACACACCCCAGCATCCTGTTGGCCTTTGCTGCTGTTCTCCTGCACTGACCCGAGTTGTTCATTTTCCCAGTTACAACCACCCCTAGGTTCTTTTCCTCCTCTGTGGGACCTAGCTGTACTCTATCCAGCTGATAGCTCCTCCCTGGGTTCTTCACTCCAAAGTGCATCACCTTGCACTTTTTAGGATTGAACCCCAGCTGCCACTCTTCTGACCATGCCTCCAGTTTAGTCAGGTCATTCTGCAGTCCCTGCCATCCCTCTATGTCACTCACCACTGCCCCCAGCCTGGTATCATCAGTGACGAGGCTGATCTTAATCCTGATGCCATGCGAGATGTCCACTATGAATATCCCTAAAATCATCTGCCCCAGTACTGATCCCTGAAGCACCCCACTTGTCATTGCCCTTGGAGACAAGAGCTCCTCCCACCACCACCTTCTGCTGTCTTTCCTGTAGCCAGTGTTTGATCCAGTTAACCATTTTAGTCCCAACTCCCACATACCTCAATTTCCCCCCCTACCTCCCATGTAGCACTGAATCCAAGGCCTTGCTGAAGTCCAAAAATATGACATCCACCGCATGATCTTTGTCCAAGTCCCAATCATAATACTCAACTAGGTTAGTCTGACAGGATCTTCCTGACACAACCTCTGTTGATGACTGTCCTGGAGTCCATTATCCTCCAGAAATGTCACCAGCCTCTCCTTCAGGATTGTCTCCATCAGCTTCCCCATGATGGATGTCAGGCTTACAGGTCTGTAATTGCCTGGTTCATCCTCAGAGCCACCTTTATGGAGGTGCACCACGTTGGCCATCCTCCAGTCTTGTGGCACACACCCTGTGTCCAGTGAGGTGTTAAATAAGTCCACCAGTGGCCCAGCCAATACCTCCAAGTTCCCTCAGCACCCTGAGATGTATGCTGTCTGGACATGGTACTTTATCCACCCTAAGAGCCCTTAGACCCTCCAGTACCATGTCCTCAGTGATTACCCTGTCTGTCACCCCTCCCCCTCTTGCACACCCTCCCCAACCCCTGTGGTAGCTGTGCACCCTTCTCCCTTGTGAATATGGAACAGAAGTACTCATTTAGTGTTTCTGCCTGTTCTGCTCCTTTCTCTGCCCCCCCCCATCCTTCTTGATCCTCGCTATCTGGTCCTTGCAATTCCTTCTTTCCCTTATGTATCAGAAGTCCTTTTCCCCCATTTTTGATTCCCTGAGCCAGCCACCATTCCCTGGAGGATTTAGCCACTCTAACACCCTTGGTAACTTCCCTGGATTTCTTTACATACTCCTCCCTATCCTCCCTCCTCCCAGATTTCTTGTATCTACTGAATGCTACTCTTTTTGCCCTCACCTTATCTAAAACTTCCCTACTCATCCAACTTGGCTTCTTAGCGCTTCCCTTCTTGCTCTGCTACTTGGTACAGGTCCCAGTAGCCTGACAAGTCCCAGTTTGATTTTTTTCCATTTCTGGTTCGCATCCCAGTGTGATTGAATTCCTGTTATGTACTCCGCTAAGATTTCATCCTTCTTTCCGAAGTCAGCCTTTCTGAAGTCAACCACCCTGGTCCCTGTACCCACTGCCTCCCTGCCCATGTTGAGCATGAACCACACAGATTTGTGGTCACTCACTGTCAGTGGGTTTGCCACCCCCACCTCCCTTACAGCCTCCCCATTGGATAGAACTAAATCCAGCATATTACCCAATCTAGTCAGCTCGGTAATCAGTTATGCTAGGAAGTTGCCCTGGAATGCTTCCAGAAGTATCTGTTCCTTGGCACTTGATGTGATTGGGGTACTCCAATTGACTCCTGGCAGGTTGAAGTCCCCCACAATCACTGTATTACCCTTCCTGCACTCCTTCCTAATTTGATCTACTAACTCCCTATCCAAGTCCTCCTCATGAGCCGGTGGCCTGTATACCACCCACATCCTGACAGTCCTATTTCTCATGCCCTGAAACTGCATCCACAAGGCCTCAGTTCTACCCTCCTCCCCCCTCCTCCCTTGCACACCTAATCCCCTCCCTCATGTAAATCACCACCCATACCCCATCCTTCCTGAAGATCCTATGCCCAGGGATAATTAGGTCCTAGTCCTGGTATTGGATGGCCCATGTCTCGGTGAGGGCTGCTACCCTCCCAATAGAGCCTGAAGTTCTGCAGTTTTGTTTCCTAGGCTTCTAGCATTCAAGGAGACAACCTTCCAAGTTGATCTCCTTATTTCCTTACCCCTTGTCCCATGGACTCCCACCCTTCTTCACCCCCTCCATCGACCCCATTCTGGATCTATCCCTGTTGGTATGGGGGTAGGCTCCTTTGGCTCCCCCCTTCAGAGACCTCTCCCTCCAGGTGCCCACTCACTAACCCCCCCTGCCTAATTTAAACTAACGTTTGTCTCTATGTACCCCTCTATCCCCTGCTTTAACACCCTCTGCCCCTCCCTGCTCAAGTGTGATCTGTCCCCTGAGAACAGATCACTATTGTCCCAAACCCCAACCCAGCCCCCCACTATCCCATACTCCTTGGATCAACACCATACCCTCAGCCAGGTGTTGAACTATTCTATCTTACCCTTCCTTGCTGTAATTATCTCTGTCAAAGACCTTGTAGAATTCCAACTAAATATTCACAAACAGTTCTTGATGGGAAACCAGCTTCTGTTTGAGGATCCAAGAGCATCATGTTTGTCAAAGATAATATTTACATAAAGCCATCAAAATTTGCAATGTGGAAAAGGTATACAAAGTCCACACCAGGGGGAAAAATGCCCAATATCAATTACTGATATGTAAGGGAAAGAAAATGAGGGTTGCTCCATTGAGCAGCAGCAGCATAAGACTAAAACTGTTAAGCATAAGGACAATAAAAAAAGTGTTCTTGGGTTTCCAGCATAGAGCCACAACCAATCCTGAGGCAATAACAGTCCACTAAAGGCTTATACTTATGATTTTATGAACTCCCAACTTATTATGACAGTTCAGCCAAACCAGGTCCCAGACACAGGGGGGCAGTTGAGGGTTATTAAGGTGTCCAAGAACAGCATTCAAGGCTGACACTGGACAATGTGGAAACTGAACATAAGGGTAGAAGTGTTCCATCATAATAAAATGATAGCACGACTACCTAGTAGCCGTCAATAAAAAAAATCATAAGAAAGCTTCCATTTTTGTATCTTCTGGAACATAGTCAGGAAAAATTAGAGGCTTACAGATGAACTGGAGACCAGTGGATTGCCATTCAGGGAGATGCACAGCTAACCATGCCCAGACAGCAGGAAATCAAGGAGATGATGTTTGCCATAGAACAGGTGACACATTAATAGAAAAAAATACTAAAGAAAAACACAGTAGGATTTAACATGTCATGCTCACCCTTTTGTTTCAGCCTATACATAATGTCCCTCCTAACATGTTGATCCTACTACCCCAAACTACCTAAAAGAACACACTGTAAAGTCTGAGCTCAAGATGGGGGGGGGGCATAGCTGACAAATAACAGGACTGACACCAGAAAAGTCTTAATCAACAAAATCCTGTTTAACTTAAAAATGATGAGCTTCCGTTCCATCTATGCACCTGAATCAGAGCTTTCTGTATACAAGCCTCCCAATTAAGAATGGCCATAACTGAAGCACCACACAGAATACCCAGAATTTTGATGTCAGAAGCCAAAACAGGAAAAGAAGCAATATGCGGAGGGGGAAGTTCTGCTCCACCCAATGGAAATCCCCTATTCTTGCCATAATTAATAATAGAGGAGGGCAAATCTGAGTAAGCATCCAATAATCAACGCAAGGCCAAGCCTTCAGTCACAGAGCTATAAAAGACAATAACATCATCTGCATAAACCAAAACCTTCAACGAATCCTCCTGAGGAGTCAGGTGCAGTCCCTGGATGGAAATGCAGCCATGAATGTTCCGCAAGAGAGGGTACAAACAAAAAACATACAAGAGAGGACTGAGGACAACCTTGATGGATCCCTTACCACAAAGTACAAGAGGAGCCAAACCATCCATTAATTAAGGGCAAACCAAAGCTTGATTATATAGGCTATGAAGCCAACTCACAAACAAAGAAGGCATGCCAAAAAAAAAATGCAAAACCTGGAAAAGATATTTGTGAGAGACCCTGTCAGAGGCCTTCTCCTGGTCCATGCTAAGCACAAATCCATCCAACCTGTGCTCCGCTCTACATAAAAAAGTTCCCTCAGGGTGAGAATGTAATCCTCTATCCTATGTGGTATAGAGCATGTTTGAAATGGGCTAATCAAAAATGTAGCAACCCTTTGCAAGCAAGTAGCAAGAATCTTGGTGAGGATCTTGTAGTCCGCACTCAGAAGATTCAAAGGTCTCCAGTTATGAAGGTCAGCCTTATCCCCCCTGCTTAAAAATTTAAACAAGAATTGCCTGAGACATGGAGGCAGGAAAAACACTCCAGGTCAGGCAGTCATTATATGTGGCAGCTAACATGGGTGCCATGGACTCCTTATTTATTTGTTTATTTATTTAAAATTTTGTAACCAGGAAAGGCACTCTGAGCCAGGGCTCATTTCTAGACTATCTGTGCCAGGGACCATGTTCATCATTAGTGAGAAAATACTCCAGAGTACCTCATCAGCAGAAATGGGAGCCACTAGGGGCCAGGCCTCGGCTTCAGGCATGGCCAGGAAAACTAAGCTGGAAAGAAAAGACCAATCTGACTTAGTCTGGGGAACAGAGGTAAAGGTAATCCTCATAAAATCTGAAGCCACCCGTAAAATGCCCCTACCCATATAAACAACTTGTCCAGTAGAATCATACAGGGGAGGGGTGGTGGGCAGAGGGAGCCAGTGAAAAGGCAGAGATGCTGAATGAATACTTTTGCTCAGTATTCACAAAAGAAGAAGAGGAGGAGTTACCTAAACCAAACAGTAGAAGCACTCAGGGTAGTGGGGTTGACGCCAGTCCATTTACAGAAGAAAGTCCTGAAAGAACTCCTAAAATTCAAGGTGGACAAAGCAATGGGGCCTGATGGGATTCACCCTAGAATCCTAGAAGAGCTAAGGGAGAACCTAGTGACACCACTAACCACACTTTTTAACAAATCATGGGAAGATGGGGTGGTACCTGAGGACTGGAGGAGGGCAGATGTGATTCCCCTTCACAAAAGTGGGAGCAAGGCAGAAGCAGGAAACTACAGACCTGTTAGTTTGACCTCAGTGGTGGGGAAAATGATGGAATCACTTCTGAAAGAAAGAATTGTTGAGTACCTAGAGGCCAGTAGGGCCCAGGACCCAAAGCAGCATGGATTCACAGCAGGAAGGTCATGTGTCAGACGAATCTAATCGATTTCTTTGACTGGGTGACCAAAATAATAGACCAGGGAAGGGCTGTGGATATGGCCTACCTAGACTTTAGCAAGGCATTTGGCACAGTCCTGCACAAAAGATTAATTATCAAGTTAGCCGGCCTGGGAGTGGGTCCCAGGGTGGTAGCCTGGGTAGCAAACTGGCTGCACAACAGGACACAGAAGGTAATAGTGAATGGAACACATTCTGAAGAAAGGGGGGGGTTACTAGTGGAGTACCTCAGGGCTCAATACTGGGTCCAGTCCTCTTTAACATCTTCATAGGTGATATTGCAGAGGGTCTGGCAGGAAAGGTATGCCTCTTTGCAGATGACACAAAGATCTGTAACAGAGTTGATACACAAGGGGGGCGTAGAAAGGATGAGAAGGGACTTGGCAAGGTTGGAGGAATGGTCAGACATATGGCAACTTATATTCAGTGCAACGAAGTGCAAAGTAATGCACCTGGGAAATAAAAATCCAGGAGAAGAGTACACAATAGCAGGGGAGGTACTAACAACAACAGTAATGGAAAGGGATCTGGGTATAGTCATATCAGATGACCTAAAGGTGGGTAAGCAATGTGAGAAGTCAGTAAGGACAGCCAGGGGGATACTGGGATGCATAGGGAAGGGCATCATGAGTAGAAAAAGGGAAGTGGTTATCCCTCTATACTGACAGTTGGTGAGACCCCATCTGGAGTACTGTGTGCAGTTTGGAGACCTCATCTATGCAAGGACATAGACAGGATGGAAGCAGTCCAGAGGAGGGCAACTAAAATGGTGCAGGGTCTACATCAGAAACCATATGAAGAGAGACTGAAGCGAGCTTAATATGTATACCCTTGATGAAAGGAGGACAGGAGGGACATGATAGAAACTTTTAAGTACCTCAAGGGATCAACAAAGTCCAGGAGGGTAGCATCTTTCAGAAAAGAGATGTGTAAGAACAAGGGGCACAATTTAAAGTTAGAGGCGGCTCAGGGGTAATGTGAGAAATTCTTTTCACGGAGAGTGGTGAAGCATGAGAACCGCCTTCCTGGAGAGGTTGTGGGGTCTAAAACAGTAGGGAGTTCAAACATGCATGGGACAGACATAAGGCAATTATAGTGGGGGGTTGCAGGAAGTAGGCTGTTGGTTAACTAGAATCTGCAGCTTATTCAATAGGTAGGGAAATGGGCAGACTGGGTGGGCCAAGTGGTCCTTATCTGCCATCAAAGTCTATGTTTCTATGTAAGGACCTCATAGACCTTCTGTCCACTCGGTGCCTACAATCCTTAAAGGGGTTAAAAGTTTGGGAGGAGCATTGCATAGCAAAATGCATCTCTTGTTGCAGTGATTGCACATGATCATTATATTGCAGGCTTTTCATGTCCACATGAAGGGAACGAATTTGAGAGCCATAGTCCTGTCCTGAGAGCTCAGTCGCATAGTCGGTCGAGTTAAAGGAACTGCCAAGAAGAGTGTCCACAAGGGTAAAGCTATATGCATGTTGTAATGGGTCCAGAATTTATACAGCCCAAAAATAAGTTTAAAGCTGACATCGTAGCTGGAATCCCCCATATTAATCAAATCATGTATGTCAGATACTTAAAACAAGCAAGAGTCTTTCAGCAACATCTTGGCCATGTAAACCCAGTTCAGAAAAGGTCCAAGCCCCCTTATAGTCCAGGTGGACTGCATTTCATTGCAGATCCTTTTCCCGCATGAGCCTGGAACAGGTCAGCAAATTGTTGTGGCCAGACAGGGGGCTATACAGTCCGCAATGGGGGGTAAAATGGACTCCAAGCAATGGGCAGCAGTGGGAGGTGCCAAAGTAGCAGTATCAGAAACCATAGAGGCAGTGCCATCCAGTAAAGCAAAGGCCATAGTGTTATTGACCTCCAGAGAAATGGGGGGCAGCAGACATCTGGATTAGGGGTTCTGGAAACAAGGGGGACAAGGTAGGCTGAGGACAAGGTGAGGGCTGGCACACTAGTCCAGAACTGGAGGCTGAATTATACCTGGGAGAGTCTGACAGCCATCCAGAAGGAAGCACAGGTGAAACTTTCAGGCTGGCAGGTAGTTGTGATTGAAGAGAAGCTACAGCCAAGCCAGCAACAGTGTTGTGGTACCATTGTACCACTGGGTCAGAGGCATCCAGAACCCAAGTGCCAGTGTCAGCTTGCCACCGGCCAGTGTCCACGAGGGCCCTCTCTGGAGTCCAGGGCTCCTCACCTGCAGTGTGAACAACAGAAGAAGATCTCTAGGGCACACAAACACCCACAGCACAAGACACACCTTTGGCAGTAGTAGAATCAGCAGCAACCTCTGCCACAGAAAACTGCACTGGCAACTCCAATGACTGAGAAACAGGCATCAGAAGTGAAGGTGAAGCAGTAGTTAAAGAGGTTACCTCATGAGCAAAGTAGAGCTCCTCCACATGAAGCTGAGTCAACAAGGCATTTCTCCTGTTGGTGTGCTGCATATGCAGCTCCCGTTTGGTCTCCTGAACACAGGACACAGTGGCACCTCCAACATTCGCTGGTGCTCTCAAACCATACAGAGCAGAGGTAGACTCCATATCAGTCACCAAACACACTGAAGCCTCAGAAGAAGCAGCAGCTTGGGAAGAGGCGAAGTCCCCAGTCACCTGAAGTGGAGCAACCGCAGCTCCAACGTCCATGTCATCTGCCATCTTGGATCCGCGGTCAAGGGGTCCTCTTACTGGTGATTAGAGGAAGTTTTTATTAAAACCAAAAACATACAATTTTAGAAAAATATTATTACAAACAACATAACCTTCATACCATTTACCCAGTTCCCGTAACATTCCTCCACAATTTTCTTGCTTTACCTTCTCCTAATAATTTACATTCTTCTTGAAAGATTTTATCTATTTCATCTTGAAATTTAAAAAATAAATCCTGCACAGTTAAATCTTTATTTTGCAAAAATCTAGCACATCTATTTTGCCATATTGCCCATTTCAACGTTGCCAATAGAACATACACTGTATTTTTATTTAAATCCTCCTAATTTTTGGTTAACTGACCATACACCAGAATATCATAAGACATATCCTTAAATACCTGCATCTCCCAATAATTTGTCACCATTTCCCAAAATGGCTTAAAAAAGGTACAGTACATTCAAAAAATAAGGGCTTCATACTTTCTTCTTGTGTCTCACAATCCCTCTCAACACATATTACCTCATCTATTTTTTGATGCTTATGATTACCTCTCACATTCATTTTCCTGTGACTGCACATCCATACTGTTTCTTCCATTTTCCCTGGGATCCTCTTTTCTAGTATTACCTCTAAAACTTTATACATATTTATTTCCTTTTCAACTTTAAATACTGGCTTTTCCCAAAAATTCCTTTCCATGATTCCTTTATAAACCTGTTTTCTGTTATTACTGATCAAACAGTCCACCGATATCCCCACTGTGTTAAATACTTTCTTCCTATTTCCATATATATTGGCCAGTTTTTATTTCCTGCTATATTCCTTTTTTTCCCAATACTTTTAATCAACAATTCACTCTATTGCTGTGTTAACAATATCCAGATTTTAGTCTCACCTTTTATTAAAGGTACAAAATTAGCAAAAACAAAATTATTAACATAGAAAACAATGAGATTTATCATGTTTAAATCCCCCATCTTTTATTTAAGCAATAATGCCCGACAGGGTGTGTGTGTGGCTGGGATGACCATGCCTCAGGTGGTTAACATGAGGTCGCGAGGCTTATGCATCCAACAACTAAGGCGCGACGTTATCCCAAATGACACACACCCTGGAGGGCATTATTGCTATTATACAATGGCTCATTGTTATATATATAGTAAAAAAATAATTTTAAAGAATGTTTTAATTAGTGTGGGAAAATATTTTTGTTTCTTAAGAGGAGATGCAAAAAAAAAAGTCTCAGCCTCCAAAAAATCATCTGCAGATTCACAGTGAGGCTGAGACTAGACCCATGATGTTGTACTGATTAACATCACGGGTCCAGCCCAAGACTGACCAATCAGAGTCCAGGATTTTTTCTTGCCATTGTATAATGCCCTATATGTAATTCCTCTTTTAATAGGGTTTAGTTCACTTCCCCACAGTAACTGAAAAAAGAGACTTAGTATTTTTGTTTGCATATGTAATGGAACCAGAAATATGTATGCTAAAAAAAGGAATATTGGAACTATAAATGTTTTAAGTACGTAAAATCTTTTCTCTCGAGTCATACTCCACTATTTCCATTTCTGTACTTTTCCCTGTGCTAGCTTATATTTTTCATCCCAGTTTTGTTGTGTTATTTCCTGCCCCCAAAATTGAATCCCTAAAATCTTAATACATTTCCTAACTATGCTTAATTTCCCCTTTTTTCCATTTCTACTTTACCTAATGGATACATTTTACTTTTTTCGTTATTTATCTTAACCCCTGTATATTCACTGTGTCTCTCTATTAACTCTATTACTTTATCCCCTGAATCTTGGTCCTTAACTAAAACTATGCAGTCATCTGCATATGCCCTTGTTTTGTTTAACTCCCTGTTTTGCCATATAATCTGTTTTATTTCACTATCTGTCTCTATTTTCCTTAAAATGGGATCCAAATAAAACACATACAATAAGGGACTTAATGGACACCCCTGATGAACCCCATTCCTTATATACTGTACATCAGTGTTCCTAAATGACTATTTACTGTGCGGCATTTTTGCACTTCCTTATATAATGCCTGAATCAAAATTATTAATTTTGGTGGAATCCTAAATTCCTCTAATACATACTATCTATATTGGTGTTTTACAACGTCAAAGGCGGTTTCCTGGTCTAAAGAATATACATACCCTTGCAGTAAATCTTCCTGTCTTTTTTTTTATAACCTTTTTTATATAAATTAAATTCTGTTGAATATTTCGACTAGGTATGGCACATGTTTGAGTCCCTAATATTAATTTCTCTGAAAATGTCCTTAGCCTATTATGTATTACTTTTGCTAAAATTTTGTAATCAGCTGTTAACAGGCTGATAGGCTTCCAGTTTTTAAGTTCTGCTCTGTCTCCAGTTTTATGTAAAAAACTGGTTATACCTTTGTTCATACTCTCAGCCATATCATCCCCCTCCATTATACCATTATATAGTTTTTGTTAGTGTTGGAGCTATTTGTTCTTCCATTATTTTGTAAAATGTGTTGGGGATCCCATCCACCCCCAGTTCTGTATTATTTGTCAATGTTTTTATTGCCTCTTTTACTTCTTTTATTTTGATTACAGTATTTATTGCCTCTGCCTTTACTAATGATGCCATTTTTATTTTTTGAAAAAAAATTCTCATTTTTCTTACCCATTGGTTGTTGATAGTTTCTCTCAAAAATGCTTGCATAACATTTAATACCCCCATATCAGTATGCACCTGGCCCTTCTTATCTTGAAATTCATACATTACCCATTTTTCTATTCTTTCTTTGTTACTATCATAGGAATTTGTGTGATATTTCGTTCCCTGAGTACCACTTTTTTATTCCATCACTAAAGATTTAACCCTATTATATTAATATTTTCCCATGTTTCTCTTAATTAAATCAATTTGTTTAGACTCGTCTATTTTATACTTAACCTGTCTAGTCATGAGCTTATGCAGTCTAGCTCTTAAATTCAAATATTTCCCGTATTTTGTTGCCTCTGCTCTCTGTCCTTCTTCTATCATAATTTGTTTAATTTCATATTTGACATCCTCTCACCACTCCGAAACCCTATCATACAGCTCAATTACTGTCATCTTATCCTCCAAATGTTCTATTATTCTTTCTTTACAGAACTCTTCTTGCAATTTACCACATTCATCCTCCAATAACCTTTACCTATCCTTATTCTATTCTCTAAATCTATTTCTATTTCAATTGCCATATGATTCAGTGCCTACACAGGAATACTCCTAATATTAAGAACTTTTAATTTTTTCTGCACCATCCAAAAATCAATCTGGGTTGAGAGTGTACCTCTAAAATATGTATGTTCCCCTTTTTTCTTTTTAATGCATATCCACCCTCCATCCCAGCATTCTCTAATATATTCTTTAAATACTTAGTATCACAAAAGATTTTTGATGTTACTCTCCCCCAGTCTGCACTAGATAATCCACAATCAAAATCCCCTTCCCACATTACTATCTTTGCAGTATGCAAATAGGATTCTATCTGACTCATTTCCTCCTTTCTTTTTTCCCTTGCGGGTTATAAATTGCTATTGTTTTTACTGTATTATTACTATCAACTATACACACTCTTCCTGGGACCAAATCAATTACTTTTAAATTATACATTGGCAAGTCAAAAATGTAGAAATTTGATTGGCTGATTGGGTCTTTTATCCATGTGTAAATTCCAGCATAACTCATGGATGAAGACCCAGTCATCCGCATATGGCAAAAATCAGTCCAACCTGCGAAATTCAAAAAAAATGCCGCCATATTAACTCCCCGCTAAAGCGTAACTGCTAAAAGCCCTGGGATATTTGTACTCACCTCCCATGATCCCCATTCAGCTCTTGACAAGTTTTAACCATCTGCTGAATGCTGAATGGGGGAAACTCTCTAGTTATTGAAAACTAAGGCTACAATTTTCAGAAATCACAGCCGAACACTGGAGCCATTGACAAGTGGGCATGCACTTATGCATATGCATCGGTACATGCCCACTATCAACAGCTCCAGTTTTCAGCTCTGATTTCTGCAAGTTGTACCCTTACTTTTTAATAAATAATGAATTTTCCACATTCAGCAGGGGGTTAAAATGTGTCAGCAGCTGAACAGGAACCATGGGAGGCAAGCACGAATATCCCGTGGCTTCAGAGAGCTCCAACCGACAAACTGTCACCGTAGAGTTTCGGTTTGTCCGGGGATCTGTCTTCAGTGGCAAGCAAAGTAAAAGTCTACAATTCAGAACTGATTAAAGAGTTTCCCATATTCAGCACTCAGCAGACAGTTAAAATATGCTGAACGGGGATCGTGTGTGTGTGTGTCTGTGGTTGGGATTGGGATTGGGGCAGAGCTCTGATAGCTTTAGTGTGCTGACCAGGGAAACTGTCTTGGTCATGTTTGGCTCCATCTTCTGCTGCCAGCCAGAGCTGTTTATTAGGCATTTCTGGGAAGCAAGCTACTATTATGAATTTACATGCAGGCAGCAGAGACAGAGCAGTTTTCAGAGTTAAATTAGGGAGGTCAGTGGTAATCAAATAGACAGCTGACAGGTATGATTAGAAGGGCCATGCTGAGGTCGGGAGATTGTCTTCCTATCAACAAAGGACTTTTTTTTCCTGGCAGACTTACAAAATCCTCAAAAACAATTTAAAATAAAAAAAACACTTTCTTTATTTCTTTTTTTTTAGACACTAAATAAGGGGCACATTGTATAATCACAATAAACTACTCCAGGGTGTGGGTTATGCTGGATTTACTCATGCCTGGTGAGATTTGGTCACATGGCCTGCGCCTTGTGACCAAACCACACCAGGCATGAGTAAATCCTGCGTGAACTCACTCTGTTGTGCCTATTGCTTAACTCTTAACCTCAGGGGACAAAAAAGTCACCCCCCCGAGCATCTCTCTGTCCCAATGGACCATAAAGATGACTCCCATGTCCAATCTTTTTGTGTTCACTGTATCTCTTCAATAGTATGTAATCTTGTATCTTGGAAAATAAATATATCATTTTTCAGATCACTTAGGATCTTTAAAGTTATCTGTCTTTCCCTTCTATTCTTAATACTATTTGTATTATGCGTAGGGCATTTCAAGCTCCCTATCCATATTGTTTGTAAAGTTTTCATCCTGTATCCTTTTATTTTTTCCTTTTCCTTGACATCTGTGTGTCTCTTGAGTCCCAATTTTCTCCTTCATCCCCTTCTGAAATATCCAAGTTTGACTGTTCAGACCCCTCATCCATAGTGGACCACTCCTTGTCTTGTAATAATATATATCTGTTTGTCAGTTCTTTGCCTCCTCTGTCCTTTTCCAACAAAATAGTTTGTTTTGCTGTAGTCCTGCCTCTATTTCCGGACCTGGTCACCATTGTATATCCAACTTCTTTTCCCTTTTTCCTTCAAGCTTTATACACTCCTTTTGTTTCTCTTTCTCCTTTTGGTTTATTATCTCTGGTTCCTGGGGTAAAAGTTGAGTCTCTTTATCTTTATTTATATTTCTATTTTCTCCATTTTTCCATTCATCTTCTGCTACTTTATTTAAAGCTTCTGTCACTACTTTGTCCTGTTTATTTTTTTTTCTTTCTGAGTCACAGCCAAATAAACATCTTGTCCTGCCCTTTCTCCAGTGTCAGGATTATTGTGTGAAGCCCACAGGCATTTTGAAAAGGTGTGTCCCTCTTCCTCGCATAAACTGCATTAGATTTTATTTGAACAGTCTTCCCCAAAGTGTCCAGTTACACCACACAGTCCACATTTAACTTTCCCACATACATTACTCAGGTGTCCTCACTCTCCACACTTGTAGCAGGCCCGAGGCTAGCCTGCATAGAAAACAATGCCTCTATCTTGCCCTAAATAAAAACAGTTCAGTAGATGTTGTATTTCTCAGTCTATTTGTTTAAGCATTAATTTGTATTTCCATCCACCTGTCCAAAGGCAATTTTCATCTAATATAGGCTTTGGTGGTCCATGCATAACACTCCTTTGTTTAATCCAAAAATTGATGTCCACAATATTGACTCCTTCGTTTTGAAAAAGCACTGTCACAATTTTAAATGCAGGTTTAGTTAAAGGTATGACAGTAAAGTCCTTCCATAAATCTGTGTACTTCATTTGATGATACAACTTCCAGAAGCGGTCTAATCCTCCTACATGTTTTAAATTGACATCCAATTTTGCACTCCCCAGTACATGAATGAGTGCATAAATCTCATTGGGGTAAAACTTCATACTGTCCGTTAAAAGCTGTTTCTCTATAAAAATTCTATCTGGCGCAACACTTGTAGGCTCTCTAAATCTCAGATGAACCGCATTTCTCCTCTTTGCTTGCTGTTATTTTGTATCTTTAGGGAATAATTTATTTTTCGTGTTTCCACCCCAAGCCCTTTCTCTCTGGTCTTCCCCTTCCTCTTTATCAGTTAAAATAGTTTTTTTGCTCAAGATCCATGGATGAGTCTTCATTTTCATTATCAGACTCCTCAAAATTGATTTCCTTTGTTTTACTTTCTTCTAGCGTTGTATCTTTTTGTTTGCTTTCATCATTATTCTCAACATTTCTTTTATTATTAATTTTACCAACAATCATGTCTTTATCTTTCTCTTCTCTGGCCCCTGAGGTCCCAGGCCTGTCGGGTCTCACCCAGACCCATCTGCCTTCCTCCTCCAACCTGCCTGTATTAGGGCCTCTGTTACCCGTTCTGATGTGTCTGCAAAATCTTTAAAGGATTCTTCAGCTGAATCCACAGCAATATTCTGCTTTTCCTTGTTATTCCCCAGTGGGCCCAGTTTCTCTGTATTTATTCCATGTTCTACATTCATTTCTTGTTTACTTTCTTTTGTTTCTTTTGTTTCCTCCTCATTTAAAATAATATTTCCAGCAGCCTGCCTCAGGCCAAGATGTTTCTGATCTCCTTTTGCCTTTCCTTTCAGGACTGACACTTTCAATTTTTTTCCTGCCAATTTCTGCTGATGCAGCTCACTTTGGTGCCACTGCATCATTGCTCCTCAGCTGACTTTGACAGGAGCCTGGTTCATTAACCTTGTTCTCTATAGAAATGTCTTCTGATTTCCCTAACACTCCCTTCCCTTTACTAGTCTGCTGATTTTCTTTAAACAACGCACATTGTTTACTCATAGTTGCAGTTCCTTCTGCCTCCATCTCCACAGAAGATCTCGTTCTGCCATCATTTTCTTCCATTTCCAGCTCCTTGCTTCCCCGTTTCCCTTGCTTCTGGTCCATAATCATTTCACAACTCATTTTATGGCCTCTAGTAGCAGTGAAGACTGGGGAGGAGGCCCACTCCCCAGTCCCATACACGTCCTTCTTCTCCAACTCTCAGAACACTACTGACAGTCTGCAGTTAGTCTGACATGGATCCCCCTACTGGAGAGTAGGGGAATTTCCCCCGTGTCCTGGCCAAAATTTCTCCCATTCACTAAAAAATACCACCAATAGCTTAATCTGTTTCAATGTCAGTTGGTTTCCATCTGTATCCCCCCCTCCTGGGGATGAGGCATAAAATAGGCAGAACTGCCTAGTCCTCCTTTCCCAGTCAAAAAGTAAATTAATAAACAGAGGTTGTAGCATTTGAAAATGCCTTTTAGATTTTAGATAGAAAGTTATATATATTAAGACACTTATTTCTACTTGCATAAATAGATTTTATAATTCTATTTGCAAATCTTTGATAAAACAATTATAAAGAAAAGAAAACATAGAAATGAGAAGGACAGAAAAAGACCTGAACAATTCATCTAGTCTGTACCAAGATTCCCCACTTGGAACCTTTTCTAATGTAAATTTTTTCCCTCATATTTCTCTCTCCTTTCTACATTATCCCATCTAGTAAACCATTTAAATGCATCCCAGTTTCTCTTGAACATTGACATTCTCTCTGTCTCCACAACCTTGTCTGTAAGTTTGTTCCACAGATGCAATACCCTTTTCCAGTTGTAGCAATTTCTAATCTCTTTTTTACCCCCCTCCCCCCCAGCTTTAGTACATGACCCCTGGCAGGTTTATTGAGACTGAATCTACTTTCTGTATCCACTTTACTGAACCCTTTAAAGGAAAATTTTTATCTAAATCCGCCCCCAGGCCTTAGTCCTGATTAGACTTTTTACCAAGTAAAAGGCATTTTCTTTGCAACACTGCTTATTTCAGCTTTGTAAGTACCATGATCAGGAATATGGTGGGTGCTAGTGGTGCCATTTCAGGTTATAGTATAATTCCACACCACTCACTTGTAAGAAAGCACAAAGTGAGGGGTGCGAGACCACCTGTAACCTAGAATGGCTGCGCAGCACCTGCTATGTTCACTGATCGCAGCGCCACAAAGCTAAAATAATGTAGTACTGCTGCAAAAAATGTCTTTACTTGCAAAGAGCCCAATCAGGAGCTAAGACTTGGGGGGGGGTTCCGATAAATACAGTTTTCCTTTAATACGTTTGACAGTCTCTATCATCTCATCTATCTTCCTTCTGTCCTCCAATGACAACATGTTAAGGCTTTATAGTCTTTCCTCGTACTTTCACTTATTGTCCACGGATCATTTTTGTTTCCCTCTTACAAACCGTCTTTAATTATCCTTATCATTCCCCATATATGATTCTGAGACTTGTACACTGTACTCCAGGTGTGGCCTAACCAGTTATCTCTACAGGGCAGTTTAACCTCCCTCCCTCCTTTTGCTAGTAATCCATCTCTCTAGACACCCCAGCATCTTGCTTATCCTCCTGTATGCCTTATTGCACTGAGAAGATGATTTTCATTTTGGTTATTTCTTATCATCCCCCCAGGTCTCGTTCCTCTTCTCTACTGGCATCTCTTCAATATAACAAACTGTTCCAGGATTCTTCACCCCTGTACGCATCACCCAGCTGTTTGGCACTGAATTTCAATTGCTAAATACGAGACCATTTGTAGTCTTCTCACATCCTCTTTTATGATGTTGATTCCTTCTTCACTGTCAACTCTCCCGCAGAGCTTTACGTTGTCTGTGAATGGACTTAGCTTGCCCTGAATACCCTTGTACATGGCACAAATATGCATACTGAACAATAATGATGGCAAGACCAAACCTTGCAGTACTCCCTGAGTCACAGTCCTGTGTTAAGGGAATTTAAGCCACAATAACTGAGAAACTGGTCATTTCCAAGTGATTAGCAGCCATGTGGGGGGAGGGGTGACCCAAGGTTCAGGTCATTAATCCAAAGAAATGACTGGCTTTGAGGTCATTATTGCAATTATAAGTCTAATCCCAATGACAGCTTTCATTTTTACCATTTTTGGTTTTGTTTTCTACCTCCTTTCAGGTTTTGAGTGGAGTGGCATGAGTCGTGCGTAACACTCAGCCTCAGTTGGCAGCTGGCCTGGTCATTCCATCAGAAGCCTTGCAAGGCACATGAATATTTATTACCACCCTCTGGTTTCTATTACTCCACCAGTTTCTGATCCAGCTAGTTATCTTATCTGCTAGCCCTAGCTGGCTCATCTTCGTAACTTGCCTCATATGTGGTGCTGAGTCAAATGCCTTCTAAACTCTAGACACAGTGCATCCTTTGCCTGATCCCTGCCTGCCATATGTGTTACTTCATTAAAGAAAGTCTAGTAAATTGGTCTGACACAACCAGCCCCTGTTGAATCCATGCAGATGTTCTAACAGTTTCACAGTAAGGGTCCCTGGAGCACTTAGTAGCTTTACAAATATGCTAACAACTTTACCGAAGCAAAACATTAAGGAGCATGAAAGTATGAGTCAAACAGGCTATATTACAAGAACATTCCAAGTTATTTTTGTAATTAAGTTTAGTTCTAGTGCACACTTTAATCACAGCTTTAAAATGTTTCCCAAAAGGAGCTGGACAAGGGGTAGCAGGGGATATTATATACTATACCTGAACTTTAGCAAGGCCTTTGATATGGTATTTTTTTATATATAATAACTGGGAATCTTTTTCTCCCATAGGGAAACCCAGTTATAATTCACCATTATAACCAGCTAGTTATAACAGTGAAAACAGACTGGGCTTCCCTCGCTCCATGCATACCCACACTTGCTCCCTTATATACACAAACACTACTTTTCAGCCCAACTGTGCTATTGAACTAGCACTGCTAGAACCACTGGCCATACTGTTTTCTATAATTGTTGGGTAACATTTTCGAGATGAGAAAACGCTACCCAGCAAGTATATAAAACAAAGTTTGGAGAGGTGTGCAAAACTCAAATTTTACACACACCTTTGGTGTGAGATGCTTTTATAAACCTCTTGAGCTTTGCTGTCATGGTTTATGTAGCATTCCAAACCTCAGGTGTGTGTAAACTTTGTGTTATATACAACTCCCCATATATTATTCTATATATTTAAATTGTGTTGACCAGGACAGGCACACTGAGCTGAAGCTCATTTTATTTATTTATTTCATTTTTTGTTGACCGGGTAAGTGCACTAGACAAATCCTGCCTATTTTCAGGCATGACCCGGGGGAGGGGGATACAGATGAATGCCAACTGGCCTTGAACCAGATTAAGCTGTTGGTGGTATTTTTTTATTTTTTTTTTTTGTGAATGGAGGAAATTTAGCTATTGCACTGGGGAAATTCCCCTGCTCTTTTTGAGAAGTACCATAGGATCTTTAACATCCACTTGAACTACCACCAGAACAGGCAGATGTGACCTTGGTTTAACGTCTCATCCAAAAGACGGCCATGTGCAACGTGGGGGAAAGGGGGAGAGAGTCATGGCTGCATGGTGGTAAGTAATGAAATAAACAAAAAGTGACAAATGCAGTGTACAATACTGCATAATGAGAAAAGTGAAAAGTAATAGACAGAATATTAGACAAAGAAAGATACGACATTTACAAATTTGGAAGAATTTACTATGGCAAAAAAAGGGACACATGCAGTGTATGACACTGAGTATCTGACAGTGCAAGGTACAAAAATGTGCAAACATACAAACATTTATAGTGTGAAGGGTAATAAATCAATAAAATATTGGAGGAATGTTAGGGTGCAGCAGTGGCCATGGGAAGGTAATACACCAACCAAACTGGTGCCTGTGGCTAGCTGCAGGAGCAGAGTAGAGAGAGAGAGATGAGCAAATAGGAGTAGTTTAAGAGAGGAAGGAAGGACAACAGATGAACTGGGAGAAGAAGATCATCCCAGAGAGTATTAACATGGACAGAAAAGGAGAATTGACCAGTGGAGGCTTAGCAGTGAGGGATATGAAGAAAGTGAACATTAGATGAAAAAAAGGAAATACTGTTTAATAACAGGATGAAAGAGGAGAGGAGGGGAGGGGAGGGGAGGGGAAGGAAGAGGAGAGGCAGAGATGTTGGGCTGCGTGGGAGGGAAAGAGTTTAAAGGGGACACTGTCAACCCTTTTTGCATCATATTATTTCTGATTGAAAACCACATTTGATGATTGCTTGCCTTCTCTAAAATGTATTTATGGTGCTCGTTGTTTTGCCTCCTTGTTTTCTTAGTAGAACTAAAATGCATCCTAGTGGTGTGATTATACCTAATCGTGTTGTGGTTCAAAGCCTAGATCTAATCTTATTGCATACTTCTTGAACATTAGGAACACTCCCCAGACAATGCAGTCACTCATGCTGGATTGGTCTCCTCTCCTCCCATTGCACTATGAATGGTTAGACTGTGCTGGGGTGTTCCCAATTCCAAGAAAAATGCAGTGGAAATTAATCAAGGACTGTAAACAAACATGCCTCTGTGTGACAACACCACTATGGTGGGCAGGCTATTTAAGACTTTTAAAAAGGAATCAGAATCAAACTACCAGCTATGTCAGCAGTCTCTACAGAGTGTGACAAATCATAACATCTATTTTTAAACTATAGACACTTTGAGGGCTAATGAGATAGGCAGTGTCCCTTTAAGATAAACAGGGCTGCAGTCGGTATGGGGTGAATAATTTAGGGTGAAGCATCAAAAGGAATGTAATAGGGGGTCCAGTCTGGTCAGGTAAGGTTTGGGAGAAGCAATGTAAACCACGCTGTTGTAGTCAAACACAGGTAAGTTCATTTTGAAGATAACCTTGCAACGGACCACTACTAATACTCAGGATGTGTTTGGGTACAGTGTGCCTAGTTTAGAGCAAAAAGGTTTTGTGCATGCCATGGCTGTCAGTGGAGATGCTAAGGTGCAGGTCGAGCCACATACTGAGATACTTAAAGTGAGGTATAATTTCAAGTGAGGTTCCATTTAGAGTCCTGAAGGCTGGCATATATGCCTCATTAGGAGTTATCAACAGAGGAAAATATCTACCCCACTTATGGATAAAGTTGGTATACGATCGTGGAGAACACAAGCTTCAGAGGACTAAGGGGTCCTAAGCATAGAAGGTGAAGAGTGAGACAGACAGACAGATGGACAGAGCACAACTGAAGTTTAATACGTTCAACATGGTAGTTTGGAGCACATCTATGGATGATTCTGAAAGCAATGAGTGCAGTCTTGAAATGGACCAGCAAATAACACAAATCTTTGGGAAAAGAAGAAATTTGTTCTTTCTCTTTTTTATTAAGTTAGGGGATAGCTGGTTACATTTTGGATATGCTGAAGTTAGGCAAGATGAGTTTTGAGGTGACCAGCTAAAAGAGGATTGCAGTAATCTAGCCAAGACGAGACCAAGACATATATAAGCATTGTTGCAGAGGGCGTATCAAGGAAGCGATGGATGTAAATGATGTTTTAAAGCTGCTTGAAAGATGTTTGGGTAATATTATTTATATCTGATGTCTGGTAAAAAGAGGGTTGGCTGGATGGTCTTTGCCGAAACTGACTTTCCATATTGCCAGGCAAAAAGAGAGGGTGTCTCCCCGGTGGCACGTCTTGCATGTGGATGCTTCTATGGCCAGCTGACACAGGGAATGATGTCTCCCCTGCAGCTAAGTTATGAAGTGGCACCATTTTGACAGTAGCAACCGGCCAGGACTAGGGTCTGCATTTACTGTTTTGAGGAAACTTGTGACTTCTGGACTTGGAAGGCAATACCCACATACGTTTCTTTGCAACCAGATTTAATTCCTTCAATTAAGATAAAGTGACAACTCAGAACCATGTATTTATGTGCTTGAACTATGTACAAAATGATGGAGGGAAGAAGTTACTCCACATACTTTGGTTTGTCCATTTTTGAATGCTTTTATGTGCTCTAGTGTGCTGTTCTTAAGTATTGTAATTTTTATGTGCTGTCTTTTTAAAAGTATGTATCTTTCACACTTTCCTATGTGGCTACGTAATCTACAGTGAACGTGAACATTGCACTGTGATAGTTGTATTTCCAGTGAACATAAATGTTATTAAAAGGTCAACTTGGGGGTCAAGAATGTCTCCAAGATTAAAAGCAGTAATGGCAAAGCTGACTTTGACATTTGAGTCAAGAACAGATAAAAAGGAATTACAATTCATGTTGAGTTAGTTTATTTTCTAAAATAGAAGGACTGTAGTTTGGAAATTGCATTTTCTTAGAAGTTGGCATGTAATAAGGACCTGATAGGAATATACAGTGAAACCTGATGGATCTTTGAAAGAGGCAAAAGAAATATAAAGTTGATTGTGACCATAAAAGTGGCTTAACTAAGAGATAAGGCAGTCAAAAGGTAGGGGACACATACTGTGAAAAAGCAAATAGGACCGATAAATGAACCCCAAGGTAGCCTATAAAGAAAAGGGTAAGAGGTACAGTGCACTAGATGAAATCCAGTCACCTGCAATGTTTAATCAGTGGCTTGAAATGTTCGATGGAAAGCAAAAGGGGAAGGGTCTTTAAACACTAGCATATTGTTCAAGGTAGTTCATTTATTTATTTTAGAAATTGGCAATCTGGACAGGCACACTGAGCTGAGGTTCATTTCTAGGTGCGACCCAGGGAGAGGGAAAGGGGAGTACAGAAAGAATACAATTATAAAACATTAGAGTGCGGTTACATAGACAATATTACAGGTGCAAGAGCAATATGGTGAACAAATATGTAAACAACAGCATGGTTCATTGCAATGATATATGGATACTTATGCAGGAGTACAATAACGGGCACAGTGCCTGCTGGGGAAAGCGACAGTGCTATAGGGTACAGAATCACACTGAGAGCATAGTCACAACTAGCCTAAACTAAGGGGTCCTAAGCAGGAGGGAGGGAGGTCAGAAGAGAGGGGAAGAAGAGTCAGCCTTAGCTGACATCTAAGGTAGAGGGAGGATGGAGAGGGAGGAGGAGCAGTAATGAGTATGGAGGGGAGTTAGTAGCAAAATGAAAGAAGGCATTGCAGAGGGTGTCCAGCCTGGCAAGGGAAGAGGAAGGGGTGGTGTCATAGACCACATCCGCATAGTCGAAGACTGGAAGAACCATTTTGGTGACCAGCTCCCAGCAGACCAGAAGGGAAAGGCAGTCCTTTCTGTGGTACAGGACCCCAAGTTTAGATGAAGTTTGGCATGGATGGTATCAATGTGGGCTAGAAGTTGAGCTTACTATCAAGCCACACACCAAGGTACTTGAAGGCAGGGACAGCCTCCAGAGCAATGCCATCCAGTGTGGAGAAAACAGATGCAGGCGAGAGTCTGGCCAGTTTCTGGCTGGCGCCAAAGGTCATGGACACTAGCTTTTTGGTGTAGACTGAGTTGGTTGGCAAGTAAGTCATGCTGGAGAGGATATTCCACAGCCAAAGCCAATGGGCTGGAGGTGTAATTGACCTTGTCAAGCGCATATATATGAAAACACACAAGCAGAGGGCTGGTCATTTAGGAAAACTGAGAACAGGAGAGGACCCAGGACGGGGACCTGTGAGATCCCTGCTAGGATGGGGGGGATAGAACCCCTCCCACCCATACTGACTGTTAATGGCCCATGATGTATGAATGAAACCAGTCAGCAGTGGCAGCTGAGAGGCCTTGCTTGTCCAGAAGCAGTGGGTGGGATACCGAGTCAAAGGCTTTGGCCAGATCAATAAATATAGCTACAGTGATATGTCCCTCATCCATCACAGAGAGAACATAGTCAGTTACTCACAGCAAGGAGAAGACAGTGGAGTGATGCTTCCTACGACCAGACTGGAAAGGGCAGAGAAACTTAGAGGTGTAAAGAAAGTCAGCAAGCCTGGAGTAGATGATGGTCTCTTGCACTCTTGCAAGAGAGGGGAAGAGTGAGATCAGTTAGAAGTTTCCAGGGGAGGAGGGGGTTGCCCTCATTGTGGAGAGAAAGAACCTTCACAACCTTCCAGGCCTGAGGGACAGCTCTGATGGGGAGGATAGGTTCAGAAGGCAAGAAAATGGAGAGTCAATGGCGAGAGCTGAGATAGTCAGAAGTCTGGGGTCCACCTGTCAGGGTTAGCCTTTGAAGGGCTAGGTGAAATAATGGTGAAAGAGACTTCCTGTGGGGAATTGGAAACCCTCAGATGAGTGTGATGGAGGAGGGGCAGCAGAGGACAGAGGGGCAGAGTGATCAGGAGATGGAGGAGGTGGAAGTGCACAGCTGGTAAAGAATTCATTAAAATGAGAAGCAACTGAGAAAGGGTTAGAGACCGCTAAGCCATCCACCAGGAGGAGAGGGGAAGCAGACTGCACTGGGGGATCAAAGAAGGAGTGGATAACCTTCCAGAATTTTGAAGGAGCTAAGGTTAGAATGGAGGATTGATTTGAAGTAGTGGGCCTTAGCAGTGCAGACAGCCTTCATGCAACAGTTCCTGCTTTACCTCTAGGATAAGTGGTCAGACAGGTATCATAAGGCTTTGAAATGTACCAAAGCTTGTCCCTGGGACTTGCAGAAATTGATGTGGTCAGACATTATCCCTGGATGGTGGGAGCTTTTATTCCTGGACTTTCTAAGGGAGAGGAAGAGATGGTGCTGTAGATCAAGTGAGGTCTGCAGCAAACAAACAAGCAAAAAAAGATAAAATGGCCAGACTGGATCAAGTGAGGTCTGCAGCAAAAAAAAAAAAAAAGATGAAATGGTCAGACTGAGTGGGCTCAGCATCCCTTATCTGCAGTCGCATTCTATGTTTCTGTGTTTATCCCAGGTGTGGCTAAATATGGCTTGGAAGAGGGACATGGCCATGTTAATGTCTGGGGCAGAATAGACAGGGACCAATTGGAGGCAGCAAGTTCACTTAAGATGGCATTTCTACCAAGTGACCAGAATGATCTGGACCAAATGTATTTAGGGGCAGATTTAATGGGCCTCACTTTCCTAATACAGTAGGTCATTCAGGTCTCTGAAGGCATCTGTAGAATACCTGTTGCAATGATACAGTGGGGGTGTGCGGAGGGCACTCAGTCCAGGAGGGAGTGGTTAGGGAATAGGTAGTTAAGCTGTAAAGAATAATCAACAGAGTCAATGTTTGTGTGATACTTGTTTAATAGCCCCAGTGTTTTGTGTATTTGTTTTGAAATAGTCCTATTTTTTCCCTTATTTTTATCCTCCCTCTATTGCCAAGGATGCTAGTAGTTCATGTGTAACACCCCCCTCAGGAGGGGGCTTACTTGCACTCCCGTTATGCTGCCTCCGAACCCTGCCTGCCAGTTTTCCTGTTTGTTCCAGCCCCAGTGCTGCACCTTTGTTGGGGACCCCTACAGCCATCTCAATGATAGCCGCACGTTTGCACAGGCAATATGTGCACGTTCGAGTAGTCACCTACAAGAATGTGCAAACTAAAGCTGCTTGACTGTTTCCTTGGCACTAGGAGTGCTCATTCACCACAGGAGTTTTTAGAGCCATATCAACCAACAGCCTCAGGCCCCATCTAGTGTGCTCTAGCCCCAAGGACACCAGTGGGCATTAGGGGGCTCAGAGGCACTAGGAGGGAAGAAAGATAAGAACTGGACTTGGCAATTTGGTGTGCTGTGCCTTTAAGAAAATAAAGAGACTGCAGCTGTATGGAGACTGCCTGCATAGGGAGGGGGAGCAGAGAATGGAGCTCATGATGGGGAGCACAAAAGCCCAATCAATACCACATCACCACTAGATCATTAGGCACTGGTGTGCCTATCAGTCCAATGGACAGTAAGCCATAGAAAGTCTGATGGTTGCCCATAAAATAAATATTAAACTACAGTAACTGCTTACTATGTGGACAGCCACCATTTTGTCAGCCCCTGACCCCGCTACCAGCCAATCAGAGGTCAGGGATCTTGGCAGTTGAGCACCACAGAGGATTGTGGGGAATGATGCAATAAGGCCCTCCCAAATGGACTGGTGGGTTTTTTGAGACAATCAGAGGGCAAGACAGCCCTGTCTGACCAATTAGAGTTTAAATGGAGGGAAAGAAGGGCCCAGGATCTTCAGAAGCAGGGAGAAGTATGTCTGGGACACAAGCAGTGCAGATCAGCAGTGCTGCTAGGGAACTGAGGCATTCCCAGGCCTGCTCCCTGTGAGTCCTCCCCAGGGCCCACTTGTCTGAAGTTCTGTGAGTTCCGTCCTGGGCTCAGACGGCTAAAACAGAAGCTAAAGAGATTGTGCCAGAAGTGCACAGTAGTGAGAGGAGAGAAGTGAAGAGATAGTGCTGGAAGGGAACTGACTAAATTAGACCAAGAGAGATAGTTGCCAAAAGGGCAATGTTTGAAAAAGAAGTTGTGGAATTGTGCCAGGAGGGCACCAACTGAGATAGAAGCTGAGATACTGCCAGACAGGCACAGTAGTGAGAGAATAGAAGAGGTAGTGCCTGAAGGCATCGACTGAAAGAGAAGGTACAGAATTGTGCCAGAAGGGCACTGCTGGTGGAAGAGAGCAAGAGGCCTGTCCAGGTCAAATGTCCTTCATGTCTTCTCCAGGGCTGATCAAAAAGATTCATTGTGTACCTATCCCTGGGTTCACCCATTTTCCAGAGCCTGTTGCAGACAAGCCCTGTGTGGAAGAAAAACCTGTTGAGAGTGTAAGCCAGCAAGCCATGTCTGCATGCCAAAGCTGCTGAGCTGTACCAAGTGGAGACAGAGACCTGCACCCTGTCCAGAGTGCCTCAGAGCAAGATAAGGGGCCTGCCAGCCCTTACCCAGTTGGGTGTATTGGGGAACAGGGAGTCATGGGCGTGTACCTGAATAAGGGTGTACTCTCAGCCCATGTGGGAGTCAGACTGTGGGGTCGCTTCTAAGGTCTGGGCTCCTTGGAAATCAGGAAGCCACTGTGAAGTGCTGCTACATCTTGAGAGTTGAGCCAGAAGAGCTGTAGTCAGAGAGCTGGTCCAGGAGGGCTGTAGCTAAAGATCTGAACCAGAAAGGTGATGCCGGTCTCTAAAAAGGACTCTGGGTGCTATAAGTTTTCTTCTTTTGAATTACTATAATTGCTGAATGGTTCTTATATTTCATTATTAATAAAGTCAAGAAAATATTTTATACAATGGTGTTCATACCACAGTGTTTGGAATTTTTTGTTGCCTCTGCTACAGAACATTCAAAAGAGCCTGAAGCTCCAGATTTTTTTTTTATTTCAAATAGTCTCACCATGAAAGACATACTGAGCTGGTAACAACTCATTTCTAGATGCGTCCGGGGAGGAAGGGGTAGGGGAGATACATGAACAACAATTGGAACTGAATTATATAGCAGGTAAAAACATACTACTCATTAAGTACAAATCATATGACAATCAAAATCAAAGCATTAAAACAAAGTATGTGCATTTGCATAAATAGATACAGTAAGATGCATCTTGAAGGCATCAGGAGGATGCAGTTAAGTGCACGGTATAAAAACACAGGGATGGTAGTTAAGCTAATGGTAGATATTAGTCTACTTGGAGGTGGGGAAATGGAGGTTGGCAGTAGGATATGGGGTGAGGAGTTAGAGTAGACAAGGTAGGAGAAAAGGCAAGGGAGAGGAGGAGGGAGTGGAAAAAATTGAAAAGAGGTACAGAGGGGTAAGAGGCAGTTGAAGAGAGGAGAGAGAGAGAGAGAGAGAGAGAGAGAGTGAAGGGAAGATGCAGAGCAGATAGAGAGGGGGAGAGAATTCCATAGTTTGGGGAAGCGGTAAGAGAAGGATTGGGGTTCAGCCTGTTGATGTGTGCTGCTCCTTGCCTCACTGGAACTGCTGCATCTGCAAGTCACATAAGTGCTTGCTTTACTGGTGTTGCTGGTGGCGGGATGTTGTACTTTTTCATCTGTGGATTACAGTTTTTGAGTTTCAGACTTTCTTGTTTTGGAAGTTAAAGCTTTTTTGCATTGTGTAGCACACTGTGGCCTGTTGGGGGTTTAAATTGCAAGCTTGCTAATTTTCCTCAAGTGCACCACTAATAGAACCAGGGTAATGTAGCTTCCAGACCTACACCGGGACTGCAGTGTAACTCTTGGATACCCAGAGCTGAATTCAGTTGTGTCATGTTTGAATCTATGTTTTAGTATTGGTAAGAGTTAAAGAGTTTATTGCACCCTGTGTAAACAAATTCCTCCCAGGGGGCCCCTTGCTTGGATGGGTGCATCAAAACACTGTGTGGGGGCTTACATGTTATAGAGGGGCTTATGGTGTATTGACATATGGGAAAGTGTTTATGGTGACTTGGAATTGCTTAACCTACTTTTTTATGGCTGCATGGGTGGAGCTATGCTGATATATTGCCATGATATAGGAGAGAGAAGGAACAGTGGAAGCACATAACTGGCTACCTCCACTGTGTCCTTCCACAGTGGCACGGTCAGTGCTGTTCTGTTGTTTCTACACTACCCCTCTCCTCTGTGGCCACACTAGCCCCCCAATTTTCTTGCTGGTCATCACTTCCATGTCACTTCTGCAGTTGCGTCAGAAAAAGAAAAAACAGCCCACCATGCCTAAGGTGGCCACTGTGAGCTCAGTGTGCATGTGCAAGTATCACCAAAGTAGGCATGTGTGAGAGTCACGACTGGAAAAAAGGAGCCTGCCATGCCCAAGATGGCCACCATGAGCTCAGTGCGCATGGGTAGGTATTACAGAAGTACATATGTGAGAGTCTCATCCTATCGATCACCTGGCGTCAGCCACGGCGGGAGATCCAAGTACTATTTGACTTGGGCTGAGCACTCTTAAAGCACTATAGCAGCCATGTTGGCTCAGACCAGAATTTGTTTCTCCAGCTGCAAGGCCTGTGTCTAAAAATAAAAGCACTGGTAATTGTTTAAATTTCATTCCTGTGTGTGCCCTTGGTTTGTATACTTTAATTAAAGTGTTTATTGGTGAAAGTATTAATGGTTGTGACCCCAGAGAGTGGTCCATTCCAGTGTAGGGAGGTGAGTAGTAGGTACTGCATCCCAGAGGGTGGTACTGTAGACAATATCTGGCCCACTTATGCCCTCTGGGTGGTGGCACCATGCTACTTATTACTTATTCTGGAACAAACCCCCCTATGCAGGAGAACAAACATACCCAAGCCCCTCAACCAGGTGTGCCCTGTACAGTCACTAGGCAGGGGTGTAATCCTGGTCACTGTGCCAACCCGGGGGAGGGGGGTCACATATGCATAGTGTTCTACAAGATCAAATCCTTCTTCACTACACAAAGTGCATTTTGTTCATTTCTTTCTCATTCACAAACTATGCTAAATGTGCATCCTTCTTCACCTCTAAGCTCAGATTCATTCATTATTTTATTCCCCAACCTGTTCTGTTCTTGTTTTTGCTAAGTAAATTTCTCCGGCTTCTACTCCAACTCCTTTTCTGTCTCCCACTACTTTGTCCTCCTTTTGTCTTACCTCAATTGCACATTCCTTAGAAGGGGACATAAACCCTGTTGTTTACATTTTCTAAAATAATTATGAATTTGAGCATGTGTGAAGACTATTTAATAATGCCAGTGTGTTGTTTTGTGCACGTGTTCTGAAATGGCCCTATTTTTTCCTTATTTAGGGCCCTTGAATGCAGCTTTTATTCACCATCCAATATTCAGTTTTGAATTACTTAAAGAGCAGCTGACACCTTCAGAACTTTACCAAAACATAATATTTAGACACAGTCCAGCTTGTATTTCACATTAGTTCTGTATTCCACCTCCTCCTTATTTATTACTGAGGTCATCTACATGAAAACAAGATATTTGCTCCTGAAGTGTTCATCTAATCCTGTTGCTGTCTCCCTTCCCCGCCTGAGGTCATAATGCACTGCTTGTGACATCACAGTTTCTCCCATGGTAACAGACTCTCATGTTATAACAAGGGCTTATGATTTGAAGTAGGGAGTCAGCTATAGAGGCAGATGAACCCTGAGTGATGAAGATCATATATTCTTGCAAATGTTCTTAGTAATAAATACTGGGGAGGAGGAATATTTAGAATATACATAGAATGGAAGCTGAGTTGTACCATATTAATATGTTTTTCAAAGTTTGTTTTAAGACATCAGCAGCTGCTTAACAGTTCCAGAGCCCTGTGACGTCAACTGAACTGAAGCCCTGTGTGGAAGCACACACTGTAGGCTTCCACTCAACTTACAGACAATTGGTAAGACCCCATCTGGAGTACTGCATCCAGTTCTGGAGATCCCATCTTCGCAAGGACATAGACAGGATGGAGGCAGTCCAGAGGAGGGCAACTAAAATGGTGCAGGGTCTGCAAAAGAGGCCGTACGAGGAGAGACTAAAGGAGCTTAATATGTATACTCTTGAGGAAAGAAGGGAGAAGGGGGACATGATAGAAACTTTTAAGTACCTCAGTGGAATCAACAAAGTCCAAGAGAGTAGCATCTTTCAGAAAAAGAAATGTGCAAGAACAAGGGAACACAATTTAAAGACAGTGGGGGGCAGTTCAGGGGCAATGTGAGGAAGTATTTTTTCACAGAGAGGGTGGTGGATGCATGGAACAGCCTTCCTGAGGAGGTTGTGGGGTCTAAAACTGTGGGATAATTCAAGAATTCAAGGGACAGACATAAGGCAATTCTTGTGGGGGGTAGGAAGAAATAAGCTGTTGGTTAACTAGGATCTGCGGCCTATCCTGTAGGTAGGGAAATGGTCAGACTAGATGGGCCAAGCGATCCTTATCTGCTGTCAAAGTCTATGTTTTTATGTTTCTGTGGTGTCACTTGGTTCTGAAGCCCATACATAACTAAACTGGACACAGTATCAATCCAGAGATGTGCCAGAATCCAAGCCTTTGAAAATGTGATCCAGTTTATAGCAGGCATCCCGCCACATTGCCTGTTTTGATCAGTTGTGATACTGCTGTCAGTGAGAGGACAATACTGATGAAGTACAGTATGACATGAAATAGCTGCAGGTATGGCAGCATCCAAGCACATTGATAATCTACATGTCATACCTGTACTGTCCAGCTGAAAATCTTCTGGCTGACTGAAGAAAAATGAAAACTCATCACAAATACAAAGCAGTCACTGGTCATTTTATAAAAGAGTATTTTTAAAGACTGTACTAGCTCTTTGAAGTGTGTGTGTTGCTCAAGTGCAAGTGACATAACACTTTGTACTTGTTTAATTATGCAAGGATCTGCAGTTGCAGATAAATGGTCACTGGAAACATCATAAAACAGTATAATTGGCATTATACTATTATTGAGAAACAGAACAGTTTGGCGTTATGACAAACTCAGTACATAAAGTATTTAAAAAAAAATGAAGAACTGGAACAGAAGATACTACACTCCTCAGATCCTGCATCCCATGTTTCATTAAATACGGCATTTCATTAGCTCAAAGGCAGTGAAAATGAAGAAAAGTGGGGCCATAAATAACGAAAAACAGAAGGCCTGATGATGCATGACAAATCTGTGGTTTCTGGGCCTTTATTCCCAAAACATTTTATCCATTCATTTCTCTAGCAAAAGAAACCCTTCTAGGAAAGTTTGCACGCAAACATTCAGACTATTTGTCTCTTTTAGATTAACACATGGGTACACTGCAGACATTTAGGACAAAACCTGGTTTGTTTAAAATGATACCTCCCATGACATGACACATGTTGGCCAAAACTGTCTCAGAAATTAACTGTGATAGCAAAAGAGTGATCTACTGTGGTGCTGACAATAAATGTATGTTTTGCTGTTAGTTCTTTTCACTTTATTTAAGGAAGTTGCAGTTGAATTTCTGTGTCTTTGTCAACAACATTGATCCTTATACCAGCACAGACTGCTAAAGATCTTAAAGTAGATGTTTCTTTTTTCACAAAAGAGGTCTGTGGTCCTGTTCTTTTTTTCCATGGCAGGATCTTCATAGTGGACTGCAAAAAAAAAGCACAGTCAGCACACCACTTAAAAGGCAGCACATACCTTACATTTGTAACAGTTTTCAGAAGTAATTCAAAGATCCAACACAGGGAATAAGACACCATGTCATACAACTAGAGCTAAGCTTTCCCATTAGTCTTCCAAGAGTTGAGATCTTTATTCTTCAGACATAAAAAAGCCACATCTGAGTTTGCTATTCAGACCAGAACTTTGGTATTAAGTAGCAAATCAACAGGTCTTAGTGAAAACTTGATCTGATAGGCCTTAGGCCATTCTGGGGCTTGCTGATTCTATGTATTTGATTAAATCACCATTTAGATGTATGGAATATTCTCAAAATGAAAACGAATGCATGCCTTCTGTAGAAAGAGCTGGGCCTTGAGCAAATTTAAAACCTAAAGTCAAGTTTCAAAGCTTCATTTTTTTTGGTCATGCTTTCAAAAATGAGGCTCTGATTGCAGTTGTTTAGGTATACAGCAGCAGTTCCAGTTATGTAGCGATGTATATCACCAACTAACCCCTTGGACCAGCCAACAGCAGTTTTTAATGCCTAATCAGAAAGGACTTTTTTATATTGTCTTCAGAAAGAAATGCAACTCTCAATCAAATTGCATCCCAAAGTATTTATTTATACAAATAAATATAAAGACAATTCTGGAAGGTCTTCTTTATACACAGAAATATGGAATTTGTCATCAGAAATGTACTGCTTGGTCCACTTAGTCAGTATATATTGTAGGCTTGAAATTATAAAGTATTTGTATAAACCATAGAGTTGGGATTCAGGGCTACTGGACCCAACATAAAGCAACACTGCAATGATTTTTCCCCCTAATGTCAGCTACAATTAAGAAAATATTAGCATACCTGTCAAAAGTACTATTCTGAGTTCTTCCAATGTTGAATACCATGGCCCAGATATTCAAAAGGGTTGCGCCATGCGCAACAGGGTTGCACATGCGCAAGTCCTACATTGCGCCATTCTGCGATATTCAGCAGGAGGCAGTTGCGCCACTGAAAACAGGTTGAGCAACAGCGCAATGCAAATGAATGCATGCTCAACAGGAGGGGGAGGAACCATGCATAAACTGCACAACCTGATATTCAGTCGGGTTGTGCAGAGTTGTGCAGGCCAACCCCCAACCTGCGCCTGCACAACTTTGAGCCAAAAAAAAAAGGATCAAGTTGAGGGCCACCCACAGGTGAGCTGCTGTATTGCAGGGCGCAACACAGCAGCTGCCACCCGTGGCTGGCCCCCAACTCAGTCCCTGTGCCCCCACCAGCCCGATTGCGGGCAGAATGTGAAAACAACCCCCCCGCACAAACATCTCCCTAATGCCCGATCGCGGCAGAATGTATACTGACAACCCCCAGTGCCCAATCGCTGGGTAGAATGTATACTGACAACCCCCAAACATCTCCTGGTGTCTAGTGTCCCCCCACCCACCACCAAGCCCACCACCCTCCTCCCTGGCAGTGGTGGCGGCGGTATCCCACCCATCTGCCGCCCCGCTGCCTGCCGACTGACTGTCCGGTAGGGCTGCACGCCCATTGGTGCAGAGCTAGAGCCAATCGGAGTGCAGCCCATACCGTACATGACAGTCCAGATTTGTGAATGACACTAGACACCAGGGAGATGTTTGGGGGGGTTGTCACTGGACATTCTTCCCACGATCGGGCGTTACGGTCCACTGGACCACCAGGGAGATATTCGGGTTGGGGGGGTCTTTTTACATTCTGCCTGCGATCGGGCACTGGGGAGGTTGTCATGATCGTTCTGCCCATGATCAGGCATTGGGAGATGTTTGGGTGGGGTTGTCATGATATTGCTCTGCCCGCGATCGGGCATTGGGAGATGTTTGGGCGGGGTGGTTGCCAGTAGACGTTCTGCCCGCGATCGGGCATTGGGAGATGTTTGGGGGTTGTCATTATACATTCTGCCCGTGATCGGGCATTGGGAGATGTTTGGGCGGGGGGGCTTGTTTTCACATTGTGCCCGTGATGGGGCTGCAGGGTGCATCGGTCCCCGACGGCTGCTGCCTGGCAGGGCGGCCAGGCGCAAGTCCTCGGGGATCGGTGCACCTACATGCTAATGGCATGCAAATGGGGCCATAATCAGATGCAAATGGCCCCCCCTGTGCCTTGCATGAATTATGGCCCCATTTGCATGTCACCTTTTGAATATCGGAAATTTGCGCATGGCGCAATGGTACTTGCGCCACCCGCAAGTTTAATACTCAACTCTGACAACTTGCGGTGGCGCCAAGTTCTACTCGCATGCACAGTGGCTGTGGCTGGGGTGATATTCAAGGAGTTGCTCAACAGCATAACTCTTTGAATACGCCCGCCACAACCCCTGCTAACTATTTTGAGCAGCAAGGGCTTGGCGTCTCAGAAAGGTGCAGTTTGAATATCTGGACCCATGTGTTTTTTGTCATTTTCTCAATCCTAATCTTTGCCAGGTCTACAATGCTGTTTCTAAGACATATGTGGTGGCCATCTTTTTTTTTTTGTCTACACATGAAAAACTAAATTAATACATTTATAAAATACTCATATGTTGGTGGAACTAGAAACTTTTACCACCAAATAAAACTGGAAGATGCCTGGAATCTTTTATAATGAAAAAAGGTAGAGTCAAATTTGTTACCCAATTTTGTTGTACCGCTGCTTTAAGAGGCTGAGGAAATGTTATTGGCTGTTTGAGCCCACTCCCCTTATGCCCACCCTTGTCTAGTGGAAGGTAGAACTAGATAATTAAAGCTCCTAAACCCTCCAAAACATAAAACCTGTTGCTGTTCTTATTTGTGTGTTTATTATTATTTTCTGGAATTTTGCTCTGGGAATGGCACACTGAGCCAAGGCTAATTTTCAGGTGCAGCTGTTGTGGGAGATGATACAGAAGTAAGGAGAATTAAGGTAAAGAGTCAAAGCAGTATGATAAAATAGCAATAAAGCTGTGTGCAAAGCTAAGGAAATATTTAAGCAGTGAAAAAGTAGGTGTGCAACATTAAAGGAAAACTACATGCAAAAATAACAAAAACACAGGTTTTGCATTGGGTTTTTGTTTCTCTGATTGTTTCTGATGTTTTATTCCCTATGTCCTAGGAAAGTTTTTTTTGTTTTTTTTTACTTTTCCCTGCCAGTTTTATGGTCCCCATAGGTAGCCATGCAGGGCTTCTTTTATTGCATTTGAACTGCTGAAATTTTCCCAGAATGACTCTGGGAATTATGTCAATTAGACCTAAGACCTTCAAAGATGTATAGGCTTTATAATTGCTGATAACCCCATTTATCAACCAGATTACAAGTCTCTATAAAATGTCATAATAACCCCAAAATGGGTTATTCCAGCATTCTCTAAATTTTCGGTCACTGTCAGTGTCACTCATTTCTATAGCGACACACAAGTGGCTCCCAGTCTGTCTGTGGGCAGCCCAAATACTTAAGAAAATGGTGGCTCCATTTCCGAGGACCCTCATTTATTATCTCCACTTACGAGTTTACCATTCACCCTCCTCACAGCTAAGGTATTTATTTATTTGTTCTAATTATCTAGTTGATCCTGCCTTTACAAATGTATCTGGTTGATCTTGCTGCTGTTTTCCATTGGTCATGGCTTCAGGAGACTGCAACCCTGATCACACGAGACCACAGACACTGGTTACTCTAACTGCAGTTCCTGGGGTGCTTTCATACTGAAAGTAAAAGAAAAAAATATATATTAATAAATTAAATTTAAAAAAGTATGAATATGACAGAGAGAGACACAGCAGGTGTGTGTGTGTGTGTCTGAGTGTATCTGAGTGTGTGTGTGTGAGTTTCTGCCTGTCACACATAGGACCCGGGCTGGAAAAAAATTGCTGGCCAGTAATTATAAAAAATAAAGGACTGGGTAGTGTGGAAATGAGAATTTAATGCCTTCAGGGTTTATGTAGCATCCCACACCTCAGGTGGACATTAAATAAATCATATCACACACTACCCCATCCTTTATTTTTTGCACTTTTGTACAATGTTTGATCAATGTGCCTTGCACTTTGCAGTTATATATTTGTAAATGATATGTGATGTATGATGACGGGCAATGAATGAATATGGTCACATGATGTTTGAAAGATATGTAAACAGCTCATGCTGAGTTGCCCTTTGACGTCTAACAAAGCACCCAGCCACAAGTGTGAAATGTTAGGTTGTGGCTGAAATCTGTGCCTCTGATGGCTGTACCACCCTGGGGTATCACCATACTAAAGCTGATTCTTGCACTTTTTCCAAATAAATGAGGCACATGCAGTGCATTTGTGTACTAGTACTGGGGGTGAGTACTATCTCTGCTGTAGTTTTATACTAATATGAACATTGAGCCACTGGGCATTTTATATGGAAGATTTTCTCCTGCTGGCAAAAGCTTCCCTTTGGCCTGCTCCTTGGGCACCCACCAGTTGACAACAGATGTATCCAGGAGTGTTAAATGACAAGGAGACCCTAGAATATAGATAAGTCACTTTCATCCTTGCAGCTGCAAGGATTCTGTTCTCCCTTTTTACCTGCCCTCCACCCTCCAGCACTGCAAGTCACCCTGACTTCAAGGTGCCCCATGTGGTGGAGGCAGGCACACATCCATCCAAACTGCCTTTGCTGCTCATGAATGTCATGATAACTGTAATGGATCTGTAATATATATGAAGTTATGGAGGATTTATACCAGAAAGGTTATATTGTAAAACACTTTCTTTGTCCTCTGTTGTTGACAGGTGTTACACAAATTGATTGCTCATCATTGTCCTTGTTGATCAAGCTAGTTGACCCTCATATGAACCTCCCAATCCAGAAGATGTACAGTAATTCTGAAAACGTTTGAAGAAAGTGTTGAGGAGATTGAAGAAATTAGAGCAAAATGAGAAGGATATTGTAACACCTCTCAGTAGCATTGGAACTTTAATGTGTTATATGTGACCTGTAGAATGGTATAGAATTGACATTTACATAGTGCTTTTCCTATACTGTATCCCAAAAGAGATTTACAAGTAATTTCTTTACAAAGGATAGCCTAGCTGATATGCAGCATCTCCTTTCCTGTGTGGTGCTGCTTCTGCTTGGGACAGCATGCCACCACGCAGTACCACTGATACTTTGACTATTTTTTGTCTCTCTCTCTCTCTATCCTGCTTCCCCTATCCATTGGTGCTGCTCCTTTTATTAATATATATGTGCTGTCCCCCCTTTGTCTCACTGTGGTCCCCAATCAGTCTGTCCTTGTTGCTTTTCCATGGACTCTATGTGTTCCTTTAATCTCTGTGCTGCTCCCCCTCCCCATTGACTCTCTGTACTTTTTTATTTGTCTCTGTTCTTGCTTTCTTATGTAATGTTCTGTCAAACAACTTACTGTGACCCTGACCGCTGAATCAATCTCACAGTGCTGCAGTGTCTTCTTGTTTTGTAATCCTCTGTCCTTCTCGAGTGCTAAAAATATTTCACAAAACTTGGACACTTATCCCCTTTCTATGGCAACAAATAAAACAGTTCCAAATTAAGTTGCAGGAGAAAAAGTGCAGTTTTATTCAGTGCCAAACAGTTAAATGTTGCACTTATTCATGCCTGACACATTTTGGAAGTAATTTCCTTATCAAAGGTGCACAACACAGGTATTTTGGGCTGGATATTCAAACTGCACTATTCTTAGGCACAAGCCCTTGCGCTGCGCAAAATAGTTGCGCAGGGGTGTGGTGATATTCAAAGGAGTGCGCTATTGAGCAACCCTTGAATATCACCCCTCGCCACAGCCACTGTGCATGGCGAGTGGAACTTGCGCCACCGCAAGTTGTCAGAGTGGAGCATTCAACTTGCGGTGGTGCAAGTACCATTGCACCACGCGCAAAATCCCCATATTCAAAAGGTGACATGCAAATGGGGACATAATTCATGCAAGGCACAGGGGGGCCATTTGCATCTGATTATGGCCCATTTGCATGCCATTAGCATGTAGGTGTGCCGATCCCCAAGGACTTGCGCCTGGCGCCCTCCCAGGCAGCAGCTGTCGAGGACCGACACCCCCTGCAGCCCGATCATGGGCAAAACAGTGTAGAATCCCCACCACCACCCCCCCAGTGGCCCAATCATGGGCATAGTGTACTCCCCCCCACCAGCCCACTCGCAGGCGGTAATGTGGCCCCCTTCAACGTATCCTTGGTGGTCCAGTGACGAAATGCCCATCGTGGGCAGTAAGTTTAATAAAAAAACTCTGAACATAGCCCTGGTGGCTAGCGCCCCCACTCACTCTCACCCACCCACCCACGTTGTCTTTGTGCCGCTATAGCCGGTATCCCACCCGCTTCAGCAATCCTTCGCTCTGCACGATCGACTCGCGTTTGTAGGTTAAGGATTCTATTGCGTAGTAGTTAGCAGTCATCGGGCATGCAGCTCATACCATAAGAGCGACAGTCCAGATTTGCTGAAGAATCATTCTCAAATCTGATCTCTTTCATGTATGGTATGGGCTGCATGCCCATTGGCTCTTGCTCTGCACCAATGGGTGTGCAGCCACTGGCAGTCAATCGGCGGCGGCAGGGTGGCAGGTGGGTGGGATGCTGCCGCCCGCCGCCGCCGGGGGCTTTGGTGGGTTGGTGGGGTGGGGGATGCTAGCCACCGGGCTATGTTCTGAGGGGGGTTTTATTGAACTTACTGCCGCGATCAGGCATTTTGGTCCACTGGACCACCAGGGATGACTGTGGAGGGGGGTTTATTATACATTGCCTGCAATCGGGCATTTCGTCCACTGGACCACCAGGGATACGCTGGGGGGCTTACTGCTGCCCGTGATCGGGCTGGTGGGGAGTACACTATGCCCGCGACCGGGCCACTGGGGGTGGTGGTGGGGATTTACAGTCGGCTGCCCGCGATCGAGCTGCAGGGGGCACAGGGAGGGTTGGGGCCAGCCACAGGTGGCAGCTGCTGTGCTGCACCCTGCAATGCAGCAGCTCACCTGTGGGTGGCCCTCCACTTAAGCCTTTTTTTTTTGGCTCAAAGTTGTTCAGGCGCAGGTTGGGGGTTGCGCCTGCACAACTCTGCACAGCCCGGCTGAATATCGGGCTGTGCAGTTTATGCATGGTACCTCCCCCACCAGTTCATCATGCATTCATTTGCATTGCACTGTTGCTCAGCCTGTTTTCAGTGGCGCAACTGCCTCCTGCTGAATATCGCAGAATAGAGCAAGTTCAGACTTGCGCAGGCGCAACCCTATTCCGCATGGCGCAACCCTTTTGAATATCCGGCCCTTTACCTCTTAACAAGACAACATCATCAAATAGTAACATATATCTCATACCTGTGTTTTACTTGCAGTATAGTCACAAACATGAAGTGCAGTGCATAAAGAACGTAAACATTTGTATAACAGACAACCACTGCAATTAATATTTGCAGAGACAACAGAACAAACAAGATAAAAAGTTTAATAATTCAAGAATGCCTCAGAATTATAGTTATGCCTTGGATTTAAAAGTTTTTTTTTTATAACTATCAGTTTTAAAGTAGTCATTTATAGACCAGGTATAGTTGGAGGTGGGTGTTACCTGAGAACTAAATAAATACCAATGGTTGTTTAATATAGCAGATATACCCAAAATTAATTATCTGTCTGTTGATCACATGAACACTGGTGCAAAATAGTAGTTTTCATCAATTTTTTACTGACACATTGGCAAATTTTGCAATTTTCAGCTTCATGTACTTAATGCAGATTTTTGGGTCATTACTTACAGAGTAAGTGAAATATACATTCAAGTTTGGTCTCAATGAATAAGTGGGAGTTAGAGCTTTAAAATGCATATCTATATGTTACCTCAAAAGATTCATGTTAAAAGTTATAGGGTTAAACACCAACCACCATGTTATGTATAGTGCAGCTTTAAGAAATGTTAGGCAGTACAGCTTTAAGAAATTCACTTCCTGTGAGTCTTCCTGTGTGTGTGTGTGTGTGTGTGTGTGTGTGTTGAGAAAAGTTTTCCCCTTATGTCTGTGCTGAATGGAAGTAAACAGAGAAGGCCTAGATTTCTGTGTGATGTGCTTTCTTAGTACCAAGACCCTGATGTGTTTAAGGTACTTATTTTCGGCCACCAAATACAACACACCACCCCTTAATTTCTTGTGAAATTTCAAAATATTCTTATATTTAATTTTGTCAAACAGAATTTATTGTGCTTTATAATATAATTTTATGTTGTCTAAAAGGGCAAGGATTCTACTTTGAAATGCATATGTGGTTGTGAAGTTTTAAGGTAATATAAGAGGATAAATTGATAAAAGGGAAGACACCATTAATAGACAAAATTTTAGCAAGTTTATACTTTTTGAGTTCTTCACGCCATATCTTCTGTGTGGCATATGTATGTATATATATATATATATATATATATATATATATATATATATATATATATATATAGAATACTAGGAATAAAACCATTGAGCTAGAAGCTCATTTACAGAGGTTCAGTGCCAGAGAATAAACAACGTACAACATCACAAATAGATCAACAAAATTACAGCAAGATTCATAATAAAAACACAAAAACAGCATTGCATTTTTGAGAAATGGTTACATATGCATACAATTTGCATACTGAGGTAAGAAAAATAGTAACAAATGAAGGGAATAAGGAAGTTAGGCAATAAGTATTAGAAAGCAGCTAGGTTCAAGCGTTGTCAAGGTTGGGGGGGCAGGGAGCAGCCAGAGAGTGACTTTGTCCGGGGTAGAGAAGGGAAGAGGAGGGAGTGGTGGGGATTAAAGGGTGAGGGAATGAGGAGGGGGAGTGTGAAAGAGAGGGTGCAGGAGACCAGGAAGAGGGGGTCTAGGGTGAGAGAGAGATGAGCAGCAGGGGGTTAAAGTCCACAATCACATTTGGTGTTGTTAGTTATCAGATGGGCCTACAGGTTTGACTTAAACTGGCCAAGCTTGGTACAACAGAAAACCATGGATATCCAGGGGAAATAGCTAAAATTGCTTCTTTACCCAAATGTAATTCGTGGAGCTGGCCTGGTTCCTGTGAATGCATAATCCAAGACAAAAAGATTTTTGACCTGTTCAGGTACATATTCAAATTTCTTTTAATTCATTTTATTCATTCATTATCTCCAAGTCCCAATGTTTCACATATAAATTATGCTTCTTCTGGGAACTCTATATAAATTGAAAAAAGGTTTTTATTACACACATTGAATATGCATAAATATTTTTACAAAAATTAATTTGTACAGTAGAATAATTATTTTTTCAGTGCTCAATCATAGGGTGTACACATATTCTGTGACCAAACTTCACTTAATTCATTGTTCACTTGTATCCACCACCATTAAATTCTGCCACCATGTTTTAAATCAGTGTAAATAAAACACTACCCGCCTTTTACTTGGCCTTCATGGCTGTGTGGCTGCTGGTAATTTTAATTAAAATTATTCATGCACATATGCTGTATAAAAAAATACAATAATAGTCTTCAGTTTAGTCCACAAATACTATATTATACTTCCTTATCTATCAAAATATTCAATGATTTTTTTAAAAAACTTTCCTTATTTAAAGTTTTTAGTTCAATCATACAGAACGGACAAAATACAGACATACAGTTAACAAATATAATTTTTTCCTTTTCTTTTCCTTCATAGGTATTTCACCTAATATAACTTATAATTAGGCCAAACAGTCTACAATCTATAAATAGGGTAGCAGCAAGACATCCAATATTTTCTTCATGCTTATAATCTTTAAGTCATGACTAGGCTGATTTCCATACTATACCCATTTATGTAAGGGAGAGGAGGAGAGAAGTTGAATTATTTACCATTCTATCAGTTGGGAGACAACATAGGCAGTTTATTTATACCTTACAGGTGTCTATGATATATTATATGTTCTAGTTCTGAGGGCCCATTATAATACCTTCTGCATGGAGTTGATCAAGGAATGAAGTCAAGTCTTACCTTTGCCATGCATAGAACCCAGCGCCTCCACAGGATCTCAAAACAGGGGACCTTTTTATTAATGGTAGCCGATATTGCTTCCATTCTGTATATATTGATCATACGCTCTTGCCACATGTTTAGGGTGATAGCTTTTTGAGATAACCAGTTACTCATTATTGCCTTTTGGGCTGCTAAAAATGAGATTTCCAGAAGCTTAATTGCCAGAGAGTCTCGAAATTCCTTGGGCAATTCCAGAAAAAAGTAACAGGGGGATGATATCTTCAAGTTAGGATCCATTATTGCCTGTAAGGCCTGTTGGAGGTCTTGAAGAAAGGGGGTCAGTAGGCGGCAACCCCACATTATATGTGCCAATGTTGCAGGAGAATGCCCACAGTTTCTGCAACAGGCTAAAGAGTTGGAATTCAGGTATTTCATCTGGATTGCTGGGGTTAGGAAGTAACGAACAAAAATCTTCCAAGAAAACTCCTGCCAGCTAATTGCTGATAGGCCCCAGTGAATCCTTGTTTGTGTCCAAGCCCAAAATTCCCCAGAAATCTGAATTCCCAGATCACATTCCCATGCCTTCTTTTAGAAGAGGAAGAATCCCCTTTCCAGGCCAGAAGAGCTTGGTATAAGTTAGAAATAATAAGAGATCTAACCGGACACCTTCTATTGCTTTCCTGAGTATGTTTGCAATCTGTGGAGGAGGTGGGCTCCCAACCTTGAAGTATGCCAAAAGACTGCCAATATAGTTTCTAATTTGAAAGTATCTAAATCTGTCCTGCCAGGATATTCCATACTTATTAACTAGTGCTTCAAAAGACAGAGTCTCATTTCCTTCTAGAAAGTGTCAAACCAAATGTAAGCCTTTCTCCTCCCATCTCCTGAATCATGCATCCCACATGGTGGGAAAGAAGTAGTCCAGGTATGAAACCGAAAACAAGAGACTCCTCCAGCCCTTAGCACTTCTGTCCCCCAAGGTTCCATGCCATATACTGAGAGTGGGGGCTGTATAGGGATTGCCTTCTTGACAAGCATTTGATCTTTCCCTCTGCCCAAGGAGTGTACCATTTAATTTTTTAAGGGGGGGCGGCCTCCCATAACTCCAGAGTTTTCCACTTGGCCAGATAGGCCTGATCTAGCCAATACATGGCTGTTTGTAGCTGTGCTGCCTGGTGGTATAGTTTAAAGTTTGGCAATGTTAAGCCTCCCTCTTTCTTCAGAATTTTGAGTGCCGAGAGGCGAACTCTAGGTTTTTGTGACCCCCAGATAAAATGCGAGATCCCTCTGTCGAGATAATTGAAGTATGAGTCCGGGATAAGAATAGAGATTGTCTGTAACAGGTATAAGAATTTAGGGAGGATTACCATTTTTATCGCCTCCACTTTCTATACCAAAGGGATGGGGATGGGGGCCCACTTATCCAATTCCAGCTTAATATTTTTTAAAATTGGGGTAAAGTTGAGAGAGAACAACTGATCTGCTTGGAAACCCATCTGGACCCCCGAGATATTTAATATGGGATAGGTTCCACCTAAATGGGAACTTCTTTCGGGTCTGTTCTGAGGGTTCATAATGTGCTCTCAGGGCCTCCATCTTAGCCATGTTTACTTTGTATCCAGCTAGGAGGCTAAATTCTGTCAGTCATGCCCATAGGTGTTCTAATGACTGCTCTGGATTTTAAAGGTAGACTAGTAGGTCATCCGCATAAAATTATTCAATGACTTTTAATGATTTTTATGTTCAATCACCTTTTATAGAACAACTGAGTCTGGCATTGGGCTCTTCTGGCAAGAATTTCAATTATTTTCCTTTTTCATCTGTTAAAGTTAAAAGTTTGGGAAGCATTAATTCACTATCCTTTATTCTTTCTTTTTTCATATTCACAGTAGTATGCGTTTTTTCATTGGGTCATTTGTTCTCTAATACTTTCACATTTTTCTGCCGTTTGCTGCTCACTAGAAAGATCACGCTCCTTTCTTTACTTTAAACTTGTCATATACTTTAAATTACTTTTCTTTATCTGATTCCTAATGCTGTTACAAACACACTGTACTGTTCACTAGAAAGGTTAAACACATTTCACTTTAAATCCACCATGTGTTGTAAGTTCGCCTTTCGTTTCTGGCATCTGATGTAATTATTGACTCTATGTCTCCCCTTCATTTTGAGTCTCAGCGTGTACTCTGTCTAGTAGAGACTCCTGCTTCCAAATATCTCTCACACTTTATGTTCTTCTCCTTTTTATACAAAAAAAGAGATTCTTGCTTACTTGTACATCACCCATGCGACTCTTAGTTGCTCATCATGTGTTTGTTCTCTGGCTTTCTTGTTACTTCCTGCAATGTTTAAAAATCCATAGGTCCTTCCTCTTATGTCCGTGGAGCCGTCATGTGATGGCATGATGATGACATCATGCTCAGCAGAAGCTGAGCTGTTGCTAAGGCAACCATGGCTCGGCTCCACGGACATTCTTCGACAGATTGTTTGGTTCAGCATTTCTAAATGGGGGCTTGCCATTATTGGCCTTATGTATTTATAATCTTGTCATATGCTCTTATTTTATACCATAGCTGCAGACACACCTTTGTCTGTCCCATTATTTTACCATGTAGCATTTTATTCCTTCTATTCTTCAATATGATTTGTTGTGTACAGTTAGTAAGCTGGTGTTCTGTTTTTTCTTCAAATAAGTGACCAGTTTTTGCCATTTATAATGTCAATATTTTTGTCTACAAATTCCATCTACAATAATCCCCCATATTGACGCTTTCACATTAATCACTTTGCAAATGATTTTTATGCATTAAAATAGGTTTCTGTTAACTTCAATTTGTCTACAGTTAATGAGCTATGGATTTATACTTTTTTACTAGCATACTGTACCTGCCAGTTTACTTCATCAATACCCCATTTCTCATTTATTACACCCATTTGACACATTCACCACATTTCTCTATTTTCCAGAGTTGTGTTGTAATCTCCTCTGGGTGGAATGGGTGCTTGCTCTGAACCGCAGAATCTTATCTGCACTGGTTTATGTCCTCTCTACACAAAGTGTCATGCTAATTGGGAGTTTACATCTTTGTTTCGGGTTCTGCTTTTATGTTCTTAAATCTGTGTCCTGAGCTCTCTACTAGTTTTTCCTATTTGATCACATAGGCATTGTATTATATACACTACCCCTTCTGTTCCACAAGTTATATGTGATTTAATCATATATATTCTTTATTTGTGTGTGGGTGCCTATGTACTGTTTTTCTTGATGTATGCCCACATGCTCTGTATTTTCCACATGGGTACACCCCCTCTTACAAAGGACCCAGTAGCAACTGAGTTCCTGGAGCTTTTTGTTGGAAATGTTGAGTGTGAACTAACTTATCTTTCAAGGTTGGAGTCTTTTTCGAAACCATAAATAGCTTTTGCTTAAATATATCTGTTGTTGTGGGGTTTTCTTCTAAAATCTTCCAATTGTTCAGAATCACTATTCTGATGTCTGGCATGTATACAGTACATTATGTTGTGTGCTAAATGTGACATTTTTTGTTTCTGTTTTCTCTTTGATCTCTAATGTCTGCTGTCTTGATACTAAAGCCACCTTATTTTCAGCTTTGTTTAGAGTTCATTTTTTTATATTTCCTATCTCTAAATCTTCTTTTAATTATTTTCTCTTCTCTTTCATAGTCATCTGTACTACTGCAATTCCTTTTAGCCCCTAATAATTGTGAGTATGGCATGCTTTCTATCAGCTTTCTGGGATGAAAGCTCTCTGCATGCAGAATGGTGTTCCTGTCTGTTGTCTTTCTAAATAGTTTTGTTTCTAATTTCTGGTTACATTTGAAGATGGTGATGTCCAAGAAGTCTATTTGTTGTTCACTACTTTCAAATGTAAACACAATATTTTGATGTCTTGTGTTAATATAATTCTAAAAGTTTTTCAAACTGGTCACATCACCCTTCCAAATTAAAAGAATGTCATCTATAAAGCTTTTCCAGTATTTCACATTTTGTGCAAATGGGTTCTGTAGTGAAAAAAGGTTCTCAGTTTCAAATGGATGCATACTGTATATGCATTCGCATAACTAGGTGTCATTGTGCACCAATGGCTGTTCCTTTCTTTTGAACATAGAACTGTTTTTCAAATTGAAAATAGTTATTCACTAGGACTAGCTCTGCTAAACTTTGCAAAACTTTTGTTTTTTGTTCTTTTGTCTAATGCTGTTGTGTCCAACAAGTTCCTCATTGCTTCAAGGCCTTTGTCATGAGGGATGGAAGTGTGTACATCTTCTATAGTAACCAAAATACTGTAATTTAGAGTACTACTTGAGTTTAATTCCTCTATGAGTTGCAAAACATGTGTCATATCTTTAATATATGTTGGAATTGTCTCAGTTAGAGGCTGTAAATGGAAGTTCACAAATTTTGAGATGGGCTGCAGAACTGATCCAATGCCGGACATGATCGGCCTTCCAGGAGGTGTTGTCAAGTTTTTATGTATTTTTGGCTATGACTAAAAATGGGGGGTTCTAGGAAACTTTAGATCTATCATCTCAGTCTCCCATTGCCTTAACCACCCATTCATTTCCATCTCTAATATTTTTGTCTGTATTTTCCTAATGATTCCTGGTCGTGGGTAAGAATCTAGTTTTGTATAGTCATCTTGTACTTCTAATAAGTTCAGACACATCCTTCTATAATCTTCAACATTTTGTATCACTATAGCTCCTCACTTATCTACTGCTTTTAGTTTGATTGGTTATCTTCTTCTAAAGTTTTCAAAGCTGTTCTTTTTTTTATACGTTAACATTTGTTTTTGTTTCTTTGTCTTCTTTCTTTAAAATTTCCCTTACTTGTTTTTCTACCATTTGAATGTAGTTTTCTACTGTGTGATTCATACCAACTGCTGGTATATATTTTGATTTCCTCCCCATTGCTGTTCTTAATTCACTTTTTTATTTGTTTGTATCTATTTGGTTTGAAAACTGTGTCTGTAATCTCAGATTTCTAAAAAAACTTTTGTAAGTCAGCTTCCATTTGAAATTTGTCAGTGTCCTTTGCAATTAAATAGGACAGTCCTAATGAAAGGCTTTTATCTCTTCTGATGTTAAATTCCTATTACTTAAATTAAAAATCACAGTCTCCCTAGGTGTCCTCTCTGTGGTCGGCACTGTCCCTTTCCTCTTCTTTCCTCTTCCTCCTCCATAATTTTCTTCTGTTTCTCTTGTTTCTATGTTTGGCTGGTCACTGCTTCTTAAATAGTACCTTTCTGATGTTCTCTGACCTGTATCTTCCCTGTTTGTCTGTTGATTCTGTCTCTGTTGTGCCTGTAATTATCTTTCTTTGTCTAAAAAAGGACCCTGTTGCTGTCTAACATTTATTCTATTGGCGTCTCTCATTCCCTGAACTATCAGAACCAGAGTCTGTGTTTCTAGCATAGTTCTTATTAAACTTTTTATATGTATATGCTTTATTATTCTTATAATTTCCTGTGTCCCTATGGAACATCCTAATTTTTATTTCTTTCAGTGTTTTCTCATATTCTTTACATTTTTTGTTTATGTCCTCTAACCACTCATTCAGTTTCTGTTTTTAAATGGGTTTGTAAGGAAGTCTCATATTCTCATATGTTTTCTGCAAGCTTCCCTCTTGTCTTGATGACTGCCTCCATTAAGGCATACATAAAATCAGCACTGCACCTAGTTCTGATACCTTCCCATTTAGTTATTAACGTTTCATCTTCTGTGCCCAAATTTGGCTCTATCATTACCCTCAAACCTTGCAGTATCCTTTTAAATTCTAAATACTTGGCAAGAGTCAGACCATGTAGGTCAAGTTTCAAATCTTTGTTTTTTAAATTCTTTATTTTTTGTTTCGAAGATTTTGAACTGTCCATGTCAATTGCTGATAAGTCTCTATCTCCCTTCATCTGACTGAATATGGCTTCCCTTTCTGATTCTGTAAAGGTGCAGAATTTGTAACCACTCCCTCCCACGTCATTCAATGCCTCCATTGTCATAAACCTGAACACAAACAATAAATGATTTTGGATTTTATTAAATTTATATTTTCCACAATTCCTAAAGTGTCCTACTTTCCATATGCACAGTGTAGAAAGAAAGTTCAATTGTGAAAAATAAAGGGTGTCTCTTAATTCTGTTGTGGATTAACCTTCTCTTGTTATCCTTTGGCAAATGTCCTTGGGAAAAGACATAGCAGGTCACTGAATAGGCCTGATAATACTACTTGTAGAGAACCATGGATAGCCAGTGGAAATCACCAAAATTGCTTCTTTACCCAAGCTTGGTACAGGACAGGAAGTCAGGTCTAAGAGAGTTTAGCCATTTTGGGGCTCTATACCCGAATGAGAGTTGGCCTTGAGAGGTCCATCGGAAGGGTATCTTTAGTGCACGATAGCTCACACTCCTGGTACTCCTGTTGGAGTTATGGGGGGGAGGAGGAGGAGACCAAGTACTCTAGGTGTGGTGAGGCCCATTAAGGACTTTTTGGCAAATAGGTAGGTTTGGTATTGGACTCTACAGTCCAGGTTGAGCAGGCCCAAGTGGGAGAAGAGCTTGCAGGTATGCATTAGCTGGTGGGCCCCTAAAAGAAGCCTGCAGGCTTTGTTAAGGGCCAGCATAATTCATTGCAGGGCTGTGTTGATAGCAGCACCATAGACTACTAGGTCATGGTCAGTAACCAACAGGACAGAGCTGGTGCCAGCTAGCCTAAGGGCATTATCTGTTGGCAGTCCTTATGTTTGTAAAGCACATCAATTATAGAGTTTAAAAGCTTTTGCAACCAGGTTGATGTGCTGCCCATAGAAATGAGAGCAGTCAAGGGTGACCCCAAATATCTGAAGGTGTGAACCATTTCCAGGGCTTCTTGTTGGTTGCTGCAAATTTGCAGTTGACAGGATCTGTGTTTATTCTGAATGGAAGCAAAGATCAAGGTCTTAGTCTTCTTGTAGTTAAGAAGTAGTTTGTAGTTTAGAAACAAGGACTCAGCAACTGGGAAACTGCTTTGTATTAGTTCTTCTAGGACAGTAGGGTTGGAATGACTCAAGAATAGCACGGCATCATCAGCATACAGAAGAGCATGGCCTGGACAGGCCTTGGGGAGCATATTTAGGAATATGCTGAAGAGAAGAGGGCCCAGGATGGAGCCCTATGGTATCCAGTAGTGACACTGCAGTGATAGGAGGGGGTGTTATTTATTTTTACTTGCTGTGTACAGTTAGCAAGGTAGCTTTGGAACCATTGCACTGACTCAGGGGATAATTCCATAGATGATAATTGGTTTAGAAGGAGCCCATGGTTAACTGTGTCAAAGGCCTTCATTAAGTCAATAAACGTGGCCCCAACCAAGTGCACATGCTCAAGAGCTTCATGTATGAAGCTAGTAAATTTGACAATGGCAGAGGTAGTGCTATGATTCTTCCTAAAGCCATGCTGTTCAGAGCACTGGAGCTTGTATTTGTCCAGATAATCAGCAAGCTGGTCTCTGACTATCCTTTTAAGTGCTTTTGAAAGGGGTGGGAGTATGGAGATGGGTTAGTAGTTAGAGAAATTAATATGATCACCACTTTTAAAGATGGGGGTGACCATAGCTTTTTTCCAAATTTTTGGGAAGGTAGTGGTGACTAGCGATAGATTAAGGATATGGGTTAATGGATAAATAATCTTATTGAGGGTGAGGGCGATTAACTTCAGGTCAAGAGAGTCATTGCTGGATCTTGATTCCCCAGTGGCCTTAGTGATGTATTTTTTAGCCTCTGATATTGAGACTATTTTAGAGTAGAAGGGGGGGTGGAGGTTCACTAGGGTGGCCTGCATCGTTCAGGTTATAGTCACACTGAGGGTTGAGGAAGTTGGTAGGAAGAACCCTGCTGAGGTTGGTAAAAGCCTCATTAAAGGTGTTGACTATTTCATTGGTGTCATGGGTCAGATTACCATTAATACTGAGGAGGGTGGGGGTGCTTTGCTGGGTTTCCCTGTCAATGTTTTTATGTTCTTCCAGAAGTTTCAACTATCTCCCCAGGTGTTATTTAGCTCCAGCTTAAAGTACTGGCTTTTCACAGTCCCTATGGCACAAGTCCATTTGTTGCAAGCAGCTTTGTAGTTTTGAATGCCAGAGCAGGAGCCTATACTTTGGGTATTACACCAAAGGCTATCCCTTTCTTTAATTAGTTGGATGAGGGCGGGAGTAACCCTGGACTTACTAGTATCCTTTACATTCCTGTTTTTAAAGGGCACATAGATACTATATTATGTGTTGAAAATTAGGGCTGTGCACACCCTGAATATTATTTCCCGAATACCATGAGTAGCAGCCATTCTGAATATTCGGATGGCCGTTCTGAATACCTGACTATTCAGTATTCGGGAAAGGTATTTGGGGAACAAGATTTCCTAGTCTCCCAGAGCTTCCTTGGCCAATCAGAGACTTCTCAGCTCTGCAGATCATGCAATCTCACTGTGAGACAGCATTCTCAGAGGAGAGATCATGCATCAGTCTCAGAGCTTCTCAAACTGCAGAATCTTGTTGTTGAACTAGTTTTTTTTTTGTTGGAGTGTGATTCTTAAGCTTTAGAGAGACTTTTTTGTGACTGATTTTTTTTGTTTTCGCTAAGTTACACAGGGAGTAGCAGCCTAGCCTAGGAGAGAGGGAAGACTGTTGTTTGTGTCTGCACCCCCTCCACCACTGCATTCATCTATTCCACACTGCTCTAGTGTGTGATTTGGTTTGGTTTAGATATTTTTTATTTTGTGGCAGCAGAGGCTTTTGTTGTTGCTCTCAGTAAAGGTCAGGCTTTAGTTTTCTGTCTAGTATGACAAAATTATGTAGCATAATATAATAATTTAGGGTAACTGACTGTTTCTGGGCTCAGTAAACAGTACTTCAGAGAGGGTTTTACTAATCGCTGCCACTGCCAGTGCACATTGAGCATAGTCTCACAGGTTTAACCTTAAAGTTCTAGTCCACACTAAATCTAGGTGAAATCTCAGTAAAGTTTATATAGTATTATAAAATATAATATATATAATTTTGGGGAAGTGTTTCTGAGCTCAGTAACAGTTGTTCACAGAGGGTTGTTTGCTAAGCAGCATCGCCACTTCGGCGCTTAGTTGCCCCTGGCCCACACCCCCAGTGTTAAAGTTCGAACCACACAAAAAAATATAATAGTGCAAGAGTGACATGCTGCTGCCTGTGATGCAACTGAAAATTAATGACAATCTGATTTTGTTTAGAAAAAGAAAGTAGTCTGACACCTAGTCTCCCCCACCCTACTGTATCTGAGTGCTGCAAGTGCACAGCGAGTCACACATCTGTCTGCTCTTACAGTGTGTGAATTTCCTTCATTTAAAGAGATTTATTTTGTGTCAGAAAAGAGCATTTATTTTGCTCCGTAAAGTCGGGCTTAAGTTTTCTGTCTAACGTGAAAGAATTATAGTATTTAGAAAAGATATATAATTTGGGGAACTGTTTCTAGGCTCAGTAACAGTCATTCACAGAGGGTTGTTTGTTTGGTAAGCATCGCCGCTTAGTGGCCCCCAAACCCCAGTGGTTAACATTCCAATCCACACAAAATATAGTAGTGCGAGTGTGACGGGCTGCTGCCTGTGATGTATCTGAAAATTAATGACAATCTGATTTTGTTTAGAAAAAAAAAGTATTTTGACACCTATTCTTCCCTCCCCACTGCATCTGAGCGTAAGCACAGAGCCAGTCACACATTTGTCCATCAGTTTCTTCTGGGGTCTTTCAGTGTGTCAGGAGTGGCACAGTGAATTGTGTGTGTGTTGGGCCTGTTGAGTATGGTTCTGTTGTGGGCTTATTTGCAAGTTTCAAATATTACACCCACAGTTACACAAAGTTGCATACCATAACATAAATAAAAATATTTGCCTGTGATGTTAATTAATCATAGCTCTTCTACTAATTGTAACATTAACCAGCAGCAGTATCATTTATCATGTCTGGTGATAAGCAACCCCATAAAAGGACTGGGTCTAGCCCCAGCAAGTCCACAGCCCTGCTTGTACCAAGCACAGCAAGCAGCAGTGATGCCAAATCAGAAGGTACTATACGTTCATCTGGACGCATTCAGCATCCCCAAATATTTTTTTCACCTAGCAAGGCGGTAAGTTCACATAGTACTTTAGGTGGTGAAAGAAGCTCTAGTAGTAGGAACCTAACTGATAGCACTGTTACCACCACAAGTAGCAGTCACCCATTTTCTGCCCTGGTCTTCTATGGCAGTAGTAGGAGAGCATTACAGCTTAACAGAGCTCTGAGTGAGGAAGTAGCAGGCACAGCCACTGTCTTGAGTCACCCTGTAGCTTCTGCCACTCCTTCTGATGTTTCACCCCTTCCCACCACTAGCGTACTGCTAGTCCTTATGACCACCTGTAGCACAAACACATCAACCAGTGCCACTAGTGCCATCAGTACCACTTTTGCTGTCCCTGTAACTGTGACCCTGTCCCCCACTATAGCCACCACCACCACTGTTCAACAGGTGCCTCCAGTGACAATGTTGAACCCATGGCTACTAGTACTGTAACCACTACCAGTGCAGTTGCTGTAAATGTGCCTACTGCCATGACCCTGGATACTGCATCAACAGATATTTCCACAGTGCCTGTGACAACAAGTACCCCTACTCCTAGGATGCGATCCAAACGCAGCAGTTGTGCTGCTCAGGTGGTTGATGATGTATTACATGAGGAGGATGCAGAGTTTGTAGACCAGTCTTCTGGCTCCGAATATATTCCGGACCCTAGTGAGCTACCATCATCATCAGCATCTGGCAATGACACAGACACCCACATGAGTGACTTTGAGGATGAGTCAGAATATGCCTCACATCTTACTAGAAAAACTTAAGGGCTGCAGAGTCTGCAGACAAATTAAGGAAAGGTGCTTGGAGTACTGAGCAAAGTGACCATAGGCATGATCAGCAGAGCAAGTAAGGAGTTAAACCTCCATCTGTGAAAAAAATGAAGCAGTCCACGCTAAGCTTCAGTAGGGTTGTGTTACCCCCATCCACACAAGATAGGGAAGATTCTAATCAAGAAAGCAGACAGCTTTTAAACGCAATAATTTAGATGATATTATTTCCCGTATCAAAGTAGATCTGGAATGTTGGTCCCTCCTTCCGTTTTCTTTATGGGGCAGACTAAATGTTATTAAGATGAATATTCTTCCCTAGTTACTTTATCCCCTACAGCTGTACAGCTGGCCACTTCCTCAATCCTGGTTTGCCCAGGTGCATAGACTCCTGGCCTCCTTCTTACGGTGAGGCAAGACAACCTGCAGGGCATTTTCCAAACTCATGAGAAACAAACTGGATGGTGGTCTGCAGGTTCCTAATTTTTATAGGTACTACTTATCTCTTTATTTTAGTAGACTCTCATACTGGCTCAGTCATCAGAAGGGGAGCAATATACTTCACAATGGGTGGATATAGAATGTTCCCTATGTTCAATGTCTGGTATAAATTTCAGGACCCTTCCTTTCATAGCCAGAAAGAAGTTACCCATCCCTTTACAGGATACTCCCTTAGGGGTCTTTTTATAAACCCATGCACAGTTGTGCTCACTCTTGAGAGTTTCCTTTAATAAGGACTCCCTTCAGCCTCTCGTGGGAAATCTGAATCTGTGTATAGCGGGACAGGTTGTATCCAGGCATTCCTGGGCCAATATGGGAGTGGAAACAGTTCAGAATTTAACCCAGGATGGCAAATTGCTTCCCTTTAAGATAGCAAGAGAATAGTTTCACTGGCCTGCTTCATCCTGCTTTAAATATTTTCAAATTACCCACATGCTTCTGCAATTTTTTGGCTCTGGCTAGTGGCAAAGCCCAGTAAGTACTGTGACACAACCGTTTGTATCTTCTGCCCCCACGAAATTAAAGGGGAGTTGCTAGGGCACGCTGCTCTAGCTCCTGAGTGTAAACTTTGTGTGATTCTGCTTTTTATGCAATTTGTATGTGTGTTATATAGCAAAAACTGCTCGAGTTACTAAGCCCTGCATTATAAATTGCAGGAAGAGGGCGAGTAGTGAATTCTGAGCTTGCTCCTTTCACTACATCATTGCCAGCATATTATATACCTTGTGTTACCGCTAGCTAAAGGGCACTGCATTTTATTTGTTTTAGGCATTTTTGTATTAGATTTGGGCTATCTTGGCACACTGCTCATACTGGGACCTGTAAATCACTTCCAGGTTGGTACCGCTATTTAGATACCTGCGATGAGCAGGGCGAGCCAAGCAGGGTGAGCGTGCATGTTGCCGCGTGCAGAGACGTGCACAGAGACATGCGCATCTGCATGTGTTCAGCATTAGCAGGTGAGCAAGGCCATGGTATCTATAAGTTGGCCACTTTTCAGGCACTTATAGCTTAAAATGCAACTTCTGAGCATTGCGTCATGGCTGGAGTAGATATACGCTCGGCAACTATGTTAGGTAATCAGTGTAAAGTCTGTTTAATGTTTCATATGAATACGTCTGCAACAGCCGGATTAGAGTTTACTTGTAACAAATGTCTTGAAAACAAATCCCTTAGACAAATGGTTACTTTGTTTAATACAAGATTCTCTGAATTAGAAGAAAGCCAAAATCAAATGTGTGCCAGGTTTCAAGCGTTGGATCAAAATGTCCCCACCATCCTAGTAACACAAGCAGTAAATGAGAAATCTGCTGCCAATACAGATGCAATAAATGACAGTACATCATACAAAGCCATCACCCATACTGGTCCATGTAGAAGTTCTAAGAAGCGTCACAGGGAACAGGTTCAAAATATACAGATATGGATGAACAGTGGTAAGAAGTGCAATACAATAGAGCATGTAAAAGGGGACATAAAGCTAAACAATTTCGTTTACCATTACTTAATAGTTTTGCTCCCCTTGATCCTGATGATAGTACAAATGTGATAGGGTCCATGGGAATATCACCGTCTATGTTTCCCGTTGCTACTAATTTGCATGCTCCCCTTGATTTGTACAGCATTGTACCAAATGTTCCCCAGGATTGTCCCCTTCCTTCTCATACCCCACTAATCCCAAACAATGTATCCCCTTGTTCAAACAGAGGGGAATCTGAGTCCGCTAATTTAAATTACATAGACACCTCGACATCACTTTTGAGTACCCTGAGGCAAATGTATGTTCCAAGAGACTCCATCATGAAGAACTTAGACAGGACACTGTAAATCAGGATGCGATTCCAAAACCAAATATTCGTTATGCCTCTCTACAAATTGCGGCAAGATATTTCTCCCCTTATCATATTTTTCTTCTTGTCTATTATCCAAAAAGAAAGAGAGAAACAAATAATTGGTTAATAAGATTATCTGCTGTACTTGGTGAATATTAATGCAGCCTTAAAATTAGGACCGGTGGGTGGGAAGGAGGGTAGAGGTTTCCTCCAACACAGACCGACAGTTGGCTCGGGGATAACCCAAAGTAGAGGATCATCCTCAAGCCTAGAGTCAGGTCTGCATGTCGCAAAGCCTCTTAAACAAGCCCCTCATTAGGGAACCCCCCCCAATACCAGACTTCCACCAACCTGAATATTAAACCATTGATTATTTAAGGTAGTTCCTCAGGTTATTTTAATGTTATTGTCCCTTTTGTATGCTGCTAAGGCATTCTTCATTGCTGCCAAATTCTGGTCAGTCTCTCTTGATTTTTTAGGTACTGTTTGCCATCTAGCTGGTCATTGTTCCATATTCTGTGTACTTGAATTCCGTTCTGGAAATTGTAAACCCAGCTTAGAAAGTTCCTCTTTTGCCTCTTGTACAGTAGTAAATTCTTTTCTCCCTGAAGGAAGCTGTACCACCAAATGAGAGGGATATGGTGTTGTAAATTTATAACCAGCCTATTTAAGCACAGGAAGTAATGGAAGATATGCACATCTAAGTCTCATCATCTTGGGGGCATAATTGCGGTCGAAGTAGATTCGTGTTTACCATATAATACTTTCTGGCATTTCCAGGCTGTCAAGAGAACCTTTTCTTTGTACAGTAACTGTTAAACCAGAGGATCACCGACCGCGGAGGGACTTTGGTAGAGGTAGGTTTTGGAGGCAAAGCCCTGTGTACTCTCTCAAGGTGGATCTCAAAATCAGCAGGTAATTTCAGAACAGTGTGGAGTTGAGACTCTAGGAATTCTTTAATATTAGAGCCTTCTGAGTTCTCTGGCAGACAGTATATACATATATTTTTACATCTTGCACGGTTCTCCTGATCTAATATTTGCTAGTCAGTCTCTTTAATTTGCTGCAAAGTTTGTTCTAAATTTCTACATGATTTTCTGTTGCCGTTCCCTGTCATTCTTGGTCGTCCATATGCTGCTCTAACTGCACCATGTCTCTGCGGAGTTCCCCTTACATTTCTTTTATCTCTGCTCTAAAGGTCAGGATCTCTTGAGATATTACGTCTAACTTGGCTTTATTAGTTTTAGCAGTTCTAGGTTTGAGAGAGTTTTTACCAGGACCATGCTTAAAATCATGCAGCTGAGAATCGTGAGGTTCTGAGGCCTGTGAACCCTCCGTATCTGAACGATCTGCTGAATCCTCCATCTCTCACCATATGCCAGTCTGAACCTCCTGAAATATTCACCTATGCATTCTGATGTATACTTCAAGTTAGAATTTGTTTGTTCTATGTAGTTATTTTCAATTGGAGTGAGTGCTTAGCCCAAGGGATGCGGGAGTGTTGCCACTAGGCAGCCATTACCTACAAGACAGAACCGGAAATCCAAGCTCTTAAATTATCTTATGGGACAATAAAACATTACCAATCTGGAATACAATATTTCCTTTTCAAGCTGATCAGTGTGGGAGCTTAGAGCGGTGAGGGCTGCTTGCAGCATCAGGGGAAACAGATGGAGAGCCGCATCATCGGGGGACCGTACAGTGAGTTGTATCGGCGGCCAGCAGTGGGAACAGGAGAGGGGTTTTTGACCTGACCACCCTCCAAGAGAGGATTTTTTTGTACCAGAGAATTTTCTTTTGGGTGTAGGTGTTCCCAGCATGAGGAGGGCCAATCGGGCTGCACTATGGAAATCTAGTCAGGACAATGGCTCAGGAGCCAATCAGATTGAGCAGTGCCTGATTTGAACAAGCAACTGGGCTATAAAGAGCTGGGCACAGTCACTGTTACTTGGCTGATCAGGGTGAGAGCTTAGAGCAGTGAGGGCAGCTTGCAGCCTTGGAGGAAGCAGACAGAGAACCCCATCATCAGGGGACCATAGAGAGCTGCATTGGCAGCCAGCAGTGGGAACAGGAGAGGGGTTTTTGACCCACTTACCCTCCCCAGCCCCAATCTCTATTAAATGGTCGAGGTTAGAGGAGCCAGCTTCAAGAAGCGACAAGGGGCTAGAGAGCAGCACTAGGCACTGCCTTCTAGGGAAAGGCATGAAAACAGGAGGCACCAGAAAGGAGCTGAAAGTTATGTGGATGTCAGCGACTGTAGATGACTGCAGGGTAAGTCTGTCTAGCAATACTTTTTTTGCAGAGCGGGTGGGCAGGATTTGGGCTTCTAAAAGTGTATGATGACATATGGCACTCTCTGTAGGAGCAGTTTAAATATTGTTTTGGTATAGGACACTGTTATTGTAAGTGAGAGCATACAGCAGGCAAAGGATCATAGGCAGGTGAGGATTAGGTGGCACTGAGTTCTTGCCTTTTACTTTCTGATAGTAGATTTTGGGGGGTAGATTGGGAGAAACATAGGGGGTGCCATGTTCCTTTCATGTACTGCCCTATAAGTTCTCATGGATGCAGAACTAGTGGGAAACCTACAAATATTACTAGTTGTAAAAAAAAAAAGTATTGGTAGTACTGTATTCCTGTGGTGCGGTCATTACATGTCAGCAAAATACTGACTAAACATGGGTAGGATAGTGGGCTGTAATGGTTGTGGGCGGTGGAGTAGATGAACTTTTTGTGGAGGTTTGGGGGTTGTCCTATCTGTCTCAGGCTCAGAAGGCTTGAGGAGGAGGAGGTGTTGTGGTTAGGTATGGAGTTGGAGACGATGGGGGGCTACTAGGGCAAGAGAGTCACCCTGACAGGATAAAATGATGGAACCACATGGGAGGAGCTTCAGGTCAAGGGGGGAGTAAACCGAACTGGGGACCAGGTTCAACTGGGGGAAAAGGGTCATCCCATGAGGGTAGCATGGGGGAACTACTTGGAAGGAAAAGCTGGTGGAAGGAGGGGTGTGTGAGTGGGATCAAACCAAAGGGGAAGCATGGCACTATAAGGAGGGCCACAGGCAGGAGGGAGGAACCAGTGCACAGCAGGGTTGTGGGGGTGGAAAATAAGATTGCAGTCCTGGCAACATTGGGAGAGGAGGAGGGAAAGGATCACCAAGGGAGGGCAGGAGAGGGGGAAGGTGGGGCAGCCACAGGATGGAAGTAGGTCAGAAGAAGTCAAGGGAATGAGGGTGGGGTACAGGGGAAGGGTGGGTGAAGGAGTAGTGAGGAGGATAGGGGAACAGGGATGGGAGGGTTGAGAAAGGCAGAGGGTGGGGAGTCCAGTGTGGATGGGGGAGTTGAAGGTAGTGAAGGAGAGGGGAGGAAGAGGGAGGACAGATTGGGGGATGGGGAAAAAGGAGCTATAGGGGAGAAGGGCAGAGCTACAAAGATGGTGGACTACAGTGATGGCTACCTTGGTAGCAGGGTAGAGGCAGGATCAAGGAATAACATGGGGGCAATACTGGTGCTGGGGGATTCCATACTTAAAGGGATAACATGGGGCAGTAAAGGGGAAAGGCACAATTGAATGTGGGTGGAGGCTATATCTGGGATAATGGCAGACAGGGCAGGGCAGTCAATTGTGAAGTGCGCAAGGAGGGATAGGAGGAGACCACATATTGTGGTGCATGTGGGTATGAATAACCTGGTGGGGGAGATGGTGGAGGAGGTAAGGGAGAGGTTTAAGGAATTGGGAAGAGTGTGTGAGGAGCTGGGAGAATTGGTGGCCTTCTCAGAGGTTCTCCAGTGCTGTGCATGAGTATAGTGAGAAAAGGGAGGACCATAGAATTCAGCTCATGGCTGGGGAACTGGTATCGATCCAGGGGGTGCGGGTTGGTGCAGATGGGGAGGAACCTGGAACAACAACGTTCTATATGCAAGAGACAGGCTACACTTAAGCGCTGAGGGGAAGGGAGCATTAAATGGGGGAAAAAGGGGGAAAAAGGAGCTATTTAAGGAGTTGTTTAAGAGGATTAGGAATAAAAGTAAAAGTTGGATAAGGAAAGCAAGGAAAAATTATTATAAAAATAAAGTGAATCTAACTAAAAATCCAGCTCAATACTGGAATTTAATTAAGGATATGGAGGGTAGGGAAGGGAAACATTTGAAAATAATTCTTAAGAATGAGATGGGAGAGGAGTTGTCTACAACACAAGCAGTAAATAATTTGAATCAGTATTTTTGTTGTCTCTCAGATATAAAAATAGAACAAGCTGACTGTAATCAGAATTTTGATTTCCAACAGATTAGATTTCTGGAAACACAACACAGAGCAAGCGTACCATGTTTCTATTTTCGAGCAATCAAAATTGGTGAAGTTAAGAAGCAAATAAGACAGTTAAATTCATGGAAAGCAATAGGGATGGATAGAATAGAGACAACCTTTTTGAAAATTTCAGTAGAGCAAATAAGTCCAACATTGACGAAAATTTTTAATTTTAGTCTTCAGCAAAAAAGCTATCCAGATTTCTGGAAAATTCAAAAATTGTTCCTGTCTTCAAGGGAGGAGATAGAAATAATCAATCAAATTATCGACCGATAGCTCTATTGTCTATTGTTTCGAAGGTCTTTGAACGCCTGGTCTGTGCTCAGCTATATGAATATATGGAGAAGTATAAACTTTTGACTGATTGTCAGGCAGGCTTTAGGTGGGGGAGGTCGACAGATACTGTACTGATGGATTTCCTTGACTCTGTGGCAAGTGGCCTTGAGGCTCGGGAGTCTGTCGGGGCGGTGTTCATCGACCTCTTGAAGGCCTTCGATTTAGTTGACTTTAATATATTGATGAAAAGGTTGGCTCAGATAGGTATATCAGAACCTGTTCAGGCATGGATATTATCATATCTAACTGAACGTACACAACAGGTACACATAGATGGAATAATGGCAGATAAAGAGGGTACTTTTAGAGGAGTTCCCCAGGGTTCAATCCTGGGTGTATCCAAAACAGTAAGATTTATATGTATGCCGATGATATGGCCCTTATAGAGAAAGCAAAAAACTTGGATGATTTACAAAAAAAGTTGCAATTTGATTTTGATATTTTACAAAATTGGTTAATTCAATCAAAAATGGTCCTTAGTACTAAGAAGACTCAGGTAATGCTTTTCCACACTAAAAATAAATTGCCGCATCAGACATTAAATATTTTTTCTACAAGGGGCTTAATGTTAGAACAAGTTTGGGTATATAAGTATCTGGGAGTTTATATGGATAGTTCTTTTACTTTTTCTTCTCATATTACAAATATAACCAAAAAAGTTAATTCTAGATTGGGTGTGTTAAGAAGGAAAACATCTATACTGCCAAGAGAGACAAGAAATAGAGTGGCTGTACAACTACTCTTACCAACATTAGAATATGGTAGTCTAATATATCAGTTTGCCCCCAAATATTCATTAAATAGTCTAGATAAAACATATCATAGAATAGCAAGATATGTAATGAAATGCCCATACAATACCCATCACTGTAATTTACTTCAAGATCTCGTTGGGATTCCCTTGCAATTAAGTCGGAAAAACTTGTAGGGTATAAAGCTTTTGTGAATATGGGGAAGGCTAAGCATGGTTCGATCTCTCTTGGTGTTTCTATTTCTGATAGATATAACCTAAAGCATTTAAAGCATAGATGTCAAAAGATTCCTTTAGAACTAAATGGTTACACTAAAATGCAATGACATTTTTATTTGCCGAAAATATGGAACGAAATAGATCCAGATATTAGAATAATTGACAGTGTTAATAAATTTAAGTATTCCCTGAATAGTATTTGGAGAGACAGATGTGTTTGTTTTGGTGTTCCCTAGGTTACATAACATTTTCTTTATTCCCCATTCTCCTCTTTTTTTGTGTCTCTGTTTCCTAAATGATAATATTGAAAATTAAAACTTCCCTTATATCTTATAAGACATTTAATCTTCTGATTTGTCTGGATAGTCCATACTTAAAGAATGATGAAATTCATTGAATTTCTTTGATATTTGACTATACGTGTATGTTTTATAGGTAGTGGAATTGTTTGTTTAAATATGTAAGATCTGTTCCTGTAATGTAATATTGCATGATGTCTCGTTTTTGAAACCGTATGCTTAAAACAGGACAACTTTGACAAACAGGGCCTCAGGTCCTAAAGTTATTATCCTGACAAAAAATAAAAGTTTTATTATCTTTAAGTTATTATCCTGATAAAAAATAAAAGTTTTATTATCTTTATCTATCTCTTAAAACAGGGGATAGAGAGGTATATATCAGCAAAGGTGAGTTTAAACTAGGTGAGGAGTGGTGAGTGGACAGCTGGTAGGCAGGGAACCCAGGGAGGGGAGCCCGATGAGCTTACCCCCCCAAGATGACAGGGGAGGAGTCAGGGTAGAGGCAAGGGGGGGACCCAAGGAAAGACAAAGAAGGAAATGGGGTGGAGGGTAGTCATGTTGAATGCAAGGAGCCTAGGCAACAAGGTAGCTGAGTTGCAGGCTTTCTTGGCAGTGAGAGGGGTGGACATTGCAGCCATCACAGAAACATGGGCTACCCAGTACCAGGACTGGGATATGAAGATCCCAGGGTACAGAATATTCAGAAAGGGCAGGGCTAAGGGGAAGGGGGGGCATGGCAAACAATGTATGAGAAGGGATAAAGTGTATAAGGGAGGAGGGGGAGGAAGGTGGTACAGATGCCCTATGGATGCAGTTTCAGGACTCAAGAGAGAGGGCACTGAGGATGGGGGTAGTATACAGACTGCTGGCACAAGAGGACCTGGATAAAGAGCTAACTGAGCAAATCAGAAGGGTCTGTAAGAAGGGGAACACAGTGATGGTGGGGAACTTCAGCCTACCTGGGGTGGATTGGAGCACTCCAGCCACCATAAGTACGAGGGAGCAGGTCATACTGGAGGCATTTTAGGACAGCTTCCTGGTACAATTAGTACATGAGCCTACTAGATTGGGGAAGACTCTGGACCTGGTACTTTCAAATGGGAAGGCTATAAGAGATCTGGGGTGGAGGACCCTCTGGCTGGGTGTGACCACCACTCAGTGTAGTCACACTCAGTATGTATAGGGAAACAGGGGGTATGGGGCCCAGGGTGATGGACTTTAAGGGGGCAGACTTTAAGAGAATGGGGAAAATTTTGGGCAAGCATCTGGCAGGCATTTGGCATGACATGGATGCTAGTCAGAAGTGGGACATTAGAAAATGAGGGTTGAAGGAGGCACTGAGATGTGTACTAAGACACAGAGTAAAAAGAGAAGGGCAAAGAAGACCAGTTGATTGACGAAGGAGGTCATGGAGGGAGTAAGGGCCAACAGAAGGGAATTTTGGAAGATGAAAAATTGGGGGGGGGCTGACAAGGAGGAGGAGTACACGAAGAAGTCCAGGGAGGTAACAAGGCTGGTCAGAGTGGCCAAGGCCTCAAGGGAATTGAGAATGGCATAGGGTATTTAGAAAGGAGAGAAGGACTTATCAGAAAAAAGAAAGAACAAGGACCAGATTGTGAGGATTAGGAAGGACAGTGGGTAGGTGGGGGGGGGGACAGACAGAGGCACTAAATGAATACTTCTGTTCTGTGTTTATAAAGGAGAAAGGGTGGCAAATATCCCAAGGAGGGGCTAGGGTGGGTAGTTGGGGGAGAGTGTGACTGACATAGGGATTACAGAGGATAGGGTGAGGGAGGGTTCAAGGGCAATAAGGGTGGACAAGGCACCAGGGCCAGATGGCATTCACCCTAGGGTACTCAAAGAGCTAGTGGGGATCTTGGCAGGGACACTGACTGACCTGTCAAATATCTCCCTTGACATAGAATGTGTACCACAGGACTGGAGGATGGCCCGTGCAGTGCCCATACACAAGAGTGGTCCCAGGAATGAACCAGGCAACTACAGGCCAGGGAGCCTCACATCAAATTTAAGGAAACTCATGGAGACGGTCCTAAAGGAGAGGCTGGTGACCTTCTTGGAAGACAATGGTCTCCAGAACGGGCATCAATGTGGATTTGTTTTGGGCAGATTCTGCCAGACAAACCTAATTGAATATTATGACTGGGTGACCAGGGAACTGGACAAGAGCCATGCGGTGAGTGTGCTGTATTTGGACTTCAGAAAGGCCTTTGATTCCATGCTGCAGGGGAGGCTGGGGGGAAGCTGGAATACATAGGGGTGGGATCAAAAATGGTCAGATGGATCGTCAACTGGCCGAAGGGAAGGCAGCAGAGGGTGGTGGTGGGGGGGGAGCTCTCATCACCAAGGGAAGTGTTGAGCAGGGTACCAAAGGGATCGGTACTGGGACTAGTTCTATTTCGGATATTCATAGCAGATATCTCACACAGGGTCCGGAGTAGGATCAGTCTGTTTGTTGATGACACAAAGATGGGAGTAGTGGTAGACAACATTGAGGGGTGGAAGGGGCTGCAGGAGGACCTGACCAAACTACAGGAGTGGTCAGAAACATGGCAGCTGGGGTTCAATACCAAGAAATGTAAGGTACTGCACTTCAGAGTGAGGAACAAGGGGAGGAACTATCAGCCAAGAGGGGTGTAACTAAAACGTATAGAGGAGGAAAAGAATCTGGGGTGGTTATAACAGGCAGCATGAACAACTCTGCTCAGTGTAGGAAGGCAGTAGCAAAGGCCAATAAAATGCTGGTGTGTATATAGGGAGGGGAATCTCCTCCAGGAGTAGGGAGGTGATCCTTCCCCTATACAGGTCCCTGGTCAAGCCTCACCTGGAGTATTGTGTGCAGTACTGGTGCCTATTCCTGAAGAAGGACATCAAATTGTTGGAGGGGGTGCAATGTAGGGCAACAAGGATGATCCAGAATGGAGGGAAAGACATACGAGGATAGATTGAGAGAGCTGAACATGTGCTCCCTGGAGGAGAGGAGGGATAGGGAGGATATGACTGAAACCTTCAAGTACCTGAAGGGGATAAAGAAGATGAATGCAGAAGGGATCCTCCAGCTTAGAAGAGGGAGGGATATGAGAGGTCATCAACTGAGGTTGGAGGGGGGGAAGACTCAGGAGGGAAATCAGGAGGCATTTCTTCTCAGAAAGGGTGGTGGATGGTGGAATACTCTACCCAAGGAGGTGGTTTTCCATAGAATGGTGGGTAGCTTTAAGACAGCTTGGGACAAGGTAAGGGGGGGCTGTTAAGATGAAGAGGGGGAGGAGGGTTGGGCAACTGCAAGTTGAGGGGCTGGCTGCACATGCGAGCAGACTCGATAGACCGTATGGGTCTGCTTCTGCTGGTGTTTTCATATGTTCATATGTAAGCAAATCCATCCATGACCTTTAATTTATCTGACTTCTCCATTAAGTTCCTCTTACTTGGAATCAATAGAACATATATCCCAAAAGCTCTTAAACATCAGCCTATCAATGGACCTACATTCCAGAAGCTACCGGACTTCTAGCCCCTTTGAACCTACAACCAACATCATGATATTGTCAGCTAATTGCTTAGCCTTTTATGGTTTTCTTCATCCAGGAGGGTTTACAGGTCCATCAGCCTCTTCTACTTCATTTTTTATAATTGCCAGTCTAAGAAAGCAAACAGACCATATTATCCTGCATTGCCAAAATCAAAAATTGACAGAATACATAAAGAGTTTAGATCCCATAATATCCAACTTTTAACAACTGGTGTCCAGTTCAGATGTCCAACCATCTCGTTCTATATCATGCCAGATCTAACCCTCATATCCTCTCCTGGCTACTATAATCATTCTCCTACAACCATCAAAATATTTATGGAATACGTGAGAAGCCTGTTACAACTAGAACTTAATTCTTTTTCCTTTTCAGGTCATTCATTCCGGATTGGAGCTGCTTCTTCAGCCTCTCAAAATAATGTTCCTGCTTATATCATTAAAAGGCTCAGAATATGGACCTCCTCATGTTTTGAAACCTATATTTCAAATCTAGAACAGGAAATCAGACAAGGCTTTAGGATTATCTCCTCATAATATGCCTAGAGGAAGTGCAGTTCAGAAGACATGGTTCCTCAGAGGTTTCCTCCACTGTGTTTTTTTCCTTTCCTGCATGCTGCTGTTCACACTGTCGATGAGTTGGAGGAGGTTATCATGCTTTTCTTTTTGGGCCTCATTCCCATAACGCCGCCCAGCTCCTCTACTGAGGGTGGTAATGAGAAAGGCCAAATTAAAGTTCACACAAGCACTACACATATTCAGTAAACATTGGGTGGGAGGGCTTTGCCCATGAGTCACTGTGGAGGAATAACTCCTCCCACCTGCCCTACAGCAGGGCATGGGTCGCACAACAAGAAAAAAAGTTAGCTCATTTTGAACAACTGCACAATTGTGAGTCAGCACCACCTGATGTGGCTTTACTGCACTTTCCAGTCAATGTATGCATTGTTTGTTTGAAGCCAGGGAGGGATGTTCTGCTAGTCCCCCATTGCACAGACTGCTGCAAGCAATTCAGGATGTGTGAAGCAGGTGGCACAGCAGTAGTAAAAGCAAAAAACAACCGTTTAGCCCTGACTTAGACACTGGCAGAGGACCCTGCTGGATCAGAACATCAGCAGGATGGGTGCAGTCAGAGGGACCCCACCGAGTTTGTCAGGGAGTTCTTGAAAATGTTTGTGAGAATACATTTCAAGGCCAGGAAGAAATGGAGTTTTCCACACTGCAGAGGATGGATCTGGATGCTGCAGATGCAGGTTCTGTGGATCCATGGGTCGAAGGCCCGAGCCCAAGCCTAGTAGGCGAAGATGAGCTGAATGAAGCTCCGTGTTGGAAGGCCAATGCCTCCATGTGTAGAGAGGAATGGACAATTTCAGGAGCTGGTGCAACTGTCAGCACCTGGGCAGAGCTTGTAGAACAGGAAGAAGCTGCAATGGCTATGGTGGGTCCCAGTGAGTCGCCATTAGCATTGACGTCAGTGGAGCCTCGTGAGACAGAAATGGAGGATGGCTCTAGAAATGAGCCATGGAGTGCAGAGGTGGACTGATTTTATTCTGCATTGTGTGTTCGGAGCTGGCTCAACCAGGAATGGCCACCCCCAAGCCGTGCATCTGGTTTGGACCTAGTCAAAAGCAGCAAGGAAGAATGGATAATTTGAAGATGGGCTATGGCCGAATATGGACAAACATTCCCTTTCTTCCCTCAAAACATTTGGGAGAAAACAGGAGAACAGGCATGCCTGCTTGTGGCAGGAAGCTAGTGCCAACCTGTACCCAAATGTGAACAAATTTGTGAGAATAAAAGTATGTAATCTGTTTTGGAAGCATGGCAGAACTTTCCTAATAGATTCAGTGCAAATTGTGGACAAGGCTGGCCAAAAGACATTTTACAATGTTCCTGTGGTTTGCCCTGATGGAGAGACAGTCTTTGTCCCACACCTCGAGTGGTACGACCCATGAATGGTGCCACTCATCAATAAATGTGCTCTCATGCCAAACTGAATGCAGCAAGGCCAGAGCAGCAATCTGCCACTGAAGCAGCAGCAACTGAGGAGGAGGTGCCTTTCTTCTGTTGTTCCAGGTTCATCTGCAGCAGCATCCAGGTTAGTCTGTGATAACATCTAGGTTCAGCAGCCCAGCAGGTTCAGAGAAGATTTCCAGTCTGGGTCTAGTAGGAGGTCGTGGAAGCATCTGATCCAAATATTTCATCTACACAGCAGACAAAGATCAACAGGACACAGGCCCAGAGAGGTGATGTTGGCATCCCTTTGTCACCAAGAACTGGTAAGAGATCTTTTTCATTTTTAATTTAACTGTTTCCTGCAAGTTTGAAGACTCTTTGGAATGATGGTCCCAAATGACCATCCCTCTAGACTGCAGTGCTTGCAGGCCTTGTGTCTGTTCCAGAACTGTGCTTCAGCAGGCTCCAGCCTAGGAGAGACTCTCGCTGTAGTGCTTCAGCACTCTGGAGTCCTCCTTAGTTTTAGACTTTGCAGGGAACCCTCCCCCAAATGTGTTGCAAATGTTTTTATGTTTTTTATGTTTGCTTGCACGCATGTGCAAGAAACATAGTGCCATCATCGGAGATTTTGGAGGTGTGTCACCTTCTCCTCCAATTCAGTCAGTGTGCTGGCTGGCACGGCCCCTGTAAGCCAATGCATTTTGGAGCTGTCTATAACAAGCTCCAAAATGCAGTAACTCCCAGTTGAAAGGGGAGCTACGCTGAGTGAGCAGCGATAAGATAAGGCTGCTCACGCGCAGCTCCCCACAGATGCCCTCCTCACGCACTGTATAGCCGACGGGATGCCCAATCCCATCGGCTGCTGCGCTCCCCGCCTTCCCAAAGGCTTTCAAAATGCCACACTGGGTGCCCACCCCAGCGTGGCAACTAATCATATAGCCGACGGGGTGCCCAATCCCGTTGGCTGCACTGTCCTCCCCTGTACTGAGTGCCACGCTGGGAGCCCACCCCAGTGTGACAAGCACTCGAGAGGCCGACGGGGTGCCCAATCCCCATCGGCTGAAGGCCCCCCAACATCCTTGTGCCATGCTGGGAGCTCCACCCAAGCGTGGCAAACGGTCCACGCCGTCTTTTTATTTTACCTGAAAACAAAAACGTTCCCGCCATGCCTCCCTCACCCCCTCCCACAACCCGCACCCACCCACTGCGCACCCAGCCTCCCCACGCCCCTCACCCCATACTTACCTCCGGAGCTTGGCGCGCGATTATCTTATGTGACCGGAACATGTCTGCACTCTTCAAAGGCGACTCGCGAACTGAGGAAATGCCGGTAAGCTGTATAATGGGATAAATAGGAGGGGTTCAACTTTATTGCATATCTCAGGCATTTTTGGGAATTTTGCACCAAATTTTCAACATGGGGTTTTTGGGACCCCTTCTCATGAATGATGTCACTGTCATGGCGTTATTCGGGCCCGAAGGGTGATTTTTCTCAGTGTCTGTGAAATCACCCTTCAGGCCCGAATAATGCCATGACAGTGACATCAATCATGAGATGGGGTCTCAAAAACCCCAAGTTGAAAATTTGGTGCCAAAATTCCAAAAAATGACTGTTTTACGAGCGTGCATTGCGCAGTTCCTACACAGGCTCGTAAGTTCGCGAATTTTCAATATTTTCACTCCAGATTTTCAACATTGCCATTTTACCACACCTTCTTATGAGCAGTACAGCTGTCATTTTTCACATCTCACCCAAAACGTGTTTCCGCCCATGTAGCGCACAATGGCGCAGTCGGTGTGTGAAATCAATGTATGGGACAAATTAAGAAAATCACAGTGACACAGTTCATGAGCAGGCATCTTAAAATGGCTATGTTGAAAATTTGGTGAAAAAGTCCTAAAATGACTGTTTCTGAGTGTGCATTGCGCCAGTTCTCTTCGCCGCTCGTAAGGTCATTGAATTTTCAATATTTTCACTCCATATTTTCAACATTGCCATTTTACCACACCTTCTTATGAGTAGTACAGCTGCCATTTTCACATCTCACCCAAAATGTGTTTCCACCCATGTAGCGCACAATGGCGCAGTTGGTGTGCGAGATCAATGTATGGGACAAATTAAGAAAATCACAGTGACACTGTTCATGAGGTGAGGTGTTAAAATGGCTATGTTGAAAATTTGGTGAAAAAATTCCAAAAAATGACTGTTTTACGAGCGTGCGTTGTACAGTTCCTACGCACGCTCATTAGTTTGCAAATTTTCAATATTTTCACTCCAGATTTTCAACATTGCCATTGTACCACACCTTCTTATGAGCAGTACAGCTGTCATTTTTCACATCTCACCCAAAACGTGTTTCCGCCCATGTAGCGCACAATGGCGCAGTCGGTGTGCGAAATCAATGTACGGGACAAATTAAGAAAATCACAGTGACACTGTTCATGAGCAGACGTCTTAAAATGGCTATGTTGAAAATTTGCTGAAAAAATTCCTTAAAATGACTTTTACGAGCGTATGTTGCACAGTTACTATGCATGCTCGTAAGTTTGCAAATTTACTATTTTCACTCCAGATTTTCAACATGTCCATTTTATTAAACTTCCTTATGAACAGTACAGCTGCAATTTTTCATATAGTCGCCCAGAAATGTGTTTTCAGACATGTAGCGCATAATGGTGCTGTTGGAAAGCGAAAGCAATGTTTAGGACAGATTAAGAAAATCACAGTTACACTGTTCGTGAGCAGAGGTCTTAAAATGGCTATGCTGAAAATTTGGTGACAAAAGTCCATGAAATGACTGTGTTACGAGTGAGCATTGCACAGTTTCCACGCACCTCGTTAGTTCATGACTTTGTAATATTTTAAGTCCAGATTTTCACCAGTGGCATTTTTCCACACTTCCTTATGAACAGTACAGCTGCCATTTTTCACAACATGGCCGAAATGTGTTTTCACACTTTCAGTGCAGAGATGCGTGGTCACTGTGGGAAATCATTGTTTGGCACAGATAAAGAAAATCACAGTGACACTGTTCATGATCGGAGGCACCAGAATGCCTGAGTTGACAATCTGCTGTAAGAAATCCCCAACCTAATTATATTACGGTTGTGCGTTGCACAGTTTCTATGTACGCTCGTGACTTCACCATTTTTTTAAATATTTTTACTACACATTTGCAACATAGCCATTTTTTACACCTCCCCATGAAAGAGTACAGCTGTAATTTTTTACATCCTGTTCGGAATATTTTTGCACCTGTGGTGCTAAATGCCATAGTCACTGTGCATAAGCAGCTTTCGGCTAACAAACTGATATTCCCCCTGTTCATGAGGTGGGGTCACAAAACAAGCATGTTGAAAATTTGGAGTGAAAATACCAACGAATGCCTGAGATACTAGGGTTTTCAACTATAACGCCCAACCCTATAGAGAATGACAGAATCAGGGGTGTGCCTTGGGATTCTTGCCTGTGATGCTCATACCATTCCACACCCTGCAGTCACTGAGAGGCATCGAGGTATGCCTTGGACTCTTCAGCCCCAAAGTTCACCCCATTCTCCTATATCGCACCCATCTCACCATATTTCCTAATGAAATGGGGTGCGATAAGGGCCAAAGACCACAAGGAACACCGTGGCACTTGTCAGTGTCTGCAGGGTGGGGTGTGGTGAAATGGCATGGCCGTTATGCCTGATGACCCCAACGCACACCCCAATGCCTGTCACTCTCTGCAGGGTGGTGGTGGGGTTGGCTTTAGTTCAATACTTCACTGTCATTCCTATTATGCAGCTCTGTAACTTCTACACTACCACTGCCAATGCCAGCAAGCAAACATTCGGCATTGACAAATGCTTGTTATTTTTGTACTTTTGTAGAAAATCCTTTTAAAAATGCTTTTTGGGGTTGTGCAGTATCCAGCAGGAGGGTTTTTGGTCACTGTTTTAAGCTTTACAGGTTGTAGTTGTCTGCAGAAATGTTTTTTTTTTTAGTGTTTTCTTGTGCAGGTGTTCCTGGAAGAAGACAAGAAGACCTGAATAGGATTGGTGGAACTTATTCAGAGTCCTCCTTTGTGTAGATTTGTTAGGCTTGTGTAACTGTGTAGTACAATGTCTAACCTTTTTCATTTTATAGGTGTGTGGTGTAAAATGTTTTTTGGGTTTGAGTACCTGGTAGGTAGCATAGGTCAGACAGTTTTCCCCTACAGGGTTAGGGGAGAAGGCAGGTTGGTGGTCCTGATTCTAGACAGGGGTCATGAATGCTGTCTGATAGGACATGCTTCAGGCAGTTTCTTGGAGCCACTGAGGACCCATAGATAGTACATTAGTAGGATAGGAACTGAAGTTTCTTCAGTGGGCTTCTATCCTTTGGTGTTACCTGCCTTTGCTTGGCACATGGTAGGAGAGGACTTGATCAACTCTCCCCATAGGGGGCATCAGAGGTAGGATGGCCTGGTGCTGGGTGAGGGAATGACTGCGGACAGTCATTTACCTGACAAGAGGTGAGTGTAACCACCCACTCCCCTGGGGTTACTAGAATCCTACCAGTATTATTGTTAGGAAAGTAGCAGGCAGCTGGTAGGGAGCTCATTAGGGGCTCCTTACATAATGACATCATTGTTTACTCAGCTATCCTGAGGGAAGAATGATTAGGTCATTTAGAACTCTCGCAACAGTATAAGCCACACTCTGTGGATAGCTGCTCTGGGGAGGTTAGAATGTTCAGTTTGAGTTAGTAGTCTTGAGTGAGCAGACCTTGAGCGAGGAGGTGAGAGTGGCAGAAGGACTGCCAGTGGGCTCTGAGGAGAGGGCCCAGGATTTCTCACCCTAGTAGAATGACATTTCCAGCTTCCAGTGAAGTGATGGAGACAAGGTTACAGCAAGATTTCTTGAATTCTACTCCCTGTGAAGTAGAAGGAACTGTTTGTTCTCAGTGGACTCAAGGGGCAATCCCTGAATGTTCTGTGGTGTTTTCAGTTGCCTTGGATAATACCTGAAATAAACTGTTTTGATTGGCTACCCAGGAGAGTGCCTTTCTGTTCTTTTATTGTTCCATGCACTGTGGATTGGACAACTTCTATAAGTACATTTCTAGGAGACCAAATTTCCACATTTCTTAGGGGATTCGATAGTCTAGGGTGCGTGTACCCACAGGTAAGGCTGGATCACACCTGTCAGTGCCCCTAGTTCACCCAAGTGAGTGAAGTACTATTGAACTGTGGACCCAAGTGAGGGCAGTTTATGTTCTGGTCACCCCAGTGATTGACAAAGTAAAGGTGTGGGACCTCTAGCATTTCAGTGGGGAATGGGGGTTTCAGTGATGTAACTCTGAAGAATGGCAGAGACTGTCGGTTAAGCCAAGGGCTGGCGGAATGCCATCTAAGTGCTTACAAGGCAGAGCTTCAGAGGCACCAGTATTTTTTACCTGAGCAAGTGGCCATGCTGCAGGTTGAGGTGAGCAACTGAGTTTCACTAATATGCACCTTATGTGTGAAGAAGAGTTCTGAGTGTGTGGATTTTATTCACTGATTAACACTCATGGGAGAAAATGTTCATGTGCGTGGCCAGGTGTCCACTAATGTACCTTTTGGGGAATTTGGGAAGAAGATGTTCTGTTGTTGTTTATGAACTGTACTGCATGCAAGGAGAGTTCATGAATTGTACCTGTCCGGCCTGGACCAACCCTTGGGGGTCCACATCTGCTTTTACTTTCCATCTGTTTAATAAAGCCCTATTGCACAATCCCCGTCACTGTTATGGGCATTCTGGTTATGGCTTCTGGTTGTGTGGATTTACTGGGGCCCCCTCAGCAGGTTAGATCTGGCATATGCCTAGCAGCCTCCATCCAGGACCTGGGTAGTGTTATTTACATAACGTTCAAGTTGTTTGTTTCTGTACCCCCACCGCCCTCTTCTTCTAGAAAATGAGCCAGGTATACATCCTAACACCAAGGGTGGTATCTAGCTTTTTGTAAAATAAGTGGGTATGCCAGTATACGGGCACCAATGTATCCAGATATTTAATGGGGGATGTGCACACTAGTTATAAAGTGGCCTGGGGGTTACATTTGAAAAGTTTTATTGATGAGCTTTGGAAACCTTAATTTCTTCAACCTGCCCTCAGCCTATGAACATCAGTTAGGAGGAATAATTATTATTTTATTTAATTCATTGTCTACAAAACCCATATTTATTGTCTCTGATTGTAAGACTGAAGCATTTTTTGCAGCTTATTAATTACTGTCAGTCCTTTATAGTGCTAATAATTGCCTGTTGATGCATTTCTATATATTGTAAATTGAATGTATTTTTTGCTATTTATTGCTTACTTTTCACTTCCACACCTTGGGCATCAGTTATCTTGTATTATAAGTCTAATTAATTATTAATGAGCTGAACTAGCTCACTGATTGGCTGTTTTGCTGGTCTGAAATCTCTTAGAAATGATCGGCACGGCAGCGGCACTCGGCTTACGTGCTATGCAGTGACAGCAACTGTGCATAAACAAAACTGTTTTCATCGCTCAAAACCTGAAAGAAAAAGATCATTATTGTGATTAGACTTAAAATCACAATAATGACCTCAGAGCCAGTCATTTCGTTTTGATTAACAACCAGTTGGATGGGGGTGGCCCTCAGTGCCCCCATCCAGTCATTAATATCTGGAAATGGCTGGCTTGTCAGTCATTATTGCTTAAATATTGAATGCTTCTTATCCTGTACCTTTGTATATTTATTGCCTAGTCACTGAGTTCTATTGTAATGCCTAATGCTTCCTGCCCTGTTTGTTCTTTTTACCCCAACTATCCTTATGGCCTGGATCATGTCTGAAAACAGTCCCTGGGACCGCAGTACCCACCTGGTTAACAAATAAATAATACGTTTCAGTTAGTAGTAACTACAAAAATAGATGTAACCTGGGCGCTGTATACCAACGGGATACTACCCCTGCCTGCAGCTCACAATACAGGTTGAGGGGCCTGGGTTCTGTTTTTGATGACAAAAGGGGCTCGTTACCAGTAGTAAAACTATTTGCATGGTGCCTCCACACAGAGTAGATTTTAAGTGGGTCTGATGACGAGCTAGTACAACCCCCTGGGATGCTGTACCTACCCACTGCCCCAACCACTGGTCCCACCATGGATTAACATAAAACACTTTAACTTGCATTCAGTGGTAATATGCTTATGGTGGCTACACTTACCAACAGGGTTTTGGCTACTGTGGCACACCCCGTATACCTGCAAGGAATGGTTATTAGCAATTGCAATGCACTTTATAGCCACACACAGTAATCTGGCACTCAGTAATAATATGCTCATAGATGGTGCTTAAACCAATGACAACTCTCATTTATTAAAGGGACACTGTCAACCCCCATAGGCCTCAAAGTGTCACTAGTTTAAAAAACACATTTTATGATTGTTCACATTCTATAGAAACTGCTGATGCAGCTGGTAGTATGATTCAGATCCCTTTTTTATTTTAAAAAGTGAAAAACTGACTGCCCACCATACTGGTGTTACCACACCAAAACATGTTTGTTTACATTTCTTGACCAGCTCCCACTGCATCTTTCCTGGACACAGGAGCACCCCCAACATAATCTAGCCACTCATTATGTTGTGCGAATGGCAACACTATTGTATCATGAGTGGCTGCACTGACTAATTGTGTTTCTAATGTTCAGGAAATGTGCACTAAGAGTAGTTCAATGATTTGAAGCAAAACAAAGCTGGCCATGGCTATACATTAGCATGCATTTTGGTTCTAATAAGCAAGGAGGCACATAAAATAACCATCAACATCAATGAATTTTAGTGACAGCAAGCAATCATAAAATGCAGGGTTTTACCTAGAAATAATATGATGAAAAAAAGGTTGACAGTGCCCCTTTAAGAGGAAATTAACAACTGGGGAAGTGGTGCAAATTAAAAGATAGGTATTTGCATTTCTGTTGCATTAGCATGGCATTTAAACAGCAATTAGTAGTCCACATGGACAGTCCCAGTTAGCTTCACTGGGTACCAAGACGAGAACCAATGCAGGACTGGCATGTTGCAGCTGGTTGGCCAGCATTGGTGCACTTAAACAAATAATTTGATTTACCCCTGTAACCACACAGTAGAATGATTGGCAGAAACTTTTAGGAGAACTGGTAATTGTAATTCCCAGGTTTGATGGCCTGCACAACAGTCTAACAGCAAACTTGGAATTATGCAACTTGGTAGTAAAGGCAACTTGAAATTTGCTGCAGGGACAAGCCCTGGAATTGCTCATGGTACCATAGCTCCTCAGGCTGGAAACTGAAGTCCAGCTACTGTCTCCTGGAACAAGATTCAAACCGCTGACACTCTGCTGCAGGCATAAGGCTTCAGGCATCTGGAACAGGACCAGCATACAGGAACCAGGGCTGGCAAAACCCAACAGCACAACCAAGCATCAACTCTACATGGGCCGCCACAGTGATGCGGTCTCTTTCTAGTGTGGCCGATTCTCCAGTCTAGTCTGAACAAAATCAAGATACAGAAACAGTCTTCGAAGCCACTTAAGATGCAGACTTTGCATAAACAATATAGTCTCTGATACTTTGGTTTGGAAAACAGGATGTAGTTTCTGATAAAACAGGCTTTAGCAAACTCATTCTGGCTGTTTTCATAAGAGGTGCTACTCTGGCAAGTGTAGCTCTGAGCAAAATAGTCCTCTGGCTGTAGGAACCAATTAAACTGGCTGGGTTCCCAAATTCAATTCTAGCAGCTTGATGCAGGATTTAAACTTTGGCTCTGGTGAACCAACAGTTAATAGATGAAATTTAAGCAAGTTTATACTTTCTGAGTTCTTCACGCCGTATCTTCTGTGTGGCATATGTATGTATGTATATGTGTGTATATGTTTATATATATATATATATATATATATATACACATACACACACACATATATATTCATTGCAAAAAACTTTGTTAATGCAACAGTTAGGGTTGAAGTGACAAAAGTATGGAAATGAAATGTTAGGGTTGAGCCCCTAACCACCCCCAACCTATCAACCCATTTCCCATGCTCCACACACCAACAGGCATCGGAGTGTGCCATGGGGTCATTGGGCCCAATTCTCACCCCATTCCATGTGTAAACTGGCTGACATGGTATAGCATAGGAGAATGGGATGAGAGTTAGGCCTAATGACCCCATGGCACACACCCCGATGCCTGTTCTTGTATGGAGGATGGTGGGTGGGGTGGTTAGGGGCTAAACCCTAACATCTCATTTCCATACTTTTGTCACTTCAACCCTAACTGATGCATTAACAAAGTTTTTTTGCAATTGATTTCCTTACTTTTTGAGAAAGTGTAATGTAACTGGTAACTGGTATGTGTTGGTGAGAGCACGGGTCCTTCGGGCCTCATGCTCCCTTCAAGCCACCCATTTTTGCATAATGATATGCATCTGTGGGAGTGTGGACCCTCTGGGCCCTGCACTCCCACTTGCCCATAACTACGGAGCCATACAGCAGCCCTATAGGGCTGAAAAGGAACCCTCATAGCACTAATTTGCCACTATCTCAGTAACCGTAGTAGCTAAGAAAACAATTCCACTGCAGTTGTAATCATGACTTTGAAACCTCCACGCATGCTTAGGTGAACTAAGCTGCCCAGAGTGAAAAATCTGTATCTGGCATCGTTTCCGAGATACTAGCACCCAAAGGCACTGTGGGTGCTACAATATTATCCTATGGGAAAAATCTCAATTTTGTAATGGCATATTTCACATCTCTGGGACACTCCCTTTATACCCTGCAAATTTCAAGTGAAAAAATCAAACCATTTATTTGTAGTGCCCTGGGAAAATTTTAAAATTCCTAGTTCATGAGGTGATAAAATCCCATACTGGGTCATTATGTCATACGCTTGATAACGTATGGCATTATGGCGAAACCTGGACCTGTGTGCTCTCTGAGTTGTACCCCCACCAGAGTTGGAATCTTTAGTGGGGGGGGTCCGGGGGCACAGCCCCCTGTAACGGGGGCGTGGGGGGGGCAGAGCCCCCCACAGAACAAAAAACCACACAAAATCGTGCAACGCAATTGAGCCGCATGGCATTCTGCCATGCAACTTAATGACCCCGTGCCATAACATCCTTGTTTGCGAGGTCAATCCCCATGTATGAACAGTCAAAATTGCCATTCGCGAGAATTCCTTGTTCGTCAGATGTTGGCCATCTGGTCTGGAAATCGTGATCAAGGATTTTGTCAGCTTGCGAAAGGAGATTTTGTCACCTCATGAAAGAGAGTTTAAAAAACAATCCTCTTTGCGAGTGTCAAAATTCCCTTTGAAGCCAATCCCTTTAGTGAGGTGACAAAATCCCTGTTAGTGAGTCCATCCTTCTTCGAAAGATGGGCCATCTGGTCTTGAAATCACAATCAAGGATTTTGTCAGCTCGCGAAAGGGGATCGGCTCGCGAAAGGGGATTCTGACAGTTTGCAAAAGGGAATTTTGACAGCTCACAAAAGGTGATTCAAAAAACCAATCCCCTTTTGTGAGCTGTCAAAATCCCAGTACATGAGCCAAACCATGTTCATGAGATAGGGCCATCTGGTCTAGAAATTGCAATCAAGGATTTTGTCAGCTTAAGAAAGGAAATCGGCTCACAAAAGGGGATTTTTGTCACCTCGAGAACGAGGATGGGAATCAAGTGATGAACAAGGATTCTTTAAATTTAAAACACCCATTTTTTGACAAAAATGAAGTAAACCAAAGCCATGGGTTTGTAGAGAGCGTCACCTTGAACAAAACCCATGCTTCAATTACAAAACAGCGCATCCGTGGGACAAGTTACAACAATTTGTTTGTGGGGAAAAATGAAAACAAGATGGCAGCTCGCAAAAGGGGAATTTTTTCTCACAAACAGAGATTTTATAAATCCCTGTTTGTGAGGTGACAAAATCCTTGATTTTGAGCCCAATCCCCTTTCACAAAGCATACATGTTAATATATGACTCAACAGAGCGTGCTCAGAACCCAAAAATTCAAAGTTAAATTACTTTTGAAAGGATTAAGTTTTTTCACCAAGTCTATGCTGGATTGTTCTTTGAGCAAACCTCTTTCTACCCTGAAAATTTTAAACCACAATTCCAAACAGTGTGGACGCAGCGCGATGGGCAAAAATCAGCAAAAATGTGCAATACAAGTGAAAACACATTTTTGGGTGCTTTGCTGCACAAAAACCACAAATCCAATCAAAATGCAACTTGGCAAGCCATGAGATCTACCATACGAGACCATGCATATGAATTTTGTGCAATTCCGTTGAACGGTTGCAAAGTTATTAATGTGCAAAATTTGATGTTTAACATTAAATTGCCTACTCAACCCAAACTATAGGGGCACAACTGTGCCCCTATTAAATAAATATATATATATATATATATATATATATATAAATATATATATGTATGTATATAATGTAAAAAACGTTGTTACTGCACCAGCTAGTGTTACTGTCATGCCCTTGATAGTCTGGAAATATGAAGTTAGGATGTACAATCATAATAGCTCATCCAGACTCACAACATAGTTACACATATTGCTAACCTGCAGAACTTTCACCATAACAATTACAACAGCCTATGTTACACACACTCATAATGGTCATCATTTTTAAGTCAACTCATGTCCCTAATGCTTAGTATAATAGGGAAGAATAGGAAGTGTGCAGTACTGTTGTGATTTCATATAACTCACTAATGTGTTCTACTGAGCGTTAGGGACATGAGTTGACTTAGAAGTGCTGACCCTTATGAGTGTGTGTAACATAAGCTATTGTAGTTGTTGTGGTGAAAGTTCTGTAGGTTAGCAATGTGTGTAACTGTGTTGTGAGTCTGGGTGTGCTGTTATGATTGTACACCCTAACTTCATATTTCCATACTATCAAGGGTATGACAGGAACCCTAACTGGTGCAGTAATGAAGTTTTTTGCATTTAATTTCCATACTTTTTTAATGGAAAAACATGCAGTTATATAAGTATCCATATGTCACAGTAGGAGTTGCACTTCCATCCCTCCACAGAAGCACATATGTATCTAGTTGTGGAAACACAGGGGTCTCTGGCCCCTGTGCTTCCAGACATAGTTACGAGCAAGCGTTGCAAAATCGCAACAAATAGCCATAACTGTTCCATCTTAAATAATTTTCACCCCAAATGTTCAACATAACCTTCTTATTATAACCTCACCACATGTACTCAATACAGAAAACTTACAAATCCCTGTTAAAATATAATTCTGTGCAACTATAATGCCACTGTGTGCCACAGGTGCAGAAAAACCTTTGTGGCAGGATTTGAAACATTACAGCTCTAATGTTCATGAGCTGGTGTGAAAAATGGTAATGTTGAAAATATGTAGTGAAAACATGAAAAATTGCCTAAGTTACCAGTGTGCGTAGAAACTGCACAACACATGCTCATAATTTGGTCAGTTTTTGGAATTCTTCACCAGATTATCAACATGGCTTTCTTGGGACCTCCCCTCATGAACAGTTGCACTATGATTTTGTTAATCCATCCCAAAACCTTTTTTTTTACTGCAAGGCCAGAGCAGCAGCCACTGAAGTGGCAGTAACCAAGGAGGAGATGCCTTTCTTCTGGTGTTCCAGGTTCATCTGCAGCAGCATCCAGATTTGGCTCCAGCAGCATCCAGGTTCGTCTGCAACAGCATCCGGGCTTGTCAGCCCAGCAGGAGAGAAGATTTACCATCTAGGTCCAGTAGGAGGTCATGGAAGAATCTGACCTGAAGATTTTGTCTGTCCAGTAGCAGAAGATCAGCAGGCTGCAAGTTCAGAGAGGTGATGCAGACATCCATCTGTCACCTAGACTGTAGTAAGATGCATTTTACATTTTAATTTTGATTGTTTTGCCTACAACTGAGGATGTCCCAGGAAATTTGGTTCACTAATAGACACTTTTTTTTTGTTGTTTAACATTTTTATTAGTATTATTTGGACAGTACACACACATAGAGGCAGAGCATTGCACTTACATATCTGAATCGTATCTCAACATTTGGCACTGCCAGCAAATACAATTGCCACATATTCACTTCATGGGTTACAGACTTTAAAAACCATATATCTTAGCATAACGATTATGTTACAGTCCTTGGCTCCATGAATTAGCAACCCAATGTAGGTTCACTCCTCCCCAAAAGAAGGGAGCCAAATGAAGGGAAAAGAAAAAGGCATATGTAGCAAAGAAGAGCGAGATAGAACAAGCTAGGCTTATTCGCAATCCAACTTCTCTACCTCAAGCATGTCCATCTGCACTACATGTTGCAATATCAACTATGTACAAAAGGCAATCTTAACTGAATCATACAAATAAGCAGATTAAGAAAAGGGATGAGGGGACTTCTGATACGCAACCCAGACCTATTGTGAGGGGGGGAAATCTAAGAAACAACATTGGAAAGAGTATTATGGCAATACTTAGACCTTAAATATGGCTGCCAACATTTATTGTAACGGGTTAAAGAGCCTTGGGCAAAACTGGAGATCTTCTCGAAAGTGGCCTCTTGAGCTAGGGCCAAGAGGAACTCCTGCACCGTCGGAATCTCCGGGGTTCTCCATCTCCTCAATGTGATCCATTGTGCCGCAGGGCTATATTGGGGCACGGTCGAGCTACTGCAGCCCAAAAGGAGCAGAAGAGGGTACGGCCCTGTATTGGGGAACATCTGTTGCAGATGTCCTGGATTTCTGTCCAAAAGTGCTGAAGATTTGGGCAATCCCAGAGAATATGGGACAGGTTACCACATCTCCAGCATATGGCTGCCTGTATGAGTCCCATCCTGACTAGTTTAGCCGGTTCTCTATACCATCCATGGAGGGTCTTATTCATAATAAGTTATGTGCACAGGCTAAATGAGTTCACACCCATCCTTGTTCCCATTGTTGCTCTGAGATGGAAATCTATAATTCCTTCTCCCACTGCAATCTGGCTTTTTGGGAAGGGTCTGTGGTGGAATCTTGGAGCTCACTATATATGCGACTGGCTCTATTCTTGGTTAGCCTACCCCATGAAGCAATGGGGTGAGGGCTTTTCACTGTTATGTTGTGGGAGGGGAAATTTGGAAGGTGAGATATGGCATCTCTTATCTGAAGGTATCTTCAGAAGTGAGATGTAGGGAGATGATATCATGCCTTCAGTGATTCAAAGGAATGTATAACAGACGTACCAGAAATTAGGAGACCCTGTATTGAGGAGATACTAGTCCCATCCAGATTTTCCAATTCAGGGGGGATTTCCCTATTTTCAGGGCAGAGTTATCCCATATAGGCATATGAACCCAAGGGGCCATATTATGGCCCAGCAGAGCCATTGCTTGCCTCCAATACTTCATCGATAATAATATAGCAGGGGAAAGGAGCGTGGGTAAATTTTTCTTACCATAGAGGGTGACCGCTGGGGTGGGACAGTGAGTTAGGGAGGCTTCTAGATGGAGCCAGTTAGGAGAGGCCTGTCCAATTTTAGAGAACCATCTAAGAGTCTAGGACAGAACAAAGGCCATATGATACCGCTGCAACCAGGGGAGTCCCCAGTCACCCCCTTTTCCAGTGTTGTCAAAGCTTAAGTTTACTATATCAAGGGGGGGTGCCCTCCCACAGAAAATTGTCTATCAGGGCCTCCAACTTCTGAAACCATTTTTGAGGTATGGACATGGATAAATGAGCCAATAGGTAAAGCATCTTGGGAGCAGCCATCATTTTAATTGAGTCAATTTTACCAGCAAATGAGAGCTTCAATGCTTTCCATCTTTCAAATTCAAGCCTCAGGGAATCAATCAAGGGGTTGAAATTAGCTGCAAGCATTTTAGATGGATGCCTAAGTATTTTATACCTTGAGGGGACCATTTAAGCCCCATGGCAATAAATTCATCTCCAGAGGCTGAAGAGTTCAGTGGAAGGATTTCAGTTTTGGACTGATTTAGCTTTAGGCCAGATATCTTTGCAAAATCAGTCAGAATGTTAAAGACTGTCTGGATCCCTAATGAAGTATGTTCAGTAGTAATAAGGAGATCATCTGCGTATAAAAAAGTTTTATAATTGGCATTACCCACTTGAAGTCCAGGGATAAGATTGGAGGATCTGAGTGCAATGGCCAGGGGTTCTATAGCTAGAATGAAAAGGAGGGGGGAAAGTGGGCATCCCTGTCTCGTGCCCTTCTGTAATTGGAAGGGCCGGGACAGGGAGCCATTGGTTAGGACTGAGGCTAAGGGAGCAGTATATAAGAGTCTAATCCAGGCAATGTACTAGGGGCCAAATCCCATAGTGGAGAGAGTATGAAATAGGAAGGGCCATTCGACCGAGTCAAAGGCCTTTTCGTAATCAATAGCCAAAGCTACTGAGGGGATTGATGAGATTTTGACAGAATGGAATAGGGACCCTAGGGTTCTATGATGATCTGACCCCAGACGGCCCTTAACAAAGCCGGCTGGTGATGGGTTAATCAGGCCTTGTAGAAGAGGTTCAAGTCAGCCAGCAAGAACCTTGGCCAATATCTTGGCATCTGCATTAATAAGAGAGATGGGATGATAACTACCTGGGAGCACTGGATCCTTTCCTTTTTTTGGAAACACTGTAATGATGGCTTCTCTCATGGAGGAAGGCAGATGTCCCTTAAGTAGGGAATGTTGGAATCCCCGAACCAAGTTAAGGGCCAAATCAACTCCCCGTAGTCGATACAGGTCTATAGGCAACCTATCTTTCCCTTGGGATTTACGTAGGTTCATAGATTTAATCGCCTGGGTCACTTCATCCACAGTTATTGGAACTTCGAGCAGTTTGGCCTCGCAGCCTGAAATTCTGGTAATAGGTAATGAGGTTAGGAAGGCTTGGATCTTAACTGGATCAGGGGGGAGTTGGAGAAGCATACAAATTTTCATAGAATTGAGACATGACTAGATTTATCCCAGAGTTAGTATGACACGAAGCCCCTTTCGTATCCTCTAGTACATGTATCACCTTGGAGGCTTGTTGCCATTTAAGATGGTAGGCCAAAAGCTTACCGGCCTTTTCTTCCCCTTCCCAATAAGCATGACGAATATGTCAGAGATTTAGCTCAGCCTGTAGAGATAGATGGGCATTAAGTGATATTCGTGTGCTGGTTAGTTGTGCTAATAAGGTTGAAGATGGGGATTGGTTTTTAAGGGCTTTGAATTGGGATTCCAAATTATATAGTTGCTTCTCCTGTGCCCTCTGGTCTGCTTCCCCGCCGGTGCCTTCTGGCAGCTGCAAAGGCAATTATCCTGCTCCTGATAGTAACTTTAAAGGCCTCCCACAAAGTCGAATCGGATACCTCCCCATTATCATTATCCCTCCAGTATTCTGATACTGCTGGACCAATCCAGTCTAGAAAGGTTGCGTCCTCTAGCAGTAGAGGGTCTAAACACCATGCAGGGGACTGATACGAGTCCTGTCCCCTTTTAATGACTAATTCCAGAGGGGCATGATCGGAAACAAAAATTGGATGCATCAGGGCACTAACCACCTTTCCATAAGACCCAGAAGATATTAGCCAGAGATCTATCCTGCAGGAAGTTCCATGTGTCAAGGAAAAACATGTATAATCATACATTCCTGGGTGTAATGCCCTCCAAGCATCCAATAACCCAAGTTCGGACATTAGTTTGCCTACTGCTTTCCTAGCCTGTCTATGGGGTTCAGGGGATTTATTGCTTCTATCTATTGAGTGATCTAATGTTAAATTAAAATCCCCTCCTAAAAGTATTGGGGCTCTGTTTTTGTTAAAATCCAGCAGGGCCTGATTAATTGCATGAAAAAATTGAGGACAGTCCTGGTTGGGAGCATATAAATTAGCCAGGACCAGGGGGCCTTCAGGTGTTTCAGCTTCTGCTATGATTCATCTCCCGTCATGATCTCTTATATAATCCTTCACTTTTCACCCCAGATTTTTGTGAAAAAGTATGGAGACCCCCCTCTTATGGGAGGGTGCCACACTGTGAAGTTCTTTATTCACCCAGCCCTGTTTAAGTTGCATGGCTTTTCTGGAGGAGAGTTTCGTCTCCTGCAAGAAGGTGACCATAGGGCCGAGTTTTTTTAAGTGCAGTAAAACTTTCTTTCGCTTAATAGTGGAATTTAACCCCCTCACATTCCATGAAATCAGCTTAATCTCCATTTGGACCAATCATAAAAATGATATAGCAGCAGGAATGTATAATCAGAAACAATATATACAAGGTCTGAGTTTAGCACCATTATTTTCCTTACCCCCCCTTCTAATATTGATGAGTATATCCATACCCCATGAGTAAGACTGCCACATAAAGAGTTAACACTATAACGTATTACAAACTTTTTAACCTGAAACAAAAGAGAACTAATATTTACATCACCCAGTGTCAGGAGGGTTTTCAGACCTTTGTTGTTAACAATAAGCAGTTCTTCACCCCCCTGATCACTATCCCACAGACCCACACATGACCAGCATCCACTGTATGTGTCGGCTAAAAATAGACTGAGACACCAGTAGAGGTCGCTGGAAGGTACGCGGCCCCATATACTCATATCAAATAAAGACAAAGTGGTTCTCCTTATAACCCCTACATAAAAAAGAAGGAGAAATGAAAAAGTTCATGCAACAACGGCCTATATTGTCATCTCACAGGCAGATGGGCGGGGGTGCTACAGGCCCTTCAAATTCCCTCTACATTCCCCAGCAATGTCGTTGAGATTAAGTCTAGTCGGGTCCTAAGTGAAACAGAAGGAGAAAAAATAAGAAAAAATATTAATGAATATGCCTCCCCCTGTGTCATCAGTCAGCATATTTAGAGGGCTAATAGATATAGTACTGGTGTATACTGAAACAGCAGGAGATACATATAGTAAAGAGGGACACCAGAAAAAAAAATGATAATGACCCGGGTACAATATATAACAATAGGTGACTCAAGGGCGTAACACAGCTTTCCTTGGGGGGGGGCTTCTTTACCACTAGGGCCCCTGAAAAAAAAAACAGCTTCCCGATCAGAGGAGAAGGCTGCCTTATCCACAACCAGATGTGGTACTGTAAAAAAGGGGAATTATCAGCCACAGTCAGCCTGCAGATTCAACCGCTGGAGTAGAGATATCCATATTGCTGGAGGAGTTTACAATGGTTGGCACAACTGTCGAAGTCGAATAATCTTCTGATGGAGTGCCCACTGGTTCCTCGGCCCAAAGAAGATGTTTTACTGCAGAAGACTTCGAACTCCCTGAGCGGGATCGTCTAGGAGGAAGAGGCACATCGCGAAGTATATCTTCAGAGGGGAGATCCATCAGCACCTTGAACTGGTTATTACTCATATCTGGGATCCGCAGGTCTTGAGAGCCGTTAAGTTCGGGACAACAGCTGCGGTTTCTACTTCTAGAGCGGAGCCTTGGAATTTTGTCTACGTGCCCCCCAAACCTAGCCCTTCTCCTATTTTTTTTCTTGCTGCCCGGAGATTTTGAGGAAGAAACCCGGGTAGGAGTCTCAGAATATTTAGCTGGCTGAGGGGGAGAAGTTGATAACATTCCAGATGTCCTGTTTTTTGCAGTGTCTATCAAGACAGGGTGTACAGGCAATGTCCCAGAGCTACAATTGTCTCATAACTTGCCTCAGTTTAATTTGGGAGATTGGGATGAGATAAAGTCCTCCGCAGATGCCGGGTTGTCGAAGATCTGTGGCGTCCCATTCACCACAATTCACGGAGACGCAGGGTATCTGAGAGCATACTCGAGTCCCAGCTCCGTACACGCCCTATGTGCCTCTGTAAAGGCCCTCCACCTGTTCGAAACTTCTTGTGAATAGTCAGCAAATATTTGGATCTTGTTGCCCTTCCAGAATAATTATTTTTTTTGCCAAGCCAAGTGAGTGATCAGTTTGCGGTCCTGAAACCAGAGAAATCAGGCTAGGATGGTGCGGGGGCGTCCACCTGGGGCAGGGAGAGGACCAAGGGTTCTATGCACCCTGTCTATCTCCCAAGGGGTTTCGCATCACCCATCCAACAAGGGGGGGAGCTCTTTTTGTAGGAATCATAGAACATCATTGTCCTCACAGCCCTCCGGAAAACCCAAAAACCTGAGGTTATTCCGGCGGCTGCGATTTTCGAGGTCTTCAACATGGGTCCATAGAAGATATATAAGTCGTTCTTGGTCGTATACTTTAGCCCCAGCCTTATGCCAGCCATCCTCAGCCTCTGCTAGTTTATGCTCAGATATGCAGGCATGCTGTAATAAATCAACGATGTCCTCCATATTTTTCTTTGTAGCCACATCTAATCTGTCCATACGGTGTAAAATTTCGGCGAACATCTGCAGTATTTTGGCTAGATTGCCCTCCGAAGTTGTCTGCGTAGGAACCGGCTCCATTCTGACAAGCTGACAGGCCGTAAATGAAGTGGGACACCCGACATTAGGTTGCAATCAGACAGGAGTCCAGTTATCAATCGAAAAATAGACATCAAGACAACTACCATCAGTTTGTTAGTTTATCATTGTGCCATTGAGCAGAAACAAGTCCTTAAAAGTAGGATTTTGAGGGGTTTTTTTTACGGAGCTAGACATTTAGATGTCCATTCAGCTCAGCAGCTGGCCACGCCCCCCACTAATAGACACTTTTGAACTGGACTGCAGTGCTAGCAGGCCTTGTGCTTGTCCAAGAACTGTGTTTTAGCAGACTTTGACATAGAAGAGTCTCTATGCATAGTGCCTTGGCACTCTGGACTTTCTTCTTAGTACATCAGACTTGTAGGGCTTCCTTTCCCCCAAAATGTTTATGTAAATGCTTTTATGTTTTCTATTTTTGTACTTTTATAGGAAAAAACCCTTTTAAAATGAACTTTTTTGGGATTGTGTAGTATCTGCAGTGGGAGGTTTGGTCACTGTATGATTTACAGGTTGTGTTTGCAGAATGTGTTTTGCAATGTTTTCTTTTGCAGGTGTTCCTGAAAGAAGACAAGAAGAGGATTTGTGGGACTCAGTGGAATCCTCTGGTTTAAAGTTGCTAGGCTTTGTGTAACTGTGTAGTACAATGCTAACCATTTTTTGTGCTTTGCAGGTGTAGAGTTTTTGAAGTTCTTGGATTTAGGAAATGTACTGGTAAATGCATGTTTCTAAAGTGGGCGACAGTTCAATGATGTAAAATGGTTTTTGGGTATGGGCACCCGGTAGGTAGCATAGGTCAGATAGCATTTCCCTAGAGGGCTGGGGTGAAGGCAGGTTGGTGGTCCTGAATCTGGATAGGGGTCACCAATGCTGTCTGTTAGGACATGCTTCAGGCAGTTTCTTGGAGCCACTGAGAAGCCATAGATAGTACAGTAGTAGAGTAGGAACTGAAGTTTCTTCTGCAGGCCTCTATCCTTTAGTGTTACTTGCCTGTGCTTGGCACATGGTAGGGGAGGACTTGATCAATTCTCTCCATAGAGAGCACAGAGATAGGATGACATGGCACTGGGCTGTAATCTGGCTGTGGACAGACAGTAGTCTGGTTGAGGTGATTGTAATCACCCCGTCCCCTGGGGTTACTAGAATCCCATTAGTACTAGTGTTAAGCAGGTAGAAAAGGCAGCTGGTAAGGAGCTAGTTTAGGAGCTTCTTACTTAAGGACATCACTGTTTACTCAGCTAGCCTGAGTGGGAATAATTATGTAATTTAGAGCTCTTGCAGCAGCATAACCATTTCTGATTCAGCTGCTAGGGGGAAGTTTAGAATGTTCAGTTAGTCTGAGTTTTGAAGTCAGAGTGACAGAAGTTCTGCCAGTTGGGGCTCTGTCCCAGAGAGCCCTGTGTTTCTGATCCTAGTTTGGATTAAATCCCCAGTTGCCAGTGAAGTGGTAGAGACCTTTTTCAGCAGAATTCCTTGATTTTCACTCCAGGAGAAGTGAGAGTGACTGCTAGTTCAGTGGATACAAGGGCAATCCCCTGAAGACCCTAGAGTGTGTACAGCTGCCTTTGAGAAGAACATTTGTGTGAGACTTTCTGACAAGCTACCATAGAAAAGGGTGCTTTCTGGGTTGTTTCCATGCCTAAAGAAAGGAGCAACTAATCTGTGAGTACAGAATGGGAGACAAGTTCTCAGTTTAGGAGGTTATCTGGGGGGTTGTGCCCAAGATAAGGCTAGATCACACAGGCCAGGACCACTGTTCACCTAAGGGTGTTAATTTGAAGTAAAGTTCGGAGTCTTTAGCAATTCAGTGGGGATTGAAGGCTTCTTTTGGTGTAACCCTGAAGGAATGGCAGAGACTGTCGGTTGGGGCAATGGGTGGGAGGAATGCCATCTGGAGTCTACAAGGCAGGGCTAACTGGTCCGTTGATGGGTGCCAGGTTTCCATGGGCAAAGGCCATTGCTGCAGGAGGATATTCTCAGTATGTGGTTCAATCCACAAAGTATACTTATTGGGAAAAAGATCTTCGAAGTATGTGGCAACAGTTCCAAAGCATGCACTCTTGGGAAATGGAAATGTTCTGGTGTGTGGTTTAGTCCACATGCATACACCTTAGGAAAGAGAAATGAAATGTTTTTGTGAAGAACTGTGCTGCCTAGCAAAAAGTGTCTGGAAAAGGAATGTACTTGTTTTCCTTGACCAACCATCAGGGGTCCACTTGTGCTTTAGTAACATCTGTGAATAAAGCCATACTGCGCAATCCCAGTTGCTGCATTGGACAATCTGATCATTGCTTCTGTTTGGAATTAATTGGGCATCCTCAGCAGTTAGGTCTAGCATGCGCCTAGCATCCTCTCCCCTGCACCTGGTTGTATTTACTGGATTTACTGGCTTATCCGGGACAAAAGAAGGCACAAGGCCCATCGTGATTGCTCCCCACAATAGTGGATCAAGTTAAATATAAAGGTTTTATCCATATGTCTATCTGAGATTTAAATGTATCAATGTTTGTTATATTAATCAGTTTCTGTGGTAATGAATTCCAACATTTGGCTGCTGTTATGGAGAAGAAGTGATCATGTTTGATGGTGTTAGCCCAGTCCACTAAGAGCTGCTGGTTGTGAAGTCTTCCTACCGTATGTTTATTAGCTAAAGTAAGTCCACATTGTCTCATTAATGTAGGTGATTTTAATAACTTAAAGGTAAGAAGAATGTCCCCCCCATGTCTTCTCATATTGAGGGGATAGAGTCCTGCCTCCCTAAGTCATGTTTCATAAGTGTATGTTTTGAGTTATGGAATCATTTTAGTAAGCCATCTCTGAATTTGCTCCAAACGATTTATGTCGCCCTTTAGATAAGGACTCCAGAATGAAGATCCATAGTCTATATGTGGTCTAGCATAGGCCCTATGCAATGGCACTAGGCAGTGCTCTGACTTACTAATAAATGTTCTTTTAATTTGCTTTAAGATAATGTTAGCTGTTCTTGCCACCTTGTTACAATGACCATTAGAGGTCAATTTATTGTTAATTAAGATACCTAGATGTCTTTCAAAAGTTGTTGATTTGAGCAGACTATTGTTTAAATAATAGTTGATTTGTGGGTTTTTGTTGCCAAAGTGGAGAACAGTACATTTTTTGGTGTTAAAAATCATAGAATTGGTCTGTGCTCAGGATTCGATATGCTGAAGGTCGAGTTCTAATGACCTTATACTTGATAAAGTATCGACCCTTCCACCCTGTTTTGTATCATCTGCAAATCTAGAGAGATGGTTATTTGAGGAGACTTCCATATCGCTTATAAAATTGTTGAATAGTGTGGTCCCCAATACAGACCCCTGAGGGACACTGCTAATGAGTTGAATGATGTCTGAGAAAACACCGTTAATTTTTACTATCTGAGTCCTATTTTGCAACCACCTTGATGTCCAGTTGACTAAGAACAATGACAAGCCAAGTTTTTGAAGTTTGCTAATTAACAGAGAGTGAGACAATTTATCAAAGGGTTTGCTATAGTCAAGTAATATGACATCTGATGGTATTTTATTATCGAGGTACTTACTTATGTTATTATATAATGAAATAAGGTAGGTAGTGCATGAATGTCCAGTTTGAAAACCATGTTGGGATATATCCTGGATGCTCTGTTAATGCATTTCTTTTTCAAACAGAGACTTGACTAATCGCTCCATAACTTTCCCTATTACGGACATCAAACCAATAGGCCGATAGTTCTAGACATTTGATTTATTTCCTTTTTTATGGATGGGAATTACTGTAGCACTACGCCAGTCATCTGGAATATCATTCTCACCTAATGATTTATTGAAAAGCAGTGTAAGGTCAATGAATTTGATGTTTCTAATAAAAACCTAGGATAACTATTGTTAGGTCCTGGGCTTAAGAATTTTTTTAGTGAGGGCAATACATTTAGAATCTCTGCAGAATTAAAGGGGGAAGCAGGGGATATGTTTTTGAATATCGTGGGGCTTGGATCTGTTGAATTAAAAACAGAGCAAAAGTACCTATTAAAATGGTTAGCTGTCGCCAGATCTGTTTTAATGGGGATTCCGTTTTCAAGTAGTGGACCTATTGTTCTTGTATTACCCTTTTTACTGTTGATGTAGGAAAAGAGAGTTTTGTGGTTGGTCCTGGAGTGGGCCTAATTAAATTCTAATTTCAGTTTAGCCTGTTTGATTGCTTTTTTTAGTAATGAAACTGCAGTTTTATATTTATGCATGATACATGGGTTATTACTTTTTGTAAGTTTCCTAAATAGATGTTCTTTTCTTTTGATTTGTTTGCTAATTGATTTAGTGAAACAAATAGGGATTTTGCCTTTTTTATTATGTTTAGTTTTGGTAGGTACGTAGTGACTTTCCAGATAATATAAGAAATGCTTCAGTTCATTCCATGCACTGTTGACAGACTTTTCCTTAAATTTTTCCCCCGATTTACTTCAGTAATGTTGGTGTTTATTAGCTCCAAGTTGTCTTTATTATAATCTTTATAAGTTGTGTTATTAGAAAGATTAGGAATATTAATATTTATAATAAAATGGATTGAGTTATGATCACTCTTACCTATGGGTGCTGAAATATTTATATCAGAGATTTTGTCCTCTGTGTTAGTAATAACTAAGCCAAGTATGTTGCCCCCCCCCCCCGGTAGGTTGTTCCACTAACTGTTCTATGCCATGATCCATACATATTGTTATAAATAATTTTTATTGTTCTGTTTTATCAGAAAATGACTCCCAGTTTAAACCTGCCAAATTGAAATCCCCCAAAATTAGAGTATCGCCCTTGTTTTAACCGTATCTGTTATAGTGTTAGTCAAGTCAGAAGTATAGAGTAGATTGGCAGATGGTGGTCTGTAACATACACCAATGGTGAGTTTTAGGTGACCTTTAAATTGGATTGAAACCCAGAGTGATTCTGCATTAGTTGATATTGGGATTTCATATGAAGGAATATCTTCTCTAATATAAAGACACACTCCCCCACCTAATCTATTGTCTCTATCTTTATGATAGAGTTTAAAATGTGGGATCTCTCTGGACCATACCGAGCATGAATCCCACCATGTCTTGGTGGCAGCAATAATACCAAGATCTACTTAGGTGCATTTGAGTTCTAATTCTGACTTATTTAAGTTGTTTAGGGATCTTGCATTGAAGGACAGAATGTTACAATGCCTACTAGTATACAGTAGATTATTCCCTGTTAGAGAATTGGGAACATGTCCATTCTCCCCCAAATCAGTTTAGTTTAAATGACCATCAATAACAGAAGCTATGTTTTTTCCCAATACGACACTCCATCTTCTACTGAGGTGGAGGCCGTCTCAGCAGAAGAGTGAGTCCCTACCATAGAAATTCTCCCAATGTGGAATGCAGTGTATATTTAATTTGAGACCCCACTTCCTCAGCCATTCATTTGTCATTTTTATGTTGGCAGTAATGGCGTTTGTTGCTCTCGGCACTGGGAGTATTTCTGAGAAGCATACAGTGCACCCCTTATCCACAAGTAGGTTGTTTAGGACAACGTAATCTTTCATAAGTTGAGAGGGGTTAGTACGGTTTATGTCATTGGTTTCTGCATGTATTATGACAAGCGGGTTGTGCCCAGCATTGGAGAGAATGTTGTTTGCCATTTCAGAGATATTTTATATTTTTGCTCCCCGAAAGCTGGAGCAAGTTCAATTTGCTTTGTTGGGGTTACAAATGGCCCTATCAAGGTGTTTTATTATGAAATCTCCTAATACATAAACTTGACAAGCTTGGTACCTGGAAGTGGAAGTATCAGTTGTGTCCATAGGTATTATAAGATGCCTAGGAGAAGATGAGGTGGTGATAGGTTTTGGGGAGAAATATCCATTTGACCCCTTTGAGTTTGTTGTTGGTGGAGTATTTTTGTTAAGTAGGTTATTAGGGACTTGTGGGACAGTTTTTGGATGAGGCTCTATAAGGGCTGAGGATGAGGGTTCAGGGGTGTTAGTCCCTGTAATGGAAGCAAGCTGAGCATCTTCCTTTGGATCTACATCCACTAAGTTAGAAGTTGTAAGCATAGAAAATGCTGAAAATGAGTTCTGAGTCGAAATATTAAACTGTTCAGCTTTACAGCCCTTTTTGCTTGCCCTAGAACTGGGAACTAGCGCACATTCAGAGTTGTGCTCTATTTCTTCAGTGTCACCATCATCCTCTCTTCCCCACTTCCTTTGCTGGTGTTGTATAATGTTTGTGTTATTAGAAATGTTAATAATGTTGTTATCCATACAAGATGAATTTTTGGGGTTTGATGCTGGTGTAGTGATCTCTGTGTGCTGTATAACAGAATCTGGTTGGCTAAGTATGCATATGTTTACATTATGAATAGGACCAACTTGGGGGTGAGATCTGTGTGTCTCATTGAAACGTTGGAGCATTTCTACTTGGCTATTTTCTAAGTATAGTAGCCTAGCTCCAAACGTTGCTATCTCCTCATTTAGTTTCTTATTTGTGGTGCATTTATCACAAATAGTACATAACAGAAGAGCGTACATTGAAAACCAATTTTGCCATCCAAAGTCACGATAGTAATAGTGGTAGGAGTGGATGCATGTTCACAAGACGCAGTAGGGGCGACTAGTTCATTGTTCATAATTGCAGTTATTATTTCAGTCAGATATTTTACTTAAATAGCAGAGTACACTATTTTAAACAGAGCCCAGTGCAGTATACTAATTGCCCAAAAGATTAGATAACAACAGTAATAATAATAATAAATGGGGATAGGATACTCACACCCAGCCTAAACGCTTAAATGCCAAACATGCAAAACACTCACTTAGATGCACGTGTCATTGCGTGAGTCTTCACGCACGATGATGCGTGCTTGCCCTGCTCACCACAGGGCTTGTTCAAATAGCCTGATCTGACCCAGAAGTGCTATCTGAGGTCACAGGAGAAACTGGCACAAAGTTCACAAAATCAAATTAAAACTAATAAGAACTACTCATGTGCAGCTCTATAAGTATAAAATAACAGCTTGTTAGGTAGGAGCAGAGAAATTAGTCAATGTGTGCTAGTTGTAGTTTTGGGTAAGCCCAAGAAAAACTACAGCTCCTCTTCTTGGTTCACAAGGGACACAGGGTTCAGTGATTGCAGCATGAATTACAAACGCTTTAAAATGTCACAAAATTGCACAGCCAAGCACTATCAAATGGTAGCAGTCTAGTAGCACTACGTGACAGACTTAGTCATCAATGTCTTTGGATTTCTGCCAGCTACAGGCACAGTAAGCCCAGTACCTAGTTTAAAAGAAACTTCACTGGGCTTTCAAACTATGAGGTACATTATACACAGATGTTCCATGCTGCCTGTGGTCTTGCACCCCATTGGATTCAAGAGACTCAACTAGTCTTTGCATTAGAACCACAGAAACACAATGATGGCAAAAATAAAATACCAATAGTCCATTCAGTCTGCCCAAGTTCCCTATAAGCCCTGGAACGTACTGTTCCTTCAGGGTAATAACCCTCCCTGTCCTCCCCCATTCTCTTCCCTGATTCTGTTGCCCAAAGAAACTACAATACCCTTCATTCTGTTCCAGCCCTGCCTGAAACCCGTGTGTTTGCACCCACTACTTCAGCTGGTAGACTGTTCGTTGGCTCCACAACTCTTTCCATAAAATAGTATAATAGCACTTCTTCACATCCCTCCTGAACCTTCCTCCCATTAGATTTCACTCACGTCTGTGACTGCAAGTTAGTGTTTCTGTGACTGCAAGTTAGTGTTCAAGTTAAATTGCTCCCTGCAGTTCACTTTGTTAATTCCTTTAAGGAACTTGAAGGTCCTTATCATATGCCCCCTCTCCCTTCTGGTCTCCAGCAAGTACCTGTTCAGTGCCTTGATGCGCCTCATAGGATTTGCCCAGCTGGCCCCGAATAATTTTTATTACTTTGTGCTGCACAGTCTGGCCTATCCTTATCCTTCCTGAAGTGAGGACTCCAGAACTGGGTGCAGTACTCTATGTGAGGCCTCAATAGGGATCTATACAGGGGAAGTATTACCTCTTTCCTTCTGCTATTAATATCCTTCACGATACATCCCAACATCCTATCCGTAAGTCTTGTTCCACTGACTTGATTACTTTAGTGAGCTGCTGATGATAACTCCAAGATCCTGTTCCTCAGCCACAGTGCTAAGTCTCATCCCTCCCATCCAGTACTCCATCTTGGGGTTCTTGTTCTTTAGGTGCATTACCTTGCACTTTTTGTATCGAATTTCAACTACCAAACCCTTGACTCCCCCCCCCCAGCTTTTGTAAGTCTCCCTGCATGTCATTTATTCCCTCATCACTATCCACCCTCCCACAGACCTTCATGTCCTCTACGAAGAAACACAACCTGCCCTGGATTCTCCAGTGTCACTGATGAACATATTGAAGAGGACAGGACCCAGGAAAAATCCCAGTGGAACCCCGCTCATAATCTCCATCTGTCCTGATTTAACCCCATCGACCACAACCCTCTGCTGCCTCCCTTTAGCCAGTTTTCCACCTAGTTTACTATGACTTTAGCTGCACCCAAGACCTCCATCTTCTTCAGTAGTCATCTGTGTGGTACTGAGTCAAAAGCCTTATTGAAGTGAAGTACAACAGATTCATAGCATGGCCCCTGTCTAATTCTTTTGTCCACCAGTCAAAAAAAACCTAACAGGTTAGTCTGATAAGACCACCCTGCCACAAAACTGTGCTGCTTACTATTCTGGTGCCCACTGCTTACCAGGTAGCCCATGAGGTCTTCTTTGACCAGTGACTCCATTAGTTTCCTTACAATAGAGGTAAGACTGATAGGTATATAGTTTCCTGCTTGCTCCTTGCTCTCCCTCTTATAGAGTGGGAGTACTGTGCTTCTGCCAGCTTTCAACCCTTCTGAACTTCCTCCATCTTAAGTGAGCTGTTGGACAGAGATACCAGGGGTTTAGCTAGTTCCACTGCTAATTCCCTGAGTATCCTCAGATGCAACTCTTCTTGTCCTTGGGCCTTATCTATCTTTAGGGCTACAAGCCCATTCGAGACCCTTTTGCTAGTAAATATTTGCTGCCTCATCATCAGAACCCCCTTAGTGGCCACTTTGATGCACTCTCCAGCAAAGACCCACTGTCCTTCCTAGTGAAAACCAAGCAAAAGTGATCATTAAGGACAGTGGCCTTTTGTGTTAGCAGGGTTTCCATTGATTTCCCCACCACTGATGTAAGGGTGACTGGCCTACAGCTGCTAGCCTCCTGCCTGCTGCCACTCTTATGTAGAGCAACCACGTTAGCTGTTCTCCAATCCTCTGGAACCCCAACTATTTCCAGTTAGCTGATAGACAAGGCTGTCAGTGAAGATAGCTAACACCTCTCTGAGTTCCTTTAAAACCCTTGGATGTATCCTGACTGGTCCCATAGCTTTGTCCACCTTTCAGTGCTGCAAGTCAATTTCAGACTCTTTTTTCTGAAAATGGACTTGTGTCCAGTTCACCTCCCCCTATTCCTGCTGCTCCCAAGTGGTCCATCCCCCCTTCCCTCTGCTGTGGAAACTGAGCAGAAGTATCTATTCAAGATGTCTACTTTTTCTTGGTCCTCTTCTGCACAGTGCTTCCCTACACCCTCCTAATCTTCATTATCCCTCCTCTTGCTTTCTTCTCACTTATGTATCTGAAGGAAATCTTATCCCCCTTAGTGACCCCTTTGGTGATTTTTTCCTCTCTCTCTTTCTGTATCCTTGGTCTCCTTACCTCCTTGCTTGCTTCCCTCTGCTTTACTAGGCATACCTCCCTGTTATCCCTCTGTGTTACGTTTTACCTCCTGAATGCCACCCATTTTTCCTCACTACCTTTGTCACTGTCTCAGCGAACCATAACAGTCTGTTTTTCATTTTGCTTTTACTCACTTCCTTCACACAGAAGTTAGTTGCTTTAATTATACCCTCCTTTATTTTTTCCCACCATGTCACCACCTCTCCTTGACAATCCTTCCCTTCAAGGCAGTTTCAGAGGCAGACAGCCATTTCTTTAAAATCTGCCAACCTAAAGTCCAGGGCCCTTGGCCTTGTGCGATTAGCCCCTGTTGCTGTCTTAATGTTAAACCACACTATACAGTAATCATTGGTACCCAGGGAACTGCCGACTGTGATGTCTGCAATGCTTTCACTGTTTGTAAGTGCCAGGACAAGCATTGCCCTGTCCCTAGGGCATTCTTTGAGTAGCTGCTTGAGAAAAGCCCCTTGTAGGGAGTCAAGGATGGCCCTACTCCTTGTGGAAACTGCAGTTGGAAGACTCCACTCCACATTCAGCAGATTGAAGTCACCTACTAGCAGCCCTTCCCCCTTACTCGCCATTCTGATGATGGCTTCCCCAAGTGCTGTATCCAGCTCCACTCCCTGTGCTGTAGGCCTGTATACCCCTGATGCAAATATCAGCCCCACAGCCTGTCTTCTGGATGACCCACAGCACTTCCAGCCCTTCCTTTTCCTCCTGGTGCCCCTCTACCTCCATTGCCTTGATTCCCTCCCTCTCATATAAAACAATCCCTCCTCCATGCTCTGTCTCTCCTGAACAAAGAGTAACTCAGTATGGCCATGTCCCAGTCATGGTACTTGGTGCACTATGGCTCTGTAATAGCCATTATATCCAGGTCAGCATCCACCATGACGGCTTACAGGTCTTGAATTGTTTTTCCCAGACTCCTTGCATTGGCGCACATGGCTCTCCACACCTTTCTTCCCCTTTCCCCCCTGCCTCCTGCCCTGCTTCCTCCTCCCCTTCCTGTCAGCGTGTACCCCCTGAAGCTCCCCCTGACTTTCCTCTGATCTTTTCAATTTTTTCATTTCTTGTCTCTTTCAATCCTCTGCCCTCTCTAACCTAAGTTTTACCCACTTTTCTTCTGTCTTGTCCACATCCCTGCCTTTCTGCACCCCTGTCCTGGGGGAGTCCCTCCCCACCCGGCCCTCCTCCTACTGTTTCATCATCCGGTGGGACAATTTTGCTTCCCTTTGTTTTACTGCCTCTCCATCAGCTGAAAATCTGCTATCCTTTGTGATAGCTCTAGAAAACACTGTTCTCATGCACATCTGTATTTTGCACAGTGAAGAATGAAATGCATTTCAGTTTCACTGCTTTCACACTGAGGTCAGAGTCGCGCTTCTGTAAGAGTCCAGGTTAATGTGTGCCAGCCTGTTTCTATTTCTAAACTGTGGTCATTGATTCTGTATTTGGTTTGAATTTGTCTGTGTTTAGCATTTTTAACAGTATGTAAATAAGCAGCTATGGTGAAGTTTTTATGGAGGGATCTGTAGCACTCTAATGTTGTTTGAGTTTAGATTTACTGTTTCCAGTATAGAATATATTTGTTTTTCAAAGCTGTCTCTAGTGCTCTGGATAATTGATACAATCATGTTTATCTCTATCTCCCCCCCCCCCATCTCCCTGAACTTTATTGATTTACCAGGAGGTAGGCTGGTTTTCAGCCACGTCTCGGGGATAAGAGACAATACAATACACCATTAAAATACAATACAATACGGAGAATACACAGTCAGGAATTGCATATAGTTAGTTACCATATGCCAATATTGCAGTGTAAGAAGAAGGACCTGTTTTGCAGTTTACACATGTGGCCTTACTGGATGGTAGGTCCTAACTAAACTCATAACATTGTTGTGTTGGCTTAATGGTTGAGGCCAACTGTTCATGGATTGTAAAGCACTTTGGAAAACATTCTATATAATGATGCAATAGCTACAGTATATAAAATAAATTCCTATCCTGAATTCAGACATGTTTTGTATTGCAAATAGTGATTCATAAACTACTCAGGGTGGCACTAGAAGCCAGCAATATAAATTCTTTTTGAAAACAGCACGGAAGCCAGCCCATTTGTGCAGCGGTAGGGCTACAGTTTATGTCACCAGTGACCTTGATTTGGGAATAAGCCCCGGATATCAGAGGCAGAGGGGGACCACAGGTGTCAGTGCAGCCAGGAAGCCTGTAGGTTGATGGGGAAATGGTACTTGGCACCAGCGGATGGCACACTTGATGTACACATCCAACCTTCAGGTCTTCAAACAGTGGCATCCTGCAGAGCAGCAGTAAGGCAGAACAACAGTCCTGGATGCAGTAGGTTGAATCTGGTCCCACTAGAGGCCCAACACCATCAACCATGGCACCTATCCATGAGCCCAGCCAAGGATTCAGTTTGAGGAGGTCTGGGAGAACCTTGTAGATGAGACCTAACCTGGGGGGGACAGAGCCATGTGGGACATGGATGGAGTTTAAAAAAAAAAAGAACCTGGAAACCTGCTAAAGCAAAACAGAACACACAAAACTGGACTGAATTAAAAAAAAGTTTGTTTCCAATCCTGTGTGCAGCAAACACCTACTGCACATGAAAATAGACATTGTATTGTCTAACGCAACTACCCTGTAAACAAAAATTAAATATGAAAATGAATAAATAAATATCCATTTTATCCAGGGTCAGGGAGGAACAACCAAAACACAGCTGAAAGACTCAGTCCCCAATATACCCACTTCTGACCAGACCATAGCAAACATTTCTAGTTAAGATTCATAATGGCAATATTTTGTTTCCATAACAGTCTAAGGCAAGCAAGGTATGGATAACATCTTACATTTATTCAGGTGAAAAATATAAGGTGGAAAAGCCACCCACTAAAACCATAACTGGTTTTGACACAATCATTATTTTTGTCAGAAGATCCATATACAATGTAATTTTTTTTTCATCACTTGTTGTCCTCAGACTATTATTGAGGACAATATGCACCGTTTTACATCTTAAATAGAAATTTTGCTATGGTTGGGTCAGGCCTGGGTATATCCCACACTATGGGTTGGATTCTCAGACAGTTGCATCAATCATGTTACCAGTGCAAAAGTGTTACTTGGACATCACTGTTAAACCATAAAAAAGGTGGTCTAAAATTATGTCACGATTACTGCAAACTGTTCACCAAAAATTATGTATGCAGCAAAATAATGATGCTTGCAGTATTTAGTTGCTGGAAAATGTGAAAGTGTCACAACTGCATCAAAATGTTTGCAAATTGAATGTAAATATTTGGATGCATTTTGTTTTTGTGACATAGCTATGGCAGGAAAAGATGAGGTAAGTCCTATATCCAGACTTTACAAAATCCAGCCCCATGTCTTTTTTTTTTTTTTTTTTAAACATTTGATCACTCAGCCCAGTGGTACTAAATGTTAGTGCTCTGCACTGTCTTATGGGAGATTTGAGATCCAGACTCATTTCTGACTCACTAGCTCCATGCTGGTGGGGCCAGGACATTACATGAATACACTGGCATAAGTCGGAGAGGGGGAGGGTAAAGGGTAGGTCAGCCCACTACAATAATGACTCCCACAGCAGGATAACAGATGATACTGCTGTCTTGGGTAACTATGGACAGTCAGTCATCCCCCACCAATAGGAGGATCACTGCAGGCACCTCCACAAGTGAGACTGGGTGATTGTAGGGTTTCAGCCTCACATGGAGCAAAATGCCCACCCTGGGCAATTGACGCCAGCCACCAGTCCACAAAACTTGAAGCTGCTGAACATCTGAGGTCCATCCTTCTTACATCTTTCTAACTATATGAATCTTTCCCTAGTTATCTAGGAAGCATGTGCTTGGCAGAATGGGGGTCAGGATGCAAGGAGCAAGACACGGGTGTCCCAGAGCAGGGCAGGGCAGCTGTGGATCAATGGCCTCATGCATTAGAAGGTGTACCAGAGATGAAACTGGAGTGGTGGCTGACAGCCAAAGAAAAAGTCAAGTGTGGTGGCAGGGTAGAGACAAACAGAATGATTAAACAAGCATGTTTCAATGCCGAATGTTTGCCATTTGCATTGCTGTCATAACGGGTCTTGCTTGTACACATTTTTATTATGAATTTACCCAGGACAGACAAGAAGAGATGCAGTACCTCATTTTCAGTAGAATCCTGCTTTTATACATTTTTAGATTGTATTTAGCCAGGATAGGCCAGCTGAGAGGCAATATCTAATTTTCAGTGGGCTCCCACATTTTGACCCCAAATTTCCAACAGTCTTTTTATGACTTGACATTATGATCAAGACAGGCAGAATGTTTTTAAAGTCCCATCAGTGTGACTGCATAAACAAGTTTCAGAGGGGATTTGAAAAATTACACCTGTCATGTTCAGGAGGCAGGATAACACAAGGGATCTTTTGAACATTAGGGTCCAAAATCTGCAAAAATAAAGTTATGAGTAAATGGTGTTACAAGTCAATGTTTCTTCATAACTTAGTTCTTTTTTCACATTTTGACCCCAGATTTTCAGCATAGTCTTTTTATGACCACTCCTTCTGAAAATGACAGGTGTCATTTATAAAATAGTGGCCAAAATGTATTTTAGTGCCACAAGTGTGAAAATACATTTTGGCCAGGATTTGAAAAGTGACAGCTGCCACGTTCATGAGGTGCCATGAAAAAATGACTATGATGAAAATTTGGGTTAAAAATTCTGAAAATTACCAAAGTTACAAGCATTCATGAAAAATGTCAACATACACTCATAACTGTGTTGTTTTTTAATATTGCTACCCCACATTCCAACATAGCTTTCTTATGACCCCCACCTCATGAACAAAGGCAGGGAAAATATTCAAATCCTGCCTGAAAGGTGATTTCATGCCATAAGTGTGAAGACACATTTTGTCCAGGATTTGAAAAATGACAGCTGTACCACTCATGAGATGGTGTGAAAAAAATGGCTTTGTTGAAAATTTGGGGTCAAAATATTAAAAATTACCTACGTTACAAGTGTGGATTGAAAAACTTCAATGTACATAAGAACATAAGAAAAGTGTTGGTAGATGGGGACCATGTGGTCCATCTAGTCTGCCCAAGGTGGCTACCCCCTCAATTATATTTTATTCCTAAGTTGCCCACATTGCCTGTCTCAAGCGAGTTTGAATTTCTTTACTTTCTTCAATGCCACCTCTTCTGGTAGCATGCTGTTCCATGGGTCTATCACTCTCTCAGTGAAAAAGTACTTTCAAGAGTTGCTTTTAAACTTGTCCCCCACCAGACATAAGTTGTGCCCTCTTCTACATGCTGCCCTGTTTTCCTGAAAGAGGTTTTCCTTTTCAGCTGTGTTAATTCCCTTGATGTACTTAAATGTTTCCATCATGTCCCTCTTGTTTCTTCTCTGTTCCAGAGAGAATAAATTCAACTCTTTGAGTCTTGTCTCATATGGCTCTTGATGCAGCCCCTGTGCCATCTTTGTGGACCTTCTCTGCACCGTCTCCAGATGGTCAGTGTCCTTTTTTAGGTAAAGCCTCCAGAACTGGGCACAGTACTTTAGGTGTGGCATCACCAAGGATCTGTAGAGGGGCATGTTAACTTCCTGCTTTCTGCTCATAATACCTCTTCCTATGCTTCCAAGGATACCACTTGCCTTCTGCACTGCTTTTTGGCATTGTTTTCCTACTTTAAAGTCATTGGTAATGATCATGCCCAGATCCCATTCCATCTTTGACTCCTCTAATTGATGCCCTTCTACTATATACTTTTTTCCTGGAGTCCTCTTCCCTAGGTGCATTACCTTACACTTCTTGGCATTAAATTTTAACTGCCAATTTCTGGATCATTCTTTCAGTCTCCTTAGGTCAGCTTCCATACCTAATGCCCACTCTAGTATATCCACCTTGTTACAGAGCTTTGTATCATCTGTGAAGAGGCAAACCTTCACCTCCAGTTCATCAGTGATGTCACCGATGAATATGTTGAAGAGAACTGGACCCAGCACCGATGCCTGTGAAATGCCACTGGTCACACCTCCCTCCCTCCCTTGATAATACCCCATTGATCAGAACTCTCTGGGTCCTATTCTGCAGCCAGTTTCTAATCCAGTTTACAATTTTCTGTCTGACTACTGTGTGTTCTAGTTTGTTAGCAAGTCTCCTGTGGGGAACGGTGTCAAAAGCCTTGCTGAATTCTAGGTATACCATGTCCACTGCCCCACCCTGGTCCACTGTTCTGGTAACCCATTGGAAGAAATCAGTCATGTTTGTTTGGCACAAGCACCCTGCTGTGAAGCCATGCTGTTTGGAGTTGGGTTTTCCAGTTTCCTTTAGGTAGTCAACTATTCTTTTCTTTAGTAATGTCTCCATAATTGTTCCCACTATAGAGGTAAGGCTGACTGGGTGGTAGTTTCCTGCCTCTTCCTTGCTACCCTTTTGTGCAAGGACACAACTGTTGCCATTTTCCACTCTTGAGGTACTCTGCCACTTTCCAGAGATAGATTGAACAGCTCGGCTAGTGGTGCAGCTATTTCTTCCTAAGCCTCTTTTAGTATTCTGGGGTGGATATCATCTGGCCACACGGCTTTATTCACCTTACATTTGCTTTGCTCTTCTAAGACCCTCTCTTTCATGAAGGAGCATGTGTCTACTCCTCCATTATCCTGCTCTGTCTTACTTAGTGTAGGTCCTTTGCCAATATCTTCTATTGTGAAGGCTTAGCAGAAGAATTTGATTAACAACTCTTCTTTGCCTTCATCTTTCTCTAACAATTGGCCCTCCCTTGTTGCTAGTCGGACTGCTCCCACTTTAGTCTTCCTTTTTTTTCTTATGTACCTATAGAAAGTTTTATTTCCGTTCCTAACCCCGTGCTATTTTTTCCTCTGTTTGGGCTTCGGCTATCCAAATTGCTTTTCTTGCCTCTTTGAGTTTGTTCCTATATTCCTCCCTGTCCATTGTCTTTTTGTTTCCTTGTACTGCTTAAAGCCCTCTTTTTTTCCTTGATTTTGGTTGCTTCCTCTTTGGAGAACCAGAGAGGGTGCTTCCTTCTTATGGCTTTGCTGATTTGTCTTGCGCATTGCTCAGTGACTGTATTTAAGGCATTCTTTAAGTTCTCCCAGCAGTGTTCTGCATCCCCCTTGTTACTGTTGTCAAGCATGGTCTTGATCCTGGATTTCATTTTGGGAAGGTTTGCTTTCCAGAAATGAAGTATCTCAATTTTTGTGTGACTTTTACCTTCCTCTTTATTTACTGATGACCAGACTGACCTGTGGTTGCTGGTCCCCAGATGGATACCCACATGAACATCTGAAATCATGTTGCTGTTTGTGAGCACCAGGCCCAGGGTTGCTTTGTCTCTGGTGGGTGAGCCTACCAGCTGATATAGACCTGCTCCCCCCCCACAGCGTGAACAGGAATGATCTGCTCCACTCTGTGGCTGCTGTGTATGAGGTCCAATCCACATCTGGCAGATTGAAGTCCCCGACAAGCTGCAGCTCGCCCCGTCCGCAATCACTGAGATGGCATCCAGGAGCTTTTTGTTGATTTCACTTTCCTGGGTTGGGAATCCATAGATAACTCCCACCCGGAGAGGGGCCTTTGCCCCTGCTCCCAGAATGACCCATAGGGCCTCTGCTTTACTGTACTTTCCTTGGATCTCTGTTGCACAGATTCCCTCCCTTACATACAAAGCCACACACCCTTCTTTATTTCCCTCCTGGTCTTTTCTGAAGAGTGTGTAACCTGGGATAGTAGCATCCCAGGTGTGGTTGGTGGTGAACCAAGTTTCTGTAACCCCTACCCAGTACACTTGTGCCTCTGCCACCAAGTCTGCAAGTTCAGGGATTTTGTTTGGTAGACTACAAGCATTGATGCACATAGCCTTCCACTCCTGGTAGTACTTTTGCCATGTACCATTTCCGTGTTCTAATCCAAATTTTTTGTGTCTTACTCACTTTATGCCTCTCCTTAGTGGATCTCACTGGGCAGTGCCTTTACTGTCACTACTGTTGGAATCTTTGTGGTATAGCATAACTTTGTTGTTTTGTAGTAAAGTTATGAGTGTGCGATGAAAAATTTCAACGTACATGTCTAACTTTGCTGTTTTTTAATATTTTTACCCCAAATTTTTAACATAGCCTTCTTATGACCCTGCCTCATGAACAAGGGATAGAAAATGTTCAAATGCTGCCCAAAAGGTGATCTCATGCAGCCACCATGAACTCACCTTTTTGGGTGGATTTCATAATTTCTCTGCCATTGGTCATGAGGTGGGGTCCCAAAAAGGCCATGTTGAAAATGTGGGTGCAATTTCAAACCCCATTGAAATACATTGAATCACATATCTGATTTCCTCAGTTCCCTGTCAAGCAATGAAGAGTGAAGATGTGTCTTTGGTCCAGAAAGGGTTACGGCATTGGACCCCTGATAGGTAAGTAAGGATGGGGTGTGGGGTGGTGGATATTGAGTGGGAGGATAACAGCGGTAGCAACAGACGCTGATGAACAGTTTCCTTTTTTACTGGGTGTATAAAAATAAAGAAAAAAGATGAGGGATGGTTTTCTTAATTTCAGGTACTGACACTGGGGACTGGGCACCCCAGTAATGATGTTATGGTTGACAGCACTGGGGGTGGTCCCCTGGTGTCACACAATAAAAACAGGTGGGCTGGGGATTAGCAGCTGGCACCAGGGATTGGGCACCGCAGTGTCAGAAAATTAATGGGTGCTATGTGGTAGGGTCAGGTAGGTGTAGGTTAATAGTGGTGACAACAAACATTGATTGGATCAAAATGTGTCTTGTGCAAAGATGGTATAGTACACAAGGTTTTAGCGCCTCGCAGTTTCCTTCTTCAGGTGAATAGCCAGTTAAACTGCGTACTTAGCAGTAGTGCAGACCAGTCAACTCTAGCAGTTCAGAAGGGTGAACCAGTGCTTTAACTTTACAGAAATTCCAATTCTAAGGTGCCTCACTCCTTCAAGAATAAAGTTTTAGGTGTGTCATTGAAATCATCCTTGCATTTTTTTGAACATTTCCATCCTGCAGATGCTTTGGTCTAGGCCTTGCGTACTACATAACTCAGAGAGGGCATGAATTGTCCATCTTTATTTCTCAATAAAGGTAAATTCTGTATCTTAGGGTCCAACCAGCTATTGTTTACATTTTGTTAAAGATGTATTTTTTCTAGCTTTTGCTGTTTGAGAGGCCTAGCTTGAAACACTACCTTTCCTTAGCTGCTTTTGGTTATTTTTCATTATTTTAGACTGGAGGAGGGGAGCCAACTAGGAAACAAAGTTTAGAACAAGCTGTAGTTTTGTTTACTTTTTACTGCTCCAGAGCAGTTAGTGTCATCTAAGAAACTGAATGCATCACACAGCATCTGAACAATTTACCTACTGAGAACTGGCTCCATTTCTGATTTAGTGGACACCTCAGGGAGGGATTTTGATAGCAGAAGAAGGAAGCAATACTGCCCCTATACAGATCTCAAAAAAGGACTCACCTGGGGTACTGTTCCCAGTTCTGGAGCTCTCACCTGATAAAGGGCATAGACATGCTGAAGTCAGTACAGAAGATGGTCAGAAAAATGTTCCAGGGCCAACAAGGCAGATCCTATGAGGAAACACTGGAGGCCACGAACATGTATTCACTGAAGCCCAGACGAGAGAAGGGGGACATGATAGAGAGTTTCTGAGGGGCATAAACTAGGTGAAAAATGAAGACCTGTTTGTTAGCAATAGGGATGTGGTCATAAGCGGGCATGACTGGAGGTTAATTGGGGTAAATTCAGGAGAGATGCAAGGAAGTTCTATTTCACTGTGAGGATGGTGGAGCCATGGAACAACTGCCTGAGGAAGTGGTGGGGGCAGGTACCCAAAATGGGTTCAAACATGGTTGGGGCAGAGGAAGAGGGCTTATAGTCCCACTGAGAGGATTTGGGGGAGGAAGTTTGTTGGTGGAGGGGAGGAGGACAATCCCGAAAGGTTCAGGTGTGAGGTGGTACAATATGATCAGACTCAGTGGAGCATCAGTCTCTTTTTGCCTGCAGATTCTGTGCTTGGTATTAGTAATGTGCCCCATTTGGGGGATTACCTTAGGTGTAATCCTGGACTCCAGTAATGCCCACTGCCAGACAACCATCCTGTATAGATAATAAATCCATAGTTATTTGTTAATCCTGTTGAATTCTGTGAGAGTGCCATGATGTGCCTCCACGCCTGTCCCTTTAAGACATTAGCCAGTGTGTATACAGTCAATGGTCTGGGCTGGGTCTGAGTGCTCCAAAGCTTGTGACTGGCCAGGCACCATTCTAATTTGCTCTGCTCTGTGGTCAATAGTGAAGCAGAGGGAGCTCTACCTATTACTGTAATTATGTCTACTCTGCTGTTATATTTGAATTAGTGTTTGCTTTAACCTGCCTTCTTGCAGCTTATTCCTCCCAATGTGAGCCATACCTCTCAACCTCTTGCCTCATAAATCAGGGACAAGGTTTAAAAAAATCAGGAACGAAGGACCAAAATCAGGGACACATCTTCAAACTTGATGATATCCACTCAGAAAGCTGGTAGAATATGGGGCTTAGTGTAAAATGTATTTTCTAAGGAAGAACAACTCTTTAACTTTAATGTTTGACATTATTTTATGCTTTCAACTCCCACTGTTTGGTCATATAAACACAGTTTTTAGGAGGGACAGAGTAAAATTTTGAGACAAAATCAGGGACAGTTGAGAGGTATGATGTGAGCCACTATGTTTGGACCTGGACTTCCAGGTATTTGGATCAATTGGGACACAAGGGACCTCAAGGGATCCTTAGCTCAGGTGCTTCATGGCAAGGAAAACTGTAGTTCTTGTTGTTTTACAGGTTGGCACCTAAACTGACTAATAGGAGCACCAGAACTGTGATTGTCAGCTCCCCTAGCCAACTGGATTGCTAGAAAACTGGGCTAGTTCAAGAACTGTTAGAAAAAGAGTTCAGTTGTTTGGAGAGCTGTGAGAGTGAGCAGCTCAAGCCATCAAGAGACAGCTCCAGGAAAGGAGCTATGGAGATTTGGCAGGGAAGGCTTGACTTGCCTTCCTGCTACTGTTTCCAGCATTAGACTGCTTGATAGCAGTAATCGGACTAATCCGAAGTTAGTCTTTGAACTGTAGCAGTTAGTCTGAGACTTTGAGAAGTGCAGCTCGAGACATTGGACCGAGAGGAGCTCCTGTGAAGCACTCAGCCAAATTATTTGTGTGAGAGACTGCTTTTGCAAATTGAGAGGTTTGCCCAGTGAATCGATTGAAATAGTGAACCCACCAGAAACCAAATTGAGAGCAAGATACATGAATGCTGTTTTCATTAAATGTGTTGAATGTTTATCGTGGGTTACAGTTTACTGTTCAGGGACTCCTGCTTGCCAGAAAGGAGACCATTGTTACCGGTGACCGAATTGTCTGCCAGCTGGAGGTTGTCACCAGCAGACAAACTGAACTTTGCCAGAAGCGTTCATCCAGCCTTGGGCCTATGCCAAACTTGACCCAAGCCATATATTTCTGCACCAGTGTCTGTTTGGTCAGCGAGAGACCAGATTGGGGAATGCAGCCCCTGCACAGCAAGGAATCGCAGGTTGTGGCCACCTGGAGGGAAAGGCCATGAAGTGGAGGTGAGTCATGCAGGCCCAGCTTCCCCATGCTCTTCCATGTTCTACAGCAGCTCTTCAGATTGTCAGACCCTCTTCAACCAACTGGTGTCATGAGTAAACTCAGGGTAGCTCCCTGTAACTTTCATTGAATCATTTTGTGGTACAATCTGATTGCTTCAGTGTGATTCTGGGTTACAAAGGTCTGGGTCAACCAGCCCCAGATACAAATAACCAAAACCTTATTTATGCATGTTTAACTGCCATTTCTCTCCATCAAAGGCCCAAACAACAGCTGCAACGGCGGCTACCCCAGGCACCAGTTCTGGCCAGCCAGCATAACATTCTGGGTACCCAGTGTTTTTAGACTGTTTTACTGTGGGACTAAAGTGCACACATGTAGAATAACCTGAATCAAATAAGTAAGGTAATCATTCTTCTAGATTCACGCCCCCACCCTTGTTCATGTCCCCTTAATAAACCAGATTTGCTGTTTCACATTTAAACTGGCCTATGAGCATATTCTTAGTTGGTGTACAGCACTGAACGTGCATGCTTGCATTGTTAATGCTCTCTTTATATGGGGTTCCAGGGGAGTTGCTGAAGACCAGTCCCTGGTGGTAAGTGCAAGGGCTGTGTGCATATTATTAACGCTCATTGCTAACTGTGTGTCAACTGCTGCAAAGGGTTATCTCCTATTACAAGGTATTTGGTCACTAGGCAGGTTTGTGGGTGGTAACAGCTTCCCAGTGTGTTATACGAGGTTAGGTAGATACCCCTACTATTATTACTCTGGGTGGAGGCACCATAATATCAAACCTAGGCCCTTCAATCTGTGGTTAGAAGTACAGGCAGGGGTTGTAGTCTTAGAGATAGCACCGCCTAGAAGTTACATCTTGGAGGTACTGCTGGGATTAGTGCCCCTAGTGGCCAAATCACAAACTTTTTGTTAATCTCCATCCGGAGCCCACTGTTTTTATGGGTAACTACCTGTAGCCTGTCACCAGTACAGACAGTATTACTGGCATTGATTCTGACTCCCTCTCTAAAGAAATGGCTGTATCACAGTTAACTGGTTGGTGTACAGGGAGTGACATTGACCCCCACAATGCACTTTTGTTGCTAGACATACCCTTGGGCACTAGCAAAGACATTATAGAAGGGGCACTTTCAAAGACTGACTGTCTCAGAGAGGTTGTGGTAGTAGGTGATGACCAAACACTAATGGTTCTAGTAGAGTGTAGTAACCCAGCTGACAGGACCAAGATGCCTAAAACTATTGCTGTTGATGGGTCCCTGACAGCTTGAAGGGTGGTAACTAAGAATAGTGAGGATTCCTCAGAGCCAGAACCCCTACCCCTATCCAAGAGTTTTGAGGAGAAGCTTGCCAAATTGTTGCAGGATGAGGGCTGATCCCTCGAGGACTTTGGAAAGTTAGTCAAGCCTCCTGGGACAACCCCCCCCCGGCACCTACACCTGCTCTGGTGCCTACTCTTGCCCCTGCACTGGCACCTGCACCTGTGCCCACAGTTAGTCATGACTATTACAGTAGGCTGCAAGTGTTTTTAGGAACTCTCCCCACACCCCAGGGGGAGGATGATCTAGAGACTTGGATGGACAATACATCCCAGTGTGGGGAAGCAGAAAAATGGAAAAGGATCATGGAAAGTTTAAGAGGTCCTGCACTGGAAGAAATTAGGCTTTTGAGGTCCATAAACCCTGATGCTTTAGCTCAAAAGTATTAGTCTGCACTGGAAGGTGTTTTTGGTAGTATTGAATCTGGGGAAGCTTTAATGTGGAAATTCAAAGCCACCAAACAGTGGAATGTCTGTCTGCATATGTTACTCATTTGGAGAGGGCCTTACAGAGAGCTTACAGAAAAGGTGGGGTATTGGCCAGCGATTTGGATTGTGTGAGACTAGATCATATACTACAATCTGCCAAATACTTTAAATTGCTAATTCTCCAGCTAAAGTTCTAAGATAGGAGAGATGATCTCCCTACTTATTGTGAACTAATAAAAGAACTCAGGGAGGCTGAAGGTGAGGAAGAAGATTGGGATTCTTGTGCAGGTGCTGCTAGAGTAGCCTCTGTGCTGGAAAGGTCCTGTGAACTGGAGACTGCTGGGGACGCTCCACAATTGGCAGAGATACTTAAAGAGATCAGAGAACTAAAAACTGGAGCTCTTATTAATGCCATCACTGATAGAAACCAAAACATCCCTCAGAATGTGTCTGCTACGGGAAAGGGAGTACACACTCAGGTGCCCCCTGTAGATGGCAGCATAAAGACTGAACTAAGTGAATTGCCTGCAATGGTGAGAGAATGGATGGGATGAGGTGGGCCAACTCAACAAGTGCCCTCTGCTTGTAGAGCTTCTGTTCAGGTGCCAAATATGTATTCCCCCTCACCCCCTAGTCATGAATGGATACCCACCTCTGATGTGATGTTACAGCCAAAGCAGACCAAAGAAAGTATATTTTGCTAAAACTGTAGCAAGGGTGGCCATATGAAGAGAGACTGCCGGTCTCAAAGGGACCCAGAAAAAGTGGTTTAACAAACTACAAGATGAGCTCCAGAGAGTAAAGCGGCTCCAGAGTGGTGCAGGCAACAAATGCAGTGGAGACTTAGGCAAACCCAAATCCTTTTTGTCTAAAGCCACTGTACAAAGATTTGCTACGACTGCTCCTCCAGACTAGTCAGAGATGGTGGGCCCCTCTATGGAGACCATGTAATATTGCTGATGGGTGATCTGAATATGCCAGATATTAACTGGAGTGCAGTTGCAGCAGCCACTTCTAAGAGTGGGGTTATTCTAGATGCCCTATGGGGGAATGCCTTAGACAACTAGTATTGGAGCCCACTCGAGATGGAGCAATCTTAGACCTGGTTCTCTCAAATGGAGATGAAGAGAGGATCACAGATGTAGAAGTGGGTAGCCATCTGGGAACTAGCGACCATCGACCAGTATGGTTCACAATAAACACATCAATAGAGTCAAGCCATACAAAGACAAAGGTACTGGATTTTAGGAGGGCTGACTTTGCCAAAATGGGTGAGTTCCTAAGGAATGCACTAGCAAATGGGCAGGAAGGAGGGGTGGAACAACAATGGGAATAATAAAAACTGCCATCACAGAGGTAACAAGCCTTTGTGTAAAGCAAATAAACAAAACGAAACAAGGTAAGAAACCACTATGGTTCTCAAAGGAAGTGGCAGTGAAGGTTCAAGAGAAAAAAAAAGCATTCAGGAAGTACAAGGAATCACAGAAGGAAGAGGACAGAGAACTGTATCAGTTAAAGCAAAAGGAAGCTGGAAAGGCAGTCAGAACAGCAAAGGCCCAAACCAAGGAAAAGATAGCCAACTCAGTTAAGAAGGGGGATAAAATGTTTTATAGGTACATCAGGGAGTGAAGGAAGACCAAGGGAGGGATAGTGAGGCTTAATAAAGGTGAGGGAGGGTGGGCAGAGGGTGACTGTGAAAAGGCAGAGATACTAAACAAATATTTTTGCTCAGTATTTACAAAGGAAGAGGGGGAGGTACCTAAAACAAACAGTAGAAACACTCTGGATACAGAAGTTGATACCAGACCATTTACAGAAGAAAGGGTTCTGAAAGAACTCTTAAAACTGAAGGTGGACAAAGCAATGGGGCCTGATGGGATTCATCCCAGAATTCTAAAAGAACTAAGGGTAGAACTAGTGACACCACTGATTACCCTCTTTAACAAATCATAGGAGGATGGGGTGGTACCTGAGGACTGGAGGAGGGCAGATGTGATTCCCTTCACAAAAGTGGGAGCAAGGCAGAAGCAGGAAACTACAGACCTGTTAGTTTAACCTCAGTGGTAGGGAAAATGATGGAATCACTTCTGAAGGAAAGAATTGTTGTGTATCTAGAGGCCAGAGGGGCACAGGACCCTAGGCAGCATGGATTCACAGCAGGAAGGTCATGCCAGACAAATCTGATAGATTTCTTTGACTGGGTGACCAAAGTAGTCGATCAGGAGCGGCTGTGAACATAGCCTACCTAGACTTTAGCAAGGCATTTGACACAGTCCCACACAAAGATTAATATACAAGTTAGCCAGCCTGGGGGTGGGTCCCAAGATGACAGCCTGGGTAAAGAATTGGCTGGAGAATAGGACACAGAGAGTAATAGTAAATGGAGTCCACTCTGAAAAAAGGGGGGTTAGTAGTGGGGTACCGCAGGGTTCAGTATTAGGACCGGTCCTCTTCAATGTCTTTATAAGCGACATTGCAGAGGGACTGGAAGGAAAAGTATGTCTCTTTGCAGATGACACAAAGATCTGCAACAGAGTTGATACACAAGGTGGGGTGGAAAGGATGAGAAGGGACTTGGCAAGGTTAGAGGAATGGTCAAATGTATAGCAGCTCAGATTCAATGCAAAGAAGTGCAAGGTAATGCACCTGGGAAACAAAAACCCAGGGGAAGAGTACACAATGGGGGATGAGATACTAACAACAACAAAAATGGAAAGGGACCTGGGGGTAGTCATATCAGATGACCTAAAGGTGGGCAAGCAATGTGAGAGGGCAGCAAGGAGGGCTGGGGGATACTGGGATGCATAGGGAGAGGCATCACCAGTAGAAAACAAGAAGTTATTATCCCTCTGTACAGACAACTGGTGAGACCACATCTGGAGTACTGCATGCAGTTCTGGAGACCCAATCTCCGCAAAGACATAGACAGGATGGAAGCTGTCCAGAGGAGGGCAACTAAAATGGTGCAGGGTCTGCACCGGAAGACATATGAAGAGAGACTTAAGGAGCTTAATATGTATAGCCTCGAGGAAAGGAGGGAGAGGGGGGACATGATAGAAACTTTCAAGTACCTCAAGGGAATCAACAAAGTCCAAGAGGTAGCATCTTTCAAAAAGAGTGTGCAAGAACAAGGGGGCACAATTTGAAGATAGAAGGGTGGCGCGGCTCAGAGGTAATTTAAGGAAGTATTTTTTTCACAGAGATGGTTGTGGATGTATGAAACGGCCTTCCAGAGGAGGTTGTGAGCCAAAAACAGTGGTGGAATTCAAGCATGCATGGGACAGTCATAAGGCAATTCTAGGGGGTGGGGGCAGGAAGAAGTAGGCTGCTGGTTAACTAGGATCTGCAGCTTATCCATCAGGTAGGGAAATGGGCAGACTGGGTGGGCCAAGCGGTCCTTATCTGCTGTCAAATTCTATGTTTCTATGTTTCTATAGTACACATTAATGGTATCTCGGCCCAAGCCATATTGGACAGCAGATTTCAGGTCACTATAGTATTCAAAGATTGGCATGATCAATACTTTTCTGACCACCCACTAGAACCCCTCAAAGGATTGCATGTATGGGGTTTAAGTGATAAATCCTACCCTTACCTTGGATATTTACGAATATAGCTATCTTTTCCTTCTACTGTTGCTGGTGTGGATGAGCCCATGGAGATCCTGGCTTTGGTTTGCCCCTCAACTGGACTATATGATGGGATTCCTTTAATGCTCAGCATGAATGCACATATGTTTGGCCTATTAGCTCAGCTGTGTCAAAAGAGACAAGCCTGAAAAACTGGATGAGCTCTACACATCCATGTCATGGTGCGAAGAGCATATGAAATACAGATGCAGGCTAAGGAGACTGACATGGATGAGCCCGTGGGAACTGTGTGGAAAAAAGACCCAGTGCCTCTTGTTTTGCCACCTAATGCACAGTGTCATATCAGTGGAGCGGTGCATATCAAGAAAGACATAACCAATAAGATCCTTATGCTGGGCACTCCAGAGGAAGGAAAGCTGCTAGATGGGCTCCTAGTTAAACCTAGTATACTGCCTGCCCATACTCACACATATGCCCATAGGGTGGTGGTTCAAATCCAAAATATTGTCTGACTGGGATATTAAAGTCAAACGAGGTTGTACCCTGGCTACAGTATATTGTGCAGATATCACTGTGTTACCAAGCAAGCACCGTACCTAGGAGGATGGTGAAATAACTCCCGACATGTTTGATTTAGAGAGTCCCCCATTCCTGAAGAGTGGAAGGATAAAGTTAGTTGTAAGCTGACATAGTGGAGTAAGGTGTTTTCATTAAAATAATGGGATATCTTTAATGTTATTAATTGATGATAATCCTTCAAGCTCAGAATCTAACAAGGATCTGGTTTTAAATCAGGGAATAAATAATATTATAGAAAGGACAGAAAGTAACACAATGGAAACTGAGGAGGGCAAGATTCAAATGGAAACTAATGCAAACCAAATGCAACCACTAATACAGTTTGATTCAGAAGTAGCTGCAAGTGTAATGGAGGAAGATAGAGAAAAATCAGAGAAGGACATATTCATTCTGGGAGATTCCATGATTAGAAATTTAGACAGGATAATATGTGACCCCCAACACAAGCTACATGAACACTCTCCAGTTTTAGTGGTGCAAAAATTACTGACATTACAAAAATGCTGTATAATATCTTAAGCAAAACAGAACCTAATCCATTGGTTATAATGCATGCTGGTGCAAATAATATTTTCAAGGAATCAGTACTAAATGTACAGCTTGATTATGTTTCACTCACAAATAAAATAATAGATCTGGGATGTGTGCCAATAATATCAGAAATACTCCCTATCCCAAGAGCAATATACAGTCAACATATGAAACTTAAAAAGATCAATAATTGGTTAAGGACATGGTGCTTGCATCGAACCACTGATTGCATAACACATTGGGAAAGTTTCGAGGACAGACCAGAATTATATTGTCCTGATGGTCTTCACCTCATTAAAAGGGGAAATCTTCTCCTAGGAAGTCATATCACAGGCAGTATTCAGAAGAATTTAAACTTCTGATGTGGGGTGAGGGGTATAAAGATCCTTCATCAGCAGGAATTTCTGATCTTGTTCAGAAGGATAGGAATGAGCTAAATACCAAACACCTCACTGTATCTGAATTAAAAGAAAACACTATTACTAATCACAATGGGTTAAAATGTCTTCTTACAAATGATAGAAGCTTAAAAAATAAAATAGAAGAACTGCATTATGCTCTAATGGAAAAAAAAATTGATGTTTGCGGTATATCCAAAATATGGGTTAAGGATGGAGACTGGAATACTGAAATTCAGGGATACTGTAAAATCAACAAAAATAGAAGTAATAAAAGAGGGGTTGGTGTTGCCATACACATAAAAGAGATACTAACCATTATTGAAGTTACTGAAACTCCCAGCTATGACAATGAAATAATCTGGACACAGATTAAAATGCACCAATCAATTATTAACTTTAGGATTAGTTTACCGTTCCACAAATCTTGATTCCATGGACAATAACATGTTATTAACAGAGCTTGAAAACAGGCCAGTATTAGGGGACCACATAATTATGGAAGATTTCAATTTCCTAGCAATAAATTGGAAAAAAATAAAGGAACCAGCTTAATTGAAAAACATTTAATTGAAATAATGTCACTCCATAATCTAGATCAATTAAAGAGCCACTGACACCTTGAGAAGATCATTGAAAATCATAATTTTTGGACACAAAGCAGCTTATATTTCTCATTAGCTCTGTATTTCTCAACCTCATTATTTATTACTGAGGTAATATGCATGAAAACAGGATAGCTGATCCTTGAGGGTTCATCAGCTTCTATTGCTTCTTCCCAACCTGGTGTTATAATACTCTGACTGTGACATCACAGTTATTCCCATAACAACTGACTATGATGTCATAACAAAGCATTATAAGTTCAAGTAGGGAATAAGCAATAGAGGCAAATGAACTCAAAAGGTCAAAGATCTTGTTTATGTGAATATTTCCTCTGTAATAAATAATGAAGAGGTGAAATCTGTAGAAGATATACGAAATATGGCCTGAATTGTGTCTAACTATTATGTTTTCCAAAGTTTTCCCAAAGGCGTCAGTTGCTCTTTAATAAATCATCCCACAAGAGGGAGCAATATACTAGCTCTAATATTTACTAATAATATTGAGCTGATTGTTAATATCCAAATACTATCACAATTGTCTGACAGTGGCCATAACATGATCTATTTTGAATATAAAATCAGTTTCAATATAACTAAAGGAAAAACCAAAATAAAGGACTATAACAAAGCGGATTATGACAGTATGAGAAATTATTTAAATAAATGGAACTGGTTAGAGGAATTAAAGGGCAGAACCTGGAGAGCATCTGGAAATTAATCTACCATCATATAATATACTGTGTTGACAAATGGGTACCCACAAGAAATAAGTACAGTAACTCAAAGAGAGTTCCGCCATGGTGGACATATAAAATAGCCGAACATATAAAAAGAAAAAAAAAAGATTATAAAGTATATAAGAAGAAACCATCTAACAAAAATTGAAAAATATTTAAATTTACTGCCAAAAAACTAAAGAATTAATAAGAAAGACTAAGAAAAGAATGGAAATCAAGTTAGTAACATGGGTAAATGATAATAAAAAACTATTTTATAACTATATAGGATCATTAAAAGGTAAACAAACAACCACTGGACCACTGAAAACAAAAGAAGGTATTGTTACCAATGAGGCAGAGATTGCAAAGGAACTTAACAACTATTTCCTAGGTGTATATGACCCAAAAGATAAAGATATCAATCCACAATACTTAGAGACAAGAGACTGCCCAGTATTTAACATCAAGGAGATAAAAATCATTATTAATAGTTTAAAAACAAATAGCTCACCAGGACCTGATGGTATAACACCAGGTTTACTAAAAAAAAAAAAAACTAGTAAATGAACTGGCAGGCCCACTAACAGTACTATTTAATATCTCAATTCAAGAAGGCAATACACCAACAGAATGGAGAAAAGCTATGGTTACTCCAAAAGGGCAATAGAGTAGAGGTGAACAATTATAGACCCATTAGTTTAACCTCTGCGGTTGGTAAAATAATGGAGAGATTATTACAGAAGCATATACTCAAACATTTACAGTTAACAGGAACAATTGATGTAACACAGCATGGTTTTACAGCAGGGAGATCTTGCTTAACTAATTTAATCAATTTCTTTGAACCTGTCAGTACAGCACTTGATCAAAACATTCCTGTAGCTATTATATTTCTTGACTACTCGAAAGCCTTCGATAAGATATTACATGCCACATTGCTGGAACAATTCTCCAAAATCAAACTTCACATAAATATTATTAAATGGAGAGAAACATGGTTAGATAATAAAATTCAGAGGGTGGCCATAAAAGGAAATTTCTCTGTCTAGAGCCCAGTTACTAGCGGAGTCCCACAGGGATCCGTATTAGGACCAACACTATTTAACAACATGGTCTCTACCCTATAGATAACAGGGAACATATAGATCTGCAAATACGCAGACAATTGTAAACTAGGGCATTGGTACACTCAGTAAATGATGTAAAAGTTATTCAGAGAAATTTGCATAACCTTGCCACTTGGGCTGATATCAACAAAATGAAATTTAATTTGGAATAAGGTAAGACAATACACATGGATAAAAATAACCCCATGTTTAAATATAACATAAATAATACTATACTACAAAGTATCAAAGAGGGAAAAAGACCTGGGAGTTCTTATTAGTGGCGATTTTTCATTTGATAGCCATACATATGAAACTGCTAAGAAATGTCAAAAAATAATAGGCTGCATATTAAATAATATAAAAAGTAGAGATAGCCAGGTTATTATCCCCCTGTATACTGCCCTGGTGAGACCTCACTTGGAATATTGTACACAATTTTGTGCACTACAGAACATAAGGACTCAACAACTTGTGGAAAAAGTCCAAATGAGAATAACCCCAAAAATACAAGTAATTAAACATCTGGGATCTACACAAAGGTTAACAAAGTTAAATCTGTATTCACCACAATACAGAAGAAACAGAGGGGACCTTTGCGTCATTTACAAATATATAAAAGATCCTTACATGACGGAAACCCTTGCTCTAAGGAAACATACAGGCAAAGAATCCATCAGGTCACATACACAAAAACTGCTCAGGACTGATTACCTAACAGTTAAAATGAGTAAATGCTTTACACAAAGGGTGATAACAAGCTGGAATTAATTACCAAAAGAAATAGTGGAAAGTAAGAACATAACGATATTTAAACAAAAATTGGACAACTATATGGGAAACAAAAAATATGCATTCCGCCCATGATAGGGTGACAAGTTCATTAAAGGGTCTCGGCTCACTGAGCTTGTATAAAATCTATGAATCTATGAACCTATGTCGGATGCATCACTGGTGCTGAACACCATATCAGGCTCCACGACGAGAGGCCATTTTGAGAGAGGTCATGCAGATTGGCACCCGCCGACACTGACGATGTTCGATGCCACCTCCAGGAGATGTTAGCAGCTGGAATCATCCAGGAATCCCACAGCCCTTATGCATCCCCCATTGTGGTTATTCGAAAGAAAATTGGTTCAGTGAGGATGTCTGTGGACTACTGAACCTTAACTGAAGGACCATACTGGATCAGTATACGATCCTTCACATCCAGGATGCCCTTGATTGTCTTAATGGGAGTCAGTGGGTTTCTGTCCTAGATCTCAGAAGCAGGAACTACCAAATCCTGATGGCACCAGAGGATAGAGAGAAAACTACATGGCCTGGATATTCAAAAGGGTTGCGCCATGCGCAACAGGGTTGCGCATGTGCAAGTCCAAAATGCGCCATTCTGCGATATTCAGCAGGAGGCAGTTACGCCACTGGCATCAGGTTGCGCAAGAGAGCAATGCAAATGAATGCATGCTCAACAGGAGGGGGAGGATCCATGCATAACCTGCGCAACGCGATATTCAGTCGGGTTGTGCAGAGTTGTGCATGCGCAACCCCCAACCTGCGCCTGCACAACCTTGAGCCCAAGAAAAAAGGCTTAAGTTGAGGGCCACCCACAGGTGAGCTGCTGCATTGCAGGGCGCAACACAGCAGCTGCCACCCTGGCTGGCCCCCAACTCTTTCCTGTGCCCCCCACCAGCCCGATCGCGGGCATAGTGTAACCACGACTCCCCCCCACCCACATCTCCCACAGCCCGATTGCGGGCAGTACAGGTATACAACACCCCCATATCCGAAGCCAGATCGGGGCCTAACATGTGAACCCCCAGTGCCCGATGCGTGGGCAGAATATAACCCCAACCCAAATATCTCCCTGGTGGTCAGAGGACCGTAAAGCCAATGCAGGCAGAATCATCACAACCCCAAACATCTCCTGGTGTCTAGTGTCCCCACCCACGAAGCCCCTCCACCGCTCCCCCGCGGCGGTCGAGCGACAGCATCCACCGCCTGCCGCCCGCCCGCCGACTGACTGTCATTATGGCCCCATTTGCATGTCACCTTTGAATATCGGAAATTTTATGATGATGAATGGTACTTGCGCCACCGCAAGTTTAATGTCATCTCTGGCAACTGCGGTGGCGCAAGTTCCATCACAGCCATGCGCAAGTGTTGTGGCTGGGAGTGATATTAAAGGAGTTGCACAATAGCGCAACTCCTTTGAATATCACCCCGGCCACACCCCTGCGCAACTATTTTGAGCAGCGCAAGGGCTTGCGCCTCAGAATGGCGCAGTTTGAATATCCAGGCCCATGTATCTATCTCCTGGGCTTCTACAAATTCTTGTGCATGCCCCAAGGCATATCTGGAGTGCCAGCCACCTTCCAGAGATTAATGGTGTGAGCTGCAAAGATTCCTAGCTTTCTGTGGATACTATCGGTGCTTTGTAAAAGATTACACCAAAGGAATTTGCCCACTGCTAAATCTGACCAAAGGGTATCCACCTACCAATCAGAAACACAAAAGAAGTGCTGTAAAAGAAGTTGATAAAGTCTACTTCAAGGCAAACTAAACTTTCGGATCCAGATGGACCCCTGATTGTGACACAGCATTTTATGACATTATCCATCAGCTTACACATGCCTCAGTACTTGCCTATGCCGATCCAACTAAGTCATATGTACTCCATACAGATGCTAGCCTAAGTGGACTTGGAGCCATGCTTTATCAAAAGTATGAGGAAGGATTATGCCCCATGGCATTTGCCAGTAGAAACTTGACACCGTTTGAGAAAAACTATCCCGCACATAAACTTGAATTGCTTGCTTTGAAATGAGCAATAGTTGACCAATTTCATGAATATCTGCTTGGCACTAAAATTCTGGTAAAAACAGACAATAATCCCCTGATGTATGTCCAAACCTCAGCCACCAGGCACAGATGGTTGTCCACCCTCTCAACATATTTTTTTATTTATTTTTATTTTAGTCTTTGGTAACCAGGTAAGGCCCACTAGGCACAAGTGCCTGTTTTCAGGGGTGACCTGGGAGCACTGGGCAGTTAAGTGACTTGCTCAGAGTCACACAGAATGCAAGTGGAGGTTGTGAGAATCAAACTCAGGTCTGGTCTGCTAGATGTACCAAGCTCGTTCACACCTCTTTCCTCTAACCTCTAGGCTGTACTGCCAGCCCATTGATTATTCAGTGGAGTGCTGTCCAGGTCTATTTCACACTGATGCCAATGCCCTTTCCAGAAGCCCTGTATCAAATTCTGAGTGGGTGAGAATGTCAGAACAATCCACGAAGACTTTATGGCACAAGTTCGACAAAGATGAACACCGGTCTTCTGAAACCATCGATTACCTAGTAAATTGTCTGGGGCCTCCAGAAATCTGTGTTCCTGTAGCCTACAGTAACTTTACAGCCTTGTATCTGAGCACTCTGCCCCAACTCACTCCAGCTGATATCCAAAGGGAGCAGTATCATGATCCTATGACTAAACTTGTGCTGAATGCCATGAACACCAGGAAAAATGTTTCAAAGCTACGGTCCAAAGATCAGAGAACTGTTTTAATGTTCAGAGAATGGTCTAGACTTAAGCTGTGAGATAAACTACTCTACAGAGAGCTTGCAGATGGGCAAGGCAAAGTTGTTAAACAGCAATTAGTGTTGTCTTCTACATTTAAATGTGTGGTCCTAAGAGCACTCCACTACCAGCTGGAACATTTGGGTAGCGAGAGAACCGTGGACTTAGCCTGTGCCCATTTCTATTGGCCCAAGATGGGTACAGACATTGATCAGTATATCAAAACCTGTAGCAGATGCCATCAAAGAAAAGTCAAGCCACAGAGAGCGGTGCCCCTGGTTAACAGTGCCACTAGTGCATCCATGGAGCTTGTATATATTGACTTTTTAAGCTTGGCGCCCAATGCAAAGAACATTGGCAATGTGCTTGTCATGACAGACCACTTCACCCGTTACGCAGAGGCCTATCTAACAAAGGACTAAAAAGCAGCCACTGTAGCCAAGGAGCTTGTTAGAAAATGTTTTGTCCACTATGATGCCCCACAGCGGATCCATTGAGACCAGGGAAGAGACTTTGAAAGCTGTTTGATCAAAAAAAATGCTCTCCCTCTGGGGTGTAAGAAAGTCAAGAACCATTCCATATCACACACAAAAGGAGATCCACAGCCTGAAAGATTTTATAGAACATTGTTGAACAGGCTGGGCACACTTCACCCCAATGACAAATCAAGATGTAGTCAGCAAATAAGTACTTTGGTGCATGCATACAATTGTACTCGTAATGATGTCACTGGTTTCTCACCATATAAACTAATGTTTGGACAGGAAGCCTGCTTGCCCACAGATATTTTTTTTTGGAGTATCACCAGACAGAAACCAAGCAGATAATTATTTACAGTATGTTCAAAAACTCAAAGCCCAGCTGACTCATGCCTATCAGCTTGCTCATACGCGATGGCTGCAAAGAAGAACTTTGCCAACAAAGAGAGACATGTCAAATGTGTTAAAGCTCAAGAGTTACAACCCAGAGACTGTGTATTATTGAGAAATTTGGGCTTTCAAGGGAAACACAAAATAGCTGACAGGTGGAGTCACACTCCATACATTGTTGTCAGCAAGCTGGATGATCTGTCCGTCTACAAAGTTCATCCAGAAAATGACCCATGAGCTGTAAAGACAATGCATCAAAATCACCTTTTACCAATTGGCCAGATTATTATAGACTTTGCCCCTCAAGCTGATATTCCCACTGGGCCTGTTACCAGATCTACTGCGCGAAGGAAGCAATCAAATCAGCCAACTGCTGTTCCACTACAAGAGCCTCCGTCACATCCCACTGCAGTTAATGATGACAATCATTCTGAGGCTGATGAAAGTGAATATGGGCGTGTGTATTATCCTTCATTATACCATGGACCTCACCCACTGACCAATCACATAGCCAGGCTGGCACCTTACCCCCGTTAGTTATTCACTGATAATCACCTCAAAACCTGCCAGCCTGCCGCATCTCTGACAAATCATCCAACCCGGGAAATTCCAACTGCAGATCCGCCATAGTGGAATGCTCGCTAAGCGGTGCTCTCAGACTCCCATCATGTCCAACTCACCACAGCACATAGCATGAGTAGCACAAACCCCCAAGAAAGTGGATTCGCATTGAAAAAAAAACAAAACAGCCCAGCATGGATTTTCCTGTAACCGCCAAAAGTGCACCCACCTCACCTCAGTCTCCGCTCCCGCGAGGTCTGCCCTCCATCATGCCATGAGACTCCCTCTGTACACTAGCTCTGTTTCTGGTCCACTCAGTATCTCACCTCATTAATGTACAAGTCTATCTCACTCCTCCATTTTAAAAAACATATATATTTAAGGAGAATGCAACCCCAGTCACGTTCTACTGCTTCACAGAACATGGAAGCAGTTCGCACCACAAACCTAACCGAAACCACACGCTGTGCTGTGTGGTGGCAGCCCATTAGCGCAACACACAGAAACAGAAACTTTCCACCTAGCAACAGAGAATTCTTTTTTTTCACGGCATAAGAAAATTTATAAAAATAATGAAAACTCTAAAAAACTTTTATTAAACTTTATTTTTTCTCAAAAAAAAAATATAAAAAGAACAAGGTACAATCACAATAAGCCACTGGAACACTTATGGGTTATCGGGGGATTACCACGCGGCTGGTGATTTACCCACTCAGCTACACCTCGTGGGCAAACCACTCCATCCATGGTAAATCCCCCGATAACCCACACCCCCTTGTGGCTTACTGCTTAATTCGAACTAGCCCAGTTGTTCCAAGGCAACCCTTTGTGTAATATGGGAGACAGTGCTGACAATCACAAAATATCAGATAATCTTGCACTCTCGACCACTCCCATGCCACCTGAGAGTGATGCACAAAGCATAACTTCAGAAGTAGCTGACTCTTTATGTTTTGTAGAGCTGTTCGAGATTGAAGTGGCAAGTTCTGACCAAGAAAATGAGGACCCAATTGATGAGTCCTTACCTGAAGCTGAGATATATGGGCCTAGCAAACCTGACCACAACTCAGAAAGTAATGCTAATTCCGAAAGTGCTAGCAGTGTAGTAGATAATTTAAATTTTGTTGAAGGACCACTTAATGATGACCCAGAGTCTACAGAACAAGGAAATTCAAGTGATGATGCAAATACAAATGCAAGTGATACTTCCAACTCTGAACAAACAGAAAGTGCAGAGGTGCCCCTCACTGCAGAAGCTGACTTGTTGCTGGACAATAAGCCGGGACTGATCAATCCAAATGCAGATGCTGAAAGGACTGATCCTGTGCCACTGCCTACTACACCCAGAAGATCTGGAAGAGCTCTAAAACCTGTAGTATGCCTCATGTATGATTCTCCAGGAAAGCCTGTAGACATTCCTATGAATGTGGTTTATAAAGGGGTGTATATCACTGCTGACTCCCTTCCTAAGATAGGTTACACTGCAGCTTCTAAGTTAGTGATAAAACCCTCTAGCCAGTATCCCCAGGGTCATTTTGGGAAAAGTCCACAGTTAGCTGACATGGTCAGGTTATCAGCCATGTGGGTTAGTGTACAAAGAGTGGTACAGAGAATAGTAATGCGTATAACTACTTAGCTGGGATATAGTATGCAAAGGAAAAATAGAATGCTTAAAGTGGAAATGTATAATGTCTAAGTAATACCATTGTGTATGTACCATTTTAATAATGAGTAAAGCATTCTTATTATTATGAGGAGTACTGATAATGAAACTGTGCAGTAATGTATATAAGTATTCATGGTTGCAACCTGTATATAGTCACGCATAGTATTTCGCTAATTAAAAAACAGTAGTTGGTGGAGTAGACTTGACGCAGATGCCAAGTGTTCCTAGGCAGGAAAGAGTGTAGCCCCCCCCTCCCAAATTTGAGGGCTTACTTTAGGTGTCTTCCTGGGCTCCAGTAATGCCCACTGCCATGTAGCCATCCTGCATAGATAAATCCATAGTTATTTGTTAATCCTGTTAATTTGTGTGAGAGTGCCATGATGTGCCTCCACGCCTGTCCTTTTAAGACATTAGCCAGTGTGTGCATACAGTCAATGGTCTGGGCTGGGTCTGAGTGCTCCAAAGCTTGTGACCAGCCAGGCACCGTTCTAATTTGCTCCACTCTGCGGTCGATAGTGAAGCAGAGGAAGCTCTACCTATTACTGTAAACATTTATTTCTAATCTGCTGCTATATTTGACTTAGTTTTTGCTTTAACCTGCCTTCTTGCGGCTTATTCTTCCAGATGGGAGCCACCATGTTTGGACAGGGACTTCCAAGTATTTGGGCTAATTGGGAAACAATGGACCTCAAAGGGTCCTTAGCTCAGGTGCCTCATGAGAAGGAAAACTGTAGTTCTTGTACTTTTACAGGTTGGTGCCTAAATTGACTAATGGGAGCAACAGAACTGTGATTGGCAGCTCCCCTAGCCAACCGGATTTATAGAAAACCAGTGTGGTGCCCCGAAGATGGTAAAATGGATGTTAAAGTGTGCTGAGTTTCCACATCAATAAAAAAGGTGTAAATAAAGTAATTGTGTCGATGACACCAGTAACTTGCACACAAATTACTAACACAGGTCCCAAATAGATGAATGGCGGTACCTGACAAAGAGAGACAGAAATAGATTCCAAATACTGCTCAGGATTTTATTAATACAAAATGGGGAAAGGGAACACTGCCACAGGGAACACTTATCTCTACTCTCCTGTACAAGGAGAACTCTACGAACATATGAAATTTGCCAGCAGATAAAGGCCTAGAGGTCTATCAAGTCTGCTCACAAGTACAGCTAGCACCCCTTATTCTGCAAGCTGCCCCTCCCTTCCACCCTTCCCCTTCATTGACCCTCCACCTTGTCCTGTCCCATCCCCTTTTGAAGCAGTCCACTGTTCTACTGGATATCACTTCTGCAGGTAACGCATTCCACCCAGCCACCACCCTCTCTGTAAAAAAGTGTCTCCTCATCTCCCTCCTGAACCTTCCTCCCTCCAGTCTCATATCATGGCCCCTGGTGTCCCTCCCCTCCCTTACTTGGTGTTAGCGTGGCTCAGTTGGTAGCACATCCGCCTTTGGACCAGAAGGTTGTGGATTCTCGTCCCACACCGGGATTGGACTTGCACCTAAAAATTGCTGGCATCCGAGTGCAGTATTTGGGGGTGCTGTACTGCTGGGGTGTGCCGTCCTTCGGATGAGACGTTAAACCGAGGTCCCTTCTGCCCATCCTGGTGGGTGTCCAGGTGGAAGTAAAAGAACCCAGGGCACTCTTGGCAAAGAGTAGGGAACACTCCCGGTGTCCTGGCCAACATTCCCCTTCCCATAAAACTGATTCATGCAATTATCCAGGCTGTGTGTGGGTGATGATGTGCAATATGGCCGCCACCACACATTCAGTCACTTCACTACCAGTCTAGCATTGCTTGTAAAGCGCTTTGGATGTATGAAAAGTGCTATATAAATGCTGATTCTTCTTCTTCTTCTACTTTGAACAGCCTCTCTGTGCCTGTCTTGTTTATTTCTTTCATGTACTTAAAGGTTTCAATCATGTCCCCCCGTCCCTCCTCTCCTCCAGCAAGTACATGATCAACTCTCAGCCTCCTCTCGTATGATAAGTCCCCAGCCCCTTGATCATCTTTGTCGCCCTGTTCTGCACCCCCTCCAGTAACTTAATGTCCCTCTTCAGATACGGGCGCCAGTACTGCATGCAGTACTCCAGGTACGGTCTAACTAATGACCTATACAGTGGCAGAATCACCTGCTTCCTCCTCGAAGATATACCCCTTGCAATGCAACCCAGCATTTTGTTGGCCTTTGCAGCTGTCTTCCTACATTGTGCCGAGTTGTTCATTGACCCCATAATGAGTACCCCAGATCCTTCTCCACCTCTGTATGGGCTAGCTGTACTCCCCCCAACTGGTAACTCCTCCTTGGGTTCTTTATCCCAAAATGCAGCACCTTGCACTTTTTGGCATTAAACCCCAGTTGCCAGGTGTCTGACCAGGTTTCAAGCTTTGCCAGATCATCCTGCAACCCCTGCCATTCCCCTAGGTCATCCACCACTGCTTCTACCTTGGTGTCATCAGCAAACAGACTGATCTTGCTCTTAATGTCCAATGATATGTCTGCAATGAATATCCCAAACAACACTGGCTCCAAAACCGAGCCCTGTGGGACACCGCTTGTCACTACCCTTGGGTGTGAGAGCTCCCCACCCACCACCACCCTTTGTTGCCTTTCCTGAAGCCAGTTCCTTACCCATCTCACCAGCTTTGCACCCGCCCCCTGTGCCTACCAACTTACTTCCCAGCCTTCCATGTGGAACTGAGTCGAATGCCTTACTGAAGTCCAGATACAGGACATTCATAGCATGGCCCCTGTCCAGTTGCCTAGTTACCCAGTCATAGAACTCCACCAGGTTGGTTTGGCAGGATCTGTCCCATATAAAGCCATGCTGTCTGCTGTCCTGTAGTCCTTTGGCCTCTAGGAGGGCCGCCAGCCTCTCTTTCAGGATAGTCTCCATTAGCTTACCCACGATGGATGTGAGGCTCACTGTTCTGTAGTTTCCCGGTTCATGCATGGGGCCACTCTTGTGGAGGGGCACCACATGAGCCATCCTCCAGTCCTGAGGTACACATCCCGAATGTAGTGAGGCATTAAATAGGTTTGCCAAAGGCCCTGCAAGGACCTCTTCCAGCTCCTTCAGTACCCTGGGGTGGATGCCATCTAGGCCTGGCGCCTTGTCCACCCTCAGTGCCTTCAAACCCTCCCGAACTCTGCCCTCCATGATTTCCCCATCTGTCACCCTCTCACCTCCTGTTTCTGCCATTTCTCCCCCCTTGGGTGTCACCCCCCTCTTCTCTTTAGTAAATACTGAGCAGAAGTACTCATTTAGTGCTTCTGCCTTATCGCACCCTGCTTCCACCCAACCCCCTCCTTCCTAATCCTTACTATGTGATCCTTACAGCTCCTTTTCTCCCTGATGTACCTAAAGAAGTCCTTCTCTCCCTTCTTAATGCCCTGTGCCAGCCTGAGTTCCGTAGATGCCTTGGCTCCCCTTACTGCACTTGTCACCTCCTTCGATTCCATCAAGTACTCCTCCCTGTCCTTCCCCCTCCCTGTTTTCTTGTACTTCCTAAAGGCAGCTCTTTTCTGCCTTACCTTTTCCGTAACCTCTTTGCTCAATCAGCTCGGTTTCTTAGCCCTAGCCTTCTTGCTCTGGGCCTTGCAGCAGGTTTTGGTTGCCTCCACTATCCCTAGCTTTATGAGCTCCCACCTCTGGTTAGTGTCCATACTAGATTGAATTCTGGCCAGGTACCCTTTTACCACTTCCCCCATCCTCCCAAAGTTAGTCCTCCTAAAGTCCAGCACTCTTGTGCCAGATTCCATTCCTTCCTTGCCCATATCCAACGTGAACCATATTGAGTGGTGGTCACTCCCTGACAGCGGTTCCTCCACTGTAAGTTCTCTCACAAAGTCCCCATTTGCCAGCACAAGGTCAAGGGTATTCCCTAACCTGGTTGGTTCACTGACCATTTGCAGCAGGAAGCTGTCCTGGAAGGCATCCAGCAGTACCTGCTCCCTTCTGTTCCTGGTTGTTGGGGTACTCCAGTCCACTCCTGGCATGTTGAAGTCCCCCACAATCACCACATTACCCTTCTTGCAGGTCCTCCTGATCTGTCCCACTAGTTCCCTGTCTAACTCCTCCATCTGAGATGGCGACCTGTACACCACTCCCATTCTGAGAATCCTATTCTTGGAATCCCGGATTTGCATCCAAAGTGACTCCGTACTACCCTCCTCCCCTTCTTCCCTTTCATACTTCAGTCCTTCCTTCACATATAGTGCCACACCCCCTCCTTTTCCAATCACCCTGTCCCTATGAAATAACCTGTACCCTGGTACAGACAGGTCCCAGTCATTGTATTGGGTGGCCCATGTTTCTGTGATGGCTGCGATGTCCACCTCTCCCTCTGCCATGAGCACCTGTAACTCTGCAGTTTTCCTCCCAAGGCTCCTAGCATTAAGGGTAACCACCTTCCACCCCCCCCATCCTGCCCTCCTTTACTAGCATCACCAATAGTACTTGCCATTTGTCTTTTGTCACTGTTATGGGGAGTAAGCTCATGTGGTTTCCCAACCTGTGGTCTCTGCATGTCTCTTGCCCAACTGCCACCCCCCGCTCCTAGTTTAAATTCCCAACTTCCTCTATGTACTGCTCCATCCTCTGTTTCAACACTTTCTTTTCCTCTTCACTCAAGTGTAGTCTGTCCTTGGCATAGAGACTACTATCCTCCCAGGTCCCTCCCACCCCCAACAGCCCATACCCTTTGCACAACCCCAGTTCTCAGCCATCCGTTAAATTCCTCTATTCTCAGCTTTCTTGTTGTGCTTGCCTTGGGCACCGGAAGTATCTCTGAAAAAGTTACTGATCTTCCTGCCCCCTCACATAATTATTCTAGTTCCTCAAACCTCCTCTGGACTATATCTACTGTCTTGTTAGCCAGGTCGTTCGTCCCAAGAGTATAATTAAATGAGGCTTGTCCCTACCCCTTCTAGCATATTTCAGAACAGATTGTCCCACCCTTTCAGCTGTCATTCCTGGCATGGCCTCCACCCAAATGTGACTATGCCTTTCCCCCTTGATACCCCACCTGACTCCTCTTAGTATTGAGTCCCCCAGCACTAAGATTCCACCCCTCTTACTCCTTGCTTGCTTCCATTCATCTCACTCTCTCATTTCTGGCTCCTCTTCTTCCTCCTGCACATTATTTCCCCCTTTTGCAATTCTTCCAGCAGAACTTCCCCCCGCTCCGGTTTGGTCCAGGCATTTATCAAATACTCCTCTAATTTCGTCATTTCCCTCCTCCACCTTCTTCCTCTCTAGCAGTGCAAAACTATTTTCTGAAGACCCTTCACAAATGCCCGCTCCCTCTCTCTTCATAGTAACCTGTTCTCTCCTTTCCACTCCATGACTTTTACCACTTCTTCGCCTCCCCTCACAAGTCCCTATCTCCTCCTCTTTCCATTTGTCTTTTGACTCCTGACCTGGTTTCCCCAGCAATCGTTCTTCCTGGCCTGGGTCCCTTCAGCTCTGCTTCCCTTCTTCTGATCCTCTCTTCACCACTGTTGGCTTAAATCGCCCTCCCTCATCTCGCCTTCTTCTTCCCTCCAGTATTGGGCTAAACCCACCCCCAATCTGCCTTACCTGTCTTAGTTCCTCCTGCAGACCCTCGATCTCCCTTCTAAGTTTCTCTATGTGGTTGGACACTAAACATACTCCCACACTCCAGGCAATTTTTAGAAAGATTGGTGCACCGCAGTTGTTGCAGCCTACCACCCCACCCATTTCTGTCGTTGCCCACCAGCGACCCCCCACCCTTCCAGATGCAGGACACCAAACACTCCCCCAAGTATGCCCTCTCCCCCCTCTATCAGTGCAAAACATTCTTTTCTAAATTTCCCTTACCCCTTTGTTGTACACATTTAGAAAGATTGAGCAACTGCTTTTTATATTCCTATCCTTCCTATCCACACTCTAGAGCCAATGATTGTAACAGCTCCGCTTTACGAGTGGTCTATAGTCAATACCCTGTACGAGGGTGACTATGCACACTTGCAGTAATCAACTGTAACAGCTCCACTTTATGAGCAGTCTATACTCTAAGATCAGCAACTCACTATGCAGTTTTCTAATACTACCCTGAGGTGCACCTCTACCTAGGACCTATTATCTGGAGTACTCCACTTTAAGGAACTCTAAAACATATTACTACAAGACTGTACATCAGTCACAAAAGGAAGTTCATGCATGGATGAGCTTTCTCTGCCATTGAGAAAAAACTGGGTTGCAGGATACGAAACACAAGGGGAACACTTGGCTGACTGGGCTAAAAACTAAGGGAATGCAGACAGGATTTTGAACAGGCCATGAGTTCTCAGCCACACCCCACCCCTCTAGCGCTGCTGAAATTTCAGAACAATGCAAAGACTTCCTCAGCTCAAAACCCACTGAGGGCCACCGGAATTTAAACACAACAGATCCGACCACAGCCCACTTCTGGACTGCCGGGAGAAGAAGAAGGAGATTCTGAACACCCAGCCACAGCCCTCTTCTGCACTGTCAGGACACAAAAAAGATACTGAACACCCAGTCACAGCCCTCTTCCGGACTGTCGGGGCACGGAGAAGATGCTGGGAAGAAAGAAGTCTGTGGAGAGACAGAATGGGGTTCTTGGCACCAAGGCCGGACAAGCCAAGGACTACGTAAAATAAGAAGCAGGACGATGATGCAGGATACTGTGGCAGAAGATCTGGAGGGCACTTTGATACAAACAATAAAAAAAGAAAATGGATGGTACTTTTGTACTGGGCCAGCGGGTACACTGGGAACTGGAGAGCGGAAAATAATAAACAGGACATTGCAACTGAGACGACTGTGGCACAGTTCTTCAAAGATCTGCTGCTGGCTGCTTCAGAGATGCACTGAAGATGATTTCTGGAGTACTGAAGAATATTGATCTGGATACACGATGGTGAAAGGATTCTAGAAACTTGCTAAAGACTTTTTCGAACACCTTGTAACACTGAAATGCTGGCAACAAAGCAATACTTTCTGGCACTTTTACTGTTTATAGTAATAACAGCAATGCAAATAAAGTCTCAGTTCTTGTTGAAGTGGTCACGTATACAGTCTCAGTGTCCAGACCACAGTAAAATACAGGTAATTCACTTTTCTGGGTGAACCCTAGCTCTGGAGGATCTAACTAACGGGGTCCCTCTAACTAGATCAGGTTTTTCCTGTTACTGTGGTTCTGTATGGCTAGCTAGACTCCCTAAACATCCAGGGTCACTAATGCTGCTGGGCACCATAACACCTGGGGAATCTAAACGGCTAGTAGTGGGCCTAACGTGCCCCTTTTAAATAACAGTGCAACGTGGCAGAGGCCCTGACTTGCCCCTTTTAATAGCAGTGGGCCTAACTTGCCCTTTTAATAGCAGTGGGCCTAACTTGCCCTTTTTAATAGCAGTGGGTCTAACTTGCCCCTTTGGTCCTGGGCTTCCTATAGCCCTTTTAAATCACTGAGCCTTTCTGACTGAGTCCCTTGAGCACTGGCACAGGCCTGTCTATAGGCCGCTTTAAATCTTGGGCCTAGATGCCCTCACCAAACAATCAATGGGCCTCTCCTGTATAGGCCCCTTTTAAATCCTGGGCCTCCCTTAAGCTGGGCCCCTTTAAATAGCTGAGCCTCACTTAGGCTGGGTCCCTTTTAAATCTACTGGCCCTTTTCTGGACAGGGCCCCTTTAAATCACCGGCCTCCCTTCTGGATAGAGCCCCTTTAAATCACTGGGCCAATTCCAGTATAAGTCCCTTTTAAGTCCTGGGCCACCTTCTCTTACTCTGGTCCCTTTAAATGTGCTGATCCTCGATCTACATGGGATTTTTCTGACCCTTTAATAAATATTCATGAGCCCCCTCTGTGCTGTTGCTGCTGGGCCCTCTGCTGGGCATTGCCATGCCCACTGAATATTTATTTATTGAAATTCAGGCCTCCGATGGCCTTTCCCCCATGGCTCTGAGCCACCCTGAAGCTCTTTTGCACCCAGCACTAATGAAATAAAATTAAAAAAAACTTTTCTTTCTTTGTTTAAGGCAGGCAGCATGTTGCAGTGTGCTGCCACCAACTCACCACACCACTGGGAGACAGAAGATGTAGACAGGAGGTGGGAGGTGCTGCTTGCAGAGGGAGGGAGGTATTGCAGGCAGGTACCAGACAGCAGGGAACCTTGCAAGGTCATGGGGCAGCATGAACGATGTGGCAGTGCTACTGCCACCACCATGGGACCGAAACAGTACTTTTAAATGAAATTAACAAAACAGGGTACTAAGCCCTTGTGAGGAAACAGCGGGACGTTTCTTTTCTTTCTGGCTGCTCACCATGGCACCGTGGACCAAACGACAAATACAGGTAGCTACTCCTCAGTAACTGGAAGCAGAGGGGCATACAGAAAAGTCCTCAGGGACAGCTTCAACCCTCCTGGCAAGCTCTTCTTATCCTGCCTCACTTTTTATGTCCTCTCTCCTCCACAGTCACCAGTATTCTTTCTAACAGATAATTAAGCAATAAGGCATGACAGGGTGTGGGTCATTGGGGGATTTACCCACGCCTTGTGTGGTGTGTCAAAATAAACTGTACTTGGTATAATGCTTAAATAAGCGACTAAGTAGTACAGCAGTCAGTGTTTTTGTTTTGTTTCCCCTGATGTACGGAGCTGCTGTTTTACAGTCTCCGCTAAGTGGGGAAACAAGATGGCGGTCGGAATTCCACGATTTCGCCATCGGATTGCTTTTTTTACAAGCTGCGTGCCATTCTCATTGGTCGGTGTCCGAGGTCCATGGTGTAATACAGGATATACCATGGTCATGTGATGTGTTTTGACCAATGACGTTACAGGATTTTCATACCCCATTGTATATTTTTTTTTTAAACTGTAACACTCTGGGTTCTAATTCTGGAAGGTATGGCAGGTGCCACACAGTGGGCATTCCATCTGCTCAGCCTGGCATTCTATTTGCTGGAGCATGGCATTACACTTAACTTTTGCATTATTTTCTGAACTATTTACAATATTTTAGACAGGGTTTGAACAGGTTTTGATGCTGGCATCTTAAACTAGGTACCTTAGCATGTTTGGGGCACCTTTCTACTGTACTGAGGCACTTATTAAAGCTGAGCATTTTTCTATTTTTTAGTTCTGTGGTGCCCCCAGCTCTGGGGCACTGCACAGGACTAGTTCAAGAACTGTTAGAAAAAAGAATTCAGTTGCTTGGAGAGCTGTGAGAGTGAGCAGCTCAAGCCACTGAGAAGCAGCTCCAGGAAAGGAGCTGCAGAGATTTGTCAGGGAAGGCCTGGCTTGCCTTCCTGCTACTGTTTCCAGCATTGGACTGCTTGATAGCAGTAATTGGGACTAATCCGAAGTTAATCTTTGAACTGTAGCAGTTAACCTGAGGCTTTGAGAAGTGCAGCTCGAGACACTGGACCGAGAGGAGCTCCTGTGAAGCGTTCAGCCTAAGTAGTTGTGTGAGATACTGCTTTTGCCAATTGAGAGGTTTGTTCAGTGAATTGACTGAAATAGTGAACCGTCCAGAAACCGAATTGAGAAGTAGAAAAGTGAATGCTGTTTTCATTAAATGTGCTGAATGTTTGTCGTGGGTTATGACTTACTGTTCAGGGACTCCTGCTTGCCAGAAAGGAGACCATTGTTACCGGTGACCGAATTGTCTGCCAACTGGGGGTTGTCTCCAGCAAACAAACTGAACTTTGCCAGAAGTGTTCATCCAGCCTTGGGCCTATGCCAAACTCGACCCAAGCCATATATTTCTGCACCAGTGACTGTTTGCTCAACCCTGGGGAATCTAGCCCCTGTACAGCAAGGAACAGCAGGTTGCGGCCACCAGGAGGGAAAGGTCGTGAAGCAGAGGTGAGTCATGCAGGCCCAGTTTCCTCATGCTCTTCAGTGTTCTACAGCAGGTCTTCATATCGCCAGACCCTTTTCAACTAACTGGTGTCATGAATAAACTCAGGGGAAGCTCCCTGCAACTTTTCGTTGAATCATTTTGTGGTACCATCTGATTGCTTCAGTGTGTTTCAGGGTTACAAAGGACTGGGCCAACTGACCCCAGATACAAATAACCAAAGCCTTGTTTATGCATGTTTAACTGCCATTTCTCTCCATAAAGGGCCCCAACAACAGCTGCAATGCCGGCCACCTCAGGCACCAGTTCTGGCCAGCCAGCATAACATTCTGTTTTGTTAGACTATTTTACTATGGGACTAAAGTGTATGCATACAGAATAACCTGAATCAAATCAGTAAAGTAATCATTCTTGTAGCTTCACACCCCTGCCATCCACCCTTGTTCACATCCCCCTTAATAAACCTGATTTGCTGTTTCACATTAAAACTGGCTTATGAGCATATTCTTAGTTGGTGTACAGTATTGAAAGTGCATGCTTGCATTGTTAATGCTGTCTTTATATGGGGTTCCAGAGGAGTTGGTGAAGACCAGTCCCTGGTGGTAAGTGCAAGGGGTGTGTGCATATTATTAATGCTCATTGCTAACTGTGTGTCAACTACTGCAAAGAGTTACCTCCTATTACAAGGTATGTGGTCACTAGGCAGGTTTGCAGGTGGTTATAGCTTCCCAAAGTGTTATGCCAGGTTAGGTAGATACCCCCACTATTATTACTCTGGGTGGAGGCACTATAAAATCGAACCTAGGCCCCTCGACCTGTGACTAGAAGTACAGGCAGGGGTTGTAACCTTAGAGATAGCACTGCCTAGCAGTTACAGTAAGGAAATATTTTATACAAAAAAGACAGTGTCACTAAATAGAAATTTGTATCTGAATGCTGCTTTGGTGATGACGAAGTCTCTTTGAAGCTATGATAACTAATCTCTCAGTCCATTGCCCAGTCATTTTTCATTTGAAGTGCTGGAACATGTAACAAGCTCCTGTAGTGTTACAATTCTTTTGGCTTGCAGCACCATTTGGCAGTAGAGAACACACATGTTTCTGTGTAAACTAGAATTTATAGGTGTCAAAATGTGTTTGGTTAGAGGTTATTTAACAGCTCACAGGCAATGAGCTCACTTATCAGATCTTCTGTCAGTAAATCATGACACACCTGAGGGGACCACTCTTGAATCTGGTTTAAGCTGCTCTTCTTGACTGTGCTTGTTTAAACAGTCAGCAGACTCTAAGACAACTTAAAGCAGCCGTATTTGTTAGCAGGGAAAAAAAATAATTCTACAGTTTTTTTTAAGTAATAATATATTTCCGGCAGAAACATCAATATGTTCACTTCTCTCTTCATTGTGTTCCACTCCTGAACTGAGATTTGGAGTTTTACTGTTCTTAAAGTCCCTGCTCTCTGATTGTGGCCACTATGAGTAAATTAAGCATTTTGGTTCAGTGCTGTGCTGTTTACCATCAGAAATGTGTGTGTTAGCCCCTCCTAATACAGTCACTGTGTGAATCCAGTATGTGAAGTCAACAAGTAGCCTCTAGGGAAGGGGTTTGTAAAAATTGCTAGCAGTGGCCATCGTTAATGACTTGAGTCATTAATTATAAAATGTGTAATGAAAGCTGTTTTGAAAGTATCTCAGAGAAACAAAAATATACCGAGGATGATCTATATACTAGACTGTACTTTGCAACATCTTTTTATTTAAATTGCTCAGTGTCAGTTGTGGCTGAAAAATTACTTTGTACCAGCCCACTTAGAAAATGAATGAATGAACGAATGAATGAATGAATCTATGTCAAAAATATATAAAAGCTTAAAGAGCCCCTGACACCGTTGTGACAACTCTGAGAAAATATAATGTTTAGCACAAGTGAGCTCATATTTTAATATTGTTTCTGTATTTCTCATTCTTCTTTATTACTAAGGACATTTGCATGTAAACAGGATCACTGCCCTATCTGTTCTGGCTGCTTACCTACTTATGACATCACGATTCTGTTTATGACATCACAGTCTGTTGCTGTGGGGATAACTACAATGCCTACAATACAACAGAGGATTATTTTATTTATTTATTTGTTTATTTAAAAGTTGGTAACTGGGAAAAGCACCATGACCAGAAGCTCGTTTCCAGGTGCAACCTGGATTATGATTTCATAGGTAGGATAGCAGAAAGAGCAGATAAAGTCTAAGGGACAGTAAGCCTCTTTCATACAGCTGTCCTTGGTAATAAAGAAAAAAGGTAAATAATTATAGAAAATATGTGAAATATACAGTAAACTGAACTGTCTAAATCTCATATTTTTTGCAAGTTTTTCTAATGGTGTCAGGGGCTCTTTAATAACTATATAATAAAATGTCTGGCCAGCTAATAAATACTGTTGCTTTAAGTAGTCAGTGTATACTCTCTGAAGTTCTCACAACAGATTGAAATGTGGGGTGGAATGTAGTTGAAGTAGAAGTCTTTATATTTTTAGACAGAATAAGAACTGTTAAGAGCACCATGGGCCTATTTTCAAAGTTGTCCTGTGATTACATATGGTACAGTAGTTTCAACACTAACGAATAGAAGTGCAAACTCATTACATTAGTTTTGACATTGACAGAAAGGAGTACAGACACAATGTACGGGCCAAATGTGGTTACTACTGGCACCCAAAAATCCTAGCTCACTGAAGCTACACCCCAGCTATTACTAAAACAAGCATTTGTCAATGCCGAATGTTTGCTTGCTGGAATTGGCATTGGTAGTGTAGAAGTTAGAGAGCTGCATAATAGGAATGGCAGCAAAGTATTGAACTGAAGCCAACCCCACCACCACCCTGCAGAGAGTGACAGGCATTGGGGTGTGCCTTTGGGTCGTCAGGCATAACGGCCACGCCATTTCACCACACCCCACCCTGCAGACACTGACAAGTGTCACGGTGTTCCTTGGGGTCTTTGGCCCTTATGCGCACCCCATTCTATCAGAAAATATGGTGAGATGGGTGCGATATAGGAGAATGGGGTGAAGTTTGGGCCCGAAGAGTCCGAGGCACACCTTGATGCCTCTCACTGGCTGCAGGGTGTGGGTGGGGATGGAATGGTATAAGCATTACAGGCAAGAATCGCAAGTCACACCCCGATGCCTGTCATTCTCTACAGGGTGGGGCGTTATGGTCGGAAACCCTAATGCCTCAGGCATTTGTTGGTATTTTCACTCCAAATTTTCAATATTTTTTTTTTGTGACTCCCACCTCATGAACAGTGGCAATATCAGTTTCTTAGCCGAAAACTGCTTATGCACAGCGACTACGGCATTTGGCACCACAGGTGCAAAAACACATTCCGAACAGGATGTGAAAAATGACAGTGGTACTGTTCATGGGGAGGTGTAAAAAATGGCAATGTTGAAAATCTGCTCTGAAAATCTTAAAAAAACTGGTGAAGTCACGAGCGTGTGTAGAAACTGTGCAATGCACACGCGTAATGTAACTAGTTTGGGAATTTTTTTTACAGCAGATAGTTAACACAGGCATTTTGGGACCTCCAATCATGTAGCGTGTCAGTGTGATTTTCTTTATCTGTCCTGAACAATGATTTCCCACAGCAACCACACATTTCTGCGCTGAAAGTGTGAAAACACATTTTGGCCATGTTGTGGAAAATGACAGCTGTACTGTTCCTAAGGAGGTGTGGAAAAATGCCACTGGTGAAAATCTGGACTGAAAATATTACAAATTCATGAACTTATGAGGGTGTGTGGAAACTGCGCAATGCTCACTCGTAACACAGTCATTTTATGGAGTTTTGTCACCAAATTTTCAAATTAGCCATTTTAAGACCTCTGCTCATGACCAGTGTCACTGTGATTTTCTTAATCTGTCTCAAACATTGTTTTCGCACACCGACTGTACCATTGTGCGCTACATGTGTGGAAACACATTTTGGACGAGATGTGAAAAATGGTAGCTGTACTGCTCATAAGGAAGTGCGTAAAATGGCACTGTTGAAAATCTGGTGTGCAAATATTACAAATTCGCAAACTTGCCAGCGTGCGTAGGAACTGCGCAACGTGCGCTCCTAAAACAGTCATTTTTGGGAATTTTTTCACCAAATTTTCAACATAGCCATTTTAACACATCTGCTCATGACCAGTGTCACTGTGATTTTCTTAATGTGTCCCATACATTGATTTAGCACACCAACTGCACCATTGTGCGCTACATGGGCAGAAACACGTTGTGGGCAAGGTGTGAAAAATGACAGTTGTACTTCTCATAAAGAGGTGTGGTAAAATGGCAATGATGAAAATTTGGAGTGAAAATATTGAAAATTTGCGAACTTACGAGCGTACGTAGGAACTCTGCAACGCACGCTCGTAAAACAGTCATTTTAGGAATTTTTTCACCAAATTTTCAACATAGGCTTTTTGAGAGCCCACCTTATAAACACTGGCAGTGTCATTTTGTTAATGGGTCCCGAAAGGTGATTTTGTGCAGTGACTGCAAAATCACCCTTCTGGCCCAATTAACGCCATGACAGTGCAAGAATTCATGAGGAGGGGTCCCAAAAAACCCATGTTGAAAATTGGGCCAAAATTCCCAAAAATGCCTGAGATATGCAACAAAGTTGAAAAAACCCTATTTATTCCATTACAGCTTACCGGCATTTCCTCAGTTCGCGAGTCGGCTTTGAAGAGTGCAGACGTGTTCCTGGTCCACCGACGATCGTTGCGCCGAGCTCTGGAGGTAAGTATGGGTGAGGGGTGGGGAGGTAGGGTGCGCAGTGGGTGGGTGCAGGTTGTGGGGCGGGGAGACTGCGAGGAAGGTTTTCTTCTTTACAGGTTTTTAGACGACGCGGTACGTTTGCCACGCTGGGGTGGGCTCCCAGCATGGCAGCTGGAAAAGCTGTTTAGGGGGGCTGGAGCCGACGGGGGATTGGGCACCCCCATTGGCTATGACAGTTCTTGCCACGCTGGGGTGGGCTCCCAGAGTGGCACCTGGACAGCTGTTGTTGGGAGGGGGGCGTGGAGCCGATGGGGGATTGAGCACTCCCGTCGGCCACACAGTGTGTGCGTGGGGGAGGAGGGAGCGCATCAGCACGCAATATGCATGCTTGCGTGTGTGTGTGGGGGGGGGCTCTGCTCACTGAAGCAGAGCTCTCCCTTTCAATTGTATGCCACTGCATTTTCCTGCTGTCATAGACAGCTGCAGCAGTGATTGGCGCACTGCGACCGCGCCTGCAAACACACTGACTGAATTGGAAGAGGCTGACACACCTCTAGAAAACTCGTATGATGGCACTATGTTTCTTGCACATGCGTGCAAGCAAACATAACAACTTTCCAATATGAAATATGTGGAAATACATTTCATTTTTGAAGTCTAGTAAGTAGGATGAAGCGTGTTTGCATGATAAAGCCCTCTCTAGCAATGCTAATGTTATTTTTATAGATCTGCCTTACTTAGCTCAAAATATGCACTGGTTACTATTTAGTACCTCAACATATAATTCAATCAAATGTGCTGGCAACTGGGAGATCCAAGTTTTCAAATGGACTCTAGTTTCCCACTCAGGGGCTGGGTGCGAGGGGTGAGTGAAGTTTCAGAACTTTGCTTTGCTGAGCTTTTACCTTTGCAGAGATTTTTGCTTTACAATGTAGTATGCACTTTACAGAAGAACATTCCACAGAGTGGACTAAAAAAAGCTGCAAAGTGCAGAATGTTATTACAATCCACTCAGTGTGTGTGTGTGTGTGTGTGTGTGTGTGTGTGTGTGTGTGTTGGTGGGGTGTTCTTGAAGTTTCCTATTTGTGAAAACTACAGGCACTTTGAGGGCTAAGTTTTACTTCACATCTCTACTGGGAGCAAGCCACATTCATCTTAAGGCCGAGGTGCTTGCCTGCCTAGAAGACTGGCTGTGGAATACCCAGCATTTGTAAAACCTCCACCAGTCAACCACAAAGGGGCACTGGTGACGGTTCACAGGTGGCCTGTCACCCACCCTCACTACCAGAGGACAAGATGTAATCACTGGGGAACCAATGACCAAGGTGGTTAAAAGTGGAGAGACTTGGGGGAATGGATATTTGACCCAAAAAATAAAAGACTTCCAGTTTCATCCACTGTTTGCCCTCATGGCTGCTTACCTGCTTATTTAACTTAACTCTTGGTTATGTAAACAATAAGACACAAGTGGGCATGTAATTACTGATCAACAATTGCATGCCTTCGAGTGTGTTAGTAGGCACAAAGCAGGGACGTACATTAAAAAACTGTTTTTTTTTGGTATAAGAGATTTTTTATGGGTTTAAACCTCTTTTGTCAATCAATCCCCATCTAGTTTGCCCCTCTGGCCTCAAAACACACTATCATTAAGTACCTACTCAATCCTCCATCACCATGACTTGCCTCTTGGCCTTTGGAGTTTCCCCAAAACACCTCTGGCAGATCTCCTTTCGAGAAATCAGGATCCAGTGGAGGAGAGTACCATGGTCGGTAGTGCTGGGCCTGCTGAGGGAAGACCATAATTTTGCACAGATCAAGGGGTTTCTACCGTACCTTCTGTTCCATGCACAGTGTGTTAAAAGGAGTGCCTCAGATGCATTCAATGTGCTCCTTCTGGGAAAGCAAGTTCCCCGGTTCACCAGCAGAAGCCACTGCAACACTAGTATGTGCCACCTCTCATTCCCCATCTGGGACAACAACTCCCAAAGGCCAGCTCCCAAGTTCACTCCCGAACTTGGGTTGCATGTACAGAAGTGCAATGCACTTTTGCTGGGCCATTGGGTGATCCAAGAGACCTGTTTTTTTTTTTTTGCAGTTAATACTTTTTATTAGTTTAACGTAATGTACAAACATTTAAACAAAGACATTTAGGGTAGCTATCATTGTCACACAATAGTTGCGCAAACAGTGCAAACATTTAGCTGTGAATATAACCAGTTTATCATAACAGTTAAAGGCGCCTAACAGTAAAGGACTTTGAAGTCAGGATACAGATGAAATGCATTCTGAACCAAGATGGTAACTTGATCGTAACATAAAATGGTAAGCATGTCTTGGATAATGTAAAGTATTCCTCCATAAACACAGAGAGAGGAAAGAGGAGAGAGGAAAGGGGTTCTGCTACTCTAAAGATACTTTTTTTGATTGAGTAGGAAGCCCTGTCCCATAATAATTATGGTGAGATAATTAGATGGGTTGGAAAGATCATTAACCAATCAAATTCTTGTATCTACCTTAACAATTTTACAAGTAGAAATTAATATATGATTGAGGTCAGATGGGAACGCAGTGGTTCCTACAATAAGATAGAGTTTCAGTGAGAAGCGTTTTTCTATGGAACTATGACTTACTTGAATCAGTTCCTGTCCTACTGTATATTGAGGTAGCACCATCTCTAAGAATTGAAAAAGATGACAGTTTATAAGTATCTGGACTGGTTATGACACTCAGACAAAACTCCAGTCAGATTTCAGCAAAGTATTCTGCTTGTTTTCCAACAAGAATCTAATCGTCAACTCAAGAAAGGCAAAATCCTTACTATTTGGGAGTAATTGTGCTTCAAAGGACAGATCAGGATTGAGTATTACCACTCTGCATAGAGAACCCATCGATCAAGTACAGATCTTCAAGTACCTGGCTGCCTGTCTTGACCCCACCCTGTCTTTCTCCCACCAAGTTGACTCTGTGGTCAAAAACATCTATCAACAGCTAGGCTTACTCTACAGAAACAGGTCAAACCTCACCTCAAAGTCAAAAAAATACTAGTCTCCAGCCTCATAATTTCCATCCTCAACTATAGGTCAGTAATTTACTCGGCTGCCAACAACACTGTCCTCAGCAAAATCTGTGTGGCCTTCAACCATGCTTGTAGATTCATGCTTAACAGGAAACAGAACTCTCACTGATGTGATTTATATATACTTCCACCAAATGGCTCTCTTTCCACCTCCGCACCACCTGTAACTCTGCTCTGCTCATCAAAAGGGCCCTGCTTGGTAAAATACATCCTGGGGTCTGCAACCTAATGACAAAGACCAACAACTGCTACAGCACAAGGTCCATGGGTAGTGGTAGACTGGCTGTGCCCTGCAGGAGAACCACTATGGGCCAGTGCTCTTTTGTCTGTAGAGCAGTCAAAGCCTAGAACTTGCACCCACCAGTGGTGACTGTGCCCTCTACCTTCTATTCCTTCAAATCGCAGGTGGCAACCCTTTTCTCCAGGTATCTCAAATGCAACTGCCCATAGTGTTACTCAAAGACTTGGGTTACTCTGGAAACTCAATCCCACCTACAGCACCACTCTTAGCAAGTTATTACATAGTTGCCCCCCCTGCTCACTTTGTATTGAAGGACCCAGTTCATCTACCTGTGCCTAATTATGGAAATCTCATCTCTGGTATTATGTATGTTGGCTCTGGTTTTATGTATTTTTCGTTGCTATGATTAATGTTGGGTATCATGTTTTGTGATGCACTTACTGACTTGGACACCTTTGAAAAAGAGCTCTTGAGCTCAAAAGTTTTCTAAACACAAATAAATAAAATAAATGAAATAAAATTGTTCTAGAACCAGTAATCATTCTGTATTAATTGATATGTCTTACAAATGTGCTATAATACTTTTTGACTTTTTGACTTGAAACTCTAGTTGGCAGTGGGAACATACATGTGGTTCTGGTGTAAAATTTATCTGAAACTGTGACTGATTTACTCTAATTTGGAATGTGTGAATCGTACGTGACTGCAACCCTCCAGGAAACAAAATGGCAATCCTCTCAAAAAAAGCAATCCTGGAATAAAATTGTCATAAATTGATAAACCACAAACTGTAGCAAGAAAGAAATAATGTATCCCACTGAGAACTGAACCCAGGCCCACAGAATACCATCCCGGTGCTCTAACCACTGAGCTACAGGCTCACAAGGTTAGACTTGTGGTTCCGGACACACTCCCTTTCTCTATAAATTGATAAAAAGAGATTCCTGGAACAATGTTATACAAAGGTGTAATAAATATCATTTTCCCATGGATATAGACAATGTGGTATATTTTCAGGAAAAACATGATTTGGACTGTTGTTTGATGGGAGTCCTTTATAAATTATGTGAGCATATTAATTTTTCCTGTGCTCACTGAATTATTGGAGAAATGTGTCTTTTCACAGTCATCGTCCCACTTAAGCAAATACAGCTCACTTATCCCTGTTCAATTTGGCTACTGCAAAATCTATAGTACATCTATGGCTGGGTCGCTGCAGGTGCTCATGTGCAGAGCCATGGCTGCAGTATTTCAAAAGCAGATTTTACTGGTTGTAGTGTTCATTTCCACTAAAGCAGGGTTTTTCAACCAGGAGTCCTTGAGCAAGGCATAGGGGGTCCATGGAACGAGCAAGAAAAATATTAAATATGAAACTGTAGAAACAATGTTTAACTCCATCTCAGTGTTTTGAACTGTCTTTCTATGCTCTACCATAGCAGCCCCAGCTGCATTCATGCTCCTTTTCATAAAATAAGTACTTGGAGGCAAGCAGTTGTAAAGAAAAGAGTCCAGTCAAAACCAGTTATTTGTTTTAACTTGAGCTGCGTTTCACATGTAGTACCTAGTATGTATCAGTGGCATGCAGAGCAGCATCTTTCACCACATTTCTTTCTCTCTTTCACTCAGTTACAGGTATAAAAGGTGTCATAAAAATGTACCGGTATTTAACCCATATAGAAAGACATTATCCAGACTTGTTCCACCAAATTACACAAAAGGGGAATATTCCTGACCTGCAGAACCATCCAGACTAGCCCCTACAGCCTCCCAGTGGCCATCTTGGATCGTCTCTGTGGGATTCAGATCTAGAGCTGTCATTCATAACTCTCCACTCTTAACAGGTACTCCCTCACCTCCATTTCCTCAGGGCCACATAGTGAATATGGGATTCAAATCTGGTCTCTGGCCAGAAGTTCTGTGCTCAAACTCCATACCCTCATCACCATTTGTGTAAGAACCATAATCTCCACCTCCCCCCCGCACCCTCTGTCTGCTGTTGCAAGTAGGGTGTCCCTGCTACTATTGATGTTCACCCTGGGGGTCCATGCATACAAAAAGGTTGGAAACCCCTGCACTAAAGGATTACTTTGGCAAGTTCAGCATTCATCACATTCTTGGATAAACCTATTTGTCTTATTATGCTCACAATATGCCAAAATAGTCTATGCACGAGTCTTCAGGGTGCTCCGGGTCATCGGCTAGAGGTGCTTCCACTGATCATGAACACGCATGTACAGTCACTGGAGTAGCAAATGGGGATAAAGAATCCTCCCTTTTATGTACCTTATTCTTGACATCTAACAGGGATATGATATATATAGTTTATTTATTTATTTAAATTTTGGTAACCAGGTAGGCCCACTGAGACCATAACGGTCCCTTTTTCAGGGGAGACCCAGAATTAGTTACAAGTACCTAGAAGGGAGCAAGAGACGTACCAAGAGATCCATTTACAAACTTTTCACCATTAACAATATACAGTGATAGACACTTGTTAAGTACATACATTTACAATAACATTTACAGCAAATATGACATATCTAAGCACATAGGAACTAATACATTGGTCTGAATGGAGAGAGGAAGGGGCTTGGAACCAGACTGCTGACATTAGTTTACTCAGTGAACACATTTACTAAGGCAGCTAAGTTAGTTAGTTAGTTAGTTGGTTAGTTACGTATTTATGACTTTGTTTATCGGGTAAGTGCACTGATCCAAAGGACCTTTTCCAGGCATGACCCGGGCCATAGAGGCAACGAGTGATGACAAATGCATTACATAAGAGGCACATACAATAAAACAGGCAGTGGTAATGACAGGAGTAATACTAGCAAAAATTAGACAGACAATTGTAGCAGCAACATTCAAAAAAGAAAAGCAAATAACAATCACATTTCAAGTAAATTAGAGCAATACAATGAACAGGGAAACATCCTGAAATCCCCACCCCCACCCCATAGTGCGCCTGGTCCAGACGAGATATAAAGGGAGGGCAGGTTGGAGGAGGAGAGACAAATAGCAGCATGGGAGAGAGAGCTAGAGGTGGATCGGGGCTACCTGTACCAACAGTTGCAATTGTACCGGGAGAAGAGTTTATACACACTGACTGATAGTGGTTGGAGAGGTAGCTCTGGAACCTAGTACTGTAGTAGTCTCGGGGGAGCAGCCGATTGACTGCAGTTTAGAGAGTAGAATAGGATGATTTACCATATCAAAGGCTTGAGAAAGATCCACAAAAACCGCACCAGTAGCACACCCCGGTCCATGTTGTAGAGGATGCGGCCAGTGAATAGGGCCTAGGCAGTGGTAGTAATGTGCTGCTTACGGAAGCCAAGCTGCCGCTGCATAAGATGTTATATTTAGTGAGAGATTCTGATAGCTGGCAGTGTACTACCTTTTTGAGTAGCTTGCTAAAATGGGGGAGAATAGATATAGGCCAGTAGTTGTTGGACGAGAGGGGGTCACTGGCTTTGAAGATAGGTACCACTTTAGATGATTTCCAGAGGGATGGCATGGTGGGGGTGGACAGGGAAGATTAAAAATGAAGAAAAGAGGCTCAGCAATCACTGAAGAAGCAAGTTTAAGGAAGACAGGGGAGAGGCCACCTGTGCCAGGGCTACCCTAGTTAGGCAGACCCCTAAATAGTTTGAAGGTTTGGCTAGGTAAAAAGGTCTTGAAGTGGAATGGAGGTGAGGAGTGGAGCTTTGAGTTGGGGTGGAGGAGGGGTTGGGGGGAGCGGGAGTCATCTGACTGAAGGAATGACCAGGAGAAAGCTTACTGAGCAGGGCAGACAGATCAGAGAATTTGTGGTGAAAAGCCAAGGCCACCTCAGCAGGATCAGTAAGAGTTCCAGTAGGAGAGTTTAGGTGGATAGTAGGGCGTTTAGTCAAAGGAGAGAGAAGGGAGCTGATAGAGTCCCAGAATTTCTTGGGGTTACCAAAGTTCAGTCTCTGTGGATTAGTAAAGTAGCTCCACTTTAGTGCTCGGGACAGATGCTTACATCTGTTATGAAGGTAACACAGTAGAAAACACCATAGTACTGTCAGTGCCCCCACAGTCCCATTTGCTCACCAAATGACATCAACATGCTAAACTTCCTTTAGGCAATACAGTGGGAAATACAAACCCAAGGCAGAATGTAAGCTGCAGCATGAGTGAGGGTTACAAACTCAATTTTCTGGGTGCTCAAGCAACAAAGACCAGGAAACTCCACAGAGGACCCTTTAGTAGCCTGTCAGCGAATTGCAAACAGCAGCAAATAGAAACATATGTAGACATTTTGCATATGATCTTTAATGGTTGTTGGGATAGATGGTGAGACCATAGAAGAAGTGCACTGTACATACGTTTAGATACCTAGGTGTTACACTCAGTCAAAATTTAACACTACCCACCCAAGTTGAACTGGTATCTAAAAGGTCAGTTATAAACTCAGTTCCCTATGCCAACATAAAAGGTGCATTTACACTGGCCTCCCCATTGTGTTGCAGTCTCCTCTGCTTTGCCTCCATTCCACCACATCACTCCTGACTCCCATTTACACAGCCATCTATGTGCATCACTGCAGGATCAGTCTGCATTTTAGACTGCACATCCAGCACTGATGACCACATTACTGCTGGGGTTGGGAGAGGACGGGGAGTACAACAGAAGCCCAAAAATGCAACAGCCTTCCCCCCATTCTGTGCAAGCTGCAGACTACGGGAAAGAAGGAGGAAGTGGTCGCAGCGTTTACCAGTGAATGAATACCAGTAATAAACATGTTGCTTCAAACTACACATCATGCTGTGTGGTCATTTCCTGGTTACTAACAGAAGTACAGCATGGGAAAATCACCAGGGGACTTGCAGGTATCGTGGGACTGGCCATTGGTATCAATTTGAGTGGAGAAGTATGTTTACACACTGACTAAAATGGCTACACCTCTAGAGCTTCAAACCAAAACAGCATTCATTCTGTGGCACAACTGAGCCATTGACAATGATTCAAAAGCTATCAACACACCATTGAGTGCACCAATGCAACTCATCTGCACAGCTCACAATAGTGCACACAAGGAAGTGTAAACAGCCTTAAAGATTAGTTCACAGTGAAGGCTAGGCAGACTAATGCTAAGCAAGTTTTGCTACTGACATAACAATTTGGTCCTTCTTGTTATTAATTTATTTAATTTTTATTTATTTAGTTAGTTTTTGTTGACTGAGAAAGGGAGGCTTGGCAATTCTGCCTTTTTTCAGTCACATCCCAGGAGGAAGGAAAGATACAGATGGTAGCCAACTGAAATTGAACCAGATTAAGCTGTTGGTGTCGTTTTTAGTGAATGGGGGAAATTTGGCAAGAACACTGGAGAAATTCTCCTACTCTTTTTGAGAAGTACCATGGGATATGTAATATCCACCTGAACAACTACCAAACAGCAGGCAGACCTCGGTTTAACGTCTCATCCAAAAGATGGCTCATCAGGAGTGTATCGCCCCCTCATACTACACTCCTGTGTAAGTCTATTGGGATTTATATCCCAAGTGCCTGGTGTGGGGCTAGAACCCACAACCTTCTGATCTTCAAACCTCAAAGGTGAGTATGCAATCTGCTCATCCACTAACACTGATTAAGTAATATTATATCATTATGTCACAGCTGCTGCTCTACAGAACCAAAATATCATGTTCGTTTTGATGTCTCAGTCCATCCCAGAACCCACCATCACAAGCTTTACCAAAATCTTGGGATATTTCCTCCATGAGTAAAAATCCTCTAACACATATATACTGCTGTTTAATGTACTGTGTAGCTTCTTCAAAGCTTTCAAGAGTTACGAACAAGAACAAAAAAAGTAGAAGTTCCTGGTTTAGCTATGGGCCTAAACTACTGAACTCAACTAACATCGAAAGAATCACTGCAGGATCTCTTTCAAAGGAAACCTTTTAACCATCCCACTGATGGATACTACTGCAAATGTGATATCTAATGTAAAGATATGAAAGGCAACTGGTTATATATATATATATATATATATATATATATATATAATTCCTTGGGACTCTGATTGCAGTTGTCATTAAGTGTCTTTGTTATTGAATTGTATAACTATTAAATCCTGTATGCTCTATGTAATTCTGTTTGTCTATACCACAGGTATGGCTGGAAACAGGCCCTTGTGATCCAGTCCACCTCCTGGTTGAACAATAAGTAAATGAATATTTTTAGTAAACTGAGAAAGTAACAATGTGCAATGTGGGGGTCAGCCGGGGGAGAGAGGATTGAGTGTCCGGAGGACTGCTCTCCTCTCTCGGCGAGAGTGGATCATGGCATCCCTGCTATCAGCGACTCCTGGTGGAGACTGGGTGTGCTACAGCAGAGGCCACCATGGAAAGGGTGGGGGCAATGGTGGACATCCGCGGGGAGTGGTGCAGGAGCTCGCCCACCCCGCGCTGGATGTCACTGCATGTCTGTGCCTCCGGGGAGAGACAAGCAGGAAAAACCCAATCGCCTGGGAGGCAGAAGTCAGCTGCCTCCACATCCAATGCTGTATCCTGCCCTCCAAGGACCTACCAACCCTTGATCCTTGCCTCCGCCTAGGGGTCTGATTAAGAAGGTAAGAGCCGGGGAGCAGAAAGTGGCCCCTCACAGTGGGTCATGACTGGAGGGTACCCCGATGGTGTGCTGCGGATGGATCGGAGGAGCAGGTCTACTGGCAGGGAGGGTCTTGGCGGATGGGATATGGCAGTCTGGCTGAAAGGGGCCCCAGGTTTATACTATGACTTATACTATGGTTTTAGGATAGCAGAAGGCTAAAATGCCCATTATTTGCTGTCCTCACTTCTCAGTGGTTGCAACTGCATAAGTTGCTCTCATTAAAATATGCATTTAGTTTTGATTTAAATCTGCTAAATGTTTTATCTCTTACTATATCATCTGGAAGTTGGTTCTATAATTTGATTATTCTAGGCAGAAAGGCAGTATTCCTCATGTTGGTTCTAACTACAGAGTCCGGTATTTGCATATTATGTGTTCTTAAGTTGTAAATATTTTCTTTATAGGTAATGTCTAGGTCACTTGTTAGCACTACATCCTGAAGTCTTTTGTATAATATCAGTAAATCCCCTCTCTGCCTTCTTTTTATGACTGTGGGCGTAGCCCAGCAGGTGTTTTGCATTCAGAAAAGGACTGATGTCATTTTTGCTGTGAAACAACATGATAGAGTGTTAAAAATAGATTCCTCCACTGAAGCCTCATAATACAATGGCAAGAAAAAATCCTGGACTCTGATTGGTCAGTCTTGGGCTGGACCCATGATGTTATCCCAGTACAACATCACGGGTCTAGTCTCAGCCTCACTGTGAACCAATGTAGATGAACTTGATATGCTTGAGCACCTCATAGATTGTTTCATCTGCTCTTAAAAAGAAATATTTTTCCACACAAAAACATCTTTAAAATGATTTTTTTTTATTCTGTATAACGAGCCATTGTATAATAGCAATAATGCCCTCCAGGGTGTGTGTCGTTTGGGATAACGTCACGCCTCAGTTGTTGGGACGCTTTTCGGCCTGTGGCCTCGTGCCCAACCACCTGAGGTGTGACATTATCCCAGCACGACACACACCCTGTCGGGCATTATTGCTTAATTACTACACTGCCTGCGTGTGTATAGAAAGCTGCTAGAGCACTATTTTTCCTTTGGATTGAGGAGTTAATTGAGCCCACAGAAAGTAAATTCATAGGGGGAGATATTCAAAGGAGTTGCGCAATGCGCAACTGAGTTGCACATGCACAACCACAGAAATGCGCCCCACAGCCATATTCAACCAACGTGAATGTGCAGTGCAAAATCCATTGCTCAGATGTGCAACAGTAATGTATGCAGCACAAGTATGAGGGGGCGAACCTATGAATAAGCTGCACAATGGCATATTCAGCTGAAAAGCACGGCGCAACCCACAGAATGTGCCAGACAGACTTGAGCATAGAAAAGGAGGCTCAAACACACACACACACACACACACACACACGCACAGCAGATGTGCAAGCCAGAGCAAGTGACAGCAATGGATGCATGGCCATTTGTGATGAAGGTTGTAATGAGGGATATGAGGAGGAGGGAGGAACACTAATGTGGCCAAGGGCAGGCCCATCGGCGGTATGCCCAACAGAGATGGTACCGTGCCTGCCTAACCTTTGAGGACTATGGTGATACAGAGATCATGGGTTGGTACCATCTAAACAGGGCAATTCTGAGGCAGCTCTGCAAGATGTGCCATGATGAGTGGCAGGAACCCTCCCGAAGGAGTTATGCCATGACAGTGGAGACCAAGGTGACAGTAACAAAGTGCCTGCTTGCCATGGGCACCTTCCAGAAACCAGTGGGGGCAACCACTGGTATAACCCAGTCAGCCACATCTTGCCTCCTCACACAGTTCCTCAATGCCCTACTGCCACATGCTTAGTAGTTCAAACGATTCCCAAGAACACAGGCAGAACATACAGCAAACATGCAGGACTTCCATAGGGTGGCACTCATGCCAGGCATGACTGGGCCCATGACTGCACCCACGTGGTCATACACACACACCACCTGGCCCAGAGGGGGCAACCTACATGAACAGAAAGGGCTACCCATCCATCAACTGCCAGGTGGTGTGCAATGCCATGGGGCGCATCACCAATGTCTGTGCCACCCACCCTGGGACTGCACATGATGCATTTATCTGGCACAGCTCCATCCTGTGCCAGAGGTTCAAGCATGGGGAGATCCCCATGGGTCACCTGATAGATAAGCATGGCATGGGATGGGGTGAGAAGGCAGCTGTGAAGGGGTGCACAGGCCCAGCCCACACAAGGTGGGTGCTGAGAAGTTGGCCATGGGTGGCAGAGGGGAGGGAAGGGGATCAAGCAATGCCAAGTGCTAACCTGCATGTTCTACCCTCCCAGGTGATAGTCCCTACCCCCTGCACCCCTGGCTGCTCACCCCCATCTGGTGCCAATCAAATGCTGTGGAGGAGAGGTACAATGAGGCACACATCACTACATGCAACATCATTGAGCGAGTCTTTGGCATGCTCAAGATGTGATTCCATTGCCTACACAGGTCTGGTGGTGCCCTATAGTACAGCCCTGAGAAAATCTGTGGCCTATTTCTGACCTGCTGCATGCTGCACAACATGGTCATTGACCGTGGGATAGCTGTCCAGGTGGATGAGGGTGACAGCAGCGATGAGGATGGGGATCAGGGGCCAGATGGGGTGTGCAGCAACTTATGCAGAAGAGGGATCCCAGGATGGCTGTATGGGCATGGAGGCACTGGGACACGATTGTGCAGGAGCATTTCGGGAACCGCAGGTGAGTACCAGACATGACAGCTGTGCATGTACAGAACACCACACACACACACAGAGGAGCACAGCCACAGAAGGAGGCATCCAGGGACACTGGCTCACACACAGCATGCACAGGGACCCCACAAACACACAGCCACATGCCCACGGCACAGTGCACAGGCATGGGCACACGCACACTCATGCGGGCCCTACACAGGACACAGATTTCTTCGCAACATGACCAGCACAAGCACCATCAGTACCAACATGTGGCACACAGCTGGGCGTACTGGGGCATGTGGGTGGCACAGTCAGGAGCGGTGGCTGAGGTAGCAACACACACACACACACACCACATATGCAGCTGGACATGGCATGGATCAGTGTGAATGTACTGGCACACAGGCAAGGCTGGCACAGTGCTGCCCTCATCATGCCCACACCACAAGACCCAGCAGCACAGAAAGCACACATGGAGGACATGCCACACACCACACATATTTGCCAGCACATGCATATGGGTGCATTCAGCCAAGTGCGCACCAGTCAACAGCAGAAGGCAGCAGGAAGGGACAGCACACCCAGCAGGCCTACTGTGCAGTGCCATGGCCACCATGTGGGTGCCCATGCCCAGGCTGTGTGGCAGGCACAGGCTGCTCAGCAGCCACTAGAGGTGTAACCAAAGCACTCGCAGGGGTAGAGGCCTGAGAACGTGACCGGGTCCTCGAGGGCGTGAAAAGACTGGCAAAGAGATTACTGCCGGGTGTGTCAGGAATGGGCATGTCAGAGCCTGGTGTCAGCCATACAGGTATCACCAGACGCTGGGTCCATGGTGTCGATGATGCACTACATTGAGTCCTACACACCCTGCAATGCCCAGTGGATGCCAACGTTGCAAATCCAGTGGCAATGGTACCAGCAATGTGGTCCAGTGATGCGGCTGTGGCCTCCTGCAGCTGCTGGAGCTCACCAATCAGCAGGACATGTCCAATGTGCCCATACTTGAACAGCTGACACAACTCTACCTGCAGTGCATGGATCTCAGCCCCAAGTGTCACCTGGTTGTCCGCGGATGACTGCAGAAGCCTGGTGTGCTCATCCAGCCTGTCAGTGCCTTGTGCATCCTGGGGGTGTGGTAGCATCCCTCGCCAGGGGATGCTGCACAGGGGACTGTGCAGGTGGCGGGGATTGTGTGGCTCCCGCTGTGGTGGCCACTGCAGCCCACTGCCATTGCCTGATCTTCCTGATGGGCCATCCCCATGGCACCAGCGACTGCGGCAGCCCTCCCGGCTGGCAACAGTGGCAGTGCCACATGCCATTGAGCAGCCATGGTCAGGTGGCGACTGCACAGGTGCCGTACCACCTCCAATGGATACTGCTGCCTATGTATGGCCCTGTGTCCTGGGCAGCACGTCCAGGCCTGTGCCACCCAGGCTCAGTTTTATATCATCATCTGTGTCTGACAATGCACCCTCCTGTGTATCCTGCACAAGTACAGATAGGGCCTCGGTGAGCAAGAGGTCCATCAGTGGGTCATCATCGCCCAGACCCAGGAAGTCCAGCAGCCCTACACTGCCCCGTCACCATTGATGAGTGGCCCTGATGCCTGTGGATGTCGATGGCTTGTCCCTGTTGGGTCCACCATTGTCGGCAGCATCCTGCAAATCACCCCTGGAGCGTGATGGCACTGGAAGACAGAAGAACAATATCAGTGTTGCCGATGGCACTGTGCATGCAGAGATGTGGCCAATGTGAGTGGGGTGTGTGCACCACCACCATGCCTGCACACAACAGGGGATGCCCATGCAGCACCGCACAGCAGTGTGGTCATGCCACAGGTGGTGCACATGCCAGGCCAGCTATGGTGAGTGGATGTAGTATATGGTGTTGCACCAACACACACCTGACTTGCATGCCCCCCTGGGCAGCAATGCCAGTGTTATGCTGTGAATCTGCCTGTGCCCCTGTGAACAATACTGTGCCACTGGCGCCCTTCGCAGGCAGCACTGTGTGACAGCCCTGCAGCACTGCACACCTTTGACCAGGGACCCTGGCCACAGTACAGTGCCCATGCTGCAGTCCCACTGCACAGAGGTGGCCAATGCCGTGCACAGTGGCCCCATGAGCAGCATGCCCCCACACACCTACATATGACACCCAAAGACTCACAGTGCTGTGATGGGCTGCCACCCATCTGGAATCCACCTCCTGGTATGCCCTCTATGGCAGTATGGGTGATGGTCACCATCACCATCTCCTCACCCACCATTGGTACTAGGGCGGTGTCCAGTCCTCTGCCCATCCTGCTGTGAGATGCCCTGATGGTGGCCATCTTCTCCTTGACATGCCTACAGTCTGTCCCCCATCTTCTTCTTGCACTTCTGTGTAATTCTGTTGTGTCTACCATGGGCATTCACGTAGGTTGCCACCTCATCCCACCCGGTGGCACAGTCCTGCGGGGTACTAGTGGCCCTACTCAGCAGTGGCTCCCTGTCAAGGTTGGCCTCAAACAGGGCCTGCTGTTGGGCCTGCGCTTCCATGCAGGCCCTTACTCTTCAGCTCCCTCCATCTCTGACATGTTGCTACCTGTGGACAGTTTATCACTGGCCTGATTAGCAGCTTGGCATCCCAGCCTGGAACAGTGCAGCACTGACAACATGCACTGCTCTATCTCACAGCATGATGCTCCTTACCTCAATGGCTGCAATACCTGTCAGTGTTCTGTGCTGTTTGTTGCACTTTTATGGCTCAATCCATGCAAATGAACAGCAGCAGTAATGTGATGCAAATGTGCCTGACTGCACTTGGCATTGACTCATGAGGCTATTTGCATATGCTGGCCAAATATTGCAGAATTGTGCATTGTGCACTACGACTGCGCTGGAGCAATTGACCGGCACATTCCCAGCACATGCACAGTGCATGGCTGTGCAGTGCCCATGTGCCCCATGTGTGGCAACTCATCCTGTGGCCTATCGTGCAGCTGTGTGCACTGCATGATGTCCCCCTATTGCGCAAATGGCCCAATGCGCATGTCGTGCTTACAGACAGTATGCACTGCCTAGCCCCATTGCACATCCATGTCAGATGCGCCACGACACCCACCATGCATTGCCTGACAATGTGCAATTGGTGCACGCACAATGCTGTGCAGGGTCATGCAGGGTGCAGATGTGGGTCATGGCTGTGACTCTGTACTCCCACCTTAATGCGCTTCATTGCACATGTGTGGTAATGCATGATAGGCCTCTGCTGTGCGTGTCTATCATACATCCCCATGCTGCGCAACTGTAGTCCATAGCTGCCTATTGTGCATCCTACGTGTGCATTTCCATGTGCATGCATTGCATGCCACACTAGTCCCAGTGGCACACTATCCATCATAGGCCAAGAATGCCACATGCAGGGTCTCATTTGCAACGTGCACTAAACTGGAGCGAGGTGGAGATGTGCAGTCTGGTGGTCCTGGTGGAACCAGTGGCAGCCCAGCTGTTTGGGGATGAAGACCTTCAGGTGCCATGGTCACAGGTGTGGGACAGGGTGGCGTTAGGGATGGAGTGGTGTACTGGGGTGCCAAGCACTGGAGAACAGAGCTGACACTGTTATGGGGACCTCCACAGCTGGGATCCAGTGTACCTATGATGCAGAACAGGGTACGACGGGGGTCCATGCCACAGTCAGGTAGGTGTCCCCTTGCACTGTGCATGCTCCCATTGTCCAATAACTGTACTGACATGTGGGTGCTATGTGTCCTGCAGTGTTGCACTTCGCACATGTGCAGTGCACGGTGCTCTGGTCCAGATGCCATACCCCACACATGGGTAGGTGTCCCTGCCTGTGCTGTGTCAACAGTGTGCACTGTGTTAGTGCTGGGGGAGCTGGTGCATGGCATGGCACTCATAGATGTTTCTGTATCTCTGTTCCATCCACAGGGCTGGAGGATAGCAGGAGGGCCAGGGTGGCCATGGATCAGGCCAGGCAGCACCCTGCAGGGTGGTGCTGCTGCTGCTGCACTGGCGACTGAACAGGCAGGTGAGTGTGTGTGGCATGGTGTACGAGGTATGGGTGGGACTGGGATGGGTGGCATGGGCCAGCCAAAGGCACTGATGACATGCGTGATCACTGCTTGGGGAAATTCCTGCCTCCACCACCTGTGCCATGTTGCACAGTGTCTGGCAGCTCTGTGCACGTGGCCTCAGTGTGGTGGCTCCCACCGTCATTGCCCCTGGTGGGGTGGGGTGGGTGTGTGTGCATGTCTCCCATGGTGTATGACTGCTGCTGTGGGTATACCATCCTGCCGGGGGGGCCTTGCACCAGCACTGTGGGGTACACTGCAGAGGTGTGGGTACTTGTTACTCCTGGGAGGCCATGCAGTCTGGCCATAGAGAGCATCAGGGTCAGCTGTTGCTATCCACTGTGCATGTGCCATTGAGGTTCTGTCCACTGATGGGCTCATCAGCTGTCCAGTGTGCACACATAGGGGGGGCTTGGGCTCCTTGTCGCCAGACACTGATTGCCCATTCTGTGTCCCTTCTCCAAGGTCAGGCTGGGCCACGGGCCCAAAGACTGCAGCCAGGGCTCATCAGTGGGGGCATGTTACATCTCCACCACCTTGTGCAGAAGGGAATTGGGCAGACAAGTGTTATCATCTACATCATATGGCACCATCTTGAGGCCACACAGGAGCTGGTGCAGGAGGTGCACCGGCTGAGGACCCTGCTGCGGCATCAGTGCCACTTGATCTGTCCCCCATCCCTGCTGATCCTTGGACTTCCCCTGCCCACCTCCACTTTGGCTGTTCCCCATTACCCACCAGTGTGTTTCCTCCTGGACCCATTCCCCTTGTGTCCTGCATTGCCACTCCCTGCATTTACCCCTACCTGATTGTTGTTGCGTGCCCTGTTGGCACCTCTCTTTTGTTATTTTATGACTTCAGTAAAGCTGTTATATTTTTTTACATCTGTGTCTGTGTCTCCTCTGCAAGCGGGCTGCTGCATTTTGCTGATGTTGTTGTGTTCTGCTCTTGGGAGTGTCCCCTTCAGTCCCAGTACTGTGCCCTTTGGGTTGTGCTGCTGTGTGCAGAGGGTTTGTATGCAGTGTCCTGCTGTCTCGCATGCCCATGGGATTTGGGTCTACACCTGCCCAGTGCACAGTCCACTGCCTTCTGTTCCTGTCAGTCCATGCTGCCCTGCCATCCCCATGCCATGCTGCCCTTGCCAGTGCTGGTGTGCTGTGCAGTGCTGGGCCCTGTGTCCCTGCCTGTTGCCATGCCATTTGCCCTTGTTCCCCTGTGCGTGTTTGTCTCATTTCCATCAGTCCACTATGCATGCCTGGTGCATTCGCACCACGGTTGTGGCACTGTTCCATAAGGTGCTGCCTGTCAGGGTTGAGGTGGTGGTGCACTGCCGTGGGCCTGCCAGCGGACATCCCTTCAGAGTGGTTAGGTTAGTGTGCTTTGCAACATGGGTGGGTGTTATGCGACCTGGCATACTCTGTTGTCCCATGGCCATATGCCTCTGCTGTGCATCTTTGCCTCTGTCCCCTTGTGGTTTGAGTCTGCCACTGCTGGCTTCGCACTCTGCTCTTGTGCTGCCACGCCTGTGTTCCTCTTTGCCTGTTGTGCTCACTCAGCCCACTGGCTGCTGCATACTTGCATGCTCCTAAGCAATCTTAGTTGCTCCGGTGCATGTCTGGTTGTGCAGTGGTGCATCTGTGCTATATTCAGTGTGATTTGCGCTTGCGCATATCAGTTGCGCATCTATTGAATATGGCATCTGTTTCCTATGGCACAACCGCATTGTGCTGCACATTCCACTGCGCACATTCTGGGTCCAGTTTTGAATATCTGGGCTATGACCTTCTGACAGTCATTCTGTGTCAGATTACCAATGGATAGTACAGACATCATAGAAAGCTATTGGAAGTAGAATGGGTTAAACACTTCCTGGAGCTTTCTGCATTACAAATAAGCACTACTATTTCCCTAAGCCCCTATGAACAACCTCATTAAGCCATTTGACACCACCATCCTAAGAGCAGTCATTCTGCAACTTTACAGGACATTCCATAGCAGGAATACCAGCATTGCCTGTTTCCAAATAATACACCAACTTCATTTTCTCAGGCAGACAGTTCTGAGCTACTGTTTATATTCTACCGAATGTTCTTAACCTGCAATTTGTGACTATAGGTGTTTACAACTGAATGATAGTAACCACATTTGCTTCACTTGCAAATAGGTAGGCATATGTGTGTGTGTGTCTTATTTTTGTTTGACTTGGGTTACACATAGAATCTGATCAGTTTATAACATGTTATATTGTGATTAAATTAACTGATAAATGGGGACTTTGGTTTCTTTTACAAATTCATTTTATCTGATCATGGATATACTAAAACAAAAATTTCTCAACAAAATGTTTAAAAATAAGGGTTCCCATTCACAAAGCCTATGGCATGGTGCAAGTGACCTGCGCCAAAAAGAATAGTGCAAGGTGCACCTTGCACTGAAAGACACACCAGGAGTGATTCTCAAAGGCAGCCTGCGTCAGACACAGGCCGTCTGCCTTAAACAGGGCTTGCACCTCCCTATGCACCCAGAAATGGGCTGCGACAAGGCACTATGGGCCCTGGGCAGATGCAAGTTGCCAAAGCCCAGAAATGTCATTCACAAACATCCCCATAGGGAGAAATTCGTACTACCCATAGACTAGCCAGGGCTGGTCTAAGGGTACTTAGAGCAATATACCCTGTAGGGATATAGCCTGTTGGGGCAATGTGCCATGTTCCCCCAGTATACACACACAGCTCCGATATGCCCCTTATGTTGTTTAATAATATAGATATCTCTGGTGGTATAGTTGACCCACCCCCGCCCTATATGCCCGTTATATTCTGCAATTATATACTTATCACTGGTGGTCTAGGGGGTCCCTCCTCCCACCCCAATATGGCCGGTACTGTGTATTTTGAAATTACTGTAGCCTGGTGATCTAGTGATCCCACTCACCCACCCTGGTATTTAGTGCCCCCGCCCCCCCAAACCGTACCTCGAGTTGGCACCGGCACACCCCTCCTCACACCATCTCAGCTGGTGCTGACTGAACTGTCACTGAGCAATATATTACAATACAGTACTGTACTGTAGCACATAGCTCCATGACAGGTCAGTCAGCGCTGGATGAGGTGGTATGAGGAGGTGTGTGCCGGTGCCAAATCAAGGTATGGATTGGGGGGGAGCGGGGTAGGGGCACTACATACCAGGGTGGGTAAGTTGGGCCACTAGACCACCAGGGTAGAGTAATTTCTCAATGCACAATACTGGCCATATCTGGGAGGGGGGAGGGACCTCTAGACCATCAAGGATAATTATATGAATACACCATATAATGGGCATAATCGGGGCAAGGGGACTGACCGCTAGGTCACTAGGGATGGGGCCAAGGATGCCTGCCATGTCCGTATGAGGTTGCGGCAAACCCCTACCATGCACCGGGAGTTTGACACATAAGAGAGGGTTGCCACAACAGTGGGGGTTTATGCACCATGACCCTACCTGTACCTGAATCCAGTGCAGGGTCTCTGGCATACTGGGCTTCAGTGCAACATAGAAACATAGAATTTGTTGGCAGATAAGGACCACTTGGCCCACCTAGTCTGCCCATTTTCCTACCTAACAGATAAGCTGCAGATCCTAGTTAACCAATTGCTTACTTCCTCCTACCCCCCACTAAGACTGCCTTATGTCTGTCCCATGCATTCTTGAATTCTCCCACTGTTCTTGACTCCACGACCTCCTCATGGAGGCTGTTCTATGCATCCACAACCCTCTCCATGAAAAAATACTTCCTCACATTACCTCTGAGCCGTCCCCCCTCTATCTTCAAATTGTGTCCCCTTGTTCTTGCACATCTCTTTTTCTGAAAGATGCTACCCTCTTGGACTTTGTTGATTCCCTTGAGGTACTTGAAAGTTTCTATCATGTCCCCTCTCTCCCTTCTTTCCTCAAGGGTATACATATTAAGCTCCTTTAGTCTTTCTTGGTATGTCTTCGTGCCAGACCCTGACCGTTTTAGTGCCCTCCTCTGGACAGCCTCCACTCCGTCTCTGTGTCTTTGCGGAGATGGGGTCTCCAGAACTGCACACAGTACTCAGATGGGGTCTCACCAACTGTCTGTACAGAGGGATAACAATTTCCTGTTTTCTACTATTGATGCCTCTTCCTATGCATCCCAGTATCCCCCAGCCTTCCTTACTGCCTTCTCACATTGCTTTCCCACCTTTAGGTCATCTGATATAATTACCCCAGGTCCCTTTCCATTTTACTGTTGTCAGTACCTCACCCCCATTGTGTACTCTTCCCCTGGGTTTTTGTTTCCCATATGCATTACCTTGCACTTCGTTGCATTGAATCTGAGCTGCCATACATGTGACCATTCCTCCAACCTTGCCAAGTCCCTTCTCATCCTTTCCACTTCATCTTGTGTATCAACCCTGTTGCAGATCTTTGTGTAAAACCTAAGAGTAAGCATTGGGGAGATGAGGATCAAATTTGCTTTGTTACAAGATACTGTAATCAGGCTGGAGCAGTGGGTAACATTATTAAGAAACATTGGTCACTTTTGAATCTTGAGCCAAAATTACAAGGGGTGGCCACCAAACTGCCACGTATAGTGTATCGTCATGGCAGGACTATTGGTGACATTGTCACAAAAAGTTATCAACCTGTTCAGAAGATACAGAGGGATGTAAAGACATGGTTACCATGTATACCGAATGGTAACTTTGCATGTGGTAATTGTAAATATTGCACTACCATGTTAAAAAGCACTACATTTATATCAGTTAATACTACTAAAATATATACAATGTGTTCTTTTTTAAGTTGTACTTCTGAGAATTTGATATAACTGGCAACATGTACATGTGGTGCATTTTACATTGGTAAAACTACACGTCAATTTAAAGTCAGAGTCGGAGAACATATGCGCAGCATTAGCAAAATGATGACAGAAGTGCATTGGCAACACACTGTCACAAATATAAGTTGGATAAAATCAAGCATGAATTTAAATTTTGTGGAATAGAACTGGTGAAGTTAGGCCGGGGGGGCAACATTAATGATTTATTATTGAATAGAGAGGCATACTGGATTTACAGTCTTGGAGGTTTACAAATGCCAGGACTGAATGAGAAATTTGATGTCATGCCCCTCATCAATATGAGAAAGAAGAAGTGATTTATTTAGGTTGTAATAACATGGTCTGATATTTATGTGATGTAGTAATTTGTGCTACTAGATGAATTATTTAATTTAATATGTATTTTTTTCCTTTCCCCTAGATGGCATTGTTTATGTACATACACTGCCAAAGAATAACTTTAAGCAACAATAGTACAACACATTGGACATCGATTAGTAAGTTTAGTGATTCACCTGGTCATAATGACTAATGATACGGTTAAGGTTAAGTAGACCAGGTTTTTAATTGCTTATTTGTGATTGATTTAAAAATCAATAACAGTACGTTATAGTTTAAATGCTTTTTGTAACATGTATTAGTATTCTTTCCTTTTGTATATGATGTATAGATATAATTTTTTGTATTCACTGAGAGGTTGAGTGGTTGTTGGTATTATGATTTAGCACCCCTTTCTGGGGGTGCTATTGCTTTAATTGTTCAGTTTTTAAAGGTATGCAGTGTTGGAAGACCATCCTCCTGATGACGCACAGAGTGCAAAACTAGTTGAGGTTCTCTTCCCTGTACTGCTGGGCGGCTGTGTGAATTATATGCACTTAATAAATTTGATGAAAAGAGTATACCTGAGGTGCCTTTTCTGTTTCATCCTATCATGTTTTTCTACCTGGCACACAGCTTCATTGAGCATCTTAGACAACATTGTATTTTAGGAAGTTTGTATCCTCTGAACAAAGTGTGGCATATGCAAGAATGCCTGCATTACAGAGTTTGCATAACAGTTGATCCCAACACTGTTGTCAAACTTTGGCACAATGTTCAAACCGTGCACTCTCTTAACTGGCGACAACTTAGTTACATCACTTCCAGTCTGCAGCTTATCACTTGTAACAACAGTACACTCATCTCTGTCAGCCTGTTTCCTCTTTTCTGCACCTTGTGGGTGCACAGATATTTGATGTCTCTCAGTGTATGTTGGCACAGGAATCAGAGGAAGTTGAGGATGATACATAGTCCACAAACGGTTGTACTCAATTATGCATCTCTCATCAGCATGCGCCTTTTCTGTTGCGATGTTTATGATGTACAATCCAGCAAGACTCCTAACATGTGACAGTGCAACACAGCTTATCCCATCCTTAAAGAAATCATGACCTACATCAATCATTGCTGCATCCAGACTCAACCCTTGACTCTTGTGCATAGACACATATGCAACACAAAGAGGAAACTTTCCTTGTCACATACAGTAAATGTCTTTCATCAACTTGAAACTTCACACTACATCTGTGAATGGGCTGTGCAACTCCTACGTTGTCAAATTTGACAACAGCTTCCACAAATGTTTTCTAGACATTGTACTGAAAGTTAACAATGTGTATCATGGCACCATTTACTAGACTATTTTCAAATGTCACACATGCATTTTGGCAGATACTCAAGACAGCTTCCAGGCCAGCTGTGTGTGACACATTGGACATAAGTTCACTGAGATGTTTAGTAACTTTTCAACCATCTTCTAACTTAAGCAAATGCCATCAATGGAGTCCACACAATGCAGAGTGGCAACTTCATGCCCTTCTCTCTGCAACATGATAGCACTGAACTCAGCACATTACTTAAGACATGGCATTAAACAGTCAATAAGTGTAGTACTGCAATAGATGTTGCAGAATCCATCACGTGCAGTGGACATGGAATCTTCAGGTGTATTAATGATGTGACTGTTCAACAGAGAATCAACTGATGGTATCAAACTACCAATTCAAACCTCATCAAGTAAGACCTTATAGACAGCATCACCACTCTGTCTCATGTTTTCAAACAATTCGGCAAATGTGAACTCCTATAAACTGATACCACCAATGCATCCAATTGTCTTTTTTGCTTGTTGAACAGATAAAATAGAGAACACATGTTCACCATTCACAGAGGCAAGCTGTAGCAGATCTCCAAAGACCACAACATTCTTACCTTCAAAAGGAATGTCATAATCTGCAGCCAAAAGTTCCTGTAGGAAAAGGTGAATGCAAGCATCACATTTGACACCATACTAATCTCACCAATAATGAGAAGGTGCATTTTCTGTAACATGCATCTCAGACTTACTGCCTTATCACATAGAAATTTCTTGTACTCTCCAGTGCTACCATGCTCCATTGGCAACATAAACAACTGGTGCAGAGTTACACCACCAATACTGTATGCAGCGAGTCTAGTTGGAGCATTTACTGCAACAGAGATAGTGTCATCGGTATGCTTTCTAATATCTGCTGTTATGGCTTCAGTCAGGAAACTCTTCCCAGTACCAGCCAAGCCAGTGGCAAACATTAAAACTGGTTGATAGAACAACAATATTGCTTTTGTTCATGGAGAATGCCATGCTTCTTAGCATCAGTCACTCCACAATAACCGACTTTTTGCTGAGAGTTCAGCTGCCCTTGCATCTGTGCTGAATCAACACAAGAGTGAAGGCCATGCTACTTTGCACTTTGAAACTCAGACATCAGCACATCAGGATCATTCAAGAGAAGTGGAGCTCCTAGAGCTCCTTCTCCCTCAGGGTCAACATTTTCCCGAGAACTCTCTGGAGTATCATTTTCTAGCTGCTCTTAAACCTTCTCCATCTGTTCTTTCTCCAGCTCCAGGCAGTGAATATAAGCATCACATGTATCAGTTTTGAATGTCTCATAGTTCACATTGAACTGTTCCTCATAAGTACTGCACTCACCTTTAAGAGAGATTTCATCCCTCCATGGCTTAAAAAGGAAAAGTAGAGCAAAGTAGTAATGCTTCCTTTTGTCATCATAAGTCAAATTAAGCTTGCAGTAGTCAATTAGCCATGGTTTCTGTCTCTTCACAAGGCTACCTTCCAAGCCCTGCACCTGAAAGATATGTCTCTCAGGATTAGTACAAAGCCCAGAAACATAATTGTACCATTTGGCAACTTCATACAAGCACATCTCTTTCATGGCAGTGTGTGGCTGAGCATAGTATGTGTCAGTTAGGTTATCCTTCACAATGTTGGTTGAAGAAGGCCTAGTAGATGCCAACTCTTCAGTCTGTTTAACTGACCATAACACACACTTCCAATTACGCTTGTAGTTAACACTGAGGAACCACATTGGGTCTGAGTCCCCATAGAGGCAAGTTCCAATAAGCCTGTCACTTACCTCATATGCACAACACTCTACGCGACAATGTTTTCAAACCCAAGGACCACAAATGTGATGTCATAGATCTGTTTGTGTTTGACAGTTCCTCCTAAAGTGCCTGCAAGCAAGTTTGCTCATGTTTGGTGATGTATGATGTGACATACCACATGAGAACCATTGAATTACTCATTAAAGTTACTGATGATTGGTCTACCTCCCTTGATGACAAAAATCACACGTGTGCTCTCTTTTTAGGCTTAAGCAAAGCCTTCGCTACCGTTGATCATTGGCTGTTGCTTGACGAGCTAAGTAACCTGGGTCTAGATGATACCTCACTTAATTGGGTCTCAAGTTACCTCACTGGCAGGCAGCAACAGGTAAAAGCCAATGGTGTCCTCTCCCCATTAAAACCACTCTTAAGAGGTGTCCCCAGAGTCTATTTTGGGACCTTTGCTGTTCGCAGTCTACATCAACAACGCTGATGCCAACATCAGCACAGTAAGTGTTCATTTGTTTGCAGATGACACTGTGTTATATGTGGCCAGGTCTTCCCTACAGCTTGCTTGCCATGAGCTGCAATGTGAATTGGATGTTCTGCAACAGAATCTGGTACACTTAAAACTACTCCTAAATGCAAAGAAAACAAAAACTATGTTTTTTGCCCCTAGCAACAAAGTAATTCTTACCACCCCTCCTACAGCTAAAATTAACATCAAGTCTATCCTGGGTGAGATCATCAAACGTGTCATAAAATTTAAATACTTAGGCTTTTGGTTGGATAGTAAGTTATGCTTTGTCACTCACATTGAGGAAATCTCCAAAAAGCTTAGCCAAAGGCTAGGGCTTTTCTACTGAGTAAAGCACCTACTCACCCATGACGCCAAGCTACGCTTAGTCAACACAACATTTCTCCCACTAATTGACTATGCAGATTTTATCTATTGTCATAGCCATGAATCAGCACTAAACACCCTGGTCACACTTTACCACAGGGCACTAAGATTAGTCACCAGCAACCCTTTTATCACTCGCCATTGCCCCCTCTACTGAAAGATTGGCTGGACTTCCTTTAGTACCAGGATGTGGCAAAATGCATCTCTGTGGGTTTACAGATCCCTAACTGTAATCTTCCTCCCCCTACATCTGCTCCATTTGTATGTTTGCTTGCATACATGGGCAAGAAACATATTGCAGCAACTTGCTTCAGTAGCGAGTTGTGATGGCATGGCAGTGTTATTGCCAATGTCAGCAGCCCATTTTGGGGCTGGTCTGTGTGGCACCAATAGAAAATCCATCTGTCCATGACAGCAGTACTGTAGTTTGCCACAACCTTGAAAGAAACTAGCCGCTGTAATCAGGGGCCCCATCATTAAACAATCAGCTGTGTTTGTGGAGCAGTCCCTGACTGCTGCAGCCAATTACAGCTGCATTGTCTGGTGTCCCATTTCAGAGAAACATGGCAGTGGCTTCTCTGTCAGCCTCTCACAGTCCCCATGAAGCCAACAGACAGCTGCCGCCTCTCCCAGTCCATGTTAAAGTCGGAGGGGGTGCCCAATCCCCCTGTCAGCATGCTCCCTCCCCAGTTCATTTGGCGACAGGGTAGCTCAATCCCCGTTGGCATGATGCACCCCCCCAATTGTTGTGTGCCAAGAGGGTGCCCAATCTCCCTCAATTCATGCACACTCCCCCAAGCACACTGTATGGTCAACGGAGGTGCCCGATCCCCATCAGCTCCAGTCCCCCCAAGAAACACCCAGGTAGCATGCTGGGAGCCCATCCCAGCACGCTCATGCACTCCCCCAGCACACTATATGGCCAACAGGGGTGCCCAATCCCCGTCAGCTCCACTCCCTCCCAACAAACATCCAGGTAGCAGGCTGGGAGCCAACCCCAGTGAGCCAAAAGCATCCCATGGCATCTTTTTTTTTAATTCCTGTTAAAAGAAAACGGTCTCTCCTTGAGTTCCTTGCCCCTTCCCCCAACCTGCACACACCCCCTGCACACACCAACTCCTCACACATCCCTCACCCCCATACTTACCTCCAGAACCCAGCGTGACGATCTTTGGTGGACCGGGAACACATCTGCACTCTTCAAAGCCGACCGAGAACTGAAGAAATGCCAGTAAGCTGTATAATGGCATAATGTTTTTTTTTCAACTTATGTGGATATCTCAGCCATTTTTTTGACTTTTGGCACCAAATTTTCAACATGGGGTTCTTTGGACCCCTCCTCATGAGTTCAGTCCCTGTCATGACGTTATTCAGTCCTGAAAGGTGATTTCACTGTCACTGTGCAGAGTCACCTTTTGGGACTGATTAATGAAATGACAGTGCCACGGTTCATGAGAAGGGCTCCCCAAAAGCCTATGTTTCAAATTTGGTGAAAACATTCCAAAAAATGACTGAGTTACGAGCGTGCATTGCACGGTTTCCATGCACACTCGTAACTTCACAAATCTGTAATATTTTCACTCCAGATTTTCATTGTTGGCATTTTTTCACACCTCCTTATGAACAGTACAGCTGTCATTTTTCACATCCTGGCCAAACAAGTGCCACACTTCTGGCTTAGAATAGCTACACGCTTATGGGAATCAAAGTTAAGGGAAGCAGACCAAGAAAATCAGCAGTGACACCGTTCATGAGCAGAGGTCCTAAAATGCCTATGTTGAAAATTTGGTGACAAAAGTCCATAAAATGACTGTGTTATGAGCATGCATTGCATAGTTTCCATGCACACTTGTAACTTTACAAATCTGTAATATTCCCACTCAAAATTTTCAACATTGCCCATTTTGCACACCTCCTTATGAACAGTACAGCTGTCATTTTTTGCATCCTGTCCAAAAAGTGTTTTTGCACCTATGGCACAGAATGGTGCAGTTGCTGTGTGAATTCAAGCTTGGAAACAGATTAATGAAATCTCAGTGCCACTGTTCATGAGGGGAGGTCCCAAAAAGCCTATGTTGAAAATTTTGAACAAAAATACCAACAAACACCTGGGGCATTAGGGTTTCCAGCTGTTAATGACCCACTCTGTACAGACTTACAGACACTGAGGGTGTGGCTTGGGGTTATCGGCCATAATGCTCACACCATTCCACCCCCACCTTGCAGCCACTGACCGGCATGGAGGACCTGCCTGTTCCTTTTGGAAGCTGAGAAATTGGCTGTACTGCAGAGAACAAACTAGAACGCATTTGAGGAACTGGTAACTTGGTAAAACATAATATTGTAGGGGACTAGGAAGGTAAGCTACACTTTCTACAGAAAGTTTCATTACTTTCTTATTGGCATTAAGAATTGCAGGATTCCATTAAAGTGTAGTAATTTTACAACCAGAGGGGTGGTAATACAACTGAAGTTGCTTGATTTCTGTGCTAGACACATAGGATTTGGAAGGATATTTGTGCAATATTTTGGAAGTGTCCTGCTGGCTGAACAGTGAGTTTGTTTTTATCCCTGGACTCAGTAGAGTGGTTTGTGTAGGAGCAGTGGTCTAGTACATTGTGGTGTTGGTTGACATACTATAAAGGGCAGTAGTCACCATGGTGGTGGAGCAGTGGTGTAATTGATTGTTTCTAACAGTCACCAGTGGTTGTGGCATTTCCTTTATAGCCAAGGTTCTGACATCACTTCCTCAACAGGTCTTGGAGCAGAACTGTCATATTCTTAATTACCCAGCACAGTGCATAAAGCGTAAGTATACACACACACACACACACAAAAAAAAAAAATTTTTTTGCATATTATAAGGAAGAGGAACATGTGGGGAGTGGTGCAATGCACTGGCTGTGGGGCAACAATTTCAGGAAACATTCTGGAACCTGCGTTGCTGCCCTATTTGCAGGCAACTATGTCAGCTCTGAGGGAGGTTGCCCACCTCCAGGCTGAACTGGCAAGGACTAAGGAGGACTCCCCACCCAAAGACCACCAGTTCCACAACCACTGCCTCAGAGGTTGCCATGTGTGAAAAGCAGATGGACCACAGTAGGTTCTGGGAGGCGAGGTGGTGGAACAGAGGCGTAGCCCGAGTTGCACCTCTACACAAATCATATATGGGTCTGGCAAATCAAGTTCCTTTATGATGACACCCTCATTGGAGACCAAGAAGAATGCTGGGGACATCCACAAGGGAGACCCACAAAAGAGTGGCAAGGGACAACACAAGGGAAAGAAACAGCTTCTTATAGGGGACTCAATTGTTAGGGGTGTAGACCTGGGGAAGGGAGAGGAGAGGGAAGTAAGGTGCCTGCCTGGTGCCATGGCTTGGAGGGACAGGAAGCGAATCCTCAGGATTGCAGAAGCAGCATCACAGAGAGAAAACTAGATATCTAGTCCACCTCGGGACAAATGACCTAGCTAGGCATGAGATCAGTGCAGTACAGGATGAATTTGTGGAGTTGGGGAGGGGCCTCAGACAGGTAGCAAGCACGGTAACCTTCTCAGAGGTGCTGCCAGTCCATGGCAGATGTGAGGCTAGGGTACTGCACACCATGCGGTTTAATGAATGGTTGCAAAACTGGTGCAGAGCACAGGGTTTTGGCTTCATTGGGGACTGGGGATCCACCTGGAGAGATGAAGGTCTATACTGGCATGATGGTCTGCATCTGTCCAGGAAGGGAAACACACTTCTAGGTGACAGGTTTAAAGGCTTCCTTGGCAAGCTTTTAAACTAGCCAAGGGGGGAGTTGCTGAAAGGAAACAGGAAAGTTCAAGCCTCCACCATAAGCATGGCAGGTAGTAGGGTAAACACTGGGGTGCCAGAGCTTGACAGAGGGCAGGACAGGAGTAAATGAAAAATGGACAAGGGCAAAAGAGCAGGGATGGGGTAAAAAGGATAAAGCCAACATTAAATGGAGGGCAATAGGTACCAATGCCCGTAGTCTTGAAACAAAGCTTCCAGAGCTAGTAGCCTGATGGAGTGGAACACTTGGATATTGTGGCAGTCACAGAAACATGGTACCACGGAGAACCATGACTGGGTTGTCAACATACCAAGGTACACAATCTACAGAAGGGACAGGGAGGGTAAAAGAGGAGGTGGAGTAGCTCTCTACATAAGGGAAGGGATCAAAGTAACAGAACTAAAAGGTAAAGGGGGAGGACAAGAGGAACTCTGGGTCACATTGGAGACAGGGAATGGCATCACAATCCGCACAGGGGTTGTATACAGAGGAGGAAATGGACAAGAAAATGATAGAGGGCATTCTCAAAATGGCTGAAAAAGGGGAGATACTGTTGATGGGGGACCTGAATATGCCAGATGTTAACTGGGCAACATGGACTGCAGCCACATCCAAGAGCAGGGTCATTCTCGATGCCCTACAGGGAGCATGCCTTAGACAGCTAGTGGTGGAACCCACTCAGAAGGGAGCAATATTAGACCTGGTACTCTCAAATGGAGAGAGGATCACAAACTTAGAAGTCAGTAGACACCTGGGAACAAGAGACCACTGCTTCACAATAAACACAACCATGGAGACAAGCCATACAAATACAAGGATACTGGACTTTAGAAGGGCTGACTTTGGCAAAATGGGTGAATACCTGAGGAATGCATTAGCAAATGGCCAGAAAGGAGGGGTGGAAGAACAATGGAGAAAAATCAAAACTGCCATCATGGAGGCAACAAGCCTTTGTGTGAAACAAATAAAGAAAACAAAGCCGAATAAAAAACCACTATGGCTCTCAAAAGAAGTGTCAGGGAAGGTTAAGGAGAAAAAGGCTGCATTCAAAAAGTATAAGGAATCACAGACAGAGCACGACAGGGATCTGTATCAATTAAAGCAGAAAGAAGTGGGGAAGGCAGTCAGAAAAGCAAAGGCCCAAACCGAGGAAAGGATAGCCAACTCAGTTAAGAAGGATAAAACCTTTTATAGGTACATTAGGAACATAGAAAGGTTAAGGGAGGGATAGGGAAGATTAATAAAGGAGAGGGAGGTGGGCAGAGGGAGACAGTGAAAAGGCAGAGATAATGAATGAATGAATACTTTTGCTCAGTATTCACAAAAGAAGAAGAGGAGGAGTTACCTAAACCAAACAGTAGAAGCACTCTGGATAGTGGGGTTGATACCAGTCCATTTAAAGAAGAAAGAGTACTGAAAGAACTTCTAAAACTCAAGGTGGACAAAGCAATGGGGCCTGACGGGATTCACCCTAGAATCCTAGAAGAGCTAAGGGAGAACCTAGTGACACCACTAACCACACTTTTTAACAAATCATGGGAAGATGGGGTGGTACCTGAGGACTGGAGGAGGGCAGATGTGATTCCCCTTCACAAAAGTGGGAGCAAGGCAGAAGCAGGAAACTACAGACCTGTTAGTTTGACCTCAGTGGTGGGGAAAATGATGGAATCACTTCTGAAAGAAAGAATTGTTGAGTACCTAGAGGTCAGTGGGGCACTGGACCCAAAGCAGCATGGATTTACAGCAGGAAGGTCATGTCAGACAAATCTAATCGATTTCTTTGACTGGGTGACCAAAGTAATAGACCAGGGAGGGGCTGTGGATATGGCCTACCTAGACTTTAGTAAGGCATTTGACACAGTCTTGCACAAAGATTAATAATCAAGTTAGCCAGCCTGGGGTGGGTCCCAGGGTGGTAGCCTGGTAGAAAACTGGCTGCACAACAGGACACAGAAGGTAATACTGAATGGAACACATTCTGGAAGAAAGGGGTTACTAGTGGAGTACCTCAGGGCTCAGTACTGGGTCCAGTCCTCCTTAACGCCTTTATAGGTGACATTGCAGAGGTATGGAAGGAAGGTATGCCTCTTTATGGATGACACAAAATCTGTAACAGAGTTGATACACAAGGGGGTAGAAAGGATAAGAAGGGACTTGGCAAGGTTGGAGGAATGGTCAGACATATGGCAACTTAGATTCAATGCAAAGAAGTGCAAAAGTAATGCACCTAGGAAATAAAAATCCAGGAGAAGAGTACACAATAGCAGGGGAGGTACTAACTACAACAATAATGGAAAGGGATCTGGGTGTAGTCATATCAGATGACCTAAAGCTGGGTATGCAATGTGAGAAGTCAGTAGGGAAAGCCAGGGGGATACTGGGATGCATAGGGAGGGGCATCACAAGTAGAAAAAGGGAAGTGGTTATCCCTCTATACAGACAGTTGGTGAGACCCCATCTGGAGTACTGTGTGCAGTTTTGGAGACCTCATCTACGCAAGGACATAGACAGGATGGAAGCAGTCCAGAGGAGCGCAACTAAAATGGTGCAGGGTCTACACCAGAAACCACATGAAGAGAGATTGAGAGAGCTTAATATGTATACCCTTGATGAAAGGAGGGACAGGGGGGAAATGATAGAAACTTTTAAGTACCTCAAGGGAATCAACAAAGTCCAGGAGGGTAGCATCTTTCAGAAAAAGAGATGTGTAAGAACAAGGGGGCACAATTTAAAGTTAGAGGGGGGACGGCTCAGGGGTAATGTGAGGAAATTCTCTTTCATGGAGAGAGTGGTGGACACATGGAACCGCCTTCCTGGAGAGGTTGTGGGGTCTAAAACAGTGGAGGAATTCAAACATGCATGGGACAGACATAAGGCAATTATAGTGGGGGGTTGCAGGAAATAGGCTGTTGGTTAACTAGAATCTGCAGCTTATCCAGTAGGTAGGGAAATGGGCAGACTGGGTGGGCCAAGTGGTCCTTATCTGCTGTCAAAGTCTATGTTTCTATGTTGAGGTGTGCCTTGGGGTCTTTGGCCCTAACGTTCACACCATTCTCCTATACTGTGCCCATCTCACCTTATTTCCTCTTGGAATGCAGTGAGCATAAGAGCCAGAGACCCCAAGGCACACCATGACACCTGTCACTGTCTGCAGGGTAGGATGAGGTGGAATGGCGTGAGCGTTATGGCCAACCCAAAGGCACACCCCAATGCCTGTCAGTCTCTGCAGGGTATTTTTTTCTTATTTTATTTTAAACATTTGTTTACCAGGTAAGTACAATGATCCAAAGGCCCGTTTTCATGTTCGACCTGGGGACTAAATATATATACAGTCAAGATGTTTACAATAAACAATAACATCACTGAAACAACATTTAACAAACATAACATAACATATAATAAATATAAAAGAAATATTAATTAAAAACAACAGCAATACAGTTTATCAAGAAAATAATTTTTTAACCTGATTTTAAAAGTTTGATGACAAACATTTTCATATAAAGCAGTAGGAAGCTCATTCCAATTTTTAGCAGCAGAGTAAGTAAAAGAACTATCCTCCATTTTAGTCTTCATCTTAGGAACATTTAACTTAATTTGTTGATCAGAACAAAGTTCCCGAAAATTTATTTTAACATGAAGAAGTGAATATAGTGGAGAATCAATCCCTTGACAGAGAATTTTATGCGTTAGTAAACATAGGCTGTATAAAGAACCCATCCTGGGAGGAAGCCAGGGAGATAACCTATACAGCACACAATGATGAGTATAATAAGGCAGATTGAAGGCAAATCTACAAATACCATGGAAAACATTTGTAAGACGTGATAAATCTCTACTTAACATATTAGTAAGAAGAAATGCATTGTAATGCAATTGAGGTAATAAAACACCTTCAGCTATTGCACGTCTTGCTGGTAAAGTCAACAAAGATTTAAACCAGAATAATACCCCAAGTCTCTGATTTATCTGACGAGAAATATATTTTACATGATCAGAAAATTTCAAATGTTGATCTAAAAGGACGCCAAGATATTTGAACTGTTTAACCTGCTCCACCTCATTTCCTAATGGAACATAAATAGATAAATCCTGAGATCTTCTCAATCTAATTTGAGATCCAAAAAGCATACACTTTGTTTTTGTATTATTTAATGCTAAACAATTCCCCTTTAACCACCCACATAAAATAGCAAAGTCTTTATTTAAAGACTGATTTATTAGTTCAACAGAGGTTGAACTTTTATACAAAACAATATCATCCGCATAAATCAAACAATGCGCATTATTCAGTAAAGATGGAATAACATCTACAAATACCGTAAACAACAAGGGGCCCAAAACGGACCCCTGTGGCACCCCATGTAACAAAACTTTGCTAGTTGAAAAAGCTTCATTTAATCCTACCTTAAGTAGACGTCCAAACAAATAACTATAAAACCAATCAATGGCAGACTCTGACATACCATAACTTCGAAATGTCCCAATCAACAAAGAATGATCCACTAAATCAAAGGCCTTGGACAGGTCCATGAACACAGCACCAGTGAGCAAACCCTCATCCATAGCTACACTGGTGTGGTTCGTAAACCTGGCCAAGGCCGTCCCCGTTCCATGATACTTACGAAACCCATGCTGATCATGTGTCCTACAACTTTGCTTTGTTTTGTATTCTGATGGTATCCTGTAAATAGACAGTAAACTGTTCACTTACAAGTCTCTCAAAAATCTTGCCTAAAGGTGGCAAAAGTGAAATAGGATGATAATTCTCCATGTCAATTCTATCACCTGATTTATAAATAGGCTTGATTACTGTTTGTTTCCATGCATCAGGGAAACACCCAGTAAGCAAAGACAGATTATAAATATAAGTAAGTGGATAAGTAATATGTTCAAAAATCAGTTTTAAAAACCTAGTATCAAGTTCACATGCACTTGAACAAATAGGCGTATATTTCAAGAGATAGTAAACCCGAAAAGGTTCAATAAATGTGAAGGAAAAAGAACAAGATTTAGAAACATCATAAGATTTTTCATCGTTACATGGATCCTTAACAAAGGTCTGAGTATACCTAGACAGATCCAGAAATTTATCCAAGAAAGAATCACAAATAACCTTCCCATCAGAAATCATCTGACCATCCTTTTAAAAACCCCCAATAAATTCTTCCCTTGATGGATTAATTAAAGAATTTATAGAAGACAAAAACATTTTTGAATTATTTAAAGTAAAGGTTTGTAAGTTCTTGAAATAGCTAGATTTACTTTGCCTAATTTTTATTTTACATTCATTTCTAAGCTTCCTATAGCTATTACAATCACTCATTAATTTAGTTACCTTAAACAATTTCCAAGCTATATTTCTCAATTTAATTAAATGTAACAAAGAAGCAGTAAGCCACTTATTTTGAGTGCCTCTAACTCTCCTAATTACTCTAGGGAAATGTGTATTTTGTAACCCCAAAAGAATAGTTGTAAAATAATCAACAGCAATATTAACATCCGGAATTGCATCCAGATAAGTCCAATCAATATTCTGCAAATCAACAAGAAGATTGCAACTAATCTCATTAGTAAACTTACGATATGAAATGAACCTAGGAGGCAATTTAGGTCTTTTAGATATCCATATGCAATAAGTGGCCAAATGGTCACTTATTACATCTGTTAAAACACCAACACTAGAAATGTTTACCCTTTTATTAACAAGCACCCAATCTAAAATTGTATGATTTTGACTATTCATATTCATACAAGTAAATGAGTTTATAAGCTAAAACAAACCATCTTTAATCAATAACATCTCTACAGAAGGGTCATTTATAAGGTCCCAATGAATATTAAAATCTCCAGTAATCAAAAGATCACTACCTATTTTTATAGTTGATAGAAACCCTAAAATATCATCCAACCCTTTCTTAGCAGTCTTAGGGGGATTATAAATTGTACAAAAATGCAATTTTTGACAAACACCCAACTTCAATTCCAATAACAACCGTTCAAAATCAAAAGATTTTGTATATTGAGGAAAAATCTCTACTAATTGTAGTTCAGACTTATAATACACCATTATACCCCCCCTTCTTTTTTCCAATCCTATCTTTCCGAATTACATTATAACCTTCAAAGGCAACAAGATTATCTGGTACAGTGGGTTTCAACAAGTTTTCAGTTACACTAAATATATCTGGATCATAAGTTGTAAGCCAGGCCTCAATTTCAGCTTGTTTAGACATAAAACTTCTAACATTCAAATGTGTTATTCTCAGACCTTTAGATTGCCTATAACTATTACAATCCCCTTCATTAGAAACTAGAGGACCAGGGTTTGTTTCCACATTGCCAGATAAAAGTAGAATAAAACACAAAGTACCAAGCAACAAGGAAACAAATTAAATTTTTACACCAGATGCTGAACCAAAGACCCCCATTTCATACACATTTCTCCTACTAAGACTACCTAGATCCCTTATAGTTAAGGAAAAACCAGTAGTAGAAGCACTCAACAAATCTGAGAATGTATAATCAATAAATGAATAGTCAAAAACAGTTTCCAATACTGGGTCAGTACAATAAATGAGACCATGATTTAACAAAAACAGCCCCATACCACAACATATCATAAATATCTTAAAGCCCCATATATTAACTGTCTAAACAGATAATAATTACTATAAAGTAATTACAAAATTATCTATCCAATGGCATCAAACTTTACATGCAGTTTCCCTCCGTTGACTCCCGAAAGTGACTCCACTCCTGCGTACTTCCATTCACGCGTACAGCCACTCCGCAGACAGCCGCTAATGCAAGTACAGTTTTATTGGGAAATCAATTAGCAGTCTCCACCCCTAATTAACAATCAAGCCACACTCGCCCACCCGGTAGCCCCCTCGCTTAATGAGACACCGGCAATAGATGTATTAAAGCGGCAGAGAGCTTCGCAAACTCAGGGCACAGTTAGTTTCTTTGCAGAAAAGTCACAAACCTCCCCAGGTCAGCTGCAGACAGGTACAAACAGGGGAGAAAGGTGCAGCGTGGTCATGATGTGCAAACAGCAGCAGTCTGTAGAGGTGGGGGTTGGCATTAGTTCACTACTTCACTGCCATTCCTACTATGCATCTCTCTAACTCCTGCACTACCAATGCCAATACCAGCAAGCAAACATTCAGCATTGACAAATGCTTGTTAAATGTACACCTTGTGCTTACACTCTTAGAAAATACTCCTATATTACCTTTGATATCCCTCGTACAAAAACCAGGTTTTGTTCCTCAGCCATAAGCCATGCCCTGCCTACTCTCTGGAATATGCTACAAAAAACATTAAAATTTAAGCACTTAGTGGGACTCTGTACATTCAAGACCATGCTTGGTCTCGCTTTAGAGGAAGAGTGCAATTGCTTTGCCTGATCTGACTCTCGTCTTAATTCCTGAACTGGATCTACCAGTCCTGCCTCGGTATTGCCCCCCCACCTCCCACCTGTCTCAACTTCTCTTACCTCTCCTCCTCCCCACCCAACCCTCCTCCTCACTTCATCCTTTTATCTTCTAACTATTGATGTCCTCTTTGGTCATTTGTTTTCTAGTATACTGATTCTCCCTTGACCCACTGATTCACATCTTATCCTCATTACTCAGATTATAACGCTTGTGTTGCTAGTATTTACACTTGCCTAATTGCCATAGTATTTTTGATATACATGTAACCCTGTCTGTTGTGTATAGTATTATTGATATTGTATTGTTATTTCTGTTATTCTAATGCTTTTGTATGTGTGGTTGGTTCTTTTGCCTTATCTGTATTTTTTACTGTATATGTGTCCCCCAGGATGTCCTTGCAAATGAGTTGTCACAATGGTGTTATCCTGGTTAAATAAAATTTCAGCTGAATTTAAATTGAATTAGACTGAGTTGTCAGTCACACACTGAACATCTATGTGTGCCTGCCACATCAACAGAAGAACAGGATTGTAGTCACTGATGAAGACCTCATCCATCTTTCTGGGTGTGTCCTACACCCTTTTTGTTGATTTTGCTTTGAGACGATGTCACATTGCAGAGAGCACATCAGTCATGCGACCCTGCTCACACACCCTCCTTGGGAATCCAAAGATACACCTGGTATAGCACTAAGACCCACTTTTCACAGGCTTGTGACAGTACTTGCAGCATAAGTGATGCTGGAACTTGCACTCCAGCTCCCACAGTGTTGAGCTATCATATTTGTCTGGCATCTGACAGGTAACATATTACAAGATGAACTTCAACACTTCTGCATCAGAAATGTCATGAATATGTGATGCATCCTTAACCCACAAGAGCATGTAAATGTGGGGAGCCCCACGCACCTGATACTCTACTCTCCAGAAATGGTGCTAAACTAGCCCAAGGGGTGGATTCCTCTTGGACAAAATAAATGTCAACAGCTCATGGAAACCAGTGGTGGAAATGCTGAGAAACAGACACTGGGTCAAGTGAACACATCTCTCAAAGTGACATTGACAAAATGCAGTCAAGATCTGCATTAGCCCACTTCAACAAAACAGCCAATTCATCCCAACAGTATTCAGCACAACTAAGAGTCATGAATCAAGTAGCTGGACCAAACTCTCGAAGAATGTACATCACTTCAGAGTGCCTTTGGTACCAGTACTCTTTTGTACCTCTCATACTGGAGAGAACTGAACTAAAATTAACTTGCAAAGTTTCATCTTTCTCTTTCATCTTCAGCAAAAACTCTGCAGCTGTCATACCTGGTAGAGATGTTGTTCGCTGCAAAGTATGAGCTATACATGCAGACAGTATACTCAGCTCACTCACCCATGACAGTATTGAATGTTCCTCCTGAACTTTACATCTGAGTGTAGCACTCATGAAGCTTGGTACTCAGCACCAGGGGCTTATGCCTCACATGCATCCAAACATCCTCCTGTTCCATGTGGAAAGAGATCTGGAAAGCAGTGTGCTTACAAAGTGCTCTCCCAGATACTGACAGCATTTCCTTCAACTTGCTTCATCTGATACAACTCTAGGTTATTGCTGGCTGGATCTCTTCCATGGAGAGGATGAACAGTGTACTGCTCATAACCGTTTTGTTCAGTACTCATCGTCACCATCTCTGTCATTGCCTGCCTTACCCCAAGAACATTGAACCGGCCATGTAAGCCTGAAAGATGGTCAATGTTGTGATCCTCATAAAAAGGATTTTTATGCTTTAAGTACCTCAAAACTTCTTTCACTCTTTCAACGTTGACATCATATTCCTCTCCATAGAAGAGATCCAGGACATGATACACTCAAGCCAAAATTCCTTAAGCTGGAGGCTGATGCCCTCGCTCGCCCCATTTGTGACCTTTTAAATCAGTCATTCTTGTCTGGTACAGTCCCTGAGATATGGAAGGTAACAGTGATTGTACCTATATATAAGGGCGGGTCCAATTCCGCTGTTGAAAATTATCATCCAATCTCAATACTGTGCCTCTTAGCCAAAATCCAAGAGAGGATATTTTACGACCACCTGCAGAATTACCTAGAACTCTACCATCTGCTCTCAACCTCCCAGCATAGGTTCAGGAAAAACTGCAGCACACTTACTGCCCTGATTAAAGTCACCTCAGACATATTCCAAGGAATGGACCATGGTAAATCCACTAGCGCAATCTTTGTGGACCTAAGGCCTTCAACCTGGTCAATCATGGTCTTCTGTTACAGCAGCTGTGCCTGCTGGGCCTTGATGCTGGTGCCCTTACTTGGACTCTATGCTACCTTCAGGGCCACATCCAAAGAGTAAAGTGGGCAGGTTCACTATCTGACCCTCGTGCCACTACCCATAGCATCCTCCACGTATCTATTCTGGGACTGTTACTTTTTTCACTCTTTATCAATGACCTCCCGAAAGACTGTGGAGGGGCCTCTGTTCATCTGTATGCAGATGACTCTATCCTTTACCATTCCTCAGCTGACATAGGGTGAATCAACTCAGTGTTAACCTCTGACTTCCATATGCTCAAAGACTGGTTTCTGCAAAAACTGCTCATACTTAATACTAAAAAAATGAAGTGTATGGCATTTTACAAGCCCACCTCACATCCCTTCCCCCCTCTGGTTGTTCCCTCCCAAACTGGGGCTGTTCTTGAAATGGTTAAGTCCTTTAAATACTTGGGTGTCACCCTTGATTCCTCTCTTTCTCTTGACATGCATGTGTCAGTCCTCACCAAAACCCTAAACCAAAAGCTTGGTGTCATACTGAATTTGTCACTTCCTCACTTTGACCTCCTGCCACAAGATAGTATCCGCCACCCTCCTCCCTCTCTTAACTTATGCAGCCCCCTTGCTTCTCTCTGCTTCCTCCACCATCATGTCTCATCTCACTCAGGTCTACAACAGAGTGGGTAGGTTTTGCTTTAGAGTCAATGTGACATCACCACCTTGATGTACTATCTTCCTTGGATGGCTACCTATGAATCAAAACTGGTATGCTACTAGCACTCATAAGTTGGTACACCCTATACTCCTCCCTGTCTTGCTGACGTAGTGCAATGTAAGCACCCATGGCACCCTCTCAGATCTACCTCACTGCCGCTTCTCCTAATACCTAACACTCGGCTAGTCATGGCCCGGAGGTCTTTTGCCTTCTCAGTTATATCCTGTTGGAACTCACTTCCCCCATCTATTCTGGCTATCACCTCTCTTCCCCTTTTCCTGTCATCTCTGCAACCTCTCCTTGCTTACACGCAATGTGACTGCTTTTGATGACTCCTGTTGTCTGACAACTCCCTTCTGCCAACCTGTATTTCCTTGATAAAGTATTCTCAACTTATCTTGTATCTGGTTCCTCCTCCTCCACCTCCTGCTAGTTCTATTTGTTAATTGTAATTAGAGTATGATATTTAGTGAATGCTTGACCCCTGATTCTGACTTCATCTGAGATTTCTTGCATAATGTTTTTGTGTTCTCCAATTACTGCCTGTTTTGAATTTTCTATTACTATATTTGATTGTTCTATAATTACTGTATTATTTGATCCAAATGTATTCTTCGTCAGTATTGGTAGTTTAGCCTGTGCTGTTTTGACTGATGTCTGCCTTGAACTTTTTTGTACGTTTTTATTGTTTTAGTGAAAATATTATTTCAATACATGGCACTGTTGATGTACTGCACTTCCCGGGTCACCCCTGAAAAAGGGATTGTCTTGTCTCAGTGGCCTCACCCAGTTACCAACATTTAATAAAATAAATAAATAAACAAGTTGCCAAATCCCTTTAGACTTTGTTGGAAAAACATTCACTAAGATAACAAGACTGCTCTCGTGAGAAATGGTGTCAACATTTTCGTGCAGAGGAAGTAGTAGTTACATGATTGTGCCCTTTAGAGATTTGACAAGTTCTTCCTGGGGTATGTTCTTCATCTTAGTGTTAAGCTGCAAAAATGTTTGAAATGGTTTCATTGTTTGTACCAGAATCTGCTAAAAAAAATTAAGTTTGGCAGTCTCTGCAGGTGTAATGTCTGGTTCCATGTTATTCAGTATGGGCCTTGGTAGTAGGACAGCAGTAGTCACAGAGGAGTATCTTTCTAGGCATGTCAAAGTCTGACTTCAGTAAGAGGTAAGCCACCTACCGATACCACATATGATTCAATGTTTTGATCTTGTCCAGATCAATGTTCACAACTTTCTTTTTGTAGAACAGACATTGGCAAGCAACACAAATATGTTCAAATTTCTATATCTTGGCCAACTCAAATGTTGCAATTTCATTGCCAAACGTTCTAATAACTTCAGACTCATCAACAGGAGCATACACTTCTACTGAATCAGTGTAGAGGTTAGAGATGCCATGAGAAGCTCTCTGTCTCTGCACTTTTTTAATCAGTACAGGTGTCCCTTCCATATTACTTTCTGTCAGTAACTGATTTAACTCAGCAAACATCTTCACTGCATGCCTGACACACTAGATTTTGACAACAAATGTACACATTGCTGTATTATGCCCAGCAATCATGCACATATGATGAAGAACACTGTCACACATATCAGTCTGCAAACAGGCTAAAGCATGACCCATCAGTCCAGTATATGGCTGGATGTCACAGTGATCAATCTTTTCAAACAATTGATACTGTTTAGAGCTATTTGTGATGACAAATAGGTTGATGAACTTCTTCACATCATCAAAAGATGCTTCCTGTATGTTACACAACTCATTGCAAGCCCATGTAGCACATATTGGTCTGTGTTCCACAACTGGTGCATCACCATCCTCCTCTAAATCCTGTCCAGTGGCAGCATTTTGTAATGGCAAAACATTACATGCTTTCCCTCTCACATCCATTGAAAGCACTGTTCTTGTCAACAGTGCCTTGTATGTGTCTTCCCAGAAGTAAGGCTCTGAGTGTTCTGTATGTAGCCAACGGCCATTGAAAATCTCATAGACGTTGTCTCTGCTGAGATGTTCAATTTTCTGCAATTTAATTTTAATGTCATAGACAACTCTTTTGAATGAGTCAAGCTGAGACATCATTTGTTTCCACAACTGAGCTCTAAAATTCACCGCCATAGAAACAAAGGCCCAGAAATTCAAAAAGGTTGCGCATGGCGCAACAATGTTGCACCATGCGCAACCCACTGATGCATCCTGGTGCGATATTCAAAAGGGGAAAGTGCGCGGCACAAATCCCGATGCACCAGAGCACATCAGTAATGTATGCAGGCACAGGTAGGGTGGGTGTGCCCATGCATACTCTGCACAGCCTGATATTCAGCCCAGGCTGTGTGGAGCCATGCATGCGCAACCCCTACCTGCACCAACCAAAGTAAAGCAAAAAAAAAAAAAAAGCAGCAGGGCTGGCCACCCACAGGTGAGCTGCCATATTGCAGGCGCAACATGGCAGCTGCCACCCGTGGGTGGCCACCCAAGCTCTGGCTGCACCTCCATGGTGGTGCCCACCCCCCCATGACTGATTGCGGGCTTCAGTAAAAAAGGGATACATCCTATATCCCTGGTAGTCCAGTGGACCTGTCTGCCCGATCGCGGGCTGAAGTAAAAAAAGAGAAAAATCCTATATCCCTGGTGGTCCAGTGGACCACTGCCAACCCAATCATGGGCTTCAGTAAAAAAAAGATAAATCCTATATCCCTAGTGGTCCAGTGGACCACTGCCCACCCGATCATGGGCTAAGTAAATAAAAGTAACCTATTATCCCTGGTGGTCCAGTGGACCTGTCTGCCCGATCGCAGGCTAAGTTAAAAATAAAAGAAAACTATTATCCCTGGTGGTCCAGTGGACCTGTCTGCCTGATCACGGGGATGAATTATAAAGAAAAGAAAACAATTATCCCTGGTGGTCCAGTGGACCTATCCGCCCGATCGCAGGCTACGTTAAAAATAAAAGAAAACTATTATCCCTGGTGGTCCAGTGGACCTGTCTGCCTGATTGCGTGCTGAATTACAAAGAAAAGAAAACTATATCCCTGGTGGTCCAGTGGACCCCCCTCCCCACCGCCACAGTCCCCACTGCCTGCTCCCCGATCAGTTGCGGAGCAGCAGCCGCCACCCACCTGCCGCCTCGCAGCCCATTGGGTCACGGAATGTAGTATGGTATGGGCTGCATACCCATTAGCTCACGCTATGGATCAATGGGCGACAGCCCTACCAATGGTGTCAGTCAGTGTGCGGTGGGCAGGTGGGTGGGGTGCTGCTGCGGCTGCTGACCAGGGTGGGAGCAGGGCAGTGGGATCAGTGGGCGGTGGGGAGGGGGGTCCACTGACCACCAGGGATAATAGTTTTCTTTTCCTTTTATTCAGCCCGCAATCAGGGCAGACAGGTCCACTGGACCACCAGGGATATAGGATTCATCTCATTTTTTACTGAGCTCACGATCGGACGGGCAGCGGTCCACTGGACCACCAGGGATGTTGGAGTGTATTGTATTTTACTCAATCCTGCGATCGGGATGACAGTGGTCCACTGGACCACCAGGGATGTTAGATTGTTCTATATTTTACTTCAGCCCATGATCGGGCTGTGGGGCACATTGCCGCGCTGCAGGGGGCATTGGTCCCCAACAGCTGCTGCCTGGCAGGGCACCAGACGCAAGTCATCAGGGATCGGTGCACCTGCATGCAATTGGGGCTATAATGACATACAAATGGCCCCATTTAATTAATTATGGCCCCATTTGCATGTCAACTTTTGAATATCGAGGTTTGTGCCTTGTGCAATGGAACTTGCGCTAGCGCATCCCCATGCTCCACTCTGGCCACTGGCGCTGGTGCAGTGGCACTGCGCCATGCGCACTGCAGGTGGCCAGGGTGCGATATTCAACGGTGCTGAGCCATGGTGCATCTCCGTTGAATATCGCCCAGTCCACACCCCTGTGCAGCCAAGTTGAGCTGCGCCCAGGCTTGCGCCACAGCCTGGCGCAGTTTGAATATCGGGCCAAACTGCCTAACACGGAGTCAGAGTTTCATCAACAAAAGCTTCCTTTTAACTTTTTTCACTGCTCATCTCATAATAGCAAATATAATCCATTCAGTTTTAGCTTTATGAGCCACTGCATAGAAATATCTGACTTTAGCAGTAGAACTGCTAACAATATCACTACCATTTTTTTATTAAACTTTTTTATCTGTCTCATTTGCCCTATTTCTTTTCTTACCAGACTGTTTACTCTGAGTACCCACATTTCCACTTGTCAGTGGGACAGCCACATGCTCACCTTTCGTGGATGTACATGCTTTTCCAAAACCACTTTTCTGTCACTGGACAGTCTGGCTGCTGGAAGACCAGTTTTGCTATCTGCAAAACATGTTGCATGTTTATACACCTTACAGCTCTTATTCTATTTAGCCCTCCTAAGTAGGATCCAAACTCTATCTCTGGATGACATCTTCTTTCACAGGTATACTGATCTGTAGATATCAAAATAAGATACCTAGAAAACAAGAATAAAAAGACAAAAATCAAATTAGTGCCATACTTCATACATGAGCATACATCATTACAGCATAACAAATGAAAATATAAAAAAACAACATCAATACCATAATTGATACCATTCAGAGAGAAGACGACATAAAACAGGTGCAATCTTTAGCAAAAGAGCAGCAAAAACCACACACAAAGTCCATTTTCGCAAAAGTATTTTGATATTTGTGAAACTACTTTCATTCCTCTACATGTATCAGCATTGGCCCTCAACTGGGAAACTATTTACGAAAATACGGACATTTACGAAAATAAAACTATTTTCTCAAAACTTACATTTGCACAAATGCACAAAATTTGCACCATGCAAAGCTCACTAAAGCTCTCATCCCTTCCCGGTCCATTCACATTCAAAGCACTAATAGCTGAGTACCTGAAGGAAACCTGCAGCTGTTTTAGGTGACTATGGGCCCTTAGCCTCTGGTACCTCTCACGAATCCTATGACACACAGATTCGCTCAACTCACATCCCCGTTAGGGGGTACCCAGCACTTATTAGCTCCCCTTCTCTTCTCCTGGTCCTTACCGTTCTATCCCCCCCCCCATCTCATATACCCTCTCTTCTTTCCCCTTCCTACATATTTTTATAAAGGTACTAGCTCTTATATACTGGTGACTGCCTAAGATTTAGGTTTTTTACCACCCGTGTTTACTTGATGTGAATTATAACTGTGTCTACCTATGTTAGCTCTGTATGTATAGGCCTGAACTATCTTTCACATGTACAATGTTTTGCTTTTGTCTACCTTATTTGTGGCTGTGAATTGTATAGATGTCCAGGATCACCTTGAAAATGAGCTTGTTCAATGGTGTTTATACCTGGTTAAATAAAGTTTGATTGATTGATTGATTGATTGATTGAACAGCTTGGAGTGCAGTAACAAACATATTAACACACAGCATAAACCAATCAGAATGCATTATTAGTACTTTGACGCGGAAAAAAAGATTTTCGCACTAGCACTTTGTTAACAAGTCTAGCAGTATGCTTGTGACAATAAACCTCAAAAACGTAAAAAATTTTTTTTTCAAAAGTATATATGACTGACAAGCCTATGGGTGGGACATCAACCGGAAATACACCATCATAGCCTAGTGGAATATAGCATTTTTCAAATTTCTCAAAATAAAAAACACTTTCACAAGAGAATCAATCAGCAAAAACAGCCATTTGCGAAAATAGTGATACATTTTTGAAACCACTCCGTTTTCATCAATTATTACCAATCCATCAGGAAATAAGTCTGCTTTTTCTTTTTAAAAGATATAAAAAGATTATAGCATTTCACAGCTGCAAAGCAAAACAATTGCTGACACTAATTACATGGCATGCACTATATGTAAAAACCAAAGAAGACCTTACCCACTGTATCTCGTCTCAGTGAATTATATTTTTAAATATTAAACTCCCAGAATTTAAATATTTATTCTGCTTTATGTTTCAGAACCAACCCATCCCTCATACTTCTCAACCTTTTGTCACTGAAATGAGGGACATGGGCACTCAACAAGAAGGACATTGAGGGACACTGGCCCGCATAATGAGGGATACATCCTCAAACATGTAGATACAACCTTAGAACACGGTGGAAACCACTGTTTTTACTTGTACAAAGTGTATTTTGGATTTACCATCTCAGAATAGTATGCATTTTTCCTTTGCAATCTGAATTTATAGAACATTCTCTGTGAGGGGAGCATCTTTTTAATGAGTGATGGATGAGGGACAGAGCAACTTTGAGGGATAAAATGAGGAATATCACTCATAAACAGTGACACTTGACAGCTGTCCTGCCACCTAATCAGAACATTCCACTTATAATGTATATTCTTACAAATAGCACCCTCTTCACACACTTTTGTTTTCTTTAAGATGAATGTCTGCTAATTCTGTTAATGAGTTTTAATTTTGCTTTTTTCAAATAAGATTGCTGCAACTTCAGCATGTCATTTCAATCCATATTGTTATTCACAGTGCACGTCTTCTTGATGTAAACTTTTTTGTATGCCGATGTTAGTTAACTTTTAAAACTGTCCTCCTCCAGCTTTCGTTCTTGTTGGGTATCTATTTCTAGCTGTTCTCTCTGCCGCAGAAGCATGGTTGAAAGGAGATGCCATCTCTATCAATGCTGGATGGTACCATGAATGTTTAGCTCAGAACCTCCAGCAACAAAAATGCACCCAACAACAAAGCTTCAGAAGGACAGTTTTAAAAGTTAACTAACATACAGAGATACAAAAAATTTTCTCCAACAAGAAGTACACTATGAATAATGATAAGAAATGAAATGTCATATCAAAATCTATGCAACTTTATTTGAAAAGAAACATTAAAACTCATTTAACACAATTCACAGATATTCACCTTAAAGTCAAACAAAATGTATGAAGAGGGTCCTACAGTATTTTTATGAATACACATAATAAGCAGAATTTTCTGAATAAGGGACTGGTTGTTGCTGAAACATAAACCACAACAAATAATTAAATTCTGGGAGCTCAAGAATAAAAAGATATGCTTCATTAAGAGGAGATACAGCAGGTAGAGGTCTTGCTTGCTTTTTACATTCTATTTTAAGACTGGATTGACAGAAACTACACTGTAGAAATTATAATTAACAAAAAAAAAGAGAACCCAGGAAGACAATACAACCGATTAACAAAACCCACTATTTCTACACATATAATGATTTGCAATAACAAACGGCTGCACATTCTGTCCATTTGCTCTGAGTTTTAAAAACCACTTCAATGAAGTTTCCTACTGAAATGTTGAAAAGTCTTAAGACAAATTGCTCACTGCGTCCAGTAACAATAGATCGTGATTTTGTATTATTTTCTTTTCTCATTTTTTACTCTAAGCAAAAACACAAAAGTTATTTCCTACCACAACATTTAATCAAACAATGCTGTGCCACCTTTCTTTCTGACCTTTCTTGATCCTCTTTCAAGTAAAACCTGAGCATATATGAAGCAAGTACTATTCCTAAATTTTACAGGTGCAACTTTACACAAACTTCAAGCATTAATCACTAATAATTACCAATAAGAGACCATTGTTTTACCATTAGGGCTGCAAAGGCATGGAAATAGCTTCAATGGGAAGTTGTAGATGTCACAGATTTCACAGCTTTCAAAGCTAAACTTGATAAACATTTAAACTGAACCATAGGTACTTACTAATCCACCCACAAAGCTGTGGAAGACATTCTCGATGGGCTCACGCCTTCTTATGTATCATCTAACCTAGTAACCTAACAACACATACTACAAATTTTACCAGAAAACCATCACTTACCACTTACAATGTCAGAAGGCAAAAAAGGGACGATTTCTCTGAGACTTCTAGACATAACAATAAACAACCAACAGATAGTCACAGTATTGTGGAGTGATGTGCTGCCAGCCAGTCAGACATCACAACTTTCTCCCCCAATTCAATGTAAATATTTACAGTACTGACCCAATGAGAAACACCACAATACTCATCAGGTTACACTATGACATATGTCCTGATGTTATCATTTGCCAATTAAACATCTATTCTGTTGCCAACCCACCTGAGTAAATCTCCCCCTAACAAGAGCAGAAATCAACAACTCACTTCTGTGAGACTGTTCATAGAAGGCTTGCTTCTGAGATTACTGGCATCTTCTCTTTCTGATAAAGAACTGAGTATGGCAGGATGCTCCATAAGAACAGTGTGGATCATTGGCAGTTCCCATGTGTGTAGAGCTAGCCAGTTTGCAAGATCAAGTCATTTTGGCAATGATTTGCATCTTCCAAACTGCTCTGTCTATTGGTTTGTCAGGGAAGGCATGAGGTGGCACCAAACCATGCCAACCATGCGCAAACGTTTAGACAGATACCCTACGCCAGACATACTGCTAATCCATCTCGGAGGGAGTGATTTGGCTCACAAAAGGTGGATAGATTTAGTAACAGAAGCTAAATCAGATTTAGCTATGCTAGTGCAAATGTTACCTGCCTGTCAAATTCTCTTTTCAGATATTACAGAGTGGATGATCTGGAGAGCACAGAAACACAGTTACTTTCTAGACAGATCACCTAAAAAGGTCAACATTTAAATATCTCGTTTTCTTCGAGATCTGAGTATGCACACCATACGTCACCCCCAAATTAGGTACTACAAAGATTGGCTCTTTCTAAAAGATGATGTGCATTTCTCAGATTGGGCAATTGCATTTTCCTGGTGGACATCCAGCACGGAATTTAGACTGTCTTGTGAGCTGCCTTCTTCACCAACTGCAGTAACTGGTATACAGACACGAAGGCTCTTTTCAGAGCCACACTATCTTTGTCAAAAAAATAGAACTAACTCTGATACAGAAACACATTACACATTACATAGCATAACACAAACAGTACAGTTCAATATTATATCAATTTGTTTTGCAATTACATAACTAATACCTATATCATTATTATTATTATTATTATTATTATTATTATTATTTGGGCTGGCAGTATAGCCTAGAGGTTAGAGTAACAAGCTTTGAACGAGCTTGGTATATCCAACAGACCAGACTCTCACAATCTCCACTTGCATAGTGTGTGACTCTGAGCAAGTCACTTAACTGCCCGGTGCTCCCAGGTCACCCCTGAAAACAGGCACTTGTGTCTAGTGGACCTTATCCACTTACCAAAGACTAAAATAAAATGTGCAGCTTATTCACACATTTTTTTTCTTCCCTTTTTTAATTCCTAACAGAAATTAGGTGATTTTGGCAAGACAGCGAAATCCCCTACTTAGTACAGGTGATGCAGGCATTAGCTGACCCTCATATTTTTATGAGGACAACTAATCAACCACTCGCTGAGATGTGGCAGGCCATAAGCACCCACATTCTCAATACACACAAGTCACAAAAGGATCCACTTTCCTGTAAAAGGAAGTGGAAACTGGTGCACCAGAAATTTTTTACATTTCAAACCTCTATCAGCATCCCACAGCACCACAAGAAGTGGTTTGCCATGGTGGAAGAGCTGTGGAAAACTGCCAGCAAACCAAAGCTTGAAGATCGCTACCACAGCAGTAAGTGGGAAACAGCAAACACACAAAACATACATGATCAAAAACAGCATTAGCCAGACACACAATGCATTACTAAAAGTACTATTTTTACTCATGCATTATAGAGCACATAAAGGGCATACCTCACCAACAGCACAGGGCAACCTTAGAAGAAGGGGAATTAATGGACATGGTTGACAGCTCAGAAACACATAAGGAGGAGGAACAGAGTGAAGGAGAAAGCAAGGCCCCTCATGTTGCGTAGACTTAATGATTATCTCACATAAACATATCTGTATGCCATAGTACTTAATGCAACACTCCCAATCTATACATTTCAGACACAGACAACAAGGTGGATACCCAACAGCCAGACATCCAGCAACACCCAGCATCACCACCAGCAGTAGTGGCTGTGAAAATTGAGGCCATTCCCCCTTATTTTTTTTGATCAGACTACCTTTATCCATTTGTGCACATACAACATTTTTGCACATAAAATATCCATTTTCACACTTGCCATATTTTTTGCACGTGGAATATCCACTTGCAATCAAGCCATGCAGAGCATTACACAGTTCATTACTAAATAACAAATCGTTCTAATGACAGCACTTTCTCTGTGGCACAGATTGCAAGATATGGGATTCTGAAACCCAAGGGTCCCAGGTTCAATACCACCCTTTTCTCATTTTTTTTTCATTGGTTTCTTTCACAGAGAACAATTCAAAGCACCTCAAGAAGCAAGCCTCCCATAATCTAATCTACCCATTACTTATTTTTTCTTCCTATCACTTGCTTTTTCAATCTACCTTTATCTATTTGTACACATACAATATTTTTGCACACAAAATATCCATATTAGCACTTACCACATTTTCACACGTGAAATACCCACTTGCAATTAAGCCATACACATAACTACACAGTTCACTACTAAAGAACATATCTCCCTAATGCTAGCACTTCCTCTGTGTCACAGATGATGAGATATGAAATGTTGAAACCCGAGGGTCCCAGGTTCAAGGCCGCTCTGTCCTCACTTTTTTCCCCATTGTTTTCTTTCTTTGATCTACCTTTATCCATTTTCACACATACCACCACATTTTTGCACATAGAATATCCACTTGCAATCAAGTTATACACATAATTACACAGTTCATTATTTTTTTATTTTATTTATTTATTCAAATCTTGGAAATATACCTTTGAGCTGGAAGCTCATTTACAAAGGTTCCATGTCATATTAAACAAAGTCATACAGAACAGAACAAGGGAATGGACAGTGAGTTCAAAAAATGTGCTTAATACGTTACATAGATACAATGGTAGACATTTGTTGTACAAGATTTGATGCAGCCAAAGTATTGAGCATTGTCAATAGGGTGCAAGGGGAGGATGGGGAGTAGAGAAAGTAGGGAAGATGGGGAAAGAAAAAAGTGTACAATTAGAGAAGGGGGAACTGATATATGGGGAGGGCAGGGAGAAGGAAGAGAGAGAGCAAGCAAATGAGGGGAGGGGAGGGGAGGAGCAGGGCAGTGGACAGGGTATCTCAGCAGGAAGTGAGGCAGAAAAGGGATAAATAAGTGCAGTGATGCAGTCAGGACAGGGAAGGAAGGCATGCATGGCATGGGAGAGAGGTGGAGTAGAGTAGGTGAGTAAGGGAGGGGTGGGGAGAGGGGCTATATGAGGATCACGTGCAGGGGTAGGTGGGGGAGGAAGGAAGTGAGGAAGTAGTGTTGAGGGAGTAGAGCCCTAGATAAAGACCTAGCATGGGGGGCAGTGAGGGGGAGGAAGGGAGCAGGGGAGAAGTACCATAGGGGAATAGGTCCACCCAGCAGTCACAGGTACCAAGAGAGGTAAGATGTTGACAAAGTTTTTTCTTAAACTGCCCAATTCTGGGCTCACTGGATATGTCAGAAGGGAGTTCGTTAAGCCAGCACAGAGCTTGGTCGGCAAAGGACCTCTGTGCTTGCAAAGTTCTAAAGAAGAGAACTTGCAGGGAGTGCCTGGTCATGCTTCTGGTTCAATGGGGGTTCTTTGGTTCATATAAGAGGTCCCGGATTGTGCACACAGGGTCATATAGTGTTGCAGGCAGCCCAACATATTTTCATAGAGCTCTGCTGAGTCCCCCATCTTGTTTTTCAGTTAGCAAGAGACAGAAAATAAAGAAAACACATAATGATGAATGGAATGGAACAGAAAGAAAATCATCAGAATGTAACTAAACAGTTCCTGTTTAGTTACATTCTGAGGTTTCTTCTTTTTATTGCATCCATTGGTTGGAGGAATGGTCAGAAGTATGGCAGCTTGGATTCAATGCAAAGAAGTGCAAAATAATGCACCTGGGAAACAAAAACCTAGGGGAAGATTACACAATGGGGGGGGGAGGTAGTAACAACAACAAAAATGGAAAGGGACCTGGGGTAATCATATCAGATAACCTTAAGGTTAGCAAGCAATGTGAGAAGGCAGTAGGGAGGGCTGGGGGATACTGGAATGGATAGGGAGAGGCATCAGCAGCAGAAAACAGGAAGTTGTTATCCCTCTGTAAAGACAGTTGGTGAGACCCCATCTGGAGTACTGCATCCAATTCTGGAGACCCCATCTCCGCAAGGACATAGGATAGAGGTAGTCCAGAGGAGGGCAACTAAAATGGTGCAGGGTCTGCAAGAGAAGCCATATGAGGAGAGACTAAAGGAGCTTAATATGTATACCCTTGAGGAAAGGAGAGAGAGAGAGGGGGGACATGATAGAAACTTTTAAGTACCTCAGTGGAATCAACAAAGCCCAAGAGGGTAGCATCTTTCAGAAAAAAAGATATGCAAGAACAAGGGGACACAATTTGAAGATAAAGGGGGTGCAATTCAGGGGCAATGTAAGGAAGTATTTTTTTCACAGAGAGGGTGGTGAACTCATGGAACAGCCTTCCTGAGGAGGTTGTGGGGTCTAAAACTGTGGGAGAATTAAAGAATACCTGGGACAGACATAAGGCAATTTTTGGGGGGGGTAGGAAGATATAGGCTGTTGGTTAACTAGGATCTGCAGCTTATTTATTTATTTATTAAATTTTGATGACCAGGTAGGCCCACTGAGCCCCGGAGGTCCCTTTTTCAGGGGTGACCTGGAGAGACATTATTTGGAACAGTACATGCAGAGAGGAGATTACAGAGTATTACAGAGTATATACAGGTAGTTGTAAATTACAGTTATTCTTGGCATTTAATACTTATCCTGTAGGTAGGGAAATGGGCAGACTAGGTGGGCCAAACGGTCCTTATCTGCCGTCAATGTCTGTTTCTAAAACATATTAGGCTTCATGCGACACTATATGAACCTATTTGTGAAAACACAGTAGCTCCTGCCACAATAAATCTATTTTCATACGGAACATGTAACTTTTCCCATAGGGAAATAATGGGAAACTTTTAAATTTAGTAACTTTTGAATCGAATAATATTTTCTCACCAAACCTTCAAAAGATGCGAAAGTGATTAATTTCATTTATTTCCTCCAGGACACCACTGGAAACTTATCTGACCCGCTGGGCCCTGCACTCCTATCCCTCCATAGATGTGTATTCTGTATGTATGTTTATGGCTTGGTAAGCTTTTCCTGGAGAACTCTTTAAAAATATTTGGAAGGTTTTTTTTTTTGATTGAATATACAGTAGTCTAAGTAGTTTACATTACTTTTTCTCTTTTGTAGCTTTTTACCATTTCTATCACAAAACCACCTAAACACCTGGGCCAGGATATTCAGAAGGGTTGCGCATGGTGCAACAGTGTGCATACATCGCAACCCACTGTTCCACCCCGGCACGATATTCAAATGGGGAATGTGCCTGGCACAAATCCCGATGCGCCGGAGTGCATCAGTAATGTATGCAGCGCAGGTAGGGGGGGCGTGCCCATGCATACTCCGCACATCCCGATATTCAGCCCAGGATGTGCTGAGCCCATGCATGCACAATCCCTACTTGTGCTGCACACAAGTGAGCCCAAAAAAAAAGGAACAATGGCTGGCCACCCACAGGTGTGTTGCCATATTGCAGGGCGCAACACGGCAGCTGCCACCTGTGGGTGGCCACCCGAGCTCTGGCTGCACCTCCGTGGTGGTGCCCCCCCATGCCCGATCGTGGGCATATGTTTAAATAAACAATGTCCTATATCCCTGGTGGTCCAGTGGACTGCTTGCAGCCCGATCGTGGACATATGTTTAAATAAATAACGTCCTATATCCCTGGTAGTCCAGTGGACCGCTCACAGCCCGATCGCGGGCATATGTTGTAAAATAAGATTAACATCCTATATCCCTGGTGGTCCAGTGGACCGCTTGCAGCCTGATCACGGGCATATGTTTAAATAAATAATGTCCTAAATCCCTGGTGGTCCAGTGGACTGCTCGCAGCCCGATCACAGGCATATGTTGTAAAATAAGATTAACATCCTATATCCCTGGTGGTCCAGTGGACCGCTCACAGCCCGATCGTGGGCATATGTATTAAAAGGAGAGGTCAATATCCCTGGTGATCCAGTGGTACCCCCTCCCACCCGCCCACTGAGCCCCACCACCCCGCCCCCGGTCAGTGGCGGCGGCAGCACCCCACCCACCTGCCACCCCGCCGCCCGTTGACTGACACCGTAGGCTAGGGCTGTACGCCCATTGGTCCACAGTGTGAGCCAATGGGCATGCAGCCCGTACCATACTACACAGTCCAGATATGTGACTGGATCTCCATTCATCCATACTTAAGGCCTTGATCGGGCGTGAAGTAGTCCACTGGACCACCAGGGATCTTGGACATGTAAGCTATTCTACATATGCCTGCGATCGGGCAGTGGGGCACTTTTTCACGATGTGCAGGGGGCATCGGTCCCCGATGGCTGCAGCCTGGCAGGGCGCCAGGCGCAAGTTGCCGGGGATTGGCGCACCTGCATGCAAATGTGTCCATACTGACATGTTAATGGCCCCATTTGTGCCTTGCATGCATTATGGCCCCATTTGCATGTGCACTTTTGAATACATGGTTGTTGCGCATAGCGCAACGGAACTTGCCCTAGTGCATCCCCCTGCTCCACTCTGGCCACTTGCACTGGCACAGTGCCACTGTGCCATGCATACTGCGGGTAGCCAGGGTGCGATATTCAGCAATGCTGTGCCATGGCGCAGCTCCGTTGAATATCACCCTGTCAATGCCCCTGCACAGCCAAGTTGTGCTGCACCTAGGCTTGCGCAACAGCCTGGTGCAGTCTGAATATCCGGGCCCTGTTGTATAAATGAGATATGACATGGGTTGACTTAAGATATCATTTTTATCTTAATTTGAGGGGACTGAGCTATTGCTGTCTCACTCATGGCTTCACCACTCATCATATATCAATAGACCAATCCCCTCTCATGAAGATAAAAATGATATCTTACGTCAGCCCATGTCATATCCTCTATCTATCACTATCTATCTATCAATCTATCCATCTCTTGATCTATACTGTATATTCTTTGCAAAGATCTGCATTAATACAGCATTTAGGGTTCAGGCTAAAGTGACAAAAGTAGGGAAAGGTGGATTTTTATTTTTTATTTATTTATTTAGGTCTAGGATTACAAATACCTTTGAGCCAAGGCTCTTTTACAAAGGTTCCATGTTGGTTACAAATTCTGTACAGCAAGACAAAATGGCAACAGTATAAACTAAAGCAGGAACAGTAATCAGGAGGTTTTCAACCCTAAAACTCACCCCATTAGGTGTGCATGTCTCTGGAGTGTATAGAATGGGGTGAACTTTAGTGCTGACAACCCCTAGGAAGACTCTGCCCCTGACTTGCTTTAGGGATGCATTGAGGTTTTAAGGTTGGAAACTCTAAAGCTGCATTTCCCTACTTTTGTTGCTTTAGCTTGAACCCTAAATGCTGCATTACCGCAGTTTTTTACAAAGAATTTCCTTACTTTTTGAGATAGTATAATGGTATCCATATTTTCCTGTTGGAGTGCAGGGTCCCCCGGCCCTGCACTCCTGCACATCCATACTTTTTGAGATAGTGTAATAGCATCCTTATCTGTCTGATGAAGTGCAGGGCCCTCAAGGTCCTGCACTCCCATTCCTCCATAAATGCGTATACTGTATGTATGTATGTATGTTTATGGGGAAGCGCAGGGCCCAGAGGGCCCCACACCTCAATTTGTAGGACAACAGCAACAAAATTGTCAGCATAGCCTTCCTATTACTCCACCTCATCAAGCCAGTGGTAAAAATTGTCAAATCCCCACCAAAACGTCATTCCGCAGCGTAATTCCATGGCAGGGTCAAGAAAAGACATTTTGGGCAAGATTTGAAAAATGACAGCTGTCACATTCATGAGGTGGTGTAAAGAAATTGCTCTGTTGGTAAATTGGGGTTAAAATACTGAAAATTAAGAAAGTTATGTGCAGCATGGTGAAATATCAACAGATGAGCACAACTTTGCCATTTTAGCATATTTTGACCCCAAATTTTCAACATATCCTTCTTATGATCCCACCTCATGAACCAGTACAGCGAAAATGTTGAAGTCCTGCTGGAAAGTTGACTTCATCAACCAATCGAGAAATCATCTTTCAGGCAGGATTTGCGAAATGACACCAACATTGTTCAAGAGGTGTCATTTCACAAATCCTGGTATCAAAAGGTATCAAAAAGGTATGCTGAAATTTGGTGTCAAAATCTTGAAAAATGACAAAGTTATGCACCAAAGTTGAAAACTCCATTGAAATACATTGATTCCCCATACGAAAAAGAACTTATTTTGTATCACGAGTCACAAAGCAAGATTTATAATCTTACAAAAAACATTTTAAGGGCATTTCTGCAACAATTAAGTACAGAATCCAGCTAAAGGGGGCCCAATAAGTAAGCTACATGTGTTGGTTGCCCTCAGAAATGTCATTTTTGTGAGTTTTAAAATGTGAATCTTTATGGAAAAGGGGAAAACAAGATGATGGCAAATGGAACAATGATTTTCCCTTCATGAAAAAATAATAGCTTCATATGAAAGAAAATTATTTTTTTTGTTTCATACAGCTGTTTTTTAGTTCTTACTGAGCATACTCAGAACCAAGTATTCACAGAAACATAGAAGCATAAAAACATAGAAACATAGAATCTGTCAGCAGATAAGGACCATAAGATCCACCTAGTCTGCCCATTTCCCTACTCACTTCTGCAGCCCCAGATCCTATTTGATCTGCATCTCTCCTGCTCTGCACATCTCCAGGGTACCTTTATGTCTATCCCATGCTCTCTTGAAGTCCTGTATTGTTTTCACCCCACCACTTCTGCTGGAAGGATGTTCCATGGCTCCACCACCCATTCAGTGAAAAAGTACTTCCTAACATTACCCCTGAGCCTTCCACCCTTCAGCCTCAGATCATGCCCCCTTGTTTTTGTGCAGAGTTTTCTCTGAAATATGCTTTCCACTTGTACCCTGTTTATTCCACTAAGGTACTTGAAAGTATCTATCATATCTCCCCTCTCCCTTCTTTCTTCCAGTGAATAGATATTAAGGTCCTCAAGTCTTTCCTCATAGGGCTTCTGGTGCAGTCCATGTACCATCTTCGTTGTCTTTCTCTGGACTGCCTGTATTTTGTCAGTGTCCTTCCAGAGATGTGGTCTCCAGAACTGGACACAGTACTCCAGCTGAGGTCTCACCAGTGATCTGTACAGTGGCATCACCATCTATTTTCTTCTGCTTGCTATGCTCCTTCCTGTGCACCCTAACATTCTGATTGGTCTCCCCACCGCCTTTTCACACTGTTTGGTCACCTTCAGATCATCAGATATGATAACCCCTAGTCTATCTCCTGACTTGTGATGAGCAGAATTTCCCCACCCATCCTGTACTCCTCCCTTGGATTCCTGTGACCCAGGTGCATGATCTTGCACTTTTTAGCATTGAAACTCAACTGCCAGACACCTGACCACTCCTCTAATAGGTTTAGGTCCTTTCTCATTTTTTCCACCCCCTCCATTGTGTCCACTCTGTTGCAGATCTTGGTGTCATCTGCGAAGAGGCACACCTTTCCCTCCAGATGCTCTGCAATGTCACTAATGAAGACATTGAATAGGACTGGCACCAGCACTGACCCCTGTGGCACCCCACTGGTCACCTTCCTCTTCTCAGATTTCATGACATTTACCACCACCTTCTGAGTCCTGTCTCTTAGCCAGTTCCCAACCCACTTTATCACTGTAGGACCCACTCCAGGCTCCCCAATTTATTTAGCAATTTCCTATGTGGGACGGTGTTGAAGGCCTTGCTGAAATCCAGGAAGGCCACATCCATCGCCCATCCCTGATCTACCACCCTGGTTACCCAATCAAAGAAATCTATAAGATTCATCTGTCTGGACCTTCCTGCTGAGAATCCATGCTGCCTTGGATCCTGTGCCCTGCTATCCTCAGGAAATTCCACAATCCTCTCATTAAGTAAGGACTACATTAGTTCAGAATAATTCAAACTTTCAAAATTAAATAAGTTTTGAACGGATTAATATTTTTTCACCAAACAAGCAAAAGGCACATCTGTGAGCCAGACCCTTTCTACCCAGACATTTTCAGGCCAAAATTCAAAACTGTCTGGGCGCTAGTCAAGTTGACAGAAAACCTAGTTAAACCAATGGGAAATAATTATGAAAAATTCATTTTTTGCATTACCTGTATCTCAGAATTCACACATCAAACCAGAGTGCAACTTGGTACATCAAGAGATCTACCTCACGAAACTGTGCATGCAAAATTTCATGCAAATCCATTGTATGGTTGCAAAGTTATTAAAGTGCAAATTGTGGGTTTAACATTGAAGTGCACGTACAACCCTAAATAGAGGGTGCGACCACTCCCCTATGTGTGTGTGTATATATGTATATATTTAGTAGATATTGGCATGGCCATCAAGGTACAGGGTGACAAGAATGACTTTGGTGGTAATGCAATGCCCGTCCCCTGTGTCTGTCACAGCCTAGTATGTTAGTGGTTGCATAGCCTGTATGCAGCCACTAACATCTGAACAGATGATCTGCATTAATACCGTATATGCTGCACTGCTGTCACATAGGACAATCACACCCCTCAGACTGCAACCCACCCATTGGTAATGAGACTCATTCAAGGCACTCTATGATACGCAACAATAATTTCATTGTGGGTTCGCTAGAATCTTGGTTATGATACTTCAGTAGTACAAGGATACATTATGTCTCTCAACGTTTTGAGCAATGGATCTCTTCTTCAAGGCTGGTAGTTACTAACAAGCAGGACGCCATGTACTCCAACAGAACATGCCCCAGGGAGGATGGCAAGTGGAATGCGAAACAGGCTGAAAAGACATTAAAATGTAGAAAAAATAACTGTATATTATTAAACTAGTGGGAGTACAACCAAAATAACTTTGTATTATTAATCTGGTGGGAGTATGACCAGCAGTGTTACACTGTAAGGGATAGTAACTGCTAGTCCTGAAGACTAGGTCCATACCCTGAAACATTGGCAGGCATAGTGTATCCTTGCACTTCAACAGTACTGTAACCCAGACTCTGGTGGAACCTACAATAGAATTATTATGTACCATGAAGTGTGACGAGTGAGTCTCATTTCCAATAAGTGGTTTGCAACCTTAGAGGTTTGTTGAAACAGACTCCTGATATTTTTCTTTCTCTTCACAAATGTCTGAGACAGCCACACTGGAATCTGTTTGTGGTGAGAATGAACCCCTACAAACAGCCATACCTGTTCATATACATAGTTTTAGTGGGTGAAAGTACAGGGAGTCCTGTGGAACCCCAAAATGCACCACCCACCAGTCCTCCAATTGGCACGGAACAGTATATATACGTAACTCCTAGGTGGCACTATTCTAAGGGCTACTACCCCTGCCTGTATGGTAATGCATAGGTTAAGGGGCCTGAGTTATGTAAACAGGTGCCTCCACCAAGAGGAATGGTATTGGGGTAGCTTAACTGCTCTGGTATAGCCCTATGGGACGCTATAACCACCCAGAAGCCCTTCTAGTAGCCTAAGTGATAACACAATGGTACATTCACAATCAATAGACAGCAATAATAATGTGCTCATGCCCTTTTCATTTACCGCCAGGGCTGGATCTGCAGCAGCTGCCCTGGAGAGCCCCTGGAAAATAAGATCGGCAATGCAGCAATACAACCGTAGCACTGTAACCCAACTAATAATATGCACCCTAGCTAGGTTAAATGTGAAAGAAGGCAATCAGATTGATTTAGGGGCAGTGAACAAGGGAGGGGCATGATTGAATCTAGCAGAATGATTTGCAATCTGATTTAAATCAGGATTGTTTGGCATGCATTTCAAGTCCCAACCTGACAGTTCAACAACCCTGCGTACCCAGTATGTCATGCAGGCTAGCCTGAAGTGTTGCCCTGGGTGGCTGGCATTGCAGCTGATGTTGGGGGTCATTAATGAAAGAAAAACAGTTAAGCATGCACACAACCCAATTATTTGTAATCCAAGCCAGATGGCTCAGTCTGTTGCAAGAACCCAGTAAAAGAAACAATTAGATGGTACCACAATGATTTTTTTGCTTTTGTTGCAGGGAGCTACTCTGATTGGTATTCACGCTACCAGGACCTGGATGCAGTGCAGGCAAGATGTAGACCTTGTGGTGATGATCAGGGAGGCCCAGGGAAGCAGGGCCAACACGACTCACATCCAGGTGGTCGCTACCTGCTCGATGATGTTGGGCAAGGGTCTGAATTTCCAAGCTGGTCTTTTGCTGAGAAGGTCTTCAATGTATGAGTAGCAGCCTCTGCTGATATGACAAGGCCTAGGCAAGAAGAACAGTCCTGAAAAAGTTTGTAATCTTCTTCTGGTGAAGCCTCCAGCTGGCGTAATAGATTCTACCGTGGGGAACCAAATCATGATCCACAAAACACATTCAGCACATTTAAATCACTAATTTCTTTAGACAACAGTTCTGATTCAGTCTGGTTGCAAATTGACAGCTTCACTGCACAAACCTTTCAATCCGAGACAAATTCTATCACAAGATGGGTAGATCACTTCTGGAGCAAATCTTCAGTCCAAATCACCAGTTGCAGTAACAACTTCTTTCTTCTGCCGCAGATCCAAACTGGAAATTGGAACAGTTCCGACTTCTTCAATAGGCAGTTCAGATGCAGGAAAAATGTGGCAAGGAGGCCAGCCGAGCCTCTTCTCACCGATTCCCCTATGCTCCTTCTGGGAGCAGCTGCACAAAAGCTTGAACTGTTCACTCTTCAACCTCCACTCTAACTGATACACTGCTTCAGGCAATTCTGGGCATTTCCCTTGTAATCCAAAAAGTTTGATTGGCTGAAGGGCTGTCAGTCACAGTTTGGGTTCCACCTCCAGGCCAATTTAGGCACCAACAGATAGAAACTACAAAACTACAGAATTTCCTTCCCACAAGACCCCTGGGGACAGTCTCCATTTTAGGTCACTAGTGGTTCAATTGGTCCAATTACTGGAAGTCCAGGACCCAACATGGTGGCTCCCATCCAAATGTTCGAGCTGCAATAAAAGCAGGTTAGACAAACTTCTCTATCTTTACTATAACAGCAAATAAACTGCAAATAATCACAGTTCCTAACTAGTCTTCCTCTGCGCAAGTAGCGACTGCAGAATGGAGCAAAATGATACACTGTCTGGCCGGTCACAAGCCCAAACCCACTGGGACCCAGCCCAGATTAATTTCTAACACAGATTAGCTATGATCTTAAAGAGACAGGTGTGGAGGCTCATTAGGGCACCCTCACACAAATAGCACTACTTAAGACAGGACACCAGCCTGACAGCAGGCATTAAGGAGGCCAGGAAGACATTATAGTAAACAGTCCAGCATGTTAAGGATCAGAGAGCCTATAGCCTATGTGCTACCACTAATATACGAACATACAACTGTGCCAGTAGAAACAGACCACCTGGTTTATCTAAGTATGCTTGAGTGTGCAGCTAGCACCCCTAGTTTGCAGCTGCCCCACACCCTCCCCTTTGTCATCCCACTGCCGCCCCCCAACTCCCCCACCCTCACTATCCCCTCTTCCCTGTCCCATGCACTTTTAAAGCTGTTAACAGATTTACATGATACCACCCATTCTGGTAGTGTATTCCATTTTGCTGCCACCCTCTCCATGAAATAGTGTCTCCTCATTTCCCTTCTAAATCTTCCACCCCTCTAATCTTAGCCCGTGCCCCCTGGTGTCCCTCCCCCTCCTTAGCTTAAAGACCCCATCTGCCACATCCTTATTGATTCCCCTCAGATACGTGAATGTCTCCCAACCTGCTCCCATAGTCTCTTCCCTCCATTCCACATATCACCTTCGTTGCCCTCCTCTGCACTCCATCCAATAGCCTGATATGACACTTCAGGTATGGCCTCCAAAACTGCACACAATACTCCAAGTGCTGCCTTACCAGTGACCTGTAGAGGGGCAAGATCACCTCTCTTTGCCTGGACAAACCCCCCCCCTCACTATGCACCCCAGCATTTTGTTTGCTTTTGCAGCTGCTCTCCTGCATTGGGCAGTGTTGTTCATGGTTCCTGTTACCATTACCCCTCAGTCCTTCTCCTCAGTGATCCCCAGCCTAATCCCCCCCCCCAGTATTCTCTCCTTGGGTTCTTCACCCCAAAGTGCATAACCTTACACTTCTTTGCATTGAACCCCAGCTGCCACCTCTCTGACCACTCCTCTAGGTTGCTTAGGTCCCCCTGCAGCTACTTCCATCCCTACCGTCCATCCACCACTGCTCCCATTTTGTTGTCATCTGCGAAGAGACTTACCTTGCTCACCACCCCGTGCACAGTGTCTGATATGAAGAGCACAAATAATACTGGTCCCAGCACAGAGCCCTGTGGTACCCCACTCGTCACCAGCATCAGAGTTGAGAACTTCCCTCCCACCACCACCCATTGCAGCCTCCCATTCAGCCAGCTTGTAATTCAGTTCATCATTGCTGCCCCTACCCCTACACCGGTTAGTTTCCCCCCAAGCTGCCCATCAGGCACCAAATCAAAGGCCTTGCTGAAGTCCATCGCATGACCCTTATCCAGCTCACCTGTCAGCCAGCAACAATATTCTATCAGGTTGCTTTGACAAGACTTCCCTGAAATGAACCCATGCTGCCTCACATCCTGGAGGACATTGTCCTCCAGGTATGACACCAGTCTGTCCTTTAGTATCATTTCCATGAGTTTTCACACTATGGAGGTGAGACATACTGGATGATAATTCCCCTGTTCATCCCTTGGTCCACTCTTGTGTAATGGCACTACATGTGCCATCCTCCAGTCCAGTGGCACACATGCCAACTCCAGTGAGGTGCTGTACAGATCCACCAGCAGCTCCGCCAACACCTCCGCCATCTTTCTCAGCACCCTGGGGTATACCATCTGGCCCTGGTGCCTTGTCTACCCTCAGTGCCCTCAGTCCCTCTAGGACTCTACCTCCCTCAATTCTTTCATCTGTCACCCCCTCTCCCCCTGTCCTATCCCTCCCAGCCCATGGTGGTAGCGTCCCCTCTTTTATTCCATGAACACTGAGCAAAAGTATTAATTTAGTGCTTCCACCTGTTTCTCCCCCTTTTCCATCCACTCTCCACCCATTTTTATCATCACTATTGTCTCCTTGCACTTCCTTTTCTCCCTGATGTATCTGAAAAAGTCTTTCTCTCACCCGTTAATTCCCTGCGCTAATCTCAGCTCCCTCTGGGCCTTGGCTTCTCTTACTTTTCTGGTCACCTCCCTGGACCATCTTGCACACTCCTCCTTGTCCCCTTCCTTCCCCATCCTTCTATACCTCTGGAGCACCTCTCATTTTGCACTCACCACCTCCACTACCCCACTGTTCAATCAGCATGGTTTCCTTGTTCTGCTCCTCTCACTCTGTGTCTTGGTGCAGGCTTCTGTTGCCTCTGTAATCTCCCATTTAATAATATCCCATTTCTGCTCCACATCCATGTCCTGCCTTATGCCTTCCAGTTTCCATTTCAATACTTCCTGCATCCTCTCAAAGTCCGCCCCCCTGAAGTTTACCACCCGGGTTACTGATTTCTCTGGCTCCCCACATATCATGATATTAAACCACACCATTTGGTGATCGCTGTCGACTAGTGGGTCCTCCACCCTTATTTCTCTTACTGCCTCCCCATTCGACAATACCAGATCTAAAGTGTTCTTTAGCCTAGTAGGTACACTGACCAACTGCATCAGGAGACCCTCCTTGTTCCCTAGCTCTGGAGGTGACCGGAATGCTCCAGTCAACCCCTGGCAAGTTGAAATCCCCCACGATGACCACCTTCTCTTTTCTACATACCTTTCTGATTTGTCCCACTAATTCCCTGTCAAGCTCCACAGACTGGGACAGTGGCCTGTATACCACCCCAAATCTCAGTTTCCTACCCATTGAGTCTAGGAGTTGCAGCCAGATTGCCTCTGGTCTCCTTTCCTTCCACTCATCTCTTGTGCATTTGATCCTGTCCCTCACATAGACTGCCACCCCACCCTCAACCCTTACAGTTCTTCCTGTATAATTTGTACCCTGGGATTGCCAGGTCCAGTCCCAGTGCTTGGTTGTCCACATTTCCGTGACAGCTACAATATCCACCCTCCACATTGCCGAGTGCCTGTAGCTCAGCTGATTTGTTGCATAAGCTTCTCGCATTCAGCGAGACCACCCTCCATCCTGCCCCCTTCCCTTCATCGCCCTTCATCTCCCCCTTCTACTCCATCCCTCCATTTTTGGGCAAGCAGTTGGCTTAAATGAAGCTGTGCCATTGTTGCAGGAAAGAATATGTCTCCTGCAAACAGAAAACTCCATTTGTGTATGGCAATTTTAGTGAGTGGCAGTAAAGGGACTTTTGTGTTCCCCAGAACTGTGCAACCCACCACTATACCTGTAAAGGAGGCAGTATAGCATAGTGGTTAAGGGCACTGCACTGAAAACCTGGAGACATAGGTTTGAATCCCATCAGCCTCCATTTGCATACTGTGTAACACTGAGCAAATCACTTAACTTCCTTGTGCTCCCAGGTCACACCTGGAAACAAGCTCTGGCTTAGTGTGCCTTTCCTGGTTAAACAATTTCCCCTTTCCTATATGAGTCTCCTGTTATCTTAGCCAGGGGAGAGGAAGGATGCTATCTTGTGATCTTATTTATTTGGTTCATGGTAAGCCCAAAATAGGATAGCAATCTAAATGTTAAGAACGTGTGTGCAAAAGCACTGAAGAAGGATTACTCTGGAAGGGTATTGACAGCAAGTTAAAAAAATATAAAATTCAACTTATCTTCCTTATGCACAGCAACATGGAAAGTATATGCATGATGATTTGTATATCCTTCCCATGATGCTTTACATTAGTGGGGTATGAAGAATTTGGTCTCATTATATATGTCCTTATATGTGTAACAACCCCCTCCTTACAGTAGGGGAGAGGAAGTTATTACTTAAAGTGGCTTGAAGAGGGACGGTGCCCTGACACCACACTCATGGAGAAAGCTGAGGGGAGGAGCTAAAGGTGGCATATAAATTTTGTGCTCTCATGGTGCCAAGACTCCTGTCTGTACTTTTCTTAGGCATTTTGATAGAGCCAGTATTAGAGCCAGTTTGGGCAGCCAGAGTAAGAGAGAGGGGATGTCAAGTCCTATAATCACCTCGCTGCATAGATTGCCTCTGGGAATTGGTGAGGCATCGGTTAGACTGAGGAAAGAAGCAGGCATTCTCAGGACAGTGCTGGGTGCCAGGGACCCTGGAGTGTCTAGATGGGTGGGCACAAGCTCTGTTTTACCAGGTGACTGACTGCAGGACTCAGGCCAGAGGCACACAGTATCCCATTGCTTGCTTCTACCCGAAGACATGGGTGCCACACTACCTTTGATGCATAAGGGTGGCATGAGGTCTGAGACCCTGCCACTAAGATGGACAGGTGGAGGAACATTGATGGTGCTCTGGGAGCTTCCAGGAAAGACCTTGGGCATCCAGGGCATTTCCTGATTTACCAAACTTGCTATGAGACATTAGGGGAGTTGCCCATGTTGTGGAAGTATAGTGGAACCACTGGGAGGGAGCGGGAACCCCAGGGCTGTTCTCTCAAAAGGCATCACCCAATAGCTTTTGGACCAGAATACAAGTTTCCTCAGAAGAAACATCATGGGCATACTGGGAGAAGGGGTGACACCGGAGGCTTTGTGCAGCGACCATCAAGCACCCCAGAAGCTCATGAAGCAGGTACTGCCATGAGACAGCAGCTATAAGGTAAGATGAACGAAAGGGTTCCACTTCCCACTACCTACCACAGCACTCTACCTAGGATTTTGCCCACCATCTGCAGGAGGTGGGTGATTTGTGCCTTGCCCGGTCCAGGCACAGCAACAGGAGGCAAGCTTGGAATCAAGTAGTGGAAGTAAGTGCTGGGGATGTAGCGGGATGGTGCTGGACATATGCAGCAAGAAGTAGGCAGCAACAGAGAAGGGGAAAAGAATAAATAAAAAAAACAGAAATTAAAAAATTTATTTGAGATGGCAGATCTACACAAACAAACAACTGATTCCATCTTGGCTTTTCTCCTTCACACTCATCAGGCACATCATTTGCATATCATTTGCATACCAAATTACTATCCTGTTCAGAGTTAACCAGCAGCAGTCAACCTTGGTAACCATGACTTCAGTCTTCACTTCACAAACACTAAACAAGAAGCAATCAGCACTCCAAACAAACTCCTTAACAAGCTTTAACTCCTGCCCTGATGGAACAGTTATAAAATCTTAAACAAAAAAAAAATTAAGTCTTGTCAACTAACCAAATTAATTATTTTTTTAATCTTTTTTTTTTGAATGTCCAAGTTTTACAAAATATAAGAACATAATTGATTATCTGCGAGGGTTACAGAGTGCAGAGTCTAACCAGAGGGTGAAATGTTACATAGACACATATAATAGGGGTGTAGCCACTGTAAGTATGGACTCTATTATATAGATATAGTACAATTCTGTGTCTAATGTACACTACTATCTACTACTACTACCTAGGCTGCATAAAAACTGTATCAACTGTATATAAACTTTATATATAGACTGCATTGGACATCAGACCCTTATCCTGATAGGGAAGATGAAAAGCTATACCAGGGTGGAGGTGTATTTTCTTGGGACATCCCACTGGCTACATATAGGATAGGGGGACTTGAATGATGATGTTAGGCACTTACTTCACCAGATGAGTGAGTCCCTGGCAGCGATCTCCTGGTAGGATCCTAGTGTATGAGCTTCAGGACATCCTGTAGGATCCAGCAGCAAGTCTGACTCTGCTCTGAACCTGGGAGTCCGGGCTCTTCTGTAACAAGCAAACATACACACAAAGAAGACCAGACTCTACAGAAAAGTTGGATTTAAACATACTATGACTGTTCCTGGACCAGTTGAACCATGTGGGTAGGTGTTGACCTGCTGACTAACTCACATTAATTCTTTTTAGCTTAATGGAAGGAGGAAGGGTACTTTGATATGGGAAATGGTTTGGTTGAGTTAGGAGCTTGGAGAAGGTAATATGCCTCTGTAAGGAGAGGGTCTATTCCCCTGTGGAGGGTGGCCCTTTTAACCCACCCCTGCTGAAGGGCTGGAGTACGCCAGTAGCACATAAGGTGGGAGCCTGAATTAAAGCACCATCCGAAATGGCGGCGTGATGTGGCTGAAAACCCGAGCGGCGAGGGAGGAGGAAGTGACCGGATGTGGTGGGGTGGGCGACCGTAGTGACAGGATGTTGCTGTATGTACACGTGCATGGGGGAGGGAGCGAGCACGGTGAGCTTGGCCTGGGAGGGGGCGGAGGGGATATAGGGGGTGGCGCTGCGGTTGGCTGCAGAGCTGCACCATGGCTGGGGTTGGCCTCCACTTGCAGTGCTGGGGTTCCGGGTTCAGGTCTGGGTCCAGGCACTACTGTGCTTTTGTTGCGCCCGGCCCAAAACTTGTTATTTTTTTTGCTTTCCCCCCCCCCCAACATGCACCCCCCTGGAGTTGAGAATCCTCACGTAGGGGAGTGCGGGTGGCTAAGCCCCCCACTTGGGAGGGGTGGGGGCACTGCGCCCCCACAGAAAGCAAGTGTTTTAAGTCCCCGGTGCCATTCTTCCATGCACTGAGGATGTCAGGGTGGTGAAATTGTTTTCACTGCCCTGATGTCGCGATAATGCTGGTCGCCGTTCGGAGCTCACCAGTATCATATAGAACCGTGTACGCCATATATGCAGCCCAGCACTCATGGAATTTGTGCATTTGGTTCATTAGTGAGTGTGATAGCCTATCTAGGCCGGTGAGCTTTGTAAGAGAGGCCATGATTTCACCCAGGGTTAGCACAAGCGGAGGTCTCCATTTGCAAAAGATAGCTATCTTGGTCTGTAAGGCCAGGAGAGCATGACACCTGGACTCCTGGGGTTTAAACTGGAAGTTTTCTGGTGTGACCTCTAGGAGAAAAAACAATGGTAAGTATGGGACCTGCACTTGGAGGACCAAGCTTCCCATGAGGCAGATAAGCTGCCATAGGGTCTGAATCCTAGGATAGTCCCCAAGTATGTGGCACAGGCCTCCCCTGCTGTATTGCACCTCCAGCATCTGTCACTATCTAGGAGATTGGCTTTGTATAAAACAGTAGGAGTTCTGTACCATGAATGTGAAATATTGTTCTGTATTAGTCTGCTGCCTGCATCTTTGTACCAATTGTAGATGTCCTTCCATGCCCTACCCCACTGAGTTTGTGAGATTTTGCAACCCATCATTCTCTCCCACTTACATCTGGATTTCTCCAACTGGGAGGGGAGGACATCTCTGAGCTTAGCATATATTCTGCCCAACTAGACCCTTTGCTTGGGATAGCCACTTGGAGACCTTGCTAGGTAGTTGTAGGGTGGAATAGGTTTTCAATAAAGGATGAACAGCTTCCCTGACTTGGAGATACCTACAGAAATCGGTCTTATGGAGCCTCCATTTCTCCTGCAGAGTTGTAAATGAAGTGACACTGAAATGCATCAGATCAAGAATATGCTCAACCTTGGAAACATCTCTGGCTAACCACTAAGGCCAGGAGATGGGCTTATTATCCCCCAGAATGTTTGGGTTCTGCCACAGAGGAGCAATTGGCAGGAGCATAGCTGATAACCCCAGTTTTCTGTGCGTACAATGCCAGCATTTGATTGAGGAGGCAATAGTGGGATAATTTGGCCCTTGACTGGTTTTGGCACCATATAGTAGTGCAGTTGCCACTGCTACTTGCTCAACAGATGTCACCATATCCAGCCACTGAGGAGATAGTGCTGTCCCAGGATGGATCCAGTGCATTGACTGCGCTGTCTGGAACCCTTTGTCCATGGGAGGTTCCAGCCCCCCTTTTGACCAGTGCACCCTCAGCTTATTGTGGCTGAAGCATGGCTTTGCTCCTTCCCACAGAAAATCCCCAATTAATTTATCAGTGGCTTGGGGCCATTTGTTGGGAAGCTCTAGGGCGATATGAGATAGGAGATAGAAAAATCTTGGGGTGGTAATCATTTTAATAGCTGCAATCTGACCCACTAGGGTAAGATGCAGGAGCTGCCATCTGTCAGATTCCATTTTGGTGGATTGTAGCAGCGGTTGGAGATTTGCCTACCACCAGGACTCCACCTTAGATGTGATTTTGATACCCAGGTAGGTAATACCATGTGGTGTCCAAATGAGCCCAAGTCCGAGACAATACCCTGGTGACATATGTGATTAAGAGGCATCTTCTCTGTCTTGGTTTGGTTTAGTCCTATGCCCGAGTACTATGTGAATGCATCTAGGAGTGTCAGGAGGGGTGGGAGTGAAGTTTGGGACTCCTCCACTGGGATGAGGAGGTTGTCAGCATACATTAGTGTCGGTATCTTTTAGTGCCAACACCCAAACCGATGATACTGGGGTGCTGTCGTACGGATGCTGCCAGGGGCTCCACTGCCAAGATGAATAGTAGTGGGGAGAGGGGGCATCCCTGATGGGTCCCTCTCTCCAAGGGGAAGGGGGCAGAGAGTAGTTAGTTAGTGGTCACCCTGGCTATCGGACCCGTGTATATGAAGCATACCCATGCCCTGTATCTTTTCCCCACTCCCAGGTGAGCGAGGACCATTTGTAGATAGTCCCAACTCAGGGAGTCAAAGGCTTTCTTGAAGTCGACAGCTATGGTGGCAGCTGGGAAACAGAAATCTTTTGCTCTGTACATGAGGTTTATTAATAATAATAATAATAAAATGTAATTTATTAAGCATCTTATCAACAACTAAGGCACCTCACAATTCATAAATAAACATACCTTAAAATACTAACAAACAAAAATAAGACAGCAGTTAAAAGGAAAACATAAATTAATAAAATCAGCTATATCAATTAATCAAAGGCCTGAAGCCCACAAATACATTTTGAGGGATTGTTTAAATCCCTCCACAGTTGTGCATTCCCAAAGCCAGTGGGGTAGAGAATTCCAATGGGTAGGGGTAGCATATTCAAAAGCTCTTGCCCCCGATGTTTTTAAGCATATACTTGGAATCTCTAGCAACCCCTCGTCGGCCGAGCGGAGAGATCATCCTGGGTGGTAAAGAACCAGGAGCTATTTCAGGTAGTCAGGGCCCAGTCTGTGTAGGGCTTTAAAAGTCAGCAAGCTGACTTTTAAGGTGATCCGCCACTGAACAGGCAGCCAGTGCAGTTCGTGCAAAACCGGCGAAATATGACAGGATCGAGGAGACCCTGTCAATAGCTGGGCTGCTGCATTCTGCACTAGCTGCAAGCGGCGGATTTCAACCCCAGGCAGCCCTAGGTAGAGGGGAGTTGCAATAATCCAAGCACAAGGACGCAAAGGCATGGATCAAGGTGGGCAGATCTCTGGATGGAACTAGGTGCCTATTCCTGGCGATATTCCTAAAATGGTAAAAGGAAGTTTCAACAACAGCTGACACCTGCAAATGCAGGGTCAGCCCTTCATCAAAAATTACCCCCAGGTTGCTCACCTGTTCAGAGGCTGGGAGTGAAACACCATTGAGACAAATTCCCGATGGTGCATCAACTCCCAACCCCCATCCGGCGACCTGGATCCACTACCAACACTTCCGTCTTTCCTGAGTTCAACTTCAGCCAGCTGGCATCCATCCACTCCTGGATTTCCTTCAGACAGTTATTAAAAACCGAGACAGCTCCAACCTGGTTGGGTGTGAAAGACAGGTAGAGCTGGGTATCATCAGCATAGCAGTGAAACCTCAGCCCATTCCTTTTTGCAATGTCTCCGATGAGAAGCATGTACACTGTGAACAACATGGGGGAAATCACCGAGCCCTGAGGGACTCCACATGACAGAAATGGGGTCTGAAGAATAAACTCCCGACACCACTGTCTGTGTTCTACCCATGAGGAATGATGTAAACCACCTGAGGACTGTACCTGACAGTCCACAGATGTACCTCAGGCACCCCAGAAGTACCCCATGGTCCACGGTGTCAAACGTTGATGAGAGATCCAGAAGGACTAAGATAGAACAACTCTTCCAATCTCTGGCCATCAGGAGATCATTGAACACTCAAACCAATGCTGTCTCAGTGCTCTGTCTCTTACGGAAACCGGACTGGAGTGGTTCACAGACATCATGGATGGTCAAATGGTCCTCCAGTTGTGCTGCCACTACTTTCTCAATCACCTTCCCCAAAAAGGGAAGGTTTGAGATAGGTCTGTAGTTTGCATGCCAGTCTGGGTCCAAGGTAGCTTTCTTTAAAAGGGGTGTCACCACCACATCCTTCAGAGAGCAAGGAAACTCTCCAGATTCCAAGGAGCACCAGACTGTCTGTGCAAGGACCTGACTGATGACATCTACACAACCCAAAATTAGGGATGTTGGTCCAGGATCCAAACTACAGTATGTAGGGCGCACAACCTGGATAATCCGCATGGTGTCCGAGAACTCCGGTCGGCTGAAGATACTCCAGGAAAACCGTGGTATAGTGACCTCGGACTGATCAAAAGCAATGCCCTTAGAGTGTGACGGTTGAAGTGCTGCGCTGATGTCAGCCACCTTATTAGCAAAAAGCAAGCAAGCTCATCGCACTCTTATTGCAAAAAGGCTTTCCACGCCTGCAGGCAGGCTGGGTTGCACAGTCTGTCTACAGTGCGGAAAAGCTGAGCTGGTTGATTCTGAGCTGCTGCAATCTCCCCAGACAGGAACTCTGCCTTCTTATGGGAGATTGCAGATTGATAGGTTTCATAATGTTCCATCAATCTAAGGTGGTCGGTATCTAGAGTAGACTTGCGCCAACAATGCTCTAACCTTTGTCCTAATCTCTGCATCTCCCTCAAAGTCCCATCAAACCAAGGGGATTGAGGGTGAAGGGAGAGAGGATGAACTCGGACAGGAGCAATGACATCCAGAGCCGTCGAGACGGCCGGGTTATAGGCCGTCACGAGGGTCTCTGGATCACTGCTTGCTAACAAAAGGGATGAGAGGTCAAGCACTGTCAGTAGGCTTCGAGAATTAATATCTCATAAAGGACAGTACTTGATCATCTCTACAGGGGTAGGCCTATGAAGGGGGGTGCTAGAACTAAACCCCATGGTGTAATGACCAGACCACCCAACTGGTTCCACCCCCAAGTCAGAAGTCTCAATCCCTAGGAGAAAGAACAAGTAAGGGAGTGTCCGTGTTTATGAGTAGCAGTGGTAACTACCTGCGTAAGGCCCAGAGAAGTCATCAACTGGAGGAAGTGCTGACCAAACTGTGAGAATTTCTCGTCAACCCAGGCGTTGAAGTCACCCAGAACCATCAGTCTTGGTGACTCAAATTCCATGTCAACGATGAAGTCTGCCACTTCCTGAAGGAATAGCTTCTCATCACCGGGTGGACGATAGATGAGAGCAATCCAACAACCTACACCTGCTACTACAACACTCTCGAATGACTTAGCCTCCTCGACTAGAACACTCGAGAGGTTAAGTTCTGTCTTGAAACAGACTGCAACCCCTCCCCCCCAATCCGATCTCGGGCGGTATATCACCGAGTACCCAGCCAGTGTAAGAGCCTCCAAAATGGGGCCAGAGTTCTCATCCAGCCAAGTCTCAGTGATGCATGCCAGGACCACTGTTTCAACAAGATCTGCAACAATTGCAGTCTTGTTTTTAATGGACCTGGCATTGCATAACACCGCCAGAGTCGGACGAAACTCCCGAGCCGCCTGAACCACCAGCCCACCACAATCGGTGGTGTCCTTGGGTATGGAAACCAGATATATGGGACCACGTTCTGGATTCCATTTCACCCCAGGGTGTCTCCTGGATTTCACCACCCTCATACGATGACCCCCCCTCATTCCTCCTCCACTGTTCGAAGCCCCCCGCCCCACTCCACCTCCTACGTACAATACCAAGCGCTCTACAGTGCTGGTAAACTATAATCTCAAGGGGAGGCATGAAGAAGGGGTGGAGGGCATGAAGAGCAGAGGAGGAATAGTGCACAACTGTGGAAACTGGCATCTGGCATAATTCTCACAACTCAATCCATGTGCTAAATTCTCTTTAACCAATATTATTACAATTAAAGAAAATAAACCAATTAAAAAATATATGCAACACAAAACTTATAATTAAATTAATACCTAAATCATACTAAAACAATTCCCTTAAATAAATCAAAATATGATTAATCTTTAATAACAAAAAACAAAAAATAACAAAGAAAAAGTAGTCCACAGTTTGAACATACGAGTCCAAGAGGAGATATGTAAGCCAGGGAAGCTCCCACCTTGCCTAGGCAATGTAACCAGTACTTTCCCACTCTAAGTTCTTCTCTCACCAGAACTGGGTGGCAACAGCAAAACTTATAAAGTGAACTGTAAATAAGGCCAGTAAATTGAAAAACAAGCAGAGTACTTATAAGGAGACTAGAGGGGCTCCCACCTCCCCTAGACAGTAGTTTCACAAATATCCAAATCCCACTCCAAATTCTTCTCTCACCAGAACTGGATGGCAGCAACAGAACTTATAAGTGAACTATAAGTGAGTCCAATCCAAGGTTTAAACACCAAAATTAAAATATAATCCAGGAAACCCACTACAGCAGAAGTCAGAGACCATACAGGATAGGAATCTAGAGGGGGGGGGTCCCCCTTCCAGGTGAAAAACACCCACAGGCCTCACCAGCCAACCCCCAATGATCCACAACTACGGCCTTCCAAAGAACAGGCCACAAAACCCAACACACAGGAGGTCTAGGAGAAAATGAATCAACTCTCCGGTTCCCCGGGGAATCGTCCAATACCTCCTGCCTGATCGTATACGGTGACTAGCAAAAATAACCCTGACACAGAAGAGGAGCCCCCCCCCTTCCTACCTGTCTCAGTCCCAGTTCCTCTGCTGCAGTGAATACACTTCTTTAGTGACCAATGAAGATTCCACAAAATATGTCCACTTGTAACTATACTTTTGAGGAGCAATTTCTTCACTCATTCCGCTTGCAATATTAACACTAGTAGCAAAGCCAGACTTCGAGGTCCAGTAGATGCGGTCCAGATCCCCGGGGCTTAATCTAACTCCCACAGGCAGCTCCTTCCCTCGCTCGTCCCACCTGCCCTCTCACTGCAGGGTAGACGCAGCGGGTAATGGGACCAATTCACAGATTGCAGATTTACTCCAAAGCCTCTCTTACGTCTACAGAGCAGCTTGCTCCCATAGACCACATCGCAAGCTCCAGAAAGTCAGCCAAGTAAACAAGTACAAGTGGCTATTCTGAGTACAACTCAACCAATAAGGTAAAAACACACTAAAATATTATAAAATACAATTCACTAAATGAAGTGAATTGCAAAAAACCCAAACTAAAAACCGGAAAAAACAGTCTAATTACTAAATACCTCACTTGTTAACCCTATCTAACTAGCAACTAAATAATTAAATGAATAAACTGGTAAAAGCACAAGGAAGACAGAACATCAGATAACACAGTCCTCAGGCAGCTCAAATACTGCTGCCATCTTGGTATGATTAATCTGTGGTCTGTACTTAGCCTCCCTGGAATGAACCCCACCTGGGATGGGTGGATCAGTCCTATCAGAATGGAGCTCAGCCTAGTAGCAAGGGTCTTGGCATAGATCTTGTCATCTACATTGATCAAGGCGATTGGTCTGTAACTCCTGGGTGCTGTGGGGTCCTTCCCCTTCTTAGGAATGACCGTGATCACAGCTTCTTGCAGTGTAGGGGGTAGGCACTCTAATGTTTCTGCCTCTAAAAACATTTGCATTATGAGGGGTGGTATCTGTTCTTAGAGGGCTTGATAGAAATCCACACCAAATAAATTATTTGAAAAAATAATAGATACTGTAACCCCACTCCTGGATTGGGGCATTAGTTATTGTACAGCACATGCACCAAAGGGATTCATTTTGCATTATTTCAACCCCTGCCCAGAAAGGGTTAACATTTTTCCACCTCGTGGGACTGCTGTGAGCATGGGCATACCTTGAGGGGTGGCCTTTCTCATTGAGCGTGGGACTGTGCAGGTGGGAAGGTGGAGGGTCAGTGCTGGAGGAGCAGGGCCAATTGCCTGCTTGACGTACCAAATTAGATTCTGGAGGAGAGGGAAGAGAGTGAAATCCAACTCTTGACATGGTGGTGGCCATGTAATAGAGCTTTCCCCTGGTGGGGGAAATGTTCATCCTGTGCCCCAGCCATGGCAAGTGAAGAGAAGACACAAGTTATACCCGAACCTGAGTTGGAACAAATGCCAAGATGAGACAGCATGGGAAAGGACTTCACATCCATGTGGGGCACATGCAGATAGAGCCCCAAGGTATCGAGAGGAGAGGTGACTGGATCAGAGGGGACCTTGGACCTGAAGGGAATATATAGGGTGTGGGGTTCAATGATGATCACCAGGAAAAACAGTAAGAAGAGGTATTCGGGGTGACATGCCACCCATACCTCTGTGGAGCAGTCACCCAAGAGTTGTGCCAGGGAGGAAGATGATTTGGGGGAGAGTCAATGGCCCTGACATGAGAGGTCAGAGAGCCCTGAGGCATATGGAGGCCTGAGTTGGAATGCCGGCTGCAGAAGAACAGTGTAATCAGCAGGGGATATATGCTGTCTAGGGATACATGCTGCTTGATGCCTTAGGGGGTTGTCCAACTAATGCCCCGTGGTTATGGACACTGTACTTCCAGCTCAAGGATATTTCTGCACTTTGAACTAACGTGTCCCCTGTGATCTGTTGGAGATATGTTTGGCACATGAATAAGAATAAGTTTTCTTATTGGCTCCATGGAGATATATAGTTTTATTATTAAAAGGGATCCCACAGTTCTTTGAATGAAGTTTGGCACCAATCATTTCAAAATTTGTGATTTGCAACTAACTACTATTGCCTCCTGCCTAGCAACTCGGAGAGTCGGATGGAACCCTCTTCCAGAAGAACAGGTAAATGCAATCAGTTTCGGTGTTTCTGCTGTGATACCTCTCCCCACAGGGAGGGGTGGGCTACAATATGAGAGGGCTAGTACACTTATACAATAATTGCATATCATGGTCAAACAAGCTAATAGGAATACTCAGTCTTCAGACTCGTGTTTTATCAGCTTGTTTGACCACTCAGTGGAATTATTTTACTCACTCACTTCAACTTTCCTAGAATTTAATCTGTATATATTCAAAAGGATTCCACAACATTTCCCAATAACATTTCACAGAGATTTGTACCATAAAGATTTTATAACATGATTCATAATGACCATGTAAATAAAGACATGTATACTGCATACATGATTCTAAAAAAAAATAGAAAATAATTATTCATTTGATGATAGTACAGCAAGAGCATGGTATTCTATGCCACCCTGTTATAAGGCTAAGTAGGGGAACTGGGCCAAGGTAGGGTCTTAACTGAATAGAGAATACCCTGGGACCATGAAGGGCAAAGGCATGACCACCCAATAAACCTTTAACCTGTGGGATTTCATACTTTAAGCCTTTGGCATCTCTTATACCCAATCTTATTGAATGCCCAGTAGTCCTTGATTGGCCTGGAAAGGTACACCTGTGCTGCAGGTGGGTCATTGGAGTGGGCCAGAGGTGTGGCCACAAAAAGCACCCCTGAAGGCAAATGCACAAAGACTTTTACAACAGACTTCAGCTGTGCACTAATGGGTGCCCAAATATGCTTGGGGCAAGCAGACATAGACACTGTGATGTCATAGTATTGGGTAACAAGGCCACCACAAATGGATCCAACTCTGCAGCAAAGGAGAAATACCATATAGAAGCAGAAAATAAGGACAGAAAAAGACCATGGACTGGATTTCAAAGAAGCGTGTCGTGATTGCCATACAATTTCATTAATTGTGCCAAGACTGTTAGGCCACAAAAAAAATGTGGTCTAACTTCTTGACAAAATTACAGTACTCCAAGATGTACATCAAAGATGGCCACAACATTTGGCTTGGAAATACCATTTTAGACATAATAACGGTTAGGACTGAGAAAATAAAAAAAAGAACGCATGGTGTGCTGCATAGAAGGGACATAGAAAAGTAAATTTGACAGGTATGCTAATATTTTTATTATTTTGTAGCTGAAACTACAATATCTTTCTGGAAACACATTTTTTGTTTTATTGCTGCTTTAAATAACCCCTTCCAGCTTGAGATAGTGCCCCCAGGTGGATGAACTGTTCCTTAACCTGAACAACTCTGTGGAGTTCACCCCAATTTTACACCATATGTATTTGAATGTTTCTATCATTTTCAACCTTCTCCCTTCTGTCCTCCAGAGAGACTATGTATTGAGACTCTCCAATCTCTTCCCATTGGGCCACCCCTACTATCCATGGATCATTTGTGTTGCCCTTCTCTGTCATTCTTGAGATGTGCGCTCAAGAACTGCACACGGTATTCCAGGTGTGGTTGAACCAGTGACCTGTTCAATGACCACATTAGCTCCCTTGTGCAATTTGTGAAGCCCATCCTTCTGGACCCTAACATCCTGTTTGTCTTTCAGTATGCGTTATAGTATTGGGACAAGGTTTTTAGGATATTGCTAATTATCACTCACAGGTCCCTTCCCTCCTTTAAGAACTCCACCTTTACCCATGGATGCAATAATCCACATGCATATTTCTGCTACCAATGTACATTGCATTACATTTCTTGGCACTGTTTTTCAATGGCTAAAAACTAGTCCATTTCTCCTGTCACTCTACATCGTTCTTCCTGCTACAACAAATGATTCCTGCCTCATTGTCCACTCTAACACAGCTACGTGTCATCTGCAAACAGACTCTTTCCCCTGCAAATTCACCTCTACATCATTTATGTACAGTGGCACCGGCCAGGATGCAATGCAGTAATGCTGCAGTATGTCACAAAATGCTGCAGTATGCTGCAGGGGACAGTGTAATTCAATGGCAATTAAGCCCATTTTAGAACTGCAGTGGGAGAAGCCCTGCAGACCTCCTATGATCGATCGAAAAAGGGAGACTTTTTGGACCGAACAACAGTGTGGAGTTGCATCACAGTCGCATCTGCATCCATGAAGCACCCCGCACTGTCCATTAACAGTGGCACAGCACTATTTTTCAGAGGTCATGGTGGAACACGGCATAGTCTGCCATATCCAAGATGGTCACCAAACTGTATTGCGCATGTGCCGGTGGCCATCTTGGACACGGCGAACTGTGTTCCACCATATTCTCACCTTTATTTTTATTATATCTATATTCTCACCTTCTGCCCAACCCCCCTCTCAGCACCTCCCCCGAAACATAACAGTGACACTTGGGTGCCCAATCCCCAGTGTTGCAATCGATGTCTAGCCATTTTTTTACAATATTTTTTTTTCTTCCACACTTGACCCTCCTTCCCTCTCTCTCAGCACCAACCACCCTACACACCCTCCAGAAACATAACAGTGACACTGGGGTGCCCAATCCTCCAGAAACATGATCAGGAATCCTGGGTCCTATTTTTTTTTTATTTTGTACCCTGTAAAAAAAAACTATCCTTCAATGTCTTTTGTGGCTGTTCTTGTCCCCACCACCTCACTCTCCCACTTAGCACCCACAACCCCAAACCCTCTCAAGCCCTTATTTACCCATCGGGGTCCAATACCGTACTCCTCTCTGGACCACAGACACATCACTTTTCAAAGCCAGACCACATACTGAAGAAACAGGCATGCGGTTCAATGTATTTCAATGGTATTTTGAACTTGCTAGCATAACATGGGCACTGTTGCATATGTTAGGCCCAAACTTTCAGCATGCCTTTTTTGGGACCCCGCCTCATAAGCAGTTGCATTGATATTAGGCAAATCTGCCCGGAAAGCTGATTTTGTGGTCCCTGCACGAAATCAACTTTTGGGCTGGAGATGAAAAATTTTCTCTGCCCTCGTTCATGAGGTGGGGTCATAAGAAGGCTATGTTGAAATCTTGGTGCAAAAATATCAAAAAACAACAAAGTTATGAGCCTACATTGAATTTTGCACAGGCAGGCTCATAACTTTGGTAATTTTCAATATGTTTACCCCAAATTTACAATGTAGCCATATCTTTACAGCACCTCATGAATGTGATAGCTGTCATTTTTCAGCTCCTGCCCAAAATGTGTTTTTGCATCCCAAATAATGATTTTGCAGTTCCTATGCAACATGACCTTTAGGCCAGGAGTTGAACATTTTTTCTCCCCTTCTTCATGAGGCAGGGTCATAACAAGGCTATGTTGAAAATTTGGTGCAAAAATATTAAAAATCTAATTTTCAATATTTTTACTCCAAATGCCTCACCTGCAGCCCTTTCAGCTCTGGCCAGATTTTGTTTACTGTAGTATTTTGTGACATGCCGTTTGCTCTACATTACTGCATTGTATCATGGCTGGCTCCAATGTACTGTACATGTTAAAGAGTAACGGCCCCAGGACAAACACCTGCGGCATCCTACAACAGTAGCTTCCTCCCAGATATCAGAGAATTTTCCATCCTTAACCACTCTCAGAGTCTTCTCTGTCAATCAATTTCCAATTTGTCTATTTAAACCCTCCCCTAGTCCTAGGCTCCTTCCTGTCTTCGCTAGTCTCCTGTGCAGCAATGAATCAAAGGCCTTCCTCAAACCAGGGTACAGGATGTTGACTGCCTGGCCTCTATCCATCATTTGTGTCACCGGAAAAAAAAATCTTGAAACTATCTGGCCTTCATTAACCCATGTTGCTTTCTATCCATAAGCCCATCTACTACCATGAATTCCACTGTCCGCTCCTTTATGGTTTCCTTTAGCAGCTTGCACACTATGACTGACAGGCTCACGGGCCTGTGATTTATTGGATTCTCCCTATCCCCACTGTTGTGCAGGGGTTCACATTTGCCACACGCCCATTCCACAGCACCACACTCTTTGCTCGTGATTCATTAAATAGGTCTACCAAGAATGTTAAAGCATCTGCTACCCCCTTAGCCCAGTTATTAGTAATTTTAGCCTGATTGCGGTTTTAAATGGAAAACTTTTATGCATGTCTAGAAAAATGCTGCCCTTCCCCTCCTCAATCCAAATTGGTACTCTTTGAAAAAAGTCTACATCCGCCCCCAGATGCCACCAAACTGATTCATATAAACAACTTTTATGAATGCATCCAGAAAGGACATGTACCTGTAATAGGAATGTTTGCATTAGGTCAGTATTGCCTGCTGTCTCTGAGTGTACTTACTGTATTCGCAGTTAGGTAGGGTAAAATCAAGAGAAAAACAATGTTGCAAGTGGCTTGCACCGACTATAAGTATGACTTATGCAGCTTATCCTTGTTAGATAAAGACAGAATACTGGATGGGCAACTATGTATAATCAGTGGGCTGGATATTCAAAAGGGTTGCTCCTGCGCAAGTCCGAAATTGTGCCATTCTGCCATATTCAGCAGGAGGCAGTTGCGCCCCCCAAGTCATGCTGAGCAACAGCGCAATGCTAATGAAGGCATGCTCAACCGGAGGGGGAGGAACCATGCATAAACTGCACAGCCCGATATTCAGCCTGGCTGTGCAGAGTTGTGCAGGCACAACCCCCAACCTGCGCCTGCACAACTTTGAGCAAAAAAAAAGAAGTAAGTCGAGGGCCACCCACAGGTGAGCTGCCACATTGCAGGTGCAACACAGCAGCTGCCACCTGTGGGTGGCCTTCCACTTCCCTGTGCCCCCCGAGCCCGATCGCGGGCATAATAGTAACCCCGACTGGCCCGAGCGCGGGCAAAACAGTAGTAATCCCACCCCACTGCCGATCACGGGCAAAACAGTAGTAATTCCCACCCCCACTAGCCCGATCACAGGCAAAACAGTAGTAATTCCACCCCCACTAGCCTGATGGTAGGCAAAACAGTAGTAATTCCACCCCACTAGCCCAATCGCGGGCAGAACAGATTCAACCCCCAAGAACAACATCCCTGGTGGTCCAGTGGACCGAGAAGCCCGATCGCGGGCATTAGAGTCAACCCCCAGGTCAGTACCCTGGTGATCTAGTGGCCCCACCCCACCCACCCACAGAGCCCACCACCGCGCCTCCCCATTGCCGCGGGCGGCAGCACCCACCTGCCTGCCGCCCCGCTGCCCGCCGCCACGACTGCTGTAGGGCTGCATGCCCATTGGTTCAGAGCAAGAGCCAATGGACATGCAGCCCATACCGTACATGGCAGTCCAGATATGTGAATGAATGAATAACCATAACCCTAACCCTAACCCTGCTAATTCATTCACATATCTGACTGCCTTAGATGGTTATGGGCTGCACGCCTACTGGCTCTTGCTCTGAACCAATGGGCGGCAGCCCACCGAGCAGGTTACGGGCGGGCGGGCAGCAGGCAGGTGGTGCTGCCATCCGCCAGCTGGCGGGGGAGGCGGGTGGTGAGCTCGTGAGTGGTGGAGTGAGTGAGGCCACTGATCACCAAGTACTGAACCAGAGGTTGACTCTAATACCAGCGATCGGGCTCACCGATCCAGGGACCACCGGGATGTGTGGAGGGGGTGAGCTGTTCTGCCGGTGATCGAGCTGGTGAAGGTGAGGTACTGGTTTGCCAGTGATCCGAGCGTGGTGAAGTGCTACTGTTTACCTGAGCTCGAGCAAGAGAAGCTCACCGGTTTTGCCGCCAATCCAGGCTCCAGTCGGAGGTATTTTTAGTTTGCCGTGTCGAGCCGGTCGAAAGATCTGGTTTTGCCCGTGATCGCACCAGTTGAGGATTTACCTCATGCCAGCGATCGGGCTGCAGGGGCGTCGGTCCCCGATGGCTGCTGCTGCCTGGCAGGCTGCCAGGCGCAAGTTGTCGGGGATCGGCGCATCTGCATGCAAATGAGCCATAAGTATATGCAAATCCCCCCCCCCGTGCCTTGCATGAATTATGGCCCCATTTGCATGTCACCTTTTGAATATCGGAAATTTGCACATGGTGCAATGAAACATCTTGAATGCTCCACTCTGACCATTTGCAGTGGCACAAGTTCCACTGCGCCATGCACAGTGGCTGTGGCCGGGGTGATATTCAAAGGAGTTGCTCAATAGCGCAGCTCCGTTGAATATCGCCCCGGCCACACCCCAGCTCAACTTTTTTGAGCAGTGCAAGGGCTTGCACCACAGAATGGCGCAGTTTGAATATCCAGCCCAGTGTGTTCTGCCTCAGAGGGATTCTGACTTCCACTGACCTAGAGAGCGAAGCTCGAGAGGTCCATGGGAATCAGAGCCCTGAGGTGGCAGAACGCACTAGCTGTGCATAAAGTTGCTCATCCTGTATTTTTATAGTGTATAATATTATGCAAAGTGTGTGCTTTGTGTTTTTTTTTCTCTTTCAGAATGAAACTGACTTGAGCAGTCTCTAGAGGTTCTAGAATGCTGTTCTGCCACAGAAGGATACACTCACATTCCATGACCTTCGAACTGTGGTACAACAGCATTTTGGAAAGTATGGATTTCTATACTGAACCATGCTCTACTGAACACTATAATACAAATGCCATTGTTAAAATCCCATAGAAACTATTTCTCCTCAGCATCTCGAAAGGAAAAATTAAAAATCATAGTTCAGTAAGATTCATTATTAAGCTGTGCCTGGCTTGTAGACTCTTTAAGCAATTGACTGAAAAGAAAATGTGCCATTAATGACACTGCAGGGCAGTAGCAGATCACCATAAAATATCTGTGAATCAAGCTGTCTTTTCACTGCAGAAGAGAAAACTATATATACTGTTTTATGAAACTTTATTTTTTTAAGTTCCTTGCAGCACCAGATATGGAAAATCACTGTTTTTTTTTAGAAAGTATTATGGTAATTAGTCTTTCTTTTTTTGAAAATGTCCTAACAGGCTACGTGGGGCTGGCAGAATAGCCTAGAGATTACTGTAATGAGCTGTAAATGAGCATGGTACATCCAGCAGACCTGGATTTGATTCCCACAGCCTTCACTTGTATACTATGTGACCATGAGCAAGTCACTTAACTTCCACAGTGCTCCTGGGTCACCCCTGAATACAGGCCTTGGGCCTATTGGGCCTAACCCAGTTACCAAATAATTAAAAAAAAGTAGAGATGCTCTGAATTGGCCAATTCTGATGCAAGTTTCAGAATTTAGGAACTTCAGGATACTGATCCGATTCTAATTCAACTGCTAAAAGGATCTCAAAATCGGAGTCAGATTCAGATTTGAAATCTTAACTCCTAAATTCCTATGTAAAAATAGATTTTAGAATTTTGTTTAGGATTTAGGACTTTTAGACTGCAAATCTTGAATTCATAACTCTGAAAATTGGGTCAGATGCTGACAAATCTGATTCCGTTCAGACGATTTTGAGCAACCCTCAAGCTAAGACACCTGTGAATATCACTTCTTCAGAATTACTGATGATGTACAATCATTCATTAGCTGTGTTTACACTCCCCAGGTGGTATGTAATTGGTGTCACTCTGCTCTGCTGTTACCATACCTCTCAGCTGCTATGTATTTCGCATAGCGCTATGCATTTTACACTCAAATTTACCCACACACCACAAAGGTTTACTGATGTTCCTTAAAATGTTAGAGCTATTTCTGGACACACAAACTATAAAAAAAAAATTCAACTAACTTGATAGAAACATATCATAATACTAAACAAATGGGGAACCCTAATCCTAGATCTATTATTTTAAAATAAGAAAGTGCTACACATTCTGGCCATTTGTCCTGCATATTAAAGTCTGGTGCTATGCATTTTAATGCTGACAGGTTGAGAGGTATGGCTGTCAGTCTGCTCCTGGCTGTTTATTTGAGACACCACTTTCACAGAGAAACAGGAACCTTCTATCACACCAGTTTTAAATTGCTGTCCCAGCATATGTTTTATAGGGTCATTTTATGCCCTCCTTGTCCATTCCCTGGTGCAGTGTTGTGATACTTTCCCCCTTAGGCCATGATGAATGAAGTGGCACCATTTACTGAAAAGACCCACACTGGTTCAGCTCCACCGTCTGGGAGAGGAGCAGAGGAACAAAATCAATCTGATGCCTAGACAGTTTACACTCATAAATGTGGATCTCCAAATCTCCCACACTGGTGTACTAAGGTCGAGTGCAAACAAGCTCTGACGTAGTCTTTGGCTGCTCCTTACCAAAGCCCTGGTAATACTGACTAAGCTATTACACACTGGTGTGACTCACATCGTTGTCAGTCTCCACCTGATTGTTTTTTAGGCATGTTTACATTACCTGAATAGAACTGATGCGGTCTGCACTGCTCTACCATTGCTTCTCCTGCTGTGCTCCTGCTGGGCATTTACACACTGTCCATCGGCATTGGTGCAGATTCTGGCAGCTTTGCAGCACTTCCAAGGTTTTACATCATAGCATCCATTTTTAACAACAAGAGCAGCAGACTAATAATACAGCACAGGGCAATAAAAAAGTCCAGTGACTGCAACTAAAACTGCAATGAGATGGTACCTCTGAATGAGGTAAGCATGTTCTACCCCTTAAATTCTACAATACTTACTAATGCAGAGTTTTCTGTGTCTGCTGGGTGATTTCCAAGGTCAGTGCTCACTGCTCAATGACAATATCCTAATTGACAGTCTGACTGCATGGGGTTGGGGAGTGACCCGCCTATACAGTCTAGAGCAGGACATGCCTATACAGACCCATGGGTTGTGCAAGGGGGTACAGACATTTACTGCTGGCCCCAGCACTGTCTGATTAAAGTGGGATGCTGAGCCTGACAGATGCTTGCCATGGAGTGCCACAGAGGTGCAGTGGTGCAAGTGGAGCAGTGTGTTCACATGCCAGCAGAAAATGCCTGCCCCAGTACTTAATCCCACCATAACAGGGATCACGGAAAACTGCACTGGAGTGACTTACAATGCTCCAGTAGGTGTTTACATGCCAGGATCTGCACTGGTACAACTCATCTGCACCACATGCAACAGTACAGATCCTGTAGTGAAAATGCACCTCTTGAAGCTAGTGGTGTACACCACTAAAGCATGCCCGCTTCCACACCATAGTCACACCGGTGTCTTGCAAACTGCATTGTGGAGCTGTTCAGCAAGAAGTGCCCTGGTACATTATGGGGCTAAATTATACTCCAGCAGTGATGTGGGAAGTGGCCACTGTGTACACTACAATTGAAAACACCCTTACCAGTTCAGCATCTCTGTTTAGGAGAGGAGCAGAAGAGCCACACCAGTTTGATGCCTGCACAGTTTACACTGGCAAATATACACCAGTGTGGCTCTTGTCCCCAATCCACCTACACCAGTGTAGAAATGGCCAGTGTAATCAGGGCTCAAGACACCATTGTAAACAAGATGTTTCATCACAATCAAGCTTTCGTGTGGAAATGCTTTATAAATCATGAATACTATAAACATTGCTTAGACAAATCTTTCAAAACATCCCCCAAGCAGTCCTTGTATATATTATTTGCACTTTGTTTAAAATTAATACTTAAGAGACAAAAAAAGATGATAAGAAACAAGAATACATTTTATTGCAAGTGTGGTAATGAGGTGTTCCAGAGTGTGCATTATTATGGAATAAGAGAATGCCTTGGGAAGGCTCCATGTTATTTTAGCAACGGAATAATAGCGACGACAGTACAGTGACTGCAATTACGGTGCCTGTACATATGGGTGAGCACCATTACAGCAACATTATTGCAAATGCTTGTTCCATGGGGCGCTTTGCCCTCCGTACCCCCCCCTTACTAAAATAACCAACCCCGAGATCGTAGCACCTCAGGGAGGGGGGAATACATTTGTCATCGTAACAGTGCACGCCCATACGTACGGGCGCCGTAATTGCAGTCGCTGACATTGCCATCGCTAAAATTGCTGTCACTAATATTCCTTTGCTGAATTGATGTGCTACCCCTTGGGCTATGAAGCACACAATGAAGTGGAGTGCAATACATACCAGAGCACTGTTGTTGTGCACACCATGGCATGTTTTATTGCAAATATAAAATGGCTGACCTGATTTTTAAATTTAAACTAATGGCTCAGAAAGTTCAGCATGTGTGACCTATTGCTATTGTGTCAAAACACACTGACATGTGATAACATACATCCACTCAACATTTCTTGGTTTACCTCACCCGTTTTATTAACTAAACATTTTAAAAATGCTTTCATTTTAAGACACATATGGGCATACTATGAAGAACTATATAAAGAGCATATCTTTTTATGTACCACACAGATATTCAGTGCACCAAGTAGAGTAATAAAATAATAATGAGCAGTGTTATGCACACCACAAATAGCTTACAAACTTAAAAGTACAGTATTTATATTTTCCATATGAATTCATTGTCATAGCTTGAACTTGTGAAAGCCATCCAGATGGCTGAAAATACTGCACATATGACATAGTTTGAATTAAAGTGGTTTATTGAAACCAGCAGTTCAAGTTAGCTGTTTAAAAATTGGCCACGCTGCTTCCAGTTCAGTAAGGGGAGTGACAAGGCTCCTTTACTGAATCACCCTATTTTCATCTAAAAAAAACCACCAAGGTCGAATAGTTTATTTTTATCTTAGTAATTTTCTTCACATTCCCCAAAATGGCTCTGGCCTTTCCCTGCTGACTCTCGATCAGCTGGGACAGACTTTCCTTTCCAACATCCATCCCAAGTGACTGAGGGTCAGCAGGGATGGGCTAGATCTATTTCTGGGAGGTTCTAAAGAAAGTAACTAAGGTAAAATGTAGATATTTTACTTTAGTTATTTTTAGCTGAAAATAGGGCAATTCAGCACAGAAGCCTTGTCACTCCATCACAAAACTGGAAACAGTGTTGCTGATTTTTTTTATTTCACTAACATGACCTGCTGCTTTGAATTCAGTGGAATGTGGTTTTACATTAGGGGAACAATGAAGGGACAGCTATTTACTAACTAAAACGTCTGCCCACACCACACCTTCCCCCCCAACTGGTTTCCAGTGTTTTTGAGCTGGATATGTGGCTACTTTAGGAGTGCATTTCAATTGTAACTGTATTTACATTCCAGTCTTTGTAATGCAAATTTTAAAGTGGGGCATAATTCAAAAGCTACCACAAAAATAACAAGCCGTGTGACATCAATAGACAGGAAAGCGTGTAACTGGGCTGCCTAATGGCATAGTAGAAGAGTGCTGTGCATCAATGCTGGTGATCAAAGGCCTCCTATTGGGCCAGTGGAGGAGTGCTGCACTTCCGTACTGGAGCCCCAGGGCCTGCTAATGTCCCAGTGGATGAGCAATGCACAACAGTGCTGGTGACATAGGTCCTCCTAATAATCCAGTGGAAGAGTGTTGTGCTTCAGTACTAGTGTAACCAAGGGCCTCCTAATTTACTTATTATTTATTTATTTCAAAAGTTTCACCAGGAAAGTCATTCTGAGTTGAAATAGTTCATTTCCAGATGTGCCCTGGGGAAGGGAGAAGAGTAGTATAAACAAATAAACAGAACAGTAACTTAAACAAGGAGAGCAATAAATTATACAGTTCAAGAAATCCTGGAGGCAGTATAGTGCAGTGGTTTAAGGCTCTGAGCAGCAAATCTGGAGATCTGGGTTTGAATCACACAGCCCCCACTTGCATACTGTGTGACCCTGAGCAAGTCACTTAACTTCCCTGTGCTCCCAGGTCACACATGTAAACAAGCTTTCAGTTTAGTGTGCTACTCTTGGTTAAACAATTGGAAAAAAAAGAAATCAAGCATCAACAATAGTTACTTTATACGGAGACAGGGCAGAGGTCCTGCCCAATGAGTACCAAGGGGAGACAATTGAAGGCGTGGAGACATGAAGAGTAGTTTTGATGTTGGGCAAGAAATGAAGCAAATGAGGAGGTGAAAGAACAGATTAGGGGGAATATGAAGGAGGGCAGAGTGGAATAAAGGAGGAGAGAAGAATTAGAGGGCAGAGAATGGGAAGAAATGGGAGGGAGAGGGGAATAGGGTAATTGAGAGGTGGAGCAGAGAAGGAGGGATAATTGAAAGATGGTCAGAGAATGGATTCAGGGACAAGTGCAGGTGGGAGAGGTGAAGTCTTGGAGAAGAAAGGAGAAAGAGTGTTTGGAAGAAGAGGAGTGAATAAGGAGAGAGAGAGAGAGAGAGAGAGAGTTCCAAAGTTTAAGAAAGTGGTAGGAGAAGGTGGCCTGGCCAGCACAAAGGAACAATAGCTAGAGTTACAAAGGGAGTAGGAAGAGGGTGGTGGGTGGGAAAGAAGAGAAGTAAGGTAAGAGGGGAGAGAGGCCAGACAGAATTGTGAGATAAAAGAGGCACAGTGAGTAAGGCAAAGAGCTTCAAGGTAGCGGAGTGAGAGAGAAGAGTATAAGGAACAGTGATGAGTATGAGGCAGACAGTCCAAAGCAAAGCAAAGTGGCAGAAGGAGTGGATGTAGCCTATCTGGATTTCAGCAAGGTCTTCAACACCATCCCACACAGGGGATTGCTAAAAAAATTGAGGAGCATGGGAGTGGGTCCTACGGTGGTAAAGTGGGTTGGGAACTGGCTAAGAAACAGGACTCAGAGGGTGGTGGTAAATGGCATGAAATCTAAGGAGAAGGAGGAGATCAGCGGGGTTTCACAGGGGTTGGTGCTGGGTCCAGTCCTATTCAATGTCTTCATTAGCGACATTGCAGAGCATCTGGAGGGAAAGGTGTGCCTCTTTGCAGATGACACCAAGATTTGCAACAGAGTGGACACACCAGACAGGGTGGGAAAAATGAGAAAGGACCTAAGCCTATTAGAGGAGTGGCCGGGTGTCTTACAGTTGCGTTTCAATGCTAAAGAGTGCAAGAGCATGCACCTTGATTACAGGAATCCAAGGGAGGAGTGCAGGATGGGTGGGGAAATTCTGACCACTACAAGTCAGGAGACAGACCAGGGGGTTATCATATCTGATTACCTGAAGGTGACCAAACAGTGTGAAAAGGTGGTGGGGAGAGTAAACAGAATATTGATGTGCATAGGGAGGGGCATAACAAGCAGGAGAAAAGAGGTGGTGATGCCACTGTACAGATCACTGGTGAGGCCACAGCTGGAGTACTATGTCCAGTTCTGGAGGCCACATCTCTGGAAGGACTTTGACAAAATAGAGGTAGTGTAGAAAAGGGTAATGAAGATGGTACATGTACTGCACCAGAAGCCCTATGAGGAAAGACTTAAGGAACTTAATATCTATTCACTGGGGGAAAAAAGGGAGAGGGGAGATATGATAGAGACTTTCAGAAGTTTTAACCAGGAGAAACACACTAAGCTGAAGCTTGTTTACAGGTGCGACCTGGGAGCACAGAGAGTTAAGTGACTTGCTCAGGGTCACACAGTATGCAAGTGGGGGCTGTGGGATTCAAACCCAGGTCTCCAGATTTGCTGCTTAGAGCCTTAAACCACTGTGCTATACTGTCTCCCTCAACTTTTAAGTACCTTAGTGGAATAAACAGGGTACAGGTGGAAAGCATATTTCAAAGAGAATTCTGCACAAGAACAAGGGGCCATAATATAAGACTGAAGGGTGGAAGGCTCAGGGGTAATGTTAGGAAACTGTCACAGAAAGTGTGGTGGAGCCATGGAACAGCCTTCCAGCAGAAGTGGTGGGTATGAAAACAATACGGGGGTTCAAGAATATATATGGGATAGACATAAGGGTACCAATGAGATGTGCAGAGCAGGAGAGCCGCAGATCAAATAGGATCTGTGGCTGCAGCAGTGAGTAGGGAAATAGGCAGACTAGGTGGGCACTATGGTCCTTATCTACCGAAAGATTATATGTTTCTATGTTATGCTAAGAGTGGGTCCAGTCTGCCATGGGTGGACTTTGGTGCATCACAGTACACAATGTCAACATAATTAAAAATGGGGAGAATCATCTTCAAGATAATATCTCAGCGAGCAGGAAGAAGGATATAACTTTTGTTCCTATATAGTGCGCTGAGTTTAGGATGGATTTTTATGTTTGCTTGCACGCATGTGCAAGAAACATAGTGCCATCATCTGAGTTTTCGGAGGTGTGGCAGCCCTCTTCCAATTCAGGCAGTGTGTTTGCAGGCACGGCCGCAGTTCTCCAATGCCTGCTCGAGCTGTCTATGACAGCTCCAAAATGCAGTGGAGTACAGTTGAAAGGGGGAGCTACGCTTCAGTGAGCAGCGATAAGATATACGTAGCTCGTAGCTCCCCTACACACACACCCTGCACTTGCGCATACTGCGTGCTGCCCCCACGCACACACTGTATAGCCAATGGGGGTGCCCAATCCCGTCGGCTGTGCCTCCCCCAATTTCTACATGCCACGCTGGGTGCCCACCCCAGCGTGGCAATCATCGTGATAGCTGACGGGGTGCCCAATCCCCGTCGGCTCCACTGTCCTCCCCCAAGTAGCATGGTGCCACGCTGGGAGCCCACCCCAGCATGGCAACAGATGCTATGACAACGGGGTGCCCAATCCCCATTGGCTCCACGCCCCCAACCAGCTGTCCTTGTGCCACGCTGGGAGCCCACCCCAGCATGGCAAACGTTCCGCTTCGTCATTTAAAAAAAAAAACCTGCAAATAAAAAACTGTCCCTTGGCCATTCTCCCTGCCCCCCTCCTACAACCCGCACCCACCCACTGCGCACCCTGCCTCCCCACCCCATACTTACCTCCGGACCTCGCGTGACGATCTTGAGGGACTGGGAACACGTCTGCACTCTTCAAAGCCGACTGCAAACTGAGGAAATGCCGGTAAGCTGTATAATGGGATTGATAGGGTTTTTCAACTTGCTACATATCTCAGGCATTTTTGATTTTGCACCAAATTTTCAACATAGGGTTTTAGGACCCCTTCTAAATGCTGTCACTGTCATGGTCATTATTCGGCCCAAAGGGTGATTTCGCAGTCACTGCATGAAATCACCTTTCGGGACCGATTAACCAAACGACACTGCCAGTGTTCATAAGGTGGGCTCTCAAAAAGCCTATTTTGAAAATTTGGTGGAAAAATTCCAAAATGACTGTTTTATGAGCGTGCATTGCGCAGTTCCTACGCACGCTGGTAAATCTGCAAATTTTCAATATTTTCACTCCAGATTTTCAACATTGCCATTTTACCACACCTTCTTATGAGCAGCACAGCTGTCATTTTCACATCTCACCCAAAACGTGTTTCCGCCCATGTAGCACACAATAGCGCAGTCGGTGTGCGAAATCAATGTATGGGACAAATTAAGAAAATCACAGTGACACTGTTCATGAGCAGAGGTCTTAAAATGGCTATGTTGAAAATTTGGTGAAAAAATTCCTAAAAATGACTGTTTTACGAGCGTGTGTTGCCCAGTTCCTACGCACGCTCGTAAGTTCGCGAATTTTCAATATTTTCACTCCAGATTTTCAACATTGCCATTTTATTACACTTCCTTATGAGCAGTACAGCTGTCATTTGTCACATCTTGTCCAAAATGTGTTTTCGCACATGTAGCGCACAATGGTGCAGTCGGTGTGCGAAAGCAATGTTTGGGACAGATTAAGAAAATCACAGTTACACTGTTCATGAACAGAGGTCTTAAAATGGCTATGTTGAAAATTTGTGACAAAAAGTCCATAAAATGACTGTGTTACGAGTGAGCATTGCGTAGTTTCCCATGCCCTCGTAGTTCATGACTTTGTAATATTTTTCAGTCCAGATTTTTCACCAGTGGCATTTTTCCACACTTCCTTATGAACAGTACAGCTGTCATTTTTTCACAACATGGCCAAAATGTGTTTTCACACTTTCAGCGCAGAGATGCATGGTCGCTGTGGGAAATCATTGTTCGGGACAGATAAAGAAAATCACAGTGACACTGTTCATGATCGGAGGTCCCAAAATGCCCGTGTTGACAATCTGCTGTAAAAAATCCCCAAACTAATTACATTACGGGTGTGCGTTGCACAGTTTCTATGCACACTTTCGTGACTGTATTTTTAATATTTTACTGCAGATTTGCAACATTGCCATTTTACACCTCCCATGAACAGTACAGCTGTCATTTTTAATCCTGTTCGAATGTTTTTGCACCTGTGGTGCTAAATGCCGTAGTCGCTGTGCATAAGCAGCTTTCGGCTAACAAACTGATATTGCCACTGTTCATGAGGTGGGGTTACAAAAGAAACATGTTGAAAATTTGGAGTGAAAATACCAACGAATGCCTGAGGCATTAGGGTTTCCAACCATAATGCCCCACCCAGTAGAGAATGACAGGCATCAGGGGTGTGACTTGGGATTCTTGCCTGTAATGCTCATACCATTCCACACCCTGCAGCCAGTGAGAGGCATCAAGGTATGCCTTGGACTCTTCGGCCCCAAAGTTCACCCCATTCTCCTATACCACGCCCATCTCACTGTATTTCCTGATGGAATGGGGTGTGCATAAGGACCAAAGACCCCAAGGCACACGTGACACTTGTCAGTGTCTGGGGTGGGGTGGTGAAATGGCGTGGCCGTTATGCCTGATGACCCAAATGCACACCCCAATGCCTGTCACTCTCTGCAGTGTGGTGGTGGGGTTGGCTTCAGTTCAATACTTCACTGCCATTCCTATTACGCAGCTCTGTAACTTCTACACTACCACTGCCAATGCCAGCAAGCAAACATTCGGCATTGACAAATGCTTGTTTTATAGATGGCATCCACATGGACTGAGACATCAAGGTGCCGGTCTAGCCAAACTCTGGGGTGCTTAACAGAGAAAACATTGTCTGTTTTGATTCCATCTAAGGTGTGGAAAGAATGGAGGGAGGTGAGTCTGAAGAGCCTCTGTTTAGTGCCAAATGTCATAGAAACTGTTTTTTTGTCATTTAAAGATAGCTGAGTAGACCGGAACCAGGGCTGGATGTTACTGAAATCATGTTGAAGCCTGACCATCAGCTTAGAAAGGAAGGAGCCAGAGGCACATAGAACAATGTCATCAGGGTACATATAGATGGATGCAGATGAACAGGTAGAGGTGAGATCATTTAAGAATATTGAGAAGAATAGAGGGCCAAAGATGGAACCTTGGGGGACACCAGTGCTGATAGCAGGAGGGATGGAATCACAGATTCTAACTGATTGAGATCTACCCAGTAAGTAGGAGCAAAACCAGTGAGTAGTGGGATCAGAGGTTCCCGCTACCTTGAGCTTGTCAAGGAGGAGGGGTGGACAACAGTGTCAAAGGCTTTGGCTAAGTTGACAAAGATGGCGGAGGTGAGGAGGCCCTGATCCATGCCTTTGAGAATGGAGTCAGTAAGCCGGAGGAGGGAGGAAGAGGTGGAGTGGTGTTTATGGAAGCCAGACTGGAAGGGGGTGAAAAAAGAGGAATCAAATAAGGTGGAGAGTTGAGACAGCACTATGTGTTCTTGGAGTTTCGCTAATGTTGGGGACAGGGAGATAGGGTGGAAGTTGCCAGGGCTGGAGGAGTTGCCTCCTTTAAGAAGGGGTATAACAGTGGCGTTCTTCCATGAGTTGGAGATAGAAGCAAGGGAGAATGAGAGATTAAAAAGGGATGAGATAGGGAAAGCAGTGGTGGGGCCAGAGAGGTGTTGGAGCTTGGGGTGAAGCCCATCAGGGCTCCCACCTTTGAGAGAGTTAAGGGTAAATACAGAAGTGAGAGAAGCAGCAGGAGTGACAGGAGAGAAGGAGGAGTGTGAAGGAAAGGCAGGAAGGGGAACAGGAGAAAGGGGGTAGAGGGAAGGGAGGAGAGAAGAAAGGAGGCACATGAGGTGAAGAAGGAGTTGAATTCAGAGGCAACATAAAGAGGGTCAGAAATGAGGGTGTCACCCACCTTGAGGACTAGGAAGAAGGACTGGGTAGGAGGGGAGAGGGTGTAGATGACCTTCCAGAACTTGGAGAGGTGGCTAAAGTTGTTTGGAAGGTGGAGGTAAAGTACTCAGTCTTGGCAAGCCTGGTGGCTCTGGTGCAGACATTCCGAAAGGCTCAGTGTCTGCTCAGGTCAGGTGGTACCAGAGGTCTTGTAAATCTTCCAGGCCAAATTATGGGCACGGAGTCAGACCAGTAATTTGGCTAAGATACAGGGGAGGTGGGAACCACAAACTCTGGTTTTCCTGAGGGGGCATGCAGATCCTAAATTTATAAAAATTTGGAGTGAAAATAGTTCAGGGCCAAGTTGATGTTGCTGGCAGAATAGATGGTGGACCAGTCAGTTGCTAGTAAGACGGCATGCAGTGAGGATAAGTCCAGAAACCAGAAGGACTGGATCTGGATGATTTTAGTGGGGTATTTGGGAGATTAATTTTCCGTACACAATATACCATATGGTGGCCACTAAGGGCATCAGGGAGGGTGCCAGTATCTGTGATTTGGTGAGGGTGGGAGGTAAGTACCCAGTCCAGTAATGAATAATTAAGGGATCTATGGTTGTGACTGGTAGGGACTAAAATAGGTTGCAACAGTTGAAGAGACTTAATATTTTGTCAGGGTTTCAAATTTGATTGGGAGACGCAATTAAATTTGAAGTCCCCAAGGATGAGTAGTTCACCAGTGGAGGCATTAGCAGAGATTGTGGTTAGGAGTTCAGTGACAGAAGAGGAGGACAGCTTAGGGCAGCAATAGACACCAGTCACAAAGATAGGGACAGAGAAAGGGATGGAGAGTTTGAGAAGAAGCATTTCATATTCAGAAGGGGAGGTGACAGAGTACAGGAGTGAATTGGATAGTACAAGAGAGGTAGATGGCAACTCCACCTCACTCCTTTGCATAGTCCTGCTGGGTAAGGAAGTATCCAGGGATGGCAACAGCAGAGTCAGGGATCTTGGGGGAAACCCAAGACTTTGAGACTATCAACACATCCGGTAGAAGGGTAACCATGAGTGGTTGAAGTAGATCAATCTTAAGGGAGGAGGTTACGAATATTAATGTGTGCCACATGCAATTCTTTGGGGAGGCAAGTGGGAGGGGTGTGTGCAGCGACATGATTAGGCCCAATATCACCTGCCATGAGGAGCAGCAGTTAGATGATGAGCTTGACAGAATCCAAAAGTGTTTGTGTGATGAGTGAGGGGGTGCTGGGGAGGACGGAAGGATGGGAGGAAGAGAGGACCTAAGAGGGTTTCCAGGTGGAGCCAAGAGGAGGATGAGGAGGAGGAAGGGGGGAGGAGGGAGCATCCTGGAAGCCAGGGGAATGGGAAGGAGGGAGAGTGAACAGGAGAAGGGGAGTGTGGGAAAGGAGGTGGGTGGGAGGGAGAAGAATGGGGAGGGAGAGGAAAAGCTGGCAGGAAGGAGGGAGGGAGGTGAAGGATGACAGGAGGGGGAAGAGCAATAGAGATAAGCAACATATTGGCCAGCAGGAAACTGAGGGATCAGTGCTTGAAAAATAGCACTAGAGGAGAGGAGTTTGAAATTGAGAGATGGAAGCAGAGCAGGTGAAGGGCAGGCAGTACAGTAGCAGCTCAGTGAAAAGAGCTAAAAGGGGGAAGAGGGAAGAGAGAAACCAGCAGGAGAAAAAGTGAGGGGACCCTAAATAGGGAGTCCTTGCAATCTGAAGGAAGAAGGGAAGAGATAAGAAACAGGGAGAAGAGGAGCAGAATGAAGGGAATTTAGCAAGGGGGAAGATAAGGGAACCCTACATGGGGAGTCCAATCAGTTTCAAGAAATAGGGGAAGAGGTTAGAACAGAGAGAAGGGACCCTAGATAGAGAGACCAGGCAATTACAATAAGTAGGGGAAGAGGTTAGAACAGGGAGAAGTGGGGCAGGGTGAAGGGAGTTTAGCAAGGGGATAAGTAAGGGGACCCAAGATAAGGAATCCAGGCAATTTCAAGAAATAGGGGAAGAGGTAAGACAGGGAGAAAGGAAGCTGAGTGAAGGGAGAATTAACAAAGGAAAAAATAGGGAACCCTAGACAAGGAGTCCTAGCAGTTATTGGGGGTAGGGGGGAATAGGGAGAGTGAGTGCAGCAAGAAGGGAGGAAAGAGGAGGCAGAATATGCAGACAAGGAGGTAGGGGTGGAGTAGTGAGGGGAAGGGAGCTGAGCTGAACACAGTGCAGTGAGAAACCTAGGGGGTGAAACAAAAGGCAAAATTACAGGTACAAGGAAACAAGGGTACAACTATAAATTAAACATTTGTAAATTATGCAGTAAAGGTGCAATTATAACAAACAGTGGGAACATAAGAAATAATGTAACTCAGATGAAATTATGCACAAGGGTATTAAGAACAAACTGAGGCAGCAGCAGGGCACGGCAACATTAACTTACAAGGTCTATGAAATGAAATTGTGGCAGCAGCAGAAATAATGCAACTACGGGTATTAAGCACTAAGAGTATGAAGAGCAAACTGGAGAGCAGCAGAGTATTGCAATATCACTTGTAAGGTCAATGGAATAAACTGAGTGGGTGGCAGAATACAACAACTCCAAATTAAATAGTACAAGTGTAAGGACACCTGTGGCAGCAACAGAGTAATGCAACTTGAAGTAGGCAGCAAGGGTTGGATAGGGTACAAGACTGTGGCAGCAGCAGCCATATGAATGAAGCAACAAGTATTAAGACAGAATAACTACTAACAGACAAAACAACCATAAGTCAGATACATAGCTGAAGTCCATTTTCCTACTGGGTGTGATGCTTGGAATAAAATGGGTGACGGGCAGAGTGGCCAGCAGCCCAATTGACTACCGACAGACTCCAGTAGACTCGAGGCAGGCAACTGTCCTTCACACTAATGGTCCTTTGCAGGAGCAACAAAATCAGTGCTACTGCTGGGGTGACCCAAGGCCTCCTATTGGCCCAGCGGAAGAGCATTGCATTTTAGTGCTGGTGACCCAGGGACTCCTAATAGCCCAGCAAGTGAGCACTGTGCTTTAGCCCTGGTGACACAGGGATTTCTAACAGCCCAGTGGAAGACCATTGTGTTTCATGGCTGGTGACCCAGGGACTCCTATTGGCACAGTAGAAGAGCAATGCACTTCATTGTTGGTGGCCCATGGGCTCCTACTGGCACAGTGGAAGAGCAGTGCACTTCAGTGCTGGTGACCCAGGGATTCCTACTGGCACAGTGGAAGAGCAGTGCACTCCAGTGCTGGTAACCAGGGACTCCTACTGGCACAGTGGAAGAGCAGTGCACTTCAGTGCTGGTGGCCCATGGGCTTCTATTGGCACAGTGGAAGAGCAGTGCACTTCAGTGTGGTGGCCCATGGGCTCCTATTGGCACAGTGGAAGAGCAGTGCACTTCAATGCTGGTGACCCAGGGACGCCTACTGGCACAGTGGAAGAGCAGTACACTTCAGTGCTGGTGTGACACAGGGACTCCCAATGACCTAGCAAAAGAGCATTGTGCTTCCGTTCTTGTGACCCAGGGACTCCTAGTGGCCCAGCAGAAGAGCACTGCAGTTGAGTGCTGGTGTAACCCAGGAACTACTAATGGCCCAGAAGAAGAGCATTGCACTAATGGCCCAAAGAAAGAGTGCAGTGCTTCAGTGCTGGGGAGTGGGCACCCAGGGACTCCAAATGGCCCAGAGGAATAGCATTTCATTTCATTACTGGGGACTCAAGGATTCCTAGTGGCCCAGAGGAAGAGTTTTGCACTTCTGTACTGGTGTGACTTAGGGCCTCCAAATGGCCTAGAGGAAAAGTGTTGCACTTCAATGCTGGTGTGAACCAGGGCTTCCAAATATCTCAGTGGAAGAGTGCTGCACTTCAGTGCTGGTGTGACCTAGGGCCTCCAAATGGCCCAGTGAAAAAGTGCTGCACTTCAGGGCTGGTGCAAACTAGGGCCTTCTAATGGCCCAGTAGAAGAGCAGTGTGTTTCAGTTCTGATCACATAGGCCCTGCTTATGGCCCAGTGGAAGAGCACTGCACATCAAGACTGGAGACCCAAGTACTCCTAATGACCCAGCGGAACAGCATTGCACTTGAGTGCTGGCGACCCAGGTTCAGGAGCAGCTCATTTTGACGTTTGGACAACTGGTTCTGATTACTCTACAATTTTTGTAATATAAAAATGTGTTATTGAGTGACTCTCATGAGACATGCTGAGACAGCCTCGGGGAGGACCCCCTTCCCCCAGGTTTCAACTACAAGCTGTTAACCTAAATGCCAGGAGATAATTACAGGCTAGAAGAGACACAAATTAAGGATCTCCTGCTTATCTGGCTTAATTGGAGCTGCCAGCTGCTAGGATGAAAATTGTAAACTTTTATGACATTTAGAGGAAGAATACAGGTTATGTCACTTAGGTGCTAAGTCATGAATGTTCCTTTGATGTCTGTGAAGCAGGAAACTGCTCGTGGATGAAAGAAGATACTGGAAAATCTCAGACTTGATTGGGAAGTCACATGGGGAAATGAGTTTTTGCTGATGTCACCTTAGTTAATTTACCTTCTGAATGATAAGACATCCTGTTTTGTATAATTTTTATATTCTGACAGGGAGGAGCTAGGTGACCTCATGCAAAGAGGGTGACAAAGCCAGTTTTAAACAGTATTCTGTTTTCTAGTTAGTGACATACATGTTTGGACTCCGAAAAAGCAACACCAGGCACTGTTAGAAGGTATACATTAGAAAGACAAGTCTAAGTGTACTGTGGTAGGAGATTTTTTTTGTATTTATAACCTTGTTTTTTTAAGTGATTGTATGGTTTTGTGATATATTGTTCTGTATTTAGATCTTACATATTTTTATCCATTTTAAAGTAAACCGCTATTTTAAAGAGACTGCTAGGTGTGCCATCGAAATTCTTTCTTTGACAAGTGAAACATATATGGTCAAAGTTGACACTGTGCATAGCTTACTGGTAATACCAAACTGGGAAAAAGGTAAGAGTTTATCTGAGGTCTTTTCATAGAGTTTTAAGGGTTCATTTTGTACACCTGGTTAGGTGCCCATAGGCGAAAGATATCTGGCATTTCCCCGAAGAGTAGAATTATCTGAGCCTGTACATTGGGTACATTAGCAAGAGGTTCACAATTTGAATCCCTCCAGAACTTGAGACCAAGGGTTGATTCAAACCCACAAAACAGACAGGAGGGTTACCCTGTTCTGTTCCTGTTCACAAGACTGCGCTCAGAGGTTGGCACTGTGGGAGCAGAGAGCCCGACCTGCTGAGTGGGTTTGTGACACTTATGTCATTACATTCAGATACTTGGCTGGTGAAAGTGTTGCTGAGTAAAGCACAGCACCATCTGGGGAGGGGAGGTGTTATCCCTTGTCACTGTACAACCCCTACCATTGTATCTTGGAGCCTGCTTGCAAAGGAGGGGGCAGTGGTTTAGTGCCGCTGTGGTGCACAAGGCCAACAGTGGTACCATGTGATGTCAGAGTGTAGGTAGGAAGCAGGGGTCGACCTACATGCAGTAATTCAAAGTCCATGCTGCATGAGTACTATAGTGGAAGAATACCACCAAACCACCTCCAGCATGATAGCAGACACACACACACACACACACACACATACACACACACACACACACACACACACACACACACATCTGTCACACACACACACACACACACACACACACAAACACACACACACATGCTGCACCAGAAGCCCTCCATCGCAACTAGATATTGAATTCCCAGAGGTGTGGGGGATGCCGTGCCTTGGTATGCAAGCCACTGAGGATGGCATGGGGATAGGTGTGTGGTGCTGAGACTTGGTGGTCACCACAAGAGTGGGGATGAATGTGAAAGGGGACCATAAATAACTAAAACAAGGAAACCCGATACTGAATTCAATAATTCACTATATGGCAAATATGGGTAGGACAAGACAAATGGAGTGTGAAATGCAATGGTCAACAAAGGGTGACAATTTCACTTCAGGTAATCCTTCGATCCTTCAGATGTCCAGCTGAGGTAAAGAAATGTTTTGAGCAACCAACCCCATCTGAAACACGTCACAGCTTTGTCAGCTATTTTACTTGTCTTGAACATAAGGCATCAGGAAAACACAAAACTCCCAGAACAGTACCACTTGCTGTGCCACCTTGTTGATGACGCATCGCACTCACATTCTGCCTGTTGTTCCTGGAAGGCTACTAGGCAGGTGTTCAATTCCAGATTGCTGCAACTCTACATTTTACAAGCATTGCCCACCAGGTCACATTGAACTATGTGCAGTGATTCATTGTGGCATGGAGTTAGAATAAATAAATAAGAGAATGATCCTCAAGGAGAAAAGGTGTATTTACATACCTGTGACATGAATGACTGCTCAAACATTTCTTGAGCTCCTTCTGAGGGCTTGGATCAAGTAATATGGGATTTAATAGCTGCAGAAAAGGCCTCTGCCACAGTAATCAAAAAGATGGCTGAAGTTTTCATAAATAGATTTGCGACAGGTAATAATGGTGACACATTATGAAATCAGTGAATAGCTGTGTTTTTTAAATGAAACAATAAGGCATGTGACAGGGTGTGCATTATTAAATTGATAATATGCTTGCTGGGTCACTATTCAAGACAGTATTGGGCTCTGCTCATGAATCACAGCTGCCTACGCTGGAATGGAACGTAACTGAGAGCAGTGATGTGCACCTGGGGATGTGCGCAAACCCCATGGCATTCACCAATAGCTGACACAGTGATGTGCATGGGTGTGCATGGGGAAGGGGGTGGAATCACTGTATGGGAGGGACTGAAGGAGGCAGACATGCCTCTTCACCCACCATATAAGGTGAAGTGCACCGGAACGGACATGTGGTTAACCAATGCGCACACATGGAAGTGAATGAAGGCATGGAACTCAGACATGGAACACACTCGGTGGCAGCCAAGAAGGCAGTCCAATGATGGGACCCTGGACACAGACCAGGATAGTGGACCTGCACTGTCCACCACAGACCATAGCCAATTCTCCATCCATGGTGGCAGATGTAAGAGGGGAGACATGCAGGGACCATCCTGTACCAGGGCCTCCAACTTCAGTTCCCAGCAAGTGGCCAGGTTGGCAACCAAGATATGAAGCCACTACAGTACCCTGTACGGCACTGGGTCCCTGAAAGCACCTGCAAAGGACAAGGCTCTGACCTAGTTCAACATGCATGTGGCTATTAATGCATGTGGACCTGATTGCCATGAAACACAAATGGTGAAACCTACAAGGTGTCGTCAAATCAAAGGTAGTGGCTGCATACTTGTCTAACTGCCAGAGGGGTTGTGAGCCACTGCCATCTGGCCCTACAATGGACCTCATGCCCATCAAGGCCATTAAGGCAGAAAGCTTGACAAAGGAGGTGCTTGATGTGGAGGAAGACAGAACGGACATCATATCAGGTGAGTGTCCCCTTCCCACCCCCGGCACCCAGTGGTAGATTGGCACAGTTATCTCCAAAAAACACTAGCCATGAGGTACAGTAGGGTCCACAGAACAGAATGCCACTACAGACACCTGTCATGGACAGCATGAAATGGCAGCCCACATGAGGTAAGTGCCACCCATGCAGACTGCAGTACAGCATAGACTGTGCCCATAGAACAACCATACCAGACATATAACCACACTCCCTGTTCAACACATTCCTTGGCATATGCAGTAGCGCAGGAGCATTGTGTACTGGTAAACAGGGCCAGAAATGCCAAGGCAGTGGACCAGTATACCACCCAGGATGACACAGGGTTCCCACACAGGAACACATCACAGTCCATGACACAGGGCTCCCACACAGGCACAACACAGCCCAAACAGCAGCTGGTGCCAATGGACACAGGCATGGCAGCCAGTGTCACACAGCAGCACACACACAGCACAGCTGAACACAGTCACACCCACCTCCACCATGACCGGAGCAGCTCATGTCCACAAAGCACTGCTACCCCCCCATCCTGCAATGGGTATGCTACCCACGGAATGTGTCCCACACCAGCAGATGCCTCATGTCTTTGAATCAGTCCACAGTCCCACTGTTGCACACCTGTTGCCACTATATCTCCAAGCTCTCCACCATCACTGTCCATCTGACCTTCATCAAGTAAGTGCTCCAGCAGGGATATTTGGAGTCATACAGCCAGATTGAGTAGCACGACATATACAATAAACACCCAGCACACCTTCCCAGGTGCCAATTTTATGGTGCCACCTGTCTAACCCAGGCAGCGGAAATGCATCTTCAGGAGGCTAAACATTCACTCCGCCACTGTATGGGTCCTACAGTGCACCCCATTGTCCTGCTCATTGGCCGCTGTGGACAGCAACAGATAGGGTGTTAGTAGGTACAGCCTCAGTGGGTATCTGTTGTCACCTGTGAAGGGAAGTAGAACACAGTCAGGTACAGTAAATACATGTGTAGGAGGGCACCTGTTAAAAGCTGCATATGCACTCGCTGAGCAGCCAACCTGCCTGTCCTCCATGGATCTCCAAGTGTCCATATCCATGACTGGTCAAATAGGTAGGACCCTGGGTATTTGGTGCATACATGGTGGTGATACCATCAACATCAGAGGCCACCTCCATGTTAATGATGTGGAAGCCCTTCCTGTTGCAATATGCCTTCTCATGCAGTGCAGGTGACAGTAGTGCCACATGGGTGCAGCCTATCACCTGAGCACATTTGGGAAACCATGCTGTGCATGGAACCCTACTTTCTTGGCCTGCATGGCATGCTTCATCGCCAGGAAGGATATGTAGGTGACCACATGGTGGACAAGGGCATTGGTCACCTTGTGCAATGCACAGGACACCATGGCCTAACTGACACATATTACGTCACCTGCCACCCTTTGGGAGGAGTTGGTGGCATAGTATGCTAGGGCACACAGTAGCTTCTGCTCCATGGTCAGTGGACAGGACCAACCCGTAGTGGGGGAAATGTCAGCCCATATCATGTCACACAGGTCCTGAATGGCACCTTGGTCCATTAGAAGTTCCAGATGCAGAGCATATGGGTTAGGGTGGCTGTCTGCAGGTGAGATCTGTATACGCATGGCCTATAGCAGTCGCCACAGTCCTGCTCCCACTGCAGCTCATCCTCCAAAAGGAGTACATCCAGCAGATATGACCGGCACATCCTAAATGTTGCTCTAGGCATTGCATGGGTAGTGGTCCATGAGCTATCTTGGAACCTGTGTGAAACACTCTGGTGTATAAGATTCATGGCAGCACCACCCATGTCTGGGCACACGTTGCCCCATGAAGCATGGCATGCACACCCATATGGATATCACCAACTGTGTGGGCTGTAGTTGGCAGAGAGCAGGGAAGCAGTGCTGATGCAAATTCAACCAGTGACTCTATACGCCACTGTCTGCCATGGTCTTGTGTACCTGACCTGCCCCATAGTCTATGGCAGGTCAGCTGACTGTCCTACCAGGACAACATGGAACAGCTATAAGCTGTCTCATGACCACCAGAGTTGAGCACTGAGATCATGGGGGTTTACAGTTGTGTGTGTGCAGTGCAGGAATGCTAATGCGTGTCACCTTACTAGCCCCATACATGGCCATCCTGAGAGGCCAATGAAGATGACACTCCAGCTGGAGAAGCGTCTGGGGCTGGTGCAAATGTGGTGGCGGCTCAAAGGGTCCGATCGCAGCTGTGGCTGCAGGAGGACCTGTGGCAGGAGGGCCATGCCTAACAAGATGACTCTATGACCTTGTGGCAGATTGTGGAGTCATCCCAGGTATGTGGGTCTCTGTTTGCAATGGGATAGCATGGCTTGGACAAGGCTGTCATGCCACCAATGGGAGGTTGCTGACCACACTGTACCAGAGGATGAGTTTATATACAAGTAGCCCTTAGCCCTATTCAGTGGATTGCATGGGTGGGTTCATAGGGGACCACATGGCATCCACCCTGCATCTATAGTCTTGACAGCCCTAGCTCCAGTACTGGCACTATGTACCCCTTGTTCTAACAGGCTGCTGTTACATGGTGAAGGTGGCATTCCAGGGTGCAGATCTGACATGATGTCCCTTATCTGTTGTTTCAGGCTTTCCGTGAAGACCCCTACGCTATCTCTTCCTGAGGGCAGTTGACCCATTTGGCTCAGACCCAATCACACCACTATCACTGGGATCATCTGGGGAGAGCAGCGAGGAGTCTGATGATGTTGAGCTCCCTTGGGTCATAGTGGCATAGAACACTGTACTGGCCCAGGACCATGCTTTGTCTTTGTGGACTTTGTTGCTGTGCCACCAGGGGGGAGGGGCTGCCCATGAGCAGGCGATATCTGGACATTGGACTGTGCTGGACTTGGCAGGTGGCAGACAGTATCACCTCGAAGTTATATGGCCTACTAAGAGTCAGTGGGTCATCTGGTGGCAGTAGGCTGCCTGCTGTCAGGAACTGTGTTGGGGTGGCGGTCCTCACTCAGCCATTGTGGACCTATGCAGGGATGCTTTGGTATGGTGAGACTGGTGCCCTGTCACTGTTGCAGGCAGTGTAGGGTGTGTCACACATTGCACTTCTGAGTTTGCACCTGCGTGATGGATCACTTCATGTTGTGCCACGAATGAATGGTTTGCTCTGTACTATCACATGTGTCCATGTAGTCTATAGGGGTTCACTAGCTGGAAGGCTCAGGTGCCTATACAGCTCTCACATTGCTACTATGCCTATTGGACACCATGGCAGTCCAGTGTGGGCAGCATGGCCTTGGGTAGGGTGAGGTTGGTGGGTCTAGTGAGGGTAGAGGCCCTATAATCTGAGCCTTTGCCTTTGTTTCCGGGGGAGGGGGCTGACCCTGTATTGTGTACCTGGGTTTATGGCAGGGGTCTGATTGGCATAAGTAATCTGTGGTGTATGTATGTTCCTTTTGAGTGTAACCTGCATCATGCACGTGTGGTTCGCTGCCAATGTGTGGCATCTCCATCCAGCATGCACCCATGCACATCCACGCAGCCCTGTGATACATTGTGCTCATGCTGTGTGTACATACGGTACATAATGAAACTGTGCATGCTGTTCTGGCTGCACATGCATGTGGGCCACATGTAGGGGCATCCACATGGCAGAAGTGTGGCCCATAACCCACTGTACAGGTTGCTGAATACAGCCCTATGTGATTGTCGAGTGAATAAAGTACAAAACCGAATGCCAAGTACTTTATCTTCACAAGAAAACTTACATTATTGCCAAGGATAATGATGCAACTAGCACATTATAACTATCAGGCTTTATGTGAATACTTCTGTTCTGTCTTCACCATGGAAAAGGATGGACCAATGCCTTCAGGAGGGAAAAGAAGAGCGGGGCAGGTGACACAGACATAGTGATAGAGGAGGATAGAGTAAGGGAGGGTCTGCTGGCATTGAAAGTGGACAAATCGCCAGGCCCAGACAGAGTACATCTGAGGGTACTAAAGGAACTGGCTGAGGAGCTGGCAGGACCACTAGCAGACCTATTTAATAATTCATTAGAGTCAGGCATGGTACCAAGGACTGGAGAACAGCATATGTAGTGCCCCTTCACAAAAGTGGTCCCAAGGATGATCCAGAGAATTACAGATCAGTCAGTCTGACCTCCATTGTGGCAAGCGCATGGAGACCATACTAAAGGAAAGGTTGGTGACATATCTAGAGGAGCATTGTCTCCAGGATGAGAGGCAGCATGGGTTCATGGGGGGGGGGGATCGTGTCAAACAAATCTGATTGACTTCTTTGACTGTGTCACTAAGACAGTAGACAGGGGCCAAGCAGTAGACATCCTCTATCTTGATTTCAGTAAGGCCTTTGACTCTGTGCCCCACAAAAGGCTAACCAGTAAGTTGGTGGATCTTGGAGTTGAGGAGAAGATGGCCAGATAGGTGGAAAACTGGCTGAGGGACAGAACCCAGAGAGTGGTGGTGGGGTGAGAGTTATCTGGCACCAGAGATGTGACCAGTGGGGTCCCACAGGGCTCCAAGCTGGGGCCGGTGTTGTTCAATGTCTTCATCAATGACATTGGGGATTGCATTAAAGGCAAAATGTGCCTATTCGCAGATGACACCAAGCTCTGTGGGAGTTTGGACACAGCTAAAGGGATAAGGGAGCTACAGGAAGATCTGGAAAAACTGGGGAGGTGGTCCGGGATCTGGCAGCTTGGATTTAGTGCCAAAAAATGCAAAGTTATGCATATCAGAGCCAAGAATCCCAGGACAGAGTATTAGCTGGGTGGAGTCCGAGTAGCTGCATCAGAGGAGGAGGAGAAGGACCTGGGAGTGATGATCACCAGTGACCTGAAGCACTCCATGCAGTGCAAGAAAGCAGCAGCAAAGGCAAACAAGATGCTGGGATGCATAGCTAGGGGGATCAGTAGTAGGAGAGAGGAGGTTATACTGCCCTTGTACAGGTCACTGGTAAGGCCGCATCTAGAGTATGGAGTTCAGTACTGGTGCCCACACCTCAAAAAGGACATGAACATGCTGGAGAAGGTACAGAGGAGAGCTACAAAGATGATAGTCGGTCAGCAGCCAAGACATACAAGGAGAGATTGAGGGCACTGAACAGGTACTCCCTGGAAGACAGGAGAGAGAGAGAGAGGGGGCATGATTGGGACATTCAAGTACTTGATAAATAATGTTGATAAGGAAAGTCTCTTTAAGCTGAGTGGCAACCATATCACGAGGGGGCACAGTCTTAAGTTGGAGGGTGGGAGGTTTAGGAGGGATGTCAGAAAGCACTTCTTCACAGAAAGGGTGATGGACACTTGGAATGCGCTGCTGGAAGAGGTCATCTCATTAAAGACAGTGAACGGCTTTAAGAGAGGCTGGGATAGGCATAGGGGGAAGATAAGAATCATGGGTAGCGAGAATGGGAGGAGTGGGGAGGGAGGGCAGGGACATTAGCTCAAGCTGTGGACCCTGCAATACGAGCAGACTTGATAGACCACATAGCCTTCTTCTGCTGGCTTCTTTGCATGTTCGTATGTTCGTATGTGTTTGCTGCTGTGAGCATAGACCAATCAGAATGTTAGAAAGAGGATGATGTCACTACTGCCATTTTATTGACAATAAAGTGACTGTTGTGAGCACTAAGCGGTCATTTTATGATATGTTAATATGTCTACTCATTGCTGTATAAGAGTGGTTTCACATGCCTTCAGCTGAAGCAAGAACAACGAAGCGAAGCTGAACTGTTCTGGCTCAAGCTGAAGGCAAGTAAAACCACTCTAATACAGCAATGAGTGGCAATGGGGGATGTATCAATATATTATTGATTAACAGCGATCAATAATATATTAAAAAAACTGTTCCCAGAACATGCCTGTTTCCAGGGCATCTGCACGTGAGATGCAGTTCACAGAATAAGAGTGTCTCACATGCAGGGGAAAGGAGCGCTCCAATTGGTCAGGAGCTCTCCTTCAATCTATAATGAGAATAAAATGACTTGTGTGAGTTTGCTATGGAAAAGAGTGTGTATAACCCGTGCTTCTGACTGGAGGAAAGGGTCCACATAAAGTATATTTTAGCAACAGGGTGTGCATTATTGTGATATAACAGTATACCTTGGGAAGTGAGGTACAAGGCAGTGCCAAGCACCTTATGCATCTGAGAAGTGCCATTATCAAACAATCATGCACATCCTGGAATGCCTTATTGCAATTATAAGATGGTTCCTTAGATTTTTATTTTGAAAACTGAGCAATAAGGACCAGAAAGTTAAAGATTTCTGACTTGTGTTGTTATGCTAAAATAATGCACGGTCATGTGATCACATCTAACCAATTACAGGTCTTGTTTTTTTTTTTTTTACCCATTTTGTAATTTGTAATTTTTTTAACAGCTTTTTATCCCCTGATGTCACCTGTCCAGCACTGAAGCCTGGGGTGATACCCACAAGGTGACACTCCCAGCCCAACAGACCACTAATTCCACCACTCACACCAATGGTGATCCACAGTGACAGGTCCAAGAGCACCTCCATTAGTCATCCCAGTGACACAGAGGTTTTTACTCTGTGCTTTTACATCCCTCACCCTTCCCAGTGGTCATGGATTTCCCTTTTGGTGAGGCAAGATACTGAGCACTCCTCAGTGTTTGTTGCTGCTCCAGAACCCATCACTTTCCCTCGAATGCTGGTAGCACTACAACGTGGCAGCACCGCTTAGCTTCCCCTGAGCCAGCCAGCCAAGTCTCAGATTCACTCTTGAACCCAGGTCACCAGTATGGATGCACTTCTTGCCACCACTGGGCCATTCCATGCCCCCCCCATTTTGTTTTTTATTCTTCTTTTCATCCCTGTCTCTGATGCTGCCCCCTTCTGCCCTGCCCCCTTGCCCAGTCCCTTCCCTTATCTGGCACTGACCTCCTTCTCACAGTGCCACAGCTTCTGCCTGTGGTGATTTCTTCAGATGTGGGGGGGGGTTCTGTTCAGCTTCCCCCTCAAGCCCTCCATTGTGGAATATGGGTGGGCTGTGTGTAGATCGGGGACAGGACCTGAGAACTGCAGGCATCATCCTGCTTGCATCAGGGTTTTCCTAATTGTTACTTCCATCCCTCTTGGATGCCAGTGACAAGGGCACCATATATATGCATGGCTATGCACAGCATCTGTCAGTGTCCACCCTTCCCCCAAAGCTGCTCCAACTGTACTGACAACTGTAGAGTAGAGCTTGTTATCCTCCCTCCCTCCCTGAAAGATGAGAGTGTCCTCTGGGACTTTGTCCTTCTTCCCCTGCATGGCCCCAAAGTCCCAGGCACATATCTGAACCTGAGTCACGGGCATCATCAGCAGTAACCCTGCTGCTGTGCCCATGGGCCAGGCTATTTTTTTTTAAGTATTCTTAAATTCAAGTTTCAACATCATGAAAATCAGCCCCCGCTCCCCACCCCACACACAGACACACACCTCCCTTCCCCAACTACAGATATTATGTGTTCAATACAATTCCTGACTGACATCCTGTTTTTGATCTTGATCGCCATTTTGAAAACATCAGGATAGGTGCGTCCTGCAGGCTACCCCTATGATAGCATTAAATCGTCAAGAAAGTGGTCAGAAAACAAATAGGAAAACTGAAACATTAATGTACACTGGCACTTCCCCACCAGACAGGCACAGCTGCAACACCCAAACTGAGAAACCCTGAACATGCTGCGGCTTCATTCCTCAGTAGTAACCAGTAGCAACCAATTAGTCACCGTCAAAAAACTAGTGGGAAATGACTACTTGTGAGGTCCTACGGTATCTTATAAGGTACAACGTGTAAAGCAATACTTTGTGGAGGCATTTCCATTGCATAGAATGCCAGTCAAGCTGAATAAAAAGTCAGTTAATCCAGCAGCTAATAGTTCATTAAGTGTACTTTTCAGTGTTGGTTTTACCCTGCGGTTTCTGGTTAATGAGTAGCCCTGAAGGGCTCATTGGCCGAAACTAATAATAATAATAACAACTGCAACACAGCCAATTCTAAATCTAACACTACTTGAACAGGATTCTTCATATATAGCTGTTCCTCCCTCCCCCATAGCTTTTTCCAGTGGAAGCTGTGCTGGTGGTGTTAAATACACTGAACTGTTAAAGGCACAGTATCCCAATACTACAAACAGTACAAATTAATATTGTTCTGTTTCAGCTGAGTAGCACTTCTCCCAGCTGGCCTCCTGAGTACAGGCTTCTTAGATCTGCTCTCTAACCCAGTTCACTGGTGCAACATCACAGCACAGTGCTACTTGTCCATTAGTGGGCCCCATTTATGAAGTATTATGGAATGGGTACAAACAATCCAGAACCCTGATTGGCTGAGGAGCTCTGAACTAAGTGCTGATATACCAGTACAACAGGACTGGAAATAGTTGTGTGACCTCACTGACCTGTTTACATTAAGCAGGCACAGTTGTATCGATGCACCTCAATTCACTTACTTGTATTAAAAAAACAAATGTGGTGTCTGCCATCTGCTGGCCAAACAGCAAAATAACAATGGTTCAATAGGACTACTTTTTCTTTTTTTCTTTTATTTTACCTTTTTTCTAATTTAACTTATTGAAATAAATAAATAAATAATATATATGTATATTACCATCGTTAGGGTTGAGGAGCCATTTACATGTTAAACCTGAAATTTTGCACCTTAATAACTTTGCAACCGTTTGACGGATTTGCATAAAATTTGGAATACACAGTCAAGACCCATACGCCTTGGGATCTGCCAAGTTGTGTGCCAATTGGATATACAGCTGTGGAGTTATTAAGCATGATCTGCATGTGTGTTTACGCTTTTTTTTTATTCTACGGTCGCGCCTACAGGTTGCACAGTTTTCGCGACCAGTCCGAAATCTTCAGGGAACGTGCGGCCAGGGTCCCCACTGTGCCTTTTGAAGATTTCGTGAAAAAATATTAAACGGTTCAAAAGTTATTCAAAAAACAATTTCCCATTATAAGTCAATGGGAAAAGTTAGCAAAAAGTTCAACGTCGCAAATGCACTTTTTAGTGTCGCAAATGGCCCTTTTACTGTCGCAAATCTGCCATTTTGTTTTCAGTTAGTGATTATAAAAATGTTTAGCATTTAAAATTGAGACCCTCTAGCAACCTAATTATTTTTGTATTCACCTAGTCAGGCCCTGAGGATGCTAGCCATGTCTTTATTTTGGGGTAAAACACCCCAGAAATATGTTTTTCAAATTTCTGGAAAAAGTACTTTCACAAACTACTGTCGCACTTGTGACACTGTCGAATGAATTTCCGAAAGCTGTCGCAAATTGAGCCAGTACTTTTCTAGACTGTTGGAAAATGACAGCAATTCTTTGGCACCCTGCTGCAAAAGAACGGTTTGGTGCTTTGGCCTGAAATTTGGATAGAATGCAGCCGACATCAAAAAGATGTGCCTTTTAATATTTTGTTGAAAAAATATTACATGGTTGCAAAGTTACGGCACTCCAAAGTTGACACTTTTTCCCATAGGATAACATTACAGCGTCCGACGCATTGCAGCAGTCCTTTGGTGCCCTGCTGCAATATAACGGCTCAGTCTTTTGGGCTGAAATTTGGAGGGACGACAGCCAACATCCCACAGATGTGCCTTTTAGTGGTTTGGTGAAAAAATATTACAGGGAGACAAAGTTATGGCACTCTAAACTTCTCTTTTTTTCATATAGGATAACATTACGGCGTTCGCTGCACCTTTCAGGGCCCGTATCTTGGAAATGGTCTGAGATATGGACTTTTCATTGGAAAATGCACAAAACTAGCTAGGAAAATCATAAATCATATGACTTTTACATTTTTTTCTATGTCATATGGTTCCTGAGATATAAGCAATTTAGTATTCCAATTCCTCATTTTCTGCTCCGAGACCCATTATTATGCACACATTCTTTGTACTCACTGTCTTTCTTTATGCTGCTTTTGGGGAAAACCAGCCTGTGCACTTACATTACTGTTACCGTTGCCCTGTCCTCTTAGGTTCCGTACCCATTTCACTTACCGTTCACGTCTACGCCATCATGTACGTTATCCTTTGCATTTTCATTTGAGCTTGCGTTTCCATTTTTTTTTGCCATTTGTGTCTACAGTACTGTTTCTCTTTCTGTTTCACTTTGCGTCACCATGCCCATTACCATTTGCATTTGCGGACACCATGTTACTATGTGACAAGACATCATGTGGCGGACCGTTCCTGTCTACGCCACCGTGTGCGTTACCCTTTCTGTTCTTTCGCACTTGCATTACCTTGTGCGTCACTGTTAGCGCTTCTGTTTGTGTTGCTGTTCCTGTTACTATGTCACAAGACATCACGTGACAGGAGCACGGGTCCCGAAGGGCCCCATGCTCCCGCTGCCACATTACATTCACTATTTCTCATTATCATTCTCAAGAAAAGGGAAATTGGGAAAAAACTCTGTTTAATGCATCAGTTAGGGTTGTTCCACAGCGATAAAAGTGAGAATTCGGTGTTAGGGTTGAAAACCCCTTGGACCCCACCACCCCCAACCAGCATTGGGATGCACATTGGGGTCTTGGTCCTAACTCTCACCCCATTCTCCTATACCTCTGCTTCTTCACACATGTGATGGTGAGAGTTAGGGCGCGACCCCAATCGCCCCAATGCTGATTGAAGATCAAGGGTTTTCAGCTCAACATTGAATTTCCTCACTTTTTCGCTGTGAATCAACCAAATGATGCATTAAACTGAGTTTTGCCTGTAATATATATATATATATATATATATATATATATATATTTTTCTTTACTAGATCTGAGGGGCCCATATTATAATCACAATAAGGCACTCCAGGGTGTTTGTTGTGCTGGGATAATGGCACTTATTAGGCAATGGAAGCACTCGGCCTTTAACCGTCTGCTTTATCCCACCCAAGGCATGAAATTACCTTAGTTCAAATCATACTCTGTAATGCCTATTGCTTATTTAAATATCCTCCAGGACTGACTATTTATATTGCATGTATGGGTAAAATTTTGTTTCCATTATGTGTATTTTTTATTTTATTTATTTTTAGTTGACCGGGTAAGTGTACTAGACAAATCCTGCCTATTTCAGGCACAAGGGGGATACAGATGAATGCCAACTGACCTTGAACCAGATTAAGCTGTTGGTGGTATTTTTAGTGAATGAGTGAAATTTGGCCAGGACACCGGGGAAATTCCCCTACTCTTTTTTTTGATAAGTGCCATGAGATCTTTAACATCCACCTGAACTACCACCAATCCAGGCAGATGGGACTACGGTTTAACATCTCATCTGAAAGATGGCGCCTCAGAAGTGCAACACCCCTCTCATGCTACACTACAGTGTCAGTACTGGGATATTAACCCAAGTGTCAGATGTGGGAACTGAACCCATAGCCCTCTGATCTCCCAGCTTCAGAAGCGAGTGTGCTACCTACTGAGCCACTGACGCTGACAATTTTTTTAAATGTATTGTCTTAACCAGATGGCATTTGTAATATATAAATACTTGAAATTGAATTTTTGGGGAAGATCCTTTGAAATTGATGTCCTTTCTGTAAGGAAAAGCTTCCCTCTCTCCCTCTCTGCATCTCACTGATTCCCCTCCCCCTTCAAAACCCATTTACTTTCCCTTGCCTATGAGTCTTGAATGCCCGACCAGTTTCACTGTTCAGTGGTTCCTTACAATGTTCCTTGCTTGAAAATAGCGCTGGCAACCATTTTGTATTTGAGTGATTATCTCAATCTCCCTGTATTACAATTTGTAGCACTAATATTTCTATTTATTCATATCCAGTTTCAAGTTCTGACAAAAGTGATACAGAATCTCTAATTTCTCAATATTCTGATACTTTTCAGATGTTTCCTACTCTGATTCTGAAGGAGATGAGTACTTCTCTGAAAATGACCCAGTCTTACCCAAGGACTCCAGTATTGGGAAGGGGGCCAAACCTTTTGAAGCAGAGAAACTGAGGTTCCAAACTTCCTTGGAGTGGTTTATTCATGAAAAGGTTGTTAGATGCAGTATATGATTAAAAGATTGGAGACACCCATAGATAAAAAGTATCAGTGTTAGTGGCTCAGCAGATTACACACTTGCCTCTGAGACCTGAAAATTGGAAGGCTGTGGGTTCTAGTCCCACACCAGGAACTTGGGCTCAGTCCCAAAACTGACACTGTAGTGAAGCATAAGTGGGGTTACTGCAATCCTGAGGTGCCGTCTTTGAGATGAAATGTTAAATTGAGGTCCTGCCAGCTTGTTCTGATGGTTGTTCAGGTGGACTGTAAAGGTCCCATGGCACTGCTCGAAAAGAGTAGGGGGATTTCCCCAGTGTCCTGAGCAAATGTACCCCATTTACTAAAATACAAAATACAATACCATCAATAACTTAATCTGGTTTAGTATGTCAGTTTGCATTTGAATCCCCCCCCCCCCCGACAACAAGACTGAAAATAGTCAGAAATGACTAGCCCTGTTTTCCTGGTCAACAAAATCTAAATAAATTAAAAGACAGAAAGGACATTTACAGCCTCACTTGGGGGGGGGGATTCAAATGCAAACTACACTACAGTGTCAGTGGGGCTACAACCCATAACCTTCCAATCTTCGAGCCTCAGAGGTGAGTGTACATCCTGCTGAGCCGCTGACACTGCTACTTTTTATCTATGGGTTTCTTCAATCTTTTAATCAAGAAAAAGCACACTCACCCATGAATATTAAATAATATGAAGCGTACATGCCCGTCACAGTCCGTGCCCTTAAGGGGCCATAGCAAGCAGTGGTGGTGATTGTTGCTGCTGCTGCATAGCTGTGGCCAGGTTCCAGATGGCCTAGTTGATGCCTTCCACATGCCTTCTGAGTATTCTCTGCAGGCGGATCTGCTTGCACAGGAGATCGTCCCATCCTTCCCATACCATGGCATCCCTCCTGCCACTGGCATTCCCTACCAGCACTATGGAAAGAAATACACTGAACTCAACCAGCTGTGCACAAAGAATGAGGGACACAGGAGTGGCATAACATACAGAAGTACCACCAGATGACACATAGACCAGCTTGCCACACACCTCTCTCCAAGCCCTAACATGTTCTCCACACATTGTTTAAAGTGCCTCATAGTGCGGCCTATATAAAATGCCCCACATTTGCATTTTAGGATAAATAAAACCCATTATGTGTTACAGTTTATCAAGGCATTGCAAAACATTTTCTTTTTCCCCTTTGGATGTTCAATGTCATGTCCCTGTATAGTATATGGACAATACATACATTGGCCACAGCATTTGTTAATATTGGGAACTTTACAAAAAAAAAAACATTTTGGATGTAAACACAAAATATGCTAATGGAAAGGGAAAAACAAAGAAAGAATACACAATACAGTTCTTTGGGATAGAAGAAGTGCAATAAAAAGGCGGAGGAGGTGATTGGGAAGGCAATGTAAGTTCCAGAGGAACAGTATGGATTTACAAAACTTGGGCTTGCTTTCCACCAGGTTTAAATGATTCCATCGAAGTAAAACATCTGCTATAAGCACTGATAAAGTGTGATATTTATATATTCTGGTTGCCCTGTTTTCTTCCATTGTACTAGAAAGCCCTGACAGTTTCAAATTTCCATTTCATTTTTATTTTTCATACTTGATAACTTGATGAGCATGGCTGCCTGTTTTCACAAGTAGCAAGTATTACAGAAAACATATACAAACATTAAGTAAAAACAGTATACACAGTACAGGGCAATTACATGAATAAGAACACTCTTAAATATTAATTCCTTGAAGTGTTGCTGGGACAAGAGCATGAGGTCAAGCTTTCCAACCATGTTTTTAGCCTTGTTTTGCAAGTGGTGGGTGAAAGACAAGCACTGATTGATGTGGGGATAGAATTAAACAAGTATTTGTCAATGATGAATGTTGGCTTGCTGGCATGGGCATTGGCAGTGCAGGAGTTAGAGCGATGCATAATAAGAATGGCAGTGAAGTATTGAACTGACGCCAACCCCACCCCCACCCTGCAGAGACTGACAGGCATTGGGTGTGTGCCTTTGGGTCATCGGCCATAACTCTCATGCCATTTCACTTCACCCTACCCTGCAGACACTGACAGGTGTCGTGGTGTGCTTTGGGGTCCTCGGGCCTTACACTCACCCCATTCCATAAGGAAATATGCTGATATGGGTGCAGTATAGGAGAATGGGGTGAACTTTGAGGCCAAAGACTCCAAGGCACACCTTAATGCCTGTCACTAGCTGTAGGGTGGGAGTGGGAGTGGAATGGCATGAGCATTACAGATGACGATCCCAAGTCACACCCCTGACGCCTGTCAGTCTCTACAGGGTTGGGCGTTTCGGTTGGAAACCCTAATGTCCCAGGTGTTTGTTGGTATTTTCTCTCCAAATTTTCAACATAGTCTTTTTGTGACCCCATCTCATGAATAGTGGCACTATCAGTTCATTACCCAAAAGGGGATTTTGCAAAGCTACAGTGCCATTTGGCACCACAGGTGAGAAAACACATTTTGGGCAGGATGTGAAAAATGACAGCTGTACTGTTCATGTGGTGTGAAAATATGGCAATGTTGAAAATCTGGAGTGAAAATATGAAAAATTGGCAAAGTTACAAGCGTGCGTAGAAACTACGCAATGCACGCCTGTAATGCAATCATTCTTTGGACTTTTTTCTCTAAATTTTCAACATCAACATTTTGAACCTCTCCTCATGAACAGTGGCACTGTAATTTTGTTAATCTGTCCCAAAAGTTAATTTTCCACAGTAACTGCACCATTCTGCGTCACAGGTGTAAAAACACATTTCAGGCAGGATATGAAAAAATGACAGCTATACTGTTCATAAGAAGGTGTGAAAAATGGCAATGTTGAAAATCTGAAGTGAAAATATAAAAAATTGGCAAAGTTACAAGCGTGCATAGAAACTGCGCAATGCACACTTATAACGCAGTCATTGTTTGGAATTTTTTTCACCAAATTTGCAACATGGGCTTTTTGGGGCCTCCCCTCATGAACAGTGGTAGTGTCATTTTGTTAATCGGTCCCGAAAGGTGATTCTGCACAGCAACCATGAAATCACCTTTCAGGATCGAGTAACGAAATGCAGTAACATGTTCACAAGGTGGGGTCCCAAGAACCCCATGTTGAAAATTTGGGGCCAAAATTCCAAAAAATGGCTGAGATATCAACCTAAGTTGAAATCCCCCAATGAGTCATGTTATAAAGTTTACAATCATTTCTTCAGTTTATGGTTGGCCTTTGAAGAGTGCAGACATATCTTGCACTGCAGAAGATCGCTGCTCCTGACCTCCGGAGGGAGGTGGGTGCATGGAGGGAGGGTGCAGGTTGGGGGAGGGGGACGGGGGGAGACCACGAGGGACTGTTTTCTGTTTTACAAGTTAAATAAAATAAAAAGACTACTGGGGACGGTTTTTCTATTTTACAGGGGGAAAACAATAAAAAAAAATATTTAGGCACACTGGGGTGGGCTCCCAGTGTGCCACAATAGTAGGGGGGTGCATGCCATTGCTGACATGGGGAATGGGTACCCCGTTGTCGGCAAAGAACATAGGTGGGTTGGGGGAGGCAGTGCATTTGACACTGAGAGTGGGCATCCCAGTGTTGGAAACAATTATTTCGGCACACCGCGGTGAGCTCCCAGTGTGCCACACTAATGGGGGTGTACATGCCAACACAGGTATTGGGCACCCCCGATGTCACTTTGCAGAACTGTGTGGCAGGCAGCAGGATCCACCATGTTTCAGCACACTGGGGTGGGCTCCCAGTGTGCAACATAATGGGGGGGGCATGTCCACATGGGGATTGGGCACCCCAATGTCGGCTTTCTGGGGTGTGTGTGTCGGGCAACAGGAGTCGTCATTGTGGAAAGCTGCACTGTGGATATTTTACTTATTGAAAATTGTTTCACCAGGAAATGCACACTGAAACTCCACTGGTAACTCCGGCCATGCGCATTACTGTGCACTGTAATGCGCATGGCCGGAGTCTTGTCATCTGCCACTGCAATGAGAAAACTGCACCTCATTGGAGCGGCAGATTTCTTTCAAGGTTTTGGCTCTCTTTGAAACTGCTGTCATTGCCAGTATGCTCACTGATTGGTGGCTGAGGGACGCACCCACTAAAGCTTCCCCTGTATTGGCCACAACACTGTCACACTTCTGAAATATGTTACTACTGTAAGATTTTGCTTGCGCACGCACAAGCCAACATAAAAATAAAATTGCTCTAAATGAGAATGAATTCTTGCCATAGGTATTTTTTACCCTTGGAATCGTAAACTGTAATTTTAGTTCCTAGGGAGTTAGTAGCTCTAGGAATCATAAAGGATAGAGAATTAGAGAGTAGGCCTCCAGAGGCTTTAAAATTTTAAAATTCCTTTCCCCCCCCCCCACCTTTTTCCATTGTAGTGAGTGTTTTTTGTTTTGCCTCTTCCTTGCATTTTGACCTGCTGTATTTTCATTAATTCGCTTGAAAAATACTTGAAAATAATGACACTGTGTTAAATTATAGTGGCTGTAAATAGCACTATCTGATCGGCTGTTGTGGTGGTCCTCCACCTGTATGTTTTTTTTTACATGTTCCAGAGCAATACAGTGTATTTAAAACTGAGAAATAAAGTGTATCATTGTTTAAGGTTTTCATATACTTAAGATCAAATATCAATGAAATTGGTCTGATGAGAATGGATATTGCTACTGAAAACTAAACATTTAAAGTATTTTAAAACTTTTTAGGTATCAAGTCTGGATTTAAAAAGTCAAGGAAATTAAGTGCCTCTGGATTGAAATGAACAGGAACGGAACCTAAGAAAGAATTTGAGAACATTAAAGATGGACAGTATCCAATATATACGGGGACATTTTCCTGACATAGTGATATGGCTTTAACATTTGGGGTTCTTATGTATATAATTGATGTATTTGGAATTTGAATGTTAAGGGTTAACGCATACTGTGTTTTGAAAGTTTTATTAGCAATAGTTTAACATAATGATATTCTGACTTTTTCTTGTGCACTGAAGATAATTAACTTAAATGATATGTATATAAAAATGCTTAATTCAATCAACAGCTTTATTTATAAAGCGCCTTTCCAAAACATCAAAGCACTGAACATATACATAAATAAAAATACACACAGATAAATAACACCTCCAATAAACATGTTCATAAAATCAAATACATAAAATCAGATATTTAAAATCCTCATTAATAATCTTCAGTGGCACAATATAATAAATTTCCCATCAACTGACTCTCGTCCAGGAAAGCTAGACTAAATAAATAGGTCTTAAAGGAAAACAGTAATTTGCAGGGGCTTCTGCCCCTGCAAACCTTACCTTCTGGTTAAGCTTTTCTCAAAAAAGTGCCTTCTTTTGTCTCCAGGAAAATAATTTAATTTACAAACAAAAAGTCCGCTACCTGGAAGCATGGCGGACTGTTGGCGGCTCCATTAACTGAAAGTATGTTTTTATGTAACTAATCCCAGGTTGCCCCTGAAAAAGGGACCTCTGGTCTCAGTGGTCTCACCCAGTTACCAAAATTTAAACAAATAAACAAAGGTACAGTGCCGCACCCTGCGCTTCAATTCATTTGTATTGAAGCGCAGGGTGCGGCGCCACACCTTTACAGTTAATGGAGTTGCCCGATAGTCTGCCATACTTCGGGGTAGCGGACTTTTCGCTCATAAATTAAATTATTTTCCTGGAGACAAAAAGGCACTTTTTAGAAGAAAAGCTAACCAGAGGGTAGGTTTGCAGGGCGGACCCCGCAAACGACTGTTTTCCCTTAAAAGGCTGATTTAACACTCTGACGGTCAGGCACTCCCTCACCTGATGAGGCACAACATTCCACAGGGTAGGGGCCACAAACGCAAAGGATCAAGCCTCAGATGTCTTCAAACGCACCCAGTGAATCTCTAGCAATCCCTCATAGGTGGATTAGAGTGGACAGAAGGAGCAGTAGGGGCAAAGGAGATCTTGTACTGTAGTTAGCAAGGTCCCTGTTCATGTCGGGCTTCATAGGTCACCAAGCCGACCTTGAAGGTGATCCACCACTGTATAGGCAGCTAGTGCAGTCTGCAGAGCACAGGTGTAATGTGGCTGGTCCTAGAAGTACCAGTCACTAGCCTGGCCACCGCATTCTGCACTAGCTGCAAGTGATGAATATCAACCCCGGTAATCCTAGGTACAGGGCATTGCAGTAGTCAAGGTGGGTGGTCACGAAGGCACGGCCCAAAGTTATAAGATCATCTGGAGGAACCAGGTGTTTCACCCAGGCGATATTCCTCAGATGTTAAAATGAGGTTTTGACAACGGCCGACGCTTGTGATTTCAGGGTCAGACCATTGTCAAAAATAACACCCAGGTTACGCATCTAATCTGAGGTAGCCAGTGGAGTGCATGCCTCAGATGAAACCATGCAGTGACATGGTGAAATGTAAGTTTTTTTTTCACTGTTTGCTTCAGTGAACTCTTGCTGTCAATAGACTCTCCTATGTGTGCTGTGTTCTCTCTTTTATTTACTTATGCTACTTGGAAAGATTTTTATCTACAAAGAATAAATTATATGAACTGTAAGTATTGTGTTCTTTGCCTCATTAAGGGAGCGAACTTCTGAGAAGAGACTGTCTTTATGCGAAATGATGATATACTAGAACTGGGTGCACTTATTAGTTGCTGGTTTTTGATCTAAATTATGTTGGAGGGGCACCACTTCAAATATTTTTAGTTAATAGTGGAGAGCTTGGGTTTGCAATTCTACTGAAATAGCATGGACAGTGTACACGGAACAGGTGGTGGTCTCTGCAAAGTGCCCTTTGGTACATCTGCCACCATAGCTTCATGTAGGCTACATGTCACATGACATAATCATCCACACTGAAACCGCACCCATGTTACTGTGTTAGCACACACCCTTGGTGCCATAGCGGGTGCAAGCCTCAGAGATCCACTGTGGGTTCTAAAATGTACATTAAATCAGGGACATATATTGGGACATACACTTGCATTGGCAAGATCAGGCTATATAGTGGAACAGGTCTCATAGAACAGAGGGAGCACAACAGGGACACACAGGTACAGTGAACATTCCCTCAGGGACAGTGACCCAGAAGTATATTAGCATGGAAATGTTACTGCACATAGGACAGAACAGCAACCATACAACAGACATCTGTACCCACCTGACCGTGGCACATTGACACATGGTCCACCATCACCCTGAGCTGCTGCAGGTGCCATGGTTTCCTGTGGGACAGATCATTAAACCTATTCCTGCACTAGTCCTCTGTCCTCACTGCCCCACTGCGCCATTAGAGGCCCATCACCACTGAGGACCAGATCTCACACCATGGCCTTTCTGCAGCCTCAGCCACCTCACCCAGGAGCTGGTCCTCCCTGATCACCACCAGGTCAATAAGGTTGGCCAGCTCTGTGGCCAACCATTGGGTGTCCTGCTGACTGCTCTCCTCCTTCTGTCTGCTATGGTGTACTGCTTGTTATCACCAGCCCTAACATGAAGCTACTGGTAAATTCCAAGCTGTATGGGTGTGTCCTTTCATTTGTGCAACATGCTTCAGCAATAGCTCAGTGTTAACATTGATTAGCACAGCGCTTTGCATGTTTCTGTTGGGGCGGCATCCACACATGGCAGGAACAGAGTGGCAGTTGTGCATGGTGCACATGCACTGCATAGTGCTGCACATGTGCAATGCCATAGTGCAACACCACAGTGCACATACCAGCACAGCATCATGACATTGCTCCTGATGTGTGACATCATTCCTGCACTGCATGGGAACATAGTGCTAGTGCAGTTTTAGTGCTAGCACTAATATGATAGTGTGTGGGGCAAACCTGCAATACTCAAACATTCTATGCAAATGTGCTCATTCCACAGGTGGAGGGCAAATTCAACATTTGAGTGTCATTACTGGAATGAATGTATTCATTCATTCATTTGCATGCCTCCTTGCACCTGGAGCATATACAAGGAGCAAAGAGTGCCACACAGATTACACAGAAGAACTGCAGGTGGCTAGAGGTAAGTGTATTGTGGAATGGCCTACAGTAGGAACGAGGGTGATCATAGCAATGTGTTTATGCTGTATCAGGAAAAGACTACTGCTGAATCTGCATATGACCAAGGGCAGTGATAGGCAGGCAGCTTGCTGTGTGTTGGGCCCGGCTATGCAGGAATCTGTACATATCTCAGCCAGGGGGCACTGAGGCCTGCACACCACTGTACCTTTGCTCTAGGCTCTTCTGTGTGTATGCAGTGCTCAGTGTTGTTTGTCCTCACATTTCCAACAGGGACCATGGATGATTCTGAATGCCAATGAAAGCGACAGCTCATGGAGTACAAAGTGGGAAACAGGGATGAAATAAGGATTCTCTGAGAAGACACTGCAGAGGCTGTCAGTGCCACTGGAGGGAGAGGCTGCTCCATCTAACAGATAAAGAAATGTATTACGGACCTGAAGAGGCGAGCAAAGCAGGTCCTGGCAAATGCCCGCTGAGACCTCCAGGCCGCCGGTGGTGGTGGTCCAAGCAAGGTTCCATGTCATCTCAGTGAGAATTATAGGGCGATTACAAATTGAGCATAAATTATACAGCAATACCGATTACAGTGACCGTGACAGTGGGCGACCGCAATTCGCAGAGCTTCCATCATGAGAGACTGTTATATTTCAACGACACTATACAGAATTAGACATGTATATCATGATTATACACTGTCTCACAATAGGAAATGCTCACCTGCTGTTCTTCTGTATGCAAGGAATAGCACAGGCTCAGAGCTCCAGAGGTACTCTCCACGACCACTTGCGTCATACTCCCTGAACTACTTCTGGCCCTCTTACACATCATTGTGTTACTTACCCTGTGATCATGTGTAACACAGGGGGGCTTGGATTGTAGGGGTAGGTTACGCACCTTGTAGGTAAGTCAATTGCATTTACTGCTGTGAACCGGCTCTTGCACTCATGTTGTACAGTCAGCAAGTTGACACTTTCGATGAACTGTGCCTGTAGCCCTTTGTGTATTTCACTCAGTATATACATTCGCTGTAATTGTCTGAGCACTATTATATTCACCCAAATGTTCTCACTGAAATGTATGCACTATATTGATATGATACCCCCAAGCACAGCTATCCCACTAGCCCCAGCAGAGGAGGTGACAGTTTCCACCTTGTGCCCTACTGAGGTGACAGGTATCGCAGGAGGTGGCTACAAGAGCCAGGTTGGACCAGCACAGCCACGTTAGTGACTGTGTTAGACCCATCACATTGGGCTTGTGTGTGTTTATATACATCGTTGGTGTTGAGGTGTGCAGGGGGAGAGGGAAGGTGCTGGACAAGCAAAGTGTGCAGGCACAGAATGTACTGCACAGATCTGTGGTATGTGTACACATGCTACCATAGGCTTAGACATGCATGCTGCATGGGCTATGGAACCCCATGTGCATGGGACATTACTGCTGCGTGCCCTGTCTGTAATGGTGCACCTGTTTTCAGGGTTAGAGAGGCCCACCAGGAAGCCTTGATCATTCTATGTGTTCCCCCACCTCTGTTGGGTTTCATGCTGCCTGCTACCCACTCAAGCTCTGTGCATTCATCATCTATTCAGATTCACATATTGGTGGCACTGCAGGTATATTTAGGGTGAACGCACAGAGCTAGTGTATCACATTTATGTGGAATATTCACATGCGTGTGTCTCGCTGGTCCTTCCCCTATTGATATCCCATGTTGTCTGCTATATCAGCTTTGCAGTTGGGCCTCTGGTAAGGCAGCCAGCCCCTGACTGTTGGATGTGTTACACAATGGGTGTAGGCCGTATACTGGTATCCAGGTATCCTGGTAGGGTGGCTATCTGTGGGGTAATCACCTACCTTGTCACACGTGTGGCATAGCCTGTGTGAACACTGATAATAGGATGTGTGATGTGTGCAGTACGTGGGATGTATGGGCACTGCACTGCAAGGGCAGCATGAGTGGTGATACACATTACACTGGGCCTGCATGGTGCCATGGTCAGCACACAGGTATGTACATCACTCTGTAATATCTTTCTTTTCTCTTTTCTCAACACAGCACACTCCACTGTACAGGACACTATCACAAAGGATGGCACTGTACTGTCATGGCAGTGACTGCCCTGAGGCCCACCCATGCTGGGGCCCAGTCAGATTCCAGCAGCAAGGAGGATTAGGGTGATGGGGACAATTCAAACGACATGGAAGAGAAGAGGACAGAGGAGTCCAGCTCGAGCAGGAGGGGCTGCCTGCCCCTGTTGGTTACCCTACTGATAGGGCCCAACCCCCCGGCATGGCCATCATCATGCTGCCCCCACCCACTATCCTTGGCACAGACCCTGCTGTGCTACCCCAGGAGCCGACCACTGGCACAGCCACTACCCTGATCCCCCAGTCCAATCCCATTGGCCCAGCTGCCTCGGCCACCAGAACAGCACACAGCACTGTCTACGGTACAGACCCGGGCAACACAACATCCCAGGGTGCAGCCTGACCCTGTCCCCGGAACAGTCCATGAAGACAACAGGAGGGGGCCAACAGGCAACTACTGCAGTCAGCAGTGGGGGCACAGGAAGTCATGCAGACTGAACTGGGCCACATATGATGCATGCTGTAAGACAACCAGCAGGGTACAGAGGCTCACCATGTGAAACACATGGTGGCCTTCAGTGGTCTGCAGTAGTTCTGTCTGCCAGCATGGATACTGGCTTCAGTAGACTGACTGCTACTGTGCTGGAGGATGCAGCCATGGTCTCAGATACCACAGGGATGACCAAAGCACTGGCTGTTCCAGTGGGAGGAGTGTCACCCCACAGCGGATGCAACGGCATCATGCCACCCCTTACAGTGCACCCTCTACAATGTAGGCAGCAGAATGCCCAGCATGTCTAGGACACCACTCACCCATTGGCATGGCCTGCTCCTAAGCAGGCTCAGTACCCCCACTAAGCCATGATCATGGCAGCTAACACCATCCCTATCCCCATCTCCCACTGAGTGGATGATGATCCCACCCCCACCCTCCTGGATACAGTGCATGTGCAACATTTGTCTCTGCGGAGGTAGTAGGTGATGTACCCAGGGTGCATATTTTGTTTGTTTGTTTGTTTGTTTGTTTAAAATTTATTTTTATACAGGTTATTCTGTTGGAGACTAAATTCCCATTTACAACAAATACCTGTGGAATTTACAATAAGGACAAAACAATACAAATTAGAACACAATACAAAATCACAGTTACCTAAAAACAACTACAACATATTTCCCCCAACTTGCTCCCAAGTGGGCCGCCTCATACCCCCCTCACATTACCCATGCCCCCCACCTGGGCGTCTTCAATTCCCCATTTAACTCCGCCCCATGGATGGTCTGTTGTTTATCTTCAGCCCCTTTGTACCCCATGCCTGGATGGCTTCGCATTTTTGGCCCTCTTGAACCCCTCCCCCCCAGGCCTAGATGGCCTGTTATTTCTTTTCATTCCTCTTTATAATCCCCCTGCCTGGATGGCCTGTTATTTGTTTTCAGACCCTTTATAACCCTCGTGACTTGATGGCCTGTTATTTCTTTTCATCCCCCTGTCCCCCCACCTGGATGGCCTGTTTTTTGTTTTCAGCCCCTTTAAACCACCCCTGCTTGGATGGCCTGGTATATGTTTTCAGCCCATTTTATACCCTCCCTGAATGGATGGCCTGTTTTTTGCTTTCAGCCCCCTGATCCTCCCTAAATGGATGGCCTGTTAGTTGTTTTCAGCCCACTTTATACCCCCCTGCTTGGATGGCCTGTTTGTTTTCAGCCCCCTTTACCCCCCCCCCGCATGGATGGCCTGTTATTTGTTTCATCCCCCTTTATACCTCCTCCTGTCACAGAGTGGCTCTGTGAGAGTTGGGGGCTTCAGAATAATGGTTTAGACATTTATTTTCTCCTTGCCTTTAGTTAGAAAAAAATATGGATAATCTCCAAAATTAAATAAATGGGAGAACAATTTATTGTTAAAAATGATTCACAAATTAAAAATGCTTTTGTGCCTTGATCCGTTGCTTTAAATATGTAAAATTAAGCAAGGATTGTGTTATAAATAAACAGCATTCCCTGTTGATTTGCCGCTTCTTAGAATCCCCCCCCCCCCCTCCGGATTAAAAAGTAAAAATTAGCACTTAGAAAAAAGCGGCTTTGTCTAATTATGGTATTTTAAAAGTAGTTTAAAGTAGTAGACAATGGCTTAGGAGGAGAAGAAATAAAGTGCTGTGAAGCTACAAAAAATATATACTGATAGGCTGAAATATCAGCCGTCGGGGGGGAAAAAAGGCTTGCTTAGGTAGTGCAAGAGTTATACTAATGATCAGAATTTCCCGTCCTATCCGTTTTGTATGGGTGTTTGAAATATGAGTTATGCTCCTATTTCTAAAGAAGAGAAAATGTATAGAGCTGTTTTCAGCTTTACAGGCATCCCCCCCCCCTTCCGTGAAACTCCTTGCAGGGCACTGTTTAAACATTTAGTTAAGCCCTGTTCTTAATCTTGTTGTATAGATTAAAGATATTAGAGGACCTCCTGGTTCTCTCTCCTGTTTCTCTCTGCTGTTCCCCGGTCTCCCTTCTTAAAAAGTGCTCTTAGGTAAAGAAGCGTTCATTGCAGAAATATGCTGCTTAGTTCCTGCTCGGCAGTGCGATAGTGCAAGAAACGGTAATTTTAGCCACTTGAACGTTCGCACTATCGCAAAGGCATTTAACCTTCGGGTTCCCCCTGAAATGAAATTTTCTAAAAGAATATTATGTTTTGAGCTCTACAAACCTTCCGGAGGTAGAATAAAGAGGTTTTGTGCTGTTTTGGGGATTTTCAGAAAACGAAGGGAGTTTGCTGTTGTTGGCATCTTAGAAGTTCTGGAATGCAACTTCCCCCATCTCCAGCAGTCTACTAATAGCCGGCCGGCCGTCTATTCAAGTTTTTTATACTGTGCCAGAAGGGGTGGTGCTTTCTGGAGTTAGATCACGTATTAAAATTCTCACTGAAAGAGTGTAATTCACTGCTGAGCATATAATTATGTTATTTTGTGATTTATATGATGATTATGATGTTAAATAAAATATAAACATTGTAAATAAAGATATGCTCTTTGAAAGGAAATAGAGGGGTGGGGTTTAGATGTCACCTGACCCCTTCAGGGTATAAAAGCTGAGCATGGAGCATAAGTATTCAGATTGCTTTTGGGCTGGAGGTAAACTCCAAGGTGTTGTGATAAAGTGCTCTGAGGAGTAGAAAAGTGACAATTTTTTGTGCTGCTTTGAAGAGTAAGTCTGTCGGAATAGACTGTTGTGTTAAATTTGTCCTGCTGCAAATTTCTATAAAAGAAAGAAAAAATAAAATTGGAACTTTAAAAAGAACTGCTGATGTGTCACGCTACCTGTTTGCCCATGTGCACCTACTCCCTACCCCCCCCGCTTGGATGGCATTTTAGTTTGTTCCAGCTCCCCCCAACATACACACACACTGCATGGATGGTATGTTATTTGTGTTATCCTTGTTTTTTACTGAACATTATAAAATGGGTCAGAAAAATCCAGAATTCTGATTGGCTAAAACCTAGTTTCAGCCGTGTCCTTATCAGCATGTATTGTGCCAACCAGCACTAACTTCCTCTGCCCAACCTCATTACAAAAACAAATCACTGAGATGTACCAACTGAAAACAAAAAACATACATTGGCACACCTCACCTCGCAATACCGTGAAATGGCATCTCCCTCACAGCAGCTACAGGCTAGCACACACCATCCAGCAGCAGCACTGTAAAATGCTGCACCATTCAAACAGCTGCCAGCTTATCTACCAGCCCCAGATAGTAACTTTCAAACTGTTATTTCACACCACTTCACCATTATTTTTTTTATAAAGAAAAAAGTCTAACCTGTAGCGCTATACAAAACCCAACTCCACTGAAGTGACCAAAAAGCAAGGCAGCTCTTTCAAATCCCGGAAGCATCAGATGACTCTCTAAAATCCCAATTCAGATCCATGCCTATCCTGCCAAAGAGGCATCTCTTTTCGATAAATTAAAAAACACTTCATCCTCCACCGCTACTTTCGGAATCGAGCCACACATCACGAGGCTGCCATTTTACAGAATGGAAACCCGAACCGTATAATGGGCTTGTCGTCATGCAGACACGCCAGCTCACACACAAGCGGCAACAAACAAATCAAAAATCTCCCAAACTAAATAAAATGGCAAAAAATTAAGACTATCTCTGACATCTGCTATTCTTCCACACCACAGCAAGGAAGGCAGCAAACCCAAATAAACAGCTGTATATTTCGGTACTGTATGGCTCCACCACAGTCCTGCATTTCCTATGTCCATTTCCAATCCACAAATTGGCATCTCATCCCTTAAAAACAGCCGGGACACATACACTCAACAACATATGAAGCGCTCAGTCTTCCAAAAAGCACATAATACAGTATGAATTTTTAAAAAAAAGAAAATAACATTAAACAAAATAGCCTATCTCTACTGTTAGTGGGGGATCTGAAATGGGACTATCTTTCACTTTATCCCCTATTAAAACATTTTTTTCATATTTATATTTTACACATTTTTTTTTCTTTTTCTTTTCCTTAGAACAATTACTTTGGGACCCATTTTATAAGTGCAATAACACACTCCAAGATGTGGGTTACATGCTGATAAGAGCACGCCCAGGGGCATAAGGCACTCAGTGCAAGCGCCTCGTGCCTTAGTACACCCCTGAGCATGCTCTTATCAGCACATAACCCACACCTGGTCGTGTGTTATTGCTTGCTTATTTCTGTAATACATTTTTTGACAACATTATAGTCTCTTGTCTGATCTGTACTCACAGTCTGTGTCCAAAGAGGCCAGTGGTGGGGGGGGGGTTCAATACTCCTGTGACTAGAGATGCAGCAAATTTAAATTTCACCAGCGAAGTGAATGCAAAGTGAGCACTTCACGTTGTCATTCCACTATGCAGAGTGGCCAATGTGAAAGGCTCACTTCACATTGTAATTATGACTTTGTGTTGTCATTCCACCTTAACGTGAAGTAAGGCTAAGTGACACCAATATAGGCAGCCCCCACACACATCACATGGCTTACAGTACTTTAAGTCACATGCTTTTGCCAGGCTGGAAGGAAGTGACTCATGCAAGCAGATACTTTCACTTTCTCCTTTGCAGAGGTAGAGAGAGGAGGCAGTTTGTCTGTGTAGTAGTTAGGAGGAGCAGATAATCCAGAGATCATATAAAACCCACCAAACAGCTTTTTTCAAAGCTATATTGTTGTTTACTGTTTGTTGTACTCTTTTTGTAGTTCATTTTTCCTTTCTGTGACTGTGATTTCTTTGTTTTTTACTTTTATAAGTTTTTATTTGTCTGTCTGTATGTGTGTCCAGCTGTGTGTGCCTGTGTTGTGTGTGTGAGTGTTTCATGTTGTCGTTGTTGACTGTTGATTCGTCATTGCTCGGACAGAGGGAAGGAGGGAGGGCGGTCAAGTTTGAATACTTAAGTTGCTGAAATAGACCAGGGACATGGTGAAAGTCAGTGAATGTCTGGGATGGTGCAGGGGGCAGTGGGACCACGTGCAGCATGGTTGGCAGAGGAGGAGTGCGCACCCGTGGGGGGTGTGGCCAGGTGCTGTTGGACCAGTTGAAAATCTTGGGTCCTCCCCCCCTGGAAGCAGTAGCAGCAGCACCACCACCACCCTCCCCCCCTGGAAGTAGCAGCAGCAGCACCACCACCACCTCCCCCCCAGAAGCAGCAGCAGCAGCACCACCACCACCACCTCCCCCTCACCTCAGAAGCAGCAGCAGCACCACCACCACCAAGTCCACCAGCAGCAGCAGCAGTGGCTGATTCAGCAGCACCACCTCCACAGCAGCATGTGCTGGAGGTTGAGCTCCGCTATGACCAGGCTGCTGCCAGTGCATCTGGCCCTCCCATGCCTGGTGCCCCTCTGCAGCTCCCCAGTTTGGGAGTTTTTGACTGTGTTGGGGGAACAGCAGCCTGGTGAGGTGCTGCATTTGTGATGTCGAGGTGCACCATGGCCCCAGAGGGACACACCTGAGGACTGGGGGCCAGCGCACCCACATGGTTAATCACCACAAGGTGGAGTGGCAGGCTGCCACAGAACAGGCCAGGCCTCCACCTACTGGCCCTTCTGTGGCAGTGGCAGAGGGTGCTGCTATGCATCGATGCAACAAGAGGGTGGCCAAAGCAGCAGCTGCTCCACCACCAGCACCACCCCCATCACCACCACCACCAGCTGTACCACCAGCAGTGGACCCCACACTGCCTGTAACTCAGGCCGACCTTGCTGTGTTGTGGGCCACAGTAGAAGAGAACAACGAGAGGGTGAATGCTGTCCAGCAGCAGTTGAAGCACATAGAGAGACACCAATTGCAGATTGTGTTGATGCTCCATCTGCTGCTGGACCAGTAGGGGATCCCACATTAGCTTTTTTCCAACACACCTTCCCCCCCCGCTGTGTCATAATCCAAGTTAAGAATGTGTACCCTGACGTATTTACGGTGCTTCAGTAATGTTTACTTTCTGTTGTGGAGTGGTTGTGGAAAAGCAGGACTGAGCAGTGCAAGTATACTGTGCTAAATTGCATGTGTGCAGTCAGTGTTATTTCCTGTGTGTGGACTGCAGACATTTTTCCAGCTTCTTGCAAACAGATATATGCTGACTTGTTGCAGTGTTTATGATATAAAAAATAAAGATAAGAATATATAACATATATTTTATTGGTACCATCATCAGCAGCGGACTAAGTGATATGATATTTTTCAGAGGTCTCTGGTCAGAGTGCACCTTAGTCACACAGTGCACACATGACTTTTAGGAGATCATATAGCAACCAAAAATCCTGTTTTTCAACAAACCGTATCCAACAGACATGAAGTATTGGTGATGGTGAGCACCCAAAATATTTGAAGGACAGTGTACAGACACTATAAAGTCAAAAAATATATAAGGTCCAGTTCACTCATGGCCAAATGCCAACACACTGTGCTACCACAGTTCTTCTTTTCATTTTTTGTTCTGGAATAAGTGATGTCTTTCTAGTTTAGACTGGCAGTGTCAGTTTTTTAGCAAGTTGACGTACACCATAACATGACATGGCACCAGTGGTTGCACAGTGTGGTGGCAGTGGACTGCAGGACTTGTTATATATTTGGTGCCTCAGCAATATTTAATGTCTGTTGGGTATGGTTTGTTGAAAAGCATGATTTTGTTGTGCTATTATCTCCGCAAAGTCATGTGTGCACTGTGATTGACTGAGATGCACAGTGGCCCGAGACCTCTGAAAAAATATCATATCACTTACTCCACTGCTGATGATGGTACAAATAAAATATATGTTATATATTCTTATCTTTATTCTTTACATACTGCAACAAGTCACACCATGTATATGTTTGCACAAAGCTGGACAGTGTCTGCTCACACAGGAAATAACACTGACTGCACACATGCAGTTTAGCACAGTATACTTGCACTGCTCAGTCCTGCTTTTGTACAAACACTTCACGACAGAAAGTAAACATTACTGAGGCTCCAAAAATATTTATTTTTTGAAATAGACAATAATTTATAATTTATGACATTATGTGCTCACAACACACAGTCCCCAGAATTTTTGTGCATCCCCAAAATGCAACTGTCTTGTGTCCAGAAAATTCCCCAGTGCTGTCAAAGTGAAATGGGAGCATTACACCAAATGCAAAGTCCCCCAGAATTAATGGCACACTCAGTCATGCGCATGGTGCTTACACAGTCACCAGAATGTTTGTGCATCCCCAAAATGCAGCTGTCTTGTGTCCAGAAAATTCCCCAGTGCTGACGAAGTGAAATGGGAGTGTTACAAGGAATGCTGCTGCTGTTGCAATTACATGTAATGCTGCTGTGTATTGACCTTCTGTGATGATGATGTGATGATGCACAGTGTCTTGCCAAACTGTATGAAGGAGGGATAACATGAATGACCATTCAGTGTACCGTCACAAATGATGACACTGAGAGAACTGTTGGTTGCCCAAAGTGTGCTGCGATCACCTCAACAGAAAGGGTGCCCTTTGTTATACACCAATAGTAGCCTTGGTGTGTTGATATATATATACATATATGCATTTTCTTGGGGGGGTTGACATAAATATACATGTACTCATTGTATTGTTTTCTGTCACAGGTCACATACTGTTGGTGTGCGTATTCCCATGATTGAGAAATTGTGGTGTTGGAATTGGAAATGGAATACTCTCAAGCCAATGAAGGTAAGTATTTTTGGGGGAATGGGGAGGGGGGATTATCATATTTGCAAGTAGGTCTTATTAATGGTTTATTGTTTGGTTACTTCTTCACAGATTTTATCTGCATCCTTCTCCAGTCCAGTAATGATAGTCATGGTCATCATAGATTCAAACAACTTCTATTTGCTGCATGTCTGCCAGCCAGGGGGTATGATATTGAAGTTCTTTGGATAAGGAAACTATGACACAACAAAGCATCTGGAAGTGTCCTAAAAAAGAAATGAAGGACTTATTACAACTTGATTGCAGCAGTAACACATTGGCCCAGATATTCAAACTGTGCCAGTTTGTGGCGCAAGCCTGTGCACCGCTCAAAATAGTTGTGCAGGAGTGTGGCCAGGGCAATATTCAACGGAGTTGCGCTATGGCACAACTGCTTTGAATATCACCCCTATACCCCACTGTGCATGGCACAGTGGAACTGTGCCAGCGCAAGTGGTCAGAGTGGAGCATTGAGATGCGGTGTCGCAAGTTCCATTGCGCCATGCACAGCGCCTGTGATATTCAAAGGGTGACATGCAAATGGGGCCATAATTTATGCAAGACGCACAGGGTCCATTTGCATCTGATTACGGCCCCATTTGCATGCCATTAGCATGCAGGTGCGCCGATCCCTGACGACTTGCGCCTGGCCCCTGCCAGGCAGCAGCCGTCGGGGACCGACGCCCCCTGCAGCCCGATCGCAGGTCATCCCATAAGGGACAATGAATGTCACCTATCCCTGGTGGTCCAGTGGACCACGATTAGCCCGATCGCAGGCATAACAGTATTCCCCCATTAGTCCGATTGCAGGCATAACTGCAACACCCCGAGTAGCCTGATCGCGGGCATAACAGTATTCCTCCCCGGGTAGCCCAATCGCGGGCATAGAGTATTCCCCTGAGTGGCCCAATCACGGGCATAACAGTATCCCCCAATTAGCCCAATCGTGGGCATAACTGTAACACCCCATTAGCCCAATTGTGGGCATCAGTACCCCCAAGTCCAATATCCCTGGTGGTCCCAGTGGACTGCAGAACCGATCGCGGGTGGCATTCCCACCCCAAATTCGAGAATCCCTGGTGATCTAGTGGACCCCACACCTGCCCGGAGCCCCACACCCCCTCCCCATCAGCGGTGGCGGCACTCCACCAGCCTGCCGCCCCGCTGCCGCTGACTGACGCTTGGCATGGCGCACCCATTGGTTCAGGCATGAGCCAATGGCATGCACTATGCCGTACTAGTCAGCCAGATATGTGAATGAATTCATTCACATATGCACTGACTAGTACATAGTATGGGCTGCATGCCCATTGGCTCATGCTCTGAACAATGGGCATGAGCCACACCAAGCTGTCAGTCAGTGAGCAGCGGCGCAGGCGAGTGGTGCAGCCACCCGCCGCTGACGGGGGAGCGGGTGGTGGGGCTCCATGGGTGGGCAGGGTGGGGGTCCACTAGATCACCAGGATTTTGTACTTGGGGGTGAGGAATGCCACCGTGATCAGGGTCCGTGAGGTCCACTGGACCACCAGGGATATTGGACTTGGGGAGATACTGATGCCCGCGATCGGGCTAATCTGGGGAATACTGTTATGCCTGTGATCAAGCTAATCAAGGTCCACTGGACCACCAGGGATATTGGACTTGGGGGGATACTGATGCCCGCGATTGGGGCATGGGGGGGCACCACCAGGTGTGGCGGGAACAGGTGATGGCCACCCACAGGTGGCAGCTGCTGTGTTGTGCCCTACAATGTGGCAGCTCACCTGTGGGTGGCCCTCAACTTGTTCCTTTTTTTTTTCTTTGTGCAGGTGCAGGGGGGTTGCGCCTGCACTAACTCTGCATGCCCGGGCTGAATGTCGGGCTGTGCAGTTTATGCATGGGCACGCCCCACCTGTGCCTGCATACATTACTGATGCGCCCCGGTGCAGCCGGGATTTGTCTTGGCGCCTTTCCCTTAAATATCGCGCGGGGGCACATCAGTGAGTTGTGCATGGCACAACACCGTTGCGCCATGCGCAACCCTTTTGAATATCTGGGCCATTATGTTTAAGCCATGGCTGTTCCACCATGGGTATATGGATTAACACAGATAGCAAGCTGTGAAGCCACAAGAACACTAAATCATCAGATCACAATTAAATTTAGTACCAGGCTGTAAGAAATACATTGTGTCAGTGTCCCTGTGTCTCAACTCAAGTTACAGTTTAAAATCACATCTTGTCAAGTCACATGACCTGGGTCAAACTTTTTTCAACACTGGCATGGCTACAGCTGCAAATTTGGAATACAGTGCATGATGTGTTGGGCAAATATTTTGTGACGTACATGTCACCTACTTTACAAATCCTCAGTCAGATTTTTTGCACTCTTATGAATAAAAAAGGAACAGATTAAATAAAATTTATATACTTACCAGTATGGAAATGGATATCCCATAGGTTGCTGTACACAGTAATGCTGTACCATTGATACAGACCTTCAATGAAAGAGAGTCATTTGTTAACCTGTAAAAAAACTAAATAAGTTGACCGTATTTGTTTGACCATTGCAGCTCAGAAAAGCAACAGGAAACAAAACACACAGCTAAAGGAAGTTGAATAGCATGAAAAACATTAGTACACATATTCACTTTATAGTATTCATAGTAAGAAGCCTTGTGCCTGTGGCTGATGGATGTGGTCTCCTGTTCGACTCCCTCTGCTTTGGCATGGTCAAGACATGTAATGGAAAATATCATCAGAATGGTGGTGGTGGGTGGTGGTGGTCATAGCTTAGGCACATGATGACATTCCCTCTCATATCTTCCTGCATCTGGTGGTGGTTGCAGTGGCTAACAGCAGTCTTATGGTAGTGGTCCAGGGGGCACACAAAGTCATTCCCCCTGGTGGCAGTGGCTAACAGAGGTTTCATAGTGGTGGTCTGGGGGGCACATGGTGACATTCCCTATGGTGGCAGTGGCTGACAGCAGTCTTATGGTGGTGGTGGTCCAGGGGGGCACACAAAGTCATTCCCCTGGTGGCAGTGGTTAACAGTGGTTTCATGGTGGTGGTCCCGGGGGGGCACACAAAGTCATTCCCCCTGGTGACACTGGCTAACAGTGGTCTTATGGTGGTGGTCCAGGGGCCAAGATATATTGTGCTCTGTGTTACAAATGTGGCGTGACATATGGAATTTGAATCACTCTGAGTGGGACACTGATTTAACTTTATGAAAAAGAAAACATGTATCATACAACAAATGCAACAGCCTTTTAACACTTAAGTTAAAACCTGTCAACATTAACCTCATCATCATCCTCATAAAGAAAGCTGCCCTCACAGTCATCTATGTCTGAATTCTGACCACTGGGAAATTCTTTCTCCATTGTGTCACCATCTGTGTCAGTGATAGGCCGTTTCATGCTGCCATTGCCACCAGGATGGCCCATTTCTACATCAGCAAAACCATGACTAGGCCAGGGTATGAATACTGAGGTTGCAGTCCAAGCTGGTATGTGCCTGTCATTCATTTTTATGAATGCCAGCAAACCGACATTTGCAGGAGAGGGGTTTGTATGACAATCCCGAACTATTGCACTTGCTGAGCTGAATACCCTCTCGTCACTTACACTGGAGGGTAGGCATGTCAGGTACTTGAGTGCCACAGCTGTCAGCTCTGGACATTCACTGACCTTTCCACTCCAGTATAAAAGAGGATCATCAGTTATTGACAGATGTCTGTTTTCAGACAAATATGACTCAACCATTCGCTGTGCTGCACTAAGTCTAGTGGTTGATGCATCATCCAGTTCTCCGGAATCATTTATGTCACAAATCCCCACTTGGGACAAAGCCTCCCAAAGTGGGTTAATGCCAACTGGTTTTGATGACAGACCACCTGGAACTGCAGTCCCCTTCCCCTTACAGGATATGCTTGATACTATTCTAGGTTCACCTTCAGCCTGATTATGCTGCTGAGGTTTGCTGACCTTGGCACGTGACTTCTGTGCCCCATGAACCAAGCACACAAGTTGCCCAATGACATTTTTTACCTGTTCAGGCCCACCGTCCAGTACTGAGTCAATTCCACGTTTGTATCTTGGGTCCAACATTGTTGCTATTGCAAAGTTGTCATTACGCTGAATGCTCAAGATGTGATGATTCTGGTTGAATACTGTGAGTATGTGTTTCAGCAACACACTGCTAGCACTGTCTCCGGCAACATCAAGGATATGCTGTACATTCACCAATGTCTGCCTCAGCACCCGCAGCAGTGGAACTGAGTGGCTAATGGAGGCAGATTCACCATTAACTGCCTGTGTGGCATGTTCAAAAGGCCTCAAAATTGTTATTACAGAGTACATCAGGTGCCACTGTTCAGTCGTCTTAGACATGGAGGCCCCAGAATTGACACGACTAGTGTACATGACAAGATATTCTGAGATGGCTTTGTATTGCTCAGACAATCTCTCTGCCATGTATAAAGTGGAGTTCCACTGGGTAACAACTTCCAGCTTCAAGCGGTACTGTGGGAGGCAGTTTTGGATCTGCAACTGCCGAAGTAGGTCACGGGACATTGCAGAGCGTGAAAAGTGAGAACAGATACGGAGTGCAACTGTCAGCATTTCCTTTATATCAGGGTGCTGCAGAAACTTCTGCACCACAAGATTTAAACAGTGGGCCATATATGGAACCGAACAAGGCCACCATTCGTGATGCATTTAACCACATTTTACCCATTGTCACTTGCTATGAACCTAGCTCACAGGGACAGGGGGTTCAGCCACTTGTCAGTTTCAGTCAGTAACAAGTCCAGCATGTTTTCACCAGTGTGTGAACAGGGCACATTGCGCATAGCAATCGTTGCATGCTGTCAAATTCCTGGAAGATTGCTACCACAACACTTCACCTTACTACACTAATTATTCACACTACCAACAGCACAAACAACACCTGGCACCTGCGCCCAATGTGCAGTTATACACAAATATGAACTACCCGCTGTTTTGCCACTTGTCCACATATCCATACTTAAGTGGATGAATGAAGAGGAGGAATGTTGAAGGGCATGTCTTACAAAGTCGGACACAGTACGGTACAACTCAGGGACAGCACGGGTGGAAAAGTATGTCCTGGCTGGGACTTTCCATTTTGGACAGGCATGTGCTGCAAACCGCCAGAACCCAGAATTCTCCACAAAGGAGGACAAAAGATCAATTGCCAACATTTCAGCTACAGCAGCATTAAGTTCTCATGATACTGTATGATTGAGTGGGTACTTCAGCTTATGCACAAAAACACTCTGTAACTTGAGCTGACTTAAAAGTTTTACATGGGGTGTGATGGCAAATGGTTCTACTCTGTGAATGGCAGGGGTGGAGTGTGGATGTGTGATGAAGACGGTTGCACAGGTGATGAAAAATCCACAAATAAAGTTAATTTCCCAGATTTACGAACAGGGTTTGATGTACCACTTGGACTAGACATACTGCATTCACCACCACCACCAAAACTGCTACTCTCACCACCACTGGACAAGATTTCAAAATCATTATACTCCTCCACCTCATCATGCCTGTAGTAATCCTTGGCTGTTATTTCATCGCTACTGCACAAATTTAATTTCCTACATGATCTTACAGTCATGGAAGGGGATAACATGCTCATTATGGTTGATGACGAGGGTGAACGCCTCACTGTGGTATTAGCTGCCATCTTGTGCTGGGTCCACAGTGCCATGTGTCTGATCTTAAGATGTGTATACTGTCCCCCTGTGCCCAGATGGCTCCCCTTTCTACCTCGCCTCACACGTGCATGGCAAACCTGGCAGATTGCAACTGACTCATCATTTGCATCTTGCACAAAAAAATCCCAAACAAGAGATTGTGATCCCCTACTTTTAACATGTCCCTGATGCTGCTTATTGGACTCCAATTCTTTTAAAGCCCTGAAGTGGGGGGGGGGTGCTACATGATTTTTCAGGCTGGACACACTTGAACTGCAGTTGATCTGGTCAGCTCATCGACTACCTCAACAAATATAACCTACTCTGCCCTAATCGACATGATTTCAGACAAAGCCACAGCACAACCACTGCCTTGCTGGATTTTACGAACTATGCACACGAGGCCCTGGATGAAGGCAAACTGAGGGGGTCTATCTTCATAGACCTCACCAAAGCCTTCGACACAGTCAGTCACCACCTATTACTGAACAAAATGTCAAACTTGGGTGTAGCATCCGGTGCACTATGTTGGTTCCAAGACTACCTTACAAGCAGAACTCAATGTGTCAAAATTGGACATACAGTTTCTAGTGCAAGATAGGTATTGATGGGGGTGCCCCAGGGATCTATCCTTGGGCCTCTACTCTTCAGTCTCTTCTTAAATGACCTCCCCACTGCCTGTAAAACCAAACTGATACTCTACGCTGACGATGCGGTGCTCCTGTGAAGTAGCACATCCCTTGCTAGTCTGCAAACTGAGCTTCAGGCATCCTTCTCCTCATCAGAGACATGGTTCTGCAGACATAAGCTGCTACTGAATTATAAAAAGACCAAGGCCATGCTTATTACCAGTACACACAAAAAAATCAAACTAAACCCCCTCATCATTACAAACTCCTGCAGTGAGCCACTGGAACAAGTCTGCACGTTCAAGTATCTAGGGATCACACTGGATGATCCCTAACTTTTGATCAACATATTGACTCCCTGGTCAAGACAGTCAACATTAAGATTGGTATCCTTTACAGGCATAGGAAATACCCATCTCCTGAGGCCCTCCGCCTCGCAGTACACAGCCCCATATCATCACATATCGACTATGGAATAGTGATATATGGGGCAGCAATGAACACTGCATTGAAACTGGTACAGGTGGCACTAAACAAGGCCTGTAGGCTAGCCCTTGATTTACAGCATGATATGTACACCTGTACACTGTATGAACTCACAAATTGGCTATCCCTTAAAAACAGGGTCATTCATCAGACATGCACCCTAGGGAAAAAAACACTTATGGGGAAAACTCCTCCTTGCGTTGGCAATCTGGTAGTGGCTGCAAACACACCACAGGCCACTAGGGGGAGGTCAAGAGGGGCCCTGTCCATCCCCTTCTGCCGTACCTCGCTCGGGCAACGGGCATTTGCCTACCATGCTCCCTTGTGGCTGAATGAATTACCTGAGTACTTCCTTGCCACCACCTGTCTAGCCAAATTCAAAACTAACCTCAAACAACATCTAAGTACAATCTCTAAATGCTCCTGCAACTAATCTCGGGTATCTCAATCCTCTGCCATTCCATGACTGATGCAGCACTTGTCTCCCATCGTCTCGCGCCCCCTGGCTGAACTTTGTTAAGACAAGGCCCTCCAAAGCCTACCCTTAACACCAACCTATTGCTTTACTATCTCCCTGACCATTCCCCTTCCCCCATACCTGATAAGAAGGCTCCTAGGGGCTGCACTATTCTCTGCCTCTATAATTGTACACATGTTACCCACCACTTTCTCTTGTATCTCACAATGTCTTTGTGCATATGTTAAACAAGGTGGTGTTTTTGTATGTTCTTCTCTTGATTACTACTTTGTACTTTGTCTTGTCACTGATGTGGAACCTTTGTAAAAGAGCTTGGGCTCAAAGGTATCTTCCAAACCAATAAAATTGAATTGAAATTGAATTGAATTGACCACCATGACTACCTATCATTATTGCTGGGTCATCATCATCATCATCATCAACTGAAACTGGTAAATCACAATTTTTTACCGGGGGGTGGTTAATGCAAACAGACCCAGACAGAGCCACTTTGAATTTCTTTTTCTCCGGTTCCCAACAGGGGTCACTGACATCATCATCATATTCATCAGCATCATCCACATCTTCTGCTTGGATGCTGGCACGTGGACTGCACGTTGCAACCACAGCAACATCAGCATCATCAGATTCATCATCAACACCACCACCCAATATTTTTTCACCACAGTGTGAATCATTGCATGGCAAATGCATGACCCGAACCACAGTGGAAGAAATGTCACTTTGTGTGTTATCGTTGCCATGATGATCAGAATCCTCATGTTCAAGTTACCAATGGGATGTTACTGGGGAGTATGACATCATCTACACTGTCACTCACTGCTTTACACTCAGCTATATTTTTGTACATGGTCAACTGGTCAGAAGTGGAACTTGAGGCAGCAATACTCATACCACCAGCATCTGTACTAACACCACCAGCTGGGACAACATCATCTCCTCCAACTATGAGTGAAGCTACCGATTGCAGTGTAAGAAACATTGAAGGAGAAATACCTTTCCTCACATCAATAATGCACTTCTGCGACTGCATACTACCATGCCCACAGACAATCTTACCACTGGCAGCAGTGCCATGGCGAGAAACAGTTTTTCTTGCACGTCTCTTTGTGAGCATTTTGGGGGATCAACAAGAATATACTAAACAAATTTAGATTTTAGAACGTTCACTCTGGGCTGCTGGATGGGAAGTCAAGAAAACAACAACTGTGGCTTCAACAAGAGATACAGACATAAAGTCACAACAAGTTTAACAACACCTTAACTTAATCAGTGGTACTCAAGTCACAATACAATCTGGAAAAGAATACCTTTTGCCGGTTGGGAGGCACTGTGACTGCAGATTACAGTAACAGGCAAAACCAAGATACCACAATGGTAGTACAAAATCACGCAGGTGCAGTGGATAACAGGTTCACACTGCTGCAACAATAAAAGGTGTATTATTTGATGTCATGCACTGCACATACACACACACTCACACACATACACTTTGTCTAAGTAATTTGAAAACTTCAGTAATATACCACGTATTTTAAACAACCTGAAATTATGCACTGCTACACCAGGTCCAAAACATAATCAGCAAAAAAATGTCAACAATTACTGAAAATATTACTGTGTGTACATTAACACAGTTATACAAGAAAAATATAACCAAAAACAAAGAACCCCCTATTTCTCCAACTTAAAATCTACCTACACCACAGATACACCCTTCCCCCAAAGCACACGTCCACTCTCTGTCAGTACACAGACAATGTTGTACATTAGCATTCAAAATCCATGCATAAACAATAAACACTCGATGATATGAGCACAGGAGGGTTTCCTTCAAGCGATGCACTAAAGTCTGAGTAAAAAAAATTACTCAAAAACGCTTTTTTAACAGATTTTAGAGGGTCTGAATCGCAGACAGCTCTCAGAGCAAACTGTCTCCTACAGCTACCTACTCACACTACCCTGAACTGAGGCTGTGCAGAACAGTCTAGAGCCCATGTGACATGCAATCCCATGAATCACTGCAAAATTTACCTTTGGAGCTTACCAACAAGGCGAAGAGGTGTGAAGTACATTGATTTCAATGTACTTCGCCTTAAAATTAGCAGAGTAGTGGTTTGGGGAAGGTGGAATAATGCAAAGTCATTGCTTTCAATAGACTTTGCATTCCTCATTATGACATGAAGTACTCCACTTTGCATTGTGGAGTACTTCATAAATTTCGTATTACTCTGCGAATCATTTCGTGGAGCGAATTGGGGCCACTTCGCCCACCACCACCTGTGACCTCCTGGCCATCCTGGAGTTGTGCCTGTCAAGCTACTTCTGCATCTCCTGGTCCATTGGCTCCACATCTGCTACAGTGTTTTCCTCTGGGGCAGCCAACCATATCATGGCACATTGCCACATCCAGTGCCATGTTGTGTAGTATGCAACAAGCAAGAATATGGCACATACCCCCAGAGGGGTGTCTTGTAAGGCATCACTGTCACAGTCAAGGCATCCGAACTGCACCTTGGGCATGGCAAGGACCCACAAGATGATGCAGCGTGTAGCGATATGTGCCATGTTGTACCCGTCCTCTGCAGTGGAAGCAGCTAGTAGGACAGGTGTTAGGAGCCAGAGACCCAGGAGATATTCATTGTCCTCTGTGTGGGTAAAGGGCATTGGTTAGTGACATAACTGGTGCATGGGGGGGGGGGACAGACCTTGGGTATATACTCACCAGTGAGGTGTCCACTAGGTATATCCTGGCCCTCAAACCTCTGGCACAGAATGGAGTTGTGCCATATGAAGGCATCATAGACACTGCCCAGGTACCATGTCAGGAAACTGATGATATGTCCTGTTGCATCACACACCATCTGGCAGTTGATGGAAGTAGAAGCCCTCAGGGTTCTGACTACCTGGCTACCTGAAAGACCTCCTGACCCCGTAGGCTCCTGGCCACTACCTTTGTTCAGTGGATGTGGGATTTCTTTTTGTTCCAAGATCCTGTAGCCTCAGAGGATAGGGCATTTGGAGTGTTGTCACTGCTTCTCTGAAATGCCCCTCCCCAGAGGTAAGAGATGCCCCATCACTAACCATCTTTAAATCTAAACTTAAGACTTATTTGTTTACAATATGTTTTGCAGCATGATGCTGTTATTTTTCTAATATTCTGCTGTGCTTATTTTCTTGTTTGATTTTGTTTGTTTCTGTGAGGCACCCAGAGCCCTCATCTTGTTTGTTTCTGTGAGGTGCCCATGGCCCCTAGAATTGGGTGCCATAGAAATAAAATGGACTTGTTTGTCTTTATATTCACATAGGCCTCCATCCCATTGCCTGTGGGTGCCCAGATGGAAACATGGGTGTAGTCAATGGCACCAGTATGGCCAGTAGGTGTGCAACTCAATAGAATTGCTGCTTGGTTACTGTTCACTCTGCCAAGGTGGTGAGAGAATACTATGAACTCCCTAGCATGGGTCAGCAGTGCACAAACCAAGGGAAGACTGCACTCTGTGATTAATATTCATCGATGCAGTTGGGAGGGGGCATGCTATCCGCCATAGGAACAAACAGGGCAGACATGAAATCCAGTGAACTTAAAAACAAGCCAAGCAAATTAGAAAAGCTGCATTCAAAAGGTTTATATGCCTCCTGGCAAAAGTAAGAACAGCACAGCACAAACAACAAAGGTTCTAGGCTAGATGTCCCACTGCTTCGACCTGGGGTCTTTGTCAGGGGGCATCTAGCCTTGAGCCTGTGATGTTTGTGCTGTGTTGTCCTTACATTTTCCAGGAGGCAAATGAACACTTTTGAATGCAGCTTTCCTGATTTGCGTGGCCTGTTTTTGAGTGTGCTGGATTCTTCTCTGCCCTGAGCCAATGAGGAATCTAGGAACTGTCTCAGCAGGTACTAGGCAGCAGAATGTGTGATATCGGTGGTGTCCCCCACCAGTATTTGGAATGTTCCAGTGGCCAGGAAGCACAGTGCTGCTATCACATTGATCGCTACAGACATTGCATGGCTGCGGTGGGTGTCTGACCAAAGCTGGTCATGCAGCAGCTCACACAGCTGCATGAGCATAGACCTGTTAAGCCAGTACTGACCCACGCTGTGTTTGTCACTGAGGACTTCGAATGTGACTCATGAATGGTGCTGTTTGTTTGCAGCATAGTGCCTCTAGTGCCTGTGCTGGGGCCCTGGTGTGGCACTGGCCAGCTCCTCATCTTACACTACTATCTCCCTCAGGTACACGATGTGTGGCATTTTGTTTTTTGGTGTGTGTGTGTGTGTGTGTGTGTGTGTGTGTGTGTGTGTGTGTGTGTGTGTGTGTGTGCTGCAGTGCCTCTCCCCATACCTGGGGTCTGTCCCAGGTTAAGACCTGCTTTTTATGCCTTATTTTATGCTGCGCTACACTGTGCTAAATTTCAGTAGTGCAGCACTGACTTTTGAATATAGCCCTATGCTGAATATGCACATCACTGCCCCCCTTTTCCAGTGCTACATACATTAATTTTGCACTTTGGCACAAGCCCTAATAACAGGTACAGTACTACCAGCTGAATATAGCAAACATGCACAAAACATGGGCAGTGCTAATGCAGTTCGTTTGCACCAACACAAACCTTTTGAACATGGGGCCCAAAGTTTGACCACAGCTGTTCACCCTTAAGCTATAGTGAGGGAAGACAAGGCAACCTAAGTACAACTTGGAGTGATACTCTCTACCTTCAGCCTCCTTTTCAGTTTTTCTACTAGAACCACCAATCATCTTAATTGATAAAGGCCTGGGACCCAATATTCAAAAATGGGCAAAGTGAAGTGCAAAGTTTTGTGCTGCACTTGCCCATTGCCCATGACCCTGAGGATGCCATAGTCAGCTGGATAGTGCACTGGCGCTATCTGAGTGAATATAGGGGCATGTCAGCGCAGCGCTAAGCCAAGTAACACTTCCCTGACATGGACCCCGGCAGTGCAGGGAAAAGCGCTCCCAGACCTGATATTGCTGGTAACTCCCAGCGTGATAATTTAGATGGCCCCATGCAAATGAGCCCATTGGACATGCAAGGCACCAAGAGGCCATTTGCATGCCCATTATGGGCACATTTGCATGGGAAGTGGTGGCAGGTTTCTGCCCCTGTGGCCATCTCTGCCCCCACCCTGGTCCAATAAGAAGCAACTATTATCTGGTGCCTAGTAGTCCCCCCACCCTCAAATTGGTAGTCCTGGCATTAAATAATAAATTCCTGGTGCCTAGTGGTCTCCCACCCTCCGATCACTAGCCCATTATTAAATAATAAATCCCTGATGCCTATTGGCCCCCTGTTATGTGTATATATAGCCCCTTGTGGCCAGTGGTTCCCCCACCCTCTGAGTGCCCACCCCAGTATCATACTCCCTGCCAATGCCCACACATGCTCCCTTTACAGTACATGGGATGTGCCCTCCCTGTCATTGCATACTGCGGCCATCGAGATTGGGAGAGGAGGGCTTTGACAGTCACTGTTTGGGTCCCCATGATTCTGGCAAAGCAGGTAAGGGTGGTTGGCAGGGTGGGTGGTCAGTGTCCCTGGTGTGGGGGGGCCACCAGACACCAGTTACTCAATGATAGCGTACAGGGATGGGGATCAGTGGGTGGGGGGTGCCACTAGAGGCCAGGGAGTTATTGTATGATACCAGGGCTAGTGCTTGAAGGGTGGAGGGACCACTGGACACCAGGGACTGTATGTACACATAATGGAGCTGGCAGTCGGAGGGTGCAGGGACCACTAGGCACCTGGGATTTATTATTTAATAATGGGGCTGGTGATCAGAGGGTGGGAGGACCACTAGACACCAGGGATGTATTATTTAATACCAGGCCTAGTGACTGGAGGGCAGGGGAGACCACTAGGCACCAGGGACTGTAAATACATATAACAAGACTGGTGATCTGAGGGTGGGGGTGGCTACTAGGCACGAGGAAATGTATATACACATAACAGAGCTGGTGATTAGAGGGCAGGGGGGACCACTGGACACACAGGGGTTATTTTTGTCTACCGAGGCCAGTGATCGGAGTGTGGGGGCCACTGGATACCTGGGATGTACTTTTTTTTAAGGGGGCAAAGGTTTGGAGGGTGAGGGTGCCACTATCCATTAGGAGCAGGTGTGTTTCCCCCACCACCAACAATGGTTGTTGGCTGCCATTGCTCCAGCAGCCACTAGGGTTGCTCAGAGTAAGTTGGGCTTCTTCTCGGTAGTACTTGCACTGCACAAAGTAGTGTGCGCTAACCCTTTTTCACATCGCAAATGTGCTGAATATTGCAGTGCACAGGTATTCCTGTCCCCACCCCTCACTTTGCCCACTGTATACATTTTTTTTTTTTGCGTGCACTAAGCCTGTTAGCGCATGCAAAAGCCTCCTTTGAATATTGCACATGGGCACAAACTCCCAGGCAAACAGGGTACAATCACTTTGCCCACCAGGCAAACTTATGAATATCTGGCCCCTTATGTTTTAAATATTATCAGAACCTGATTAGAACCTGAAAAAAAGCTTTTGATAAGGTTCTTTTACAGAAAATTGCACATGTTATGGGTGGTTTTGACCTTACCTGAACCAGTTCTCCTATCCTTAATCATAAAACAAGTTTCTTTGTCACTCAAGTAATTTCATTTTTAAGCAACGTTACCATTCTATAATGAACAGATATTATCCACACATACTGCACTTTTGAAATAGATTTTATTTACTTACCCATTGCTGTTGTTCCTCTTTCTCATGGAGTCTCCTCTCATTCATAACTGATATAATGACCTGGTTGTTATTTATACCATCACAAAATAATACTCTTTTGTGATGTGCTGAGTTCTCATAGTAACATTTTTATGCTCCAGCAATTAATGTCCTTGTGTAAACCTTATTATTTCTTAATAAATTGCAATCAATTGGTTATTATTGTGATTATTTTTATTATTATAGATCGAGGGAGCCCTTCCAACCAATTGCAGTGCTCCTTTCCTCGTCTATGCAAGATACTCTTATTCTGTCAAGAGTGCATCAGAAGCAGCTGCCCTGGAAATGGGCATGATCTGGTAAGGTTTTAAAACAAATTTTTATATTATTGATCAAGCTCAATAAATAATAATACCGCCACAGAGACCACTCTTATGGTTGTAAAAGTGGTCTCACGTAAGTTCTTAGGGTATACGAACCACTCACCTTCAGTTCACAGTTCTCATAACCTAAGAATCTCTCATTGACTGCAGCTGGTGCAGAACGTGGTGGCTAGATTATTGACGGGCATTCAAAGATCTGACCATTTTATGCCTGTCCTCCGCAGACCGCATTGGCTGCCAATCAGCTGGAGAATTGTCTTCAAGGTCGGATTACTGACCTATAAGGCTCTACACGAAGGGGGACCGGACTACCTGTAAGATCTTCTTGTACCTCACTGTCCATCCCGTGCTATCCGTTCTGCCAAGGGTTGCTTCCTTGGGGTTCCCAGGGTTAGTTTGCAGCATTTGGGTGACTGTGCATTTTCCATGGCAGCACCTACCCTGTGAAACTCATTGTCTAGCCATCTACGTGAGGCACCCTCAGTGGAAACCTTTAAAAAGGGTCTGAAGACTTTTCTGTTTAACCAGGCTTTTAACTCATAAAGTGTTAATTTTGAATTGATATTTAAATTTTATAATGATAGATAGATTATATTGCTATTGTTGCTTACCCTGCCTGTATATTGTGTTTTAAATGATGTTTAAAAATCTTTTTAAAGTTCAGCTCTCTGAGTCCCTGGAATGGGGTGCTATATAAATAAAGTATCTGTCTATCTATCTATCTATCTATCTATCTATCTATCTGTCTATCTGTCTTTCTGTCTGTCTGTCTGTCTGTCTGTCTGTCTGTCTGTCTGTCTATCTATCTATCTATCTATCTATCTATCTATCTATCAATGCATGTGAGACCACTCTTATAACTGCAAGGGTGGTCTTGGTGGCAGTATTAACATACAATTTACAGTGTCAGTGTCTAAATCCTTTATTTTATAACTCAGCTTTATTGGGCAATTTCATAAATGAATACATTACATAATGCAATCCAGGTCATGAATATATTACCCTCTATGACTGATGACAATAAGCATTAAACAAGGGCTAACAAGAATCCAACATTTCATCATGACATGGTAAACTGAACAAAGCAGCAATGTCCAGTCCATAAAAGACAGTTCAATTCCTGAGTAAAGTAACAGAAAGGATAGCAGTTGATAATAAATATTCAGTGAAGCGACCAGAGCCAGAAATGTGTATGTTCACCCCACTTACCCTCGCCTTTTTTATATTTGCTTGCGCATGCGCAAGAAACATTATGTGACAGCTTAGGAGAGAAGCAGGTTGGGGAGGCGTGGCATTGTGGCATCCAACAGAAGCATTGCATTTGGGGGCCTGGCCATGGTGCACCAATGGAGGCACAGTGTGCTGATGACACTGGCTTCCAGAAATTGCACCAAGTTGTAACATTTTCACTGCAGCAATCACAGGCCACCTCGTCATTGCAGCATCAGTGATTCGCTGCAATGAGGGAGCGACCCATCATTGCAGGGCGGAACATTGCTAGTGTGATATTGTTTGTGAACATGATGGTGCCTTGCCTCCGTGTTCACAAACAATATCAAATGGCCCAGGGCTGAGAAGGGTGCCCAATCCCCCTCGGCAGCATGTGCCCTTCCCCACAGAAGTGTGTTTTTGCCGACGGTGGCCCCAATCCCTGTCGGCATCCATCCTCGGTGCTGACTTGCCGACGGGGGGAGCCCAGTCCCCGTCGGCAGTATGTTTCTCCTCCCTGCTTGATGTGCTGATGGGGGAGCCCACTCAGCACCAGCCCCCAAAGAGTAACGGAGGAGTCCGAGGCGCCCAATCCCCTCGACTCTTGCGCCTCACTTTTGTATCTACGGGGTGCCCAATCCCCTGTTGGCTACACCCCCCCCAACAAAAATATTCAGGTGACATGCTGGGAGCCCATCCCAGCATGCCCAATGCCCCTGCAAAGGAAAAACTGTCCCTCAATGTGTTTTTTTTTTTTTTAAAACCTGTAAAGCAAAAACGGTTCCTCGCGGTCTCCTTGGCCCCTCCCCTCACATCCCGCGCCCACCCACTGTGAACCCTGCTTCCCTACACCCCCCCTCACCCCATACTTACCTCCGGAGTCTGGCGCAATGATCTTCGGTGGACCGGGAACACATCTGCACTCTTCAAAGCCGACCGCGAACTGAGGAAATGGTGGTAAGCTGTATAATGGGATAAATAGGGTTTTTTCAACTTTGTTGCATATCTCAGGCATTTTTTGGAATTTTGGCACCTAATTTTCAACATGGGGTTTTTGGGACCCCCTTCTCATGAATTCAGTCACTGTCATGACATTAATTGGTCCTGAAAGGTGATTTTACGGTCACTGCACGGAATCACCTTTCAGGACCGACTAATGAAATGACAGTACCAGTGTTCTTGAGGTGGGCTCTCAAAAAGTGTATGTTGCAAATTTGGTGGAAAAAATCCAAAAAATTACTGTTTTACGAGTGTGCATTGCGCAGTTGCTACGCACGCTCGTAAGTTCGTGAATTTGCAATATTTATTTTCAGTCCAGATTTTCAATATTGCCATTTTACCACACCTCCTTATGAACAGTACAGCAGTCATTTTTCACATCCAGGACGAAATGTGTTTTCACACTTCCGGTGCAGAATAGCGTGGTCGCTGTGGGAAATCAGTGTTCGGGATGCATGAAGAAAATCACAGTGACACTGTTCATTAGCAGAGGTCCTAAAATGCCTATGTTGAAAATTTCGAGACAAAAGTCTATAAAATGACTGTGTTATGAGCGTGCATTGCACAGTGTTCACGCACGCTCGTAACTTAGCACATTTACAATATTTTCACTCCAGATTTTCAACATTGCCATTTTTCCGCAACTCCTTATGAACAGTACAGCTGTCATTTTTCACATCCTGGCCGAAATGTGTTTTTGCACTTCTGGTGCAGAGCAGCGCGGTCACTGTGGGAAATCAGTGTTGGGGTCACATTAAGAAAATCACAGTGACACTGTTCGTTAGCAGAGGCCGAAAAATGCCTATGTTGAAAATTTGGTGATGAAACTCCATAAAATGACTGTGTTACAAGTGTGCGCTGCACAGTTTCCAGTCATGCTCATAACTTTGCACATTTGTAATATGTTCACTCCAGCTTTTCAACATTGCCATTTTTCTACACCTCCTTATGAACAGTGCAGCTGTCATTTTTCACATCCTGGCCGAAATATGTTTTTGCACTTCTGGCGCAGAATAGCGTGGTTGCTGTGGGAAATCAGTGTTCAGGACACATCAAGAAAATCACAGTGACACTGTTCATGAGCAGAGGTCATACAATGCCTATTTTGAAACTTTGGTGACGAACATCCATTAAATGACTGTGTAATGACTAATGAGCATGCGTTGCGCAGTTTCCACATACTGTATGCTTGGGTGTGCGAGCACTTTTTATATTGCCAGTACAGCTGTTCAACATTGCCATTTCTTCACACCTCCCTGTGGATGGTACAGCTGTCATTCTTCACATCCTGCCCGATCTGTGCTTTTGTTCGTGTGGCGCAGAAAGGCACTGTTGCTGTTGGAAATCAATGTTCAGGACACATACACATAATCACAGTGCCACTCTTCATAGGTAGGCTCACAAAAAAAGCCATGTTGAAAATTTGTAGTATAAATACCAACAAATGCCTGAGGCATTACGGTTTCTAACCATAATGTTCTACCCTGCACAGACTGACGGGCATCGGGGTGTGCCTTTGCATTGCCGACTGTACTGCTCATGCCATCCCACCCCCACCTCCAGCCACTGACAGGCATCGAGGTGTACCTTGCACTCTTTGGCCCCAGACTTCACCCCATTCTCCTATGCTGCACCCATTTCAGCATATGTTCTTATGGAATGCAGTGACTGTAAAGCCAAACACCCTAAGGCACACCTCAACATGTGTTGCTGTCTGCAGAATAGGGTGACGTCACATGGCATGCCCGTCATGGCCGACGACCCAAACACTTACCCCAATGCCTGTCCATCTCTACAGTATGGAGGTGGAGTTGGCATGAACTTCAGTATTTCACTGTCATTCCTATTCTGCATCTGTTTAACTCCTGCATGTCCAATGCTAATACCAGCAAGGAAACATTCGCCATTAACAAATGCTTGTTTTAATATGGGAGTTGTCTCTGAGTATACCAATAAGCACATAAGAGAACAGTGAGATAGAGAAGGGGAAAAGTCCATTGCTAGAGTTCACTATCCAATTTTTGTGACAAAGGTGTCCCATGCTTGCCACATGGTCAGGAATAAGACCCTTCTAAGTTGTAGGTTGAATGTAAGTGGCTCCATGTTGAGGATCTCTTCCATTTTCTTGCACCAAGTGGAGACCTGTGGAGCAATATCTGAGAGCCATCGTAAAGTAATACATTTTAAAGTTACTAGTTTCATAATTTGAAAGACTTATCACAGGTGTTTGTTACAAATTGGGTTGGGAGGAATACCTAAGATTAAGGTTTGAAAGGTACCAGGGAAGGTTTTACCTATAACCTTTTGGACTCTATCCTGAACCTCTGACCAAAAATGACTTAACCTAGGGCAGTCCCAAAAAATCTGATAGTGGGATCTTCTATGTCCGCAGAGTCTCCAACAAAGGTCAGGGTTACTGGATTTTATGTGTTTAGTAGTGGTTGGTGTGTTAAAAAACTTGACTGAGACCTTCCAATGAAATTCTCTCCATGACAGATAGGAGGTGACTTTCCATCTTGACTACAATAATTTTTTTTGTCTTATTTATTTATGCTTCCCCAATCCCTCGGCTGGCCACTTCTTTGGGCCACCTAGGCCTTCTGCCGCCATGTCCCTTCACCATCCGCCACCCCACATAAGTGCTGTGACCTCTGTAACCTTATGTATCCCTTCATCAGGAAGGCCCCTCCAGGAAAGGAGAGTCACCCATAGGCATCCCGCATATCCCAGGTATGGTAGGAGTCAGCACAGACACCTCTGGGCTGTGTGGCAAGCGGGGACTGACCACCATCATCTGGTCAGTCGAGCAGCTAGTTTTTCCAATTTTATGCCAACCCACCCTCCACTCACATGGTGATCCAACTGTGGCAGCATCCTGGAGGCGAGGGCGTTCAGTGGCACAACAAGGCCACACACCTCCAAGAACACCAGCCACTAGCTACCACCAGGAGCCACAAACAGCTGTCCAGTACCTGCCCTCCCCGGGAGGGAAGCATCCTAAGGACACTCTATGCTCCCTTCCTGCCGGACTCTGCTCCTGACTCCATCCTGACTGTAAGAATTTATTCCATACCTCAGCTGTGAGAGGCATCTCACCCTTCTGTTCCCATCTCTGCCTTACTGTATCTGTAGTGTCAGTCATGTTTTTCCATAACCATAGAGGTCTGAAATATATCTAAACCTGGTTTTCAAAGTAACCCCCAGTGAAAGAAATCCTCCTGTGGATTTTTTTATTTATTTTGTTTTTGATAACCAGGTGAGTGCACTAGACATAGAAATGCCTATTTTCAGGCATGACCCAGGAGAGTACAAATGAAAACATTCAAAATGCAAATACAATTAGGTACAGGACAGAACAGTACAACTCAATTCATTGATCAGAGCAAGTCCATGAAATGATCCAGTCAAGATATGAGTAGCATATATTATTAGCAGTACAGAGAATACAAGATATACAAGTTTTAGACAACAAATACATTGAAAGAATTACAGATGTAATTACACATATAGTAACAAATAAGGTGGCATAGTGAAAATCGTGAGTGAGCTACCTAGGTGTTCAGATGAACAAGAGAGGGAAATCAGAAGTTTTATGGAGCAGTCTGCAGTGAAAGATAGTGAAGCAGAAATAGAGACAGGAGAAAAGGAAAGAGAAAAAGGACAAGTATTGCGAAGGGAAGGGAAAGTGAGTAGCAATTACAGTTAAGTGCAGGAAGTGAGCCAGGGACAGGTTGCCCACGCTAAAAGGAGAGGAAAGGAGAAGATCAGGGTAGAAATAAGAAGTAGCGGGAAGTCAAGGAGGATGGAAAAAATTGCATGCATCAGATGCTATAAGGTGAGTACATACCATCCTTTTGAAATTAGCATGAGTTGGAAAGAGTTGGAGTTGGCTCCCTAGTTTCTGTAGATTATTTCTTGTCTGAATAAAATACCTGCTGCGCAAAAATCTGAGAAATTCTGAGTGTGGGAGATAAAACTGCTGTGCCACGTCTCGGAAACTTCTGAGTAGTCCTCCTGAACTACATCAAGAAAATGTTGTAAATGTAATGCCTTGTCTTTCCCAGAGAGCAAAGCCAGGATCCTGGGCCAGGGGTGGAAAAGAATCTGTATATCAAATTAGGAAAAATAGACCTATGTCTGTGACCATTTTCTTATGTTTTCTAACCATGTATAAGATCTTTACTGAGTGTTGCACTCATGGGTTGGTGATCTTCCCTCTGTTTCCAGGAGACAATGGTGTTATTGGCAATGCAAATAGAAGAATGGGGAGGCCTTTCCTGTCTTCAATGGAGTACCATCAGGCCTCAAGTCCAGGTAACAACATATGCTGTCTAAGCTGCTAGACAAAATAATTTTAGGCCTGGCATAGCTAGGCCTCCCTGTTCTCTGGGCGTTACCAGGACTGTTCCTTTCATGTTTGGCTTGTCCTCCAACCAAATAAATTTGTTAAGGTCTCTCAGGACTTTGGACCAAAATGTTTCTGGGATGAGTACTGGAAGAGTCTAGAATAAAAATAGAAAACATGGTAAAAGTCCATTTTCAGGGTATTTATTCATCTCAGGAGTGAAAGAGGTGGCACCTTCCATCTCACCATATCTGATTGCATACTGTTATAGAGGGGAATGTAGTTAATATTAAATAGCCTTGAACTCTGTGTGATGACCTGTACTCCCAGCTATCACATTTTATTATTTTTCACTCAAGTGAAGGGGAACGACTGTTTAAATTCTGAGATGCATCTGCCCCTGACCAGTTAACTTGTAACCTGACAATTTCCCAAATCTGGCTAGGGTGTTCAAGAGTGCTGGTACAGATGTCTCAATTTCAGAGAGAAAGAATATGGAGTCAGCTGCACAGAGAGATACTTTGTGCATGTCTTGTCCCACTTATATGCCCACTATATTCATGTCTTGATGGACTGCAGTGGCTAAAGATTCAAGGCTGATTGGAAATAACAGTGGGACAATGGACAGCCATGACGGATGCCCCTTCTGAAAGCAAATCTATCTGAACTGTAGCCATTGACCATCCCAATAGCTTCTTGGATGTTGTATAGGGTTTTAATATTATAAAGAAATTTGGGGCTGAACTGGGAAGATTGCAGAGTGAAATTTAAATTAATTGACTCTATCAGATGATTTCTCTGTATCCACATAAATGGCTAATAGAGTGCTCCTTTTATCTGTATGTGAGATGAATATATTAAGCAGATATCTAGTGTTATCTTGAAGAATGCGGCCTTTGATAAAGCTCATTCTAGTCAGGGGGGACAATGGCATGTATATGGGTTACAACCTGTTGGCTAAGATTCCTGTCAGCAGTTTCACATCATTACACAGGAGAAAAATGTGGTGCTATGAGTCACATTCTGTGGGGTCTTTCCCTGTCATGTGTAGCACTGTAATCTTGGCCTATTTCCAGAAAGGTGGAGCCCTCCCCATAACACTTCATTAAACACCTGAGTAAGGTGTAGTACTAACAGCGGAGAATAATACTTAACTATTTTGAGTGCAGGCCATCAGGGCCCAGAAATTTCACATTTTTTAAGATTTTAGACTTGTCCTGAACTCCCCCTCCCCCTCCCCCACATATGCTAGGGCCATCCAAGTTGGAGGTTGCTTCCTTAGAGAGCATTAGGACAGTGACGGTCTGAAAGAAGGAAGCTGGGTCCCCCCTCCTCAGGAGGGTGTAGTGTTCTGTAATAATCCACTTGCTAAAATGATCTTGTCCCCATTGCGACCTCCTTTCCCCTTTGCATGCTTAAATCTAAGTACTGGGTGTTTACTCACCTGGTAAAGGTGATTGTGTTAGTTGCATCCATGACACTCCAGACATTACCTCTTGCTAAATGAAAAGAAAAAAAAAATTCCATATTTATGCTTTTTACAGCACAGATACCTCGGCTATTGCCACTATGCTGATAGGGCTTGGGGGCCCTCAAGTGAGTCACCCAGCCCTGGAGATACGAGAAAAGAAATGATGTATATAGCCTTTATAGTAACCTTCCGATTATTTTATATTCCTTCTCTGTCCTTCTCTCATCCACAGATGGTGAAGGTGAAGAAATGCACTTCTTGTAGTGCCACTCTACTACCCCATAATCTGGGTCCACAATGCCCCGCATGCATCCATGAGGAGGAACACCCAACAGTGGAGCAAATTCCAGGCACCGATCGGGATGGCCAGGGACCTAGTGTCCCATCCTGGATGGATCCAGGGGCTCTTCTCATCCAGACACAGCAGACAACAGTCGCCATGATGCAGAGTCAGCAAGACTTTATGCTAAAGGTTATGGAGAAATTGGAGTCCATAACTAAGACTAGGTCTCCCTCCACACCCACTCCTTCACCTTCCCCTGGAGAGATCCCACCTCCACAGCCAGATAACAGTGAGGATCCGTCACCGGCCCACCCAGGGGATGAGGATCATGGGGAACTACCAGAAGACATAGAGGACATAGAATCAGGGGATGAGGACATAGACAATATTTCCAGTTCACCCTCCTTGACATCAAAACTTTGTTCTTTTAACCTAGTTCCAGGTCTGATGTGAGTCATCAAATCCACTATGGGCTTTGAGTCAGAGGCACCCAAACCAGAATCCAAACTGGATCCTATGATCAAACAGCATCAGAAGGTTCAGGACACCTTCCCTAGCTGTCCAGCCATTGATGATATATTTTCAAAAGAATGGGAATCCACAGAACCGGGTCGCCTATCGGAAAAGAGAAATTTGGACTGAATGTACCCAATACAGCAAGACAAAGCCAAACTGTGGTGCACTGCATCCAGCATAGACCCTCAAATTGCGGCACTGGGCAAGAAAACAGTGCTACCATGTGGCACGATCTCTCTAAAAGACCCCGCTGACAAAAAAGTGGAAGAGATGTTAAAAAAATTATTCGAGTTCTCAGGCATGGCAGCCAGTGCCACAGTATCTGCAGTTTACTCAGCCAGAGCACAGATTCGCTGGCTGGAAGAGGTAATGGAAAAGTGTGCCCCCAAGTCCAGGGAGGTGGAACTTTTAGAATGCACTCTAGATACCGCTAAATACCTGGGGGATATCATTGTGGACACTTTGAAATTGGAAGCCAGGGTAGGGGCACTCACAAACAGAGCCAGAAGAGCTTTATGGTTAAAACTATGGGAAGCAGATAATGAGTCCAAAACCCTCCTACAGAATTTGCATTTCAAAGGAGCAAATCTATTTGGTGAAGGTCTAAATGAGTTCCTCAAACAGAAAGAGGAAGGCAAGGACCTTGCCAAAGACAAGCAAAGAACCCTATACCTACCATCTGCCCGACACAGGTTTCGGGGGAACATTAGATTTCAGCAAAACAGGAAACAGGGGTACTCCAACAACTCCTTTCGGGGAAGGGGGCACAGTAACAATTTCAGAGGTTTCTCCCAGGGCAGCTACTCCATCTTTAGAGGAAGAAACTCCTGTTTCGGTGGCAAAGGTAGCAAACCAAAACAGTATTGACTACTACCCTCATGCTACCCCAACACCCAGTCTATGCCTCAACTATCCTCCAGTGGGCCAAAGACTAACGTTGTTCTTCCAACAATGGCAACAAACAACTTCGGACAGGTGGATGTTGGACATCATTTCTCATGGATATACTATAGAGTTTTCAAAAACACCCTGCATTGACAGGCTGGTACTCTTCCCCCATCTCAAAGAGAAGAGCCACTGCGCACCAGGTTCAGGACATCCTCCGAGACCTGATCCAGAACAGGGCAATCTTACCCGTGCCAGACAACGAGCTAGTAACAGGAATTTTTTCCATCTTCTTCCTCGTTCTGAAGAAGAACAGAGATCTCAGGCCAATCCTAAATCTAAAGTTCTTGAACAACTTCATAACCACACCAAAGTTCAAAATGGAAATCCTCAAATCTACACTGAGGAACATCCGAGTAGACGACTACCTCACCTCAGTGGATCTCAAAGATGCGTACACGCATATTCCAATCAGGCCCAGTCACCAACGATTTCTTCACTTCCACATACTGGGACAATACTTCCAGTATCAGGTCCTACTTTTGGCCTCTCCTCGGCACCAAGGGTATTCACCAAAGTATCCATCATCCTAGCAGCACGATTACGGGAGCAGGTGTAGACAGCATCCCTTACCTGGATGACTGGCTGATATGAGCATGCTCCAGTACACAATCTCAAAAGGACATAGACTTAGTCCTAAATGCCCTGGAACAGCTCGGTTGGGTGATCAATCGCAACAAGAGCTCATTACACCCATCTCAGTGCATGGAACACCTCAGAGCAGAAATCAACACAGCCGAGGGGTTGGCAAGACCATCCTGCAAGCGAATAGATTTGGTGATTGTGCTGGTTCGAGCTCTCATGACCACTCCCGAACCCACGATGGGACAAGCTGCACAAGTTCTTGGGTGCATGGCCTCATGCATCAACTTGGTACCATGGGCAAGGTGGAACATGCATCCCCTACAGAACTGTGTCCTACAGCAGGGCTCTCCATCGGAGGACGACCTCTGCAAGAAGATCTTCATGCCAAACATGGTCAGGAACTCCCTACAGTGGTGGACGCATCACCCCCATCTCCAGAAGGGTTTCCCTCTGGAATTGTCATTTCAGGTGTCAGTAGAGACCGACGCCAGCCTGACAGGCTGGGGAGCATGCATGGATACAGTCATAGCACAAGGCAGGTGGACAACAGCGGAAGCCAGGTTGTCTATCAACATCCTAGACATGAGGGCAGTGTTTCATGCCCTGAAGGCATTCCAGGACCACATCATTGGCTGGTCTGTCCTGGTAAAGTCCGACAACAAAGTCACCATGGCGTACATAGCCAAACAAGGCTGTACGCACAGCCGGGCCATGATCAGGGAGACAGCCAGGGTGCTCATTTGGACAGAATCCAATCTCACCCACATCCATGCCATCCACCTAGCAGGGAAACTGAGCATCAGGGCGGACTGGCTCAGCAGACAGCAGGTGCACCCAGGGGAGTGGCAACTGCATCCGGATCTGTTCTTGCTTATACAAAGATGGTGGGGCATCATCCCAATAGACCTAATGGCATCCAAAGCCAATGCCCAAGTCAAAACTTACTTCTCCCGATTCAGAGAGAAACAGGCCCGAGGAACGGACGCCTTATCCCAGAGTTGAGAGCAGGATCGCTCGTATGTATTCCCATCAATCCCATTAATTCCACAAGTATTAGCGAAGATCAGGCTATCTCAGAGACTGATCATACTTATTGCACCATACTGGCCTCAGAGAGCTTGGTTTGCATCAGCAGCAGCCATGACTCTGGACAGATGGTCCATCCCATTTCAACCAGACATGCTGCTACAGGGCCCGATGGTCCATCCAGCTCCTCTAACCCTAAAACTGTCAGCCTGGCTTCTGAAAGGCAGAGATTGCTAACTGCAGGATACCATGAATCAGTCATATCGACCATCCTGCAATCAAGAAAACCATCCACCACAGCAACTTATGGCAGGCAGTGGGACAATTTTGTAAAATGGTGCAAGTCCGCATACGTTGAGCCACTGCAGGCGGACATGTCTTCAATACTGCTATTCCTACAGCAAGGCCTGGACAAGGGGCTGTCCACCTCCTTCCTAAGGGTCCAGCTTTCTGCCATTGGTGCAGCAATGGGCAATATCAGGCCTACACAACCCGGGGCTCAACCAGATGCCATACAATTTCTTCAAGCAGCAGAGGGTATCCGACCCCGTGTACGGACACCAGTGGCCCCCTGGGATCTTCCCCTGGTCCTAGACTTTCTAGGGGAGACGCCTTTGAAACCATGCAGCAGTCACAGCTCTATTGGCTAGGCATCAAGACATGTTTCCTGGTGGCCATCTGCTCTGCTCGCAGGATTAGTGAATTAGGCGCCTCTCCTGCAAAGAGCCCTGCACCATCTTCACAACAGGAAGTGTATTCCTGAAGACAGTACCGGGGTTCAGACCTAAGGTCATGTCATCATTTCACAGGGAGCAGACTATGGAACTGCCCACATTCTATACTCAACCACAACAGGGTGAATTCAGAGCACACCATCCTCTAGATGTAGGTAGCACATTAAAACAATACATTGAGAAAACACAGCCAATTCGCAAATCAGAGAGACTCTTTATCATTGCTCAAGGTCACAAGCAAGGGATGGCAGCCTCCAAGACCACTATCACTAGCTGGCTAAAAAGGACAATACAGGAAGCATACAAATCAAAGGACATCATTCCACCAAATGGAATAAAGGCCCACTCCACCAGGGCAGTGGCCACTTCCTGGGCAGAAAGAGCCAATGTGTCCATGAAAGACATCTGCAGAGCAGCCACTTGGTCCTCTGTTCATATACTGAGCTGGAGGGCCAGCAGATACTCAGCCCTGTTCTTTTCTTCATAGTATCTTTGTCTGGCAAAGCAGAGGTTTTTTTCCATTAACTCATTCAATATTTTGTTAAGCTTAGAATTCTTTTCAGCTGGTTGGTTTTTAACTCCCTCGTGTAAGGTAGTCTGGTTTTCTGCCTCCAGGTAATAGATTTCTCTCTACAAGTCTAGTCATTTCTGAACTTTTTCCCACTTTAGCCTGGACAAATGTTTACTTATTTCTCCCCTGACCAGGGACTAGAAACAGTCCCAGACCATCGGAGCAGGAACTTCCGAAGACTTATTTTCCCTCAAGTAAGATGAGATGACCTCCTCCATGTAGTTCTTATAGTCTTCTTCATTAAGAAGGCTGACATTAAACTGCCACATATTGTTGTGGGCATATGAATAGTCTCCATTTCTAATATCACTGGAGAGTGGTCCAAGAGAACAGAGGTGTCAATTTTGCAGGAGGTCACCCTGTGTACCCAGTTAGTACAGACAAAAAAGTGGTCAACCCTAGAGAATAAATTGTACCTTGGAGAATAGCAAGTATTCCAGGAACTCCCCTAAGCACAAATTATTGGCCATTAAGATCCTGTTTGGGGGCCAGCATAAGGCACTGACAGTGGCCTCGGTTTATATTCCACCAGGAAAGGCTAAACTGGGGCTGTCTAAAGTTATTGAACACATTAATCAATTCAAAAAGAACTCAGAGGTCCTGGTCACAGGGCACTTTAATGTCAACTGGCTCTGCAAGGATAATAAGCCTCTCAAGGATCTCATCGCCACCATGTATCTAACCCAGATGGTAAAAGAACCAACTTGCTACAATTACAAGACTGGTAATAGCACCCTCATTGACTGGGTACTGGCCAGCTGCCTGGCACGGCTCAAGGGGATCACTGTATTACCAGATTCTCTGAACGACCACGCTCTGTCATCTGCCATTGGTCCAACAAGCAAGAGAAAGTAGCACCTAGGTTAATAGAAAGCAGAGTTCTCAGGAAAGGTTTGCTCGGGGACTTCAAAGCCGCTCTTGCCAGTGTTAACTGGAATGCGATGGATACAATCCAGGATATTGACTTGGCATTAAGATTCTTCACAGACAATTTTAACACCATCTGTGACATTTATGCCCCTTTGAGAAGGCGTAAAGTCTGTGGCTTATGTAATGGTTGACTCACAGAGAATCTTCTGGGGATGATGCATGAAAGGGTTAACCTGTGGCTCAAGGCCAAAACCTCAGGCAAAGCCAGTGACCTGCACCAGTACCGAGCAGCCAGGAACAAGTGCTCCCATTCCATCAGGGTGGCCAAGGCCAACTATTACAGAGAGCAGCTTCATAAAACCTGGGCAATGGCTAAAGATTTTGAGGCAACATCAAAGATTTGCTAGGGAAAGCAAATAAGTCAGCACCCTTCATGCTCAACCTCAGTGGTTGCACTACTCAGGACCCACTAGCCATTGCCAATTCCTTCAATGCTGCCTTCATGGATCCAAGCTCTGTCCTCCCTCCCCAATTACCTGACTGATTCAGAGGTGCCACGAGAGAACACTGCACCATGTAGTAACCACCCTAAATTCTATTTCAGACACATCTCATTAACTGACACAAAGAAATACATAAAACGAGTGCTAGAAAAAACAAGAATAGGTAGCGATTCAGTCTACATGAAGATGGTGGGGCTCACCTTTGATATAGTAATTGTCCTGCTCACAAAACTCTTCAACAAGTGACTCTCCTTGGGAAAATTCCCCACCCTGTGGAAGCAGGCACTTGTCACACCAGTGTGCAAAAATGGAGACTGCACTTCCACTGCCATTTACAGGTCCATATCCATTCTGTCCCCCCCCCGAAAAGCACTTGAGAGAATTGTGTCACACCAGCTAACTGACTATTTGAATAAATACCACCTTCGGTGCCCTCAGCAACACAGCTTTAGAAAAGGCCACAGTACCACCACAGCCCTAGTTGAATTCACGGACTGTGTTCACCAAGCCATCACAAATAACAAGACTGACCCTCTTGAGCAGGTAAAGGTGTTCAAATATCTGGGCATTTTTATTAATGAATCCCTCTCCTTCTCCCAACACATCGATCACATGGTAAAAACCATCAATGCCAAGCTTGGAATCTAGTAGATGAGAAACCTCATGCCCTCTGTCCTATGACTAACGGTCTCAAGTTCTATACTATCCATGATTGATTATGGTCTAATGATCTACAGCGCAGCTAATGACACTGCACTGAAAAGGATCACCACTGCAATAAATAAGGCCTGTAGGCTTGTCCTTGGGGCCGACAACCTAATGCACACATGCCTGCTTTACAACCAAACAAACTGGCTCAACCTCAGAAACAGGATAACATTTCAGACCTGCATCCCTGGAAAAAAAGAAATGCTAGGTCTTGTACCACCCTGCATCCAACAAATGGTTGGAACAACAAGCTCCCAGCACAATACCAAGGGGACCTCACGTTGCTCACTTAAGGTACCCTGCAGAAGAACATCTCTTGGGCAAAACTCTCCTATAAGGCTCCGCAATGGATGAATAATCCCCCTATTCTCCTAACTGGTGCTGAAAGCCTGAAGATCTTCAAAACACTACTGTTTCAGCACCTCACCAACTTATCCACCTGCAGCTGCCTCACATAACTGACTTCTATTTGGTGGGTCCATTTCCCACACTTACAAGTGCACTAACCTCTAACCTCCAACACCCCTTTCCTAATTAATTACCTTCATCCACCGCACCTGCCATGGAGGGCTCTGTCCCCCCCCCATCCTTACTAGTGCATGAGGGCCCATCTCATTCTAGCTAAAGGCCCACAACATATGCTTGTTAGGCTGATTCATTCAAAAATGGGCCTATCATACTGTGTCCTTCCTTCTTACTATTAATATAGGAAAAGGAGGAGTTCTTAGCATCCTTTACCCTGTTAGCTAAATTTAGCTCAAACTGTATTTTTGCTTTTTTGATTCTTACTTTGATGTCTCGAGTACATTCCCTATAGGCCCTGTTAGTCCCAAGTGACCCGTTGTTTTTTAATTTTTTATACATCCTGTTCTTCCTGTTTATCATTTTTTTAATGGAGGCATTCAACCAAACAGGTTCTTTTTTTATGCTGGTATTATATTTTGGTACACTTAGTATGTAGGTTTTAACAAGTTCTGTTAATCTGGCTAACAGCAGTGTCCACATATCCTGCACAGATGACCCCTTAAAATAATTTTTCCAGTCCCATGATATCATTTGGGTTCTGATGCTGGTGAAATCTGCTCTCCGAAAATTTAGCCTGGTTGTAGTTCCTGTGTTCTTAGTCAACATGAATTCTCTGATGCTAAAGCGGACTGTGCAATGGTCACTGTTACCCAAGGGGCTGTTTACCTGGATGTTGTTAACTGTACCACCCATATTGGTAAACACTAGATCTAGAATATTTTATTTCCTTTAGTGTTACCTAGGACTAGTTGTTCAAGTCCCTTCTGGTCGAGGATATCAATGTACTTTTTGTACAGGTTACTACTTCCTTGCCCTGTTGTCCAGTCTATCCCAGGTAGGTTGAAGTCCCCTGCTAGCAATATTCTATCTGCTGGATTCAGTTCCCTAATATTTTATTAGTGCCTCATCATCAACAGATGTCATTGAAGGTGGCATATATAATAGTCCTAAAATGATCCTGGTGCCATTCTAGGGTAGTAGCATTACCCATAAAAGTTCTAGGGCTCCTGTATCCCATTGTAGTTCTTCACAATGTATAGAGTCATGCACATACATGGCTATTCCACCCCCTTCCTGTGGGTTCTGGATTTGGAAAATAAGTTGTATCCTGTCACTTTTTTATCCCACAAGTCGTTATCATCCCACCAGGTTTCTGTAATTAATGCCACATGGATATTCTGAGAATGTAATAACAGATTGAGTTCATCATATTTATTAACTAAACTCCTGGCATTAATGAGAACTGCCTTCCATTTAGGGGTCGCTCTGGGAATTGTCATTTGTTTAGTTTCCTTGTTTAGGTCATTTCCCAGGATAATAGATTCCTGTACATGCATTTTCACTTTATATATCTCCCCTGCTGGTCTTCAGTGACAGCCTGCACAAGAATAGGAACATCTTTATAAATTAATATCACCACCCCTCTCATGTGGCTGTTGCTCAAAGGCTGAGGCATAGACCTCCCCCACCCATTGTCGTCTTAAGTTTTGATCTCAACCTGGATCAAGTGGGATTCCTGAATAAATGCAAGTTAAATTCTATCTTAGTTCAGTTCTTTCAGTAAATGGGTGTTCTTTTAATGGTGTTATTGACCCTCTGATATTATAAGTTACATACTTAAGATCCCCCATTAACTAGTTATGAGTTGCAAAACATAAGAACAGTCCCTGGTAGGAACAACTACGTGTTTCACTTCCCTGGGTATTCCCCCATCCACATATCTGTTCTGCATAAGTAAAAGGTAGACATGCTGCAGTAGGAAAAACTAGACAATAACAGGCCCTGCAACCCACAGAGAGAACATACAACTTTCAAATAACTATCTAGTTGACAAATAGCAAGCAGGTAGCAGCTAGGGAGCTATGTTGCTTCAAGGTCAGAAATGACATTGGCAGTGTGCAGTGATGGGGTTGTGCCAGACAAACCCCTTGCTGTTGAGGATATCCCCAATGTGGATATCTTGTAGCATGTGTCTCGTCACAAGAGCAACGGGATCAAAGTTGGGTGTGTCTAATACGTGGCACACTGAGTAAGCTGTGGTGATTTTATCAGTTTGTGGTCTGCCCAGCCCTATTATCTATGGTATATTAAACTATGTAGGAAGAACAGTAATCCACTTGCAATCAAGGCCTTCATGCACCCTCCAAAATGTGTCAATGTGTGGGCACTCCCCCCAGGAGAAGGCAGACACCACCCACAAGCTGACCCTGGAGACAGCTGCCCACCCCCTGCCCCAGGAGTCATCCCTACCAAAACCACTGTCTTAAGGAATGAAAAATTAAAACAGATATGCAGTGGTCAACATGGCCATCAAAGTTTTAATGAGTAAAAGAGAGGTGCCCCCCCATCACCACCAGCCCTGCGGATTGTGTTCTTCAATATCAGGGCAGGCAACTGGGGATATCCCCATTGTTGTTTGGTGAATCTGGCTGTGCATATGTCTGCTTGCACTTTTTCCCCTTCCCAGTGAGGGGCAAGGTCGTTAAGGCCCACCCCCCACAGCATGTAGGGATCACACAGTAATAAGCTTAGGCTGAGTTCAGAAGCTTCGTTTCTGAACATTAGTTGCTAGATAGACCTGGCCTTGGATCTCCCCAAAATCTGTGATAGTGTCATGTGGAACTGGTAGCTAGGGGGAGAGTGCAACAGGGCTCTCCCATAAGTGCATACAATGAGGCCTTGTGAGGCATCCCATAGTTGGAGCATCTCAATTATCCACTGGCATCTTTACCAATTTGCCAGCATTTCCTGCCTTCCCCTTGTTCCAGTGTATGTGTCAGTCCTGAGAAGCCGGGCTGGAGGCCAGAGGGAGCCCCACCTTTGAGTGGAGAAGCCCACCACCCCAAGACACCTCCAGTAGACACTGCCCCCTCCCAGATGAGGCCCCACTCTGACCATCTGCTTACTTATCGAGGGCAAGGCAAATGCAGACTTCCCCTCACTGCCATATTTTTATCACTTGCTAAGAAGTTTGGAAGAAGGAGTGATTCACATAGTCGAACTTCACTTAATTCCCTTGAATTTCCCCGCCCCCCCAGCTCAACAATAACAGTAAATTCATGCAATTTTACATGTTCACAACATACATTTCTGCCAAACTATAGCTGCAACAAGCATATATGACAGAAACAATGTAAAAGAAAAATCTGGTGATTTTAGTCAATGAGTCCATTCAAGTTCCCACCTGTGGGGCTTGGCTGGGATTGGGTTCTACTGCTGGGATTTTGTTTGTTGGTGGGTCTAGGTTTTTGTGGCAAGCCTTCAGCATGGCCCAAGTGGATTTATATGATGGTGATAGAGGTTGTGGGCCACCACCTGCTGTCTGCCATCACTGCTGCTCCACGTCTTGGGGTTGTGTACAGCTGGTGGGTTTACGGATGTGGATGCCATGTTTCAGAAGCAGGGAAGGTGTGTCCAAATGTGTCTCATATAATTTTGAACCAATTTCCATGTAGACTCACAGGAGGGCTGGGTATTCCAGCCTGGCTTTTATACCTTTGTTTCAAAGTGGGAGGAGGAGGAGGACAGGGTAGTGCATCTGGATAAACAGAGGGAGGCAGGGAAAGCAGTCAGGAGCATGAAGGCACACACAGAGGAAAAAATAGCACAGGAGGTAAAGAAAGGAGACAAGACTTTTTATAGGTATATTAGTGAAAGGAGAAAAACCAGAGGTGGCATTGTAAGGCGCAAAGGGGAGGAAGGAGAGTGTGTGGAAGGGGACCTGGAAAAAGCATCAGTACTGAACAAATATTTCTGTTCTGTATTCACAGAAGAAGAAGGTTAGGGACCACAGTTAGGCAACATGAACAAATATAAGGGGAAGATGGACACCATTCCATTCACAGAAGAGAGAGTCCTAAAAGAACTCACAAGACTGAAAGTGGACAAGGCAATGGGACCAGATGGGATACATCCTAGAATATTAAGGGAACTACGGGAGGTGCTGGTGCCACCACTGGCAGCCCTGTTCAACAAGTCACTTGACATGGGAGTGGTTCTGGAGGACTGGAAGAGGGCAGATGTAGTCCCTCTTCACTAAAGTGGCAGTAGGGAGGAGGCTGAAAACTATAGACCAGTCAGCCTGACCTCAATAGTGGGAAAAATTATGGAATCACTACTTAAACAAAGGATCATGGAACATCTTGAAGCCCATGGAGCACAGTATTCAAGACAGCATGGATTCACAGCAGGAAGGCCATGTCAAACAAATCTAATTGATTTCTTTGACTTGGTGACTAGGGTCATGGATCGGGGGAGCAGTGGATGTAGCCTATTTGGATTTCAGTAAGGCCTTCAGTACCGTTCCATGCAGAAGACTTGTGAACAAGCTGGGCAGCCTGGGAGTGGGTCATAAGGTTGTAAACTGGATTAGGAACTGGTGGAGTGATAGAATACAGATGGTCATAGTAAATGGAGCTCAATCTGAGGAAAGGAGGGTGACCAGCAGGGTGCCACAGGGATCAATCCTGGACCCAGTCCTGTTTAATGTATTCATAAGTGACATTGCGGAGGGTAAAGTGTGCTTCTTTGTGGATGACACAAAGATCCGCAATAGGGTGAGCACTCCAGGAGAGGTGGAAAAAATGAGGAGGGACCTAGGTAAACTGGAGGAGTGGTTCAAAGTGTGGCAGCTGAAATTTAATGCAAAAAAGTGCAAAATCATGCACTTGGGGTGCAAGAACCCAGGGGAGGATTGGTGTACCGTCACCGCAGCGACTCCCCAACGGCGAATACCACCACAGCCACAGGAATCGGGCAAAATCCACCCATTGCTGTGTTGGTCTGTGTGCCGATCGGGACTCCCTCACTGGGTGATTGCTCCCCCAGTCCAACTCCAACTCGGAGTTAGAATTCTAGAGTCCGGGGGTTGGGGGCAGACCCCCCCCCACAAGTTTGTGAGTGCCGACATTCCTATGGCAGCATTGTAGCTGTTGCTGTAGGGGATGTCAGCGCTAGTGCTGTTGAAGCGTATAGGTAAACCGGGAGGATTACATGATGGGGGGGAACTGATGGTCACCAAACAGGAAAGAGATTTGGAGGTAATCATATCTGGTGGCCAAACAATGTTCCAAGGCTGTGAGGAGAGCCCGTGGGATGCTGGGGTGCATAGGGAGAGGTATAACTAGCAGAACGAAGGAAGGAGGTGGTGATTCCACTGTACAAATCATTGGTGAGGCCTCATTTGGAATACGGTGTCCAGTTCTGGAGGCCACATCCCCATAAGGACATAGATAGGGTGGAGGTAGTTCAAAGAAGGGCAACAAAGATGGTGCAGGGCCTGCACCAAAAGTCATACTAGTAGAGATTGGGAGACCTCAATATGTATACCCTGGAGGAGATAAGAGACAGGGGAGATATGATAGAAACTTTCAAATATCTAAAGGGCATAAATAGGGTACCGGAAGGTAGCATCTTTCAGAAAAAGAGATGTCCAGAAATGAGGGGGCATGATGTGAGGTTGGAAGGAGGTATACAAAGGGGTAGCAGGAGGATGTATTTCTTCACAAAAAAGGTGGTGGATGCATGGAACAGACTCCCAGTGGAGGTGGTGGGAGTGAATACAGTGGAGGGATTCAACCATGCATGAGACAGGCATGGGGGAACCCTAGCAGTAGGAACAAGGAGGTAAAGCCAGAGATCAAGTAGGGTCTGTGGCTTTTATGGTAGGCAGGGAAAATGGGCAGACTAGATGGGTGTAGTGGTCTTTATCTGCTGTCAGTTTCTATGTTTCTATGTTTCTAAGTCAATTTTGCTCTGCCAGCACCTTGTGATGCCTCTGCATTGTAGCTTGTACTAAGTGGTGTTCAAAATATATATATATTTTTTTTCCAATTGTTTAACCAGGAGAGACACACTAAGCTGAAAGCTTGATTACAGGTGTGAGCTGGAGCACAGAAAAGTTAAGTGACTTGCTCAGGGTCACACAGTAAGCAAGTGGGGGCTGTGGGATTCAAACCCAGATCTCCAGATTTGCAGCTCAGAGCCTTAAACCACTGCGCTATACTGCCTCCCCAATAATATAAAAATATAGTTTTGAGTCCCCAAAGAAAATTTCCTTTTCCCATATGCAAGGTGTAGGATTTGCATTTTAACTCTGTAGTCCAAAAAAGTCAACATGAAGGACCTTGGTCTTGCTTTAGGGTCCTTTGGGTGGCCACCAGGGTGCAGTGTGCCTGAATAATGTTCAGTTCAAAAATCGTTCCAACCCAAGCAATTCCTTCGGCATGCCCGCAATATATTTGCAGGTGTTCTGCCACTCAGCCTTTTCAGGGTTCCCGTGGATCCTGTTGTTATTTTGGCAGAACCGGTCCTCTAACTCCTCCTCCTTTTTGTCTAGCTACAGTTCTCTCCCATGAAAGTTTGAGGATTGTATCCATCTGCATGTCTGTCATGGTGGTATACTCCAAAAGGCAGGCTTCTACTGTGGTCATTCGCTTCTCGAGTATGCAGAGGTCCTGACACCCATCTGCCATCATGGATTTAAGTCTGAGAAGAACATTCCCAATACCCTTAAGTTCTGCACAGCCTCTTAGAGGTGATGATATGGGATTCTCCTCCATCCTTACGATCGATGTCAGGTAGAGACAATGTGGCTGCTCTGGGTGGTGAGTGGCTGCTGCTTTGCCTGTCTGTTTCTGCCCAACTATGTGTTTTAGGTGGGATCTCTTTGAGTCTCTGTTTGGTTGCCATCAAAAAGTTATCTATGGTGCATTTTTTAGACAGTTTGGCAAGAGACTGAGCTCAGATGGAAGTGAACTGTAAAGTGAGCTGAGCCGAGCTGCAGAGTTAAGCCATCATTGCTCCCCTGACATTACCAAAGTCAACGTATAAATTCTGATTAAAAAATGCAAATTTGATTGCCATCTCATGCTTATGTGACCATAGGAACACCATGGCCAAACACTGATGAACCAAGGTTACCATGCTGCGTCAAGAACACTCAGAAAACTTACTAGGAAAGGCCATAATGTAGGGAGATCATTGCATGAAGAATTCTATGGTAACTTTGACCAAAAACAGTAGCAAACTGAAGCCAAAACAAGTTTTTAATTAGCACATTCTATTAATAAACTATGGATTCTAGAAATACAGATACAACATAAATATATTTTGATAAACTGTTTTTACTTTAAAAATGTCAAAAAAGACACGCTACGCAGTTCTCATTTATAGCTACAATAAAAGATGATACAATTTAGTTCAAACATTAAACTGATCTTGGCAAGGATAGATAACAATTCACTTAAATAAGAGATGCCATAAAATGAAAACTGAGGCTAACTAGTAATAAATCAGGAGAGCTGTATCTTTCAAGTTAACATCCACACTTGAGATTGATACCTCTAACACCACTTAACACTATCTAGACTCATGTAAAAGGCTTAAGCTGACCCATCTGAAAATGAGGCTAACCTGACAACTGGAAATATTTTACAGTTTTACTGTAGAATCATGCTATAAGAAGTTTAAATAATGGACTACTAGAGCTAGCCTGGTGGTGTAGAGGGGTGAGGCGCTGTACTGTGCCTTACCTCTGCCATGCTGACAACCCAAATTTGGGAACCACCCCAGGTTGTTGAAGGTCAGCCAGGGGAAGGCTAGGAGAGGACTGAGAGGCCGCCTGGCAGCTCTCCACTCCAGGGTTGGGAGGTAAGCCATCCTGGATCTTGGCTACCACTGGGTCCAATGGTAGCACCAACACTCGGGGGCTGGTGGTAAGCCAGGTGGGTGGAACAGGGCTAGCAGATTCGAGATGCGTCGCACCTCCATGTGCATGTGCCATCTCGTTTGCGCTATAGCTCGGGAAGGGCGAAAAACCTAGGAGGAAAATGGATGTGGGACTGAGTTTCATGAAGTCCTGCCCAAAATGCCATGGCCCCTCCTGCCACTCTGGCAGAAGGAGGAGGAGGAGAAATGGAGAAAGATAAGCAGAGCAGGACACGGCTGAATAAGCCACCCGATCCAGCCCAGGAGCATAACTATCTTTATAACAAATAAATGAATAATTGAACTACTAATGTGATAAACACAATGTTTATATTGTAAACATGATGCCATCCCTGATACTATCTTAAACAGGTGCATGGGCCAGGATCTTGGAAGCTGATTAGAGGCCGCTAAACAGGCTAGCAAATTGCCAACACCACTTAGTGCTTTCATAGTGGGATAGTGGTAGGAAATGCCACATTGGATGGCATGTTTAGTGAGTCGATAACCCATTTGTGAACAACCCTGCTATATGCCAGTGCACCTATGCAAGGCAACCGACTGCACCTTACATATAGGTATACCTGCATACTGGTAGGTCTGGAGAACTAGCAGTTAGTCCCTCTCTGATTACTGCTTCCCAAAAGCGGGCCCCCATTCCCACCGATCGGCTATCCACATACTGTATTATTATCCCTGGTGGTCCACCAGTCCTCCTGTCCCCCAGATCACCCACCCATATAATGTTTTAAATTCCATGGTGGTCCAGTGGTTTTCCCTGCCCCCATACATCTGTAGACCCCCACCTTATCTCACTTACTCAGGCCCCACCACCCCCACCACCCTGGCTCCCTACTCACTGGTGCAGCCCCACTACTGCATCCCCTGCTCCCTAATGGTGAATGGCACAACCCCCAACACTCACCACCATGGCCAGCCGCCATCTGAATAACAGGGAATTATCACACATATGCTATAGAAGCAGAGACTAAATCTGTTTAATGCCACGATTAAAAGCCAACGCATGAAATCCACTATAAAGCATTTACATTGAAAACTATATTTTAATCCTGGCCAAATATGGCTGCTGTCTGAAATAATTTGAAATGTTTGAAATGTAATTTTGTTATAATCTTTTTCTTTGGGGACTTCCGGTGACGTCACCCACCCGAATGGCTGCATAGAGGGGGAAGCTCCCACACATTCCACCAGATATATCTCTCCAAATCAGTAAATATAGTCTAAAAGTTAGTTTCTTCAACAGTTTGAATGAAGGAGAGTAAAAATCATCCGAAATCGCATCCGGAGAGACTACGAGAAAGGGCAGATGTAAAGGGATCTGTCATGAGGCCCTCTCACAGTCGCAGCACCTCTCCTCCAGACAGCATGGCCGAGGATCACGATCCAGACATGGATAGAGAGAGCGAAAGGCTGTCACGCTCCAGATATGAGACCCTTCTTACAGAAATCAGAGCATTCCGGGCAGAGAATAAAAGGGAATTTACAGCGCTTCAGAACAGGTTATTCGAAGTAGAGGAAGGCTCGATCGTTCCAGAGGAAGCTACGGGGAGGTAGCCGAGAGACCAGCGCTTACATCAGGCTGCGCACTTTCTGATCGACCAACATGACAAATTCCAGGAAAAATTGTAGACCCAAGCGAGGTCCCGAGAGACACCGTGACATACGGTCTGCTGGAGGATTCCGAGACCGGTAAGATGGAGGATTTTTTAACGGATCTCCTCAGAGATGTGCTTGACCTCCCCCCAACGTTCCAGTTCAAAATCGAAAGAGCTCATAGAGCCCTATCAAAAAAATCCACTGACCAAGCTGCCAGACCTCGCTCGATAGTTCTAAAACTTGCTAGCTTTAAGGATAAGGAAACGATCCTAAAAACAGCATGCGCGAAAGGAAATATCACATACAATGCAACCAGACTGTTTTTTGATAATGACTACCCAGCTGAAATTCTGAAAAAACGAGTAGCCTATGCTCCAATTCTCAAACTCCTAAAGGAAAAAGGCATAAGGTTTCATACTCCCTACCCGGCGAAGTTGAGGATCTGTTGGGACTCTGGAAATGAAACATACTCGAGCCCAGAGGAAGCCACCACGGAACTAGAAAAAAAGAGGATGGAGTTTCAAGTCGGGTGGTCCGGTCCCATGGGAAAAGCGTCCCCCTCGTTCACAGTGGCAAAGCATCTCGAACTTGCGTACAGGAACAGGCAACCATAGGGGTTTTCGCTCGCTTCAGGAGGTGAAGGACTTTATTGGAATGAATCGCTCTTCCTCTAATGCGACAACAATCGACAATCAGGATTCCAATTCCTGAACTAAATCAGACCTGGCATACGGTATGAGAATTTACAGGGGCCCTGTGGGTTTTTTTTTTAGACTACCCAAAGCTCGGATAAGGCAAAGCCGAGGAGAGACTTTAAGTTAAGCTCCTGCCTTCTTTCTTCCTTTTTTTTTTTTTCTCTTCTCTCTGCCTTTATAGCTGAAGCTCCGCTCTCCCCTCTCTCATTTATCCCTCTGCCTGGCGGTTAAGGTGCCCAAGTGAACTAGAGAGAGGAACGTCAGTACTGCTAACTCTTTATATTAGTGTTTTAATTTCCTGGAGAGCTGATGTATGACTGGGACCCTCTTAAAAGACGCAGTTAAGTAAACAGAGGTGGATGGTGGAGATGTGTCTCATTAATCCCCAATCTTCATGCAGCTGCCCTTCCTACGACCCATTAGGGCTTGCTGGAGTAGAGGCATTTACACATTGCATAGGCCCGTGGTGGACGTCCCTACTACCTGACCCCGAGTTTCGTTCTTAGGGGTCTGGGAGGCCTGATCGATGGAGGTCACAATTCCTCCCACTGAGGATCAATCCGATTTTAGGTCTGGGCCCCTTCTGACTAGAGGGGTAGGGGTTATCCCCCTCTGTATTGGAAGTACCAATGTAAATAAGTTCTTAAGGTTTAAACACGTTAATGTTAACTATATTGTTTATTTTTTGAAAGTGCACATGAATGTATGTTATTTTCTATATAGTTGCCTTTGGGGGTTTTTACCTCCTGCTGAATCAGGCTTCATGGGAACTATCTTTCAGGAATTTACTGTTGTTATTCTCAGTAGATGCAGATCTACGATACCCACAAAGTGGGGCTATTTCTGGTCTTGGTCAGTAGCTGACACAGACCCACTCCCAGGTAATAATAATTTACAGTTCAATGAATAAGGCCCACACAGTCAGGGTATGCTCCCTCAACGTGAATGGGTTAAATAACCCCATTAAGAGATACAGGGTGATCTCTTCCCTTAAAAAGCTAAGGCCCTCTGTTCTCTTATTACAGGAGATGCACCTAAACAAACAGGAGCATAAAAAGCTCTCTAAATTTGGTTTCTCTACAATAGTGGCCTCGACCTATGGTAAGGGGAAAAGAAGAGGAGCAGTAGTCATGATCTCCAAGAATGTCTCTTTCCGTTTGGAGAATTCCTATACAGACTCAGAGGGACGTCTTGCAATTGCAATGGAGCAGCTGGAGGGGCAGGAGGTCACCCTAGTTTCTATATATATCCCCCCTGGAGAAGGACCGGATATCAGGAAGTTGCTACTTCAAAGAGTTATAGAACAGAGCCAAGGGGTCTTGGTGATGGGCGGAGACCATAACCTGACCATGACCCACTTAGATACTTCTAGTAAGAGGCCCGCTAAAAAGACCCCAGCACATCGGGTTACACTGGCCTGCTTAAAGGGAGCCCAATGGGTTGATATATGGCGGAATCTCCACCCCAATAAAAGAGAGTACACTCATTACTCCGCCCCTCATAAAGTATACACTCGTATAGACTACCTACATGTGTCTAAGGAACACCTGTATAAAATGCAAAGTTGTACACAGACCACGACTGTACTATCGGATCATTCAATCCTTACGTTAGACATGGTTTGGGAGAAAAGGAAAATCAATACCTTATGGAGATTTAATAATTTTTTATTGAATCTTAAGGATTTTAAAGAAACAATGCAACAAAAAATTAAACAGATCCTTGAAGACAACAAGGGGCAGGACATCAAAGCAGGTGTTCTTTGGGATACGCTTAAGGTAGTTCTTAGGGGGGAAATAATTAAATATGCGAAACAATATAAGAAGAAGCAACAAGCACGTCTTGATAGATTATAGCAGCAACTTGGGGACTTGCAGGCATTGCACGCTGCTGGTGATGAGGGGGTCTTTCCTCTCCTCCAGGCAACGAAGGAACAAATACAGTCCTATTCTAGATATCCGCACTGAACAAGCTTTGCAGAGCATTAGGCAAAAGCATTATGAAGGGGGTCCCAGAGCTACCCGCCTGCTGGCCCACAAACTCAGGCAACATAAAACTAGATCCAACATTACCCAAATAAGAGACCCAGACACTAAGAGATTGGTTAAACTCCCTAAAGAAATTGAACACGTTTTTCAGAAATACTATAGCACTCTATACAGTACTGATTCAGGTAGAGACGTCCGGCAAATAGAGACCTTTTTAGAGCATTTACGGCTTCCGAGGATCTCAGATATGAAGAAACAATTACTAGAGAAAACAATCACTCAATCGGAATTAGATAAGGCCATGTTGGCCCTTAAATCACATAAGAGCCCGGGCCCGGACGGGTACACCGGGGATTTCTACAAGGTGTTCAGAGCTGAGTTGTCCCCTACCCTCTTGCAGGCCTGTAGGGGAGTACAGACGGATCAATTAACACCTGTATCCTGGAGATATGCCTATATAACCAGCATATTAAAACCAGAAAAAGATAGCATGTCTTGCTCCTCATACAGACATATTTCTGTGCTTAATATAAATTATAAAATTTTTGCATCTATAATTTCCAAAAGATTCGAGTCCTTTCTCCCGGAAATAATTGACCTAGACCAAACGGGGTTTATTCCTGGTCGTCAAGTACAGGATAACATAAAAAGAACCCTACATCTCCTGCAGAGAGCAAGAGAGGTCGGGTCCCCATTTCTTCTCTTATCACTAGACGCAGAAAAAGCATTCAACCGGGTCGAATGGACATTTTTATGGGAGGTGCTAGGAAAAGTAGGGATACCACAGTCAGTGATTGGGCTAATAAAACTAATGTACAAGAACCCCAAAGCATATATTCGGATAAATGGCTCCTTTTCTAACCCCATTACACTATCCCGCGGAACAAGGCAGGGTTGCCCCCTGTCACCTCTGCTATTTGCAATTTACCTAGAGCCCTTAGCTCAGGCCCTACGGCAAGAGGTGGGAATTACTGGAATCGAGGTCTCCTCCACACCCCATAAATTAGCACTATACGCAGACGACCTTTTGGTGTATCTCACTGACCCTGAGACCTCCTTACCCCCACTCTGGGATAGATTAAAGAGGTTCGGAGAGATTTCAGGTTATAAAATTAATGAAACTAAAACTGAAGCCCTGGCTTGTGACTTCATCCCAACTACAGATCTGCGGAAAACTTATAATTTCCGCTGGGACCTGAAGAGCATTAAATATCTCGGTGTGTGGATTGGCCTTTCATATGAGGACCTATTCCCCCTGAACTATACTCCCTTCATGACTAAAATGACTGCAGACCTAGATAGATGGAGAGTCCTTCCCATGTCCATGTATCAACGTATAGAATCTGTCAGGATGGTGGTTCTCCCCCGCTTTATATACCTGGCCCAGACTCTTCCAACTCTGATCCCTGACATTTTCTATACAACACTACAGAGAAAAATTTCATCATTCATCTGGGCCAATCAAAAACTCAGGATTAGTCTTTCAATATTACAACTATCTAGACAAAAAGGAGGTATGTCTCTGCCTAATTTTAAATTATATCTCCTTGCCTCTAAAATTAGAATACCCATTTTCTGGTTGGATAAATCCTATAAAGCAAAATGGAAGTGGGTGGAATTACAGGGAAAAGGTCTAGAAGAGGTGAACCGTATCTTACTGTCCACCCCTCCGGTAGCGAGAGCAGGAAGTATTGCCAGTCCCTACACTCATTCAACCTTGTGCTGCTGGCAGAGACTACTGGTATCCTGGGAATTGGCGCCCTGGAGATCGGCATTGTTCTCCCTGCCTTTCCTGGATGCCTTTGTCCCTAATAAATTGGACAAGGGATATCTTATTTGGCAAAGGAAGGGACTACATTTAGTCCATCACTTCATGCCTCAGGGAACAGTTCTCTCTCTAACAGAATTAGTCCTAAAATATGACATTCCTTATTCAGATAGATTTAGATACTTCCAGACAAGGAACTATCTCCACTCCTTGGGTAAGGTGAACTGGAGAGACTCTCCTCTCCCCGGACTCCTCTTAATCTTTCTAGGAGCCATAGATGGCAGGTCAACCCCACCTCATATAATTTCATCCCTCTATAAAGGTCTATGCTCTTTATACAGTAAACCCTTAGACAATATTAGGCAAGCATAGGAGAGAGATCTCGGAGTGGAGATAACTCCCTCTCATTGGGAGACACATATAAAGACAATGTACAAGGGCATAGACTCAGGTTTCTGGAAAGAATTTGCTTGGAAGTTATTTATCAGATATTTCAGGGCACCAATAGTGGTGATGAAGTATAAGGTTAACTACAAAGCAAAGTGTTGGAGGCAATGTGGGTTCTCTCCGGCCTCCCTTGGTCATATTTTTTGGTCATGCAGTGAACTACAATCCTTTCTTGATCACTTCCACAAGGCCCTTCAGCAATTGATATCTTCTAATATAACACTGGGCCCTCATTTGTTTCTATTTGGGGACACTTCACAGGAATTTTTAGATAGTCCATCTAGAAAATTCCTCAATTTGGCCGTATTAGCCCCCAAAAAGGCCATCACAAAATGTTGGGGCTCCCCCCTGCCTCCTACACTAGATACCTGGCATCAGATAATGATAGATATCTATAAAATGGAGAGATTAGCTGCCAGTATTAATAAGTCTCATGAGACATATGAGAATATGTGGAGAAGATGGGTCCTTTATGTCTCACCTTTCAGGGCAGATTTTCAACCATGACCCAAGTTGTCTCATAAAGCATCTGTTTACTGCAAAAAAGAATCAACTGTATTTTTATTTATTTATATGTTCCCAGCCATGGCAGCAAATGAAATAGTCTAACCTATAGAATGTCAGTGCACTTGTATGTTAATTGTTTGTCTTATTTTAAGTTATTTTTATTTCATGCCCTTGATGTTGTATACGTACCTGTTTACCAATAAAAAATAAAGACTGAAAGTTAAAAAAAAAAAAAAAAAATCTTTTTCTTTTACTTGCTAAACTGATACTGGATTTAATTCTGTTGAATTGATCTCTGTTGATAGTGTTCCAGGCATTTGCGGACTATCTTGTCTATGAATCATGGACAAACCATGGAGAGAGTTAGAGTTATCATGGACAAAGATCAGGGCAGAGCAGGGATGACCATGGATGTCTATGGACAACCTTGTTTGTCTGTGAAAACATTGACAGTTGTATAGTGGGATGATCTTTGACCCCTTGCATCCTTAGCCAAAGAGTTTTGGCACTCTTAACTTCAGCACCAGATCTCAGTGCAGGCTCAGCACATTCTAGATCTAACCAATCTTGTAGTGGAATGTCATTTCCAACACCTGGCAGATTTGAGTAATTGGTGTCTACATCCAAAGGTATTCTCTTAGATAAAGAGAATGATATGTCATCCAGAAGTAGCCCCATTTGCATTACAGATGAACTGCCAACTGGAATCCTTTTCCAGATGGAGGCAAGACCTGAAGATCCGGCCATGGATGCTTTTCTCTATGTCTAGAAATGCCTAAGATTTCCCTTCTTTCGCAATACCACCCGGGTGAAACATCTGGTTCCATCGCGCAACCTTCCAACATTGGTCCATGCCTTCATTACTACCCGTCTTGATTACTGCAATGCCCTCTACCTAGGGCTGTCTGGAATTGATATCCACCACTAGCAGCTGATGCAGAATGCTGTGGCCAGGCTGCTGACTGGTACCTCTAGGTCCAGTCACATAACGCCTGTGCTGTGCAGACTGCACTGGCTGCCAGTTCAGTGGCGGATCACCTATAAGGTAGGCTTGCTTACCTTCAAAGCCCTACACAAACAGGGACCCGACTACCTGAAAGATCTCCTGACTCCCTACTCCCCCAATCGGCCCCTCCGATCCACCAACGAGGGATTGCTAGAGATTCCCAGGGTTTGTTTTAAAACATCTGGAGCTCGTGCCTTTTCATTTGTAGCATCAACCCTGTGGAATTCTCTGCCTCATCGGTTAAGAGAATGCCTGACCATCAGTAGTTTTAAATCTTTGTTAAAAACGTATTTATTTTCATTGGCTTTCCCAGACTGATTTTAAATTTATATTGCTGTTTGCCTGTATATTTATGGTTTATATTCTGTACAGCGCCTTGATATTGAAAGGTACTATATAAATAAAGATGTGCTTGCTTGCTTGCAATGATCTCTTGAACACCAGTTCATACCAGGAGACAGAAAACCAGCCTGGTCATTCTCAGACCAATGTGGCAGACCCAGCCTTGGTACCCATGCCTGTTGCAGATGTCCAATCACTGCCTCATTCTTATTTCCCACAGGGAGGATTTCCTTTCCACTTCATTAGGCAGTTTCCACCCTCTGTTTCTTTAACTTCAACTTTATTGGATATCACATTGAGATAAAATAATCTCTTTTCCAATTGAATCCAACACTTGACATACAAACCACAAATTTACAAACATATACACAATATTACATATAAAAGTATAAAACACCATAATTAGTCAAGATAGTGTGGATAAGATACAGATTTCATCCAAAACAATTGCAATGTGTATCATGAAGGGTGATCAAAAATGATCTAAAATGATCAAACGATAATAATACAGTAATATTCAGTTGCTTTGATAATCTTTCCCAAGTTTTGGGGACCAAGCTTGACAAAGTTTTTCTCCCAAAGCTAGTTTTACATTGTGGCACATAAAAACATATTTGATCCAGAGATCTTAAACTATGCATTTGTTTTTGTCTAATTGCAACTGTCTTCTAGAGAAAATCTGGTAAAGACTGGTTCACAAACTTATAACCTAATAAATTCCAATGCATATCTCGCCTATCAGATAATGAACATATACCTGATTTCTGATACAAAACACAACAATGAGCTTATATGGCAAATTTGTTATGAATCTTAAAGCACTATTAAACAACACATCCAAAGAGCCTAGTAATGTTTTGCTAACATTTTTATAGACTAAGGCCCAGATATTCAGAAATGCACCAAAGTCCGGCGCAGCACAAATCCGATGCTCTGTAGTGCAACAGGAGCCATATTCAAAGGTTGCGCTGGCCACACTGCACCAGCACAATCCAGCTGAATATGGCACAGATGCGCCATGGTGCAGAAAGAGATGCTCCAACGCAAATGTGGGAGCAGAGCAGCAGAGCAACAGATGGGGGCACGGCACAGAGAAGAGACCCAGGGACAAAGCCAGGAAAGCACAGTGACAGGCCACAGGAGGCCACCACCAGCAGGGCACACCAGACCGCACACAGGCACCCAGACCCCCACCCAGATCACAACAGTGGCACAGATAGTAGACAACAGGAGGTGCCAATGGCCAATGGAGGGTCACCAAGAGAGCCCCCCTCGTGCCACAGGCTGTGCCCCCCCACACACCCAGACCAGAGCAGGCCACACCCAGGACCATGCATCGAAGCACACAAACACGTGCCACACAGGCACACAGGTGGCCCACAGTGGAGGCACTGAATGTGCCACGAGCCATGTAATGCAGCAGACCACATAGGACAGGCCACACAATGCCAAGCAGGGTCCCCAACACAGCATGCGGCCAGTACCCAACCAAAGACCATGGCCATGTGCCATCACCACACACACACACACACACACACACACACCACACACCCCTGACAGCCACTCCATGGGCACCCCAAGGCACAGCCAATGACCGTGGGGAGGGACTCCACCACAGTGGGACACACTACAGCACAGAGCAATAAACCACAGAAGCACAGCACGTGCCCCGAACCAGGCACACCACACAGGCAACCACTGGGCCACTGCAGCATGGCTCCACAAGCCACCTGCAAAGCAGACACTGACACAGGCAGGTAAGTCAAACTAGATATATGTTCATAAAACTATATGTAACAAGGGGGTGGCAAAGGGTAGGATAGCAAGGGACAGGGAGAGGGAACAGGGATTGTACAGTGGGATGAGGGACTGTAGGGGGAGGTTCAGCAGGGAAAACAGGGGAATGCTGGGGCCCATTCATCTATGGCCACGGCCTGCCACCCCTTAGCGCCCTTGCCTCCGCCAATTAATAAGGATCATGCAGCGTATCTGAAGCACAGCATCCATGGTAGTTGAAGTTATTAAAATCAGCTGCAGGAGCAGCCTGTAGTACATGGGCCTCTTTATTCTCTGCTGGACACCTATGACAAGGGACAGGAGAGGTGATCAGTGCAATGTCCCAAGGAACCATGCCCACCCACAGCAAGCAATGGACAGTGGGAACACACACCCCTGGAAGGCCCATATCGGCCACCCACAGGGGGGTGAGCCAGCACCTGCCAGCAACGTGGCACACCACGGCAGTGCACAGTGGTGGTCCCAGCCGCACAATGGCCACCTGACTGTACAATGACAGTCACATGACACAGTGCACCAGCAGCACCACAGCAACGTCAGTGGCAGCCGGGTGCACACCCACCCCACCAACAGCTGGCACACGTGTCCAATGGATTCGCCACAGTGGCAAGCACCACGCACAATGCAACACACACAGCTGCCATGGCACATGGCACAGCTGGCCATGCCCATACCTACACCCTGCCACCCCCCATGTAAAGTGCGGAGGACTGTGACAGTGCCTACCTGCCCTCTGTGGCCCTGCTGGTGCCGGAGCCACTCCTGCACTGCCTCCAGGTCCCACTGCAGCCTGCCACCCTGCTGCCACCACCCTGCAGCAATTCTCAGGCCCTGGGAATGGAACATAGACAGGTACACATCAGTAAACATCCACAGCAGCTGCCCACCACCCCCACCCCAGTGCACAGGGTGCGTCTCTGCCCAACACGTTCTGCACAGCTGCATCACAATACAAGCGGCGACTGGCACTGCCACCCCGCGATGCACATGATGGCAGTGCACCACTCTGCAGAGCATGCCAGGCAGCCTAGCCAACCCCACAGTACAGCACCAGGTCACAAATGCAATATGGGTCTACTCACCTGGCTGTGGCACAGCCCCACGCCTGACACATGCCTCCAGCCTCCTGAAGTGCTCTGGGTCCATCCTCACCAATTGTCTATATTGGTGGCGGCGGCACTTCTCCCCCATCTTGGCCACCCCAGTCCGCTGCTGCAGTGTGGCAGCAATCCCCTACCACACCACAACCCTGGGCTGCAGCAGGGATGCCTGGTCAAACAGTTGAGGGGCATGGGGCTGGATGCAGGTGACCAGTTTCACCAGCTCTACCTGTGTCCAGTTTTGTGCCCTTTGCTGCACCATGCTGCAAGTAGTAGCTGAAGAGCAAAATGGTGGCAGAAAGCACATGTGGCCACAGCATGCGCCAGATGCACTATCCAAGGGAACATGTGCTGTGTCCACCCATTGCGCAGTCTTGGAGATGCACAGCATGGGTGTGGCTAGGTGGGGTAATGGGTGCTGGGCCACCTGGCACAGAGGTCACAACAGAGGACAGGGGTTACCCACCACTGCACAGTGCACATGTGCATGATAGCAGGCCTGGCACACCATGCACCATGGCCCCCTTTGCACAGTCAGTGTACAGTGCACGACTGACAACATGATACTGTTTGGCACATGCACACTGTGGGCCTGCGCACAACGCATGCATGTGCATTGCACCACAACTTGCTCCAGAGCAATTTCATTGCACAAAGAGCAAAATCGCAATATTTAGATGCCACATGCAAATGAGCTCATCAGCCAATGCGTGGTGCACTGGGGGAATTAGCATGTCATTACAGTTACGCCAAAGCTTATTTGCATGAGATGCACTATATAAGCACCACGGAACAGCACAGGCCATGGACCGGTGCTGCATCCTTTCGGGGTAAGTTGCACATGCTGCTGCAGCTCACTGGGATCAGCCAGCACTGCAGGGTGGGATGGAACAAGGTAATGCTGCCACTGACACACTGTGCTGTCCATGTCCACAGGAAGTGACATGTCGGAACGTGAGGAGGGTGAGGAGCATGGGCCTGCTTGCAAGTGCAGGCCCAATTTCACAAAGGCAGAGACAGAGGCCCTGTTTGAAGCCTACCTTGACAGGGAGCCCCTGTTGAGTGGTGCCATGGGCACACCACAGGCCAGGGCTGGGGACTGTGTGGAGGTGGCTGCATGTGTCAACCAGCAGGGCAGCCACCAGCGCTCAGCACAGGAGTGCAGGAAGAAGGTGGGCATGGAAAAGAGGAGCATCAAGGAGAAGGTGGCAGCCATCCGTGCCTCCTGGAATGCCACCAGAGAGGGCCTACAGCTGCGCTACCACTCACAGCACAGGAGGAGTTGGTGACAGCCACCATGTGCCACAGCATGGTGGAGGATGTGCCTGGTGGTGGATTCCAGATGGGTGGCAGCCCATCACTGCCTGGTAAGTATGTCAGTCATTCACAGCTGGGGGAATGGAGGGTGCATACATGGCCATGCTGGCATGCATGCAGCTGGCATGCCTGTCATGTGCAAGTGTGCACATAAACATGCATGCCATGATGCAGGACACAGGCAGTGGCAGTATGGGGGGCATGTGGGCAATGCATCACTAACACACCTCTCTTTCTCTTGCAGCACCAGCACACCTCCATGCAGATGATGGGGCACCGGTGGCGCAGCAGCTGTGGCCACTGGACCAGCCCCAGATGACCAGCCTTCTACCTCCATGGGCATCCGGGGGGCTGATAGGCTGCAGCTCACTACCACTCTGCAGGCAGATGTCCTGGACCTGGGGTCAGATGAGGCCCTGGATATGTTCCTGCAGGATGCCAGCCTTGGGGTCCTGTGTGCAGAGACACAGATTGGGGCAGGGTCCAGCACCGATGATGATGTAATACTCATCCTGAACAGCATGGCCATCATTGTGTGGCTGACGCCCCTGCTGGCCACTGACACAGGCAACATGCCCAGTGCTCTGACAGTGGCGGAACAGCTGCCTGCCACTATTGCGGGTGCAGAGGTGTGTGCTGCCCAGGCTGTGCCCTGCAGTGCAAGTGGTGCAGGCACTGGGTGACGTGCAATGGCCAGACAAGCAACAACAGCAGGCTGCGGGTGCCACCAGCAGCTGGACACAGGGTTTGCCGCCGGTGCACCTGCCATACCCTATCCCCCTGCAGACCCCACTGTGCAGTGTCCATCAGAGAGGGGGACTGTGCAGCGTGGCTGGTCACCACATGGGGATCAGCATCTGGCCCAGGAGCCCCAGGATGCTGACACGCTGGCTGATCACACCTGTTTACTGCAGGAGTCTGTTCAGCAACAGGTGCTTCTCACCAATGGGGTGCACGCATTGTGCACGGAGGTGCGCAGTTAGCCGAGCAGCAGGAGAGGGGCACTGTGCAGATCCTGGCAGGGATGCAGCACATGCAGGAGGCCATGACTGCAACCCTAGATCACATTTCCACTGTGCTCTTGGATGGCTTTGAACTGCTGGCTGTCACAGGGCGTGACCAGGCACAGATGACCCTCCACAGTGCGCTCTCCGCCCCACATACCCAGCATCAGGTGACCCCTACGCAGTTAACACCGGGCTCAGATGTCGGCATCCCAGGCACACACAGGGCTGGGCTGTTTGGGCACCTCGACACCCCTGCACGGACATGGTCACAGTTCCGCTGTCCACCCTTGGGGGGCTGTTGCACACCCCCAATGGCTGATGTGCAGCCTGTGGCTGCTGATCAGCCCAGGTGCAGCTGCCCCCATGGCTGTGGTACCCATGGTTCCACGCAGTGGATCCAATGTGTCACCCACCCCGCCTGTGGACTGCAGCTGCTGCCCAGTGCGCACATGGGTGGTGTGTGTATGCCTACCAAAGGTGTGGCGCCTGTGGGTAACACCACACAATGCCTGTGTGTGTGTTTGCATGGCCACTGGGCCATGTGGCGTGGGCATGATGATAGCAGTCCTGCACTGGTTCCACCTGTTCCACCTGTGGGATGCATCTGATCCACACCACATACCCACGCCTGTGTGTGTGTGGGTAGGTGTGTGTGCGGGGGGGGCTGCGAGGGGTGCTGTATGTGGTTGTGTGTGGGTAGGTGGCCCTGTCACCCTTACCCCTGTTTTCTGCCTCAGTGAGTGCATGCCCATTGTCATGCATGCCCCTGCATGTGTGCTGTACCTGTTTGTGTGGCCTATGCATGTATATCGCACCACCTACCTGTGTGCACCATAGTGCTCCAGTGCTATGGTATCCTTGTGCCATCTTGTCTGCTGGATCAGCCAGGGATCCCTCTGCCCAGGGGGTGGCTGTCCACCTCCCTCTGGCCCATTGCCTCCGTCATCCCCACTACCGTCACCCTTGTCAGCCTCGACCACTATCCCATGATCAATGGCCATGTTGTGCAGTATGCAGCAGGCCAGGAATAGGCCACAGGCTTTTGAGGGGCTGTACTGTAGGGCACCACCTGACCTGTCTAGGCAACAGAAGCCATGCTTTCAGCATGCCAAAGATTCACTCGATGATGTTGCTCATGCTGGCACGTGCCTTGTTGTAGTGTTCCTCTGCTGGGGATGACAGGCGCCAGTAGGAGGTGAGCAGCCAGGGACGCACTGGATAGGCACTGTCCCCTGTGTGGATAATGACATGGCTAGCCCTCTGCTATGCTCTGCTGCACCCCTTGCCTGTCCCTGGCACCCACACCAACATGCATGCCCTGCCTTCCCCCATCCCAAGGTCTGTTCTGCCCATCGCCCCTGGCCCGTGCCATACTCACCCACTTGGTGGCCTGTGGGGATATTCCCAGATTCAAACCTGTGGTACAGCACAGAGCTGTGCCAGATGAATGCATCATGCGCACTCCCAGGGTGTGTGGCACAGACATTGTTTATGCACCCCATGGCATCGCACAACACCTGGCAGTTGACACTCGGGCTCCTCTTCCTGTTGATGTACACCACACCCTCAGGGCCAGGTGGCATGCAGATGCCCACATGAATGCAGTCAATGGTCCCAATCATGACAGTCATGCGTGCTACCCTGTGGAAGTCCTGGATGATTGCTGTATGCTCTGTATGTGTGCTGGGGAAACGGATGTATTCCAATGCACGTGGCAGCAGAGCATTGATGAACTGAGTGAGGAGGCAGAACGTGGTCAACTGGATTATGCCTGTGGTGTCCCCTGTTGGTCTCTGGAACATGCCCATGGTGAGCAGGCACATGACAGCTGTCACCTTTGTCTCCACGGACATGGCATGGCTCCGTCTGGTGGGTGCCTGCATCTCCTCACTGCATAGCTTGCAGAGCTGCCTCAGAATGGCCATGTTCAGGCGGTACTGTCCCACGATCTCCGTGTCACTGTACTGCTCGAAGGTGATGTAGGCATGGTGCCACCTGTGTCAGGCATATCACTGACAGGCCCTTCCACAGCCATGTCGCTGTTCCTGCTGCCCCCTCACACCCCTCATTATGGCCTCCATCATGAAGGGTGCAATATCCATGGGCCTTGCTGTCCTATATCCCCCGTGGGTGGTTGGCTGCTGTGGGCTGTGTGCCACCCTGGTGCATTGCCTGGCAGTGTGTCTGCCTGTCTGTCACACTCTCTCTGCCCCAGTCTCCCTCTTCACTGCCACCTCTGGTCCTCTGTGTCTGCCTTGGTCTGTCTGTCTGTCTGTGTGTCTTTCTCTCTGTCTCTCTCTGTCTTTCTTTCTTTCTCTCTTTCTCTCTTTCTCACTCCCTCTCACCTGGTGCAAGTGCTTTCTGTGTATACTGCTTGCACCCTATATTTATAGGAACAAGTCTGCTCAGTGTATATCTGATTTGCTCTGCACTTGTGGCATGGTTTCACGGTTGAATATTGCACTGCGCTGGATATTCATGGGCACCCCCCCCTGCACTTGCACCTGCATTCATTATAGTTACGCATTGGCGCAATGGGATTTGTGCTGCGCATTCGCTCCCACTGAATATCGCTCCTTGGCGCAAGTCCACACTTGCGCTGGTGCAACTCAGTTACACCATGTGCAACTGCTTTGAATATCTGGGCCTAAATCTCCGTGATCTAATATTTTCAAGAACCAACCAACCAATAACCAATAACTTCCTAACTTTCAAGTGAAAGAAAGACTTATTCCTATAAAAGAAGCTCAATAATCCCTTTAATATATTTGACATTGAGGTTATATGTGATTCAAATGTTAAATTATTGTCTAATATCACCCCTAGATATTTATAAGACTCCACCTGTTCTAGAATAACCCCAGTTAATGACCTTATTTCCTATACAACTACCTGTTTTAAATTTGTTTTTCTAAAAATCATCCATTGTGTTTTGTGTTCATTCAAAAGAAGTCTGTTTTATTAGTTCTTTCTGTACATTTAAAAAATCATTTTGCAAAACCGATAGTGCTATATTAATATCTTCATTTTTTGTATATAAGATTGTATCATCTGCATAGAGCTGGATACATGTGTCAGGTGAACAAACATTTGGTAAATCATTTACATACAGTAAAAAGAACAGCGGGCCCAGCACTGATCTCAACTCCCTCTCCCTGGCAGCTTAGAAGATTTCAGGGGATCCTAGTCTCTACCACAGTTTTTGGAATGGGCTGTCACTCTCCCTAGACATGCTAGGGTACTGGAGAAGACTATAAGTCTGCTTGTGTATCCTTATCCAGCTAGTGTTTTGGAAGGATCGGAGGAGATGCCATACTGATTTCATCCCATTACTTGTGATTGAGGTCTCCTGTCTGGTTAAGGGTCTTTAGAAAATGGGCTTAGAAATCTCTGGGCTCTGATTGGCTGATAGGTCTGGCAAGGTGGGCATCTATCATACAACAGAGACCGGGTAATAAAAGTACCAGTCCCAAACAGCCTCATTACTGAGATCAAGGGCCACACATTAATTTCAAACTTGAGACCAGCCATTTTTATTTGTCTCAGTAACGGAAATTGACAAACGGTTACCCTCCACACACACACACACACACACACACACACACACACACACACACACACACACACTGTGTAGTGAAATCATCAAAATCGCAAGCAAAACACATTCTTTACACACAAAAAAACCTTGTTGATCCACAACAGTGTTGTCATGCCACAGAGACAGTACTAGGGTCCCCGCTCCATCAAAGTCTGGCCAATCTAGTAGCTGTTGTAAGCTGGTAACACGTCCTCATCTCAGGGGAGGCGGTTAGGAAAGTGCCACCACCATTCCTCAACCCGATTCTCCCGATCACTAAAAAATAAAAATACTAGCCCTACTGACCATCCCCTGCTATGAACTGCTCAGTAAAGCCAATATGAGATACAGAAATCTTCTTTCTGTACATGCTTACTTTTCCTTTAGCTGTCAGTTAGCGAGAGCATTTTCCATTTTCAGGTCGCAACCTTCCGTCCTTCCTAAACATCTCCATACTACCACTCACATGCTACGTTACTGCTCAAACCCAGAAACCACTGTTTGTGAGTGGAAAAGGTATAAGTTTGACAGCCAGCTCTTAAACTGACAGGCTGTTTCCCAAATCGTCAGCCGCTCGTGTCCCAAAGCAAGGAACCTACAGTTCGCGAGGGGAGAAAAGCAGCAGTTTGGCTTTCAGATTTTAAGTTGACACATGCTGCTTCACTGACCACCTGATCCTGCTGCTACTCATGGTAAGGAAAAGTAACCAGTAAGGATATTGCCGATTTTCATTATTTACTGTGACTGGCAATCAGGCACACACAGTAGCGCTAATATAGATAGCCTTGTCACTCTATTTAGCTGGTTCACTCAGCTAATTTTGCTGAGCACCTTCTTCTCCACCTTAGTGTATGTTGTGTCATGTCAAATATAAAATAAATAAGATAATAATCTACACTAACTCACTCCTGCTGCTCCCAGAAGCCATGTGTGTTGGGGGGGGGGGGGTAACTATGACAACTATTACTACAGAGGCTGCATTAGCACAACAGTCTTTAGCCCAAAAAAAAACAGCATTCAAATGCAGGCGGAGGAACTATTTTATGACAAAACTTATTTTACTGTCATCTTTAATTAACTTTTTTTTATTAAACATTTTGTTTTACAGTGCCCATTTTCTAAGTGCAATAATACCCTCAGGGTGGGCGGTATTGTATTATCGGACCTTCCAGGGTCTAAAGCCCTCCGCCTGCAGCTGCCGTGCCCCGTCATTACGCCCCCAAGGTCCGGGTATAGCAATACCACCCACCCTGTCAGGTATTATTGTTTACCTATCATACTCACAGTAATGTTTTACTTTGATTCCCCCTCAGTTAGCAAGCACATGTTCAGTCCCCAAAGCCAGTCCTTATACATTCTAACCTATCGGCCCTGAATTTGTTATTTGTTAGGCTGGAGGGATTTTCTATTGATTAAACCATTGTAAAGTGTGCCAACTGCTGTTTAGTGAAAACTTCTGTACTGCATAAGGGGAATCTACTGTTTTTTTGTTAAACTGTTAACATTAGTTCAAGGGGTAACTCTGCATCTTGTGGCCGTTTTTCCAGTTCTGGGTCCTGAGTTGAGTTTCTGGGCACTGGGAACTTCAGCTCTTGCCTGAATTCCTGCTGTATCTCAGATCTCTCACCCCTCCCCCCCCCCAGCTGCCCATTAACTCACTGCTAAGATCTACCCTCCATCCCCATCCTAGACCTCAGGCGCCTCTCACCTCAGCACTCTTCTCACTCCTTTGTCTAGCTTTTGAATATTCCCCCCACCAACAGATTTGCAACTAATCTTAACCCCCAGTCTCACCTCGATCTTTCCCTTAGGTGGTGGGGCACACACAAAGCTCATGGGCTGAAAGCGGAGGCCCGGACTACCAGCAGCCTACTCGGCCATCCCCTGCAGTGTGCAGCCCAAGATCTTGCATTCAGGCATGGCTCCATTTGGTCTGAAGCCCCACTGAGCTAGGATTTGATGCCAGGACCTCTGATTGGCTGCCGCATTCAGCGCTTGCACTGTGATTAGTTCAATGCTCAAGCCCGGCCAGGACAGACTTTTGCTGGCACTCCTCGCTCCTCTTGGTAATCAGTATTTGTTAGGCTAGAGGGATTTTCTACTGATGAAATCATTTTAAAGTGTGCCAACTGCTGTTTGGTGAAAACTTCTGTATTGCATATGGGGAATCTACGTTTTTTTTGTTAAACTGTTAACGTTAGTTCAAGGGGAAACTCTGCATCTTGTGGCGGTTTTTCCAGTTCTGGGTCCCGAGTTGAGTTTCTGGGCACTGGGAACTTCAGCTATTGCCTGAATTCCTGCTGTATCTCAAATCTCTCAACTCCCCCCACTTAGCTGCCCATTAACTCACTGCTAAGATCTTCCCCCACCCCCATCCTAGACCTCAGGCGTTTCTCGCCTCAGTGCTCTTCTCACTCCTTTGTCTAGCTTTTGCATAATCCCCCCACCCACTGACTTGCAACTAATCTTAACCCCCAGTCTCTCCTCGTTCTTTCAATTAGGCGGCAGGAAACACCCAAAGCTCTAGGGCCAAAAGCAGAGGCCTGGACTACCAGCAGCCTATTCGGCCATCCCCTGTAGCCTGCAGCACAAGATCTTGGATTCAGGTATGGCTCCCTTCGCTTTGAAGCCCCACTGGGCTTGACTTTGATGTCAGGACCGCTGACTGGCTACCGCACATAGCACTTGCACTGTGATTGGCTCAGTGCTCAAGCCCGGCCAGGATAGACTTTTGCCGGTGCTTCTCGCTCCCCGCAGCCTCTTGGTAATCATCAGTATTTTTTCCTGCCCACCTGACCCGACCTCTATTAAATACATGGTAGCCAGGCCCATGCTTGCTACTCCCACCCACTTATAGCTACAAACTGTCTGCAGCCTCTTAAAGCTGTATTGCCTGTTTCATTACCCACCAACCTAGTGGTTAACTGAACAGCCACACTTTGACACCAGTGCACCAGGCTTACCAACTGAATCAAGCTGCTATGTCCGCTATCATGGGGTGCTATCTCCTTCTGCTCCTTGCTGCTTTTCTTGGTACAGCTGGCACCAGATACCTAACTGGACTGCTGTCACCCCCCTCTGAGCCACTACTGGGTAGCGAATGGCTGACAAACACACCTTTGTAAACTGCCTCACTTGGTTGTGAGCAGTGACTTATTTGCCTTACCCTACATACATGGCTGGCCACATGCCCTCCCTTAGCATAGGGGTAGTAACGGATAGCTACACCCTAATAATTAAACTGGTGGCCATTCACCTCAATCACCTGAAGCCTTGGCGGCGGAAGGTACGAGACGAATTTAGCATAAACCTTACTGCCAGAAAGGTAATCTTTATGCTCCTGCTCATCTCTGGCAACATTCACTTGAACCCAGTCCCACTCAATTTGACAGGCCCTGGTGTTCATAAGGTTAAAGGCCTGAAAATAGCCTCACTGAACATCTGCAGCTTAACTGCAAAATTTGACCAACTACAGGCATGGATGGCCCTCCATACCACTGACATCCTCTGCCTAATGAATGGTTGTCCAATAGGATTAAAGATAGCAAAGTTGCCCTCAAAGGCTTCCAAGCATACAAGATTGATAGAATAGGCAAGAGAGGCTGTGGTGTCTCATCTATGCTAGGGACTCTCTGCAATGCTCCATCTTCCCTGTCTCCTGAGTGGCCGAGGACCGTGAGATAATAGTGATAAAGCACAGGTTGGTCAGCATGGTGAAGCTCTCATCCTTGTTACAATCTACTTGCCCCCCAAGAAAGCCACAGTAGGCCTTCCTACAATTATGGACCATATTAGCACCCTTCCAAAGGAGATGGAGCTCGTCATCACCGGAGACTTTAACATTAACTGGGATGGAAAGGAGGCAGCCCCTTTCAGGAATTTGATAACCACCTCCAACTTGGCATGACTTGTCACCTGCCCCACCAGGCAGAACTATAAGACAGGAAACAGTACCCTCCTTGACTGGGTCCTAACAAGCTCCCCATCCCGGATCTCTGAGCTCAAGGTTCTCCCAGACACACTGAGTGACCACTCCCCAATCTCTTTCCTGTGGTCTAATAAATTTACCAAATGCCCACCCATTCTCATCAAAAGCAGGGTCTGAGGAAGGGAAAACTAGGCTCCCTCAAATCAGCCATCGCTCTCCATGACTAGACCCCTATCAACCTGGCACCTACCCTTGATCAGGCCCTCGGTTACTTCATTAAGGGCTTTAGCACCATCTGTGACATCTATGCCTCGCTCATGAAAAGAAAAATTAGGGGACAGGCAAATGGATGGATTGATGGGGAGCTCCTCTACCACTTGAAAGAAAGGGACATCCTCTGGGAGAAGGCCAGAAACACAGGAAGCAAGCATGACTACCAGTGTTACAGAACAGCCAGGAACCACTGCACCAAGCTAATCCGGCTCACAAAAGCAAACTATCATAAGGCACAGCTTAGTAATTCTTGGGGTGATGGGAAAAGATTCTGGGACATCATAAGCATCGTTGGAAAGAATGATAAGAAGCACCCTCAGTTGCTCAGTATCAATAACTCCCCCACTATAGACCCTCTAGTAATAGAAGACACCTTTAATAAGGCCTTCAACGATCTTATCTCAGTGCTACCACCTGACTATCTTCATCCTGGCATGAACCATGCCAGCAACATATCTCCTGAGTGTTCTCATCCAACCTTCTGCTTTAAGAGGGTGACGATGAAGGAGGCCCTGTCTATGGTCAAGAAAGTACTAGGTAAGACCAGACTGGACAGTGATGGGATAGACATGAAACTACTATCCCTCACCCTGGACATTCTTATACTGCCCATAACCATGCTGTTTAACAAGTCCCTGGCTCTTGCTCAATTCCCAGAGGTTTGGAAGCAGGCCCTAGTTATGCCAGTGCATAAAGGTGGCGGCAAGTCTCTGGTAGCCAACTATAGGCCTGTCTCGATCCTCTCCCCCTGTCCAAAACACTGGAAAAGATTGTGGAGGGACCACTCATTGACTACCTCAATAAGTATAACCTACTATGCTCCAATCAACATGACTTCAGGCAAAATCATAGTACCACCACTGCCTCGCTGGACTACATGGACTATGCACACAAGACTCTGGATGAAGGCAAATTGGTGTGGTCTGTCACCTCACCAAAGCCTTTGATACAGTTATCCACCCTCTACTACTGACCCAACTGCAAAACAGGGACATGGTGCCCAATGCCCTATGCTGGTTCCAAGACTACCTGACACATACAAGTCAATGTGTTAAAATTGGGCAAACAGTATCCAGTGCAAGAGATGTAGCCTTAGAGGTACCCCAGGGGGTCAATCTTCTCACTGCCTGCTACACTAAACTCATTCTATATGCAGACGATGCTGTTCTCCTGAGCAGCAAGGCATCTCTTGCTATGTTCCAATCTGAGCTGCAGAACTTCTTCTCCAAACTTGAGGGTTGGTTCTGTAGTCACAAATTGCTACTAAACTACAAGAAGACCAAGGCCTTGTTGATATCCAGCCCCATAACAAAAATAGGCACCAGCCCCTCGTCATCTCCAACTCATGCAGTGAACCACTGGAATAAGTCCAATCATTCAAGTACCTGGGGGTCATAATAGATGATACCCTCACGTTCACGCACCATATTAACTTGCTGATCAAGGCAGTTAATACCAAGATTGGTGTCCTGTATAGGCACAGGAAATGCCTCTCTCTGGAGGCCCTCCATCGCTCAGTCCGCAGCTCCATCATATCTACAATCAACTACAGACTAGTGGTCTACAGGGCAGCAATGGATACAGCACTCAGGAGGGTTCAGACTGAGCTCAACAAAGCCTGCAGGCTCACCCTGGATGCAGATCATGGCACACACACCTGTACTCTGTACGAACACACAAACTGGCTGTCATTAAGAAACAGGATCAAGTTCCAGACTTGCATCCTAGGGAAGAAGGCACTATTGGGAAAAATACTACCTTGTGTAGGTAATTTGATAGAGGTGGCCAACTCATTACAGGTCACCAGGGGGAGGACTAGAGGGGCCATGGCTATCCCCTTCCATTGCACCTCGATTGGGCAACATACATTCGCCTATTGGGCCCCCTGTGGGTGAATGAACTCCTTGGGCACCTCTTGGCTGCCAGTTGCCTGGCTAAATTCAAAACTAGCCTCAAACAGCACCTAAAAACAATCTCTGAGTATACCTTCCTCTAAGGTCAGCCTCATCTGCTCTCTCAGCCCCTAGCAAGCACTAGGCAGGCCTCTGGTACCTCCTCCCCCCCCGTCCCAGCTCATGACATGCCACAGCAATCAGTCTCTTCATACTACTTCAGCACCTGCCCACCCACACTTACCCCCCCCAACTCCCAGCACCATGAGTCCCTAACAGTCATTGCTAATACAAGTTGCCTGGCCATACCTCCGCGCACCTCACCATTACTCTAGCACTTCTCCACCGCACTGCCTCCCCTCATCCCCCTTAATTTGCCACTACCCTACTGTCCTACTTCCCCACCCTATATCTCCACCGCAGTACCTACCTCTCTCATACCTTCTTTCATTACCCCATTGCCAGCTATTCCATCCTTCTGAACCATTGACAAAGCCCTTTGGTGGCTGCTTTTTTCCCTCCCCCCTTATATCTCTCACCACTGCTCGTTATCTAATTCCTAATGCAGTACCTAATTCCCCTGAACCCAGTGACAGTCTTTATCCCATGTAAATTGTGTATTATTGCTATTTTTAATCTGTACCTATGTTTTTGATCTATTCTGTTACTTTTTTTTTTTAGTTGTTTAATCAGGAGTAACACACTAAGCTGAAAGCTTTTTTACAGGAGTGACCTGGGAGCACAGAGAAGTTAAGTGACTTGCTTGCTCAGGGTCACATGGTATGCAAGTGAAAGCTGTGGGATTCAAACCCAGGTCTGGTCTGCTGGATGTCACCAGATTTGCAGCTCAGAGCCTTAAACCACTGCACTATACTTCTGAATCCAAGCTGTATCATTCATTGTGTTGTATCTCTGCTTTTCCTATTGTACTTTGTTTTGCAAACTCTGGCCTTGGAACCTTTGTAAAGAGCCTTGTGCTCAAAGGTCTTTTCAAATTACTAAATAAATAAAATAAATATTTTTTTTACTCTGTACTGCACCATCTCCAGCCTGTCTCTTTCTCTTCCGGGGGCCTCCAGAACCATGCACTGTATTCCAGATGGGGCCTTACCAGTGATCTACATTGAGGTCGATACTACCTCTTTCCTCCTGCTATTGAAACCCCTTCCAATATACCCCAACAATCTGGTTGCCTTTCTATAAGCTGTCTTATGTTAACTAGGTTGTTTAGTGAGTGGCTTATGATAACTCCCATGTCCTTTTTCTCTGAAGTAGCACCCAGCTAAATCCCTCCCATTCAGTATTCCATCCTGGAATTCATGTTCCCTATGAGTATCAACCTGCACTTGTTGGTGCTTAATTTCAATTGCCAAACCTTGGATCAACTCTCACCTTTGCAGCTCCTTCTGCAACTCCCTTACCCCTCCTCACTGTCTACCCTGCCACAGAGCTTAGTGTCATCTGTGAAGAGACACACCTTGCCCTGCATTCCTTCTCCTGTGCCACTGATGAACATACTGATAATGACCGGTCCCATCACAGACCCCACTCATGACCTCCCTTTCCCCCAATTTGACTCCATTTATCACCACCATCTGCTGTCTCCTCCTTAACCAACTTCCCACTCATCTAACTAGGTCTTCACTGCTCCCAGATCCTCTAATTTCTTCAGCAACCTTCTGAGTGGCACTGAGTTGAGTGCCTTGCTGAAGTCGAAGCTGAGTAAATCTACTGTCTGTCCCTCATCCATCACCCTTGTTACCCCATCAAAGAATACTGTTAGGTTGGTCTGACGAAGACCTCCCTGCCATGAGCCCATGCTGCTTACTATATTTGAGCCCATTTCTCTACAGGTAGTCCACTAGGTCCTCTTTGACACATGTTTCCATCAGTTTGCTACAATGGAGGTAAGTCTGAAGCACCTGTAATTTCTGGGTTCCTTTCTGTCCCCTCCCTTGTGCAGCGGCACCATGTCCACTATCTTTCAGTCTGTCAGAACCACCCATGATTGTAGTGAACTATTGAGTAGCCTTGCCAAGGGTTCGGTCAGTTCTGATGCCAGTTTCCTGATCACCAATGATTGTAGTGAACTACTGAGTAGCCTTGCCAAGGGATCAATTAGTTCTGATGCCAGTTCCCTGAGCACCTTTGGTTGCATCCCATCTGGCCATGGAGCCTAATCAAGTTTTAGGGCTGCAGGCCCTTTTCTAACCCTTTATCCTCTACAGGCCCACAATCCTCCACTGTGAATCCTGAGCAGAAGTAGTCATTAAGAATGGCTACCTTCTGCTCATCCTCCTCTATTTCAACCCTCCATCAGATTAACAATTCCCCCTCTCATCTTCCTTTTTTCACCCCAATATACTTGAAGAATAATTTTTTCCCTCTCTTGACCCTCTCTTCAGTACACAGGTCTGTGTCTGCTTTTGTATCCCTGATTTCCTTCTTGGACCCTTTCATCTTTTATATATTTATTTATTTGAGTTTTGGTGACCGGGTAGGGCCACTGAGACAAATAAAGCCCCTTTTTAAGGGTCAATCCGGGGTCATAAATGGTACAGTAAAGCAGAACAATTGTACAGAGAGTCAGTGCAGTACAGTATCAGACTTGACATACATTGTACAATGGATACAATAATGTAGAGCTAGTCACGAATACAATATCTACATATCTATAATTTTATATACATCAGGACTAAACTATACATAGGCAATTGATGTCACATTTGAGCACGAAGAGAAAGGGAGGAGGGCTGTAAATTATTAGTGACTGATTAGGGAGAGGGAGAGGGAAGAGGAGAGGGGGTAGGGGTTAGTGGTCAGACAAGGTAGGGGAAGTTAAGAGCTTCAGTGGAAACAGGAGCAGGAGGGAGAGGTTGCGAGAGAGGCATGCAGATTGGACTTGAATAGAGGAAAAGAGGGACTAGTCAGGATGTGGAGAGGGAGAGATTGGACAAGTTTAAACATAAGACACATGGAGAAGTACTTCAATTTAGCTTCTTAGGGCAACCAGCCTAGACAGGAGAGGACGTCACAGTGGTGTGATCGTGAGTTAGTCCCCAGGGCGAACCTACCAATCCTATGGTAAGCCTGGGACAGGAGGGGGAGAGAGATGAGGCATTAGCAGAGAGTTGCAGGGGGGCTCCATAGGTTAGAAGGGGAGTACGAGAAGAAGAGGCAATTCTTAGGCAGGAGGCAGAGGTGAGATACGGGCGTATACGATAGAGCAGATATGAATGTTGAAAGAGAGTGATGGGTCCAGGGTGAAGTCCAGGTATTTGAAGGATGGGACTGTCTCCAAGTTATCTCCCATTATCGATGTTATGTTAAGGGTGGGAGGAGCAAGTCTGGAGATCGAACAGGGGGAGAAGAGCATGCATTTAGTTTTCCTGGTATTGAGAATGAGCTGCTTATGGCTGAACCAGTCCTCGAGGGAGACGAAGTCAGTGGCAAGTTCTCAACTGATTTGGTCAAAGTCTGGTGATGACCAATAGATAATTGCATCATCTGCATAAAGATGTACCGTGGCACCACCACAAAATTGAGAGAGGCCATTAATGAAGAGTGAGCATAATAATGGTCCCAAAATGTATCCCTGCGGTATGCTGTGGGTTATCAGCCTAAGTTCTGAAAGGGAGCCGTCCCATTTAACTCTTTGAGAGCAGCAAGATAGGTAGCTTCTTACCCAATTTAGGGCATTTTTATCCAGACCAATGACATGTAGTTGGTAGAGCAGGAGACCATGGTTTACCAGGTCAAATGCTTTAGTGAGGTCGACGAAGATGGTACCAGTGGCACAACTTTTGTCCCTGGCATGAAATACACCCATTGTCACTTTTATCAGGGCTGCTAGAGTGCAGTGATTCCTTCTGAAATCGTGTTGATGGGGGATAGCAGGTTGTGAGATTCTAGATAGTCCTGGAGGTGATTATAAAGAATGCACTCCTGTATCTTTGCTAGATGGCAGAGAATGGATATAGGTCTATAGTTGTCGACAACAGTATTGGACCCCCCCCTTATGCACTGGGACTACCACTGTCACCTTCCATTTATCAGGTATCGAGTTGGAGATGAATGACTGATTGAATAGGTCCCTAACTGGGCAAGCAAGGGCAGAGGCACCAAGTTTAAGAAATTTTGCCTCAAGGGAGTCATGTCCAGATGAGCTCTCTGGATTTAAGTGTGAGAGAAGCTTCCGGACCTCTTTGAGAGTGACAAGTTTTACGTGGAACTCGGGGTGGTCCACAAGAGTAGTTGAGGGAAGCAGGACAGAGTTAGGAGAGATGGGGTTATGGAAGAGTGAGGTATATTTGTGCAGATATGTACAAAATTCATTGAAGCTGGAGGCAATGGAATTACAGTCAGTAAGATCGGAGCTGTTGGCAAGGACGGAGCTCGGGGTAGTAACAGCTTTCCCTTTTAATAGGGAGTTTACTTGCTGCCAGAATTTCTTTGAGTTACAGAGGTGTTCCGTTTGAAGGTTTAAAGTGGAAGCACTTGGCTTTGTGCAGGGAATGTTTGCATTTATTCCTGAGGTGTCTATAGACTTGCTATTCTGAGGGGAGTTCATTTTTTTTGTAGGCCCTCCAAGCTTTATCATGGTGCAACATGAGCGTCTGAATCTCCTTGGAGAGCCACGGAGCCTTGGTGCCCTTGGACCTGCACTTTTTCAGAGGAGCATGTTGGTTAGCTAATTGAGTGAAGGTTGAGATAAGGAAGTCTAGGGCAAGGTTAATATCTGGGAGTGAGTTAATGGGTTGCCAGTCAGTATTATTGATGGAGGTGGTAAAGCTGCCAATATCAAATCTAGACATGTCACGGACTAGGGATATCCTAGAAGGGAGTTAGAACAGTTGTTTCTCCACACACAGAAAGTGGGGGAATGATCGCTTATGTAGTCAGGGAGTATGCCCACAGCTCTGATCCTCAGTGGGCAGTTAGTGACCATCCAGTCAAGTAACGTATGTTTACCAGACTTGGTGTTGATTTGTGTAAGGTGCTGGATTAATTGAATTAGGCAGGAGTCAGCCATCGTGGTGTGCAATTTTACAGCATCTGGGTGAAGCCAATCTTGGTTAAAGTCCTCACAGCGAATGGGGTAATGCCTGGGAAGATTAGTTAGGGAAGCTAGGAGTGAGGATAGACCAGAGGAAGCTTGACTAGGGGGCACATAAACACACCAGAATATTAGTTTTTTGACATTTCCGAGGGTTAGGGAGGCAAAGAGCGATTCAGCCAGGGGTGCCCCTCCAGCAGGATCGGGGAGCTCAGTGATGTCTTGATTAAACCTGAAATATAGGAGTACACCACCACCCCCCCTCTTTCCTACCCTCTTTTCTGAAACAGCTGTAACCGGGTAAGGACACTTCATGCTGCTTAATGGCTGGCTTGAGCCAAGATTCAGATATGCACAGAACATCTGGTGCCATCTGCAAGACACAGGTGTCCAGTTCTGCCATTGTAGGGTGTATGCTAAGGATGTTCAGATGTGCAATTCGCAGCCCCTTTATCAGGGGTCTAGACATGGGTTTGGGTGGGTTAGGAGCATTACAGGAGGGCCCATGGTTAGTCTCAGTATCACCAGCACAGACTAGCAGCAGGAGGGTATAGAAATGAAGCCCAGGTGAGGCATGGGATGAGAGCTTACCTAGGTCTGTTAAGCCGTGAGGTATACGGAGTTGTTTCTGAAGCCAGAGCCCCATTAGTACAGTGTCCCATTTTGGGAAGCATGGGCTGTATAGGAGCACAAGAGAAGATTCAGGCTGTATGTGGTGGGGAGGATGTGAACTGTTCCGAGAGGTATGCCATATGGCCCTGGCAATAATCTGGTCGATGTAGCAATTTAGGAGAATAAGGCATGACATGGAGGTCAGGAGATATAGGCTTTTCATGATTGTGTCACCTGGTTAGGTGCAACAGACCAGGAATGGCTGAGAATAGAGTGTGAGTGGAGTCAGGGACAAGGAGGTATCAGAGGAGAGAGAGGGATGCCGCCTTGCAGAGGCAGGCAAGGGTTCAGTAAGAACCTGGCTGAGGGGGTTCAGTGAAAACCAGGCTGAGAGGGAATAGGGTAGGAAAGAAGTAGAAGAAGGAGAAGTTGTGGGGAGGAGGGTACAGAGGTACTAGGACAGGGCAGCGCAGCCCTGTGCACAGAAAGGCAGGGAGGGTGAGCACCAGGGTATTGGGTGGATGCAGGTGGGGAAGGAGGAAAGATGGGCAAGATACAATGCGAAGGTAGAAGTGTCAGAGTAGCAGGTACCTGGTACCTGGTATTAGCTACATTTCTTGTCCCCCTGTTCTTCCTTGTAGTTGACGAAGGCCCTTTATTTTGCCCACACTGCCTCTCTGATCTTCTAAGAGAACTAGATTGGTGTCTTGTGCCCATTACCCTCAGTAACCATTTTCTAGCATGATTTAGTTGCTTCAAGAATGGCCCTTTTAATCCCCCCACCTCCACCCCTCCCCCCATTTTGTCCACTCCAATCCACTTTCCCTTGACTAATTTTCTCATCTTGATGAGAAGCATACTGGTGCTCAGGGCCAGTTCAAACCATATGGTATTATGGTCACTGGACCTCAGTTATTTCCCAACCTACATCCCACCTACCATGTCTGAGTTGGTGAGTACCATGTCGAGAATGACTGCCTGTCTTGTGGGTTCCCTGGCTAGCTATACCAGCAGGCAGTCATGCAATGTAACTAGTATCCAGAATGTGGTGCCCACAAAATGACAGCTCAAAATTAAATAGTGGTGCAAATAAAGTGAATCTTTACCATTGTGTCTCGCACAGCATACTGCAGATAGCACTGTCTCCTGGACAAGCAGAGTCCCTTAATGCCTTGACTCAAACAAAGCCTTCAGTGGGGAACCACTGAAGGCTCTGTTTGAGTCGAGGTGCTAGGGGAGCTACCTGCAGTACGTTGTGTGAGATGAAATAGTAAAGATTCACTTTATTTGCACCACTATTCGATTTTGCATTGTCTTTTTGTGCTCACCATGTTCTGGATGCTAGTTTTATTGCAGTTGGCTGCCTTTAACTTGTGGAGCTGCACAGCTGTGCTAGGAGTTCTCGGCAGTTGCTTTTTGGACAGTCCTGCAATGTATTTAGCAGGGCCTGATTTTTGGACTTCTTAGCTGCTGTAATGTTCCAATCTATGTTTGGTAGATTAAGATTCCCAACCACTGCCTGCCCCTTTCATGGCTTAATTTCTGCCCTTAGTTCCCTATCCCTATTGTCTCCCTGTTCCTGCGGTCTCTAGACCACTACCAAGTGCAATATATTTTCCAAATGCTGTCATGAGCTGCATACCCACAGCAATTATGTCTCCCCCACTCCTCCCCTGATGGAGCCATCCTTTACTGTCTCTATACCTTCACTGGCATAGAGGGCTACTCTACCTTCTTTTCCAAAATCCTTTTCTCTCCCATGCATGGTATGCCACAGTATTGCCAGGTTCCAGATGTTATTTCCGGTGGCCTATGTTTCTGTAATGGTTAAAAGGTCCAATCCCATATCCACCACTAGTGCCTCAAGTTCACTAGTGTTGTTTCCCAGGCTCCTGACGTTCAGGCAGACTGTCTTCCATCGTGTGTCTGTCTATACCCTTCCACCTCTTGTCAGTTTCTCTCCCTTTACCCTCCCCATCACTCCTTAACTTCTTGGATTTCCTGCTCCCTGCTGGCTTTGTGAACCTTAATGTCACTGTTACTTAACTTATTATAGACCCCTGCTTTGCTGCTTTCATCACTACTACTCCTAGCCCACATTTCTGGGGGAGTCCCAGCTAGTTTTCCTTTTGCTCTCTATCATCTGTGGTTCCTCCAGCCTCTGTCTTCCCCCCTATTAATTTAAATGCCTCCCTATGTTGACATCAAACTTCTGCCCAAGTGCACTGGCCCACTCTCTTGTTAGGTGAAGGCCATCACCCTTAAAGAGCTTCCAGTCCCAGAAGCCCTAACAGTCTCCAACAAAATGATACCACTCCTCCTAACACCATCCCTTCAACCACATGTTAAATTCTTCAGTCTCCTCCTTCCTTACCCTATCCTTCAATTTCTCCTACCTCACACAGGGAGGAGTTTGGAACAGGCTGGGGAAACTGGGTGTGCCTTCAATCTGTCCCCAGCCTTTGAAAGTTAAACTGCATGTTTCAATAGGATGGTTTGCCAGATAGTTGATACCCAAGTGTACCAGCATCCCAAGCTCCCCCTCCTCTACCATCCTCCATAGTCTATCCATATCCCGAATGGCTGACGCACCTGGAAAGCATCTGACACCATCTGCCCTTCCCCTTCCCCTACCGTTTTCTCCACCCCTCAGATCATAGTCCCTACTACCTGGATAATCCTTGCTTTCTTCTTCCTGTCTTCTCCCCTGGGTGCCATCAAGTGATCCTGTTCACCCTTCCCAACAGGCTCAGAGCTCCTACCCCTAAAAGAGTTGGGTACCTGCAGCTCCTCCAGTGCTGCACAGTGATTTGCAATTGGGATTTGGTGAGTTTGGAAGACTCCTCTGGGACTGCCTCTGCCACCCCCTGATTTTCACCCTTCCAGCTCCCCTGGTCAGTGCAGGCATCTGGGGGGCTGGAGGGTGGGGTTGGGGGTGTGCCTGTGGATACTAACTCAGCTGGTGATGTAGCATGGATATCTCTTCTCATGCTGCTACCAGCTGCCTGGAGCTTCAAGATTCTCTTACATACAGGGCAGTGTCCCATCCTCCAGAGCATAGCCTGGGAGATTATTGCCCCACAGTCCCTGCAGCTATCTCCCTTCTGAGCCTGTGCACCATACTGCCTGTTGTTACCCTTCTTTCAATATCTAATACTTCCTTCCTACAATGTAACACACATTGCCCTGCACAAACCTCTACCTGCTGTAATCCCTTTCAGCTGTTTCCTTTAACACCCTACCCTAGATAGAGTGTTGTCCAAATTACATAGTTACACTGTTACACAGTTGCATACTTTCTAATTGCAATATTAGGCTACCCCCACATAGGGTATCGCTAAGATCCCTTACACAACGTGATTTGTCACTTAGAATTGAGCTATCAGGTACCTGTAACTTCTTGAGTTCCCTGAGGGACTGCGGACTTACCTGCAGATGCCACATTCTTATTCTCTGATGACACTCATATGATGGGATGTCATGTCATATATCCACGCATATAATGTATATTTAGCATATTCATTGTATTGTGTCCATACTGTACCCCTTTTCACTGAAAATGTACTGTATGTGATAAAAATGGCTGTTTACTGACAATATATCACTTTTTCTTAACAAAAGCAGCACTGAAGTATACTACTCTATACATTATATGCATCACTAAAACTTTAACAATAGTGAGTGTAACACAGTTTAACGTGATACCATCAGTGTAATACAATATAGCATAAGAAAACACAAGAAAGCAAAGAAATAAAAAAAAAATGATATATCGTTTGAGTTCTGAAATCTGGAGCAAGTCTTGTATTAGGCCCAGATGTGTATTATCTTTTCATCAAAAGAATGGTAGCTGTACTTGTTACAGTTGACCAGCTGTTTTTAAGCTCCACCTGTCCCTGTGGTGCAATATATCGTCTACTCATTTCAGTTAATGTCGTCAAGAATATTCTTGCAATTTGTAGCCAGTGCACTGTATGGTTCAACTGTAATTTCATAAATCAGACATGAAAGTCTGTGAAATAATAAATCAACAGGGGACAAAGAACTCATTTTGAAAACAGATTATGTCAGGACACCGTTCAGCATCAAATGTTAAAAACAAATTAACCACGGAGTCAACAAGTGGCCACTTTCCTGATTTGAAAGGGTTCAAACATTCCTGAGTCTAACAAAGGTTTTTTTTAAGTTGAGATAATACCTTTATTAGGCTACTGAAACATTTAGATATACCAACTTTCAAACCTCTAAAATCTCTCTCAGATATATATAGCAAAAAAAAATATTAATACAGACATTTGAGTTTAAGAACACAAAGCGCACAAAGTAAGGAAATAAAAAAAAAAACAGAGTGCTGGGTCTCCAGAGTCTTGGCGAATCAGTGGTGGGGTGTTCCTTGGGGACGTGAATGCTAATGCTCCCCCCAGTCTGCAGTCTCCTGTCTGAAGCACAAGGTACAGTTCCAAGCCAATGCCTCATAGTGATACAACATTTGTCATTTCGCCATGGCTGTCCCCAAACTTACCCACTGTTGTATGAACTACACTAGTCTAGGATGGCTGCCCCCTCATCCACTCATTAATACACAGCAGGCTGCCTCATAGACAACATTATCTAAGCTGGAGCACCCGAATCCCTGGCTGGTATGCTACACCATAACTCTCAACCATACCCACTGAGATCTGCTGGTAGACCGTTGCTCCATGTCCCTCGAAGCACAACAAAAATGGGGGAACGTGCTTTTGCTGCAGCCACACTAAGGCTCTGGAATGCCCTCCTGGAGCACATCAGGAGCTCACAGTCTCACCTGACTTTTAAGAATGCTCCTGTGCCATGCCCTGAGTCTCCCTTATACTTTTAGGCAACCCATCCACTTAAACCTTAGCACTTAGTCACTTGCTTTAGCTATAAGGTTGCCTAATCAACTTTTTCCTACTACAACACCGCTTACCCCTAAAATGTCTTATGGTAATTACGTAGTGTCCTACTGACTGCATATACTGCACTATTCCTTGTAACCAGATGCTGTTGTATCTTCTTTTGAAGTTGTGTTGTGTTCTACTGTCCTGTTGTAATGCACTGTCCTATGTTATCTAACATTGTTGTATTTCTCCCGGGTTGTGCCTGAAAATAGGCAGTTTCTGTCTAGTGCAGTTACCTGGTAAACAAAAACTAAATAAATAAAGAGAGGATGGGTGGGAAGGACTGGCAGCTGCAGAATAAGGGGTGCTAGCTGCACATTTGAGCAGACTTGATAGACCATTAGGCCTTTATCTGCTGGCAAATTTCATATGTTCGTATATTTGTAAATAAACAAATACACTCTTCAGAGGCAGAAACATATGGCTCGCTGCATGATGCCAACAGAGTCAGTCATAACTTTCTTCATGCAGGGCTCTGCGGGCTCTGTATGAAGAAAAGAGATCACATCTGACCTTGTTTGCTCAGGGGAGGGGGTGGCATTAGAGTTGACAACCCCACCACTGATTTGTCAAGACTCCAGAGACTCAAAACCCCAATGTTTTTTTCATTTCCCTAGTTTGTACACTTTGTGTTCTTCAACCAAAATGTCTGCATTAATGTAGTTTTTTTGCAATGAATTTCCCTTCTTTTTGTGATAGTGGAATTGTATCCTCAGTTGCAAAATGAAATAAACAGAATAGTAGAGATATTTCTAGCACTGCTTCACAAGCCAACTAACAAGTGAAAGACAGCAGCGACTTAATACTTGTAGTTGCACCGTTATGCCATATCATACTAGTTTAGATGTAGTACTAATCACAAAGATTTCTTATCTGGGTCCTGGCGATTGTGGGGAGGCGGTTGGGTGACTTGAGGGAACATCCAGTCACACCTATAAAATAAGAATAGCAATGGGGTCACAAATATCTGCAACTCTTTAGTAACTAACTAGGACAAACAAGGTATCATAAACATAAAACAATACTTATCTGATACACGTGGTCATGTCCCTCCAATGCCTAGGCTGATGTCTTGTTCTGCCAACTTTATTCCACTGGACCTGGAGACATAAAGTGGAAAATGTGCTAGTATGATTATGAACATACCAACATAAGGAAATTGCCATCAGAAATTAGGCCTCTAGGTCTATCTAGTCTGCTCGAGTGTGCAGCTAACCCTTACTTTGCAGCTGCCCCTCCTCCACCTTCCCAAATATCCCCCCTTTCTCCCTTTCCCAACCCTTTTTAAAACTACCCACCATCCTACAGGATAACACCTCCTCTGGTAAATCAATCCAAACTGCCACTACTCTATCCGTGAAAAAGTACCTCCTCATTTCCCTCTTATACCAACCTCCTTCCAATCCAAGTCTATGCCATCTTGTGTCCCTCCCCTTCCAGAGGTTGAATATCTCTTCAGTACCAGACTTATTTATTCCCTTTAAGTACTTAAAGGTCTCAATCACATCCCCCAGATCCCTTCTCTCCTCCAGTGAATACATGTTCAATTCCCTTAATCTCTCCTCGTGGGGCATATCCTGTAATCCCTGAATAAATTTTGTCGTTCTTCATTGTACCCCCTCCAACAATCTCTCTTCAGATAAGGGTGCCAGAATTACACACAGTATTCCAGGTATGGTCTGACTAGTGACTTGTAGAGTGGCAGAATGACATCCCTGCTTCTGGAGGAGATGCCCCTCGCTATACAACCCAGCATCTTGTTGGTCTTTGCTGCCGCCCTCCTGCACTGCTCTGAATTGTTCATATTCACCGTTATCACCACCCCTTGATCCTTTTCCTCTTCAGTGGTACATAACTGCATCTCCCCCCAGTTGGTGACCCTTTCTAGGATTCTTTGCACTAAAGTGTAATACTTTGCACTTTTTCACATTAAACCCCAACTGCCATATCTCTGACCACTCCGCCAGCTTAGTCAGATCATCCTGCAACCCCTGCCAACCTTCTATATCATTCACCACTGCCCCCAACTTGGTGTCATCAGCAGACTGATCTTATTCTTGACACCATGTGAGATGTCTGCAATGAAAATCCCGAACAACACTGGCCCCAGCACCAATCCTTGTGGCACCCCACTCACCACAGCTCTCAGAGGTGAGAGTTCCCCCTTCACTACTATACTCTTCTGTCTGTTTTGCAGCCAGTTCACAATCCAATTAACCAATTTAGTGTCCACCCCAAATTACTTAGCTTACCACCCAATCTCCCATGGGGAACCGAATCAAAGACCTTGCTGAAGTCCAAATAAATGACATCCACAGCATGACCCTTGTCCAGCTCCCTCATAACCTAGTCATAATACTCAACAAGGTAAGCCAAACAGGATCTTCTCAAGATAACCTCGTGCTGATGAGCATCTTGGAGCCCACTGACATCCAAGAAGGAAACCAGCCTCTCCTTAAGTATTGTCTCCATCAGCTTTCCCAAAATAGATGTTAGACTTACCAGTCTGTAATTACCAGGCTCATCCTTTGGACCACGTTTATGGAGAGGCTACATGTGGGCCATCCTCCAGTCTTGTGGAACACACCCTGTTTTCATGGAAGTATTGAATAGATCCATCAGTGGTCCAGCCAATACAGCTGCCATTTCTTTAAGCACCCGCGGATGTATGCCATCTGGACTCGGTGCTTTATCCACCCTCAGAGCCCTTAGACCACCCAATACCCTGCCCTCAGTAGTCACACCATATGTTAACTCCTCACCTCCCTTACCCACCATCATCACCCTCTTTGGAAGTAGCCCTCCAATTTCCTTGTTGAACACAAAACAGAAGTACTCATTTAGAGCCTCTGCTTGTTCCACTACACTTTCAGCCCACCCACCCCCCTCCTGATCCTCACTATCTGGTCCTTACATCTCTTTTTTCCATATGTATCTGAAGAAGTCTTTTTCTCCTTCTTTGATGCCCTGCACCAGCCTCAATTCCTTGGAAGCTTTAGCAATCCTGACTTCCCTGGTGACTACCCTGGACTTTTTCACATACTCATCCCAAGCCTCCTTATTTCCTGATTTCCTTTATCTCCTGAATGCTGCTTTTTTAGCCCTCACCATTTCTTAAACCTCCTTGCTCAACCAACTTGGTCTCTTAGCCCTTCCCTTTTTGCTCTTTACCTTGGCACATATTTCAGTGGCTTCCACCAACCCCAATTAGATTTTTTCCCATTTCTGGTTTGCTTCCCATTGAAGATGAATTCCTTTCAGGTGACCCTCTACTATTTCCTTCATCATGCCAAAACCATCATGTCTGAAGTCAATCACCTTGGTCCCTGTACCCACTACCTCTCTACTCATGCTAATTGAGAACCACACTAAGTGGAGGTAGCTCCCAGACAGTGGTTCCTTTACCCTGACCTCTCTAACAGCCTCCCCGTTGGTCAATACAAGAACTAGTATATTCCCCAACCTAGTCGGCTCAGTGACCAACTGTGCCAGGAAACAGTCCTGGAATGCATCCAGGAGAATCTGCTCCCTAGCACTTGAGGTGGTTGATATACCCCAATCCATCACCAGAAGACTGAGGTCTCCCACTATCATAGTGTTACCTCTTCCACACATTTTCCTGATTTGCCCTGCTAGCTCCCTGTCAAGATCTTCCCCTTGGGACAGTGGTCTATATACTACTCCCAACCTGAGAATTCTATTCCTTGTGTCTCAGAATTACATCCACAAGGCCTCTGTCCTACACTCTTGCTCTTCTTCCATCTCACACATTATCCCTTCCCTTACGTATATCATCACCCCAACCCCTTTCCCATTGTCTGTATCCCTCCTGTAAATTCTGTACCCTGGGATCAACAGATCCCAGTCCTGGTATTTGTTGGCCCATGTTTCTCTGATGGCCACTATGTCTACCATCCCCTCCACTAAAAGAGCCAGTAGTTCAGCAATTTTGTTCCCCAGACTTCTTGCATTAAAGGAGACTACCCTCCAAGAAGTACCCCTGCTATCCCCCTACCATTTATTACCCTTCTTCACCCCACCCCTCGACCCTTCAATGACCTTTTCCCTGTTAAAACAGGGGGTAAGCACGCTTGTCTCCCCACACTGGAGACTCCTCATTCCAGCAACACACTCACAACCCTCCCCACCAAATTTCAACTCACCTTTGTTGCTATGTATTCTCCTAATCTATGTTTTAAGACATCTTGCCCTTCCCTGCTTAAATGTAACCTATTCCCTGAATACAACTCTTTACTATGCCAGACCTTACCCCAGTTACTCATTAGCCCATACCCCTTGGATTGACTCCATTCTCTCAGCCAATTATTAAACTCCTCTATCTTTTTCTTCTTCACCATGCTAGCCCTAGGCACTGGTAAAACCTCAGAGAAGGATAGAGAACCCCAAACCTCCTTACACAACTTTCCTAGCTCCTCGAACCTCACCATTACCACCTCTGCAGTTTCACGTGCCAAATCATTCATGCCCATGTGAACCACCACATGTGGTTTGTGCTGACCCCTCCTCACACATTTGAGAATAGCTTGTCCTGCCTTATCTGCTGTCAACCCATGTTCTGACTCTACCCATATTCTACTATGTCTTTCCCCTTTACTCCCCCATCTAATCCCTTTTAGTATGGAATCCCCAAGTACTAGTACACCACCCTCATCAATACATTTTCCTTCTACACTCCCTCTATCCCTACACCCACTCTGACTATCCACCCTACCCTGCATTTTTGGATCACTAACTATACCCATCACACTTGCTCCAGTCTCGACCCTTGTTAAGTCCCTTCCCCTTATACCCCCTGGGTTAAAATCATCTTCCTTCTCTCTCAGAGTAACCCCTGCCCCCAAAACCACCCTTCCACTGCACACTGGACCCAATCTTCTTGTGCAGCTGCTCCACTATACTCCTCATGCTCTCAATATCACCCTGACCCTTCTCACCCAAAATTATGGATGATATAGTCATCCATCTGGAAGCAATCCCCGGGTTGTTTACTACCCTTAACTCTTCCATCCCACCTTTGAATATCCATACTCTCCTCACCTACCATAGAAGACAATACCTTGAACTTTTTACACTTTGGTACCATGGTTCAGTCCTCCTGATCTGAGGTTTCCCTTTGTTGCCAGGCTCCCTGTTCATGTTGGTGCCGTACCCCAGCGTCCTCCACTCCCTATGTTCAGGATTTATACTACTCCCTGGTCCAGGTTTCATATTGGATTCTGGAAGAGGACACCCCAGTCCCATTCTCCCCCTCCATCCCCCCACCATCTCCACCTCCACAGCAAGCCACTGTTCTTCTTTCTGCTCCAAACTTTTCAGTCTATGGCAAATCGGACAACACCTCAGCCACCATAATATGCCCATCCAGACAGCTGCCTCACATCCATTACAACCCACTAATCTCCCCTTCCTTGTGCCACTGATGCCCTGCTTACTCTTGTACCCTCTCCTCTCCCTGTGCCACCAACCACTTCCATGTTGGCTAGTGTCCCCTCAAATGTAATCTTTTCCATGTCCCCTACCCATATTTCCAAACATCCCCTACTTCTCTTAAATAATAGGCTTCCTTGTTCCTTTTGGACCCCTCTGCCAGTTGGATTCATTGCTATATTAACTTAAATTTCTTTAAGGTTCCTACTCTTTCCTAATGCACTGCCCAACAGTGAAATAACTTAATCACCGCTATACCCAGCAAGATTATAACTGTATATGCCCACCAATATGAGGTGCACTAGCAATGCCTCCCGAAAACCCTAATAACTAGGGGCCATTAAAAACCCACATCCACAAAAAAAAATAAATCAACCACACCCTTAGATCCTAAAATAGTAATATTAATAATAAAATATCACACCCCTTCATTAGTTACTGTAAGAAACATATGTAAACCCAGATCAGCATAAGCTAAAATAGCAAACCCCGCCATACACCCTAAAAGATTACAATAATAATCAACTAGGCAATGTACAAACATGTATGAAGACACTGTAGTTATATTCCATTAAGCACATGCAACACCCCCTCCATCAGAGACTACTTGGTAGCAACCCCTGGGAGGAGCTCCAAGCAGACTATTTAATTAATGGAGGAGATGCGAGGGTGGGAGGTGGTGCAGTGTGGGAGACTGGGAATTTTTTTAATCCCAAAGTTAGAGCAGCAGTCCACTCTCTGTAAAGAGAATCCTGAATTGAAACCAAACAGCAGCAGCCCTACGATGTAATTCCAAAGTCAGAGCAGCAGTCCACTCTCTGTAAAGAGAATCCTGAATTGAAACCAAACAGCAGCAGCTCTGTGATGTAATCCCAAGGTCAGAGCAGCAGCCCACTCTCTGTAAAGAGAATCCTGAATTGAAACCAAACAGCAGCAGCTCTGTGATGTAATCCCAAGGTCAGAGCAGAAGTCCACTCTCTGTAAAGAGAATCCTGAATTGAAACCAAACAGCAGCAGCTCTGTGATGTAATCCCAAGGTCAGAGCAGCAGCTCCACTCTCTATAAAGAGAATCCTGAATTGAAACCAAACAGCAGCAGCTCTTCGATGTAATCCCAAGGTCAGAGCAGCAGTCCACTCTCTGTAAAGTGAATCCTGAATTGAAACCAAACAGCAGCAGCCCTGCAATGTAATCCCAAAGTCAGAGCAGCAGTCCACTCTCTGTAAAGAGAATCCTGAATTGAAACCAAACAGCAGCAGCTCTGCGATGTAATCCCAAGGTCAGAACAGCAGCCCCACTCTCTGTAAAGAGAATCCTGAATTGAAACCAAACAGCAGCAGCTCTGCGATGTAATCCCAAGGTCAGAGCAGCAGCCCCACTCTCTGTAAAGAGAATCCTAAATTGAAACCAAACAGCAGCAGTTTTGTGATGTAATCCCAAGGTCAGAGCAGCAGCCCACTCTCTGTAAAGAGAATCCTGAATTGAAACCAAACAGCAGCAGCTCTGTGATGTAATCCCAAGGTCAGAGCAGCAGTCCACTCTCTGTAAAGAGAATCCTAAATTGAAACCAAACAGCAGCAGCTCTGTGATGTATTCCCAAGGTCAGAGCAGCAGCCCCACTCTCTGTAAAGAGAATCCTGAATTGAAACCAAACAGCAGCAGCTCTGTGATGTAATCCCAAGGTCAGAGCAGAAGTCCACTCTCTGTAAAGAGAATCCTGAATTGAAACCAAACAGCAGCAGCTCTGTGATGTAATCCCAAGGTCAGAGCAGCAGCTCCACTCTCTATAAAGAGAATCCTGAATTGAAACCAAACAGCAGCAGCTCTGCGATGTAATCCCAAGGTCAGAGCAGCAGTCCACTCTCTGTAAAGTGAATCCTGAATTGAAACCAAACAGCAGCAACCCTGCAATGTAATCCCAAAGTCAGAGCAGCAGTCCACTCTCTGTAAAGAGAATCCTGAATTGAAACCAAACAGCAGCAGCTCTGCGATGTAATCCCAAGGTCAGAACAGCAGCCCCACTCTCTGTAAAGAGAATCTGAATTGAAACCAAACAGCAGCAGCTCATGATGTAATCCCAAGGTCAGAGCAGCAGCCCACTTCTGTAAAGAGAATCCTAAATTGAAACCAAACAGCAGCAGTTTTGTGATGTAATCCCAAGGTCAGAGCAGCAGCCCACTCTCTGTAAAGAGAATCCTGAATTGAAACCAAACAGCAGCAGCTCTGTGATGTAATCCCAAGGTCAGAGCAGCAGTCCACTCTCTGTAAAGAGAATCCTGAATTGAAACCAAACAGCAGCAGCTCTGTGATGTATCCCAAGGTCAGAGCAGCAGCCCCACCTCTGTAAAGAGAACTTGAATTGAAACCAAACAGCAGCAGCTCTGGATGTAATCCCAAGGTCAGAGCAGCAGTCCACTTCTGTAAAGAGAATCCTGAATTGAAACCAAACAGCAGCAGCTCTGTGATGTAATCCCAAGGTCAGAGCAGCAGTCCACTCTCTGTAAAGAGAATCCTGAATTGAAACCAAACAGCAGCAGCTCTGCGATGTAATCCCAAGGTCAGAGCAGCAGCCCCACTCTCTGTAAAGAGAATCCTGAATTGAAACCAAACAGCAGCAGCTCAGCGATGTAATCCCAAGGTCAGAGCAGCAGCCCCACTCTCTGTAAAGAGAATCCTGAATTGAAACCAAACAGCAGCAGCTCTGGATGTAATCCCAAAGTCAGAGCAGCAGCCCCACTCTGTAAAGAGAACTTGAATTGAAACCAAAGAGCAGCAGCTCATGGTGTAATCCCAAGGTCAGAGCAGCAGCCCCACTCTCTGTAAAGAGAATCCTGAATTGAAACCAAAGAGCAGCAGCTCTGTGATGTAATCCCAAGGTCAGAGCAGCAGCCCCACTCTCTGTAAAGAGAATCCTGAATTGAAACCAAAGAGCAGCAGCTCTGTGATGTAATCCCAAGGTCAGAGCAGCAGTCCACTCTCTGTAAAGAGAATCCTAATTGAAACCAAACAGCAGCAGCTCTGTGATGTAATCCCAAGGTCAGAGCAGCAGTCCACTCTCTGTAAAGAGAATCCTAAATTGAAACCAAAGAGCAGCAGCTCTGTGATGTAATCCCAAAGTCAGAGCAGCAGTCCACTCTCTGTAAAGAGAATCCTAAATTGAAACCAAACAGCAGCAGCTCTGTGATGTAATCCCAAAGTCAGAGCAGCAGCCCACTCTCTGTAAAGAGAATCCTGAATTGAAACCAAACAGCAGCAGCTCTGTGATGTAATCCCAAGGTCAGAGCAGCATCCCCACTCTCTGTAAAGAGAATCCTGAATTGAAACCGAACAGCAGCAGCTCTGTGATGTAGTCCCAAAGTCAGAGCAGCAGCCCCACTCTCTGTAAAGAGAATCCTGAATTGAAACCAAACAGCAGCAGCTCTGTGATGTAATCCCAAAGTCAGAGCAGCAGCCCACTCTCTGTAAAGAGAATCCTGAATTGAAACCAAACAGCAGCAGCTCTGTGATGTAATCCCAAGGTCAGAGCAGCAGTCCCACTCTCTGTAAAGAGAATCCTGAATTGAAACCGAACAGCAGCAGCTCTGTGATGTAATCCCAAGGTCAGAGCAGCAGCCCCACTCTCTGTAAAGAGAATCCTGAATTGAAACCGAACAGCAGCAGCTCTGTGATGTAGTCCCAAGGTCAGAGCAGCAGCCCCACTCTCTGTAAAGAGAATCCTGAATTGAAACCAAACAGCAGCAGCTCTGTGATGTAATCCCAAAGTCAGAGCAGCAGCCCACTCTCTGTAAAGAGAATCCTGAATTGAAACCAAACATCAGCAGCTCTGTGATGTAATCCCAAGGTCAGAGCAGCAGTCCCACTCTCTGTAAAGAGAATCCTGAATTTAAACCGAACAGCAGCAGCTCTGTGATGTAATCCCAAGGTCAGAGCAGCAGCCCCACTCTCTGTAAAGAGAATCCTGAATTGAAACCGAACATCAGCAGCTCTGTGATGTAATCCCAAGGTCAGAGCAGCAGCCCACTCTCTGTAAAGAGAATCCTGAATTGAAACCGAACATCAGCAGCTCTGTGATGTAATCCCAAGGTCAGAGCAGCAGTCCACTCTCTGTAAAGAGAATCCTGAATTGAAACCGAACATCAGCAGCTCTGTGATGTAATCCCAAGGTCAGAGCAGCAGTCCACTCTCTGTAAAGAGAATCCTGAATTGAAACCAAACAGCAGCAGCTCTGTGATGTAATCCCAAGGTCAGAGCAGCAGCCCACTCTCTGCAAAGAGAATCCTGAATTGAAACCAAACAGCAGCAGCTCTGTGATGTAATCCCAAGGTCAGAGCAGCAGCCCACTCTCTGTAAAGAGAATCCTGAATTGAAACCAAACAGCAGCAGCTCTGTGATGTAATCCCAAAGTCAGAGCAGCAGCCCACTCTCTGTAAAGAGAATCCTGAATTGAATTAATAAAAATACTGATAAGCTGTTATGAGTAGAAAGGGATGGTATTTTTTGGGGGGAGGGGTTAAAGTGGGTTTGTCAGGAGGGTAGATAAGGGTAGTATGGCAGCAACCCAAGTTCAGGAACATTCTTGGGCTACTCATGGAGGTCAGTGTCGGAGGTGTGGAAAAGATTCAGCATCCCAAGCTGGCCTGCCCATGCTGCAGTAGTGCTACCACTTGCAACGCTAACTACCTGGGTTTGGGAACAAGCCCGGGAAGTTGGAGGGCCAGCTGGGGGAAGGAGGAGGATTGAGCATTCTATGGACAACTCCCCTCCTCAAAGGGAGGAGGGTGAGGAAGTCACCAGTGTTTGTGTGACCCCTTGCAGCAGCCAGGGATTCACAGTCAGGACTGTCTATGTTGGGAGGCATGTAAGACATTCGGCATTTCTGCCCCAAAGTCATTGCGTGACATGCTTCTGGGGAGAAAAACAGAAAAATGGAGGAGGTTCCGCCACTGCACAATGATGTCCATACCCCACGCAAGCAGACCCCACACCACCGACCAGGCTCCAACTCTAATTCTACCTTTCAGTCTACTTTGGGGGAGAAGATGGGGGAGCCCCCCAGTGGCCCTGCCCCCTGGGGGGGTAAGCCAGGATTGTTCAGGAGTCAGGTTAAGTCCCAGGGTGTGTGGCAGGGCTGAGCATGTAGTTTGACTGATGGGGCCAGCGGATGACGAGAGATAAAACATAGTAACTAAAAATTAAAAATAAAAGATTCATCATCCCCGGGACCACTCTCCTCTTGGGGGGGGCAAATTGACCACTCATTGACTGTCACCAGGCAGGATGAAGCCACCACCTTTTGCATGCCCTGCAACACAGACTGGGCAATGGACTGCCATACTGGCTGACAGTCAAAGGAGTCAGATATTCTGCTCCCTGCTATCCCCATCATTTAAAAATTTTTGAGGGAGGAACCAAAGACAAAAGGTAAGCTCCTAAGATGGAGGGTGATGGGGCTGGACAGCTGACAGTAGTAAGAAGCCTGCCGGGGATATGATGCCAACAATAACCTGACCTTCATCCTGCCAGGTACTCTTTTTCCCCATTTTTCTTGCCACCTCACTTGTCCCAATGCAGTGCATGGGCCCATCAGCCATCAACACACACATCAGCCCCTTCTAAAGAAAGGCTCCCCAGCCCACCACAAGGTGTTATTTGGGTGCCAGAACACTGCTCTGTCCCTCACAGGCTGGTGCAGGTGCCAGTGCTGCACACCACAGCACCTTCCCTCTGGCCTTGGCCCATTCATTCAACTCACAGAACTCACACCCAAACTCAGGTCACCTGCACAGGGAGGCAACGTGGTCCTCACTTGGTCCAATGGCAGTCCCTACATACAGCATTACTTCATCATTTTTTATTGTAACATTTTGACCCCACATTTCAACATAGTCTTTTCGTGACCCCCCCCCCATTTCTGAACTTGACAGGTGTCATTTATAAAATATTAGTTGAAACATCATTTGGTAGCAAAAGTGTGAAAAACAAATTGTGGCCGGGATCTGAAAAACAACACCCATCACATTTATGAGGTGGTGTGAAAGAATGGCTATGTTGAAAACTTGGGGTCGAAATACTGAAAACTGCCAAAGCTATGAGTGAGTGTTGAAAAATGTTAATGTACCTTTATGATTTTTTTTAAATATTTTGACCCCATATTTTCAACATAGTCATCTTATAACCCCACCTCATGAACCCGGTAGGTGAAAATTTGAAAATCACACCTAAAAGGTGATACAATGGAATAACTGCAAGTTAACCTTTCAGGCCAGAGTGAAACATTACACCTACCCTGTTCATGAGGTGGGGTCCCAAAAGGCCATGTTGAAAATTTGGAGTAAAAATATAAAAAAATGACCAAGTTATGATGAGTCAAAGTTCAAAATGCAATGAAATTAACTGCACTTAACTGGTTTCCTCAGTTCAGGAGGAGGACATGTCTCCAGTCCAGAAAGAATTACAGTGTTTAAGCCCACTAGGTAAGTAAGGGCATGGGGGGTGCTGGGTGCTGAGAGGGGGAGGAGATCAGTTGATGGTCGGGGAATGGTGGCACAGCAGACATCAATGCACTGTTTTCTTCATTACAGGAACAAAAAAAGAAATTAAGAAAATACATTGAGGGACCATTTTTCTATTACCTTTTACAGGTACCGACATTGGGTATGGGGCTCCCAGAGTTGGTTTGATGTTCGGGGGCACTGGGGGTGGACACCCCAGTGCCACACAGTTGCAGTAGGCAGGTTTGGGGGCAGTTATGGAGGCAGTACTGGGAATTGGGCACCCCGGTGCCTGCATCTAAACTGGGCAGATGGGATACGTTAACTGGCATCAGGAATTGGGCACCCCGGTGTTGGGAATGGTAATAAAGGCAAATGAGGAGATCTTGCCAACACCAGAGGTGGGCAATATGATGTTGGAAACTTTAATGCTTTAGCCAGCACTGGGGATTGGGCACCCTGGTGTCTGGTTTGCTTGTGGCTAATGGTGGCCAAAGGGCCATATACAAAGAAAACCATGCACAGCTCTATTCATGCATGGCTCCATTCAGCACTGATGCATGGGGGTGGGGCAGCAAGATGGTCACGATGCTGCTCCGGTCCTCGTTGCTCTGACCCAATTTGTTTGCTGTGAGATTTTGTTTTACTTTTAAATACTTTTACTTTAGTAAATTGCAAGCCACTGAATGAAACCCTTGTGATTTTAGCTTATTGTAGGTGGTACCAGGTTTTTTTAGATATCTGGTAGCTGTGATAAACTTGGGTTAGCTGCCACGAATAGTGTTCAGGTAGTGATTGACCTGACTAGGCAACCTTGCTTATGCAGTTTGAAGCCAGAGACAAAGTTATTTTGCAGCTCTGTTTAAAGTTTTCCCTGACCTAAAGAAGGGAGAGTATGTAATGAGGGCGTATTGGACCGACCCAGAGTTTTGGATGGAGATTTGGAGCTAAGAGATGTGGAGTCTGAGGACAGGAGAGGAGAGGAGAAGAGAGAGGAGCTGGAGTAAGGAGGAAATGGAGATTTTCCCGCATCAGGTCAACAAGAGAGAAACACTCAGCTGGAAGGACACATTATGTGCTGATATGCATTATTATGGTTATCAAAGGTATGCTGTGGTTACCTGGGGGGGAATAAAGTGGGGTACCTCCTTATTTAAAACAAGATAAAAGATACTACGCTCAGACAAGCGATATCTCTTCTTTTTTTGCAGAATCTTGCTCCCAAGAAAACCAGCAATGGATGATGTGCTCAAACTGTTTGAACTTCGAGAATCCTCATGGAAGACTGAGACTCCTGACTACAGCCTGAGAGAGGAGAGATAAGCTGTGCACACCTGCAAGTAGTAGCTAATTTAAATGGCTTATACAGAGACATGGTTTCAACCATGGGAGTAGTTGACTTGGGAACAACTACTTCCAAAAGGTATTGATTTTTATATTACCTGGTTTGTCTATAAAATGCCCTGAATTGATTATTGGAGCACTGCAAAACTCAGAAATCTTAAAAAAACTGATGACAATATGATAATACGAACCGTGAGTTCTCAAGAGGTTTTTTTCACTTGGTTTATAATTTATTAATCTATATTTATTCTGGTCGAACTTTGAATTCAATTGTTATCTTTGTTTGAAGCTGCTCCTTAACTATGTGAAACTGAATTTATTGGTGGACTTTGGGACTAACCACTTGCACTGTCTTTTGAGATACCCCGAGATACTAAAGCCATAAGAAAATGCTGTGGTACATTTATAATTAAGTTGAAGGAATAATCTGTGTAAAAGATATTATATATTTAAGGCAGGCTTTTCTTTAGGGGCAGAATCACCTGATAATATTTAGGTACTTCTCAAATAAATGGCTGATTGTAGAATGTGATTTATTTTTAACTGTTTTAGCATGAGCATAAGCTAAAAGAATTTGATTTGGTCAGTAAATTAACTGATTTCAGAGTCATTTTGAGGTTATCCAAAGTATAATGGAGAAACTAGCAAAACTTGATAAGCTACAGGGCATACTGGGCCCTTGGGGGTTGATGACACACTTGGCCTCTAATTTTCATCCTTTCTGGCGTTGGTATGTGATCTGACTTTCTTTTTTTCCCATAACAATTTTTATTAACATTTTCAATTTATGGCATAGTACAACATACATTTATGATCAAAACATGTGGAATCAAATGACATAGAACAAAAAAGGGTGAATAATTCATGTATCAGTATGACTCCTTATAGTGAATAGGAATAGAAAGACCAACTTAACATATTTCCTAACAATAAATTATTTGGCCTATAAGGTTACTCAGATTTCTAAAAGATTACTTAATGGATGACACATTGGAAGAGATTTTGGGTATTACACAAAACATTGTTACCATCTGACTCATATTTCCTAATTCATTTCTCAAAAATGCATTTTATGCAGGATATCTAGCTTGTCAGACAAGGAATAACATATTCTTTCATTACTGAACAAGAAGACCATCTGGGTATACCACTCACTAATGGAGGGTGCCAAGGTACTTTTCCAGTTTTGTAGAATAAGTCATTTAATACTAAGTGATGCATGCAAGACCCATATTTTTTGGTATTTGTACAAATTTAATGACTCTGGGAATAACCCTAGAATAAAAATTAGTGGGAATGGAGGAGTATTATGCCCTGTGAGTTTGTAACAGACAGCTAGAATTTCCTTCCATATTTTCTGAATGTTAGGGCAGACCCATAGCATATGGCTAGGCCTGCGTCGGGACTGTTACACCTCCAGCAGTTAGTATCACTTTAATACCCCATCACATTCAATTTCTGGGGCGTAACAGTATCCATGTAGAATTTTAAATTGGATTAACCTACCTTGCAATTCGTTGTAGCACTTGCTGGCTGATTCCCATGCCATGTCACATTCCTCGTCTGATATGTTAAGGCTAAACTCCTCTTCCCAGTTCCTTTTGGCCTTGCTAGTCAAACAGGAAGATGTTAGGTTACTGGTCAGAATTTTTTATATGATCCCTGCTCCTTTTTTAGTGATGTTATGCTTGTTAGTTATTCCCATTCTTCACATGCTGGTAGGGTAAAATCATTATTTAAAATGTTAGATTTACTAAGAGTTTCCCTCAGTTGTAGGTAATAATGGAACTGATACTATTGGATGTTGTACATTTCCCTAAGGTCCTGAAAGGGAAGCAAAATCTTACTATTTATGTCAATTAGGTGGGCAAGTATAGTAATGCCTGACCATAACCACTCTGCATTAGAACATCCCTTTTCCCCCTGTTAGTCATGAATTACCCAGATTGGCATTAAGTCCAAAGGTACTCGATTAGGATTTATGATGGCATTAACTCTTTTCAGCATCTACATAGAACCTTGTATGAATGGGTTGTCTACCAGTTTAGCAAGCTGTGGGATATATATATATAGTCAAAAAGGGAATTTGGTGCGAGGATGTCTTTCTCCATAACTAGCCACAAGTGCTGAGGTTCTCCACTTGAATTTGTATATGGGTTTCCAGATATTTCAAAGCATGCTTAAGTATAAAAGCCAGCTGATATCGCTCCTACCAAGGCAGTGCAAAACCCCCAGAGTTACATGGTGCCCTTAGTTTGAAAATCCCTAGTCTGAGTGGTTTCCCTTGCCAGAGGAAATTCCTTACTATCTGATCAAGCCATCTAATTATTTTTTCCCCCAGCAAAATTGGAAAATTTTGAAATAAATAAAACAGTCAGTGCAATGTTCATTTTGATTGCATTTACTAATAGGGATAAAGTTTCCCCATCTAGACAGATCTAATTCATAGAAACATAGAAACATAGACTTTGATGGCAGATAAGGACTGCTTGGCCCACCTAGTCTGCCCATTTCCCTACCTACAGGATAAGCTGCAGATCCTAGTTAACCAACAGCCTATTTCTTCTTACCCCCCACAAGAATTGCCTTAAGTCTGTCCCATGTATTCTTGGATTCTCCCACAGTTGTAGACCCCACAACCTCCTCAGGAAGGCTGTTCCATGCATCCACCACCCTCTCTGTGAAAAAACTTCCTCACATTGCCCCTGAACCGCCCCCTCTATCTTTAAAATTCAATGTCCTTTATTAATGGTTCATAATAAACATCTGTGATTTCCTTCAGGTTAGTAGTGATCTGTAAGCCTAGGTATGTAATGTTGCATTTAAACCATTTGTTGTCAAGAATGCCTCCTAGGTGACTCCTGGCTGGGGGTGAGATACCATTATGTAGCAACTGTGTTTTCCCCCAATTTATTTTATGTCAGAATAGTCCTTCAAAGGTTACTAGTATTGCTTTTCAAACTCTAACATGAGTGGACTGGATCACAATACACATAAAGAGCCAGAAGAACTGAGGGTCACCCTAGAAACAGGAAATGGGACAGCCATAAGAACTGGGGTTGTCTACAGGCCTCCAGACCAGGGGGAGGACATATACACATTACTGTTGGAAGATATACAAAATATGGCAGATAAAGGGGAGGTTCTGATAATGGGAGACTTCAACATGCCAGATACAGATTGGTCAATACCAACAGGAACATCCACCAGAACTAGACTCATAGTGGACTCCCTGCAGGGGGAGGGACTCAAACAACTGGTAGAACAACCCACATGAGATAGGCCTATCCTAGATCTAGTACTGACTAACAGGGAAAAGGTCACAGATCTCCAGGAAGGCCACCTGGGGGCCAGTGACCATCACATGGTATGGTTCAATTTGGCCACTAGAACAAAATCATCCCATTCCAAAGCAAAAATATGGGACTTCAGAGGAGCTGACCTTGATAAGATGGTCAACAGAGTTAAGCTAGCCCTGGCAAGAAGAAATACAGGTGAGGGGGTACAGGCAAAGTGGGCAAGCATTAAGGATACAATACTTGAAGCAACACCCCATTGTGTTAGAGAGAAAAGCAAGAGCAAAAGAAGGGCAAAACCACTTTGGTTCTCAAAAACAATAGCAGAAAAGGTCAGAGCCAAAAGGCTGGCCTTCAAGAAATAGAAGGGAACACAGTGGGACAAAGATAGGGAGGCATACTAAACTTCCTTAAGAGAAGCAGGGAAGGCAGCCCTGGTCCATGATTTCCTTTATACCAGGGGTTCTGGCATCACTTCCTCAAGTGGGCAAAGGATATGCACCTGTCATAGCAGAAACAGACATCCAGGAAAGGAACAGCAGCAAGTGAAGAGGTGACTGCTATCTCAGTGGAAGGGAAGTAAATGCAAATCTAGGAGCTTTCATTATTACTTCTTCGCACTGATATTGCATTGGGGAAAGGAGGAGTAGGAGTTTGAAGAAGGTTGTGCAATGGCTACTTAAAGACTCTTTTTGAGTGTGGATAGGAAGGATATGAATATAAAAAGCAGTTGCTCAATATATCTAAACGTGTGCAACAAAGGAGGTAAGGGAAATAAAGATAATGTTTTGCACTGATAGAGGGGGGAGAGGGGAGACTTGGGGGGGTGTTTGGCATCCTGCATCTAGAAGGGTGGGGGGTCACTGGTGGGCAACGACAGCAATGGGAAGGGTGGTATGCTGCAACAACTGCGGTGCACCAATCTTTCTAAAAATTGCCTGGAGTGTGGGAGGATGTTTAGTGTGCAACCACATAGAAAAACTTAGAAAGGAGATTGAGGGTCTGCAGGAGGAACTAAGACAGGCAAGGCAGATTGGGATGGGTTTAGCCCAATACTGGAGGGAGGAAGAAGGGGAGATGAGGGAGGGCGATTTAAGCCAACAGTGGTGAGGAGAGGGTCAGAAGAAGGGAAGCAGAGACAAAGGGGCCCAGGCCAGGAAGAACGATTGCTAGGAAACCAGGTCAGGAGACAAAAGACAAATGGAAGGAGGAGATAGGGACTTGTGGAGGGAGGCAAAGAAGTGGCAAAAGTCATGGAGTGGAAAGAAGAGAACAGGTTACTATGAAGAGAGGGAGCGGGCATTTGTGAAGGGCCTTCAGAAAATAGTTGCACTGCTAGAGAGGAAGAAGGTGGAGGAGGGAAATGATGAAATTAGAGGAGTAATTGATAAGTGCCTGGACCAAACTGGAGCAGGGGGAAATTCTGCCCCGAGAATTGCAACAGGGGTAAAAGGGGGAAATAATGTGCAGGAGGAAGAAGAGGAGCTGGAAATGAGAGAGAGATGAATGGAAGCAAGCAGGGAGTAAGAGGGTGGAATCTTAGTGCTGGGGACTCAATACTAAGAGGAGTCAGGTGGGTAGCAAGGGGAGAGGCATAGTCGCATTTGGGTGGAGGCCATGCCAGGAATGACAGCGAAGGATGGGACAATCTGTTCTGAAATATGCTAGAAGGGGTAGGGACAAGCCTCATTTAATTATACATCTTGGGACAAATGACCTAGCTGACAAGACAGTAGATATAGTCCAGAGGAGGTTTGAGGAACTAGCACAATTATGTGAGGGGGCAGGAAGATCACTAACTTTTTCAGAGATACTTCCGGTGCCAAAGGCAAGCACAACAAGAAAGCTGAGAATAGAGGAATTTAATGGATGGCTAAGAACCTGGTGTTGTGCTAAAGGGTATGGGCTGTTGGGGGAGTGGGGAGGGACCTGGGAGGACAGTAGTCTCTATGCCAAGGACAGACTACACTTGAGTGAGGAGGGAAAGAAAGTGTTGAAACAGAGGATGGAGGAGTACATAGAAGAAGTTGGGAATTTAAACTAGGAGCGGGGGTGGCATTGGGAAGAGATATGCAGAGGCCACAGGTTAGAAACCATATGAGCTTACCCCATAACAGTGACAAAGGACAAATGGCAAGTACTATTGGTGATGCTAGAAAAGGGGGGCAGGATGGGAGGGGGGAAAGGGTGGAAGGTGGTTACCCTTAATGCTAGGAGCCTTGGGAGGAAAACTGCAGAGTTACAGGTTCTCATGGCAGAGGGAGAGGTGGACATTGCAGCCATCACAGAAACATGGGCCACCCAATACAATGACTGGGACCTGTCTGTACCAGGGTACAGGTTATTTCGTAGGGACAGGGTGGTTGGGAAAGGAGGGGGTGGCACTATATGTGAAGGAAGGACTGAAGTGTGTAAGGGAGGAAGGGGAGGAGGGTAGCACGGAGTCACTTTGGATGCAAATCCAGGATTCCAAGAATAGGATTCTTAGAATGGGAGTGGTGCAGGCCACCATCTCAGACGGAGGAGTTAGACAAGAACTACGGGACAGATCAGCAGGACCTGCGGAAGGGTAGTGTGGTATTGTGGGGACTTCAACATGCCAGGAGTGGACTGGAGTACCCCAACAACCAGGAACAAAAGGGAACAGGTACTGCTGGATGCCTTCCAGGACAGCTTCCTGCTGCAAATGGTCAGTGAACTGACCAGGTTAGGGAATACCCTTGACCTTGTGCTGGCAAATGGGGACTTTGTGAGAGAACTTACAGTGGAGGAACCGCTGTCAGGGAGTGACCACCACTCAGTATGGCTCACATTGGAGCACATTGGATGTGGGCAAGGAAGGAGTGGAATCAGGCACAAGAGTGCTGGACTTCAGGAGGGCCGACTTTGGGAGGATGGGGGAAGTGGTAAAAGGGTACCTAGCCAGAATTCAATCTAGTATGGACACTAACCAGAGGTGGGAGCTCATAAAGCTGGGGATAGTGGAGGCAACCAAAACCTGCTGCAAAGCCCAGAGCAAGAAGGCTAGGGCTAAGAAACCGAGCTGGTTGAGCAAGGAGGTCATGGAAAAGGTAAGGAAGAAAAGAGCTGCCTTTAGGAAGTACAAGAAAACAGGGAGGGGGGAGGACAGGGAGGAGTACTTGACAGAATTGAAGGAGGTGGCAAGGGCAGTAAGGGGAGCCAAAGCATCTACGGAACTCAGGCTGGCACAAGGCATTAAGAAAGGGGAGAAAAACTTCTTTAAGTACATCAGGGAGAAAAGGAGCTGTAAGGACCACATAGTAAGGATTAGGAAGGAGGGGTTGGGTGGAAGCAGGAGGTATGACAAGGCAGAAGCACTAAATGAGTACTTCTGCTCAGTATTTACTAAAGAGAAGAGGGGTGACACCCAAGGTGGGAGAAATGGCAGAGCGGGGGAAGGGGTGACAGATGGGGAAATCATGGAAGGCAGAGTTCGAGGGTTTGAAGGCACTGGAGGGTGGACAAGGCGCCAGGCCCAGATGGCATCCACCCCAGGGTACTGAAGGAGTTGGCAGAGGTCCTTGCAGGACCTTGGCAGACCTATTTAATGCCTCACGACATTCGGGGTGTGTACCTCAGGACTGGAGGATGGCTCATGTGGTGCCCCTCCACAAGAGTGGCCCCAGGGATGAACCGGGAAACTACAGACCAGTGAGCCTCACACCCATCATGGGTAAGCTAATGGAGACTATCCTGAAGGAGAGGCTGGTGGCCCTCCTAGAGGCCAAAGGACTACAGGACAGCAGACAGCATGGCTTCATACATGGCAGATCCTGCCAAACCAACCTGGTGGAGTTCTATGACAGGGTAACTAGACAACTGGACAGGGGCCATGCAGTGGATGTCCTGTATCTGGATTTCAGTGAGGCATTCGACTCTGTGCCGCATGGAAGGCTGGGAAGGAAGTTAGTAGGCACAGGGGTGGGTGCAAAGCTGGTGAATTGGGTAGGAAACTGGCTTCAGGGACAGAGGGTGGTGGTGGTGGGTGGGGAGCTCTCACACCCAAGGGCAGTGGCGAGCGTGTTCACAGGGCTCGTGTTGGGACCAGTGTTGTTTGGGATATTCATTTCAGACATATCATGGGACATCAAGAGCAAGATCAGTCTGTTTGTTGATGATGATACCAAGGTAGGCGCGGTGTGATGACCTAGGGGATGGCAGGGTTGCATGATGATCTGGCAAGCTTGAAACCTGATCAGACACCTGGCAACTGGGGTTTAATGCCAAAAGTGCGCAGGTGCTGCATTTTGGGATGAAGAACCCAAGGAGGAGTTACCAGCTGGGGGAGTGCAGCAGCCCAGACAGAGGAAGAAGAAGGATCTGGGTGTGCTCATTACAGGGTCAATGAACAACTCCAGCACAATGTAGGAAGGCAGCTGCAAAGGCCAACAAATGCTGGGTTGTATTGCAAGGGGTATATCCTCGAGGAGGGAGGAGGTGATTCTGCCACTGTATAGGTCATTAGTTAGACCACACCTGGAGTACTGCATGCAGTACTGGCGCCTGTATCTGAAGAGGGACATTAAGTTACTGGAGGGGGTGCAGCGCAGGGTGACAAAGATGATCAAGGGGCTGGGGGACTTATTATACGAGAGGAGGTTGAAGGACTTGAACATGTACTCACAGGAGGAGAGGAGGGACAGGGGTGACATGATTGAAACCTTTAAATACATGAAAGGAATAAACAAGATGGGTACAGAGGGGCTGTTCAAAGTAAGGGAGGGGAGGGCCACCAGGGGCCATGATATGAGACTGGAGGGAGGAAGGTTCAGGAGGGAGATGAGGAGACACTTTTTTACAGAGAGGGTGGTGGCTGGGTGGAATGCATTACCTGCAGAAGTAGTATCCAGTAGAACAGTGGACTGCTTCAAAAGGGGATGGGACAGGACAAGGGGAGGGTTAATGAAGGGGAAGGGTGGAAGGGAGGGGCAGCTGCAGAATAAGGGGTGCTAGCTGCACATTCGAGCAGACTTGATAGACCTCTAGGCCTTTATCTGCTGGCAAATTTCATATGTTCGTAGAAAGGCAGGCAAAGGCCCAAACTGAGGAAACACTAGCACTAACAGTAAAAGAAGGGGACAAGACTTTCTATAAATACATTAATGAAAGGAAAAAGTCCAGAGGGGATATTGCTGAGATCAAAGGGGATAAGGGTGTGTGTGTGTGTGTGTGTGTGTGGAGGAGGACCAAGGAAAAACATCTATCCTAAGTAGACACTTTTGCTCAGTATTTACTGAGGAGAAGGTAGGGCAGGGCCCACAGCTCAGCATCATGGACATGGGGGGGGGAGGTGTGCACTAGTCCCTTCACAAAAGAAAGAGTCCTACAAGAGCTCGCTAAGCTCAGGGTGGACAAAGCAATGGGACCTGATGGCATATGTCCCAGGGTACTAAAGGAGCTAAGGGTGGAACTAGCAGAGCCATTATCAGAACTGTTTAGTGAGTCTCTGAGTACAGGAGAGGTCCTAGAAGACTGGAGAAGGGCTCATGTGATCCCACTCCACAAGAGTGGTAGCAGGGAGGAGGCAGGGAACTACAGACCAGTCAGTCTTACCTCAGTACTGGGCAAGATTATGGAGGCACTCCTTAAGGAAAGGATAGTGCAACACCTGGAATCCATAGGGGCACAGGATCCAAGACACCATGGGTTTATAACAGGAAGGTCCTGTCAAACTAATCTCATAGATTTCTTTGACTGGGTAAACAGAGTGGTGGACTAAGGGGGAGTAGTTGATGTCACCCACCTTAACTTCAGCAAAGCTTTTGAAACTGTTCCACATAGAAGATTGATTAATAAGCTGGGTAAGCTCAGTGTTGGTCAGAATTTGGTCAACTGGGTGGCAAATTGGTTGGCGGGCAGAAAACAGAGAATGGTGGTAAACAGTATACAGTCAGAAGAGATGCAGATCACAAGTGGGGTACCTCAGGGATCAGTCCTGGGGTTAGTCCTCTTCAATATCTTCATCAGTGATACTGCAGATGGACCAGAGGGTAAGGTTTGTCTGTTTGCAGAGGACACCAAGACCTATAACAGAGTAGATTATCCAGATGGGGTGGGCAGAATGAGAAGAGATCTGGATAAACTGGCAAAATGGTTGACAGAGTGGCAAATGGGGTTTAACACCAAGAATTGCAAGATCATGCACAAAGGGAAGAGAAACCCTGAAGCCACCTATAGGTTGGGAAGGGAGTTACTGGCAATCACAAGGGAAGAAAGAGACTTGGGCATCATCATCATAGATGACCTGAAATCATCCAAGCAGACCACTAAAGCAGTAGGTAAGGCTAGAGGGATGTTGGGGTATATTAGTAGGGGTATCACAAGTCGTAAGAGGGAGGTAATAATCCCTCTTTACAAGACACTGATTAGACCCCATCTGGAGTACTGAGTGCAGTACTGGAGGCCGCATCTGCACAAGGACATTAACAAAATGGAGGCAGTCCAGAGAAGGGCAACCACAATGGTGAAGGAACTGCATCATAAAACATATGAGGACAGATTAATGGAGCTCAATATGTATACCCTAGAGCAAAGGAGGGAGAGAGGTGATATGATCGAAACATTCAAACACCTTAAGGGCATTAACAAGGTGAAAGAGTCTAACATGTTTCAATATCATTTGCAAACCAGATTCAGGCCTGCACCTGGGAACTGTGCTTGGCGAAAACAAGTAAACCAAAAAAAGCCAGATGCCAGCACAAGATGCAACCACTTTCTCACGAACCACAAGGGTTGTCAATTTCGCCACCCATAGAGAATAAAGGAAGCAAGAAAAACTTTCTTAGAGTGCTAAAAAGTGCTTCATTTTATTTTTAAATGCACCCTGCTTCCATGAAAAGCTGTCCTTTCTTACAGCATAAAAGTTCCTAACACGTTTCACACCACCTGCCGCTTAGTCATAGGAATCACATCCAAACCATAAGGTGCCATTAAATACTTTGTGTTCTTAAAGTGCCAGTACAACATAACATACTTCTAATAGGACATACATTAAATCACCATTAAAAAAACAATTAAACCATTCTCTGTACTTATCAACTGCAAAAGGCTGTTACATTATATTATTACTAGTAGTTATTTATTATAGACTATTATCAAAATTAGCTTATTTTATCAGTTTAACTTTAGTTTTAATTTTACCACTATTATTTTTGTACACCAGTGTCATCCTCCAGTTTCTTGGGGATCCACTTTGCATTCAAGTGTTTAGCAGAGGTATCTATAAAAAATAAACAGGAAATGTGAAGTAACACATAGATGTTGCTGTTAAAATGCTTTCATACAATGACTATATATCATACTATACCAAATCTATTAAACAGCAGGCCATAATAGTTATTTCTTTAAGAAAGGTTTCAAATCAACTCTTTCATTTAGCCCTGGTCTTTCTGATCCTTCTGTAGCAAAAATCCAGTATTGTTCTCGTTTTAGCAAGACATTGTCATGGTCACCCCACCTCGGCCTTTTTATAGGCTTCTCAATCCTTAAAAAAGACCAAACATGTTCCTTTGGGTTTGTCGTCTTTCCCATATGAATTGCAAGTGAATTCTTAATGTCAACACTCTCTATTGCTCTAAGGTGTTCCCCCACTCTTTCCTTCAATTTTCTTTTTGTTTTACCTCTATAAAAGCATCCACATGTACATGTGGCCATGTAAATTACCCCTTCTGTTACACAGGTAATAAACCCTCTAACCTTTGTCTCTATTTTTGTTTTGGGGTTAATGAAATTCTTAGTCTGTATCAGAGATTTACAGAATTTGCAATCACCACATTTAAAGCAACCCTCCTGTTGCCTCAGTATCCACATCCTTGTATGTTCTTGCTTTGGGTGTACTGAATGTACTAACCTGTCTTTTAGACTTTTTCCTTTCCTGTGTACCATTCTAGGTTTCATATTATTAAGATCCCTCAAACCTGGATCCAGGCTAACCAGATGCCAATGTTTGGTAACAATTTCCCCAATCTCATCTGATTGTGCATTATATGTGCTTACTAAATTTATTCTGAAGTCACCTTTCTCTCTTTTTTCTGTCTTCTTTTGCATAACCTCAGATCTCACCAAATTGTTTACTTCTTCTCTAGCTCTAGTAATGGTGTTTACAGGGTATTTTCTCTCATACAGTCTGTTCTCTAACTCATTAGCTCTTTTCTCATATGTTTCCTGGGTACTGCAATTTCTTTTCATTCTCAAAAATTGCCCTTTTGGAATACCTGCTATGGTGTGATATGGATGACTACTGTCTGCTTGTAAAAGTATATTTCTGTCTGTACTTTTTCTATACAAATCTGTTTCTATTCCTCCTGTTCCATCCTTTTTAATTATCAAATCCAGAAAGTTAATATGTGTGGAACTGAAGAACAATGAGAAACACAGATTTTTATGGCTTTGTTCCAAATAATTAACAAAATCGAAGAGTTCATTCTCTGTGCCAGTCCAGATGATAAATATATCATCTATAAAATGTCTATAGATGTCTATTTTATCTCTGTATCGGTTAGACTCCCTATCTCGAATAATCTCTTCTTCCCATTTTCCCAAATACAAGTTTGTAAAATTTGGAGCAAAAGTTGCCCCATAGCTGTCCCTTTAACCTGTATATACTGCTCATCTGTAAAAAAGAAGCTGTTAGACATTGTTACAAATTTTGCCATATTCACTAACATTTCTGTTGGTGGATCCTTCACTTCTCTTCTTTCCAAATAATACTCTAATGCTTCAAGGCCTCCTTCATGAGGTATATTTGAGTACAAGGACTCAACATCCAATGTCATAAACAGGCTCTTTTCCTCAATTTCAATTTCTTCTAACACAGAGAGTATATCGCCTATATCTCTTATATATGAAGGAACATTCTGGGCTATGGGTCTGATGTAATAATCAATATACTGCGACAAAGGCTCAGTTAAAGAGCCATTTCCTGACACAATCGGGTGACCTGGAGGATTTATGAGGCATTTATGTACTTTAGGAAGGATATAGAAGCAAATTCTCATAGGGTTCTGCACATTCAAAAATGAGAATGTATCTTCAGTTATCCACCCTTTTTCTTTTATTTCCACTAGATAATTATCAATCTGTTTTTTATATTCTAATGTAGGGTCTAATTTCTATTTCCGTCAGTTTTATATTAATTACGTTGTTTATTGCAGGCCTCTTTTCATGTTGCCTCTCAAATTCCATCTTCTTCTCCCTCTGTTTCGATAAATGCTGCCTCCTCCTCTTCCTGCCCCCCTCCTAATCTGTTTTTTGGGGCCTGGTTGTAATTTAAGCATTGGCTCCACCTCGGGCCTTCTGGTGTCCTCCCATTGTCTAATTCTACAGTATATTCTTCTTCTCCTAGATAAGTATCTTCTAGGCTGCTTAACTCTTCTCTTTGTCTTTCATCATGTTTGTTGTTAAGGATGGGTCTGGTAGGTGTACTTTCATGTGTTCTTGGGCTTGTGTTGAATCTTACTTTCTTACCCCACTCAAAAACATTGCCAGTTAAATAGTCATTAGCATCTCAATCAAACTTAGATTTTTTTTATATCCTGGATTTTTTTATCATATTTTGTTAGACATTGTTTAAAACTCTGGCAAAATTCTTCATATAATGGGTGATCACTATATTTATTCAAAACTTCTTCTTTTATTCTTATCTCCTCTTCTGTCTCTATTTGTATCACTGCATTTTCCTTTAAAATCAGTTCCATATATTGTTTACTGGCCTTGTGGCTTATTTTTTGCCATTTTCCTTTATTCTCTACGGGTGGCGAAATTGACAACCTTTGTGGTTTGTGAGAAAGTGGTTGTAATTTGTGCTGGCATCTGACTTTTTTTGGTTTACTTGTTTTCGCCAAGCACAGTTCCTGGGTGCAGGCCTGAATCCTGTTTGCAAATCTTTACATGTTAATGAGGCCGATTTTGCACAGGGGTATTGAAGAAAAAGCACAACCACTTTAAAAAGCTAACAGATAAGGAATATTTTACCAGTACAACGGCTGTAGACTTTACAGGTAAAAGACAGACACCACGAATGTTGTGAAAAATATCAAAGGAGCGAGCAAGCAAATTAAATGGCATCCGGTAATGGAAAGAATACAGCCAGAAGAGCAGAAAACGCTCACAGCAGAGACTCAGGAGAAAACACTTTGTTTAAGGACTTAATCTTCAGTAACTCAGAAACAGGAACAGACACCTTTTTCGGAGCTTCTAAAAAAGACCGAGAGTCCTGAGGTGAGCCCTATTAATATAAAACAAGCATTTCAGCAGTTTGAAAGAACAGTGTGTATGGCTAAGAGGTTGTGCTGGGAAAAAATCTCACTAAAATCATATTTGGAAGTTGAGTGTGCACTGTGAGTATTGTGAATTTAAAAAAAAACCTTGTTTGGTTTGCAAAGGGAAGGCTTTTTGGAAAAATGGCAAAAAATAAGCCACAAGGCCAGTAAACAATATATGTCACTGATTTTAAGGGAAAATGCAATGATACAAATAGAGACAGAAGAGGAGATAAGAATAAAAGAAGAAGTTTTGAATAAATACAGTGATCACCCACTATATGAAGAATTTTGCCAGAGTTTTAAACAAAGTCTAATAATATATGATAAAAAAATCCAGGATATAAAAAAATCTAAGTTTGATCGAGATGCTAATGACTATTTAACTGGCAATGTTTTCAAGTGGGGTAAGAAAGTAAGATTCAACACAAGCCCAAGAACACATGAAAGTACACCTACCAGACCCATCCTTAACAACAAATATGATGAAAGACAAAGAGAAGAGTTAAGCAGCCTAGAAGATACTTATCTAGGAGAAGAAGAATATACTGTAGAATTAGACAATGGGAGGAACCAGAAGGCCGAGAGGCAGAATAGCAGCAAATTACAACAGGCCCCAAAAGCGGTTTTGGGGGGGCAGGAAGAGGAGGAGGTGGCATTTATCGGAACAGAGGGAGAAGAGGATGGAATTTGTGAGGCAACATGAAAAAAGGCCAGCAATAAACAACATAATTAATATTGCTTCTAGAAAACTGACTGAAATAGAAATAGGACTATTAAATAAAGGCCTTTCCTTCGTCCCACAGCAGAGATTTGACCTATTTGATACAATAGTGGACTGCCATTAATTAACAAGGAACCTTGGGCTGTGATCTTTTTTCAAAAGAAGAGAAGAAGGTAACATCACAGATCCAGGGGTAAGTGAGACTGTGATATCTGGGGACACCGATACAATGAATATTTGCAAATTTAAACCCCCTTCCACTTTCTGTCCACCACTGACTCCAGCATTACAGACTTTTGTTAAAAGTTGTGAAAAGGATCTGTTAGAACTGGACAGAAGTTTGCAAAGTAGGGGTAATAATGTTCTAAACAACTTGAATGCAGTAGAAAGAATTGCCGTTAATGAACTAGGCAAGGATAAAAATATAACCATTAAGAAAGCAGATAAGGGTGGCTCAATTGTTGTGATGGATACAGATAAATATTTGTTAGAAGCACATAGGCAACTGAGTAACACAGCATTTTATGAGAAGGTATCATTAGACCCTACATTAGAATATAAAAAACAGATTGATAATTATCTAGTGGAAATAAAAGAAAAAGGGTGAATAACTGAAGATACATTCTCATTTTTGAATGTGCAGAACCCTATGAGAACTTGCTTCTATATCCTCCCTAAAGTACATAAATGCCTCATAAATCCCCCAGGTCACCCGACTGTATCAGGAAATGGCTCTTTAACTGAGCCTTTGTCGCAGTATATTGATTATTACATCAGACCCATAGCCGAGAATGTTCCTTCATATATATGAGATACAGGTGATATACTCTCTGTGTTAGAAGAAATTGAAATTGAGGAAAAGAGCCTGTTTGTGACATTGGATGTTGAGTCCTTATACTCAAATATACCTCATGAAGGAGGCCTTGAAGCATTAGAGTATTATTTGGACAGAAGAGATGTGAAGGATCCACCAACAGAAATGTTAGTGAATATGGTAAAATTTGTACTAATGTCAAACACCTTCTTTTTTACATATGAGCAGTATATACAGGTTAAAGGGACAGCTATGGGGGCATCTTTTGCTCCAAATTTTGCAAACTGGTATTTGGGAAAATGGGAAGAAAAGATTATTAGAGATAGGGAGACTAACCCATATAGAGATAAAATAGACATCTATAGACGTTTTATAGATGATATATTTATCATCTGGACTGGCACAGAGAATGAACTCTTCGATTTTGTTAATTATTTGGAACAAAGCAATAAAAGTCTACGTTTCTCATTGTCCTTCAGTTCCACACATATTAACTTTCTGGATTTGATAATTAAAAAGGATGGACCAGGAGGAATAGAAACAGATCTGTATAGAAAAAGTACAGACAGAAATATACTTTTACAAGCAGACAGTAGTCATCCATATCACACCATAGCAGGTATTCCAAAAGGGCAATTTTTGAGAATGAAAAGAAATTGCAGTACCCAGGAAACATGAGAAAAGAGCTAATGAGTTAGAGAACAGACTGTATGAGAGAAAATACCCTGTAAACACCATTACTAGAGCTAGAGAAGAAGTAAACAATATGGTGAGATCTGAGGTTATGCAAAAGAAGACAGAAAAAAGAGAGAAAGGTGACTTCAGAATAAATTTCATAAGCACATATAATGCACAATCAGATGAGATTGGGAAAATTGTTACCAAACATTGGCATCTGGTGAGCCTGGATCTAGGTTTGAGGGATCTTAATAATATGAAACCTAGAATGGCACACAGGAAAGGAAAAAGTCTAAAAGACAAGTTAGTACATTCAGTACACCCAAAACAAGAACATACAAGGATGTGGATACTGAGGCAACAGGAGGGTTGCTTTAAATGTGGTGATTGCAAATTCTGTAAATCTCTGACACAGACTAAGAATTTCATTAACCCCAAAACAAAAATAGAGACAAAGGTTAGAGGGTTTATTACCTGTGTAACAGAAGGGGTCATTTACATGGCGAAATGTACATGTGGATGCTTTTATAGAGGTAAAACAAAAAGAAAATTGAAGGAAAGAGTGGGGGAACACCTTAGAGCAATAAAGAGTGTTGACATTAAGAATTCACTTGCAATTCATATGGGAAAGACGACAAACCCAAAGGAACATGTTTGGTCTTTTTTAAGGATTGAGAAGCCTATAAAAAGCCCGAGGGGGGGTGACCATGACAATGTCTTGCTAAAACGAGAACAATACTGGATTTTTGCTACAGGAGGATCAGAAAGACCAGGGCTAAATGAAAGAATTGATTTGAAACCTTTCTTAAACAAATAACTATTATGGCCTGCTGTTTAATAGATTTGGTATAGTATGATATATAGTCATCGTATGAAAGCATTTTAACAGCAAGATATATGTGTTAATTCACATTTCCTGTTTATTTTTTATAGATATCTCTGCTAAACACTTGAATGCAAAGTGGATCCCCAAGAAATTGGAGGAGGACACTGGTGTACAAAAATAATAGTGGTAAAATTAAAACTAAAGTTAAACTGATAAAATAAGCTAATTTTGATAAAAGCCTGTAATAAATAACTGCTAGTAATAATATAATGTAACAGCCTTTTGCATTATAGTTGATAAGTACAGAGAATGGTTTTAATTGTTTTTTTTAATGGTGATTTAATGTATGTCCTATTAGAAGTATGTTATGTTGTACTGGCACTTTAAGAACACAAAGTATTTAATGGCACCTTATGGTTTGGATGTGATTCCTATGACTAAGCGCCAGGTGGCGTGAAACGTGTTAGGAACATTTATGTTGTAAGAAAGGAAAGCTTTTCATGGAAGCAGGGTGCATTTAAAAATAAAATGAAGCACTTTTTAGCACTTTAAGAAAGTTTTTCTTGCTTCCTTTATTTTCTATGGGTAGAGAAATTGACAACCTTTGTGACTGATGTTTCAATATAAGAAAAATAGCAGGACAAGAGGACACAGCATGAGATTAGAGGGAGTCTGATTAAGGGATAATGTGAGGAAGTTCTTTTTCACAGAAAGGGTGATGGATGCATGGAACAGACTACTTCAGGAAGTGGTGGATATGAATACAGTGCAGGGCTTCAAACAGACATGGGCTATAAATAAGGGAGCAATACAGATGAATATGAATAAATAGGCCATTGACAGAGTACAGGCCCATGGCACATTCATAATGTAGAAAAAATGGGTAGAGTGGATAGGCCTTGTGGTCCTTATCTTCCATCAACTTCTATGTTTCTTTATTTCTATTACTGAGAGTCAATAGTAGATCGTCCGCAAAGGTGAAGAATTTGTTGTTCTTTTTTTCCCTTGACTTTATACCTTTGACTTCTGGGTGACTATTGTTTTTTTGTATAAGAGATTGGAAGGCCAGGATAAAAAGATAAGGGAAAAGTGGGCACCCCTGCCTTGAGCCACAGGTTAACTTGATTCAGGGGGGACAACATTCCATTTGTTAAGACTTGGGTCCCAGGTTTATCATACAACATTGCTACCCATTCAGAAAATTCATTACCACATCCAGATTCACTCAGAGCCCTCTACATAAAGGTCCAGTTTACTGAGTCAAATGCTTTGAGTATGTTGAGTGACAGTATAACATAGGGTTCTTTCTCTCTGTTAGCAGACCAAAACAAATTAATTAGTCTGTGAATGCCATCCACCCCTGGCCTGTTCCTAATAAATCTGACCTGCGCTTGGCCTACCAATTTGGTTATGATAGCCTACACTCTTCTAGCCAGTACTTTGGCAAGTATTTTATAATCAGTATTCATTAATGAAATAGGTCTGTAGCTAGTACAGTCTGGGCTATCTTTGTCATTCTTAGGAATCAGGGTGAGGTAGGCCTGTCTCATGGTGGGAGGAAGTGATATATTGTCCCAGGCCTCTGTCAGTGTCACATGTAGCTGTGGTAATAGTGAAGAGGCAAGCTTTTTTTAGTATTCCCCCGGGAACCCGTCAGGACCAGGTGTTTTACGTGATGGTAGAGCTTGTGTAGTTAACTGTATTTCCTCAAAAGTGATATGTTTACCTAATGTTTCTCTGTCCTTTTGTTGTAATGAGGGTAATTTAATGTTTCAAAACAGTCATCTAGTTTGTCAGATGATAAATTTCCTTTGCTCGAGTATATTTTTTTGTAACCCCCTTGTTCCCTGGGGTTACTAGAGTCCCACTTAGAATCATTGGCAGGCAGGGAGAGGCAGTTTGTGAGATATCAGTTAAATGGGTTTCACACTGTCACACTCTGTTCTAAGTTTCTGCTGAGCAGGAGTTATGATGTCACCTTAGAATTCTCGCAACAGCATAAGCCACAATGGAATGCTAGCTGCAGGGGTTAGCAGTAGAACATTGGGAGATTCAAGTCAGTCTGTGTGGAGACTCAGGAGAGTGAGGAGTGCTGCATATTGCAGCTCCTCAGAGCCTAGCTCTGATATAGAGCTACCTCAGAAGAATGGGTTGTGTGTTCTCACCCTAGAGAGGAACATAGAAGACCAGTTGTGTGAAGTGGTAGAAACCTTTCCTGGGAGGTTTTCCAATGCCCCATCCCCGGAGGGATGGGGAGGAATTCCAGGATTCAGGGACAATCCCCTGGTCCAGCCTGGAGAGGGAGAAGCTGCCTGAGAGTCCATTTGTTCCGTGAGCACCAGAGATTGTGTTGTGGGACAAAGCCCTGATGCACCTGCATACTGTGGTGTGTCGTCTCTGATAAAGAGACTATGTTCACCAAGACAGTGTTTAAGTAAAAGTGTCTGCCTACTGTGGGGTCAAAGGAAGACTTGCCAAGTACAGAACTTTTAGATTGTGTATGACTTAAAAGCATCTGAAACAATGGGTGTCTAGGGTAAAGACATAGCCACATTCAGAACTTTTAAAGTCAGGACACCTCCAGTGAAAAGTAGAATGTTAAATGTGTAAAACATTTTGAAAGAGCCTCTACAAACAGTGTTTTGAAGAAAAGTGTTGTAACCAAATGAATGGCCGAGTATAGATTTGGGAGCAAAAAGTGGGAGACCCCCCCATATGGAGTAACCAGGTTTACCTCTCCGGGTTCAATTTGGGCACCTATGTTTTCTCTCTGTGCATTTGGCCAATGCCTGAGGAAAGCACCCAGACGTGGGATTTTGGATTTTCCCTGAGAGCCGGAATGTGCTTGTAGGTGGTTTAGGGAGCCACCATCAATCTCCATGCAATATGGAAAAGTGTCCTAGTACTGGTCAGGGTGCCAAGTCAAAGAAAAGAAGAGAAGTGTTCAGTCTGGGCCGTGTGTGCCCAGATTCTTTCAGAACCTGAGGGTTTGTAGTGGGAAGTGTGCTCTGTACCTCTGTAATCTGCATTACCAGTGAGAATAGCCCTGTGGGGGTCCATCTTTACTTTGTTATTCTCTGTGTTATGTGACTAAAAGCCACACTCTAGAATCCCAACCTGGTTGGGATATTACAGTTATTGCTTCCAGTGTCCAGATTTACTTGGGTGCCCCTGACCAGAAGTACAAACCTAGCATAATGCTGAGCAAATGTTTTCTCCCAGGGACCCAGGTTGTTGGCCATTTTAAATGGTCCCCCATGTGTGAGCCAGGTAGTTGCCACACTTGGTTTGCCTGTCTAAGAATGGCAGGCTCTGTAGTAGAAGTAAAGGGACCTCAGAGTAGTTGTAAGATATTTGTAGTGACTACCCCCACCCCTCTCAGTGGTGCCTAGATGTGAGAGGAGCAGCCCTGCTGGTAGAAACAAGGAGGGTGGAGGTTACAAAATGGAAGCACCGCTGGGATTTGTTTTGGAATTTTGGGGGAAAACAAGAAAGGTTTGCTCAGATTGTGGCTAGCGTTTTGTCTGTCTAGCAGTAGGTAGCCCCAAAAATTGGAAGCTTTGCCCATAAGGGATTGATCAGAGAAGTGCCATCCATATCTGCCGCCGTGTGCTGCTGTTCATGTGCTGCTGTAATTGTGCCAACATTTACCAAGGAGCTGTAAAGCCAGACTGTGTGTGCCCCTTGAACTGCATCAAAAGTAACATTTGCCAGCTTTTCATTTTCAAGTTGTGACAAGAAAAAGTATGGATAACTGTGGGAAACAAAGAGACATTTGTGCCCTAGAAGTTTAAAGTGCTTGCTGTGTGGAATGGGGGAGTCGCTACAGAAATTGCCATGAAAAATGGTTAAAATTGTGCTCCCGCTGAGGAGTTACAGTTGAAAGAAAAAAAGTTGCTTTGCAGTTTAAATTTTGCCTGCTCGACGATCGCCATGGAGGAGAAGAGCATGAGATGAGAGAGAGAGAGGGAGGCTCATTTGCATGGCATCGAGTGATTGGTGATACTGCAATTAGTCCCACCCCCAAACCAGCTTCAGAGTGCTGTCCAGTGTTCAAGAGGGAGAGAGTGAGTGGTATGCGAGCTGGCTAGCCAGGAGGAGAGTCGTGGTGACTGCAAATGTTATAAAAAGTAAAATATCGACTTTTCTGTTTTAAATCAGGCTCAACCTGCATTCCAATCAACTGGGGAGAAAGTGTGGTGTTTGCAGGGATAATCGACGAGACTGCCAGCCCGTTTCAACTCAGAGGCCTCCAGGATCAGCTGTAGGCTGAAATTTCCATCGTAAAGCCAGCTACTGATTCAGTGAGTACCATTTAGAGAAACAGCTCAAACTATGTGTGATTTTTTCTAAAGCCAGATGGATCTGTGTGTAAACAGTGTGAATGTTTTGCAAAGAAGGACTGTGTAAAGTTAATCAAACCTAAGCAAGAATTCTGAGCATTAGACTGTGAGCATGATTATGGATTCAGCAACAGTGTAATTTTCTGAGCAAAGTGAGAGACTGTGGGTTGTATAGAGATGTAACAAAACAGGCAATCCTGTTCATGAAATACTCTGGCTTTAGTGACTTAAAGCAAGCACAAGTGATTGAAGCTAATGTAAAGTCCTAGAAAAATCATATAAATGTGCTGAGGGAGCAAAACAGTGCAGTCTGTGCAGTTTGAGTGAACTTTATCAGTATGCAGTAAATCAGATTCGCAGTGGCTTGAGTCAGAGGCAGACTGTTGATGCACCAGGAATGCTGCCACCGCCATTACAGGGTGGGGTAGTAACGTAAACACGGCAGCAGGGGAGCCATTTTGTGAGACTTTTCCAACCAAAGTGAGATCTGTGATAACAGTGAACTTTAATTTTTTCTGCAGCCATGGCTTTGGGATCATCTCGCTACCCAGATCATGCCTGGGCTATGATAGTGGAAGAGGTTAACAAACTGAAAGACATAGAGAGATGTTTCTATGGGGGATGTTTGCCTCCTCATGTTGCAATTCCTGGATACCCAGTGAGAGTAAGCATAACGTACCTCAAGGCTAGAAGGGACGTCTTCATGATTCTCACTGTTCTGGGTGCTTAGAGAAGCAAGGCCTAACTAATGCACCCAAGATTCATTTGGCTCCCACATGGACAAAGCTTCAAGATACTGCAAGTGGCAGCACACAGCACCAGGTGGAGTCTGTTGGGGGAAGCCCAGCAGAGTGTGGCACAAAGGAAGAAGGTGTGGATGTACAGGCAGAGCAGAGTCCTTGTGATGTCTCCATGTCTGGGTCACAGATGGGCAGTGCGGAGGGAGCATCAGTAGATCTGTGGAGAGAGGGGCCAAGCCCTAGTCTCATAGGAGAAGATGAGATGTGAGAGACTCTAGAATGGGAGGTGTCGACCTCCACACCCAGTGAAGAGTGGACATTCTCAGGAGTGAGGACGACTGTTCACTCCTGGGCTCAGATCCTCAGTGAGGAAGAGGAGGAGGGGGAAACTATGTATTCTTATGAAGAAGGTGCTAGTCCATAGCCTCGGGCTGTTGCCTTGGAGGAGCCAGAAGAAGAGATTGGTGACTCCACAGCCCTGTCTCCACAAGGAGGAGTCAGAGATCCATTTTGCATAGCACTGAGCAAGCGTCACTGGCAGAACCAGGACTGGCTGCCCCCAAGCCAGGCCAGTGGTCTTGAACTGATCAAGTGTAGTAAGGAGGAAAGACTGGTTCTTAGGAGGGCAAATGACATCTATGGGATATCCTTTCCTACCTTTCCTCGGAGAGTCTGGGAGGAGATTGAGAAAAACAGGAGAGCCTGGATAGTGGAAGAGGCAACTAAAGACCTGTATCCAGATGCAACTCGATATGTCAGAGACAAGACTGTCAGAGACAAATTCAAGTATTGGAAAGTGGGCAGGACACTGTTCATAGACACTGTACAAATTGTGGATGGAAAGGGCCATGAGACTTTCTACAATGTGAATTATGAGTGCCCAGATGGGATAATAATTCTCACACCTGACCCATTGTAGTACTACCCTCAATGCAACCAACTTCCTGCAAATGTGCCCATGCCTACCAAGTGGAAAGCAGAGCAGTGGTAGCCAGTGCTACCATCCAGCCGTTGCCGTACCCATGTTGTTCTGCCAGTCTGGTGTTCCAGGATCCAGGTGCATCCAGATTCATCAGCCTTGCAGTGTGCCTTCCAGTTCCATCACCTGGCCTTCCAGATGACATCATCCAGAGAGGACATCAGCCCAGTTGTTTCCTGATTCATCGCCTGGGATTTCAGATGACTTCAGACCAACTGTTCCTTTCCTGTTCTAAGGTTCCATCTCCTAGATGACATCAATCCAGCAGTTTCCAGATGTGCCATTCTGTCAATTCCTTAAGATTTCCACCCAGCTGTATCTGAAAAATGCTGCCAGGGAGAGGCTTTGGCTGGAGATCCAGGTGCCATACCATTTTCGTTCTTCAAGGGACTGATAAGTCCAGACTTTTCTTACCTTATTGACATTGCAATACATATCCCACAGCTAGCAGACAACAGACTGTTTGAACTGTCCAAAAACATTCTCCCCTTTGGGACTACAGTCCTACAAGAACTGTGCTTCACTGGGCTCCGGTCCAGGAGAGACTCTTTCATGGACCTTGCCTTCTGGCACTGTTGTCACTAATTGGGACTTTTAGGGCATTCCATCCCTCAAAATGTGTATTGTATATAATGTTGATGTTTTTCTACTGTTTTCTACTTTTCTAAAAAATATTTTTTTGGATTCACCAGTGTTTTGATGGTAAGGGTTATGATTGCATACTGTGTTTGCAGATTATGGGTGTGTGTGTTTGTCTTTTCTCTTTCAGGCAGTTCCTGACAAAGACAGAAGAGAAGACAAGAAGAGGAGTGGAGGGACTCATCGGAGTTCCTCATGTGCTTTAAAGTGTTGTTTTTAAAGTACAGTGTAGTTGTTAACATGTGTTAACTTTTCCTTCCACAGGTGTGGTTGTGGGGAAGTGTGGGAGTGTAATGCTTAGGTGTAGTGTTAGCACCTTGGTTTGGTTTGCAGGTGTCCAGGGATGGGGGGAGGCTCCCATGTTTTGGGTTGTTTTTGTTTCTGGTCAGATAGATCTTCCCTAGAGGGCTAGGGGGATAGACAGACTGTGGTCTTGACCTGCAGTAGGGGCCACAGTACTGGTCTATTAGGGCTATGCTCTGGACAGTTCTTCCAGGGCCACTGGTTACCATAGTAAGATCGTAGTGTAGGGGCTGGTGCATCAGCCAATGGCCTCTGGGCCCTTAGTGTTGTCTTCCTGTGCCTAGCACATGGTAGGGGAGAAGGTAGTGCTACCTCCCCATAGTCAACACATAGGGTAGGATGGCCTGGTGCTGGGTAGGTAATGACTGTGGACAGCCATTTCCTGGTTGAGGGTGGGTGTAACCCCCTTATTCCCTTGGGTTACTAGAATCCCACTTAGAATCAATGGCAGGCAGGGAGAGGCAGCTTGTGAGATGCCAGTTACATGGGTTTCACACTGTCACACAGGAGTGATGATATCACCTTAGAATTCTTGCAGCAGCATAAGCCAGAATGGAATGCTAGTTGCAGGGGTTAGCAGTAGAACATTGGGAGCTTCAAGTCAGTCTGTGTGGAGACTCAGGAGAGTGAGGAGTGCTGCATATTGCAGCTCCTCAGAGCCTAGCTCTGATATAGAGCTACCTCAGAAGAATGGGTTGTGTGTTCTTACCCTAGAGAGGAACACAGAAGACCAGTTGTGTAAAGCAGTAGAGACTGTTCCTGGGAGATTTTCCAGTGCCCCATCCCCGGAGGGATGGGGAGGAATTCAAGGATTCAGGGACAATTCCCTGGTCCAGCCTGGAGAGGGAGAAGCTGCCTGAGAGTTCTTTTGTTCCATGAGTATCAGAGATTGTGTTGTGTGGAAAAGCCCTGGGGCACCTGCATACTGTGGTGAGTTCTTCTCTGATAAAGAGACTATGTTCACCGAGACAGTGTTTAAGTAAAAGTGTCTGCCTACTGTGGGGTCAAAGGAAGACTTGCCAAGTACAGAACTTTTAGATTGTGTATGACTTAAAATCATCTGCAACAGTGGGGGTCTAGGGTAAAGACATAGCCACATACAGAACTTTTAAAGTCAGGACACCTCCAGTGAAAAGTAGAATGTTAAATGTGTAAAACATTTCGAGAGAGCATCTACAAATAGTGTTTCAAAGAAAGGTGTTGTAACCAAATGAATGGCCGAGTATAGATTTGGGAGCAAAAAGTGGGAGACCCCCCACTTGGAGTAACCAGGTTTACCTCTCTGGGTTCAGTATGGGCACCTATGTTTTCTCTCTGTGCATTTGGCCAATGCCTGAGGAAAGCACCCAGACGTGGGATTTTGGATTTTCCCTGAGAGCCAGAATGTGCTTGTGGGTGGCTTAGGGAGCCACCATCAATCTCCATGCAATATGGAAAAAAGTCCTAGTACTGGCCAGGGTGCCAAATCAAAGAAAAGAAGAGAAATGTTCAATTCGGGCCGTGCATGCCCAGATTCATTCAGAACCTGGTGGTTCATAGTGGAAAGGTGTGCTCTGTACCTCTGTAATCTGCATTACCAGCAAGAGCATCCCTGTGGGGGTCCATCTTTGCTTTGTTATTCTCTGTGTTATGTGAATAAAAGCCAGACTCTAGAATCCCAACCTGGTTTGGATATTACAGTTATTGCTTCCAGTGTCCGGATTTACTTGGGTGCCCCTGACCAGAAGTACAAACCTAGCATAATGCTGAGCAAACATTTTCTCCCAGGGACCCAGGTTGTTGGCCATGCTAAAATGGTCCCCCATGTGTGAGCCAGGTAGTTGCCACACTTGGTTTGCCTGTCTGAGAATGGCAGGCTCCATAGCAAAAGTAATGGGGCCACAGAGTAGCTATAAGATATTTGTGGTGACTACTCCCACCCCTCTCAGTGGCACCTAGGTGTGAGAGGAGCAGCCCTGCTGGTAGAAACAAGGAGGGCCAGTGGGGGGGGAGGTTACATTGTGAAAACATTTATAAAACTCACTATTTATTTACTTATTATGTTTGCTTGCATGCATGTGCAAGAAACATAGTGCCATTATCCGAGTTTTCAGAGGTGTGGCAGCCGTCTTCCAATTCAGTCAGTGTGTTTGCAGGTGCAGTTGCAGTTCTCCATTCAACTCTGCAACTGTCTATGACAGCAGTTGAAAATGCAGTGCTGTACAGTTGAAAGGGAGAGCTCCGCTTCAGTGAGCAGCACTCCCCCCTCCACGTGCACGCACGCATATTGCATGCTCATGCACTCCTCCCCCCACGCACATACTGTATGGCCGACAGGGGTGCCCAATCCCCCGTTGGCTCCACGCATCCCCCAAAAGCTTTCCAGGTGCCACGCTGGGAGCCCACTCCAGTGTGGCACATGTCCGTGTTGCTGACCAGTGTGCCCAATCCCCCGTTGGCTCCAGGCCCCCCCAAACAGCCTTACAGCTGCCATGCTGGGAGCCCACCCAAGTGTGGCACAAGTCCGTATGGCCAACGGGGGTGCCCACTACCCCGTTGACTCCAGGCCCCCAAGCAGCTTATAGCTGCCACGCTGGGAGCCCACCCCAGCGTGGCAAACATCCCGTGTCGCCTTTCCTAAAAAAAACCTGTAAACAAGAAAACTTTCCTCGGCGGTCTCTCAGCCCACCCATGCCCACCCACTGTGCACCCTGCCTCCTACACCCACCTCACCCCATACTTACCTCCAGAGCTTTGGCGACGATTTCGTGGCATCTACACTCTTCAAAGCCGACCGCGAACTGAGGAAATGCTGGTAAGCTGTATAATGCAATAAATAGGGTTTTTCAACTTTAATGCATATCTCAGGCTTTTTTTAATTTTGGCACCAAATTTCAATGTGGGTTTTTGGGACCTCTCCCCATGAATTCTTGAACTGTCATGGCGTTAGTCAGTCCAAAGGGTGATTTCGCAGTCACCGCGTGAAATCACCTTTCAGGACCAATTAATGAAATGACAGTGCCAATGTTCATAAGGTGGGCTCTCAAAAAGCCTATGTTGCCAATTTGGTGAAAAAATACCTAAAAATGACTGTTTTATGAGCATGCTTTTCGCAGTTCCTATGCACGCTCGTAAGTTCGCAAATTTTTTATATTTGTACTCCAGATTTTCAACATTGCCATTTTACCACACCTCCTTATGAGCAGTACAGCTGTCATTTTTCACATCTTGCTTAAAATGTGTTTCCGCGCATGTAGCACACAATGGCGCAGTCGGTGTACGCAATCAATGTTTGGGACAGATTAAGAAAATCACAGTGACACTGTTCATGAGCAGGGGTGTTAAAATGGCTATGTTGAAAATTTGGTGAAAAAATTTCTAAAAATGACTGTTTTAGGAGCGCACGTTGAGCAGTTCACACACACTTGCAAGTTTGCGAATTCTTAATATTTGCATGCCAGATTTTCAACACTGCCATTTTATTACACTTCCTTATGAGCAGTACAGCTGCCATTTTCACAACTCACCCAAAATGTGTTTCCGCACATGTAATGCACAATGGTGCAGTTGGTGTGCGAAAGCAATGTTTGGGACAGATTAAGAAAATCACAGTTACACTGTTCATGAGCAGAGGTCTTAAAATGGCTATGTTGAAAATTTTGTGACAAAAGTCCATAAAGTGACTGTGTTATGAGCGAGCATTGCGCAGTTTCCACGCACCCTCGTAAGTTCATGACTTTGTAATATTTTCAGTTCAGATTTTCACCAGTGGCATTTTTCCACTCTTCCTTATGAACAGTACAGCTGTCATTTTTCACAACATGGCCGAAATGTGTTTTCACACTTTCAGCGCAGAAATGCGTGGTCGCTGTGGGAAATCATTGTTCGGGACAGATAAAGAAAATCACAGTGACACTGTTCATGATCGGAGGTCCCAAAATGCCTGTGTTGACAATCTGCTGTACAAAATCCCCAAACTAATTACATTACGGGTGTGCATTGCACAGTTTCTATGCACGCTTGTGACTTCACCAGTTTTTTTAATATTTTCACTGCAGATTTTCAACATTGCCATTTTTTACACCTCCCCATGAACAGTACAGCTATCATTCTTCACATCCTGTTCGGAATGTGTTTTTGCACCTGTGGTGCTAAATGCCATAGTCGCTGTGCAAAAGCAGTTTTCGGCTAACAAACTGATATTGCCACTGTTCATGAGGTGGGGGTCACAAAAAAAACATGTTGAAAATTTGGAGTGAAAATACCAACGAATGCCAGAGACGTTAGGGTTTCTGACCATAATGCTCCACCCTGTAGAGAATGACAGGCATCAGGGGTGTGACTTGGGATTCTCGCCAGTAATGCTCATACCATTCCACACCCTGCAGCCAGTGAGAGGCATCAAGGTATGCCTTGGACTCTTCGGCCCCAAAGTTCACCCCATTCTCCTATACCACACCCATCTCACCATATTTCCTGATGGAATGGGGTGCGCATGAGGGCCAAAGACCCCAAGGCACACCGTGACACTTGTCGGTGTCTGCAGGGTAGGGTGTGGTGAAATGCCATGGCCATTATGCCTGACGACCCAAAGGCACACCTCAATGCCTATCAGTCTCTGCAGGGTGGTGGTGGGGTTGGCTTCAGTTCAATACTTCACTGCCATTCCTATTATGCAGCTCTTTAACTCCTACACTACCAATGCCAATGCCAGCAAGCAAACACTCGGCATTGACAAATGCTTGTTTTTTTGTTAAGTATCACCCTGGAGCTGCTATGAATGCCTGTTATTAAAGTTTGTTGTTGGACCTTTTTTAGTCTCATGGCTAGAAGTCTACCTGCCTTATCCCCCACTTCCCAGTATCTTTGTTTTGTCCTGAAAAGTGCGTACTCTGCCTTCTGTGACATCATAGTATTGATCTCTCTCTTAGAGCACTGATATTTTATGCAGAGAATCTCCATTTGCTGTCCCAGATTTTTTTGATAAATTAGTTAGACGTGTAAGTTCCTTTTCTTTTTCCTCAAGGGCTTTACCCCAGTCTCTTTTTCTGTTTGCTGAATAAGTTATTATTCCCTCACTTACAAATGCTTTGTATGCCTCCCAGACAGAAACATGAGATGCCTCCCCATTGTGATTCATTTCATAGTATTCAGTTGTTTGTTTTGTGATCCATGACAGAAAGTCTTTTTCTTGTAAAAAACTTGTATTAAACCTCCACTTGTGTGATTTTTCCCTTGTTTCTCCCAGCACCAGGTCCAAACTTAACCTGACGTGATCGGATATGACAATATTGTCTATTTTGGCATCCAGAACATTTGTAATTAGGGAATCTGGTATCAGGAGGTAGTTTATTCTACTGTACATCAAGTGTCTCTTTGAGAAGAATGAATAATCCCTGCCTGTTGGGTGGACTACCTGCCAGGACTCTGACAGGCCTGTGTCACTTAACAGTTTTTTGTGTGACTCCCTTGAGCCTGTATTTATCTAAATTTTTATTGTAGAAGATCTGTCTAGAATGAGGCCATTAATTCATTAAAATCCCCTCCAATTACAATTTCATAGTCCACAAAAGTACTAAGGGTTGCCATTAGTAGGCTAAAAAACATACCCCTCCCAGAACTGGGGGCATACACATTACATAATGCTGTTTTTTGCCTGTCCAGTAAACCAGTTAGAATCTGATACTGCCCCTCTGGACCACAAAAATGTACATGTCTGCTAAAGTTTATTCCTTTTCTAAGTTGAATGGCTGTGCCACTTTTTTGAGGAGAAGCATGCACTCTCAGCTTGACCCACCCAGGCCCTCTGCAATTTGAGGGCTTCCCCCTGTGTCAGATGTGTTTCCTGGATGAAAGCGATATCAGCCTTTCTTTTATTCAAATAGCATAAAACCTTCTTCCTTTTAACCAGGGACCCCAGACCATTAACATTCCAAGATACAGTCCTATAGTGTGACATTCTAAAAGTGACCAAGGCTCTTTACACTTTTTCTAAACTTGAACCAACTAAGGTTAACAGAAGCTGCAATTAATACTTTGTTCAGTGTAATAGAAGAAAGAATTACATTACTATATAACACTATGTATATCTGCACTAAGCTAGTACTATGTAACGGCATGGAATGAACACAATCATTAACTTTTACTTGTAAGTACTTATATACAATAACCATAGCAGGCGAATAATGGTAAGTATAAATCACCAGAATCAAAGTTTTCCAGAAAAATTAAGTAGGCTGTGGGTCTACTTCTACTTCTACTGCCCAACACGTACCAGACCCTAAGTCCAAGGTACTGGGTGTATGGGGTGATGTCTACATGATGGGAACTATTGCCCCTTCCCCCTCAGCTTTGGCACTTGTAAGCATGTTGTCACTTCTATAATGCATTTGTTGATAAGCCAGATCATTGTTGTTAAAGTCAGTAATGCAACGCCAAATAATATAGAATGCACAGCAGCATAATGACACAGAATACAATAACAGTGTGGTAAGGCTAGAGTAGAGTGGACAGATAGGAAGGAAATAATTAAGTCTGAGGTGGTCTAAGCAACTTCCTTCTGGTGATCTTATCCTAGTGCCCAGGTGTAGTCATCCAAAGCCCTTTACCCAAGCCCTTTGGTTCACCAGAACTGTTATCAGCCATCTAGCTAGATTTAAGGTGTGGATAGAGCTAATTTTTGTTTGAAAGGAATACCTAGGCACTAATTCTCCTTAGATCTCTGTATGGTATATATGTGCCTCTTACACAAAATATGCCATTTTACCAACTTACCTGAGAGATCCATTCACCAGATATTGCTCCTGCTGCCCACTAACCATCCTCATATTGGAAGAACATAAGCTCCTTTATTTGAAAAGAGCAGTCGACAAGGGGATTGTGATGAGCATGAAATATAAAAAATGTATACAAAAAAAGATAAAGAACTACTGGAACAGGAAAGACTTAAATCTGATAACAAACTCACGCTACTCTAAATGGTTTGCTTTAAATAACTATAACCATGGGTTTAAAAAATGCCTAGATAAATTAAGTGAGCCGAAACTACGATCAAATGTACAATGTATAAATCCGAACAATTCTCCAGTAATGTACTGGATTTTACATACAAAAAAACTGGAATAAGTTCTTAGGACTGCGACTGTGGAAGTGGAGGAAAAGAAGATTTGTTGCACGTGTTATGGGAATGTAGATGGTATGAGACAGTGCGAGAATATTGGCTAAGTCCATTTCTAAGTAATATTTACCCAATCGATAAGGCTGAATTAACAAATATTGTATTCCACAAGAAAGACATGTGGGCAGTGAAAAAGGTTGGCAAATTACTTACAAGCCATTAGGAAACTAAAGTACAGAATAAAAATTGTATAGATTTGAGTGGACAACTTAAGGAACTCACATGTAATATAAAATATCTTGTTCAGGCCTTTTTTTTTTTAATGAAAATTATGTTATTTATGACACATAACCTCAGATATGTATTTATGTCTTTTTTGATATTGTGTATGTTGTGAAGGTTTTTTAACCAGATAATAAAATTGGATTGATTGATTGACAGAAAGAGATAAATCAATATTATGCTGCTATTTCGTATTCCTGAGAGTTTAGTTCTGTTGATTTATTTCCTGTCTTCAACAAAGCATTTTCATTGACAGTAGGCTTATGCTGGCCCTCCCTTTATCCAATTCTATAAATCAATTTGTTAAAAGAAAAAAAAAAGGTTTACAGTTATGGAACACTGACCTTTAGTTAAGTTAGTAGATCCACCTCCCCACCTTCTCCAGTTTCATTAGACTCTCAGTGCTTCCTAGTGCATCATTAATATACCAATTAATAGCATTTTAAATAGTTAACATACATGGGAAGCAGCAGGATTCAAACCTATGGTTTGAGCAGGTTTCACAGTTAGGAGACTTTAGACTACAGTATCACAGGAAGCTATAAAGCTATAATGTTTACAGTAGTTCTGCAATAAAGTAATGCTTAAATGTGGCAAGTTCCTTTTTCCATGTGTTTGCTAGTCATTTGCTAGCCCTTGAAAAGTTGATTAACACTCCCTAGGCTGGCAGATGAAGTCATACTATTTTGATGGCTAGTGTCTTTTACTAGCTCTGAACTGCCCCTGTTCCTGTGCTCAACAAACAATTTAAATCCTTGAGACTTGCAATCTACATTCTGGTATAATTTGATTGTTTAGAGTATTACTTAACCACTGTAAAAAGTAGGAGAAAGGGGCTCCAATATTTAGACACGCTTGCTTAACCATGAGGGCGAAGGAAACCGGAAGTAAGGTGGGAGGGATATCTGCCCTTTAGCCAAGCAGAGGTTGCATTTGGGGAGGAAGGTTTGAAGGAACGTCAGATGGCAAAATAAATCACTTCCTAAGTTGCAGCAATCAGCAAACAGATGAGAAGGTTCATTTGTAAATCCAGTTTGTCAGGCGGCGGTGTTATAGAGATTGAACCAAGTGATCTCTTTTTTTTTTTGTAATTATCATCTTTATTATAGTTTCCATAGTATTTTACAGTCAATTGATATTAAAAAGGAGGCAAGATTACTTACAAGAATCCATGAATACAAATTATATTGTAAATATTGGTACAACTTATCTTGGTGAATGTTCACTGGCAACCAGTTGATTAGTCTGTCTTCCTTGTTCGCTTCTTGACATCTCTCAGTGTCCCAGTTCTGATGCAGTTGTTATTTCTGGTGTTTGAATTGGGTTACATTAGAACCATTCATCATAGTGTACATCTGATTCCTCTATGTCAAGTCTATATTGATTATTTACCTCAGCTTTGGCGTCACAGCGAGAGGCCTCCCCAGAGAATATGTGTTCTTGCTGATTTAAATTGGTGAGGTGGCAAGACCAGTGTGGAGGTGAGGGGAGGGGAAGTTGTCTACCATACTCTGGAGAGTCGACTAGGGAACAAAGGTTTTGTCCTTCAACATGTAATACATACCTGTAAGCCATCTAACCCATCTTGTGCTGCATTTTTCTTCCCTGTCATTCAGATTATGTGTTATTTTTCCCATTTGGTATATTTTTTTAGTAATGTTCCACCAATCTTACACAGTGGGGGGGTTCTGGAGTAAGCCATTTTTTAGAGATAGCTTTTTTGCTGGCTATTAATAGTATAGTTAGTAAGTAAAGTGTGTTTGAATCACGGAAGTGTCTGGGGTACTAATACAGGATATACAACTGTTTTGTTAGTTGTAAAGGTCTACCAAACAGTTCTTGGAGTTCAGTTTGAATTGCCTTAAAGAACAGCTCTAACTTGGGACAAGTGTACATTATATGGGTGTGGTGAGCCCTATTCTCCCCACAGCTACGCCAGCATGAGGTTCACTGACTTTGGGTGTAATGCCCAGTTATTACTGGAGTTTTAAAGAATCTTATAAGGTTTTTCCATTCAAAGTCACGCCATTGGTGTGAACTGGTGGTTTTAACAGCATATCGGTATGCCTTTACCCATTGCTCCTCTTCTATAGGGAGGTCAAGATCTTCTTGCCAGTGTTGTCAGATGTTTTAAGTGAGTGCACAGGGGAGGACTAGTAGGACCCGATAAAGGACAGATATTAAGTGTCCCTGATTTGGAGAGGCAATAAGGGACATGATTTTTGTTACCAGGGGTGGGTATCGTGCAGGGTTTCTCACCTCTATTGGGAGAGATTCAAAATAGTGCTGGATTTGTAGGTATCAGTAGTGGTGTGAATTTGACTATTTAAATCATTGCTGACTATCATGAAAGGACCATAGTTTGCCTTCGGTGATCATCTGTGGTAGATATTCCAGGCCATATCTGCGCCATTACTGAAAGGCATGGTTTGTAAGGTTAAGGATAAAGTCAGGGAATATGGCTCTAGGGCTTAAAAGTGGGGGTGAATGTTGTCAGGGAGAGTTGCCTCTTTATTTGGTGCCAGACCTTTATGCATTGTTGCATTATCGGCATCAAGGTGGGGTTTAGGGGAGCATATGTGCTTTTGTGATATAACAGACGGAGGTAATCTATACTGGGGAGTATTGTCTGTTCAATTTCCATCCAATGTGTGGCCTGAGTGGAAATTTGTCTGGAAGGTATGTGAGTTAATTGTGTGACTTGATAATATCTAAAGAGATCTGGAAGGGCTAGTCCTCCCAATGCCCTTGGGAGTGTTAGGAGTTTTAGCCTAACTCTTGGTCTACGACCCAACCAAATAAAGCATGAAATTGCTCTATTCTATTCTTGAAATGTGGGTCATGGTAAACTGATTGGGATGTTGTTGAACAAGTACAGGACCCTGGGCAGAATACCGTAAAAAACTTGCGTACAAGTCGGTTCACATATAAGTCGGGGTACCGACTTGAGACCAGCGAATTACAACTTTTTTATTGACCCGCGTATAAGTTGGGTACTGAGTTATTTACGAACCTGCAAAAAAAAAACCCCACAAGAACTGAGTTTCGTGCGAAACCTGTAATTGACGACTAGATTAAACTTCCACTTCCGATGTGAAACTTTAACGAGCATATAGCATAAACTATTTTTTAAAATCGGTTTTATTTTTATTTAAACAAGCACATTTAAAATAAAATAATTAGCGTGCTCCCAGTCATCGCACAGTCATCTGGGGGGGGGGTCAGTTCATAAAGTGCAGTGCGCTCAAGTCTGGTTCAGAATCCCAAAAACTCCTCATCCTCATCCTCTTCATCATCGGATTGGAACATCATGTGGAGCTGTAGCTCTGACAGTGGCATATCCTCATATATATCATCTAGCTGACCTGGATCATCAGCAAGTTCAGTTGTTAGGCAACGCTGTCATCAATGAGATCGGCAAATAACAGCTCATCTTCTGTGCCATCCATTGAATTCGAAATGCCACATGTTTTAAATGATTTCTCTACAGCTGAACTTGGAACAGCATCGCATGCTTCCCGTACCCAGTGACACACAAGTCCATAATTTGGCTTTTTAATATTACCACCCAGGGTGAATTCCTTGCTGCCGCTACTATCCATTCCTCCAAAGCTCCCTCATATTATTTTTAAAAGGCTTGTTTAGACTTACGTCCAAGAGGTTGAAGAAGGATGTACAGCCTCCAGGTATTACAGCTTGCCGGTGCAGTGAAGGTAGATTTTTTGACAGAGTCCACCAAATGAGGCGTGGAACATATCCCATACAAGAAAGCTTTTTTGTGTAATAGTGCTCTGGTCGTTTAGCCCAAATCTCAGTTATCCATTTATTTACAAGTACTTCTCCATCCAACCCTTAGGATGTGCTTCTACAAGGACGTTAGGAGGCATCTTTTCTTTAGGTAGGGTTTTTCTTTAAATATTATCATTGGTTTTAATTTGGTGCCATCTGCCAGGCAAGCAAGATGCGACAGTGAAATTTGATTTTCCCCACCACAAGTTCTAACTGTGACTGTCTTTTCACCTTTAAAGTGCACTGTACGGTTTGAAGGAAGATCAAAGCTGACAGGTGTTTCGTCCATGTTGCCTATCGATACTAGGGGGTAATCATACAGCTTTCTTTCTTTTATTATAAATTCATGAAAGTTGTCAACCTTTAGCTGCACATCTGCTGGTAGTTTCTGCGCTATATGAGTCCTCTGCCGCAGTGTGAGACCATGTCTCTTCATAAATCTTGTACACCAGCCTGCAGATGCCTGAAGTTGCTAGCAATTCCTTGCTTCTTTCCGATAGCAAGTGCTTGAAGCCGAATAGCCATTCTGGTTACAATGTAACCTTGCTGCCTTAGATCACTGACCCAAGAACTGAGCTCTTCTTCAATTAATGATACAGGAGAAAGGTTTGTACGAATGCGTTTGACATTTCTATCAGCACATAGCAGTGAATTTTTTTTTTGTTTCCAGTCACGGATTAATTTTTCATCTATGCTGAATTCTCGCTCTGCAGCAGCATTTGTGTGCATCTCAGCATAACGAACAACTTTTAATTTAAAATCAGTATCATATGCACTGCGTTTTCGTTTGTGAGCCTGCATCTTACACCCAGGTGGCAATAGCGAACTCAGGAGCCGTGTTAATCATTTATTAATACGAGGAATCATTTAACAACCTACAAGTACCTACAGGAGGGACAATTTTAACTACGACGAGGTGATTTAAAAATTAGCATTGAACTGAATGGTGCAGCAATAGTGAACTGAGGAGCGGTGTTAATCATTTAGGTAATCACATCAACGCGACTGTAATTGAACATCGTGCAGGGTTAATTATGCAGCAAAGTTCACGTTTTTGTCCAGAGCAGTCTCTAACAACCACGCGCTATATCTCGCGTATAAGTCGGTAGGTAGGACTACGAGTCTATTTTAATGCCAAAAAATCCGACTTATACGCGAGTATATACGGTAATCATTCTGATCAGATCTACTCTTCTCAAGAGACTGAGAGGCAGTGTATTCTAGCTGGCAAGGTCTGCCTTAAGTAGAGTTGTAAAGGGAGTGTACTTCTGCTTATAGGCATCTTTAATGGTGCGGGTCAAATATATACCTAAATATATAATCCTGTCTGAATTCCATCTGCACTGGAACCTCGCTTGTATAGCTGGGGAGGGGGAATACTGGAACACCAACATTTCAGTTTTTGTAATGTTAATTTTATACCCTGAGGCATAAACAAAGGAGTCCAAAAGCTCCCTAACACTAGGAAGAGCGCTCTCTGGATCTTGGAGAAAAAGAAGTATATCATCTGCTTATAACGCAACTCGATGTTCCTCCCCTTCTATCTCTATGCCTTTGAGATTTTCCATCTGTCGGATTAATTGGGCTAGGGGTTCCATAAATAGGGTGAAGAGGAGTAGAGACAATGGACAACCCTGCCTGGTCCCTCTTTGCAAAGGGAAATAATGTGTATGATGCCCTGAGACTTTGACCTGGGCCTTAGGTGCCAAGTAGACATTCTTAATCGCTTAGATCAATGGGCAAGGAATCCCTGCCCTATCCAACACAGAGTATAATAAAGGCCAGTACACTCTGTCAAAGGCCTTTTTGGCATCTAGACTAACCAGGACAGAGGGAAGGTTGCCGGTCTGTATCTTTTGTATTAAATGACATGCTCGTTTTAAGTTATCTGTAGTTGTCCGGCCTCCTACAAACCCTGTTTGGTCTTTATGTATTATTTGGGGGAGGACCAGTTCCAGTCTTTGAGCGATAATGTTCATGAATATTTTATAGTCAGTGTTTAAGACTGAAATCGGCTGATATGACTCACATAGTTGTGGGTTCTTCCCTGGTTTGGGAATAACGGATATTGTGGCGTATGACCAGGTGGGTGGAGGAGGTTCACCTTCTAATACTGAATTAAAGACCTTGAGAAGGATCTGAAGAGTCTCCTCATTTGGTATTTTATAAAATTCCGCTCCATAACCATCAGGGCCGGGGGGCTTTCATAGTCTTGGAGCGGGCTATGGGAGCGGATAACTCCAGTCGTGTGACTGGTTGGACTAATTGGTTCCCCTGATCAACATTGATCATGGGATGGTTAAGAGGCTGTAGGAATTTTTGTATGTCTTTGGCCGGCACTGAGGCTTCTGGAGTATACAAAGTAGAGTAGTATTCAGCCAGAGCATCAGCTATATCTGACAACTTATTCGAGGATCTCCCATTCCTAGGGTGGCGTATTGTGGTAATCGTGGACAGTTTTTTCTGTTTCCTGGCTTGGTAAGCTCACAGTCTAGTGGCTCAAGGGCCAACCTCATAATAGTGTTTTCGGAGGAACATTAATGCAATTTCAGTTTGTTGCAAAGCTATCTTATCTAGGTCCACTTTTACTTGTTTCAGCTGGGGGAGAACTGTATTGTCTCCCTGCTTATGCGCAGTTTGTAGGAAGCTAAGAGTTTCCTCTAATGTAGTCTTATGTTCCTGCTGGAGCCTCGCTTGTGTTGAGGTGTATTGTATAATTTGGCCTCTCAACACCGTTTTTGCAGTGTCCCAAAGGATACTTGGGGAGACCTCGGCCTGGGAGTTATCACTGACTATTTCGGAGATTTTATCTGCAAGGTAGTTTTTAAATTGTTTAGATTTTAGGTAGTGAGGGTTCAGATGCCACTGTGCTTTCTTTCACTGGAAGCCTAACTTCCAGGTAGTGATTATGGGGGAATGATCTGAGAGCGCTATATCACCTATTTGGGAGTCCAAGACGTTACACAGTAACTCTGCTTGGGTGTAGCAGTGATCGATTCTTGAATAGATGTGGTGAACAGCAGAATTATATGTGTAGTTTCTGTGGTGTGGGTGTAGATGCCGCCAGGTATCAGCCCAGCCCACCTCTGCTAGAAATCTGTTAAAATATTTCTGTATAGGGGGTTCTCTTGGGAGTTCCTTGACTGGAGGAATCCATTTCGGGGTTAGGTAACAAACTGAAGTCCCCTGCCAGCAACAATATCCCTTTAGTCATTTGCAGTATTTTGTCTAACAGGGGGCTTATATCTCACACTGAGGAGTCTGGAGGGAGGTACATATTAGCTAATGTGACTTCTGCATCTCCTATTATTCCCTGTATAAGTACTACTCTACCCTCCGGGTCAATCCATTTAGCTTGTACTTGTAGCAAGGTGTGCTGTGGAATCGTAATTGCCACCCCTGCCTCCTCCCACATCAGTAAGTAGAGCTAAAGATCTCGCTCCTAGAGAGTTTACCCAGTTTTGTGTGTTCTTCTTTGATTAAGTGGGTCTCTTGTAGGTAGATAATATCTGCCTTGCTTCTCTTAATGAAATTGAGTACCCGGGCTCTCTTAATGGGGGAAGTAAGGCCATTGACATTTAGGGACAATAATTTCAATAGGGTCTCCTCCATGTTAAGTCTAAATTTTGGAGTATGCCAGGGAAGCGATGTGCTACCGATGCCAAGAAGCCTTTCACCATGACGCTTTCTGGATTCTTAGTAGTATCATAGGTTAACCACAATCGACTTTTCCACTTTAGCCTATTCTGATGATCAAACACATCCATTTGCCTTAACACAACTAAACTATTAACATAGATATTAAATTCAATGCCTTCTAACTGGCATTCCCAATGAAATAAACTTAACAGAAACCATATGAACACATAACTTCGTGTCCAAGGCACCAAGAGGGCCATATCAACGTAGCCTAACTGTGTACTTCCACTACAGCGATCTTCCCAGGGTCCCTGGTGTGATGAATCCTCACCTGGGGTGAACTCTCAATGCGAGAGTCCCCTGGGTGCTTATAGCACCTAGAAAGGTTGGTGTGTCATGTGACCACCGCACTACCTGCTCAAATAGTGGAAGTTTTGAAAGAACAAGGAGAACTGTTTGACCCAATCTCTATGTTGGGTGCATTTTATGTTTCCCATTCTTAATTATTTACTTCATAGCTATATCAACTCAGGGGGTTATAGGTCTGCAGAATCTGTACTGATACACTACTAGTCTGGTAGCAAAAACAGTCAATGGGCCAACTCGGTCTCTCCCTGCAGTGCTCAACAAACATGTAGAATCCACTCGTTCCTAATCCCCACTCATTATGTAAAACATGGAAAGAGAAAAAAAAAAAGGGGGGGGAGAGGAGGTAAACCTCCCATCAGCCCAGATTTGTCATTCCTAACTAGGGGCCTTTGGAGGTCTCAAGTCCACCAGTTTTAGAGCTTCTTAGTCCCGTCTGCACCGGGGAATCCCTCCCCTTCCCCCCCATCCCCCCAGACTCCCCCCCAAGGGATTTCTACAGTATTCTTTCCACTTCAGTAATTGCTTGAAACATATTGCTTATTTAGCCTTCCATTACTGTTTCGGAGGACTCCTAATCCCTCTGTCGTTTTCTTTAACTAGTCTGCTGGAATCATGTTCTCAATATAGGTGATTACTGGTTAGTGAGGGAACAAGGGGAAGAAGCTACAAAACAGGGATTACTCAATAGATTTTACCTTACCTCACCCCTGTCAAGCTCCCTCTTTCAACTCTGGTTAGTAGGGTACCTATAAAGAAAAGAGTAAAAAGAAATCTCCCTTGAACTGAGGGAGACTTTCCATTAGTAACAGGTAACAGTTAACAGGCTCAGGTTGGGGGGGTTAGAAACAAGCTCAGATAAGACAGCAACAGGAAATGCAGTTTGTTAATTGAGCAGAAAATTAGTCAGGCAGTAGCGAAATATTAAGCCCATGGTGGTAACTTATCTGTATGCTAATAAAATTGAGCAAACTGTAAGTTCAAGATTATATGTCCCAGAGTTCAAAATGTTCTAGTCACCTTGGATATCCCAGGTTGCAGAGGAAGAGCACACCCAGCATAATCGGCCTATCCACCAAAACAATGAGAATTCAAGAATTAGTGTTCAGATGCACTTGATCAGCGTGGCATGTCTGCAGCTGGCTGAACTTGGAGGTTGGGGGCATGGTTTTGCTCATGCAGCGAGTCCGCAATCTTTTGAATTGCTTCAGCACCCTGGCATCTTCTGGTGTCTCATTGTTTGGATTGCCAGACCTGGTGGGAGATCTTGGCAGCAAGTGTATTCTTAGGGTTGGAATCCAGAGTATGCAGTACTTCAATCACTCGACTCTTCAGGTGCTCCATTGCTTCCTCAGCAGAACTGAAGGTGAGCTGACTGTCTTTGTAAAATACTATAAGGCGGGATGGGTAAGGGGGTTCAGAATTGGAGGTCTACTTTTTTTAGTGCCCGGAGGATGGGAATCTATGCCTTCTGCCTGGCCATCACTTCAGGAGCATAGTCATTCTCAAGGTAGAGCCCGTGCGTGCCATATTTGATTTGTCCCTGCCTCCATGCTGAGTGTAGCACAAGTTCTTTTTCCTGGAATCACAATAAGTGAGCTAAAATGGTGCATGGCCTAGCTCCAGGGGTGGTCTGGGGGCCAGAGTGTGGTGTACCCTCTCAAATTCAAGTGATGTTTCAGCTGGTAGGTTGATAGAGTCCCTGAGCATTTTACGAATGAACTGAATAATATCGGTGCCTTCATCACCCTCCAGTACCCCCAAGATCCGGATGTTATTTCTCTGGTTCCTACTCTCGGCATCTTCGGCCCTTTCTTGTAACTGCTGGAGTCCCTGGTGCAGCTGCATTATGGCCCTTTCGGAATGGCCCATTCTCGAGTCGGTTTCCGTGGCTTGGAATTCCAGAGAGTCTTGCCGCTATTCCAGCTTGCCCATATCAGTTCTAAGGGCAGCCGTGGTTGATCGGAACTCCTTCCTGAAATCCGTGAGTTCTCAAAGCATTAAAGCCATCTGGCGCTGCAACGTTGGTGTTGGTGGCTGGCTGGGACCCGCTTGACTTCGTTGCGAGGAGGAGGAGGCCTGGGAGCCCTCGCTGCCCAACTCTGAAAATCCGCCGTCATCTGTTGCTTCGGTGGGTTGTTGAAAGTTTTTGTCCCCTCGTTTAGGCATTGTTTCACCTCCCAATTAGTGTGTAAAGATGATTTGTGCTATTTCTAGGAGTAATTTGGAGGTTATTTGCAGGTCGCGGTGGGAACCTCCTGATTTAGGCTTCTATCAGGAGCATGACGTCACCGGAAGTCCCGAACCAAGTGATCTTGAGCTACCCCTCCTACGAGAACTACTTCTCACTCTTTGCGATTTGGAGCCCAGCATTGGGAGATGACTTTGCTTGCTTAGAGATCTCACCTTTCAGGAAATCGAGGAGGTATGCTTGGGGTCAGATATGGGATTCTCTTGCACTATTAACGAGTAGAGATCTGGGGTCAATGCTTTTGAACTGGTCCCTGTTGCTCTGTGATCCTTGCTCCTTTTATTATTGTCTGGAGAAGGCTTGGTGGTTACTGCAACTGCTTGCAGGGCTGTGGATTGCCTGTGTCGTGAAATAGAATGTTCCTGAGCAGGTCATGAGTCAGTGTCCACGAATTGCTTTTGTGAACACTGAAGATCTTTTTGCCTGGCTCTTTGAGTGCCCCTGGCAGCCTGCTCACAGTTAATCACAAAAGACATAGCTTCCCTAGCATTAACAAATGTGTGCACATTACCATTAGGCTCTATGAGGTTTAGTGTGGTAGGGTATTTGAAATAATACAAGAGCTTTCTACCTCACAAAAGTTTTTTCTTTTTTGTATAACCATTGTTGAAAAATCCCGAGAGATTAATATTTTATTGCCCCTCCAAGCCAACTGTTTCTTTTCTCTGGATAACTTCAAGATTTGTTCTTTTGTTGAGAAACATAAAAAGTAAGCTAGTATGGGTCTTGGTCTTTGCCCTGTTTGTGGTTGGGGCCCCACAGCATGATGCACCCGCTCAATCTCTAGAGCCCAGGGCAATTGGTAGTCCAAGAGAGAGGGTAAAACCTGCTGCAGGAATTCATTTATGCTACCCCCTTCCAATCCTTTTGGTACCCCCAAGAATCTCAAGTTATTCCTCCTCCCAATTTTCAAGATTGTCAACTGTTCTCCAAAAGATAAAGTATTTGTTTACCTTGTGAGTGAACTAAATCTTCTAAGCCTGCTATTGTATCTTTAAAAATGTCAATCTGCTCTTCAGAATAGTCCAAACGTTTTGATACTGTGAGAGAGTCATTTTATAGGTCAGAGACTGATCTTCTTAAGTCCCGATTTCTAGCTTTATATCCTCCAGCATTTCCTTCTGCTGCTGTGGGGTGCTTGGTGGATGGATAGGCAGGTCGTCTGGCCTCCGCTGACATCTCGGCTTTCCCTTGAACTTCTGATTTTTTGTCACAATAATTTATTTTTAAGTCTGATTTATCTGAAACCCTCCAAGTATGTTGCCTACGTATTCTGGTCACGCTTTCTCTATAAATTACTGTGATCTGTCCAGTTTTAATGTTTTAATTTAATAAATCAATTACCAAAGCTGAGGAGTGGTCCATTTATGCTGCCTCCATATTTAGCGCCGGCTTACGCTCCCGGGGTCTAACTTTCTGATAAATAGCCAGAAGTAAAGGAGTGCTCTCCAAATATTCTTTGAAGCCATAGGCAAAAATAACATAGTATGGCAAACTGAAAGGGATCACAGGCTTGGCAAGTCAGCAATAAAGTGGGGACAGGACCGAACACTTACTGAAGCTAGGACGGCAGATATAAACCGATTTGGGCTCCCTTCCATATTAGGTGTTTAGAAGTTTTAAGATCCCAGTTAGTCTATGAGGATCTACTCCAGTCTAGTTTCACTAGGTAGATGTTGGGAGACATATTTTCAGACCATTTTCCAATCCACAGTTACCAGTGGTGCTGGTGGAGTCCTCATGCAGTATAAGACTGAGGCAGGACTGGGATTACCCCAACAGGTATCAGAAAAGTTTTCATGGCCTGACAAAAGGAATGCTCTAGGAATGCTCTCTGAAAGGATGGCTTTGTCATTACGTTGAAGTCCACGAGGAACAGCTATATTGGGATGGGACAATGACGGGGTGGGTTATTTTACCTCGAGTAACCCTAGGTAGTTCTGTTTAACACAGGTTATGCATTTTATGCCCAGTTTCATACTTTGTATTATTGAATATTGAACATAGGTACATAAGGACATCTGATTAGTATGCGTACCAAAAGTTAAAATAGTTATGCTAGTTTAAACATTGAACTGCATGGTATGGAAGGGGTATCCCCTCAACCTCCTGTATTTATGTAGTTTTTAGAATTTGTATAGGAAGTTTATCTATATATGACTGTTTTAAGAGAATGAAAGTTTGATGATGTATTTTAATTTTTGCAAATATTGTAATGACATGATTTGTCGAACAATAAAAGCAACTACTACTACTGATGTGTAGCCCCACCCCCACTGAATGAACACTATTAAAACATATGCGCATGCTGTTTGCAGTATCAGGATAGCCCTGCCCCTCAGACATGCCTGCATTTTTGTCAAACGGCCACATTAAGAAATGTGGTCATAAAAAAATCAGTTATTCTTAGAATGTTCAGTTTTCACACTGAACATGCATGTCATTTTTCTTGATTTTTTTAAAAACTGGGCAAATTAGGGACTTAAAGGCCCACAAGCACATACATTGAGGCAAACTCTATCAGCCTGCTACTTTTGGGTTTGAAATCCTCCTAGGTTTTTTTTTTAAATATAGGTGGCTGGGGGTGGAGGCTGGCATCCAAGATGGTGACTAGGTAATTTTGAGATAGACACCAGTGGAATCCTTCTTTCGACCATTCGACAATTACTCTGACATCATAAGGAATCTGGAAACTCTTACATGCAATCTGAATTTAAAGGCTACAAAAAGAGACTATCCAAGTTAAAACTGGCCCTGACATCATGGAGATTTGAGAAGTAAAAGAACGACTGGTCCCACAACATGGCACCCACCTGGAGTGCCAGAGCAGACCTCCCATTGAAAATCTCTGGTGGTGTCTGGCACTACAGGGGGTAATTTGAAACAAAATGGCCAGGCACGGAGCCCCTACTGCACAGTTAACGGAGTTGGAGAAAATTACCACTATGCTGAACAAAGTACTCCAGGACATAGCAGAACTTAAAATTACAACCACAAGAGCAAATGCTGATCTGCAAGGGTTGGTGGCAAGGGTGGCTGGCACACAGACAATAGTTAAGCAGCAATGTACCCAGCTCTATCAGCATGAAGGAAGCATTGAGAGCACCATGGGCACATTCAATACTTACTAGCTAACATGGATGACATGGAGAACTGTGCCCGTCTGAAGAATATATGGATTGTTGGTGTTCCAGACAGTATGGAAGGGAGGGATATGGTCTCCTTCTTAAGGCATACTTTGCCAGCCATGCTGCATTTTAACAATGAACCCCTCCCCTGGAGCTGGAGAGAGCACACCACTCCCTAGCCCCCAAGCAGGGAGACTGTCCCAGCCCATCCTCTGTGAATTCCTTCACTACCCCACCAAAGAGCTATACTTGAGGGCAGTGAGGGAAAAAAGAGAAGTTAAATGGCAGAGCAACCCAGTACAGCCGTACCAAGATTAGTCCCTAGACCTATCTAGAAAGAGGCAAGCTTATGCAGGGACTAAGCAGAAATGATACCAAATGAACATCCCCACATCCCTGTGCTACCCTGCAATGCTACATATACAATTTAATGGTGAATTCTTAATGTTTAATACACCAGATGACATTGAAAGATTCTTACGAAATATCCAGAATGCAGGGCAGGTGTCATGTCAGCCCCATATCAACCATGAGGTACCACATGGCAGTCAATGGAGGTCACCAAGGAGAAAGAGCAGGAAATAGAGCCCCGTGCCACACAAGAAATGGGAAAAGGTGAGCCCTGGCAGAAGGCTCAGTGAGGGAGGGCAAAGAGAACCAGCAAACTGGCTGCACCAAAAAAAATCCCCACCACAGAGAAATAGAATGAGAAGCAGACAGCAGATACAAAACATATCAGATGCCAGTGTCAGCTCTCCAGGAGACACACCAGTGAAAGTATCTAACCGCTATGCCACCCTGAGAGAGCTGACATCCACTGCACTCAACTTAACTAACAAAGGAAATCCCACACTGAGTGACCCTGCCCAAAATCATGACCCCCTAAAAGACTGGGCACCATTGTGCCAAGAATGGGCTGAATGTGTGAGGGAGACAGTCAAAGAAAATTTGCTGCACGGACTGGTGGAACCTATTCACTGGGAGGGAAGCTGCTGAACAGGAAGAAAAGGAAGTGCAAAAGAAGAAGGAAACCACTCTGGTTCTCAAAAACAGTAGCAGAAAAGGTCAGAACCAAAAGGCTGACCTTCAGAAAATATAAGGGAACGCAGCGGGATGAAGATAGGGAGGCATACCAAACTTCCCTAAGGGAAGAAGGGAAGGCAGTAAGGCAGGCAAAGGCCCAAACCGAGAAGACACTCGCACGAACAGCAAAAGAAAGTGACAAGACTATCTATAGATACATTAGTGAAAGGAGAAAGTCCAGAGGGGGTATTGCTCAGATCAAAGGAGATAAGAGGGCGTGTGAGGAGGAGAACCATGTAAAAGCATCTATCCTAAATAGATACTTCTGCTCAGTATTTACTGAGGAGAAGGTAGGGCAGGGCCCACAGCTCAGCACCATGGACACAGGGGAGGAGGTGCACCAGTCCCTTCACAAAAGAAAGGGTCCTACAAGAGCTCGATAAGCTCAGGGTGGACAAGGCAATGGGACCTGATGGCATACATCCCAGGGTACTAAAGAAGCTAAAGGTGGAACTAGCAGAGCCATTATCAGAACTGTTTAGTGAGTCTCTGAGCACAGGAGAGGTCCTAGAAGACTGAAGAAGGGCTCATGTGATCCCACTCCACAAGAGTGGTAGCAGGGAGGAGGCAGGGAACTACAGACCAGTCAGTCTTACCTCAGTAGTGGGCAAGATTATGGAGGCACTCCTTAAGGAAAGGATAGTGCAACACCTGGAATCCATAGCAGCAGGATCCAAGACAGCATGGGTTTACAACAGGAAGGTCCTGTCAAACTAATCTCATAGATTTCTTTGACTGGGTAACCAGAGTGGTGGACCAAGGGGGAGCAATTGATGTCGCCTACCTTGACTTCAGCAAAGTTTTCGATACTGTTCCACACAGAAGATTGATTAATAAGCTGGGTAGGCTCAGGGTGGGTCAGAATTTGGTCAACTGGGTGGCAAACTGGTTGATGGGCAGAAATCAGAGAGTGGTGGTAAACAGTATACTGTCAGAAGAGATGCAAGTCACAAGTGGGCTACCTCAGGGATCAGTCCTGGGGCCAGTCCTCTTAAATATCTTCTTTAGTGACAGTTCAGATGGACTGGAGGGTAAAGTTTGTCTGTTTGCAGATGACACCAAGATCTGCACACAGTAGATGATCCAGATGGGGTGGGCAGAATGAGAAGAGATCTGGATAACCTGTCAAAATGGTCAGAAGAGTGGCAACTGAGGTTTAAGGCAAAGAAGTGCAAGATCATGCATATAAGGAAGAGAAACCCTGAAGCCACCTATAGGTTGGGAGGGGAGTTGCTGGCAGTCACAAGGGAAGAAAGAGGCTTGGGCATCATCATCACAGATGACCTGAAATCATCCAAGCAGACCACTAAAGCAGTAGGCAAGGCTAGCATTTAAACTAGCCAAGGGGGAGCACTGGAAAGGAGAAGGGAAATCCTAGCCCCCCCAAAAAAATCAGGGTAGTAAGTGAGGTAAACACCAAGATAGAGATGTCGATAGGGAGAAGGGCAAGGGTAAATGGAGAAAATGACAAAGGAATAAGGACAGGGATTGGGCAAAAAGGATAAGGCCATCAAGAAATGGAGGGTAATGAGTACCAATACCCGTAGTCTGGGCAACAAGCTCCCTGAACTGGTAGCCTTGATGGAAGAGGGATTCCTGGATATCGTAGCAGTCATAGAAACATGGTACACAGAGAACCATGACTGGGATGTTAACATACCAGGCTACACAACCTACAGTACAGGAGAGACAGGGAGGGTAGAAGAGGGGGAGGAGTAGCTGTCAATGTAAGGGGAGGGTTAAAAGCAATGGAACAAAAGAGTAAACAGGGAGGAGAGGAGGCACTGTGGGTCACCTTAGAGACAGGAAATGACACCACAATCCGCACAGGGGTTGTATACAGACCCCCATGTCAGGGGGAGGGAATGGACAAGGATATGATAGAAGGCATACTTAGGATGGCAGAGAAAGGGGAGATACTGTTGATGGGGGACCTGAATATGCCAGATGTTAACTGGAGCACCTTTCCTGCAGCCACATCCAAGAGCATGGGCATTCTTGATGCCCTACAGGTGGCATGCCTAAGACAGCTAGTTTTGGAACCCACTCATGAGGGAGCAATCTTAGACCTCGTACTCTCAAATGGGAACAGTGAGAGGATCTCAGATCTAGAAGTGGATAGCCATCTGGGAACAAGTGACCACCAAACAGTGTGGTTCACAATAAACTCAGCTACAGAGTCAAGCCACACAAAAGTGAGGGTAGTGGACTTCAGGAGGGCTGACTTCAGCAAGATGGGAGAGTGCCTTAGAAAAGCACTAGCAAACAGGCTAGAAGGAGGGGTGGAGCAACAATGGGGAAACATCAAAACTGCCATCACAGAGGCAACAAGCCTTTGTGTGAAGCAAATAAACAAATCAAAATGAAAGAAAAAACCACTATGGTTCTCAAAAGAGGTGGCGGGGAAGGTTAGGGAGAAACAAATAGCATTTAGGAAGTATAAGGAGACACAGAAGGAACAGGACAGAGAACTGTACCATTAAGGCAGAAGGAAGCAGGAAGGCAATCAGAATAGCAAAGGCCTCAACTGAGTAACAGATAGCCAGCTTGGTTAAGAAGGGGATAAAACCTTTATAGGTACATTAGGGAGTGTAGAAAGTCAAAAGGAGGGATAGTGAGGCCAAATAGAATGAATGGTGGTGGGCAGAGAGGGACAGTGAAAAGCAGAGATACTGAATGAATACTTCTGCCCAGTATTCACAAAGAAGGAGGAGGGAGGTACCTAATCCAATTAACAGAAGCACAGAAGCACTCTGATAACAAAACCCAGGGAAGAGGACACAATCGGAGAGGGCAGTAACAACAACAAAATGGAAAGGGACCTGGGGTAATCATATCAGATGACCGTAAGGTTGGCAAGCAATGTGAGAAGGCAGTAGGAAGGGCTGGGGGATACTGGGATGTATAGGCAGAGGCATCTAGTAGAAAACAGGAAGTTGTTATCCATCTGTACAGACAGTTGGTGAGACCCCATCTGAAGTACTGCATCCAGTTCTGGAGACCCCATCTCCGCAAAGACATAGACAGAGTGGAGGCCATCCAGAGGAGGGCAACCAAAATAGTGCAGGGTCTGCACCAGAAGACATACGAAGAAAGACTAAAGGAGCTTAATATGTATACCCTTGAGGAAAGGAGGGAGAGAGGGGACATGAGAGAAACTTTCAAGTATCTCAACGGAATCAACAAAGTCCAAGAGGGTGGCATCTTTCAGAAAAAGAAATGTGCAAGAACAAGGAGCACAATTTGAAGATAGAGGGGATGGCCTGAGGTAATGTGAGGAAGTATTTTTCACAGAGAGGCTGGACGGACATGGAACAGCCTCCTGAGGAGGTCGTGGAGTCAAGAACAGTGGGGAATCTAAGAATGCATGGGACAGACATAGGCAGTCCTAGTGGGGGTAGGAGGAAGTAAGCTGTTGGTTAACTAGGATCTACAGCTTATCTGTTAGGTAGGAAAATGGACAGACTAGGTGGGCCAAGCGGTCCTTATCTGCCCAAATTCTATGTTTCTATGTTAAACCGAAGGTGGACAAAGCAATGGGGCCTGGATCGGAATTCACCCCAGAACTCTAAAAGAATTAGGGGGAGAACTAGTGACACCACTGACTACACTGTTTAACAAATCATGGGAGGATGGTGTGATACCTGAGGACTGGAGGAAGGCAGATATGATTCCCCTTCACAAAAGTGGGAGCAAGACAGAGGCAGGAAACTACAGACCTGTCAGTTTGACCTCTGTGGTAAGGAAAGTGATGGAATCACTTCTGAAGGAAAGAATTGTTGAGTTCCTAAAGGCCAGTAGGGCACAGGACCCAAGACAGCATGGGTTCACAGTGGGGAGGTCATGTCAGACGAATCTAATTGATTTCTTTGACTGGGTGACCAAAGTAGTAGACCAAGGAGGGGCTGTGGACATGGCCTACCCAGACTTTAGTAAGTTATTTGACACAGTCCCACACAAAAGATTAATAATCAAATTAACCAGCCTGTGAGTGGGTCCCAGGGTGGTAGTCTGGGTAAAACATTGGCTGGACAACAGGACACAGAAGATAACTGTAAATGGAGTCCACTCAGAAGAAAGAGGGGTACTAGTGGGGTACCACAGGGTTCTGTACTGGATCCAGTCCTTTTTAATGTCTTTATAAGTGACATTGCAGAGGGACTGGAAGGAAAAGTATGCCTCTTTGCAGATGACACAAAGATCTGCAACAGGGTTGATACACAAGAAGGTGTGAAAAGGATGAGAAGGGACTTGACAAGGTTGGAGGAAAGGTCAGAAGTATGGCAGCTTGGATTCAATGCAAAGAAGTGCAAAATAATGCACCTGGGAAACAAAAACCCAGGGGAAGATTACACAATGCGGAGGGAGGCAGTAACAACAATAAAAATGGAAAGGGACCTGGGAGTAATCATATCTGATGACCTTAAGGTTATCAAGCAATGTTAGAAGGCAGTAGGGAGGGCTGGGGGGATACTGGGATGTATAGGGAGAGGCATCACCAGCAGAAAACAGGAAGTTGTTATCCCTCTGTACAGACAGTTGGTAAGACCCCATCTGGAGTACTGCGTCCAGTTCTGGAGACCCCATCTCTGCAAGGACATAGACAGGATGGAGGCAGTCCAGAGAAGGGCAACCAAATGGTGCAGGGTCTGCAAGAGAAGCCATATGAGGAGAGACTAATGGAGCTTAATATGTATACCCTGGAGGAAAGGGGGGCATGATAGAAATTTTAAGCACCCCAGTGGAGCCAACAAAGTCCAAGAGGGTAGCATCTTCTCAGAAAAGAGATGTGCAAAACAAGGAGGCACACTTTGAAGATAGAGGGGGGACGGCTCAAGGGCAATGTGAGAAAGTATTTTTTTACAGAGAGGTTGGTGGACACATGGAACAGCCTTCCTGAGGAGGTTGTGGGGTCTAAAACTGTGGGAGAACTCAAGAATGCATGGGACAGACATAAGGCAATTCTTGTGGGGGTAGGAAGAAATAGGCCGTTGGTTAACTAGAATCTGCAGCTTATCCTATAGGTAGGGAAATGGGCAGACTAGGTAGGCCAAGTGGTCCTTATCTGCCGTCAAAGTCTATGTTTCTATGTTCTATGTTTCTAGGGGGATGTAGGGGTGTACTAGTAGGGGTATCACAAGTCATAAGAGGGAGGTAATAATCCCTCTTTACAAGACATTGGTTAGGCCCCATCTGCAGTACTGCATGCAGTACTAGAGGCCACACCTTCACAAGGACATTAATCAAATTGAGGCAGTCCAGAGAAGGGCAACCAAAATGGTGCAGGGACTGCATCAGAAAACATATGAGGACAGATTAATGGAACTCAATATGTATACCCTAGACCAATGGAGGGAGAGAGGTGATATGATTGAAACATTCAAACACCTTAAGGGCATGAACAAGGTGAAAGAGACTAACATGTTTCACTATAAGGAAAATAGCAGGACAAGAAGACACAGCATGAGATTAGAGGGAGGCTGATTAAGGGGTAATGTGAGGAACTTCTTTTTCACAGAAAGGGTGGTGGATGCATGGAATGGCCTACCTCAGGAAGTGGTGGATATGAATACAGTGCAGGGCTTCAAACAGGCATGGGATAGGCATAAGGGAGCAATACAGATAAGTATGAATAGATAGGACATTGACAGAGCAAATGTAGATGGCACATTCATAAGGTAGAAAAATAAATGGGAAGATTGGATGAGCCTTGCGGTCCTTATCTGCCGTCAACTTCTATGTTTCTATATGGCAGCAAATGCTGAACAAAGAGCTGGCTGGGCAAATTGGTAAATGGAAACACAATTAAACCTCACTAACCTTCCCCCGATGGATTAACAGTAGCTGAACCTCCAGATCCACACCAGGACCATTTGTTGATACTGCTGAGCAGGCTGCAATGCAACATCATGGCTGTCAGATGAGCATTCTGCTACTACAGATGTTGCACTGCGATCAAATGGGAAAGTGAGGCCTTTTAATTCACCCCCTTTTAAATGCTTTCAGCCCCATACGATTAGCAAAACTCCTCTGTTCAATGCTGAAAACTCCCTGCTAATCCAAACAAAATCCAAGCAAAGGTGTCCTAGCGTCTGCCACTTTGGTTTGATAAGTGGCAACAGAACATAGGGCTATAATTATAGGACTAAAGTTAGACAAATCTTAAACCTAAATGGATATTTTATATGGTACCTGTGTCCTGATTCAGGGGAGCAGGTAAAAACAAGCATTTGTCAATGCCAAATGTTGTCTTGCTGGCATTGGCATTGGTAGTGCATGAGTTAGACAGATGCATAATAGGAACGGCAGTGAAGTATGGAACTGACACCAACCCCAACCCACCCTCGGAGACTGACAGGTATTGAGGTGTTCCTTTGGGTCATCAGCCAGAGAACGCTCATGCCATTTCACCTCACCCTATACTGCAGACTCCGACAAGTGTCGCATTGTGTCTTGGGGTCATTGGGCCTTATGCTCACCCCATTCCATAAGGAAGTACGTTGAGATGGGTGAAGTATAGGAGAATGGGATGAACTTTGGGGCCAAAGAGTCCAAGGCACACCTTGATGCCTGTCACTGGCTGCAGGGTGGGGATAAGGGTGGAATGGCATGAGCATTTCATCTGACAATCCAAAGTCACACCCCTGATGCCTGTCAGTCTCTACAGGGTGGGACGTTACTGTTAGAAACCCTAACGCCCCAGGCATTTGTTGGTATTTGCACTCCAAATTTTCAACATGGGCTTTTTGTGACCCCACCTCAAGAAAGCATTTGGGACCTCAGCTCATGAACAGTGGCACTATGATTTTGTTACTCTATCCTGAACGTTGATTTCCCACAGGGACTGCGCCATTCTGCACCAGATGTGTGAAAACACATTTCAGGCAGGATGTGAATAATGACAGCTGTACCACTCATAAGGAGGTGTGAAGAAATGGCAATGTTGAAAATCTGGAGTGAAAATATTAAAAATTCTCGAAGTTACGTGCATGCATGGAAACTGTGCAATGCACGCTTGTAAGAGTCATTTTGTGAAATTTTGTCACCAAATTTTCAACATAGGCATTGTGGGACCTCCGCTCATGAACATTGGCACTGTGATTTTGTTAATCTGTCCTGAACGTTGATTTCCCACAGCGACCGCCATTATGCGCCAGATGTGAGAAAACACATTTCGGACAGGATGTGAAAAATTACAGCTATACCATTCATAAGGATGTGTGAAGAAATGGCAATGTGGGAATCTGGAGTGAAAATATAAAAATTCTTGAACTTACAAGTGTACGTGGTGTTTACATAGACATTTTGGGACCTCCGCTCATGAACAGTGTCACTGTGGTTTTCTTAATCTGTCCGGAACGTTGATTTCCCACAATGACTATGCCATTGTGCACCAGATGTGCAAAAACATATTTCGGGCAGGATGTAAAAAATGACAGCTGTACTATTCATAAGGAGGTGGGAAAAAATCGCAATGTTGAAAACCGGGAGTGAAAATATAAAAAATTCTGGAAGTTGATGCCGGCCCGCTGGTGCAAAGGGCTGAGGAGCTGGACATCTCACCTCATAGCACACCGGCGACCCGGGTTCGGGAGTGAGCCTGGGTCGCCAGAGGTCGGCACGGGGGGGGGAGGGCGGAGCTGGATGGAGCTGCCGACAGGCAGCTCTCCTCTCCGGGGAGGTGGGGTGGCATCCCTCACTAACAGCTGCCCCCTGGTGGAGGCCGAGGGGCTGTGCAAGTAGGGTGCCAGGTGCTAGGCCAGTGGGGCAGGAGGAGGAGGAGGAGGGCCAGCACCGGGGCTGTAAGGTGCATGCGTGCCTCCACACGCATGCAACCTTCTCCTGGGGCTCTTGGAAACTAGGGGAGAAAAATGGAAAAACGGAAACCGGCAGCAGGATGGCAACCGACTCTCTGCAGGCACCGCTCCTGGACTGGGCGTAAGGTAAGCCCCGCTAATTCTGGAGGACGTAGCTGGGGGAGTCGGTCAGATGGAGCCATACAGGAGGTGGAGAAAAAATAATAAAAAAAAAAAATAAAAAATTCTGGAAGTTACGAGCATGCGTGGAAACTGTACAATGCTCGCTCGTAACAGTCATTTTTTTTTCACCATATTTGCAACATGGGCTATTTGGGAGCCCACCTCATGAACAGTGACACTGTTGTTTCGTTAATCAGTCCCAAAAGATGATTCCACGCAGTGACCGCGAAATCACCTTTTGGGACCAAATAACAAAATGACAGTGACGGAGTTCATGAGGTGGGGTCCCAAGAACCCCATGTTGAAAATGTGGAGACAAAAGTCGCAAAAATGGCCCAAATATCCACCTAAGTTGAACCCCCCCCCACATTGATGCCATTGTACAGCTTACCGCGATTTTCTTCAGTTCACAGTCAGCCTTTGAAGAGTTCAGACATCTCCCACTCCACCGAAAATCATCGCGCCGGGCTCCAGAGGTAAGTATGGTGTGAGGGAGGTGTGGAGAGGTGGGGTGTGCAGAGGGTGGGTGCAGGTTGGGGAAGGGGGAGCATCGTGACCATGCGGGACCATTTTCTGTGTTGGGGAGGGGAAGGATGTAGTGGGAAGGTTTTTTTTACAGGTTTCCTTTGGGCACACTGGGGTGGGCTCCCAGTGTGCCACCTGTGTTTTTTGGGGACAAGGGACTGAAGCCGATGGGGAGTGGGTGCCCCGTCAGCTAAGAAAGCGTGTCTGTGTTTGGGGGGGCATGATGCCAAGGGGGATTGGCACCCCTCCTCGGCAGACAAATAAAACAAGGGGGAACATTATGCCTATGGGGATTGGGCTCCCCCATTGGCAAACAAACTGGGGATGGGGCATGCCGACAGGGGGATTGGGCACCCACAATGTCGGCTTACTAGGGATCTGAGAGGTGGATGGTGGCAGCCACCACCATATTTATTTAAATGTTTCAGCAGGCAAGGCACACCCTGCAATGATGGGGTGCTCCGTCATTGCAGCAGCAAAATTCTTTCAAGTTGGTGGCATGCTTCTCAACTGATGTCATAGACAGCATGCTCGTTCATTGGTGCTACAGGGACCAGCACAAAAAAGAAGTGGCGCCATTGGCCGCAACACTGCTGCACCTCCACAACCTGCTGCTCCAGCAAGCTGCCACAAAATGTTGCTTGCGCTGCATGTGCAAGACAACATGAAAAGGGAATTTACTGTTAGACGTAACACTGGAGCACACCAGGTGTCGTATTGCTGCAGGAAGTTACATAGGCAGACCACCCCCCAGGTTGACAACTTAAGAGGATCGCTCCTCTTCCAAACAGGGATCCCAGGGTCTGGGCAGTTAAGGAGTGAGCTCCACCAAGTTTAATATGGAAATGGCCCAGGGGGAAGAAGCGGGGGGGGGGGCAGATGAACCACTTGATGAAGCAGCAATACATCAAAACCACTGAAACACAGCTGCCTAGAAAAAGAGGGAATTACTGCTAAGCGTGAGACAGGAGAGGGAAGAGGGGGAGGCTACTTGATCGCTCAGACTAAAGGAATAAAGGAAGAATGAAAGAAGGGTGTGGGGCTTACAAAGGGATCTGAAATCGGGGTATTAGAGATAAATGAAACAGTGAGACAGGGACAGGGAGGGCATCATATGGGTCACCAGGTGAAATGACTAGGGACACCTCAGGGAAGGGAAACTCAGAAATGGAGCCTAAAGGGGCACAAAAAGGGGACTCATGCCACAAGTTAAGCATAGGCCCCATAACCTGAGCAAGCTTCCTGGACACTAAGAAATAGCCTGAAATAATGCCAAACAAAGAAGGGCCCCCAGGTCATATTTGCCCCAGTTGGTTACAGATAATTACCAGCCAATGTACATAGAGCACACTATCTGGTTGGTGCAACTGTTAATTACAGTCCTGCCCCTGGGGGCTTCTAGTTAATAGCCTCAGTAGGGGCAAGCCCAGTCTGATATGAAATGACCCCCTCAGTGGAAAATACAGCATGCGAATGTTATGCTAATGAAGTACTTGTGATGTTTAGTATGGTTATAAGTTGTGTTTAGGAACTGTTTAATAGGTTAACATTAATACTAGAGAGCCTGAGGCTCAACATACATGTTAAAGGTTGCACGAAGATAGGATTCATAGGAAGCCTATGGCAGAGAGATGCATTCCAGACAGAACAAAAGAAAAGAGTTATAGAGATGTTAAGGATGAGCCACAACATAAATATTAACAAAAGAGATGCACAAGATACCAGTTGGAGGAATAGAGGGAAGGAGACAGAGAGGGTGAAGAGGGCACCTGAAGCTAAAACTCCTGCACAAAGGATCTACCTGGCAAGCAGTAAATTAATGGGGCATATTGGACAACTAAAATACTATGATGGTTAACTTAGATGTCCTAAAAGCCACCTTGCAGAATGTGAGGGGCTTAAACTCCCCCGTTAAAAGGAAAAAAGTCCTTGCCAGATTAAAACAACTGAAGACACAGATTGCCTTTCTGCAGGAAACTAAGCTCACAGTGATAGAGGTACAGCAGCTAGCCAGGAAATGGGTGGGGTGGGAGGTTCATAGCACGAGACAGCAGAGGGAGGTGCCCATACTTTTGCCATAAACAATTGAAATGGACACCAAAAGGTCACAAATCTGACTTGGAAGGGAGGTGAGTCTTAGTGAAAGTGGCTGCCCCATCGGGAACAATCCTATTGGCAAACATATATGCTCCAAATAAGAACCCCCCAGAGTTCTTCAATCAGATCTCCCAAGCCGTGATGGACATGGCAACTGAGGACATGGACATATTGATGGGGGGTGCATCCTGGCCATGGACTACTTCTTAGATCGGTCTAACTCCAGACCCAAGCCACATGTAAGGTCCATCCAGGCCCTAAAAGAATTGCTAGCACTACACACCGTACAGGATGCCTGGCAGCTAAAGCACCTAGCTGAGAAGGACTACACACACTTCTCAATTGCAAAAAAAGTGTCCAGCTGGCTAGACTACTGGTTCACATCCCAAAAGTTAATGCAGCAAGTGATGGATGCCAAAATAGGCCCCTTCTATATGTCGGACCATGCCCCCCCTGACTTTATCCATTACGATGGGCCCACTTTCCTCTAAGACACTGAGATGAAGGTTGGATCCCCTCTTACTGCAGGATGTGGACTTTAAGAGTTGGGTGGCCACAGAAGCTGAAAACTACTTTCTGGACAACCCATAGGGCTCTGCAACCCCAATAGCTATTTAGGAAGCCTTTAAGACAATGACAAGGGGCAAGATAATTAGCAATGCATCTCACTGTAGGAAGCAGAGGGAAAAGAGGCAGCCAGATTAGAAGGGCAGCTTGAGAGAAAAGAAAAACAGTATAAAAAGAACCCAGGTAAACTTAAGAATCAAGAGATGGTCTATGAAATAATATCCCTGTGAATACAATTGAATGTTCTTGACAAAAGAAATGCTGAACTTCAGATACAGCGAACACAAAATAAATATTGGGCCTATGGGGAAAAATCTAGAAAACTATTGGCTTACAGGCTAAAAAATACAACAGGCCGAAAGGCATATTGCTCAATTACAAAATAGTAAAGGGGAAAGACAAATTACACCCATAGCAATAAACTACGCAATGATGGAATTTTACAAGACCCTGTACAGCTCCCATGTGCAATGGGACCAGCAGAAGTTCTCAGCTTTTCTAACAGGTCTTCAATTACAGAAGCTTACAGACACCCAGAAAAAGGCAATGGGTGCCCCATTTAGTACACATAAACTAGCTGCAGCCATTACAACTATGGCCCTACATGAAGCCCCAGAAAGAGATGGCTTCCCGGCAGATTTTTATAAGGTGGTACAACACTCAGTTGCCTCCCCTATGCTGAATATGTTAACAGATGCCTTAGGGAAAGGAAAGCTACCAGAGACAATGAGAGAAGCCATCATTACTGTACTCCCAAAAGTAGAGAAGGACCCAACCCTCCCAGCAAGTTACAGACCCATCTCCCTCATTAATGCAGACACTATAGTATTAGCTAAGGTATTAGCAACTCGCCTGGAAAAAGTTCTCCCCCCCGATCCATCCCTCCAAGGTAGGTTTTGTTAAGGGATGGGCAAGTGCAGAACATTTAAGAGTGCTGGTTACACTGACACAAAGTGCAGCCGCACTGCCTACCCCAGCAGCAACCATCTTGGTTGACTTCGAAAAGGCGCTTGATTCACTGGAAGGGGATTTCCTGCATGCCATCCTTCAGCAATGTCATTTTGGGGACACTTTTAGGGGCTGGGTCAAACACTATACAAGGACCTCATGGCCAGGATCCTCACAAACAACACAATATCTGAGCCATTTAATCTCCATAGGGGAACCAGGCAGGGATGCCCTCTTTCTCCCATGGTGTTTGTGTTGGCAATAGAGGCCTTAGCCAGCACATTAAGAGAACATCCAGACATATTAGGGCTGGAGATGGGGGACGGGGGAGCCACACCACATCATGTTATATGTAGATGACTGATACTAACAAGAGATATAGAGGCAAGTGCACTGCACATTTTGAAACGTCTGTACTCCTTTGCGGTCATATCTGGACTCCGCATAAACAAGCGGAAAACAGAGGTGCTTCCCCTGAATGATTTAATAACCCAGGAAATAGCTTCTAAAGTGGAGCTAGGGTGGGCTAAGAAGGGAATTAAGTACCTAGGGAAAACATAACTCATAAGATGGATTCATTAGTTGACAAAAACTTCACCCCATTAATAAACAATCTGCAGGCCGAGATAAATAGATGGAAACACGTTAAGCTCTCAATGCCTGGGAAGATTGCAGTAGTCAAAATGATGGCCACTTCCCAGATTTTCTATTTGCTAGTCCATCTCCCAGTAGAGATTCCAGGAACATGGTATCAAAATACTTCAATAAATAAATAAATAAATAAAATAAAAACTGGACTCCATCATAGGGAACTCTCTGTGGGAAACCTCGATTCCTAGGTACAGTAGAACCAAATTAAGAACTCCCTGGAATAGAGAAGGATGGGGCCTACACCTCACTTCTACATTATGCTTATGCCTTCTCGGTGGCAAGAACCTGCAGGATGTTCCAGGACCTGGGTCCTAACAAACCAGCCTGGATAGATATTAAGACAGGAGCTCTTCAAGGGATGAGCTTTGCCACCCTCCTAGACCACAAACTCCCCATGCCCAAGAGGAAGTGGCTTACACTGAAAGCAGCACATACTATGTGGCATAAAGTAGGTCAAAGTACAGGGTCGTGCCTAAGCCTGGGAGTGTATACTACATTCTGGGACAACCCCCATTGGCTGATGGACAATCGCCCCTTCCTATGGGGTGAATTGAAGGAGGGAAAGATCCTTCAGATAAAAGCTGTCCTAACAACAGAGGGGCATACCTTAAATTCCTTTATCTCCCTGCAAAACAGATACTAACTTCCCAAAAGAAACTTCTGGAAATATCTCCAGCTTAGGCACCTATACCAGGACATGGCCAAAAGAGGATGCCCCTATACAATATGCATAGCCAAAAGGTTAGCAATAAACACAAAACTCTCCTTAAATGTGTAGATGAAGAAATCAACAGGCCTAGCAGGAACAATATATAAACAAATGAGAAATGCAGCCTCAGACCTCTCGATAGCAGCCAAATCGAAATGGCAAAATATGCTGGGCTAATCAATATCGGAAGAGCAGTGGAAGACCTGCTGGGCACATGCCCACAAAGCATGCAGAGATCCCCACAGCCTTCTGATACAAAATAAAATACTGCCCCTGTGGTACCGCACCCCTGATACAAGGAGATAAATGCTGGAGATGTGAGGTAACAGGTGCAGAGTTGTTGTGCTTTCTGTGGCAATGCCCCTTAATCCACCAATTTTGGAACAGGGTTATCAAATGTTGCTCAGAGGTCTTAGGGTGTCAGAGTCCCATCTCCCCAGCACTGTTGATATAGAGGATTGGACCAACAGACACACAGTTAAAAACACAGCAAAAACTATGGCTTCTTCACGCCACAGTGGAAGTTAAGAGGCTCATCCTGAAAAGGTGGTGCACCACTGAAATACCGACCTTTAGAGGATGGCTTATGGCCATGGATAAACTAGCAACCTTCACAAGAATGTTACAATTCGCTGCAGGTAATAGCAAGATATTTTTAGAAACATGGTCCCCCTTTACCCAATATATAGTTAATCAGACCATGAGACCAAGGGCCCCACAGTGCCAGGATCTGCTGAAACCCCCATGATAGGCCTAGGGTAAAATATGTAACCTGCTCCACAGGATAACATCCTGTGCCACCACAAAATGCTGTCTACAACCAAGTGTGCTTACAGCTCAGGTTCAAATCCAGGACCTCAACATCAGTCCCTCCCTAGTACCTGACCCAAGTAATGCTGCAAATATTACAATGTATAAGGTTAACCTCCAGGATACACATGTTTGTAAAACGCTCAACTAATGGTATATTCTTGTGATGTGTAACTGCTATTGTAACATACAGATGATCAATGTTTAACTGATATGTATCTGGCTCTACTGATGCATACTGATGTAATGCCCAACTGTTTTATATCTTTGCAACTCAATAAAAAGTTTACCTACAAAAAATTATAGGTGACCAAAAGAAAGGTCTTATTTATGTATTGCTTACATTTTTTGCACTTGAAGAAGTTCATCGTCCAAGCTACCCACTAGGCTAAGAAAGACCAGGCAGCTTAGAGGAAAATGTCAATGGCCAAGATGAACAAAGGTGACTACTTGTTAATAAACCCAAGTCCGACAGCACACTGGTGGCAGGCAATCTGTACAGAGAGCCATTGGTGATTTATCTGGTGTTGATTTGAAGCTCAGACAATGGCAAGTTAGCTTCCTCTGTTGGCTCAGATTGAATATTTGCTGCTGGAGTAACTTCTACTTCTGTGGTTTAGTTGGGTTGAGCATGGCTTGCATGTTCCTTCTCTGTGTCATCAGATTTAGGCAAAAACTGTTGAGGCATCAGCACTGGTGGCAGATCTCACTGATCAAGGTGGTGACCTGCACCCAAGTCAAGTCCAGACAAATGCAAGTAACTGGTGGTGCCCCAACCCAATTTCCTAAGGCAGTACACACTTATCAGTACAGATCCCTGGTTCCAAACATTCAGCTGAATGGTCTCAAATAGAGTTGCTGACATTGTGAACTTCTGGTCCCGAACAATGCTTCCCCCATGGATGGTTGATGACACTGTAAGCACACCAACACAAGAGATGTGATGGGCAGAGGAAAAGTCCTTTTCTTTGTGCTCTCCTGAGATCCAAATGGCTGTAACGTGTTGTAAGTATAGCACCTTCTACTCTTGCTGGATACAAAAAAAGAGTGGTACATCTAGGTGAGGCTCTGAGCTGGTGGACTGACAATCCTGGGACATTTTAGCCTCTGGGTAAAGTCCCCATGAGATCGGTAATGCAAGCAGCAAAACCAGATGATGGTGAGTTGAGCTTGTCTATCACATTATTGAAATAGAAACCCCATAACATGTTTTGTTAAGTCCTTTTTCATGATCCCCTGACCAACTGGATTACTCTCATGAGTTAACATCTTTGATGTCCAGATTTGCAGCAATCAGGCAGGATGTTTATGTGCCTTCCATGTATACAGCGTTTCAAGGAAAAGCACGTGGCACACATGTCTCCTGTCAACTGCAACACATGTCTGCATAATTCAATCTAAGCAGACTTTAGAAAACAATTTCAAAGCATGGTGCATGAACTTTCAACTTTTGCAACAGCCCTGAAATGGAAAAAAGTTTCACAATTCGCATCTCAAATGAAACCACGCAAAGTTACTGATTCTTCAAATCCCACCGGATAAATGCTCATATTAGTGATCCAAATCCTGGAGGACCCATCGTGTGTAAGCCCTTCCCAAGTTAGGGGATTGCATGTAGTGACACTTGGTTCTCAAGAGGGGCTAATACATCAGGCACATGGCAGCAGGAGCTCTCAAACTTTAACACCTGAGGTCCCAGCAGGCAACCTCACTGACTCTTGGAACACACTGGATTCTTGGGGGGCTTACATATGCACAGTAAGTGCATAAAAGAAAGTGATCACTATTTGAAATTCCTAAATTCTAAACAGACTTTGCTAGCCTTTCATCACCCCCCCAGCCCAAACCAGTTAACTAAAAGGTTGTGCAGCCAAGGGCCTGATCAAATACTCATGATTTGCAAACCATGTCAGACCCCGAAAGACCTCAGTTGCTGGACTGTGGTTCCTGGTGTGCAGCAGCTGAAGTTCAGGTGCTGTCCATCTGTGTAGTGTCACAGCAATCACTCCACTACAAGTTGCTTGCAGGAGTCAGATGTTGTTGAGCGACCCTCTTTTCTCTGATGTCTTCATACCGTATATGATTTTTCTCTTCACCCCTTGATGGGTGATGTTTTCTTCCCTTCTTCTCCATAGGAAGACTTCTTTGATGAAAGAACTGTTGGCTGGGGTCAATCACTTCCACAAAGTCACTTCCCTCTCCTTGGATGGGCTGCAGCTGAAACATACTTTCAGCAGGCATTGGTCCCAACTGGAATCAGTCTCTGATGGTTTGGAACAATGCCCCACTTGGGCAGACCTGTCCAGTTCCAAATAATTTAGCCCTTCTTTTCAGCTGCAGAGTGGATCTGCTACCTCCAAAGGATTTGAATGTGCACACTCTCAGGCTTTATAGCCCCTCATGGGAAACTGGCAGCACATCTAGTTCTTCTCATACTAGAGCAGGAAAATCACAAAATCTCTGGCTCCACAGGCTTTTACAGCATCAGAATGGCGGCTCCTGACTGGCAAAGATACACAGGCAAAACTACCTGTGCAGAGTGCATACAGTTTGCATGCTGTACTGCAGATGCCCATGAGCTCCTGGTTGTTGCTTCCTGACCCCTTTTCCCATACGTTATGGGGGTCAGGAGTTGAACAACAAGAACACCACCATTATTTGCTCACCTTTTCTATGTCCCCTTTGTAACAGCTCTGGCTTTGTGCTAGGGTGCACTGAGGTGCTGCGTAGTTCAAGTCCTGGCCCCACTGCCAGCTCTGGGGCTGGTTGTGAAACCACATTCTTGAGCATGCCCAGGAGCACAAGGATCAAAGGTGCCACTTCAGTCTGATCCCTTTGCCCAATCCCCAATCATTTAAAGTCCCAGAATGGGGACCAGATGAAAAGGAGTGCAAAGGCTGGCTTGGGGGGTGTCAGTATGCCCCAGAAAATCTGCCGCAGGACTAATGCCCCTCCAATCTGGTATGCTGAGATCTTAACAACTCACTACCATGGTGATTTATAGCCTCAACTGGTATCACAGATGGCATTTCTTTTAAACTATATGTTTAGTGTTTCATATAAAACTGATATGCAGTCAAAAATTCCAGACATAAGGAATAAGAACTGTACTTACAACAGTCAATGAGGACGCCACTCCATCTAATATAATCAACAAATTCATCCTATGTCTAACTGATATATCTACTGGGTTAACAATATGAATTTTTATTAAGTATAATCCACTGAGTAATAAGTGCTGTGTACATTGAGTCCATGACCAGTATGATGACTGAATCACGTGGTTAAGGACCAATGCTTTTATTCACATCTCTGTTTCCTAGGAAGTTAAAGGAGGTTATCATGCAATTAAAGTTTATGCATATAAAATGTATGATACAGGGATTATTGCTCTGCATGAAAAGGTGGCTATGTACTAGATGATTAACTATTAGGTGCTTCTGCAATATAAAACAGGTAACAAACAATGCTAAGAATTTATAACAATGGAAAACCCAACTGTCCAAACAGTAGAAATAAACCTCAAGTCTGGTACAATTTGTATGAAGACCGCCAGCTGGAAGTCTCAGAGGAATGGATCTCCCTTCATGCACAATGAGAAAAAGAGTCTAACTGTGCCAACAGACCCTGGTATAAAACATAAGTTGTCAAAGGTCTGAGGTTCAAACTCCAAAAAGGTCAAGTTAAAATGTCAAACTGAGCTGAGTATGCTTACTAGTACACACATATTGAGGCAGCAGTTCTAACTTGAGCTTGTCCAACAAGTTGCTTCCATCTCTTCGTCCTCATCATCTAACCCTGAGTTCTATGAGTCCTTGGTTCTCCATTGAGGAGGCACTTGTCTCTCTGCCCACTTTAAATCATTGGATGGGTTGGAGAATAGAAAGAGTTTATCCTGGTGTACTATTCTAAGATGAGCTAGAAACACCATTCCATGTGGGATCTCTGCCTCCCGCAGCATAACCCACACCCATTGAATTGTTTTTTTTCTTCTGGTGGGTTGCATAACTAATATCTGGGTACTGTCACACTGACTGCATATTGTGCAGCAGGATTTTTTTTCCATTGGGCCAAAGCCAAAAGAAAGTCACACGTGCCTACCCTGTCTGGAACTATAACAATGGTCCTGGGGGCTTTGGTACTGTCCAGACCTCCTTCCCTTGCCACCCATTAGGCCTTTTGTATCTGCAAGGGTTTCTCCTTGATGGGATCACCAAGCAGCTGTTCTAACCACTCATTCTGGAACAAAGGTTAGTGGTCACCCTCACTGCCTTCTGGCATGCTGACCACCTGAACGTTTAAGGCTTGCGGTTAATTTTTAATTGACTCCAGCTGTGACTTCGAGTGAACATTTTCTTTAACAAGATTAGCGGCAGCCCACAAGAGCACCTCAGCTCTTTTCTCCACCTCTACAGTTTCTGTCTTCACAAAATCAAAGTTTGTTTCTAGGGTAACCACCCTATCGGTCAGGGAATCAAATTTTTTGGATAGACCAGCCACTTTGGAAATGAGTCTATTAATTTTAGCTCCCAAACTCTGGAGCATTTCTTCTCTGCCATCATCTAATGAGGCTGCAGCTCAGACTGGGGCAAACCATGTGGCAGGAACTCCTGAAGTTGTCTTATTCTTACTTCCTTCTTGCTGAGATTTATCTTTCTTAAGAATGCCCATCTTGGAAAATAGGTCATCAAATGTCAATACAAGTCATGTAGTGTGCAGGAGAGCTCCAAAAAATTATTGTAGAGCTCTAATCCCGAGAGGCCATCTTTCTCAAGCTCCACAGCACTCTCTCCCTTGCCCTCACAGATGGCATGTTTTCACACAAATGCTCTATTGCAGGTGACCTTGCTCCCTCTCCCACCTTGGAAACTGATTCAGTTGTTTTTATAAATCCCTCCAACTGCTACCTCCTCCACCTTCCCCAATCCTGATCTTGGTGCTGCTATTTATTTTATAGAAAGAATTCCCTCTGAGCCCCCTTCCTCTGCTGGCTCAAGAGTAAGAATGCACACTCCAAGTAAGTCACAGCTTATGTGTTTATTGTGTAACCCCTAGGTGGCACTATCTCTAGGGTTACTACCCCTGCCTGGCTTCCTAACAACAGATTGAAGGTGCCTGGGTTCAATATTACAGTGCCTCCACCCAGAGTAACAATAGTGGGGGTATCTACCTAGAATGGTATAGTCCTCTGGGAAGCTATAATCACCCACAATCCCACCTAGTGACCACTTACCCAGATACAAACAGGGACTCTTAACAGCATTCAAAAAAACAGTCTGCAACTTGCATTAATAATATGCTCATGGTTGTCCCATTTACCAGCAGGGTCTCAGGTCCTGGTGCATGTGCCCTGCAACCCCCTATGAAAGACAGTTTGGCAAAACAGCATGCACTTTTAACACATTCAATTTCACATCTATCACTCTAAACCCATTAATAATATGCTCACAAACTAGATTCAAAGTAACACAACCAATCAGATTTATTGGGGACATGAACAAGGAAGGAGCGTGAATCAGATGAATGATAACATTACTGATTAACATTAGTTATTATGCATGTACTTTAGTCCCAACAATTAGTCCTACAACACTGGGTACCCAGGGTCTATGCTGGCTGGCCAGAAATGTTGCCTGGGGGTAGCCGACATTACAGCTGTGTTGGGGCCCTTGGTGGAAAGAAAGGCAGTTAGCATGCATAAACAAGACTTGCCTATTTGTAATCCTGACTGGTTGGTTGAAATTGTTAAATTTAAATGTGAAAACAATTAGATGATATCACATGAAGATTTAACAGACTGTTGCAGGGAGCTACCCTGAATTTATTTATTATTTCTTTATTTACATTTGAATTTTTGTAACTGGGTGGTCCCAATGAGACAAGGTCCCTTTTTCAGGAGCTACCCATGGGAGGGGTAACAAGGGGAGCAAAAGGAAGTGTATGCAGACACTTAACAAGAACAAGTAAAATGGAAGTGTGCGCAGACACTTCTTCAGCGTTCGCATGTAAAGCAATTAACAATTAAAAAGTATAAATAAACAGTGGACAATAGACCATTAAAGTACAGATAAAATATTAAATCAAACATCAAGTTCATACTGGTGGGAGAGTTTCAGTCTCCTCCTAAAGTATAGTAGGTTGAAACTCAGCCTACAGCATAACAAAAGAGAATATGAGCCAGAGGGGGAGGGGGTGGGGGAAGATAGTGAGGAGAGCAGGGGGTAAGGGAGAAAAGTGGTAAGGCAGTAAAGGTATCACAAATTAGTGACAGCTGCTAGTAGGAGGAGGAAAGAAGATTTCCTTGTAGAGTCTCTTAAAGTGAGGAAGAGAAGTGCAGGAGAGTAATCAGTGAGGGAGTTTGTTCCAGTTTTGAGATGCAGCAACATGGAAGGCTCTGTTGCCTATGGCTAAGTGGGGTTTGGGAATACTTAATATGGGGAGATGAGAGGATCTAAGTGTTCTAGAGAAGGATTTCAGTGAGAAGAGATTGGAGAGGATGGGAGGAGAGGAGGAAAGGGAAGGTGGATTAGTTTGAAGACAGTACATAGTACTGGGAAATCCATTTTGGCCTCGAAGGACGGCCAATTCAATATGAGGAGAACATTGCGGTGGTGTGCCTGAGAGTGGAGTAGTCTGCAAAGTGGACAGCTCTGTGATAATCCTGCTTAAGTTTGGCCTGGATAGGGGTTCTGGCCAAGTAAGTGACAGGGGCAGCAGAGAAGAGCCCGGGAAGAAGAGTAGTTGAGGCAATGGTCTTTCGAGCATGGGGTGAGAGATAGGGGGCAATGCAGTACAATAGACCAAGTTTTTGGTTCATTACCTTGATGACATTTGTTGTGTGTGATTCAAGGGATAGATGCACATCAAGAGTCAGTTCCAGGTGTTTGAAGGAGCTCACTTCTTCTAGTGGCTCACCAGAGGAGGTGTGGACTACCAGAGGGGGCTGTGAAGTTATATCGAAGGAGATATGATGGAACAGCATGATTTTAGTTTTTTTAAATTCAGGATCAACAGATTCTCCTTGAACCAGTATTCCAGCTTCTGGGAATCATATTGAAGGTCAGTCTTAATGGAGGAGACATCGGTGTTAGACCTATACAGAATAGCATTGTCTGCATATAGCTAGATGGAGGCCCCACCACAGTTCATAGGCAGCTCATTGATGATGATGGAGAATAGGAGGGGCCCAAGAATTGACCCTTGAGGGACCCCATCAGTGATAGGAGATAAGGAGGAGTGAACACCAGACCATTTAACACATTGTGACCTACCGGATAGGTAGTTAGAGAACCAGGTCAGAGAGGTGGAATCAAGACCAAGACAGTGGAGCTTAGAGAGGAGAAATGGGTGATTAACTAGATCAAAGGCCTTTGTAAGGTCAATAAAGACAGCCCCTGTTGCCTGTCCAAGATCCATGGCCTGATATAAATCTGAGGTTACCTTCAGAAGGGCGGATTCAGTCCTGTGTGATTTTCGAAAGCCATGTTGGTGTTTGGTGAGGGCACTGGTTTGCTCGAGAAAACAGTAGAGTTGGTTGTATAAAATTCTTTCCTGTATCTTGACTATAGGACAAAGGATAGATATAGGTTGGTAGCTCCCAAGAAGGTTTATTGGACTGGTTTTATGAACTGGGACAATGATCGCGGTTTTCTATTTGTCTGGGATATATTGGGTTAGAAAGGATCTGTTAATTAACTGTGCGATCGGCCAAGCAAGCACGGGGGCTCCAATTCTGAGGAATTTAGGTGACAGGGAGTCAAATCCCAGAGAACTATCAGGGTTGAGGCCCAAGAGGAGTTTGAGGACTTCGGTAGTTGAGGTGAGTTTTAGGTGGAAGAGTGGCTGAGAGGTTTCTAGAGGCGAGTGTAGTGGGGCAGAGTGGGAAGTTGGTAAACCTGCTTTGTACGCTCCTAGGTTGGTGAAGAAATTATTAAAACCAAAGGCTATATCCAGAGGTAAATGTGTTATGTTGCTATTCAGATTCATGGTATGGCAATTTACTGACTGTACCAGTCAATTGCAGATGATGTCCTGGTGAAATAAAGAATTGATGCACATGGGGAAGCTGGGCCATCATGACTCACCTCCACTTCACGACATTTCCTTGAAGGTGGCCGCAACCTGCGATGGCTTTTGGCGTAGGGGCTGGCTCCCCGAAGCTGGTCTTTCGCTGATGACACTGAGGCTGGCACACAAACAGATGGCATGGGCCAGTTTGGACAAAGGCCCAAGGCTGGATCAACACTACTGGCAAAGTTCAGGTTAATTTCTGGTGACCTTTCCGGCTGGCAAGCCAGTCTAACTACACATACATGTGGGCTCTTTTCTGGTAATCAGGAGTCCCTGGGCAGCAACATTGATTCACAATAAACATTTGGCACACTTGGCAGAAACAGCATTTAAGTTTCTACCTCTCAGTACAGTTTCAGGCTGGAATGCAATTTCAGTCGATTTACTGAGCAAAACCTTCAAAACTGCAGGCAGGCAGTTCCTGGCAATTAATCTTTACTTTTCGACAACCAGTAACACACACAGAAGCAATTAGGTCTCTTGCAGGCCTGACTGTCCACAGAGCCTGCTCGGTAGTTCGAGGCCGCGGCAGCACAGGCCTGCCCTGAACTGCAGGCTGTTCTCTGCAGTCCCTTTCAGTCTGGTCTCCCTGCAGAACTGAACTCAATTCAAACTGTCCCTCTTAAATAAAGGCAGAAATCCTTGGAATCCGATTGGTTGTTTAGGCTGCCTACAACAATTCAAGTCCTCTAATTGGCTACAGTTTATGCACCCAAACTTTGTCCCAGATTATCTCCCATAAGTCTGTATCCCACTTCCATGAGTCTCTGGACGAAATTCCAGTTTGTGACTGGCTAATGCGCTCTCAAAATGGTGGCTGCTATAAAGACACTGTTCCATTTATGCAGTCCCAACAAGTTTAAAAGTTTGGTGCAGCCAGGACAAAAGTTATATTATTATAGTTTCCCCACACACTTATAGCTCCAACACTTCTCTTTAAAACAAGCTGACTTTTATTGCAATATCCCTTGTACTTTTGCTGCCACCTATATACTGTCCCCCTAGGCAGCAGGCAGCTACTTATCAATATTTATGAGGGCTATGAATATTAATGAGCCCCTCCGTTTTGGCCCTCGCTCAGATTCAATTTTTAAGCTCTAAAGGGGCTTTTACACTGCAGTGCTAAGGTCACCAGCCCCTTTTTAGCTTGTCAGAGTACCAGGACCACAAACAGCCTCCCCATTTTGACCGCAAACCGCGCAGTCGGCACATCAATGCACTCCTTGCGCATGCGCAGATGTCGGCGGCACTAGAAACATGCCAGTGACTCGTGGTTAAAGATTTCGTCCTGAACTGGGCTTAAATACACACAAGGGCTATGCAGGGAAAGTCAGGGAAGCAAGGGGCACCAGAGGAGTTCGGGAGAAGAAGGGACACTCAGGGGGATGCCAGCAGCCACGGGAGGATAACAGGAGAAACAGGCAATAAAGGTAAGCCCATGGGGGGGGGGTTACATCTGGAAAAGGGTCCAGAAAGGGGACTGGATTCTGGGCCCTGACCATTGATTTGGTTACTCCTACTGGCTGACAGTCACTCCTACGTGTGTTGTAATATGATTGTTGGGATCTGTTTGAATTAAAGGGACACTGTCAACCCTCTTAGGCCTCAAAGTAAATGAGTTCTCTCAATGGTGATCTGCCTGGTAAAATAAAGATTGATTGATTGATTGATTGATTGATTGATTGAAAGTGTCCCTAGTTTAGAAAGCACAGTTATGACAGTTCACATTCTGTAGAAACTGCTGATGTAGCTGGTTGTTTGATTGTGATTCTTTTTTCTTTTATAGAAAAGCTGTTATCAGCAGAATCCCTCTCCCCAAGCAGCCATTTCCCAATGAACACACTTTTTTTCTGTGTCTTAACTAGCTTTATTTTATTGTTGAAATGTCCAGGATTCCATAACATGGTGGACTCTGTGCAGTTTCATTTCAAGAGAATCTGTGGTGCCACACCGCTCGCTTCAATACAAGTGTACTGAAGTGAGCAGTGCGGCACCACAATTTCACTTGAAATGGAACCATGCAGCGTATGCCATGTTACAGAATCCCAGGCTTTCCAACAATAAAAAAAGCAAGTTAAAACACAGAAAAAGGTGTTTTCATTGCGAAATGGCTAATTGGGGCATAAGGCTTTGGGGAGTGGGGAGTTTCTGATGATGACAGCTTTCCTTTAAAAAGTAAAAATAGGCTTCCCACTATACTGGTGTTACCACACACAAACATGTTTGTTTAGATTCCTTGTTCAACTCCCACTGCATCTTTCCTAGACTTAGGAACACCCCCAACACAGTTTAGCCACTTGTTATGCAGTGGGAGTAGAGGAGAGGAGAGTTTTGCATCATGAGTAACTGCACTGTTTGGGGGTGTTTCTAATTTTCAGGGAGTATGTGATAAGAGTAGATTCAGGATTTGAAACAAAACAAGGCTGGTTGTAACTATCCATTAGCATGTATTTCAGTTCTACTAAGCAAAGAGGCAGATAAAACAACCAGCAACATCAGTGAATTTTAGAGAAGGTAAGCAATCATAAAATGTGTGTTTTTTAACTAGAAATAATATGATGCAAAAAAGGTTGACAGTGTCCCTTTAAACATTATTCTACATGTATAAAACTAAGTACTGCCCCGAGTCCCTATTTAGCCTTGGGACCTACTGTCCCTCCAGGGTTCTAGCCCTCCCCAGCCTCCCCCTAGTTCTCCTCTGAGTTTCAACCACCCCAAGCAAGCACTGTACCTTCCTTCTGTCCCAGCTGTGGTTGAAACCGCCAACAGTTTTTGCTCTTACCACTTCAGCTGGTAGACTATTCAGTGGCTCCACCACCCTTTCTGTACAATAATACTTCATCGTGTCCCTCTTAAACCTCCCTCCTGTTAGTTTCCATGTGCCAATGAGCTAGTATTCAAGCTAAATCATTCATGGCAGTTCATTTTGTTAATTCCATTTAGGAGCTTCAAGGTCTCTATCAGCATATTTTCTGCTTTTATTATGCAGTTCCTAAAGTACAATATGTGGTGAAAAAGGGGTCTGGATAACAAATATGGGTATGTCTACCATGGCAGGCTGCAAAGAGACACCAAAGGGTTTTGCATTGCAAATTGTATTCTCCTAGCAACACCACTGTCTGCTGACTCCCTCCATCTGTCACTCCCCAATCTTAGTCCTGTTGCAACTGTTAAATGTTTAAACCTCCCTCCCCTTACAATGATGTTGGCAACACTGTGGTTTGTGGGGAGCCTCCATTAGGGGACAGAAAATGCTTGCAGCATGTTTGCTCACTATCACCACCACTCTGGCTCAAACTGGCGAAAACAGATCCACTCTAGGATGCTACTGGATACCATCCACATAATCAAAATAGCATCAGAGTAGCTGCTATGCAGCCTTCTCAATGGTGCAGCAAGGTAAGTGTTAAACCTTTAAGATTCAGAACAGACTGGTGGTGTAGCCTAGTGATTAGGGAAACAGAACTATGAACCAGAAGACCCAGGTTCGAAGCCTTCCAGAGTTACTGAATTGCATTCAGAAAGTCACATAACCTCCCTGTGCTCCAGTCCATCCAGCTGTTACATTGGCAGAAGCAGGACCCTAAAGGAAATGAAATGTTACATCTCTGCTGGGCTAAAAAGTGTACAAAAAAAAAATCACAGCCTGTAGTAGCTACCATATAGCCACTGTGATAGCATGCTACTGTGGTAAGCCAGCACACTGGTCAGATGTCACCAATTTTATCGTAAAATAGCACATCAAGAAAGATTTCTTGGAAAAATGTAAACATAGAAACCAAAGAAATTATGTGAATCAACAGCAAGAAAAAGTGTTTACACAAATGTTTTCATGCTGCGTTGTTTATTGTGAAGTCACATCACAAGTGCTTTCCAAGGGAAGAACTATATCAGTCCTCATGTGGATTTCATTTGCACACTAAAACGGCTGGTCGCCAAACAGATTAAGCATTTTTCAAAACTGTGGGCAGCAGTCTTTAGAAAGAAGCTGCGGTACAAACTGAGTTGTGGAGGTTACCTGTGTTGAGATTTTTTAGGAGGTAAAAATCACATATTCCATTTGTTTTTTACACATTTCTTATAGCATGTATATAGTAGGAAAGTTTTAAAGGGATCCTTGTTTAGTACACCAGAAAAACTGCCCTGAATTATCTAAATGAATTCCATACGTTTCTTGTGTTCCATATATCAGCATCATAGTGTGTTCATAAAATTCTAAATTGGGAGGAGAAAAACGTAGGAATTTAATAGTTTTGGAATCCTTTTAAGGTTTTGGCAAGAACAGGCCTTCATCACCCGGTTTCCATAATGTTACAATTTTCTTAAAAACTTGCAACCAGAGGCTGTTAGATCATTCTGGAAAACGTTAAAGTTTGAATTAACCATTGAAGTGCTGAACAGCTGTTTACAATGGCCCTAAGATTAGTTAAGAGCTATAAAACTGTCGAAATGGCTGCAGACTCTGAGGTTTTTGGGTATTACTTCATGCTGGAACAAGTACAGGGCTTATTCTCTAATGCCTATTTGGGGGCACTGTTCTTTGCAGGCATTTCATGTTCCAAGTAACTCTGCAGAGGGTTCTTTCTCTACTCCAAAGCAGAATCTGCTTTACTTATGAACGATTGAAGCCTCTGGCACAGGCACTTGTATTTTGTCATAATTCCACATATATCAGTTGATACAATTTTTGCATTCCTCCCTCCGTTCTTTATTCCTACAGACAGTTTTCTGAAAGCAAGCTCTAATGTCCTTTGGGCTTAATCTGCTTCTGCTCCTTGCAACACGCATGATAAGCATCTGCATGGGAGGATAAGCAAGCCCTGAAAACCTTTTTTATGGCACCAGGCATTCGGTGATTGATGGCATGATGATACTACTGATTTTATATCATTTATGCTACTGATGTTTGATTTGTAATTTTTAAATTTGTCAGGCACCTTGGTATTTGAAAGGCGCCATAAAAATAAAGTTTATTATTATTATTATTGTATCAGAATCCTTTCCCAGCAACAGACTGTGACGTCCCAGAACACTATGATTTCACGTGTAGACAAGCAGCAGGAGCAAATGCATTCCAAGGGACAATGGATCCTGTTTTCATGTAAATATTTATAATAATAAACAATAAGGATATAGTGTTGCAGAATAAATAGAAAATACTGGTTGGGCAACCATGCACATTCAGCCTGGTGCTGCCACAGAGTATTTCTGATTACATTAGACCTCAACAACCAAGCTCAAGCGGTTCCTTGGGATCAGAAGCCCTTGGTGGCAGCACAGGCTGGCTGAGCATATGATTGTCCAATCAATATTTTTTACAGTGGATAGTTTTTTTTTGTAACCCCCTTCTTGGGAGGGGCCTTACCTGGACATTTCTTGTGCTGGCACTGGAGCCCTGACTTATGACTTCCCACTCGCTCTGGCCCCAGGACTTCAGCTTTGAAGGGGACTGGAGGAGCTGTCTTGCCAATTGCCACACTGTCGCACAGTCAGTGTGCACATGTTCGAGCAGGCAGATGCTTGAACATGCTATCTGAGTCCAGCATGAATGTTTCAGCACTAGGAGCACCCGCCAACTCACTGCCTCCATACCTACGACCCTAATTTCCTGACCAGATAACAGCTCAGTGGACTGCAACAAACCTTAGCGGACAGCACACTTTTGGTGGCTTTTAAACAAGTAAAAATAAAAAAATAAACACTTTGGAGCACAGGGCTGCAATCAAGCAGGGGGGTAGCCACCTTTGTGCCCTTCAGCCCAGACCACCACCCAATCAGAGGCCAGCAAATCATAGTAATAAGCCCTCTCAAGTGCACTGGCAGACTGAGAGGAGTCAATCAGATGACAAGACAGGGCAGCAAGACTGAGCGACTGCCCTGTGTGTCCAATAAGGGACTGAATGGGAGAGAAGAAGAGGCTAAGCCTTGGATAAGCATGAGTCAGTTGGAGAGGGGCTGAGAATGGTGCAGACCTGCTGCTGGTGAGAGGAAGCAAGACGCCTAGCCAGGAAAATAAATTCTGTGAGCTCTCTCCAGAGTCATTCAGAAAACCTCTTATAAAACTTTCTCTGGGTTCATCAAAATCAGAGACTGTTCCAGATTTTCCAGGTGTGGGAGAAATTGTTAAAAAAGTGAATCCGTGGTCTACTGCTACATCCAAATGTTCCTGAGCTGATCCAAGTGTGAACAGAGACCTGCACCCTGCCCAGACTACTCTGGAGCCAGGTAAGTGGCCAGCTAGACCTTATCCAGTGGGTGGATTGGGGAACAGGAAATCATAGGCGGGTGCCTGAATGCGAATCTAGTCTTGATCCACAGGAGAATTGGACGATGGGATCACACCTGAGTCTGGGCTCCTTAGGAACCAGGAAGCTGCTGCATAATGCTCATGGAGTTGAATGTCGATCCATTACAGCTGCGTCCGTAGAGGTATGAGCCAGAAGGACTGAGCTGTTGTTGCCTATTTGAGAGAATCTGAAGCTTCTGGTTGCTATTTATCCTGCTCCGGTGTGCTGCTCCCTGCTTCACCTGAACTGCTGCATCCATGGGTCATGTGAGTACTGGCTGGATCTTGTACCTCTCCTTGTTTGAATTACAATTGTTGGATTCACAAGCCAGTTGTCAGAATTACAAGTTAACTAAATTTGTGCTAGCACACTATAGTCTCTTGGGGGGTTAAATTGCAAGTTTGCTAACCTGTCTTAAGTCCACCAGTGAAATAACCTGGGCAACGTAACAACCAGGCCTGCACTGGGAGTCTGCTGTAACTCTTGGGAACCCAGAGTCTGTTTGATATTTGTGTTATACCTGGATTTATGGTTCTACTACCGGTACCAGTTAAAGAGTATACTGCACCCCATGTAACTAGTTCCTCTACCTGTGCCCCTTGCTTGAGCAGGTGTATTTTCAACGGTGTGGGGTGTTACATCTTAAAGAGGGGCTTATGGTGTACTGATATATGGGGCAGGTCTTTATGGTGACGTGCAACTGCTTACCCTCATTTTTCTTCTCATGCTACCAGACTGATGTCAAATAATAAAAGCACTGTTAATTGTTTGAATTTCATCTGCATGTGTGCACTTAGTTTGTATGCTCTAATTAAAGTGTTTAGTGATGAAGATAATAACTGTTTTGTTTAGTAGTAGAGTTTATTGTTCGGCTAAAAAGCCATTACAATATATTAAAACAAGTCCAATCATTTCATACAATGCACAATATAAAAGTTAAATATCAATTAAACATGCTGTAAATGCACATATTCATTTTTCTGCCAGAATGAACCCGGTTATAACCTGGTTCTCTTATTCCTGTCTTATTCATGTCTGATAGATTAAAAATAGCAATACTGACACTGTCTTAAATTTAAAATAGATGTTATTACCTATGTTTCAGTCAGAACAATTAATTAGCTATTAGTTATTATTGCTGTTAATATATATGAAATATTTCATAGTTCAACTCTATGATGCCAAAAGGAGCTTAAAGCCTCCTAGCATTTTGCAGTCAATATAATCGGACATCAAGACAGGAAAGCAAGCTCAGGACCAAATGGCCACAATATGCCCTCAATCCGGTAATATCTAATTTGTGGATTCCTTGTCCCCTTACTTCCAATAGATCTCTTTCTCTATACCAGATCACCAGCATGGCACCGAAGGGTGGAACCAAGTTGCACCTTTAAGTTCATATGGTCATACTATCAGGTCAATATACAAAATGACTCTGGCTCCAACAAAGATAGCAGACTGTGTCCATTAGATCCAAAGTAAGCTAATCTGTATTGTCAGTGGAACCTAAAAGCACAGGGGATACCACCAGGATACCATGCAACGCATGCTGCTCCATACCCCTGTTTTTGACTCCCCAGCAGGCAGTTCCTTCCAGTCAATCCTTGTGGCATTAGTAAATACAGAATCCTATGAATGGTGTCTACAGTGACTGTCAGGTCATTTTATCCTGTAATATACAGACCTATTATCCACCATAAACTGACAGGTTAAAACCTATCCCAATTTCCACGGTGCCTGCTAATGCCCATCAACAGAGAAGTGAAAACTAAGTAAAGCGAGACTCCTCAATAGACCTTTCAAGTCCCCCATAACTGATTGCTATAGGCCCTTTAAAGTTTCTTAATAAGGCATCTCATCCTGGCCGCGACCATCATCAGCCTCAGAAGCTAATAACACAGACAACGTTTTAATGAGTACGTGTTTGCTCCCACTGTTATAAGTACTATATACCCTCAGTATCATTGAATTCCACCCTAAATTCCAAATTCCACCCAATAAAGAGGGCACCATACAAAGTAAGATCTTTACATGTTCCTGGCTGGTACAAAACATTTAACAGCTGCTACATATATGCATGATGCAACAGATTCTTGCCTGCTGACATCACATCACCTGCAGTAGATAATCAAGTAACTTTTCTCTAATTAGGGTGACTCACCACTAAGGTTCAAAAAACACCACAAAGAATAAAAAATGTATAATAAAAATCAAATAAAATAACATTAAATATGCTCCCATTCCATTATATATATATAACATCCAAAGAGGGGATGTTCCTAGAAATATTTGCAAAGTTTACAGAGTTTGAAAACAAGAAAGAAGAGTCGCTACTCAGTATGTGGTGCTCAATGTAGCAGTGACTACAGCAAGGTAAAAAACATTGGCACACACTTACACTTGGACACAAACACCAACCAGGATGTTCAAAGTGCTTAAGCCCTTTAATGAAATTCAGCTGCTCCACAGCATAAAAAGACACAAAAAGCCAGAAAAACCTTAACGTTTCACGCAGACCCCCCTGTGCTTTGTCAAGAGAATAATGTGCAACCACATTTGCCTTCTTATATAGTGAATCACTGCACAGGTGCTACAAGTTTAGATAGACACATACATCAAATCAATTAACACGCTTATGTATAATAATCAGTGGTGACTAAGGATAAAAAACATTTTTTCACAGACTTTATGCATGTATACAATTACAATAAACACATTGCTACATAGTTCCATGCTGAAAAAGTCTATTTCATTTTAGTTTTATTTGTATTCAAAAACTAAACTGCTAAATACTTAATTTGATCTTGCACTGTTTCATAGCAGGAAAGTGCTATTCATTAATGATGCTGCAGCTCTGTTTTGTCATTCAGACCAGGATAATTCATAACCTGCAAACTAAATATCCAATAATTTTCCTTGCAGACTAAAACATTATTAATGTTCCCTCCACATGGCCCTATTTTTGCTGCATCTATTCCCGTAAATAGCCAAGTGTGATTTCCAAGGTCTGACATTAAAGAGCTGGTGACACGTTCAGGAGGACTTTAATAAAACCTAATATTTAGACAGAGTGCAGCTTGTATTTTCCATTAGTGCTGTATTCCTCCTCCCCATTATTTTTTACTGAGGTCATCTGTAGGAAAACAGGATCTTTCCTCTTGAAAAGTTTGTCTATTCCTGCTGCTTTCTCCCTGCCTGAAGTCATAGAGTACTGCTTGTGACATCACAGTTACTCCCATGGTAACAGATTGTGATGTCACAACAAAGGATTATGATTTGAAGTAGGGAGTAAGCTATAGAGGCAGATGGACTCTAAAGGAACTCTAAGGGATAACAATCACATATTCATGCAAATTTCCTTAGTAATAAATAATGGAGAAGAGAAATATATAAAATATAAATGATATGCAGGCAGAATTGTGCCTAATTATTATGTTTTTTAAAGTTTTCTTTGCGGCGTCAGTAACTCTTTAAATGCACATGATTTGCTGTAACATATTCTAAGTTGTTATTAGCCACTGCCCTTATATGTTCCCCCACCCTTTCCTTAACTTTTCTTTTAGTCCTCCCCACATAAAAGACTCCAAATTTCCATGTTGCCAAATAAATTGCGTTACTTACAAATGTCACAATACTGAAGTCCTTAATTTCTATGGCTTTACCTGTCACTGGATGCAAAAAGCTTTTTGTTACATTTATGTTTTTACAATATTTACATCTCTGACATTTAAAGCATCCATTAGGTAAGGGAGGTAACCAATTAGCACTGGCAGTGGACAATGCAACAGTAAAGTTCTCCAACTATTGGACGGGTGGGGGGTAATGAAACAGAACCAAAAGCATGGTGTGGTGCAGCTGAATTTATATTAAAGGACTTAAGCACTTTAAACTTCCTGGTCGGTGTCTCTGTCCAAGCATGAGTGTGTACCAATGTTTTATAAAGAGTTTGAACCCTCTTTTAAATATAAACCTAGTTCAGTAGGTTCATTATACAATTTTGTTTTCCATTGAAATTATCCTCTGTAGGGTATATCTTCCCCACAACCAGCTTCCACTGTTCTTTAGCATAGCGTTTGTATAGAAGCAGCTGCCGAAAACCAGCCGTAAAACCTTAATGCACTAAAGTTTGTTTTTTTTAGTTTTCATTCAGACTCCATTACAAGAGTTCTAGCTGTGTGAGTAAGTCATGTAGAGCAGTGCCGAGCAGTGCTCAAGCAGTCCGATCCAATTTCCTTGCTTCAATAATTGGTTGGATAAAAAGGAAAGAAATTTCAAGAAGCACCAAAGGAGTACCTCCTAGAATCCAGTCTCCACACCCACTGATAGCATCCTTATGGAGTAAAAAAGGGAACCATCACAAACCCTGCACAATCAAAAGTTAGCACATCTGCCACTTGAAGGTGCAAACTGAAGTGAAAATCTCTTAGGGGCACTACTAAATCATGTCAAAAAAACGATAGCACCCCTGAAAATGTTTGGTACCTTTGTGCTCCCTCGTCTGAATCTGAATCCCTTCCTCTCTATAGTTCAAGAATCATCAAGAAGTCAGAGTCCACACGGCCATTCTTCAGTGCTCGGATCGTAGCTAACCTCATGCTCTAAGGCTAAATGTACAACTTTGTAGGCAGCCTTATTTGGCCATTAACTCAGCAGAAACACACAAGCAAGCAGCTAGGTGATTGGATTATTGCAGAAGAAATTTATAATCACAGCAGGCAGATGAAACTGAATCAAAGACAATAGCATGCAGCTGCTGATTTACAATGTGCTGAAATGAGCTGCAAATTGCCCCTGGGATTCTATGCTTTTTCTGTTTGCCCATGAATAGTTGTCAACCGGAACAATTGTAATTCATTCAACCTGGGGGGGCTCTAACATGGCTATCAGTTAACTGTTAACAGACAGTAAACCGCACCTCTCCATCCCATCTGACATTATTAACAGCTACCTGAGCTCAAGAAAATCTAAAGGCACAAGTGAACAAAAATCAGACAGCAGATCGCAATAGCTGCCAGTGACCCTAGCAAGTTAGTCTGCTACCTGTTTTACATGCCTTGCTGAGCCTTTGAATTTAGAGTGTTCGGGCTGGGGTTGATCAAAGTAAGCAATAAGGCACGAAGATGCGCAAACCATATTTTACAGACACGGTCTGGGCATAGTAGGCACAAGGCCAGGCTGAGTGCCTTCAGCTCCAGACCGTGCTGTAAAATATGGTTTACACACACCCCGAGTGACTTATTGCGCTTATAAATGTTAATTGAACTGTTTTTTATAATAAAACACATAAAACTTGTACTGAAATGCATAAAATCAATTTATTTTTGAACATATTCATCCACAGAATAAAATAGTACCCTTATAGGGTTATGGGAGGTGTAAAACAACAACTCACTGAACAGGGATAAATAAAACCAAAATGCAATGAACCACGGGTGGCACTTTGAAGACAACTTTCAAGTGGGGACATTAAAATAATAAAATCATTTACTATTTCCTGCACTGTAGAAGTTTACTTGCCCATTGAAAGTGAGAAGAGCATTGAAGACAAAGGCTCCATAGTGAAAGGCACTGCTGCCGACAATAGATGGCGGTGTGGTGCTGTTTTGATGCTGCTCTTGAAGCAGGTTGATGCTATGAGATGGATCTTCAGTTTCACCAACAGTTCCCCCGAGAACTCGGCTCCACTTTGTACGATCGATAGATGTCGCGAGGCTTGATTCACAATGATGCCCCGTAACGGACATTACCTCCCGACTCTGTAGCCCAGCTTCAGAAAGCAGTTGGACAGCCGTAGCACCCATCGACTGGTTCGCGTAGATCTTGGAGAGGCCGGCCTCCTTGCTGATGCGCGACATCATTGCGGCAAGGTAACGGACTCCTAATGGTTTCTGGGTATACCACATGGGGGAAGTAACAAGGAAGGTGGCAGGCAGGCACTTTGGGTGACAGTAGAAGGCAGGGCATGGTCAGGTAGTTTGCAGTTTTAAGTGGGCAAAAAAAATGGTTGCCAGCTAAAATGCCAACATTCCAAATGCTCCTTGATAAACTTGCAGACTGCTCACTGCTGAACAGTACTTTTTTTTTTACTATGTGTAAACCATATTTTACACATAGTAATTATCCAATTAGGGATTTACCCTGCCATTTTATAAAAAATCTTAAAGGCAGGTTTCAGAGTGCAATGCTTTGCTCGTGCTTGCTTGTGCTTGACCGGCTATGCGACTGAACTGTCACGGGAATAAAAAATGTTTAAATTTAGCCCGATTCACTTTCCAGTTTGCTGACTATTCCACGGACCCCCTTGCATTTCCTTGCAGACCCCTTTTGTGCCGCGGACCCCCGGTTGAAAACCACTGCTCTAAGCCATGATGCTGAGTTCGTCATTTGTCTTATTGTCCAGAATCTGGGAAACTATTTTAAATAAAGAACATCACCCATCTGAGTATAATATGTTTAGGTCATTTCAAAAGCTATGACCCCCTTTCCCCAGGCAATGATAGTATACCTGTAATAAGTATGTAAAATGCATATCAGCACATAATGTGCTTTCCCAGATTGGTTGATCCTCTGTTGACCTGAAGCAAGTCTGTCTCATCTCATCCTCAAATTTCTCCCTCTCACTTCTACTACAAAAGAACCCCAGAGCAAATGCACTGGGGTATGGGTTATCCCTGAGGATATTGGCCATACAGCCAAATTTTTAAGAAAATACAAATTGTGCATACCCCAATAATGCAAGGTATCATGGGAAGCATATGTAAATGTCCATGAATTAATTTGGACTGGCTCAACTTTAAGCAGAATTGCATAGTGCCAATAGGCCTCACAATACAATCAGCAAAGGCTGAGAACAGCAGACACAGACACGTGTTTCATCCTCATTTGGACTCATCAGTGTGTCATATCTGTATCTCAGCCCAGGGACAGGGAGCCAGCCACCCTATAGGGGATCTTATTTGATTGGGTCTTGGGAAGCCCAAAGTACAGAGAGAAAAGAACTACAAAAGAACCCCAGAGAATGTGCATTTGCGGTGGCACGCTGCTGCTGACACTAGTTCAGCCAGGGTGCCACCACCTTGAAAGGTTTTCACCTCTGCAGTCAGGGGCCACCTTGTCATTGCAGGGTCAGCCATTCTGCTGCAATGAGGGAGTGCCCCGTCTTTGAAGGGCGGTACCTTACATGCCCCCGACCCAGTTTGCTGATGGGTAGCCCAGTCCCCATCGGCAAAAGGTCCCCACCCCAAGTTTCTTTTGTATGCTGAGGGGGTGCCCAGTCCCCCTCAGCATCATGTGCCCCTCGTCTTTCTTTGCTGATGGGGCACCCAGTCCCTGTTGGCTTCAGTTCCCCCTTCCCAGTTGAATTTGCCAATGGGGGAGCCCACTCAGTTTGCAGTCCTCAGACCATTTTTCAAGCTTCCCCAGGTCCCTCCTCATTTTCTCCACCCCTTCTGGGGTATGCACTGTGTTACAGATCTTGGTGTCATCTGCAAAGAGGCAGACCTTTCCCCTCAGCCCTTCTGCAATGTCACTAATGAAGACATTGAACAGGACTGGCCCCAGGACCAATCCCTGTGGCACCCCACTGGTCACCCCCTCTCCCCAGACTGCACCCCATTTACCACCACTCTCTGCCTCCTGTCTGTTAGCCAGTTTCTAACCCAGTTTACCACCCTTACCCCCATGCCTGGCCTACCCAGCTAGTTTATCAGCCTCCTATGTGGGACCGTGCCAAAGGCTTTGCTTAAATCAAGGTAAGCGTTGTCCACTGCCCCACCCTGATTTACTTCCTTTGTCACCCAGTCAAAGAGATCAACCAGATTTGTCTGACATGACCTCCCCACTGTGAATCCATGTTGCCTATGGTCCTGGGCTCTGATGGCTTCTAGATGACCCACTATCCTTTCTTTAAGCAATATCTCCATGATCTTCCCCGCTACTGAGGTGAGGCTGACTGGCCTATAGTTCCCCGCCTCCTCCCTACTGCTGGATTTGTATAAAGGGACCACAAGTGCCCTCCTCAAATTCTCTGGTACCACCCCTGTGTTGAATGACTCAGTGTACATGGCTGCCAGAGGTACTGCAGTCTACCTTCACAGTTCTTTTAATATGCTTTGGTGTAGGCCATCTGGTCCCATTGCTTTGTCCACCTTCAATTTAGTCACCTGCTGCAGGATTCTTCTGCCTGTAATGGACTATTATCCACCTCTTCACGCCTTTGCAACTGCTGTACTGCTGTGGCCCTTGCCCTTCCCCCTCTTCTGTGAATACTGAACAGAAAGACACAGTGGATGTCTTGGGGGGGCACATGACAGTTCTTAGGCATGGTACTTTCACTTCCAAATACCTAAACAGCACATATAAGCAATCAACATTCGGCATTGACAAACTCTTGTTTAGTTTTAATCCTTATCTTTCTTTACTGTACTTGTACTTTTGATCTTATACATTTTTTTAGAGTATACTTCTTTTTTCTGAGTTCTTACTGTCTTTTTCTTTTATTTTCTTTACATTTCTGTTTGTGATTGAGGGGCAGTGTCCTGGCTTGGCTGAGTCCATACCAGGTGGTGCTGGAGCACCAGTAAGATGCCCACGCCTTAGCAGGTGTGTTTTTTAAAAAGGTACTGCAGCCTCCTCCCCCAGCTCAGAAAGGGAGTTCTGCTGTGCAGCAGCAGCAGCAGCAAGAAAAAGATAAACCACAGGAGCAGGAACAACAGCAGCAGCAGCCACAAGTTCCTCCCCCCCAGCAGGAGCCTGCCACCTCCTCTTCTGGTACTCCCCCAGTTCTGCAGTGCTCTGTGGCATGGGATTTCTTTGACATGCACCCTGCAGGTTAGACAGTGTCCATCTGCAAGGTGTGGGTGGTGTGTGAGGTGTGGCAAAAAAGGGAGCCGTCTTGGGACCGGTGACCAGAAGACACACGTCCACATCCACCACCTCATTGAGTGGAGGGCCAAAGAACATGATGTGGCTGCATCACGTGATGGTGGTGGTGGTGATGGCCTTGGGGGAAATGTGGAGCAGCATAAGGTCAGCGGTGCTGCTGTGGTGCCAGCAACAAGTCAGTGATGGCGTGGCAGGCATGATGTGAACTGCAGCAGTACTCCTGCTGTACCTCAGCAGCGCTGTTAGAACAGTGGCAGTGATGACCCCGTGGCACTAGCCACAAATGGCCATCTTGTTGTTTTGTGGGCTGAGGTGAATAATCTGCGCCAGGAATTGAACACCTTCTGGAAGGAGGTGATGGATCAGTTTGACAGAGTCATGTCCAGCCATGAGAGGCTCCTCAGTCTCTTATCTGAGCTGCATGGTGGTGGCGGTGGTGATGGTGGGCATGGCTCACATTCTGGCAGTGCTGGTGGGGTAAGTTGTTCTGTTTCAAGTTTTATTTTAGTTTATATGCAGTTATTCTGTCATCTGTGTTCTTAATTTCTCCACTCTCTAGCCCCCCCCATTAAAAATAACACCCCAAAAATATAAAATGTGAAACAAAAAGCTCTGTTGTTTTAAGGTCTGTTTTCTCAGTCTTCCCTTTTAATATTGTTTCATTCACATGGATATCCCTTGCTTCTCCAGTTCCATTATTTCTTTAATCCTTTTTACACATGATGAACCACATTCCTTCCTTTCAATTTTGTCTCTGATTCATCATGTGTACTCACTCCTTCTATCTACAAATGTCAAGTATTTGCCACATTACATAAGTTGTGTCCCCATGGTATGTGATGGTGCGTAACTGGTAGTTGTGTTGTGTGCAACCTCCAACCACCCAAAGAAGTACAAATCATAACACAAACATGAGCTATTCTACTGAGAAGTTAAACATAAATCTGTGTTAAGCACTTATTATGTTTACTGCATTTGCCAGAAATGTGAAGTTGTGTCCCCAGAGAGAAAACGCATCTTTTCAGTCAAATACTGTTGCTACACACACATTAGAGAAGGTGGTATAAAGCATATGTGAAGCTTGGAAGAGAACATAAACACATTTATCATACTAAGCATTTCTGGGCCTGCTACCCCGCCACCACCATCACCAACACCACCAGCATTTTTCCAGAAATGTGAAGTTGTGTCCCCAGAGAGAAAACATATCTTTTCAGTCAAATACTGTTGCTACACACACATTAGAGAAGGTGGTACAAAGCATATGTGAAGCTTGCAAGAGAACATAAATACATTTATCGTACTAAACATTTCTGGGCCTGCTACCCACCACCAACACCACCACCAGAACTTTGCCAGAAATGTGAAGTTGTGTCCCCAGAGAGAAAACGCATCTCTTCAGTCAACTACTGTTGTCGCACACACCAGAGAAGGTGGTACAAAGCATATGTGAAGCTTGCAAGAGAACATAAACACATTTATCGTACTAAGCATTTTTGGGCCTGCTACCCAGCCACCACCACCCGGACTTTGCCAGAAATATGAAGTCGTGTCCCCAGAGAGAAAATGCATCTTTTCAGTCAAATACTGTTGCCACACTCACTAGAGAAGGTGGTGCAAAGTATATGTGAAGCTTGCAAGAGAAACACTATTGCTGCATGGAGAGGGTGCTTTGATGTTGTTGTATGCTGCTGTTGTTCCAAAGTCAGAGTAACGGGCTCTTGCTCATAGTGGTCCTGGATTCATGATGGTATATAGACATGTGGCACAGGTAAGTATCTTTGTTTTCTTTTCATTGTAATGGGGGGGGGAGTTATTGCTACTGTTCAAAGTCTAATATGTTCGTAATTCTCCATCATTGATTTTCAGTTATTTGTGCATATGACATCTTACTGCTGGACAGATACAACATAGATGCTGTTGTCTGACTCATACATAGCATTGTTCAACCATGAAGGTAAGTATTTGGTTTTTTTTTAGGGTGTGGTGAGTTGACTTGTTTCTGTACCATAATTGACAAATTAACTTAATTTCTTAGTCACTGACTCTGCTGTTCTTCCTTATCTTTACAGGTATTCTTGTGCCTGAATTTGTTGCAGCGATGTGCTTGATGATTCACCAAGCAAATGATGTCAGTCCACAGAAAGCACCTAGAAAACAAGAAAGGATTTTTGTGAATGAAAGTCGTGGAAAGAAAAGTAAAGTAAAGGAAACTAAAAGAAAAGAAAGCAAAAGAAAGGAAAGGAAATTAAAGCAAAGGAAAAACATTACATCACAATGATACTTACTGTTAGAGTACTACTGCTGGCTGTGCAGTCCTATTTTGGTGTCTGTGCTGTAGTAGAACTAGCAAAACCTGCATGAAGAAGATATTACAGGGAAACATTTTAATGCTGAAATGAGTCTCCTCAATTATGATCTGATTTTCTGCCTCTAGTAGGCTTATAGAAGTGCTGCAATGTCTGAAAAACAGTGCAGGTGTCTCACCAACAGCAGATGAAGAAGGTCCTTGATGCAGTGTGGTTACACTCACATGATGATGCCTTGCAGACTTCAGTCAGTGGCTTGATGGAGGAGGAGGACCAAGATTAATCTTTCAAGAGGAGAGTTTTGAGGAGGTACAGGAGGCGATTCTGTTTCACATTGGTGGCAATGAATCATCAGTCACTACAGTGGTGGAAGTGGTAGCCAAGCCAATGCTGTTTCTTACTTGATGTGATTATGAGGAAGAGGAGGACACAGCTGAAGCAGCCCAGGGAGTACAGAGGAGGTAGAGGAGGTGGTTCTCTTTATCACAATCGGCTGCCTACTACATACCGATTACTGATACCACTGGTGGTGGAAGTGCTGTGCTGTGCTGTTTCAGCCTGTGTTGGAGGAGGATCCAAGGCATCTACAGTGCACACAAGAGACAACAGGAGGAGGAGGAGAAGGATGAGTTGAGGTCACTGCTGCATGGCTGCGGTGTTTCTTGCTGGCTAGAGCGAGTGTTCTGTTCAGTAATTCATAACTGGCATAGTGCATTGTTTACAGCTGTTCAATTTGACGCAATTAAGAAGCAGCACTAATTAATAGTTGTGGATGTATATCGCAGCACTGAATGTGATACATTATTTTTGTTATTAAGTTGACATCCAGGAGTACATGCTTGTGGATGAGTGGGATGGGAGACATGGAGGGAGAAGGAGAAAATAAATTGTAGAGTTCATTATTCTTCCATGTCCTCCATGAAGCATCCCTCACAGTCTTCAGTACTGGATGTGTCACCATATGGGAACTCCCTCTCCATCACTGCTTCATCCACTTCAATGTCGCAAGATAATGATGAAGTACGTCCCAGTCTGCCTAAAGCACTTTTCTCATCATCATCATCAGTGCTGTTACCATGGACATTACTGTTTTTGAGAATATGTGAGCATCATTCATTTTGATATATGTCAGCATGCCAACATTTTTAGGAGACAGATTTGTGCGGATGTCATGCACAATGGTACCCACTGAACTGAACACCCACTCAACGCTGACACTGAATGATGGGCAGCTAAGATATTTCAGGGCAACCGCTGTTAGTGCTGGCCAGTCATTGACAGTGCCCCAGTATAGTAGTCGCTCATCTTCAATGGCGAGGTTCTTTGTATCTGCAAAATATGCGTCTACCATGCCTTTTGCCAGTCGAAGACGTGCAGCGTGATCATACTCATCCTCCTCCTCCTCAGTTTCCTCCATGTCTGTAACTCCCACCTGACTGAGGGCAGCCCAAATGAGATTCAGCATTGGCTCCTTTACCTTGCATTGCTTTTCTGCAGTTTGACACCCTGGCTGAGATGAAAAGAAGTGGGTGGCAGTAACACCGGATTACTGTGCAGTACCATCATCTTTTTTTGTCTCCTGTGCCCCGCACCACTTACCCTCTGAGTGAGCAATTTTGTCAGTCTCTGCAACTCATGATGCCCACCTTGTAATATGGCTGCCAGCCCACATTTATAACATGGGTCGAGCACTGTTGCAATTCCAAATTCCTCAGACTGGATAATATACATTATGTGGGTCTTGGAGTCTAATGTGGACAGAATGTGTTCCATTAATGAGCAAATTGCTCTTGTCACCACCTGCCTCCAGCTATTGCTACATGTTCAGCGGTGACTGCCTCAGCACCCGTAGCAGAGGAATGTACTCACTGATGCAGGCAGCATCCCCACTTATTGCCTGTGTTGCATGCTTGAAGGGCCTCAGAATCAAGATGAGCCCATCTATTAGGTGCCACTGATCTGTTGTGAGACACATGGATGCCCCACTGTTGTCACGACTCTCATTAATTAGCAGATACTTTTATATCCTTATAGTTAAGGAAAGCCTGCACCACAAGGTTAAGGCACTATGGCATGGCACCCTGAGAAATCCCCCATCAATGATGCATTTCCGCACATTTGAGCCATTATCACTGGCGATGAATCCAGCTTTCAGTGCATGGGGGTGGAGCCACTGATCAGTCTCAGTTAGTACGACTTCCAGCATCTTTTCTCCAGTGTGTGACCTGAGGATACTCTTCATGGTCAGTGTTACATGCTGCCTTACACCAGGCATGTTGCTACCACCACAGTTTGTTCAAGTGCAATTCTTGCCTCTCCCCCAATCAGCCGCTACCGCAGGTACCTGTGCCCAGTGTGCTGTAATGTACAGGTAAGAGCTACCAGATGTTTTCCCACTAGTACACATGTCCATGCTCAGATGGACATACTGTGCTGAGGAATGCTGCAGGGCATCATGTACCATGTCACATACAGTACTGTACAGTTCAGGGATGGCACGCTTTGAAAAGTATGTACGTGCTGGCACCTGCCATTTCAGCAAGGCACGGGCCATGAACCGCCCAAATCCCACAATCTCTACCAAGGAGTATGGCAACAAATCCAGAGCAATCATTTCTGCACATGCTGCATTCAGCTCCCGCACTGTACCATGATTAGGCGTGAATATTGTTTGCCTATCCAAAATGGAAGTCAGCGGTGGCTGAACTTTTCTTGATACTGCTGCCATCAGTGATGCACCTGGTGGTGTGACAAACAGCTTGCCTCATCATTGTGCCAGTAAGGGTGGTGCTCCCTTGCCTGGTGACTGCCAATGGTGCTCATGGACTGTGACGATATATGACACACCTCAGCGGCTTTTTGGTTTTTCATAACTAGTGAGGTAGCAATCACATTTTGGGTTGGGGTGATACTCCAGATTCTAGGACCACTACTTTGCTCACTGTCAGAATCCTTCTCATCCAGTACAACAATGATGTCCTCCTCCTCCCTCACCAGCACCTCCATGTCCCTGTAGTGGTGCTGTGTGTATTTTGCTTACATTGCCCTCTGATTGAGATGTACCAGAACCGCTGGCACTGGCTGCCTTCTGGTGTTAACGCCACCAAACTGGGTGCCTATTTTTAAGGTGTGTGTGTTTCCCACCTGTGCTGAGATGACTACCCATCTGATCAGATGGGTCCAATACATAAAAATACCAAACTAAGGATTTATGGTGCCTTATATTTACTTGATGCCAAGATGACTGTGACTGCGATAGCAAAGGAGATTTGTTCTTTGTTACAGTATGTTGTGGGGTGACTGGAGCAATGTAGAAAAAATGGGAAAACAGTGGTTGGGCTGACCTTCTTGGTGGTTTTAGCAGCTAAAACAACAGGAAAGACACGCTCTGTAACACCCTGCTTTGCCCTTTTCTTTTCTGGCTCCCATGAGGGATCCGTGTCGTCTGACACATCATCATCATCCACATCATAGTCTGGAAAAAACTGGCACTGCTGGCAGTCTCATCAGCCTCAGCAGGTCTGTTTGTCTCAGTAGGAAATGCCATAGGCTCTGTAACATGCACCTCCTCTTCATGACTGTTGTTCTCATGTTGCTCCACATGTACTACCACCTCACACTCACTCACTGCACATGGACACACATTATCCGGCTCCGCCTCTGTCCTACCATCGCCAACAGCACCACTTTCAAATTGCACTTCAGCACCAACAGCCTCCAAGCCCACAATTGTTTGTTTGCTGGTGGTGCTGCTGCTTCCTTTCACTGTGTCACTTGACATTGAGACATCCATCAACATGTCTGCCACAGATTATGCAGAGAAAAACTTAACTGCAGGAAAGCCAACATTAGGGCCATATACTTTGCTACTACTGCTACTGCCTGCCACAGAATCATCTGAATGCTGTTCCTGTACTCTCACAGACACGTTTCTGGTTCCTGCACCACTATTAGGATTAGTATTAGGAACCACAAATTGGGAAATATTCTTTGTGGCCACTTCACAGCCTCTCCTTTTAGTTGCCCTTTTCTTTCCAGTCATTCTTCAGCACACGAAGGGACACAACAATCACTTGGCTTAAATCGCTGTCTGGAGAACAATGATGTTTTTCCTAAATACAGTTGTGCATGCAGGGACACAACAATCACTTGTCTTAAATCGCTGCCTGGAGAATGGTGATTTTTTTCCCAAATACAGGTGTGCACACAGGGACACAACAATCACTCCGCTTAAATCGCTGTCTGGAGAATAGTGATTTGTTGTCCTAAATACAGGTGTGCACGGAGTCACACATAAATCACTTTGCTTAAATTACTGTCTGGAGAGCAGTGTTTTTTTTTTCCTAAATACAGGTGTGCACGCAGGGACACAACAATCACTCAGCTTAAATCGCTACCTGAAGAACAGTGATTTTTTGTCCTAAATATAGTTGTGCATGCAGTCACACAAAAATCACACTCAGGAGGACAGTGATTTTTTTTATTAAGGAAAGACAGGACACTTGCCAACTGATTTTGTTCAGAAGAAAACTGTTCCTTCTAAACTGCTCCTACCCTCCCCCAGCCCACAAAAGCTACCAAACCACAACTTCTACCAGAAAACTAAACACTGCAAATAAACAATACAGGATGGAGAAAAGCGACACAAAAAAATCACTGTGTGTGCAAAGAGCACTCACAGTAACACTTCTGAAGCAATTTGACAAACAAAATGCTCTTTTATATAATGTTTTTAGATTTGACTCTAAGCTGCAGCACAAGCTCTGCTCTTTAAGTCTCTCTCAAACACACTACACTCATAGAACGAGAAAACTAGCTTCTCATTGGCTGTTCAGCAACATGTGACCTCATATCCCATGGTTCATTGCAAACTCAGACTATTTTGCTGAACTTCACCAGCGAAGTTTAAGGTTCACGATCTGGGACACCTGTACCATTGACTGTAACAGGAATTGAAGTTTTTGACTTCAAAGTTTCGCGAATCCTCCCCAAATGCTTTGAAGTGGGACTTCGCAGGGTGGAAAATTTCACGGAATACTTGGAATCTGCAAAGTTTTATGCAGAGTGAATTTTGACAACTTCGCACACCTCTAGTCCTTACCCAGTTAACAAATGAATAAATAAATAAATAAATAATGTCAACGTTCACTCGTAACTTTACTAATTTTCAATATTTTGACTCCAAATTTTCAACATACACATTTTTTCATATCACCTCATAAATGTGACAGGTGTCACTTTTTAATTCCTGGACAAAGATGTGTCTTCACACTTCTGGTCTGAAATGACATTTTGGTCAATATTCCATAAATGCCACATGTTATGTTTATAAGGGGGAGTCATAAAACAACAACCTTGAAAATTTTGGGTCAAAATAATATATATAATTATTAAGAAAATTAGTGTGTAGTACCAGCCTTGACACCAGCAGCTATGCACTGGTATCCTGTACCAGTGACCTGACTTCGAGCTGAGCTCAGTGACCCAGCTGGATGGGGTGAAGGTGGGGGGATGGCATTGTTTTGTGACCCCCCAGCTAAAGAATGAAAGATGAAGGGTCCCCCCCTTGGGAAAAGGTACCATATAATGAAGACGGCTCTTTTCTTGACATAGCTCCCTGCATGTCTCCAGCCATAGGTGGCAGAGTGCCCCTGTGCATTGACTGACAGATAGACTCTTTAACCTGTGTGTCTGTATCTGGGCCACATGGAAGTGCAGGGAAAAGAGGGCCCTGCACTTCCACAGCCCACCAATTAGCCCCACAATTTATTGGCATCTGTCACTGCATGGAAGTGCAGGGCTCATAAGGGCCCTGCACTTCTGTAGGCAGAGTCTTCCCTTTTTATGTTTGCCGTGTGTGCTAGCGCAAGTTGAACATTTTGCTATGTACAGGGTTTTGACAGGTGTGTCACGGTGGTCCAATGCAGGAGACTGTACAAGAGGCTTGACCAATAATCAGCAAACCTGATCATGACACTGTTCAAGCATGAAACTGTGTGGACTTCAAAACAATGTGCTGAAATACATATTCATAAATCAGCTCTTTCAGCAAGCATAGCTGATCTCATTATGTGGTCTTAGCCTGTCTGCTCCCTTCCTCCTCAACATTACAGCAATGGAAACTGAAATAGCTTGTTAAATATTGGTTGCCTATATGCCTATTAAACTGGAGATTTGTTTGCCACCTTCAAAATGCAACAAATTGCACATTTAAAAAACATTTTCTTGCTACTAGCTTCAGTTGGGCAGATATTCTCCTTTAAGAAAGATTTCTACCTCATAAATGTCACACTTTCCCAGCAAGTAATCTCCTAAAAAGATTTACACTATTTTTTTAACCTCTTAAGACACTATCTGATAAGCACTGTCTTAGACATAGTTAACTATAGTAGGAGACATCTGTAAAGGACTATCTTTTGTTATTAATTTACTATGGTTTTTGAAAAAAAAATACTTATATTGGGCTTTAGATGTCAAACACATTATGAAACTTTTAGCCCTGAAAGCAGACACCTTTTCTCGTTTCAAATCTAAGTGCATAGCACAACCAGCAGTATCTAGACTGCATGTTAGTATAGCAGAAGACAGCTGCTACTTTAACCCCTAAGACAAGTAAGGAATGGCATCATTTGTTACTCCTTTTACCATGCTTTTTGGGAAAAAAATATTTATATTGGGCTACAGCAAACACACACACATACATACTGTACACACCATCCTCATGGCCGCAACATTTGAAATAAATACTGCAATCTAATATGTTATAAAACAATAAAGAAACTGTTTATGTCAGTCTTGGTTATGTGGAACACAGTGAAGTTCAGTTTACAGTAGATTTCCTTTAAATATTTCTTATCCCATATTTTGTATCCTAGATAGCACGGAGGAGATGCTACATCTCATTCTCATAGGCATCTTCATTTTACACATTTTTGCATTGTTTTTACTCAGGATGTCCCAGATTAGATGCAATATCTTGTTTTCAATGGGGTCATGATTTTACCATTTTTATGTTGCTTGCACGCATGTGCAAGAAACATAGTGCCATCATCGGAGATTTCGGAGGTGTGTCACCTCCTCCTCCAATTCAGTCAGTGTGCTGGCAGGCGCGGCTCCTGTAAGCCAATGCATTTTGGAGCTGTCTATGACACGCTCCAAAATGCAGTGGTATACAGTTGAAAGGGGGAGCTACGCTTCAGTGAGCACAGATAAGAGGCTGCTCATGCGCAGCTCCCCCTGCAGGTGTGCGTGCCCCCACATGCACTGTATAGCTGATGGGGTGCCCAATCCCCGTTGGCTGAGCTGTGTCCCCTTCCCCCCCAAGTAGTAGTTGCCATGCTGGGAGCCCACCCCAGCATGGCAAGCGGTCCTTTTGCCAACGGGGGTGCCCAATCCCCCATCGGCTGAACGCCCCCCTCATCCACAAATTCCATGGCCAATGGGGGTGCCCAATCCCCTGCTGGCTGAACGCCGTCCTTTTGCCACACTGGGCCACCCCAGCATGGCAACAAATTCTATGGCCGACGGGGTGCCTAATCCCCGTCGGCTGAACGCCTAACATTCTTGTGCCATGCTGGGAGCCACCCCAGCATGGCAAAGGGTCCCACGTTATCTTATTTTTTAAATACCTGAAAACCGAAAACGGTCCTGCGGCGTGTCTCCCAACCTCCACCAAACCGCACCCACCCACTGCTCACCCAGCCTCCCCACACCCCCCACCCATACTTACCTCCGGACTCTGGCGCGACGATCTTCGGTGGACCGGGAACACGTCTGCACTCTTCAAAGCCGACCACGAACTGAGGAAATGCCGGTAAGCTGTATAATGGGCTACAGAGGGGGGTTTCAACTTTGTTGCATATCTCAGGCATTTTTGGGAATTTTTGCACCAAATTTTCAACATGGGGTTTTTGGGACCCCTTCTCATGAATGATGTCACTGTCATGGCGTTATTCGGACCCAAAGGGTGATTTCGTGCAGTGACTGCACAGTGACTGCAAAATCACCCTTCAGGCCTGAATACTGCCATGACAGTGACATCATTCATGAGAAGGGGTCCCAAAAACCCCATGTTGAAAATTTGATGCCAAAATCCAAAAAAATGACTGTTTTACGAGTGTGCGTTATGCAGTTCCTATGCAGGCTCGTAAGTTCGCAAAATTTCAATATTTTCACTCCAGATTTTCAACATTGCCATTTTACCACACCTTCTTATGAGTAGTACAGCTTTCATTTTCACATCTCACCCAAAATGTGTTTCCTACCATGTAGCACAGATATGGCTAGTCGGTGTGCGAAATCAATGTATGGGACAAATTAAGAAATCATCCAGTGACACTGTTCATGAGCAGAGGTCTTAAATGGCTATGTTGAAAATTTGGTGAAAAATTCCTAAAATGACTGTTTTACTAGCGTATGCTATGTGCAGTTCCTACGCATTGCGTAAGTTTCATAATTTTAAATATTTTCACCCAGATTTTCAACATTGGCATTTTATCACACCCTCCTCATGAATAGGTACAGATGTCATTTTTCACATCCTGCCCAAAACATGTTTCCACCCATGTAGCGCACAATGGCACAGTCGGTGTGCGAACTCAATGTATGGGACACATTAAGAAAATCACAGTGACACTGATCATGAGCAGAGGTCTTAAAATTCCTGTGTTGAAAATTTGGTGAAAATTCCTCAAAATGACTGTTTTTTACGTAAGTGTAGCAGACTGTTCCTACGCACGCTAAGTTTATGAATTTTCAATATTTCTACCCAGATTTTCAACATTGCTATTTTATCACACCTCCTCATGAGCAGTACAGCTGTCATTTTTCACTCCTGTCCAAAACATGTTTCCATCCATGTGAGCGCACAATGGCGCAGTCGATTGTGCGAACTCAGTGTATGGGACACATTAAGAAAATCACAGTGTCACTGTTCATGAGCAGAGATCTTAAAGTGGGAATTTTTAAAATTTGGTGAAAGAATTCCTAAAAATGACTGTTTTACGAGTGTGCGTTGCACAGTTCCCATGCAGGCTCGGATGTTTGCGAATTTTCAATATTTCCACTCCAGATTTTCAACATTGCCATTTTGCCACACCTCTTTATGAGCAGTACAGCTGCTATTTTCACTATCCTGCCCAAAACGTGTTTCCGCTTCATGTAGCATAATGCATGCGAGTTGGTGTGCAAACTCAATGTATGGGACACATTAACAAAATCACAGTGACACTGTTGATGAGCAGAGGTCTTAAAATGGCTATGTTGAAAATTTGGTGAAAAAATTCCTAAAAATGACTGTTTTACGAACGTGCATTGCGCAGTTCCTACACATGCTCGTAAGTTCGCAAATTTTCAATATTTGCACTCCAATGACTTCCAAATACCTAAACAGCACATAGAAGCAAGCAACATTTGGCATTGACAAATGCTTGTTATAATGGATTTATTCAGGGTAGCCTAGTCCAGATGTAAAATATTGTTTTCAGCATGTTCTAATTTTACACAATGCATCATAATATTGTGTAGATGTAGAGCCCCACTGAAAATAAGATGCCACATCTTCTCTGAAACATCCAGGCTGAATATATAGCAATCAGCAGGCATATTCCAGGAAAACATATTGCAAAAATATATAAAAGGAAGACTACATTGAAACTGCCTCTCAGCAGATCTGCATTGTGTAAATTCATTAAAAACAATGGGTAAAAGCATGACCACACTGTAAGTGATATTGTACAGGATATGCCAGTTGAGATTTGATATATCATACATCGAATCTCAACTGGCATATCCTTTAAAAATCTATATTTAAAATGGTTAAAATGCTTTACCCAAATGAAAAATACTATTATTTTTCTTTTATTATTATTTTTATTCTGTTGGCCTGTTCTACAGTCCCCAACCCACCCACCACTCCCCTGGTCTCCAGGTTTCCCCCGGATAGGACCACTGGACAGGTGACCCCTCCATGGGAACACGGGTCACGAAGTCCTGGCTGGCCCCCACGGTGGGGTCATGGAAGCGGGACCCCCCCGGCAGACTTTGGTCAGATGAGGAGTGGCAGCAGGGTGGGGGCCATGATTTGCTGATGGATTTTTTTACTGTGCTTTTTCCTCCCTGGGGTTGGGGACGTGCAATGACACCAGTGTCCACCCTGACCCCCGAAACATGTGGTGCCACTCATGTGGGATCCCCAGCCTCTGCCAGGGGTCCTCATTACACCGAGCACTCTGCCCCCCTTCCCCCAGAGAGGGAGAGCAGTATGTAGGATGCTCAATCTCTCTCTCCCCGGCCGGCCCTCTGACTGCCAGGTCCGTCTCTGAACCCAGGATGTCGGCACCACAGACGGACGCCTTACCACTGTGCTGGTGGGCCGGCCCATGAAATAAATATTTTAAATATCAACTTGGCTAGTCTTACCTCATAGGTCTTATCCCATATGCCCTGCACCATTGTAGTTGCCCTCCACTGCACCACATCCATCTTGTCTATGTTTTTTCTCAGATGCGGCCTCCAGAACTGGATGCAGTATTCCGGGTGCAGTCTCATGAGTGTCTTATACAGGGGCAAGATGACCTACCTCTTTAGACTCCTAATACCCCTCCCTGTGCATCCAAGCATCTCGCTAGCTTTTCTAGCCACCTTATCACACTGCCTAGTTTCTCTTAGATCCTGCTAGATGATAACTCCCAAGTCCCTTTCCTGGTTTGTGACTGTCAGTCCCTCCCCACATAGTTTGCACTTTGCCCCTGGGTTCTTGTGCCCTATCTGTATGATCCTGCACTTCTTTGCATTGAATCTCAGCAGCCATTCTTCAGACCATTTCTTCAGCTTTTTTTATTGTGTTTATGCCCCTATTTTTTCCACATTTTTGCCCAACTCTCTGTGCCACGGCCATGCGTGTGCCTGTGGAGGCACTTGAACACTGTGGTTCTGCAGACTCTCCCTCTGCTTGCCACCTGTCTGCCTGTGCTACCCACAGGCCTCCACCTGGGGACAGTTGGACTGTGGGGGATGACAGAGTCCCTCCCTGGGAGAGGAGAGCTGCTCAGTCCTGCTCCCTCCCTCCCACTCATCTGGCTTTCGATGACCCGAGCTCACTCCCAAACCTGGTGTAGCATGAGGTATATCATCCAGCAGCTCAATCCTCATCACCACCGGGCCAGCTCTCCAGTTTTCTAAGATCATCCATCATTCTTTCAACTCCCACTGTCATGTCCACCCTATTGCATACCTTTGCATCCTCTGCAAAGAAAAATGCCTTCCCCACTAGTCCCTCTGCAATGTCCCCAACAAAGACATAGAAGAGGACTGGCCCCAACACCAACCCCTGCGGCACCCTGCTCATCACATCTCCCTCTCCAGAGTACTCTCTGTTTACCACAACCCTCTGACTCCTGCCACTCAGCCAGTTCTCCACCCACAGAACTATTTTAGGATCCTCCCCTAGACTGTGCAGTTTGTTAATCAGCCTTCTATGGGATGGTGTCAAAGGGCTTTCTGAAGTCCAGATAGGCCACATCCACCACACCTCCCTGGTCCTACCTTAGTTACCCAGTCATGCAGTAGATTAGTACAATGAGTTAGTGTAAAACACAGTGCTTATTCAAAACACAGTAAAAGTTAGGTTTAGATGCATAAGTAAATAAATGCCACATAATGGCTCCAACAAGCCACAGTGATGGAAATTTCACTGCAATCCTTCACATCAACGCAATCCTGCTGACATCACTGATGCATCCCAACAATGACCCACAGTGTGTCTACACCAGCTGCCACACTTAACTATATCAATGCTGGGGTTGGGCCCCCCACATCCCCCCACTTTAAATATCTAGCTCCACATCACACAGACAGTGGAGTTGGGTGCTTACTCCTCATCAACAAAAAATCTCCCGGTCAACGCAAAGTCCGTCAATGTTGGGGTTTTGATGTTGAGGAGTCGATGTTGAAACTTCGATATTAGAATGGTATGCCCCATATAAGGCAGTGTATGTGTATTAGTGTGTGTGTGTGTGTGTCTGTGTGTGTGGCAATGCTCTATGTGTGCAACAGTGCACTGCTATGTTATACTGTAATATATATGAATATATGTGTATTTGTATTAGTCAGCGTGTGTGTATCACAACAGTTAGAAAGTGCAGTTAGGTGGCTCTTTGGTTGGTGCAAAAAGTGCTAGTCTACTTTTCCCCTCTATCTAGATCAGTTTCAGCCTTCTGCATGTCATTGCTTATTTAACTGAGATATCTAGTGGCAACTTCCCACCCTCTGATGTCCCTCAGAGCCTGAAAAGAAGAAAATGGTCCCCGATGTCTTTTCTTTTAATCTGTAAACATGTGTGTAGATGGTGCACTGCTATGTTATACTCAGTGGACTATATATGTATATATATATTAGTCAGTGTGCGAATCACAGCAATTAGAATGTGAAGTTAAGTGGCTCAGTGGTTAGTGCAAACATTGCTAATCTACATTCCATTACTATCTAGCTCAGTTTCAGCCTTATGCATGTCATTTCTGATTTAAATGAGAGTGTGTTGCTGCCCTGCCGTAACTGTCCCTCCCCACCCATGCCCATCCCATCCCAAACCCAGCCCATATTAGTCTTCTGGCATGGGAATCTGCTCCTAGACCTAGTACAACATCAATACCAGAAGTGAACAGCTGGCATTGACAGCTGCTTGTTTCTCCTGGGACCTGCACATCTGCATCTGTTCACACAGGTCCCAAAGTGACTTGCATGCATGAGGATATGATTCCCCTATCTCAAAAAGAAAGGAAATTCTTTGTAAAAAAAAACCACCATTAATGCACCTGTTAGGATTCAAGTTAATGCAACAAAAGTAGAGAAATGTGATGTTAAACCTTAACCCCCCCAGCAGCAAAAAGAAAAAACATGATTTTGGGTCTCAGGAATCTAAGCAAATCAGTAGTGGGGTCTTCCTTGCAGTTGTCAACCCTAAGGTCAAGCCCATTCTTTGAGTGAACAACATTGGACGTGATCACCTTTCTTCATGCAGGGCCACAGTGTCCTGTGTGAACAGTAGACTATGTTGGTAATATGTGGCAAGACATACTTCTCTACCTTTGACAACTATATCACTATGTGGTACTGCCTTGGAGCTGTATCTTGTGCTTCAGACAGGAGGTTACAGTCTGTGGGGAAGGGTGAGCATTAAGGTTGACAACCCCGAGAAAGACCCCATCACTGATTCACCAAAACTCCGGAGACCGAAAACCCTATTTTTTTTTCCTTTTGCTGCTTAGGGCCTGAAGGATGGGGAGTTAGAGTTAGAAACCGTAATGCCACATTTCCCTACTGCTGTTGCATTAACTTCAACCCTAGCTGGTGCATTAACTCAGTTTTTTGCAAAGAACACACACACACACACACACACACACACACTGGGTGGGATATTCAAATGGGTTGCGCATGGCGCAACAGAGTTCACGCCATGCACAACCCACTGATGCGCCCTGGTGCGATATTCAAAAGGGGAAAGTGCTTGGCACAAATCCCGATGCACCGGGGCGCATCAGTAATGTATGCGGCGCAAGTAGGGGGAGCATGCCCATGCATATTCTGCATATCCCGATATTCAGCCCGGGATGTGCTGTGACTATGCAGGCGCAACCCCTACATGCACCACACACAGTTAAGCCACAAAATAATGGAGCAACAGCTGGCCACCCACGGGTAAGCTGCCATAATGCAGGGCACAACACGGAAGCTGCCAGCTGTGGGTGGCCACCCAAGCTCTGGCAGCACCGTCTGGTGGCGTAGCACCCCCCCATGCCCGATCACAGGCTGTATAAATGAAGAACCTCCCTGGTGGTCCAGTGGACCTCTCTCCTTGCCCGATCATGGGCTGTAATAAGTGTTATCCTCCCTGGTGGTTCAGTGGACTGATCTCCATGCCCAATCGCAGGCTGTAATATGATAAACACTCCCTGGTGGTCTAGCAGTACCCGGTACCCCCCCCAACCCACCACTCATTCCCACCACCCTGCTCCCCGGTCAGTGGCAGGTGGAAGCACCCCATCCCATGGCTGCCCGGCACCCGCTGACTGATGGAGAACAGCTAATGCGCCCGATGGTCCTGGCGTGGGCCAATGGGCATGCAAACCATGCCTGCTACAGTCTGATATGTGAATGGATCAATTCACACCGGAACATGGTAGCATGCCCGGTGGCCCAAACTGTGAACCAATAAGGCTGTTCACCATCGATAAGAGCGAGCTGGCTGCACCTGCCACTGACTGGCGCTGAAGTGGTAATAGTGGTGGGAAAAAATGCGACTGAACCACCGAGTGTTCATACAACTGCGGGCGGGCTCGTCACTGGACACCAAACAGACCAGGTCCAATACAACCGAGGCTGGACGTAATCCTGGACCACCAGTATCTGTACAACCGCGATCAACAAGGAGATAGTCCACAATGGACCACCAGGGGGTATTAACTATTTATGGCCCAGATCGGGCGTTGGAGCACATTGCCAGTGGGGACAGGGGGCATCAGTCCCCGATGGTTGCTGCCTGGCAGAGCACCAGATGCAGGTCGCTGGCGGTCGGCACACCTGCATGCAAATGGGGCCATAATGACATGCAAATGGCCCCATTTGTGCCTTGCATGAATTATGGCCCCATTTGCATGTCTACCGTTGAATGTCATGGTTGATGCACCTAGTGGAATGGCACTTGCGCTAGAGCATCTCCCTGCTCCTCTCTGGCCACTTGCGCTGGTGCAGTGCCACTGCGCTATGTGCTATGTGGGTGGCCATGGAGCAATATTCAAAGGTGCTGAGCCATGGTGCAGCATCGTTGAATATCACACTGTCAGGGCCCTAGCACATCCCAGTTGTGCTGCGCCCAGGCTGCGCCACAGCCTGGGCGAGTTTGAATATCCCACCACTATACAGTATATATATATATATATATATATATATATATATATATATACATACCATAGGGGTGAGATCAATTCCAGTGAGATAAATCTTGTTATTTTCACTGCAGTGAAATAAATACTCTTGACATCAGCAGAGTTAAAATAAATAGTTTATACCTACTCTGCTGATGTCACCCACCTGCATGAGAAAGCACTAACAAACAGCCCTCTAATTTGCCTACTTCTCAAACACTCCCTATAATTTAACAAACAATATTATTAACATACATCACCACAGTCACCTGCAGCACTGCTTTTCACTGTAGCAAGCTGCAGATCTCTCCTGCTGCATTTCAAAACCCATCGGATTCCGACTCACATTTAAGCACACTATGGCTGTCAACAGTCATATAATTTACATCTCCAAACGTAGAACCACACATATCACACTATAATACGTTTTCAATGCTTTAAACTTATCATTTACGAACTTCTTTACTTTAAAATACTTACTTCAGAAGTGAAAAATAAATGAACTCTCCCTCAATACAAACACGGCTGTAACAAGCGCTCTTCTAACAATAAGGCAGCAAGCAGCACAACAAATGTGAAATCTGCACCAAATTTTATAAACCTGCATCACAAAACCTGTAGATAAACATTATACTCACATCCAGACATAAAGAGGCATACCAGCAAACAGATCTCATTGCAATCTCTCCCAGCACCAAATGTAAGAACGTCCCCCCACATACCCAATCAATAACCAGAGCACACCATACCTAAGCAACACACACACACACACACACACACACACACACACACCAACCAATCACAGCTCACTATAAACACCCAATTCATAAAACACACACTACCAACATCATTTAAAGCAACAGGAACCTCACAACAGCAAACATAGTTTTCTCACTGTCATTGATCTCACCCCCATGGTATAAATAGGACACATGATTTGCACATTGTGGAATATGGAAAATAACTTCACTCCTGCATCGTGAGCACTGTATATTGTACTTGTGCCTTCAGCACTCATGAAATATCCCGGCTCACTCTGCAGGACTGAAAATATTTTCCATATTCCACTCCTGCCCATCATGAATCCCCTAGATATAGATATATATATATATAGAGAGAGAGAGAGAGACATTGCAAAAAACTTCATTAATGCATCAGTTAGGGTTCCTATTACAGCGGAAAAAGTTCAGAAATTCTGTGTTAGGGTTCCCAACCCTACCACATCACCCCCACCTTCCACACACCAGCAGGCACTGGGGTGTGCCTTGGGGTCATCAGCCCTAACTCTCACCCTATTCCATGTGTAAGGAAGCTGAGATAGTACAATATAGGAGAATGGGGTGAGAATTAGGCCCAAAGACCCCAATGCATAGATCCCTCCATAGATCCGCATATGTATTGTAGGTGTGGAAGCACTGGTCCTTCTGGGCCCTGCACTTCCATGTGTTGAAGAACAGTGACCAAACGGTCAGCATAGCCATCTTATTAGCCCCACCTCATGTACCCTGGTACAGAGAAATTGTGAAATGCAAGGCAAAATGAAATTTTGTGCAACTGCAATGCCATTCTGCACCACAGATGCAAAAACACATTTTGGGCAGGATGTGAAAAATGACAGCTGTACTGTTTATGAGATGATGTGAAAAAATGGGTATGTTAAAAATTTGGGGTCAAAAGACTGAAAAGTAGCAAAGTTATGCACGTACGTAGAATAAAGTCAATGGACGCACATAACTCTGGCATTTTTAGGAATCTTGTCACCAGATATTCAACATGTCCTTTTGGGGACCCCACCTCATGAACACTGGCACTGTCATTTCATTAATCAGTCCCAAAAGGTGATTTCACGCAGCATATGCACCATTCTGTACCACAGGAGCAAAAACACATTTCGGGCAGGATGTGAAAAATAACAGCTATACTGTTCATGAGGTGGTGTGAAAAAATGGCAATGCTGAAAATTTGGAGTGAATATTTCAAAAATTGCCAAAGTTACGAGCGTGTGTAGAAGAACTGAAACCCAACCATTTTTTGGTATTTTTGCACCAGATTTTCAACATAGGCTTTTTGGGTCCTCACCTCATGAACACTGGCATGCTCATTTTGTTAATTGGTCTCGAAAGGTGATTCTGCACAGTGACCGTGTAATCACCTTTTGGGACCAAGTAACAAAATGACAGTGTTGGTGTTCATGAGGTGGGGTCCCAAAAAGCCCATGTTGAAAATTTGGTGGAAATATACTTAGAAATGGCTGAGATAACAACATAAGTTCAAAACGCTATTGACAACCATTATACAGCACTAACCTCGATTCTTCAATTTGCAGTTCAGCTTTGAAGAGTGCACATGTGTCCCGGTCCACAGAAAATGACAGCTGCTGACCTCCTATGATAAGCATTGGGCAAGGGTGGGTTGGGGTGGTGGATTGCTCAATAGGAGGGTCGGGATTGGGGAGAGGGATGGGGAGACGACGAGGGACTGTTTTCTTTTTTACAGGATTTAAAAAAATAAATAAAAAGACATTGGGGAATGTTTTCTTTTTTTCAGGTATAATTTTAATAAATAAACATTTCAAGACACTGGGAGTGGGCTCCCCAGTGTCCCACCATACTGGTGGTGGTGAGGAGAATATGATATAACTAGGGACACTGGGTTGTGTGCTCCCCAGTGTCCCACCTTGGGGGCTTCTGCCAGCATGGGGAGTGGGTGCCCCATTGTCAGAAATGGACAGTTTTCTTGTGTTGGAGATGCCAGGTGTGGTCTCCCCAGTGTCCCACAGTGCTGTCCAGTGCTGACACTGACATTGGGCACCCCAATGTCAACAGTAAAACTTATTTCTACAGCAATATTTCTATTTTTGGCTCAGGAAGTAGGATCTTACTAGGTATCTCATCATACGAAGTAAGATCCTACTTCATATCACGTGGATTTGAAAGAAGAGTTTCACCATTAAATAAAAGACCATTTTAAGGGCATTTTTTGAGTAGTAAAAAGCAAAATGCACCTAAGGGGTCCCAATAAGCAAGCTAGATGTGTTGGTTCCTCACCAGGTCATCATTTTGGGGGTTTCCAAATTTGAATGTTTCCGGCAATCTTTAAACAATATGGCAGCCATACGAAAGAGCAATTTTCTCATACAAAGTAGGATTCCTCTTTTGCTTCATACAGCTATATTTTAATGCTTACTGAGCATGCTCAGAACTGATTTTTTCAAATTGTTAAATTGCAATAACTTAAAAACGGCTTATTATTTTTTCACCAGACTAGCAAAAGGTACATAAGTGAGGTAGTCCCTTTCTGCCCTGAAAATTTCAGACCAAAAAAAAAAAAACATCTGGGCTGTAGGCAAATTCAAAGAAAAACTCCAGCAAGATCAATGAGTGAAAACATATTTTTTCACCTTTCCATAACTCAGAAACCACACATCCAACTGGAACATAATGTGTAACATCAAGAGATCTCCTCCACAGGATAGTGCATACCAAACTTTGTGCAAATCTGTTGAACAGTTATAAAGTTATTAAAGTGCCAAATTATCAGTTTAACATTGAAGTGCCTATTCAATCCTAACTATAGAGCTGTGACTGTGCCTATGTATATATTTATTAAAAAAATCATTACTGCACCACTTAAGGTTCATCTTAATGCTCAAAAGGAGGGAAATGTGACTTTAGGATTTCAAACCCTGACCCCCCCAGCAGCAAAAGTACAAGGCCATACAAGCAACCACAGACAGCCATCATCAGATAAGACAAACAACAAACAATTGTTTTCAGATGACACAACTGCAGTAGTACTAATGCACTACCTTTGTAGATTTGTATCTGCAGCATGCACACTGCAAGGCATGCACACTCACTTCTGGCTCCAGACAGAAATTCATGACAACATTACTTCTGTCTGCAGAAACACAGGCCAAAGCAACCAAAGATAAAATTCCATGATACCTAAATTACAAGAGTTATTTTGTCTATGGCCTATGGGGCTAGCACTTCTGTAGCCAGAGGTAATCATGCACACATAAGATATACACACAGAGAAGCCTGTGCTTCTGCAGTCACAGGTGTAAGACATACACACCAACTTCTAGCTGCGGTACTGCAAGCCCCAAGAAATCTATGCTATCTAAACTGCAGCTCTACTTCTTTCTGCAGAGGTGCAGGTGCTGCAGGGGTCTGTGTTTCTGCAGCTGCAAGTGTAAGACATAGACACCAACTTCCGTTAGCAGAAGTGCAGGCGCCTGTGATGCCAACACTTCTGCAGTCACAGGTGCAAGGCATAGATACTGAATTCTGTGTACAGAAGTGCACACCAGTGGGGGTCCTGTACTTCTGTGCCTGCATATACTGTAGGAATCCATGATACCCAAATTGCAACATTTCTTCTGTCTGCAGAAGTGTAGGCCCCACAGGGGCCTGGGCTTCTGCAGCCACAGGTACTCATACATATTACAAGACAGATACACACACTTCTGGTTACAGAAGCATAGACCACTGTGGGGCCTGTAGTTATGCAGCCGCAGATACAAATCCACACAGGTAGCATATCAGTGCTACTGCATTTATTTATTTATTTTTTATGTATGTATGTCTTTGTTCACTGGGTAGGCACACTGATCCAATGGACCATTTTCAGGCGTGACTGGGGCCATACACATGGCACATACAATAGCATACTCAGACATGGTACATACAGTAGTATAGTCAAACATTTACAGTTTCAGGTACATAATGCAAGTAAAACAAGGTGCAGGTGAATATACAGATACAGTTACATACAGTATGTTAGTGATAAGGAACATTTACATTATGTACAGTTGCAATAAATTAGGGATTGAGGTAACATGAGATACAAATCATACAGTACAGTCCCCCTGAGGAGTGATAAGGAATATTTACATTATGTACAGTTGCAATTAATTCAGGGGATGAAGCAACTGGAGCTATAAAACATACATTACTTGCATTTGTGCCATTTGGAAACAGTTGTGTGTTATTTGTCTTACCTGATGATAGCTGTCTATGGTTGCTCATGTGGGCTTGTCCTTCTGCTGCTGGGGGGAGTGGGTACTGTAGTTAGGGTTGTAAAACCTAACACCACATTTCCCTCCTTTTGTAGCATTAAGTTGAACCCTAACTGGTGCAGTAATGCAGTTTCTTACAATGAATTTCCTTTCTTTTTGAGATAGTGGAATCTTATCCTTATTCACACAGGTCCCTTCCAGACCTCTGTAAACAGATGCTAGGCTGTGCTCCAAGGTATTAGTACAGCCACATTTAACTTCTACCCAGGAATTCCATTTTTGGTTCGCATGGAAAATTATAATGTTGCAAATTTTAGAATTGCAATTTAGTATTGCACTTAAATGTGCGACAAGAAAATGATTTTGACCGTACATCATAAACATGGTTGCTAGAATGTGTTAAATCCCACATGAAAGGTGGTTTTGTAGAGTGATTGGAAAATCATCTTTTAGCTTGTACTTGTAAATTCCCATCATACTTGTTCATGAGGCAGAGTCATGTAAACAGTATCTTCAAAATGTGGGACTAAAATATTGTAAAATGTCTAAGTTATGGGTAAAAGTATATGATACAGAAACATGGAATTTTAGTGTCTCACATTTAAAAGCAACACTAAAATGTGTGACAGTAAGATTTCGGTATCATAAATGTTTGTGTGATAAGAAAATAATTTTGACCCTGTATCATGAACATGGCCACTAGAATGTGTTAAATCCTGCCCAAAATGTGATTTCACAGAATAACTGCAAAATCACCTTTCGACTTGTACTTAAAAATTCCCACTATACTTGTTCATGAAGTAGGGTCACGTAAACAGTACTTTCAAAATTCAAGACTAAAATATTATATACATAGACACATAGATGCATAGATGTTGGCAGCAGATAAGGGCCTACAGCCCACCTAGTCTGCCCATGTGCACATGTACTTAACTTCTTCAAGCTTCTCTAGATCTAGGTTGTCCCCTTCCTCCAACTACCAGGATCCCCTGATGTCTATCCCATGCTTTCTTAAATCCTGTAATCATTTCAGCCCCCACTGCCTCCTCTGGCAGGGCATTCCATTTGTCCACCATCCTCACCATGAAGAAATTCTTCCTCATGTTCCCTCTGAACCTCCCTCCCTCCCTCCAGTTTCATCCCATGTCCCCTAATCATGGAACATCTTTTTCTGTGAAAGATTGTGTTTTTCTGCACCTTGTTCCTCCCCATGAGGTATTTATATGTCTCAGTCATATCCCCCCTCTCCCTCATCTCTTCCATGGAGTACATATTCAAGTCATTCAGCGTGTCCTCATAGGCTTTGTGATTTAATCCTTGCACCATCTTGGTTGCCCTCCTCTGAACTGCTTCCACCCTGTCTATGCCATTAAGTAGATAAAGCCTTCAGAACTGGACACTGTACTCGAGGTGTGGCCTCACTAGTGTCTTGTATAGTGGAATACTGACCTCTCCTTTCCTGCTGGTGATACTCCTATGTATGCAACCAAGCATCCTGTTTGCTTTTTCTGACACTTTGTCACACCTGAGGTCATCAGAGATGATAACCCCTAGGTCTCTTTCCTGCTTGGAGCATTATATAGCCCCACCCCAGCTGATATGTTGTTCCTGGGTTTTTGTGCTCCATGTGCATTATTTTGCATGTCTTTGTGCTAAATCATAACTGCCACTCCCTTGACCAGTCCTTAAGCTTCTATAGATCTATCTTCATTCTATTTACACCCTCCAGCATGTCCACCCTGTTGTGGAGCTTTGTGTAATCAGCAAACAGGCAATTTCTCTCTCTTTTAGGTCTTCTGTAATGTCACTGATAAATATGATTAAGAAGACTGGACCTAGCACTGATCCCTGTGGCACCCCACTGGTCACCCTTCCCTCTGTGGAGTGACAGTCATTTACCACCACTCTCTGTTTCCTGCCATCCAGCCAGTTCTCCAGTCACTGCACCACCATCTTTCCCACTCCCACCCTCCCCAGCTTGTTTAACAACCTTCTGTGTGACACAGTGTCAAAGGCCTTATACCTATAACAGCCAAGTGATGAGTAAAAGTATGTGAGACACAAAAATGGAATTTTAGTGTTTCACATTTTAGTGACACATATTTAAGTGCAACCCAAAATGTACAACACTATTATTTTACTGCCTTAAATTATCTGCAGATTATCTGCAACAGTAAAAATTTGTTTTTCTGCCTCAGATTATCTGTAACAGTAAAACTCTGTTTTACTCTCTCAAATTATCTACAACAGTAAAACTTCTTTTTAATGCCTCAGATTATCCACAATAGTAAAAATCTGCTTTACTGTCTCAAATGTACATGTGATGCTAAAAATTCATTTTACTGCCGCAAATTATCTTTGACAGTAAATATCTGTTTTACTGCCTCAAATTATCTGTGACAGTAAAAGATCTGTTTTAATGCCTCAGATTATCTGTGACAATGAAAATCCATTTTACTGCCTCAAATTATCTGGAAAAGTTAAACTCGGTTTTAGTGTCTCAGATTATTTGTTTTACTGCCTCAAATTAACTTTTGCAAATTAATTTTTGCAAATAACTGTTGCACATTAGTGTGCAGCAGATGAATCCTCATCTCACAAAAGATAAATTGACCCTTTCAGTAAATTGACAAAGTCCCAAAAATGTATTGCCGGGTTGTTTTTTGAGAAACCAACACCAGAATCTTGCTTAACAGGTCCTGTTTACCAAGATTCATGTGTTTGTTTTTCTCATACACCTCATTTATATGGGTTTTAAACATTTTTTTCTCAGAATGCAAAAACAAGATGGCAGCTATCATGAAAGATATTTTTCTCACAAAAGCTAAAACACTAGTTTTGTGAAAGGTACATGTTCACAAAAGATAAATTTATCTTTAGTATCAGAAGGTTAACCAAAAACCCTATGGAACATGTTCTGAAAAAAAAACTTCAAATCTTTAGAATTCTGGAACAGTTTAATATTTTTTCAAGAAACCTTTGGCAGGCAGTACCTCAGCACAGGCCACTTCTACCCTGAAAGTTTTGGAAGCAGAATTCTGTACCCTCTAGGCTATGCATGATAGCAAAACAAGTGTGTTAAATACAGGGAAAAAGTTAAGAACATCATTATTTTCAACATCCAGTGTCTCAGAAACTGCACAACCCGCTGGCACAAAATGTTTCAGGTTTTGAGACCCTACCAGCTTGACCACGTATGCAAAACTTTAGGCTATTTCCTTGATCTTCTCCAAAGTTATTAAGGTGCAAACATTTGGGTTTAACATTAAAACCCTGTTGTCAACTCAAACTATACTGATGCTACTGCACCAGTATAATATATATATATATATATATGGGATATGTGGGGGGTTGACTGTGTGATAACTCATTTATATGCTACTGTTGCTAGTGACCTCAAGTAACTTCATGAGTGGCAAAGCCATGAGTGATGGTTACGAGAGGTCACTGGCAACTGTATCACATAAATGAGTTATCACGCAGTCAACCCCCACATATTCCATTTATGCAACAGGCTTTTTGGGGGGTTTATATCCGTTTTCATGAAAACTGAGATATTATCCATTAGCGCGGATTGTGCAGACTTTGCGTGGACTTTGCACGATTTAGCACGACTTTGTGTGGATTTGTGCACTTGCACAATGTAATAGATGAACTTGCACAACTTTAGCGCAGTCACTGTATGTATAAATAAATTTCTATATACAGTGACTCAGATAAATGGATTTATCACACAGTTTATCTCTAAACACCTGTTGCATAAATATATATATATATGTATATATGTATATGTGTGTGTGTATATATATATATATATATATATATATATATAGTCTTTGCAAAAACTTCATTAATGCATCAGTTAGGGTTGTTTCCACACTGACAAAAGTGTGGAAATTCCACATTAGGGTTACCACCCCCAATCCCACCCCCATGCCCCCTCCTCAAAACCCTAACTCCCTCCCCCAATCCCACCTCCTCACATACATGCAAGCAAGGGAAGGGCCAAGGCAAGACAAACAACCAAGGGACAAGGGGAAGCAGGTAACAGAAGTGACATACAACTCTGTAAACATTCCACAAGACACACAGGCATCATGACAGTCCAGCAAGTGTATAAGTTCTGCAGCCATCATGGTGGCATGGAGGTACGCATGCACATACTGAGCAATCATGGTGCAGATGCACATATTTCAATAGTTAATAGCTGATGAAATACACAGTATGTTATCCACACATAGTGTATTAGAAATGACAGACAACTCTGTAAACGTTTCAGAAGACAGAGGCATCATCACAGTCCATGAAGTGTATGAGTTCTACAGCCATCAGAGATATAGTGTATTAGAAATGACAGTTTCTGTGAGCCTAGAAACAGTCATTGTATGTTTACATTTTGTTTTGTGATACAGTGAGTCAGTCCTAATAACAAACAGTGGTAGTAATAAAAGTAATGTCTTGTAGCATAGTTTGCAAGTAATATGTAAAAGCAACAGTTGTAACATGGAAAGGTAACCATAACATACTGTTAATGAGTATTTCCAGGTAACGCAGCAGCATAACAACATGTGTTGGTGGCCGTTTCCCACCGGAGCAGTATCTCCAAAGTACTGTGGAAGTGTCAAGTGCATCTGTCCTGCTAAGACATGCCTATGTGGTAGCAATTATACTTGCAGTGACCCAATAGTTGTATTATGACACATATAAATCAATATTTTGAAAATGTGTACAGACTAAGTGTGATCGTATTAGGAAGATATGCCAGCAGTAATGTGTCATCATACTGTGCTGGCAGTATAGAGTTGCTTATACTGTATTTATTTTTTCATTACATAGTGTTATGTAAATTTAGTACAGTGTTGTGATAATTGTGCTTACAGATGTGCCGGAGTGGTATAGTGTTATACAATGTTGCATGTGTCTTGCATGTGTGTGTGTGTGGGAGGGAGGGTGGGGTTGGGGTGAATGTGGAGTTAAGGTTTTGAGGAGGAGGCATGGGGTAGGGATGGGGGTGGTAACCCTAATGTGGAATTTTCACACTTTTCTTAGTGTGGAAACAACCCTAACTAATGCATTAACAAAGTTTTTGCAAATAATTTCCTTTCCTTTTTTTAAAGTGTAATGTAAGTAGTAAATGGAATGTGGGCCCCGCACTCCTACAAAGCTGAGCAGTTGTGCATAATGATATGTGTTTGTGGGAGTGCAGGCCCTCTGGGCTCTGTGCTCCCACTTACAGATAAGTATGGAGCCATATAGCAGACCTATAATGTAAGGAGCCCTTGTAACACTAATTTGCTCGTATCTTGGGAATCATAGGAGTTAGAAAAAAATTAACTTGTCGTTGAAATCATGAGAGCAAGTAGTTTTTGCAACATCCATATCTTGCAGCACTTCTGAGATAAAGGACCTGAAAAGAGCTGTGACCGTTAACACTGAGAGCATAGTAGTGGCCTATGCGCATGAAAAAGAGCAATTGGAATACTAATTTGCAAATATCTTAGGAACTATACAAGCTAGAAAAAAAAATCAAATTTCATGGGCTTCATGGCTTTCCAACCTACTTCTGTACCTAGTCTCCCTTTAGGGGGCACTAAGCATTTTTGTGATGAAAAATCCATATCTCTAACCGTTTTCGAGATATGGGTCCTGAAAGGCATGACGGGCACCACAATGTTATCCTATGGGAAAATTTCTGAACTTTGGAATGCTGTAACTATGGACCTGTTCAATGTTTCCATGCCAAACCACCAAAAGGCACATATGTGGGACTAGTGCTGTCCACCCTAAAAAGTTCAGGTTAATAGCATAATCAACGTTGCCACAGTGAAGTGACAAAGAAAGCAACCGCTGCAATGTTATCCTATGGGAACATTTCTGAAATTTGGAATGGTGTAATGATGAGCCTGTTCAATATTTCCACATCAAACCACAAAAAGGCAAATCTTTAGTACTAGGGCTTGCCACCCTGAACATTTCAGACCACTGTCACAATCCAGCTTGCCACAATCAAGTGACAAAGAAAACAGCATTTAGCAAAATTTGGTTGTGCAGTGTTAGCACGATTACTTTCTTGTTTGTGCAATTGTCCTATGTTTATAATGGGAATGTTAGCATGCACAAAAAAATATTAGCACGGTTACTTTTTGGAGTTAGCATGATTGTTTGCATGCAAACAAAAATGTTTGCATGATCAAAAAATTGAAACAATTTTAAAAACATATTTCTGGACTAGCTGGTGAAAAACTAATACCAGGGGCATGTTCCTTGGGGCCCAATTAAGTAAACCTAATGGTTGGGGTGTACTAAAATGCAGTATTTTTTGAATTACAGCATTTTTTCTCTTTCGCTAACTGAAAACAAGATGGCGGCAGCACGACAACACTTTTGGGCAAGCTCGATCAAAAACTGTGATCACGATTGTTTTCACAGTACACATATAAATGTTCCCATAGGCTATAATGGGACAGAAAAAATGCAATAACTTTTGAACAGAGCAATATTTTTCACCAGATCTTCAAAAGGCACAAGTGCAAGCCAGGACACATGACAACCCAATCTGAACCCACTCAAATGCATTCTTCAGTGCATTATGGGTGGACAAAGAATTGTGACTTTGGGAAAATTCACTTTTGAGCGCACTACAGTTCCACAACCGTAAACGTGACTGACATGAACATTTCTACATCCAGACATCTATGATAAATCTGTGCACATTCCAGTTTTGAAGCAAATCGGACAAAGGGTTCAAAAGTTATTAAAGTGCAAAATTTGAGGTTTAACATAGAAATGGTTCACAACCCTAACTACAGTGGCACTACTGCCACTATATATATATATATATATATATATATATATATATATATATATATATATATATATATGTGTTGTGTGTATAGATATATAGATATATATATATATATATATATATATATGTACGTGTATATATATATATATATATATATATATATATATATATATATATGAGGCAACTAACTCTCACCCCATTCTCCTATACTACAACACCTCAGCTTACTTATAAATGGAATGGGGTAAGAGTTAGACCATCGACCCATGAACACCCCAATGCCTGTTGTTGTGTGGAGGGTGGGGGTAGGCAGGGGGTGTTAGGGTTGGTAATCCTAATGTTGAATTTCCACACTTTTGTTGCTGTGGAAACAACCCTAACTAATGCGGTAATGAAGTTTTTTGCAACTAATATATGTGTATGTGTATATATATATATATATATATATATATTATAGGGGCTTGGTTTCGCCTCTATAGTTAGGGGTTGAATAGGCACTTTAATGTTACTTGGTTAGATCTACAAAAGAAGGCCATAGCCTATCGAGATTGTCCTCCACATGTGTGGATCATTATTTATGATACTATTTTATTAACCATTTGTCCAGTTTGTTTTTGAAAGTCATAACAGTAGGTGAATCAACAATATCTTGAGGTAGAGTATTCCATAACCTAGGAGTTCTTATAGAAAAGAAGTTTTGTCTTTTATTTGTATTACATTTTTTAATATCCAGTTGTTTGTGTTTGTTATGTAACCTGGCTACAATTTTTCTGGAGGATAATGTTATACCACATTGCTCCATCAGAGCGGGTGATTTCATAATCTTGAATAGTTGTAAAAGATCACTTCTTGTTCTTCTCTGTTTGAGTGAATATAAGCCTGTCTTCTGTAATCTAGAATCATAATATAAGTGAGCAAGATATGGAATAATTTGTGTAGCCCTGTGTTGAATTTGTTCAATTCTATTTATATCTGATACTAGATAAGGACTCCAAAAAGAGGAGCCATAGTCCATGTAAGGTCTGACATGAGATCTATACAGGGTCATAATACACTGTTCAGACTTAGAGACAAATGTATTCTTTATCCTGCGCAGAACAGCATTAGTTTGGTTGGTGATTTTATTACAATGAGAAGATGGGGAAAGTTTATTGTTTACTAGAATCCCCAGATCTTTTTCTACGCAAGAAACCCTAATAATTATATTGTTCAAAGTGTATACCTGTTTGGGGTTATTTTTACCCATTTGTAAGACTGCACATTTTGTTACATTAAAGTACATTTTGTTTATTAGAGCCCAGTGTTCGATTGATGCAAGGTCAGTTAATTGACTGCGTTATTCACAGCACCTCCTAGTTTAGTATCATCAGCAAACTTCATAAGGATGTTAGAAGAACACATTTTCATATCACTGATGAAAATATTAAGTAGGGTGGGTCCCAAAACGGAGCCCTGGGGAACACCGCTCATCACCCTAACCAAGTCTGACAAGGTGCCATTAACCCGAACCCTCTGAGTGCGATTACTCAGCCAACTTTTTATCCATGAGACTGGTGTTGATGAGAATCCTAAATGAATGAGTTTTTTAATCAGAATGGCATGTGACACTTTATCAAATGCTTTACTGTAAGCCAGTAAGATGACATCAGTTGGAATATTTAAGTCAAGATTCATGCTAATATTATTGTAGAATGATAGCAAGTTTGTGGTACAAGAAAAAACCTGTTCTAAATCCATGTTGAGTTACATCAATTATGTTTAGCGATTCCATTTCTTTTTCAAGAAAAGTTTTGATTATTTTTTCCAATAATTTACAAGGAATTGAGGTTAAACTAATCGGGCGATAGTTTTCAACTTTTGACTGGGAACCCTGTTTGAAAATGGGAGTTACTATTGCAGTTAACCAATCAGAGGGAACCCTTGATTCATGAAGAGATTTATTAAAAATAATAGTGAGTGGTAGTGCAATGGTGTCTTTAACTCACAAAAGAAATTTGGGACATATATAATCTGGACCAGGACTTGTTGTTTCTTTAATGTTATTAATAATTTGTGGACATCATTCTGTAAAACCTTATATTCTGTGTTACTTAAGGAATATCTATCAGAGAGGATTTGAGATGGATCCTGGACAAAAACTGATTAAAAATAATTATTTAAAGCAGATACACTTGCTGAATCGGAGGTTATTATTGTATTATTTATATTTAGTGGGCCAATAGTTCTGCTGTTACCTTTTTTGCTGTTTAAGTAGGCATACAATGCTTTATTTGAATCATTAGTGTGTGCAATATGAAATTCTAAATTACTTTTAGCTTGCAGAATTCGTTTTTTTTTAATATTTTAACCGATTCCTATATTTAATTAGTATTTCTTTGTTTTGATTAGTTGAACTTTTTTTAATAATGAAAATAACTTTTGTTTACGTGAAATTTGTTTTTTTATAGATCTATTGAACCATGCTGGAATTTTACCTTTGTTATTGTACTTATATTTTTCCGGGACATACTGCTGTTCAAGTACCTGAATTTGTGTTTTTAGGAAATCCTATGCTTCATCAGTATTAAGTGAAGAAAAAATATTGTCCCAATCAAATGCTCCTAGGTAATGATTTATTTTTTGAAAATCTGCTCGATCGTATTGCTTAATTTTTTGCTTATTTATTACAGGGCGTTGGAAAAGTGAGATAGTAAGAAATATGGACATATGGTCACTATTACCAAGAGGTTCTGATATTAATAAATAATTTACAGGGATATCTATGTTAGTTATGACAAGGTCCAAGATGTTACTACCCCGGGTACATTCCTTAACCAATTGGTAGAGCCCCAAATCAATAATGGTTGTAAGAAATTTGTGGTCATAATGGTTTGAGCCCATTAAAGTTTCCCAGTTTGTAGTTGGTAAATTGAAATCGCCCAAGATTAGAACTGAGCCATTATTTGCTAACTGGGACATTTCATCAGTTAACCGTGAGCTTTGGTTAAAATCTGATGAAGGTGGACGATAATAAGTCCCAACTAAAATTTGGAAAAAACCCTTAGGTTGAATATACACCCATACACTTTCAGACTGAACACTCACTGAGGATTTATAAGAAATGATGTTATCTCTGACATAAAGACTGACCCCACCACCTATCTTATTATCAGGTCTATTTTTGAAGTAGTGTTTATATCCTGGAATTTCAGCAGTCCAAATTCTATCAGCATTACCCCATGTTTCTGTTGTAGCTAGTAAGGATAGATCAACAGACTGAGTCTTAAGTTCCAGCTCAGCAAGTTTTGCAATATTTAAAGATCAAGCATTAAGAGATAAAATGTTTAGGTTATTTTGGCTTGAAAAGTGGGTCCCAGTATTAAGAGTGTTGATAGTTGGCCCAAGCTCCCCCTTTACCATCAGTTTAAATGGGAATGTATGAAGGTAGCAATTTTACGTCCCAATAATGTGCTTCCCTGTCTGCTGAGGTGTAAGCCATCCCAGTAAAAGAGGGATGGATTATGATGAAACTCTTCCCAGTGTGTCAGACAGGAAATATTTTGTCTAAGGCACCATTTCCTAAGCCATTCATTTAAGGCTTTTATTTTAGCAGTGATATATTCTGTAGCTCTTGGAACTGGCAACATTTCAGATAAGCATATATTACAACCCCATTCCACTAGTAAGTTACACAAGGAAACATAGCCCTGCTTTATTTGTTGCAGAGGTAGTTTGGAGATGTCATTTGCTCCTACATGTACAACCACTAGTGGATTTTCTCCAACTGGTTGTAGAATTGAATTAACCATTGAGGTAATGACTGAAATCCTTGCCCCCAGTAACTAGAGCAGGTACGATGTTCTTTGTCAGAGTTACAGACCCACGGTCTATATATTTTGTGATGGAGTCACCCAAGACAAATACTTCCGTTTTACTAGCTAATTTCTCATGGGTAGTTAAAGGGGGGAAATTTTGAGGATGGATCTGAGCAGCATATAGTTGTTCACTAGAAGTTTTGTTGTGTATTGATTTATTTTCAGAACTTATACCAAGTTCGGGGCTCATTGACACGGTTTCGTCAATCGTTTGTGAAAGGTGCTCGAAGGAATTATGTATAGGGATTTGATATGAAACAGGGGGTGAAGGAGTTTTGTTTGCTATTTTCTTTAGCTTTGTATGAGATACTGTGATCCAAGAATCAACCTTGCTAGTATTTAACTGTTGGCAACTTGCAGTTGCAACTAAAGGGGTAGAAGTAACAATTGGGTGTTCTAATACAAGGACATGTGGAACATTTAGGTGGGATTCTTGATGGTTATCATCATCCGCAGTTTTTGTGGAAGAGGTGTTTATTTCCACTAAGATTGACATCTGATCGATGTAATCTTCCAGTGCTTTGATGTCAGATTTTGACGACATCTTAGGCTGCAGTCGAGTAATTTCTTCTTGTAAATCACCAACTAGAACACACTTTTCACACATATTGTTAGGTGTTTGTTTGCTGGAGGCATACATTTTACATGTACAATATTTGTTTGCCTTTTTCATTTTGAATAAGGATAATAAAGAAGTACTTTAAAGACATCAAGATGTGTAACAGCCTATTGTGCTCCATGAAACTAAAGTACCAGGTTTTACCTTCTCATCTCCTCGTCCACGACGGACACGATAGACACACGCTGAAATGCACATGTCTCTGCGTGCGTCTCTGCACATGGCCCCACGCACGCTCACCCTGCTCGCTAGAGCAGGTCTTAAATGGAAGCAAAACCGGAAGTGCAAATTGTGCTATTTCTGGTTTTGTGCTTCAGTTTTAACGCTAAAAAGCATTTAAAAGCCTTTAAAAAGGCTTACCCTGATGTTTTTAAGGGCTAGAGGTGGTGAAGAGTATGCTCCTGAAAGGCACAAAGGTGTTTTAGGTGGTAGACTAGGGGGAGCACTGGTGGCTATGTTCAGTAAGCCTCCAGTACCCCACAATCCCTAGCAAGCCAAACAACAAGCTTTAGCTCAAGATAGGATACCCTAAGTCCACAAACTGTGAAAAAATGCACAAAACACTATTTAACAATGCGGTTTTAAAGTATATATCAGGAAACCTCTCCCCAGAGGTGCACTTTAGCAACTAAAAATATTCTCATACTCAATGTTAAACCTCAAATGTTGCATGTTAGTAACTTTACAACCACTCTATGGATTTGTATGAAATTTGGAATGCACAGGTAGCTCTCTTGATTTACCAAGTTGCATTTCGGTCAGACATACAGTTTCTGTGCAGCAAAGAGCCAAAAATGCACTTTTCGCCAGTTTTGATGTGTTTTTGCCTGTCGCACTGTGACTACACCGTGCATTCTTGTGGTCTGAAATTTGGAATGTAGAAGGAGTTTAGGTCAGGCAATAATACAGCACTGGTTTGGTAAAACAATATTAATCTGTTCAAAAGTTATTACATTTTTACATTTTGAGTTCTGAGCATGCTCAGTTCAGTCCAAAATGTATATGTATATTTTGTGACCTAAGAATTGCCTCACAATCAAGGATTTTGCTACCTCACAAAGGAAAATACTAGTCTGTCAGAAAAATTCTTAGTTTGTGAGCCGCCATCTTGTTTTTAGTTTTCCAGTCAAACAAAATATTGTAGCTTTCTCCACAGGCAATTTTTGGGCCAAATGAGGCATGGGTTTTGTTCAGGGTGACCCCCTCTACAAAGCCATACCTTTGGTTTGCTTCATTTCTGTCAAAAAATAAGTTTTTGAAAATTAAAAATTCTTCTTTCATGACTCACTAACGATCTTCTTTCACGAGCCTGCAAAATTGTGGTCCACGAAAGGATCCTAGTCTGTGAGCTTTGTTCGTGAGGAGACAACCAGATAGCTGGAATTTCACAACCAGATGTCCCTGAAAATGACCAGATGGCCCAGACTGGCATGACCAGATGTGCCCTCACAGACTAGGAGTTTCATAGGCCATGGACTAGGATTTATCTTGCGGCCTAAGATTTTGCTATCTCATGACTGAAAAATTTTTAAAGGTGTAAAAACTTTAGAATTGCATAGCTCATTAATGGTTTGGTCTTTTTACATGAAATTTACAGGGTGTTGAGAGGATGCCATGCAGGTGTGAATTATGCTGTTTAGGTGTTGAGGAATTAAGCAGTTGCATAGATATACCATGATGAATTTGACATTTTCCCCATAGGATTAAATTGCAGTGTCTGTCATGCCTTTCGGTGCCGTTATCATGAAAACAAAGTGAGATACAGAGTTTTCACTACTGGCAGCATGCTATGCTGCTGGAACAAGATTTTAAAGCATAGAGAAAGCATGCAATGGAATTTTTGCCATGGGTTGCACGGTTAATGAGATATTTCAAATTTGTATTACAAGGGTTCCTTGCCCTATTGGGCTGCTGTATGGCTCTGTAGCTGTGTGTAAGTGTGAGCGCAGGCCCACAGATGCATATTGTCATATAGAAATGGGTAACTTGGTAGAAGCACAGGGCCCAAATACATGTTTTTTTACTAGTTATATTATACTTTTTCAAAAAGTAAGGAAATTCATGGCAAAAAACCTGTGTTTAATGCATCAGTTAGGGTTAAAGTGACAAATGTCAGGAAATTAAATGTTAGGGTCAGCCTCTAACCCCCCCACAAACCACACACATCCTCCACAGAGTGACAGACGCCAGGGTGTGCCATGGGGTTGTGAGGCCTAACTGTCAGCCCATTCTCCTTTACTGTAGCATGTCACCCTGCTTCACATGGAATGGGATGAGAGTTGGGCCTGACAACCCCATGGCACACCCTGGTGTCCATCACTTTGTGGTGGATGTGTGTGTGTTGTGTGTGGGGGGTTGGGGCTCAACCCTAGCATTTCATTTCCTGACTTTTGTCACTTTAACTCCTAACTATATATATATATATATATATATATATATATTATAGTGGCATGGTAGAGCCACTATAGTTAGGTTGCATAGCCATTTCTATGTTAAACCTCACAATTTGCACTTTAATAACTTTTGAACCATTTGTCCACTTTGCCTGAAATTTGGAATGTAGAAAGACTTGTCATAGATCTCAGGATCTGGTAATTTTAATGTTGATTGGAAGTACAGTTGTGAAATCATAGCGCGCTCAAAAACTGAAAAATCTCCAACGTTGCATTTTCTTTATCCACCCATAATGCACTGAAGAATGCATTTGAGTGGGTTCAAATTGGGTTGTCTACATGGGTCCTGGCTAGCAGTGGTACCTTTTGAAGATTTTGTGAAAATATCTTGCTCCGTTCAAAGGTTATAGCATTTTTAGTATCCCATTATAGCCCATGGGAACATTTATATGTGCATTGCAAAAACAATCGCAATCACGTTTTTTGATTGAGCTTGCCAAAAGTGTTGTCATGCTGCTGCCATCTTGTTTTCAGTTAGCGAGAGAGAAAAAACATTATAACTCAAAAATACTGCACATCTGAACACAGCAATCATTGGGTTTACCTAAAGGGGCCCCGAGAAACACGCCTATGGCATTAGTTTGTAGCCAGGTAGTCTGGGAACATGTTTTTGAAATTTTTTGAATTTTTTGATCCCGACAACATTTTTTATGCCATGAAAACAATTGTGACAACTTTGCATATGATCACGGTAACATTTTTTTTTATCGCAATCACATGCCCATTATAGAGATAGAATTTTCCTATGTGTTCCTTTTCTTGGTCATTTGATTGTGGCAAGCTGGATTGTGCCATTGGCCTGAAATGTTCAGAGTAAGATGCCTTTGTGCCACGGATGTGCCTTTCACTGGTTTCAATTGGAAAAATTAAAGAGGCCCATACTTACAGCATTCCAAAGTTCAGAAATATCCCCATAGGATAACATTGCAGCAGTTGTTTTTTTTGTCCTTTCATTGTGGCACATGGACTTTTTGTCACAAAATTGCTTAGCCCCCCCCCCACAGAACTAGGTTACAAAGCCATGAAACCCCTGAAATTTGAATTTTTTTCCTACCTTGCATGGTTTCTGAGATATTTGAGAATTAGTGTTCCAACTGTTCATTTTCATGGCTGTAGGCCACAATTATGCTGTCAGACTTAACACTCGCATTGCATTTCGGTGCCCGTATCTTGGAAATGATGTGAGATACAGATTCGATCGACGTTATGTTGTGAGACCTACTCACTCTCACCATTACAGCCACACTTGAATTTTTTTCCCACCTCCTATGGTTTCTGAGATATGGGCAACTTACTGTTACAAAGGCTCCTTGCCTTATAGGGCTGTGATATGGCTCAGGCCCTGCACTCCCACCATCACAGTCCATTTACTACTTACATTACACCTTTAAAAAAAGAAAGGAAACATCAGACTGGACACCTCAGAGTGGATGCAACCCCAAGTTGGATGCCTACATCAACTGCTTCTGTAGAAGAGTAAACTCCCAAATCCTTAGCAAACAGCAGAAACTCCTGTACAATATTACACCACTAGAAAAGAGGGCAATACAAACTCTGAACAACAATAACATTGTAATAAAACAAGCTGACAAGGGTGGAGCTGTGGTTGTAATGAACACAGAGGATTACATTAAAGAGGCACACAGACAGCTGTCAGAAACAACGTACTATAGAGAACTCACCGAAGACCTACTATACAATATACTGAAGAACTTAAACAAATCATCATGTCTCTGCCTAACAACATCCAAGAACAGGTAAAAATACTAATTCCTAACAAACCTACTCCAAAGACATTCTATATGCTACCCAAGATACACAAACCGGGGAATACAGGACTACCCATCATCTCTGGCATTGGCACACTCATCGAAAACATTTCAGGACTCATTGAATCCATTTTAAAACCACTAGTAAGTGCTACTAACAGTTTTATTCAGGACACCACCGATTTCCTTAGGAAACTGAAACAAACTGGACAACTGCCACCAAACACTATCCTAGCCACGATGGATGTCACTGCCCTGTACACCAATATCCCACATGAAGATGGCATAGCACATGTCAGAAGTTTTTAAAGAAAAACACATCCACAGGAGACATTCCAGAAACCACTGTCAGCACCCTAACAAAATTAATTTTGACACACAACAATTTCACCTTTAATGGTAATTACAAATCATGGGGACAGCCATGGGCACTAAAATGGAACCACAATATGCCAGTCTTTTCATGGCCTGTTTAGAGGAGGATTCTTTTAATTTATTGATGACATATTCCTGATTTGGACAGAAGGTGACGACTCTCTCAAAAAATTCCATCATGATTTTAACAACTTTCTTCATTCCATGAATCTCACTATTGAATACTCCACCACCAGCATACATTTTCTTGACACCACAGGCAGTATCACTAAAAATGGACATATACAAACTGCTGTTTACAGAAAACACACTGACAGACACCGCTACCTGCATAATTCCAGCTTCCACCCAAATCATACAAAAAAAATCTGTAATCTACAGTCAGGTGATCCGATACCATCGAATCTGCTCTGATGACAGAACAAGAGACAAACAGCTCTCCACACTTCAGAATTCCCTAATTCAGCAGGGCCACTCTCCAAGACAAATTGACAGAAAATTTGAACAGGCCATACAAATACCATGAGACAATCTGCTGGAATACAGGCAAAGACATAAAACTGACCGCACACTCCTAGTGGTCACTTACATCCCCAAGCTGAAACCCCTTCAGGAAATTGTCTAAGAACTACAACCCATGCTGAGAGAAGATGAAACACTGAAAGTCATCTTCCCTGAACCACCTGTCATTTCCTATAAGCAGCCCCCCAGCCTCTCGAACATAATAATTCATAACAAACTCCCAGGAGATCAAAATAACCAGAAAACAAGAGGGACAACACCATGCAACATGACAAGATGTAAGACCTGCACCCACATATGCACACAGGCCACCATTAAGCGAGCCAGAACAACACAATACAAATTAATGGATCCTACACGTCAATCCAGCAATGTGGTTTACCTAATTCAATGCAAGAAGTGCACAAATGGTTGCTATGTTGGGGAAACTAGCCAACCTCTGAAAACCAGGATGAATAACCACCGTCACACAATAGTAAACCAGATTATCAGCACTCCAGCAGGAAACCATTTTTCACAAACAGATCACTCTCTCTCTCTTGGATTTATCTGCCTTGATATTAAGAGGCAACTTTAGAAACACACAGGACAGAAGGACATGGGAATTGAAATATATTAAACAATTTAAATCTAACATTTCTGGACTGAATCGGGACATCGGTTTCATGACACATTATGGTAAACTGTAATTCTTTTTTATTGTGTACTGAATCATGTCATTATTTATCACACTTTGGTTCTGTATTTCTCTTATTACAATTTATTTTCTTTCTGAGTTCTGCCTGATTTGATTTTTTACCTATGCCTCACATCCTCCCTGCCTCTTCCACTAACTCCTTAGCTCAGTCCCACCCACTCCCTCTTGTTTTCACACCTCTGCTTATACTGCCTCACACTCTGGTTATCTAGGCCTTTGATCTTTTGTTTCTCCTAATTTCTTGATTTCCTTACATCATTTAGGCATCTCCTTTCTATCCTACCCTAAAGATAACCTCTGATCTCAGATTCTATCTGCATGCTTTTGTCTTCCCTTTAGCTCCCTTTTCATCTCCCTCTGACCTGTTCCTACTTATCCCCCTCCCTATTTCTTCTCATGTTTTTATTTTGCACCTTAGACTTTCATCTCTAGTCCCCTTTGTCACCTTCCTACTTCACTTCCTGATTTTTAATTGCTCAACAGTGGATATAAATACTGCTTATGTTGCTCAGTTTTGCTATTCACGTGAAGAAGGGACCTGTGTAGCCCCGAAAGCTTGTGTATAATTCCATCTTTGTACAAGACACTTGTTGGTCCAACAAAAGGTATCAAACCTTCCATCCTCTCCAAAAAAAGAAAAGAAATTATTTGCAAAAACTTCATTAATGCATCAGTTAGGGTTGTTTCCACACTGACGAAAGTGTGGAAATTCCATGTTAGGGTTACCACCTCACCACGCCACCCCCATGCCCCCTTCTCAAAACCCTAACTCCGCATTCCCCCCAACCCAACCCCCAACACACACACATATGCAAGACACATGCAGCATTGTACAACACTATACCACTCTGGCACATCTGTAAGCACAACATTCACAACACTGTACTACTTTCACATAACACTATGTAACAGAAAAACAAATACAGTATAAGCGACTCTATACTGCTAGCACAGTATGATCACACATTACTGCTGGCATATCTTCCTAATACAATTACACTTTGTATGTATTTTTGAAATATTGCTCTATATGTGTCATATTCCAACAATTGGGTCACTGCAAATATTGTCCCTACTCACAGGAATCTGGTAGCAGTACAGATACACCTGACACATACACAGTACTTTGGAGATACTGCTCTGGTGGTGTGCAACCACCAACACATGTTGTTCCGCTGCTGCATTACCAGGAAACACTGATTAACAGTATCTTATGGTTACCATTGCATGTTACAACTGTTGCTTTTACATCTTTCTTGTAAACTATGCTACGAGCCACTACTTTTATTACTAGTACTGTTTGTTATTAGGACTAATTGACTATATCACAGAACAAAATGCAAATATTGAATGACTGTTGCTAGGCTCACAGAAACTGTAATTTCTAATGAACTATGTGTGGATAACATCCGCATGTCTGTGGACCCCCAAGCCTCTCTGATGGCTGTAGAACTCATACACTTCATGGAATGTGATGATGCCTCTGTCTTCTGGAATGTTTACAAAGTTGTCTGTCACTTCTATTACCTGATCCTCCTTGTCCCTGGTTGCTTGTCTTGTCTTGGCCCTTGCCTTGCTTGCACGTCTGTGTGTGAGGGGGTGGGGTTGGGGGGAATGTGGAGTTAGGGTTTTGAGGAGGGGCGTGTGGGTGGAGTGGTGGGGTGGTAACCCCAACATGGAATTTCCACACTTTTGTCAGTATGGAAACAACCCTAACTGATGCGTTAATGAAGTTTTTGCAAAAACTATATATATACAGTATATATATATATATATATACACACACACACACATATAGATATATAAATATATTATAATAGCACGGTAGTGCTAGTATAGTTAGGGTTGCATGGCCACTTCTATGTTAAACCTCAAATTTTGCACTTTAATAACTTTGCCACCGTATGGCAGATTTGCCTAACGTTTTGCATGCACGGTCTGGTACCACTGATCTCTGGATCCGGCAGGATGCATTATGATAGGATAAGCGGTTGCGGAACTGCAGAGCACCACAAAACACAAAAAATCTGGGGTTTGCGTGTTTCTTTGCTCGTGGCTACAGCCCACACAATTTGTCTGTTTGGTCTGAAATCTTCAGGGAAGATGCAGACTGGGTCATTGATGTGCCTTTCGAAGATTTGGTGAAAAAATATTATAAAGTTATTAAAAAACTCTTTCCCATTATAGTCAATGTGAAAAAATATATGTGTCTCTCGAAAGCTGCTTGCAGGGTTTCGCAAATGCCCTATTTCTGAAAGCAACAGCCTCCATCTTGTTTCAGTTAGCGACAGCTAAAAATGGCTGCCATTTAAAACATAATGGCCTAGTTAAACACAGATTGTTGTGTTTAACTAATTTGCAGCTGAAGAACACACTGAGGGCATCAGATTTTTAATCTGAGCCCCCAAAATGCTTTTTTCCAGAAGCACCCCCCACTGTCACAAATTTGCGAAAGAACAGATGCTGCACTTTTGCATTTGCTAAATTGCTGCACCCAATCTTTTGCAAATTATGAAAGCTGCCAGCAGTATTCTACCCATTGAACCCACTCAGGAGAGAGCAATCTTAGACCTGGTACTTTCAAATGGGGACAGAGCGAGATGATCTCTGATTTTGAAATGGGTAGCCATCTGGGAACAAGCGACCACCAAACAGTGTGATTTACAATAAACTTAGCTGTAGAGTCAAGCCACACAAATATGAAGGTACTGGACTTCAGGAGGGCTGATTTTGTCAAAATGGGAGAGTGCCTCAGAAAAGCACTAGCAAACAGGCAAGAAGGTGGGGTGGAGCAACAATGAGGAAACATCAAAACCACCATTACAGAGGCAAAAAGCCTTTGTGTGAAGCAAATAAACAAATCAAAGTGAAAGAAAAAACACTATGGTTCTCAAAAGAAGTGGCAGGGAAGGTAAGGGAGAAAAAGATAGCATTCAGGAAGTATAAGGAAACACAGAAGGAGCAGGACAGAGAACTGTACCAGTTAAAGCAGAAGGAAGCAGGTAAGGCAGTCAGAATAGCAAAGGCCCAAACCGAGGAAAAGATAGCCAACTCAGTTAAGAAGGGGGATAAAACCTTTTATAGGTACATTAGGGAGCAAAGAAAGACTAAGGCAGGGATACTGAGGCTGAACAAAGAGGAAGGTGGTTGGGAAGAGAGCGACAGTGAAAAAGCAGGGATACTGAACGAATACTTCTGCTCAGTATTCACAAAGGAAAAGCAGGGGGAAAGTCCTAATCCAGTCAACAGAAGCACTCTGGATGGGGGGGTTGATATTAGTCCTTTCACAGAAGAAAGGGTTCTGAAAGAACTCTTAAAACTGAAGGTGGATAAAGCAATGGGGTCTGATGGGATTCACCCCAGAATTCTAAAAGAACTAAGGGAAGAACTAGTAACACCACTGACTACCCTTTTTAATAAATCATGGGAGGATGGTGTGGTACCCGAGGACTGGAGGAGGGCGGATGTGATTCCCCTTCACAAAAGTGGGAGCAAGACAGAGGCAGAAAACTACAGACCTGTCAGTTTGACCTCAGTGGTAGGGAAAATGATGGAATCACTTCTGAAGAAAAGAATTGTTGAGTACCTATAGGCCAGTGGGGCACAGGACCCAAGGCAGCATGGATTCTCAGCGAGAAGGTCATGTCAGACAAATCTAACTGATTTCTTTGACTGGGTGACCAAAGCAGTGGACCAGGGAGGGGCTGTGGACATGGCCTACCTAGACTTTAGCAAAGCATTTGACACAGTCCCACACAAAAGATTAATAAACAAATTAGCCAGCCTGGGAGTGGGTCCCAGGGTGGTAGCCTGGGTAAAACACTGGTTGGACAATGGGACACAGAGGGTAATAGTAAACGGAGTCCACAGTGAAGAAAGGAGGGTTACTAGTGCGGTACTGCAGGGTTCAGTACTAGGGTCGGTCCTTTTTAATGTCTTTATAAGTGACATTACAGAGGGACTGGAAAGGAAAGTATGTCTCTTTGCAGATGACACAAAGATCTGCAACAGGGTTGATACACAAGGTGGGGTGGAAAGGATGAAAAGGAACTTGGCAAGGTTGGAGGAATGGTCAAATGTATGGCAGCTTTGATTCAATATAAAGAAGTGCAAAGTAATGCACCTACATAGACATAGATACATAGACAGTGTCAGCAGATAAGGGCCTATGGCCCACCCAGTCTGCCCATTTTGAGCTTGTAAGTTCAGTTTATGTTTTCTTAGAAGTCTGTTGCCCCTTACCCCTGACCTCCAGAATTCCTTTATGTCTATCTCATGCATTCTTAAATCCAGTGATTGTTTCAGCCCCCACCACTTCCTCTAGCAGGGTGTTCCACTTGTCCACCACCCGTTCTGTGAAGAAATTCTTCCTCATGCTTCCTTTGAATCATCCTCCCTCCAACTTCATCTCATGCTCTCTAGTCCTGGAACATCTTTTTCGCTTAAAAATAATGTACTCCTGCACCCTGTTCCTCCCTGTAAGATACTTGTATGTCTCTATCATATCCCCTCTCTCCCTCATCTCCTCCAGGGAGTACATGTTCAGTTCCTTCAACCTGTCCTCATAGGACTTGTGATGCAATCCATGCACCATCTTTGTTGCCTTCCTCTGAACCTTCTCTACCCAGTCTATGTCCTTACATAGGTAAGGTCTCCAGAACTGTACACTGTACTCCAGGTGGGGCCTCACTAGTGTCTTGTATAGTGGAATTATGACCTCCTTTTTCCTGCTGGTGATGCCCCTGCCTATACATCCCAGCATCTAGGGAAACAAAAATCCAGGGGAAGAGTACACAAGGGAGGGTGAGATACTGACAACAACAAAAATGGAAAGGGACCTGGGAGTAGTCATGTCAGACGACCTAAAGGTGGGCCAGCAATGTGAGGAGGCAGTAAGGAGGGCTGAGGGATACTGGGATGCATAGGGAGAGGCATCACCAGTAGAAAACAGGAAGATGTTGGCCCTCTGTACAGACAGTTGGTAAGACCACATCTGGAGTACTGTGTACAGTTCTGGAGACCTCATCTCCACAAAGACGTAGAAAGGGTGGAGGCTATCCGGAGGAGAGCAACCAAAATGATGCAGGGTCTGTATCAGAAGACATATGAAGAAAGACTAAAGGAACTAAAGATGTATAGCCTCAAGGAAAGAAGGGAGAGGGGGGACATGATAGAAACTTTCAAATACCTCAAGGAAATCAACAAAGTCCAAGAGAGTAGCTTCTTTCAGAAAAAGAGATGTGCAAAAACAAGGGGGCACGATTTGAAGATAATGGGGGGACGGCTCAGAGGTAATGTGAGGAAGTATTTCTTCACAGAGAGGGTCATGGATACATGAAACAGCCTTTCTGAGGAGGTTGTAGAGTCAAAAACAGTGGGGGAATTCAAGAATGCATAGGACAGACATAAGGCAGTTCTAGTGGGGGGTAGGAGGAAGTAGGCTGTTGGTTAACTAGGATCTGCAGCTTATCCATTAGGTAGGGAAATGGACTGACTAAGTAGGCCAAGCAGTCCTTATCTGCCATCAAATCCTATGTTTCTATGTTTCTTTTGTGGCCTCTTTTGGCCCAAAGTAATGGTCCCACCATGTTCCTCTTTCCTCCTTTATGTAAACACAAGTGTTTACCTAACAAAATGAGGAAAACCGTCCAGGGCCCTGATGTCTTTCGTATTCTATGCAGAATTCTGCATCGAAATTTTTGATGCAGGATCCTGCATCAAATTCCTGTTCTGTGCACAGTTGTACACTTACAGCTCTGACATCGGGGTGCCCGATTCTAGTGTCGTAATCATGTCTCCCCTCAGCCTCAAAACTCGTGGCACACTGGGAGCCCACCCCAGTGTACCTAAAACATTTTTTTTTGTAAAAACACTTGCCAGTGGGGGTGCCCAATCCCCCCTGTCGGCAGCATGTCCCTTCCCCCAAACTCATGTGGCATACTGGAAGCCCACCCCAGTGTGCCCAAACGTAACAGTTTGTTTTTTTTTACAGTTGCCAATGGGGGTGCCCAATCCCCCTGTCGGCAGCATGTCCCCCCACCAAACTCATGTGACACACTGGGAGCCCACCCCAGTGTGCCCAACCCTTTTTTTTTACAGTACTTGTAAATTAAGAAAACTATCCACCGCTGACCTTTTTCCCTATTAAAAAGAAAACAGTCCATCGTCATCTCCCCAGTCCCCCTCCCCATCCCCTCCCACTGAGCACCCACCTCCCTGTACCCCCACCCATACTTACCGTTGAAGGTTGGGAACAGCGATCTTCTCAGGACTGGAGATACGTCTGCACTCTGCAAAGCCAAACCGCAAAATGAAGACTTGAAGGTAAGCCTTATAATGGGAATCAATGGGGGGGTCAACTTAGGTTGATATCTCAGCCATTTTTTGGAATTTTTGCCCCACATTTTCAACATGGGGTTCTTGGGATCCCACCTCTTGAACACTGACACTGTCATTTCATTTCTCAGTCTTAGAAGGTGATTTCAAGGTCATTGCAAATTTGGTGAAAAAATACCAAAAAATTACTACATTATGAGCGTGCGTTTGTGCAGTTTCTATGCACTTTCATAAGTATGCAAATTTTTAATGGTTTCACTTACCATTTTCAATGTTGCCATTTTTTCACAACTCCTAATGAACTGTACAGCTGTCATTTGGCACATTCTGCCCAGAATGTGTGTTCACATCTGTGGCGCAGAATAGCGTGATCACTATGTGAAATCAACTTTTGAGATGGATTAACAAAATTACAGTGCCAGTGTTCATGCGGGGAGGTCCTAAAAAAACTATGTTTAAAATGTTATGAAAAAAATCCAAAAAATGACCATGTTACAAGCGTGCATTACGCAGTTTCAACACACACTCGTAAATTTGCACATTTTTATTATTTTCACTCCAGATTTTCAACACTGACATTTTGTCACATCTCCACATGAATAGTACAGCTGACATTTTTCACAGCATGCCAGAATTTCAGTGTTATGAGAGCACAGCATCCAAAGGAGCCTGCACTCCCACAACAACATACCACTTACTATTTACATTGCACTCTCAAAAAGAAGGGAAATTCATTGCAAGAAAATTCCATTAATGCATCAGTTAGGGTTGATAGCACACCAACAAAAGTTTTGAAATTCGGTGTTAGGGTTGCCAGCCCCTGCTGCCCCATTCCCCACCCTTCATACACATACAGGCATCGGTGAGTGCATTAGGGTCATCAGGCTTCTCTCACCCCATTCTCCTATACTGCACCACCTCAGCTTGTTTACAAATGGAATGGGGTGAGAGTTAGGCTCGATGACCCCAGCGCACACACTGATGCCTGTATGTGTGTGGAGGGTGGAGTTGTCAACCCTAACACCGAATTTCCAAACTTTTGTTGGTGTACTATAAACCCTAACTGATGCATTAACTGAGTTTTTTGCAATGAATATGCATATAGATGGATAAAGTGTGTAAATTTAATGGTGTCTAAATATTCTAATCTTGGTTTTCCCACAAGCATCGGTTGAATTTTTAGAATATCCCTGCAGCTATGTGTTCAAAAGGAATGTACTTAAATGGGGCAAATTAACCCTTTTAAACAGTTAAGATAAATCTAAAGAACATAAAAATAGTATATTTCATTATTTGTTTTATTTATTTATTTATGTATTTTTTTCCACACCAGGATAGCTCAGCTTAGGGTCCAAGGTGGTCAAGAAAAAGAAAAGCTATAGCAGCATCGCCTATATATGGTTACACAGAATCCTGTATAATAGTTTACAATCAATCATTCTATGAAGGCAGTGGTGAAGGAGATTGTTCCCCTGATGACTGGTCTGGGACCAGTCTGGTCTCCCTAAAATTCTTTTGACCCCAAATTTCACTGGTGTGGTGATCCATGGTGGCGTGGAGTTGGTAATTGTAAATCTACACTACAGGGCATTGGTGCAGGAAAAAAGCTAAGTGCAACAAAGAAATTTCCTGTACAGCAGTGAAACTGGCCCTAGACCAGTTGCCTCAGAAACTGGTCTCAGACCAGGATGGTCTCAGATCAGGTTGCGTGGAAACTGGTCTTTGACCAGACATCAGGGGAACAGATTTCTTCCAGAGCCTTCCATCTGGGCAACTGGACAATTTGTTTTTACATCTCATTTAGCAGCATGAACTTTCTTGGGAACTCACCACTTTTGTTATGGTGGTGGGTTCAGGTCTCTAGGGGTAATCATGGATCTAAGATCAAAGAGGAATAGATGATTATGTTGGCAGTCGGTCTTATGGCTCCAAGTTCCAAGCCAGCAGAAATTTGGATTCAGTACTGCAGGACCAGGCAGAGTGGAGCAGTGTGGGTAAGCTTGGGCCAGCTTGCTCTAACAACCCGAAAGTGGTGTGGGCAACATTTTACAGTGGAGAGCAAGAAGGTCCCATTAGGTTCTGCATGGAGCACAGTAGATTGAAAACCAGGTTTTCTCTGTGCAGTTACTGATTGCCTGATCCAGGCAGATGCAGGATATAATCGATGGAGGTTGACCCTGCCCCTTCAGTCTGCCCTTTCAGACTAAACAAAGGCAACTGTACAGTGTGATTGCAATATAGAGTGTAAGCCCCCAAAATGGGCTTATCTGGCTAGGGCTATGGCCTTCCATCCTTCCAGCATGTCCCCCAAGTGGCTTTGGTGGGGCTTGAGCCATATTGGTCCTGCTCCTTACTCCGCAGTGGCAGCTGCCAAAATTTCAGGACCTCAGCCCAGAAACAGAAAGGGACTGAGGTCTGATCAATGTTTCTGTGCCTCTGGGCAAATCTTGATTTCTGGAGAGCTGACAGTGTGGTCAGAAAAGCCAAAACCACAAAAGTAAATAAGCAAAATGACAGCTGTGCCCCTACTGAGTATGCATGGACACCAGAACTAAGATTTAAAGGAGCTGCACTCCGATTGCAGCTCGACCATGCAGCCCTTAGTAAAAAAAAGTTAATCCCCGGCTCTAGAAAGAGCAGAGCAGCCGGGGATCTAACAAAATGGTGACCGGAAGGCCTCCAGTAAAGGGGGGATATAGTTTTAGTCCTGGTTAAAGGGCTCAATTAAATAAATCATTGCTGGACTGTAGTAAGCCCTTATGGAAATAAAATGGCAGCCCCCATAGAAAACTACAGAATGGGGGCTGCTGGGTAAAATAAAGAGCCAGTACTAAGATCACCTGGGAGAAGGCAGTCAATCGCAGGAAGGCTGTTGGAAGGTTATAAATTAAACTGTTAGGTGCGAGGACAAAGGAGTCATCCTGGGGAGCTGCAGTGTGACTATGAAGAGAGAGACTGTGTTGGCTCCTGAACCAAACTTTTGGTAGTTTGCCTTGCTGCTCCTGGACCTCAACTCAAGCAAAAGATTACTAAGTGTGTGCAGGAGGAATAGCTGGCCATTTTAGTCATTGGAAGTGGGAAATTGCTCCCTATCAGCTTCAGCATTGGACACTGTCTCTGAGACGGGAAATAGTTGAACTGCAGATACTGATTGAGCTACTGTGCCCCCCTCGGTGGAGAAACTGTTTGGTGAAGGAAACGTTTTGGCCAGGGGAGCAAAGAAGAAAGACTTCGACCGGTGAGGAAGGACATGAACCGGCCTACCTGAGTAAAGTCTGTCTACAAAGGCCCATCAGTGAAGTTGGCAAGGCCAGGCAGTTGAAGATCATCACTCCTTGAATCTCTTCCAGTTTCAAGGCCTTCAACCTGTGGTGCACCACCAATGAAGCCCCTCCACGTTACCGTGCAACTCAGGTGGCTGAAAGCATCCTATGTGAACTGTAGAAACTGTGAGTACCCCGAGCTGCGGCTCTGGGAAGTCTACTAGTCAGTTAGCCAGTTAGGATTCAGGGGATGTTTTCTGAACAGGGTTTTTGTGTAACCTCAAAGTTTGGCAGGATCAAGATTTCAAGTTCAAAAGTGTGTTCAGTTAGACCCCGACACAAGACCCAGGCCTGTAACACCATCCAGTGAGGTACCCACAATTCAGAGACATTCTGGGTGCACCCAGTGGTAAGAGGAGGGGTTGCTATGAGGAAAGTTATTTTCTAACAAAAGTGTGGTGGTGTTTGACTTTCCCCTCCTTGCTCCCCTCCCCAAATAAATAAGTTCACTGTTTGCATTTTATTCACTGTATTATTGCAAGCGTGCTGCTGGGGTTGGGGTTGCTACTATGTGGGAAACTGCTACTGTGTGGGAAAGTGTATTAAGGGAGCAGATTACTTATTTTCCTGTGGGGTGGTACCCTGTTCTTTATCCATAAGTATTCCCTGCCATTTCCCCCAGGTGGAGGCACTACACCACATTTGCTGCCACTGCAGAACCCAGGCCAGCCCCACTCAATGATATCTGGTGCCTCACAATGCACATGAGAAATGGCATATAACATAGGTAAGTGCTATACTTTTAAAAAAAAAGGGCTGATAGAGTAATCCCACAGTGCTGGTGGGAAAAGAACTTGATTTGCTGGTGGTCTTCTTTCTTTTACAAATCTGTGGGTTCATTAAAGATGTCGCAAAGTTATACTTCACCTGCAAAGTTCTGTAGAAGTTGCGAAAGTTGCCGTCATGAATTATGCCGTGACATTCCCAATTCACCATTCCACCACTTCCCAATTAATTTTTCTGGTGCAGTGTTGCTTTTGCAGAAAAAGTCGGGCAAAGTTATTGCAAAATGACAACTTTGCCAGTGAATTTCATTCAATTCGCATAAAAAAGGGCTATGTCACCTGGCGAAAATTTTGTGAAGTCATCACTTCGCAGTGAAGCAAATTTCAGCTACTTCACCCATCCCTAGTGTTCATATGTTATATCATAATAAGACACACCGTGTCATGTCTTATTTTTTAATTCAAGAAGTCGTGTGAGCCTGGCTTCGGTAGTAGGAAAAGTGAAGGAGCCCAGTATAAAGGAAGGGACCATGGAGCACCTGGATGCATTTGAGTTAATTAGGGAGAGCCAGCACAGTGTTACTAAAGAGAGGTCATGCCTGTTAGATCTGTTGGTTATCTTTGAAGAGGTTTCCATGGTGTTGTACCTAGGGGTACCAGTTGATGTGCTGTACCCAGATTTCAGTAAAGCCTTGGACAAGGTCCCACATGGAAAAATATGTAAAAGTTCAGTGAAGACATGATTACAGTGAATATAGCCAACTGGGAATATAGCCAACTGGGGAGGGAACTGGTTGGCAAATATGGCTCAGGGTGTGACACTAAAAGGAATAACCTCAGATTGGAAACAAAAAGGAATAAAGTGAAGCATTCATCATTTATAAAAGTACCAGAGTTTATTGAGTCAAACACATGAACATTGGTACGAACTCCCCTACGTAGCACACTATATACGGAGCTTCATCAGGATGCAGGTGTTTCAACATCCTGTAGGACCCACCTTTTATGTGAAAAGAATATGCATATTAAACAATCTATTTAAATATTTATACAAATACACAGTGATCCCCAACAGGTGTAGTGTAAAATGCTACATTTTAAAACCGTTCTTATTAGAACTGAAAAAAAAAACACACACACAAATAAAACTCCCAGCAAGTGTCAGATACCACATTAAATTAATCATATACCATCAAAGACAGGTAAATATAAATAATACATATTTATAGATTTATTAATGTCAATTTTAACTTATTGAGATCAAAAGGTGTGAGTCAATGGACTATAACCATAGACCGTGTTTGGGGACAGTGGAATTCATTCATTATAATAATTAGGTTGTATCTTTTCCCATAGGAAAAGCCAGTTGTAATTCACTGTTATAATCAGCTGGTTATAAAGCCGAACATGCACCGCTCTTCAAATCAGAAAACTGTAAGCCAGAGTGTGGCTCACTCTGCACTGTCTTCTAACAGGCAACAAATTGTATAAAATAAAACAAGGAGCGGTGTGATAAATGAGAATTTTACACACACCCTTGGTGTTGAATGTTTAAATAAGTAGCATCCAAACAGCTCAGGTGTATGTAAAATTCTCATTAAACATCCCATGTATTATTCTATATTTTAAACACTTTAAACATTTAAAACAGATTTTCTATTGTATTGTTTGTTCCTGACCAGTATTAGAACTCGACTGGTTAGTTTACAATGCCTAATTTATTTTTTTTTGGGGGGGGGGGCTGAAATTTACAGACAATGGAATGATGTTTATGAACAACTGACTTTTAACCCTACTTCTGCCTTTAAACTAGCCCAGGATGACCAAATTGATAGAGCATTTGAAGTGGGGACTATTAATCAGGGAGAAGTTGGTCACTTGAAAACCACTCATTCAGTTTATCCAACATGTTACACGCTCCATAAGGTACTCTCCTGAGTGACCATTATGTCTGGGATTGGGTCACTCAGTGAGGATCCCTCTGGATATGTGGATTATTTCCTTAAAGATTGGTACAAAAGGCTCCTGGCTACTTAAGAGATACAGCAGCCTCATTTCAAAAATTGAGGGCTTTGTCTGGCAGAGGGATACTTTTCTGGCTAACAATTAATATTGTCTCATTGCACACCAGCATCAGTCACATGCAGGTTATCAGATCCATAGAAGAAGCTTTCTCACAGATCAGGATTTATTTCCAGCCCCTCACACATTTGTTTGCCTCTTTTCTCTTTTGTGTTACATCAATATTGTTTTCAGTTTGATGGGAAGTATTGTTTGCAGACACAAGAAATGGTGATGGATGCATCCTTATCACCATCATATGTCAAAGTATTTTTATCTGATTGGGAACAGACTTTGGTTAGGAACGAGAGTAACTCCTACCTCAGACACATAATAAAATGGTATTGATTTATTGATAACATCATTTGTGTCTGGGGTGGATGAGTTGAGAACATTCTAGCCTTCATTGGCTAGCTCAGTAATGACCAGTTGAGTTTGAAATGCATTTACAACACCAGCATTACTGAAATTGACTACTTAGACATAAAACTTGCTGTGAGTAAAACGGGAAATGTGACTGTGTCATCATATCACAAACCAATACCTGGCAATACCCTTCTCCGGCCAGAAAGTTGCCAACTGCAGAAGCTGGTCAATAGCATACCTTATGGTCAATTTCTCAGAATTAAAATTAATTCTTCAGTGGAAGAACCATATGAGAAAGAGGCCAATATGCTGTTGACTAGTTTCCATGAGAAAGAATAGTTGGCAACAGTTGTGAAAAATCCTATTTACATGGTCACACCTGCACCAGAGCAATGCGAGCGCTTGCGCCACTCCAGTGCAAGTGCAGCTGTGTAGACACTTATTGCATCACAGTAAGTCATTCAGTATGCCATTCCACTATCTGCACAAATCTTTGGGATGTTGATTGGAGCAAGTAGCTTAAGCAGCCATGTGGACAGGCTGCATCGCTTGTTCCGGCTCACTAGGGGGACACTCCCAGAAGCCTCCTCTGTCCATCACTGATGCCAATGTCCAGAACCCAAAAGTTCAGTTCAGTACATGTTTTGGCTGTTATTCCAGAATTCTGGTGTGGAGAGAATATGTATAAAATTATTGTCTCCTCCTGCCTGTACTCTGTGTTCCAACCCCCACTCTGCTCAGACCTCCACTTCCATTAAATGTACCTGGGAGCTCATGGAGCAATTAGAATGAATCTATCACATACCAGTAATCAAGACTCATCATATTAATTAGATTAATACAAGTTTTGATTACTGGTGTGATAGACGCATTGCAGTTGCTCTGTAAGCGTCCGGGTACAGTTACCGTCCATCCCAGACTCAGATAGCCCCTCTGAAGCACAGCTTGCATTGGTGATGAGAGGTGCTGTGTGGACGCATCATCTAATCGACTCTAATGATCAGTCAATGATTGCAGCACACACATCAACTGTGTTAACATGGCTAAAAGGATGCATGATAAAGCTGCAACAGTAAACCATACTGATTTGTTGAAGAGCAAGCAAAGCAAGTACTGTGAATTAAAATGAGAGACAAAAATTAATGGTAGTTCTGAATTATAACTGTAACTCTAGGGCAAATGAGATGGGTGGAATCATCAAAAGCAGATGGAAAAGCCTTTTGAGGGACCAAGAATTTGAAACATTAGTAGGAGGCACTCTCTGTATCTCCTTCCGGCAGAGAAGTAACCTCAAGGATAAATTGACAAATGTTCATTTTATTAACCTGACCAATCACTCTAAACAAAACAGACTTTTTTTTTACCTGCAGACGTTGCAGTGCTAGGACAGGCTTGCACTTCAAACATGCAGTCACACAAGAAAAATGTGCTTTAAAACAGTATATTTATTGTCATACACCCTTTACAGTCTAAGTGGGGTGGTGCACCTGCAGGCTTACTTATGTATGCCATTCCATATGACTGCTAAAAGAGAGCACAGCAGACCATAAGGGCCATCAGTATTGGGAAATTTTATAATGCCTTAATAATGCCCTCACATCAAAGATTTACCAAGAGGAGGTGTTAGAACCTGTCTTCTTTCGCAAAAAGAAACACATTGTCTCTCAAAATTGAAGTCATTACAATCACCTGGCCTTAACAAAGAAGTAGACATCAAGCCCTTTTGGGGATGAAAGCTAAGAAGTTAGTTCAAGTCGGTCTGCAACAAAAATGAAAGTAGAAAAAGAATTGGACAGACTGGGTGGGCCAAGCGGCCCTTATCTGCTGTCAAATTATATGTTTCTGTGTTTTTAGAGACTCTCATTTAGGCTGACATCAATATGCACTGGTAGAAATGGAATCATAAATATGAAAACTGTAATATTGAATTTGTATGTCGGTTGTAAATGGTGCAATGAACACCTCCCAATTTGTTCACATATACCACCCCACTTATCCCCAAAAAAAGTTCCCCTTACCATCCCCCTACACCCTTAACCCCTCCCCTCACCCTTCCCTCCCAATACACTATACTCTCTTCCCCCTGACTTCTTTCCTTCGCCCATCCTTCACTTTCTACTTTACTCATTTCATCTTCCCCATCCCTATTTTTTTTATTCAGGTTGAGGTCAAAGAATCACTCTCTCCCAGCTTTTAGGTGTTGAAACTGGTGCAGTTCCAATACAGGTTGGGGACAAGCAATACAATAGGAAAGCTGTTTTAAAAAGTTTAAAGTGTTTAAAATGAATTAATTCTGCATTCTTCAATCTGGTCTGTGGTTGTAGTCCATTGACTCCTGCCTTTTGATCTGGACAAGTTAAAACTGACAACAATAAATCTGTAACTATTTAGCATTTATTGTGCATATTTACCTGTCTTTGATGGGATATGATTTTTTTATATAGCTTTTTGGCCCTGACTGCATCCTCTGCCTTCCATTTGGCCCCCCACAAGTCTCCAGTCCCATCACTGCACCTCCTGTTATTAGGCTGGTGGGGTCCACATGGCGCAGGACCTGAGAACCACGGGGGCTGTCACTCACAGCAGCCTTGCACACTGGTTTTTCCATGTTCTCCCCTTAGTCCCACCCAGCAGCCCATGTTAACTGGCATAGCCTCTGTTGGCCTTGGATGCAGTAGTGCACACTGGGCATGTACCACCCCTTGTGAGGGAGCAAACTCTCCGACTCACTAGGAGGGGTCGCTACTGCACTGGGTCTGGGCCATCTCCCACCCTGGCTGACTCATGCTCTGATTGGGAGTACTCCCTGACCTGGCCACCTGACCCATGCAGACCCAAGCTTACTCCCAAACTTGGGTCACCAGTGGAAGCCCATAGTGCTACCACCGAGACATTGGGAGATCCCCCGATGGGATATTACTAATTTAACATGGTATCTGATGCCTGCTGGGAGTGCCATTTGTGTATGTGTGTTTCTTGAATTCTAATAAGAAAGGTTTTAAAATGCAGCACTTTGCACTTTTATCACTTAGTGTCAGTTGGACTACACCTGTTGGGGATCACTGTGTATTTGCATAAATATTTAAATTAATTGTCACATTTTTGCACATAAAAGGTGGGTCCTATGTTCAAACACCCACCCCTGATCAAGCCATGTAGGTAGGGTGCTGTGTAGGGGAGTTTGCACTGTATCCATGCATTTATCTCAATAAACTATTTGGTACATTTGTAAATGGTGAGTGCTCCTCTTTGTTCATTTTTGTTTCAAGCATGGCAGTATCTAGCACAGCAGCACGTTTAGAGGCAGGTCTGCTTGTTTTTTCCCCTTTGTGTTTGAACCTCAAACTGGAGGCTGGCAATGAGTGGAGCCCTCCAGGGCTCTGTTGGGGCCTCTACTTGTAAACATCCTCATTGCTGACTTTAAAAATGGGGTAGATAGCAGGGTCCTAAATTTCTCAGATGACACCAAATGTATGAGTTTGGTTGATTCACAAGGGGAAGAAGATATTTTACAGAGGGGCTTAAAGTATTGGTGTCGGACTTGGGACCAGCGCAACTAGCGTGGCAGAGTACACTATATTAATTGTAAATTTTTTGGTTAGCTGATATAGTTGTGATGTTTCTTTTATCAATTTGTTTGTGTTGGGAGCTCCACCATAACACCCCCGATTTATTTTAAAATTTGAAACAGGGTGTGGGGTGCAGAGTCCCCAACTCAAATAAATTGATAAAAGAAACACTTGAACAACACCAGCTAATTTAAGGTAGGTCAAATAGCATACACAGAGCTATACTGTACTATGCTAATAATGCTAGTCTGTAGACCTCCATGATTGTTGACTTAGCAATGTTGGGGAATTGGGCTGAAAGGTGGCAAATTAATTTTTTTCTCCCCATTTTCCTCCCTGTTCCAATGCCCTAGGCATGTGCACGCATGTGGAGGCATGTGCATGCCACACCTTGGGGCGCCCTCCCACTAAGCTGCCACCCCCTCCCATCTACCCTACCCATCGAGCCTCCACCCAGTGGAAGTGGAATTATGGGGGCTGCAACAACCACCCCAGGAGAGGAGAGCTGCCTTTTGGCTGCTCAATCCTGCTCCCTCCCTCCCCTCCTTCCATGCTGGCTTTCCGATGACCCAAGGTCATTCCTGAACCTGGGTCACCTGTGTGGCACAAGGTAAGGCATCCAGTGCCTCAACCCTCAGTGCCATCAGGCCGGTTGGCAAATGAAAAATAATATTGACCAGTGCAAAGTCCTGCAGCTGGATCCTAGAACAAGGTTTGAAAGTATAGTTTATATGGGAAATAGCTGTCATCAGCGGAGTAAGAAAAGAACTTGGGCATCATAGTAGATGGGCAGCAGTGGCTGTCACAACAGTGTGGTAGGGCAGTGGGCAGGGTAAACAAAATGATGAGCTGTGCAAGAAGGAGCAAAGCACAATGAGAGAGCAACATAATTCTGTCACTCTACAAAGCATGGCTATGGCCACATTTGGAATACTAGTTCTGGTCACTGTGGTATAAGCGGGACATAAGTGGTGATAGAAAGGGTACAGCAAAGGGCTACCAGAATGATTAAGGGGATGGAAGGTTTGAGCATAGCAAACACTTGAACAAACTGGGGCAGTTTTCCTGGAAAAGAGAAGACCGAGGTGGAACATGATATTCGTCTTCAAAGTTCTGAAAGGACTGACCAGCACGGAGCAGGAAACATTGTTTGACCTGGTTCAGAGCAGGTGAACCAGGGAGCATTCACTGTGTCTCAAGAGAGTATGTTTGGGCCCAGTGGAAGGAAGCATTATTTCACACAGAGGTTGGTGAGCCTCTAGAACAAACTCCCAGATGAGGGTGTACAGGTAGGGTGTATTGCATCTTTCAAGGCACAACTGGACCAATTGCTTATTGAAAATAACATTCAAGGCCACAGCACCTAGACAGGGATAATATGCTAGGATTACAGCATCTAGCGAAGGGTAACAGTCCAGTGTTACAGCACCTAGACAGAGAGAGATAATATTCCAGGGTTACAGCACCTAGTAATATTCCAGGATTACAGCACCTAGGGAGGGGTAATATTCTAAGATTACAGCACCTATGGAGGGTAACATTCTAGAGTTAAAGCACCAAGGGAAGGGTAATATTCCAGGATTACAGCACATAGGAAGGGGTAGTATTACAGTGTTATAGCACTTAGGGATGGATACATTCTAGTGTTACAGCACCTAGACAGGGATAATATTCCAGGGTTATAACACGTAGGTAGGGGCAACATTAGGAAGGAGTAACACTCCAGGGTTACAGCACCTGGGGAGGGGAATATTCCAGGCTTACAGCACCTAGGGAGGGGGGATATTCCAGGATTACAGCACCTAGGGAGGGGTAACATTCCAGGGTTACAACATCTAGGGAGGGGTAATATTCCAGGGTTACGGCACTAAGGGAGGGGTAACATTCCAGTGTTACAGCACCTAGAAAAGGGTAATATTTTTATGTTACAGCATCTAGAAAGCGGTAATATTCCAGTTTCATGGCTGCTTGGTAAGCAGAAAGTGAAAAAGATGGGTCCATGGTGCCTATTCTTCTAGCTTTTCCTGTATTCCTCTGTTTCTAACTGCTTCATGGAATGAGCAGCAGTTGGAATAGACTTCCAGAACAAGTGATTTCAGACAACAATGTTGTTACCTTTAAGCACAAACTTATTAAGTACCTTGAAGAAAACATAGTGACTGGTATTTCCACTGAGCTGGTAGGGTAAAGAATTTGATTGCTAATCTCCTTTCTTTCTTAAATTCGTATGTTGTAAAAATTAAAAGTAGCACGGTACTGTTATTGTGTGATCCCAGCATTGTTTACATGCTCAGAGCATATTCAGCACAGCTGCATGGGGGCCTCTGTTTTTATGGCCTATTTTGGTTCTTTTTCTGTTGAACTTTTTTTTTTCCAATTGTTTAACCAGGTGAGACACACTAAGCTGAAAGTTTGTTTACAGGTGCAATCTGGGAGCACCGGGAAGTTAAGTGACTTGCTTAGGGTCACACAGTACGCAAGTGGGGGCCGTGGGATTCAAATCCAGGTCTCCAGATTTGCAGCTCAGAGCCTTAAACCACTGTGCTATACTGCCTCCTTTCTAGATGGAACACTACTGTATGTACAGTAACATATAGTGTATGATGAAACATTGTTATGTGCCGAAATCTATCATTTCTAAAACTTTGTTATGCTGCACTAGCTACATCAGCTAGTTTGTTATGCTGCACTAACTATTTAGCTAATGCAGCATAACAACTTAGAATGGGGTCGCGCATGCACAATACGTGAACTTCCCCCCTTTTAAGAGCAGCTGCGGCAGTGAGAGCTAGAGCGAAGGAGAGTATTGCACAGATAAAAAACAGTAAACTAAGTACAAATTATTTTACAAAGGCGCAAATCTGACTCAATTTTTATAGGATAGCGGATCATATACTATAAAAGACAATGTATAGTCCGCTATCCATAACAAGCGTGGGCAGCCATCTCAAGATTGCCATGGTGACCTAAACCTCTTGAGCTTTGCTCTCGAGGTTTAAACAGTCGTCAGTGACAACCTCTTGATGGCCACCCACGCTTGTTATGAATAGCTGGCCATACATTATCCTCTATGTTGTCTAGTTTTATCAGCCGGTCTCAGCTCAGTTGTTGTGCTTTATAGTTTATACTCAGATTTGGAAGGGAAGGTTATATCCAGTGGCTAAATAGTCCTCTGTCCTAGGCTGCTTCATTGACAAATTACTAAGAGCAAAAATACCCTCTTTATTTGAACAGGTGCTTTTTAATGTTATTACTTGTTATTTAAAGAGGACAAGAAAATTGTGTGAATGTAAAGCTGTTTATCATGTTCCTGTTTTTAGAAATGGTTATCACCCACCTCCCAAATGATTCATATTTAACAGTACTTAAATAAAACATGATGTAAAATTATATTTTGAATTGCTTTCATTTTATGGATAGCATTATTTACTGTTCTCTACATGGAATCATGAATTTGGAGCTTGACTATGTTACTGCATGGATTCAGATGGAGGCTAACGCCACTCGCCTCGCATAAATGCCCCACATGTCGCAAGTCATGGCCCATGACTGGCAGCTCCCTAAAGCCCCCCCACCCTGGAACATCACGGCAGATACCAGGAGGCATGGGGTGGCAGGGCCGATAGCACAGGTGCCCAGAGGGGGGCGCTCAGGTGTACGGAACCCTTGGGGTCCCCAACATGCACGGGTGTGGGGGGCATGGGTGTGCTTGTGGGATCATGGGGTGCAGACTGGCACCATTGCCACAGCACTATGTAGCGGTCATCCGACTGTGCAAGCCATTGGATGTCCCTTAGGACAGCTCCAAGCTGCCTTAACTTAGCTCTGCCAGTGCAGCTTTTGTAATCACGCTGGCTGGTTATGACAGCCGCCCTCCTGGAATAGGGCACAGTTGGTATCATAACCCACACTTGCACCATGTCGTTGCAGGCTGTGGTGTAGTGGGTGGCATAACCCACAATTGTCATAGCCCGCATCCGACATGGCGCAGGGTGCCTCCTGGAATAGGGGCTGGTATAGCGCATGGTGTAAATCACAAGATACGCCATGCAGTTTGACGTATCTGAGTTTATGCTGGTGTAGCCCCTCTTGGAATCGGGCCCATGGTTTTTACATTACTAGATGCCTTCCTGTTGTCCTTTTAGCATCTAACCAATATTCTGATATGTTTTTGGCCTTTTTTGTTAATTTAACCATCTAATGTTCTTGCTTTGAAACTGCCTTGTATCCATCTCACCTTAACAGCTGCTGCTGTCTCTTTCCATAATGGCTAAACATTCTGTGACATCAGTAACACCATTCCAGATCATTCAGCTGACTAGCATGGAATGGTGTCATTGATGACATAGAATGACTTAGAAATGTGAAAAGAAAAATCAGTAGCTGGCAAGGAGAGTGGAATTCTATGTAGATCTGAGGGTACCCTGAAGCTAGATTATTTATTTCTCGAAAATTGGTCAGCACATATCAGAATACATAACTGGCCTGGAAGGAAAGATGGAAAGCCAGTTAAAAAATGTAAAAATAATTTCCTATCTCCTTTAAGATAACATAAAATAATCCATCAGAGTCTGTGACATCTTTGGGAAAACTTAACTTAAAACTTTCAGATTCTGAGTCAAATCCTTTTTGGAATTAGGATGTTTGGCCTTCAAAACTGAAAATCCTAATTCCAATACATAGTTCGGAATCCGATGAATCCTGTTCTATGGCTTAGATTCTGAGCATCCCTACTTCTTAAGCATTAAGGCATGACCAGGGACTGGGATACTGTCAGTTGCCATGATTCGGCACAAGAACGTAGGTGCCCCCCACCTTGCTGGGCAGACAGTCGTGAGGGCCAGGAAGCTGAAGCCCTCCCTCCAGCGAAGCACAGGTATGATTTCCCGGACAGCACAACACCAACTCCACACTGCTTCAGCTGCCTAAGCTGCTGGTTGGAACTGCTGAGGACACCTGGGGTTTTGGCGCCTTTTCTAATTTAAACCTGGGACATTAATTGTCAGCGTAGGAGTGGAGATAGTCTCCTGATCTTACAACTAGTTTAGCCACTTGTGTTTTTTTTCTGCTCCTACAATAGTTGCCTTAAGGGGTTACACTCGGGAACCAGCTAGTAAAGTATAACTTATTATTTATAATGTGTTCAGCTAGTCTCCTGCTTTTAAAAACCTGTGTAACCTTTTTTGGGGTTTCTGCTCCTCCTGTACTTGCCATAAGGGGATTAAGACTTGGCAACCTGCTATTAGATTATAATTAATAAAGTTTACTGCAGAGAAGCATTATATGCCAGGTTCTGAGGGTTTCTGCTCCTGCTGTAGGGAGCCTTAAGGGATTACGCCCTTGAAGCTGCTAATATTCTGTCCTCCTGTAGGACCCTGGCGTTCTGGTGCCATATTTTTGAAATCATCTAGGTCTTGCAAACGGGCTAATTTCTGATTAAATACACAGTTTCTGCACCAGGTGCCTTAAAGGGTTAATAGACAGGGTTACTTGCTACCTTAGACATTAATTTAATATCCCGAATCAGCCTCCTTAAACAAAAAAAACAAAAAAACAAATAAATAAAAATAAATTCTACACATATATATTTGCAGTGGAACCAGCAGAACAAAATTAACAGGAACTCTGACTCTACTCCACGGAATTAGCCACAGTTATATTGTACCAGCAGTCCTCCCCTCTTGGAACACATTTGCCACAGCTAACATAATTCAGCAGCTCTCCCCTTTCTGTACACCCCCTCCCCAGCATTTACCTGATATAATTCTCCCCTCGACTCCACAGATTCAGCTCAGGAACAGAGGTGCCCTCCCCCCACCTCACTGGCGGATGGCCGTGAGGGCCAGGAAGCTGAAGCCCTCCCTCCAGCAAAGCACAGGTATGATTTCTCAGATGGCACAATGACAACTCCATGCCACTTTGGCTGCCTAAGCTGCCGGTTGGAACTGTTGAGGAGCCCCACTGTCCCCACCACCGCCCTTGGTAGTCTCCTCCTTTTATAGTGTAGGACACATGAGCGCTTGAGCCTATCAGCTCTCTTTACCATTTGCAGTTTATCAGCTGCCACCACCACTAGAGGTCACTGTCGTAGGGCTGTCTGATTAGCGGTCCACTGCCTACTACAAGGCGCACTTCCAGCCTATATCCCGGGCTGATTGACGTGGGGTGCTGCTTACTACAAGGGGCTTTTCCAGCCCTGATCTTGGGCTAATTGAAGAGGAGTGCAGCTTATAGTGCACACCCCTGATTGCAACCAATCTTCTCTAACACCTTGGGACAACCCATGCCAGGATTGAACATCAACCTTGGCTGCTACAAGTGGAGTGAGAATTGAACTTCACCCATTCAAGTGCCCTAGCCCAAAGCCCCCAGAGCAAAACCGCCTCCACTGCAAGGCCACATTCTGCCAGAAGTGTCAACTCACACTCTACTACCACCATTATGGGACAGAAGGCTCGGAGCTCAAACTTCCAACCTGAAGCAGGCTGGCCACAACACTGGAAACCACAGGGCCCTTGGAACTACACAAGCCTTGCCCCATACAGAGTCCATGGGTTAGTACTCTTGTACATTGCAGCACTAGTATGGGTAGATACTACTATGTACAACAGCTTCGACCCAAACCTGCATAGGGTATCAACGGGTCAACACCTCCCACACCTGACAATATGCCCAGTAATTACTACCCTGGATGCCATGATATCGATGCATGGCCTAATGTGTAGGGGAGCCTGGTACTACATCCTAGCTGGAGTGACCAAAAAGCATAGAACACTGTCCCCCAAGTTTAAGAAGCGGGTCCTCTGCCTCATTGTGCTCACCCTTTTAATGAGCTTGGGAGATGTCCAACTCAATCCAGGGTCTATCATCGCTAACACAACTCTGGGGTCCCCCAGGGACCCCACATGGCATCTCGCCAGAGGACTGAGAACTGCCCATATGAATATCTGAAGTTTGTGACCCAAGATGCATGAGGTCCAGTCCTGGGCAGAAATGTATAGGCCAGATGTACTTGCCATCTCTGAATCCTGGCTGAAGCCTCACATCCTCCATCACGAAGTGGAGCTAGCCAATTACCACACCTTCCAAAAGGACAGAGATGGTAAAAAAGGAGGGGGTGTCCTAATTTATGTGAGCACCTCACTGGAGATCTCCACATCCCTTATCGACCAGCCAAGCTCCTCAGGGCTCGAATCCCTCTTCATCAAAATCATACTGGGCCATGCAAAACACCTAACTATAGGCTGCATTTATAATCCCCCCACTTGTGGCAGTGCTGCACTACAGAACTTAGCACGATCTCTCACAGGGTCTTCACCCACGGAGCGCCTGGTCCTAAGGGACTACAACCTGAGGTGGGATCCCACCAGCGAGCAATCCCACAGGGCCTCACTCCTAGAAGCTAATCTGACACAGGTCGTAACAGAATTCACCAGGCAAAACCTAAAGACAGGGAACCACTCCACCATCGACTGCATCCTAGTCTCTAACCCTGCCAACATCCAAGTGGCTGGTGTGATGTCCGATGCCCTGAGTGACCACTCCCCCACTTTCTGCATGTGGAATAACTGGCTGCCCAGGATTCCCCCCAGACATATAGAGGCCAGAGACTTCTCAGGTTTCTCCACTGAGGCCTTCCAGAGCTCACTGAGAAACGCCGACTGGGCATCGCTAAGTCAACTAGGTAGTATTGATGAAGCGGCTCAGTACTTCCAGCACACTTTCTCCGCGGACGCCAACCTCCATGCCCCGGTAAAGAAAAGATGCATAAAAGGTCAGTGCCATAGATGGATTTCACGTGAGCTGAAATCCCTAATGATAAGCAGAGACAAGGCCTGGAAAAAGGCCAGATGCTCCACTAGTACAGCAGACCTAGCTGACTACAGGTCCCTGAGGAACAAGTGCAAGAAAGCCTCGAAATCCACTAAAAGGGCCTATATCAAAACTCTCCATCGGGATACCCTGTCAAACCCTAAGTCCTTCTGGACCTGTATCAACTCCCTATTAAAAGGCACAAACAAACCACAGCCAGACAATATAACCTACCACAGGTTGACCCTAACTGGCGGAGGAGAGGCCGCCACAGCCTTCAACAGCTTCTTCACAGACCTGAGCACTTTCAGAAGCAACCACCCACACAGTCACCTGGGTCCACCGGTCACTGAAACGCAGGACCCTCCGACCCCCCACTTCCACCTAAGTACTGTAATAGTCAAAGAAGTGCTACCCATCCTGCAATCTCTAAAACCCACGGGATCTCTGGGACCTGATGGACTGGACCAATGACTGCTCAAACCTGCCGCCCCTGCCATAGCTCTACCCATCACCATAATAATAAATATATCCCTGCTGGAGGGAATTGTCCCCAAAACATGGAAACAGGCCCACGTGGTCCCAATCTATAAGGGTGGTTCCAGAGACCCTATTGGCCATTACAGACCCATCTCCACCCTTTGCCACCTGGCAAAGATCCACAAGTGACTAATATTTGGCCAACTGAGGGACTACCTGGAAGGCAATCAGCTTCTGGCACCATCACAGCATGGTTTCTGATAAAAGCACGGGATGGACACCGTCCTCATCAGGTTCACCTCCAATGTCCTAGCTGCCATGGGGGCTGTCTTTATAGACCTAACCAAGGCTTTTGACCTGGTCGACCACTGTCTCTTACTAACCAAGCTGAACACATTTGTACTGGACCTGCACTCTCTGAATTGGTTCTGTAACTACCTAACTGACTGCACCCAGCAGGTCAAGTGGAGAGGTGCAACCTCTGACTCGCTGCCATTAAATGAGGGGGTGCCTCAGGGCTCCATTCTTGGCCCACTTCTGTTCTCTCTGTTCATCAATGACCTCCACCTCCACTGTGGGGGCAGCTCCGTGATGCAGTATGCTGATGATGCAGTACTCTATAGAACTGAGCAGCACTGGGACGACCTAGGACCCCTGCTCCAGTCTGACTTCACCCAGGCTGAAGAGCGGCTGATCAAGAATCACCTGGTCCTCAGCCCAAGCAAGACCAAAGTGCTCCTGTTTGGTCCAAAATCCCTGGGTCCCTCCCGGGGACATCTTCTGCATTTGGTCACCACATCAGGCTCCACAACTGAAGTGGTCCAATCCATCAAATACTTGGGTCTTACATTAGACCAGGGACTCACGCTAAAGCTTCATGTAGATCTGGTGACAAAAAACATCCATCAAAAACTGGGGCTGCTCTACCGACTTAGCACCAACATGATACCTGAGACAAGACTGGCAATAGCTCAGAGTGTCCTCCTACCAACTCTTACCTATGCAGCCCTAATCCTACTCGGTATAGCAAAACTCAAACATGGCAGACTACAGACATTGTACCACAAAGTCACCCAATTCACCACAAATGCCCATTCGAGGACCCACCACTGTGAAGCCCTTGCCGCACTCAAATAGCCCATACTGAACCTTAGGCTGCAGTACCCCCTGTTAAACTGGGCATATAAGCTCCTCTCTACTGATCCTCCTGCAGGGCTAATCAGACTACTCACCCTAAAGCGGCCCAGCCAGCCCCTCTGCACCTCGGGTGAAACACTGCTCGAACTGCCCAGGTCCAGATCTGCAGCGGGCAATAAATCCTTTGCCCACATAGCCCCATGCTGTGGAACAAGCTCCCCAGTCAGCTCCAAGAAGCCCCATCACTAGCAACCTTTTAGGCAGGTCTATGTACTCACCTCTGGAATCTTATCTCCTGCATCTGTCCTGTAGACTAGCCAAAATACGTCCCCTGTAGCATGTCCAGGGAAAGCATAATCTGCTTTAACTGGCAACTTGCTGCCACTCTTGATCTTGTGTACCCATTCTGTAAATAGCCGCTCTCTCCCTTGAAAACCGGTCATTTCCAATGTAACTTGTTACCTATTGTCCTACATTGTACTGAGCACATATGTAATTGTACCTCCTACCTTAAAGTCTAACAGTTGCCACTGTTTGCATTGTCGTATGTTACCACCCTCTTCAATGATTACTGTACATTGTCATCATATTCTGTACACAATGTCCTGCTGTGTATACTTTGATTGTACCTGCACTGCTGTATGTAACTAACTCCGGGTCGCCCCTGAAAAAGGGACCTCCGGGGCCAAGCAAGCTTACCCGGTTAACAAAATTTAATAATAAATAAATAAATAAACAAACTCCAGGTGTCATGAAATATAAGACAAAGTTGAGTATGTCATGCATCTAAGGTTAGAGTAACAAAAGTAGCCCTATCCCTGCAGTGCCTTAATGCTATTACTAAACTTTAATGTTTACATTTTTTTATGTTACTGTTCTTATAGTTAAAATTCTAATTATTCTATTGTACGTTATGGTTTCCAACCCATTAACCTATTTGTTTACTGAAAAGATTTTACTAGAAAAGGCCTACTAAACCATAATAGCTCATTTGCAGAGGCATCATGTGGTGTCCATAGGAAGACAATATAGCAGCAATAGTGCAGAAATACTTTTTAGAATGTTGATTATTTAGGGCTTTGAATTATATGCATAAAATTGTCCTTGAAATTATGCCTAATACTTTTAACAAGAAATTTCCTCAATGGATTAATGCCTTTTCCACTAGATCTCAAAAGAAATTTGTATTTTATGGTCCTCATTTTAACTCAGCTTTTGGTCAGAGATCTTTTAAATACAAAGCAATTACTCCTTACAATAATTTGCCTATGTCTATTACTAATGCAGTTTCTCGGTCTTCATATAAATCTGGTTTGTACAATCATTTGTTGTTGTATTTCAATTGTGTCAGTTTCATATAATGTCTAATGTATTTCATGAATTTTATGTACTGGTCACTGTGAAAAATGGCATTTTTTGCTAATCTGCTTACCAGTTTAAATAAAAATGAAATGAAATGTTGTAAGGCAATCAGAATGCTCCATTTCCAGCTGCTGGTTTATAATTAAGCAATAAGGCATGACAGGGTGTGGTATATCATGGAATATCGTCATGCCTCGGGAGGTTGGGCATGAGGCCGCAGGCTATTATGAACTGAGTTTGAAGTTTTATGAATAAAAAATTAAAAAAAATAGGTTTTAAAACATTTTATGAATGAGTTTTTGGGTGGTGTAGGAGTACATTTTGAAAAAACAGTTCTCAGACAGTAGCGAGAAAGGAGGCTGGTGGTGCTGGAACCTTTTTGAAGCAGCGATTATGTAGCCTGATATCATCACGGCTTCAAAGAGCTCTCGGCCAATCAGATTCCTCTATTTACGATCCTCAGAAGCCAGAAGGGGAAGGAAGGAAGGAAACATATTCAATTCAGTGCTTTAGAGTAACTGGTAATTGATATTTTTCTTTTAAACTTAGATTGTGGGCTTTTAGTGACACTGTACTTTCTTTGTTGTCTTTACTTAGAATTTATTTTGGGCTATTGAAAATTTAAAACGTAGTGGTGGTGTAATTCTGTGCTGTCTTTAATTCCTGCAAATTTTATCTTGGCTTGTCTGACTGCCCTGTAGTTGGGTGAGGGGTGTTAATTGTCTGGCCTCTGACCTCAGCTACGTGATAACTGGAGGTGGGGCTTAGTCAGAGTTGAGGTAGCAAGTGAGTTTTATTTTCTCAGAAGAAGCCAGAAAGGGAAGGAAGGAAACATATTCAATTCAGTGCTTTAGAGTAACTGGTAATTGCTATTTTTCTTTTAAACTTGGATTGTGGGCTTTTAGTGACACTGTACTTTCTTTGTTGTCTTTACTTAGAATTGTTTTTGGGCTGTTGAAAATTTAAAACGTAGTGGTGGTGTAATTCTGTGCTGTCTTTAATTGCTGCAAATTTTTGCCCCCCCTTCCCCCCAACCCTTATTTATATGCCCTGTTAAATCTGATTGACAGGAGCTAAACACAGGGTATAGTAAGGGGTGTGAAGTAGGAGGGGCGTAAGGGGGGCGAAGCCCACCCTCAGCACGACAAGTGTTTTGACTCATTTATTTATTTATTGGTTTCTTTCTTTTTTTTTCTAAAGAAAATTATCTGAGGATCAGTGGGCGGATTTTTAGGACAGTAAATTAATAAAAAGGAAACTAGGAGAGCTTCAGTAGCAGACAAGTAGTGGAATAGCAGTATAATTGCAGTATAATGTGGGGAGTGGTGCAATGCAGTGGCTGTGGGGCAGCCATCTTCAGGCAGACCTTCTGGACACTGAGGTGCTGCCCTATCTGCATGCATCTCTCTGGACTGCGGGATGAGGTAGCCAGACTCAGAATGGAAGTAAACTGGGTCAGGAGTACCATCACCCCTATCCAGAGACCACCCAGTCCAATGCAACTGCCTCAAAGGATGCCGAGAACGAGGAGCACTTGGATGACAGTGGGCTCAGGGAGGGTTAGAGCGGTCAGGCAGAGGCACATCCCAGATTTTATTCCACTCAAGAACTCGTATACCACACTGGCAAACGAGGACAACCAAATAGAGGTACCCAGAGAAGTGGAAGGAAAGGATGTGGAGGTTAACCAAGGAGGTGACCTCAACGGGGAAAGCAGTGGACCCCAGAGGAGGAGAAAGTGAATCCTGGTGGGGGACTCCATCATAAGAGGGATCCAGCTAGGAGCACAGGAGGGGGAGGACAGGGAGGTGAGGTGCTCACCAGGTGCCACGGCATGGAGGGATGGAAGGAAGATCCTGGGGATCACTGGGAAGGCAAGACGGAGGGTGAGCTTGATGTCATTATCCACCTAGGTACTAATGACCTGGCAAATGGGGAGCCAAAGGAAGTTCAGGAAGAGTTTAGGAAATTGGGGAGGGGTCTCAAGCAAGTAGCTACTTCTGTCACTTCCTCAGAAGTACTTCCTGCGAGAGGCAAGGGAGAGCATAGGAGTGCATGCACCAGGAACTTTAACTCATGGTTGAAGAACTGGTGCTGTGAAGAAGGGTTTGGATTCATTGGTGACTGGGGACCCACCTGGAGGGATGAAGGTTTGTTCAAGCCTGACGGCCTGCATCCATCCTGGAGGGGAATCCAAGCACTCAATGATAAGTTTAAATGCTACATTGACAAGCATTTAAACTAGCAAAGGGGGGTGGCAGTCCAGCAAGGAGGGTACCTACTTACTCACCCCCCACAGCTAGCAGTGGAACCAGTGAACCAGAGGAGAGGCTATCTCTGCAAAGCAGTGTGCAAAAGATGGAGATTAGTGCCCAAGAGGTGGATAGGCAGAAAAGGGGCAAAATTCAGCAGAAGGGCAGACAGCAAGGAGAACCAGGGATAAAGGACAACCAAGGAAGGGGCTGGAGTAGAACAGCGAAACAGTCTAAGGAGGTCAAATCATGGAAAGCCATGTGTGCAAATGCCAGGAGCCTTAGCAACAAGATGGAAGATCTGGAGGCTGTCATGGTGCAGTCAGACCTGGACATTGTGGCCATCACTGAAATCTGGTGTAATGATAACCACAACTGGGAGATGGCCATACCTGGCTACAACATATTCAGAAGAGACAGAGCAGGCAGGAAGGGAGGAGGAGTGGCACTGTATGTGAAAAATGACATAAGGGCCACAGAGATCCAGGAGGAACAAAATGGGGGAGAGATACTGTGGGTTAAGCCGGAAAGGAAAATGGGAACAGCCATCCGCACAGGTGTGGTCTATAGACCACCAGCCCAGGAGGAAGAAACAGATAGGGAGTTGATGCTAGCCATCCAAAGGATGGCAGACAAGGGTGAGGTAGTACTGGTTGAGACTTCAATATTCCAGATGTGGACTGGAGCATCCCAGCAGCAGCATCAACTAGGAGCAGATTTATCCTGGATTCCCTTCAGGGTGCCTTCCTCAAGCAACTGGTCATGGAACCAACTCGGCAGAAGGCAATACTGGACCTTGTGCTCACAAACGGGGACAGTATGATGGGGGTAACTGTGGGGGAGCACCTGGGGAACAGTGACCACCAGTCATTGTGGTTTGAAATCACAGAAAGAGCAGAACCAAACCACACAAAAACACGTATCCTGGATTTTAGGGGGGCAGACTTTGGGAAAATGGGGATACTTGAAAGAGGCATTAAGGGGAATGGGACAGGAATCAGGGGTTGAGGAACAGTGGGCAGTATTTAAAATGGGGATTACAAGAACAACAGAATTATGCATTAAGCAGGTTAGCAAGTGGAAAAGGAAGAGGAGACCATTATGGTTTTCCAAAGAGGTAGCAAAGAAAGTGAAAGCCAAAAAGACTGCATTCAGGCAATACAAAAAGACACAGGCAGAAGGGGATAGGGAGAAGTACCAGGAGAAGTAAAGGGAGGCAGGGAGGTCAGTAAGGGAAGCCAAAGCTCAGACAGAAGAACACATTGCAAAATCAGTGGGTAGAGGGGACAAAACCTTTTACAGGTACAAAAGTGAAAAAAGAAAGACAAAGGGAGGGATAGTGAGACTGAAGGGGGAGGATGGGGACCGCATGGAGGATGACAACAGTAAAGCTGACATATTGAACAGGTATTTCTGCTCAGTCTTTACTGAGGAAGAGGAGGGTAGTGGGTTTGAAGGGAGTACAAGCGGTGAGAATGGTGCAGAAATGGACACAAGTCCCTTTACACGAGAAAGGTCCTGAAGGAACTGGAAGTAATAAGAGCTGATAAAGCAATGGGGCCAGATGGGGTGCACCCAGGGTCCTTAAAGAACTAAGAGAGTGGTGGCTGAACCTCTGGCTATCCTGTTTAGCCGATCACTGGAAACAGGGGAGGTACCCAAAGACTGGAGAACAGCAGATGTAGTCCCCTTATACAAAAGTGGGAACAAAGAGGAAGCAGGGAACTACAGACCAGTCAGCCTCACCTCGGTAGTGGGGAAGATCATGGAAGCACTACTGAAGGAGAGATTGGTGGAACATCTGGTTGTCAATGGACTACAGGACCCAAGGCAGCATGGTTTCACCAGGGGGAGGTCATGTCAGACCAACCTCGTTGAATTTTTTGACTGGGTGACCTGGGAGGTGGATCGGGGAGGGCAGTGGACATGGCCTATCTGGACTTCAGCAAGGCCTTTGACACTGTGCCACATAGAAGACTATTACACAAACTGGGGAATATAGGTGTGGCAGGACAGTAGTGTGGTGGGTAGGTAACTGGCTGGGTGGCAGGACACAGAGGGTGGTGGTAAATGGCTGTCATTCCACAGAGGGAAGAGTGACCAGTGGGGTACCACAGGATCAGTGTAGGACCGGTCCTATTCAACATCTTCATCAGTGACATTGCGAGGACCTAAAAGGCAGAATTTCACTGTTCACTGATGACACAAAGCTCTGTAACAGAGTAGACACACCAGAGGGTGTAGACAGAATGAGAAGGGACCTGCAGAAACTTGAAGAATGGTCAGGGTTTGGCAGTTGAAATTCAATGCAAGGAAGTGCAAGATAATGCATATGGGGCACAAAAACCCTGGCACAATATATCAGTTGGGGGTGAGGATATAGCATGCACCAAGCAGGAAAGGGATCTTGGGGTTATCATCTCTGATGACCTCAAGGTAGGAAACAATGTGACAAGGCAGCAGGTAAAGCAAATAGGATGCTGGGATGTAGGCAGGGCATCACCAGCAGGAAAAGGAGGTCATAATTCCGCTATACAAGACACTAGTGAGGCCCCACCTGGAGTACAGTGTACAGTTCTGGAGACCATACCTATGTAAGGACATAGACAGGGTAGAGAAGGTTCAGAGGAGGGCAACAAAGATGGTGCATGGATTGCATCACAAGTCCTATGAAGACAGGTTGAAGGAACTGAACATGTACTCCCTGGAGGAGAGGAGGGAGAGAGGGGATATGATAGAGACATACAAGTATCTTACAGGGAGGAACAGGGTGCAGGAATACACTATTTTTTAATGCGAAAAAGATGTTCCAGGATAGGGGCATGGGATGAAGCTGGAGGGAGGACTGATTCAGAGGAAACATGAGGAAGAATTTCTTCACAGAATGGGTGGTGGACAAGTGGAACACCCTGCTAGAGGAAGTGGTGGGGGCTGAAACAATCATGGGATTTAAGAATGCATGGGATAGACATAAAGGAATTCTGGAGGTCAGGGGTAAGGGGCAACAGACTTCTAGAAAAACATAAACTGAACTTACAAGCTCAAATGGGCAGACTGGGTGGGCCATAGGCCCTTATCTGCCGACACTGTCTATGTATCTATGTATCTCAGTTCATAATCAGGGTTATACAAGTGTCTGTAATGCATATGTATATATGTATAGTTATTGTGTCTCTTTTGATTATATGAGTGTCTGTAATGTGTATGTTTATATGTACAGTTACTGTGTCTCTTATGGTTATGCAAGTATCTGAGATGTATATGTTTTTATGAATATTACTGTGACTCTCATGGTTATACAAGTGTCTGGATGGTATATCTTTATATTTACAGTTACTGTATCCATTATGTTCTAAGAGTGTCTGGAATGCATATGTTTATTTGTCTGGTTAATGTGTCTCTTATGATTGTATGAGTGTCTGAAATGTATATGTTTGTGTTGCAGTTACTGTGTTTCTTGTGGTAATACAAGTGTCTGTAATATATATGTTTATATGATTAGTTACAGTGTATCTTATGATTATGAGTAGAATGCATATGTTTATATAGAGAATAATGGATGGATTGGTGGTTATTATAATGAGGATTTTACACCTCCCCCCCGGAGGGGTGGGATGCCACATAAACCCCGAGAGCAAAGCTCAAGGGGTTTATTCGGTCATCCCACTCCGAAGGGGTGTATGTAAAATCTGAGTTTAAATCCACCATCTCATCTGTTATTTTGTATAATTTCTGATTTGGATTTTTTCACCTGTGCAAGGTGAATTTTTAGTACAGAAATACAAGTAGATGTATTATGCCATGGATTTAAATTTTTATTGCATAGTAAAACAGTCAGAATATTAAGTAATGTGCAATTCATAACAGTAAACATTTTGTTCAAGGAGGATGTAATAAGAACATTAAAAATGTAAGTTTTAACTTACAGGTGCAGTGTTGCATCAGAATTCGTGAAGGTTCTTAATCTTGCTCCTTGACACATAAAAAAATTACTTTCGGAAAACACTACTGCATAACTTATAGTTTCATTTAGGTTTATATGAACAAAGGTTTTAAAACTGTAAAATTATTCTAAACTGTTTTTTTAAATGTCATTTATTTAAATCGATCTTCATTCGTTGCTATGGTAATGAGGGTCTTGCTTGTAGGTCTCCCATTACTTGTGCAGAAAACAAGAGTTTTAGTACTGGTTAGGGATCATTTTGAAAATTCTAGGATGGGAAGAAAGTGCAACTTACTCGTCATCTTCACTTTCATCCAGCACCAGGGGTCTTGATTTTTTTTTAGGATATGTGCAGTTGTAGATAAGGGAAGGACCATGACTGTGAAAGGCAAGCAATTGTCAGGTACTGTATGTAGGGCTCGCGCTGATTCATAGACAAAGCTGGCGCGTGAATGTCATTATAACCAACTAGTTATAACACTAGAATTGAAACTGGTTTTGTCTATGGGAAAAAATCCAAACCAGTTATTATATGTATATTATTGTGTCTCTGACGGTTATACCAGTGTCTGAAATGTATATGTTTTTAGGTATAGTTACTGTGTCTCTTATAGTTACACAAGTGTTTGGAATGTAAAAGTACAGTTACTGTGTCTCTTGTAATTATATGAGTGACTGTAATGCAAATGTACAGTTACAGTCTCTGTTATGGTTATACAAGTGTCTGTAATATTAATGTTTATATGTACAGTTACTTTGTCTATTTCGGTTTTAAGAGTGTTCAGAATATATGTGTTTATATGTATTTTTACTGTGTCTGTTATGGTTATATGCATGTCTGTAAAGTTTACATGTACAGTTACTGTGTCTCTTATTGTTTTCAATGTGTTCATTGCAGACATCGGGGAGGGAGTTAGGAGTAGAATGAGCCTGTTCATTAATGATTCCAAACTGGAGGCTGAGGTGGACAGCGAGGAGGGAAGGAGGGCATTCCAGTAAGACTTGTTGAGTCTGGAAAACTGAGCACACATGTGGCAGTTAGGGTTTAATGCACATATGTGTAGTGTTCTGCACCTGGGTGTTAGGAACCCTGGATATATCTACCAGTTGGGGGGAGTACGGCTGACTGTCTCCACGATGGAAAAGGATCTGGGGGTGATGACTGATGTCAAATTGAAAAACTTGGAGCAGTGCAGGAGAGCAGCTATTAATGTAAATAAAATGCTTGGGTATATAGCTAGGGGAATAACATGCAGGAACAGGGAGGTTATACTTCCCCTGTACAACTCACTGATGAGGCCGCACCTGGAATACTGTGTGCAGTTCTGGTGTCCCTGCCTAAAGAAGGACATCACAGTGCTAGAGAGAGTCCAGAGAAGAGTGACAAAGGTGATAAGTGGTCTAGGGGAAATGTTATGTAAAGACAGATTTAGAGAGTTGAACATGTACTCCCTTGAGAACAGAAGGGATAGGGAAGATGTGATTGAGGCCTTCAAATATCTGAAGGGAATGAATAGGGTAAAAATGGAGGGACTGATCAAATTTAATGGGGAGAGGACTTACAAGAGGCCATAGTCTAAAACTGGTAGGGGGACAGTACAGTGGGGAGCTGAGGAGACATTATTTTATGGAGAAGGTGGTTGCACCCTGGAACATGCTTCCAGAGGAGCTGATAACAATGGATAATGTAGGAGGTTTCAAGAGGGGTCGGAACAGACACAGGCGCATGGTATGAGCTGGAAGTAAGGAGAACAGCAGGGGTATGAGGGAAGGGGAGCGTGGGAGTGATGGGTTAAAAAAGGGAGGTAGAGCAGCTACTGTACCTTACCAGTGAGCTGTGTTAGGGCAGACATGATAGATCGTTAGGCCTAATCTGCTGGCAACTATGTATCTATGTATGTATGTTATACGAGTGTCTGTAATGCATATATTTATATGTACAGATACTGTGTCTCTTATGTTTATGCAAGTGACTGGAATGTAAAAGTTCATTTACTGTGTCCCTTATTGTTATATGAGTGTCTGTAATGCATATGTTTTTATGTATAGTTACTGTGTCTCTTATGATTACACAAGCATCTATAATATACAGTATATGTTTATATATTTAGTTACTGTGTCTCTTATGGTTATAAGAGAGGCTGGAACATACACATTTATAAGTATATTTACTGTGGCTTATGGTTACAGGAGTGTCCAAAATGTGTGTTTATATGTGCAGTTATTTTTTCCTCTCATGGTTTTAAGAGTGTCTGTAATATATAGCTTTATAGGTGTAGTTACTGTGTCTGTTGTTATTTATAGCAGATATCACTGATGGACTGGAAGGGAAGGTGAGTCTGTTTGCAGACAGCACCAAGATATGTAACATGGTGGACACCTCAGAAGGCATAAGCAAGATGAAAACTGACCTCAAGAAACTAGAAGAATGGTCTGGAGTGTGGCAGCTGAGATTTAATGCCAAAAAGTGCAAGGTCATGCACATAGGAAAGAAAAATCCAGGAAAGGAGTATTACTTAGGAGGTGAAAGACTGGCCACCTCAAACCAGGAACAAGATCAGGAAATCGTAATCTCAGATGACTTGCAGGTTAGTAAGCAGCGTGAAAAGGCAACATTGAAAGCCAACAGAATGCTGAGTTGCATTGGGAGGGGAATAACAAGCAGGAGGAGAGATGTGGTACTACCACTGTATGTATCACTGGTCAGGCCTCACCTGAAATACAGAATCCAGTTCTGAAGGCCTCACCTCAGGAAAGACATTGACCGGGTGGAAACAGTACAGAGAAAGGTGACAAAAATGATTTAGGGTCTGCAGTACATGTCATAGAAACATAGAAACATAGAAGTTGACAGCAGATAAGGACTACAAGGCCCATCCAGTCTGCCTATTTTTTTCTACCTTCTGAATGTACCATAGAAACAGAGAAACATATAATTTGACGGCAGATAAGGACCGCTTGGCCCACCCAGTCTGCCCATTTCCCTACCTAATGGATAAGCTGCAGATTCTAGTTAACCAGCAGCCTACTTCTTTTTACCCCAACCCCCTAGAATTGCCTTATGACTGTCCCATGCATGTTTGAATTCAACCGTTTTTGACTCCACAACCTCCTCCGGAAGGCTGTTCCATGCATCCACAACCCTCTCTGTGAAAAAATACTTCCTTACATTAGATCTGAGCCGCCCCCCCTCTATCTTTAAATTGTGCCCCTTGTTCTTGCACACCTCTTTTTTTGAAAGATGCTACCCTGTTGGACTTTTTTGATTCCCTTGAGGTACTTCAAAGTTTCTATCTTGTCCCCCCTTTCCCTCCTTTCCTTGAGGCTATACATATTAAGCTCCTTTAGTCTCTCATCATATGTCTTCTGGTGCAGACCCAGCACCATTTTAGTTGCCCTCCTCTGGACAGCTTCCATCTTGTCTATGTCCTTGTGGAGATTGGGTCTCCAGAACTGCACACAGCACTCCAGATGGGGTCTCACCAGCTGTCTGTACAGAGGGATAACAACTTCTTGTTTTTTACTGGTGATACCTCTCCCTATGCATCCCAATATCCCCCCAGCCCTCCTTACTGCCCTCTCACATTGCTTGCCCACCTTTAAGTCATCTGATATGACTACCCCCAAGTCCCTTTCCATTTTTGTTATTGTTAGTATCTCACTCTCCATAGTGTACTCTTCCCCTGGGTTTTTGTTTCCCAGGTGCATTACCTTGCACTTCTTAGCATTGAATCTAAGCTGCCATGCATTTGACCATTTCTCTAACCTTGCCAAGTCCCTTCTCATCCTTTTCACCCCCTTCTGCATCAACTCTATTGCAGATCTTTGTGTCATCTGCAAAGAGACATACTTTTCCTTCCAGTCCCTCTGCAATGTCACTTATAAAGACATTGAAGAGGACCGGTCCTAATACAGAACCCTGCGGTACCCCACTAGTAACCTCCTTTCTTCAGAGTAGACTCCATTTACTATTACCCTCTGTGTCCTATTCTCCAACCAATTCTTTACCCAGGCTGTCATCTTGGGACCCACTTCCAGGCTGACTAACTTGTATATTAATCTTTGTGTGGGACTGAGTCAAATGCCTTGCTAAAGTCTAGGTAGGCCATGTCCACAGCCCCTCCCTGATCTACTACTTGGTCCCCAGTCAAAAAATCTATTAATTCATCTGGCATGACCTTCCCACTGTGAATCCATGCTGCCTTGGGTCCTGCGCCCTCTGACCTCTAGGTACTCAACAATTCTTTCCTTCAGTGATTCCATCATTTTCCCTATCACTGAGGTTAAACTAACAGGTCTGTAGTTTCCTGCTTCTGCCCTGCTCCCACTTTTGTGAAGGGGAATCACATCTGCCCTCCTCCAGTCCTCAGATACCACCCCATCCTCCCATGATTTGTTAAAGAGGGTAGTCAGTGGTGTCACTAGTTCTACCCTTAGTTCTTTTAGAATTCTGGAATGAATCCCATCAGGCCCCATTGCTTTGTCCACCTTCAGTTTTAAGAGTTCTTTCAGAACCCTTTCTTCTGTAAATGGGCTGGTATCAACTTCTGTATCCAGAGTGTTTCTATTGTTTGTTTTAGGTTCCTCCCCCTCTTCATTTGTAAATACTGAGCAAAAATATTTGCTTAGTATCTCTGCCTTTTTACCATCACTCTCTGCCCACCCCCTCCTCTTTATTAAGCCTCACTATCCCTCCCTTGGTCTTCCTTCGCTCCCTGATGTACCTAAAAAAGGTTTTATCCCCCTTCTTAACTGAGTTGCCTATCTTTTCTTCGGTTTGGGCCTTTGCTGTTCTGACTACCTTCCCAGCTTCCCTTTGCTTTAACTGATACAGTTCTCTGTCCTGCTCCTTCTGTGATTCCTTGTACTTCCTGAATGCTTTCTTTTTCTCTTGAACCTTCACTGCCACCTCCTTTGAGAACCATAGTGGTTTCTTACATCGTTTAGTTTTGTTTATTTGCTTCACACAAAGGCTTGTTACCTCTGTGATGGCAGTTTTTATTTTTCCCCATTGTTCTTCCACCCCATCCTTCCTGCCCATTTGCTAGTGCATTCCTTAGGCACTCACCCATTTTGGCAAAGTCAGCCCTCCTAAAGTCCAGTACTTTTGCCTTTGTATGGCTTGACTCTATTGCTGTGTTTATTGTGAACCATACTGCTCAATGGTCGCTAGTTCCCAGATGGCTACCCACTTCTACATCTGTAATCCTCTCTCCGTCTCCTTTGAGAGAACCAGGTCTAAGATTGCTCCCTCTCGAGTGGGTTCCAATACTAGTTGTCTAAGGCATGCCCCCTGTAGGACATCTAAAATAACCCCACTCTTAGAAGTGGCTGCTGCAACTGCACTCCAGTTAACATCTGGCATAGGCCTTTACTCTGTTAATGGCTTATCTATTCATATTCATCTGTATTGCTCCCTTATGCCTATCCCATGCCTGTATGAAGCCCTGCACTGTAGTCATATGCACCACTTCCTGAGGTAGGCCATTCCATGCATCCACCACCCTTTCTGTGAAAAAAACTTCCTCACATTACCCTTTAATCAGCCTCCCTCTAATCTCATGCTGTGTCCTCTTTGTCCTGCTATTTTTCTTATCTTGAAATATGTTAGACTCGTTCACCCTGTTAATGCAATTAAGATGTTTGAATGTTTCGACCATATCATCTCTCTCCCTCTTTTGCTCTAGGGTTTACATATTGAGCTCTGTTAATCTGTCTTCATATGTTTTCTGATGCAGTCCCTGCACCATTTTGGTTGCCTTTCTCTGGACTGCCTTCATTTTGTTAATGTCCTTGTGCAGGTGCAGCCTCCAGTACTGCACATAGTACTCAAGATGGGGCCTAACCAGTGTCTTGTAAAGAGGAATTATTACCTCCCTCTTATGACTTGTGATACCCCTACTAATACACCCCAACATCCCTCTAGCCTTATCTACTGCTTTAGTGGTCTGCTTGGATGATTTCAGGTCATCTGTGATGAAGATGCTCAAGTCTCTTTCTTCTGTTGTGATTGCCAACAACTCTCCTCCCAACCTATAGGTAGCTTCAGGATTTCTCTTTCTTATGTGCATGATCTTGCACTTCTTTGCGTTAAACCCCAGTTGCCACTCTTTTGACCATTTTGTCAATTTTTCCCAGATTGCTTCTCATTCTGCCCACCCCATCTGGATCATCTACTCTGTTGCAGATCTTGGTGTCATCTGCAAACAGGCAAACCTTACCCTCCAGTCCATCTGCAATGTCACTGATGAAGATATTGAAGAGGACTGGCCCCAGGACTGATCCCTGATGTACCCCACTTGTGACTTGCATCTCTTCTGACTGTATACCATTTACCACAACTCTCTGTTTTCTGCCCGCCAACCAGTTTGCCACCCAGTTGACCAACCTCTGACCCACCCCAAGCCTACCCAGCTTATTAATCAACCTTCTATGTGGAACAGTATTGAAAGCTTTGCTGAAGTGAAGGTAAGCAACATCAACTGCATCCACTTGGTCCACCACTCTGGTTATCCAGTCAAAGAAATCTATGAGATTAGTTTGACATGACCTTCCTCTTGTAAACCCACGTTGTCTTAGATCCTGTGCTCCTGTGGATTCCAGGTGTTGTACTATCTTTTCCTTAAGGAGTGACTCCATTATCTTGTCCACTACTGAGGTAAGACTGACTGGTCTGTAGTCCCTGCCTCCTCCTTGCTGCCACTCTTGTGGAGCAGGATCACATGAGCCCTTCTCCTGTCTTCTGGGAACTCTCCTGTGCTCAGAGATTTACTAAACAGTTCTGCTAATGGCTCTGCTAGTTCCACCCTTAGCTCCTTTAGTACCCTGGGATGTATGCCATCAGGTCCCATTGCCTTGTCCTCCCTGAGCTTAGTGAGTTCATGTAGGACCCTTTCTTTTGTGAAGGAAATTGTGCACACCTCCCTCCCTCCTGTGTCCATGGTGGTGAGCTGTGGGCCCTGCCCTACCTTCTCCTCAGTAAATACTGAGCAGAAGTATCTATTTAGAATAGATGCTTTTCCTTGGTCTTCCTCCACATACTCTCCTTATCCCCTTTTGTCTTAGCAATACTCCCTCTGCACTTTCTCCTTTCACTAATGTATCTATAGAAAGTCTTGTCCCCTTCTTTTACTGTTCGGGCTAGTGTTTCTTTAGTTTGGGCCTTTGCCTGCCTGCCTTACTGCCTTCACTGCTTCCCTTAGGAAAGTTTGGTATGCCTCCCTATCTTCATCCTGCTGCATTCATATTTCCTGAAGGCCAAACTTTTAGCTGTGATCTTTTCTGCTACTGTTTTTGAGAATCAAAGTGGTTTCCTCCTTCTTTTGCTCTTGCTTTTCTCCCTAACACAATGAGATGTTGCTCCAATTATTGAATCATTAATGCTTGCCCACTTTGCCTGTACCCTCTCACCTGTATTTCATCTTGCCAGGGCTAGCTTAACTCTGTTGGCCATCTTATCAAAGTCAGCTCCTCTGAAGTCCCATGTTTTTGCCTTGAAATGGGATGATTTAGTTCTAGTGGCCAAATTGAACCATACCATGTGATGGTCAGACCTTCTACCTGGAGATCTGTGATTATTTCCCCGTTAGTCAGTACTGGATCCAGGATAGCCCTGTCTCTTGTGGGTTGTTGTACCAATTGTTTGAGGCCCTCCCCCTGCAGAGAATCCACTATGTGTCTAGTTCTGGTGGATGTTCCTGCTGGTATTGACCAATCTGTATTTGGCATGTTGAAGTCTCTGATTAGCAGAACCTCCCCTTTAGCTGTCATGTTTTGTATATCTTCTAACAGTAATGTGTCTATGTCCTCCCTTTGGTCTGGAGGCCTGTAAACAACCCCAGTTCATATGGTTGTCCCATTTCCTGTTTCCAGGGTGACCCACAGTTCTTTTGGCTCCTTATGTGTATTCTGAATTTCTGTAGCTTTGATATTTTCATCAACATAAAGGGCCACTCCACCCCCCATTTTTGCACCTCGGTCTCTTCTGAACAGTACCTAGCCAGGTACTGAAGTCTCCCAAGTGTGGTTACTGGTGAACCATGTCTCGCTAATGGCTACCATATCCAGTTAAGCTTCTGTCATTATTGCCTCCAGGTCTGGGATCTTGTTTCCCAGACTGCAGACATTTGTGTACATGATTTTCCATTGGTCAGATTCCAGTGCGTTAGTTGTTGGGCGAGGTCCGGCATTCTTTTTTCTTTGCCTAGTGATGCAAATGAATTACAAACATGATGAATTCCTGTTTGATCACTAGCTGAAAGGGGTGTTCTTCCCATTTGATATATTGAGTGCTGCAACCCTCTCCTATTTGCTAGTTTAAATATTCTGCAAAGACATCAAACTTCTGCCATAGTTCACTGACTTCCTCCTTCGTCAGATGCAGTCCATCAAATTTAAAGAACTTTTGCCCCCAAACTCTTGCCAGTTACCTACAAATTTGTGTCCTTTTTCCTGGCACCAGCCCTTGAGCCACGTGTTTAGCTCTCCTATCTCCCCTTCTTTGACCTTCCTTCCATCTGCCCCCCTCTCCCAGACTGGCAGGATTTCAGAGAAGGAGATTCCTACGAGGAAAGACTTATGGAACTGAATATGTACTCCCTGGAGCAGAGAAAAGAGAGAGGGGATATGATTGAAACATTCAAGTACATAAAAGGCATTAACAAGGTACAGGCGCAGGAACTTTTTCACCTCAAGAAGGGCTCCAGGACTAGGGGATATGACCTCAGGCTGCAAGGAGGAAGATTCTCTACCAACACTGGGAAATTTTTCTTCACAGAAAGAGTGGTGGACACCTGGAACAGCCTGCCCCAAGAGGTTGTGGGGGTCAACACTGTGGGGGGATTCAAGAATGCATGGGATAGACACAAGGGAGCCCTGGCTACAAAGGGCAACTACAGTGTCAAAATAGGTCTAAAACAAATAAGCAGACTAGATGGACCTACAGTAGTGGTCTCCTTCTGCCATCAACTTCTATGTTTCTATGTTTCTCTTATGGTTATACAAACGTCTGTAATGTGTATGTTTATATGTATAGTTACTGTGTCTCTTATGGTTATAACAATGTCTGCAACGTATATGTTATATGTAAATTTATTGTGTCTGTTATGGTTACATGAGTGTCTGAAATGTATACATTTATATGTATAGTTACTGTGTCTCTTACGGTGATACAAGTGTCCATAATGTAAATTTAGTAGTACAGTAGTAGCCTTTATTTGTTTGTGGTTCCCTTTCCCAGAGGCCAAGGGTGCCATTACAATATAACAACAATATATAAACCAAAGAACAATTAACCACAATTAAAACCATGAAATAAATAACAATAAATAACTATATAATATTTATACAACACAATTAATAAAACTGATTAATAATTTGGGATGTGCTAAGATAGGCTGTTACTAATAACCCTCAAATGATTCTTGGAATAGATATGTTTTCAAGCCCTTTGTAAAGACCTCTGCTGAGAGGGCCTCCCTCAAGGCTCTGGGTAGAGATTCCCAAAGGGTCGGGCCCACTACCTCGAAGACCCAGTTCCAAGATGTCTTCTGTCTAGCCCTAGGAACCACAAGGAGGCCCTCCCCCATGGATTGGTATGGACAAATGAGGATGTGTAGATACAAGAACTCAGCCAGGTAGTCTGGGCACAGCCCATGTAGGGCTTTGTAAGCTAACAAACCCAACTTAAATGAGATATGCCACTTCATCAGCAACCAGTGCAGATCTCACAGTGCAAGTGAAATATGGCATGATCTAGAGAGGCCCATAAATACCCAGGCCACTGCATTCTGCATCAGCTGCAGGTATCACAGCACACCCCCACTAACCCCAAAGTACAGAGCATTACAGTAGTCTAACCTGGAGGTCACGAATGCATGTATCAGTGTGGCAAGTACAGTTACTGTGTATCTTATAGTTACAAGAGTGTCTGGAATATGTATGTTTATATGTGTAGTTACTGGGTCTCTTATGGTTACACAAGTGTCTGGGATGCATTATAGTGGTGTGATACCACCACTATAGTTAGGGCTGAGTAGGGCATTTATTGTTTAACCCCTAAATTTGTACTCTAATAACCTTGCTCTCATTCAGTGGAATTGCATGAAAGTTTCAAACACAGTCGGGGGGCACAGTCTGTTGATTTGGCAAGTTGCATTCCAGTCAGATGTTCAGATTCTGAGATCCAGATAGTGCAAATTTAGGAAAAATTTGGTTTTCTTTGCTGTTTTGTTGCTCTCACCTACAGCTCAGACTGTTTGGAACAGTGTTCTGAAATTTTCAGGGTAGAAGGGGTTTGCTCTGGAATGATGCCTTCCTCTGGTTTGGTGAACACATTTTAATCCATTCCCAGGTTATAAGGATATGAAATTTCAGTTCTGAGCATGCTCAGTAGGTTATTTATGACAGATGTTTGATACAAAAGAAGAATTTGGCCATACAAAAGAGGATTCTTCTTTTGTGAGGCCACATTCCTCTTTTGTGAGACAAAATTCTTCTTTTGTATGGTGTCCATCTTGTTTCTGTTTCCCACCCCAAAACATTCTTCCATAACCCATAAAATGATGCCTTGGAGCCACACAAACACATGAATCTTGCTAAACAGGATCAATTTGGCTTGATTCTGGACTTACGTTTTCCAAAACACGACCCAAAAATGTGTTTTGGGGACATCTTAAAAATCCTTACAGAATCTTCTTTTGCAAGTCAATTTTTTCCTTTTGTGATGCTCAAGAAAGAGAAATAGGGCCATAGGAAAGAAGAATTTTGTATCATGAAAGAGAGTTTTGGACTTAGTGTTTTTTTTTTGGTCTTCTTTCATGGGAAGGCATCTTTATTTTATGAGCTCACTAAAATCTCATGAAAGAGGATGCCTTCTAACAAAACAAGATTTTGGACTTTGTTTTTTTTTCCAAGTTCTGCTTTCCTGAAAAGGCATTCTGTATTGTGAGGTCCTGAAAATGTCACAAAACAAATAATTGAGCTCACAAAACAAGATTATGGACTTTTTGTATCCAGATGGACTCCTGTGTATTTACATCTGAAGAAATACAGTCTTGCAAGCCTTGCAAGGTTCTCTGATTCTGAACCCAAATAGACTCTTCAGTTGCCACATGGCCTGGAGGGCCCTGCATGTCTGCATCTGTAACCGCACAGAGCTGAAGGGACCAGAGGATTCTGTGGTCCTTCAGTCTGATGGACTCAGCATTTGGCACAGGGCACCTGCATCTGCATCTATAAACACATGGAAGGCCAGGGCCCAGAGGGCCCTTCACTTCTGCCCACAGATGGAGGTACTGTCTCAAAAAGAATAGAAATTCATTGCAGAAAACTGTGTTAATGGCACCAGTTAGGGTTCAGCTTAAAGTAACAAAAGTAAGGAAATCTGGTGTTAGGGTTTCCAACCCTAACTCCCCACACTCACCCCCAAGCAGCAAAGGAAAAAGAGAACATTATGGTTTTGACTCTCCTGAGTCTTGCCAAATCAGTACTGGCCTCTTCCTTTGGGTTCTCAATCATAATGCTCACCTCTCCCCCCCAGCCCATGGCCTCCTGTCTAAAGCCACAACATACAGCTCCAAGCCACTGCCTCATACTGCTACACTCTTTAAAGGAACAGAAGTATTTCTCACCTCATGTTGCCAACAACCGGTGGGCCCTGCCTGAAGAAAACACATCACATCTGACCTTTTTTGTTCAGGGGAGGTATGATCATTAGGGTTGAGAACCCCAAGGAGGAGCCCAGCACTGACTTGGCAAGACTCAGGAGACCCAAAACCCTAATGTTTTTTTCTTTTTGCTGCTTGGTTGGGGTGAGGAATTAGAGTTGGAATCCCTAATACCACATTCCCCTACTTTTGTTGCATTAAGCACAACCATAACTGGTGCATTAACACATTTTTTTTGCAATGAATATCTTTATATATACAGTTACTATGTTTCTTATAGTTTTAAGAGTGTCTGGAATGGATATGTTTATTTGGCTACTGTATCTCTTTTGGTTATACAGTGTGAGTGTCTGGAATGTATCTACTTATATATATATAGTTACTGTGTCTCTTATGGTTATACAAGTGTCAGTAATGTAAATGTAAAGTTACAGTGTCTCTTATGGTTACATGGGTGTCTGGAATGTATATGTTTATATGTGCAGTTACTTGTTTGTTATGGTCTTAAGAGTGTCTGGAATGTATATGTTTATATGTGTAGTTACTGTGTCTCTTATGGTTACACGAATGGAATTCATATGTTTATATGTACAATTACTGTGTATCTTATGATTAGGAGTGTCTAGAATTCATATGTTTATATGTATAGTTACTGTGTCTCTTCTGGTTATATGAGTATCTGAAAGTATATGTTTATGTTTCTACAGTATACGTAGTTGCTTTTTTCTCTTATGGTTATATGAGTGTCTGGAATGTAAATGTACAGTTACTGTGTCTCCTATGGATAAACAAGTGTATGTAATATAAATATACAGTTACTGTGCATCTTATGCTTATAAGAATGTTTGCAATGCATATGTTTATATGTACAGTTACCGTGCTGCTTATGGTTATACAAGTGCACGTAATACAAATGTACAGTTACTGTATCTCTAATGGTTATATGAGTGCCTTTTATGTATATGTTTATATGTACAGTTACTTTGACTCTTATGATTTTAAGAGTGCATGGAATGTATATGTTTATATGTATAGTATAGTTACTGTGTCTCTTATGGTTATACAAGTGTCTGGAATGTACATGTTTATATGTACAGATACAGTGCATTTTATGGTTATGAGTGTCTGGAATACATGTGTTTATATGTACAGTTACAGTGGATCTTATGGTTTTATGAGTGTCTGAAATGTATATGTTTATATGTACAGTTACAGTATTTCTAATGATTGCATGAGTGTCTGGAATGTATATGTTTCTATGTAGTTACTGTGTCTCGCATGGTGATACAAGTGTCTGTAATGTACATGTATGTGTTACTGTTACTGTGTCTCTTATGGTTATGAGTATACAAGTGTCTGTAATGTACATGTATGTGTTACTGTTACTGTGTCTCTTATGGTTATGAGTGCCTGGAATATATATGTTTCTATGTATAGTTACTATGTGTCTTATGGTTATACTAGTCTCTGTAATGTATATGTACAGTTACTGTGTCCCTTTGTAAGTCTGGAATGTATATGTTTATATCTACAGTCACTGTGTGCCTTATGGTTTTATGAGTGTCTGTAATGTAAATGTACAGTTACCATGTCTGTTATGGTTTTACGAGTGTCTGGAATGTATATGTTTTTATGTAGAGGTAGATGAAAGAGTGAACTTTAAATGGAGTGAACATATTCTGTTGTACGGTATGTACAGTTACTGTGTCTTATAGCTGTAAGAGTGTCTGGAATGTATATGTATAGTTTATGTGTCTCTTATGGTTATGCAAGTATCTGGAATGTATATGTTTATATGTGTAGTTACTGTGTCTCTTATGGTTACACGAATGGAATTCATATGTTTATATGTACAATTACTGTGTATCTTATGATTAGGAGTGTCTGGAATTCATATGTTTATATGTATAGTTACTGTGTCTCTTCTGGTTATATGAGTATCTGAAAGTATATGTTTATGTTTCTACAGTATATGTAGTTGCTTTTTTCTCTTATGGTTATATGAGTGTCTGGAATGTAAATGTACAGTTACTGTGTCTCCTATGGATAAACAAGTGTATGTAATATAAATATACAGTTACTGTGCATCTTATGCTTCTAAGAATGTTTGCAATGCATATGTTTATATGTACAGTTACCGTACTGCTTATGGTTATACAAGTGCACGTAATACAAATGTACAGTTACTGTATCTCTAATGGTTATATGAGTGCCTTTTATGTATATGTTTATATGTACAGTTACTTTGACTCTTATGGTTTTAAGAGTGTATGGAATGTATATGTTTATATGTATAGTATAGTTACTGTGTCTCTTATGGTTATACAAGTGTCTGGAATGTACATGTTTATATGGTTATGCAAGTATCTGGAATGTATATTTTATATGTACAGTTACTATGTATCTTATGGTTATGAGTGTCTAAAATGCATATGTTTATATGCATAGTTAATGTGTCTCTTATGGTTATATGAGTATCTGGAATGTATGTGTTTATATGTACAGTTACTGTATTTTATTTTTTTCATGTTATTTTATCTACTTATTGGCTAATGTGCATCACTAGCCATTTTCATAAGTGACAAGATTACAAATACACAAATGCAATACAATACAAGACAAATAATAAAAGAAAATATTAATATACATTATTGAAACATGCTTAAATACTGTGTTGGAAGAGCCATTGTTTTAAATGAACTTTAAAGAACATCAGAATGGGACAATTGACAAGTTTATTCTGTAACCAATTGCAAAATCGGGTGCCCTATACAACAATGATCTCTGAGTGGAAGATTTTTTTAAAAATGGAGTGTTGTAAAGTCTTCTATTCTGAGATATTCCTCCATGTAAATTATGTGTCTTGCTAAAGATGCCTGAGACAGATTCTGGAAGTAGATTGCAAACATCTTTTCACAGCATTACACCAAGATGTACTCTACATTGATCTTTAAGAGAGAGGCAACCAACAGCTGAATACAAAATACAATTATGTCTGGATCTAGGAAAGTTGGTTATAAACCTACAAATACCATTGTGTGCAACTCAAACTTTGGACATAGCACAAACATTTCCCACTGCATAAACTGGTAGCACATAGTTTAATATCGAAAGTAGAAGGCTATGAGCTAGCAATTTATGAGACTCTGGAATGAGAAATCGCTTTGCTGTAAACAACAGAACCATACATTGGTGGATGGTCTTAATAATAAATTTAACATGTGGCTCAAAGGACAGTGAATTATTAAGTACTACTCCAAAATACTTGAAACAGCCAACTTATTCAGTGGGGTCACCATTCAAATCCACAGCTGGTAATCCAGGATCTCTTTCTATCTTTGGGCAAGAAAAAACATTTTTTTTAAATTAATTCAAAACCTTATTTGACTGAAGCCAATACTGAAAAAAATAATTAAAATCATGCTGAACCCTGCTAATAGCTACCCTAACATTTTGATATGTACTAAAAATTACCACACCATCTGCATGTAGTAAAACTTCAGATGATTTGCAGTTTTTGAAATGGAGTTTAAAAATAGAGAAAAAATTAGGGGTCCTAGAACTGAACTCCAGGGAGCCCCACATTTGATGGAAAGAGAATTCGACTGATAACCCTGTACTGACACTTTATGTCTCCCAGACAAATAGTTTGAAAACCAATATGAAACATCTTGTGAAAAATTACAGTTCAACAAAGACTTACCAATAAACCATGATCAACCAGAACAAAAGCCTTGGTGAAGTCTACATAAATAGCTAGATATACCTTTCACACTGTGAACACTACATGGCAAAATCCCTTACAGTGACAATCTTGACAGGTTTCAAGATTGCCACTGTAAGGGACCCAAGGGAGAAATTTTACCCTTTCTGTATCCTTCATCCCCCCCTTTGAATTAACTCCAACTCAGAGTTAGATATTTTAAGAATGGAGGTGCAAGGGGCACAGCCCCCTGAGAACAAAATCACAATGTCTGACAGGCAAAATTTCACCTGTCGACACTGTAACATTTGCTGTGCCGCATGTTGTCAATTTCTCTGTCAAAGTGGCATGATGTAACCAAATAGCTTTGGCATGGTGTCCCCTATTGATGGCACCATGCACACAGCCAGTGAACATCACCAAGGCTGTCTTTGTGTTATGTGAAATATGGAAGTCATGTTGAGCATTTGTCAATAGCTTATATTTACTTAAAAAAAACAACAGGTGGCTTGATTATAGACTATCCTCTCTAAAATCTTAGGGGAGCCAATAAAGAGATGGGATGAAAATTGGAAACTACATCCTTATTACCAGACTTGTGGATCAGATTTGTTACAGCAGTTTTCCATTTGTTAGGAAACACACAATAACAGAATGAATAATTGAAGATTGAAGTTATTAGGCTAGCCAATTGGGAGATTTACAAGTTTATAATTCTGTAATGCAAATCAGCAGAACCAGTGGTGAAGCAGGGCTCATACTTCACTACATAATCAAAACACATTTTGGGAGAGACACTGCTAAAATAAAAACTGAGTAAGTTCATCTCTGCCATGTCTTCTGTGATGGGGAGGTTCACAGAATATTAAAATTTGCCCTAGACATTTTGAGGATTCTGAAATAATTATTAAAAATTTCAGCAAGCCTGAAAGGATCGGTAACTAAACCTGAACTACCCTGCGTGGAAAAGGATTCAGTATGACCTTGCCTTTCTAATTTAAGGGTTGCCGTGTGTTTCTGGGATCTCCTAACTCATTAAGCTGTTTAGATATATATAGTAGCTGATTTTAGCAGCCCTCACTGCAGGCTTACATTTATTTCTCAACTGCTTAAATTCTTGTAGAAACATAGGGTCACAAGAAGCTCTTTACTTTTTCCATTTTTTTGTCTCTTAATTTCACAAGTTTTAGAAGGTATGGGTGACACTATTTTTTAATGAGCTTTAATTCTCATATTTCTATTTGGGATGATTTTGTCACATATTTCATTAAACAGCAACTAAACTTGTTTTGGGCAGTATATATGTCTGAGATTGTTTCCAAATAAAGCACCAATCAGCAATTTCAAATGTCCTTCTCATAACTTTGATGTTTAGGCTTATGATTCCTGGAATGAATAAACACAGGGGGACTGTTACTCCTTTTGGCCATCCATTCACAGTAGATGGGACAGTAATCACTAAATGAATCAGGTAGTGATCGTCTTAGATGGATGGGTGACCACTATCCAATCTAGTGTTCTTCCTGTGCAAGTCTTATACTGGGTTACTTCCAGAATCAGTTGCTGCACTCCAAGCTCTAAAGACAAATCTCTGGCTGCTGATGCAGTCATGGCCCCAGTTAACATTAAAATCGCCAAACAAAATCCACTCACAATTTGAAGGAATAGTGCACTTAAACCTAGTAATAAGGTTGAACTCCAGTTCAATCTGACCAGGGTGAATATAAATAAGACTTATTAAGAGATGCTTTTTTAAATTAAGTGTTACTACAGCATTAACAATAACACAAACACTGTTATTAGAAGGAGGGGGTACCTCTTGGGCCTGAAAATTGGAGGCAACATAAATCAATGTCCCCACTTTCCCAGCCATGTCCTGTTTAAATATAGAATAACACTTTTATGCTGTAACATTGTTTCCATTTTTATTCTTTAACCAAGTTTCTGGAAGTGCTATAATACCAAATGTATTTGATTCTACCCTGGCTTCAAAGAAGTCCCATGTAGCCAAGATATTTTGTATATTAAGGTGTACAATTTTCAAATGAGAGCAAGTGTTGCTCAAAACACAGTTATAAGCAGTATTAGAAAATCTATTACCAGCATCCTCTGGGCCTGGATTGGGATGGACAGTACTGGAAATTAGCAACGGTAACAATAATAACCTCCTGACTCTATTTTTTGTAAAAAAAACAGATTCACTCTAAAGCTTGCTAAATGTTACCCTTAACACTTTTTTGAAAATTACAGAAGTTAGAGTGAAAGGCTTGAAAAGTAACCAACTTAGTTACTAAGCTTTCAATCCTGTTCATGGGTTCATAGAATAATTACAAGTTCAAGGGTGTGAGTCCATTTATGAACCCGCCGCCATTAAACCGATGGCAGAAATTGAAATTTTCTAATACCCAATATCAAGATTATATTTAAACTCATCTAAATCTACACTATTAACAACAGCAACTGGTAAGGAATTCCAGAGTCATGGGGATTTTTGTGTTACAAAATTATTTCTTTTAGTTGTAAAGTTTATCTTAGTTAGCAGTTTTAGATGATGTGACCTGGTATTCTAAGTACTTCACTGATCTGTGACATTCATGTGTGAAATGTGTAACTTCTAGGTACTTTAAAGAGAACTCCTTTTAAGAAAACTGCAATTTTCCTAATGAAGAAGAACCATGTAGGTTCGAAAGCTTAGGATTTTCTGTAAATCTCTGTTGGTCCAATAAAAGGTATCATATCACCTAATTTGTGCATATGAGGCAATGTAACTGTACATATAAACATAAACATTCCAGACGCTCATATAGTCTCTTATAGAGCTCTTTTTAAGACAAGTTCTAGCCAGAATGAATACGGCTGTGGCGAGCTGCCAAAATGACCAAAGTTGCATCTGTGCATAGAAAATTTGGAACCACAAGGTGTAACTTGGCCATTTGTCAGAGTTTTTTTACCAGATTTTCAACATGGCCTTTTTGGGACTCCACCTCATGAAAAAATGACACTGCCATTTTGTTCACTTGTCCCAAAAAGTGATTTCACAGAGCGACCACACCATTCTGCACCAGAGGTGTTAAAACACATTTTGGGCAGGATGTGAAAAATGACAGCTGTACTGTTAATAAGAAGGTATGCAAAAATGGCAATGTTGAAAATCTGGAGTGAAAAATATTAAAAATTGATGAAGTTTGGAGTGTGCATAGAAACTGCACAAACGCACCCTTGTAATGCAGTCATTTTGGGGAATTTTGTCATCAAATTTGCAACATGGTCTTTTTTGGACCCCACCTCATGAAGATTGGCACTATTGTTTCATGACTCAGTCCTGAAAGGTGATTCCATGCAGCGACTGCAAAATCACCTTTGAGGACTGAGTAATGAAATGACAGTGACAGTGTTCATGAGGTGGGGTCCCAAGAACTCCATGTTGAAAATTTGGGACCAAAATTCCTAAAAATAGCTGATATATCAAGATAAGTTGAAAATCCCATTGAGTGCCATTATACGGAGCTTACTTTTGATTCTTCAGTTTGCAGTTTGGCTTTGAAGAGTACAGATGTGTCCTGGTCAAGAAAAGATGACAGCACCAACCTCCAAAGATAAGTATGGGGATAAGGGGAAGTGGGTACTCAGTGGAATAGTGGGGATGGGGAGGGGTGACTGGGGCAACGATGAGGGACTGTTTCTTTTTTACAGGTAAAAAAAGACATTGGGGGACTGTTTTCTTTATTTACAGGGAAAAACAACAAATTTGGGCACACTGGAATGGGCTGCCAGTGTGCCACATGAGTGGGGGAGAGGGACATGATGCCACCACAGGGATTGGGCACCCTGATAATGGTGAGAAGGGAAATTAATTAAAAACATTGGGCACACTGGGATGGGCTCTCAGTGTGCCACATAACTTGGGGGGGCTGTACGTAATGCTGACAAGGGGATTGGGCACTCTGATGTCAGTGCAGGAGAGAAACAAAAAAAATTAGATTTGTGCACACCAAGACTGGGTTCCCAGTGTGCGACATGAGTTTGGGGGGTTACATGATTCCAACACAGGGACTGGGCACCCCAATGTCAGTATGGGAATGGTAAATGGAGGGAACTGGGAGGACTGCAGCAGAGGGAGAGAGCTGGAGGGTTTTATTACCAGCTAGTGCTGGTAGGGAGTGGGGAGGACAGGAGCAGTGGGAGGGTGTGGGAGGAATGCCATCAACTAGATGGCAGAGGTGACACAACAGTACATGTATGGCATTCACGCATGTGTAGTTGTGGTTCACAAGATGGCGGTGCCAGGAATACGATAGTAACAGCTGAAATAGTGCAGTTGTTACTCCGTAGCAGCAGATCATGGCAGAGTGTTACAAGCTCCATTGGACTTTTGGAAGGATACTTCCAAATGTCCAATGGAAGGTGCCACAATCTGCCATTTTAGGAGAAACAGATCATTCACAAAATGGCTGTAGGCTCCACCCACAGCCATAAAAACTGCCATTTTCCTTATGAAGAAGAACCATGTAGATTCAAAAGCTTAGGAATTTCTGTAAATCTCTGTTGGTCCAATAAAAGACATCAAATAACCTGTTTTGTGCATATTGTTCTACAAGGGCTAATACGACAGCAAACAATTTTTATTTTCTCTTATGGTAATACAAGTGTCTCAAATGTACATGTTTATACTGTATGTACAGTTACTGTATCTCTTATGCTTATAAGTGTCTGTAATATATATGTTTATATGTACAGTTACTGTGTCTCATGGTTATTGGTTATATGAATACAATCTCAAGTTCTTTAGGTGAAAGAACTATGAAGGAAAGCAAAGAACAGCAATTCTGGCACACACAGAACTTGAGAAAAAAATCATAACTATAACAGACACAGGGAATGAACATATAAACATATTCTAAATCATGTTGAAGATTTGTTTTAAAAAAATTAAACCTGTCCTGAATTTAAATTCAAAATATTTTTTACCTTCCAGAAAATTAATGTAACCCCTGTGAGTGGATATGGGCCAAGCTAACTGAACTTAGAACTTCAGAATTAAAGAATTATCAGCATGAGACATCATCTTATGGTTATAAGTATACATGGAATGTCTAGAAATAAAGAGTCTTGGTTGGTTAAGAATGATGGCATGATTTATAATTTAGAAATAAACAATCCCTTTTGGCTGAGAATGTTGTGATTATAATCCATTTCTAAGAACTAGGACTACTATTCAGGTCTTGTGAATAATCTCTGATTGATAGCTTTGATGAGCTGAAGAGCTCACAGCAAATGATGAAGATAGTACGGTAAGGAGTTGTGCTGTTCGAATACTGGGGTGGCCTGGGGGACAGTTCTGAGCATGGGAAGCAGTCATTTCCTGTACAGTCACAAACTGTGAGGTTGCACCCATATGTTGGTATGGACCTTAGTCACACCTATTTTTAAAATAAGGTTTGAGGCACTTAATCAGTCATAATCAGTGACCCCCTTAAGCAAATGAGTTAATGTAACAAAGCATACAGAAAGTAGGAAACAAGATCTGCAGCAAGGAGATGGATGCTCAAAGGTAGTGAGACTGAAATATGAGTAACAAAAGTCGGGCACTCACCACCAGTAATACCACTGACTTCTTGGTTGTGATTTCAAAGGCTTTATTCCAAACAGTGCCAAGGTACTCACAATAAATAATTAAAAAGACCCTCTTTTTAATTATTTATTGTGAGTACCTTGGCACTGTTTGGAATAAAGCTATTGAAATCACAACCAAGAAGTCAGCGGTACTACTGGTGGTGTTGAGCGCCCATTTTTTTCTAGTTGTGTAAGAAAGCATATAGCATGTTGCTGAGGATGAGGCATGTACAAGGAGCAAATTTTGATAGTAGGAGAACTGATGTGGCACTTTCCCTCTAAAGATCCCTAGTGAGGTCTCAGGTGGAATACTGTGCTGAGTTCTGAAGTTTGCACATGAGGAAGGACACAGACAGACTTGAGTCAATGCAGAAAAGGGTCACCAAGATGATCCAGTGTCAGCAAGCAGATCCGTGAGGACTAGCTTGTGGCTCTAAATATGTAGTAACTGGAGGGATGGTGCAAGAGAGAGGATATGATAGAAACATATAAGTTTCTGAGGGGGTATAACCAGGACGAATAGCAAGAGACATGACATTTTACTTCACAGAAGGGGTGGTGTAAAGGTGGAACAGACTGCTGGTGGTGTGGACAGCCACCCTAAATGAGTTTAACCAAGTCTAGTACAGGACAAGTGGACTCATAGTTCCAGGGAGGCGGGGGCAAGGGGCCACATAGGATTGAGGGGTGAGGGAGCAGGGGAAGAGGGAGGCAACCCAACAGTACAGTTCATTTGTGGGGTGAGTTAGTATAATATGAGCAGACTTGAGGGACCCACTCGGTGTCCTGCTGCTGTCAGATTCTATGTTTCTATGTAGCACAAACAAAAGCACTGATTGGCAGCCAATCACAGGATTGTGTTTCAAGCATTATTTTAACAGTGTGTGTGTGATTAAGGTCTATTACAGTTTTTTTGTTTCTCATCTGCTGCAGTCAGCTTCCTTGACTGAAATGGGGCTGAGCTGAAGCTTTTGTTTCATTTTCAATTCATGGAAACAAAGATTCTTGAAATGGCTTTGAGACTGTTTCTCTGTAAATGCCTTAACTGGATCTCATGGTGGGGGATCTTGGTCATGTCCCACTTTTTACAATGGTCTAGACATTCAGAGCACCATTCAGTAGAACTTTACCTACCCAAGGCCATCTACCTTTTAAAATGTTAGAGAAATGGGGAATGTTGGATGGGCCCCAATATCTAGAAATTGCCAGGTGGCCCCACTCTGTTGAACTCCTCTGCATCTTCCAAACTCTGCAAATCTTTCCATATATGATCTATTTTGTTATTAAATTGGGTTTGCTGATTGCTAGACATAAACATTAGATGCAAACAGAATACAATATTTAAGTAGAATGCTGATATGAAAGTTTCTGTCCTGGACCATCCTCTAATTCATTTTGAAGGTGGGACTCAATATCATCTTTTCAGGTGTGCCCCCAGTGCAACAGTCTGATACTAGAAATTGGACCAAAAGGCAAGCAAAACATTGCTGAAGAGCCCAAAGAATGTAAAGAGCTGTGATAACATACTGTAGGTCAGGGTAGGCAAGTCAAATGAACCATTGTGCACTTACAGCCTTTTTAGGGTTCACAACACTGCACTGCTTTGACTCCTCAAGCTATATCTCCACCCTCCAAAAGAGAATTCTGATATGAGGAACCATGGGGCTGCATCATGTACAATGGATAGTATTACAGAATCAGGTTGGGTCTGGGCTGTGTACAGTAAATTTACTAAACTTCATATTTTGAGACACAGTGAAGTTTTAATTCACCGGTGAAGTTGATGCAAAGCCAGGAACATTGTGCTTTATAAAGCTTTGTGAATTTCCCAACAGTCCACTCCAACATTGCTGACCATTTTTTTTTTAAAAAGCCCCATTTGTTGTAAACTCCCCCACTGTGTGGTATGTTACCACCCCCCTTTCACTTCTCATATAGTTTTTATAATGCTTCCCTATCTCATCTTCCCACTAGCAACCTCTTGTTTTCCCCATGGCCTGGTGAATTTATTACAGTGGTGCGATAGCGTCACAATAGTTAGGGTTGAGCAGGGATTTTTATGTTAAACCTCAAACTTTGCACTTTAATATATTCCAACCATTCAATGGTTGTATAAGAAATTTGCACGCATGGTCTTGGGAGTGAGGTTGGTCTCTTGATATGTCAAGTTTCATTCCAGTCACATGTCGGATTCTGAGATCTGGACAGTGAAAAACCTTTAAAAAAAATCACTGTTTTTTGCCAGCCAGGTGGCAAAGAGGGTTAAGGCGCTGGCACTTACCTCAACCCATGCTGGTGACCTGGGTTTGGGAATGAGCCCGGGGTGTTGGAGGTTGGCACGGAGGGTGGGTGGAGCTGGATGGAGCTGCTGACAGGCAAGCTCTCCTCTCCGGGCGGGAGTACGCCATCCTTCAGCTAATGGGTGACCTCCAGTGGAGACTGGAGGAAGCTCAGGCTGAGGTTACCTAGGCACTAGGCCTGGGGTGTGGGAAGGAGGCCATGACCCGGGCTGTTCGGTGCATGCGTGCCTCCACGCGCATGCTCGCTGGCTTCTGGGGCCTCTGGGAGAAAACACTTGGAGGAAAAAATGCCTGTCAGCAGGGTGAAGACTGACCCCCACAGGTGCAGCTGCTGGGCTCGGCAGGTAAGAGCCAATGATTCTGGAGGACGGGGCTGGGGGTCAGCCAGATGGGGGCTGATCGTCAGGGAGGAGCATAAAGAAATATAAAAAAAAACCACTGGTTTTTGCTGGGTTTTTTTATTGCCTAACATCCAAGCAGTTTGAATTTTGGTCTGAAATTTTCAGGGTACAAAGAGCTTGGCCCACAGATATTGCATTTCATCGGTTTGTTGAAAAAATATGAATCCATTCCAAAGTTATTAAATTTTAAAATTTTAGTTTTGAGCATGCTCAGTACAGTCTTTTGGTTAGCTGGATGGAATGAAAAACAAATTTAGTCAATACAAAAAATGATTCTTTTTCATATGAGGGTGATCCTTTTTATCCTTTTTCATGAGGAAAAAATCTGTTTTTGTATGGCCATTTTGGTTCCATTTTAAAAAAAATTACAAAACCAAAAAAATGACATCCTGGACAGACACCAACACATGTATCTTGGTCATCAGAACTCCATTATATGGATGCTGCACTTAGTTTTTAGAAAAATTACCCAGAAATTTCTTTTTTTTTTCATGTAAAAATCCTTTTTCATGACTCACTTCCATGTTTTTGTATGGTCATATGAAAAATGAATTTGTCTGTAAGATAAGAATGGGTTCATATAAAAATGAATTTGGACTTAGTTTTTTTTCTAATTATTTTTCATATGAATGCATTCTTTTTCATAGCAATGAAAAAAGCATATGAAAAAGAATGCCTTCATACAGAAAAAGAATGGGAAAAATCTAAGTCAAAATAATTTTTTTGTATGAAGGCATCTTTTTTCATATGTTTTTTCTTTCATGCAAAAAAGGATGCCCTCATATGAAAAAAGACTTTGGACATAGTTTTTTTCCCATTCTTTTTTTGTATGAAAGAATCTTTTTTGTATGCTTTTTTCATTCATACAAAAAATGAGTGCCCTCGTACGAAAAAAGAATTTAGTTTTTTTTCCACATTCTTTTTTTCATAGGGAGGAATTCTTTTTCATACGCTTTGTTTGTTCATATGAAAAAATAATTTGGACTTAGATTTTTTCCACATTCTCGTATGAAGGAATCCTTTTTCATTTTTTTTTTTTGGTTCATACAAAATAAAATGCCCTCATGTGAAGAAAGAATTTGGACTTATTTTTCTCCCATTTCTTTTTTTTATTTGAATGAAGGCATCCTTTTTTTCATTTCACATGAAAAGGATTCCTTCATGAGAAAAAAGATTTTGGACGTAGTTTTTTTTCCCTACATTTGAACTTCATGAAGCCATACCTCCCTCAATATTTGGATTTCAGGGACAATCTATACATCAAAAGAAAGGACTTAATGAGTACTACAAGAACAATACAGAACCCCCTCCCAAAACAAATGTAGGGTCAACATAACAAAACATAAAAATTAAAAAAGCAAATTCTCATAGGATAACATTGCAACTTCAATAAGCTATAACTTCCTCAATATTTGGACTTAAAAGACTATCTATATATCTGTATATCAAAACAAAAATCTTATTCCCCCAAAAACATTTAGGTGCAATATAAAAAAAGCATAAAGCAAATCATGTAAATTCCAATAGGATAACACTGGAACTTTAATAAGCCATACAATGAAGGACAAAAATTGCTGTTGTGACAGAAATGGAAGTGCAGGGCCCTCAACAACAACATATATATATGCATCTGTGGACATATGGAAGCTTAGAACCTGGAGGGCCTTGTACTCCCACAGGCAAATGAGGATACAATTATATTATTTCAAAAAGTAAGGAAATTCATTGCAAAAAAAAAAAACGTCATTACTGCACTAGTTAGGGTTAAAGCAACAAAAACAGTGAAATGTGGCATTAGGGTTTCCAAACCTAACACCCCACCCACACCCTGCAGGCAGCAACAGGAAAAAACATTATGATTTCACCTCTCTTGCATCTTCACAAATCAGGCATGGGGTGTGCCTTGGGGTTGTCAACCCTAAAGCTCACTCCATTTTCATATGCTGTACACATCTCAGCTTATTTACTGATGGGATGGAATGGAGTGAGCTTTAGGGCTGACCACCCCAAGGCACTCCCCATGTCTGGTTTGCAAGGACACAAGAGAGGTGAAACTATAATGTTTTTTCCTGTTGCTGCCTGCAGGGTGGTGGTTGCCTTAATCACAACTAGTGCATTAACAAAGTTTTTTGCAATGAATATATAACTATTGACATTTTCCCTTCCCCAACTGAACACAGAGTAGATGTTACACACTCTACTGATATAATGTATTCCAACCAGTGAATTCAGGGGTTGTCTTTTTCTGATTCAGCTTGCTGCTTTATATTTTTATAGTCTGTTGTAAGTCCATTGACTCTTTATGAACTGAGTGTTGACCAAATAACCTGACAGCCATGGCAGTGGCTGTTTGATTTTTTTCATTGATTAGAATTTTCTGCCATCGGCAGTTCACAACAGGGGTCCCATTGAGGCTAATAATTAAACCAGAGCTGGAATTTTGCTTTTTGTTTTATGGTAAAAAGCTGCTGTACCACAGTTCAAACGGTTATGCAATGCTGCTGTGCCCTACTGTGGTGTAATAGCTTTTTTGTAATTTAGAATCATCTGCCACCTGGGTTCTGATAATATATATTAATATGTATACTTGTGTGTGTTTCTTACAGCATAAGAATGTTATTTCATGCTGTTTGGGCAAGAGGACCACAAAGCAAAGCTGAGCGGTTCTGTCAGCATAAACAGTAGAAGATAACATTCTTATTCTGTAAGAAACACATGCAAGTATCCATATTAATATATTATGAAGCAGTCTAACTGCTTTAAATTGAAAGGAAGTCAGAGAGGCATTTTAAAGTATTTTTTTTTCCTTTGTTTTCTTTCCACCCACTGCTTACTATTTGAAATGGTGTGTCTTGTCCCACAGAACAGAGGACCGGGGGTGGCCCTGTATGTCAGAGAAGGTATAAAGACAATGGAGGTACAGAGTAGACAGGTGGAGGCCGAGGCACTGTGGGTCACCCTTGAGCCTAGCAATGGCACAGTAATCCATGCAAGGTAATCTACAGGCCTCCAGCACAGAGGAGGGCACATGTAGTTCCTCTTCACAAAAGTGGTAGCAGGGAGGAGGCAGGAAACTATAGGCCAGTCAGCCTCACTTCAGTAGTGAGTAAGATTATGGGGGCACTGCTTAAAGAAAGAATAGTGGGCCATCCCAGTGGCATGGAGGGCTGAGGCATCACTGCCCTACCTCATCCTATGCCGGCGACCCATGTTTTCAGTGCAATCGGGTCACCAGGGGTCGTCGGGTAGGGAGAGGATTGAGCATCTGAAGGACAGCTCTCCTCTCCCAGGGAGGGTAGGTTGGCAGTCCCACTGAATGACTGCCCCCAGGTGGATGCCTGAGGGCAGAATGGGTCGCGGACACCAATGAAAGGGAGGGTGCTGCTAGACTTCACAACATGCATTCATCTACACACATGCACCACATCCCAGCAATGAGGGGGAGAAAATGAAAAAAATGGTTTACTGGCAGGATGACACTGGTCCTCTGCAGGTTTCATACCTGGCCAGCTGGGAACCTCAGTGCCATCCAGGTAAGCCCCAGTGGATGCCAGGTGATAGGGCTGGGGGCACTGGTGGAAGGGGGCCAGTCAAACCGGAAGGAGGAAAAATGGGGATAGAAAAAAAAGAAAGACTAGTGGGACACTTGGAATCCAACGGTGCCCAGGTTCTGAGGCAACATGGATTAAAAGTAGGAAGGTCATGTTAAACGAATCTAATAGATTTTTTTGACTGGGTGATGAAGGAGGTAAATCGGGTTGGGGGAGTGGTGGACATCACCTGCCTCAATTTCAGCAAGGTCTTCAACACCGTCCCACATAAAAGGTTGGTTAACAAGATGGGTAGTCTGGGCATGGGTCACAAGGTGGTAAACTGGGTTAGGAACTGGTCAGGAGGCAGAGGGTGGTGGTAAATGGGATCTAATCTGGGGAGAAGAGGGTAACCAGTGTGGTACCTCAGGGATCAGTGCTTGGGCCAGTCCTGTTTAATGTCTTCATTAGTGACATAGCAGAAGGGATGGAAGGAAAGGTCTACCTGTTTGTAGATGACACCAAGATCTGCAACAGGGTGGATATTCCAGATGGGGTGGAGAAAATGTGGAGGGACCTAGACAAGCCTGAGAAGTGGCCTGAGATGTGGCAGTTGTGGTTCAATTTAAAGAAGTGCAAAATAATGCACCTGGGATGAGGGAACCCTAAAGAGAGTTACAGGATGGGGAGGGAAGCTGCTGATGATCACCAAGGAAGAAAGAGATCTGGGGATTATCACTTCAGATGACCTAAAGGTGTCTAAGCAGAGTAAAAAGGCTGCAGAGAAGGCCAGTGGCATGCTGCGGTGCATAGGCAGAGGTATCACTAGCAGAAGGAGGGAGGCGGTGTTGCCATTGTATAAAACACTAATGAGGCCTCACCTGCAGTACCGTGTACAATTCTGGAGGTCACATCTTCATAAGGACATTGACAGGGTGGAGGCAATCTAGAAAAAGGTGACAAAGATGGTCCAGAGCTTGCACCACAAAACATATGAGGAGCGATTAAAGGACCTCAATATGTATTCACTGGAGGATAGGAGGGAGCAGGAAGACATGATAGAAACCTTCAAGTACCTTAAAGGCATAAACAAGGTGTGGCAGGTGACATCTTCAATTATAGGAGGAATACAAAGATGAGGGAACATGATATGAAGTTGAAAGGTGGCAGGATAAGGGGAAATGTGAGGAAGTTTTTCTTAAAGGAAAGGGTGGTGGATGCATTGAACAGTCTGCCACAGGAGGTGGTGGGAGCAAGCACAGTGTAGGGATTTAAACATGCATGGGACAGGCATAAGGGAACCCTAGAAGTGGGAAAGAGAGTAGAAAGTCATTGATCAAGTAGAGTCGGAGGCCGCAAACAAGGGTAGGGCCTAAGGGCAGACTGAATGGGCCTAGTGGTCCTTATTTGCTGACAATTTCTATGTTTCTATGTTTCATAAGGCTGATTGTTATTTTTTGGAGGACCCATTGTTGGAGGTCATCTATCACACATGCTGAGTCAGTTGGGGTTATCGGACTGCAGCAGGAATTATCAAATGTTTGTTTTATTTCTATAACAGGTATGCCACCATGGCCTGAATATGGAGAGATGATTTGCTAACCTTTCTGGACCATCTTTGGTGTGTTAGACTGAGATATTGTAGTGCCGTGAGACAGGGAAGGCCTCTGAGCAGTCTCTCAAGGAGGGCACGAGTCTCTGGCGGTGAAGAGAGCACCTTGATATTGAGAGACTTTTTGTCCGTAAGACCCGTGGGGTTTATCGGCCTCTCTGGCAGTTTTTCTGCTGCTATCTCTCCTATGGCTTTACTTATCCTTGCTTTTTCCTGGTGCTTGTTTCTGAAAAGAAAAACAAATTTTTCCAAACCTTTTTAAAAACCTTTTAGCTGTAGCTTATAGCTTCATGATAATATACGGACTCTGAGATGGTTGTTTGTTTTTATGTGGTCTTGGTGCATGAGATAGTGAGAGAGAAGAGAGTGAATTGTTTTTATTGTTCTACTGTTCTATTCTGATTTTACTGATTTTAATTTTATTTTTTATGTGTGCAACTTGGTAGAGCTAGTGTTTACCTTCAAAACAAACAAACTAAAGTACTGACCCATGGGCTTAACTACGGGTATAACCCCTTTTTTATCCTGCTTACTTGCTTGTTTGATAGTATATTGCCTGTATATCAGGGGTTGTATATTTAAGAAAAAACATTGGTTGAAATTGACTGAAGTTTAAAACTTTGAAAAACTTTTAACTTAAACTTTGAATTTGACTCCCTAATATGTGATTGGCCCTTGGGTGCATGTGATTTCACTCTATAAAAGTGTAGAAACGTAGAAAGTAAGATAGTGTTACACTGAAAGCTACTCGTTAACTGTTACTGTTAACTAAGGAAGAGGGTGTTGCTGAAGGAGAGATTTAGAGCGTAACAAGCTTGTTTCCTTTGGTGTTCCTACACTAGCACATTACAGTAGTGCTTGTTTCTCTGCTTGTTTTTTCGCTTTGCTATAGTACGGGTGTGCATAAGTATTTATGTGTTAAAACTTTTTTTAATGCGGTTATGCAGTTATGCTTTAGTTCTACTCTACGCTCTAGCTCTAGCCTCAGTTCATAGTATATTGTGACTGCGGAGAGCGATTGCAAACAGATGCAGAGGCTGATTGCAGTCCTCTCTACAGGCAAAGTAAGTAAATTTGTACTTTAGAGACAAAGACTAGCTGTAATTGAATTGACTTCATCATAGTATTATATTTTCCCCTCTCCAAATTCTCTCTGCTCCTTGTTTATTTATTGTTTGCTTGTTTAATTAATTAAGATACAGTTATAGACAGATTATAGTCATGGTATAGACATCAGTTTATGTTGGATTTTGAGTGTATACAAATCGAGTTTAGGGTTACTGAGAAAAATCTAAAGGGCAGGTAGTAACTACTGGCAGGTGGTCATTACTGGTAGTTATTGGTATGAGTTATTTCCCCATTATTGGTATATGTTTTGTTTCCTCCTAAACAGTGGACCCAGAAGGAGCCTTTGGAAATTTGAGAGAAACTATTCTTAGCTCTATTTCGTGGCTGGCTCAGGGTTTAGTTGAATTGAATGGACTGAATGGACTGATTGAAATGCACAGAAATCGTACTGAAAATTACTTTGTACTTTTTACAGAACACTTAAATCAGAGGCATTTGGTTACGAACACACACGTGCCTGATAAGGTACTGTCTTTTATCTTCTATTGTAAAGGAAAAGTTTAAAATAAGACCGGGACCTAGCTTTTGAGAAAATTTGAGACTGTAAGGAATCAGAAATGATTTTCATCTGGTTAGAAGATTACTTCACAAAACTTTTCAGCCTCTAACACAGATACAAGTATAAGAACAGATCAAGTATGGAATTAAGGACAGATTAAGGATGAATTAAGGTTGAACATCTGAGTATAACCTGATTTATTTGCAGTTATACAAAAACTGAAGGGACTTTCTTGTGATCTGCAAGAGACTCTTTGTGACTCACACTTGATAGACTGGAATTATTAGCACTTGCTTAAATCCTGTTTTGGTGAAATTTAGTGTAGTTAAGCTCTATATTATAAGTAGGTTGATAATCTGGGATAACACAGGATAAGCTGGGTTAATAAGAACTAATTTATTTAACTAATTACTATCTGGTACCTATTAGCACTGTGACCTATCTGATATCTATTAACACTGGGATAATAAGAATCAATTTATTGACTAATTATTATTTGTTACCTATCTGTGACCTATTTGTTACTATTAACACAGTGACTTATCCATTACCTATTTACATTCTGAAATCATGTTTTACTGTTTATATGCTTATAAACAGGGACATATAAATGCCTGTTAACACACACAGTGGTAAAATATCACTGAAAGATAATAGTGAATTAAAAAGAAAAGTGGTCTAAACAGCAAAAGAAAAACTGGTGAAAGGAAAGTTACATTCTAATGCAATTCAGAGTGAGAAACTGATACTGGATAGCGAGTAGGTGGGGTCACTAATGGAGAATTTGAGGTTGGAGGAGAAAGGAAGTTTGCAAACAGCATCTTCACTACAAGGAAGCTCGGAAGGGGTAGTTGAAGTGAGCTCTAGGGAACCGAGTACCCTGAAATCATTTGGATTAAAAGAGCGGGAAGTCACTGACAAACAAAATAGTCTGATAGAAACAGTTAAAGTAAAGATGACTCAACCCTCAGTTTTGGAGATGTGAAAAAAAAGAAGGAATATTCACAATATTCACAAAATAAAGATTTTAGAAATAATCAGGATATAGTTTTTCCTAATGATGGTAATGATAGTAACGATGGTAAGGGTATACATAATGTTCTAGGTTCTAATGTTTCTCAAAACACCCCAGGATTAGAGAGTGGAAATGATAAATGGCCGGTATCACAGAAGGAAAGCTTTTTGGAATTAGTCAATGATGAGGTTAGTAAAACAATTGAGAATATACGAGAAACTATAAATACAAACATTAGTATAGAAAAGAAGATAAAAGAAATAAAGAAACTGAAGTATGGATGTGGCTCTTACTGTGATAGTAAAGATGAAGTAGGAAATAAGGATTACTTGGGCTCAATGGAAAATGTACATATGGACTTGAGTAACTTAAGTAACTTGAGTAACCTAAGTGATCTGAGCAAGGATGATACACAGGATGGGACACAGTGGATGAGTCCACATGACTCAAATACATATATTACTATGGAAACCCTTATGAGAGAATGTATTAAAGCTTTAAAAAACCCTTCCTCGGCTAACACAATGATATATGAACAGGAGGTGCTGTTAAGACAGGATATGTCCTTTATTAAGGGAGTAGTGTTAGAGAATAAAATCAGGATTGAATCCATCATGAGAGACATATCACAATGGAAACCTTACGAGACTGATAAGAATAGATTACCTAGTGCACTTAAAAACCAAGATATAGTAGCAGGGTCAGTTAAAGAGGATAGTGGTTTAGATAACTCATTTAAAAACCAAGATATAGCAGCAGGGTCAGTTAAAGAGGATAGTTGAATAGATGATTCATTTAAAGAAAATACAGGTAAGATTTTTCACTCTACAGTTAATGAGCAGGACTTCAGTAATGAACAGGACTCCAGTAATTCATCAAGTAATGAACTGATTATGTTACCAGATGGATATGAGGCACAAGATAGCGTAATAAAACAGTTAAGAACAGGAAACCCAGAATTATGGGATAAAGGAGTTAGGCAAAGAAAAAGAACAGAAAAATATATTAAAGGGGGAAATCAGATATATACAGAGAAAGAAACATTTACTGAGAAATAATTTATTAAGCTAGACCATCTCAATCCAGACCAACAGTCATTAAAGTTAAACAATACACAACAGAATGACAAGGAAGGGGAAAAAATAAGACAGATAACAGAAATGTCTTTAATCCAGATGGAAAATCCTTTAGTGAAAGGAAGTAACAAGGAATAGAAGAAAGTTATTGGGATAGGTGTGAATAAAAGATTAAGACCAAACAATGAACAGCACCTACAAAATCTGGGAAAAATAAAAAAAGAAAGAAAATCAGGAAAGAAAGACAAAATGAAGGAGAACACTGGCAAGAAAGGTAAAAAGGAGATAGATAGGAGGAAATCCACAACAAGTAGAAAGTTAGAACAATTAGTTATGATACAAGAGAAAAAAAGAATTAAAAAAAAGATTTAATTGTAGGGGGAAAAAGAAGAAGATGTAGCCCTGGATACAAAAGAAAGGAAGGAAGAAATCAATAATGAAAACAATTCGAGGGCGATATTAAAAAGAACTTTATAAGCAGATTTTGTTCTTCCTTTGTATAATGTTCCTATAATTCCAGAAGAAACAGAACCAACATTGAATATGCATTTTAAACAATTTTGGAGTTCAATTCTTTGAGGGAATCAAAGCTACAATGACTTACTATGTAAAATAAGTGTAATAAGACCACTTCTAAATGTAGAATTAGTGTTGCTACTGTCAGATCAATATTATACCCTAAAAGGAATCCCAAATCAGAAAGAACAAATTAGGTGATTGGGATTTGAAATGGATAGTGTAGTTACTATAGGAACATTGTTTCCTGAATATTATTGAGAGACTAGTAAATGGACAACTAGAAGTGGTGAATTTCAAATCTCAATTTTTGGGGTTAATACTTTTCTGACAGAGACATAAAATAATTCAAAAAGGAAAATAGTGGACTTACTCCAAAGTCTCTCCAAAGATAACACTTTACAGAACAGGACTGGAAGGGTTAAGAGATGGGAGAAAGATGGGCAAGTGACACTATGGTTGAGGAATGTAACAGATTATAGGTACTTATTGACAAAATCGGAGACAATGGATAAATACGATATAAATATGTATGGTGAGCTGGGAACAGTAGACACTCAACGGAGTATTTTAGGAAACAATCAATTGAAAAACCTCTTAAAGACAGCTAATAAATTACAGGCATTACAAGATTTAAGTTATTGACAGTTAAATAAAGAAAATAACCGAAAGATAGATTATAGGGATAAAAAGAGTTGTGGAAATCTATTATCTTGGAACGTGTCTGGTATTAAAGAAAGGCTGGCAGATCCTTCCACTATGAAATACTTGACAGGATTTAATTGTATCTGCCAGCAGGAAACCTGGACAAATGAAGAGATAGATTTAGATGGGTATAAGATGTTTCAGATAAAAGCAAAGACAACTAAACAGTTTGGTAGAATGTCTGAAGGTTTGATAACTTGGTGTAAGATAAGAGATCAAACTATATATGAAAAGGTTATAACAGATTCGGACTATATTTTATCTGTGCGTTTGACAAACATACATAAAAATCTTATTATTTTTAACATATGCTTGCTCCCTAGAGGGTCTAGTAGTCTGAGTATGAATGTGACAGAGGAACTTATTAATGTGCTAGAAGAAATCAGACATAAAGATCCATTGAGTGGTCTGATTCTAGTTGGAGATTTTAATGCCACGGTGGGGCACAGTCTAGACTTCTCTTTAGAGGTTATTGGGGCATGTGCAACTCTGGGTCATAGGGTGCTTAAAGAACAAAGGAGTTCAAAAGATCTAAAAGAATGCAAAAGAGGTAAACAAATCATAAAGGAACTAGGGAATAAGGATTTATTGCTAGTAAACGGGAGGTCCCATGGAGATCCCCTGGGTGCATTCACTTTTATGGGATCAAGGGGGGCCTCAATTATAGACCATTGCTGGATCTCTTTTGATTTACTGCCAGACTTTAGAGATTTTCAGTTGGCATAACAGCAGAAAGTGAACACAACCCTTTGGAATTAGACATGAGGAACTGGCCTACCAGTGCAATTAATACAAACAACAAATTAGAAATTATTAGGACAAGAAAAGGAATAAGATGGGAATTACTCAAAAACTTTAGATCAGTCAAACTACTATCAGATTGTGGAATCAGGGAATTAATAGAGGAATTGGTTGTAGGGGATAATATAAATAACTACATAGAAAAATTTGAGGAAGTTATGAAAGAAATCTCCTCATTGCTCTCTAAAGTATCCCTGCTTAAAACAAACAGTAAAGGTAGCAGATGGTTTGACTTAGACTATAAAAGGTATAAATCTATAATTAACAAATGTGCAAGGAAACTAAATAGTAAAATCACAAGTAAAGAAAAATCAAAGTTGAACAAATTGAGGAAAGATTATAAAAAGCTATTAAGAAACAAAAGGGATGCCTATAGTGTAAATATCTGGGAACAATTTGAGAAAACCATAAAAGAAAATGACGATAAGAAGTTTTGGAAACTGGTGATATATGGATGGGATTATATACCCCAAATATTAGAGAACCATATAGATCCTCAAACATGGGAATCCCATTATAGAAGCCTATTTTATGATCAGACATTAGAGGAGGATATCCAGCAAACCAAAGAATGGGAACCTATAAAGGTTTTAATTTCAGAGAAGGATATAGGAATGGCTTTGGACAATACAAAAAGGCACAAGGCCCCTGGGCTGGATGGTGTCCCAGTGGATTTTGTTCTGGATGATTCTGATTTGTGGATAACAGCTCTAAAAGGGTTATTTAATAATGTATTATTGACCGGGAAAGTACTGAAATCCTGGAGGGAGAACATAATAGTACCCATTTACAAAAAAGGAGGAAAAAGCGATCCCTATAATTACAGACCAATAAGTTTATTGGATACATCTTTAAAATTATTTACAAAAATACTACATTCCAGAATAATGACTTGGATAGCAGATTATAATATCATAAATGAAGCCCAAGCTGGATTTCTTCCGGAACACTCGACGGTCAATCAACGTTTTGTACTCTCACATCTGGTCCACAAGTACATCAATATTAAAAGACAGAAACTGTATTGTGTATTTGCGGACCTGAGAGCAGCATTTGATAGAATAGATATGGGTAAGTTGTGGGCTGCTCTGGAGAAATATAAAATAGATAAACTATTACTCAATTTATTGAAAATCCTATATGGAAAGAACTACAGTTCGGTTAGATATAATAAAGAGGGAGATTGTACATCCAAATTTTTAACAAATATTGGTTTGAGACAGGGTTGTCTGCTCTCCCCAGTACTCTTTAGTGTTGGAGACCCTGAATGACCCAGAGCTGCACATGCCAAGGCTAGGTTCTGGACGATGCCCCTACCTGGCTTACACAGATGACGTGGTTTTGATTGCAACAAGCTATATGGGAATTAAAAGAAGTATTAATAAATTCCAAAAGGAATGCTACAAGGCACGTTTGGAGATCAATTTTAGTAAAACCAAATGTATGATCTTTAATCGCTATAAGGTTAAGAAGGGAAGGCTAACAACCTTAAAATGTGATAATGCTATTATGGAATATGTGGAAAGTTTTACTTATTTGGGGATGGAATTTGTTTATAATTTAAATTGGAAAAAGCATATTTTCACAGTATCTAACAGCATCAACAGACTTGCCTCAGTTATGGAGAAGTTTTCATTCAAATATGGGGGATAATCTGTATTGGGCACAAAGAGGGTTCTTAATGCAAAAATTAGAAGTCAAATTTTATATGGGGTGGAAATATGGGGGCAGGGAATATTAGATTCCTTAGAGACAGTAATGAACAAAACATATAAAAAAACTATTGGGGCTCCCAAAAAGTGTCGCCTCAGGTCTTGCTAGATTGGAATTAGGTCAAACTACAATAAAGTGTAATGTTGAGTCCAGACAAGCCATCTACTGGATTAAAGTTTACAACATGTCAGATAAGAGACTTCCAAGAATATGTCTTGAAGAAACTCTCTCATATATGGGGATTGGTTTCCTATTTCCAAGTTTCTATACTATAGAAAAAATCATAAAACCATTTGGTTTGTTGGAATGTCTATTAGAAATATACACTAATCCATTAATGGAAATATATAATAAGGTCAAAAGTAGAGTTAAAGATGTCCATATACAAAAAGAAATTAGCGGACTAAATTGTTATAAACTGAGCAATTGGCTTGCTAAAAACTGTAAAAGATATTTCGGAATGGAAAAATATCTAAATTAAATAAAAAATCCGATACACAGAAAATCTTATACAAGATTTAGATTTGGATATATAGACAGTCAATATTTAAGATCAAAGTAGGGTACCTCTAATACAGGTATGTGTGCTTGTTACTTGGAGGAGGATAATCCAGTCCATTTGCTTCTCTTTTGCCTAAATATAACTATGAGAGAAAGCATCTTCTGGGGGACATCCTTAAATCCCTGGATATGGAGCCCCGATACCAATAAAATTATTTAAAGAAAACCTCTAATATACAACATCTAGAGGTAATAGCACAATTTTGTAACATAATTGTGAGCAAGAAAAAACATATCCAGAATATAGCTGCTATAGTACAGTAGTAGCCACAGACATTGCCAGCTTTTTCCAGATATTTCGCAAAATTTCTAAAGAGTTTCGCTCTGCTGCCCCTACTGTGGAAATGGAGAAAGCATGAGATATCTCTGGAAATACCACAGCAATTTCGGGAAATAGCTGGCAGTGTCTGTGGCTGCTACTGTATAAAGGTTAACATTAAAAAGTATCACAGAATAGGTAAATTGTTATATAAGCTGATGATGTATATTGGTTGTAGTTCATTGCTGAGGAATATAATGAAATTATATGATTTAGATTTCCATAGATATTCTATAGTGGTATGCACATTTGTTTATAGAAAGTATGGTTATTTTATCTTAATGTATATCTGTTTTTAGTAATATGTGTAATATATGAAGTTTTAAAATGTATGGTATGCTATTAAGGTTTTGTAAAGTCTTATTTTAAGCTGAATAATAAACTTGAAACTTGAAACTATGTTTCATAAGATAACTGTTTATGTGGAGAAGTGATCTGAACAGTTTGTCTTTTCCATTTCTTATTTGTGAAACCATCCAAAACGAAAAACTGTAAGGAAAATGTCCCAGTGGTGGATTGCCCTGGCTGAATTGTAGCTGTGACAATTTCTAACAGACCTACTTCAGAAGCATTGAGGGAACCCTTCTGTGGTACAACAGCTTTCTGAAACGTAGTGGTGGTGTAATTCTGTGCTGTCTTTAATTGCTGCAGATTTTATCTTGGCTTGTCTGACTGCCCTGTAGTTGGGTGAGGGGTGTTAATTGTCTGGACTCTGACCTCAGCTACATAACTGGAGGTGGGGCTTAGTCAGAGTTGAGGTAGCAAGTGAGTTTTATTTTCTCAGAAGAAGCCAGAAGGGGAAGGAAGGAAACATATTCAATTCAGTGCTTTAGAGTAACTGGTAATTGCTATTTTTTTTTTAAACTTAGATGGTGGGCTTTTAGTGACACTGTACTTTCTTTGTTATCTTTACTTAGAATTGATTTTGGGCTGTTAAAAATTTAAAACGTAGTGGTGGTGTAATTCTGTGCTGTCTTTAATTGCTGCAAATTTTCACCCCCCCTCCCCTTCCCCCAACTCTTAATTATATGCCTGTTAAATCTGATTGACAGAGCTAAACACAGGGTATAGTAAGGGTGTGAAGTAGGAGGAATAAGGAAGAAGCCACCCTCAGCACGACAAGTGTTTTGACTCATTTATTTATTTATTGGTTTCTTTTCTTTTTTTCTTTTTAAAGAAAATTATCTGAGGATCAGTGGCAGGATTTTTAGGACAATAAATTAATAAAAAGGGAACGAGGAGAGCTTCAGTAGCAGACAAGTAGTGGAATAGCAGTATAATTGCAGTATAATGTGGGGAGTGGTGTAATGCAGTGGCTGTGGGGCAGCCATATTCAGGCAGACCTTCTGGACACTGAGGTGCTCCCCTATCTGCATGCATCTCTCTGGACTGTGGGATGAGGTAGCCAGACTCAGAGCGGAAGTAAACTGGGTCAGGAGTACCATCACCCCTATCCAGAGACCACCCAGTCCAATGCAACTGCCTCAAAGGATGCCGAGAACGAGAAGCACTTGGATGACAGTGGGCTCAGGGAGGGTTAGAGCGGTCAGGCAAAGGCACATCCCAGATCCGATTCCACTCAAGAACTCATATGCCACACTGGCAAACGAGGACAACCAAGTAGAGGTACCCAGAGAAGTGGAAGGAAAGGATGTGGAGGTTAACCAAGGAGGTGACCTCAGCGGGGAAAGCAGTGGACCCCAGAGGAGGAGGAGGAAGTGAATCCTGGTGGGGGACTCCATCATAAGAGGAATCCAGCTAGGAACACAGAAGGGGGAGAACAGGGAGGTGAGGTGCCTACCAGGTGCCACGGCATGGAGGGATGGAAGGAAGATCCTGTGGATCACTGGGAAGGCAAGACGGGAGGGTGAGCTGGATGTCATTATCCACCTAGGTACTAATGACCTGGCAAATGAGGAGCCAAAGGAAGTTCAGAAAGAGTTTAGGAAATTGAGGAGGGGTCTCAAGCAAGTAGCTACTTCTGTCACTTTCTCAGAAGTACCTGCAAGAGGCAAGGGAGAGCATAGGAGTGCATGCACCAGGAACTTTAACTCATGGTTGAAGAACTGGTGCTGTGAGGAAGGGTTTGGATTCATTGGTGACTGGGAACCCACCTGGAGGGATGGAGGTTTGTTCAAGCCTGACGGCCTGCATCCATCCTGGAGGGGAATCCAAGCACTCAATGATAAGTTTAAATGCTACATTGACAAGCATTTAAACTAGCAAAGGGGTGGCAGGCCAGCAAGGAGGGTATCACTTGCTCACCCCCACAGCTAGCAGTGGAACCAGTGAACCAGAGGAGTGGCTATCTCTGCAAAGCAGTGTGCAAAAGATGGAGATTAGTGCCCAAGAGGTGGATAGGCAGAAAAGGGGCAAAATTCAGCAGAAGGGCAGACAGCAAGGAGAACCAGGGATAAAGGACAACCAAGGAAGGGGCTGGAGTAGAACAGCGAAACAGTCTAAGGAGGTCAAATCATGGAAAGCCATGTGTGCAAATGCCAGGAGCCTTAGCAACAAGATGGAAGATCTGGAGGCTGTCATGCTGCAGTCAGACCTGGACATTGTGGCCATCACTGAAACCTGGTGTAATGATAACCACGACTGGGAGATGGCCATACCTGGCTACAACATATTCAGAAGAGACAGAGCAGGCAGGAAGAGAGGAGGAGTGGCACTGTATGTGAAAAATGACATAAGGGCCACAGAGATCCAGGAGGAACAAAATGGGGGAGAGATACTGTGGGTTAAGCTGGAAAGGAAAATGGGGACAGCCATCCGCACAGGTGTGGTCTATAGACCACCAGCCCAGGAGGAAGAAACAGATAGGGAGCTGATGCTAGCCATCCAAAGGATGGCAGACAAGGGTGAGGTAGTACTGGTTGGAGACTTCAATATTCCAGACGTGGACTAGAGCATCCCAGCAGCAGCATCAACTAGGAGCAGATTTATCCTGGATTCCCTTCAGGGTGCTTTCCTCAAGCAACTGGTCATAGAACCAACTCGGCAGAAGTCAATACTGGACCTTGTGCTCACAAACAGGGACAGTGTGATGGGGGTAACAGTGGGGAAGCACCTGGGGAACAGTGACCACCAGTCATTGTGGTTTGAAATCACAGAAAGAGCTGAACCAAACCACACAAAAACACGTATCCTGGATTTTAGGGGGGCAGACTTTGGGAAAATGGGGAGATACTTGAAAGAGGCATTAAGGGGAATGGGACAGGAATCAGGGGTTGAGAAACAGTGGGCAGTATTTAAAATGGGGATTACAAGAACAACAGAATTATGCATTAAGCAGGTTAGCAAGAGGAAAAGGAAGAGAGGACCATTATGGTTTTCCAAAGAGGTAGCAAAGAAAGTGAAAGCCAAAAAGATTGCATTCAGGCAATACAAAAAGACACAGGCAGAAGGGGATAGGGAGAAGTAGCAGGAGAAGCAAAGGGAGGCAGGGAGGTCAGTAAGGGAAGCCAAAGCTCAGACAGAAGAACACATTGCAAATTCAGTGGGTAGAGAGGACAAAACCTTTTACAGTTACATAAGTGAAAAAAGAAAGACAAAGGGAGGGATAGTGAGATTGAAGGGGGAGGATGGGGGCTGCGTGGAGGATGACAATAGTAAAGCTGACATATTGAATGGGTATTTCTGCTCAGTCTTTACTGAGGAAGAGGAGGGTAATGGGTCTGAAGGGAGTACAAGGGGTGAGAATGGTGCAGAAATGGACACAAGTCCCTTTACACGAGAAAGGGTCCTGAAGGAACTGGAAGTAATGAGTTGATAAAGCAATGGGGCTAGATGAGGTGCACCCCAGGGTCCTTAAAGAACTAAGAGAGGTGGTAGCTGAACCTCTGGCTATCCTGTTTAGCTGATTACTGGAAACAGGGGAGGTACCCAAAGACTGGAGGGCAGCAGATGTAGTCCCCTTATACAAAAGTGGGAACAAAGAGGAAGCAGGGAACTACAGACCAGTCAGCCTCACCTCGGTAGTGGGGAAGATCATGGAAGCACTACTGAAGGAGAGATTGGTGGAACATCTGGTTGTCAATGGACTACAGGACCCAAGGCAGCATGGTTTCACCAGGGGGAGGTCATGTCAGACCAACCTCTTTGAATTTTTTGACTGGGTGACTAGGAAGGTGGATCAGGGGAGGGCAGTGGACATGGCCTATCTGGACTTCAACAAGGCCTTTGACACTGTGCCACATAGAAGACTATTACACAAACTGGGGAATATGGGTGTAGGCAGGACAGTAGTGTGGTGGGTAGGTAACTGAATGGGTGGCAGGACACAGAGGGTGGTGGTAAATGGCTGTCACTCCACAGAGGGAAGAGTGACCAATGAGGTACCACAGGGATCAGTGCTGGGACCGGTCCTATTCAACATCTTCATCAGTGACATTGCGCAGGACCTAGAAGGCAGAATTTCACTGTTCACTGATGACACAAAGCTCTGTAACACAGTAGACACACCAGAGGGTGTAGACAGAATGAGAAGGGACCTGCAGAAACTTGAAGAATGGTCAGGGATTTGGCAGTTGAAATTCAATGCAAGGAAGTGCAAGATAATGCATATGGGGCACAAAACCCTGGCACAATATATCAGTTGGGGGTGAGGATATAGCATGCACCAAGCAGGAAAGGGATCTTGGGGTTATCATCTCTGATGACCTCAAGGTAGGGAAACAATGTGACAAGGCAGCAGGTAAAGCAAATAGGATGCTGGGATGTATAGGCAGGGGCATCACCAGCAGGAAAAGGGAGGTCATAATTGCTCTATACAAGACACTAGTGAGGCCCCACCTGGAGTACAGTGTACAGTTCTGGAGACCATACCTATGTAAGGACATAGACAGGGTAGAGAAGGTTCAGAGGAGGGCAACAAAGATGGTGCATGGATTGCGTCACAAGTCCTATGAAGACAGGTTGAAGGAACTGAACATGTACTCCCTGGAGGAGAGGAGGGAGAGAGGGGATATGATAGAGACATACAAGTATCTTACAGGGAGGAACAGGGTGCAGGAGTACACTATTTTTAAGCGAAAAAGATGTTCCAGGACTAGAGGGCATGGGATGAAGTTGGAGGGAGGACGATTCAGAGGAAACACGAGGAAGAATTTCTTCACAGAACGGATGGTGGACAAGTGGAACACCCTGCCAGAGGAAGTGGTGGGGGCTGAAACAATCACGGGATTTAAGAATGCATGGGATAGACATAAAAGAATTCTGGAGGTCAGGGTTAAGGGGCAACAGACTTCTAGGAAAACATAAACTGAACTTACAAGCTCAAATGGGCAGACTGGGTGGGCCATAGGCCCTTATCTGTCGACACTGTCTATGTATCTATGTAGATTGCACAAGTCAATTTCGTTCTGAAAACAAAAGAAACACCATGTGTACATTTCATATAATACTATACACTATAAAAAATATGGGATTAGCAACTTTATGCACAACCAGTGTGTCATGCTACCTCAGGGTTCCAATTCCCATGGATCTCTCAAGGTTTGCTCTTGTGGTCTGAGGGAATCAGAACCCCTCTCTGGCAGAACACACTGCTAGTGCATAGTTGCCCATCCAGTATTCTCTGTCTTTTCTCTTTTTCTCTACAGAATGACCAGATGTTATTGGTCAATCTGATAATTCATGCCTGTGCTCACAGTTTAGCACATCACCATACCACACATCTCCCCCCCGCCCCGAGAAACTTTCCATTTTTTCAGTTTCAAAAGACAGAAATCCACCCCACACCCAGCTGCCACAAACCCACCCTGTTCCTGTAATATGATATCTTTTGTACAATTATAACATAAACTCACATTTGGCAAAGATCCAGTGCCTAGTGATTAGCACAATTCCACTAGTACAGGCGTTTGTTTCAGCTTTGAAATGGATGCACTCACAGTCGCAATCACGCTGATCCTCCGGTGCTGGATCTTTGTTCAGTGCAAAGTTATGTTATATCCATTTGTGCAAAAAAATCCTACTACCAGCACCATTTGGGTTTTGGCAGCTAGATGGAGTATAGGATTATGTCTTTGGAAATTGAAAACAAATGGAAAATTTCTCTGGCAGGTGGGAGTTAGGGAAGTGTTTTTCTTTTAAAAATAATTTAAAATCATATACAATAAAAAATTACCAATGGGCAACCATTGGCATGACGTGGCTTAGTTTCTGTCTTGGGGTTCTTTGCTTTCTTTCTTGAACCATTGTTTATGCTCCCCCTTGCCACAGGCCGGGTCCTCCTTTGACTGTCACCAAGGCGATGCTACGCATCCTAATGAGGCCCAATCACCACTTCTCCAGGCACCCCCGCCCACCTGTGACTCACCTCTGTGCTGCTTTCCCCAGCTTACCTCCTGAGGCCAAGTATGCCTACAGCTCCATGGCATTTCTTTCCCACAGTCCATTTGGCCAACAAGGTGGAGGTAAAGATGGGGGCTGCCACTGGAGAGTGGAAACTCAAGCCTGATGTGGATGTGGGCTGCTGGCAGAGCTTCATCTCCCAATCTGTACACCAGTATTCTATTTTTCTGTCCCTCCCCACTCCGGAGGAGTACACACATCATTGGGTGCCAGCAACCCTGGCATACCCATTTGCCATACAGGCTCCAATGACCTACACATTCATCTGCTGTTCCCCTGCACCATCACCTATTGTCACACAGGTGGTGACAGAAAAGTGGGATGTGAGCTCCTCCCTCACTGGAGGAGGAGAGTGTCTGATGGGACCCCAGCTCTCCAACGGCCCAGATTCGTTCCCAAACATGGGTCATTGGCATTGCGAGTGACAGAATTATCAGTGCGCTGGTGGGCCATCCCCCCCATCAGGGGATTCTGATGACATCAGGAACCTCTCAAGCTTTGCTGTCAAAGTCCTATGATGTTACCAGAACCTTACAATGTAAACAAAGCCTTGTTGTGCATGGTTGCCCTTCCATTACTCTTTGTGCCATAGCTTAAAATGCTGGTGGCACAATGGGGTGACTGTTTAACTCTCCATGTTGCAGTGACACCCTTTGAGTCTATGTATTGGGCCTCAGGTGTTTGGAATAGGCCCAAAAGCCTTTTCCCATTCCTAGTGTCCTTATGTTCTCTAGAAATACTAAACTGCCTAAAACATATTTTCCAATTGCCTGGCATGATGCAGGGATTATGCCCCTGTGTGCAACTGGATGGTAGGGGGAAAATCCTTACACCGGTGGAGATGCTATTGTCAGCATTTTTTGCACACTGGTGGTATTTACCATTTTTTGTGCATGTGGTACACCTGATAATACCAGGCATGGCATCTGCACAAAAAAATTGTGCAAGCTGCATTGAAAAGTGTCAATAGTTGGAAAAAGAATAGGTAACTGTTTCTGAAAGTGTTCACATGCTACAAAACCTGCTGTAGCACAAAGGCACCTTCCCCAGTGCAATTTTTTCTACAGCACATACACAGTTTTTCCATTTTTCTGGACCCTGAAGCTGGGTCACAGGATTTCCTTGGAGTCTACAGCTTTCTGCAGCACATGTGTTCAGCTACTTGTTTCTGAAGAAATAAGCTGCTCTGCAAGCCATCTGGATCATATGTTTAGTACACCAAACTTCTGTCATCAAGGCCACTGATCTTGGTTGGCTACCTGCATTTTTAAAACAGCCCCAGAAGTGTTAATTTGGATATTTTTTAAATGTTTAATCCCTATTTATATACAGTACCTTGACTAACATTAAAAAGGCTATGATAGATAACCAGTAAGTGGCAGCCAGAGAGAATCCATGTAACAGGTCAGTCAAATTAGCTACACAGATACTTTCTTTATTGTTCAGCTTTCTTAATTACAGCTGTTTGGCTCCTGGTCTGCTGCATGCACACTCCATTCAAGCAGACCCCTGGTGACCTCACAGTCCCATTTGCAACTCCCCCTGCTGTCAAGGCTGACAGGGATCCACAAGGCTCAGGACCTGAGAATGCCATTGCTGTCATTCTGGCAGGCCAGTCTTCCGGGTACTTTCTATTGTTATTTATAATTTCCCTTTGCCATAGACCCTCCCACCTGCTCTGGTGCTGTCATAACCTGTTGGTGGCCTTGCATACTGCAGCACGCACTGGCCATGTACCACCCCTCATGGAGGAGCAAACGCCCCAGCCCACAGCTGTGAGGAGCCTCTGCAGCACTGGATATGGAGCACCACCCCCTCCAGGATAGCTCAGGCTGCCCACAGCAGTACCTTATCACCCAGGATCACTCTCCGATTCGGCTTCCTGAGCTTGTTTCCCAACCCATGTCATGAGTTTGTTGGGCAGGTGGCCTACTGTTTCACTTTTACATCTCTTCGATAGTGAACCTTTTCTCATTTCTCTAGCATTTGCCCTTCTAGGACTCATTATGTGCTCTAACTACTAGTGCCAGTGAATTGCTTTCTTGTTTCCATGTTTGGTTTATAGTTCCTTCTTTCCTTCCTTCCTTCCTTCCTTCCTTCCTTCCTTCCTTCCTTCCTTCCTTCCTTCCTTCCTTCCTTCCTTCCTTCCTTTCCCTCAGTATTAAAGACTGTGGGAAAAGCCCAAACCACTCCACAACTAAACTAGCAGATGATTACAGTGTGTCCTAATAAGTTACAATGCATAGCACACACATTACGCCATAAACCACAACTATCTTGTGGATCAAATTAAGTTTCATTTGAGCAAATTGCAACCTTTCATACAGCCATGTCTTTATAAATCCATTCATTTAAATAACAGCAAACATTTCTGGCAACATGTTCTAAAATGCACATACAACATGATTTTGAGCAACAGAATCATACTCTCTTGGGATTGTATGATTTATGAGACTAGAAATAAATGAAATATTTGTTTGTCATAAGTGATCAAGATGAAGTCCTGCTTGGCTTAGGGCTCCCAATTACTACAAAAAAATAAAGAGAAGCAGACCAAGAATTAAATACAAAAATGTCAGAAGATATTTTGCCTTGAAGTATTACAAGAGCGTCTCTTTACAGGGCTCTTAAAGTCTTTAATTACTGTTTACTCTTGCTAGCATCTGGCTCAGCTTTACCTGCTGGCACTTGGTGGAACACCTACAACTCCCGTCCCAACCCCATCCACTCTGACCAGGGATGAGACACCCACTGACCTGTTCATTAGAGCCATCAGGCTTCATAGTGTATCAGGCACAGTGGTACCGCAGCACACACCAGCAATGTAAACACATTTCTTGAAATGGAGTTTTCAGATGCTGGCAATGGTGGGGTGGTGAGGCAGGCAATTGTTTGATGAAGACTTTAAACAAGAAAAAAATAGTGCAACTTGCATTTCCAAGAGATTCCACTCTGAATTTATTTTATTTGAAATTTTTGCATGCCAGGAAATCCACATTTAGGTGTCACGCTTAATTTTCAAGAGTATTGGGTAGGGACAATTACAGCAACAGAGTAGAACAAACAAGGAGGGTTTATACAATAATGAAACACATGTAAACATACACAAAGTAAATTTTAATATCTACATAAATTAATTACCAGTTTTTGTAATGAATTTCAACTGTTGGCAAGTACGTTTTGGTAAAAATAAAAATAACAATTTTTACTAATTGAAACCTTGAGAGTTTTTATTACATGCTGAATGTCACGATTGTATTCAGTGTGACTTTATAAATAGGTGTTTTATATTTATTTATTTATTTATGTTTGTTAACTGGGTAAGTGCACTGGACCAAATGGCCTATGTCCGTGTACTTCCCAAACATATAAAGTACAAAAATCAACAAAAACAGGAACAAATACTATATTCAAATATGCAATATCATATGTAAAAAAATAGCTATACTGGATCATACAGCTCCTGTGTGATAGGTCAAAGACTTGGAAAATATAACTTGCCTAAACAGCCTCCAGTTTGTTAGCTTTCCAGAAGGGGGTGGAGGAGTGACAGACCTGATTGGATTTTTGCAAAGGTTACTCTGGATACTCATAAAACATCAACGGCAAACTGATTTGGAGATGGAGAGGACACCCATGTCATTAATGCAGCACCAAAAACCAGGGGAAAGACCCCGACTTCTGTTAGCAAAATTTTTACGATACCCTGTCAAAGAAAACAATATTGCAGCTGGCGGGAGAGAATAGGCCACTCACCTGGAATGGAGACCGCATAGTGATCTTTCAGGACTTCTCCACTGAGGTGGTGGTAAATAAGAAAGCCTTCACTGACATCAGATGCTTGTTCTTGTCTCATGACATCAAGAATGCCATGGGATGCTGAGCCACTCTCAGAGTATGCTAGAAAGGGGCCTTCCAGGACCTGGGGATCCCTGAGGAAACCAAGCAATTTATCTGCTTCCACTGGTTAGAGGAAACAGAGAGAAAATGGTCTCAGCTGGCCAAAGAATGGCAGAAACACCCAGAGGGCATGGACATGTTCCCATCACCTGTAACTAGGCCTATGTAAGCATCAGCCTTGGCCTTTGGCTATTTAGCAAAGCAGCACAACCCTGCCATGCAGCTCCAATGGACTCCAGAACTACAAAATTGGAAGAAATGGAAAACTAGGCCCAGGAAAAAAACAGTATCTCTATCACTGTGTTGCAGAAGCAGGAGCAGAAGTCACAGCCATAGCTCAGGAGGGACATAAAATGGGTCTGCACACATCCTGGCTGGAAACTGTTATTCTGCTCTGCAGAATACGAGCCAGAGCACAGCCCTGATGACTGAAGTAGGACAGCTACCAGCAGCGGAGATAGCTAACCCACCTCAACCGCATAGGGAGCTGCCATCATGGGTAGAGATTGCTGCTGGAGTCTCGGTGCCACTGCATGCCTCATCTCAGGCTAAAGAGGCCACACCAGGTCTGGGTAAGAAAGACCCCACCATAGCTGGAAGCAGAGAAGTCTGATTTTTGAGAAAGGGTCAAGGGAGAAGAAAGGAGTGATACCTAGCTCTTGGACACCTGGTAGAGAGAACCACAGCAGAGCATGGGGGTTAAGCATGCTTAGGCACAGTGCAGCTCATGGCTCCATCTCAGGAATGATGTTCCTCTGTGCCCACTGTCACCCTTTATTAGAAAGACGTTGTGATATCCAACTTCACAGCTGGCATGTTGACCCCAAAATTAGCCACTTGGTTGGCCTAAAAACAATTATCTGGACTGGGGAAACTTTTACTTTGTAGAGGCAAAAGAAAGGTAGTAAACTCTCAGGGCAGTTTCTTACCTGAGGCATACCAAACGAGCCAGCCCATGAGGTCAGATAAGAGCCCCAATCAATGGGCTCCAACACTGACACTGGGGGGCAATGATTTAGTCTAGTTTAAATGCTCAGAGTTTAAAACTGTTAGCTAGTTCTATCATCTATAAAGTGTAATGCTACGGTTTTATTTGTACCAGTTAGGCTTGCTGGTACATGTCAAGCAATGGGGACTGATGTCTACCTCAGTAAAGAGCACCCAACTAAAGGGGAGAGAATAGGGGATGGGGTGGGGAGCAAATAAAACAGGAGAAGGGCAGGAATGAGGGTGGGGCATGGGACCCAACATGTGACTGCTACACAAAGAGGGTTGGATAACTTTGTGATGAACTCCCTCATGGGAATAAAAGGCAGCCCCCTCCCTCATCAAAAGAGGAGAGAAGGCCTAGGACCATACCCAAAGACATGGTCAAGACCTCCAGTATATAGGATGGAACCAGCGAGGGGGAGGGGGCAATGGTTGGGGAACAGTGGCAGCTAATATAACCTTGCTTGTGGAGACAGAGCACCTGGGGGGGAGATAACCTAATTTAGGCAGAGGAACACTCCAGGGGAGGATGGATAGCATAATGCATGGCAGAATCAGAGGTCAAGAATGAGAGCAAATCATAGCGGTGGAGGGAACCCCACCCAAACATACTGAAAACAGTAAAAGAGAACAGGAAACACAAGGGGCCCGATTCACAAATAGGGCGCAGGGCTTGCGTCAAGCCCTGCATCAAACACATTTTTTGGTGCAGCTGCACCAAGCTGCAACCTACGCCAGATTTAGGAAGATCGAGTGCATTTGTGACAATTTTCCCCATTTATGGCAGCTTGCATCAAATATCTGGTGTAAGCCCGGAAAAAAAAGAGTACCCAAAATTGTCACATGTTAGACCATAAAAAGCTGGCCTAACCTGTGGCAATAGGTGCATGGGATTGAGATTCCCTATTTCTGGCCCGCAAATGAAGCAACAAGCCCTTGTGTGGCGCACCCAGAGCTTACGACTTTCATGAATCTTTTGTGCATCAGGCTCCAGCTGCCTTTTGATAAAGTTGATAACACCTTAGTGGAGGAGATACCTCCAGGGGGAGATAATGAGCTGAGGTCTATGACTACCATAAAGGGAATGGAATGGAATGGAGGTAATGGGAGGAAAACCATATGGACCAAACAGTCAGGAAAAATCCTAGCCATGGAAGGTAGTAGGGGAGGGAAGGTAAAAATAGCAGTGAAACATCAAGGGCAAAATTTGGAAGGGTTAAAGTAAATAATAAGCCACGACAAGGTGTGCATTATAGGATTATAATAACTGGGTCTTCATTTTTCCTGTAGAAAAACTGTGGCATTATTTGCCATAATAAAGGAGTGTTTATTACGGCAAACACACACACAGTTTTTCTCATTCTGCACATGCACCCTCCACAACTCAACACAACTCAACAACTCTACTGGCTGCCTCCTCCTCTTTCCCCTTGGAGATGGAACCGCCATTCAAACTTGGCAGTAAGTCACAAAAAAAAAAAATTTTTAACATTAAAAAGAATACCTTTGACTCTGGGCACAAGTAAATGTACAAACAAGTTTAAATAAATAAAAGCAACCATGGACTGCATACTGAAACCTAAGCGGACCGCAGCCACACAGGGATGTCTTTTTATTTTATATAATTGCTGTGGCGAAAAATGAAAACCCAGCAATTATATAAAATAAAATATGGGGTGAAGTGTGTGTAAACTCAAAATTTTCACACACCCTTGGGGTTAGGTGCTTGCACAAACCCCTTGAGTTTTGCTCTTGGGGTTTATGTAGCATCTAACCCCTCAGGTGTGTGTAAACTTCTCGTTACACACATCACTCCATACTTTATTCTGTATTTAATGCATGCCCCTTGGAAATGCATTAAAATTATATGAAGCACACCTTGTAGGGGCTTAGTACACTTTAAATTGCTCTAAGTAACTTTTTTTGGAGGGGGAATGAGATTTGGCACCTGACCATGTGTTTATGTAAGGAATAAGCCATAATGGGGCGGTGATTATGCTATACTAATGTAACGGGGGATGGGTTGAAGTCCCACACCTGAAGAGCAGAGGGACTGCAACCATCCAGGGTATGTTAACTAGCAAAATTCCCATGATGGAAATTGCCTTATTCCACTTATAAAATGGAGGCAGTATAGCGCAGTGGGCTAAGGCTCTGAGCTGCAAATCTGAAGACATCCAGCAGACCAGACCTGGGTTTGAATCCCACAGCTTCCACTTGCATACTGTGTGACCCTGAGCAAGTCACTTAACCTCCTTGTGCTCCCAGGTCGCTCCTGTAAAAAAGCTTTCAGCTTAGTGTGCTATACCTGGTTAAACAACCAAATTAAAAAAAAAATGGGTTTAATATGAGTAATGAGGAGACATAGTAGCATGCTGGTGTTAAGAGCAGTGGGGACACTTCATTTCAGTCCCTCTGTTGTCTTGTACAAAACTGCTGTCTAGCTGTGTACTCACTGTTGTAGCTAGGAAAATGAGTGGTCACAGTTGTGTTGGCAAGCAGTGACATTGAAGAGTGGTCATGTCATTTCAGTGCTGGCTGATTTTTGTGCTGACAACTTGTTGCAGCGGGTGGCACCTGTAAATGTGGAGTGTGTCTCTGTGCATGGCAATGTGGACATGCTGCTTTGAGAGGTGTGTTGTGGTAGATGTGCTGCCTGCCATGCAGGCCAGCGTGTGCCTCCATTGGCTGTGAGGGCAGTGTGTCATGGTGGGCAGTAGGTTTGGTTGTGGTTTTACCTACGCAGCAGTTGCACAAGATGGAAGGCACAATAGCCATGGCCTGAAGGCTTGAGGGGCAGTTCTGTTGGATGTTATTGACCTTCTTGACCCCAATAGGTTGGGTTATCAGTTATTGCACTCCTGTGGTATTTTCCAGTAGGGGTATATGATATGTTAATGTAGTACCATGTGACGAGGTTCTGAACAATGGGTAGCTATAATGGGTCAGACCTCATTTCATGAAGAGATTTAATGCAGTCAGAAGAGTCTCTCGGCCAATGACATTTCTAGATTTTTTTCTTGCCATTTTACCATGTATATTCTTGTGTGTTATATGTTATAATGATGGCAGTATATAGCAGGAAGTATGCAGATCAAATGGTGAGGAACATGGTAATTCTTAAAAAGTATTAAGGAATATTAGTGTACCGTATAACTAAGGTCACCTGTGTAGCTTGTAAGAAATGGAAAATCTAATAACAAAAGACTGCACATTGAAATGCCTCTGGCTGTGCCACCTTCCATATGATATTGTCATTAAAAAATATCCCCATGGCAGATGTGACAATGTGATAGCTGGAATGTCAGAGGGCTAAATTCTCTGATCAAAAGGAAAAATATCACACCCATCTTAAAAAGCTCAAGACCCAAATATCATTCCTCTGAAAAAAACAGACTGTAGTACACAAAAGCAGCCAAGTTAGGAAAAGAATGGGTGGGGACAGAAATTCATGGTGCAGCACAGGTCAAGAAAGGAGTGTATCAGTACTCCTCCATAGAGCACTGACATGGAAACCCAAAGAGGTCAGGAGGGATGGGAATAGCAGATGGACATTTGCGCAGGTGGACACCCCTGAAAGACGTCTGATAATAGGAACTTATATGGCCCCCACCAGGACAAACCAGAGGTTTATCACAAATGTAATCAAGAGTTGTCAGAGAGGGGAAGGGCTAATAGGTGGCAACTTTAACTTAGTGTTTTGAAGTCTATAAACTGCCTCAACTGTATGTAATAAGGGTGTAATGCTATGCCACAGTTCTGGTGGCATTTATAAACCACGAGGCTCTAGGCTGGAGTTTATAAACAAACTATCAATCATAATGTGTTATATCAGTATTAAGTACTACATAGCCAAATCCTGTCATTTGTTCTCACTAATAAACTACCCCCATTGGATTAGCCTGGCTTCAGCCTGTAACTTTCTACTATCGCCAGTCTGCTAAAAGCTATGACATTGCTTCAGCACTTAAGTCAGTCTAACCCAAGGTTGCATGTCACCTCTGAGAAAGTGGCATAGTGGCTACAAAATGTTGATGGCTGTTTTGACTTGGACAGATGAACATCTGAAATTGCAATAAAGACTTATCTATTAAGAATATGGTGTATGTGTGGTGAATAAGTCTGACCATTCCTTTCCTTTACTGCGGTATTTACCTTACCAAAGCCATTGATCTTTTGAGCTAGGATCTTTTGCTAGGTAATCTGCAGCTCCCAGGCCTATCAAACAAACCCATCAAATGGCCAAGGAACTGCCTAATGAACAGGATCCAGATTATTTTTACGGCTGCAGTGGGCTGAGCCTGCGGACGTTTTGCATGTACAAAAGGAGTGATATCATGTTTTCTGTCCGTGGAACTGACTGAAGGTATAAATAGTCTCCTCCGCCTTACCCTCCTCCAAGAAATGTTTTCAGCTGTCATATAAATATGCTTTCATGTTAGTCAATGGTTGCAGGGCCCTATTTTCTCTTAAATGGGAGGTACAAGAACTGGAACCTAAGTAGTGGGAGGCAGCATTAGTTTTTTGGGGGGGAGTAAGATAACCCCCACCTCCACCCGAGAAGCTCTTAAAGATCCACCCCCACCTTTTTTTTGGTTCATGTGGGAGGAGCATGAGGTGGATCTATCATGTTGGAACAACTGACTATAAGAGCTGCCTGGGGAAGTAATTAAGGAGTGCCTGAAACTGCATCTAGGCATATCCACCCCCCCCCACACACACACACACACATAGACATCATGATTTTTTTTTTAACTCTAAGCATGTCAATATTTGGCTCTTACAATATGAGCAAGTTGGGCATAAAAATAAAGTAGAAAAAAAGGATCAAGCAGGTGCCATTTCCTTTGTCAGATACATGCAGATAGAAGGTCACAAATCCTGTATGACAAGTTCATTATATAGATGTTTTCATGTAAAACAGAAATTGTGTTAATGTCATGTCTGTTGCATCATTTGTAGCCAGTAAACTATTATTTACATAGGTACTGTAAATGACAGGTTTTAATTCAGAAATCCAGTCTTGATGAATTTTAGCAGTTCTGCAAGAGTGCATAGCATAGAAACAAAAGGGTTTCTGTAATTAATTGTTGTTTGCATGAGAAGTGGGCATGACAGTGGCATGCAAGAGTAAAGTCTAAATTGTTTCTTGGCCATTCTGGCATCTAAAGTTTAACAGGAATGTGTGAAGAGAATAAAGTCTTGTGTTTTTTGCATTTGAATAGGTTTAGTGCTTTGAAGTTAAAAGATATAAATATATACACATAGTGTCATGGGCACCTGAAAAGGAAGGATATACTACTAAAATAAATGCTATTCTGATTATTTATTTATTTATGTGTGAGATTTTAAGTGTAGATCTGCCTGGGTCACAGACACATAAGCTATGAATAAGGATGGATGTATTAGTCAAAGCGTGTAATAGCAAAATAAAGCAAGAAAAATAATATATTGTTTTTTTTTTCTTTCAGTTATTTAACCAGGAGTGGCACACTAAGCCGAAAGCTTGTTTACAGGGGCAACCTGGGAACACATGAAAGTTAAGTGACTTGCTCAGGGTCACCCAGTATGCAAGTGGGGGCTGTGGGATTCAAACCCAGATCTCCAGATTTGCAGCTCACAGCCTTAAACCACTGTGCTATACTGCCTCCCAAGTTATGGCAGTCACCTGTTTTATGGTTCATGATGTTGGTGTAGTAAGCATACTAACATACTAAAATGCCAGCAGAATAGTCCTAGCAGTGGTCTTTCGTGTCTGCTAGTTTGGTTAGCCCCCACCCTGGGAGCTGACCTTGCTGTCCTCTCGCCCTCTAGGGCTTCTCCCTTCCCAGTCCAGGGTATTCCCACTTCATTGGACTTTTTTTGCTTCCACAACCCTTACCCTGTACCTGTCCCACTCCCTTTTGAACCCCTCCACAGTCTCTGCCTCCACCAGCCCCCTGGGCAGCGCATTCCATGGTTCTACCACCCTCTCAGTGAAGTAGCACCTCCTCCTTTCTCTTCTGAGTCTCCCCCCTCCAGCTTCCACCCATGCCCTCTAGTTGCCCCCCTTCCTTCAGAGCACCATGACTGCGCCTCCCCTATTTACCACCTTCATGTACTTGAAGACCTCTATCATGTCCCCCCATCCCTTCTCTTTTCCAATGTGTACTTATGTAGCTCTTCGAGCCTCTCCCCATAGGTCCTTTCCCCCAAATCCCCAGATCATTTTGGTTGCCCTCCTCTGGACCATCTCCAGGAGTTCAATGTCCCTCTTTAAGTGTGGTCTCCAAAACTGCACGCAGTACTCGAGGTGCGGCCTCACCAAGCAGCTATACAGAGGGAGTATCACTTCCCTCCTTCTGGAGTGATCCCCCTAGTGATGCATCCCAGCATCCTGTTGGCCTTGGCTGCTGCCCTCCTACAAGTCTCCGAGTTGTTTATCTTGACATCCACCACCACCCGCAGGTCCCTCTCAGCCATACAGCCACAACACCAGTACATGCATAGCAGATGAAAAATGTCAATAAGTAGGTCATGCAATAGATGTGCTGAGCAGTTACTGAAGCAAGAAATTTACAGCTGTCATTTTTTACATCCTGTTCAAAATGTGTTTTTGCACCTGTGGTGCCAAATGGCACGGTCACTGTGCAAAATCACCTTTTGGCTAATAAATTGATAGTGTCACTGTTAATGCGGTGGGGTCACAAAAATCCCATGCTGAAAACTTGCAGTGAAAATACCAAGGAACGCCCAGGGCATTAGGGTTTCTGAATACAACACCCTGCCCTGTAGGGACTGACAGGCATCAGGGGTGTGACTTGGGATTGTCAACAGAAATGTTCACGCCATTCCACTCCCATCCCTACCCTGCAGCCAGTGACAGATATCGAGGTGTGCCTTTGACTCTTCAGCCCCAAAGTTCACTCCATTCTCTTATACTGTACCCATTTCAGCATATTTCCTTATGGAATGGGGTGAGTGTAAAGTTTGAAAACCCCAAGGCACACCTCGACTCTTGTCTGTGTCTGCAGGGTAGGATGAGGTGAAATGGCGTGAGTGTTATGGGCAATGACTCAAAGGCACACCCCAATGCCTGTCCATGTCTGTGGAGTGGGGGTGGGGTTGGCATAACTTCGGTACTTCATTGCCATTCCTAGTCTGCCTGTGTGTGTGTGTGTGTCTCTCTCTCTCTCTCTATATGTCTATGTAATTATCTATCTTTATTTATTTATTTATTTTTTATTTAGCTTTTGTTGACCGGTAAATGCACTAGACAAATCCTGCCTATTTTCAGGCACGACCTGGGGGAGGGGGATACAGATGAATGCCAACCGATGTTGAACCAGATTAAACTGTTGGTGGTATTTTTAGTGAATGAGGGAAATTTGGCCAGGACATCGGGGAAATTCCCCTACTCTTTTCGAGAAGTGCCATGGGATCTTTAACATCCACCTGAACTACCACCAATCCAGGCAGATGGGACCTCGGTTTAACATCTCATCCGAAAGACAGCACCTCAGAAGTGCAGCACCCCTCTCATGCTGCACTACAGTGTCAGTACTGGGATATTAATCCAGGTGCCAGACATGGGAACTGAACCCACAGCCCTCTGATCTCCCGGCCTCAGAGGCGAGTGTGCTACCTGCTGAGCCACTGACACTGACAATCAATTGATCTTACTATCAATTGCATGTATTGCTATTTTTACCTATTTCCAAAACAAACCTGCGTATCACATTTGCCTGCACTCTGAGCACATACTTATGAAACTCTGCGTATTAGTACTCTACTTCTGCATAGACCTCATACTTTCCTAATATTCCCATTATCACAAGCATAACTACCTTGCCTTTATCAAAAATGACCCCCTCTGAAAGTTAATATCACATTTTCTCTAACAGTCCATCATCATTACACCTGACTTCCTGACATCAACATATTGCTTAAATATAACTTACATCATCTCATGGACAAAAACCCTGTTTCTCTAAAAAAAAAAAAAAAATTGTGTAAATAATCCCAAGGCTGAACATGTGCCAGCCATTACAGTACTTTTTCATGTACTGCCACCTTCTGTACCATCATGGGGATTTGTATATGTTTCCCTTGATGCTTTGCATTATTAGGGTATGTGCAATTATGTTTTCTTTAAAATTTGACTGTCTGACCAATATCATCTGGGATAACACATACATCAGTGGCATTTGCTCTGGGGTTCTTTTGTAAGTTTCCCATTCCTTCATTAAAATGTACACCTCCATATATTTTCCTAATAATGTGTATGCCTTCCTTAGAACAGAAACTGAAACAAATCTTACTACTTACAAATCATTGTGTTGTTTCTCCATACCTCCTTAACAACTCCACACAACTTCATTAACTTCATTATGCAGCCGTGGTGGATCTGACTAGAACTTGTCTACAATGCAGCAACATCCAATCCTGGCTACTTAAAACAAGGAGTGCCTCAAGGTTCAATTCTTTGTCCTCTTCTGTTCTCTCGCTTTGTACCTGACCTCCTACCATCTTTTAGTATTCCTAAATCCCATCTCAATACAGATGACACCATCATGTATGTCAATGCAGAGTCTAGCAGACACCTGAGCATTAAACTCAAGACTGACTTTCACAGAGTATAGCACTAGATGGCCCAGAATGAACTTGTCCTAGATGTAAAGAAAATTAAGGCTATGCTCCTCTACTCTCCAGAAAAATCTGCCCCACATAAAGGTCTTAATTTTAAATCTCTCATGGGTGCAACCATAAAGCAGATTACCACCTTCAAAATACCTTGGAGTAAGTAAAGCTAGTCTGGCACCTCTCTTTTGGATACACACTGAAAACTTACAAAAAGAATCACCAAAACTTGGCCTACTTTACAAAAATATCCACTGCCTCAACTACTATACCATAAAGCTACTAATGAGACAGATCTGACTGTGTTCATTATGTTGATGTCATATGCATGATAGTAAATACTTTCTTGTCACATACACTAGTCATCATACAGAATAGCATGTTCAGTTCTGTAATACGATGTGATCACTGCACCCATTGCTGAAATTTTTACAGAACATTAAAAGTGACAGGAAGCAGTTTGTGTACATTTCTATTGGCTCTCCTGTTTTCTGTTTAGTGTCTATGAAATGTACTGATATAGTGTATAGTCAGGCGTTGTTCTATATAGAAACCAGAACCTTTTCAAATGTTGTACCACAGTTCAAAAGGTCACAGAATATGATTGTATTACACTGTGGTACAACAACATTTGGAAAAGCTCTAGAGGTTCTATCAGACAGCTAAACTGGGTGTGAGCCCACCTGGCAGCAGCAATGGCAGGATCAACCAAATAGACAGGACTGGCGGCGGAAACACCACCGGAACCTGCAACACGAACAGCAACAACCAGATAAGTAAAAAACAAACATAGGATCAACCAGATAACTGCAGCTTCATCAAAATTAGAAGTGGGATCAACCAGATAATTAATATAACTTAGTTAATCGCTTCTTCTGAGTCCACATCCTCTCGGTAAGCGAGACATACACTGCCATTTTTTTTGTTGAAAATCCCTCCCATACCCCATTGACAGCCAATAGAATGCTGCACAATAAGTGTAGGGATGTCTGCTCCCTACTAACCACACATGTCAACATAGAAACCAGTCCTAACACCCGTAACACGACGGAGCATTGAACATTTTTTAATTTTTTCATTTCAAAAATTAACAAGCATTTGTCAAAGCCAAATGTTTTTTGCTTGGTAAACAATTTGTTGACCCTGCATTTTGAAGATACTAGTTTTACAGACTGATCCAATGAGCACTGAGCTGGTGGGCAGGGTCTTGGCCAGTGAGGTTTCCTCAATGTGTGTGTGTGTGTGTGTGTGTGCCAGGAGCAGGGGAATGGGCCCCACACAAGCCATAGCTCCTAACTTTGTATTGATTAATCCATTTTTATGCAACAAAAAAAGGAAACAATATAAAACATTTCTCAAGGGGTCTGTAAAGTAGAACACATTACACCCATTACAGTCAACCCACCAAAAATATTGTAAAATAGAGGGACTTACCTGCCGCAAGGTCCAGGGTAGGAGTCCAAAGAGGTGACGCCAATGTACCTGTAAAATAAAGGTAGAAAAGGGGTCACAAAGGATCCACAGCTGTTAGAGGGTCCAGCAGGGCATTAGGGACAGGACAGAAATAAAGTTATACTTATCTGATAAGGTAGGAGTCCTCGTCCTGTCAGACCTGTGGTAATAAAAAGAGAAAAGGTAAGATAGAAGGAAAACAATAAAAAAAAGAAGTAGAGAAAAGGAAGTGTGGTTTGGGAAGGGGGGCTCTCCTGAAAAACCCTTTGCCCCTAGTGTTAGCCAAGTGGCCAATAATTTATGCAGTAGACCAGGTGGGCTAGTGAAGGCTAGTGGAGGGGCTAGTAGCCCTTTTGTTAAAAATAAAGTAGTCATTGGTGGTCAGTGGGGCTAGAAAGTATCTGGGGGGCCACAATGTTAATAATAGCCCTGGTGGTGTAGTGGGCTAGCTCCCGAGGTGGCTAGGCCAGCATTGTTTTTATAAATATTTAAACCCTTTCCTGGGGTGTAATGGGGCCTTTCTGAGTCCTGATAATTGCCGAGGCAGCTGTGATTGGTTGCAGTAAGGAGGAGAGCAAATGGGGCTGCAGTGTGGCCAGGCCGATAGCGCAACTGTGCTACAGTAAAAGTGTCTGTGGGTGCTCCAAACTCCCAGCCCACACAGAGCTTAGGCTGCGGTCTACTCTATACAGGTGGGAGATGGGGGAGGAAAAGAAGCCAGTGTCAGGTGGATGAGGCAGGAAGGAAAGCGCCTCACCCAACCGGCGATTGTGGAGAACCTTGGACATGTTGCGCATACTTGCTTACTTACTGTATTTAAGTAACCTAGCAATCCTTAGAGCTGTGTGTCATTCAGTGGTCCCCAGACAGAAGGATGTTACCAATGGTGGTCCTCGGTCCGTGCCATTAATTGGCTCATTCAGTGCAAAATACCCAAGGTTCTCCACAATGGCCCATCTATGCTGTCTGATACCAGAGATGAAAACATTAAAAAAGATTCCAGGCTTTTCAGTTGGGGGTGCTCCGCCCCCACACCCCCCGTGCTGTCTTCTTCATTTTGTTTTGTTTTTTACTGCTGCCTCTTGATGCACTTATTGAAGTTGGGGGGCTCCAGCCCCCATACCCCTGTTACAAAAAAAAGTAATCGGTCTACAGTGCCATCTGCCATCTGTTCAGTCCAACAAATATCAGTTAAAGAACTGCAGAGTTAAAATATTCTGTGGAATTTAGCAATGCTGAGTGTGTGTGTGTGTGTGTGTGTGTGTGTGTGTGGAGGGTATTACAGAAAACCTAGATATTGTAAAGGTTGTAACGGGGGTGGGTGGGGGTGGAAGCCCACCAACAGAAATTGACACCTCATGAGCCTGCATTAAAAAGTTAGAGTTTCAAGGAGCGGTGGGGGGGGGTAGAGCTCCCCCCCAACATAAAACATACAACTGCACTTGTCAGTCTTACCAGTCACTGTTCCTGAATGGGTATAGTAAAATCTTGTTCTGATCTATGGTTGCCAGCTCCCAAGTACACAAAACCTGGACATTTGACCAATACAAGCTGGGGGTCAAGCCCTAGGGGTTTTAGATGTTCTGCGGGGAGTTTGGGGGCTTTTCTTGAAGAAATAAATACACTTTCGGTATGGCTTTCCTACACCTGACTCCAGGGGAAAAAATAATTTTTTCCCCTGAAGTCATAGGTTTTGGAGAATCTGACAGGCCAAATTGGGGGTTGGGTGTCAAGGACAAGTGGCTGTGCTGATCAACAATGTCATGATGAACCAACCCACCCATTGCAATGTAACAGCTGGGGGTTTGGGGGCTGCTAGGCACCCAGGAGCTCTAGGGTTGTAGATGCCCTGTGTTGAGTTTTGGGTGCTTTTATTGAGCATCAAACAAACTTTTATTATGTCTTTCCTACCCCTGACTGCAGGGGGGAAAAATTAGTTTTTCCCCTGAAGTTATGGGTATGGGGGAATGTGACTGGCCAATGGCCAAATTATAAACCTTGAAGCTTGTTAACTTAGGGAACAGCACAGCACCCAGGCAGCTCAAGACCACTGCACATGCTACTCTGTCCATAGCCATGGCAGATCTTGAATAAAGAATTGCAAGTACTTTTACCACCCCCCCCATGAAGAAGAATCCATTCATTCCTCCCTCCATTCCTTCCTTCCTGCTCCTCAGACCACCTGGTGAGGTAGCCCCCCCCTTCAAAAAAAAAATTTAGAATCATCAGACTGTCAGTAAAACATGCCTAAAAGTCAAGAATGATTCCACAGGCAGCTGCTGCTGCAGCCTGCAACTCCAGGTAATATAATTCCACCCCCCCCCATTCATTCAAAAATAAATTATTCATCAGATGATCAGAGTAAGTCAGTTTGTAAAACTTGCCTTGCAACGGCAGCTGCTGCTGCCACCACTGACTAAGGAGGAGAGACTTCTTCCACTGCCCTGAACTTCATGCCTTAATGAGTCTCTGCTGCACTCTGCACCACCAATCGTCCTTCCTAGCACCATGCCACTGACGGAGGAGCGAATAAGACTTCTTCCACTGTCCTCATGCCCTGATGTAGTGTCCATGGCTCTGCTGCACTAGTCTTTGCACGGGTTCCTAGGATGAGCAGAGCGTCAAGAGCAGCAGGTGGCAGCAGGCCATGGTGTGTGGTCTGGAAGAGGCCTGACCAAGAGAGGAGAAAACGACATCACTGGCAGGCAGGGGAAAGGTTGTTTTTTATTTTGGGGTTTTGGGCAGCCAAGCCAAGGGGGTAAATAACAGAGCATGGGACCAACATGCCTGGAAATTTGGTCTAAGAGACTCCTCACACCACACCAAACCAAACTCCATCTTCTATAACATAAGGATGCCACAGAGGCTGAAATAGTCAACTCACATGCGTTGGCCGCTCACACACACTGATGCACAGAACTAGGAGGAGTCTCTGACGGAGGTCAGTCAGTGTCATGCTCAGTTGGACAGTAATAGGAGCCTACTAAGTACTAGTTTAGCACGACACAAAGACACACCCTCACCCTCCACTCCCTCCCCCCATTGCCTACAGACAATACACAGTAGTGAAAGTGAATGCCGGTGCCGTGGTCTACCGCCACTGGGCAGCCGGGTATATACATTTTGGGCATGAATTCTAATTAAAAAAAGAGAATTCTGTAGAAAAGTCATTGTTTACTCAACATTACATTAAACAATGACTTTTCTACTCCGAAACCAGGACTTTTGCAGTGCATAAATAATTGTGCAATCTAAAACTGGGACTTTTGCAGTGCACAAATAATTGTACAATGTAAAACCGGGACTTTTGCAGTGTGCAAATAATTGTACAATCTAAAACCAGGACTTTGAATGTCCCAGTCAGAATTTCATATTTCCCAGGACAAGGTACTGAAAAACAGGATGGGTGGCAACCCGAATCTGATGCCGTACATTGAGCGGTGGGAGGGGTGTAAGAGGACTGAAAACCAGAGAGTGTGTGTGGTGGCAGCAAGAGCTGTCAATTTGGAAAGCCACACCACAGAATATGTTGAGCAGGGGGGGGGAGGCAGAGGACTGAAGACTGGGGAGTGTGCGGCCATGGCGGCAGGAGAAAGCTGTAACCGTAACTCTGGCCATGCGCATTGGTGTTTGCTGTATTGCGCATGCCCAGAGTTAGGGCTACAGAAAGAAATGAAGCGCTCTCATCAGAGCTGTTCATTTTTTTTAACTGGACAACACACCACATCACCAAAACTGAACTTGAGTCATGACCAGAGTGCCTGGTCATTGGTGTACAATGCCAAGCTCATTGCAGTTTGAGCTGTAATTGGCTTGGCAGTGACACACCTCTCAAATGCAGTATAGTCCCAAAATGTTTGGTGCGCAAGCTCATCAAACATAAAAACTGTAAAAACATTGGCAAGGGGGACTATACACTATAAACAATAGTGCATGGCCAACCATATGCCCAACCAGCCTGTTGTGCCACCTCAGGGTTCTGATTACCGCAGACCTCTCGAGCTTCATTCCCAAGGTCTGAGGGTAATCAGAACCCCTCGGTGGTACAATAGGCTGGTCGTGCATGGTTCCATGCACTATTCTCTGTTTTGACCTTTTTTAATTAAACTAATAATCTAATTATTTTGCCTTTATAACTACTCTGAATCCCTGTCTCCTCAGCAGTTGCTGTTCTGCCTTTTCATGCTTCCTGAATATTCTGTGACATCAGTAACATCATTCCGGGCCATTCAGATGAATAGCACAGAATGGTGTAACTGATGTCATGGAATGTCTTAGAAATTTGAAAAGAAAGATCAGCAGCTGGTGAGGATAGTCAAACTCTATGTAGATCAGAGGGCACCCCAGGGCAACTGGCATGGCAAGAAAAATGGGAAGGCAGTTAGCTTCAGCATATAATAAGCATTTGTCAATGCCAAATGTTTCCTTACAGTGTTACAGAATATAAAGGGATAAGGGACCATGCACAATATGAAATGTAAGTCAACTATTTCAGGTGTTTTCTGTTCATTATTAACATGCTGTTAACATATCTGATGCTATTATATTTGCATTCTGCATGCTGAGTGATTTTTGCCACTTTGTTTAGTGCTTTCACAGAGAAGATCTCCAGAGATTCTTGCCTGTAACTAGGGGAAACCACTAAAAGAGGGGAAAAACACATAGAGAGACTGTGAGGCTTGATGGTCCTCTTCAAAGCCTGATGATGATGTCTGTTAGATGGCTAGTGGTCAAAAAAACAGTGTGATTGGTGCAGCTGTGTTCTCTGAACTATACAAAGTTTAAGCCCATGAAACAGCTCAACACTGTCATCATCACCCTTCTTAGCACTGGCCTTTGAGTAGCAAACCTCCTGCATTTCCACATCCATTAGCTTATACAGCACACAGCTCCAAATGCTAGGGATGCTAATAGCATCCTGGCCTGTCATACATTGTGGCCTGTGCTCACACTATCACACACATCATTTGTTTTTCTTGTCTGCCTATGGCTGCCTCCATGGATCAGGTGGTCTCTGCCACTGACTGAGCTGCACCTGTGTGACACCGACTGACATATTTTTTTTTTCAGTTAATGTGCCCATGAGCTGAGCAGTAGCATGTTCCTGCTTGCAGCCCTAGCAGGCATAGCTTTCAATCTTCCTTGAGGACTGAGTCTAATCCTCCCAACTCTTCTCCCCCTTCCAAGCTCCAATGCAACACAACTATCTACAGCTCAGCAGGACAGATAGCAACCAGTCAACAGGTGAGTTCAACCTGCTATGTCACAAAGCTGCTTTCACTGCTCATTGCTGCTACCTGCTGCTTTGGTGCCTATCACCATTTTGTAGCAGCAGCACCACAGCAGGATATGTCAGTCGGTGGTGTGGTCAGTCTTGGCCTACACATGGTACAGCAGGAGGAAGGACTAGAAAGAGGAGCGGTTGGACCACAGTGGGCTCAGGGAGGGTGAGGGTGGTGGAACAGAGGTGCATCCCTCCAGTTGTACCTCTCCACAATTCCTATGCCATTCTGGCAAAGTGTGGTTCCTCTATGGAGGCACCCGCAGTGGAGACCAAGGAGGATGCTGGGAACCTCCACAAAGGAGACCCACAGGAGGGTGGCAGGGGACTCTGCAGGGGAAAGAAACAACTCCGTGGGGACTCCATTGTTAGAAAGGTAGAACTGGGGAGGAAGGAGATGAGTAAGGTGCCTGCCTGGCGCCATGGCTTGAGGACAGGAGTGAATCCTCAGGATTACCGGAGCAGCTGCACAGGGAGGGAGTTGATGTCATTGTCCACCTAGGGACAAATGACCTGGCTAAGAAAGGGATTAGAAAAGTGCAGGAAGCGTTCAGGAATTGGGGAGGGGCCTTAGTCAAGTAGCATGCACGTAACCTTCTCTCAGAGGTGCTGCCCATCTATGGCATAGGAGAGGCTAGGGTGTTCCGCACCATGAGATTCAATCAGTGGTTGAAAAACTGGTGTGGAGCTCAGGATTTGCTTCATTGGGGACTGGGGTCCACCTGGGTGATGCAAGCCTATACTGGCATGATGGGCTGCATCTGTCCGGAAGGGGAACCAGGATCCTAGGTGATAGGTTTAATGTTCATTGGCAAGCATTTAAACTAGCCAAGGGGAGGCACTGGAAAGGAGCAGGAAATCTAGCCCCTCCCCAAATAATCATGGTAGTAAGTGCGAAACACCAACATAGAGGTGTCAATAGGGAGAAGGGCTGGGGTAAATGGAGAAAGTGACAAAGGCAAGAAGGACAAGGATGGGGCAAAGGGAGTAAGGCCATCAGGAAATGGAGGGTAATGAGTACCAATGCCCGTGATCTGGGCAACAAGCTCCCTGAGCTGGTGGCCTTGATGGAAGAGGGATGCCTGGATATCATAGCAGTCACAGAAACATGGTACACAGAGAACCATGACTGGGATGTTAACATACCAGGGTACATAACCTACAGGAGAGACAGGCAGGGAGAAGAGGGGAGGAGTAGCTCTCATGTAAAGGAAGGGATAAAAGCACCTGAACAAAAGAGTAAACAGGGAGAAGAGGAGGCACTGTGGGTCACCTTGAGACTGGAAAGGGCACTACAATCCACACAGGGTTGTGTACAGACCCCATGTCAGGGGAGGAATGGACAAGGATATAATAGAAGGCATTCTTAGAATGGCAGAGAAAGGAAATACTGTTGATGGGAGACCTGAATATGCTAGATGTTAACTGGAGCACATTTGCTGCAGCCACATCCAAGAGCAGGGCCATTCTTGATGCCCTACAGGTGGCAGGCCTCAGACAGCTAGTTTGGAACCCACTCATGAGGGAGCAATCTTAGACCTCATACTGTCAAACGGGGTAGTGAGAGGATCTCAGATCTAGAAGTGGGTTGCCATCTGGGGACAAGTGACCATCAAACAGTGTGGTTCACGTTAAACTCAGCTACAGAGTCAAGCCTACAAAAGTGAGGGTACTGGACTTTAGGAGGGCTGACTTTGGCAAGATGGGAGAGTGCCTCAGAAAAGCACTAGCAAACAGGCTAGAAGGAGGTGTGGAGCAACAATGGGAATCATCAAAACTGCCATCATAGAGGCAACAAGCCTTTGTGTGAAGCAAATAAACAAATCAAAATGAAAGAAAAAGCCACTATGGTTCTCAAAAGAGGTGGCTGTGAAAGTCAGGAAGAAAAAGACAGCATTCCGGAAGTATAAGGAAACACAGAAGGAGCAGGACAGAGAGCTGTACCAGTTAAGGCAGAAGGAAGCAGGGAGGGAAGTTAGAATAGCGAAGGCCCAAACTGAGGAAAAGATAGCCAACTCAGTTAAGAAGGGATAAAACCTTTTATAGGTACATCAGCGAGGGTAGAAAGACAAAGGAGGGATAGTGAGGCTGAATAGAATGAACGGTGGGTAGGCAGAGGGGACAGTGAAAAGCAGGGATACTGAACGAATATTTCTGCTCAGTATTCACAAAGAGGAGGGGAAGTGCCTAATCCAATTAACAGAAGCACTCTTGATAGGGGTCAATCCCAGTCCTTTCACAGAAAAAGTGTTCTGCAAGAACTCCTAAAACTGAAGGTGGACAAAGCAATGGGTCCTGATGGAATTCACCTCAGAATTCTAAAAGAATTAAGGGAGGAACTAGTGAAACCACTGGCTACTCTTTTAATAAATCATGGGAGGATGGTGTGGTACCTGAGGACTGGAGGAAGGTGGATGTGATTCCCCTTCACAAAAGTGGGACCAAGACAGAGGCAGAAAACTACAGACCTGTCAGTCTGACCTCTGTGGTAGGGAAAGGATGGAGTCACTTCTGAAGGAAAGAATCGTTGAGTACCTAGAGGCCAGTGGAGCACAGGACCCAAGGCAGCATGGGTTCACAGCGGGAAGGTCATGTCAGATGAATCTAATAGATTTCTTTGACTGGGTGACCAAAGTAGTAGACCAGGGAGGGGCTGTGGACATGGCCTACCTAGACTTTAGCAAGGCATTTGACACAGTCCCACACAAAAGATTAATAGTCAAATCAACCAGCCTGGGAGTGGGTCCCAGGGTGGTAGCCTGGGTAAAACATTGGCTGCACAACAGGACACAGAAGGTAATTGTAAATGGAGTCCACTCTGAAGAAAGAGGGGTTACTAGTGGGGTACCGCAGGGTTCAGTATTGGGTCCAGTCCTTTTTAATGTCTTCATCAGTGACATTGCAGAGGGACTGGAAGGGAAAGTATGCCTTTTTGCAGATGACACAAAGATCTGCAACAAGGTTGATACACAAGGAGGTGTGGAAAGGATGAAAAGGGACTTGGCAAGGTTGGAGGAATGGTTAGAAGCATGGCAGCTAGGATTCAATGCAAAGAAGTGCAAAATAATGCATCTGGGAAACAAGAACCCTGGGGAAGAATACACAATGGGTGGGGAGGTAGTAACAACAACAAAAAAGGAAAGGGACCTGGGGGTAATCATATCAGATGACGTTAAGGTTAGCAAGCAATGTGGAGAAAGCAGGGAGGGCTGGGGTATACTGGGATGTATAGGGAGAGGCATCAGCAGCAGAAACAGGAAGTTGTTATCCCTCTGTACAGACAGTTGGTGAGACCCCATCTGAGTACTGTGTCCAGTTCTGGAGTCCCCATCTCCGCAAGGACATAGACAGGATAGAGGTAGTCCAGAGAAGGGCAACTAAATGATGCAGGGTCTGCAAGAGAAGCCGTATGAGGAGAGACTAAAGGAGCTTAATATGTATACCCTTGAGGACAGAAGGAGAGGGGGACATGATAGAAACTTTAAGTACCTCAGTGGAATCAACAAAGTCCAAGAGGGTAGCATCTTTCAGAAAAGAGACGTGCAAGAACAAGGGGACACAATTTTAAGATAGAAGGAGGGCGGTTCAGGGGCAATGTGAGGAAGTATTTTCTACAGAGAGGGTAGTGGATGCATGGAACAGCCTTCCTGAGGAGGTTGTGGGGTCTAAAACTGTGGGAGAATTCAAGAATGCATGGGACAGACATAAGGCAATTCTTGTGGGGGGTTGGAAGAAATAGGCTGTTGGTTAACTAGGATCTGCGGCCTATCCTGTAGGTAGGGAAATGGGCAGACTAGATGGGCTAAGCGGTCCTTATCTGCCATCAAAGTCTATGTTTCTATGTAGACTGGGACTGGTAAGGCAGGTGGTGAGGTGGGACTGACTGGGAGCAGAAGCAAAGAGTAGTAAGTGGCTGTGGGCTGCCCCCATGCATCCATGTGCCACTCATGGGGAACTAGCTCATTGGGATGGAGTAGTCAAGTCATCTGGTGTGGCACTGGTTGTGAATGGACTGAGAAAGCAGGTGAACTGGGGTCAGCCACCAGGCCAGGAAGAAGACGAAGACGAAAATTGATTTTGGAACTTTAGAAATGGGAGGAACTCTGTGAGCCAAAGAGGACAACAAGAAGGGAAGCAGTGGTCTTTGCATGGCCTGCTATTTCCAGTAGCATGCAGCAGTGACAGTACACTAGATGAAAGTACTGCAAGTAAAATATAAATTTCTCTTGCTGATTGACTTGTTTTTCATTCTTTCTTTGAAATTTGAATCTCTTCATATGTTTTCATCTAGCCTGGCTTGCAAATCTGGAACAATGTGGTGGGGGCACTAAAAAAGTCAGGGGAGGTTGGAACACAACTTAAAGTAAATACAATTTCATTTAAAGGTTGCATTATTCTGGGGTGTAATTAATGAGCAGCAAGCATAAATCATGTGTACTATGCTGGCAAAATGTTACGCTTCAAAACCCTGTTTCAGTGACAGTGTGTGGTTACAAAAAGTACCAAATGTACACAGGCCTACTAAACACTGAGAATGAGGAACTTTTTATGTCATAATCAGGGACATTCCTGAAAATCAGGGCCAGTTTCGAGGTAGGACTGCACTGCACACTGCAGATTGCTGTATACTGTACAAATTTCAAAGCAGAAGAGGATTGAAGATATACAGTATTTATAATAAGAAGCGGCTGCTGTTCAATAACTGTCAGTAGGTCTCAGCACACTTCAGCATTGTGAGGCAGAGCTTTATGTTTACTGGCTGCTCAGGAATCTTTAGACAGAGTTACAGTACAGTTCCTGCCCCACCCCCATTCAAACGCTGAAATATTTCCTAGAACCTCCAGGTGTCAGCCACCTAGCAGGATGCCTTCACCCCTTCACCAAGGGAGGAGGGCTGTCCTTGGGATGCTCAGTCCTCCCCTGGCTGGCCCTAAGTGACCTGTGTCTGTTCCTGAACCTGGGTCACCAGTGTGGCAGGAGGTGAGGTACTCGGCGCTTCAGTTCTCCACACCATGGTGCCAAAGCCTTCCTGTTTTGACTCCCAAGAATGAAATTACAGAAAGGATCAGCTGTCCCTATGTTGTGTTTCATGGAACAATAGCAGCATTGCAGAGCCTTGTTGCACCCCCAAATTAAAATTGTACACCATAGACTGGGCCATACCTCACAAGTGTGCTTGCTTTTCAGGAATGTCTCTGATTTTGACCGAAACATTTCCTCTGTACCTCCTTTGTTTGGCATTTCTGTCACTAAAGAGTCGAGATTTAAATAATAAAATGATGCCATACATTAGTGTTAGTCTAGTATTCCTTCAGAAAATGGTTTTATAAATAAGCCACATACTGTAACAGCTTCTTGGGCTGATATTACCATTTTTTATGATATGCCTTTGATTTTGTTCCTTTGTTTGTGATTATCTTATATAAAAGCCTGCGACACAGAAAGGGTTAAGCTTTATCCCTGACTTGTGAAGCAAGGGATTGAGAGGTATAGAAACATAGAAAATAATGGCAAAAAAAGACCATCATTCCATCTGGTCTGCTCATAAAATCCTAGCAAGTGCAGGATCTATTGACCATACAGGGTTCTAACCCACACTATCCACCCCTATGCTCCCCGCCCCCTACTGCTACCACTCTGAGCAACCACCAGGCTCTTCACTCTGTCCCAGCCATGTTTGAAACCATGTATGGTTTTGGCACCCACCACATCAGCTGGCAGATTGTTCCATAGTTCCACCACCCTTTCTATAAAATAAAACTTTCTCACTACCCTCTTGAACCCCCTTCCCCCATCAATTTCCACTTGTGTCCCTGTGTTCTTGATCCACTACTTATGCCAAATAGTTCCTCACAATTTGCCTTGCTCATTCTTTTCAGGGACTTGAAGGTCTCCCTAGCATAGCTCTTTTCACTCATCTGGCCTCAGCGAGTACATGTTCAGTGCCTTGAGCCGATGCTTGTAAGATCTGCCCTGCTGGCCCTACTTAATATTGGTCACCCTACATTGCACTATCTCCAGACTGTCTTTATCTTTCCTTAGGTGAGGACTCTAGAACTGGTGAAGTACTCCAAGTGGGGCCTCACCAGTGATCTACAGAGAAGTAGTAATACCTCCTTCCTTCTGCTGTCAATACCCTTCCCTATACACAATCAAACAAAAAAAAATGGGCACCAAGGCAAAAGCTGTAAAGATCACTCTAACCAGCTATGTAGTGATCAAAAAATAGCTTTATTAAATAAAGATTAAAATACCAGAGACCACCTTCACAGTAACACCAACGTTTCGTGCCTTTCCAACAAGCACTGTTTCAGGGTGTCTGCCACCTAGTGGATGATAGCCTTTATACACTCAAATTTAATGGAGTACTACAGTCAGAATCTGCAAAGACATATGTTGTATAGAGTTTTTTGATTTGTGTGTGAAGTCCTAGTGTGTCCTTCCTTTTGTCTGCCATTAGGATTTTTTTTTTAAATTAGCCTGCTAGTGCACTGCCTGTCTTTTTGTGTCTCCTTAAGACCTTCCTCTCTTTCTACCCTGCCAAAGAACTTAACATCTGCAAAGAAACACATCTTGCCCTGGATTCCTTATCCCATGTCTCTGATGAACATACTGAAAAGATTGGATCCAGGACCACTCTTTGTGGCACCCCACTGATGACCTCCCTCTCTTCTGATTTGACTTAGTTAACCACAGCCCTTTGCTGTCTCCCTACCAACCAGTTTCTCACCCTTCTAACTATGTCCTTCACTGTACCCAAATCCTCTAGCTTCTTGAGGAAACTTCTGTGAGGCACCAAGTTGAAAGCCTTGCTGAAATCGGAGTAGAGTAAATATACAGTGTGGCCCTTATCCACTACCCTCAATATCCATTCAAAGAATACTATCAGGTTGGTCTGACAAGACCTCCCTGCCATGAACCTGTGTTGTTTGCTATCATGGAATCAGTTGCTCTCCAGGTAATCGAGGAGGTCCTCTTTGACTAGTGTCTTCATTAGTTTACTGGCGATTATGGTAAAACTGACAGTCTTTAGTTACCTGGTTACTCCTTTTCCCCCCTCCCTTATGGAGTGAGACAAAGTCTATTACCCTCCAAACTTTTGGAACCACCTCATCTCGACCTAGCTATTGAATAGCCCTACCAGGTGTTCAGTTAGTTTAGTTGCCAATTCCTTGAGCATCCTCAGATGCATCCCATCTGGCCTCAGGGCATTATCTATCTTTACGGCTGTTAGCCCTTCCTGAACCCTTTAACTGGTAAATGCATGCTGCCTTATCTCCAGGGTCTCCCTTACGGCACCTTAATGCCAGAAACCTTCTGTCTTCCCTTGTGAATACATACCAGTAGCCGTTAAGAATGACTGCATTCTGCCTGTCCTCCTCAATTACTTCTGTTAGCCTAACACTTCCTCCTCCCTTCTTTTTTCCCCTAATATATCTAAACAGCTGTTTTTCACCTGCCTTGACCCCGTCCAAAATAAGCAGCTCTGTGTGTCCCTTTTCTTCTTTGGCTGCCGTCTTGGTTGCCCTTGTTCTCATTTGGTACTCCCACCATTCTTCCTTCCCTTGTTTTTCCTTGTACCTGGTGAAGGCCTTCATTTTAGCTTCACCACTTCCCTGACTTTTCCAGAGAACCATATTGATCTCTCGTACGTGTTTCTTTTGATAACTGTTCTCATACAAGACTTTGTTGCCTCGAGAATGGCCCCCTTGATTTCCCCATCTTTCTTCCACATCCATGATTCTGTCCACTTTGACCAACTTGTCCAAGACCAGCTCCCTCTTCTGGCTGAAGTCTGCCCTTCTGAAATCTAGGACTTCAATCTTTGAAGATAGCTTACTTGTCCCAAGGGTCAGGTCGACCCATATAGAGTTATGATTGCTGAACTCTAGTGGCTCCCCTACCCTCACTTCTCCTATCAATTCCAAGTTGGCGAGCACCACATTGAGAATGGTAGCCTGCTTAGTGAGTTCTTTAACCATCTACATCAACAGGCAGTCCTGCAATGTATCCAGCATGACTTGCTTTACGGAGCTCCTGGCTGCTGGAATGTCCCAATCAATATCTGTCAGATGTAGATCTCCAACCTCCACCATCTCCCCCTTTGCAGCCCCTTTTCTAGTTCTGCCCCTCGGTCCCCTTATCTCTCTCTCTTCCCCCTGTCCTGGAGGTCTATAGATCACTCATATCTGTAGTTTCTTGCTTGAGGATGCTGTGGGCTGAACCCTCAATGATTCTGTTCCCCATTACGTCCCCTGAAGTTTCCATCCTCCACAGCCTCTGTGCCTTCCTTGACATATAAGGCTACCCTCGTCCTTCACCTTTTCCTCTATCACATCTAAACATGGTGCAGCCTGGGACTGCCAGGTACTAATCGCCGTTCTATATGACCCAAGTTTCTGTAATGGCTACTAGGTCTTCACAGTGTCTGCCACCATTGCCTGGATCTCACTAACTTTATTTCCAGGACTCCTGGTATTAAGGCAGATACTTTTCCATCTTTCTCCTGATCCCCTCCTACTTTTCCTATTTCTTCTCCCTTATTCTTACCTAGTCTCTTTAATTTTTTATTGTTCATGCTTAATGTAGGCTTTGTGAGCTCTACCTCATTGATCTGTTCCCTTAACCTATTTTCAACTTCAACCTTACTGTTATCCACCTTGCTGCTACTAGTCCCTTGTTCAGGGGAGCCCTAGCTAGGTTCTTAACCTACTCTCCCTTCTCATGATTCCCCTAGCCTCCGTCTCTCCTGCAGTCAGTTTAACTGCCCAGTGTAGATGTAAAACGTCTGCCCCAAAGCACCGGCCCCCTCTCTCATCAGATGAAGGCCATCACATTTGAAGAGCCACCTGTCCCAGAACCTCCCCCCAGTTCCCCACATAGTGGTATCCATCCTCCTAACACCAGTCCTTCAACTACCCATTAACCTCCTCAGTCTATCCCTTCCTTACTTTGTTCTTCCTATTCATGTTTGTAGTCCCCCTATTCCAAACAGGGAAAAAGCCAAGGAAGCTTAGTGCACCTTCAGTCTGTCCCTCAGTTTCTTAAAGTTTCCTTTCATTGCCTTGCTGCAGGAAGTTTGTTCCTCTGATGACTGGTCTGAGACCAGTTTCTGAGCCACCTGGTCTGGGGCCAGTTTTATCGCTGTACAGGAAATTTCTTTGTTACGCTTAGTTTTGTTTTCTGCACCAACTCCCTTTAGTGTAAATTTACTATTACCAACTCCACGCCACCATTGATCACCAACCAGTGAAATGTGGGGTCAAAAGATTTTTAGGGGAAGTGAGATTCAAACCCAGACTAGTGCACTAACCACTGTACTATGCTGGCTGCTGCGTAGCAGCCCTGTGGTTAAACACATATGTGACAATAACTGATCCCAGACCAGTTCAGCTGGAAGGAGACACTGGTCTCAAACCAGGTGGCATGGAAACTTGGTCCCAGACCAGGCTGGTCTCAGACCAGGTTACTTGGAAACTGGTTTCAGACCAGGCTGGTCCCAGATCAATTGTCAAGGGAACAATCTTTCTACACCATTGAAGACATAGTGAACTGCTCATAAGACTGGGTTCTCTAGCTGAAAATAAAACTTACTGGGTTCCCTACCTGAAAATAAAACTGACTCCTAAATCTAACTCACTTAAATAAAAGAAAATAAAAAAAACACTGACTGGTACTTGGTCCCTACTCATATCTTCTACATGGGATACTACTACTACTACAAGTATTTTAGTTAAAAAATGGCTATGGAATTTAAACCAGATACAGGTTTACTAATTCTTGGATTTAGAAGCTCACAGCAGGAGCTTCAAACTGATGACTAGCCCAGCCTGGCGGCCATCTTAATCAGATAGATAGATAGATAGATAGATAGATAGATAGATAGATAGATAGATAGCCAGATAGATAGTTAGATAGTTAGACAGACAGACAGACATATAGATATATATTTCATGGATGGAATTTTTCCCCATAGAACTAGTTAGCAATTATTTCCCTGTAAACATTTCCCTGTATACACAATTGTGATCAAAGCTAACAGTAACCATCCAAATGTATTATATAAAATAAAAGATGGGTACAACTGCCATACCTGGGAAGGAAAAAAATCATCAAGGGGGCTAGCCAGATCATATAGCCACATGCTCTTTTGGCTTGCGGCTTTATGATCTGGTTAGCCCCTTCAATGGGTTTATTTCCTTGTATACCACACTTACACATCATTTATTCTATACATATAATAAATGATGGGTAAGTTAGGTATACAAGGAAATAAATCCATTGAAGGGCTAATAGCTAATAAAGCCACAAGATCCGATGATGATGCATATAGTTCCAAATACAATGACTTACCCATCTTTTATTTTATATAATACATTTGGAAAGTTACTGTTAGTTTTAATCACAATTACACATACAGGGAAAGAGTATACTGAGAAATAACAGCTGACCACTTCTATGGGGGAAAAGACCCATTTGCATAAGATAGATAGATAGATAGATAGATAGATAGATAGATAGATAGATAGATAGATAGAGATAGACAGGCAGACAGATAGACAGACAGACAAATATTGGGGTGAGGGAATATGTTGGTATATTTTACACACAATAAAATGTGCAAACTTGGCAGAATGTGATACAAACAGCAAGGGAAGCAAGCCAGTTGTTATCTCAAATAGAAGGGATGTGCATAGAAGGCCTCTGTGCCAGGAGAAGTCAGTGAGAATATCTAGTTTGGGTGCAAACTGATAAATCTTGGGTACCCATAGTGTTAAATACAAATATTAGGCCTTTAATCACCAAGGTAGATGAGTTAAACATAGTGTTAAAACAGAGTGATGTGCAAATAGCCATCATCACCAAAACTTGGTTTTGACCCCATGTTCCAATCCAAGTGATAACTATCCCAGTCTATAAAACTGAAAGAAGTGATAGAGAAGAAAGGAGGGGAGGAGGGATATTCTGCTACATACATGAGAGTATAGATTACAAAAGAATGACAGAATTAGTGTATGGAAAATTTGAAAAGATGTTGCTTGAAATTAAGATGTCTCATTTATCAGGACCCTGTAAGCCCTTGTTTGTTAGAGGTTTTATCATCCTCCCATAGCAATCATGCTAAGATAGAGCACATAAACTGATGTATTCACCCTCCGTAGGTGGCTCAATGGGAAGCACTAGTCAACACTACTTATAGGCAGGAACAGTGTAGTTTTGCTCATCTGAATTTTATTTGTATTTGACAAGATCTGGAGGCAATACTATTCTACAGAATTAGTGTTGACCCTGATTTTGCTCCTTAGAGGGTGTTATTTTTTTGTGTTTGTTTTTTTTTTTGTTTGTTTGTTTTTGTGGCTCCCCTTTTTTTGCCTCTGGGACTTATTCTTCTTTTGTTATTATTAAATATCATATGGTATTTTGTTCTTATTCTATATATGATGTTGTAGTTTTATTCTGATCTCCTCAATATAGTTATCTTTGTTTATATTATGTATGATCCCCCATGGGTATTCTCTCAGATTTTTTTGCTTACTACTGCTTTTTATTTTATTTTAGAGTTCTGCATTAGTATTATCTTTTTATTATTGTTGAATGGGCATAATCCTCTTGTGAATGTGTAGTTTTTCATCTATATATGATTGTACTGTTGTAATTGATTTTTTTTTGTATATTTCTTCATATGGTTCATTTAATAAAGATGTTCTGATAAAAAAATAAATAAACTGATGGACTGATATAGATGCTTAAAAAGTATCCCATTTGTGTAGTGATTGTAACAGTTGATACAAATAAATTACCAATAAATAGAATCACATGGTAGAACTTTATAAAAAAACAAGTAAAGGTAAGAACAAGAGGGAGAAGTATCTTAGATGTAACTGAGACAAATATAAGTGAGTGGCATGTTTAGTAGTAGTAGTTTATTGTATGGCAGGTTATGTCATTACAAAATTCATATAAAAACATTTCACTTACACAAGATTAGAACATACTTATAGTGCATCGTAAAACATAGAAATTCCCATAGATACATCCTTCATCAGTTTTTCATAAGTGTGACATCGATTTCTAACCTTCTATCTCCTTTATAACTCATCTTTTATTTTATCTTTAAATGGAGTTTCTGGGTCTCGACCACTTTAAAAAATGAGACAATGCTTTCCAGTATCTTAGCTGAATTTGAGTTTAACAAGAACTTTGTTATTTCTTGTGTCTTCTTGGTTAATTGTCCCAATATTTCACTTAACAGTTTTTTTTCTGCATTTGTTGTAACAATGGACAAAGTGGTAATATATGGAAAATGTCATCTTCACTCAAGTTGCATCTACATCTGCCTTTGGAGCTTGCATTATTTTTATTTATGATAAATTCTAGGCGCTCACTCCTATAATATCCAGATCTATGCTTTGTGAATAAGTGTCTTCAATATGGGTGCTTTAGAAGTAGAAAATATTTTTCTAGTCCAAATTGCTTTTTATTGGATGCAAGCCAATTGCTTAGTTTAAACTTTGCACATTCCTCTATATCCTTTGATGAAAGATATCTTGCATTGTATTTTTAATGTATAATTGTATTTCCTTATATGTCATCTTAGTGCCTTAGTTATACACTGTAGGCAGCCATAGGGTTTTATCAGTGTTTTGGCCACTCTTGTTTCTGGGAAAGTAATTTTGTCTTTCTGATATTTGAGTGCTTCCTTTAGGCACATTCTGGGGACTCTATCTGTTTGCATACTGTAGATTTTAATCCAGTATAGAATCATTGTCATTTTAGACCCCTACAGAAATGATTGACACTATCCAGGTTTGGATTCTCAACCAGGTAACATTTATGTGACACCGATAATATTTACAAGTCCACATTCATTAAAGCACCAAATTATCTGTACAGTAATGATACATTCCACATTTCAGCATTCTGCCATTTCCTTTCCATCTTACCTTCATCTCCAGTCCTTGGACGTTCCATCCCAGGGTTCAGGCATCTAATCCCGACCCCCTGCACCACACCCTACGTTCATACATAACCAACTTACGTAACCAAAACTACCTTCCTAGGGCTTGATGTCATGATCCAGCCTCTAGTGCTACTCCCCTCCCCATCCCCGCACCCCCTTTTAACTTCACGGCCGGGTGCTGTATCCCCCAGCTCATGCTCCCCTCTCCCCAATTCTGCCCCCCTTTTTCCACTGCTTTCCCTTCTTTTCTTCCCCTTTCCACTGCCCCATCTCCACCTTGCATTGGAAGATGGGGCTTCTCCCCTTGTGGGCTAGCCTTTCAACTTTTCTTTTCCCATTTCCCCACTGCCTCTGACAATTGCAAGAAAAAGAATTCCATGCCCACTTCTGATAGGTGAACCCCATCTGACTGATGAACTCCCCTGGCCCCAAAGATATCTCCTTGTGTGCAATGTATGAACCCCCCATCTCTCCTACTAGACCTGCCACCCTCTTATTCAACCTCTTTCTTGTCCTTTCCATTGCCTTTATATCCCTGGCATGTCTCCAAACCCTTCTAGAGGTTATTTTGGGCCATATCAGTTCCTCCCAAGGCCACCATCCCTTCAATCTTTCAAAATCCACCTTGATTGACTGGAACAAAGCCTCCCATGGGGTCTCCCTAAGGTCGTTCCCCCTGAGGTGAATAATCACCATATCAGGGGTACCCCAGGTTCCCCTCAATTCTTCCATGACTGGTATAAACTGCACCCACTGCATGCCCTGGATCCCCTTACATCTCAGTTCTGTGTGCTTTAAGTTTTGACTCAGCTGCTTCCCACCAGGTCTGACTGCAGCATATCTCTCCACCCAATAGATGAAAGAGTGCCCCACAATCCATATCCTCTGCCTCCGGGGCCCTGTCAGGGCACAAATGAAAGATGTGTTATTTCATTTCCTCACATAACTTTTATAGCAGTCAGACCTCCATCTCCCACCTGCTTAACTTTCTCCACCGATCCCCCTTTCGCTACTGCTTCTGATGTGGCTCCAGTCTGAAAGAAATGTGGGGTAACTGATCTGGGTCCTCCCCCAAGAACCTCATCCCTTTTTTCAACATCCCACCCATCTGGTACCTGGTCACCGGTATCCCATCCCCATGCCTAAACCATGTGCCTGTCCCGTCCCCCCTGTTGATCCAGAATGCTTCCATCTCCTGCACAGCATATGCTTCACCCCCCCCCCCGGTGATTACTACCTCTTCCCCTTTTCTCCACTTGTCTGTTTTAGACTTGGCCAGCTGTATTGCTATACGGTCTTCCAGAAATTCCACTGCTTCCCTCTGCAGGCCCCCTTTTGTTTCACTTTTCCTGGATCCTATGACCTCACCCACTCAAAATACCCCCCCCCCGGTCATGACCACAAAAACTTCCCTGAAGAGGCATGCTTCCTTGGCCAATTCACAAACCTTCCCCAATGCCTCCCACTAGGAAGCCACTCATAATAGGCCACCTGCTGTCCACCCATCCCCCTTACCCTTTCTGCCAGCCAATATGCATCTGCCAGTTGGTCCTGCCTCTCCTCGGGTCCAGCCAACCCATGTTGCTGCAGACCCATCCTATGCCCACTAACTGACCCCTTATGGTGGTGTGGACCATCCTCTCCTCCCATCTCATGATCATATATTGCTTGACTTGCTCCTCAGAGGGGGGTATACTTTCCTCCATCCTCGCCCACCTCCTGAACTCCTAAAATGCTCCCCATGCCCCCTCATAAGCTCTTAGCATGTTGAAAGATCAGGGGCTCCAGTAAAGGAGACGGGCTGTCACCATGCAATCTCCCAGAGCTGGTCTAGTACCTAGATTCTCTGGACTGCTGCTCGAGGGGCCAAGGCCTGGAATCTGTTCAACTGGAGATGAGAAAGTCTATCAGCTATGTCATTTTTCATACCCTCTATGTGCCTAGCTTTAAACGTCAGGTTAAACTGAAGTCCCAATGGCACTAGTTGCTGCAATACCCTATTAACTGTGTCCATGCATCCCCTTGTCTGTTGAGAACCTTGACCACCGCTTTATTATCACACCGAAACAAGATCCGTTTGCCCCTCATCCTGTTACCCCATATCACCATTGTCACCCATATGGGGAAAATTTCCAGAAAAGTGATGTCCTTTAATAGTCCCTGATCTGCCCACTCTTTTGGCCATGCCTCTGATATCCACTCCCCTTGGAAATATGCCCCATTCCTAATGCTCTCAAGGCATTCGTGTAGAGTTGCAAATCCATGTTGTATGCTCATTCCTCTTGCCAAAATGTCACACCACTGTAATCAGACAGGAACTGAGACCAAACCTGCAGATCTTTTTTTAACCCTTTGCTAACATCCACCCAGTGGTGCAGCAGTTTAGCCTTACCTGCAGCCTGCCCTAACTGGCACGTGAATGCCCTCCCTGTGCTAATGGCTTTGCAGGCAAAGTTGAGATGCCCCAGCAGTTATTGTACCAATACTAGCGGCACCCTCCTTTTACCCAACATTTGCTCCAGCAAGCCCCTAAGCCTGCCCACCTTGTCCCCGGGCAACTGGAAACATTCTTTTTCCACATCCACCTCTATCCTGAGAAATTCCAGTTGCCATGAAGGTCCCTCCATTTTTCCCTCTGCCAGGGGAATGCCGATCTTCTGGCACATATCCCTAAAGTCCCTCAACATACACTCCACCTCCTGGCATCCCCTGCCTACCAGCAGGAAGTCATCCAGATAGTGTACCACCCTGTTGTGCCTGTACCTGTTCCTAAACACCCACACTACCCAGCTGCTGAACATCTCAAAGGTGGAACAAGCCACCAAAGAGCTCATAGACATTGCCTTACCTTAGTAAATCCCCCCCTTCGAACTGAAAACCCAACAGGTCCCAGCCCTCCGTTCTCACTGGCAACAGGCAGAAAGCTAACTCAATATCAGTTTTGGCCAGCCATGCCCCCTCTACTGCCCTGATCAACACCACCGCCTGATCCAAAGAGGAGCAGGCCACCCCTCACAATCTCTCCAGAATCCTGTCATTCACTGAGGAGCCTACCGGGTAAGATAGATGGTGGATCAGCCTAAATACGCCTGGCTGTTTCTTGGGGACCATGCCTAAAGGCAAAATTCTAAAGTCTGTACAAGGTGGCACCTCAAATGGGCCTTCCATCCTCCTGGCTCGAATTTCCTTATGTAACTTCTTCCTAACTATATCTTCTCTACCCTTCACCGACCCCATGTTCTTAGCTTTCATGCTTCTCCTATCCCCCACGAAACCCAATGCAAAACCCCTCTTGAAACCCTGCCTCAACATAAACCCCCCTTCTGCATTTGGATACTCCTTAGTCCACTCATCTACTACCCCTGCTACTATGGGTGTCTTTGCGAGCTCAAAACCCCATCGCAAACCCCCCCAATGCCATCAATTCCAACCATAGTTGGAGCTGTAGCTCCCTCTATGTCCTCCTCTGCCTCTTCCCATACTGCTGTGTCCTCCATGGCCTCCCTAGTAGCTCCCATGAAAGGGCTACTCGCCACCCTGGCCCCCTTGTGTTCCCCCCATTCCCTTCCTGTCCTGCAGCTGGATACCAGATGCACCCCTCGGACATCTGGAACACACGTGCCTGAATTTACAGTTTGGCCAAGTTCAGGACACCCTATTAAAACCTCAGCAAGTCTTTACACCTTGGCTAGCTGTGCTGTTGTGGCTAGTTTCTCCATTCCCCGCTGTAGTTCCAGACAGGGTCCTCACCCACAGCTCAGAGTGCTTACAATCTCATCTCGAATCCCCTTTGGCTGCCATCCTTTTCCTAAATGCCTCATCATATTTAAGTCACCCGTATCCCAGCTACGCTTTATATGCATCCCTTATTATTGCCATGTAGGTCAACAGTGGAATAGCCAGCTCCAGCTGCTTCTCCAACACTAGTGCACTATAAATCAGAAATCCCACCTGCCAAGTAACAATGGACCCGGATTCACTGGCCAACTACAGACCAATCTCTAACCTCCCCTTTATAGGGAAGGTTATTAAGAAAGTAGTGGTGGTACAGTTGGAGAACCACTTGACCATCCATAACATCTATGAACCTCTCCAGTGTGGTTTTCGAAAGAGGCATAGTACTGAGACCAAGCTGGTTCAGGTGCTCAATGATCTCCTGATGGCGAGAGATCGGAGATGCCATTCCATCTTGGTGCTCCTTGATCTCCCTTCAGCTTTTGACACTGTTGACCATGGGGTGTTGCTTGAGCATTTGAGGGCCATCTGTGGCCTGACATGTAAGGTCCTCAGGTGATTTACTTCTTTTCTCACAGGCAGAACTCAGAGAGTGGTGTCTGGGATTTTTTCCTCAGACCCATTCTCTCTGTCATGTGGGGTCCCTCAGGGCTCAGTGTTGTCCCCATGTTGTTTGCAGTGTATATGCTGCCCCTCGGAGACATTATAACATGCTATGGGCTGAGGTTTCACTGCTATGCTGATGATACCCAGCTGTACCTGTCATTTGCACCTGACCAGGATACTGCACTCTAGGTATTTGCCTTGTTGAAATCCAGGACTGGATGAATTCGAGCTGGTTAAAGTTGAATGCGGGAAAGACCGAGGTGATGGTTGTGGAACCAGGTTGTCAGATAGAGGGGATGAGGACTGGTCAGCCCTCTGGATTTTATCTGGGGGGGGCATCCAAATCCCTACCTCTGAACGGGTGCGGGACCTGGGGTGGTGCTTGACGATGGGCTGACATTACGATCGCAGGTGTCAGCAGTTATCAAGTCGTTCTTTTACCATCTTGGGAACATCACCAGGATTAAGCACCTTCTTCCGTTCGGAGACCTACCTACATTGGTCCACGCCTTTGTGACCTCGTGCCTTGATTACTGCAACTCCCTGTACTTAGGGCTTTCTGGGGTTGATATCCATTGCCTGCAGCTAGAGCAGAATGCAGCAGCATGATTGTTGATGGGGACTCCTCGAAGTTCTCACATTACTCCTGTGATGCACACTCTGCACTGGCTGGTGATTCAGTGGCGGATCACCTTTAAAGTTGGTTTGCTGACGTATAAAGCACTACATGGACTTGGCCCTGACTACTTGAAAGGGCTTCTTGTTCCCTATCACCCCGAGCGACAGCTTCATTCGGCTGATATGGGGTTGCCAGAGATTACGAGGGTGTCTTTGAAGTCTTCTGAGGCTCTTGCTTTTATGTATGTGGCCCCTACACTCTGGAATTCTCTACCCCGTTGGCTGTGGCAGTGCATAACTGTGGGAGGTTTAAAACAGGCTGAAGACTTTTTTATGGTGCCAGGCCTTTAACGGAGTTGATTGAATAACCTTGTTCAGATTTTTGTTATACAAACATAGAAACATAGATATTGACGGCAGATAAGGACCACTTGGCCCACCTAGTCTGCCCATTTCCCTACCTACAGGATAAGCCGCAGATCCTAGTTAACCAACAGCCTATTTCTTCCTACCCCCCACAAGAATTGCCTTATGTCTGTCCCATGCATTCTTGAATTCTCCCACAGTTTTAGACCCCACAACTTCCTCAGGAAGGCTGTTCCATGCATCCACTACCTCTCTGTGAAAAAATACTTCTCACATTGCCCTGAACCGCCCCCATCTTTAAATTGTGTCCCTTGTTCTTGCACATCTCTTTTTCTGAAAGATGCTACCCTCTTGGACTTTGTTGATTCCACTGAGATACTTAAAAGTTTCTATCATGTCCCCCCTCTCCCTCCTTTCCTCAAGGGTATACATATTAAGCTCCTTTAGTCTCTCCTCATACGGCTTCTCTTGCAGACCCTGCACCATTTTAGTTGCCCTACTCCGGACTGCCTCTATCCTGTCTATGTCCTTGCGGAGATGGGGTCTCCAGAACTAGATGCAGTACTCCAGATGGGGTCTCACCAACTGTCTGTACAGAGGGATAACAACTTCCTGTTTTCTGCTGGTGATGCCGCTCCCTATGCATCCTAGTATACCCCAAGCCCTCCCTACTGCCTTCTCACATTGCTTGCTAACCTTAAGGTCATCTGATATGGTTACCCCCAGGTCCCTTTCCTTTTTTGTTGTTGTTACTACCCCCCCATTGTGTAATCTTCTCCTGGGTTCTTGTTTCCCAGGTGCATTATTTTGCACTTCTTTGCATTGAATCCTAGCTACCATACTTCTGACCATTCCTCCAACCTTGCCAAGTCCCTTCTCATTCTTTCCACGCCTCCTTGTGTAATAACCCTGTTGCAGATCTTTGTGTCATCTGCAAAGAGGCATACTTTTCCTTCCGTTCCCTCTGCAGTGTCACTTATAAAGACATTAAAAAGGACTGGACCCAGTACTGAACCCTGCGGTACCCCACTAGTAACCCATCTTTCTTCAGAGTGGACTCCATTTACAATTACCTTCTGTGTCCTGTTGTCCAGCTTGTACTGTATTTATTGATTTTATTATTCTGGTTTTATCTTTTGTAAAGCGCCTTGGTAATGGAAAGGAACTTATGTGAAATAAAGGTATTATTATTAATGTTCTTGCCTTTGTACTTGACTTCCTCCTCCTTTTGACCCATCACTGTCAACACCACTGCCATTCAGATTTACCCATGGATTATCTTTGCTCATACTTCTTCACCATATCCTCGTCCACTAGCCCAAATAGATCCACATATCCCCCTTCCAAATTTTTTCTTTAATTGAGGCAGGGACATGATCACCTAATGAGTAGCCTACGGGTCCATCATACAAATGTTTTCCCCCTTTTCCACCTACACCATCCCCAGCTCCTTCCTACCACCTTTCTTCAACTCCACCAAAACCTCCTCCATCCTCTCCAAGCCTTTCTCCCCCATATCACCTATGATCCCTTCCAAGTAATCCTTGAGGCTCCCCTCATCTGACCAATCTACCTTATCCTTACCATCACCATTATCCAGTTCATTTGGACCAGGAACGGGTTCCAGCTGGGGTGACAGCACTGGCTCTGGGGCAGCCCCCCATGGCTGCTTGGCCCCCCTGCCCTTAGCCTTCAGCTCCTCTGCTGCCTTCCTCTTCTTGGCGGCCTCCTCCTCCACCTCCCACAGCTAAGCTGCTTCAGTCAGCTCTGTCATTTTATCCATTAACTTCATGGCCTCTTCCTTCAGCTGTCCACTGGAAGCAGTAGATGGGGTTCTGATTGGTGCCATCCTGCTTAAAACAAATGGAGAAAATGTGAACCTCTGCCCCACACCCACTCTCTTGTTTCTCCCCTCTCCTCCTGTTTGCATTTTTTTTATTTATAGCCCCTTATGGCCCCCCTCCCAATAGCAATGACCTAGCTCAAAGGCCTGCACCTGTCCCTTGTTATACACCTGTGCTACCATATCTGTTTTATTTTCATTTTCTTTTGTTTTGTTTTTTTATAGAGACCCCCCCCGAGCTCTGCCTCTACAACCTCAAGGTGCACATTGGAAGCCCTATGCATAGCAAAATGCTGTACTTCAAGGCATAGGTGAAAATAAGAGAACATAAGCAACAATCAGGGAATTCCCCTAATGTAGGATACCATTGCCTTCCCTTTCATGAAATGAGAAGGTAATAGAGAGGAAAACAACAACATAAAACTTTGATTTGGGGGGCCCCGACCTGAGGATATTGACAGCCTTCCAGTACAAAGAGAAACCCTCCTGGCCTTTCAAGTTTAACACTGGTCAGTTATGAATTAGGACAGAATTCTCCAGAGGGACCCTTTCAATAAATACCTTAACCTCAGCAAGCTCAGTCGGGTTACCATCAAAACTGTATATGTACTACTCCTTCCATGCTGTCTCATCATCACCACTTTTGTCCTCCTTTTTTTTGTTTTTTTGGGGGGGTTATTTTATATGTACTTTGACCCCACAAAGCCCAGTAATTGTGACTGCCTCACCACAAAATGGCGGCCTCCCGCTTGCCTGCCTCAGCCCGTACCCCCCTTCCAAGATGGTGGCCACCCTGTGGCCTGGCCTAGCCCCCATGGTCCATCCCAGACAAATCCTCCTATTGCCACCTGGCCAGCCAGAAGTCTGGGCTGAAAATTGGGTGCTCCCACCCTCTCTTTTTCCTGCACACCTGCAGCCTTGTGCACAACAATGCCACAATGTGCCCTCTCACCCGTCTTCCCACCTCGGTGTCCCACTGAGAACTTGCTTGCAACAGGCTGCAAATGCCTGAAAATTGCGTGTCCACATCCCCCCCACTCTCCAACCCACAGATGGAACAAGGAGCCACCACCTGCATCTTTTCCAACAGCCACCTTTCACAGCTTCCCTCCCCCACTCAAAAAACACCCCTCCTCCCATTTCTAGGTATGGTCCCCCAGTATCCATGGCTGCTTGCACCTTGAAACCCCAGCACTCACCTCATACCCATGCATCAACAGCAGAGCTCCCTGCCACCCAAATTCGTCCGCACCACACTGTGCGGCCCTGAGAACATTGACGCTGCTCCCTGGGTGGACATGTGGCCTGCAGACCATCTTGCACTTTGCCATTTCACGGTTTGCCATCAAAACTGGGGTGAGGAGAGGCTTCTACCAAGCCAGCACAACCACGATGAACACAACACTTCCAATGCAGGCTCACTCCAGCGAGCCCAGACCAGCCGTTGCCCCCATACTTCCCAGTGTGGCCTGACCACGCCGAACTCTCCCGCTCCACCTCTACCTAACAAGCATTCTCACTCAATAACTGCACACAAAAACTAAGACCTTCACAAAAGCCAGACACATATTGCTGAAATGCTTCATACCATCTTAGCTGAAATTACTTTCTGTTCACTAACCACGTAGCCATCTTCTGACATAATTTGATGACATTCTACTTACAAGCTATAATAAATTCTATGCAGGCCAGCACAGAAAAGGGGTCCAGGCCCAACTGGCTAGACCCCTCTTGGGTAATCTGTACCTTACCTCCAGGCATCAAATGAATTATGTTGCCAAGCTGAATGTGCTAGGATCACCAAAATCTCAGCAAAGAGGAAGAACCTCCTCTGTCTCCCACCTTATAAAGCCCATTAGGACCCCATATGAGGACCTCAGATAGCCCTTCCCCTAACCAATCACCTACCTGTGTTCATCTGCATCATCTGACACCTGGTGATGATGCCTGTGACCTCACTATGCCCCTCCCCCTCACCCAAGGAAACCACCCCCACCCCAGCTCTGCCCAAGGATATTTCCTGCAGGGTCAAATTGACAATCTGGGCTGCCTTTTATTGGCAACCCCTTTTCTGTCATGGATCAAACATTCTAAAGAAAGCTGGCATAGCTCTGTGCGGATTAATGGAGATGGGGCACCTTGTTGTAGTCCTATTAATTTCCTATAAAAAACATTACTTAATCTTTATATGTCATTTTTGTTATTGATGCCCCAAATTTTAGATCAATATAATAGCTGGGATCTAGTTTTAGCATTGATCACCCTTAAGTTCCCTTTAATTGAACTACCTCCATGTTTGTGTGCAAAAGCCTGATATAACTAGCAAGAATTTATTTGTTTTGATTTCTAATTCCCTTATGTACAAATTCCATGACAGCTTTTCAGACATTAATATCCCTAGGTATCTAAACTCCTTAACCTGTTCCATTATTGTATTCTCAATGTTTAGTCTGCATCCCTTCATTTTATTATTTCCAAATGCCAGTAATTTGGTTTTATCATAATGAATTTGAACATTAGCTTCCTGGCATTTTTTCTGGAAATGATCTAATAATCTCCTAATCCCCAAGAAACTTGTGGAGATGAGGACCATGTTGTCTGCAAATGCCAGGTATGGACATGTCCTTGTTCCTGTTCTGGGCATATGGAAGTCAGTTTTGTACATTCTAATCAATACTGTATTTAGAAATAGATTAAAAAGAATGGGGGATAAGATGTAGCCTTGTCTCACTCCCCTGTTCCCTTGTATTTTTTGTGTCCTATCTCTCATGTTATTATATCTTATTTGGCTTGGATTATTTTCATATAATGTAATCAAATGGCCTAGCACTGCTTTATCCATTTCTATTTTGTCAAGTGTGTACCATAACAAATTTCTATTGATACTGTTGAAAGATGCTTTCATATCCACGAATACACAATATAGTTTCTGTAGTTTCTGTCCTTTTACTATTGTATATTTATGTATCAAATGGGTTAGTGCATAACATTGATCCAATGTTGAATGGCATGGCATGAATCCCGCCTGTGCTTTGATTAACTTAAACTTTTCTACCCATTTGAGTATTCTGTAGTTCAAAATTCTTGTAAAAATTGTTTGTGTTGTATCCAGAAGGCTTATAGGTCTGTAAATTGTGGGGTCTATGTATCCCCCTTCTTGAATAAAGGGATTATTATTGCCTCAGCCCATGATTTTGGTATGTTGCCAGTTTTATTGATATAATTAAATAATTTATGCAAAACCGGAACCCATCTATCTATTAACTTTGTAATGGCATCAATTGGGATGCCATCCAGTCCCAGTGCTTTATGTTTAGTGAATGCTTGAATGGCATTAATAATTTCTTCTCAATCTATTTCCCTTTCTAATGGTTTCCAACTATTTGCCTTGAGTATGATGTTTTCCTTTTCCTTGGGGCTGAAAAATATATTTTTAAAATGGTTTATCCAAGCAGTTGGTTCTATATAGTTTTCCAAATTCTCTGCATGGTCTACTAACCTTTTGCCTACCATTCTCCAAAATGTCTTATTATCTTTGTCTAGTATAGTTTTTTTTCAGTTTTTACTGCACTGATTACCAATATTTCTCTTTATGTTTAACCATAGTTCTATTGTAATTTGCCCTTAAATTATTTAGTCCCTTCCTGTTCTCTTTGTGTGGATGTTTTTTGACTATTCATAATTATCTATTTAGCTTTTTTTTTTTTTGCTAGAACACATTCTTTACTGTATCAGGGCACACCTTTTTTCATAAATTTTAGTTTCTTTTTTCGCTGTTTCTGCTATCTGTGTTATAATATTATTGTATGAGCTCATTTTCTATTTCTAAATACTCCCTCATTTTTTGAAATATACCTCTCTCTTCCAGGGTTGCAGCAAACTGTGTGCTATTTATTAGATCCCAACCAATACCTTTTCTGTATTTATTATATTGTTGCAAATTATCTAAGTTATTTTTCCTTTTTTCACCTGTAAAGTCCTGACCAATGGTTAACTGGAGCTCCACTGGCAGATGTTCACTTTCTCCCCTATTGCCTATTTCCAAATTTTTGTAGTCACTACTTGGTTTAAACTAATCCAGATTAAATCTATTACTGAGTTCCCATTAGTACATACATTTTATTTATTTATTTATTTATTTATGACTTTGTTAATTGGGTGAGGTGCTCTGATCCAAAGGACCATTTACAGAAATGAACCGGGCCAAAAAGGCACGAGTGGATAAAAATAACAATGACAAAAGTGTAAGCAACAACACATGGCAACAAGCAATATACAATGCAATAGACATAGGCAGTCAAGCAGTGATAAAAGTACAAATCAGCTACCTGGCCAAAGGCAGGAGCAGAATAAAATAACAGATGACCAGTTTATATCAGCAACGGTGGACATCAAGCTATATACAGTGCAGTAGGCATAGACAATCGAACAGTGATAAAAGTACACATCAGTGTATCACTACAATATGAGTCACAGACAAGCAGACTGTGGTAGCAGAATATTTACAGGTGCAGGCAACTTTGGGCAAACAGTAAGTTACCACATTTACCTCATCCCCCAATGTCTATGTCCAGACTACCTAGTATCCAAGCAAAGATTTGGAAAGGAGGATAGCATTGTGTCAAAGAAAAGCTGGGGGTGGGTGTTATCTGAGTGGACAGGTGCAGCTGTCCCTAGTGATGAGCCAGGATTTAAAGTTAAGTTTAAAGGTGTGATGTTTATTGAATGATCTGAGGGGAGCTGGCAGACTGTTCCATAGTAGGGGGCCACAACCAATAGTACTTTACCACCCATACTGGTAGTGGTTCACAGTATCTCAAGGGGTGGGCCAAGAGAGGATCGGAGACTTCTCGGCATGGTGCAGGACTTGAAGAAGGTGGATGGGGGGAAGCAGGACCACTCCTAATGCAAGTATCAATGAGGCAGCCAAAGGTAAAGTCAAAACGACCTTGCAAGGAGAGCCAGTATAGGAGCGATAAAGATCACAGTGATGGATGGAGTATGGTGCAAACAGGGCAAAGTGTCAGATGCTATTGTATACTGCCTTGACTGAAGGGTGGAGGAGATAAAAGTGTAAATTGGGAAACAGTAGTCCAAAATGGGGAGGAGGTTTCCTCTGGCAATAGCCAGGCAAGCTTCTGCAGTCAGGAAGGGTTTAATGCAGTACGCCACGCAGAGTTTCTGATTTATCCCATGGACTACAGAGTTGATATGGTAGGTGAAGGAGAGGGTGTGGTCCGGCTTGACCCCCACATATTTAAAGGAGTGGACAATTTCTAGGACAGAGCCACTAGGAGGGTGAATCAGGAGAGAAGAATTGGATTTGAGTGCTCTGGCAAGGTAAGGTTTAGACCCAAACAGCATTGCCTTGTTTTTTTTGGCATTAACCAGCATCAAGTTGTCAGTGAACCAATTGTGGGTAGTGCAGTAGTTCTGGGTGAGGACAGAGGATGTGTGGGGAAGGGATTTGTCACTGTGGTAGATAACCAGGTCATCAGCATAGAGGAAGGATTCGCAGGATAGGCAATCCAAGGTGAGGGTATTGACAAAAATGGTGAAGAGCAGAGGGCCCAATATGGAGCACAGGGGAACCCCAGTGGAGACAAATACGGCAGGAAACATGGCAGGGCCTATGCATACAAATTGAGAATGGTCAGTAAGGTAACTCTGAAACCAGTGTGTGGTTTCCTTGGAAGAGTCAATCAGGTCCAGCTTGGAGAGGAGGAGAGTATGATTTACCAGATCAGAAGCCTTTGACAGGTCCACTAATTCTGTGCTGGTGGCACTTCCTTGGTCCACATTGGTAAATATGTCATCAATAAATAAGGCTAGGGCAGTAGTGGTGCTGTGGCACCTGAGGAATCCATGTTGCTGGCTACATAAGATATCATGTTTGGTGAGGTAGTCAGATAACTGTCAATGCACCACTTTTTCAAGTAGTTTACTTAGATGGGGGAGAATGAATATTGGCCGGTAATTGTCAGGGGAGAGAGGGTCTCCAGTTTTGAAGACGGGGATTACCTTGGTGGATTTCCATGGGAGAGGCATAGAGGAGGTTGTCAGTGCAAGACTGAAAATAAAGGAGAGGGGTTTAGTGATTGCTGGGGACACAGTTTTGAGGAACACGGGGGAGATGCCATCTGAGCTTGGGCTACCCTGATTGGGTAGGCTCTGAAGGAGTTTGAGAGTGTCCTTAGGTGAGATGATCTTGAAATAGAAAGTGGAACAAGGGGTGTTAGCAGCAGGTGTGGAGGCAGAGACTGTAGGGGTGTTAGAAGGCCCTTGGTGAGGGGACCGATTGGTGGCAGGGTGGGCTGGGTGCCCAGCAGAGGTGGGAAGATGGGCAGAGGCTCCAGACTACATGTTGGAGAGACTGCTAGCAGGGAGATTGCTGAGAAGGACTGACAGGTCAGTGAATTTAAGGTTAAAGGCATTTGCAACCTCAGTTGGATCAATCAGGAGGCCAGATGGGGAACTTAGATGCACATTGGGGCTGATGGTGGGAGGGGTGAGGAGGGAGCTGATGGAGTCCCAGAATTTCCAGGGATTACCAAAATTCTCCCTCTGCAAGTGGGTGTAGTAATCCCATTTGAGGGTTCAGGTCAGGTGCTTGCAACGATTATGCAGGTACTGGTAATCATTCCACAGAGTTGGGGAAGGGGTCAGTTTATGAGCAAACCACTTGTGGGCCCTCTCTTTCATGAGGGAGAGGAGTTCCTTGGTGATCCAATGAGTACACCCGCCTTGGACTCTCCTAGCAGTTACTGGGAAGTGACGGTCATGTAGCTCCTGGAGAATGCTAGTAAAGTGAGTGACGGCAATGTTTACATCTGAGGGCGCATAGAGGCCCTGCCAGTTCAAGTCCCTGGCAACTTCTAGCAGTGCAGCAGTGTCAGGGTGGTTAAACGTGTGGAAACAACAGATATTTTGGAGGGAGGGCCGGAGGCCTTGGAGGACCAGATGACATATGTAAGGGAGTGGTCACTTAATGAATCTGATAGGGTACCAGTGTGAAGGATATGGTCCCCATGATTGGTTATTATACTGTTGATTAGGGAGTGTGCAGAGGTCCGATGATTTAGTTGGGGGGGGAGGGTGAGAATTTGTACCAGGTTGTGCTGCTTGAGCTGGTTACCAAAGTCTGGTTCTTGGGGGCCCAGCCAATTTACATTATAGTCCCCAAAGAGGACAGCTTCCCTAGTGAGGGAGAGAGATCCTAAACCTGAGTGCAGGTTCTGTAGGTCAGCTACGCTGCCATTTGGGGGTTGTAACAGCAACCTAGGTGTAACTTCTTTGTTGGGCCCAGAGTAATTTGCGCAGTGAGCCAGTCACTGGGAGAGTCATCATCTGTGCAGAGGGTGGTGGAGGCAGAGAGGGGGGGTCCCTGACAAGGACTGAACTGGGTGCCTATACATATGTATAGGTACCAAGTTCATCTTGTATAGCTCATCCATTAACTAATATAACATTTCTGTCCATTAATAATTTACTAATTTGTCTCCCCTTGTCACTGTTTTTTTTGTCCTCTGTGTTCCTAATATCACTCAATTGTTTGTTGTTACAAATTGCTAGGAAATCTGTTACATCCTCTGAGTTCTCTAAACAGTGTCCAACTCTCACATTAAAATCTCCCACTACAGTGTATCCAGCTTATTGTCTATCATTGATATCTTTATCCAAAAACTTTTCTTTTTGTTCCAGTATATTATTTCTCTCTCCATTTTTGTCTATTGGAGGCATGTACACATTTAGGATAACAGTTTCCTGTTTGGTGTCACAGATCCTAACTCCCAATATATTGTAACTATAGAATTTCATTTTGTTTGTTGTTTAATTTTTGTCTAATTTGCATAACGTGAGAAGGCCTCCTGAAGATCTACCATGATTCTCATTTCTTTTGGCTTGTTTGAAATAGGATTTATAGCCATCAGTATGATCTTCCCTATTTATACATGTTTCTTGAAAATTTATGAAGTCAAAAGTATTGATGTACCAAAAAATTCTTTGTCTGCCATCTTATTTTTTTAAACCAGAAATATTCCACAACAATATATTGGGTTTATTCCTGATGACACCTTCCATTATTTCTCTATTCAGCTGGAGTCAATTGTTTACCATTTGTTCCAGCACTGTGTACCTATTGATAGATTCCAGTAGGAACACCCATCCTGGTTTTTCTTCTGTGGCTTTTGGATTTATATCTTTTCTATCATTTTCGTATGCATGTAATCCAAGAGAATCTAGTTCCCCTAGTTTCTGTATTAATTGGTCATGCATCTCTACTCCTTCGATCCATATAGTCACTTGGCTATTGGCCTCTCATCTAGTTGCCTTTCTAATGTATTTCCCCAACCTGGGGATTTTTAGTGTGGATTCCAGTAGATCTACTGTTTTATTTCTCAAGTTGTTTACTGTCTCATTATTTATTTATTTGTTTATTTAAAATTTGGTGACCGGGAAAGACACACTGAGATGAAGATAGTTTCCAGGTGCAACCCAGGGCCATAAGCGACATAAACATACATAAAGGGGAACTACATATGTATACAGAAGTTGAGTAATAAGTAATGTAAGACTACTACATAGAACAAGTTAGTAATTGTCTAGCTAAGAAATTTTTTTTTTTTTACAAAATTATGCGTGAGGTGGACAGTTAAGTATCCCCGACAGTATAGAGGAGTGGAAAGGGGTAGTACTTACTAGTGAGAGAGAGGAATTTTAGTGATGGTGCATCGAGGGGAGGGAGGGAGGGAGGAGAGGAGCAGTATGAGTGGCGGTGGTGGTGAGGGAGTGGATGTGAGGACAGATGCAGGAGGTGGGGAGATAGCTCTAGTTGGAGTTTGAAGGCCAGGAGGGATTGAAAATCATGGAGGGGAGCAGGTAGTTGATTTCAGAGGTGTGGGAGGAGAAGGTAAGAGAAAGGGGAGACACTGGCAGATGAACACCAGCAAGGGATGGAGAAGGAGTGGGGATGCCAGGATTTTAGGGGGTACACGGGAATGGGGGCAGAGGAGACGTATGAGGGAGAAGGTTGAGCCAGAATTTTGCTGTGAGTGTAAGTGAATGAATGTGTCACCTGTGGGAGAGGGGTGCAAAGTTTAGTGAAGAAAGAAGTGTACAATGATGGAGGGGAGTTTGAGGCGAATCTGCAGAAAGAGTTGAATACGGTGTCAAACTTGGAGAGTGAGGAGGCAGGGGCTGAAGCATACATAGTGTCCCCGTAGCTGAAGATGGGGAGGATAGTCTTGAGAACTAGGTCATAGCGAATGTGTAGGAGGATAGCGTGTTTGTTACAAAAGAGTATGTTTAGCTTTGGGTGCAGCTTTGAGCAAAGGGACTCTATATGGATGGAGAAGTTGATGTGTTGGTCTAGCCAGAGGCCAAGGTATTTGTATGAGGTGACGGTGTCAAGGGTGGAGGTATCCTGGACAGTGAATGTTGGGGAAGAGGGGAGCCTGGCAAGTTTTTTGGGGGAGCCAAAAGTCATGGAGATGGGTTTTTTAGTGTTCAGTTTTAGGGAGTTATCTTTGAACCATGTTAGCACACTCTTTAAATTGGACTAGAGAAGAAGTTGGATTGACTCGGTGGTGGGGCCAGATACACTGAGGATGGTGTCATCCGCGTAGAGGTACTCATTGGATTGAGAGCAGACTGAGGGAAAGTAATAAATATTAGAAAGAAGATGGGGCCAAGGATGGAGCCCTAGGGGACACCAGATAGAATGGTGGGGGGTGCAGAGGTGCCTACTATGACAAACTAATACCAAGGATTTGAACCAGAGGACAGTGGAGTAAGTGAGGCTGGCCGAGTGCAATTTCCAGAGGAGGGGCAGATGAGAGACAGAATTAAAGGCCTTGACAAGGTCAATAAATATTGTTGATGTAAGGTGGCCTTTGTCCATTGCCAAGAGGATAGAGTCTATGATGCAGAGAAGAGAGGAAGTTGTGGAATGTTTTTTCCTGAAACCAGACTGGTAGTCTGAGAAAACATTTATGGAGGTGAGGAACTCAGACAGTCTATAGAGGACTAAGGTTTCCTGGAGTTTTGCCAAGGAGGAGAACAGGGAAAATGGGCAGTAATTTCCAAGGGATGAGGGGTCACCCCCTTTGTGGAGCAGGATAATGTTGGTTAGTTTCCATTGATTAGGGACTGAGTTAGTAAGGAAGGAAAGACTGAATATGTGAGAGAGAGGAGAGGCAATGGTAGGGGCAGAAAGGCATAGGAGCTTAGAGTGAAAGCTGTCTGGCCTGGACTTGTGCAATCAAGGCTACAAAGGGCTTGATAGACTTCATGGGTGGGTGTGGGGAGGAGGCTAAACTCATTAGAGGGAGAGTAGGGAGGGACTGAACTGTTGGGTAGTGTGCAGGATGGGAAGAAGTCATTAAAGATGCCAGAGATTGAGGTGGGATCAGAAACAGGGGACCCGTTTTACATGAGTGTGGGGGTAGTTACCTGGCTGGAGGGGTTGATGAGGGATTTGGCTGTGCTCCAAAAGAATGAGTGGTCCAGGCAGGATGAAAGATTTTATCTGAAGTACTCAGATTTAGCTTGGTGTATTGCTTTAGTACAGGTGTTTCGAGCTTCCAATAGTGGTGGAGATCTGAGATGGCATTGGAGGATTTAAATTTTAACCAAGCTTTGTCGTGAGCCTTGCAGAGGGATGGGATACTGGGGGAGATCCAGGGAAAGTGGTGACATTTTACCCTAGTGATGCAGAGAGGGGCATGTAGATTCCAGATACAAGTCAAGATGGAGAAGAAGTGTATGAGAGCCTGGTTAATGTCAGAGGCTGAGAAGACGGGGAACCAGTCTGCCAAGAATAGGACAGCCTGGAGAAGGTGGGGGGGGTTTGCTTGTGGGTAGAGTGGCAGCTGAGATATTTGGGGAGGATTTGAGAAAGTGAACCTTCCTGGAGCAGTAGGTGAAACAGCAGTCATTGTTGGCGTCATTTAGAACTCCAGAAGCAGATATACTCAGATAATTGCCATGTTACAATGCAGAATCCTGCATTGAAGGTCCATTTTGATGCAGGATTGTGCATCTTAAAATGGCACTTCGATGCAGGATTCTGCATCATAATCCTATTTCTAAAGAGGATCCAATCCTATGCCAATTCAGGAATCCTACTCTGTGCCTGACATCTATTGTTTCCCATAGGAAATAATGGGACATTCAACATCTCATAATTTTGGAACAGATTAATATTTTTCCACCAAATCTTCAAAAGACACATCTGTGAGGCCAAGGCATTCTACCCTGAAAATTTCAGCCAATAAGTTTACACTGTTTTTGAGATACCGGTGAGCAAAAAAACAGCCAAAACAGCAAACATTTCTGTTTTTCAACACTCCGTATCTTATGAACTGAAACAGGGATTGACACAAACTTTGGCAAGTCAAGAGACCTTCACCTAGTCACAAAGCATGCCAAATTGTGTGCACATCCCTTGAACAGTTGCAAAGTTATTAAAGTGCAAAGTTTGAAGTTTAACATTAAACTGCCCATCCAATCCTAACTATACTGGTGCCACGCCAGTATAATACACACACACATATATATATATATATATATATATATATATATATATATATATTGATAGATATATATTTATATAAGTTAGGGTTGAGGAGCCATGTCTATGTTAAATCCCAAAAGTTTGCACCTTAATAACTTTGCAACTGTTTAATGGATTTACCTGAAATTTGGAATACATGATCAAGAATCATAGGCCTTGGCATCTGCCAAGTTTTGTATTGGTCAGATACAGGGCTGCGGAGTTATTAAGCATGATCTGCGTGCACGTTTACGCTTTTTCTGGAATTCTACGGTCGCGCTTACAGGTCGCACTGTTTGTGCGACTGGTCCACAATCTTCAGGGAACATGCAGCCAGGGTCCCCGATGTGCCTTTCAAAGATCTGGTGAAAAAATATTAAACGGTTCAAAAGTTATTCAAAAAACAATTTCCCATTATAAGTCAATGGGAAAAGTTAACAAAAAGTTCAACACTTTCGCAAATGCATTTTTACTTTCACAAATGGGCCTGTTACTTTCACAAATCCTGCATTTTGTTTTCAGTTGGTGATCAGAAAAATGCTTGGCATTTAAATTTGGGACCCTCTAGCAACCTAATTCTTTTTGTATTCACCTAGTCGGACCACGAGGATGCTAGCCATGTCTTTATTTTGGGGTAAAACAACCCAGAAATATGTTTTTCAAATTTCTGGAAAAAGTACTTTCACAAAATACTTTCGTGCTCACGAAAGTGTCGCAAATTTTTGTGAAAGCTTTCGCAAATTGCGACAGTAGTTTTCTAGTCTGTGGGAAAATGACAGCAATTCTTTGGCACTGCACTGCAAAAGAACGGTTAGGAGTTTTGGGCTGAAATTTGGAGGAAAAGCAGCTGACATCTGACAGATGTGCCTTTCAGTGTTGTGTTGAAAAAATATTACACGGCAGCAAAGCTACGGCACTCCAAATTTGACATTTTTTCCCATAGGATAACATTACGGCGCCCAACGCATTACAGGAATCCTTTGGCACCCTGCTGCAAAATAGTAGTTTGGTCTTTTTTCCTGAAATTTGAAGGGAAGACAGCCAATAGGCAACAGATGTGCCTTTCAGTGGTTTGGTGAAAAAATATTACAGGGAGGCAAAGTTATGGCGCTCCGAACTTCTCTTTTTTTCCCATAGGATAACATTATGGCGTTTGCCGCGCCTTTCAGGGCCCGTATCTCGGAAATGGTGTGCGATACGGACTTTTCGTCAGAAAAATGCTCAGCCTTCTAATGGGGGCTAAGTACAAAATTAGCCAGGACAGTCATAAATCATATGACTTTTACATTTTTTTTCTACGTCGTACGGTTCCTGAGATATAACCTATTTAGTATTCCAAGTCCTCATTTTCTGCTCCGATACCCATTATTATGCATACATTCTTTGTACTCACGGTCTTTCTCTATGCAGGTTTTGGGGAAAACCAGCCTGTGCACTTACATTACTGTTACCGTTGCCCTTTCCGCTTGTGGTTCTGTACCCGTTTCACTTACCATTGACGTCTACGCCACCATGTGCGTTATCCTTTGCATTTTCATTTGCACTTGTGTTTCTGTTATTTTTTGCCATTTGTGTCTACAGTACTGTTTCTCTTTCTGTTTCACTTTGCATCACCATGCCCATTGACATTTCCGTTTGCAGGCACCATGTTACTATGTGACAACACATCACGTGGCAGACCATTCCCGTCTACGCCACCGTGTGCGTTACCCTTTCTGTTCTCATTCGTGCTTACATTACCATGTGCACCACTGTTAGCACTTCTGTTTGCGTTGCTGCTCCTGTTACTATGCCACAAGACATCATGTGGCCCATGCTCCCACCGCTGCATTACATTCACTATTTCTCGTTATCATTCTCAAAAAGAAGGGAAATTAGAGGCAAAAAACTCCCTTTAATGCATTAGTTAGGGTTGTTCCACAGCGACAAAAGTGAGGAAATTCGCTGTTAAGGTTGAAAACCCTAACTCTGAATTCTCCCCCCCCAGCACCACACACACACAGACACACACACACACACATATATGCAAGTATGGGGGAGGACCAAGTCAACACAACCAATGACAGACATCCAGCAGCAGGTGACAGAAATAACAAACAATTGTCTAAATGTACGACGAGACATCCCCACCCACCTGACCAGGTACTGCATGCTCAGTGGAGATCAACAGCAAACTCGAGGCCATGTACACCAAATGTACACATCCCTGATTGCAGCTGCACATAATGACTACACTTAGTAGTTGCATGGCCTTACCTACCGATGCCCCACACAGACCACACCACATGTGGGCCACCTGAGCAACAGAGTTAAGCAAAACCAAGGAGTTGTACAGGTGTAATATCTCTGATTATAACAAGGGTTTGAGAAATGCAGCTTTCTAATTGACTGTAAACATTGTAACAGCCTTATGTTTAGTTTTATTAAGATACATGTAGAGCCTAACCATATGATGAACATGGTTTAATGTTGTTTAAAAACAGTTTTATTATGATAGTAATAAGCCACTCCCAGGTATTATGTTAATGGTCAGTTTATCACTGTCTAGCGACATGTGGCACTCGGCCACGCCTCATTCAACATTAAACCCCTACAGGGTGATTAACAGACCATTTAACATAACTGTTGGTCATGCCTTATTGCTTAATTGTCTTTATGAGTAGATACTCTCCCTCTGCTAGGCACTGCAGCAGCTTTGCAACACAGTGTCCCACCCAGTTACACCATACACTGTCTAGTTACTGGAGAATGGCTGTGAATATGAACTCATGAAGATGAACAGTGTAACTTGATCATTACAGTCATCGAAACTTTAGTGTGATTATAACTGACAGAGTCAGTGATAGAGAATAACCCCTGCTGTCCTAGTACACTTATCCCATTGTGAGTTAAATCAATACTAAAAGACATTCTGTTTATATCTACACTATACCAACTTGATTCCTGTTGTACCACAATTAACATAGTTATCACTTTGATAGCATCAGTGACAGAAGTGTGGCAAACACAAACACTAGGCATACAGCCTGCGTATGAAACAACTATTAAAAAAATTACACTGTGTCCTTAAGTGGCATAGATCACTCATTGCAACAATAGTAAATGTATCACTATTTGAATAAGTTAGTCATCGCAGATGCAATGAAATTGTCTTTCTCAGGTACAACATAGTCAGTAAGTGCCTACATGAAAATCTATCCTATAGACATCTCCGATACAGGTACGTCATTGTTGGCTCAGTAGTGCTATGATATTTAGAAGTTGCTTGGCCTGATCCATGCAGTTACACTGTTTCTTACAAAGAATACTTACTGCATCTTTAGTATTGAAACACACTGTAGGTCTATGTATGTACATCAGCAGTACACCTTCATCAGTAAGAATGCATCTGATACTGGCAGTACGAATTTCACAGCGTTGAACAGGCAATGCTTTTCCATATGTTTACATCAGCCTCTCTAAACAGTTGCAGTAAATGTACTACTATGTAAATCACATACTAAATGTAACACTACTTTTATCTTGAGCATGCTAGTGTCTTGTAGTTAATTTATGTACTTCTCTTAATTAATGTATACTCACTAGTGTTAAAACCTTTCTACAACTGTCATCATGCACCTTCAGCATTTATATTGACTAACGGCACAGTATCAGTTGTGGTGTGGTGTGGGGCATCAGTAGGTAAGACCATGCAACTACTAAGTGTGGTACGTTGTGTGCAGCTGCAATCAGGGATGTGTACGTTTGGTGTACATGGCGTCAGTTTTGCTGTTGATCTCCACTGAGCATGCAGTACCTGGTCAGGTGGGTGGGGATGTCTCGTAGTACATTTAGACAATTGTTTGTTATTTCTGTCACCTGCTGCTGGATGTCTGTCATTGCTTGTGTTGACTTGGTCCTCCCCGATACTTACATGTGTGTGTGTGTCTGTGTGTGTGTGTGTGGTGCTGGGGGGGGGGTGAATTCGGAGTTAGGGTTTTCAACCCTAACAGCGAATTTCCTCACTTTTGTCGCTGTGGAACAACCCTAACTAATGCATTAAACAGAGTTTTTTGCCTCTAATATATATATATATATATATATATTATGGTAGCACGGTAGTGCTACCATAGTTAGGGTTGAGGAGCCATTTCTATGTTAAACCCAAAATTTTACATCTTAATAACTTTGCAACCGTTTGACAGATTTGGCTGAAATTTAGAATACACAATCAAGAACCATAGGTCTTGGGATCAGTCAAGTTTTGTACCAGTCGGATACACGGCTGTGGAGTTCTTAAGCATGATCTGTGCGCGTTTATGCTTTTTCTGGAATTCTACAGTCGCGCATACAGGTCGCACGGTTTTCGCGACCAGCCCAAAATCTTCAGGGAACATGCGGCCGGGGTCCCTGATGTACCTTTTGAAGATTTGGTGAAAAAATATTAAAAGGTTCAAAAGTTATTCAAAAAACAATTTCCCATTATAAGTCAATGGGAAAAGTTAGCAAAAACTTCGACAGTGTCGCAAATGCATTTTTACTTTCACAAATGGCCCTGTTACTTTCACAAATCTGCCATTTTGTTTTCAATTAGTGATCAGAAAAATATTTGGCATTTAAATTTGGGACCTTCTAGCAACCTAAGTCTTTTTGTATTCACCTAGTCGGACCCTGAGGATGCTAGCCATGTCTTTATTTTTGGGTAAAACACCCCAGAAATATGTTTTCAAATTTCTGGAAAAAGTACTTTCGCAAATTACTTTCATGCTCATGAAAGTGTCGAACTTTTTTGTGAAAGCTTTCGCAAATTGCGACAGTAGTTTTCTAGTCTGTGGGGAAATTACAGCAATTCTTTGGCACTGCACTGCAAAAGAACGGTTAGGAGTTTGTGGCTGAAATTTGGAGAGACTGCAGCTGACATCTCACAGATGTGCCTTTCAGTCTTGTGTTGAAAAAATATTACATGGTGGCAAAGTTACGGCACTCCAAATCTGACAGTTTTTCCCATAGGATAACATTACGGCGCCTGACGCATTACAGGAATCCTTTGGCACCCTGCTGCAAAATAACGGTTTGGTCTTTTTTCCTGAAATTTGGAGGGAAGACAGCCAACAGCCCACAGATGTGCCTTTCAGTGGTTTGGTGAAAAAATATTACAGGGAGGCAAAGTTATGGTGCTCCAAACTTCTCTCTTTTTCCCATAGGATAACATTACGGCATTTGCCGCACCTTTCAGGGCCTGTATCTCGGAAACGGTGCGAGATACGGACTTTTCGTCGGAAAAATGCTTAGACCCCTAATATGGCTATGTACAAAACTAGCCAGAAAGTCATAAGTCATATGACTTTTAACATTTTTTCTATGTTGTACGGTTCCTGAGATATAACCTATTTAGTATTCCAAGTCCTCATTGTCTGCTCCAATACCCATTATTATGCATACATTCTTTGTACTCACTGTCTTTCTCTATGCAGGTTTTGGGGAAAACCAGCCTGTGCACTTACATTACTGTTACCGTTGCCCTTTCTGCTTGCGGTTCCGTACCGGTTTCACTTACTATTGATGTCTACGCCACCATGTGCGTTATCCTTTACGTTTTCATTTGCGTTTGCGTTTCTGTTATTTTTCGCCATTTGTGTCTACAGTACTGTTTCTCTTTCTGTTTCACTTTGCGTCACCATGCCCATTGACAATTTCATTTGCAGGCACCATGTTACTATGTGACAACACATTACGTGGCAGACCGTTCCCGTCTACGCTACCGTGTGCGTTACCCTTTCTGTTCTCATTTGTGCTTGCATTACCATGTGCGCCACTGTTAGTGCTTCTGTTTGCGTTGCTGTTCCTGTTACTATGCCACAAGAGATCACGTGGCGGGAGCGCTGCATTACATTCACTATTTCTCGTTATCATTCTCAGAAAGAAGGGAAATTAGAGACAAAAAACTCTGTTTAATGCATTAGTTAGGGTTGTTCCACAGTGACAAAAGTGAGGAAATTCGGTGTTAGGGTTGAAAACCCCCCTTGGACCCCTGCCCACCCCAACCGGCATTGGGGTGTGCATTGATCATCGGTCTAACTCTCACCCCATTCTCCTATACTTCTGCTGCTTTAACATGTGATGGGGTGATAGTTAGGACCAACACCCCAATGCGCATCCCAATGCCAGTTGGGGTGGGCAGGGGTCCAAGGGTTTTCAACCTAACACCAAATTTCCTCACTTTTGTCACTGTGGAACAACCCTAACTAATGCATTAAATGGAGTTTTTTGCCTCTAATATATATGTGTATATATATATATATACACACACACACACACACACATATATATATATACATATACATATATATACACAAACACATATATATATATGTTATTGAGTAGGCAGTTCAATGTTAAACTCAAAAGTTTGCACTTTAATATCTTTGCAGCCATTCAACGGATTTGTAAAACAATTTGGTATGCACTGTCATGTGGGGTAGATCTCTTGATGTGGTAAGTTACGTTCTGGTCAGATGTGCTGTCTCTGAGTTACGGAGAGGTGAAAAAAACATGTTTTCACTCATTGATTTTGCTGGGGGTTTTCTTTGAACTTGCCTACAGCCCAGAGGGTTTGTTTTTGGGGTCTGAAATCTTCAGGGCAGAAAGGGACTGCCTCACGAATGTGCCTTTTGCTAGTCTGGTGAAAAAATAATAAGCAGTTTTCAAGTTATAGCAATTAAAACATTTGAAAAAAGTGTTTCTGAGTATGCTCAGTAAGCACTTCAAGATAGCTGTGTGAAACAAAGTAGGAATCCTGCTTCGTATGGGAAATTCTTACTTCATATGGCCACCATCTTGTTTTCAGTTTTGTCTGAAAAATTCTAATTTGGAAACCTCCCAAAATGTTATTCTGGGGAGGAACCAACACATGTAGCTTGCTTATTGGGGCCCCTTATGTGCATTCTACACTTTACTGCTCAAAAAATGCCCTTAAAATGTGGTTTATTTAACATTTCAATTCTTTGTTCATGTTGGCATCATACGAAGTGGGATCCTGTTTCATATGCTGAGATATGAAGTAGGATCCTACTTCATGAGCCTTAAAAAGTAGAATCCTGCTTCGTATGCCGAGATACAAAGTAGGATCCTACTTCATGAGCCATACAAAGCAGGATCTTGCTTCATATGCTGAAAAACAAAGTAGGATCTTACTTTGTGAGCCTAAAGTACAGTAATGTTTGAACTTATTTTGATATCTTGGCCATTTTTCATTATTTATTCACCAAATTTTCAACATGGGCCTTTTGGGACCCCACCTCATGAACACTGGTGCCATCATTTCATTACTCAGTCCCAAAAAGATGATTTCATGGTCAGTGCATGAAATCACCTTTTGCAACCAATTAACAAAATGACAGTGCCAATGCTCATGAGGTGGGGTCACAAAAAGTCCATGTAGAAAATTTGGTGCAAAAATACCAAAAAATGCCTGACTTACGTGCAATCACTGAAATTTTGCTATGCACATGTGTAACTTTGGCAATTTGTAATATTTTCATTCCAAATTTTCAACACAGTCATTATGTCACACCACCTCATAAGCAGTACAACTGTTATTTTTCATATCCTGCCTGAAACATGTTTTCGCTCCTGTGGCACAGAATGGCATGTATGCTGCATAAAATCACCTTTCGGGACTGATTAATGAATGACAGTGGTAGTGTTCATGGGGTGGGGTCCCCCAAAAGGCCATGCTTAAAATTTGGTGAAAAAATTTCTGAAAATGACCGAGTTATGGGTGTCCATTGACTTTATTCAACACACGCACATAACTTTCATACTTTATATATATATATATATATATATATATATATCAATCAATCAATCAAAATCTTTATTTATCCAGGCGAACATCATTGAGCAGAGCTCTTTTACAAGATGGGCCTGGTTAGAACAGGGTCGGGTAACATCCATCATAAAAACATATAAATACATGTAAATAAGTATATAAACACAAACACAATGGTGCAGTAATAGGGGAGTCAAATGATAAAAGGAAGGCAAGGCAAGCCATAACAGAGGAGGATTCAAATACAAGGGGTCAGGTCCACCATTGAACCATGCAACTGTATGCTACCGTCTTTCAGATGAGACGTTAAACTGAGGTCCCATCTGCCTGGATTGGTGGTAGTTCAGGTGGATGTTAAAGATCCCATGGCACTTATCAAAAAGAGTAGGGGATATTTTTATTCAAAACTCAAAAGAAAAATTATACACAATGGTATTACATCATACACATCATAAAAAACAGACATGAGTTATACAACATACTGAAAACCCTCAAAAAAGAAAAACAAACACCCCACTCCCCACCAAAATGAGCAGGGGAATGCGTTGGATTTGAAATACATAAAAAGGAAAAAAAGCAAACATGCACGTAATGAATATCCAACAATATAATAAGGGAAAGGAAAACCCACTTACTCCCCTCCAAAAAGAAAAACAATGGTAAATGTACAGAAAGGAAATCATACAACAATAGTATTACAGCATACTAATGCAACAGAAATGGGTGGAGCAAGAACACGAGGGATCAGAACAATATGATATAAACCTATCAAGGACATAACAGAAAACATAACAACAGATAACATAATGCACAAACCATAAGAAAGGACATATCATGCTCAACGGCAGCATAGCAGACTGATAAAATGAGACCAAAATCCCGTGCAGGCAGGCACGTATCCCTCACCTCTCACAAAATCAGAGGGGAAATTGTAATGATCAGTACAGAAATAAAATCCATAAAAAAGGTGGGACCATACAAAAAATAAAAATAAATCCCATCCGTAAGGGGAATATCAGCACCCAGGATCACCGCTAGGGAGATCAAAGCACCACAGCAAGGGAAATCTGAAATACAAGGAAAGTGCCAGGTCCTGACAAATTAAAACTTCACCCCGTATCTAACCAAGTCATCTTCCTCCACTACAGTGTAAACAATTCAGGATGCACTGTCCATTCCTCCTGAGATCTCCAATGATGTTTAAAGGATTTAAGAGTGCAAATAATCTGGGATTCAGAAAGTAGTTTCTGCCTAAGTGTTAGAGTACACCGGGCATGCCACAACTGAAAACCTATATAACCGATCAACAGGCATATAGTGATATTATCAAATCCAAGCCATGAGCCTGGCAAAAACCCTTCTACCCAAAGCTGAGAGGAAACACCTGGAAGGGATTCAAGGGCCACTCCTCATGAAAGTGAGACCGGAAAGAAACAACAAAGGGACACTCCACAAAAAATGTTCCATTGTTTCAACCACCCCACCACAAGTCTCTACCCGTGGACAAAACCTCTCAGAGAGATCCTTATGTTTCATGTTACCCTTCACCTCTAGCTTCTTATGGAGACACAGCCATAAGAAATCCCACATGTAATTAGGCACCCTCTTGCTGACCAAAACTTTCAACCTAGATTGCTGCTCCGAAACAGACATATCATGAAACCAAGGTTCAATAAAAAAACTGCCACGTAAAATGGAATGGTAGAATTGCTGCCTGGAGTGTAGGGTCAGAAAATTTTTGACTACATGCCAGGCTTTCAATTTCTGGAACATTATGCAAAAATGACCATCAAAGCCACAAAGCCGGACCTGCTGAGCTAAACCAGAATCTTTATCCCAATGCTGCAGAAAGGGACCGATGCTGTCAGCCACCCAAGGAGACCAAATCTTCACCACCCCTTTAAGTAATGGGACTAAATTATAATAAACAAAAATACTATGTGAAAAAACAATCGGGTTAAGCATACCTAAACCCCCCTCCCCAATGGGCAAATATGTGATACCTCTCCGAACCAGGTTCAATCTACTGCCCCAAAGGCAAAGAAAAAATACATTGTAAAGCGAAGTCTCCAAAGAGAGAGGTGGGGGGAAAACTGCAGCTAGGACCAAAAAATATGGTAACAAAAAAGTTTTAATTAAATAGATACGTTTAGTCTTAGACATTCAGCTCTTATTCCACTTCAGCACCCTATGATGGGCCTCCTATAATTGCTGCTCCCAATTATACTTCTGAGCATCCAGACCTCCGAAATACACTCCAAGTACCTTCCTGAAACCGGATTCAATAGGCATATCCCAGAGTAAAGTCACATCAGTTGCCTCATACTCCAAGGGCAAAATCCCACTTTTCAGCCTGTTAATAGAGGACCCTGACATAACCGAAAATGAATGCAACAATGATTTAGCTGCAGCAGCAGAATTTCGTTTTGAGAGGACAAGGACCAAGGCATCTGCATAGGCAATTGAAACTATTGGTGGGTCCACACTGCCAACTGAAAGACCAATGATATCATCTGTCCAAGACAGGGCACGTAAAAGGGGATCTAAAGAGAGCACATAAAGTAGTGGGCTAAGTGGGCACCCCTGCCGAATGCCTCTATGCACATCAACAGCTTTACCCAACCAACCATTAACACTAGGTAACAAAGTAATTCCCCCCCATAACAAGTCTGCAACCAGCTAATGAATTGTGAGGGAAACCCATACCACCTCAAACAGGCCCAAAGATAATTATATTCCACTCGATCAAAACCTTTAGAGTGATCAAGACACACCAAATGCCCAAACATCTCTCCAGCTGCCCTTTTAGAAATGAGCTCCCGAAGCAGGATCAGTGCATCCTGGATCTTCATACTAGGCACCCCACTAAACTGTGATGGATGTAATAGAGAGCCTAAAACACCCCATAACCGGACACAGAGAATTTTCATTAAAATCTTATAATCCATATTCAAAAGAGACAACGGCCTCCAACTAGTCAAATCTCCTCTATCCCCCAAATTTTTGTATAGTAAGAGTAAAACCTCCTGCAACATACTGTGTGGCAGCACCTCCTTCTGCAACCCCTCATTCAAGACTTGACAAAAAATCCGATCCTATGACTTCCCATAAGGGTTTGTAAATTTCGTGAGATAACCCATCAAAACCAGGAGTGACTCTAGGCTTTAAAGACCAAATTGCAGACTTCAGCTCTTCAACCGTGATTGGTTGTACCAAAGTGAGTTGTTCCACAGGGGTCAAACCCGGAACCTGTCTACTAAGAAACCAGTTACGGATGGGAACATCAGAGAGGAATTGACTTTGAAAGGTAGTAGAAACATGAGTATGTATCATATCCAGCATACCAACATTAGTAGAAACCTGCCCACCCCTTCAGAATTTAAATATTACATAACTCTAGAGTGTTGTAAAAACCGCAGATGCTCAAAGGGCAAGGTGTCTCTTTTTTTCCCAGAAACCTCAAAGGAATATTTCTTCTCCATCTCCTGCAATACCTTAGCCTGTAAGTCGGCCATCTGCCCTTTAACCTGTTTAATCTGCTCCATACAATCAGGCCCCAAAAAACTGATGAAAAGGAGACAAAAAATGCAACCGTTCTCTAAGGGAGCACAGTCTATCATGCGTTAGTCGACCATTCAATCTACCAATGTGGTTAAAGAAAATTCGGATCTCACATTTTGTGTCTTCCCACCAAACATTCAGATCATCATATAAAAACAACACAGACCATCTGGCCAAAAGCAGGGAGCGCAACCCCTCAGCAACACAAGGAATGTCCAACAGGACCGTATTCAATTTCCAATACCCCGGCCCTCTGTGGGTGGCAGGTAAATCACTTAACACCAACTTAAGCAATCTGTGATCTGAAGAAGCGACCTCCTGTAAAACTTTAGACCGGGCAACAACTACCGGGGAAATAAAAAAATAGTCTATCCTGGATGCCCTGGAGCCACAAAAATAAGTATATCCAAAACCAGAAGTCGAAGGCCCAAAAGCATCCACCAGTCCTGAGGTCTGAAGCAGTGTAGCCAAACAAGCTATGTCACAATACACCTTTCTTTTCTTGTTCCCAGGAGCAGGCGAGGAAGGGAGGGAACAATTAAAGTCCTCCAAGAACAACAAAAGAAGAGGTGCATAAAAAAGGGTACAACGCTTTAAAAAGGGACACCCGGTCAAATTTAGATTGAGGTGCATAAATGTTGATCAATCTCAAAGGCAGAGAATCCCACCTAATATCTAAAACCAAAGCTCTACTGGGCAGGATCTCTAGCTGGTGTATCACCATAACATAAGAATTAAAAAAACAAATCCCAACCCCGCTACATAACTCACTGCCCAAGGACCAAAAACTATCACCCCATAACCAGCCAGCAGTGGCAGCAGCCACCTCCTCAGAGGAATGCAAACGAGTATCCTGAAAAAAACACAATCCAAATTCTCAGATAGGAATTGAGAATAAGTGGTCTTACGTTTTACAGGGGATTTAATACTGTTAGCATTTAAAGTTGCCACGTGAAAGGAAAAAGAAGCCATAAAAAAGGTCAGGGAAAAAGTCACTTAACTTTACTAGACACCCTAGTGATCCATCCAGTTTTACCATCAGGAGGCCTCGGGCCTACCTGTCCTGACACACAGGCCTAGTAGGAGAAGAAGGAGGCCAAGGCATCTCGGATAGAACCTCTGGACCCTCTGCCAGAACAGTAAAATTGTTAGGATCAACAAATGAAACATCTGGAACAGCCAATGCCGATTTTTTACCTAACTTCCCCTCTCTTTAGCCACCTTACCCTTCTTCCCACCAACCACTGAAAAAACAGCCAGCAAGGAATCCTCCCCTCCCACAGAGTCAGTCCGGAAAAGAGCCTCACCTGACCCCGTCCCAGACCCGTCTGTAGTCTCAAATGTTGGAAGCACCAGGTCACCTGGATCCAGATTAGGAGCTGTGATCCTACTGGACTCAGACAAGGGAGGAACCGCCACAGAAGTGTTGGGCACCAACCTTCCCCCAGCAGGTAGGCCAAGGTGAACCACCTCCCTAATATAATGATCGTGAATCCCAAAATCAGCCTCAGCCGTATTTTTTGCAGCCAAGGGACAAAGTTCGAAAGTGTGACCCACCTGCTTGCAAAGGTGACATTTAGAAGCCTGAAAGCAGTGGGCACTGGGATGGCCGATTTCCCCACAATAAGAACAGTTAAGTACCTCACAATTTGTGTTGATGTGAGTTCGAGACCCACATTTAAAGCAAACCCGAGGTTGACCAGGATAAAAAAGAAATCCTTTATCCCTCCCCCAAAAAAAACAATTGGGCAAATGAATCAACTCTGAATCAGTGGAATGAAGTTTGACTCGAAACTTCCATCCCCCATTCCAAAAGCCCTCAGCATCTAATATGGGAACAGGGTTCCCCTGAACATCACATCTCTTAGACAGCCAATGCACTATATCAACAATGTTCATCCCTTCATTGTGAAACATAATCATGATGACCCTAGAAGCTTGTTTAGAAAGAGGTAAAACAATAAAGTCTGACCAAAATGGGTTTGTCTTTAGAGTCAAATATCGGCTCCAAAAGAGTTCCAAAAGGGCAGGGGTACGGAAACTAATGTCAAAGGTAAACTCTCCTGGAACATGAATCAGGGCATAGACTTCAGATGGAGAGAAACCCATGCTTTGTTTCAATAACGATTTCCCAATGTAAAACCTGTCAGGGGGGTTGTCTCTAGGACCCACATACTGCAACCTGACAGCATTCCGTCTTTTAGCAAGCTCCAAAGATTGTCTGAAATAACTGGCATAAGTGGGCTTAGGCACAGAATCCAAAACCAGTCCCTTCAGGACTGAGGAGGAATCTGTAGTGTCAGCAGAGCCCACCAAAAGTTCCCCCAAGGGTGCAATAGGCTGAAGACAAGCCTGAATGGGAAGAGATGCCTGCAAAACTGAACCATGAGCAACAACAACAGGATCGGGGCACCCCAGTACTTATCTGAACTTCCTCCAAAGGGACCACGGATCCATCGGCCGGTTTCCACTCAGCCCCCGAAATCTGAATCCAGCCTACTCCCCGCAGCTCTCGTTCAGGAGACCACGACTCTTCTGCCAGCTCTCCCCAGTCTCGAGGGACCGCGTTTTCACCAGGCGGAGACCTGGGCACAGCAGAAAGCAGCTTACTAGGCCCCACAGCCTCCATCGCACTCGGGGAGCTCTCTGAACACTTCCGTTTCCTGTCGTCCTCCATAATAACGCTCCGATGCTCCTGAGCTAGGAGCTCACTAACTCGCAACAGTTCCTTCTCCAAACAACGTTGTTTTTCCAGTAAACTGAGATCAGAATCGTCAGACAACTCCAACGGACCGCTAGAACTGGCACTGTGCTGGCCACCTCGCAGGTGCATTCCAGCTGCCACTTCAGCAGATCCAGACTGGGAAACATCGCAGGATACAACAAGGTTTTGGGCAATCTCAGCCCTAGGCAAAGCTCCTTCCTCCTCCATGGCAGAGAGTGGAATGACCTCCTCCAACAGCGGCAGGGCCCCCTAGTGGCAAACAGTAGGGGAATTTCCCCGGTGTCCTGGCCAAATTTCCCTCATTCACTAAAAATACCACCAAGAGTTTAATCTGGTTCAAGGTCAGTCGGCATTCATCTGTATCCCCCTCCCTCGGGTTGTGCCTGAAAATAGACAGGATTTGTCTAGTGCACTTACCTGGTCAACAAAAACTAAATAAATAATAAATATAAACCATGCTCTCGGTATAGAAGTACCAGTTAGTTCATTTACCTGGGGCAGTCACTAGTTCTAGCCATGAAAATGGCTTGGAGAACCACCAACTAATGACAGATGGGGTACCAGGAGAGGTATGTAATATGTAAGCGAAGGATAAACATTGTGAGAAGTGAAGTCCCAAGGATAGCTCATTAGAACTGATGCGGCGGTGGGGTCCTACAGGGAGAGGGAAAGGGGAGTTAGGACTTTTATAGTATGATTGCGTGTAGATTGTGGATGAGTGCAGTATAGAGTTGTGAAAAGAAGGCTGGAGAAAGCGGGAAGCTATACCAGTATCAAAGGGAGGACAGAGGCATCAAGGTGTTACATGAAAGCATGATGACAGACCAGGGCCAAGGAGGAGACAAGCACTAGAAGTAATTTGTTCATGGTTAAATGGTACAGGTTAGCATGATGACAATTCATGGTCATGGTAAACAATTGCACTGATCATTTCTGAGATGTGAATATAAGAGCATGAAAGGTGAGATGCCGATGGGTGACCTCAGTTTCAGTTTTTTTTTTTGCAATTTATTCCACAAGGAGGACAGTGTAAAGCTTATAGCAGCCCTGCCAAAGTGAGAGTTAACTTTGGGAACCATCAGTAGGAGAGATTTACAACTTCTAAGGGCATAATTGCCTATTGGTTTTATAGGAAGACAGTCTGTAATGTATTGGGGCAGTTTTTTGGACATGGCTCTCAGGGTCCATAAGGCTGCATTTTTATCATGCCTGAACTGAAGAGAACTCCACCCCACTGACTGATATAGGGAGCAGTGGTGAGTGGAATAAGGCAAGCCTGTGATGAACCTCAAAGCTCTATGATATAATGTGTCAAGTTTGGTGAGGTAGGAAATGGGACAGTGACTGTAGAGGATGCCAGCATAATCTGTCAAGGATAGAAAGGTTGATTGTACCAGCTATAGTTTGGCATCTCTAGTTGAGAAGCGGGCTATCCTAAAGAACAGGCCAAGTCTCTGTCGTAATTTTTTGAGTAATTCTTCAACATGCTCTATAAAGGAGAGCCTATGGTCCAGCCATACTCCCAGGTATTTGAATTTAGGGACAAATTACAACTTCTCACCAAGAATTGTAGTAATCTGTGGCACAGGATCTGATAGGGCAGAATTTACCATTTGGGCAGAGGAAGAAAAGAGCATTGCTTTTGTTTTCTTGGCATTAAGTAATAGTTTTTTGTTTAGGAGTTGGTGTTGCAGCAGGTTGAACTCAGATTGAAGGTCATTACATGCAGATTGTAATGATGGGTGGCTTACATAAAGAACTGTGTCATCTGCAAACAGATGAATGTTGGCCTTAGTTATGCTTTCATCAATATTGTTGATATATATTGCAAATTAAATTGGTCCTAAGATAGAACCCCTGGGGAATACCTCTTAGGAGAGGTTTGAGAGTTGAGAGATCTCCTTCCACTTTCACCTGCTGGAAACGATCAAAGAGGTAGTTGTTGAACCACTGTAAAGATAATGGGTCAGCACCTAGTGAGGTCAGGGAAGAGAGTAGCAGAGAATGTTTGACAGTGTCGAAGGCCTTGCTCAGGTCCAAGAATACGGCGCAGGTGTAATTCCTGTTGTCTAGCTCTCTTTGCCAGTCAGTCACTTTGGCAAGTGCTGTGATGGTGCTGTGTTTAGCTCTAAACCCTGATTGGAATGGATTAAGCAGGTTATTAGCTTCTAGACACTGCCTCAGCTGGTTACTTACGACTTTTTCCAGTAATTTTGACAAGACCAGGAGAATCGAAATTGGTCTGTAATTATTTAGATCACAGGGATTTCCGGACTTGAACAGGGATATGATGTGCGCTGTTTTCCATATTGAAGGAATGGATCCTTGAGTTAATGATAGGTTAAATAAATGAGTTATGGGCACGGCTAACATGGATGGCCACCTTCAAGAAATATGGGTCGAGGGTATCCACACCAGCACTTTTTTTTACATCCAGTTTTAGCAATAGGTCTTCAACTTCTTTCAGAGTAGTAGGACGCAAGGAGAAGACTGAATCAGTGAAGCTAGGATCTGCACCTTGATTATCCATCTGAGAGCATATCAGATTCGCAGGGGAATTGTCGAAGGCTAAGCCTGCAGTTGCAAAGTGATTATTGAAGGCATCCAGAACTTCCAGACTGTCACTAATGGTGTTGTTGTTTAAGGAGATTTCATCAGGTAGTGAGCCACTGGACATGTGACCAGACAAGTCCTCGACGGTTTTCCAAAATTTTGTAGGATTTTTGGAGGCAGAGAGAAATTCAGAATGATAGTATGCAGCTTTTGTATCTCTAACCATTCTAGTACATGAGTTTTATGCCCTTTTGAACTTGCACCAGTCCGCAGCAGACTGGGTTTTGCGTGCTTTTTTCCTAGATTATCTCTTTCGGTCAATGCAGATTTTAATAATGGTATGAACCATCTACATGCATTTTTTGCTATTCGCACCTTAACTATAGGGGCACATTTATTTAAGGCGTCTAGGATAATTTTGCTGAATATGTCGAATGCTGATTGCATGTTTTTTACCAAATAGAACTCTTGCCAATACTAGGAGTGTTTCAGTTTGTTTATGTAGGCAGTAAGATCAAAGTTCCATCTAGATCTCTTGGCTGCAAACTTCAGTGAAGTAGTAGGTTTGTTGCTTGATCTTATGCAAGCAATAAATGAGTGATCACTGAAGAAGGTGCCGGCAAAGGAGAAGAGATGTGGTTTATTCACTAGGATAACATCTAGCAGGGAGCTGTTATCCACATTCTTTTTATTTACTCCTGTTGGTTCAACAATGCCTTGCGATAATCCATGGGTGTCACAGAAAGCTACGAGAGGAGTGGCGGTTTTAGATAGCCAGTCTAAATTAAGATCCCCAAGAATAATTATTTCTGAGGATTGTTGTTCGATGATATTACTCAGATGAGGTAACGATTGTAGATTGTCAGAAGGAGGTCTATAGCACCCTATGATACATAATGTTGAAGTGTGCGAGATGGTGACTTGAAGAGACAGACATTCATAAGCATTTGCAATAGATAAAGCACTCAGACAGGATGCCGTATACCTATCCTTGACATAGATGGCAACCCCTCCACCCCTGGAGTGTCTGTCTGCTCTAAATAGTAAATAGTTAGGGATATTGATTTCCCTGTCAGAGGTGGCTGGTCTAAGCCAGGTTTCTGAAACCACTAGGATATCTGGTCAAGTATGGAGGACCCAGGCCTGGATCATGGAGAACTTTTTTAACAGCCTGCATACACTAATGTGGAGGAAACTCATGCCTTTCAGTGTGGCAAGGTCAGAGGGCGATGTGATTGCAGCTGGTGGCCTTGGATTGAGCTCCACATTTCCTGAGCACAGGAGAAGAAGGAGTAAAAGTTTTCTGAGAGTGGCAATAGTAAGCTTCGTACATGGTAACCCCTTTCGCCATTATGGGCCATCGTCCTGGGGCGCTTCAAATTTTTGCCCTTCCCACTAAGGGTGGTAGAGATGAGTACTCTGACTGCTATCTGTAGAGGTAACACCTCTATGATGTTGGCAGAAGTCATAAGCTGAGGTGGTAATTCATTTTGTGTACTAGCGTTAAAGGTAATATGAAAATAGAGTTGAAGAATTGGGGAGTTGAAAAGGCATGTATCCACATAGGGACAGGAACTAGTTACAGAGCAGATCAGATTAGTATCCACAGTAATAAAGGCTTGAGGTGGCATATATTGGGCATGTGATATGAGATAGAAGAAGGACCAGAACAGGATCCATGATTTGACACACATAGTGGAATAAGGATGGGGGGGGCAGCTAGAGAGGAGTGAGCTAGAAAGCTGGGGTGGGGTTTATGTGTATTTAATCAAGACGGGGGGGTCGGTGGGTGAAAAAATTGGCAGCTAGGGCTCCCTTTCTGGAAGTAATCAGTCCCTGAGGGCAAGTCCATACCTGCGTTTCTATGAGGGGCTGGTGGCTTCAGACCTGGACTGCAGGTGGCAGTCTGACAGGTCGGGTTCATCAGAGAACCACGGCTGTGGCTCTCAGACTATGTGTGTTTCTGTGAGGGACTAGTGGCATCAGACCTGGACTGTGGGTGGCAGTCTGGCAGGTCAGGTTCATCAGAGAACCATGGCTGTGGATCTCAGACTACTATATATTTGTAAAATGGGTAGAAAAAAAGTAGCTCATCTAGTGGACCATCATCACATGACCATGCATATATCAGAGAGCGATCTCACACCTGCACTTTTACCCCCCCAAAAAAACAATTCTGCCATTTTATAAGATAGATAACCCACTCTAGGATGTGCGGTCGCGCCTTGGGTGGTTGACGATCGCCCGCGGCCTTATGCGATATCAGTACAAAAACAAATAGACTTTAGGGAAAAAAAGGGATGGCTAAAAGATGTTAGTGGAAAATAAGTCTATCTTTTAAACCAGAGGGCTGCTGGGAGCCAAGGCGGATGATCAGGTTGGCTTCCATGTTTTTCCTATGGTCAGGATCCCAGAATCCCTGCTGAAGGACACAAACAGAAAGATCATTGACATTGTGGTCCCTGGAGATAAAGTGGGATACAATGGGTTTAGCAGTTTCACCATTCCTGACTGCTCTGTAATGTTCCCTGAACCGGTCAGCAAGACGCCTACCAGTTTCTCCTATGTAAATAGCTGTACACTTCCTGCAAAGAATACAATACACCACATTAGTGGAGGTGCATGAGAATTCCTTGATGATGTGAAAAACACCTGTAGGCCCCAGAATTTCAGTTACACTGGAAATAAATTTGCAGGTATAGCAGCGAGTCATGTTGCAAGGTTTGGTACCTGGGAGGGAGGAACTGTTAGGAGTAGGTAGGCTGCTTTTAACCAGGAGATTCCACAGGTTAGGTGGTTGGCGGTAGGAGGCAATAGGTGGTTCTGTAAAGGAAGCACCAATGTTAGGGTCAGTTTGCAAAATGGGAAAGTTACTGGTGATGATCCTGTGAAGAGAAGGTGTGCTCTGATGGAAAGGAAGCACTAGTGGAATTCACCATTGTTCTTGTGTGACAGTATCCTTCCTGCAGGGGTCAAGGTTATGGGGCATGTTCCTGACCTGGGAAAGTGCTCTGTCCACTGTGCTTTTAGGATATCCCCTGCTGATAAAAAAAAAACTATGCATTATTTGGGTCTACTCAACAAAATCATCCTCTTCACAGCATAACCTTTCTCTTTTAGATATTTCCTGAAGAAGACCTAAGGTTGAAACGTAGATTTTTAACTCTATTTTCTATTTTCAGTGTGCATTTAATATAACCATTTTGTTTTGCTATATATATGTGTATATATATATATATATATATGTATATATATATATTTTTTTTCTATCTTCTATTTTTGCTCCCACTGAAGCCCGGGCATCCTTCTGGGGTGCTCACTTGATGAGGCTTCTACTCATTGCCTGAACCACTTATCTCTGGATGGACTCGTCCGACCACCCAGGCAGGCCTAGCCCCCCGGATCACCCCCCAGGGTGGGTCTGTCCATCCTCTTTTTGCAGCCTGTCTGTAATTAGACAATTAGAGAGGCCTTACCTGGGTGACAGGTTGGCCATGGAGTCCTCCAGAATGACAGGTTGGCAAAGGGATGTGAGCCTGTCCCTGAAGCCCCCTTCATCTCTGCAGTGCTTCAGCAGGGGAGGTTTCCATGTTTGTGTGTCATCTGGAGTGTGGCAGTGCAATGACATCACTTCCGCCAACATCCACCACACTCCTCCCTCCACTTTGTCCCTAAGCTTGAGTAGTGCCCCAGGCCTCCACCGGCCTCCACCGGAAGCCGGTATTGTACCAGGTGAGCCCTGGATCCCGCCCCAGAGAAAGGAGAGCAGTCCATTGGATACTTGAACCTCTCTTTCCCCTGCGACAGCCTTTCGCAATCGCTTTTGCAATTTGCAACAGTACTGCCCAAAAAAACATGTTCCTTTGGCACTTCACTGCAACTAAACAGTTTGAACATTTGGGCTGAAATTTACAGTGTAGAAAGGACTTACCCCACAGATGTGTCTTGTGATTTTTGTGGAAAAACTTTTACTGGTTCCAGAGTTACAGCACTCCGAAGTTGCAAATTTTACCATAGGATAACATTGTGGTGGCTGCAACACCTTTCAGTAACTATATCTTGAAACGGTTTGAGATACGGATTTTTTGCTAAGTGTGCATGGAGGTGGCTAAGTCATGAATACAACTACAAAATAATTTTTATCGCACTTGCTATGGTTACTGACATATTGACAAATAAGCATTACAAGGGTTACTTGGAATGCATCTAGGCCTCTGCTATGTGTCTGTACTTATGGGTAGGTGGAGCACAGTGCCCAAAGGGCTTGCACTCCCACCTATGCATACTATTTAAGCTAAACTGGGAGCACTGGGTCCTCTCATGCTATGCCTCTACACTCATGGGGGGTGGCAGCACAGGGCCCAGAGGGCCCCTGCTACCACCTATGGATATAATTATGCAAAACTAAAAGCACAGGGCCCTTCTGCACTATGTCTTTATACTTATTGGTAGGTGGGAACGCAGGGCCCGGAGGGCCAGTGCTCCCACCTATGGATACCATATTAGTAACATTTCACTTTCTTAAAAGGAAGGGAAATTCATTGCAAAAAGCTCTGTTAATGCATCAGTTAGGGTTGATGCTGCACCAACAAAAGTCTGGAAATTCGATGTTAGGGTTACCAACCCTACCTCCACCCTCCACACACCAACAGGCGTCAAGGTGTGCCTTGGGTTCATTGGGCCTAACTCTCACCCCATTCTCCTATACTGTACCATCTCAGCTTGTTTACACATGAAATGGGGTGAGAGTTAGAGTGATATATTAGGTAGATCTTTGATATACCAGCACTGGTAAAGATATTGCACATAGAATGTTGACCACATCTATGAACACTGTATTACCCAAACAGGATTTCTACACTTTGTAAACCGTGTACAAGTTTTCAGTTCCACCACCAGATGCCATATGTTTTGTTGGTGTACTTTGGTATTTCGAGGATTACAATGCTGGTTTTGGTGTGCCATGATATTTTGAATATTATTTAACTATTTGAAATACCATGTTGCTGCGATATATTTGATAGATATTCCAAATATCACAGAACACCGAAAGAGGCACTGAAATCTAAGAAATACCAAAATTCACCGATATAACATATGCCAACTCAGCCATGATGAAATATACAGTAGTACTACCTAGAAATTGATACATACTTCATAGCATGGTGCGACTTAGTGCATTAACTCACACAACAAACACTAGTTATTCATTTTAAAGTTCAATGTCACAATCCTGTTATATACTTTAGTCTTGTCGATGATATTTTCCAACTTGGAAAGTTCTGCAAAGTGCTCCTTTACCATATGCTGATGTATTTTTCCCTTGCTAAATACTGCTACGACTTCAGCTCACCACTGTGCGTTGAATCCTTCCAGTGGTTTGAATAACTTCCTGTTCCACCGCACACCACACATTATGTTTCGGTGTACTTTACTGCTTCAAGGATTACAATGCCAAATTCAGTGTACCATGATATTTTGAAAATTTGTTAAATGTTCAAAATAATCATTGTGCTGCAATATACTGAGTAGATCTTCGAAATATCAGTAGTGGTAAAGGTATTGCACATAGAATGTTGACCATATCTATGCACCCTGTATTACCAAAACAGGATTTCTACACTTTGCAAACTGCGTACAACTTTTCAGTTCCACCAACAGACGCCATATGTTTTCTCGGTCTACTTTCATATTTCGAGGATTACAATGCCAGTTTCAGTGTACCATGATATTTCAAATATTAGTTAACTATTCAAAATATCATGATGCTGTGATATATTGTGTACATAATCCAGGTATCACAGAACTCCGAAAGAGGCATAACTTGTGTTCCACCGCAGTTACATTTCGGTCTACTTCACTACTTCGAGGATTACAACACCACATTCTGATTGATTAAATATTCAAACTATCACCATGATGCAATATATAGACTAGATATTCAAAATATCTCAGAACATCAAAAGAGGCTTAGAGATATAACTTCCTGTTCCACCACAGGCCTCACATTACATTTCAGTATACTTTATTACTTCGAGGATTACAACGCCACATTCGGTGTACCATGATATTTCAAAGATTGATTAAATATTTGAAATATCATGGTGATGTGATATATTGGGTAGATATTCAAAATATCGCAGACCACCAAAAGAGGCTTTGAAATTCACAAAAAAAACAAAGTACACCAATAGAACATATGGCAAGTTGGACAGGATTCCAGACTTAATCAAACTGTTTTCTTATGCTGCACATAATTTTTCTAACAGCAGAAATCTTGCTTCAGTAATACTGTGTCCACAGATGTCACCAACATGATTTGTGCAATACCTTTTCTAATAAATATTTATTAACTGACATGTTTTCAACTACTTTGTTGCAGTAATAGAAAATGCAGGAACACAGAAATGATGATGTTATGTATTCTCTGTCTACTACAATCACACACTCATACATTTCTGTCTTTCTCTTTTAACAGGTTCTTGACATCTTATTGATTTCAGCTGGTGTTTATCTGTTCACTTTCAGACATGCCTTCAAAGTATCGAAAAAGACGTATAGAAAGGAAGATTAGGTTTCAAAAGTGTAACAATGCAAAAACTAGGCAGAATACAACTTCTGAATGTGCAACTGTATCTTCCACTGAACACGTCTAGTGTAGAAGTTAAAAAAAGAATGAGACCACTGTTAGGTGATAATGTCTGTTTCACTTTCAAAGTAAAATGAAAGCATCTAGATACTGGCAGTAGTCAGGCAAGACAACAGTTTCAGACATGTATTCAGATGTAGAGAAAATCCCCAGTACAGCCAGTTTACAAAAAAATAGACAAGCAGCACAAATGTCTAAATTAAGATACTTTCGTGCATTGGCGTCAAAGGAAAAGACAGAATAATTTCTGCTATTATGAATCGTCTTGTAAAAAAAGTTAAGCGACAAGTTGCTCTTACATGTTTGCGACTTAAAGTAGCACACTTTGTGTCAATGGCTTTGGTTGTGAGGGCACATTTGTGGTATGAGATGCCTGTATAGATACAATCCCTTACTGCATATCTGTCTGAGTTACATGAAAAGTTACACAGACCTGGTACTATTACTAGAACCCATTTCTGTGATGTGCCTGGTCATTGGTTGCACAAAGATTACAGTGAGGCATTCTTTTGGCAAGAAAGCGATATTCCTATTTCTTGCCAAACAGTTATCACTGTGGATATCAGTGGTAAAGCCACCTCTGTACTACCATTGCAGAGTGTTGCTGATGTAGACAATAAAATGTAGGATGTTGACTCCTGCAGTGATATTCTTCAAGACAAATGCTTAGCTTGGTCATGTGGTGACATCTTCCAAGTTAATCAGAGATATTTTGATTCACTGAAATAGTTCCTTCTTTCTTATAAGTAGAACTCAATGGAGGCATAAACTCTTCAACAAGATTGACCACTGTGATATTCATCCCTTCAAAGGTCTCCTTGAACATTCTCTGGTATGTCTATGTACAGGGAGCTGTGACAGTACTTCGTATCACATGTGTATGATTGCAGTACAGCACAGTGGGATGCACAGATTTGTTGCAAGAATATATAGGACTTGAAGAGCTATGCACAAATTGACTCACCTTTTGTCTGATGGTGACATGAAAGGTGCTGAAGAGTTCATCAAACAATTGTGTAAGCAATCTGCTAAGGACACTGAGTCTGAGGAACATATTGTCATTCACAACACTGCTGTTTCTCTAAAAGAATCAGACATTTTACAAATGTGTGGTATAGAAATGTAAAAATCTGAATTGAGCAAGCAGGAAATGTTTGACCAAGCGTGTGTCTCATGCCAACATCTGTACTACAAGCGGAATGTTGTCTCAGTACATACTAAGAAAATCAAAGTGTACAGTGATATATGGACACGTTTGCTTGCTCAGTTGTTATTAAAATCTGACTTTAATATACAAGAGCAACTTGTGCTGTGTACTTATTGTCACACAAAAATTAAGGCAAATGTTGTGCTTCCAAGGTCCATTCTGAATAACATAGAACCTGATATGACTCCAAAAGAGATTGCAGCTCTAAATATGTTTGAGCTGATTCTCATCCAGACGATGAAACCGTTTCAGACAATTGTGAGGTTGACCACAAAATTTAGAAACATTCCTGCAAAAGAGTTGATGAAGTCTTTGAAAGGCATGATTATGTATCTTCCACTGCCATTGCAAGAGAATATTGACACTATTTCTAGTGGCAATGCCTTAGTCATTTTTGGTAATGGTGTTCCCACTAAGAGTACAAAAATATGGCAACACGTCATTGATATTGACAAAGTAAAAATTGCTTTGACATATTTGAAGCAGAACAATGACTTCTACAAAGACATCGACATTGACGCACATTCCAACTTGGAAGACCAATTTAATTTGGTGGAACCCAAACAGCAAATGTTGGAAAAACTGAAAACAGATGCAATACACTCCTCATGGCAAGCATGAAGAAGCAACTGTAGAGGAGGAGGAGGGACTTCTTGGACCTGCAATACCTCTTAATCACTGTGAGGTGTTAATGACTGAGACTGAAACTGCCACATGGCGTGGATTTCACTCAAGTCAGCAGTCATGTCCTATTGAGGACAAACTAAATGCAGACCAAACAAATGTCTTTAAACAGGTCATTGGCTCAGTAACTCATGGTCTCCTTCATCAGACCAAATAGTGTCATTGTAGCACATATCAGCCACTATTGCTATTTGTCAGTGGCTCAGCAGGGACAGGGAAGAGCTTTCTTATTGATGCATTTACTACACATATTATTCAGCGAACTGCAGACACTGTTATCTGTAGCTGTTACATCTCCAACAGGGCTGGCTGCATACAACATAATAGGTGTTACTGTCCATCGCTTGTTTCTACATGGGAAATCAATAGAGTATAGGAAACTGTCTTGTGACATTGCAGTTTCACTCTGTAGTTTGTTTAAAAAGATGCAGCTCCTGATCATTAATGAAATAAGCATGGTGCCAAATGTTATGCTGGCTTACATACATACACCTTCGTCTACAAGAGATACTAGGTGTGGATGACACCATTCCATTTGCAGGGAAAAACATTGTAGTCTTTGGTGACCTACTTCAACTTCCTCCAGTTAATGGTAATCATCTTTTCACCACATTATCTGTGCAACAAGAAAAAAAAACACTTGGATGCATTGGTGGAGTAAATATGTGGCAGTATTTTGCTTATGCAGAACTAAAACAGAACATAAGACAGAGTTCTGATTTCCAGCACAAAGCCTTGCTTGACAAAGCTTGCATTGCTACCTTGTCCTCTGAATATTTAGCTATGCTGAACTCATGAGTGGTCCTCTCTACAGAAACTTCACTAGCAGCTGCATGTGAAGTATTCTGCAAGTTGAATTCTGCAAAGAGAAATATTGTGTGTTTGCTACCACATTTCAATCAGTGTACAGACTTCAATAACATAATGTTGCAAAAGGAACAAGAAGACATTGTAAGTGTCCCAGCATTAGATTCTGTTAAAGGGATTTCTCTTACTCATAACATGCTTTCTAAAGTTAAAGAGCGCTTGACAGAATTGACTTCCAATATCTCAAGAACTGCTGGTCTTGATGCAGTTCTCACACTGTGCAAAAATGTTAGACGTGCTTCGCAGACACTTGGATGTTGAGCATGGCTTGGTAAATGGTGCCTTGGGCCATGTCATAGATTTTCAATACAATGTCCACAAAACAATTTTAGAATCTCTGATAGTACAATTTCAAAACTGTGAAACTCCGCAGGTTCTGGAAAGGTGCACAGTAAAATTTCAATTGCTGAAGGACATCTACATTATCAGAAAGCAGTCTCCACTTACAGTGGAATATGCTGTATCTATACATAAGTCTCAAAGACTAAGTTTAGATACTGCCATGATTGATATTAGCACTGGTATTTTCACAGAAGGAATGAGCTATGTTGCATTGTCCAGAGTACAAACTCTAGACGGATTGCACATAATTAGCATTTCTCCACAAAAGGTTCGAGCAGATTGAGTACAACCATCTTCACTCTGTATGGTGTCCTCTGATGCCTTTGTTACCAGTGCCAGCCTATGGAAAGATCACTACCCCATATGTGGATACACACAAATTGCATAACACAAAACGTAACAGACGCAAACTCCACTGTTACCACGAGTGAGAAACCATGTCAAACTGCTGACAGACTGAAACGCAAAGTAGAAAAAAAAAAACCTTGGAATCACAACTCACCCCAAATTTGACAATAGCAGAGGAATTAACTACTATGCAAATTCAGACATACAAGTTCTTCTTCTTATGCCAGAGTTTGTGCAATGCATATGTGACATTTTTCACACAAGTTTGTGTACAGCACTCAAACAGATAATGCAATACAGTGAAGAAGACTGTCATATTGTGCAATCACTGTCCAATTTGCAACATATTCTAGCTATGTATCCAGACTGTGTAGCCCTAATGGTCACCAAATTCCATAAGTTTCTCATATCAGGGGTACACAATCTCACAAAATGTAGTGACAGGGCTAACAAGGGTAGGCATAGTAGCATCATTGTTATTGTATATAGGAATTAATTTTTATTTATTCCTTCTAGGATTACAAATACCTTTGCATGCCAGGCAGCTCATTTACAAAGGTTCCACGTCAGTAGGGAGGGTTACAAACAGTTGCACGTAAACAGACAAGTCATACAGAATATCTCAGAACAGATGTACATGTGTTTACATTATAATATAGGACAATTAAGCTTCAGTTATATGCACATTAAGCAAAACCTAATCAGAGGCATAGGGAAGAAAAGTCAAGGGAGGGGAGGAAGAACCAAGAGGGAGAGGAGCAGCCAGACAGCCTTGTAAAGTTGCAACTACAATAGGGGGAGGAAAGAGTCTTAGAAAGGGGAGGGAGAGGGGAAGAGGGGGAGGGGCAAAGGCAGGGAGGAGGGTGGTAAGATGTGTGTGATAGAGGTGTCAGTGAGGGGAGGTCCAAGAAGGGGGGGATGGACTAATGGAGGTCCTGAAAGGGACCCGGAAATTAGGTGGAGCAATCACAGGAGTTTTCAGTTAGGAGGTGAGTTCAGAGCTTATGTTTGAACTCTCCAAGTTTAGGAAGGGTAGCTAGACTACTGGGGAGTCCATTGAACCAGGAAGGCACTCTGCTACCAAAGGCGTGTTAGCATTGCATGGTCCAGCACCGTGGGACTAGTAGGAGTTCAGTGGATGAGGAGTGCATATGTTAGGACTTTGGAGATTTATGAAGCAGACAACACAAACCCTTCAGCATGAACCCAAGTAAAATCTTTTTAGTGAGAAGGCAGGTGTGGTATTTAATTCTCCCAGATAGATTGAGCCATCCAGTCTGTTTATAGAGATCGCAGGTGTGGGTGAGGTGGGATGCCCCCATTTGGAGTCTACAAGTCTTGTTTAGCGCAACAGTGAGACTTTTGAGAGCAGTATCGGTGGCACTCTCCGTAAATGACAAGGCCATAGTCGATAATAGAGAGCACTGAACTGTGAATTGCCAGATTGAGAGCTTCAGGTGTTAGACACTTTCTGAGTCACTAAAGAAGACCAGTCCTAGCATTGGTGGCTCTGGCTACATTTTTGATGTGGGGTGTATAGGTGAGGTGACTATCTAGGGTGACCCCAAGGTACTTGAAGTGCTGTATTTGTTCAAGGGGGTCATCTTGGCTATTTCTGATAGTGAGAGCTTGTCCATTGTATCTACTGTGGGGAGAGGAGAACAACAGGACTTTTGTCTACTTGTAGTTTAGCACTAGTTTCTGTTTGGAGAACCAGTGCTCAACGTCCAGGAAACCATTCTGTAGGTTGCTTTCAAGCACGTGCGGGTCAAGGTGGCTTGCAAAAATGACAACTTCGTCCACATAGAGCAGTGTGTGCAGGTGGCAGGCAAATGGTAAATTGTTAATGAAGATGCTGAATAGTAGGGGACCCAGAATTGAGCCCTGGGGTACACCAGACCAAACTGGTTTTTGTTCTGAGATAGCTTTGGAAATCTTCATGCATTGTGATCTATCTCCAAGATAGCTTGTAAACCAGGACAGTGAATCAGGGGAGAGGCCAGTTAGAGAGAGTTGATTAAGGAGGAGCTGGTGTTTAATAGTGTCAAAGGCCTTGGTTTAGTCTATAAAGACTGCCCCCACAAGACTGCATTGGTCAATGATTGGCGGATGGAGCTGGTGAGTTCTAGGAGAGCAGTGGTAGTGCTGTGCCCTTTTCTAAAGCCATGTTGTTGTTCACACTGCAGGGAGTATTTACTGAGGTAGTCCACTAGTTGGTTGGCAACAATACACTTGAGTATTTTTGAAAGGGGAGGGAGGATTGATATAGATCTTTAGTTGCTATGTAGCGTACGGTCCCCAGCTTTATGAACTGGTGTAACAATGGCTGTTTTCCAAACCTGTGGGAACTGAGACAACGACAGAGAGAGGTTAAGGATCTTAGTGATAGGTAGGAGTACTTCCTCAGTGGTAAGTGCGATTAGTTTGAGGTCTAAGGAGACCCCACTATGCCATGACTTACCCAGCACTTTGCTCAGTAGTTTCTTGACTTGGGCAACAGGGACATGTTTAAAGTAGAAAAAAGGACAATCATTTGTCTTGTTCTTCTGCTGGTGCGCAGACTTTAAGGTGGTATCATCAAAGAAATCTTGTGGTAGGACATTGCTAAGATCAATAAAGGAATCATTGAAAGTATTTACAATTTGGAGTGGATCCAGTATGTGGGAGCCATCTAGGTTTATCATAGTTGGTGCCTTTTTTGGGTCTTTTCCAGTTATATCTTGAATATTTGACCAGGATTTCCTGCTATCACCCCAACTGTTGGTAAGCTGCTCCCTATGGTGATTGCTTTTCACTTTGCGGATGGCCTGAGTGCAGGAGTTTCTTGCAGCTTTATAGGCTTTCCAGTCTGGAGGTTTGCCCGATGATTTAGCACAGTACCAGAGGTGGTCCCTCATTTTGATGGTAGCAAGAAGATCGGGGTAATCCAGGGATGTACAGTGCCATGCACCTTCATTTTCTTGAGGGGTGCATGTACATCACAGCCAGCATTGAAAGTACTGATAAAGTGCTGAAGGGCTTCCTTAGTGTCAGCAGAGGAGTCCAGTAAAGACCAGTTCTGACAGCGAAGGTGTTGTTTTAGGTGTTCCAGGTGGCCATGTATAAGCACTCTGTTGAAGATAGTCAGAGGTGGTGGGGATTGGAATTTGTTGGTCCAGCTACAGGTGACAGGGGAGTGGTCACTGAGAGAGTCAGGGTGCACAGTTACATTGGAGATCTGGTCAGGGCAGTTTGAGATTACCAAGTCAAGAGTGGTGCTTGAGATGACACAGTGCATTACTTTGCAGTTGGAGCATGCCATGGAGTGTAATGCATACAGGCTCTAACAGCACATTTCCATACTTTGAAAGGTGTGATTTCAACCCTGACTAGGGCAGAAACGTAGTTTTTTTCTGTTAATATATGGGCCAGTATAGTTAGGGTTGTGCCACTTCTCTGTTAAACCCAAAAGTTTGCACTTTAGTAACTTTGCAACCGTTGTTCCGATCTACCTGAAATTTTGCATGTGCAGTGTGGTACCATAGATCTCTGGATATGGAATGTTTGTTCTGGTCGGAGTTTTGGTTGCAGAGCTGCAGAGCATTGAAAGTGTGAAAAATCCTTAACTTTTTTGAATTATTTGCTCATCTTGACAGCTTGAATGGTTTGTCTGACTGGTCTGCATTTTTCAGGGCATATGGGGACTAGCTCAAGAAAGTGCCTTTTGAAGATTTAGTGAAGAATTATTAATCCGTTCAAAAGTTATTAAACTTTAGAGTTTCCCATTATAGCCTATGGAAAAAGATATATATGCACCACAAAAGCTTTTAGAAGCTTTCAAGAAGGAAAAATTTGCTTTTGAGCTATGCCAATCTGTTTTTGAGCTGCCGCCATCTCGTTTTCAGTTAGTGATGGACAAAAATGGCTGTAGTTCAAATTTGGCTGGGCCTAGGAAAACACGAACAGTTGTGTTTACCTAGTCAGGCCCTGAGCTACACAGTGTCATTTTTGGGAGGGTAAACCCCTCCAGAAATGCCTTTTTTGAGATTGTCCCCCCTATAGTGTCACAAAATTGCGACAGAACAGATGTGACACTTTTGCAAATCATGACAGTGTTGTGCCCATTCTTTCACATTTTTTTGCAAAAATATGGCAATTTTGTGACACTACAACATCCAAAAAAGAGAAATTTTTTGTCACTACACTGCACCTAAATGGTTGGGCCTTTTTGGCTACCATTTCCAGGGTGGCAAGCCCTGGGCCCACAGATGTGCCTTTTGTTAGTTTGGTTCCAAACCATTTAATGCTCCCTTAGTTACAGCATTCTGAATTTGAGAAATTTCCCATAGGCTAACATTGTGGCACCCGTATCGTGTTTTGGCACCCATATCTCAAAAACAATTCAAAATACAGATTTTTCCTCTGGGCAGCTTGCACATGTGGAGGTTTTGAAGTCATGATTACAACTGCAGTGGAATCTTTGCAGTAGTTGCTATGATTACTGAGATTTTGCCGAATAAGTGTTACAAGGGTTTCTTTTCAGTAATATGGGGCAGCTGTATCTCCTCAGATGAGTAGGTGAAGTGGCCAAAGGTCCCATGCTCCCACATATGCATATTGTCTGGCAAAAATGGGCGGCATGAAGGGAGCGCATGGCTGGGAGGACCCACGCTCCCATAGCCACATACCAGTTATATTACACTTTTTTCAAAAACAAGGGAAATTCATTGCAAAAAAATCAGTTAGGCTTGATGCCACAGCCACAAAACTTCAATTTTAGGATTACCACTCCTAGCACCACACCCCCCCCCAAGATCCCTTTACCTTCACACACCAACAAGTGTTTGCCCCATTATAGGCTGTGGGGAAAAATATATGTATGGCACAAAAATTTATGCAAAACCACTGGGCATTTCCATGACAGTACCATTGGTTTACATGGGGGGACTTCTGCAAAAGTACTGTATACTTTCTCAAAAGTACACCATGTTAACCAATGGTAGTTTTTCAAAAGTACTTTGTACTTTCACAAAAGTACTATAGGTTTACATGGGAGTACATTTGCGAAAGTACTTGGTGATTTTTGTGTAAGTTCCATATGTTAACCAATGGTACTTTTATGAAAGAACTGTGTACTTTCGGAAAGTACTATTGGTTAACATGGGGGACTTTCACAAAAGTAACCAGTTCTTTTGTGGAAGTCTCCCATGTAAACCAATGATACTTTTGCAAAAGTACAAAGTATTTTTACAAAAGTAGGGTGGCACACAGGCTCAATATAACACTTTCTTGCCTACCTTACAGCCAAAGAATGGTTAGGACTTTTGGGCAGAAATTTACAAGGTGGCAAGCTCCTTCCCCTCAGAAGTGCATTTTGCTGCTTTGGTGAAAAAATTTACACTGGTTATGTGTAAGTGGGCATGCAGGGCCCAGATGGTCCACGCTCCCACATACCCATACTATTGTGCAAAAATGGACAGCGTGAAGGGAGCACAGGACCTGAAGGGCCCACACTCCCACAACCACATACCACTTCCATTACACTTTCTCAGAAAGAATGGAAACTCATTGCAAAAAACTTTGTTAATGCATCAGTTAGGGTTGATATTGCTTGCAGGTGTATTGAATGATGTGGTCAGCTGGTTCAAAAGCTACTTAGATGACCAGTCACAGCAGGTCAAGATAACCAATGCCCTCTCAGAAAGGAAGCCAGTCCATTCTGGAGTGCCTTAGGGATCTGCACTGGGGCCCCTTCTCTTCAGTATCTTTTTGAATAACTTCCCATGAGCCTGTCAAGAACAGATTCTGCTCTACACAGATGATGCTATGATCTAGTCTAGTAATCCTGACCCTAAGATCATCTAGGATAACTTTCAACACAGTTTCTTGAAAGTGGAAAAGTGGTTCAGCACTCAAAAACTGGTGCTAAATTATAAAAAGACCAAAGTGATGCTTTTCAACAATGCCCATAAGAAACACAAGTCCAAACCCTTGATTATCACAAACTGCATTGGCACCACACTTGAACAGATCCACTCCTTCAAATATCTAGGGGTCACTGTTGATAACTTACTCACCTACTTTTAACATATTGCTAACGTAGTCCGAGCTGTCAACATAAGGATTGGCCTGCTCCAAAGGCACAAGCATAGCCTGACTCCCGAGGTGCTAAGAATAGCAGTTTTCAGCTCCAGCATTACCATCATCGATTATGGGCAGGTTGTTTACAGCTTTGCCTCTGCTACATCCTTTCACAGGGTCACTGTTACTCTTAACAAAGCATGCAGACTCCTTACTGGGGCTGCCCACCTCACACACACATGTGATCTATATGATCAGACTGGGTGGATTCAATTATTCAGCTGGATCCAATATCAAACCTGCTTACTTGCCAAGAAGGCACAGCTTGGATTGCTACCCCCTGGGGTCCAACAGCTCCTTAGCCCTTGTCACAGTATGCAATGTACTCACAACTTAGCAACTCAGGTCTTTACTATTCCCAGATGCGGCACCACCTTAGGTCAGTGGTCTTTCACTTATACAGACCCCCTCTGGCTCAATTGCCTGGGTAGGAACATCTCTGCTGAGTCAAAACTCAGCCCTTTCAAACACAAACTCCAGCAGCATCTCTTCGAACAGTATATGTGGCTGCCATCCTTAGCAGCCTTCTACTTATTTTATCTTTCTTCTTATACCTTTCAGCACTTTTAACTCTCCGCACTTCATTTCAATCCTACCCCAGAGCCTTTTCCCCTCCATCCTTCACCCCACTTCTTCCCTGCTCACGCATCTTGGTGCTCCTCCCCTGCTTCTCCTTCCCTTCCCCCTTCCACCCCCAGCCATTCTCTTATCTCATGCCACCTCTTTTGCAACATTCTTCCCCTCATTCCCCCTATGTTTCTCACTCTTACCTTCTGTCCCACCCATATTACTCTCTCCATCTTGGGTTTTCAATGAGGCATGCTAGGCTATACCTTCCCCTGGCTAAACACCACCTCTTTTCCCATTTCTATTAACTTGTCTCCTTCCCCTTCCCTTTGCCAGCACTCCCCCCTTCTCTATACACTTGCCCCATTCCCCTCCTTCCACCTCCCTGTCCCCTCATCTCTCTATCCCCATCACCTCCTTTGCAAGTCTGCTCCTTTCCCTTCCACCTGCTGTGCAACTCTTGTTCTTACCCCCCTCATTTCTCCTTTTCCTCCACCTTACACCCCATTACTTTCTTACCTAGATTTTGACAAGGCCTCCCAGGCTGCCCACTTCTCTAGCCCTCTTTAGTGTTATATTGAGTAACATTCAGTGCTATTTTGATTGCTTTCTATGTATTTGATTTTTTTAAGTATATTCTTGATGTCCGCTATTTACTTATCTATTGTTTACCTTGTTTTGTTTTTGTACTACTGACGTGGAACCTTTGTAAATTTGTTGAATTTCTCAAAGGTGTTGTAGTCTAATCCAAGACTCAATAAATAAATAAATAAATAAGATAGCACGGTGATAAAAGTTTGGAAATTTGATGTTAGGGTTATATATATATATGTTGTAAATCTGACTTTCCAAAAAAATAAATATATATATATATATATATATATATATATACATATTCATTGCAAAAAACTTCTTTAATGCATTAGTTAGGGGTGCTAGCACAGCGACAAAAGTATGGAAATGTGATGTTAGGATTACCCCCCTACCAGCCCACCCCATCCCCCCACCCTGCACTCAGCAACAGACATCGGGGTGTGCCATGGGGTCATGAGGCCCTGAACCAGTAACATTGCACAACACAGGCATGTGATCAGTTAAATTCATAAACAATGTCTGGAAAGTCGACCAGTTAAATTCATAAACAATGTCTGGAAAGTGAAACAATAGGAGAAGTAGAAAATCTTATCTTCTCATGAAGCAGAAACACCCTGAACATGTATGAGCAATAGTTACCTTTTAGGATATATGTTGTTATGAGATATATATCTTTAACAGTTTATAACATGCTTACAACACCATCTTTAACATTTTTATTACAGAATGCCAAAACAGTGGAAAGATAATGAAGTTGGCACTCTGGTAGATGCCATGACAAAGTACAGTAATCTGAATATTACCATGAGATCAACAAATATGCCACTGAAGTGCACATGGGACACTGTCAGCAAATATCTGGAAGAGAAGAGAAATATTCATAAAGATCCTAAAAGTTGTCAGAGAAAGCAGAAACTTGTACGACAGAGTTGCTTTAGGTTTAAAAGGGAAGGCTATCTTCGTAAGGAACAGAAACAGTGATTGAAGAAAGTACACCAGATGTGGATTCAAGCAGCAGGAAAACCATAGCTTGGAGATCGCTACAAAGGAAGTAAGTGGGAACAACATTTTTTGTTTGGGTGATATTATTTTTGAACCTGTCTCCTGGCTGGACCCTTCAACTTGACCAGCCCACCCTCCTGCGGCCGGAGGTTCTTTTTCTCCTCCACTTCTCTGCCTACTACCCTGGGGTCTGGAATTAATGGGGCTTCCCTTATGCCCAGACCAGGAGTGCAGACTGCGGAGGGTTGGACATCATCCTCCTGCAGAGGGTCAGATGTCATCCTATTGCTGGAGATTCTTTTTCTGCTCCAAATCTCTCCCTACTGCTTGTGAACAACATGTTGGCACACTAGGGTGGACTTCCAGTGTGCCACAGTACTGGGAAGGGGGGAACATGCTGACATGGGGACTGGACACCCAGTTGTCAGTGAAAACAGCACAGAGGGGCACAGTAGCAGTTTGATGCAGGATGTATCATGCGACATCACCAAGATATGTCATGCAGGACATCTATTTTTCCCCACAGGAAATGATGGGAAATAAAATACTTCACAACTTTAGTAGGCTGTAATATTTTTTCACCAAACCTTCAAAGGACACTTGTGTAAGGCAACAGCTTTCTACCCTGAAAATTTCAAACCACAACTTACAGCCATTTTTGAGATGCAGGTGAGCAAAAAAGTGACTAAAAAAGCCAAACCTTCCGTATTTTCAACATTCTGTATCTCAGAAAGTAAATCAGTAATGAACACACACAGACCTTCACATGGCCATTATGCATGTCAAATTTCATGCAAATCAGTTGAACCATTGCAAAGTTATTCACCTCCAAAAATTGTCCTTTAACATTAAACACCCTAACCAACCCTAACTATAATGGCGTGATAGCGCCAGTATAGTTAGTGTAAAACAGCACTTCTATGTTAAAGTCCAAATTTTGAGCCTTAATAACTTAGGAGCCATTCAATGGATGTACATGAAAGTTGGCATGCATAATCTCTTGAGCTAGGTCCCTTGACCTGCCAAATTTCATGGGAATCTGTCTAGCAGTTTCTGAGATATAAAGTGTTGTAAAAACAGAAAAATCTTTTTTTAACATTTCTATCTCAGGAATGCCTTTATGTTGTGGTCTGAAATTTTCAGGATAGAAAACCTTTGGGTTACAGATGTGCCTTTTGAAGGTTTGGTGAAAAAATATTAGTCTGTTCAAAAGTTATGACATTTTCAATTTTCCCATTGTTTCCTATGGGAGAATTTATATGTCAGGCACGAAAAATATATTTTTCGCACAATGAGGAGTATTGTGTGAAAAATACCAGCTTGTTTTTCGAACAACAGGAGTACTGCGTGAAAAACACCAGCTTCTTTTCACAAAGAATGTTAGTATTTTTTACACAGTTCGCAGTCCTGCGATCAACTGAGAAGTGTTGCGGCCACCATCTTGTTTTGCCGCTTAGTGAGGATGTTGAAGTAATGAACATTTTAAACACAAATAAAATCAGAAAACAGCTAAAGAGAATCCCTTTAGGTGTATTCTGATGGGGGGTTTTTTTGTGTGTTTTAAGCTGGCCCCAAACAAGTTTTTATCTCAGGCACCAGTTTATACAAAGAACGGCTCATAAGTCATTCTTTGTATAAGAAGAGCAGTATTTTCTTTTTTCAGTTAATTTATTTATTGAGTTTTCCTTTATCCATATTGATAAGTAACATACATGATACCTTAAACAGGTTGAAATGTACATTATATAGTATGCAATACTAACAATAGTATGTTTGACATATTGTTATGACACTTGACATTTTCTGTTTTGAATGTAAGCTATATAATTTCATAATGTCAAGAGCAGTATTTTCTTGACTTCTGCAGCCGCAGCTGAAACTCATGCTGCCGGCTGAAGAGTCAAGGGAGACCTGCTTGTTTCCACTGACATGGGGTGCCCAATCCCCCTGTCGGCATTATGTATACCCCCATCTCATGTGGCACACTCGGAGCTCACCCCAGTGTGCCAATTTTTTTTTATCCCCGTAAATGAAAAAAATTCCCTCGTAGTCTTTTATTTTTACCCTGTAATGAAAGAAATGGTCCTCGTTCATGTCCCTCCCCATCCCCACCCTCCTCTGTGCACCCACCCACCTCTCACCCATACACACTTCAGAGGTCAGCAGACATGATTGTCTGTGGAACAGGACATGTCTGCACTCTTCAAGGTCCAATCGCAAACTGAAGAAATCAAGGTAAGCCATATAATGGGACTCAATGGGGGAAGTTCAACTTAGGTTGATATATCAGCCATTTTTTGGCCCCAGATTTTTAACATGGGGTTCTTGGGACCCCACTTCTTGAACACTGGCTTTGTTGTTTCATTTCTCGGTCCCAAAAGGTGATTTCATGGTTGCTGTGCAGAATCACTTTTTGGGACCGATTAATGAAATGACAATGCCAGTGTTCATGAGAGGCGGTCCTAAAAGGCCCATGTTGAAAATGTGGTGCAAAAAATCAAAAAAACTGCCATGTTATGAGTGTACATTGCGCAGTTTCTACGCACACTCATAACTTCACCAATTTTTTATATTTTCACTCCAGATTTTCAACATTACCATCTTTCACACCTCCTCATGAACAGTACAACTGTCATTTTTCACATTCTGCCCCTCAAAAATTTTCACACCTGTGCTGCAGAATGGCACAGCTGCTGAGAGAAATCAACTTTTGGGGCAGATTAACAAAATCAGAGTTGCACTGTTCATAAGGGGAGGACCCAAAATGACAATGATGAAAATTTGTTGAAAAATAAAATGATCGCGTTATGAGTGAGCATTGTGCAGTTTCTACGCACGCTCATAAATTCATCAATTTTTCATATTTTCACTCCTGAATTTTAATATTACCATTATGGACACTTGTATTATCTGCATGGTATTGTACTATCTATATGGAGGGATGGGAGTGCAGGGTCCCAACCATGATATGTGGATACTGTTGTACTATCTCAATGGAGGGATGGGAGCTTGGACTCCACGCTCCCATTGTGACATTCTGACACTGTTTTACTATCTGAATGGAGGCCCAAGGCATACCCCGATGCTTGTTGGTCTGTGGAGGGTGAGGGGTGTGGGGGGTAGGGTTGGTATCCCTAACATCAAATTTCCAGACTTTTGTTGGTGTGGAATCAACCCTAACTGATGCTTTAACAGAGTTTGTTGCAATGAATATATATATATATATATATATATATATATAGAGAGAGAGAGAGAGAGAGAGAGAGAGGAGACAGACAGAGAGAAAGAGAGAGCGAGAGAGAGAGAGTGTGTGTTAGGGTTGAATAAGCAGTTTAATGTTAAACCCCAAATTTTGTACTTTAATAACTTTGCAAATGTTCAACAGATTTATATGAAATTTGGTATGCTCCATCCAGTGGGGTAGATCTTTTGATGTACTAAGTTTTGTTTCAATCAGATGTGTGGTTTTTGTGCAGCACATAGTGAAAAAAGTGTGTTTTTCGCTTTTTTGGGCCCATTTTTGCTGATTTTTGCCCATCGTACTATGGCCACACTGTTTAAAAATTATGGTCTGAAATTTTCACAGTAGAAAGAGGTTTCCCCAAACAACAAGCCAGCATTGGCTTGGTAAAAAAATATTAATCCGTTCCAAAGTTATTACATTTTGAAATTTCGAGTTATGACCATCCTCAGTTCAATCTTTTCAATAGGTGTACAAATTGCGAATAAGGATTTTTTCTCATGAACAGGGATTTTGACAGCTTATGAACAGGGATTTATAAAAGTCTTGTTCGTATGGAAAAAACCCTGTTAGCAAACTGCCATCTTATTTTCATTTTATTTTGGGCAAATAAAACCTTGTTACTTGCCTCAGGGATGTCTTCTGTGGATATTAAAGTATGGGTTTTGTTCAGGGTGACACCCTCTACAAACCCATGGCTTTGGTTTCCTTTAGTTTATTCAAAAAATTGCCATTTTTAAATTTTAAAATCCTTGTTCACCACTCACTTCCAATCCATGAGTTGTCAAAATCCTGTTTGTGAGGGGATGATCAGATGGCCCTATCTAGTGAACAAGGATTTCTCACGGAAAAGGATTTTGACACCTCACAAACAGGGATTCGGCTCACAAACAGGGATTCTGACAGCTCGTGAACAGGGATTCTAAAAAGGAATCCCTGTTGATGAGCTGTCAAAATCCTTGTTCATGAAGTGTCAAAATCCCTGTTTGAGAGCCAATCCTTGTTCATGAGCTGCCAAAATTCTTGTTCATGAGTTGACGACCAGATGGCCCTACCTCATGAACAGGGATTGGCTCATGAACAGGTATTTTGACCCCCTCACAAACAGGGATTTGGCTCACGAACAAGGGTTTTGACTGCTCATGAACAGGGATTTTTAAAGGTTGTTGTTTCTTTGCCACTTCACTGCAAAGAAACAGTTAGGACTTTTGGCTTGAAATTTGCAGGGTAGAAAGGGGGTATTCCAGAGATGTGACTTATGCTAGTTTGGTGTAACAATTTGCATCAGTTCCACAGTTATGGCATTCCAAAATTGAGAAATTTCCCATTGGGTAACACTGTGGGGAACACTGTGCCTTTCGGTACCTATATCTAGAAAATAGTTCAAGATATAGGTACCGAAATATACAGATTTTTCACTAAGCTTGCATGCAGGTTACCAGTCCATGATTACAGCTGCAGTGGAATTTTTCCAAAGTTGCTATGGTTACTGAGATATTGCACCATTTGCAGCACAAGGCTGTCTTGGAATGTGCCTAGGGCTGCACTGCATCTCTACAATTATAGGTCCAGGCCCTGCACTCCCACATATGGATACCATTTTGCAGTAATGGGACTTCTGGGCCATCCATTATGTAATATTGAGAGAGCAGGGCCCAGAGGGTCCTGCACTCCCACAGTGAGATGACAGTTCATTACAATGTCTGTGTACTTATAGAGAGATGGGAGCACGGGACCCTAACTGATACCATGCTCTGTGCTCCCAAAACTATATAAGGGTAAGATTACACTTTCTCAAAAAGCAAGGAAAAACTTCATTACTGCATCAGTTATGGTTGAAGTGACAAAAGTAGGGAAATGAGGCATTAGGGTTGACACCTAGGGAAATGAGGCATTAGGGTTGACACCCTAACACCCCACCCTACCCCATCCTCCACAGACCAACATATGATGGGGTGTGCCTTGGGGTCATCAGGCCTAACTCTTACCCCATTCTCCTATACTGTACCACATCAGCTTTCTTACACATGGAATGGGGTGAGAGTTAGGGATAATGACCCAAGGCACACCCCATCACCTGTTGGTCTGTGGAGGGTGGGATGGAAGTGTGGGGGGATGTTAGGGTGTCAACTCTAATGCCTTATTTCCCTACTTGTGTCACTTCAACCCTAACTGATGCATTAATTAAGTTTTTTGCAATGAATATATATTATACCTGCCCAGCAGGCAGGTACCATTAGGGCTGCACAGCCACTTCAGTGTTAAACCCCAAATTGTGTACATTAATAACTTTGCAACTGTTTGTCCAATTCACCTGAAATCTGGCATGCACATTGTTGTACCATTGGTCTCTGGATATGAAAATTTTCGTTCTGGTCAGATTTGCAGTTGTGGAGCTGTGGAACAGCAAAAAGTGTGCAAAATCCTCAACTTTTGTGAATTCTTTGCTAGTTTGTACAGCCCAAATGGTTTGTACATCTGGTCCAACATTTTCTGGGTAAATGGGGATTGGGCCATGGAAGTGCCTTTTGAAAGTTTGGTGAAAAAATATTAATCCGTTCAAATGTTATTCAAGTTTAAAGTTTCCCATTATATCCTATGGGAAAAAATATATGTTCCACATGAAAGCAAGTTGTACTGTCACAAAAGTTCCTTTTTCTGTTGCAAATGCCCTCAATACAGTTGTACAGTGGCCATCTTGTTTTCAGTTAGCAGTGAAGAAAAAAAAGTTGTAGTTTAAAAACTACTGCCCCTAGGTAAACAACAACTGTTGTGTTTACCTAAATGGGGTCATAGGAATAGCATCCATGCATCAGAATTTAAAAAAAGACAAGAAATATGTTTATTTTCATCTGGCATTTGTACTGTCGCAAATACAAGCATGACAGTTTCACAAATTTGTGAAAGTGTTGCACTGTACTTTTGCAATTTGTGACATACTTTCACAATTTGTGACAGTAGAATCCCCCAAGTCATAGTTTCTTTGCTACCTCACTGCCAGTATATGGTTAGGACGTTTGGGCTGCAATTTGCTGGTTGGAAAGCCCTTGCACCACAGATATGCCTTTTGGTGGTTTGGTGAACAAATTTGCATTGGTTCCATAGTTAAAGAACCCCCGACATTGTGAATTTTTCCTGTAGGGTAACATTACAGTGCCCACCAAAATCACAGTTTCATTCCGACATCACTGCCACTACACAGTTTGGACTTTTGTGCTGAAATTTGCAGTGTGGCACGCCCTTGCACCACAGATGTGCCTTTTAGTGGTTTGATGAAAAAATTTACATCAGTTCCATACTTACAATACTCCTAAGTTGTACATTTTTCCCCATGGGATAACACTGTGGCGGTCGCGCCACCTTTTTTGCTAATATCTCGAAAATGGTTTGAGATAAGGATTTTTTGCTAACCACAGCTAAGCTTGCATGGAGGTGACTAGATCAGGAATACAACTGTGAAATAATTTTTTCCACAGCTGCAATGGTTACTGAGATATTGCTAAATAAGTCTTACAAGGGTTACTTGGGGGGTCTCTAGGTTTACCTTATGTGTCTGTACTTATGGCTGGGTGGGAGCACAGGGCCCAGAGGGCCCTGTGCTCCCACCAAGGCATACTATTTATGCTAAACTAGGACCTCAGGGCCCTCTTGTGCTATGTCTGTACACTTATGGGTGGGTGGGGTGCAGGATCCAGAGGGCTTGCACTCCCATCTATGGATACCATTTAGCAAACCTGAGGATATAGTTATGGGTGGGTGGAAGTGCAGGCCCTGGAGGGCCCATGCTCCCATCTATGGATACCATTTAGCAAACCTGAGGACATAGTCATGGGTGGGCTATGGCTACCAGTTTGCAAACCTGAGGACATAGTTATGGGTTGGTGGCAGTGCAGGGCCCAGAGGGCCCATGCTCCCACATATGAATACCATTTTGCAAATCTGATAACATAGTCATGTGTGGGTGGGACTGCAGGACCCAGAGGGCCCGCACTCTCAACTGTTAATACCATTGAGCAAACCTGATAACATAGTTATGGGTGGGCTATGGCTACCATTTTGCAAACCTGAGGACATACTTATGGGTGAGTGGGAGCACAGGGCCAGGAGGGCCTGTGCACCCATCTATGGATACCATTTTGCAAACCTGAGGGCACAGTTATGAGTGGGTGGGATCGCAGGGCCCAGAGGGCCCACGCTCCCACCTATGGATTCCATTTTGCAAACCCTGAGGAGACAGTTATGAATGGGTGGGAATGCAGCACCTGGAGGACCTGCATACCCACCTATGCATTCCATATAAGTAACATTTCACTTTCTCAAAAAGAAGGGAAACTCATTGCAAAAAACTCCATTAATGCATCAGCTAGTGTTGATTCCACACTAACAAAAGTCTGTAAATTTGATGTTAGGGTTACCAACCCTACATCCCCCCACCCCCACCCCCACCCTCTACACACCAACAGGTGTCAGGGTGTGCCTTGGGGTCATCAGTCCTAACTCTCACTCCATTCTCCTGTACTGTAACATCAGCTTCCTTACAAATGGAACGGGGTGAAAGTTTGGGCTGATGACCCCAAGGCCCATGCTGATGACTGTTGGTGTGTAGAGGATGGGGTGGTAGGGTTGTAACCCTAACATTGAATTTCAGACTTTGTTGGTGTGAATCAACCCTAACTGATGCATTAATGGAGTTTTTTTTGTAATGAATATATATATATATATATATATATATATATATATATATATACTGTATATATATATATATGTAACTGTGTGGCCAATTCACATGGAATTTTGCATGCACCATCGGGGACCAAAGAGCTCTATCTTTGGCAAGTATTGTTCTGGTCAGATGTGCAGTTGCGGGGATATGGAATGTCAAAAATTGTGTAAATTACCATTTTTGTGTACATTTTTTGCTGCCCCGTTTCTAAGAAAAGGCTAGGGAGTTTGGTCTGAAATATTAGGGTATATTGGGCTTAGGTCGCAGATGTGTCTTTTGAAGATTTGGTGAAAAAATATTAATCCGTTCAAAAGTTATTAAAGTTTCAATTTTCCCATTATTTCCTATGGGAAAAATAAGATGTGCTATGTGAAACAACTGTTTTGCTGCCTCAAAAGCAGTTGTCATTGTCACAAATGCAGAATGTAGAATCGAGAGGCAAAAAAAATTCAAATATTTAAAAAAATACTTGCAGTTGGTAAACACCAACAGTTGTGTTTACCTAATCAGGGCCTGCCGAATCAGATTATCTGTTCAGTTTGCCCTAAATATGCCAGAAATAAGTTAATTTTGTCTGCAGAGGTATTTGTGCTGCAAGTAGCAGTGCCTGTTTTGCAAAACAAGGGGGAGTTTGAGCTGCAAATTGCATCAAACTCCCACTGTTTCGCAAAACAAGTAAGGGTGTTTTGCAGAACAGCTGCTGCAATTTGCAGCACATACATCCGCGGTAAAAATAAAAACTATTTAGGGCCATCTTTGGGGCAAATTGACCCCATAATCTGATTTCTCATTCCCCGTTAAGGTAAACATTGGTGTTTACCTAATACAAGTAGTTTTTGCTCATTTTACTGCCTCTAAGGGGAAGGGGGCCAAGGCATGCTAATATTGATTTTCCAACATCAGGGTGCCTGATCCCTGTGTTAGCTGTAGAGGCCCTCCCACCACTGTGGTACACTGGGGAGCCCACTCCCAGTGTCCCAAGATATGTATCCCCTCAGCAGTGTGGGACACTGAGGATCCCACTCCCATGTCCCAAAATATGTATTACATTTTAACCTGTAAAAAAAGAAAACAGTCCCCCAACGTAGTGTGCAGTTGCTGACATCGGGGGGGCCCAATCCCTGTGTTGGCACTAAAAGCCACCTACCCCCCCACCAGTGTGGGACACTAGGGAGCCCACTCCCAGTGTCCCAAGTTATGTATTCCCCCCAGCAGTTTTGGACACTGGGGAGCCCACTCCCAGTGTCCCAAAATATGTCATTCTTCGAAATCTATAAGAAAGAAAACTGTCACTAGACTTTTTTTGTCCTGAAAAAAAGAGAACAGTCCCTTGTCATCTCTGCCACACCTCCCCATCCCAACTCTTCCACTGAGCACCCACCACCCCACATCCTCCCCTTTGCCCTATACTTACTACTGGGGGTTGTTTTCTATCATCTTCTGTGGACCGGGGCATGTCTGCACTATTCAAAGCTGAACCCCAAAATGAGGAATCAAGGTAAGTGTCATATAATGTATTTCAATGGTGTTTTGAACTTATGAAGATAACTTTGCTATTTTTTGGAATTTTTTCACCAAATTTTCATCATGGTCTTTTGGGGATCCCACCTCATGAACACTGTGACTGTTGTTTCATTAATCAGGCCTGGAAGGTGATTTTGCAGTCACTGCATGAAATCACATTTCAGGCCTGAATAATGATATGTTACTGCCAGTGTTCATGAGATGGGGTCCCAAAAAGGCCATGTTGAAAATTCAGTGAAAAAAATCCTAAAAATACCCGGGTTAAGTGCATTTGTTGAAATGTTTCTATACACACACACATAACTTTGGTAATTTTCAATATTTTTCTGCCAAATTTTCAACATAGCCATTTTTTCACACACCACCACATGAACAGTACAGCTGTCATTTTTCACATCCTGCCTGAAACATGTTTTCACATCTGTGTCACAGAATGGCATTTTGGCATTGAGTTTAACATTTTCACCTAAGGGGTTTATGAGGTGGGGTCATAAGAAGACTATGTTGAAAATTTTGGGTAAAAATATGAAAAAATGCCAAAGTTATGACATTTCATAGCAATTTTACTATGCCTACTCAGAACTTCAGAAATGTTAAATATTTTTACCCCAGATTTTCAAAATAGCTTTCTTATTACCCCACCTCATGTGTGTAACAGCTGTCATTTTTCAAATCCTGCCCAAGATGTGTTTTCACACCTGTGGCATGGAATGGCATTGCAGTTGAGCAGAGTTACATTTCAGTGTGGATTTGACAATTTTTCTATACCAGGGTACATGAGGTGGGGTAATAAGATGGCTATGCTGACAATTTGGTTACAGTTGTCCTATAAATGAAAGCACAGGGCCCAGAGAGTCCTGTGTTTCCACATCTACATACTGTACATATGCACATGTATGGAGGGATGGGAGTGCAAGGCCCAGAGGGCCCTGTGCTCCCACAGACAAATAAGGATATGATTATACTATCTGAAAAAATAAATTCACTGCAAAAAACTTCACAAATGCATCAGTTAGTGATCATAATAAAGTGACAAATGTTGGGAAATGTGGTGTTGGGGTTCCAACCATAACACCCACCCCCCACCCTGCAGACACTGGCAGGCATCGGGTGTGCCTTGGTGTTGTCGGCCCCTAACACTCACACCATTCTCCTATGCTGTGCTGATCTCAGCTATTTACTTGTGGAATGAGGTAGCGTTAGGGCAGATGACCCCAAGGCACACCCCAGCACCTGTCAGCTGCAGGATTGGTAGGAAGTAGTTGGAAACCCAACACACATTTTCCTGCCTTTTGTTGCTTTAGTAAGCACCTAACTGATTCATTAATGAAGTTTTACAATGATATATATATATATATATATATATATATATATATATATATATACTGTATATATGTGTGTGTATGTGTGTGTGTGCATGTGTGTGTGTGTATATATATATATATATATATATATATATATATACAGTGGCATCAACCAGGATGAAACACACTTTTAGCGCACTTTGCAGTATGGTGTAGCAGACCTACTGAATAGAGCAATGTAATTTCAATGGTAATTAGTCCCCTTTGTCATGCAGAAAACTGTGGCATTCACTTCATCCTGGCAGTGACATTTTCCTGAATGACAAAGGGGACAAATTACCATTGAAATTATATTGATTTATTCAGTAGGTCTTCTGCAGCATTCTGCAGAGTGCTGCAAAATGCTGCAGACTTGTGTTTCATCCTGGGGGATGCCAATGTATATTGCAAAAAACTGCATTAATGCTCTAGTTAGGGTCAAAGTCACAAAAACAGGTAAATGTGGCATTAGGATTTTCAAAGCTAACACCCCGCACCCACCCTGCACACACCAGCAAGCATCGGGGGGTGTCTTGAGGTTGTTGGCCCTAACGGAGTTCTGTATATACTACATCTGTGGATTTTGTGCTTTTAAAGAGAAAAAAAAGTATTTTTACAGTGGACCAATAAAAGCTATATTTTACAGTGAAGACTTGGTCCTGTCAGCATTTTTCCTGAGGATGTGGTGCAGTAAGTACTGAGATAAATAGCTCTATACTGTGTTCTGGCAGGTGCTGGCTTCCTTGCTACCAGAACTCTTGATTTTCAGCCTTGGCACTGCCTTTCCCATATTACGGATTACTCCCCCCCCCCACCCTCCAAAAAATATTAACAAAATTTGGGAACACTGGGAGTGGGCTCCCAGTATCCCACATTTTTGGGTGGGGCAAAATAATAAAAGTATTTGGGGACACTGGGAGTGGGCTCCCCAGTGTCCCACACTGCTGGGGGGGACTTATGAATGTTGACACAGGGATTGGGCTCCCCTGATGTCAGCAATTGCATTAGAAGAACGGTTGGGGGTGGGGAAGATCCAACACTGAAGGTGGGCATCCCCGTGTCAGATTATTATAAATATAAAAATATAAAGATTGGAGGAAGGTGATTGGAAGGTGGGGGAGCCACTAGACACCAATGAAAAGCATGGCTCATAGCTTAATCTGTAGCTGGCAGCATGAGTTCAGCTGCATCTGCAGAACTGAAGAAATACCCACTGTTCTCATACAGAGAACACGGGGAAGTGCTCCTCTCACTTTGCTGAGCAGCTGGGAGTTGGGGTGCCCAGAAGACATATTTCTGGCCATAATATTGAAAAATAAACTTCAGAATCTAGCAAAATGACTCCCTTTTAGCTGCAGTAGGTTTTGATGTTTGTTTTTTAAAAGTATTGAAAAACAAACATCAGAATCTAGCTAAACAGCTCCCATTTACCTGGGTTCTGATGTTTGTTTTTTAAAATACTGGCATGTTGATGTATTTTCCACCTTTGTAAATTTGTGGAAAAAATCAACAAGATAGTGGTTGGCATGGCACCAAAAATGTTTGGTGCCCTGCCATTTCAGTAGTGTGCAAGCAAAAACCAATATTTGCGGCTTCAAATAAAACAATATCTCAAAACCCCTACTGCAAAACCATAAAAAATGCCATGATACTCCTTTTGATGCCGTGATACCAAAAAGAGCATGGCACTGAAAAAAGAAACATTATCCTAAAATGCCTACTGCACATGCGCAAGTCAGAAAACACCAACATTTAAAGTCTTGTAACTCTGGAACCCATTCATATTTTTTCACCGGACCTGTCAAAGGTACTACCTTGGGACATGACATATGTCCCCTGCAAGTTTGGGACAAACATTCCTTTCCATGTAGGCTGTAGGTGACAGCAAAAAAAAAAAAAACAGTGTTAAGTATAGAAAACATTTCGTTTTTTCCTAGAAATGACACAGCTGTATCTCAGTAACCACACAAGCTGCCATCACAAACATTTCCACACATTAAGGCCTTGCCTCCTACAACATACATAGAAAATTTCAGCTCATTTCTTCAAAGGAGGTCAAAGATATTAATGTTCAAAATGTTATGTTTAACATTAAACAGGCTAGTCAACCAACCCTAACTATAGTGGCGCGATAGCGCCACTATAAAATATATATTATAGTGGCACTATATATATTATATTGGCAGGGTAGCACCACAGCATATAGTTAGGGTTGAGCAGGGGTGTCTATGTTAAACCTCAAACTTTGAACTTCACAACCGTTCAATTTATTTGCAAGAAATTCTGCATGTATCATCTCGGGGGCAGGTCTCTTGACTTGCCAAGTTTTGTTCCAGTCAGATGTGCATATTCTGAGATGTGAATAGCAAAAAAATTTAAAACATAGCTGTGTTTTGCTGTTTGTTTTTTTTGTCATCGCCTAGCACCCATGTTTTTTGCTGTTTTTTTGTTATTGCCTAGTGCCGAGATGATTTGGAATTTTGATTTGAAATTTTTAGGGTAAAAAGCACTTGTCCCACAGATGTGCCTTTCACTGGATAGGTGATAAAATATTTCTCCATTCCAAAGTTATTAAATTTTAACATTTTGGTTCTGAGCATGTTCAATAATGTCTTTTGGATAGCCACTTGGAATGAAAAAAGAATTTAGTCCACACAAAGAAGGATCCTTTTTCATATGATGTAATCATTTTTCATATGACAGCCATCTTGACTTTCAAAATCTACAAAAATGACATCCTGAACAGACACCAACACATGTATCTTGGTCATTGGGACCACATTAGGTGGATTATGCACTTAACTATTGCAAAAATTACTCCCAAATGTGTTTGTTTTATTTTAAAACCCTTTTTTCATGACTCACTTCCATTTTTTGTATGGCCATTCAAAAAAAATTCCGCCATACAAAAAAAGAACAAAAAGTGTACAAAAAAAGAATCAGAAAAAAGAAACAAGTCCATATTCTTTTTTCATACGAGGGCATCCTTTTTCATATGAATGAATAAAGCTCACAAAAAAGGATCCCTTCATATGAAAAAAGAATTGGAAGAAAAAGTAAGTCCCCTTTCTTTTTTTGTATAAAGTGACTGTTTTCTGTGAGTTTTTTTGTTAATATGAAAAAGGATGCCTGCATATGAAAAAAGAATTTGGACTTAGTTTTTTTCCACATTTTTTTCGTATGAAGGAATCTATTTTCATGAGCTTTTTTGGTTTATACAGAAAAGGATGCCCTCATATGAAAAATTATTTGGACTTAGTTTTTTCTCCATTCTTTTTTTTTTTTTTTTTTTTGTATGAAGGCATCCTTTTTCATATGGGTTTTTCATGCTATACGAAAAAGGATTCCCTCATACGAAAAAAACATTTTTGACTTATGTTTTTTCCCCACATTTAAACTTCATGCCGTAACTTCCTCAATATTTAGACTTAAGGGACAATCTATATACCAAAACAAAGGTCTTAAAGACTACTACAAGTATAATACATGCTCCCCCCAAAACATTTATGGCCAACATAAAAAAGCATATCAATTAAAAATTGAAACTCCCATAGGATAACACTGAATCTTTAACAAGCCATAAGTCCCTCAATATTTGGACTTAAGGGACAACCTATATATAAAAACAAAGGTCTTAATGAGTACAAAACAAATAACACATATCCCCACCCCAAGCATTTAGAGGTAATACAGAAAAATACAAAATGAAAATTCCCATAGGATAACATTGGAACTTCAACAGGCGATAACTCCCTCAATATTTGGACTTAAGTAACTATATATATATATATATATATATATACACACACACACACATATACAGTACATTCCACATGTATGCCATTCAGTTGTGTGCATATTTCGGATGTATGCACAAAATCCTGATGTCCCATTTTTTTTCTATTCATGCCATGTTAAAACTACCACTTGTGTGCAGCCTGATTTTCAGTTGTATGCACATTTTTTTAAGGCAGATGCCTTTGTTCTGGGCTGAGATAGGTGTTAAGTGGTGTTAATGGGAGAAATTAGGAGCAGGGATTGCAGTCTGTTAGACTCTAATTCAGGTTGCCTCATTAACAAAAAGTTGCTAGGGACACAAAGCAAACATCAGCTGCTGTTCACTTAATGAGTTTAGTGCTGCTAATTAGGTAGGTTACCTGTGAAAAGCGTGGCTGTGTGTGAGCACTTCATTCCTGCCAGAATGGATAAGGTGTCATGGATGGTCTTGAACCTGGAGCAAAAAATAAAGCTACTCGAAAGAGCTGAGCTACCCAGAGTTTCCAGAAAGGAACTTGCCCTTGACTTTGGGATTGATGTTTCCAGCGTGGGTCATATCTTAAAAAAAAAGAAAAAGAATTCCTCCTGGATGACTGGCAGAAGGAGTGCAACAAGGGATAAACAAGAAAACGGGAGGAAAAGGATGGCAGGGTCGAAGAGGCATTGCTACACTGGTTCTCCCTATCCTGCGACTGTAGGGTGCCACTGTCAGACCCGATATTGCTTGAGAAGGCTAAAGAACTTGCAGAAACAATGGATATTGATGAATTCAAACCCACGGCTGGTTGGTTGTCTAGGTGGAAGGAAAGACACCAGATCACCTACCGTTGTACTCATGGAGAACGCGCAGAGTCAGATTTTGTTGCCTCAGAGGACGGGCTCACCAATGTGTTCCCTGACATTTTGAGAGGTTATTCATTATCCCAAATTTATAATGCAGATGAGACTGCCTTATTTTTTAGAGCAACGCCAGATGGGACATTAACGTTTAAAAGCGAGCCCTTGAGCGGGCATAGAAAGGCTAAGGAACGTCTTTCTGTTCTTGTTGTGAGCAATGCCAATCATTCTGAAAAGCTACCACTTATGATTATTGGCAAGTCCAAAAAGCCACGTTGCTTTCATGGGGTTGCAGTGGACGCTTTACCTGTCCAATATCATGCAAACACTAATGCCTGGATGACGAGTGAAATTTTTTCTGCTTGGCTAATTGATCTGGACAAAAAAATGATTCTTCAATGAAAGAAAATCTGTATGATTGTGGACAATTGCCCATCTCATAAGCCAGTGACCCTCAGGAACATTAATCTTGTGTTTTTGCCACCAAATTGCACAACAGTGATGCAACCAACGGACCGGGGAGTTATTCAAAATCTGAAAGTCCACTACAGGAAGCGAATCATGAACAAACTGATTGGGGCCATCGATCAGACACAGCAGAAGTTTTATCAGCTTGCCAAATCCATCAATGTGCTGGACACAATCCATCCCCTCCATGCTGCATAGACTGATGTGACCCCAGACACACTGTGGCACTGCTTCGAAAAAGTGGGCATACGATCAGAAGATGTGGAAGAGTGACAGAACCTCCACCACCTGTACCACCTCCTACTGGGATGGATCAAACAAGTTTCCTTCAGTATGCCCAGATTGATGCATTGGAACTGACTACCAGCATTTTAACAGATGAAGACATCTGCTCATCTGTGCAGAGAGCCAAGGAAGATGAAGGTGAGGATGAGGAGGGTGAGCAAGTCATTGTCCCACTAACAACCTCTGATGTATGGGCATTGATGTTAAAAATAAGACACTATGTAGAGCAGAGAGAAAGAAATGACTTAAACTGGTTTTATATGTTCGAGTCCTGCCTCAAGAGTACAACTGCGAACAGTAGCAAGCAAAGTTTCATAATAGAGTTTTTTAACACTGACTAACTTATTAAAGTCTTATTTAGTGTTTTCTTTCACTTTATTTGAATTTAAAGCTGTTATTTATCTGTTTTTAACCTCTTTGATATCAAGTAAAAGTACAATTACTACACAGTGCTTCCCGTTTCATTTTTCTTCACTGCTCCCTATTGTTATTACAGTGGTCCACTGTTATGCACATTCTGGATGTATGCACATTTTCTGGCTGACCCAACTATGTGTATACAAGCAGAATCCACTATACATATATATATATATATATGTGTGTGTGTGTGTGTGTATATATGTGTGTGTGTGTGTGTGTATGTATACTGTATATATATATATATATATATATATATATGTGTGTGTGTATATGTGTATATATATATATGAATATGTGTGTGTATATATATTTTTTTATTATGTAACAAAATGGGTAATAACAAATACTTATGGATTAACCAGGTCTGTCTGTATATATCAAAACAAAGGTCTTAATGAGTAGTACAAGACTCACACACACACACACACACACACACACACAGATATACACACACACTCACACACTAACCATTTAGGGGCAATATAAAAAAAACATGAAAATTCCTATAGGATAACATTGGAACTTCAATGAGCCATAACTCCCTCAATGTTTGGAGTTAATAGACAATCTATATATAAACACAAAAGTACAACAATAATCATACATATTACCCCTAAACATTTAGGGACAAATAAAGAAAAACATAAAAAATTAAAAACTGCATATTCCCATGGGACTAAATTGGAACTTTAACAAGCTATACAACAAAGGAAAGAAATTGCTGTTTTATTAGAAATGTAAGTGCAGGGCCCAGAGGCACTCCCCCAGCCAAATAATTATACTATCTCAAAAAGTAAGGAAATTCATTGCAAAAAACTTTATTACCGCACTAGTTATTGTTAAACTGATGAAAGTGGGGAAACTGCAGGTAGCAACAGGAAAACCCATTGCAGTTTGTCCTCTCCTGCATCTTCACAAATCAGGTGTAGGATGTGCCTTGGTGTTGCCAACCCAAACGCTCTCCCCATTCTCATACACTGTACACATCTCAGCTTATTTTCTGATGGAATGAGTGTTAGGGCTGACAACCCCAAGGAACACCCCATGCCTGATTTGCAAAGACACAGGAGAGGTCAAACCATAATGTTTTTCCTGTTGCTGCCTGCAGGGTGGGGGATGGGGTGTTCCTACTTTCATTGGTTTAACTCCCACTAGTGCATGAACAAAGCTTTTTGCAATGACTGTATACAGTACATATGTATAGAATAAATAATTGGTAAGGGTGGTATACAAAAATGTATACCCATCAAGGGGGTAATTAGGGCTATAAGGCCAAGAGCTTGAAGGGCGAGTGGCTTTATTGCCCTAATTAGCCCCTGAAATGAGTATATTTACAGGTGTTCCACTATTACCTATTGTTTGTTGAATATAATACATTAGGATGGTTATTGTTATGGAGATCACATTTGTGATCATGTTATGGCACCTGAAGGCATCTTGCAGCAAGGAGGGAATGGTCTCTAGTGAGTGCAAACAATGCAGTAGTTCAGGTGAGACAGGTGACAGTACACTGCAACAGGGTGAGCAGCAGTCAGGAACAGGGCCTAGTGGCCCGGGGATTAGGCACTACAGACTCCCACAGATGTTCTGCAGCAGCACAGCCCTTCTGGCACACACCTCTCAAGACACAGCTCTTCTGGCTGAGCTCTCAGTCACAGAAGCACTACACAGGTAGAAGATAGCAATATAATTGAACAAGTTTGAATTAATCTACTTCAGCCAGGAAAAGGAAAAGATTATCATAGCAGTCTGTTACAGGTCACCAGCTTTAAAAACTGAGGAAAACAGGATGTTCCTAAAGCCTATTGAACATATGGAACTAAGTGGGAGAACATTCATATTAGGAGATTTTAATTTACCAACTATAAATTGGATAGAGCTAACTGGGACAACTAAAGTCAAAAGAAACGTCATCGACATAGTAATAACTAATAACCTTAAACAATTTGTATGTCAAAACACAAGAGGGACAAATATATTAGATGTAGTCTTAAGCAATATGAATGATGACTTAGTTAATTGTCAGGTCAGAGAACTTTTTGGTGAAAGTGACCACAACATGGTTGAATTTAAAATCATATGTAATAAAATTATAGGCAGGGGAAAAACAATAGTTAAATGCTGGAATAAGGCAAATTACAAAGAAATGAGAAAAGATCTGGATAAATGGGAATGGGAAACTGATCTAAAAGGACAAGGTGTACAAGAAATATGGGACAAAATAAAATGTAAGATAGAATGGTGTATTAAGGAATATATACCTCAAAAAATAAAATATAATGGCAATGGGAAAATCCGAGTATGGCTTAACAAAAAAATCAGTAGATGTATAAAGAGAAAAAGAAGGGCATATAGTAAATATATATAAAACAAAATCACCTAGGAATTGGCTTAAGTTCAAAGAAACAGCAAAGGAGTGTAAATCATCTATTAAAAAGGCAAGAATATATCAGGAAGTAAGAACAACCACAATGACCAAAGATAACAAAAAAACATTCTTCAACTACATTAATAACCAAAAAAATGGAACAACAAAGGTAGGGCCAATACATGTGGGTAACATAGTTATATAAGATGAACAAACAATGTCTGAAACCTTCAATGAGTACTTCCTCAGTATTTGTCAAAGCAAAGATCAGACTTGTGGTCCAGTATTTGATGTGGAACAGGAGTATAAGAAGGCAATACATTTTGATAAAAATAATATCATGGAAAAACATAAAAAACTGAAGGTGGAAAAGTCTCCCGGTCCAGATGGACTACATCCATGCATCGTACAGGAGCTGGCCAAAGAATTTAGCAGGTCCAATAACAATACTGTTCAAAGAATTGCTAGGGTGTAATCCCCAAGGACTGGAGTACAGCAAATGTAACTCCAATTTATAAGAAGGGAGTGAAAAACAGATGTCCACAATTATAGACCTGTCTGCCTCACATGTGTAGTTGGTAACATAATGGAAGAATTTAAATGGGGAAAATGGGGAGATACTTGAAAGAGGCATTAAGGGGAATGGGACAGGAATCAGGGGTTGAGGAACAGTGGGCAGTATTTAAAATGGGGGTTATAAGAACAACAGAATTATGCATTAAGCAAGTTAGCAAGAGGAAAAGGAAGAGGAGACCATTATGGTTTTCCAAAGAGGTAGCAAAGAAAGTGAAAGCCAAAAGATTGCATTCAGGCAATACAAAAAGACACAGGCAGAAGGGGATAGGAAGAAGTACCAGGAGAAACAAAGGAGGCAGGGAAGTCAGTAAGGAAGCCAAAGCTCAGACAGAAGAACACATTGCAAAATCAGTGGGTAAGGGACAAACCTTTACAGGTACATAAGAAAAAAAGAAAGACAAAGGGAGGGATAGTGAGACTGAAGGGGGGATGGGAGCCACGTGGAGGATGACAACAATAAAGCTGACATATTGAACAGGTATTTCTGCTCAGTCTTTACTAAGGAAGAGGGGGTTATGGGTCTGAAGGAGTACAAGGGGTGAGAATGGCAGAAATGGACACAAGTCCCTTTACACGAGAAAGGGTCCCAAGGAACTGGAAGTAATAAGAGCTGATAAAACAATGGGGCCAGATGGGTGCACCCAGGGTCCTTAAAGAACTAAGAGAGGTGGTGGCTGAACCTCTGGCTATCCTGTTCAGCCAATCACTGGAAACAGGGGAGGTACCCAAAGACTGAGGACAGCAGATGTAGTCCCTTATACAAAAGTGGGAACAAAGAGGAAGCAGGGAACTACAGACCAGTCAGCCTCACCTCGGTAGTGGGAAAGATCATGGAAGCACTACTGAAGGAGAGATTGGTGGAACATCTGGTTGTCAATGGACTACAGGACCCAAGGCAGCATGGTTTCACCAGGGGGAGGTCATGTCAGACCAACCTCATTGAATTTTTTGACTGGGTGACTAGGGAGGTGGATCAGGGGAGGGCAATGGACATGGCCTATCTGGACTTCAGCAAGGCCTTTGACACTGTGCCACATAGAAGACTATTACACAAACTGGGGAATATGGGCATGGGCAGGACAGTAGTGTGGTGGATAGGTAACTGGCTGGGTGGCATGACACAGAGGGTGGTGGTAAATGGCTGTCACTCCACAGAGGGAAGAGTAACCAGTGGGGTACCACAGGGATCAGTGCTGGGACTGGTCCATCTCAACGCCTTCATCAGCGACATTGCACAGGATCTAGAAGGCAGAATTTCACTGTTCACTGATGACACAAAGCTCTGTAACAGAGTAGACACACCAGAGGGTGTAGACAGAATGAGAAGGGACCTGCAGAAACTTGAAGAATGGTCAAGGGTTTGGCAGTTGAAATTCAATGCAAAAGAAGTGCAAGATAATGCATATGGGGCACAAAACCCCAAGCACAATATATCAGTTGGGGGTGAGGATATAGCATGCACCAAGCAGGAAAGGATCTTGGGTTGTCATCTCTGATGACCTCAAGGTAGGGAAACAGTGTGACAAGGCATCAGGCAAAGCAAATAGGATGCTGGGATGTATGGGCAGGGCATCACCAGCAGGAAAAGGGAGGTCATAATTTTGCTATACAAGACACTAGTGAGGCCCCACCTGGAGTACAGTGTACAGTTCTGGAGACCATACCATCGTAAGGACAGACAGGGTAGAGAAGGTTCAGAGGAGGGCAACAAAGATGGTGCATGGGTTGCATCACAAGTCCTATGAAGACAGGTTGAAGGAACTGAACATGTACTCCTGGAGGAGAGGAGGAGAGAGGGATATGATAGAGACATACAAGTATCTTACAGGAGGAATAGGGGCAGGAAACACTATTTTTAAGTGAAAAGATGTTTCAGGACCAGAGGGCATGGGATGAAGTTGGAGGGAGGACGATCGTGAGGAAACATGAGAAAGAATTTTCACGGAACGGGTGGTGGATAAGTGAACACCCTGCCAGAGGAAGTGGTGGGCTGAAACAATCAAGGGATTTAAGAATGCATGGGATAGACATAAAGGAATTCTAGAGGGCAGGGGTAAGGGGAAACAGACTTCTAGGAAAACAAACTGAACTTACAAGCTCAAATGGGCAGACTAGGTGGGCCATAGGCCCTTATCTGCCGACACTGTCTATGTATCTATGTATCTATGTATAAAAGACTACCTGGAAAGGCATATAAAAACTAAAGGTTTCATGGATACATCACAACATGGTTTCACACCTAAAAGATCATGTCAGACTAACCTGATTCATTTTTTGAACAGGTTAACAAGGCATTAGACATAAGGCTTCCAGAGGATGTGGTTTACTTAGACTTTTCAAAAGCTTTCGATTTTGTTCCTCACGTAGAATTAATAAAAAGCTTGAAAGAACTTAAAAGTTGAAAAGTCTGTAATTAAATGGATTACATCATGGCTAAATGATAGAAAACAAAGAGGCAATATCAAGGGGGTTCTATCAGAGTGGGGGATGTCACAAGTGGGGTCCCCCAGGGCTCTGTCTTAGGGCTCACTCTATTCAATTTATTTGTATCTACCCTTCAAACATCCAGTAACTCATAGATAACTAAATTTGCCAATGACAGTCAAGTGGGTGCCATCATACAGAATGCACAAGACATCATAAACTTCCAACTAGACCTGGACAGGATTGATCAATGGGCATCACAGCACAAGATGGTGTTTAACATCGACAAATGTAGTATAATGCACTTTGGTAAAAAAAAAATTGATGGCAAAATATAAATTAAACATCATAGAACTTAGGCGCACAGAAGGGGAAAAGAACTTAGGTATCTTTGTAACAAATGATTTAACCTTTAAGCAACATACTACCACAGTGGTTAACGTAGAAACATAGAAGTTAATGGCAGAAGGAGACCGCTAGGTCCATCTAGTCTTTCCATTTGTTTTACACCTATTTTGACACTCTAGTTGCCCTTTGTAGTCAGGGCTCCCTTGTGACTATCCCATGCATTCTTGAATCCCCCCACAGTGTTGACCCCCACAACCTCTTGGACAGGCTGTTCCAGGTGTCCACCTGGTTAGAAAAGTAAATGGCATGATAAGCTGCATAATTTGAAATATCAAAAGTAGAGCTAGCTCAGTGTTAATGCCACTGTATGGCTCACTGGTGAGGCCAGTGCTGGAGTACTGTGCCCTGTTCTACAGCCCCTACCACCGGATAGATGTAGGGAGCCTTGAGAGGGTACAAAGGAGGGCAACTGAGAAAATAAGTGGGCTTAAAAATCTTACATATGATGAGAGAATTAATAAACTGGGACTGTACACCTTGGAGTACCATAGACAGAGGGGAGACCTATGTTTGATCTATGTTGCACATAAAAATGAATACCTATGGGAATGTCTAGGCCTAGAAAAGAAGGTCCTAATTCAAACAACTAGAACTCACAGATGCCAACTTAAAGTATTTATAATTATAAAACAAACAAGCGAGTGTTCTGGGTAAACCAAAGAATGGTGACCCCATGGAATGGACTACCCAAAGACATAGTAAACAGTGATTCAATAAATATTTTCAAAAAGAAATTAGATATACACTTAGGGCAAAGTAGTTCTCATTGAAAAAATGGTGAGTCTGCTTGGCGAAAGCAACACACTTGTAATCTAACTTACAAAACTTATAAGAGGGCATGAGAGAATGCCCCCCTCCCCCATTGATGTAGTGGACTACACGGATATTATTAGTTAAGAAGGAGGATAAAACCTTTTATAGGTACATTAAGGAGCAAAGAAAGACTAAGGCAGGGATGCTGAGGCTGAATAAAGAGGAAGGTGGTTGGGCAGAGAGCGACAGTGGAAAGGGAGGGATACTGGACGAATACTTCTGCTCAGTATTCACAGTGGAAAAGCAGGAGATACCTAATCCAGTCAATAGAAGCACTCTGGATGGGGGGGTGATATTAGTCCTTTCACAGAAGAAAGGGTTCTTAAAGAACTCTTAAAACTGAAGGTGGATAAAGCAATGGGGCCTGATGGGATTCACCCCAGAATTCTAAAAGAACTAAGGGAAGAACTAGTAACACCACTGACTACCCTTTTTAATAAATCATGGGAGGATGGTGTGGTACCTGAGGACTGAAGGAGGGCAGATGTGATTCCCCTTCACAAAAGTGGGAGCAAGACAGAGGCAGGAAACTACGGACCTGTCAGTTTGACCTCAGTGGTAGGAAAAATGATGGAATCACTTCTGAAGGAAAGAATTGTTGAGTAGCTAGAGGCCAGTGGGCACAGGACCCAAGGCAGCATGGATTCACAACAGGAAGGTCATGTCAGACAAATCTAATTGATTTCTTTGACTGGGTGACCAAAGTAGTAGACCAGGGAGGGGCCGTGGACATGGCCTTCCTAGACTTTAGCAAGGCATTTGACACAGTCCCACACAAAAGATTAATAAACAAATTAACCAGCCTGGGAGTGGGTCCCAGGGTGGGAGCCTGGGTAAAACATTGGCTGGACAACAGGACATAGTGGGTAATAGTAAATGGAGTCCACAGTGAAGAAAGGGGAGTTAGTTGTGGGGTATCACAGGGTTCAGTAATGGGGCCGGTCCTTTTTAATGTCTTTATAAGTGACATTGCAGAGGGACTGTAAGGGAAAGTATGTCTCTTTGCAGATGACACAAAGATCTGCAACAGGGTAGGAATGGTCAAATGTATGGCAGCTTAGATGCAATGCAAAGAAGTGCAAAGTAATGCACCTGGGAAACAAAAACCCAGGGGAAGAGTACACAATGGTGGGTGAGATACTGACAACAACAGAAATGGAAAGGGACCTGGGGGTAGTCATATGAGATGACCTAAAGGTGGACCAGCAATGTGAGAAAGCAGTAAGGAGGGCTGGGAGGATACTGGGATGCATAGGGAGAGGCATCACCAGTAGAAAACAGGAAGTTGTTGGCCCTCTGTACAGACAGTTGGTAAGACCACATCTGGAGTACTATGTACAGTTCTGGAGACCCCATCTCCACAAAGACATAGACAGCGTGGAGGCTGTCCAAAGGAGGGCAACCAAAATGGCGCAGTGCCTGCACCAGAAGACATATGAAGAAAGACTAAAGGAGCTTAAGATGTATAGCCTCGAGGAAAGGAGGGAGAGAGGGGACATACAAATACCTCAAGGGAATCAACAAAGTCCAGGAGCGCAGCATCTTTCAGAAAAAGAGATGTGCAAGAACAAGGGGGCACAATTTGAAGATGAAGGGGGGACAGCTCAGAGGTAAAGTGAGGAAGTATTTCTTCACAGAGAGGGTTGTAGATGCATGGAATGGCCTTCCTGAGGAGGTCATAGAGTCACAAACAGTGGGGGAATTCAAGAATGCATGGGACAGACATAAGACAATTCTAGTGGGGGTAGGAGGAAGTAGGCTGTTGGTTTACTAGGATCTGTAGCTTATCCGTTAGGTAGTGAAATGGGCAGACTAGGTGGGCCAAGAGGTCCTGATCTGCCATCAAATTCTGTGTTTCTGTGTTATCCATCTGCACCAGCAGAAGGCACAGGAATGGCTGAGTCTGGAAGGTTTGCAGGCCATAAAGGATCGGCTCCATCTCCAAAACATTTATGTGAAGAGAGGACTCCAGCTGGGACCACATCCCCAACCCCCAAGCATCTGTTGTAAGAATTTGCCAAGGGGAAGGAATAAGGAAAGGAACCCCTCTTAACAAGTAGCTGAGTTCCATCCACCAAAGCAGAACCTTTGTCGCCAGAGGGGAGACCTGGACCTGCTGTTGCAGGTCATCAGTATACTGATCCCACTAGACCCTCAATGTCCACTGCTGTATCCTCATGTGGAACCTGGCTAGAGACACCATGACTATAGCCACACAGCCATCAGGCCCAAAAGAAGGAGAAATTTTCTAGCATAGAAATAGCAGTCGGTGTACAACAGACGGGCCTGAGCTATAAGGCAAGCTGTTCTGTCCTGAGGCAGGAAAGTCATATCCTGAGCCAAATCCAGAACTGCCCCTCTGTACCAAAGGCACTGACAGGGGGTCAGAACTGACTTGGGCAGAGTGACTGTGATGCCCAGGTCCTCAAACAGGCTGGTGGCATGTTCCAGAATCTGTAACAGACAGTCCCTGAACTGGGCTTGGAGAAGTCAGCCATCCAGTTAGGGAAAGACCTAGAGTCCCTCCCACCTGAGAGCAGCTGCTACCACTACCAAAAATGTGACAGACATCCAGAACAGGAAGAGTGTCCCCTGAGGCTGAAACCTGAGGTATTGTGTAAGGCAAGCATGTACCTGGATAAGAAGGGAGGCATCATTCATGTCAAGGTAGCAAAAGCAGACTCCCCTGGAACTGAAGGGGCAGCAACCCCTGAGGTGGCACCCTCTGGAATGTCTTGTAATGAATGAATGGGATTAGAGTCCTGGAGGGCTAGAATGGGCCTGGGCTCCCCTGAGCATTTGGGGACCCAAAAGAAAAGAGAGTAGGACGCCTCCCACCCTGTAGAATTCCAGGGACAGGACCTATGGTGCTTTACACAGAAAGGTAACTGGAGGTTTGTCCGGAGCCCCAAAACCCATGCCTCAGATGAAGGCCCTTTCCACCTGATCCAGTGAAAGGGAGGGGTGATCTCCAATAATAGAACTGGAGGGGAGAAGAAGAAGCCAGGGACCACCAGTGGCTTAGAAGAAAGGCCTTATGGCAGAGCTCCTCCCTGCCACGTTTGAGCTGGGTGTGGAACAAAGCAACAACAAACCACCAGTAGCTGCTAGGCAGAGAAGAAAGACTGAACAGCCATCCCAAAGAGTGTACAATTGCTAAAGGGGGCATGCAGAAGGGGTGGCCAGACATAGGGGCAAACCCAAGTGCCAGAAGCCAAGAACACCTGTCTAGGCTGATGCATACAACAGCCACATTAGCAGAGGCAGCAATGGCATCAAAGGCTGACCTCAAGGGAGAGATGCTCACATCTGCCCCAGTCCAGAGGGCATGAAGTGGCTCCGAGCCCCTAGGAGCATTCGTAAGGGCCTGGGCCACCATTGTGGCCAATGTCCAGAGTCCAAGAAGAGCCACATCAAGGGTGGGCAGGGTGGTCCTTAGGGGATGGCCTCAGTCACAGAAGACAAACCCGAAGAAAAACAGAGGGGCAAGCAGCTGGGCAGGATAGTGCGAGAGGCCCAGGTCACAGTCACTGTGGGGGTAGAAGGAAGAAAGGCAGGCTCCAGGTGCATGGAAGGGGAGGGAGGCTGCAAAAGACCCTGACCCCTTACTCAAAGGGCATGGGGTCAATATGCTGTGAACACTAACAGCACAGTAAACAATCGTGCAGGCATATCACTGAGAACAGAGGTAGCACTCAACAAAACAGTGAACACTACCTTCTGTGAACATAAACTACATGTTTAAGAGGGGGCTTTACCCCCTGCACCCACGAACCCCCATCCATTAATAACTAACTCCAGAAGGGACTAAATTTGGGGAAATGGAGAAAACCCGGGGGAGACAATAAAAAATTAATTTCCCTAAGACCAGGATTTGAGCCCTGGTCCATCATCACTCCACCACCCTCCACTGCCTGTGGGTTTATCTATTGAGCCATGGCAGCTGCTCAGCCAGCACACCACCAGCCAGAGCCTTTCATGTTCCTCAAAGGCAATATAGCTGGATGGATAGTGGTACTTTACCTTCGCTACACTGTTCCTGGAACTATTATGCCTCTAGTTGTTTTGACTGTTCAGTTTATCCCGTATGGTTCTTTTAATGACAAATTGACCTGGTACCATGCAAAACTGTGTTAGGCACCAAACACTCTGGTGAAGGCATGGAAACAGGAAGCCCTAGGTTCAGGGGTGTCCAAGGTCTTTCCCAAGGAAGAGGACCAAGAACCAAGGATCAGGAAAAGGGTGGAGCAGCCTGAAGAACCACCAGCTGGCCCACTGAATAGCGAGCCCACTATGCAAGGCCACTTGACAATGCCCAACACAGGGGCAGAAAGTGGGGGTATCTACCAAACACCTGGGTGAGGGAGAGGTAGAGCAAAGATCCCAGGTCCAGGTGGGGGGTACAAGTGGACCCTCCCCAGAGAGAGGGAGGGAGGGAAGGGGAGGTAGATAGCTTATCCCAGGGAAGCCATAAAACCGGTGGCAAGGGCATCTGCCAGGAACAGTGGCAAATGATCCACAGGAACACCATACTCCTGCAAGGGCAACAGGTAGCAGTCCCAGATCCCCCCATAGCCTGCTGCAATGGATGGCCTCAGTTGAACCCTGTTTGATGCCGATGCCAAACTGTGGGTAGCAAGGAGGTGGAAGGTTCCCCTTCTGAATCTGGCACCAACAACACGGTGGTCTTTGGAGGAAGGGGCAGGGAAGAAGGCCCCCAATGATGTTGTCCTGCAAAGCCAAAGGAACAGTGGCCAGGCACAGCCCAGTCTGAGGTCAGAGGAGGACCAAAAGGTGCCCAGAAAAGCTCCTGGGAAACCGGACGTACCGGAGGCAGAGACAGGCTGAGGAATTCAAACCCAATCTCCAGGATGGTCACTCACAGTTTTCCAGAACTGAGATAACTTATAACACAGTGCAGAGGCCCAGCAGCACTGGGGGGAGAAAAACTAAATGCCATGGCATCACCCTAACTAGGCCCAAACTAGCCAGGAAGAGGAAAAGGGAACCTCCGACCACTGTAAAGCAGGGGGGCCATGGTGCTTGGGAAGACACAGGGCACCACCAATAATGGACTGAAGCCTACTGGAGCACAGCCAAGCAGGAAGCCACCAACCCCGCATCTGGGAGAGCAGGCATGATGGGAGAGTTGCAGGCATCACCGTCACGGGGCCAGATTGATGGGGAAGGCACAGAACACCACAGCCAAGGGCTGGGGCCATTACAAGACTGATCCAAAACAGGGGATTGGGGACTGGAAGGATGGGAGAGGCAAGGGCATCACTGTCAGGGGAGCTCTGCCACAGTGGGACCTCAAACACAGCATAAAAAAGGGGAAAATTCCATCACCCCACTGGAGATCTTCAAGGAAGGGGTGATCCAAGGCAAATCGTCTTCTTCACAAGAAGCAGAAGTGGCAAGCCTACTCTCCATAGGCCCGCCTAGATGAACTCTGCAGTCTCAATGTTCTTGTAAGGGAAAGCCACATGAGAAATGGAGACTGTAGACTGTTGACTGGGACTTCCGCAAGCATTGATGCTTTTTTTTTGAAAATAAAGAAAAGCAAAGTTGCTAAAATTAAACAAAAAGGTGGTCAACTGAAGTGGCGGTAAGCTCTGTGAATCTGATGTACATAGGTCAACGGTGGGAAAAGAACTGAGGTGGGCACAGGGGCCATCCACCATTATAGGGCTGATGATGTGACACCAGAGTGGGTAGCTCCCTGGAAGACTGCTAGCTAGAAAAGTTTCTGTGTGGTCCTGGCACCTGGTGACTATAATTCCATAGGTGTGGCCTGCTGCAAGAGATACCCTCAAAGTAAGATCATTGTATACATAAATGGATGGCGATCAGAGGGTGGGGGGTGCCACTAGATGCCAGGGAAATATTATATGCATAAAGGGATGGTGATCAGAAGGTGGATGCACCACTAGACACCAGTGAAACGTTATGTACATAAGGGGATGGGGACCAGAGGGTGGTGAGCACCACTAGACAACAGGGAAACATTATATACATAAGGGGACAGTGATCAGAGGCTGGGGGGGCCACAGCTAGACACCATGGAAATATTATATACATATGAGGGTGGCAGTGGGAGAGTGTGGGTGCCACTAGGCACCAGGGAAATATACCCTCACTGCTCTCAGAGCAGCCTACAGCATGGGTTCCAGCTGTAGGCACAGAACTCAAGAAAGTCCCACTGTTCTCATACAGGGAATACGGGACAACAGCTCCTCGCACTAAGCTGGGCACCCAGGATTTTGGAGTGCCCAGAAAAGGTATTTCTGGCCATTAATTTAAGAAACAAACATCAGAATCTGTTAAACGGGTCTTCTTTAGTTAGGTTCTGGTATTTGTTTTTTTAATTATAGCATTTTATGTATTTCCCATGCTTATTAGTTCAAGGAGAAAGCAAACAAGATGGCAGCTCTCACAGCACAAAACAATGTTTTGTTCTGTGAGAAGCAAATGGTGAGAAACCCAAAATGAGTCTTGTGACATAGAAATGTTGGTGTTATATCAGAATGCTGCCCCAAGAACCCTACTAAGCATGCTCAGAACAGAAAAACAAAACTTTAAAGCCTTATAGTTCTGGAACCATTAAATATTTTACACAAAACCTTTTAGAGGCACTACCTTATGACATCATGCCTATACACTTCAAGTTAGGAGAAAAAATTCCATTCCATGTAGGCTGTAGGTGAGAGCAAAAAAAAAACCATGTTAAGTACAGGAAAAAATGTAGACATCTACAGAAAAATGACATATGCAGATTTCAGAAACCACACAAGCTGCCACCACAAAACTTTTCACAGATTTAGATCGTGCCTCATAGACAACACATGCAAACTTTCAACTGATTTCATCAAATGCTGCCATATCTGTTAAGGTGCAAAGTTAGAGGTTTAACATTGAACACCCCACTCAACCTTAACTATAGGGGCACTACCACACCCCTATAATATGGCACAATAGCACTTGTACAGTACATTAGGGTTGTGTTGGGGTTTTATTAAAAATGGCTATTTTCAGAGCCTTATATCTCTGCTGTCTTAGATTCTAGGACTGTGAAATTTGGTATGCACCTTCTCAGTCCTATGGTCTTTTTTGCTACCTCAATTTTTGCACTCAGCTAAAAAATAGTAAAGAGCTGAGGAATGAAACTTACAAAATTTTGTAGGTATCATATAGAATTAGGTCCTTTCTGGGTTGGGATAAAACAATTTATTAGATTTTAAGTTAATTGCAATAAATTTTTCACGCATGAATGTTCAAAAAATCTGAGAAAAATAGCTAGAAATACATGTAGACTTTTCTTGTTAAGTTCAACACGGACAGATAGTTGAATGTAAGATAACTTTTTAATTTGGTCAAAGTTGAAGGTGAAGGTGTAGTGTTTGTGAGGGAGGGTTAGTACAAGTTGCACAACTTTAAAAAAAATAGTTAATTAACAGTAATTAGTTTCTTTCATTAGAAATGACAGTCTTTGAAAAGCAATCCTTCATGAATTGTATTTTGTTCTGTAAAATCTACATGCAGCACAAATCTTGAAAAACATTTGAAATATTTGTGCTGAATGGCAGTTTTTGTCCTGTTTGAAGATTTTTAACACTGACCATGAGTTTCTACAGTGTTTCTCATAATATTCATACTGCACGGTGGTTCTCGTGGTTTGTGATGATTTATAAACTTCATGCAGTAAAAAGTCTTTGCAACCATTTATAAAACATATGAAACCTCATGCAGTGAAAAGTATGTGTGAAAAATACTCATGTTGCATGATGGTTTTTCATGTTTATATATAAATATATGTGATTTGTGTACTACTGTAATTAACATAATGGGCCAGATATTCAAAATTTTGCACTGGGCACAAACCGTTTGCATAGGGTTAGTGCCGGGTTAGCGCAGGTCCGCTATATTCAAAAGGCCAAATAGCGCATGCAAACTGCATTAGCACTGGGCAAAATTATAATGTATGCAAGGGGTAAACTGAGGGGGCATGTACATGAATACAGGCACAATGTTATATTCAGTGAATAGCACCGCGCAAAGTGTTTTTGCGCGATGTAGCGCAACAATTTGAGCAGTGCAAATTACCACCCAGGAAAAGGTAGTCTTAACTCTGGGTAAACCAGCTTTGTGTGACTTTATGGCTTTGCACGGCATGCGCGACTCTAACCAGTAAGTATGACACATAGAATTAAGCCAGACAGAGAGGGAACATGCTTCTCATGGTTGGCATCCCTATGATGCCATCATCTGCCACCAGTCCCAGCCATGCCAGGCAGTAAGTGGTGACCCAGCTCCCAGTGGACATCATGGCAGTGCAGTCATACAGCACACACCTGCAGACCACCCTTCAGGGGACACCAACAGACATCAGCACACACATGCAGCACTGTGGGCATGGAGGGTGTTGAGGGAAGGGTGTACAAGTGGCCAGGCTGCACCACAGACTGGGTGTGTCCACAAGGCTGGGACAAGCCAGGCAGTGCACATGGGCCAGTGTTGAGAATACCCCAACACCAGTGTGCCTGTCTGATGGTATGTGCCCCCACAGCCACATACCACACATCTGTACAGACACCACAGCACACACTGCCAGCTGTGTATATGTCACTGTGAGCATCCCATGCAAGTGGTGCAACATCTGTAGGTCACACAACAGCATAACATTAATGTCCACTGTCAGTAAACACCTGCAAGTTGGTCCTGTCACTGTGTACAGTGCAGTGGTCATCACTGCCCTACACACCATAGGCATTGCTGTGTCCCTCACACTACTGGCCCCCTTGATACTGTAGTGTCTGCTGTGCACTGTAGCATGAACTACAGTTTGACAATTGCATGCAGCACACCACCTGTGCCTGTGCTGTGTAGTCCACTGGAGCACAATATTCTATGCTGTACTGTACAAATGTAGCCTGCATCTACCACCATGCACTGCCAGACTGACCTACAGGTGGAGCTGTGTGCAGACCCAGCCAGCCCCTGTACTTCCAGACTAACCTACAGGTGGAGCTGTGGGACCCTGCAGTAGCACTGGACAAACTGCTTGCAAATCAGGTCATAATGAGATGATAATCTGGATGTTTGCCCGCAGACTACCTAAGTAGCTCATTTGCATGTCAGTTTTGAATATAGCAAAGTTTTTCCCCAGGCAAACATGATTGTGCTGGGCAAACAGCTTAGCTCCATGCTAAATCTGCACAAATGTGTTTGTGCTAAGCAAACATTTCAGAAACATTGTACATTTTTGCACAATGTAATTTCACATGCGCTGCTGCTTGCAGTTTACTGACTCCACTCCTTTGCTAGCATACACATTGGCCTCATAGTTCACCTTTACCTTCCTTCACATCACTGTGAACTCGGATGCTGTTGTGGTTTGCACTTTCTGGTTGCTATATTCAGAGCTGTCTTATTCCCGGGCTATTTTTGCACTGCACTCCCAGCCCAGTTTGCCCGGCTTCCTTAGCATGCTATATTCAGCAGGTTTAGCACCGGGGCTATCCCTTTTTAATACAGCGGGCTATTGTTTCCGGGCTAATTTAGCATGCCGGGCAGTGCTAATTTAGCCCCAGGGCAAAGTTTTGAATATCTGGACTGCTGTGTTCATGTTTTGTGAATATATTTAGTAAACTTGATTTCATGTTTAGAAAGCTTGATTTTAACCTACGTCTTAAATCACAACTTAACACTTATGTATGTATTGCACTTTTAAGCTGTATAATGCTTGAGTAATTGAAAGGACGACTAGTACAATGCTACATTATTTTGAAATAATACTTTAATATAATTTTTAAAAATTTCAAAGGGTGGAGAACTCATCCATAAATTAAAAAATTAAAAAAACAAAGTGGAGAACCTTTTTGAGGAATATAAACAAAATATGTACCTTTTTAAAAGAATAAAAGAAAGGGTGGTTTCCCAAAATATATGTATAATAATGTGTGTGTGTGTGTGTAGATATGGGGTGGAATATTCAGACTGCACCAGGCTGTGGCACAAGCCTGGGCACAGCGCAACTGGGATGTGGCAGGGCACTGACAGGGTGATATTCAATGGTGCTGCGCCATGGCTCAGCACCATTGAATATCGCTCCATGGCCAACCGCATTGCACATGGTGCAGTGGCACTGCAGCAGCACAAGTGGCCAGAGAGGGGCAGGGGGATGCGCTAGCACAAGTGCCATTGCGCTAGGCGCATCAACTGCAATATTCAGCGGTGGACATGCAACTGGAGCCATAATGCATGCAAGGCACAAATGGGGCCATTTGCATGTCATTATGGCCCCATTTGCATGCAGGAGCACCGATCCCCGGCGACTTGCACCTGGCGCCCTGCCAAGCTGCAGCCATCGGGGACCGACACCCCCCGCACAAGCGGCAAAGTGCCCCAATGCCCAATCATGGGTATAAGTTGCAAAACATAATATCCCAATATCCCTGGTGGTCCAGTGGACCACTCGCAGCCTGATCATGGGCACAAGTATCAAAACATAAATGTCCTATATCCCTGGTGGTCCAGTGTACCACTCGCAGCCTGATCATGGGCAGAAGTATAAATAAAGGGATTAAATCACATCCCTGGTGGGCCAGCAGTATCCCCTCCTCACCTCCCACTGTGCCCACCCCGCTCCACCCGGTCAGCGCGGCGGCAGCTCCCATCAGCGAGACCACCCGGCCACCCACCACCTGACTGCATACAGTACAGCTGTACACCTATTGGTCCACAGCATGGGCCAATGGCCATACGAGACTCATACCATACTACATAGTCCAGATATGTGACTGAATCCATTCACATATTTGTACTTGTAGTACAGTATAGTCTCGCATGCTATTACGCTCAGTCGAGGACCAATGAGTATACAGCTGTACTGTATGCAGTCATCGACGAGTGGCCAGGTGGCGTGGGGAACTGCCGCCCGCCGCTGACTGGGGAGCGGGTCGCGGGCTCAGTGAGGGTTGGGGGGGGCACCGCTGGACCACCAGGGATGGGATTTAATCTTTTTTCTATACTTCTGCCCACGATCGGGCTGCGAGCGGTCCACTGGACCACCACGGATGGGATTTAATCCCTTTATTTATATTTCTGCCCACGATCAGGCTGCGAGCGGTCCACTGGACCACCAGGGATATTGGAATATTATTTCTTGAAACTTATGCCCGCGATCAGGCGGCTGGTGCTACCAAGACGGACTGTGCCGCCCGGAGCTCAGGTTGCCACCCACAGCTGGAAGCAGACGTGTTGCACCCTGCAATACGGCAGCTCACCTGTGGGTGGCCAGGTGTTGCTCCTTGTTTTTTTGGATCAACTGTGTGTGGCGCAGGTAGGGGTTGTGCCTGCATCTGCTCAACACATCCTGGGCTGAATATCGGGATGTGCGGAGTATGCTTGGGCATGCCCCTCCTACTTGCGCTGCATACATTACTGATAAGCCCCGGCACATTGGGATTTGTGCCATGCACTTTCCCCTTTTGAGTATCGCACCTGGGTGCATCAGTGGGTTGCACATGGCACACCTGTGTTGCACCATGCGCAACCCTTCTGAATATCCCACCCACAGTATATATGTATCTTATATTGGTGTGGTAGCACCATTACAGTTAGGGTTCAGTAGGGGTTTCTATGTTAAACCTCAAAATTTGCACTTTAATATCTTCGCAACCATTCAATGGATTTGCATGAAATTTTGCATATGTGGTTGTGGAGGTAGATATGTTGATTACTTCATTCTGATCAGATCTGCAGATTCAGACATGCAGATAGCAAAAAAAGTTTAACAATCTGTGTTTTTTTTTTCTGTCATTACCTAGTGCCCACATGGTTTTGAATTTTGGTCTGAAATTTTCAGAGTAGAATTGGGCTTGGCTCACAGATGTGCCTTTCACTGGTTTGCTGAAAAAATAATAATCTGTTCCAAACTTATTAAATTTTTAAATTTTGGTTTTGAGCATGCTCAGTACAGTCTTTTGGACAGCTGCTTGGAACGAAAAAAGAATTCAGTCCATACAAAAAAGGATGCTTTTTCATATGGGAGTTGTCCATTTTCAAGAGGAAAAAATCCTTTTTTACATGGCCACCGGCTTGTTTCTGTTTAAAAAAAATCAAAACCTACAAAAATGACATCCTGGAAAGACACCAACACACGTATCTTGGTCATCGGGACCCCGTTAGATGGAATCTGCATTTAAGTTTTGGAAACATGACCCCCAAATGTTTTTTTTGTTTACATTTTAAAATCCTTTTTCATGGTTCATTTTTTTTTTTTCATATGGCCATGTGAAAAAAGAATTTGGCCATACGAAAAGATCCTTCTTGTGAAAAAATCTGGAAAAAAAGAAGTCAAATTATTTTTTCATATGAGGCATCCTTTTCATATGAATGAAAAAGCTCATGAAAAGAATCCCTTCATATGAAAAAAGAATTGGGAAAAAAAAACCTAAGCCTCAATTCTTTTTTTGTATGAAGGGATCCTTTTTCATGAGCTTCTTCTTTTATATGCAAAAGGATGCCCTCATACAAAAAATAATTTGAACTTAGTTTCTTTTCTAGATTCTTTTTTTCATAGTTTTATTTTTTTCATTCATATGAAAAGGAGGCCCTAATATGAAAAAAAAAAACAAGTTGGACTTAGTTTTTTTCTCAATTCTTTCTTTGTATGAAAGCATCTATTTTGTATGCATTTTTGTTTCATGCAAATAAGGATTCCTTCATAGGAAAAAAGATTTTGTACTTTGTTTTTTTTCCACATTTGAACTTCAACAAGCCATAACTCTGTCAATGTTTGAACTTAATGGACAATCTATATATCAAAACAAATATCTTAATGAGTACAGCAAGAAGAACACATAGCCCCTCCCAAAAAAAAACACATTTAGGGTCAATACAGAAAAACAAAAAATGAAACTTCCCATAGGATTACATTGGAATATCAACAAGTCATAACTCCCTCAATATTTGGACTTATGGGACAATCTATATATCAAAACAAAGGCCTTAATGAGTACTACAAGAATAACACACACACACCCCCAAACAAAACATTTAGCAGCAATATAAAAAAATTACAAAAAATGAAAATTCCCATTGGATAACATTGGAACATCAGCAAGCCCTAACTTTCTCAGTATTTGGACTTAATGGATAGCTATATATCAAAACAAAGGGCTTAGTGACTACTACAAGAATAACACATATTCCGCCATAAACATTTAGTGGCAATATAAAAGAAAAACAATAAAAATTTCCATAGGATAACATTGGAACTTCAACAAGCCATATTTCCCTCAATATTTGAACTTAAAGGACAATCTACAGTGGTAATCGAGCAAACATTGACTGGTACCATGCGGTGTGTGTGTCATTGTGTGGTACCATTATACATGTTATTTAATGTGTGCCGCGCTTGTGCAGTGCTTAGTATACCATGTTACTGGTCAACTTTTGTGTGACTACCATTGTATATATCAAAATAAAGGTCTTTATAACTACTACAGGAATAACACATATTCCCCCCTAAACATTTAGGGACAATATAAAAAGGCATAAAAATTAAAAATGTAAATTCCCATAGGATAACATTGGAACTTTAACAAGCCATGCAACAAAGGAAAGAAATTGCTGTTTTGGCAGAAATGGAATTGCAGGGTCCAGAGGGACCTGCGCTCACACTGGCAAATGAGGATATGATTGTACTATCTCAAAAAGTAAGGAAATTCATTGCATAAATAAATTAAATAATATACTAATTAGGGTCAAACCGACAAAAGTAGGGAACTATGGCATTAGGGTTTCCAATTCTAACACTCCACCCCCACCCTGCAGGCAGTAAAAGGAAAAAACATTATGGTTTGACCTCTCCTGTGTCTTTGTAAATCAGGTGAGGGGTGTACCTTGGGGCTGTCAACCCTAGCACTCACCCCATTATCTTACACTGTACACATCTCAGCTTATTTACTGATGGAGTGGAATTAGCATTAGGGTTGACAACCCCAAAGCACACCCTATGCATGATTTGTAATGATGCAGTGGAGGTCAAACCATAATGTTTTTTCCTTTTGCTGCCTGCAATGGGTGGGGTGTTAGGGTTCAAACTCTAATGCACATTCCCTATTTTGTTGGTGTAACCCTAACTAGTGCATTAGAAAGTTTTGCAATGTGTGTATATATATATATATATATATATACACACACACATATGCAACAGGTATCTATATAAAAAGTGTGTGATAAATCTGTTTATCCGAGTTATCTGAGTCACTGTGCAGATAAATTTATCTACACAGTTACTACATCACAAGTCACGTAAAGTCACGCAAATTGACCATTAGCGCAGTATACATCAGAGCTTAATATGTGTTATTCAATGACAATCACGCTACTGCAGCATGCGCTATGTGTGGACCTAACGGTCAACTTCTCAGTTTTCAACAAAACAGACCTAAACTAAGAAAAGCCTGTTGTATAAATGGAATATGCAGGCAGTGACTGAGGTTACCTGAGGTGACTGGTAACTGTACTAGATAAATGAGTTATTACACAGTCACCACCTGTATATCCTATATACTGTGTGTGTGTGTGTGTATATATATATATATATGCAAAGACTGTAAGGTCAAAAACTGGCAAATATCTGCAATATTCTCAGGTTGTTCAGACCTACAGTGAGGATATCACATATATCCTCACTGTAGGTCATTTATCCACACAGTAGGTACAGTACAGGCACTATCTGCACTTCACCACAACTGCTCACAAAGGTTTTGCTTGGTGGGAGCTGGCAGCATGAGCAGCACAATCAGAATTCACCTGCTCACTTGCATGCCAGCTCCCACTGGCAGTTTTGTTTCTGCCCCACAGCTCACAAAACACTTTCACTTTCTCCCCATATCTCTTTTCACACTCCCGAGCATTTCTCAACAGTCCCAACTCGAAAAACAAATTGTCCACCACAGTACCCCGCTTAACACTCAGACTGTGATCTGAGACTTAATTCCTGGACGGCAGAACACTACTCCACTCTGGCAGTCTACTCTCTGACTCCCGACCAGCACAATCTTCTCCCCACCTCATAATCTCTCTCTCTCTCTCTCTCTCTCTCTCTCTCTCTCTCTCTCTCTCTCTCTCTCTCTCTCTCTCTCTCTCTCTCTCTGACTCCTGACTGGCATGATCCTCTATCCACTCTCATGATCTCTCTCTCTCTCTCTCTCCCCAAGTCAGCTGACACCCTCCACACCTCGAAAAGGGCTGTTTCTCAATTTCAGCACTGCCTCACAGTGTAGAAATGCTACAACCTCCTGGCACACGGTGGCTCTTTTGCTCTTTTCTGCACAACTACCACTTCACCAGTAGGACTGAGACACTTCATTTCCACTACAAAAACATCTGTTCCAACTTTTAAAAAAACAACAGATAAAGAAAGCAAAAAGGACTAAAACTCAGCTATGAAAACGTCCCTTCCAGTTTAAGAAAAAAAATAATCTCCTCTCTGCTCCAAAACCATCCCGCCCCCCCAAAAAAAGTCACCTCTCCATTTCAAAAACGTCAGTTCCACATAAAAAAAAATCAATAAAAATGTAAAATGAAATGGGTCTTACATAAACTGAATATCCCATGGCCCCACTGAAAATTTCAGAGATTATTTTCCCCTCATGAAGCTTTTTTTTGAAATTCTAAATTTGTATTGCTTTTATAAACATACAATCATTACCAGGTGAATTACAAGAGGATATACATCCATCGGCTAACCTATACAAAGAATACTAAACCCCCCTCACTCACCCTTCCCCCCTTCCCCCACCACCTTCCCCTGGAGGGTGTCAATTAATAGATTGTAGGAATACAGTTGCAACAACATAACGGTAACTCTAGAAGATTAGAGACTTTATCATTAGCAATCCCTAGTGCAGATATAAAGCATATAGTTTACCCCACTTTTTATTAAATGACTTCAGGTTGTTACGGGAGCTAGCTATCAAATGTTCAGTTCTAAAATATTCTGATAAATCATTCAACCATTCAGTATATGATATAATCAATTGGTCCATCCAGTGCTTTAGTACCAGTTTTTTAACTGTTATTGATATAATTGTCATGTGGAATTTACGTTCCTGAACTCCAATATTGGAATACCTACCCAAAATACATATTTCAGCAGTGAAAAACTCTTCTAATCCCAATAAGAGATCCAGCTTGGAATGAATTATTTGCCATAAGGGGCAACCTTTTCACATTGCCAGAAAATATGCATTAGGTTCCCTTCTGCCTTACCACATCTAGTACACGTAAAGTCTGGGAGTTTGCCCAATTTGGTGAGTATAACTGATGTATAGTACATATTATTCAAAATGTGGTATTGGGTGAGTCTGAGTCTGCCTTGGGTGTGGTATTTATGAAGATCTTTCCAGATTTGATCCCAGATGGGGGTAATTTCGGGCAGAAGAGAGTTCCAGATTTTAGAATCTGGAAGAGGATCTGAGAGATTGGAATATATTGTGGAGACACTATGGGGTCTGGATGAGTACTCTTGCATTTGGGTCAGTATGGGCCTAACCTGTAATATTCTAGAGACGGTTCCAAAAAAGGAACCAAGTAGATACCCGAGCTGGAAGATCCTAAAAATATATTTCTGAGGTATCTTAAATTTGGTGAGTATTTCAGGAGAAGAGAGAAGGGAATCCTGGGAGAAGAAATTTTCTACCAGGGCTCCTTGCAGTTGAGGAAGCCAGTTGGGGCAAAGACATGATCCATCTATTTTTATGTTAGGATTGAAGAAGAGTGATTGAGCAAAATCTTATTTAGGGGAGATCTTAAAGTAGGCCCAGCATTGTGATAGAACCTTGAGGAAGGTACCAATGACTAAGTTTTGTAGTGGGGATGGCAGTGCTGATTTTGATAAGAAAAAGACAGTAGAGAAGTCCAGACTGCGTGTCTACAAAATCCAATTTTCTATTTGGAGCCAAATAGGAGAGTGTTCAGTATCCATGACCAAAAACCATCTACTGGATCTAGATAGGTGACTGGCCCAATAGTATAAAAGAAAGTTAGGGAGATGAAGACCCCCTAAGTCTTTGGGAAGGCTAAGTTTGAGGAAGAAGCGTCTGGGGTGCTTGCCTAGCCAGATAAATTTAGAGATAATAAAGTGTATATGTTGAAAGAAGGATAGCGGAAGCCAGATATTCAGCAGATTTAAGGGATAGAAGAGCCGGGGCAGGACATTCATTTTGATAATACTTATGCGGCCCCATAGAGATAGGGGAAGGGCTTCCCATCTTCGAAGGTCTTGTTGAATTGTAACCACCAGATCATCAAGATTTAATTTCTTGAAAGTCAATTGGTCCTTAGGTATATTCCCAGATAGTTAATTGAGTGCAGAGACCATTTCATCCCAAGGTGATTGAATTCCGCTTTATGAGTGAAGCCGTTTGGGGGAAAATCTCTGTTTTTGAGATATTAAGCTTATAATTCGATAAGCATCCATATTGAGCTATAACCTCTAAAGCATGTACAAGAGATGTAGCTGGATGTTGTAGATGAAGAAGAATACCATCTGCATATACTGAGAAAGTTAAGATTTGCTGAAGTACTGAAATCCCTTGTATTTGAGGGGAGCTTTTAAGATAGTGGAGAAGAGGTTCCAAATATAAATTGAAGAGAAAAGGAGAGAGAGGACGGCCCTGTCTAGTGCCTGTGTATAGAGAAAACCTAGAGGAGAATACTCCATTACAATAAATTCTTGCCAAAGGAGATGTATTATCCAATGGATAAAAGAGATGGGAAATCCCATTTTCTTTAGTGTAGTCCAAAGAAACATCCAGTTAACTCTGTCAAAGGCCTTTTTGACATCTAACAAGATTAATGCCATGGGGATCTGAGAGGTTTTGGCTGTTTGAAAAATGTGTTTAAGTGTTCTAAGGTGATCTGCTGAGGAGCGACCTTGAACAAATCCTACTTGTTCTGGACTCAATAAATGGGACCAAATCTTTTTGATTCGAAGAGAAAGGATCTCGGTTAATATTTTAATATCACAATTTAAAAGTGAAATTGGTTGATAGCTGGCTGGGTCTGTATGGGGTTTATCAGGTTTAAGGAGAAGAATTATCGTGGCTTCCAATAATGTAAGATCTAGAGTATCGGCCGAAAACATATAATTGTATAAGTTAAGGAGAAGAGGGGTGAGTTCCTTGGAAAAGGTCTTATAAAAATTTGAGGGAAACCCATCAGGTCCTGGTGCTTTATCTAATACTAGCCCATTAATTGCCTCTTCCACTTCAATAAGAGTAATTGGAGGCTACAGGGAAACCTGATGGTGGGGTTGTAAACAGGGAAGTTGGATAGCATCCAAGTAAGCCTCTATTATTGAAGGTGGTGTCAGGGAAGAACTTTTGCCATAAAGTGTACTATAGAAGACTTTGATAACCCAGGCAATGTCTCGGGGTGAAGTTTTGTGTTAGTGCCGTCTGGGGCTCGTATGGAGGGGATTAGCCAGGAAATCTCTGTTTTACGTAATCAGAGGGCTAACATTCTGCCTGCCTTCTCTCCTTGTTCTATGTATTTGTTTTTTGTCTTTAGGATAGTGTACTCTGCCTTTTCCTGTAATAATTCCGCATAGTCATTCCTTAATGTGAGTAGGCTTTCCAAGGAGGCTGATGGGGAAGTTGGGGATAGAGAATTTTCTGCCTCTCTTATCTGCGCTAAAAGAGATATTGCCTTTGCTTCTCTTTGTCTTTTTTCTCCTAGAAACTAACTTAATAAATTTGCCCCAAAGGTAGCATTTAAGAGTGCAGCATAGCAGGTCTTCTCTTGATATGGAACCTTTATTAATATCCATGAAAGGTGGGAAAAGCATTTTTATATGAGAGACAGTGGCATTTTCTTTAAGGAGTTGTGTATTCAATCTCCAAGATGTGTCTCTCTGTATGTCTGGGTCAGGGAGTATCGTCAACCATTCTACTGAATGGTCAGAAAGGATAATAGGTTTGATTCCAGCCTGGCAAAGACCAGTCAGAAGAAGAAGGCTAATTAGTATATAATCTAGTCTCGACCATGACTGGTGTACACTAGATTAAAAAGAGAAAAGGCGATGGGAAGGATTAAGGATACGTCAAGTGTCACATAGTCCAAGGAGTTTGATAAAATCAGTTAAGGCCTTTTGAGATGGAGAGGGGGGTTTTAACGGTAAATAAGATCTATCCCAGATCTTGGGAAGGCAGTATATTCCAGTCTCCACCCAAGATTGGGGGGAAGATACAAGGGTAGCAATTTTATTGCCAAGGTCCATAAGGAACCTCGTGTCGCTCCCTACTGGACCATATATGGAGCCTAAAATTACATAGTTACTGTTAAGAGATCCTTTAACTAACACAAATCTTCCATTTGGATCTATAATAATCCTTTCTACCTGGAAAGACAGGTGACCTTTTATTAAAATAGCCACACCCCGGCGCAAGGAAGACTCACCTGCAGTGAAAATTTGGGAGAAATCTTGTCATCGTAACTAGATTGCTTCACTGGTTATCAGATGGGTTTCTTGGAGTAATATTATATCGGCGTTAAGTAAGGCACAATGTTTGAGCACTTGATATCTTTTTGTTAGGTCCCTAATTCCTCTAACATTCCACGTAGCAATTTAAATTGGTTTGTTAGTCATTATCGTCATTAAGGAATAATAACCAAGTATATATAACATGAAATTGACCATACCCTGAGAGGCACACTCCAGACCCTCCTGTCCCTCCCTCCCTCCCTCCCTCCCCAATATAGTTGTTCTTACTACAAGAAAGGGTGTTTCGCTGGAAGCCCCTTCAACCCCTACTAATACAGACATTATATCTGACATCTTCATCTTAAACCTAGCAACTATAATCCATGTGGAAAAGAAGACATCAGGTCCTTAAGTAACCATCCCCAAATTCCCCAGCAACTATATCAACAGGCCCCTGTTTAAGTAGTAAATATGAAGGTGTCACACTAATTAAGAACTTGAGAGGCCAGTCCCCAGTGGTTAAATTCCCCAGTGTGGAATGACAGGATATGTGAGTTCTGGTAATTTTTGGAACCTTGAACCTCAATATTGTTGGGCACATTACCTGATATTCTAGCCCAACATAAACATTATAGAACCAGAGAAACAAGCCATCCCACCCCCAAACCGGTATGCTATGCAACCCTATTTTGAGCCTGCGCCATCTGGGAGCCCCCCCCACCAAGTCATCCCCAATAGCAGTCAATACAGTATCCTATTCAAGGTTTAATATAACCCAAGGGCAGAAGAAAAACTCTCTATGCAGGGTGATGGACTCTCAGGGAGTTAAAGTAAATAAAATTGGGGTTCTCGATAACTTATTGTAGCTGTTAGGGGATTAGTAAGCCAGAGACTAGTCTATTCTGTGTCCATTCCTTGGTCATAATAGACAGCTGAGACTATGAAGGGGCCTAAATAACAGTATAGTTTGGACTCACCTCCATGCAGCCCTGATAGTTAGAGTTGTGCCTTCACCAGCCATCTAATTCCAAATGTCCTTTTTGAGCCCCAACAAAATGGATAAACTGATTTCGGTAGCCTTAATAAACTATTTGTAATATTTTAACTGTACAAGCTGAAATACTAAGATGTGGTATGGGAAAAGCAAGGGGGACAAGAATCATGATGGAACCAAAAATGTGTCCCTCTCCAAAGGTGCCACCAGGAAACCACTAGTAAAACTATGGTTTCTACCCCACTTAACAAGGAGCACTCTGGGGTCACTGCAATGGTGAGTCTGGCCTACAAAGCTTCATTGCGGCCTACATGGCTCCTTCAACCCGGACTTGCACTAGGCTAAAAGGAGGAAGTTTAATCTACACTGGAACCAGATAAACAATACATTAACTCTACAACATCAACCATGAGAAAAGACCTCCTAATAACAAACTGTAATTCCAGAATGCTCATAAAGTGTTTAGCTATTTTTAAAAAGATTGGGCAGTTTAATGGCTAAGTCTGTTGATGCTTGTTCTGGCGTTTCATAGGAAGTCCAAGAACCTTCAATGGACACTCACAGTTTTGCTGGGTACAGCATCTTGAAGTGGATGCCAGCTGAGATTAGTTTGCTAACCGTAGGGTGGAATGTCGAGCATTTCTGGTGGGTTTCATAGGGTAAGTCCTGCGTGATTCGGATATTGAAGCTTCCCCAGGTGATCGATTGTAATTCCTTTATCTTCGATAGGACATGTTGTTTCTCCACGAAACTGAGGAATTTTAGGATGATTGGTCTGGGGGGGCTCCTGATTGAGGTTTCAGCCTGAGAGAATGATGGGCCCTTTTAATGTGGTATGATGGATTAAGTGGAGATGGGCCCACAATTTTCTATAAGAAGGGATTAATATTGGAGCCCTCCTTGGCCTATGGTAGCCTGATTATTAGGATATTATTTCTTCTGCTTCTCCCTTCTAAGTCTTCCATTTTGGGTTGCAGTTTGTGCAGCTGTTGGCAAAGTTGCACGGTCTCAGATTCTACTATCTATATAAATATGTATGTGTGTATATATATCCTAAGACGAGCGATGGAACAGCGGCACGATGTGTGTCCAGACTGGCAGGTGATGGAAAGCACTGATCGCAACTTCAAGGTGTACACCTCCACTGCTGTCAGACAACCATTGACTGCTTCTTTACGAAGGCTACTGATATAATGTATGATGGTTTTAACCCAAACCCTCCCACAACACTGAAAAAATGAAGTTTGTACAATATTTTAACCAAGCACCCCCTCAACACATACAGTACTGTATGCAGAAGCACAATGAACAGCATTAGAGATAAAAAAAATCAAAGGAAACACAGCACAAACCTAAAGCAAAACAATAAATGAACCAAAAATCACTGCACTGCACTGTATGTTTTCCCACATTTCCCACAGTAGCACTTAAACCTATTGCTCAGTTCACAATCTAGTAACTGCTCACAGCTCGCAGCACCATCTGCTGGCAACAGCAGACATCGCATAATGTGTACAATATTTAGTAGCACAAATGTGTCCGCATTAAGCAGCTTACACTGTATATGTGTGTGTGTGTATATATATATATATAGATAGCTGTGGACGCACAGAGCCCATAGGACAAGTGACCAAATTGTCAGCACAGCCATCTTCTTACCCCACCTCATTTACGTAGTGCAGAAAATTTTTGAATCCTGGCCAAAATGTAATTCTGTGCAACCGCAATGCCATTCTGCACCTCAGGTGTGCAAAAACACATTATGAGTAGGATTTGAAAAATTACAGCTGTGACATACATGAGGTGGGGTAATAAGAAGCCTATGTTGAAAATCTGGGGTCAAAATATTTAACATTTCTGAAGTTATGAGTGGGCGTAGTGAAATTGCAATGAATGGTCATAACTTTGCCATTTTTTAATGTTTTGACCCCCAAATTTTCAACATAGTTTTCTTATGATCCCACTTCATAAACCCCGAAGGTGAAAATTTTCACATCATTGCCAAAAAGCCACTCTGTGCCATAGGAGTGAAAACATGTTTTGGACAGGATGTGAAAAAATGACAGCAGTACTGTTCATGAGGTGGTGTGAAAAAAATGTCTATGTTGAAAATTTAGACTCAAAATATTGAAAATTATCAAAGTTATGCATGTGCGTAGAAAAATTTCAATGAACACTCATAACTCAGACATTTTTAGGAATGTTTTCACCAATTGGCCTTTTTGGGACCCCATCTCATGAACACTGGTGCTAAAATTTCATTATTTGGTCCTGAAAGGAGATTTCTTACAGTAACCGTGAAATCACCTTTTGGGCCTGATTAACAAAATGACAGTGCCAGTGTTCATGAGGTGGGGTCCAAAAAAGGCCATGTTGAAATTTGGTGAAAAAATTCCAAAAAATGTCAAAGTTATGAACATAAGTTAAAAACGCCATTGAAATACAGTACATTATATGGCACTTACCTTGATTTCTCAGTTCATGGTTTGGCTTTGTAGAGTGCAGGCATGTCTTGGTCCACAGAAGATGACAGCCTAGGACCTCCAATGGTAAATATTGGGTAAGGAAGGGGTGTGGGGTGGTGGGTGCTCAGTGGGAGGGTCAGAATGGGGGAGGAGGATGGTGGGGACCATGAGGGACTGTTTTCTTTTTTTAGGGTAAAAAAATGAAAAGATGTTTGGGACTGTTTTTTTTTACAGGTTAAAAGCAAATATTTTGGGACACTGGGGGTGGGCTCCCCAGTGTCCCACACTGCTGGATGAGGCTCTAAATGCTAACACAGGGATTGGGTCCCCCCAATGTTGGCTAATTAATAAAACAACAGGCTGCAGGCAGGCATCAGACACCAGGGTGGGCATCCTGGTGTTGGATTATATAAATTAAAACAAGGGATGTATGGGACAGCGATCAGAGGGTAGTGGGTGCCACTAGGCACCAGGAAATATATAGGGACAGTGACTGGGGAGTGAGGGGTGCCACTAGACACCAGGGAAAATGGAGGCTGAAAAGTTATACTGCAGCCAGCAGCAGGAGTTCAGCTGCGACTGCAGAACTAAGTAAAGTTTGCTGTTCTCATACAGAGAATGCGTCAGAAGGCTTCTCTTGCTAAGCTGGGCACCTAGGTTTTCGGGTGCCCAGAAAAAGTATTTCTGGCCCTAACTGTGAAAAACATACACCAGAATCTAGCTAAATGAGGCCTGTTTAGCTGGGTTCTAGTGTTTGATTTGTAAAATGATACATTTTTATGTATTTTCCTTGCTTTTTAGTTTGTGGGGAAAAAACAAGATGGGGGCTGGCGAAAAAGGATTTTTTTCCTCATGAAAAAGGAATGAGTCTCTCAAGAAGGAATCCTTTTTCATGAGGTCAGTCCTTTGGCAAACTTTCTCCCTCTATTCCGGACAGTGATCTTCCCATTGAAAACAATGGAAACTTAAAAAGTGAATAACTGCAACAGATTAATATTTTTTCACCAAACAAAGCATGGCTGTTCTGTTTCCCAAACTGTATCTACCATAGAAAAATCGCACCAAAATTCCACACTGTCTGGATGCAAGACGATGAGGAAAAAATGGCAACTTTTAAGGTTTTGGCACTATCTGGATCTCAGAATCCAAACATTCCACAGGAACAGAACTTGCGACATCAAGAGGTCTATCACACGGGACAGCGCATACAAATTTTATGCAAGTCCATTGATTGGTAGCAAAGTTATTAAATTGCAAAATTGAAAGTTTAACATTAAACAGGCTGCTCACTACCATGCCCCTAAAAGATATATATTATGCAGGTGTGGTTGCGCCTGTATAGTTAGGGTTGAGCAGCACTTTCTATGTTAAACCTGAAATTTTGCACTTTAATAACTTTGCAACCATTCAACCTATTTGCATGAAATTTGGAATCTGCTGTCCTGTGGAGTAGTTCTCTTGATGTGGTAAGTTTTCTTCTGGTTGGATGTGTGGATTCTGAGATTCAGATAATGAAAAAAAGTAAAAAGAAACACCCAGTTTTGCTGTTTTATCCTCATCACCTTTCAGCCATATGGTGTGGAATTTCTGCCTGAGTTTTGCAGGGTATAAAGAACTTTGGTAGAAGAATAGACAGTGAAAATGTTGTGTAAATAATATTCCATTTATGCAACAGGTTTAGATATTGTGTGAACATTTTGATTTTGGTAGGTGTAAATAATTTGTCAAAAAAGAGAAAAGAAAATTGAATTTTATGCTGTTGTTTGCTAATTATAAAAAAAAATGGTATCTATAAATGATACACCACTCATTTTGTAGATATTTTTGAGCTGAACATTTTTAGTGCTCACAGTACCATGCTAACATTTTTTGTTTTAAAGTTATTTATATTTGTTTGTCAAAAAAGTGAACAAAAAATTACTTTTTCTTCTGTTTTCTTGCTAACCATATACAATATACAGGGTTTATATAAATGAAACATTATTCATTTTGTAGATAATTTTGTGCTGAACAATTTTCGTGATCACAGTACCATGTTATCTTTTTTCGTTTTTAAGTTATTGACATTTAAATATGGTTAGTACTGCTTCTGAGGCCAAACATTCTAAATGAATTCTGAAGAGAACTGTGTAGATAAATGAGCTACTGATGTAGTTACTATGTGGATAAATGGGTGATGATGTAGTTACTATGTGGATAAATAAATTTATTACCATAGTAGCGAAGATAAATGGTTTTATTCTACAATTTTTATCCTGACCCTTGTTGCATAAATCCATTGATTGGTTGCAAAGTTATTAAGTTGTTTTAGTTCCCATTATATCCTATGGGACTTTGCTGAACATTCCATTTCTCAGATAGAAGTGTTTCTCACTAAAGGGAATTTCATCTCACAAAGAAGGATTGAGTCTTGTGAGATCAATTCTTCTTCACAAGATTTGGAATCCCTCTTTGTGAGAAAAAATCCTTTGACGTGAACTGCCATCTTGTTTTCCATTTTTTTTTATTTGAAAACCCACATAAATTAAGCTATCAAGATACACCAAGGCATGTATCATGTTCATCCTGACTCCCTTAGTTGGATTCCTAAGAGGCTGCATGCAATGCAGCCTCCAAGGGTGTTTAATTAACAGTTTAAATTCCTTTATCAACACTTGCTAAATTCTCTTTTTGCCAGCGGGAAGTTTGCGAGTGGCAAAAAAGGAATCCTTTTTGCCACCCTGTGGTCACATTCCTTGTTTTTGCCACAAAACAATATGTTGATATTGGGGTGTCCAATTCCCATGTCGGCTGTAGAATCCCCTCCCTACCACTGTGGGACACTGGGGAACCCACTCACAGTGTCCCCAAATTTTTTTTTGATTTGCCAACATGGGTTGCCCAATCCCCATGTTGGCACTAGCACCCACCCAGCATCAACAGTTTAGGGCACTGAGGAGCCCACTCCCACTGTTCTCAGTTATTTGTCATCCTCCCACTACTGTGATATACTGGAGAGCCCACTTCCAGTGTACCAAAACAATGTATATTCCATTTAGTCAAAGTAATAAAGAAAACAGTCCCCCGATGTCTTTTTTTTTAAACCTGTAAAAAGGAAAATGGTCCCTCGTCATCTCCCCATACCTCCTTCCCCAGTCCCAACCCTCCTTTTATGCACCTTCTTCCCTGTACCCCCCCTTGCCCCATACTTACCTTCTGAGGTCAGCGGCTGTGACCTTCTCCCGACTGGGGCATGTCTGCACTCTTCAAAGCCAAACCATGAACTGAGAAATCAAGGTAAGCACTGTATAATGGCAGTCTATGGTGTTTTGAACTTATGTTGATATCTTGGCCATTTTTCAAGATTTTTTCACCGAATTTTCAACATGGGGTTCTTGGGACCCCACCTCATGAACACTGTCACTGTCATTTCATTACTCAGTTCCAAAAGGTGATTTTGCAGTCGCGGGTGCAGAATCACCTTTTAGGACCAATTGACAACATGAGAGTGCCAGTGTTCATGAGGTGGGGGTGTCCCAAAAAGCCCATGTTAAAAATTTGGTGAAAACATTCCAAAAAATGACTGCGTTACGAGCATGCATTGTGCAGTTTCTATACACACTCATAACTTTGCCAATTTTTTGTATTTTCACTGCAGATTTTCAACATTGCCATTTTTTAACACCTCCTCATGAACAGGACAGCAGTCATTTTTCACATCCTGCCCAAAATGTGTTTTTGCACCTGTGGTGCTTAATTGCATGGTCGCTGTGCGAAATCAACTTTTGGGACAGATTAATGAAATCACAATGTCAGTGTTCATGAGGGGAGATCCCAAAAGGCCCATGTTAAAAATCTGGTGAAAAAATCCAAACAAATGACCATGTTACAAGTGTGCGTTGCGCAGTTTCCACGCAAGCTCGTAACTTTGCCAGTTTTTCATATTTTTCCTCCAGATTTTCAACATTGCCATTTTTTGACACCACCTCATGAATAGCACAGCTGTAATTTTTCGGGTCAAGCCAAAAATGTTTCTCTGCACCTGTGGCGCAGAATGGCATTACAGTTGTGCAAAATTACATTTTGACAGGGATTTGGAAGTTTTCAGTACTGGGTACATGTGGTGAGATGATAAGAAGGTTATGTTGAATATTTGGGGTAAAAAATTATTAAAGATGGCACAGTTATGACTGTTGCAATTTCACTACACCAGCTTATAACTTGATGCATGGAAGCGCAGGGGCCAGAGGCCCCTATGTTTCCACAACTAGAAATATATGCACATCTGTGAAGCAATGGGAGTGCAGGGTCCAAAGGACCCTGTGCTCCCACAGTAAAATAAAAATACTATTATACTATCTAAAAATGTAAGAAAATAAATTGAAAAAAAACTTTGTTAATGCATTAGTTAGGGTTGAAGCATCAAAATTAGGGAAATGCGGCATTAAGGTTTCACGACACCCACCTTGCACAGATGAAAGTTGGGTAGACAGAGTCTCCAGTCTCTAACATCACCCTATTCTCCCATGCTGTGGTCACATGCTTATTTTGCTATGGAATGTGGTGAGAGTTAGGCTGGAGATGCCAATGCCAACCCTCTGATCCCTCTTCATCTGTGCAGGGGGGTGGGTGTTAGGATTGAAACCCTAACACCACATTTCCATACTGTTTGCAAAAGAAAAATACATATATATATATATATATATATATATATATATATATACACACACAATACTCCCTAACACAGATCCTCAACTTTGATGAGAGGCTCAAGTATCAGACCTGTCTCACAGTCAAGAAATCTTTCCTTGGGCTAACACTGCCAGGAGTATCAGCATCCCTTACTACCAAAGAGCACTCAGTAAACACTCACAGCAATAGCACTGCCACCATACTAGTCCCCAGGGTCAAGACATCTCTGGCACAGAGATCATTTATGGTTGGGGTCCCCACCTTCTATAGTGCCTTCCCTCCATCAATCACCAGCCTCATCAAACTGGGTCCTTTCAAAGTGGCCCTCAGAAACCACCTTCTCACTTCCCACTCCTGTACCTGCCCCTAGCTGTACTATCTGCTACCTGATAGCCTGTGCCTGTGATCATTCCCACTATATGTGAATATTGCCTTGACAAAGTCTAATCTCTCCTGACTGCCCTGTTTCCTCTGTCAAGGACTAGTCCCTTTGTTACAGGGACCATGCTTAGCTAACTTTTTGTATAGGCCACATCCTCCTGAGTTGCTACTATATTTGTGTCTATGTAACTATGCTTCCCCACCCTGCATGGCTAACATTTTGTATAGGCCACATCACCCTAAGTCTCTGCTGTGGAATATACCTGTTTAAATGTACCTGCCTTAATGTTTTTACTCTGTAACTGAAGTGGAACCTTTGGAAATGAGTCTGTGACTCAAAGATTTGTAATTCTGGTGAAATTAATAAAATTATATATATATTTATTTATATATTTATATATATATATATGTAGATTAGAGGCAAAAAACTCAGTTTAATGTATCAGTTAGGGTTGTCACACAGCAACAAAAGTGAGGAAATTTGGTGTTAGGGTTGAAAGCCCCTGGACTCCCAGCTCACCTCAACTGGAGATCAGGGCGCGATTACCGCGGGGCCCCAACTCTCACCACATCACATGTAAAGAAGCAGAGGCATAGTAGAATGGGGTAAGTTAGGACCACGACCCCAACGCCGCACTCCGATGCCAGTTGGGGGTGAGCTAGGGGTCCAAGGGGCTTTCAACCCCAACACTGAATTGCCTCATTTTTTTCGCTTGAACAACCCTAACTGATGCATTAAACAGAGTTTTTGCCTCTAATTTCCTTCTTTGAGAATGAGGATGATAATAGTGAATGGAATGAGTGAGTGAGTGTGGGTCCTTTGGCCCCACACCCCACCACGTGATGTCTTGTTACATAGTAACAGGAACTGCAAAGCAAACACAAGCGGCAATGGTTACACACATGGTAAAGTAAACATAAATGGTAAAGCAAACGTTAATAGAAACGCAAGCGTAAAGTGATGCCGAAGCGAACAGTGACACAAATGGACATGGAAGCATGTAAAAAAAATGCAACTGGTAATGTGCACAGATACGGCACCGGTATTGTAAATGCAAATGTTAAGTGTTACAGCAACAAGAGCGCCAAAGGTAACAACAGAAAAACAGGAATGGAAGCGCGCACGTAAACATGAACCGTGATGCACATGGGCATGGTACCACAATTGTAAATGCAAATGGTAATGTTAACAAGAACAATAACACCAAAGGAAACAGAAACGTAAACAGGAACACAAATGCGTACATAAACACAAACCGTAACGCACACGGTCACATTACTGCATTTGTAAACGCAAATGGTAACGGTAACAGCAACAATAATGCCAAAGAAAACAGAAATGCAAGTACATATGGAAATGCAAACTGTAATGCACACGGGCACAGTAACGCAATAGGAAACACAAATGGTAAGAGTTACAGCAACGAAGATGCAAAACAAAAGAGAAATGCTAAATTGCTTATATCTCAGTAACCGTACGATGTAGAAAAAAAATTCACATCATTCATGATTTTCCTGGTCCTGACGAAAATTCCGTATCTCACACAGTTTTCGAGATATGAGCCCCGAAAGGCACAGCGAACGCCACCATGATAGTCTATGGGAAAAAATGGCAACTTCGCAGTACCGTAACTTTGCAGCCATGCAATATTTTTTCACCAAACCACCAAAAGGCACATCTGTGAGATGTTGGCTGCCTTCCCTCCAAATTTCAGCTGAAAAGACCAAACTGTTCTTTTGCAGCAGGGTGGCAAAGAACTGCTGTCATTTTGGCCATAGTCTGAAAAAGTAGTGTCATGATTTGAGAAAGCTTTCACAAAAATTTGCGAAAGTTTCATGAATGCGACACTACTTTGTGGCACTACTTTTTCCAGAAATTTGAAAAACATGTTTCTAGGGTGTTTAAACCCAAAATAAAGATATGCCTAGCATCCTCAGGGTCCAACTAGGTAAACACAAAAAGAATTGTGTCCCTAGATAGTCCCAATTTTAAATGCCAAGCATTTTTCTGATCACCAACTGAAAACAAAATGGCAGATTTGCGACACTACTAGGGCCATTTGCAACAGTAAAAAGTGCATTTGCGACACTGTCGAACATTTTGTTAACTTTTCCCATTGACTTATAATGGGAACTTGTTTTTTGAATAACTTTTGAACCGTTAGATATTTTTTCACGAAATCTTCAAAAGGCACATCGGGGACCCCAGCCGCATATCCCCTGTAGTTTTTGGACTGGTCGTGCAAACTGTGAGACCTGTAGGTGTGAGCAAAGAACTCACCAAAAACCATAAACACGCACACAGATCTCACTTAATAACTCTGCAGCCGTATAGTACCTCCGACCACTATGAAAGTTAGCAGATCCCAATAAGTATGGTTCTTGATCATGCATTCCACATTTCAGGCAAATCCGTTGAACAGTGGCAAAGTTATTAAGATGCAAAGTTTGACCCTTTAACCTTAAGAAGGCTACTCAACCCTAACTATGGTAGCACTACCGTGCTACCATTATATATATATATATATATATATATATATACAGTATGTATATATAATTAGTTAATAAAGTTAATATGGAGAACTTATCCATGACTGAATTAAAATACATACAATTTTTTTTAAATAAAAAAGGGTGGTTTAACTAAAACAAGAATAAAAAAAAAAAATTACAGGGCTGAGTAAATGAAGTTACCACACAACGTTCTTGGAAAATAAGGAAATTTATGGCAAAAAAACTACTTTAATGCTCAGTAGGGTTGCTACTGCACAAAATGCAAACTGCACAGAGGTTGGAAATAAACTATTAGGGTTGCAAGCACAGTGCCCACAAAGTTGGAAATGTCCTATTTGGGTTCTTATGTCTAACTCCCACCAACCTTACCATGTACCCTATCCTTGTGACCCAAGGATAATCTACAAGTACAAGGCCATAGATCAATGTATGGTATTTCATGCAGGGTCAACATATTAAACCTAGGATATACAAACCCTAATCCCAACCCCCTTCCCTACCCTCATGACCGATGTGCAAAGCACATAACCAGAGTCATGGCACACAGGTGGGGAAACATATACTGTGGACCAGTGGAGGATACTCTCTTGAAGATCTACTGTTACTGTGACTAAACTCTTCTATCTTCATTGAGAATATCTCCTCCATTGGGTCACAGTGTTGGAATGATTCTTAAGCAGTACCAAGTACCCAGGGAGGATGGTAAAGTCTGATTCACAATCAGGACAGAAGGTCTTGCAACACTGCAAGACTAACGCCAGCAAGTCTATGAGAAATGATATCTGGACTGTAGTGCTTCGTGAAAGTATGCACAGTGCTGCATGAGGGGGCAGCACATTTGTCAGCTGCAGAAACATTCTGAAAGGAAGAAACAGACGTGGCCATACCACATGCAGAATGGACATGTACAGCACCAGGAAGTTCCATACTGTACTTTCCATAATAGAACACAATACAGTTAGTCAGCCATTTAGACAGGCCAATGGTGTGAATAAATGAATGAATGGTGTGATGACTTCAGGTTTTACTAGGTGCAAAGATGACACCATTTATTCATTCATGCCATTATTGAGATGGACTCTGAACAGAGCAGACACTGTGCACTAGGGATCATTTTCTTTATTACAGTTTTTTTTCCTGGGTGCTGGTGATGGGAGGAGGGTGGTGGGGGCCAGAGGGGGGTTGGGTGAAGGGGCTTATGATAACTTAGCCAGTGGAACTCGGGGGGGGGGCAAAGACTGTGTCTGGTGTGTGGGCGCAGGAAAGGGAAGGGTATTGAATATTAACTCAGACTGTCTCTGAGTCATTTAACTCGATACTACTGTATTACTTTGCTACTGCAATTCACAAGGGCAAGCGTGAAGAGGGTGCAAGTGGGGGATGGGGTATATCATGAATAAAAACATTTTGGGAAATAGGAGGTGGTGCAGAATTACAGACAGTGGGTGGGGGCATGTTTGCTTTAAGTTTAAGTTTTTTTTTAAAAAACTGCACAGTGAAGTTGGTGCGGTGGCCACAAAATTTATGACACATGAATTTCTATGAATTCATGCAAGCTTCGCTGTTGAATTAAAACTTTGTAACATTTCTAGTAACTAATCTACATGCTGCACCAATTTTCATCCTATATCGTAATAGTGACTTGAATTTAATTTTCAAAGTGTAATACCACTATGTCTTTGTTCTCTAATGGCTGTACGTCAACCTGTCCCTGCATATGCTTTTTTGGTTTATCATATTGTGTCATTGATGTTATCTGTATACTGTAATTGTCTATGTCTCTCTCCAGTTAGCATTTTTGCAATTAATTCCATGTTGATTCTGAAAAAAGGGACATTGTTTCAGTGGGCTTTCCCAGTTATCAAAATCCAATAAATAAATAAAGACCATAAAACAGGCACAGAATGTTTACTAAAGAAACAAAACATCTGTAAATGAAACAACTAGGAGGGACAAAAAGTCTGCCAAAAATTAGAAAACCAATGAAACAGGTGAAAAGCCAGAAGGGACACCTGACAGAGACCTGATGCCTATTCTTAATGGTGGGGACAAAAGAACTGAAGGTTATAGGGCCAGCCATCCTTATGTAGGCAGACCATGGGGGAGCCCAACCAGCATAATGTGGGTGATCCTGGCTATGGAAAAATTCCCCCGAGTCCTAGTACCTATTATCTCTAGTTCAGCATATTATGGCTATATAGGGGAGATACCCACAAAGAAGATTGTATATTGCTTTACCAAGCCATCTATTTTGAGGGGTTTTGGTGGATGGTGGGAGGGACAAATATGCAGACAGCCTAGCAATCTCTCCACCCCATAGGTTTTATACACCCAGCCAAACAAGAATCTACACGTTTATTTACTGTATAAGGGAAATGAAATGGGTTGACTGAAACTATAATTTTAAAATATAACTGGGGTTGGTGGTACAACCGAGCAGTTAGAGTAACATGCTTTGAATGAACTTGGTAAATCCAGCAGACCTGGGTTTGAGTCCCACAACCACAAAGTCACTTAACCTCCCCAGTGTTCCCAGGTTGTCCACCCTTAAAAAACAGCTCTTGTGCCTAATGGGCCTTACCCGGTTACCAAAGAATAAAATATATATACATATATATTATAGGGGTGCAGTCGTGCCCTTATAGTTAAGGTTGAGTAGGTGCTTCAATGTTAAACTCAAAATTTTGCACTTTAATAACTTTGCAACCATTCAATGGATTTGCACAAAAGTTGGTATGTGCTGTTCTGTGGGGTAGATCTCTTGATGTGGCAAGTTACATTACGGTCAGATGTGCAATTTCTGAGTTACACAGAGGTAAAAAAAACATGTTGTCACTCATTGACTTTGCTGGGATTTTTCTTTGAACTTGCCTACAGTCCAGACGGCTGTTTTTTTTGGTCTGAAATTTTCAGGGCAGAAAGGCACTACCCCACAGATATGTCTTTTGCTAGTCTGGTGAAAAAATAATAAGCCATTTTTAAGTTATTGTGATTTAAAATTTTGAAAAAATAATTTCTGAGCATGCTCAGTAAGCACTAAAAGATAGTTGTATGAAACAAAAAAGGAATCCTGCTTCATATGGGAAAATTCCTTTTTTGCATGGCCGCCATCTTGTTTCCAGTTTTGACTGAAAAAAAAATGTAATTTGGAAACAGGTCTGTTGCCAGCTGGAGTTCATCTGGTTCGAACGACCCCCATTTGAACCTCCTTTTTGTTTTATTCATTCCATTTCTGTGTTACTGTCCCTTTAGAAATTTGATGGTGGTGCTTTAAGAGTTTGCCCGAGTATCTTCCCGAATGCATGACACGCGCCTCCACACACACACCCTGCCACTGTCAATTATTCTGTTGGGTCCCCGTTGTGAGCCAGTGACAAGCGGCGCTCCCCCTGAGTCTTTTCAACTTGCCAATCAGCTCCCGACCCTTACCTAGCACCTCATGCCACTGTCTCCCCCAGAGACCATCTGGCCAATCAGTAGTGTGAGAGCATGTAAGCATGCCCAAATGCATCTTTGTGCTCACCTGAATTTCACACTGCTGTGTGCCACTAACTGCATTAAGAAGGAATGTGGAGAACATGAGGGAGGGAAATTTCAGCCACTTTGAAAACAAGAAAAGCAATGCAGGAATGGCACTGATTTGGGCTAATTACTGAGTATTTTATTCACTGCCAGTCAGGTAATAAATGTTGCTGGCAGCTGCCAGATCAGTTTTTTTAACTTAAGTGGCTGGGATTGTGTTGGTCATTAAGGAGAGGTCTGAGGCAGCAGACTAGTTGGGCTAGCACCAGCAAGTTCTGAGAAAAAATGAAAAAATATGAAAAAAAAATGGAACTCCTCTGCCTCCTGTATAAAAAGTAATGATGTTTTGCACTCTAGAGAGCCTCATCATTTCTCTGTGTGGCTGCTTGAAATTTTGCCTAGTCTCCAACCTCTACAGCAAAAGGGTCTAGCAGCAAGAGTTCTGACAGGAATAAAAAAAAAAAAAGAAAAAGATTGTACTCCTCCACTTTGCCTCCTATAAATCTGTGTTGAGCTGTTGAGAGCCTTATCACCCCATGACTGCCTGAATTTTGTTCAGTCTCAGGACAGTCCAACCTCTGCAGCAAAATGTCTGCTGTATTTTTAATTCTGGCCAATGTTGTTTTGTCCAGATATTTTTTTCTACATTTTTTTTACATTTCTGCAACTTCTGGGTCAAAATAAGTGCAATGATTACTTTTGCATTCCTATAGGGATGCAGAAGTAATCTTTTTTCCTGTAATATGTGTAGGTATTTTTCTGCATCTTAAGAGGTAAATTATTAAACTGTACAGTACATCCTCCTACAGTGTAATCTTTTGTCCTGTAATAGTTATTTTTATGCACTTTAAGATATGGGTTATTTAGCTTCAAAATAAGCCAGAAAATGCACCACAGAGCATTTAGAACCCCTGGGCTTCTAGGGGCCTGGCAGCCCCCAGATACCTCGGCTTTTTTAAAAGTAACAGTTTACAAAAATAGAATACCCCTTGTAAAAATCCTGGTGAGGACCTAGCAGCACCCAACTCCCATTACTTGGCTGGCTGTAGGATGAATACATACTTCTGTTTTTACATGAGGTTAGCAAAATGCTGACATTCAAGGCCTGGCCTATGTCAATACAGCAGGTGACAGCTGCAGACAATAAATATATATCATGGATACTACAATGTCAGCATTTTGCTAACCTCACATACAGAATAGTATGTATTCACCATGCAGCTAGACAGCTCATCATTTTAGAGCAAGAGGGTGGAGGAGAGCTAAGATATGGGTTATTTAGCTTCAGGATAAGCCAGAAAATGCACCACAGAGCATCTAGAACCCTGTGGCTTCTGGGGGCCTGGTGGCCCCCAGACCTCCAGCTCTTTTTTGAAACAGTCACAGATCCCCCAAAAAGAATCCCCCTTGTAAAAATCCTGGTAACGGCCCTGGGAAACCTCCCAAAATGATATTCTGGGGAGGAACCAACACATGTAGCTTACTTTTTGGGACCCCTTAGGTGCATTCTGCACTTTACTGCTCGGAAAATGCCCTTAAAATGTGTTTTAACAGTGAAATTCTTTCTTCATATTGGAAGACCTTGTTTCATTTGCTGACTCATGAAACAAGATTTTCTTTTGTATGAGAAATCAATGTATAGTATTTCTATGGGATTTTCAACTTTGGTGCATAACTTTGCCATTTTTGCATATTTTGACACCAAATTTTTAACATAGCCTTTTGGGGACCCCACCTATGAACAATATGACTGTTGCTATGCAACTCCCACCCAAAATGTGATTTTGCGGTCGCTTGGCAAATTCACCTTTCAGGCAGGATTTCCATAATGACAGCTTTATTGTTCACGAGGTGAGGTCATAAGAAGTCTATGTTGAAAATGTGGGGTCAAAATATGTAAAAATGGCAAAGTTCTGACCATTCATTGCAATTTCGCTACGCATGCTCGTAACTTTGGAAATTTTAATGACTTTGACCCCAAATTTTGAACACAGACTTGTTATTACCCCACCTCATTTATGTCACTGCCATCATTTTTCAAATCCTAGTCAAAATGTGTTTTTGCACCTGTGGCATGGAATGGTGTTCTAGTAGCGCAAAATCACATTTCAGTGGGGTTTTGAAAATGTTCTGTACCAGGTACATGAGGTGGGGTAATAAGATGGCTATGCTTGCAGTTTAGTCACTGTTGTTCTATTAATTGGAGTGCAGGGCCCTTCCACAGCAACATACATACACGCATCTATGGAGGGATGGGAGCACAGGGCCCGAAGGGCACTGCACTCCCAGAGACAAATAAGGCTACGATTACACTATCTTAAAAAGTAAGGAAATTCTTTGTAAAAACTATGTTACTGCATCAGTTAGGGTTGATATCAAACTGTAAAAAGGAGGGAAACTCAACGTTAGGGTTTCAACCCTAATACCCCACCCCCTCCCTGCACACACCAACCAACATCTGGTGTGTGCCTTGGGGTTGTCAGCCCTAACACTCTTCCAATTCTCCTATACTGTACCCATCTCATCTTATGTACTTATGGAATGGGGTAAGTGATAGGGCTGACGACCCCAAGGCACACCCCCCGACACCGGCTGGTGTGTGCAGGGATGGGGGGGTGTGTTAGGGTTGAAACCCTAATGTTGTATTTCCCTCCTTTTTACGGCTTGATATCAACTCTAACTGATGCATTAATGTAGTTTGTTGCAAAGAAGATATATATATATATATATGTTACAGTCATATTGTGAAACCAGTCATTTCTCAAAATGACTGTTTTGCTCAGTCATTTCGTGAAATGCCTAAAAGTTTCAGGCATTTCACGAAATGACTTAAAATAGTAGGTAGGCATTATGTGAAATGCCTAATCTCTGGTCATTTGGGTTTATTAACTCAAAAAGACAACATGTAAAATTATTTATTTATTTTTTTTTACTTTTCTGTTTATGCCCCTCTCATCACTGTCTGGTCCTTCCCTCAGGTTCCCCCAATGCACCACACAGGCTGAACCATGAGGACTGGGGAAACTTGCTCCATTAGTGCCCTGCTCCAGTAATTCCAGGCATCCCCAGATAACCCCTCAGGTGGGGTGAAGGGGTCGTCCTTTCCCCTCCGAAACCTCAGGGGAGCGTGCACCTTGAGCTCCACTCCTGGCTCCTCTCAGTCACTGGTGCAGAAGCCCATCTCCTGGTTCAGATGTGTTTTTTTCCCTGTGTTCTGGTCCAGCCTCCTGCAGATGTCGGCACTCAGGGAGGACCAATGAGACAGAGGCACACAGAGACATGCCTTCACTCTGGTTCTCGGATGATGTCCACCCCTCCCTGCCAGTCTGCATCCTCTGCTGCACCACCATCCATGGTCACCCAGGTGGTGGCATAGCAGCAAGGACTGCAGCCCACTCCTCCCCGGAGAAGGAGAGCAGCCCCCTGGGCACTCAGTCCTTCTCCCCCTGGCCGGCCCTCCAGCAACCCAAGCTCACTCCCAAACCTGTGTCACCGGGGTGACAAGCAGTAGTGCTACCTCTGTGCTGGCAGGCTGGCAGTATTAAGTTTTCTCTAAAACCATACAGTAATATACATCACTTCACTATACACATTGATAACAATAGTGGCAGTATAGCACAGTGGTTTAAGGCTCTGACCTGCAAACCTGGAGACCTGGGTTTGAATCCCACAGTCCCCACTTGCATACTGTGTGACCCTGAGCAAGTCACTTAACTTCCTTGTGCTCCCAGGTCGCACCTGTAAACTGTCTCTCCTGGTTAAAAAAAAATGTGTTCCATACTTAAATTCAGTCAGGGCCTGTTTGATCTCTGTATGGCTTGCTAAAATAAAAATGGTGTTAACTGAGTTATTGATAGCTCTCTTTTGCTCCTATTCAGGCCATGTGAAGATGATGTCTGAAAGTCCTAGAAGCCCACCTTCTTCAACAGAAACTGGCCCCCCTGGAAAAAGAGATGTGGGCTCAGAGTGCCTCTTCCTCACCGGGGGGCCTTGTCAGAGACCTTCCACTCCTCCAAGAAGAAACACAAGTGGGACAAGCATTGGAAACAGAAACTGTCCACTTTCAGGCCACAGTTGCCTCCGGGGGCTGCGACAAACATTGGGTCTTCACCCCCACAGGGGGTCAGCCTCTCCGGCCATACCAGCCCTGTCCTCTTCTGGGAAGCCTCTGGTCCCACCACCCGCTCTGGTAACAGTGTCAGGCAGCGCTTCCACAGGCTCAGGGGACTCTTCCTCTGTCCTGCCACCCCTGTCACTCAGGCCTTTCATACCACAGGGTCCTCATCCAGGTAGCTCGGCTGATAAGTTGGACATTGGTTCTACCAATGCCTGTCCAGCCCCGGCGCCTTCGCCAGATCCTTCTTCGAGATCCAGCACCAGTCCTCTGGGCCCATACCCGCTGTCACCCACTATGGCTGGGGCACAACCTACACCCGAGGGGTCCCCCCCTCATGCACCTGTAGTCCTCCAGCTGCTGCCAGTGGGCCTTCCTCCAGGATCCACTAACCCAACACCAGCAGGGCTGTCTCCCATCAGGCCTCCCTTGAACTCGATGCTGGACCACCCTATGCCAGGTCCCTCCGGGGCAACCCCAGTTCTACTGTTGCCGGATCAGGGATGGAGTTTTGGGCACCACCTTCTGGCCCACCCCTGAACTTACTGTTTCTCTTGGGGACAACACATGGCCCCCAGCTGCCATTGGACCCTACCCCTGGTTACTCTTCAGGTCCAACACTGGGTTGCCCTTCCGGACCTCAACCAGGACTATCAGACTCGACCCCCAGTTATCAAACACCCTACTGGCCATTGCCGACCCCGTCAGGTCCACTGTCGGGCCCTTATCCAGGCTACCCAAAACCGACCTACCCGACAACAGGTTACCCGACGTTGAGCTATCAGACTTCAGGCTACTCTTGTCCACTGGCATCCCCCCCTCTCTGGTGCCAGTGGACTATGATGCCCTGTTTAACTCTTGGTGGTCTTTCGCGCAGCAGCATCTGATGTTAACTCCGGGAGCACCGACATCGGACCCACCTCTGACACTGGCCCAGGTACGATCTGACCCTAGGTCTCCTCCTTCAGACAGCAGGGCAGGTAGCAAGGCTGACATCACCTCTGACACTTGCCAGATCAGACAGCCGATGCCTGATCCTGAGCTCTCACAGGACGATGAATCAGACTCATTGGAATCATTGGGTTCCCAATCCTGTTCCTCAGTAGAGGAGATTGGGCCAAGGAACCTCCCAAATTACAGCCGGAGGACCCTTCTTTCCTAGAAGTGATGCGGCTCATCCTAACAGCTCAATGCTGGCAAATGGAGGAGCAGGACCCCCAGCGGTGCCGCCTAGTGGAGCACCTGCACCTCCCCAAGCTTACATCGGTAGTGGTGCTGCCATTGGTGCCACCCTATGATGATATATCATCCACCATATGGCAACAACTGGCTTCGGTACCCCTTATGCCAAAGAAGGCAGATGGTCCAAAGTGGTCCAGCTGCCTGGACTCCTTGCCTGGAGGGAAGGCACTCATGTGTTTAGATTTCTCAGTTCTATCATGGGTGGCATTAATGACAATGGAGTCTGCCTTAGGGTGGGCCCCAAAATGGTCTCTACCTTCAGGGCAAGACACAGGCAATCTGCCTTCTTTGGTATCATATACTTTGGGCACTTCTCATACTTTTTGTAAAGTTCCTCTCTGAACTTAATTTTAAAATCCTGAGCCATCTTCAGCAGTGCTTAGTTAGTAAGTGAAGAAACCTTATCCAATAACCTCCTTTTATATGGAAACCCCTCTTGGCCTGATTAAATTTCTGACAGGCCTGGCAGCCCTCGGTGTTATGATCTGGGCCTAGGCAAAGGACACACATGGTATGGCCATCTTTTCCAGAATCTGTTTGCCACAGACACACAGATTTGTGGGATTCCACTGAAGGAGTCAGTGAAGATATGCAACTGATGGTTAAAATGATGAAAACTATTGTACTAATCGAAAACAATAATAAAAGTTATACTTATAAATGGCGGTCAACTGAAGCAACGTTCTGCTAGGTTCGATGAGCACAGGTCGATGGCGGGAAAGAACTGCTGGGGTATGGGGGGACCACCCACTATATACTGTAGGCCGACATCAGTCACATGACATCGGGTGGGCAGTCCCCCCTTTGTGGTACATTGCTAGCTAAAGTTTCCATGTGGTCCTTGCACCTGGTGGCTTAGTCTAACTGGTGTTGCCTACTGCAAGATCCCTCTCAAAGTAAGATCTCAACTCCTTATCTAAAGTTATCACCTCTTAATTGTTTACTTTCTGACAATGTGTCATTCTTCTGATAATGAGATAATGTATCTGGGTCAGTCAAAATCTGACTGGTATTGTTAAGAAACCCCCAAAAATGTATCCTATCTGCATTTACAGACAATTACATTATGAAATATTGTTAAAATGATCATTTAAATAGTGTAATAGAATGCATTTAATGCCAGTCATTTCATGAAATGCCTGAAACTTTAAAGCATTTCACAAAGCAAGCATTTGTCAATGCCAAGTGTTGCTTGCTGTCATTAGCAGTGGAAGTGCAGGAGTTAGATAGATGCAGTATAGAATGGCAGTGAAGTATTGAACTAACGCCAACTCCACGCCAACCCTGCAGAGATGGACAGGCATTGGGGTGTGCCTTTGGGTCGTCGCCCATAACGGTCACGACATTTCACCTCACCCTACCCTGCAGACACTTATAAGTGTCGAGGTGTGCTTTGGAGTGTTCGGGCTTTACACTCACCTCATTCCATAAGGAAATACGCAAAATGGGTGCAGTACAGGAGAATGGTGTGAACTCTGGGGCCAAAGGGTCCAAGGCACACCTTAATGCCTGCCACCGGCTGCAGGGTGGGGGTGAAATGGCATGAGCATTACTGTCAACAATCCCAAATCACACCCCTGATGCCTGTGAGTCCCTACACGGTAGGGCGTTATGGTCGAAAACCCTAACACCCTGGGCATTTCTTGGTATTTTTACTCCAAGTTTTCAACATGGGCTTTTTGTGACCCCACCACGTGAACAGTGCCACTATCAGTTTGTTAGACGAATGGTGATTTTGCACAGCGGCTGCGCCACTTGACACCACAGGTGCAAAAACACATTTCAAAAGGATGTGAAAAATTACACCTGCACTGTTCGTGAAGAGGTGTAAAAAACGGCAATGTTGAAAATCTGGAGTGAAAATATAAATTAACTGGTGAAGTCACAAGTGTGCATAGAAACTGCGCAACGCACACCCATAATGTAATTAGTTTGGGGATATTTTGCATCAGATTTTCAACATAGGCATTTTGGGACCTCCGCTCATGAACACTGTCACTGTGATTTTCTTCATCTGTCCCAAACACTGACTTCCCACAGCTACCGCACTATTGTGCACCGGAAGTGTGAAACACATTTCGGCCAGGGTGTGAAAAATGACAGCTGTACTGTTCATAAGGAGGTGTGGAAAAATTATAGTGTTGAAAATCTGGACTGAAAATATTACGAATTCGTCAACTTACGAGGGTGCGTGGAAATTGCACAATGCACGCTCATAACACAGTCATTTTGTGGATGTTTGTCACAAAATTTTCAACATAGCCAGTTTAAGACCTCTGCTCATGAAGAGTGTCATTGTGATTTTCTTAATCTGTCCTGAACATTGATTTTGCACACCAACCGCACCACTGTGCTCTAAATGTGTGAAAGCACATTTCAGGCAAGATGTGAAAAATGTCAGCTGTACTGTTCATAAGGATGTGTGTTAAAATGGTAATTTTGTAAATCTGGAGTGAAAATATTAAAAATTCTCAAAGTTATGAGCGGGCATAGGAACTGCGCAATGGAAGCTCGTAAAACAGTCATTTTGGGGAATTTTTTCACCAAATTTTCAACATAGGGTTTTTGGGGCCTACTATGATCTCAGACACTGTCATTTCGTTAATCAGTCCCAAAAGGTGGTACCGCACAGTGACCAAGAAATCACCTTTTGGGAATGAATAACAAAATGACAGTGAATGAGATCACGAGGTGGGGTCCCAAGATCCCCATGTTCAAAATTTGGTGAAAAAATTCCGAAAAATGGCCGAGATATGCACCAAAGTTGAGAAAAAAACATTTATGCCATTATACAGCTTACCGGCATTTCTTCAGTTTGCGGTAGGCTTTGAAGAGTGCAGATGTGTTCCTGGTCCACCAAAGATCATCGCGCTGGGCTCTGGAGGTAAGTGTGGGGTGGAGTGGGGTGAGGTGGGGGTGTGAGGTGAGGTGGGGTACACAGAGGGTGGGCATGGGTTGGGCCGGGGGGGCAAGATAATCAATGAGGGACCATTTTTTCTTCTAGGTTTTTTTTTTTTTTTACACAGACGACAAGGGACTTTTGCCATGCTGGGGTGGGCTCCCAGTGTGGCACCAGGCAGTTTGCTTTGTGGGGCAGTGGAGCCAATGGGAGATTGGGCAGCCCCGTTGGCCAAAGAGACTTTTGCCACGCTGGGGTGGGCTCCCAGCGTGGAAGATGGAAGTTTGTTTGGGGGGGCAGTGGAGTCGATGGGGGATTGGGCACCCCTGTCAGCCATAAAGTGTGCTGGAGGGGAAATGCATGAGCCGAGGGGGGATTGGGCACCCCCTTCGGTAAACAACAAATGAGGGGAGGTGATTATGCTGACGGGATTGGGATACTGTCAGCAAATAGAAACATAGACTTTGACGGCAGATAAGGACCGCTTGGCCCAACCAGTCTGCCCATTTCCCTACCTATTGGATAAGCTGCAGATTATAGTTAACTGGAGAGGGGGTCATGCCGACAGGGGGATTAGGCACCCTGTCGACTTTTTTTTTTTTATTGAAATGTTTCACCAGGAAGGCACACAGTACTGAATGGCAGGTGGCAGCTTTCCATCGGCTTCCTGGGGACTGTGAGAGACCGACGGAGAAGCCATCACTGTGGGGACACCAATCAGCTGTTTTGGTAGCTTGTAATGCACCAAAACAGCTGATTGCATGGTGACGTGGCCCGAATTTCCTGACACATTTAGGCATTCTCCCTAACTGCTGAAAGCAATGTGTTGCTTGCACATCGGCACTGCACAGGAACAGCTGTCATAGACAGCTCAACCCCCGTAACAAACACCAGTCCATTCTTGCCTACAGACCTCTCACTGAAGTGGTCCTTGGTTTATATCTGAGCTTTGGCAGATGAAGGTTGCAGGTTGTAAGTTAGAGTGCAAGTGGAGGGAATCACAGTTGGGTGCTGACAGACTTATCCTGGAGGAACACTTAATGCTGTACCAAAAGGCTAACACAGTGGTACTGAAATATTTCTTTCTGCCATGATTGCTGCTGAGAATAACCATCCAGTTGCACTTTTCCATGTGGTAGTCAATTTATTACATCTTGACTGTGTCGCACAAGGAACTTGTTTCCAGGGAGGTGTTAGTGGTTAAATGAGTTCTTCAAGGCCAAGGCTGTGGGCATCCATACCAGTTTTTCTTCATTATCCAGTCATCAGCAAGCAGGGATACAGAAGGGAGTGCAAGTGCACAGTGTTGGGTGAGTTACTTTTTCTATTACTTTCTATTATGTTTGGAAACTTGTTCCAGGAAGCTCTGTGCAGTCACTAGCAAGGATGGAGAAGTACTAGAAAAAGTAATACACCTTACAATTATAGTTACTTATTTCTTTTTATACAAAAACAATACAAAAATAACAATTAACTATAGCATATTACATTTTTTGAAAGTAATAGGTTAGTTACTAGTTACTTTCAAATAAATGTAATCAGTTACAGTTATGTATTTCTTTTGTATAAAAAGACATAAGTAATTGTTACTGTAAGGTGTGTTACTTTTTCCAGTACTTCTCCATCCTTGCTTGTTACTGCACAGAGCTTTCTGGAATGAGTTTCCAAAAGTAATAGAAAGTAATAGAAAAAGTAACTTACCCAACACTGCAAGTGCATCAGTAAATGGTTGGGAGGAGTTTCAGCTATTGGATGAGAAGGAGGTCGTCAAGGTGGCCACAGTTCTGTGGTGGACCACTTTTGTTCCAGACCCTGCACCCACCCAGCTGCTCAAGACTGGGTGCGGGCAGCTGGAGCTAATATTGACAGGTATATTCAACACTTCTCTACAAAAAGGGTGTAACAGGTGCCCCTAAAAAAGGTGATAGTGAAGCCCCTCCTTAAGAAGGTGTTGTTAGATCCCAACATACCTGCAAATTAGCAACATGTCTCCAACTTTGTCTTTTTGGCAAGGGTTGTTGAGAAGGTGGTTGTAACCAAACTTGTGAGACATCTTGAGAAAAATGACCTCCTTGAGCCATGTCAATCTTGGTTCCAAAGCAAGCACTGTATAAAGACAGCCATGATCAGGGTGCAATGGTATCTTCCTGGTGAGGGATCACAGCGAGATCTCTATTGTGATCCTGTTAGATCTTTCTTCAGCATTTGACACCATAGATCATGCAGTGCTGGTGACCAGACTCGGGGAGCTTGGCAGGGTTGTCTTGGATTGTGCTAAAATGGTTCTGGTTCTTCCTTAGCAGTAAAGAGCAGTCAGTAGTGTTCGGCTCTTGCCGATCGTGGACAGTTGTTCTGGACTGCAGTGTTCTCCAAGGTTCTGTGCTTTCATTTGTTTTGTTCTCGGTGTATCTGCCTTTGCTGGGAAAGATCATTATGCATTACAGCATGGAGTTTCACTGCTACACAGATGAGCTGTATGTGTCCTTCGCTCCTGACTGATTGCCTTTGGTGCTGAGATTAGAACAATGCTTGGAGGAGATCAGGGTTTGGATAGCCTCCATTGGGCTGACACTGAGCCCACCAAGACTGACTTGCTAGGGGTGGGTTCTGAGAAGCAGGTATCAGTCATTCCCAGTTGCCAGAATCTCCCCTCCGTGGGGAGGAGGTGACTTCAAGCAGCAGAGGAGGTGCGCAGTCTGGGAGTATTTCTTGATGGACAGTTGTCATTTGTCTCACAGGTGTGTTCTACAGTCAGAAACTGCTTTTACCATCTCAGAGATATTGCCAGATAGCAGCCACTGCTTGATTTTTCTGATCTAGCCACACTAGTTAATGCATTAATTTTCTCCCATCTCAACTACTGCTGTGCGCTCTACAAAAGCTTACCTGTGGCTCAACTGCATCACCTTCCATTAGGTCAGAATGCTGCAATATGAGACTCCTGACTTCTGTATGGAGGTCAGTTCTGTGCTGGCTGCCTATTAGATGGTGCATTGATTTCCATGTGGTGTTAGTGATGTTTAAAACCTTGAATGGACTGGGCCCCCAATATCTAACTGATCTCCTGATTCCTCACATTCCATTGTGCCGATGACACGAAACTCAGTGGAAGAGTGGACAGCATGGAGGGAGTCAGAGAGCTACAGAAGAACCTTAAGAAGTTGGAAAGATGGACGCACATATGGCAGTTGAAATTCAGTGCTAAGAAGTGCAAGGTGATGCACCTGGATAGGGCCAACCCTAAGGCAGAATACTTCCTAACGGGGTCAAACTTAGCTCCTCTGCTGAGGAACGAGATCTGGGGCCATCATTAGAGATGACCTCAAGCAGCAGAATCAGTGCAATAAGGCTTACATCAGGGCTAGCAGGGTACTAGGGTGCATTGGTAGGGGGATAGATAGCAGGGACAGGGAGGTGATAATGCCACTCTACTGGTCATTGGTGAGGCCACACAAGGAGTACAGTGTCCAGTTCTGGAGGCCTCACATTAGAAAGTACATTGCTAGATTGGAGGTGGACCAGAGAAGGGCAACAAAGATGATACATGGTCTTCAGGGAATAACCTATAAAGAGAGGCTTAAGGCTTTGAACATGTACTCACTGGAGACTAGGAGGGAAAAGGGGGATATGACTGAGGCTTTCAAGTTCCTTAGAGGCATTAACAGAGTGCTGCACTCAGCACTTTTTACAATAAATGCCAATTCTTCAACTAGGGGCCATGAGTGGAAATTGAAAGGTGGTATGTTCAGGAGAGGCATCAGAAAGTATTACCTTGGCGATAGACTGCCACCTGAGGTGGTGGCTGCTAAGTCAGTATCAAGTTTTAAGCACATGTAGGACAAGGCTTGGGCACAACCACATTTATTTATTTTATTTATTTTTTGTTGACCAGGTAAGTGTACTCATCACATTCTGCCTATTTTCAGGCACAACCTGGGGGAGGGGGATACAGATGAATGCCAACTGACCTTGAACCAGATTAAGCTGTTGATGGTATTTTTTTTTTTTTATGTACATTTTCTCCCCTGGCAACCAGTCTGCCTTACCTTATATCCACGTCCAGGCATCCTCCAGATATCCGGCCACCATCTCGAGGATTCCTTAGCTTCGGCCCGTAGTGAACTCCCTAGGCTTACCCCCCACGGAGGGAAGGTGGAGAGCCCCCTATATTCATCCACCCAATCAGGATCCAGTGCCACGAGCCGCGCCCAGGCAATTCCCCCATGAAGACAGCCATCATGCCGCTGTGACTGGTGCCCATTTTTCCCTATTCTCCACTTGTGCATGGCGTGCAATGACGCCAATGGATAGGAGCATGTGTGCTACCGTACGTACTCCTTCCCGGCGTCGACCACAGCAGATCCCCCTTTTGTCTGCCAGTGCGCTGCATCACCCCCAGACATCGCTAGAGGCCACTAAGGCACCGAGGCAACTCCCCCTTCCCCGGAGATGGAGAGCAGTCCCAGGGATGCTCAATATGTCTCCTATCCTGCCAACCCCCGACAACCCTGGCTCATTCCTGAACTCGGGTCGCTGGCGTGGTGCGAGGTGTGGTGTCCAGTGCCTCAACCCTCAGTGCCACTGGGCAGGGCGGTTGATGGTACTTTTAGTGAAAGAGGGGAAATTTGGCCAGGTCACCAGGAAAATTCCCCTGCTCTTTTCGAGAAGTGCCATGGGATCTTTAACATCCACCTGAACTACCATCACAGCAGGCAGATGGGACCTTGGTTTACTGTCTCATCCAAAAGATGGCAACTCAAGAGTGCAGCACCCCCCTCATGCTGCACAACAGTGTCAGTATTTGGATTTAACCCAAGTGTGTCTGTTGCGGGGACACTGGCAAATGCTAGGCTGAGCATTCTTGGGGGATAGGACAACGGTATACAATAGGTCCAATGATACCATGTTTGAGCAGACTCGATGGACCACAGGTTACCTTCTGCCATAATTTTCTAATGTTTCTGTCTAAAGACTTAACACCTAGTGGGCAGGGTTTGCTGGCTATTCCATTTTCTTGGTTAAAGTCCATTGGTGACTGGGCTTTTTCAGTTGCAGACCCTACCTCATAGAATTTGCTCCCTGAGGGGATACACACCCACAGATCAGTGTTATCCTTCCAAAAGAAATTGAAAAGTTACCTATTCCATAGAGCTTTTGACTAACTAGAGCTGCTCAACATGACTGCTGCTATGTCTGTTTATGTATATAGTAATGTGCAATAGGATGAATTTACAGTTGTCATTGGTCTGTCCTGCTGTTTTATGTTATTTATGACTGGTTTATTTATGTATTTTATTGTACATGTGTTCTGAGCCCTGGTGGGGTGCTTTGAAGAAATTTAATGAACTAGAAACATAGAACATAGAATCATGGAATTTGATGGCAGATAAGGACCACTAGGCCTGCCCAGTCTGCCCATTTCCCTACCTAATGGATAAGCTGCAGATCCTAGTTAACCAACAGCCTACTTCCTCCTACCCCCCACTAGAATTGCCTTATGTCTGCCCCATGCATTCTTGAATTCCCCCACTGTTTTCGACCCCACAACCTCCTCAGGAAGGCTGTTCCATGCATCCACAACCCTCTCCATGAAAAAACACTTCCTCACATTACCTCTGAGCCACCCCCATTTTCAAATTGTGCCCCCTTGTTCTTGCGCATCTCTTTTTCTAACAGATGCTACCCTCTTGGACTTTGTTGATTCCCTTGAGGTACTTGAGTTTCTATCATGTCCCCCCTCTCCCTCCTTTCCTCGAGAGTATACATATTATGCTCTTTTAGTCTCTCTTCATATGTCTTCTGGTGCAGACCCTGCACCATTTTGGTTGTCCTCCTCTGGACAGCCTCCACCCTGTCTATGTCTTTGTGTATGTCTTTGTGGAGATGGGGTCTCCAGAACTGCACACAGTACTCAAGATGGGGTCTCACCAACTGTCTGTACAGAGGGATAACAACTTTCTGTTTTCTACTGGTGATGCCTCTCCCTGACAGTTCCCTTAGGACCGTCAAGTGCACTCTGTCTGGCCCTGGGGGATCTGTCTACCTTCAGGGCCTTTAGGCCCTTATGCACCTTGTCCACTTCTATTACACCATCAGTGACTCCCCCCTTCCCTATCACCACCACATGCTCCCTTGTGGCACTAGTCCATCATCTTTAGTTTTCCTTTAGTGAAAATGGAGCAGAAGTACTTGCTTAGCACCTCTGCTTTCTCTTCACTTCCTTCTGCCCAACCCACTTCCTTTTTTAGCCTGACAATTTTATCTTTAACATCTTTTTTCTCCCTTATATATTTGAAGAAGGCCTTCTCACCTGATTTTACTTCCATTGCCAGTGGTACTTCACTTCCAGCCTTTGCCTAACAGCTCTGTTTGCCTCCCTTGATTTAGCACTATAGACCTCCCTATCCTCTTCATTCTGAGTACATTTCCACTTCTTTTCTCTTACCATATTTACCACTTCCTTTCCGAACCAATGGGACTTTTTGGCCTTGGATTTCTTGCTTTTGATTTTGGCACACTCACTAGAGGCCTCCATCATGTCCTGTCTCCCCCTTTATTGTGGCCCATTTCAGTTCCACCTCCATCTCTTTACTGATCTCAGCAATATGTTCTACCAGAATTTTTCCCATCTTATTAAAGTCAGCCTTCTAGAAATCCAAAACACTTGTCTTGGTTCTGACCATCACTCTATCCACGTCAAGGTGGAACCACACCACGTGGTAGTCGCTCCCTGCAAGTGACACTTCCATCTTTACATCTAGGACATGCCCACAGTTGGACAGGACCAGGTTCTGTAACCCTCTCCTTAGTAGGCTCCATGACACCCTGTGTCAGGAGTCACTCTGGAATACATCCAGTACTACCTGCTCCCTGATGCAGGAGGTAGCAAGGATTTTCCATTCAACTTCAAGTAGACTGAAGTCCCCCATTATTACTACCTCCCCCTTGACTGTCATTTCCATGAGTTGGGACCCCAGTACCTTGTCTAAGTCTTCATCCTGGGCACATTTCTACTTATCAAGGGGATCACAAGGTGTACCCTGAGTAGGCTGGCCGTAATGATCGATCTAGGCAAAGTAGAAAAGGCATTTTGGAGATAGATGGTAGCTGGCATACGTTTGATGGAATCTGGACTATATTCATTAGAAAAATGAATTTAGTTTTTTTTCTGTTTGCATTTTTTTAGGTTTTTCTTTCTAATTTTGTTTTGTTTTCTGTATTATTTATTCTTTTTTCTATCTTGCTAAATTAAAGATATTGCCAGTATAGAGTTAGTGTAGATCAGATCATAGGGGTTATGATGATTGTTCATGATTATATTAAAGCTTGAACCACTGACACATCTGAACGAATAAGGAAAGAAGAAAAAAAGAAAACGATGCACCCTGAGTAGTAGAGTAAGTTGGTTAGTATGTTTGTGCAGCATATTTGTTGGTCCAAGCTCATGTGGTATGTGGGGGAGAGGGGCATGATGAATCCAGAGTCCCTTCTCACCTTAAATTACTATGAAACTGTATAACACTAGACAACCCTGGACATGGGTCCCAGTATCAGATCTTCTTCCAAACTCAAATTCTCCTTACATAATTATTCTAAATTTCTGCACCCAGTTTAGTCAGCAGCTGTACAGTGTCAGAGTAGGCAAGGAAAGGACCGCACTCCGTGATAATGTGCAATGTCAGAGTATTACTATTGATTAAAAAAGTGTTGGCAATCAGGACACAGCACACTAACGTACCAAGGCCCTAAAAATGAAACTCCCTAAAAAAATATAATTCAGTGTTTGTTCCCTTTATAACCCCCTTTTTACATACATACACCATTAAAAAATGAAATACTACTCCTCATAGTTTTACCTTTTTTAGTTGCTTTCCTGACCACTAAAAACCCCTTCCTGTCTTCACCTACTAGGGGAAATTTGCTGCTTAACCCTGCACAGATAAAACAGAATACCTGGCTTTATTGAGGCCTTCTGTTATGTGTGTGGAGAGAAGTGAACACTCTGCCAGCAGATTTCTGCAAAAGTCTGAATTCCTGCATTCCGTGATAAACATTCCATCTACCGAATGTGTGGAAAGACAGATAATAGAGAGGCGGGGGTGGACTACTTTTTACTAGTCACTTTTAACAAAAGAAAATACCTCTTTTTAGGCAGAAAAAAGTAGCATTTGTTTTTTAATTTCTCAGTTTTCCCCATTTGATGAGCACAATATGACACATTGGATGTGGGTAATTATGTGATAATCTCACTTCCAGGTGCTGAAGGCACTCAGAGTAAACGTCTAGTGCCGCACAACACACCTGGATGTGCATTCATCACATAATTATCCACACCCTGTTGTGTTATTGCTTACTCTGCATGGATGAAAACCTGCTTTATTAGTTTACAACTGTATTATTCTTTATGTTCCTTCTCTATCCATCATCCATTTACCAGAGCAACATTTAAACAGATTCATGCATCGTCACAGAAACTGGTGCAACTCAATTTTGACAGTATTTCCTGAACATTTCTTCAGTTCTGCCTTTATGTTTCTATTTTATTTCAAAAATGTATGATATTATGGTTATGCCTGCTGCTGATCTTAAGCAGGTCACGGGGCGTTTGACTACTAGTCCGCCCTGATCTTCCTGTCTTTGCTTAGCAGTTTTCCATTTTAGCAGTCTCTTTTTTTAAATATGTACTTTTTATCCTACCAATGCCTCCTATCTGCTCTAGGCAACCATCCAGCTCCTACTTCCTGCCCGCCTCCCACCCACCCACCCCTGAACACATATGAGTAGTGAGGTGCAGGAAACTCTTTGGATTCAGAGTATGCCAGGGGACATCCATGTGAGCCACAACATTTTATCCTTTGGTTTTCTGTGACCCCAGGACATTGTCAGTGAGGGGGCCCATACACATGCATGATGCCATGCATAACCAGCCAGTATCATTCCTGCGCTGTAGCAGAGACTGGTGCCGACCATCCCTGGAGAAGCTGGTCCTCTGGGAAGCTTGATCATTTTCTCCCCCGCACCGAGCCTATGGCAGCTCGGGCTCATTCCTGAACCCAGGTTACTAGCATTGGCAGTCCTACTACTACACCAATGTGGCAGCTGGCAGAAGCCTCTTTAATTGTGACTAGACTCTGTCCCTCTCATCTGTCTACTGCTCCTTCAACTCTGCTGTCACTTTGTTCTGCCATAGCTGTGCAGCTTTGACTCCCTATATTCTGCCCCTCTCCTCCTCTCCTTTCTCCTAAGTCCATCACTCAGTATGTCCTGCTGTTCTCTCCTCTCATTCTCCTTTCCTACTGCTTGCAAGCCTTTCTGCTCTGCACAAGTGAAATTCTTCCACTGTATTTTTTCCAGTTCACCTCTCAACATTTCACTTCCTCCTTTCCCCTATTAATTCTCATTACTTTTCTCCCTTTTTCCCTCAGCACTTTTGCCAGCTTCTTCTTGGTTTGCTAGCTGCATTTTTCTATAATTTCTTGTTTGAGTTTTCAATTCAGTTTATTTGTATATAGTCTTTCATACACTGTGTCACACTCTGTTGTACAGTAATTAAATCACAAAGAACAGGTACATAGCACATAGTCGGACACAGCTGAGTGGAACAGCTCAGAATAGCCTTCTGTGTTAGGTGCTGAAAGCAAGGGTATATAGAGACCATTTTAACAAGGACTTAAGCTTTCCTTGCTTCTTTCACACACACTTGTCTCCTTTCCTTCTCTCTGCCCCATGAACCTGTGTCTTTCACAATACACAGTGCTATTAGTTGCCAAAGTGCCATTTCATGTAATGCAGCCCAAGGGCCACTGCCCCAACTTGCCCCCACCCCCACCCCCACCATGTCACACACACACACTGGAGGTGAGCAGGTCCTGCCATGTGCCTCCTACTTATTATTTTGAAACTCAGCTATATTTAAAGGCATGATACTTTCATACAAGCCAGCATAGCATCCGTCATGACAATAGCTATTCCAAAATCTGACAGGTACAATTAGTCTAGTGAGGAAAAACAAAACCTTAACACAGGTTAAGTGTACACATTCTGTGGTATCATTGTGCAAAGACTGAGTTCCTACTAGTCCCCGATTAACGTCATAGGAACGCAATTCCTGGTAATTAAAAAAAAACTTGAAAAAACAATAAAAAGGGACATACAACCGGAACCATAAACCAGTTCCATGTGTGTCCCAATACTGTCAGAGACAGCCACCACTGATCACTCAGATAGTTGTTTGGACCCCCCACCACATGCCCAGGTGGAGGGACGAAGCCCTTAAACCTCCCCTCTGCTACAATAAGTTATTCATGTCTGCCAGGCATCCCTGAACTTTTCCTCAGAGAGGCAAAGCGTGGCCATTAGCTGCTCCATATGAAAGATGGAGTCCACTCTCCTACTCCATTCATCCGCTGACAGAAGCTCTGTAGTTAGGCAGTGTGAGGTAAGTATTTTCAGAGCTTCCAGTGCCATACACTGAAACACTTCCATCCTTTTTCGGGGTTAGATTTGATCTACTCTTTCACATCTGGGCCCCCTCAGTTCCTCCCTGACCACCATCCAGAAACCCTGGATCCTAGGACAGGGCCAAAGGACATGATAATGCATGCCCTTGCCACCACATGTTCTCCAGCACCAGTCAGTAGCTGATGTTCCCAAATGTCTGATAACAGTAGGGACGTAAAAAAGTGCTTTAAAATCTGCCATCCAAATCCATGCCAGCCCTGTGAGGCAGAGACTTTCCATCTCCCCTTCAGCTGCTGTGCCCACTGGTCATCTGTGATAATTATCCCTGCATCCTGCTGCCACTTGACTCTAATTTGATGGGTATGGGTACCTCTTTCCTTCAAGAAAAGTTTATAAACAAGGGAGATATATTTAGTCCTATCCTTTAGAACTCTAGACCAATAGAGGTACTCCTCCCAGCGGTTCTAGGATGCCCCACCAAAGGCCTTCTGTTGCACTCTAACAGGTAACTACAAACCTGCAAATAATCTGTAAAAATTTGATTTACCCAAAGAGTATTTTTCCTGAAGAGCTTGAAAGGAGACACAATGGTCACCCTCAACTAATTGCTCAAAGCAGACTAGGGCCTTCCTGTTCCAAAACCAAAAACCTGGGTCCTTTCTACCAGGCTCAAAGTCCATGCCCCCAAGAATCAGAGTAAGGGGGCCTATATCATTAGGAGGATGAGAACTAGCCTGGATTTTTTGCAAGATCCTGAGGGAGTGCCAAACGCAATTATGTGTAACCTTGTGCAGGAGACTGGGATAAATACTAGCCACTAACATAGCAAGCAAGGGCATTGGGAGGGACCCATACTTCTCTATGTTAAACCAATGAGATTGTTCCTGCTGTTTTGCCCAAGTGATTAATGGGATGCCCTAAGCAGCAAGGTAATATAATCAGAGTCTGGGAGTCCCAAACCACTCTTCTCGACTGGTAGAAACAGGATGTTGTGCTCTACCCTAGCCTTCTTACCAGCCTATAAAAATTTATAGAGGAGTCCATCCAATCTCTGACAGTAGGCCCATGGTATGGAAATCAGTAAGGTCTGAATCAAAAACAGAAACAGGGTAAAATATTCATCTTTAACATGCCTATTCTACCAACTAGCGAGAAGGGTAGTAACTGCCACTGTTTTATGTCAGCTGCCAGTTCCACAAATAGTTTTTCATAGTTCAGCTGGAATAATTTACCTGTCCAAGGGATAACCAGGACACCCAGATACCTAATGTATTATTCTTGGCCCAGGCATAGGGGAAGGATGCCTGGATGGATGAGAGGCAGGTACTACTCAGATGAATTGCCTCCAACTTAGAGGAATCCACTTTGTAGCCTGAAACTGTCCCATACTGCTGTAATACCCCTTGGAGGGCCGGGATTGACGCACCAGGATTATTAATGAAAAACTAGGCATCATCAGCATAAAGAGAGATTTTGTGCTGATCACCATTAATTTCTATGCCTCAGATGCCTACCATGTCCTGAACCCAGGCCACCAGAGGCTAAATGCAAAGTGCAAAGAACAGAGGTGACAGGGGGCATCCCTGCTGGGTCCCCGTGCCTAGAGAAATCGTTTTGAATTGACCCCATTTACTTTTAACACAGCCTCCGGAGATCTATACAGGGCTGCAATGCTAGCCTGGAAGCCCAGACCAAAACCCATCTCTTGGAATACTCTTTTCAGAAATTCCCACTATACCCTATCGAATGCCTTCTCACCATCCATAGAGATGGCAAGTTGAAGGTCAGTAGAGGATGCTTGGGAAGTAATGATGTTTAAAAGTTAATATCATCCTGAAGGACCCATCCTTTGATAAAACCTATTTGGTCCGGTCCCACCAGGCTCTGCCCACACCCCACAGTCTGCCAAAATAGTTGTGTAAATCTTCATATCCACTGGTAACAGGAAGATAGGATGACAAGAACTGCAGAGTTCCAGGTTCTTACCCGGTTTGGGCTAGACAGTCATTTGGACTTGTCTCCAAGTTTCAGGGCCCATTTCCCCTTCCAGAATACTGTTATCAATCAATCAAAATCTTTATTTATCCAGGCGAACATCATTGAGCAGAGCTCTTTTACAAGACAGACTTGGTTAGAACAGGGTCGGGTAACATTCATCATAAAAACATATAAATACATGTAAATAAGTATATAAACACAAACACAATGGTGCAGTAATAAGAGTCAAATGATAAAAGGAAGACAAGGCAAGCCATAACAGAGGCGGATTCAAATACAAGGGGGCAAGTCCACCATTGAACCATGCAACTGTATATAAACCATGTTCTCTGTTTAGAAGTACCAGATAGTTCATTTACCAGGGGCAGTCACTAGTACTAGCCATGAAAATGGCTTGGAGAACCACCAACTAATGGCAGATGGGGTACCAGGAGGGGTATGTAATATGTAAGCGAAGGATAAACATTGTGAGAAGTGTAGTCCCAAGGATAGGTCGTTAGAAATGATGCAGCAGTGGGGGCCTACAAGGGAGAGGGAAAGGGGAGTTAGGACTTTTATAGTATGATTGCATATAGATTGTGGATGAGTGCAGTACAGAGTTGTGAAAAGAAGGCTGGAGAAAGCGGGAAATAAGACCAGTATCAAAGGGAGGACAGAGGCATTAAGGTGTTACATGAAAGCATGATGACAGACCAGGGCCAAGGAGGAGACAAGCACTAGAAGTAATTCGTTCATGGTTAAATGGTACAGGTTAGCATGATGACAATTCATGGTCATGGGAAACAATTGCACTGATCATTTCTGAGACGTGAATATAAGAGCTTGTAAGCTGAGATGCCGATGGGTGACCTCAGTTTCAGGTTTTTTTGCAATTTATTCCACAAGGAGGACAGTGTAAAGCTTATAGCAGTCCTGCCAAAGCCAGAGTTAATTTTGAGAACCATCAGTAGGAGAGATTTGTAACTTCTCAGGGTGTAATTGCCCACTGGTTTTATAGGAAGACAGTCTGTAATGTATTGGGGCAGTTTTTTGGAGATGGCTCTCGGGGTCCATAAGGCTGCATTTTTATCACACCTGAATTGAAGAGTACTCCATCCCACTGATTGATATAGGGAGCAGTGGTGAGTGGAATAAGGCAGGCCTGTGATGAACCTCAAAGCTCTATGATATAATGTGTCAAGTTTGGTGAGGTAGGAAATGGGACAGTGACTGTAGAGGATGTCAGCATAATATATCAAGGATAGAAAGGTTGATTGTACCAGCTGTAGTTTGGCATCTCTAGTTAAGAAGCGGGCTATCCTAAAGAACAGGCGAAGTCTCTGTTGTAATTTTTTGAGTAATTCTTCAATGTGCTCTATAAAGGAGAGCCTATGGTCCAGCCATACTCTCAGTTATTTGAATTTAGGGACAAATTCCAACTTCTCGCCAAGAATTGTAGTAATCTGGGGCACAGGATCTGATAGGGCTGAATTTATCATTTGGGCAGAGGGAGAAAAGAGCAATGCTTTTGTTTTCTTGGTGTGAAGTAATAGTTTTTTGCTTAGGAGTTGGTGTTGCAGCAGGTTGAACTCAGATTGAAGGTCATTACATGCAGATTGTAATGATGGGCGGCTTACATAAAGAACTGTGTCATCTGCAGGCAGATGAATGTTGGCCTTAGTTATGCTTTCATCAATATTGTTGATGTATATTGCAAATAAGATTGGTCCTAAGATAGAACCCTGGGGAACACCTCTTAGGAGAGGTTTGAGAGTTGAGAGATCTCCTTCCGCTTTCACTTGCTGGAAGCGATCAGAGAGGTAGTTGTTGAACCACTGTAAAGATAATGGGTCAGCACCTAGTGAAGTCAGGGAAGAGAGTAGCAGAGAATGTTCGACAGTGTCGAAGGCGTTGCTCGGGTCCAAGAATACAGCGTAAGTGTAATTCCTGTTGTCTAGCTCTCTTTGCCAGTCATCAGTCACTTTGGCAAGTGCTGTGATGGTGCTATGTTTAGCTCTAAACCCTGATTGGACTGGATTAAGCAGGTTATTAGCTTCTAGATACTGCCTCAGCTGGTTACTTACAACTTTTTCCAGTAATTTTGACAAGACCGTGAGAATCGAAATTGGTCTGTAATTATTTAGATCACAGGGATTTCCGGACTTGAACAGGGGTATGATGTGCGCGATCCTCAGATGAAGGAATGGACCCTTGAGTTAATGATAGGTTAAATAAATGGGTTATGGGCACAGCTAACACATGGATGGCCACCTTCAAAAAATATGGGTCTAAGGTAACCACACCAGCACTTTTTTTTTACATCCAGTTTTAGCAATAGGTCTTTAACTTCTTTCAGTGTAGTAGGACGCAAGGAGAAGACTGAATCGGTGACGCTAGGATCTGCACCTTGATTATCCACCTGAAAGCATATCAAATTCACAGGGGAATTGTCAAAGGCTAAGCCTGCAGTCGCAAAATGATTATTGAAGGCATTCAGAACTTCCAGTCTGTCACTAATGGTGTTATTGTTTAAGGAGATTTCATCAGGTAGTGAGCCACTGGACATGTGACCAGACAAGTCCTTGACGGTTTTCCAAAATTTTGTAGGATTTTTGGAGGCAGAGAGAAATTCAGAATGATGGTATGCAGCTTTTGTATCTCTAACCATTCTAGTACATGAGTTTCGCGCTCTTTGAACTTGCACCAGTCCCGCAGCAGATTGGGTTTTATGGTTTTTCCTAGGTTATCTCTTTCAGTCAATGCAGATTTTAATAATGGTGTGAACCATCTACATGTATTTTTTGCTATTCGCACCTTAACTATAGAGGCATATTTATTTAGGGTGTCTAGGATAATTTTGCTGAATATGTCAAATGCTGATTGCATTTTTTTTGCCAAATAGATCTCTTGCCAATACAAGGAGTGTTTCAGTTTGTTTATGTAGGCAGTGAGATCAAAGTTCCATCTAGATCTCTTGGCAGCAAACTTCAGTGAAGTAGTAGGTTTGTTGCTTGATGTTTTGCAAGCAATAAATGAGTGATCACTGATATCACTGAAGAAGGTGCTGGCAAAGGAGAAGAGATGTGGTTTATTCACTAGGATAACATCTAGCAGGGAGCTGTTATCCACGTTCTTTTTATTCAGTCTTGTTGGTTCGACAATAAGTTGCGATAATCCATGGGTGTCACAGAAAGCTACAAGAGGACCGGCGGTTTTAGATAGCCAGTCTAAATTAAGATCCCCAAGAATAATTATTTCTGAGGATTGTTGTTTGATGATATTAGTCAGATGAGGTAACAATTGTAGATCGGCAGAAGGTCTATAGTACCCTATGATATATAATGTTGAAGCGTGCGAGATGGTGACTTGAAGAGACAGACATTCATAAGCATTTGCAACAGATAAAGCACTCAGACAGGATGCCGTATACCTATCCTTGACATAGATGGCAACCCCTCCACCTCTGGAGTATCTGTCTGCTCTAAATAGTTAGGGATATTGACTTCCCTGTCGGAGGCGGCCGGTCTAAGCCAGGTTTCTGAAACCACTAGGATGTCTGGTCGAGTATAGAGGACCCAGGCCTGGATCATGGAGAACTTTTTTAACAGACTGCATACATTAATGTGGAGGAAACTCATGCCTTTCAGTGTGGCAAGGTCAGAGGGCGGTGTGATTGCAGCTGGTGGCCCCGGATTGAGCTCCACATTTCCTGAGCACAGGAGAAGAAGGAGTAAAAGTTTTCTTAGAGTGGCAATAGTAAGCTTCGTACTGGTAACCCCTTTACGTCGTTGTGGGCCATTGTCTTGGGGGGGGGCGTGCCCCAACATTTTTTGTCCTTCCCACTAAAGGTGGCAGAGACGAGTACTCTGACTGTTATCTGTAGAAGTGATGCCTCTATGATGTTGGCGGAAGTCTTAAGCTGAGGTGGTAATTCATTTCATGTACCAGCATTAAAGGTAATATGAAAATAGTGTTGAAGAATTGGGGAGTTGAAAAGGCATATATACACGTAGGGACAGAAACTAGTTACAGAGCAGATCAGATTAGTATCCACAGTAATAAAGCCTTGAGGTGGCATATATTAGGCATGTGATATGGGACAGAAGAAGGACCAGAACAGGATCCACGATTTGACACACATAGTGGAATAAGGATTGGGGGAGCTAGAGGAGTGAGCTAGAAAGCCCGGGCAGGGTTTATGTGTATTTAATCAGGACTTGGGGGGGTGGGTGTTTACGTGGTTGAAAAAATTGGCAGCTAGGGCACCCTTCCTGGAGGTAATCAGTCCCTGAGGGCAAGTCCGTACCTGTGTTTCTGTGAGGGGCTGGTGGCTTCAGACCTGGACTGTGGGTGGCAGTCTGGCAGGTCAGGTTCATCAGCGAACCACGGCTGTGGCTCTCAGACTACCTGTAAGGAGAAGGCAGAGAAGAATTAAATATGCAAGTCAGAGGGTGTGGGGCTGCTTGTGGAGCTAAAAAGAAATGCAGACTGGCTCTGTTATATACCCGTTACAACAGAGGGGTGAGCTGTGGGGCAAATTTTTTATAAAACTCAGCAGGCAAGTCATCCACACCTGATGCCTTACAATTTTTTTAATTTTTAATCTTATTCTTAATTTCCTGTCTTGTCACTGGGGCATCCAGGCTATCTCTGTCAACCTCAGATAGTTTTTTGAGGTTGACTGTGGACATAAGGTGGTGTAGTATGGGTTGGTCCACCTGATCCCAGGTATCAGAGTATAGTTGGGTGTGATAATCCGCAAATGCTTGAGAAATGTCCATGGGGCTAGTATACATTCCCCCCCCCACATGAATCTGGAGTGCAGCCCTATTTAACTGTTGCTAGTGCAGTTGACATGCAAACAATTTCCCTGCCCATTTCCCAGCCTCGTAGTACCTCTGTTTAGTATATCTGAAATTCCACTCAATCTTAGTCTCCAGTAACTTGTCAACTGGCCCTAAACTCCAATGACCTTTCCTTGAAAATGGGGTAGAGAGTAGTTTTGTGTGTTGCTTCAACATCAAAGATTTTTTGTTCCAGTTCTAACCTCATACTGTTTTGAGCCTTCTTTTTCTTAGATGCATGGGAGAAAAAACACCCCTTCAAAGTGGCCTTTAGCCCATCACACCGGGTAGCATCCGAAGTCTCTCCCTCTGGATTTAGATGTAGGCACTCAGTGATAGCGGAGCTAATTTAATCGCAAAAAAAGAGTCATTTAGATGGAAAACATTAAAGAGCTACTGCACTGTCTAAAACTAATATCAGATTTTAAAAGTAGCCAACCATTACCTTTTATATCTGTTGTACTTTTTCTTTTCCCGTTGTTTAATTAGAGGATTAGTTACCTGATGTTAGTAGGTGTGATGTGTGGAACAGCTCTTAGCCTGGCAGCTGACATATCTTGCTCTACTGCCCCACACTACATCATCAGCATTGGGACCTCACTGACTGTGACATCACTGCTACTTAGGAACAGTCACTCAGTGATTGTCAGGTCATTCACCTGTGATGTCACAGTCAGTGAGATCAGAATGCTGATGATATAGTGTGGGCAGTAGAGTTAGATATGTCAGCTGCCAGGCTATGGGCTGTTCCACACATCCAGCACAATATCATCACATCGAAGACTTTCTAATGAGCAAAAGGAGAAAGAAAAATACTTCAGAAATAAAAAGTTGCAACTGACTACTACTTAAAATTTGTGTTATTTTGCTATCTGCCTGTTTTGGCTCCACTAGCTCTTTAAGCCTCCACAAAGGGTTTTGATAAATGCGCTCCACAAGTAGATTAATCTCCACAGGGGCATGGTCCAAGGCTAAGAGCCAGTGGATTTCATTAGCCTGCACCATGTGAAGCCAAGATCGGGGAACAAAGAATGGGTCAATCCGGGAGTATTGGGAGTGAGGGGTGGGAGTAGAAAGTGTACCTTTCTACTCCCACCCCATCTCTTTCCCTCCTTCATGATGGTGGCGTCACCTATCTTGTAGTCCTACCTCCTACAAAAGGCATCGAAACATCTTTCTCTCTCCTTGATGGTCCCCCCCCACGCCTCCCACTCCTATCTAGATTTAACTGGAGTACACAGTAGAAATCACCCCCGATCAAGGTCAGCATCTCCTGGGCAGCGGATGGACAAAGTAGGTGCTTCTTGAAAAATGCCATCCCCCCCCCACCCTCATTAGGTGCATAATTTTGAAAACTACTAGGACCTATCTATAAAGTTCCCACAACAAGATGAACCCGCCTTCCTTGTCAGTCACCACCTTTGAGACTGAAGTGTGGCATTCCAGTGAACAAACACAGCCACCCTTGTCTGTAAGGGTGAGCTACAGAAGATGAGAGAAAAACCTTCCTCACACATCCCCTTTTTAATTTGCAGTGCTCCTTTGGGGATAAGTGTGTTTCCTGGAGGAATGCTACGGTGCCCCCCCCCAGCCATCCCACCTCCTGAAATATGTGTTCTCTTTTAAAGGGGAATGGAGACCCGTGATACTATAAGATATTATTTTCTGGTCAGCGATTGGATATCCCTAAAATTCAAGTGATCTCCTCCAACATGAGACACATGAAGAAAAACATCTAAGGAACAACAATAACCAGAGCAACAACAAAGAGACAATACTTTGGCATGTAGAGAGGCCTGGGAGGAGAGACACCCCAAAGGAAGATCATAGTCCCCAAGGCTGAGCCCACCCCCCCAGTTTCCCCGCCCATGTACACAGTAGAATGGATTGTGACTTTAAGGTGCACTTAAACAACTCAAAAAGGGTGATGCAAGCCAGCAACACCCCCTGGAGTGCTGAGGCCAAATGATAGCCTTGATGCCCTACTCTGGTGTCCAATTGAGGGCCTCCCTCCCCCCAAAGAAAGGGAAGCTGATCCCCAAATCTGGCAAAAACATCACCAAGGACAGCTCTACCTTTGTAGTCACTCTCTCCTTTATGTAATAAGCCAGAGAGTATTATCTCCATTACAGGGCATGCATCTCTGGACCTTCCCCTGTATGGGGAAGGGGGGGTGATACACTTGGTGGTATAGAATGCCCTCAAATAGGTGCACAGTTAGAGGTAAGGCCCTTCATAATGCAAAGCAGCCAGTGTGACCTATTAGGGATTTAATGCCATTGAAGGAAGTGAAGCCCTCAAAAAGAAAAATAACTACCACTCACATTTGGGGAAAGCTGAGGAAAAGAACCTTATGTCCATAAACTGCTAGAGCAGCAAAAAAGATTCGGACATTCCCCACTGCAACCCTCCCCCCTTCCTTTCCAAATATAATGCATGTCCCCAAACAATAACTCCCTCAAACCCCTCAAGGCAAGTAATCTTTACAACATACCCTCAAACAGAAAAACAAGATTAACAGCAACAGACATGGGGAATAGGCCCCTGCCAAACATGAAAATGTGAGCAAGTTAAGTCCCCAAAAGCACAGTCTCAGCAGACAAGTCCTGCTTCCTGAGGCAGTGTAATGCCCACTCACCACCTTGATTTAATGAAAAACAGTTAGCCTGCCAGTCCACCAACACAGCGGTAGCACTACCGCTTGCGACACCAGCAACCCAGGTTTGGAAGTGAGCCTTGGTGTCAGAGGGCCAGCCAGGGGGAGGAGAATTGAACATCCCACAGACTGCTCTCCTCCTCTGTGGGGGAGGGTGGGAGAAGCTCCCAGCACTTGCCCAAGCCCCAGTGGAGACCAGGGGTCTGACAGCCAGTGCTAGTATCTACAGAGAGGCAGGGCAGACATCAGTGTCCATGCCCCGATGTCATTGTATGTCCTGCCTCCCCAGGGGACCAAAAATGGAAAAACTCAGGCTGAGCAGGATGCCACCTGCCACGCGCCACAGGTTCCGCACCACTGATCCCTGCTACCCCTGGTAACCACATCCTGTTGACCAATGGGAGGAAGAGCTCCTTCCCAAAGGCTCCACCCTGGGAGCTGCTAACTGGGTAGGGTAAGTTCCGGGGTCAGTGGATGACAGGGCTGGGCTGGGCATGAAGCAGGGCCAATGGGAGCCGGTCTGTCAGGCTGGAGATAAAGTGAAGCAAACTTAGAAAAAAAAAAAAAAGAAAAGCAGTCAGCCAGCTTCCTCCACAGATCCTTGAGCTGCCACCATTGAACGCTGTGACCACTGAGCAAAGACAGTGTCCCAACATTTAGAGGTTCATGAAGAGATATTATTCTGCCACTTCCTCAAACCATGCTGCAACCATTGATGCTGGTTGAAGTTCCTACTCTCCTGGTAGCACTCCTCTATCCAAACTACAGCCCAATATTCCCAGTTGGTTCCTCTAGTGAATGGAATAATTTGATGCCAGTCTCAGTGTAAACTTTGAGCTGAGGTGCTGCAAGCAGTTGGGCTTTAATGTTTTTGCCCTTCAACACTTTGATTACTGCCAGGATTCATTTCCATTTGTTCATCACCATGGGAGTAAAATCATGCTCCAAAAAATACTTGTGTCCCCAAGCTGCAACTCTTTCTTTGCCCAGGCCACCCATAAAATTTTCATTTTAATAGAATAGTGGACAAAGCGAGCCACAATGGAGCAGGCGCGCACCTTAGGATCCACTGGTGCTGGGCTCTCTCAGTATGTAGCTTTGCATTTTTGTCCCCTCCCAGCAGTTCCAAACATAAAGAGTTTACAAATGACTCTATATCTCCCTGCTCCATCCCTCTGGCACTCCATGGAGCCACAGGTTGTTCCATCTGGATCTTTGTTCCAGATTATCAAAGTTTTTCTGACATCTCCCATTCCCTCTTAAACAGGTGCAGCAGAGCAGTGTTATTATGGTCTCCATGCTTGGCTATCTCTGTAAAGCCCTGTCCTAAAGCCTTTGTGCAGGCTCCAATATTGCAGAGCTCCTTCCGTGTGTCGGGTAGCTCAGATTACACAGTACGAAGCATTTGGCCAGTTGTTTTGCAGCTCAGTAATCAGTTCTTTTGAAGTGACTGTACAGGTCACCTCCTCTTCTTCCAGGTCGCTGAGTCACTCAGTGGCTTCTAGTGGTGGTGGGGATGTCAGGGTTGCTAGGCCATCCTTCAGGAGCTGTTGAGATTTCTTCAGTTGGAGGCTATCAACCCCAGAGGCTTTTAACTGCTGCTGAGCCAACATTACAATGGCTTGAATCCTGGCTCATTTGGGGGTTAATTCCATGGCTGGGGTGAGGATTGCTATGGATTTTAGGGGAGCAGACCATGGAGCTCAAACCACTAGCTGCTCATCGTTAAGTGACATCGTGGAAGTCATGCTTCCTACTTAAAGGGGTGTGCATTCCAACTCATCCAAGGTAAGGTATACCATGCACCAGCCATGAGCTTGCCAGCACAGACCCCAGGCCCAAGGACACTGCTATCTGTTCAGAGGGCTATGGTGCCAGTTAATGCATGCAGTCATTGAGTTCTGCTCCCCTGCACTGTGGTGCCATGATGTGCAGCTGTTTAGTCCTTATTACTTTTTAGAAAATGGCAAGGATAAATAAGACCTCATTGGATGATAGCCATCACATGGCCTGCATCAAAATACTAGCGATGCACAGTCAGTAACCAAATCTCATTACAAAGGCTGGAAAACCTCATTACTTGCAATGAGCCATTTTATAAGTGCAATAAGTCATTCTGAGGCATGCATTAAAGGATGAATGATGCACTTCCCATGGGCATAAGGACAGTTGGCCTTCAGCCTCGTGCATTGCTCTGAACCTGGCGTGTGCATTGTTAACCTTTTAATGTATACCCCATTGTGGCTTATTGTTTATGAAGAGGTTTTTTTTAATCTGTCAGAGGTCAGACTCATCATCCCACTGGTGCTGCCCTACTGCTTTCTCATCCACATGCTCCTGAGTGGTCCTCATGAACTTGTCATTGGTTGTCTGATGGAGTTCCAGCCCAGGGAAGGACAAAGCAGCACCCATGCCCCTCTTGCAGCTCATAGACAGTCACAGGCAGACAAACTAAAACAAGCATTTGTCAATGCCAAATGTTTGCTTGCTGGTATTAGCAGTGGAAGTGCAGGAGTTAGCCAGATGAAGTATAGAAATGACATTGAAGTATTGAACCGACACCAACTGCAGCCTCACCCTGCAGAGATGGACAGGCATTGGGGTGTGCCTTTGGGTCGTCACCCATGAGAATCATGACATTTCACCTCACCCTTCCCTTCAGACACTGACAAGTGTTGAGGTGTGCCTTGGGGTGTTTGGGCTTTACATTCACCTTATTCCATAAGGAAATATGCTGAAATGGGTACAGTATAGGAGAATGGTGTGAACTCTGGGGGCAAAGGGTCCAAGGCACATCTCGATGCCTGTCACTGGCTGCAGGTTGGGGGTGGGGGTGGAATGGCATGAGCATTACTGTCCACAATCCCAAGTCACACCCTGACACCTGTCAGTCCCTACAGGGTAGGGCGTTATGGTCGAAAACCCTAATGCTCTGGGTGTTTCTTGATATTTTTACTCCAAGTTTTCCACATGGGCTTTTTGTGACCCCCCCGCATGAACATCGACACTATCAGTTCGTTAGGCAAAAGGTGATTTTGCACAGCGACTGCGCCATTTGGCACCACAGGTGCGAAAACACATTTTGAACAGGATGTGAAAAGTGGCAGGTGTACTGTTCATAAGGAGGTGTAAAAAATGGCATTGTTGAAAATCTGGAGTGAAAATATACAAAAATTGGTGAAGTCACGAGTGTGCGTAGAAACTGCGCAATGTACACCCGTAATGTAATTAGTTTGAGGATTTTTTACAGCAGATTTTCAACATAGGCATTTTGGGACCTCCGCTCTTGAACAGTGTCGCTGTGATTTTCTTAATCTGTCATGAACACTAATTTCCCACGGCAACCGTGCTATTCTGCGTCGGAGGTGCGAAAACACATTTCGGCCAGGGTGTGAAAAATGACAGTTGTACTGTTCATAAGGAGATGTGGAAAATGTCAATGTTGAACATCTGGACTGAAAATATTACAAATTTGTGAAAGTACATGGGTGTGTGGAAATTTATTTATTTATTTATTGAATTGTTTCACCAGGAAAGATACACTGAGCAACTTAATGCTCGTCTCACGATACGTCCTGGAGGAATGGGAAGAGGGACGTACATAGTGAGAGTTCTTAGATACATACATAACAGATGGTGAATACATACATACAGTTTCAAAACAGGTTCATGGCAACTGAGTACATAATAGGTTGATGCAACAGTTACTGCACTGGCAGTACATAGGAGCAGCATACATAAAGAATCAGTGTAGGGACAAAGCATAGGATGCAAGGTTGACAATGCATACATTACAGGCAGTTCGCTAGTGATGCAGATGCAGCAGGGTGAACACATAGGATCCAGTCACCTTTTTAAGAGCTAGTCTATAAGGAGTAGTATAAGTGCAGGTGGGGTGGGGGGTGAGAAAGAGGAGAGCGAGAGGGCTATGCACGCTCGTAACATAGTAATTTTATGGACTTTTGTCACAAAATTTTCAACATAGCCATTTTACACCTCTGCTCATGAACAGTGTCACTGTAATTTTCTTATTGTGTCGAACACTCGGACTTTGCACACATTTACTGATAATAGCTACGTAATGCAAAAAGCATTTTGGGCAAGATATGAAAAATGATAGCTACTCTGTACTGTTCATTAAGGAGGTGTGGTAAACTGGTAATGTTGAAAATCTGGAGTGAAAATAATAAAATTCTCAAGTTCTGAGTATGCGTAAGACTGCAGACACGCCGCTCATAAACAGTAATTTTTGGGAATTTTTTCACCAAATTTTCAACATAGGGTTTTTGGTGGCCTACATCATGAACTGTGACACTGTAATTTTCTTAATTGGTCATGAAAGGTGATTCCACGCAGTGACCATGAAATCACCTTTCGGGAATAAATAACAAAATGACAGTGACTGAGTTGATGAGGTGGGGTCCCAGGAACCCCATATTGAAAATTTGGTGAAAAAATTCCTCAAAATGGCGTAGATATTTCTTGATAAACTTGCACTACCTTGCCTCACAAATGATGCAATATGCTCCCTAGATACACCTTTTACTATAGAAGAAGTAAAAAAGGCGATTATTTCTCTTAAATCTAGGCGATCTCCGGGAGGAGATGGTTTTCCTGTCGAGTTTTATAAGCTCCTTACTGAACAGTTATGCCCTTTATTATGTAACGTATTTCAAGAATCTGCTAAGATAGGCTATTTACCTCACACGATGACAGATGCTATATTACAATCCTTCCAAAAAGATAAGGATGTTACTATTCCGGTAATTATAAGCCCTATATCGTCACTTAATACAGATGCTTGTTTGCCAAGATCCTAGCTAACCGTATAGAACCGCATATTCCCAAACTAATTCATAGATCTCAAGTGGGTTTTGTCAAGGGTAGGATGGGCTCTGATCATCTTCGCTCTTTAATTAACCTTATATATAAGGCCAAGTTTCTTAACTCTCCAGCATCAGCTATTGCTATAGATTTTGAAAAAGCTTTTGATTCTTTAGATTGGAATTTTCTTTATCTGGTATTATCTCAATTTGGTTTTAGTAACCAGTTTTGCTCCTGGATCAAGCTTCTTTATACAAACCCTCATGCGAGGGTACTTACCAACTTTACATTATCTCAACCTTTTAAATTAGCAAGGGGTACTAGGCAAGGCTGCCCTCTTTCCCCATCCCTTTTTATCCTAGCTCTTGAAACTTTAGCTACCTTTCTTAGACAGAATAATGATATTAAGGGTATATCCACTGGACATACGCAATATACATCACTGTCACATGCTGATGACATGCTTATCTTGCTAGAAAATTTAAAACTATCCGGGCAATCACTTAACAATATACTTAACTTATTCTCCAGACTTTCTGGACTAACAGTTAATTATCAAAAAACTGAGGTATTACCGTTAAATAAACATTGTAATTCTCTCATGAATAACTGCCTCAGATTTTGCTGGGCTCCACAAGGTATTTCCTACCTAGGTATAAAAATACTACCCGATCTAGATAATATATGGGAAATAAATCTTCATCCCTTACCAGCAGATATTAAAACAAGTTTAGTTAAATGGAAAATCTGAATCTGTCTCTTTTGGTAAAATATCGCAATAAAAATGAATATTACACCTAAAATTCTTTATTTATTTGCCTGTATCCCACTTAAAATCTCCCCCCGTCTTCTTCATAAAATTGATAAAACTGTAGGAGATTTTCTATGGGAAGGTCGCATACCAAGGTTTAACCGTATTAAATTACGTTCTCATTGGTCTCGTGGTGGCTTTGGATTACCATGGTTTACGGCCTACCTTTGGGCATTTAGAGCCTCACAAACTATCAAGTGGTTTTTTAAACCTAATTGCAATGTACCATTATGGTATGATATGGAAGCTTCCCTGTCCCCAGGACAAACCCCCAATAGCTTCATTTATTTTACTTTAACTTCTAAATTAAAAAAACATCCTATTATTAATGCATCTACTCATTACTGGTTTAAAATGCACAAATGGCTTAAAACTGATCATTCCCCTATATTTTACACACCCATTTGGGGAAATTCAAAGTTCACATTAGAAAATAAACCAATATATTGTTGCTCCTGGAAGCATAAAAACATCTTATTCTTGAATGACATTCTAACTGACAATGGTAATACACTAAACTCCTTCAGTAATCTACAAATAAAATGGAATATTTCCCAAAAAATAATTTTGGAAGTATTTACAGATTAGATCTGCTATACTCCCTATTACTCAACAATTTAATAATTCATCATCAACTTCCTTATATATTAATAAGTGGATTAATACCCCCTCTGGCTTAACCAGTAAAATTTATAAACAAATTAGAGACATGCTTCCGAACCAATCTCTCCTTGCCAGAAACAGATGGAACCGGGTATTAAAGGAAAATATATCTTATTTCCATTGGGATAAATGCTGGAAACTCTGTCATGACTCCTTTAAAGATATGCGCAGTAGGCTAATTCAATATAAAACCTTACATCTGTGATATAAAACTCCATCTCATTTACATAATATAGGTTTACTACCTAATAATAATTGTTGGCGCTGTAATTCACCAAATGGTGACCTTTTGCATATACTATGGTCATGTAAACCTATGTCTAATCTATGGCAATCTATTCAGAATTTAGTCTTAAAAATTACTGGTCGTAATATCCTATTCGATCCTAAATTTTGCTTATTAGGTGTTACAAATAACAATACAAATTTAACAAAATATCAGCATAAATGGCTACAAATTTTATTTATGCAAGTTAAGAGACTGACTTTAATGCATTGGAAGTCTCAATTAACACCTACTCTGACTGACATTCTAAATAATTTAACTTACACCGCTTCCTTGGAACGAATTTCATACCTAATATCGGACCGACTTAACGAATTTCATCTCTGTTGACAGGATTATTTAAATTTTCTTCAGACCTATAAGTGACACATATTGTCAAACTTTTCCTTTTTCAAATAGATATCATTTTAAGTATTGATACTGTTGTATAATATTATTCCTACGCAGCTCTTCTTGTTTATTATAAAACTGTTAATTGCATTATTCAGATGTTTTCTTCTTTATTATTTTTCTTATTACAGTACAGGTTATTAATTACACATTGATTTAAGTATATATACAAGTCCCTCTTTTTCTGATTGCAAGTTATACAATCATCATAATGTTATTTGTCATAATGATATGTCAAACATATTATTACTTGCGTTACATATTATACTGTGTGCATTTCAACTTGTTTTATGTACCTCGTACTGTACTATGTAATATGGATAAAGACTCAATAAACAATTTAACGACAAAATGGCTGAGATATGCACCAAAGTTGAAAAAAAAAACATTTATGCCATTATACAGCTTACCGGCATTTCTTCAGTTCGCGATTGGCTTTGAAGTGTGCAGACGTGTTCCTGGTCCACCGAAGATAGTCGAGCTGGGTTCCAGAATTAAGTATGGGGTCGGGGGTGTGAGGAGGTGGGTGCACAGAGGGCGGGCACGGGTTAAGGGCAAGACAGTCCACGAGGGACCGTTTTTTCTTACAGGTGTCTTTCTTTTTTTACGAAGACGATGCAGGACTTTTGCCACAATGGGGTGGGCTCCCAGCGTGGCAGCTGGAAGTTTGTTTGGGGGGGCAGTGGAGCCTATAGGGGATTGGATGCCTCTGTCGGCCATACGGACATTTGCCACTCTGGGGTGGGCTCCCAGCGTGGCACCTGGAAGTCTGTTTGGGGGGGCAATGGAGCCGATGGGGGAGTGGGCACCCCCGTCGGCCATACAGTGTGGAGGGGGCGTGCTTGAACACGCTGGGGTGGGCTCCCGGCATGCTACTTGGGTGTTTGTTGGTGGGGGAACAAGAAAAAAACTGAGCTGTCTATGACAGCTGTTCAGATGCAGTGCTAACGTGTAGGCACTTTGCATACTGCCGACGGCAGTATGTAAATTGCCTTCTGATGGCAGTATGCAAATTGCCGGCACATTACCACTGCTGATTGTAGCGGTCTTTTACTTTGAACTGTACGCCACTGCATCTGAACTGCTGTCATAGACAGCTTGGACATTTATTGGTGCGGTGAGGCCGCACCTGCAAGAAGGAGCAGGGCCTTGGAAGCGGGGTGGCACACCTATGAAAATTCATATGGTGGCACTATGTTTCTTGCACATGCATGCAAGGAAACATAATGAGTGTTGGCTTGAACTTAGGGACCTAGACCGACATTATTGCTGATTCAGCAGATCTCAACCACAGCACAATGGAATGATGCCCCCATGCATGCTACTGTCCCTGTCATCCTCCCTGGATGGTCTGAGTCTGAGTCCCACATGACAGTCTGAGCCACCACTCAAGGTGTTAAGGCAGTCAGGGCCAGCCCTTGGGGGCTCTGTCATCCTCAGACTTGTCTCTCACTGCTAGGGTCTGGAGGTGGATTCCTGTTGGGTGTTGGTAGCTGTTGCTGTGCTGCATGCTGGCCACTGTGCTGTCAGCCATAGTCATGTACAGGGGTGTGAAGACACCTGACGCCCCCACCAGCCTCTTGGCTTAACTTACAGACAAAGCAGCTAGCACAAGAAGGTGGGGGGAACAAGATGGCTCACAGGAGTCTGCAGATGCAAGCTCTGTCAGGACAGAGTTGTGTATTATGGATCAGCCACACCAACTGGACAGATACAAGGTGTCTGATGACTCAAGGAGGGGGTCTCTGACGAGTGACAAGCTCTCCAACTTGGAAGGCATATGCCCATACCTGAGGCCATAAAATACAAACAATGAAGTTTCAGCTCCTATTTACATAAAAAAATTCACTTTGTCTTCTACCATAAATGATGATTTGTGGCAACACCACTTCCTCAGGATATTTATTTATTTATTTATTGAAATCTTGGATGACACCTGTGATTGGATGCTCGTTGAGAGGTTCCATGTCAGATACATTAACACAAGAAGACACAGTATAGTTACAGTAAATTATACATAGTGGCCCAGATATTCAAACTGTGCCACAAAGTAGCACAATAGCAGGAGCAGGCGCAAGTGCAGTGCACCTATGCACAACACAGCACAGGCCAAGATGCGCTCGTGCAACACAACTAAATATCGCACCAACCGCGCCATGGTGCAACCAGGGTTGCGCAGTGGTGCAGGTCTGATGCGCAGTAGCACAACCAGGGATGCACAGTGGAGGAGGGTAGCAGCGCATCAGCACAACCAGGGATGCACAGGGACAGGATGTAGGGGTTCACCACCCATGGAAGACATGGGCATAGGAGCACGCAGCAGACCAGACAGCACACCCCCGCACCCCATGAACCGCACAACCTGACGTGAACTGGAAGAACCACCAGCCCATGGACACCAGTAACAATCCCACAGCCAGGGCATGGTGCCCCAGCACACCCCCTGGTGAGCTGTGACCGGAACACAAGGAGGTCTGGCCACCCTGTGCTACACCATCCCACCAATGCAGAGCACACCCTGCACAGTGATCCCCAGACACCCTGCCCAGGAGCAGCACCCAACAGTGCAGGTCACCCTATGCATGCCACCACCCCCAATGTGACAATGCAACCCAGTGCACCATGGAGCCATGCAAGGCAGCCCCATCATGAGCACCCTGCAGCGGGTGGCAGCAGCCACCGATGCAACAACTGCAGACACAGTGCCACCCTGCATGCCTTCCCCGAGGCACAGCTGAGAACCCTGCGTCGGCACACGAGATACCCCACATGCGACAGGGCCTGCCCCGTACCCCACCACCAGCAGTACAGCACCCCACACACCCACTCAAGCACACACCCTGTCCCAGCACTGGCCCCAACAGCCAACACAGACACCCACAGTGGTGCACGGAAGCATGCACCACACAGGATGCAATACAGGACACGGACAAACACCCACCCATACCCAAGGGCACCCCAACACAGGGACACAATAGAGGGGCAACAAACCTGCTGGCATGTGGCCACAGCAGCTGTGTACCCATGGCCAGCACCCCTCCATGGCACAGGTGTTCCAGCCACCCTGCGCATGCACCATGAATCCGTCAGCCACCAGCATGTGGCTGGAGCACAAGTGACAGACATTGGAGCACATTCCCTGCAACAGACACAAGCGATAGCATGGAGGGGGGACAACAACAGCGGAGGTCACAGTGCCACCCGAGGCAGACATTCACCATACCAGTGACAGGAGGCAATCCGGCATTGCGCTTAGTACAGGGGGTGGCCAGCATGGGCAGCCACCACTGACCTGCCAGCAGACCGTGCATAGCACAGACATGCAAGGGTGTCAGCTGCACAGACCATGGACAGTCTGACAGGGGCACCATGGACACAGTGCATGCACTGTGGACCACTGCACACAGGCATCCAGTGCACAGAGAACAACACACATACCACAGACACAGTGACCAAGTCCCCCGCCCACACCATAGGCAGGTCCCTGCTGGACACACACACACACCCATGCCTGCACCACCCCCGATACCATGCACACCACTGCAGCCAAGCACCTGTAGCCCGCTGCAAATCAGAGACCACCACAGTTGTCATAACAAAATGTATGTCTTAAACATTATAAACAATAAAATGTATTTACAAATATATACCAGGGTAGGGGAACAGGGCCACAAACCAGGTGGGGGTGGTCATGGGGCAGGGGTGAACAAATGGGAGAAGGAAGAAGTGTGTGATGGTGGGTCCAGGGGGGTAAGTCAATTAAGGGGCACAGAGGGCCTATTGCCTGCCCCACTCTCCACTCCAGTGCCACCTCCGACCACTGCGGCGCCAGACCCCATCCTGCTCCATCCTCTGTGGTATCTCCAGGGATGCTCATGCTAGCTGCAGCAGCTCCTGCACTCCACACTCTATCGCTGTCCAGCGATGTCCACCTAGGATAAGGGAGCAGAGTCAATACATGTGACTGTCCATTCCCCTGCAGCCCACCCATTGTGCAAGTCATACAGCCATGGGCCATGCCCCTGTGATGGTGTGCGACCACCCACAGTGACCATGTCCACAAGACCTGCCTACCCAGGCACCCATAGCCATGCGGACTGCTGCACACATCCACCGCCCATGTCCCGCACAGCACCACCGTGGCCGTACAGTGACATGGCTATGCAGTGCAAAGGCAGTGGCACAGCCATGTACTGAGTGCACGCACAGACCACCAGCAATGCCCACCCACACATGCAGTGCCACAGGACAGTGCTGAGTGTACTGTGTGGCGTGCACAGTGGTGGAGCCAACTGCTGGTGGCCATGCCCCGCTGCCAACCCTGCAACACAGCATGCACAGATGTGATGGGAAAAAAGGCACTCACCTGCATCCATACCAGCCAGGTGCTGCTGTCCCATGGCCCCTCCACCACATCTCTGCTGCTGTGCACCAGTCCTCCCCCACTCAGCTCTGGCCTCCCTAGCATGATGTCGCTCCTCCAGGCCTAGAGTGCAAACACGGAGAGGGGAACATCAGTACAAACAGTAACAAAGCCCCCCCACACCAGAGTGTGTGTGACCCTGCACAGCCCAGCCATTCTGCAACACCACCACCACCACCACTGCCCACACTGGATGGCCCCCACCTCCCTGCAGGGTGGACACATGCACACCATGATACCCAGATGGACGGACACTACCGGTGTATGGATGGTGCACCTATCTGGCCGTGGCATGGCACCTCACCTGGCATGTGCCTGTAGTCACCCCAGCCTATCTGGGTCCCTCCGCCGGAGGTCCCTATACCTGTGGCAACACTGCTCAGTGCCATGGGCAATCCCTGTGGCCTCCTCCTCCATGGCCTCTGCTACCTCCTCCCACACAGCGCTGAGTGGGCTATTTAGTGGGTTCTGTCCAAACATGGCCCCAGAATGGGGCTCAACAATAGCCATAAGGTTGGCCAGCTCAAGCACGCTCCACTGTTGGGCTCTCCTGCTTGCCATTTTCAATGCAGTCCAGATAACAAAATGGCGCTCTGTAGTGCATGTCCCCCACATGCGGATGCTGCATGGTACAGTGCTGCCATTCCCCATCGCACTATCACCGAACAGCACGATAGAGGTGCACCCATGTGGACGCATGGTGCCTAGGGAGTAAAGGTCGACCTCAGGGTCAAGGGTCTGTCACGCATGGACCGCCACAGCACTATTGGGACTCCCTGCATGTAGCACGGTAGGATGCCTGTGTGTGACGCCCTGCAGTGGCCTACCATGCTGTGGCACCATGGCACCTACGGCGCTCCAGGGCATGAGCGCCACATGCGAGAACAGCACACTAGCACCACTGGCACAGTGGTGGCCATGCCCTGCGCTGCCTTCTGCACTCAGCATGTCATCAGCGTGGCAGGCATCAGCATCAGCACCCTGGGCATGCACCGTGCAGTGCCTACTGTGCACGTCACAGAGCTGCACCATTGCCTGAGCATGCTCAACAACATTGCGCAAGGCTCAACAGTGCAATATTCAGCCAGTATATGCAAATCAGCTCATCAGCAATTCCATGGCACAGCCACTGCATTTGCATCCACTTAAAGTTGTGTCTCACCTCATTTGCATGCCTTGAACTATAGAAATGTGACATGGGGCTGCAGAGGATATAGTTTGGTATTGCAGTCTATTATGGTGGGTTGCATGCTGTTTGGAAGCATGGACTGTGGTGTGTGAGAGATGCATGGGACTGCACATTCAAAGGTAACACCTGTCATTCCCACAGGCTCTATAATGACCGAACGAGAGGAAGAGGAGGAACAGGGATGTGGGAGAAGGAGGAGGCCCAACTTCACCCGGGCGGAATCAGATGCCTTGTTCGAGGCCTATCTCGACAGGGAACTGCTGCTCAGCGGGCAGTGTGGAACACCACAGGCCCGTGCTGTGGCATGGGGTGAGGTTGCACGTGCCATGAACCAGCATGGCAGCCACCAGTGGTCCGTGCAGGAGTGTAAAAAGAAGGTCGGCACAGACAGGAGGAGGAGGAGGATAAAGGACAAGATGGCTGCCATCAGGGTAGCACATGCTGCAACCAGTGGTGGACAGCCAGATGTGCCACGCCTGACACCACAGGAGGAGCGGGTGGCCGGCAGCATGCAGCGTTGTGCCATAGAGGGCATTCCTGGTGGTGGCTTCCAGATGGGTGGCAGCCCATCACTGCACTGTAGGTCCTGTTCTGTCACTGTGTGGGTGGTGGGGGGGAATGCTGCAGGGTAGGGCAGAGACAATAACGCTACTGTGTTCCCTTACAGCTCCTGAGCATCTACATGGGTCAGCAGTGGTGGGTGTGTCCACCGAGGGTGATGCCCTGGACATGGAGGAGTGCCCATCCACCTCCACAGGTGTCCAAGGGACAGGACCACTGCATACCTGCCTGTCTGTCTGGACTGAAGATGGTGATGTTGGTGCAGATGAGGCCCTGCCTGTGTCCCAGCGTGACAGTGCCCACGGACTCCAGCATGCTGGGACATGGACTGGTGCCGGATCCGGCACCAATGATGATGTATCACACGTCCCGGACAGTGATACGTGTGGGACGCAGGATGGTCCCACAGCAGGAAACAGCATGGACGTAGCCGTGGGTTGTGCCGCTGTGGAGGCCTGCATGACATCACAGTCCCAGCCTGTGCCTGTATGCCCCAGTGGGGAAGCACTGGTGTGCGTCCAGGCTGGTGGGGCTGTTGTGGCGGCACCAGTGAGCCCTGGTGATCGGCAGCCAGAGGGACAGTGCCAGCAGTCGGCCAATGGTGACGGGGGGACAGTGTTGGGGGGCAGCGGCAGTGCACCATGTGTGGATGTGCTCCGGCATGGCTCTGGTGTGGAGCACCCATCATCAAGGGGTGCTGCCCAGCAGGGCCAGGATCATCATGAGGGACAGCATGCCAAACCGGCGGATGACCTCTTTGATGAGCACAGCTGCCTACTCCAGGCTTCAGTGGAACAGCAGTTGTGGCTTGTGACTGCGGTGGATGCACTCAGTGCAGTTCTGCACCAGGCAGAGGAGTGGTGCAGCAGAGACCACGGTCTGCTCCTGGCAGAGATGGCCCAGCAGTGGGAGGATGTGACCACTGCCATTGACAGACAGACACATGCATTAACAGCTGTCATGGCCACATTGGGCACCCAGTTCATTGCCCATGTGCTGCAGACACTGTGCAGTGTCATGTCCACCCCCCATTCCAGGCATCGTGCAACACCTTCCATGTCGACACCGAGTTCAGCTGTGGGCATACCGAGCACACCTGGCATGGGCATGTTCAGTGAGCTGCAGACCCCTGCGCGAACACGGCCGCATTCCCCCAGCGTCACCCCTGGGGGACCGTCGGTGCCACCCCATGAGGCCAATGGTCAGCCTAGCACAGCTGGCAGGCCTCGGCTGGGCCACCCACACATCCGTGGCAGCCGTGGCACTGTGCCACATGACTGACCTGTCTCCCACCATAGCCACTGTCTGCCGCTGCCCTGTGTGCAGTGTGTTGTGTATCGTGTGACACACGGGTGGGGTACCCAGCACTGCACACACACAGTCCCTGTGCACACCCTCCCGGCTGCTGGCCACTGTGGTGTGTGCATGATGATGCCTGTGTTGCACTGTCCACCAGTGTGCAATGGTGCCCAGCGTCTGAGGCGCGCACAGTGACGGCCACTGGGCATGGTCGTGTGTGGACCTGTGTGTGGGTAGGGGTTGCATTCGGGGTTGGCGTGCCTTCTACCCCTTGTGCATGTCTTGTGGTGTGTGTGTGTGAGTGTGTGTGTGTGTGTGTGTGTGTGTGTGTGTGTGTGTGTGAGCACATGTCGTGTTTGGCCCTGCCCATCCCTGATGGCGTGTGCAGTTCCATGCTCGGACCCATTCCCTTGACGCCATCTGCCCCTGGGGTTCGTCCATGCCTGTCTGTGGGCTGTGCCCTTGCCATTGGTGGTTGCACATGGCCCCGTGACCTACCTGTGTTGGCCGAAGTGCTCTTCTGTGATGGTGTCATGGTGCAGCTGTGACATCCGGATCAGGCGGGGGTTCCTTCACCCAGGGGGTGGCTGCTCATCACCATCTGGACCGGCGTCCTCATCGTCCCCACCACTGTCCCCCTCTTTGACCTCTACGTCTATCCCACAGTGGTTGGCCATGTTGCGCAGGATGCAGCAGGCCAGGAATAGCCCACAGGCCTTCCAGGGGCTGTTCTGTAGGGCACCGCCAGACATGTCCAGGCACCAGAAATGTGCCTTCAGCATCCCAAACACACGCTTAATGACATTCTGTGTTCTGGCGTGTGCCTCACTGTACCGTAGCTGCAATGGGGTCGCGGGGTGTCAGTATGGTCTGAGCAGCCAGGGACAGAGTGAGTAGCCACTGTCACCTTTGTGTAGAGGGTGGACATTAGTATGGTGGTCTGCGTCACTCTGCCATGGGCCATCAAGGCCGGTACCCATGGCACCTCTGATTATGCACCCACCCACGTCTGCTCATGTCGTCCTGCACGATGTGCATACTCACCCACTAGGTGGCCAGTGGGGATGTCCCAACTCTTGAACCTGTGGCACAGTGCAGACTATGCCAGATAAAGGCATCATGTGCTCCCCCAGGGTGCGTGGCACAGACATTGGTTATGCACCCCCTGGCATCACACACCACCTGGCAGTTGATGCTGGCATACCCCTTCCGGTTTATGTAAGACACACCATCCGGACCAGGTGACATGTGGATGGCCACATGGGTGCAGTCAATGGCTCTGAGCATGCCAGGCATATGTGCTACCCTGTGGAACTCTTGTATGTGTGCTGTGCACTCCACCTGTGTGCTGGGGAAATGGATGTGCTCCGCAGCATGTGGCAGCAGTGCGCTGAGCAATTGTGTGAGTAGGCGTGATGCAGCTGACTGGGTTATGCCTGTTGTGTCCCCTATTGGTCTCTGGAAGGTGCCCGTGGTGAGCAGGTACATGACAGCTGTCACCTTTGTCCCCACTGACAGAGCATGGCTCCGTCGTGTGGGTGCCTGCATCTCATCACTGCACAGCTCAAAGAGCTGCCTCAGGATTGCCCAGTTCAGACGGTACTATCCCACAATCTCTGTGTCAGAGTAATGTTCGTAGGTGGTGCGGGCTTGGTACTGCCTGTTCGGGGTGTACCGCCGATGGGCTCTTCCATGGCCATGCCCCCCTGCTGACTGCCTTCTCACACCCCTCATTACCACCTCCATCTGGAAGGTGGCACTGGCCATGTCCCTGGCTGGTGTCCCCCCCCGGCAGCTGTTATCCCGTTTGTGATGCTCCCCCTGCACTGGGTACACCTCCGGCCTTTGGCTGTCCTGCCTACTGCCACTGCCCTCAGTCCACTGTGGCACTTCCCTATCATTCCTGCACAGTGGCACAGGCTCCCCACTCCTTTACTGTTCCTGGTTGATTCCAGGTGTGCTTTGTCCTGCTCCTGCCCAGTTCTGCTCACTGCTACTCTCTGCCTTGTTCCTGCCACCTCGCTCCCACCTCTGGCTTCCCTGTAGCGTTCTTGCACCTCTCTCTTGTTCCTTTTTATTTTGTATCATTTCTGCTGTCGCGCAACTTCCGCTAGCTCCCTTATTGCGCATGGCACATCCTGTTGAATATCGCACTGTGTGTGTTATTCATGGTTCCTCCCCCTACGGTTGCGCATGCATTCATTACTATTGCACTCTTGCACATTGCAGCTGCCTCCCACTGAATATCGCACAATGGCACATTTCTGTACTTGCGCTGGTGCATCTCTGTTGCACATGGCACATTCCTTTTGAATATCTGGGCCACAGAGTACAAAAAATTCAACAGTACATGGGTTGCAATGACAAGCACTTCACAAATTGTGCTAAGGTATTGTACGTGGTATGCCGCATCCTGCAGAAGAGAGAGAGGCAGAGGCAGACTGTTAGGGTGAGGTACAGAGGGGCAGTAGGAGCTGGGATAGGGAGGGCAGAAGGAAAGAAAAGAGCCAAGGGGTAGTGGGTGGGAGGCAAGTGCTAGGGCAAAGGGGGTGGGAGGCAAGTGCTTAGGCAAAGACTTAACCTGGCAGGCCAGGAGTTGGAAGTGCTGAGGCAGACTAATGCTGCAGGGGCACCTATAGGTACTATTGTCAGTGAGGTGCTGATGGAGTTTGCGCTTAAAGGAACCAAGGGTTGTGGCTCCACCGATGTTAGGTGGTAGACCATTTGTCCACAGAGGGGCCCGGTGAGCAAAGGATCACTGGGCTATAGTTGTGCGGCACCTGGGCACATGGAATACTTGTGTAGTCGAGCTCCTGGTGTGCCTGGAATGTACAGGTGGTGATAGAAGGCTCAGAACCCCTTGAGGAAGTAAGTTTAGTGAGAGCTTTTTTGCGAGTAGGCAGGTTTGAGAAAGTATTCTGTCCTTCAATTGAAGCCAGCCCGATTGCGTATAAAGCTCACAGGTGTGACTGAGTTTTGGGGCATTAGTGAGCAGATGGCAGGCTTTGTTTAAGGCTGTTGAGAGGTGTTGCAGCACTGTGTCAGTGGTGGAATCGTAGACAGCTAGGCCATAGTCAATCAAAGTGATGAGTGAACTGTTAATTGCCAAGTTCAGTGCTTCATAGGTCAGGCAATGTCTGTGCCTGTAGAGGATGTTGATCCTGATGTTAAAGGCTTTGGCCATGATGTCAGTGTGCTGTGTGCAAGACAGGGCAGTGCCAAGTATGAGTCCCAGGTACTTAAAATAGGGGACTAGTTCCAGGGTGTTACTAGTGTCATTCTGAATTGCCAGGGGATAGCCTTTTAGCTCACTTTGGGCAGTGGCGAAGAGCATAGTCTTGGTCTTTTTATAGTTCATGACCAATTTTTGCTCTTTGAACCATTTTTCAGCCACTGTGAAGCCACTCTGGAGGTCGTATGCCAGAAGTGCAGGGTTGAGGTTGCTAGTAAAGATCATCGCTTCATCTACATAGAGGAGCATGCAGCTACTGCAAGCAGCCGGGAGGTTGTTTAGGAAGACACTGAAGAATAAAGGGCTGAGTATGGATCCTTTTTATACCCCTGATCTGACTGGTTGACTTTCTGATAGTATGTCCCCGATCTTTACTTGCTGTGATAGCAGGCTAAGGTAGCTACAAAACCATGCTATGGTTTCTAGGGCTAGCTCTTTGTCTGAGAGCTGTTCAAGGAGGAGGGCATGATGGACCGTGTCAAATGACTTTGATAGGTCAACAAAGGCTGCCCCTATGATGTGCCCTTTGTCAAGAGAACTATGTATGAATCTGGTAAATTCCAGGAGAGCCGTGATGGTGCTGTGGCCGGCTCAGAAATCATGCTGTTCTGGGCATAGGAGCTGATATTGATTGAAGTACTCCACCAGCTGGTCAGCCACAATCCTTTCAAGGGCTTTGGAGAGTGGGGGGAGTATAGAGATTGGCCTGTAGTTGTTTTAAAGAGACCAGGCACCACTTTTGTGTACCATGGTGACTGTGGCAGCTTTCCAGATTTGGGGAAATTTGGAGTGGTAGAGGGATAGATTAATTATCTTTGTCAGTGGACCAAGTACTTTGTCTAGTGTTAGTCGAACAAATTTTAGGTCCAGAGAGTCCCCACTGTGCCTTGATTTGCCCAGGGTCTTTTCAAGGTATTTTCTAGCAGTGGCTTCAGAGACCAGTTTGAAACGGAAGAGTGATGGTTTGGTCATGCTGGGATTTTCTTACTGACCCCTGAAGCAGGGGTATTGAAGACGTTCATTGAGAGCACACTACTGAGATCTGAGAAGGTGATGTTCAGAGAGTTAGCGATGAGCAGAGTGTCCAAGGAAGGGACGCTCTCAACATTTAGCATGGCTAGGGCTATTTTAGGGTCCTTCCCAGTGATATAGCTTAGATTTGCCCAGAACGATTTGCTGCTATTCCAGGTGTTAGTGAGCGCTTCCTTGTACAATTTGCTTTTTGCCTCATGAACTGCCTTTGTGCACTCATTGCGGGCATTTTTATTCCTTTGGATGTTAGTTGGTGTGCCATGTGCCCGCGTTGTTTGCCAGAGTTGGTCTCTTGCGTTTAGTTGCGCCAGTAGTTCCAGGGTAATCCAGGGATTTATAGGTCCTCTGGTTTTTCTCTCTGTGACAGGAGCATGTTTGTCACAGGCCATATTGAATTTTGAGATAAAGAGATCTAGTGCAGTGTCCATACAGGTCCAACCAGTCCTGCTGCTTTATGTTGTCCTTTAGCTGCAGAAGGTGGCCCTTTAGGAGTAGGCATTTTTTTACAGTTCTGACAGGGGATTTGTGGTAGTTGTTGTTCCAGAGCAAACTGACAGGGGAGTATGTTAGAAGGGGTAGGGACAAGCCTCATTTAATTATACATCTTGGGACTAATGATCTGGCTGACAAGACAGTAGATATAGTCCAGAGGAGGTTTGAGGAGCTAGGACAATTATGTGAGGGGGCAGGAAGATCAGTAACTTTTTCAGAGATACTTCCAGTGCCCAAGGCAAGCACAACAAGAAAGCTGAGAATAGAGGAATTTAATGGATGGCTAAGAAGCCGGTGTCATGCTAAAGGGTATGGGCTGTTGGGAGGGTGGGGAGGGACCTGGGAGGACAGTAGTCTCTATGCCAAGGACAGACTACACTTGAGTGAGGAGGGAAAGAAAGTGTTGAAACAGAAAATGGAGGAGTACATAGAGGAACTTGGGAATTTAAACTAGGAGCGGGGGGCGGCAAGTGGGCAAGAGACATGCAGAGACCAGAGGTTGGGAAATCATATGAACTTACCCCCTAAAACAGTGACAAAGGACAAATGGCAAGTACTATTGGTGATGCTAGTAAAGGAGGGCAGGATGGGAGGGAGGAAAGGGTGGAAGGTGGTTACCCTTAATGCTAGGAGCCTTGGGAGGAAAACTGCAGAGTTGCAGGTGCTCATGGCAGAGGGAGGGGTGGACATTGCAGCCATCACAGAAACATGGGCCACCCAATACAATGACTGGGACCTGTCTGTACCAGGGTACAAGTTATTTCATAGGGACAGGGTGATTGGGAAAGGAGGGAGTGTGGCACTAAATGTGAAGGAAGGACTGAAGTGTGTAAGGGAGGAAGGGGAGGAGGGTAGTACAGAGTCACTTTGGATGCAAATCCAGGATTCCAAGAATAGGATTCTCAGAATGGGAGTGGTGTACAGGCCGCCCTCTCAGATGGAGGAGTTAGATAGGGAACTAGCAGGACATATCAGGAGGACCTCCGAGAAGGGTAGTGTGGTGATTGTGGAGGACTTCAACATGCCAGGACTGGACTGGCGTACCCCAACAACCAGGAATAGAAGGGAGCAGGTACTGTTGGATGCCTTCCAGGACAGCTTCCTGCAGCAAATGGTCAGTGAACCAACCAGATTAGGGAATGCCCTTGACCTTGTGTTGGCAAATGGGGAGTTTGTGTGAGAACTTACGGTGGAAGAACCGCTGTCAGGGAGTGTCCACCGCTCAGTATGGCTCACATTGGATATGGGCAAGGCAGGAGTAGAATCTGGCACAAGAGTGCTGGACTTCAGGAGGGCCAACTTTGGGCAGATGGGGGAAGTGGTAAAAGGGTACCTGGTCAGAATTCAACCTAGTATGGGCACTAACCAGAGGTGGGAGCTCATAAAGCTGGGGATAGTGGAGGCAACCAAAACCTGCTGCAAGGCCCAGAGCAAGAAGGCTAGGGCTAAGAAACCAAGCTGGTTGAGCAAGGAGGTCAAGAAAAAGGTAAGGAGGAAAAGAGCTGCCTTTAGGAGGTACAAGAAAACAGGTAAGGGTGAGAACAGGGAGGAGTACCTGACAGAATTGAAGGAGGTGACACGTGCAGTAAGGGGAGCCAAGGCATCTACAGTGCTAGGCTGGCACAAGGCATTAAGAAGGGGGAGAAGGACTTTTTGAGGTACATCAGGGAGAAAAGGAGCTGGAAGGACCACATAGTAAGGATTAGGAAGGAGGGGGTTTGGGTGGAAGCAGGGTGCGATAAGGCAGAAGCGCTAAATGATTACTTCTGCTCGGTATTTACTAAGGAGAAGAGGGGGGTGATACCCAAGGGGGAGGAACGGCAGAAACAGGGAGGGATGGAGTGACAGATGGGGAAATCATGGAAGGCAGAGTTCAGGAGGGTTTGAAGGCACTGAGGGTGGACAAGGCGCCAGGCTCAGATAGCATCCACCTCAGGGTACTGAAGGAGCTGGCAGAGGTCCTTGCGGGACCTTTGGCAGACCTATCTAATGCCTCACTACACTCAGGGTGTGTACCTGAGGACTGGAGGATGGCTCATGTGGTGCCCCTCCACAAGAGTGGCCCCAAGGATGAACTGGGGAACTATAGACCAGTGAGCCTCACATCCATTGTGGATAAGCTGATGGAGACTATCCTGAGAGAGAGGCTGGTGGCCCTCCTAGAGGCCAAAGGACTACAGGACAGCAGACAGCATGGCTTCATACATGGCAGATCCTGCCAAACCAACCTGGTGGAGTTCTATGACTGGGGAGCTAGGCAACTGGACAGGGACCATACAGTGGATGTTCTGTATCTGGACTTCAGTAAGGCATTCGACTTGGTGCCGCATGGGAGGCTGGAAGTAAGTTTGAAGGCACAGGGTCGGGCGCAAAGCTGGTGAGATGGGTAGGGAACTGGCTTCAGGGAAGGCAACAGAGGGTGGTGGTGGGTGGGGAGCTCTCACACCCAAGGGTAGTGACGAGCAGTGTTCCACAGGGCTCGGTGTTGGGACCAGTGTTGCTTGGGATATTCATTGCAGACATATCAATTGACATCAAGAGCAAGATCAGTCTGTTTGCTGATGATACCAAAATTGGAGCGGTGGTGGACGACCTAGAGGGATGGCAAGGGTTGTAGGATGATCTGGCAAAGCTTGAAACCTGGTCAGAAACCTGGCAACTGGGGTTTAATGCCAAAAAAGTGCAAGGTGCTGCATTTTGGGGCAAAGAACCCAAGGAGGAATTACCAGCTAGGGGGAGTGCAGCTAGCCCAGACAGAGGAGGAGGAGAAGAATCTGAGTGTGCTCATTACAGGGTCAATGAACAACTCAGCACAATGTAAGAAGGCAGCTGCAAAGGCCAACAAAATGCTGGGTTGCATTGCAAGGGGTATATCCTCGAGGAGGGAGGAGGTGATTCTCCCACTGTATAGGTCATTAGTTAGACCGCACCTGGAGTACTGCATACAGTACTGGCACCCATATCTGAGGAGGGACATTAAGTTATTGGAGGGGGTGCAGCACAGGGTGACAAAGATGATCACGGGGCTGGGGGACTTATCATACGAGAGGAGGCTGAGGGAGTTGAACATGTACTCGCTGGAGGAGAGGAAGGACAGGGGGGACATGATTGAAACCTTTAAGTACATGAAAGGAATAAACAAGACAGGTACAGAGGAGCTGTACAAAGTAAGGGAGGGAAGGGACACCAGGGGCCATAATATGAGACTGGTGGGAGGAAGGTTCAGGAGGGAGATGAGGAGACATTTTTTTACAGAAAAGGTGGTAGCTGGGTGGAATGCATTACCTGCAGAAGTGGTATCCAGTAGAACAATGGACTACTTCAAAAGGGGATGGGACAGGACAAGGGGGAGGGTTAATGAACGGGAAGGGTGGAAGGGAGGGGCAGCTGCAGAATAAGGGGTGCTAGCTGCACATTCGAGCAGACTTGATAGACCTCTAGGCCTTTATCGGCAGGCAAATTTTGTATGTTCGAATGGTCACTCAATGAGTCAGGGAGCACGGTGAGATCTGTGATGTGGGAAGGGCAGTTCGAGAGAATCCAGCCCAGAAATGTGCTGGTGCCCGTCTTGTAATTGGTTTGCATTGGCGTGTCCACCAGTTGGGAGCAGTGGATTGTGGCAAGGGTATCTTTGATGGTGTTAGCAGCAGGTGAGACCCAGTTGATATTGAAGTCTCCCAACAGCATTGTTTCAGTGCTGGATAGGTGGTTTCTTCAGTTAGGGATAAGAGCTCAATGGAAATTAATCCGGCTCTAACTTTTATGGACAAACAGCTTTCCTTGTCTCCCGGGTGACTGCGTTATCAAATGACTTAACTGTATGCTTACAAAGTTGAGAGACACTTACTTCCAGGACCAGATGACTTCCCGCTGACAGAAGACTGAGGACATACAGTACCATGTATAGCACTAGCAGTGAAATAATACAGGTGGTGCAAAGACAGTATTTTCAACAGGGACGCACAGAGTATGTAGGCAACACTTAGTGCCAGTATGACACAGCTGCTGATTTTGACCTCTGATAGGGATACTGGGGATTGCCAAACAGACACACAAGGCAGCCTCTTGGCGTTCCTTTCCTGTCCCATACATGAGCAAACAGGAGACCACACTCTTTGGTCACTGCATATTAGTTACTGGCATTTTTAAAACATATTTTCTTACTGTCCCTAAAAAGTAGCATAAAACCCAAATAACCTAACTAAAATGTTTCAAAATGAATTAAACTAATAATATCACTATCAAAAAAACATCAGTCCTAGGTTTGATCATTTAGAGAAAATAATTTTCTAATTTGCCTGGTATAAATATTGTTTTGGGTATGAAATGTCTTAATTTGCACTTCTGCCCCCCACCAACACACACATACATACACAATCATGTGCACTTCGAGTCTGGGTGTTACCATTTTATAATTACTGGTGACCATAGATATCAACCGGATTACTGTTTTGTTAAAATTGTATATTAACCAGATTTTGGGTTATTATGCTCCAAAGACAGTACTAACCTGAAATCTGGTTGATATGACACGTCATAATAACCCGGAATCTGGTAGATATGACATTCCCCAAAGAAACTGCTGCATTCCATTGTTTCAGAAAAAGTATTTCAACTGCAGTATTTTCAACTGTGTTTTATTCATGTACAGTTCAGTTTCTTCAAAAATAAAACTGCACTCTTGCTAAAAAAATCATATTTTTCTTTCAGGCTGCTAGAAATTCAGTCTAAACCTTCACACCAGCAATTATAAAAAATAAAGGATAGGTAAGTTTGATGTTACTGATTTTTTCCACACACCTCGGTGTGCAAAAAAAATCTATAACACATACTTACCTATCCATTATTCTCTGTGTCCTGTCAGGTAGTATGAACCATGATTTGGGAGTTTTATTGGGTAGGGTAGGGCCCATCTCTGAAAAAGCATAGGTCCTGGTTGGTATAGGAGTTCAACTGGTGGTTTACTGATGGAGCCATGATGAATTACAGAGATTATGTTGCAAAGTGAGTGATTGTTGGAAGAAATCATTTCAGGGATCAAACATTTATGTTGCTGATAATAAGTCAGGATCAAATAAAGGCAAGATTTATTGCTGGGATGATGGAAATATATTCAGTGGTTCACCCTGAAAACAGAACTACATCAGCGCCAAAACTTCAAAATGAGTGGGATGAGGGAATAAAATAAAGAAAAGTTACATTTGTAACAACACAATTGAAACGCATTGTAGATTTCTTGATTTTAGGAGTGAAATTAAAGAGTTCCTGACACAGCTGAGACAGCGTTGAAAAAATGTAACATTCGGGCATAGATGTAGCTTAAATTTTGTATTTTATTACCAAGGGTATTTGTAAGAATACAGTATCTCTGCCCTTTTTAGTTCTGGCTGCCTGTCTACACCTGACATCTAATTGTGACATTAAAATATGTTGCTGTGAAGATATTTGTGTTATAAATAGGGGATTGTGATGCAATATGTAGAGAAGCGGTCAGAGTAGATATACATTTTTTTCTCCAATTGTTTAACCAGGTGAGACACACTAAGCTGAAAGCTTGTTTACAGGTGCAACCTGTGAGCACAGAGAAGTTAAGTGACTTACTCAGGGTCACACAGTATGCAAGTGGGGGATGTGGGATTCAAACCCAGGTCTCCAGATTTGCAGCTCAGAGCCTTAAACCACTGTGCTATACTGCCTCCCAACTCCCATAAATCCCTAGTCTGACAGTTTCTATATTCTATCACATATTCTCAAGGTTTTGCCCTGTAAATATTGTATTCGTCTTGTATTAATTGAACATTATTTACCCCATTTTATTTATGTGCTGGTATTGTATGTATTTTACCTGCCTTTTATCTGTATGTGTTCCTGATATATGTTCTCAGGACCTCCTTGTAAATGAGCCTTCTCAATGGAGTTATTCCTGCAATAAACTTGAAACTTGAACTAGTCTGCTGGAGGGAGATCATGTTTTCATGCAGCTGTTTTCAGTCATAAAGAACATTAAGAATTAATACAAAATCACACATGCCCACACAATGCAAAGCATCATGGGCTGCATATGCAAATCACCACAGAATGTTATGCTGGTCCAACTTTAAGCAGAATTGCATAATTACTTAAATATATGAAGTAATAAAGAAAATGGAATGGAGCTGATTATAAAACTTACTTTTTTTCAAAGGTTTCCTAATGCTCTCAGAGGCTCTTTAAATATAAAGCATACATATTAAATTGCACTGTTAATCTCTTATATTTAATAGTAAAACTTGTTCAGTGTAGATTCTAAGCGGAAGGGAGAAACAAAGCAAAGGAGATGGGCATGTTCACACTTTACAGGTCAACCTGGCCATGGGCCCCTGAAGCAATCAGCTACACATAACACCTAATCAGGTGAGAAACATGTCACAGTTCAGTCCCTGCCTTGCTCAAGTTACCTAGCAGTTAAGTCACTTACAAAAAAATGCATCTCAAGTAGAAGAAAATAATACATAGAAGTGAATATATGTTGGAGATTGCTGTAGGCCCCCTGGCAGGCAGGGACCCAAGGCACATGTCTGTGTTGCCTATGCCTTAATCCAGCCCTGCTCCTGTGTGGTGAAAAACACATTGGGTGAACCAAACTTATGGTATTTGGTGTGCTTCAAAGTTTTAACTTATATTGTCCTGTGCAAGTTGATTACAAACTTTTTTGGGGGTGCCTGCATGATGACAGCATTCCAGACATACAAAAAGGTACTCTGCATTGTCATGTCATCTCTTGGCATAATTTGACAGTAGGACTATTGCGGTCTGCCCCTCACTGTTGTTCCGTGCAGATTTGTAGGGAATTTTTTATTTATTTATTTATCTCTAGGATTACAAATACCTTTGAGCCAAGGCTCATTTATAAAGATTCCACATCATTTACAGTACAATACAGAGAATAAGGAAATATAATGTTAAGAATGGAAGTAAAACAATGCTGTAGTTACAGTACAATGCAGAAAATAAGGACATAAAATGTCAAGCATGGAAGTAAAACAATGCTGTAGTCAGAATTAGCTGTACTTGAGTGAGATAACGTAGAGGAAAACCAGGGTAGAAAACAGGATTTAAGAGGAGAGGTGGGAGAGGGGGAACTCAAGGGGGGGCACAAGTGGAGGTAGGAGCAGCTAGAGGCATTGTCAACATAAATGGGGGAAGTGCTAGTGGTGGGAAGGGGAGGGGGAGATATGGCATGGAGGGGGGGAAGTGGGAGAAAAAGGGAAGAATAGGAAAATAAGTGCTAGGATGGAGAGGCTTGTTGAATGGTAGGCAGGGCTGATTAATATGAAGCAGTCACAGGAGCTAGAGGCAGTGAGATGAAGGCAGAGCCTGGATTTGAACGAGCCAAGCTTGGGAGTGGAGGAGATATCAGGGGCTGAGACCATTCAGCCAGCTAGGCCACCTATGAGCAAAAGATCTTTGGCCCTGAGTGGTACAACAGTGGGGACCCTGGAGGAGCTGAGTTTCGGATCCCCTGGCGTTGCAAGGATTCAGGCTAGGTTGCAGTAAGGATTGGACTCCATGGGGTGCAAGGCCCGTGGTTACTTTCTATGCCGTAGTGCAGGTTAGATACTTAATGCGGTTGGAGTGTTGAAGCCATCCAGTTTGTGCATAAAGGTCACATGTATGCGTGAAACGGTGGGCACCAGAGATGAGCCGGCAGGCCTTATTGAGTGATGCCAATATTTGTCTGAGAGCAGTAGCCAAAGCAGAGCCATAGATGATCAGGCTGTAGTCAATAATGGAGACCCACGGAGCTCTGGACAGTGACCTTCAGGGCTTCTGATGTAAGATGTTGTCTGTGCTGGTAGAGTAGGCCTAAACATGTATTTGCAGCTCTGGCAACACAGTCAATGTGGGCACCATAGGATAGATTTGGGTCCAGAGATATCCCAAGGTATTTAAATGACTACACCTGCTCAAGAGTATTTCCAGGGCTGGTTGTAATGGAGAGGGGGTGTAGCCTATACTCGTTGTGAGGGCTGTTGAAGAGCATTGCCTTGTTTTTTTGTATGGTTTAGGACCAGCTTATGCTTACTAAACCAGTTTTCCACAGAGGTAAGCTTTGCTACAGGTTGTGTTGTAGGTGTTCGGGGTCCTTGTGAGAGGTGAAGATTACTGTGTCCTCAGCATATAGAATGAGCTGTTCAGGGCAAGATTGTGGGAGGGTGTTCAGGAAAAGGTGAAAAGTAGAAGGCCCAGTATAGACCCCTGGGGGACTCCAGAGCGGACCAGCTAAGCATCGGAGAGAACACCCGCAATTTTTACTCTTTGTGACCGATTTTCCAAGTAACTAGTGAACCAAGTTGTAGTGTCAGGAGAGAGCCCAGTAGACTGGAGCTGTTCAATCAGCAGACGATGTGGAACAGTGTCAAATGCCTTAGTCAAATCGACAAAGACAGTCCCGGCTAGGTGACCTTTATCCAAGGTGTTGTGTAGAGCTCCAGTGAATTCCAGTAAGGCAGATGAAGTGCTATGGCCTTTTCTGAACCCATGTTGTTGTGTACACAAAATATTGCATTTATCCAGGTAGTCTGTAAGTTGATTGCCCACTATACATTCAAGGGCCTTGGAGAGAGGAGGGTGTATTGAGATTGGTCGATAGTTCTCGTGGATGACCTTATCCCCGCTTTTGTGGACTGGGGTAACTATAGCAGCTTTCCATAGGTCAGGGAACTGGCTGAGGCTAAGAGAGAGGTTGAAAATTCATGTTAATGGGCCTAGAACCTCATCAAGGGTGAGAGACAGCAGTTTGAGGTCCAGCAAGTCCCCACTTATTCTTGTCTTGGAGACTTCTTTGGTTATGTATTTGCGGGCTTCGTGAATCTTGACTGTTTTGAAATAGAATGGCGGGTGTATAAAAGGGTTGGGAGAGCAAAAGGGAGTAAGGGAGTCAGAATCCATGAAAAAATCCAAGGGAAGAACACTACTTAGGTCAGTGAACACATAATTGAAGGTGTTAGCAATGGCCAGAGGATCAAGAGTGATAGACCCATCAATATTTAGCATCGTCGGGGAGGATTTGGGCTGCTTCCCCATGACTTCTTTGTTGTTCTTCCAAAACTCTCTCCCATTTCCACAGGTGTTAGAGAGAGCTTCTCTGTAGTATGTGCTTTTCTTTAGTCGAATGGATTTCATGCAGTTGTTGTGGGCACGTTTGTAATTCTGTATGTTGGATTGGGCACCAGAGGCCCTTGCCAGCGCCCAAAGGTGGTCCCTTGATTTTAGCTGTGCTAGGAGCTCACCAGTAAGCCATGGGTTTCAGAGTGCCTTGACTTTTTGCTTATTGAGTGGGGCGTAGGAGTCACAGGCCACATTAAAGGAGGAGACAAAGTAGTTGAGGGCTGAGTCAACAACTGTAGATTTTCGAATGGGAGACCAGTCATGCTGACTGAGGCAGGATTTAAGGTGACTCAGCTGACCATGGGGGAGGACTCTGCTGGTGATGACTTTAGGCGGGGGCTTGTAAAATTTGTTTGACCATTCACAGATAACATGGGAATGGTCACTTAGTGAGTCAGGGAGGACAGAGGTGCTGGAGGTATGGGAAGGATGACTGGGAAATGGTCACTTAGTGAGTCAGGGAGGACAGAGGTGCTGGAGGTATGGGAAGGATGACTGGCAATAACCCAGTCCAGCAGGGCACTAGTGCCTGTTTTGTAGTTTTTCCTTGTGGTGGAGATGACCATTTGTGAGAGGTTTGCTGCTGATATAGCATCCCTATGAACACCTGCATCAGACGCAAGCCAGTTTATATTAAAGTCATCTAGGATGATTGTCTCTGTACCTGTAGGTTGGGTTCTGATAAAGTCCAGGACGGTATTGAAGCTTTTTCCTTGGTTTCAGAGGGATGTAAACAGAGACAATAGTGAGGGCTTTGTAGTGTGCTCCTAGAAGTATTTTAATCGGGAGAATCTGTGCTGAAGAGTCGGGGAGGGGAGTACTGATGGGGCACCTCGTGAGATAGTCTTTGATGTAAATTGCACATCCCCTCCTCTTTTGATCACCCAATCCAGCCTGTGTACATTGTACCCTGGTAGTTTAATTGCCAGATCTGGAATTTTGGGCGTTAGCCAGATTTCGACAACTGTAAGGATATCAAGGTTGTGTTGGTTTGCAAAGATTCGTACAGCGTCAAGCTTAGGGGTTAGGCTGCAGATGTTAATGGTTGTGAGGATCAAGCACCCAGAGGTTTTCGCATGGCAGACAGAGCTAGTAGAGCTTGGGCCTGGGTTTGGATGCAAATTTCCCGACGTCAGCAGGAGGAGGAGCAGGAGCTTCAGGGTGCACAAACGGAGCTCCTTGAATGACAGATTACATGCCCATTGCTTACAGAAACATATACGGAGTTGCTGGCATTGGTCCCAGAGCGATGTCATATCTGAGAGAGGAAATAGGTGGAACCAAGGCCCAAACCTGGAAGAGCAGGGGAGCAGCCAACCAGAAGCTGAAGGGGGCCCCAGGGGAGGGCAGTGCTCATAGTGAAGTGTGCCTAGGTGATAATATACTATGTCAAGCTGGTAGGTGGGGGGGAGAGACGGGTAGCAGGCTCCAGGAAGATAAGAGAGATAAGGCAGAGAGGTGAGAATAAAGATATATATGAACATATTGGTGAAGGTATACATGATCAGGTGGTAGGAGTAGGAGTAGAAGTAGCAGAGCCGGAGCACCAGAAGGGTGGGAGAAGAGTGGGAGGTGTGGTAGTAATCAGTGGATCACCAAGGGGGAGGGAGGTAGAGGGCAAGAAAGGGAGAGTAGGTGGAGTAACAGGAGTGAGAAAAAAAAAAAAGGAAACCTTACAAGGGACCCTATGGGGTTGAGGCAAGGAGGGTCAGAGAACAGGGGGTGGAGCTTAGGTCTATTTAATAAAGGTAGGGGGAGGGGGGCAGTTGCAAATTTTTGGCAGTTTGCAATAAAACTGAATTAGCGCTGAAGCACAGAAAAGCACAGACAGGTAGGGAGAAAGATGGGCCAATCAAGAGCAGCGGCCAAAACAGGAGTCCAATCAGGGGTGAAAGCGAGGAGCAAGTAACCACTAGCAGTTGCTCATGGCTTCCCTGGCCCAGGCTGTAGTCATACCTGGCTTTTATTGGATTCTCCGTGGGGTCCTGGAGAGGTGGTTAGGCAAGCTTGTGAGCAGTTGCACACACCAGCAGTGGACACGGCAGGCCTGTCATGGGCTGGATCTATGAGGGGAAATCAGAGACAGGGTTAGCCTTAGGAGGTGAAAACAAAGGAGGAATGATGCAGAGACTAAATCGGGGGGCGTGTGGGTATGGCCAGAGATGGCACAGTGAAAAGATTAACTGGTGAAAGCGAGGGGGGGGGCGGCCAGGGACGAGCAGGTACAAACTGAAATTAGTCACGCCATGGAAGGCAAGGTGGTAGACAGAATGAGAGCAAAGAGGTTTGTGAAAGAGGCAAGGAGATTAAGGTAGCACAAGGAATAAAGCAGGGGCAGAGCAGGCAAACAATTTAAAATGGCAAAAAACAAAGAACACCATTCCCCAGGTACAGCTGGAGTTCTAAAGCAGTAACATCACATTTTACACTCAGCTAGGTACACATAAAATAATTTCACAGTGCAATCTACAAATTTCGGCAGTTTGCAATAAAACTGAATTAGCGCTGAAGCACAGAAAAGCACAGATAGGTAGAGAGAAAGATGGGCTAATTAGGAGCAGAGGACAAAACGGGAGTGCAATCAGGAGATTAAGGAAGCACAGGAAATACAGCTACATAGCAATGGAATAACACATTTAGTTTCACTAGTGAGTGTTAACCCCTCCCCCCCATTCACGGGTTGCAAAACCAAGTGTTACTTATGAAGGTATTGTCACCTGCATGGATATAAATGTGTTATTCTACTGCAATACATTGAGTTTTCCATAAATACCACATCCTGTTTCATGTCTTCATTGTTGCTTGACCACCTTTTACCTTGACACATTACTTATATTGTAACTTCTTTGTCTTTCACAAGGCTGTCTGGTTTATATGTCCACATTCAATGTGAAAATAATATGTTTTTTCTTTAGGAATGCATGTCATTTGTTTACCATTCTGTCAGGTGAGTAATTCCTGGGAGTTGCCTGCCTGATAACCTGGAAGGAGCTGCAGAGAAGGTATACATCTTAAGTAACTTACCTTGCCTTGCACCTTCTACGCACAAGTGGATTGACCGCCAAGCACTGTGGCTACACCACCTAAACCAGCACTGTGATAATGCAAGTTGTGAAACGGGGATGGTGGCACTACATGTAGTTCATATGTACTTTCTAATAGGAGCAGGTCAGGGTAGCCATGTCACTGTAGTAAGATTATCTTTGTTCACGGTTTAACACTATGGGGGTATAACATATCTGATATAGTAGTCCCATACATGTAGAATTGGCAAACAATACATTTGTACTACATTTAGACAGCCGCTCTCACCCTCTCGTATTACTAAGTACGTGCGAACTACATAGAGCACATGCAGCACCATTGCCTACCTTGCTTCACACACGTTGGTTTACAGAGTGAGGCTGCAGCACTCAATTATTGCTCTGCACCTAAGCAGAAGCCACAAGGCAAGATAATTACATTACAAGGAATATCTGTGCAGTAATTTAAAAAATGGTAAAATACTGCTCACTTTTTAATTCATACCTGTGCACAGCCATAAAAACATTTCTTGAACAGTGGTGACTTATGTGCATTGCCAGGCAACTACCTGGAATCAAATATCTGCCCCCACCATGTCAGCTCCTATTGAACGAGACAGTGCTGTACTAGAAAGAATTGCTGTATGACGTAAAACAACATATGTCTCATCAAATAACATGGCTTATTGATGTAATGTCATGACTGCAGTTCGTGTGTGTATGTGTGTGTGTTTGTGTGTGTGTGTATCTATACATATATAGATATATCAGTCTATATGAATGTTGACTGTAACAAGAGATGTGTCCATATTAAAAATACTCCAGTGAAGATGAATCAGTTTGACAACACTGTCGCCATCGCCTATTCCATTTCTGCAACATTCAGGAAAAGTTGCATATTGATTACTGTTTTGTTCTTCCACTGAGCTTTACATGTTACTTCGATTGTCCAGCTTCGGGTGTTGGGTTTCAGAGAAGTGCTACTATGCTTTCATTACACTTTAAAGTTGGATCCCTTTATAGGAAATGGGAACACACATGACAATACAGTTGTCTAAACAGGTTATGCCAGTGGTACTGTAGGCTTGTACAACTTTATTGATGTCAAAGATGATAGACATCTGTTTATGTAACACAGATGAGCACTGTGTTGGCTTTGAGCATTCTAGTATGACATTAAGAACCAGATTCTACAAACTGTTCCAGGGTGGAATCACAGGTTTGTGCCAGCAAACTGGGTTGAGTGCCACGATCATATTCAGATAAGCCACATTTGCATGCTCAAACCGTGACTGTGATTTTGTAAAGTGTGGAAAGGGCAAAATAGTTATGAGGGGAGGAATGTTGGCACGGTCACAATAAAAGAACATTTGAAGTACGCAGTACTACGCTCTCTATGTGACGTGTGATTTTCTGAATGTTGAATGGCAAATGAACCTCCTGTTTCATAGAGATTTCTGTATGGAAACATAGTTTTGTTACTCACTTGTCTTTTGAAAAAGTAATTTTTCTGTGCCACGCGTGGTCAACATTAACTAACCTTTTCAATTTATGTTCCAAGATGAGCACCAGTAACTCATACCTAACTTGGTGTAACAGGATAATATATCTGACACACAAACAAATAACATACTGATCCGTTCCACTTACTACCTACTACATACACTATGACGTACTTTTATCACACTGTTGCTGTCATTATACTGTTTGCAATTAAGTGTCCCCACACTACAATGATATCGCAGCTGGACATATGTTGGGGTCTGCATGGAGTGCAATACTCAAAGGGACAGATGCATGTGCTAATTGGGTTACTGCATTCTTCAAAAATACTGCCTGAGGTGTGGAAAGGGAGAAGCTGCAAAATGAATGTATTTGTGGTGTGGTATTAATTGCAGTTGCACTGCCAGAGGGGAACACCAGAGAGGAACACCAGAGGCCACCCTGCCGTGCATGGTCACCGCCACACAGAACCATTATTTGGTATGTCAACAAGTACCAGCAAGCACTGCTTCTGCAGCTGACAACCTCATTAGCATTTGGGAAGTACAACAGCTCCCAAGGTGGCTAGTGACACACATCACCCTCCACAGCACGTTCCTGCATGAAGCACAGACTTTTTCATCAACTGTTCATCCCACCCCACCCCCAGTCCATGTACATGTAGTACCGAGAAAATGTACCCGATGTGTAGCCACCCGTGCAGGCACCTAACAACCTACCATGTTGGCCTCTTCTTCTAACCTTAATCACCTTTTCCGTGTTACATGACAAGGTGTTCAGAAGAGAATTAATTTCTCTAACAGGCCTGTGCACAATATGCAGTGACAAGGAGTATGCATCACAAGTACTGTTAGGGGGAACACGAGTACTGTCTGTTGTGCACAGTATGTGGACACCACATACTGTGCAGGATATGCATTACGTCCCTTTCATTGCATACAGTGTCCATCCTAGATGATGAAAAGAGGGCTGTTGGCGCACCATATAGACATCAGTGGCAAGGATGAGTAAGGTAATGATGGTTCTGCATGTTAGGTTGGTCGATGCCCACAGTGTGTGGGTGGTCCTGCTAGACAACAGGTAACGCTGCCCTTGGTATGAGGATATGGATTGCTGGGTGAGGGATGTCACTGCACACTATGGAATAAGTCACAATGTTATGCTTCTGATCTAGAGGTGCAGGGGACTAATAGACTCCGGGAACATTATTTGATGGTGCCAGTTGGCAGGGCCACACAACTACCCACGCTTTACACTCTGATGTTGCCTTAGTGCCCATGTACATGGTCACCGCATGCCTTGGATGAGCAATGCGCTCATTGTCCTTGTGGTGCATGACTGTGGCTTGTGGCGGTACTAATGCAGTGTCTTTTGGGGACAGTGTTCCATGCAGTTCGAGTATCCATGTATGTATAGCGGTATGTGGGAGATGTTTGTGAAAATATTCCCTCTAAATCACTCTTGTGGTGGTGGTGTGATATTACACCAAAAGTAGCTCCCTTGTGATTATGGGCACAGGGCAACCGCCACGCAAACCTTTCACCTCAGCCTCACTCCTGGTTGTACAGTTCTTACAGTACTTCTTCATGGTATTACACCAATCCTTTTATTCCTATTTAGACTACATAATTGACGTGCTCTGAAGAAATCATATATACTTGGTCAGCACAGGAATGTGTGTCCTAAACTGTCAATGTGGTAACTGAAAACACGGAGTAAGAACCAATACAGTAACATCACCACGTACGCACTCACAAACTGGCAACCATGCTTACCTAGCTATCCATAGGTCAGGTCCATGTAACAGTGCATCATAGTCCCTGGAAACAACACCTTTTTCATTTCTTAAAGAAACGAGAAATTGGCCTGCGACCACTGCTTCCTTGTCAGGATGCTCAAATGAGGAGCACAAGGAGTCAAGTATAATGTTCGGTTGAGAAAGGTCCACCTCTTCATCATCAAACCCAAGACAGTTTTGTAGAATGGCCTCCATCAACTCATCCACAAAAAACATTATGTCACAAATTTAATAAGCATATATGTAGGTACAGTATACATGCTGCCACTACTACACATGGTGTGAAGTGTCATTCCGTGGTGTGGTAAGTCTACTTCATGACTTCATAATGTTTCACAGCCCTCTATCAGCAGGCTGGAGTTGTATTTTTATTTCCTAGTAATAGTTGTATCTACTCTATGGGCCTATGATGGAGCATGGGAAATGACAAACAGGCACCTTGCTGTCACGATGCCTGTGACAGATACATTTTAGAGGACCAGAAAGCGAATGTCTGCCTCTTGGCAGTTTATATCAATGTCTCCGATTGTGAGCACACAGTACTGGATATGCAGCCATGAGGACACCATGGTCATGGCACAACATTTTCATTACTGCATGTCTCCTCTGCAGGAGTATTTCATGGTTACCCATTTGTGTTCCATCCAGTCTTTCTGCTCCTCTCCCATGGAGACCTCTTTTGTGACAGCCCCCCCAACTCCCACCATCGTCACCCTAATCAGTGGTGCTTACCTTGGCACCCTCATCCTTTGCAACAGGACAGTATCAGGTGCCCAGCCACTGGTGCAAAGCCTGCAAGTGTTCGGCCTTCATCTGACACCAAGAGTGTCTGCCCCATCTTGTACAGTTGTCCCTGAGGTCACAGTAATAGGGGCATGCATGTCTGTACATATGTGCATGCACCCTGGGACACGAGCAACAACAATGCTCCAAATAGGCCAACCCCCCCCGATAGTAACATCGTGCCACCACCAGGTCACACTTACATGCCAATGGGCCTCACCTCTCCAATCTGGGACAGGAAAGCTGCTTACTAGCTACAGATCCTGTCCCAGCCCTCCGCCACCCAGTTGAACCATGGCATCCCAAGCTCATCATAGCACAGTTGTTGTCGGATTGGGAGAGGTGAACGGTGGTCACCTCTGCCCTGTGCGCCACTGATCTGGCAGCCTGTTTACCCATTTCTTATCTTCGTACAATACAGGATGTGGTGTGCAATGGTGCCATTCCTTTCGCTTGTCAACAAAGAGTTGCCCCCAACCACTGTGTTGTTATGCGGCATTGCTATTGGCATGACCAACGAATAGTGTCAGCAGTGTTGGATCCAAGTGTCAATATCTGAAGTGCCCTGTCATCCTACAGCAATTGCTGATTTGGTTTTACATTACATATATAATATACAGTCATCGAATGACATTTACAGCCTCATCGAGGAAGCTAGATTAAGAAATCTGTAAAGAGATAGTGACTGTAATCACCAGGGGCCCCATATTCAAAAGTGGTTGGCTGCATCACTCAAGTGCATGTTCCCCACAACTCAGCTGCATTGGCACAAAATAATGGTGCATTCAGAAAATGCACCATAATATGTGATCGTGCATGTGCAGTTGAATATCCTGAACATGCGTGATCGTGCAGTGGGAGATGCATGGAGCAGCAGGTGCCCAAAGCCCAGTGCTGAGCATACGGAAGTGTGCGATGTAAAGCCACTTGCGCGGCACACAGATTTGCAATATTTAGCCAGAATATGCAAATGACCTCATTGCACAGTCAGCGCCCAAACAGCACATTTGCATCTCATTACTGGAATGTATTCAGGACATTTGCATACCATTGGCATGCACAGTTCCAGCATTTCAGGGCAGCATCACCACTTCAAAAAGGTGATCAGGAGGTACTGCAGCCTAACAGGCAGGTGAAAATGCATGGTTGTGTGTGGGTGGACTGCACTGGCCTGAGTGCAGTGCTACATACCCCCCAACCTTTTAGCACCCAAATGTGTACCAAGGTGTGTGACAACTGGTCACAATGTGTGACACGGCAGCAAACATGACAATGCAAGCTTGGAAGACTGTAGAAATAAGTGCACCAATGTTGCCACTGTGTACTGATACCTGTCATCTCATATTATCATACGATTCTGCATAACAGTCTCCGTGGTCGGTATGTAATGTCACCCACTCTATGTGGGTCAGAGGGTGTCTGAGTGTTAACATGAGTGCCGTACCCTGTACTGTGTGACAGTTGAGAGGTTTGCAGTGCTACTACCCATGGTCATGTCCGTGCCCTAGGTGGCTGCACGCACAACACTGGAAGGTCTGATATCCATGGGGCATGCCCCTGCTGCTCCAGGCAGCAGGTGGTGCCACCCCTGCCCTGCACTGCTCACAGTTATGCACTGTCCACCACCAGTACACCACAGTGACTCGAACCCAGGTCCCCTGTAGCATTGTCATACTGCAGAGATGGCATCGGTGACATGTATATGGTTTCTGGTGGTGTGTGTCTGGCATGGGCATGGTGTGTGCACCTATGGTGTTCCACCAAAGGTGTGTGCCACTGGGCTGTCCCTGACCCATGCCATGCTGCCATCATTACCACCATGCATCCTGATCTCCCTTGTCCAAGTTGCCACCATGGGTGCATGCCTCCAGCGAGTGGCACTCTTATGGCCACTGGGTACAGGCCATGGCACCTGGCACATGTGTCACATTGTGGCTGTCTGCTCTGCTGGTGTGCTAGAGGGGCACCTGACTGGCATGTGGCAGCTGGGTGTCCCTGACCTGGGTGTGGTGAGGGGGGTGGCTGACTGGGCAATGCCAGTGGTGTCACCCATCGGCACCCAACAGGTGCCCAGCAAGCAGGCACAGCATGGCTGTGGCTGTGGGTACTACTGTCTTGGTATGGCTGCTGTGCGTGGGTGCCTGGAGCACATCCTGGTGCACCTCCAAGGGCTGTCTCAGGGTCACCTGTCTGCAGTTCTGCAGCCTGCCTTTTGGTGGCTGGCCAATTTAGGCCATCCCCTTTCATACCCAACTTTGCGTGGCACATTTCTGTGATGTGTGACACATGCGCAGCACATTTTGGCTGAATATACACTTGCACAGCATATTCAGATGCCCGCCCCCCCATTTTTGCAATGCATACATTATTTCTGCGTGATCATGCATTCCAGCTTGGGCAGCACATTTCCCCCTTTCGAATATTGCGCCTCTGAGCATTTTCTGAGATGCGCCACACATCTCCTTTGAATAAGTGGGTTGATGTGTGGGTGGCTGTGTGACTCCACGTACGATGTACCCACCCTTCTTAAATTTGGGTAGTGTATGGTATATCGCTTCTGGCCATCAGATGTCTGTGCCTGCTTCCACTGACAATTTTCATTGACGTGCATAGCTGCCAAAAGCAATCTGCAACAAGAATAAACACAAAAATAACAAAAATACTTGACAAGCTGAAAGTCCACTCACGGAGAAAAGAATGTCTGTTAGACACACTGAAATTGGTGACAATAACTGCACTTTATTCCATGGTAGGAAAACACCACCATCTTAGGGGTGAACTGATATGGCAGGCTATGAAAGGCCTCCAACTTTGATGTTTGATATCTCCCTGATATTTTTGCTACATCACTGCATTTTGCCTTTCATTACTTTTTCTACACTGTCTGACACCTTGGAGGCTGTCAACAAAGACTGAAGCATGCATTAGATACCGCATAGATAACACTGACATATTTCACCTAAGATTAGTACGTTACCATCACATAATAAGATTAGTGCTGCCGCAACATGGCGCCAATAAATGGTGGCATCATACAGATTTAATCCATATGTTTGTATCCAGTGAACCGCCATAAACTGTTTTTGTGGTGAATGTTCATTGGTACCCACCATCCAAAATTCACATCTGCTGGTGTGTACCCTCATGGCAACATACTTATGCGGTCATGGCCCACCCTCGTATCACATTTCACAAACAAGTATTACATTTCTTGCTGTCCACCTGTTGAACATTCATTTCTTACCATACTATGATGGCAAACTAAAAACATGTACTAACCCTTTCTTGGCCACAAGCAGAATACAACAAAACTTCCATACTGAACAAGGTCAGACATTGATATATTGGGTCCCTGTAGCCAACAGCTGAAATGCTGCCACTTTGACATTGTTCAGCCATGCTGCAGCATTCGTTGGTTTTCTTCTGTCATTACATATATGGCACATGCCATGGTCCTCACAGTACATTCCAGTTCTGGCCATAACAATGCAAGGCCATTGCACTGACAACCACAGCCTTCATACCTGAGCAATGGCCAAGCTTTTTCATTTTCAGTACGCTGAAGTTCAGTAAAAACAGTGGATGAACATCATATACCACTCCTAGAACTACTGTTTGAAGGCACAGCATTTCCTGGTTGACTCCTTCTGAGATGCCTCCACAACAGACCGAGACCGAGAAAAGACTGAGGTAGACAGGTCAGTGGGGGATGCTACAAAAGAAGGTAAAGCCACCAAAAAATGGAGAGCAATGAGTACCAATGCCCGTAGTCTGAGTAACAAGCTTCCTGAATTAGTGGCCTTGATGGAGGAGGAACATCTGGATATTGTGGCAGTCACAGAAACATGGTACACACAAACCATGACTGGGACATAAACATACCAGGATACACTATCTACAGGAGGGACAGGAGGGTAAAAGAGGAGGAGGAGTAGCTCTTACATAAGGGAAGGAATCAAAGCAACAGAACAAAAGGGAAAACAGGGAGGTCAAGAAGCACTGTGGGTAAATTTGGAGACCGGCAATGGCACCACAATCCGTACAGAGGTTGTATACAGACCCCCTTCTCAGGGGGAGGAAATGGACAAGGAAATGATAGAAAGAATACTTAGAATGGCAGAAAAAGGGGAGATATTGCTGATGGGTGATCTGAATATGCTAGATGTTAACTGGAGTGCAGTTGCAGCAGCCACTTCAAAGAGTGGGGTTATTCTAGATGCCCTCAGGGGGCAGGCCTTAGACAACTAATATTGGAGCCCACTCGAGAGGGAGCAATCTTAGACCCGGTTCTCTCAAATGGAGATGAAGAGAGGATCACAGATGTAGAAGTGGGTAGCCATATGGGAACTAGCGACCATTGAACAGTATGGTTCACAATAAACACAGCAATAGAGTCAAGCCATACAAAGGCAAAAGTACTGGACTTTAGGAGGGCTGACTTTGCCAAAATGGGTAAGTGCCTAAGGAATGCACTAGCAAATGGGCAGGAAGGAGGGTGGAAGAACAATGGGAAAAATAAAACTGCCATCACAGAGGTAACAAGCCTTTGTGTAAGCAAATAAACAAAACGAAATGATGTAAGAAACCACTATGGTTCTCAAAGGAAGTGGCAGTGAAGGTTCAAGAGAAAAGAAAGCATTCAGGAAGTACAAGGAATCACAGAAGGAGCAGGACAGAGAACTGTATCAGTTAAAGCAAAAGGAAGCTGGGAAGGCAGTCAGAACAGCAAAGGCCCAAACTGAGGAAAAGATAGCCAACTCAGTTAAGAAGGGGGATAAAACCTTTTATAGGTACATCAGGGAGCGAAGGAAGACCAAGGGAGGGTTAGTGAGGCTTAATAAGGAGGAGAGAGGGTGGGAAGAGAGTGATTGTGAAAAGGCAGAGATACTAAACAAATATTTTTGCTCAGTATTTACAAAGGAAGTGGGGGAGGTACCTAAAACAAACAGTAGAAACACTCTGGATACAGAAGTTGATACCAGCCCATTTACAGAAGAAAGGGTTCTGAAAGAACTCTTAAAACTGAAGGTGGACAAAGCAATGGGGCCTGATGGGATTCATCCCAGAATTCTAAAAGAACTAAGGGTAGAACTAGTGACACCACTGACTACCCTCTTTAACAAATCATGGGAGGATGGGTGGTACCTGAGGACTGGAGAAGGGCAGATGTGATTCCCCTTCACAAAAGTGGGAGCAAGGCAGAAGCAGAAAACTACAGACCTGTTAGTTTAACCTCAGTGGTAGGGAAAATGATGGAATCACTCTGAAGGAAAGAATTGTTGAGTATCTAGAGGCCAGAGGGCTCAGGACCCAAGGCAGCATGGATTCACAGTGGAAGGTCATGCCAGACAAATCTGATAGATTTCTTTGACTGGGTGACCAAAGTAGTAGATCAGGAAGGGGCTGTGGACATGGCCTACCTAGACTTTAGCAAGGCATTTGACACAGTCCCACACAAAAGATTAATATACAAGTTAGCCAGCCTGGGAGTGGGTCCCAAGATGACAGCCTGGGTAAAGAATTGGCTGGAGAATAGGACACAGCGAGTAATAGTAAATGGACTCCACTCAGAAGAAAGGGGGGTTACTAGTGGGGTACCGCAGGGTTCAGTATTAGGACCGGTCCTCTTCAATGTCTTTATAAGCGACATTGCAGAGGGACTGGAAGGAAAAGTATGTCTCTTTGCAGATGACACAAAGATCTGCAACAGAGTTGATGCACAAGGTGGGGTGGAAAGGATGAGAAGGGACTTGGCAAGGTTAGAGGAATGGTCAAATGTATGGCAGCTTAGATTCAGTGCTAAGAAGTGCAAGGTAATACACCTGGGAAACAAAACCCAGGGAAGAGTACACAAATGGGGTGAGATACTAACAACAACAAAATGGAAAGGGACCTGGGGATAGTCATATCAGATGACCTAAAGGTGGGCAAGTTAATGTGAGAGGGCAGCAAGGAGGGTTGGGGATACTGGGATGCATAGGGAGAGGCATCACCAGTAGAAAACAGGAAGTTATTATCCCTCTGTACAGACAGTTGGTGAGACCCCATCTGGAGTATCTGCAGTTCCTGGAGACCCAATCTCCGCAAAGACATAGACAGGATGGAGGCTGTCCAGAGGAGGGCACTAAATGGTGCAGGGTCTGCACCGGAAGACATATGAAGAGAGACTTAAGGAGCTGAATATGTATAGCCTCGAGGAAAGGAGGGAGAGGGGGGACATGATAGAAACTTTCAAGTACCTCAAGGGAATCAACAAAGTCCAAGAGGGTAGCATCTTTCAAAAAAAGAGGTGTGCAAGAACAAGGGGGCACAATTTGAAGATAGAAGGGGGCAGCTCAGAGGTAATTTAAGGAAGTATTTTTTCACAGAGAGGGTTATGGATGCATGAAACGGCCTTCTGGAGGAGGTTGTGGGGTCAAAAACAGTGGTGGAATTCAAGCATGCATGGTACAGTCATAAGGCAATTCTAGGGGTTGGGGGTAGGAAGAAGTAGGCTGCTGGTTAACTAGGATCTGCAGCTTATCCATTAGGTAGGGAAATGGGCAGACTGGGTGGGCCAAACGTTCCTTATCTGCCGTCAAAATCTATGTTTCTATGTTTCAGTGAGGACATCTTCAGAGAGACCCAAAGCCTGGAACTCTAGCTGCTCAGGAAACAGGCTGTTGAGAGCAGGGATTGAAGGTCCAGATGGAGTACTTTCACTGATTGATGGAGAGCAGGTCTGAGCAGAGAGGAGGACACCTCGGGAGCCTGCTGCTGAGGCTGAGGAGATTGGACTACCAAAACTGGTGTGGCCAGTCTGGAGCCACCAGGATCACCTGTGCCTTATCCCTCCTGGCCTTGAAAAGCACCTTGTGGATCAAGAAAAGTGAAGGGAAGGCACGGAAGAGGCCTGGGATCCAGGGCCTCGAGAAGGCATCCCCCTGCAGCGTTTCCTGCTGAGGGGGGTGGGCACAAAACAGCCTCAGCTTCCATTCTTCCTGGAGGTGAACAGGTCCATCTGAGGGGTGCTCCACTGGGAGATAAGACTGTGTTCTACTTCTGGGTGGAGAGATCACTCATCAGATGCCTCACCCACATGGCTGAGAGCATCCGCCAGCTGGTTGGAGGCCCCTGCCACATGGATGGCCAGGAGATTGGCCCCTAGGCTGCACACAAGGGTCCACACATGGACAGCTTCTTTGCACTGCAGCAGGGAGTGCATCCCGCCCTGTTTGTTGAGGTAGTACATGGTTGTGGTGTTGTCCATCTGGACCTGGACCACCTAACCCTGAATGTGAGGAGCATAGGCAGTCAGAGCTAGTTGAACTGCTCAGAGCTCCAGCAGGTTGATGTGGCATTGAGACTTATAGGGGGTCCAGAACTAGTGGACTGTGTTTCCCCAGGTGTGCACCCCCAGCCCATGAGAGAGGCATCAGTCGTCAGGATGATCATCGGCCCTGGGCGGACAAATGGGATCCCTACTTGAAGATGTTCAGGGACTAACCACCACTGGAGAGCATCCCACATCTGCTGGGTCACAGTTATCAGCTGGTCAAAGTGACCCCTGCACTGTGACCACTAGCTGGCCATCTCCCACTGCAGAGAGTGCATTCTCCAGTGGGCCCAATGGACCACACTGGTACAGGCTGCCATGTAACCCAGCAGGTGCAGGAAGTCCTGGGCAGGGAGCAATTGCCCACCCTGAAATGATTGGGCAAAGGAAGAGAGAGCCTCTGCCCTGTCTGCCGGAAGCCAGGCTCTGGCTCTACAAGAGTTGAGCTCTGCCCCATTGAAATTGATCACCTGTGAAGGCACAAGTTCTGACCTGGCCCCATTGATCAGGAGGCCATGGGAGACACAGATTTGGAGGGCCAGATCCCTGGACCGCTCCACCTCCTGCCTAGAGGGACCTGTGATCAGCCAGTCATCCAGGTAGGGGTAAACCTGGACCCCTCGGTGCCTCAGGTAAGCTGCCACCACTGCAATGCACTTGGTCAAGACCCTGGGGGCTAAGGAAAGGCCAAATGGCATGGCCTGGAACTCATAGAGAGCTCCCTCTCCTTGGAAGCGGAGGAACCTTCTGTGAGATGAACAGATCGGGATGTGAAAGAATGCATCCTGTAAATCCAGGGAGCAGAATCACATGTTTTGCTCTAGAGATGGTATGATCCAAGAGAGACTGACCATCCTGAAGGTGTGCAACTTGAGAAACTTGTTCAGGTTATGCAGATCTAGAATGGGGTGCCAGCCCCCTGACCGTTTTTGCACCAGGAAGTACATGGAGACAAACCCTGGGTGTTCTGGAGGATCCATGACAGTAACAACGACCTCCTTGCGGAGGAGCTGGGCAATGTCGTCCCAAAGAGCTGACAGAATGTCTGTGGATACCAAGTCCTCCCAATGGACGTGGACTCAGCAAGGAGCATACTGCTCAAATTCCAGAGGCAGACCCTGACCGACCACCTCGAGAACCCACCTGCCCATGGTGACAGTGGACCAGGTGGAAAGGAAGTGCTGGAGCCAGCCCCCCACAGGAGGACCCAGGGAATGTGTGATGTGCATGAGGGAGGCACCCTTCAGCCCATCCATGGGTAGGCTTGTAGGAGGAGGAGAAGGACCCGGCTGAGGAACCACCAGGACCTCTCCCTCCAGGCTTATGAATGACCAAGGCCACCGACTTGGGCTGAGGCAGCCAGGACTCAGCCTGTTACCAACATTGGGACTGGGCTGGTTTGGCCACTGGAGTGGAGGTGGACCAAAAAAGCTTCTTTTTCTGCTGCTTTGAGCCCTTGGGTTCCCTCTGAGCGGATGGCACTGAGTCCAAGGTGGCATTGGACTTTTCAATGCAGGTGAGGTGGTCTTCAACTCTGGGCCCATACAAGTCAGTGCCCAGGAAAGAGACATCTGCCAGCTTGTGCTGAGTATCTGCCATGAAGGTTGAGATCTGCAGTCAAGCCCTGTGGTGCATGACCGCTGTGGCCACCACCAAATGGGCACAGGAGTCCCCAATGTCCAAAGCTGTCTGGAGCTGTTGCTTTGCTACAGCCCAGCCCTGGTCCCAGACCTGTTTGACCATGGCCTGGAGGTCTGCAGGTAGGTAGGTGAGGAAGCACCTCATCCAGAGGGCCCAATAGAGCATGGGAGAAGTGGGCCATGAGGAGAGCCAAGCTCGCCTGGTGAAGGCCAAGCGAAGAGGCAGCGTAGACTTTTTTGGCCGCATGGTCCAGCTTCTTGGGACTTTTTGTCAGGTGGCTTGTTGACATCCCTCACGTTAACAGAGCACCAGAACATAGAATTGTGCACCAAGCCCTCAGCCAAGGGGTGTTCTGTGAATCCTGAAAGGGAGTCAGTAGGGACCACATACTTGCGGGCCATATGAGCCAATGGTGCTGGACAGGAAGCAGGACACTGCCAAAGCTCCAAAGCAGAACCAAGGATGGCCTCTGTCACCAGGAAAGCTTCACCAGGGGAATCTCCCAGGGCTAAGATCTTGGTCAGGGGATAATGGGGCCTGTTTCTGGACCGGTTCCATCTTAAGACCTCAAGATTCCGAGAACAGGTGGAGGAGGCCCATAAAGGAGGTAGAGCCTTCATCCGTTGAGAGATCCCCAACTGACTCCATGTCGATCTAACAGGAGTACAAGGAGGAACCCTCCAACTCTGAGGAGTCATTGAAGAGGGGTCAACCGCTAGAGTCCATGCTGACCCACTGCGGATGGTCAGGAATGATGGTCACTGACAGCCGATGGGAAAGCCTCGAGGCTGGCCAAGACTCCTTGGTCGGAATGCAGGTCTTCAGCTGTTTAGGTGGTGGCTCCATGGGAATTGGTGGAGACACCAGGGTCAATCAAGCCAGGACCGACCTGGTAGGCTCCTGAAGTGGAGAAGGCATCAGCTATTGGAGCAACAGCCAGGTGATGGCTCGGGTAGAGGCCAGGACCAGATTCATACAGGAGAACACCAGCTGTTGCCAAATAGTTTATTTAGTTTATTAGTTTATTATTATTTCAGAAGACACCTTTGAGCCAAGGCTCTTTTACAAAGGTTTCAAGTCGGGGAAACAATACAGAACATAGTGAGGACAATAACAAGTACAGTAGTTTCAAGCAGCCATAGGCTTTGTCAGGTACATTAAAGCTTTCATATGAAATTACTGTAATATGTGCAATGATTTACAGTATGTATGTTAAGTTACAGTAATTTGTGTATATTATTCACAAATATATGTACAATAAAAAAACAGTTGTAATATGGTTCACTAGAATAAATTAGAAACTGCTAGGAGAGATTGTAGATACATGTAGAGGAAGCTATGGGGAGAGATTGTAGATAATAGTGGGAAATAAAAGGGAGGAGATAGGAGATAGTGGGGGGTAAAAGTGGGAGGGACTTGGGGAATTAGAGGAAGGAGAGTAAGTTTCGTTAGGAGAAACATTCACAGGAGGCCATTGTGACAAGGTACAGATGCAGGTAGCACTTGAAAGTGCCCAGGGTAGTGTCATTGGTAACAGCAGGTGGAAGCGAGTTGTACCAGGATGAGGCTCTGTATGTAAAGGAGCATTGTCCTTGGTTAGTGCGGCAGCGTGGAACAGAAAAAGTTAAGATATTCTGAGCTCCTGGTTAGGAGGGACCTGCAGCTGGGGGCCAGTAAGGACTGAACCCTTGAGGGTAGGAGATTTAAAGTAATCTTTTTTGTTAGCATACAGGTCTGGTACTTGAGTCTGCTGGGGAGTTGGAGCCAGTTTGCTTGCTTGTAGATGTCACAGGTATGTGAGAGGCATGGAGCAGAGGTCAGTAGATGACATGCCTTGTTAAGGGCAATGGCTACTCTTCGAAGTACTGTGTCAGTGGCAGAGCCGTAGATCACAAGCCCATAGTTGTCAGTGTCAGTGGCTCAGTAGGTAGCACACTGCGCCTCTGAGGCCGAGATCAGAGGGCTGTGGGTTCAGTTCCCACATCTGGCACTTGGGTTAATATCCCAGTACTGACACTGTAATGCAGCATGAGAGGGGTGCTGCATTTCTGAGGTGCCGTCTTTCGGATGAGACATTAAACCGAGGTCCCATCTGCCTGGATTGGTGGTAGTTCAGGTGGATGTTAAAGATCCCATGGCACTTATCGAAAAGAGTAGGGGTAATTTTTATTAGAATAGTCACATAAATACACTTCCACAAAAGAAACATAACATAATGAACAAAACACAAAAACACAGCAAAAGAAACCACAGCAATAAGCAATCCCTTGACCTGGCTTTATCCAATGACTACCATACGTTCCCCTATTTAAATCTTAAAAACCCATAATATCTCACAGACTCCTTGGGAACTAACAATTCAATGTTACAGCAGTGTACATTAAAGAAAAAGAAAATGAAAATTCCCTTTATTCTAGTAAATGACCTAGATTAGGTGGAATTTATTTCTCTAATTTATTATTTATATTTAATAATATGTGAAAACCCCTTCCACCAAAACCTCAGTTTATCCACATTATACAATTGTACCTCTGATAAAAAAATTTTACTCAAAACATTAGTTGCATAACATCTAAATCCTTCTAAAGAGGGACTCCTTTGATATAACACCCATTGACATCTCGTTTGCCATAGGCAATATCTTAAACTTGCTGAAAATACTCGCAAAGTACCCTTCTCATATTGTTTTAAAGATGGGGGAAAACTCCCAATGACCAAAATATCATAATTTAACATGGCTAACCATGGTAGATCCCATACTTTTGCCAAATGAACCCACAATTTAGTTGGGAAAGAGCACTGTAGAAAGAAATGTTCCATAGTCTCCTCCTGATTTATACATTCTGGATATGGACAAGATCTCTTCTTTGCCTTATATTTATTGCTCCTCACATTTAATCTACCATACATCATGAGCCATAGACTTTCCCACATATATATAGGCAGCCTGGGGTTGTTCAGTTGTTCCAATACGTCCCCCTTCCTTTCTCTGGGACAATTTTTGAAACTTGGCTCCATACTATAACATAAAGACATTATTTCCTTATACAATGCCCTTGAAGAGCACCTTATAATTTGATTTTGGGTTATTTTCCATTTATATAGTTTCTGTGCAGCTGGCTTAAAATAATCCGGCACAGATAACCATGGGGCCCATTTGGGTGCACAATGCAGCCAGGTAGTAAAATAACGCTTCATTAAATTTTTAAAGAACAAACTCTCCTGATATCTTGATAGACCTAAACCTCTTTTAATGAAAAGAAAAAATAATGAAAACAAAAACTACCCGTCTACCATCCCCAAACCTCCCTGTTTTTTCCAAATATGTAAATCCTCTTTTGACCGGTTCAATCTATTCCCCCATAACAGCTGGAAACAAATACTATAAAGTCTCGTCTCAAACTGTGCTGGCAGGGGGTAAATCACAGCTAATACTGTAGACTTGGTAATATGAATTGCTTTAAAACTTGGATCCGTTTGATTTTAGTAAACTTAAACCTTTTCCATCTACTAACTTTAGACTCTATTTTATCCATCACTAATTTCCAATTATCCACTGGGCAGTTCTGGGGCTTAAACATTACCCCTAAAATTGATAAGGGTTCTGAAGTCATTTCTATTGAATTATAGAAAAGTGGATCTTGTTGGAACCTACCCAATAATAAACCTTTGGTCTTTTTGAAATTTAATTTTGCATTAGATAAACTCGCACATGTGTCAAAAACTGAAAAAAACCCTTAATTTGAGCATATTTAGAAAAAAAAGGCATATATCATCAGCATAAGCCTGAATGGTAATAAATAAATTTGTACTAGGAATTTTTACCCCCTGCCACAGCGGAGGGGAGCTTACTGCTCTGAGCAATGGTTCCAATGAAAAATTATAAAGAAGGGGGCTTAAGGGGCACCCTTGTCGTACCCCACAATTTATTTTAAAACCTTTCCCCAATTCTTCTTTAATAAATGGAAACACCTGGGCCGAATCATATAACCCTTTAATTAACTTCAGTATTTCCTCCGGGACCCCAAAAAATTCTAAAGTGGTAAACAAAAAAAAATGGTTAACTCTATCAAATGCTTTTTCTAAATCCAACGATAATATGTAGCCTTTCCTCCCTATGTCATTCACTTGTTCAATAGTATCCCTTATAAGACATAAAACAGATTGAATTCTCCTATTAGGAATACCACAGTGCTGAACCGGAGTAAACATTACTTCAGACAAAGTTTTTAATCTATTGTTAATCAAAGTTGTGAGGATTTTATAGTCAGAATTCAACAAGGTTATTGGCCTCCAATTCTCAATCTCTCCCTTATCTCCTGACTTATATATGTATGTCTGTAAACCCTCTGAAAAGGATCTGGGCCTAACCTCTTCCTTTAAAAAGAAATTAAAGACCAACACCAAACAATCAACTATTTTGACTGACTTTGCAAAATGCATTAGAAAGTCCATCTAATCCTGGGGCAACATTGAGTTTCAGGGAATTTATAACCTCTTTAATCTCAGAGTTAGAAAAGGGTTGTTTAATATTTTTAAAAGTCTCCTGATCCACATCCTTTTCTATAACTGGGCCCAAAAACTGTTTAACCTGATTTAATGTAGGATTATATTGGGACTCCATGTTCCTAAAATGTTCTGAAATTATATCTCCTATAGCCTGCACTGTAACCACTTTCCCCTCCCCTTGATTTAAAAAATCTAAGGAAACATGATCTTTTAGGGTTTTGCACAACTCAAAGGGGTCTACAAACACGGATTTTTTTAAATGATTGGCAATTAGTGCTTGTGAGGTTTTTGTCCTATCATATTGCAATACCCTCATTTGTTCTTTAATTTCAGCAATTTGTGTTGAAAAATCCTCCCCAGAGGAGTTTGCCCATGTTAGAACCTGTTGTAATTGGTTTCTAAGTTTTAAATAGTCAAAAAACTCAGATTTCTGCCATCTCTTCCCATACTTTTTGAACCATAAAATACAGTCCTCCTTTGTTTCCTGCCACCATACCGCTAAATCCTGATACAAAAAGCTTACTGATAGTCTAGCTTTCAATATCAGTCTAATAGAGTTCAGAACTACTTTTTCCTGTAGGATCGAGGTGTTTAATTTCCATCTATTCCGTTGTCTACTATATCCCTTTATCTCTCCTACTTTTACCAACAAAAGTGCATGATCTGAAAATTCCACTGGAATAATCTGAGGGCTATATGTTGGAATTTTTTTGGAAATTAAAAGGTAATCTATTGTAAAACTTTTCCCCTTTGAAAAAAGGTACCTGAGTCACTGATCTGTTATCATTACAGTTAACTAAATCCGCTGTTTTAATAATATCCTTAAGCAATGTGTATCGTAATATATTTTTTTGCCTTCTCCTCCCCCCTTCCAAGCCCAACTATACTACAGTTGAAATCCCTCCCACAAAATGGGGATAAAGTTACTAGAAACAGTTGAATATCTTTAAAACAAGTTACCCTCCTGACTTAGTTTGTGGGTTATAAATATTAATCAATCTTATAGTATTATTATACCACTTCCCCTCTATAATTAGAGTTCTACCTGGGCAAACTTCTATTAATTTGTGTAAACAAAAATCATAAGAATTAAAAAGAATCCCTATACCATCTGCCCTATCTTCTCCAAATGACCAAAAGGCTGGTCCCCATGGCCAATCCTTAGTAAAAGTAGTAATTTGGTTTTTAGCAAACATCCAAGTTTCTTGTACAAAGCAAATTGAATTTGTAAATCATGAATTAGCTGAAATACCGCCTGTCTCTTCTGTGCCTTTAGAAGGCTATGTGTATTCAAAGTAGCCCATACCAAATCCATTATAAGGACTCACAGTGTTTAGCCCATCTTTAAATGCCTATTTTATTTTTTCCTTCTTTTTTTTTTTCTTTCCCTTATACTCCTCCCTCTGAGGCACTACTGCATCTTGTAATGACACTTGGGAATCTGTATCCCCCATGTCCATCTCTGAATCCCCCCAAAATAATTCTACATATGAATTTTTAGTTTCCAATACCTCTGTTTCTAAGGGCACAATAGTTTTAGACGATCTACTTGACCTCCTAGGGACCAAAGGGGCCAAAGGGGGTTGTAAAGGTGGGATTGTGGACACAGCGCTCTCCTCGTTTGGAGCTATGTAGCACACAGGCTGCAAAAGATTAGGTACATCCTCCACCACCTCTTTTTTCAGCACTTTAAGCGGATCAGTTTTCGTTCTATTCACCCGTACTTTTTCCTGAGGTTCTACAGTGCTCTGTGGTTCAGAAGGGGATTTTGCTAAATTTTCTACCTCCTGCTGAGAATCTCTAGCATCTTGAGCTTTCTGAATAATTAAATCCGAATTCCCACAGTTCGTCTTATTCTGTGCTGCCCATGGGCAATCCCTAAATGCATGATTCTGTTCTTCACAAAGATCACATGTTGTTGCGTTTGTACAAAACATGGTAACATGTCCCACTTCCCCACAATTATCACATTTAGGTTGATCACACACGCTGGATAAGTGTGTCCGAGCACCACATTTGTAACATGCTCTGGGCTGCCCGCTATAAAAACAGACCCCCCCTGTCTCTTCCCAACAAAAAGGAGTTTGGAATATGCTCCACCCCGGAAGCTGTTTGTCTCAGTTTAACTTTAAATTTCCACCCTCCAGTCCAAAATTGCTCTGAATCCAAGATAGGTTCTGGCTCACTCTGAACCTCACACTTCTGTGATAGCCAGAATTTGATGTCTTCTACATGAACCCCCTCGTTTCTAAACATCACTGTTACAAACTTAATTAAAGGCTTTGATAAAGGAATAACTAAAAAAGGAGCCCACAAAGGGGAAAACTTTACCTGGTTATACCTTTCCCAAAAGAGATCTAATACAGCAGGGGACCGAAAACTAATATCATAATTATCCTCTCCTGATATGTTTATAAAAGCAAACACATCTCTAGGAGAGAACTTCAAAGACTCTTTTATTAATGTTTTGCCCACAAATAATCTATTAGGTCTTTCTTTTAATCCCCCCTTGTATCTGATACACTGCATTCCTCCGAGGTGCAGCTTCCCTCTTGCTCTGTGAAAATAAACTAGACAATAGTGGTTTCTCAGGCCTTGGCCTTGATTCTTCGTAGCTATTCCCAGTACTCAAGTTGGATAAATCAGCAGTTTCACCCTGTTTAATTTTACTTTCTACCTTTACCTCTTTAATATTTTCTCTTTGCACTCTATTTCCTTCTGACCTCTTTTTAATTGTTCCCCCGTTGCCATTCTGGCCCAGTTTTATTTAACTCCCAAGATTTATCCCATGCTGAGTCTGGAGTCCAAATCCCCTGCCCTAGTTTCTTCCAACCTGCTGCTGATAAAGCTGCTTGTGGTATCCAATTTTCATCATGTTCCCAGACTGCAAAGCTACCTCAGGTTGTTCATTTACTGTACCAACATTTAAAACCTCCTCAGACATATGTACCTCTCTTTGTTTCAGCTGCTCCTTAGAATTATATTTATTTTTAAATGAAAATTCTGTAACCCCCTCTTGCATTTCCAATTCTGGTTTGATAAGTCACCGGTGTATTTTCTACACCCATTTCACCCGTATTACCGGGTTTGAAAACAAAACCAGTCTCTCTATTTATTTGGATGGTGGGGAAACTCTCTCTAAGCGTCCCAGTACTCACAGTCCCTTTTATTCCACTTTTTTCTTTGCCCCTCACTCTCTCCATTTTTTTCATGTTCCACTGCATCTGGATCGCTTCTCGACCTCTCTCCGCTGCCTCCTTTACTTTCTCCTTTACCTCCTCTGCCACTTTTCCCTCTCGTTGGACCTCCAATGCCTTCCTTGCCAATGCCGACAAACTAGCAATCACTCTCCAGCTCTGCCACACTTCCGCCTTCCCGACAACCAACTTAGCCTCGCAAGCGGGTTTTAAAGGCGCAGAGCTTTTAGAACATTGTTCAGTAGCCCAGGGATCCTCCGCAAATATCACATTTAAGGAACTCCCTGCTTCTGCTGTGCGAAAGTCCTTCTCCTTTCCCTCCATTGTGTTTAAGGCATCGAGAAATAATTCTTTCTCCTCCAGCTCCTCTCCGTGGCTCCTATTCGCCTCCAAACTCCATTCACTCTCAAACTTTGTGTCCAACGACACAACGACCTCCTCCTCCTCCAACAGCAACTTAGCCATAGTGTCCATCTTGCAACAATAGTCAGAACTCCCCTACTGGCAACTGAGCGCCAGCAGCAAGAGTAGGGGAATTTCCCCGGTGTCCTGGCCAAATTTCCCTCATTCACCAAAAATACCACCAACAGCTTAATCTGGTTCAAGGTCAGTTGCCATTCATCTATATCTCCTTCCCCCCGGGTCGTGCCTGAAAATAGGCAGGATTTGTCTAGTGCACTTACCTGGTCAACAAAAGCTAAATAAATAAATAGTCAATTATTGATATAACAGAGCTCTGAATGGCAATGCTTAGGGCTTCATTGTTGAGGCAGCTCCTATGTCTAAAAGAAGTCCTATGTGGGTGTTCACAATCTTGGCAATGCTCTCAATGTGATCAGAGTAAGACAAGGTGCTGTCGAGGGTAACCCCCAGGTATTTAAACAGTTGAACATGTTCAAACAACATCCCTTCATTGTTTGTGATAGATAGACATTTGTTTTTATGTTTGTTATGGATGCCATGAAACATCATTTTAGTTTTTTTGTGATTTAGTATGAATTTTTGAGATTTAAACCATGTTTCCACTTGCGTAAAGCTTGTCTGCAGTTGCAATTGTAGGAGGGAGGGGGTCAGGGCGAGAGGTGAAATAACTGCATCGTCTGCATATAACAGGAGTTTATTTGGGCATGATGCAGGGAGATTGTTCAGAAAAATACTGAAAAGCAAGGAACCCAAGACGGACCCTTGGGGAACTCCAGAGTGAATCGGACGGGAGGGTGAGAGGGACTCACCAACTCTGACCTGTTGGGTTCGGTTGCTAAAGTAGCTTTGGAACCAACGTGTGGCATCATCTGAGAGGCCAAGGCAAGATAATTGTTCAAATAGCAGGGAGTGGTTGACAGTGTCAAACGCCTTTGTCAAATTGATGAAGGTGGCGCCAACAAGATTTCCCTGGTCCAGAGCATTATGAATGTAAGTGGTGAATTCAAGGAGAGCTGTGGTGGTACTATGTCCTTTTCAAAAAACATGCTGCTCCTGACATTGCAGGTTGTGGTTAGCAAGGTATTCTGTAAGCTGATTGGCAACTATTCTCTCCAGTGCTTCAAGGGAGGGGGAAAAATGGAGATGGGTCTGTAGTTAGAGGTTAGGCTCTTATCCCCACTTTTGTGAACTGGCATCACAACAGCAGATTTCCATATTTTGGGGAACTGAGAAAGCATTAGGGATCGGTTGAGGATTTTGGTGAGTGGGGTCAGGACGTCATCAATGGTGAGGGCAAGGAGTTTCAGGTCTAGGGAGTCACCGCTGAATCTGGACCTCCCAAGCACTTTGAGCAGTTGTTTTTTGACTAGGGCCTCCAAGATAGTTTTAAAGTAGAAAGGTGGAAGGCCCTGAGTTATTCTTGCTTTGTTCAAGCCTGGAGAGTCCGGTGGGGGATCAAAAAAGGAAGCACATGACTAAGATCGGTGAATGGCACATTAAAAGCGTTAGCCATGGTGACCTGGTCCAGACTGAGGCTGCCATTTACATTAAGCGTAGAGAGTGGTACTTTGGGGATATGTCCTGTAACTTCAGAAAGATTCACCCAAAACTTCTTCCCGTCTTTCCATGAGTTAAAGAAGTGCACTCCTGTAGTATCTTACCTTTTCGTTTCAAATTGCTCTAGTATAGGCATTTGTTGCTGCTTTTTAAGCCTGGGTTTCAGCCTGGGTGCCAGTCAAGTTGGCCCAATGCCAAAGATGATCCCGGGACCTCAATTGTTCCAGAAGATCAGAGTTAATCCAAGGGTTGTTGACGTCTTTAATCTTGTGTTTTTTGAATGGGGCATGGACATCACAGGCGCTGTTAAAGCTGTGGATAAAATATTCAAGAGCAGTGTCAATATTGGAGGCTGTGTCTATCAGAGACCAATATGGTCTTGTAGAAGGGCTTTTAGAGACCCAAGACAACCAGGAATAACTCTCCTGCTGTTAATAGTTTTGGGAGGAGGCTTAGTGTATTTGTTCGACCAGGAGCAAAGGATTGGGGAGTGGTCACTTACACTGTCGAAAAGAACTACTGTTTTCGTGATGTGATCCAGGCGGTTCCTGAGAACCCAGTCCAGAAGGGTGGTAGTGCCTGTTCTGTAGTTCACCCTTGTGGGTGATTGGACCATTTGCGAGAAGTTAGCTGCAGTCAGTGCATCCTTATATTTGTTAGCACTGGGGGAGGACTAGTTCACATTGAATTCACCAAGCAGGATTGTTTCTGCATTTTGATTAAATGAGTGTAAGAAGTCTAGTATGGGGTTTGGCCCTTGGTTGGTCAGCTTGGGGGGGGGGATAGATTGATGCTACCGTCAGGTTTTTGTCTTGTGCTTCAAGCAGTATCATCATGGCAAGGACCTGGATGTCATTCTCAGGGAGAGGCACACTGAAAACATGACCCTTAAGAGATTCTTTTGGGTAAAAGGAACAGCCTCTGCCTCTCTTGGACAGCCTGTCTTGCCTGAAGACTGTATAGCTTGGGATTAATATTGCTGAGTCCAGGATCTTTGGGGAAAGCCATGTCTCAATTACGGACAGAATATCAGGGTTGTGATGTGCTGTCCAGGCTGTGAGGGAGTCAAGTTTATTGAGGAGTCTACACATGTTGATACTTGTCAAGGAGAGTGTCCCAGCCTTGACTTGTTCTTTGGCACCAACTCATGGGGGAGGGCCAGGGTTAGGGTGTACATTTCCTGACATAAGTAGTAGCAGCAGTACTAGATGTTTTATGAAGGTCAGCTTTGGTTGTTGTATAGATAGCCCTTAGAGACAAGTACATTAAAAGTTGATTTCAGTTGAAAATGTTGATACCTGGTGGTTAAGTCAAAAGCCAAAAGAAATTATCAACTGCTTCTCAACAGATCCTCGTAGCATTAACGCAACTTGTGCCGCAGCCTCTCCTCACCCGAGAAGGACGAGGATGAAGAATAGCGGCAGCACCACTTCCCAGAGCGTCAAGAGCGGGAGCGCTGACATCAGTGGGAACCACTCGATCTCTGACAGTATGACTGAGACCAAGACCGCAACCACCAGGGGGACTGGCGGCGTGACTCGGAAGGTGTTGGCAAAAACTGAGGCACCTCCAGGTCTTGGTCGATAACGAGAGGCTGTGAGTCAGCGGACTGATCCGTCCCTCTGACGGTCTGAGTCAGGATCGGAGTCCTGGATAAAGAAGTGTCGGCCTCTTCAGTCGACAACTGGTCAACCGGCTCGAGGAAAATCTCAGCCGGAAGATCGACCGGCATCTCAGCCAACTGGCCCAACAGAGTTACTGTGGAGCTGACAGCCTGGGCCAAAGATTTGACCAAGTCAGATTTGGAGAAAAGCGGGAATCGGAAGCCCTGGACTGAAAGCATTCCCGATCCCACATTTGATGGTGGGACCATTTTTTGGTCTCTTTTTGTCAATTTGGATTTGTGCCCCGAGGAAGGGCCCTCACCAAGAGGCAGTAAAGCCTGGCACAATTCCTTGAATGACCCCATGAAAGAGGTGCCCAGTGAAAGTGGAACAAAGGCTAAAGCTGAGGAGGTGTGAGTTGCGGCCTGGGCTGCAGCCTTCTCAAATTCCACTAGCTGTTCAGTGGATCCTGCAGCCGCAGAGACCACCCAACGGGTATCTTTTGATTTGACCAGAGGGTTCCATTGTCTCGGATGTGCAAGAGTAAGTCAGGCATGATGGTCCTCAAGAACAGCAGAGTGGAAGGCGTGACAAATGTTGCAGGCCTGGGGATTGTGCTCGTGTCACAAGCAGTAGACACACATGGTGTGCGGATCCATTCGGGACATCTTCTGCCCGCAAGGACATCATTGGAACCCTGGAGTAGATTTGTCATCATCCATCGCAGTCGCAATCGAAGGAAGGGCCTGAAGACAAAGTAATTTTTTAAAGTTTGGAAGTAAATCCATAGATTTATTAGCAAATGGCCTACTCAGCATGAGAGCGATAAGGAGGGAACCTGCTTCTTCCAGCGGAAAGGAAGATCTGGCGTCATGGGGCAGAGCTGCTAGAGTTACCACCCAGGTGGGTGGGAGGAGCCAGCTTAAAGATGTTCCAGCCAGTCTTAAAGGAGAAAGGTGATTGCCAACAAGTATGGATAGAACATTATATCCATGTCCCTAGAAATGCCACGTACAAAATGTCCATATGCAGCGTTATGGAATTTGCACCTACAGCATACAATGAATGACATTCCAAAACATGTGGGCACAGGGGCATGCCTCAGAAATATAGAAGTGGCAACATTCCAGCTGTTGGTTAAATGTCCTAAACTGCCATACCATGACTTGGGACTGAAAGGCCGCAATAAAATAAAATCCCAGTTGCATTATGGTTTTGGCTATGTAAGAGGTATTCTGTCTTTGTAAGTGCCCTTTATTAGGAAGATGAAAGACAAACTGGGGTCTATTCATGAAGGACAATGACTAGGCATTGCCATGATCGATTGCTGCACAGCGGTGATATGCGCCCCCTCCCCACATTCAGATAAGGGCACGATGGCTGACTGTGCACTGGATCCCCCATTGCCCATGGTCTGCCGTGCCACTGATGGGACAGAGGTGTGCTAGAAGGTGTGGAAAAGCCCCGCATATACAGGAAGACACTTGTGTGCTACGCTGCCATAGGTATTCTGCACAAGGAGGGAACGCCACCGTAAGTCGATATGTCCCCCCCCACAAAGGTTAATGTCGTAGTGCGGCATCAACTCTCCCCCCCCCGCACATGTCTGACCCAGGCCAATGGGCGACCTGGGGCTGGTGGGGGTGGCCAAACAGGCAAACACCTGGTGACTGAAGGCTGTCGGGCTAACTACCACCCCAGGACCCCCGGCATGGGATCAACAAGGGATCCACCCACAGACCTGGAAAGGACATCTGATTGGATGTTTGCTCATGCGGCCACGCTCCTCTCCTGCACTGCTACGCACCATGGGGTGTGGTCATGCGGTTATGCAGCTAGCAATCATTCATGCCTACATGCATGCACACATTCGGGACTGTGGCATGGCACAAGGAATCTATGTGCGTTTCGCATGTTGATTGTGCATAGGGGCCATTACAAGTATCTGTTGTGGTGACTTCCCATGCGTTGTGATTTCTAATCACTTCTTCTGTTGTGTTTTCTGCTTTTTATTTTCCTCATTCCTTTATGATTCTCACACATGTGCAAACACCCTTTTAGCAGCTCCATACATCTTTGTGGTGAAACCGTGTCACTAAATAAAGAACCACGCAACAGCCAAGCATGGTAACCTACCATTACAGACTGCATTACTGCCCTGCCATGGAACACCTCCACTCACCCACCCCACTGGGAAACTGAAACATACAGACATAGAAACATTGACATTGACAGCACATAAGGACGGCTTCTCCAACCTACTCTGACCATTGTAGTGTCATACTGTCACATGTCAGTCCCTAGTTGATGTTGTTCACCACCCTTTCCTTAATAAAAAGATTCCCTTTTGCCTATCCGATGCAGTCTGGAATCCCACTGCAATTTCATACCCCACCTCCTCTGCGGGAAGGCTAATGCAGGCATACACTACTCTTTATGTGAATTTGCACTTCATAAAACTCCCCAAGTCTACCACCTTACAACAACATAGTACAACCTGTTGTTCTTGATCAACTGTTTGTCTGAAAAAATAATTATCTCTCGAACTTCATTTGTACCTGTGAGGTTTTTGAAAGTGTGTATTGTACCCCCACATTCCCTTCATTACTCCAGGATGTACATATTGATGTTATTGAGCATCTCCATATGGGCTTTTGATGCACATGCAGCACTGTCTTACTTGCCCTCCTGTGGATCGCCTTTACTCTGTCTGTGCCTTTCAGGAGACATGGTCTCAGGAACTGGAGACAGTAGTGTAGCTGCAGTCTCACCAGAGCTTTGTACAGATTAATCACTGCTTCCCTCTTCCTACTGGTGGTACCCCTCCTCACAACCCATAGCATTCCCAGTGCTTTGTCACAGTTCTTGGTCATCTTTAGGTCCTCTGATATGATTGCACTCCTGATCCCTTCATGTATGATGTACGCCAGTACCACCCCATCACCCCATTATGTACCATGCCGCTGGGCTTGTGCTCACCAACTGCATGATCATGCAGTTCCTTACATCTCAACTTGATGGCACACTCTTGGCCACCCCATAAGCTTTCCTAGATCAATTTTTGTTTTTCTCAACCACCCCTGTACTGTGTACCCTCTTGCTGATGGTGCTCTTATGCTTGAAAAGGCATACCTTTCCTTTCATCCCCCTGCTATGTCATGAATACAGACATGCCAGATGACCAGTCTTACCACTGATTATGGAGGCACCCAGCTGGCCAACGCTCCTTCCTCAGAGTGATCCCCATTTATCACTACCCTCTGTTGCCAATCCCACAACCAATTTCTTACCCATTTCCTCCTTCCCTGTGGACCAGTCTCTGGGTGCCATGCTTATTCAGTGCTGTCCTATGTGGACTATTGTCAATGGCAGCACTAAGATCTTCCTTTCCTACATCCACTGCCATACTCTGATGTCATCCTGTGGTCCTCCAGTCTAAGAAATGTTTATGATTCTATGGTCGAAAGAGCTGAACTGGTGTCTCATAGTAGATATCCCAGAGGCTCACAATCTGAGGTTGTCAAAGACTTCCTGAAATCACATAGGATCAAATCAATTTTCCAACCTTGAACACACCAGCGGCAAGGCTGGCATCCACCTTGCGTTGTTTCCCCTCTGCCAATCATTCACTATCCCTGAACTCTGTACACCTGTTGTTTGCAATGGCAGACAAATGTTATAGGGAACAAGAATCTGCACTTTGTTACTCACATGGAGGTAACCAATTTTTGCGGTCCTGACACACCTCTAGGTTGTCATATATGCAATGTGGGAAGTCAATGCTTGTCACGTCAATGAATATTTTGTACATGCGAGAACACTGATTTCCACTTTGTAAGACTGCTGTCTTCAGCTTCCACTGGTCTCGAACCCAATGACTAGTACAAATGGATCACAATACTGCAAATCCATAGTTGCAAATCTTGACAGTCTTTCAGACTGGCAGCAGCCATCAGTTTTTTCTTTAGACCTGTTGGAAGTGGACAGAGAAATCCATGTTAGTTGGTGACATTGATTCTGTGAAAAATTCATGTTATGATACACCTTTGCTTAGTTACATTTGACCATGTACCACGCATCATAGCGATGTGTGATACTGGGCATACTTTCACAAACCCACCTGGTAACCTGCACATGTTGATCAGTTATCAGCTCTTCAATCGCTAGACCATTCTCTTCTATGAATGCAGTGCAGCGTTTCAGCCCTTCCAGTTCCATATTCACACTACCCCCACACTCATTGCTCTGTAGCAAATGTAAAAGAGGGTCGTGGCAGCATAACATTATGTAGATGCCAGTTCACGTTCCACAACTATTAGTTATCTGCACACATGTGATGAATGTCTTGCATGCTCAATACAGTATCTGTGGCAGGAAGTGACACAGCCAGTTTGTACTCGTGGTACATTTCATAATGACCAATGCATATGTGTTGTATTTTTTCCCAGTAATGACAGATATGTAGTAAGCATGTTACCCACACACAGTGACACTGTATTATGCCTTCCATCTGACTTACTTCTTTGTGGTACTTAGCATCAGGTGTACACAGACAGCCCTTGGTGCCATCAACTGAGTGACATTACAGAATAAGTGTAGCATGACAGTGTCCACATGGCCACATGGGTTGCACATGGTATGGGGTGCTTCCACTTGCAATGGCACAGACAGTGACACATGTCTGAATACTAAAGGGCAGTCTGGGAATCATTCATTACCAATGTGCATGATGTCTGGGAGAGTGCATGCCTAGCTTTGAAAAAGTCTGCTGAGTATGGGTGCCTCACAACAAATGTTACTAGGCAGTACACAGAATAAAATCCATAAAACACACAGTTGCTTATTTTTTATAATTACTGGTGTAGTTTTCTCAGTGCTCAGTGTGTTCCCTATACACACACACACACACACACACACACAGTCTCACAGACTGTCACACACACACATTTACACATACACTTTCCCTTTCTCCCGCTCTGCTCTGACTTACTTCATTTTTTTCTTTTAGGTGTCAGCCATGGCTCATGCTAGGTAGGGTCTGTCCTGGATTTCAGTTGAAGTCAGTGCATTTACCAATTCGCGGGGGCATGGTGGGATCAACCAGATATTTATTTTCTGTTTGAAAGGCAGGATCAACCAGATAAAGATAAAAAATGAATAGAAAAATGGAGAGGGAACAAGTAAATAAAAGCGGCTCCTTGGTAAATGGAAAACTGAGCCACCATATTTGAAATACTGCTCAGCCCGCCCAAAGGCAAAGCGCAAGCCAATGAAGTGGCTTGATATGCTTGAGTGAAAGACAAAGTACGCTAGTGGTGAAAAAAAAATTTAGTTAACGCCGTAATAACTCGATTTCGGGTTGTTATGGCGTTTTTAGTGTGCCTGAATTCAGGTTATTAAAGGGGGTCACCAGTAATTATAAATTGATAGCACTATCGAAAACAGAGAAATATTCAGTTTCCCAAAATATAAAGAACAAATGTAACAATGTGTATACATACTTGTACCTGTCACAAATGCACTCTGCAGGTCAGGCCCTCTGCTCCCACAGTGCCAACCAGGAAGTGCAATAGTGTGAACAGGAGACAGGCAGGGTAACCCTCCTGTCTGTTTTGGGTCCCCTCCTGCTGGACTCCTCTCTCCTAGCACAACTGCCTCAGGTAGTCTGCAGTGTACCCACTGTAGTTGGAAGCCATTTTATTTCCTAACTACGGCTACACTAACTTGCACCCGAAAAAAATAAAGCAGGTAGGAACTTAGACTGTAAGCACAATGATATAGTTCTGTTTACTTTTTAAAAATCAGTACCTTATTTTGCATGTGAGCTGTACAGTATTAATCTGACACACTGAACTGATAATGTTTATGTTACCAAATACTTTTAAATCGCACCGCTGCCAACCAAATCTGTCACAAATGCGCTCCACAGATCAAGCCCTCTGCTCCCATAGTGCCAACCTCAAAGCACAATAGTGTGAACAGGGGACAGACAGGGTAACCCTCCTGTCTGTTTTGGGTCTGAATCACCTACCAGCCTCAAGTCCTGGGGGTCAGATGTGAACCTTATGCTAGCATACCCAGTTAACAGGCTCAGATACGTACCCTCTTCAGGGGATGCAGTACAATCCTTTGCCCAGGGGCACCCAGCCAGCTTTCCAAAATGTACCCTTATGACTCAACATGAGACCTAGGTATATTCTTACCTTTAGCAAGATTAGTAACACATTCAAGCCCTTAACGGATGTCAGACTTAAACACTGGTTCAGCATTCACTTGCAAAAGAAACTGAGAAGTCACAGGAAGTATTTCAAGGAAAGTTTTGTTTACTAAAAATTGTAAAATAGGTAAAATATCAAACACAGAACAAATATATCAACAACTTACAGTCACATAAAATAAATGGAAAGTTACAGAACACAAACTCCTACCAAAAATGGTTAAACTTTCCAGCTGAATTATCCTTCTAAAGTGCTTAGTTACCAGTCCACAGGATCAGTGTGTCTGATTTTCAGAGAGTCCTGCACCAACTTCTTTTGCAAGCAATATTCATAAGTCAGTTTTCTCCACCTCCTGGTGATGTCACCCAATCTGTTCTCACTGATGGTGTAGCGGTGCTTGAAGTAAGGAGAGGCAGGAGACATACTCGGGAATAAAAGCAGGTTTACTGAGTGGGAGGTACCAGGGGAATCAAGCAGTATACAACCAATAGCTATACTACCACTTAGTATGCTGTATCTTAGGATCCTATAACTCTATGGATTCTTATACTCTAAAGGGATGCTTATACTCTATGGGAATTCTTATACTCTAAAGGGATGCTTATACCCTACGGGAATTCATATACTCTATAGGGATGCTTATACTATCCGGGAATTCTTATACTCTATAGTAAATGTATCATTACGAGTTCTATACTCAATCTGGTACTGCATTTCAATGTACAAATACAACCTGTTGATCAGTAAACCGACAGACCATAAAGTCCTTCCTGAGTCCGGAGCGGTGGCCACCAATATGTTCTGTTGGCAGGCTTTTGGTCGAATTGGAAGAGCAAAAGGGGTGAAAGAACTGAACAAGCATGAACCCCAGCTGCGCAAGCCTCCTGGCTAGATAGGGTTCCAGAGCAATAGTGCTGTAAAGAAACTGAGATACTGGATGCGAGAAAGATGTGGGAGCCTCTGACCAGTGGAAGACCCCAAGGAAACGAGAAGACACACTGCTGTAGATGAACTCCTAAACCAGAACTGGTTTCAGGGAAATTCAGGATGCAGACACTGAGTCGAAACTGGACTCCAAGGAACCAAACAGGATGCGAACGCTGGGCCGAAGCTGGACTCCAGGACATCAAACAGGATGCTGACACTGGGCCGAACCCGGACTCCAGGATACCAAGTAGGATGCAGACACTGGGTCGAAACTGGACTCCAGGATACCAAGTAGGATGCAAACACTGAGCTGAAACTGGACTCCAGGATACAAGTAGGATGCAAACACTGAGCTGAAACTGGACTCCAGGACACCTGCGTCCGAGGCCCCACCCTTACTTTTATGACAGATCCCTATCTGTGAACTAGGGCAGTTCCCTGCACTTTCTAAACACTGTTGGGAAGGGGAATGACTTGACGTTCTGAATGGGAAGCGGTTGGCTGGGGACTAACTATGCTAGACCTATATTGGGGACCGGCCCCAACTGGTAGCACCGAGAAAGTAACTTCAGTCTCTGAGTGGTCACTGTGATCAACAGCACGCGAAGAAGGTGAGAATTAGGTGAAGACAATTAGCATCAGGCTGAAAGATTCAGTTCTTGGACAAGTGGACAGTTTGGTAGCAGACAAGGCAGTTCCTGAGTGGAGGTACTAGTGTAGAATTGATCCCATAGTCTCAAAGCAAACTCCAAGGGAAGAAAACCAGCAAAACATTTTGACATAAGCACATCATATTCAGGGTTAATCCAATAGCTATTTGTGGTGCAACAGTTCAAGTAAGAAATGGTGGCTATGATATAAGATTCAGGTACAGTCTTTGTAAAACACAGTCTCAATATTTCTACAGTGCTTTACTTCTTCATATACTCCCAACATTACACAGCAGCAATCCAGACAGGAGTTTTAGAAAGGGGATACACTGGTGAAAAACCTACCAAAAGCTAAGGGCTAGCTATGTGGGGACGGCAGAGTATTCCTTCCTTACCCTTCCCACTGATAATAAGCTCCTAGAGCATCTAATGGGAAAAGTACCTAGGCAAAGGTAATCTGATTAGCTTAAGCACTAAGAGTCCCTCCCTAACTGTCCTTCCCCAGACTAGGGCTGACAGGGGACGTTACAGGGGTTACTAGCCCTAAGGCACTGACATGGCTACTAACCTGGGGTTGTGGTTAACTACCTGATTCACTCCCCTTGGCTGCTTACTAGTTATCACTAAAACAGAGTGCCTTTCTAAACCACAGGTCACTCATTAAGCATTAGCTAGCTTCTCTATTGGTGGCCACCTGGCTACTGGCTGATGACCCACACTTTGGGGCAATATACCTTATCTGCAGCTGGAATCCCCTCACTGGCCCACCCAGAACTAGAGAAACTGTGTAGAATGTGAATAACATCAAGAAAATACATTGGCTACCAGGCCCCTAACTTACTAGCCCACCTGGCTACTATGGCTACTGAAGTAACTGAGCTCACCCTGCCCATATTGGCCCTGATATGTGCTGAATAAAAAATAAACAATAGCAATTGGGTTAACTAGCCCTTTCTGGTAGCCCACTTGGCTAGCTGGCCTAAGGCGCTGGGGTATACTGTACTCTGAGCTGGCCTTCTTGACTTGCTGGGGTCTATGCAGCCTCTTAAAACAACTGGGATCAGAATTTCCCCTATAAATAGCTGGGCCTGATGTTGCCCCTTTAAAATCAGTGAGGCCTGGCAGGGACCTCTGTCTATCAAACGGCTAGTCCCACCTTAGCTCCTCCCCCTGCCTGTGCTGTATGCTAGAGCTAATTTAAATAAATAAAGAAATCCCGCCCACAGGCCATCTCTTCTCTATGGGGCCTTGCCTTGCCCATCTAGACTGCCCCTCAGGCTGTCCCTCCCAGCGCCCGATGGCGCCGAATAAACTTTTTATTATGTAATTTTTAAAATTAAAGTTGTGACAGTCAGCACCTGCCAGTTGGTGCTGCTGCCGACTCACCACCCCGACCCGGGGAGAAGCTGCTGCAAGAGGAGGCTGGAGGGAGATGCTGCTGCTGTGGCTGGCATTGGGGAAACAGGCAGGTGGATGGGAGGATGGCTAGGGGGCCTATCGCTCGGCCCTTGGCTCGGTGGCTGGAGCTGGAATGTGGCCCTGCTTGTGGGCGCCTCCGCCGAGGGACCGAGTTTACTTTTAAATTTTAAATTAAATACTGGGCTATATGAGCCCACGAAGCGGAGACTCGCTGGCCGCCGATTACTGCGGGGAACCCACTGGAGCACCGCCACACAGAGGGTTACGGACAGAGCCGGAGGAGCTGCTGCAGGGATGAGAGGAGGACCGCAGGTACTTTTGCCAATTTTACTTTACCTCCCTGCATCCTCTCTCTCCCTACTCTAGCCAAGAAAACTGTTCTTTTCTTCAGTCGGGGCACCTGGGAGCGCTCGTCCGACCACACTGACTGCTGGCTCCTGAGAGACTATTATATTTTAAAAACGGCCGTGACTGCCGCAGAAGCCCTCCCTGACATTCGGGATGCTGAGTCCCTAGGGACCAGGAAGGCAGGCAGCTGCCCAGCTCGACGATGCCATTCCCTCATGCTAGGGCTGGGCAGGCTGCAGAAGCAAGAAAAAAAAATAATTATAACTGCAGCTGCAGTTTTATTGTGGCGCCTTGGGCACACAGGGGACTATGGCAAATGGGAGAGGGGCAGTATTTGGGGCACTACATTCCAGATGAATTATCCTTCTAAAGTGCTTAGTTACCAGTCCACAGGATCAGTGTGTCTTTGATTTTCAGAGAGTCCTTCGCACCAACTTCTCTTGCAAGCAGTATTCATAAGTCAGGTTTCTCCACCTCCTGGTGATGTCACCCATGAGGTCACTGTTAGATCTGTGATAAATCTGTAATCTGAATATGGATACTCACAAGGATATATGTTATTACAGTGAAATTCAGCAACCAGCAATTTCCCAAAATATGAGTCTCTTTGACCAAACATTGCTCTTTGATTTGTCTGCTGGCTTTCTGCTTTGCAGGAATGATCTTAGGTTTATGACTGATAACAAGGTCCTGTGACCAAATGGTCTCTTTCTGCAGGAATCATAACATTTTATGAGGTCCTATCTCCTGGCAGATGGCCAGAGTTCTTTGTTAAACAGAACAGGAAACCTTTGATTCAGTTTTCCTTTAGTCAGCTTTTCTAATAGCCAGCTGCTTCAACACTGTCACCTCTGAGGTCAAAGGTCAATTGTCATTGCTAGACTGTGTTCTTGTCTAAGCAGACCTTCACATACCATATATTTATATCACAATTTATAAATACAATATTACAATAAGCAGGTGGCAGAGCGTCACAGTCCTCCCCACCTAGACTGAATTTGGGGGCTCTATCCCCTGCATGGGATGAGCTCCCCAAGTCAGTTCATGGCTCAAACTGATGTGACAATCCATCTGCATTTTCATTGGCCAGTCCAGTCCTGTGTGAGACAGTCATGTCTTACCCTTGCAAGGCAAGAGTCCATCTTAATAGTCTACCATTCGTTTTACTATTTGTGCCAGCCAAACCAGGGGGTTGTGGTCAGTTTGTACCTCAAAATTCTGTCTGTATAGGTATGGCTCTAACTTCTTTAGTGCCCACACCATGGCAAGACACTCTTTTTCCACAGTAGAGTAAGCCTGCTCCCTGGGAAGTAACTTTTACTGAGGTACACTATGGGGTGATCTTTCCCTTGGTTGGACTTCTGACTCAGCACTGCCCCAATACCCACATCTGAGGCATCAGTCTGGACTACAAAGGGTCTGCTATAGTCTAGACTTGTCAATCCAGGAGCACTGCACAGTGCCTCCTTTAGTCTTGTAAAGGCTTGTTCACAAGCTGGCTCCCAGATAATTGTCTTAGGCATCCTTATCTTTAACAAGCCAGATAAGGGAGTGGCCAGAGCACTGTAATTTGGTATAAATTTCCTATATTACCCTGCTGTCCCTAGAAAACTCCTGACCTGCTTCTGCATTTCTGGTCTGGGCCATGCCTTGATTGCCTTTATTTTCACTTGGTTAGGATGGAGCTGTCCCCAGCCTACAACGTGCCCAAGGTATGCCACCACAGCCATGGCCACCTGGCACTTCTCAGCTTTTACAGTGAGTCCAGCCCTCTGTATCCTGCCCAGCACATCCCTAAGGTGGGGCAGGTGTTCCTCCCACCTGGCACTAAATATGGATGGCATCCAGGTATGCCATGGCGTACTCCTCAGCACCATTCAACACCTGGTTCACCAACCTTTGGAAAGTGGATGGGGCATTCTTCATTCTGAAAGGCATTATTTTAAATTCAAATAACCCTATTGGAGTGATGAAGGCCAACTTCTCCCTAGCTCTGGCAGTTAACTCTACCTGCCAATACCCCTTTGTCAGGTCAATAGTCCTAAGGTATGTCACCCCTCCCAACTTGTCTAGGAGTTCATCTGTCCATGGCATTGGGTGGGTGTCTGTCTTCGTGACTGTATTCAGTCCATGATAGTCCACACAAAAACAAGTAGAGCCATCTGGCTTGGGAAAAAGGACCATGGGTGAGGCCCAGGGGCTGTGGGATTTCTGGACTACCACTAAATCCAGCATTTCCTCCACCTCCCTCCTATTGTCCTTTTGGACAGCCTCTGACACCCAATATACTGTCTGCCATATGGGCGCCTGCATCCCTGTCTCCACATCGTGTGTTGCTATGAGGGTTAGTCCAGACTTGGCGCTAAACAGTGGGGCAAAGTCTGCTAAAACAACCCTTACTTCCTTGATCTGGTCCGGGGTCAACTGGGGCAACATTTTAATTGCCTCCTTAGAGGACTCCTGCTTGCTTTCTTCCAGCAAGTCCAGAAGGGGGTCTCCTTCATCAGTTCCCTCCCCAGGACTACACACCGAAAACACCATGTCAGCCCTATTAGCATATGGCTTCATCATGTTGACATGATACATTCTTTGTGTATGTCTCCTGTCAGGTAACTCTATAATGTAGTTTACATCATTTATGTGTCTGACTACTTTGTACGGTCCTGCCCACTCGACCTGCAGCTTGTCTTTTAGGACCGGGATTAGGACCATGACTTCCTGACCCACAGGGTACAAGTGAGCTCTGGCTCTACAGTAGTACCACACCTTTTGTTTTTGTTCAGCAGCTGCCAGGTTGCTGTGGGCTGTCCCCATAAGCTCCTTCAGCCTTCCCCTATACCTAAGGACATAATCCACTATGGGAGTTCCCTGGGTGGCGTACTTGCCTTCCCAGTCCTCCCAGATCAATTCTAGGAGCCCACATACCCTGCATCCATATAAGAGTTCAAAGGGGGAAACCCTGTTGACTCTTGGGGCACCTCCCCATATCCAAACAGTAGGTGGGGAAGATATTCCTCCCAGTCCCTCCCATGCTGTTCAACAAACGCTTGGATCATTGACTTAAGGGTGCCGTTAAATCTTTCCAGAAGCTCATTGGCTTGTGGGTGATAAGATGTCATGCATCTCTCCACCACTCCACAATTCTTCCACAAACATTTCATCAGGTCTGACATGAAGGAACCCCCTTGATAGGTGATAACCTCCTGCAGAAACCCAACACGGGAGAAAATCCCAAGTAAGGCATCTGCCACTTTGTCTGTCCTCAGGAAGGATAGGGCGACTGCCTCTGGGTACCAGGTGGCATAATCCACCACAGTTAGGATGAACCTCTTCCCGGAGGAGCTGGGGGTATTTAGAGGCCCCACAATATCCATTCCCAACCTCTGGAATGGCTCCTCCACTATGGGCAATGGAATTAGGGTCTCTTGGGTTCTCTTACTCACTTCCCTATTTCTTGGCACCAGTGACAAGACCTGCAATACTCCTTCACCTGCTGGGTGAAGTTGGGTCAATAGAAATTCTGGGCCAACCGCTGCGTAGTGCATGCAATTCCCAGATGACCAGACATGGGGATATTGTGTGCAATCTTGAGCAACTGCTCACTGTACCCCTGGGGAACAATCAGCTGCCTGCTCATCACCCTTCCCTCCCTCTTTCTTTACATCCTGCATATACATCAGTCCATTGTCCCAATAAACTTTATGTTTCCCATCACCTCTCTGTGCTCCATTAGAGTCTGCCCAAGCCCTCAGCTTCTCTAGACTAGGGTCATTTTTTTGAGCAGCTGCAAACTCCTTGTACATTCCCAAGACATGGGACAGGTCCCATTCAGTTTCTATACTAGGATCCCTAGCTCTAGCATCAGGGCATTCAGGATCACTGCCATCCCTAACCCTCTAACTATGGGTCACACCTTCCTCCTCAGAGTAACCCTCCGTAGCTGTTCTGCTTACTGCTACCTGGGGAATTTCTATCCCCTTTTCATTATTCTCCAAATCAGGAGACACAGGCTGGGGAACCAGCCTCCCAGTGGTTTCCACAGGGGCTTCTATGGGGTCCAGGGAACCACTATTTTCCTTTGCCATTTGGCTGCAAGTAACTGTACACACCATCTCCTCTTTGAGATTGTTGCCAATAATTACATCAACAGCCAAAGTCTTGGCTACAGCAACCTTTTGCACAGTTCCCCCTGTATCACCCCAGTCCAGGAGAACTCTAGCGAGTGGCAAGGTGTTCTGCTCCCCTGTGAATCCTCATACAGTCACAAATCGATTAGGTATAAGTTGGCCCGGCTCTACCAAATCCCCTTTTATCATCAGGGATGCCCCCGTGTCCCTTAGCCCATGTGTCTGTACACCATTCACAGTGACTGAGTGTATGTGTTCCCTCATGTTTCCTGGCATGCTTTCATGGACACACAAACAAACCACTTCTTTTCTAGCACCACTTTGTGCACTTCTGGCCACACCAGCCCCATTCACTCTCAGAGCAGGTCTGCTCCTGGCATAGCAGTCCAAGAGTTCAGCAGCCTCTTGTACTGTTTTTGAATCTCAGTCATCCAGCCAGGTTTTCAGCTCTGCTGGGCATGCCCAAAAAAACTGCTCTAACAGTAAAACACTTTCAATTTTTTTTTACAGAGTCTGTTTCAATTCCTTCCCACCAATGTTTTAAAAACTGACATTGTTTAGTGGCTAGCTCCTTGTAGCTCATGTCATGGCTACTCCTGAGCTTATGGAATTTAACTCTGCATGCCTCTGCTGTTAGCTCATATTTTTTAAAAGTGCAGCTTTAAGTTTACTATAATCATTACTGTCCTCATTGTCCATTTGACCCAATGCATCAAAGCTTTCCCCGTAAGTAGCGGGGATAGCTGGAAGCTCCAGGACCCTCTAGAAATATTTGCCTGAATGCATATGTTTTCAAAGGAATTTAAAAAGGCTTCCATATCTTCCCCCTCTTTAAATTCAGCTATCAATTTAGAATTTAATTTGTAACCCGGTTCTGGAGTCCCAGTTAACCCCAGGCCACCTACCTGCTCTGGTGCTGGTGTTTGGAGTCACAGCTTCTCCAATTCAAGTTGCCTCTGGTGCTCACACTCTTCTCGCTCAGCCTCTCTCTGAAGCTGTTGCTCTCTTTCCTCTGCAGCTCACTGCTTTCTCCTCTCTTCTCTCTGGAACTGCAGCTCCTTTTGCTGCTGGGCTTCGAGCCTTTTCTGTTCAAACTCCAGCTCCATCCTCCACAACTCCATCTGCAGCTTGATCCCTTCTGGCTCCAGAATGCTGGTGACCTTCAACTGCTGCTGTGGCCCTTGACTTGCACTGGCCCTGCTGTCCTCCTCACTGGATCTGGACACTGCACTGGTCCCTGGCCCCTCCATGCCCAAGGTTTGGTCTTTTCCAGTCACAGACTGTGACTCGAGGCTCTGGGCATCGGCTGTCACCAGAGCCTCCATGAGGTTCTGCCTGTTAGCTCTCCCCTCCTGCTGGACTCCTCTCTCCTGGCACAACTGCCTCCGGTAGTCTGCAGTCTACCCATTGTAGTTGGAAGCCATTTTCTTCCCTAGCTATGGCTAGACTAACTTACACCCGAAAAAAAAATAAAACAGGTAGGAACTTCGATTGTAAGCACAATGATATAGTTCTGTTTACTTTTCAAAAATAACTGCCTTCTTTTGCATGTGAGCTGTACAGTAGTAATCTGACACACTGAACTGTTAATGCTCATGTTACCAAATACTTTTAAATCGCACAGCTGCCAACCAAATCTGTCACAAATGCACTCCACAGGTCAAGCCCTCTGCTCCCATAGTGCCAACCTCAAAGTGTAATAGTGTGAACAGGGGACAGACATGGTAACCCTCCTTTCTGTTTTGGTTCCAAATCACCTACCAGCCTCAAGTCCTGGGGGTCAGATGTGAACCTTATGTAATGTTAGCATACCCAGTTAACAGGCTCAGATACGTAGCCTCTTCAGGGGATGCAGTACAATCCTTTGCCCAGGGGCACCCAGCCAGCTTTCCAAAATGTACCCTTATGACTCAATATAAGACCTAGGTAGATTCTTACCTTTAGCAATATTAGTAACACATTCAAGCCCTTAACAGATGTCAGACTTAAAAACACTGGTTCAGCATTCACATGCAAAAGAAACTGAGAAGCCACAGGCAGTATTTCAAGGAAAATATTGTTTACTAAAAATTGTACAATAGGTAAAATATCAAACACAGAACAAATATATCAACAACTTACAGTCACATAAAATAAATGGAAAGTTACAGAACACAAACTCCTACCAAAAATGCTTAAACTTTCCAGCTGAATTATCCTTCTAAAGTGCCTATAGTTACCAGTCCACAGGATCAGTGTGTCTTTGATTTTCAGAGAGTCCTTCTGCACCAACTTATGTTGCAAGAAATATTCAAAGGTCAGTTTTCTCCACCTCCTGGTGATGTCACCCATGAGGTCACTGTTAGATCTGTGATAAATCTGTAATTTGAGTATGGATACTCACAAGGATGTATGTTATTACAGTGAAAATCAGCAACTAGCAGTTTCCCAAAATATGAGTCTCTTTGACCAAACCTTTCTCTTTGTCTGCCGGTTTTCTGCTTTGCAAGAATGATCTTAGGTTTACAACTGATAACAAGGTCCTGTGACCAAATGGTCTCTTCCTACAGGAATCATAAAATTTTATGAAGTCTTATCTCCTGGCAGATGGCCAGAGCCCTCTGTTAAACAGATCAGGAAACCTTTGATTCAGTTTTACCTTAGTCAGCTTTTCTAACAGCCAGCTGCTTCAACACTGTCACCTCTGAGGTCAAAGGTCCATTGTTACTGCTAGGCTGTTTTCTTGTTTAAGCAGACCTTCACATACCATATATTGATATCACAATTTATAAATATAATATAACAATAAGCAGGTGGCAGAGCATCACAGTACCAAATGCAGATCAAGCACTATGCCAGCTTGTAGCTCCATAATGGAATAAGTCCCATATTTGGCATTATGTCCAGGGCTGTCCACCCTTGCATCTCCTCCACAGATGAGACCTTTACCCTCAGATTGAAAACAGGTGATTCACTACCTTTGTCTGTTGGACCAAATACTCAGTATAGATGGTAGAAGTATGCACGATTGATGTCTAAAGAAAGTTTTTATTCATTTATTTATTTATTGGAATTTCAGAAGTACCTTTGAGCCAGTGGCTCTTTTACAGCAGTTCCATGTCACGGAAACAATACAAAAACTGTGAAGTACATACAATTTACAGGCATTAAAATACAATGATATATAAAACTGAGAAGTACATACAATATACAGGAATTACAATACAGTGATATACAGGGAAAACAATCAAGCATCAAATGCATTAAAACTCAGATTATGGATTTCAGATGGTACCAAAACAATTAGGTGGAAGAGATCATTGCCAGAGTTGTCTAACTCTGTTGTCTAAGCGCATGGCGGGGGAGGCATACTGCAGCCTTGATTTGGGGGAAAAGTGCATGGTGGGGCAAGGTGAAGGGAATGTTACCTGGATGAGGCCATCCTATGATGAGAGGGAAGTGAAGGAGGAGAAAAGAAAGGAGGAAGAACTTGAGGTTGCAAAAGGCTAGGCATTAGTACCTGGGTGAGAAAATAAGGGTAGACGTTTGGCATCAAGAGGAGGTAAGATAATGGTTGAAAGAAAAGGGGCAGTATCTGAAATAAATAAGGTAGACATTAGCATTAAAAGGGGTAAGATACAGATAGAAAGAAATGGCCAGTAAAGGAGAGCTAGAGGAAAAGAAGGGACATGAAATAGACAATAGTGTACAGGAAGTGGGTATAGAGGTAGAGGGTGGCAGAGGGGACCTGACTGATAGAATGTGGTAAGGGAAAGATGGGGAGAGGTTGTATTAAGCAGAGGCAGTGTTGGGAAGCATTAAGGAAGTGGAAAAGATGGATAAAATTAGGTCCCGCAGTCACAGTCACTAGTGGTTGTGAGAAATTCATGTAGTTTTGTTTTAAACAGTCCTAGCTTAACTTCCTTCTGTGTATCTTCCCTGAGGGAGTTAAGCCAGAAAGGCACATGGTATTTAAAGAACCGCTGCCCTTGCAAGGTGCGGCAGAAAGGAAGCTTTAATGAGAAGTTGTTTGCACCTCTGGTACATCTGGTATGGGTGGGCAGGCTTAGAAGGTTGCAAACTCCCCTAGGAGTGAGTCCAAGGGTGGATTTCTTTGCCAGGAGGCTAACTTGATATTGTATTCTGCTGTCTAAGTTAAGCCAACCAGATTGTGCGTACAGTTCACATGAGTGGGTTGACCAGTGTGCATCTAGCACAAGTTGACAGGCCTTGCTTAGATGGTCTTGATACGTTTGAGAGCCATAGGGGTTGCAGCTCCATAGACCACTAGGCCATAGTCAGTAAGTGACAGCACAGAGCTAGAGACCGCAAGTTTTAGGGCTTCATTGGTTAGGCAGCATTTATTTCTGAAGAGGAGGCCTAATCGGGCATTAGCCGTCTTGGCAACCAGGTCTATGTGTTGTTTGTACGACACTGCGCTGTCTAACGTTACTCCAAGATACTTAAAACTGTGAACCATTTCAAGGGGGGAGTTTTGATTGTTACGGATTAGTAGTTGGAAGGACTTGTGTCTGTTATGGGCAGAGGCAAATATCGTTGTTTTCATCTTTTTATAATTTAATAGTAGCTTGGATTTTTGAAACCATTTTTCAGCAGTGGTGAAGTTAGTCTGCATTTGATTTTCTAGAGCAGTACGGTCAGAGTGACAGGAATACAACACCGCATCGTCTGCGTACAATATTACGTTGTCTTGGATAGCTAGGGGCAGTTGGTTAAGGAACAGATTGAAGAGTAGAGGGCCAAGAATGGAGCCTTGGGGAACTCCTGTTGTGACAGACCAGCTATCAGAGAGGACATCTTGGACTTTCACTTTTTGCTCTCTCCCTGAGAGGTAGCTCCTGAATCAAGCAACCGACTCAGCAGATAGACCAGTAAGGGTTAGTTGGTGAAGGAGCAGTTTGTGGTTAACAGTGTCGAATGCCTTGGAGAGATCAATGAAGGTTGTCCCCACCAAGAGCCCACAGTCTAATGCCTTGTGAATATATCCAGTAAATTCAACTAGTGCAGTAGAAGTGCTATGCTGCTTCCAGAAGCCATGCTGCTGATGGCACTGTAGTTGGTATTTGTTCAAGTATTCCATTAACTCACCAGCAACAATCCACTCAATCACTTTGGAGAGCAGGAGAAGTATAGAAATTGGCCTATAATTAGAATGGTTGTTCCTGTCCCCATTTTTGTAGACAGGAATAACCTACAGCCGCTTTCCAAAGTCAAGGAAATTTATCAGAGGTTAGGGATAAATTTATAATTTTGGTAAGGGGAATGAGGAGAATGTCAAGGGCCAGATTTACTAGCTTGAGATCAAGAGAATCACTGCCGGTCCTAGGTTTGCAGAGTGCTATAGTGAGGTACTTTTTAGCCTTAACAGGAGTGATGATTTTCAGGTAGAAGTGGGGTGAGGAACCTGTGTCTTATTCAGAGTTGAACGAGGGATTGTGGTCAAGGGATTTAGGAATTTCGGAGGAAGCATACCGCTAAGGTCAGTGAAGGCCTTATTAAACGTACTGGCGATAATTTTGGGGTCCTGGGTGGGAGTTCCCTCCACATTTAGAAAGGAGGGAGGAGTCTTATTTGGTTTACCAGTTAGCAGTTTAATGTTTTCCCTAAAACCTACAGCAGTTACAAGTACAGTTGCTTCTAGCTGTTTTATATTTCTGCAGATCAGCAGGGGAGCCAGTACATTTGGCTTTTCCCCACAGGTCATCTCTCTGTTTCATCAGCTGTAGGAACTGAGGGGATATCCAGGAGTTGCTGGTGTCTCGGATCTTATGTTTTGTGAAGGAGGCAAATATGTCACAGGACTTGTTAAATGCGTGTATGAATCCTTCAGGAGCAGAGTCAATGTCGTTAGTAATGTCTTAAAAGCTCCAGTCTTGACTTCTAAGGTACTCCTTGAAGGCCTCCAGTTTTCTTTTCTTCAGTAATCTGTTATTGATAGTTTTGGTTGGAACCTTAAGGGACTGGTTTGACCAGTGGCAGAGGATGGGGAAGTGGTCACTAAGGGAGTCTGGGCGGACTGTAGTACCAGTTATTCTCTCTGGTCGGTTTGTGATGATCCAGTCAATTAGCAGCAGGTCCCCATGTAGTAATTTATCCATGTGGGACAGCTAATTATTTGAACTGAATTACCTATGTAATCTCGAAATGCAGTCTCCCGACCTACACTGTGCTGAGGTCAGAAGACTGAAAATCAAAATCCTGATAGGGACTTGCATTATGCAGGGGGCTTCACCCCTGCACCTCCCAAGCAGGGAGATTTGCCCCCCTCACCCCCTAACTAAAATTACCAGCTACGAGGGGAGTGGACCTTGGAGTTGGTTGTTAGGTTCGGGGGAGTGAAATTTTTTTTAAGTTCCCACTGTGGGAACAGAACCACATCCCCAACAGCCTGCTGGCCAAGCTGTAGGAGCATTAGTGCTCCATACCACGGGGCAGCTTGGCCAGCACCTCACTCCGCTATCCTCATATGAGTTATGCAAGTAGGAACCGCCTTCGGGCTAAACCAACATTCATGGGCAAATACAATTTCCACCCAGCAAAATGACATTTTGCTGTCAGGCTGAAATGTCGGGCATCCTGAATTTCAGGATACCGTTGCCAGTCCTGTACATGTTGGGATCCTCAGCTTCAGTATCCCATAAGGGTGCCTTTGAACCTTGTTGAGGGCAGATACAGTGTCTTTAATCAGTCCAGTCTTCTGAGCTGTCCAGTTTGTATTGAAGTCACCCATCATTGTTAGCTCAGAATTCTGGCGTTGGTCAGACAGGAAGCCATGGATAGTTTTAAAGCATTAATATGGTCCTTTGGGGGAATATATCCCAATACCATGGTTAAAGTTTTACCATTACCACCTAGAAGAACTTTTATTGCTAGGAGTTGGGTGTTGCCAGTGGTAGCAATAGCAGTCAACATTTGAGCCTGGAGGTGATTTTTTAAGTAGAGAATACAGCCCCCCCCCTTGCTTTCCTATCTTGTCAAGTCTAAATATTGTGTAACCTGGTAACTGGATGACTGTCTCAGAGATCCTAGAATTGGGCCAGGTTTCAACAACTGATAGAATACCAGGTTGGCGCTGGGTGATCCAGATTTGTAATTGATCAAGTTTTGCCAGAAGGCTGCAGATATTAATGGAGGCAAGGGTTAGGCTGCCGTGATTTAGGGGTAGGGTAGTAGGACATACCATAGGGCCAGGGTTTGGGTAGATATTCCCAGAGAGAAGTAAATGTAGCCAGGCTATTTGTATTGCCTGTCATTTTAGGTTTTCCCAAACCAGTGACTATTTTGGTTTTATAGATTTGCACTACTTAGTGAGAGTGTTCGTAACTGTCAACTTAACGAGCAATGGTAGGGGAGGAGATGTACGCATCTCACATTAGTCATAGTCAAATTGGGACACAGAGGTCATTTGCAAAAGGTTTCTTGTCCTGAGGCAGTGGACGATGTGGGGCAGTGATGGTGACACAGCATATTTATGTTTAAGATTAAGGTCTAATTAATAGCTGCCACTGGGTTCATTGCTAAGGAGGGTGCAGTTAGCTGACATAGCATCAGAAAGCAGACTGTGCCTAGTAGGAGCATCTTGTTTGGTCCCAGGGTAAAATGAACAAACAGTCTAGAAAGCTTGAAGGGAGGTAGGAAGGAATGCCATGGTTTCCTAGGATCAGAGCGACTGCTGGAACTACCTTAAGAGGGGAAGGGAGCAAGCTATGAATATGAGAGAGTTCAGTAGTAATATGGAGGAAGCTGGGACCAGTAGTGGAAAGAGATGTAACCAGTAGAGTGTGTAGGAGAAATAAGAGATGAGAGTAGGGCAAGTGTGTCACGGAGTGCAAGATGAAGATACTGGGTCTTAGAGAAAAGGGAGGAGGGAGCAGGTGAAGGATACAATGGATTGGTTAGCTCTAAAGAGCTGAGCCAATGGAAGATAAACTGCTGCGGGAGAGTGTGGTTTACTTCGATTTAATAGAGGCCGGGGTCAAGGTGGGTGGGCGGGACAAATTAGAGGAGATAGAAAGCTGCCAGAAGCAGCCAAATAGACCCAACAAAAAGCCACCAGTTAGCACAGCAAGATCCTGAGAGAGGGATTCATGGTGCAGCCAATCAGCAGGACCCATTTACTGAGTGGGCCAATGGCGCTCCAGATTTTCTGTGGTGCTAGCCAATCAGAGTAGAAGCCTTGTACCAGAGTTCAGGCCAGTGTTCACAGGGCCAAAAACAAGCGGTGAGAATTACCTGGAGATTTCTGCTGGAGTTCAGGTTCGGGGTGGTGGCCAGGTGAGAACCGCAACCCAGGAGGGCAGGAGCCACTTCAGGCAAGGCACCTGAGGAGAGCTGAAAGAGATGGAGGGGAGAGAAGATGTTAGAATATATTGTCCAAAGTCGGTGGGTGAGAGGCAGACAGGGTGTGGGGACTTAGGAGAATAGTAGGGAGTCTAAGGGGAGAGAAAAGAGATGCCAAACAGTGGGTGGTCTCAGGCAGCAGACCAGAGGGAGGCGGTGAGGGTTGGAGAGGAGCAAGGGAGGGGGGGGAACAGTATGAAAAACAAAAGGTTTCTCAAGAGAGTTTAATACGGGGGGAGGGGGAGCTGGCTGGAGCTGAGAGATCAAGAGTGTAGAAGGCAATCAGAGAATTTAACAATGAAGGGCAAGCTTGTCTAGACACACTGGCTACACAAGGACATCCTAGGCATTTAACAAATTGAAAATAAACTTTCTGAGCAATGTTGATCTAGAATATGCCTATGTGAATTAACTAGCCTACAAAAGAGCTGCAGTTGCTATAATTTTTTAAGACTTGAAACGGCTAAAGCCAAGTGGATTTAGATGGAGGGCTTAACAAAATAAAATATAAACTGGCAGTCCAAAATAGAGGATAGAGAAAGCCACCAGAAGAAGCCAAATAGACCCAGCAAAAAGCCGCCGGTTAGCACAGTGAGGTTCTGAGAGAAGGATTCAAGGTGCAGTCAATCAGCAGGACCTGTTTACTGAGTGGGCTCCAGATTTCCCGTGGTGCTGGCCAGTCAGAGTAGAAACCGTGTGCCAGAGTTCAGGCCAGTGCTTACAGGGACAAAAGCAAGTGGTGAGAATTACCTGGAGATTTCATCCGGAGTTCAGGTTTGGGGCGGCAGCCAGGAGAGAGCCACAGCCCAGGAGGGCAGAAGCTGCTTCAAACGAGGTGCCTAAGGAGAGATGGAGATTTTGCCCAGAGTTCAGGTTCAAGGCGGCGGCCAGGAGAGAGCCACAGCCCAGGAGGGCAGAAGCCACTTCATTTGAGGTGCCCAAGGAGAGCTGGAGATTTTGGCATGGGTTCAGGTTCAGGGCGGTGAGCAGGAGAGAGCTGCAGCCCAGGAGAGCAGAAGCCACTTGAGGTGAAGCACCCAAGGAGAACTGGAGATTTTGGGTGGAGTTCAAGTTTGGGGTGGCATCTAAGAGACAGTTGCAGCCCGGGAGGGCAGGAGCTGCTTCAAGCGAGGTGCCCGAGGAGAGCTGACTCTCACTGTATGAACACATTCCAAAAGGTTTCAGCAGCACGATTGTCTTTGAAACTCTGGAGCCAGAGAACAGAACTGCCGCAGACAACAGAATATTTCCACATGGAATTTTGCCTGCATATGGCTAACTGTACCACACGTGTTCTTTGAGGCAGGACATGCAGGTCAGATACAAAAATAATCAGTGTGCTGAGTATCATTGCTATGACTGTATTGTAACCCTGTTGATCCACAAGCAGTGCAATGGCACAACAGAATTAACTTCATCAAAGCGGAATGGAAGATGATGTACTTTTTTTTCTTTATGCACTCTGTCATCCACGAATTCATTTTCATTGGTATCATCAGGAATGTGTTCATCCTCTTCATGTGCAGACAACAGAGAGGAAGGAATGTAGTCAGGGTCTGCTTGATGGTTGTCTACCTAATCCAACTCTGGAATGTCATCAGAGATGGGATCTTCATTTATGCCATCGTAATGCAGAGTGATAAACAGTTCACACTGTACTGCCACATCAGCTGTCATTGGCATTGTCTGAGTACATGCAGTAAAAGTGAGAGATATTATTGCAGTGCTCCCTCGCTATAAAGAACCCCTCTATAACAAACTTCCTCTTATAGTGAACATCTTTGATGGCTCCCATTGTTCCCAAATTATGCATATTATAACATGGGTGGAAGAGATGGGGAAAGGCAATTGGGCAAATGCCATTGCCTGACTGTGGATTAAATTCACTGTTTAATCCACAGCTGGTGTGAGGTGACACTCAAGCAATATCCGTGGGCAGAGTGGCACTTCTTACATGTGGGAAAGTTGAGTTCTGAAAGGCAGCCATTAAAACCTGTAGGAAGCGAGAGAGTGACAGCTGCAGTTTTGCAGAGCACAAACCAGGTGTACCTCGTCTCTCTGATGTGTAGCAGATGTGATTATTTTCAGTACCACAAACCAGATGCAGGTTGTCTCAGTGATGTGTAGCAGACGTGGATTATTTACAGTACCACGAACCAGATGACCCTTCTCTCTCTGTGATGTGCAGCAGACATGGATTAGGTACAGTACTGTAGTGGGAAACCACTTGGGATAGTACTCACAGGACTCTAGAACACCTTTACATAGGCATTGCTAGCTACTCTCCCCACATCACAGACTGTCTTGCTGATAACAATGATGCCAGGGTGATGGGAATCCACCATCCTATGCGTAGTATCCCAAGCGGTTGCCCAGTACAGTATGGTAAATAATAGAGTGGTAGACATGCCAGAGATGTGGTGCATCTGGTTTGCACACTGTCAAGCACCAGCTGAGCATGTCGGCACCACTGTGAGCATGCTAGATACAGGCTGCACCCTGTATCTGTACATAGCCTGCACTGTCCATCTTTCATTGCCGGCGTGTTGTTGTTGTTGTTGTGGGGAGGGGGGTGCCCCAGAACAAACATTGCCCCACATAGCCAGCATGTGCTGCAAGTCATATGTTCAGAATCCATGGCGCATCCGAGAACAGAGAATCCCCCAGTAATCAATGGTCCAGACCCAGAAGAAACAGTCCCCGCTTACCCACTGTGTGTGGCAACCCATGTGTTTGATTCTGTGGCGCATCCGATAGCAGAGAATCTTTCTGTAATTGGCAGTGCAGTCCCGCTATGGCACACCTAAGCCCCCTTACTTGCAGCAACCTGTTAAGCCAGCACACTGTGGATCAGGACCCGGGGAAAGAGAGAGAGAGAGAGAGAGAGAAGAGAGAGAGCAACCACGTGACAGTGAGTGACAAAGACAGGAAGATCGCGGTGGTCAGCCACTTCCAGCCACACAGAAAGAGAACATGAGTGAGACGGCAATAGGCAGTGGCAGGCACAACGGTAAAGTGGGTAGAGAGATTGGGCGACAGGCAGTCAGCCACACTGACGAACAGGCGTCCTTGTCATGGGGGAGCTGTATGTCAGTGTGTGGCTGTTCCATTGAGTGGTGACAGTGAAACTGAACCTCATGGTTGCAGCCTTGGTAGCACAGAATGTTAGGCATCAGAAACATCACAGCTCTTGTCAGGAGTGTGTCTGTGAGATTCTGTGGATAACAGCATCACACTGTGCATTTTTTTCCTAGGGACTATTTTGCAAGGCAGCAGGATACAGAATCTTTTGTGCCTTAAAACAGGGAAGAAACACCTTTTTTGAGGGGGGTTCTCCTACTTTGCACATAACCCATGTTATAAGCACAATAGCCCACTCTAGGATATGCAGTTATAGGCATTTAATCCATGCCTGGGGTGCTGTGAGGACACTCAGCCTACAGCCACATACCTCACAACGCACCCCAGGCATGGATTAAATGCCTATAACCCTATAGCCTGTCGTGGGTTATTGCTTACTTAACAACTCGCTATAGTGAACACCTAGCTATAGAGAACACCTCAGCTGGCTCCAGAGTTGTTCACTATAGAGAGGGAGCACTGTATTAAGCAACCATAATATATATTGGGCTACCACTCGGGGGGCCGCAGCTACCGTAGCCAGCCACCCGATCCACCTCAGCTCACCACCTGGAGTCATCCTCTTCTGGATTTCACTAGCCCCTGATCGGGCTACCATTCAAGCAGCCGTGGCTACCACGGCCAGCTGCTCGATCCACCTCAGCTCGACGCCTAGAGTCATCCTCTTCTGGATTTCAGCAGCCCCTGATCGGGCTACCACTCAAGCAGCCGCGGCTACCACAGCCAGCCACCCGATCCACCTCAGCTCACCGCCTGGAGTCATCCTCTTCTGGATTTTACCAGCCCCTGATCGGGCTACCACTCGAGTGGCCATGGCTACCACAGCCAGCTACCTGATCCACCTCACCTCGCCGCCTGGAGTCATCCTCTTCTGGATTTCACCAGCCACTGATCGGGCTACCACTTGAGCAGCCGCGGCTACCACAGCCAGCCACCTGATCCACCTCAGCTCGCCGCCTGGAGTCATCTTCTTCTGGATTTCACCAGCCCCTGATCGGGCTACCACTCGAGCAGCCACGGCTATCACAGCCAGCCGCCTGATTCACCTCAGCTCACCACCTGGAGTCATCCTCTTCTGGGTAAGCCCTTCTGCCTGCACCGGGAAGCACTGAGCAGCTCCTATTGACTGCTGCCTGCTGCAACTCATCGCGGATTGGTCTTCTGCTTTCTGCTCAGCACCTGATTGGCCTTGCAAACGCAGAACTGTAAACTGCTTCTCTGGGCTTTTGTGCCCATAGCATTGTAGGCTTTTGCTGAAAATTTGCACCTTCCCCCACCCGCCTCCTTAATTACATAGGCTGTGGCTCCACCCACCTAGCTCTAGAGTTCCGCCCTGCCTGGTCCTTGTTGGACCTACCAATATTTGGACCTCCTTCTCTGCTGCCCACCCTCCCTTCCCTTTCCCTTCACCTCTCTCTCTCTCTCTCTCTCCACTACCTCTCACCCTCTAAGCGTATCGCTAGTGCTCTCCTCTTCCTCCCTCCCACCCTTCTTCCCCTCTCTTAGCCTGCCATCACTGTCATTTTCTCCCTCCCTTGTCCTCCTAGGATATCCCGTCTATCCCTTCTGTGCATAATGGCCTGGTACCTCCTACCTCTCTGTATGTTTATCTTTCTCTCCCACTCTCTTACCCCTGTTCTACTTGCCAGGAGCCTATCTCCCTGCTCACCTTTTGAACTACCAAATTGATCTCATCTACTTAAATAAGGGCACTCTTCCCTCTGGACTTTTTCCCCCCATTCTCAGCCACAACCATGAATGGCTGGCAGCACTACTGGAACAATGGCAGGGTGCCATATGTCTGATTGTTCCTACTCACACCACTGGCACATTTATCCTCTCTCTGGGACCATAGGCAACCTCTCCGCCCTTGCTCCTGCACGAAACGGGCGAACAAATCCACCCTCAAACAACTGCGCTGGTGCATTCTGAAGCTCCTGCTCCTTCTGCTGCTGCTGTCTGGGAATATTCACCCCAACCCTGGCCCAAAAACCATTCACTCAGACTACAAACTGTGTCACTCCGTGATGCTCACCCTCACAACTCTCAACGTCTGTAGCCTCCTACCTAAACTCAACGCTTTGCAAATATTCCCTATCCAACACAATCCCGATCTTATTACAGTCATCGAAACCTGGCTTTCTCCCAAAATCCCTGACATGGCAATTGCACTACCTGGCTACAATGTGTTCAGACTTGATAGGAGCTCTAAAAGAGGGGGTGGCTGTACGGTATACCTTAAAGAGTCTCTCCTTGGTCACCTTATATGTACCCCTATCTTAGATATATCCTCACAGATTCTTCCCATCAGAATCCTGCTTGGTGCCCACAACAAAACTCTGACTGTTGCTGCTGTATACATACCTCCAAAAGAGCAACTTAAAGGCCTCAACTCAGTCTTGGACCTCATCCGTTCACTACCTCCTGACTCGGAGTCAATACTAGTGGGCGATTTCAACATCAATTGGCTGGCACCAGACATAGTGGGTTTCAAGGATGCCATCGCAGCAACCAATCTTGCTCAGTTGGTCAACTCACCTACCAAGCACAACTACAAAACTGGCACAAGTACCCTCCTAGACTGGGTCCTGGCCACCCACCCATCCTGCATCTCTAATGTGTCTGTCCTTCCAGACTCACTAAGCGACCATTCCCCAGTCATCTACGAATGGTCGAATAAATTCAGCATGCCCCCCCCCCAAATTAATAAGCAGCAGAGTCCTTCCCCGGGGTCAGCTGAAACGCCTTAAATCTCGACTCAGACAGCATGATTGGTCTCTTATCTGCCACGCAACTGATGTCAACTCGGCCCTGGACTTTTTCATCAACTCCTTCATCGCTGCCTGTGACTCCCATGCCCCCATCAAAAAGCGCAAAGTAAAAAGCCTCTGTAACCCATGGCTCTCTGCAGAACTCCTAGCACAAATAAAAGCCTGGGACCATCTCTGGCATCGGGCTCAGGCTACAGGTAACCAAGCCGACATACTCAACTACAAATGAGCTCATAACACATGTACAAAATCCATCCGCAAGACGAAAAGTATATATTACAGTGAAGCACTCACTATTACCTGGGGTAAGGAGAAATTTGTTGGACGTTGATGGGGACATAACCCTCGACCCAATCTCTATTGCTAATACATTCAATACCGCATTCTCAGACCTCAGTAGTGTTCTCCCACCAGACTTCTTTGATGATGATACTCCGCTATTGTTCTCCGCCACCACCACCACCCCCGCTAACCAACCCCCGTTCTTCTTCAAAGCAGTCAGAATGCCTGAAGTCCACAATTATATCAGTAAGGCAATTGCCAGATCCAGGACAAGTGGGGATTCACTTGACCTTAAGCTGCTGTCCCTTACTCTCGATGTAGTCCTATCACCTCTATGATCTTCAACCTCTCCCTCGGTCAGTTTCCCGACCGATGGAAATCCGCCACTATTACACCAGTCCACAAGAGTGGGGACAGGACTCTACATGTGAACTATCGGCCTATATCCATACTACCCCCCCCCTCTAAGGCCCTCAAATGTATAGTAGCTGACCAACTCTCGGAATACCTGGACAAATACAGCATCTTGTGCACCCAACAGCACGGATTCAGAAAAGGTCACAGCACTACATCTGCCCTCCTCGAATTCATTGGTGTCATCCACAACTCTCTGGATAATAGTCTCCTCACTGTGGCAATCTTCATAGACCTGTCCAAGGCATTTGACACCGTCCACAAATCCTATTAATCACACAGTTGCAAATCGCTGGACTCTCCTACGAATCCTCTTCCTGGTTCAAGAGCTCCTTGGAAAACTGCTCTCAACATATGAAGATTGCTGATGTCCACTTCACTGATAGACCCGTTTGCTCAGCAGTCCCCCAAGGTTCCATTCTCAGGCCACTCCTTTTCAGCCTCTTCCTGAATAGTCTCCCGCAATCTTCTCATCAACATATCCTTCTCTATGCAAACGATGCCGTCATTTACACCACCCACAAGGACCCTCTCCTCCTTCAAAGCAATCTACAGCTTGGTTTCTCTGCAACTGAAAATGGGTTTAGCAAGCATAATTTAGTCCTCAACTATAAAAAAACAAGTCTATGCTTTTCTGCAGCTTTCACAACAAACACAGGTCTCAACCCCTCCTAATCACTAATTGCCTGGGTGCAGCCCTCAAACAGGTTCAGTCATTCAAATACCTTGGAGTCACCATTGACAGTAATCTATCATACACCACCCACATAGACAATGTCTCAAAAGCTGTAAATACATGCATTGGCCTTCTTTACCAGCATAGGCAATGCCTTACCGCAGATGCCTTAAGGATCGCAGTTCAGAGCTCGGTGGTCTCACTAATCGACTATGGCCTGATCATCTACGGTTCGACTTCTGCCACCACCCTTAGGCATGTATCCTTGACCTTAAACAAAGCCTGTAGGCTGATCACTGGATCCCACCGTCTTACCCACAACTGCGATCTATATGCTCAAACCGGATGGCTCCAATTGTCAAGCCGTATCAAGTACCAGACCTGCTTAATGGCCAAAGAAATAACACTGGGCCTAGCCCCCCCCCCAGGTGTCCAAGTCCTAATCCGTATGGCGCAGAATCAGCGCCCAACCAGGGGCTCTGAATCTCAGCTCCTGCACATCCCACGTTGCCGCACCACCCAGGGGCAAAAATCCTTTGCTCACAGAGCTCCCAGTTGATTAAATGGCCTCAGCTACGACATCTCCTCACTGCCTAAGCTAGGCCCTTTCAAATCCAACCTCTGCCTCCTCCTTTCTGCCTCCAGCTCCTGTGATTGTCAACCTTAATCGGCTCCTCTTAATCCAGCACTTATTTCCCCCTCTGCTTAACTCCTCTAACACTCCTCCACCCTCCACCCCCCCATTATCCCTTCTAGCACTTTTTTGTTACCTGACTAATACCGCTGGCTGCTCCAGATTTTGTTGTCCCGTCCTAGCTTCATAATCCTGTATACCTTCCTCATTCTATGGCTCCTAATACCACAGTAAATGTATGTATGTATGTATGTACCTATCTTCTTTGGAAATGACTGTAATCTGCTTTGTTCTTCCCCATTTCAGTTTGCATTGTTCCTTCAAATTGTACTGTTTTCATATAGTCATGTCTCCTACTGTCAGTCAAACCGATGTGGAACCTTTGTAAGACAGCCTTGGCTCAAAGATATTTGTAATCCGAGATCTAAATAAATAAGTAAAATAAATAAATATCCACTGTTATATTCTGTGTTTTGAGCTTCCTACTCTATTATCAGTCATGGTACAAATGGTTGCCAAATGATCACAAAATCAGGACTGGTGTTCCTGTACAATACCAACAGTGAGTATGACAACAGGTCCACCTACAGTGCTGTGCATAACCTTTTTTTGGGGGGGGCTGGTCAAGACAGAAAGAAGCCAAATCCAGTGCCAAGCCATGAGGCATCTCAGCAGAGGTACTTACATGGCACTACTGGTGATGTGCCCCCTTCCGAAGTGAAGAAGACATATATTTGGGCATCGTTCACGCATGACATGATGTATGGTTACAAGTAATGCAATACAGCTGGATCACATGCAGCATCATCAGGCTGCATTGGCAGCTGTACTGTCAGTGTGCGATAAGAAGCAAATTGCAACATTACAGGTGGATGTCAACAATGAAACAGAGACCCATACATACCATTCCAACAGTCATGCTCCTCTGTATGACACAATGTGTGTGTTATGAGAAGCATCAGAAATAATAAGAGCAGATCATATAGAAATGCTCAAAGCAGGACAAGTAATACCATCAGAATGCTACAAGAAACATGGAATATTGTTCTGATTGTTTGAAAACATGTTATGCAGACCTTCACTGTAGTCACATATGACAGTGACCGCAACCTGCACTCAAGGAAATATCATGTAACAACTACTTACACTCACTTATGCTACACCCACACAAGACAGTCTGGGTCTTATGGCTGGCACAATACTTCAGCCGGTGTGCATTGACCTGGGTACAAGTGTCTTTCACATTTCCTGGATCAGTCTGTGTTTCAGCACTGTGAGAACTTGCACTGTGAGAAGTTTCACCAGAATCTGAAAGTGATGGTGGGTACGTCACATCATCAGTACTGCAGCCCTCATATAGAAGCTCCTGAAGAATTTAGATATCAGGACAAGGACATACTTGTCAATAACAGTTCACAAGCACCAATGCAAATTGATCAATAACTGCTCAGTACACAATTCCCTTCATACAGCCAATTGTATGCCTGGAAACAAACGTAAAGGAATGATGGGAGGTATTGGCAACTACCAAATAGGAGAGGGACCTGGGGGTAATCATTTTGGATGGCCTGAAGGTAGCCAAGCAGAGTGAAAAGGCACTGGAAAAGGCTAGTAGAATGGTGGGGTGCATATGGAGGGGTACCACCAGTTAGAAGAAGGAGGTGGTGTTGCACATGTACAGGTCACTGGTAAGACCACACCTCGAGTACTGTGTCCAGTACTGGAGGCCTCACACCCGGAAGGACAGGGATAGGGTGGAAATGGTACAGAGGTGTGCAACCAGAATGGTGCAGGGACTGCATCAAAAGCCCTAAGAGGAGAGAGAGAGAGAGCGAGACTAAGAGAACTGAATATGTACTCACTGGAGGAAAGAAGGGAAAGGCGGATATGATAGAAACATTCAAGTACATAACAGGTATTAATAAGGTACAGGAAGGTAACATTTTCTGCAGAAAGATTGACTCAAGGACAAGGGGTCACTCTATGAAGCTGGAGGGGGGCTCAGAACGGATGTAAGGAAATATTTCTTCACAGAGAAGGTGGTGGAAGCCTGCAACGGCCTCCTAATGGAGGTGGAAGGTGCTAAAAACAATTGTAGATTCAAGTATGCATGGGACAGATTCAAAAGGACCTTGGAAGGAACACAAGGGGTGTGGATAACTGTAAATTGTACAAGGGCTGTGGTGGCACAGTAGGTAAGGAAAATGGGCAGACTGGATGGGCCAAAGGGGTATTTATCTGCCAAAAACTTCAATGTTTCTAAGATCTGTACATCTGTATGTGGCATGCTTGTGAGAGTGGTGTGCGGTGGGCATCGGTAAAGGGGTGCTGTATGAAGTTAATTAATATACACAGACTGTTTTTCATCACAGTATCACAGATCACACAGGGGTGCACTGGGTTAAAATATAATAAAGGTGAGAAATTGTATGTTTGCAGAAAGAAGGACATCACAGAAAAAGAAGGAGGAAAAAACATGAGGCATGAGTATGCATGAAAAAGGTTCCTTTTTCGTGCCTGCATACCGTAAAAGAGGGGTAACGTCATTCGAGACATGTGCTGGATTGAACAGAATAGGGCCCATGGCGATCAGCTGTGGTGGGAGAGAACTATACTTCACAGGTACTGCTATTGTACCACAGCAGTAGTGGCTGCAGTTGTCAACATTCAAGGACCACTGGGTTGATGCACAGTGATGACACAGACTGTCTGCGGCTACAGTCATGGCAAGTCAATCAGCGGAGAATAGCTCCATCAGTGCACACGTCCCGAGGGTATGCCGCAGTATTGAAATGGATGGAATTGACAATAGCCACTATCCAGCAATGGGCTGAAAGTACATGTGAAACATGCGTATCCTGTCCATGCCACTCCATACCTGCTGACAGGTCTGCACCAGCCTATATTTACCATTGTCAGCCAACTGTCCAGAGTCATTACCTCCCTGCATGAAGGTGTGTGGAGTGTAGATGGAGGTGGAGCTCTGGAACCAAGCAGGCATCCAATCTGATGCATTTCCTGGGTGCCAGTGTGGATCCCCTGCACCGTGCCATGGGAGCGGGGTGGTAGATGGCACATGAGGGTGTCCATCACGGGTACAGTATCATCAAGGTCTAGTATGCCAGCATCTTGTGGATGTCCTGTAGGTCTCTGGTGCCAAGTGGTCCCTCCCCCATCCAGCCCACTGTGCCATGTAATGCCTGGTGCACAGCTGTTGCCCCTTCCCCACACCAGAGCCCCTGCCCTGGTCCCGTATGCAGAGTACATCCTCCCCCAGAACCCCAACCTGGTCCCTAATGTCAGTGGTTGCCACTCCCCCCCAAAGCAGAGCCCAGTGGCCCCTGTCCCATACTGCACAGTATCCCAACCCCCCATTCACTCAGTGGTGGTTAGTGGCCTCCTCCCTCGCACAGCACCGACATCCCACCTGCTCATCCCCTGTACCTGTAAGTCAGTGCCATGGTTGACTGACAGTGAACAATACTTATCACCACACATTCCACCTTGGCCACCTGCCATCCAACTGATCCTGGGAGCATGCTGCCTATAGGTGATGCAGCGCTCTCCCAGCATCAGTTGGATGGTGGGAGGAATAGCTGGAACGTGTGGTGAAATGTGTCACTCGCCATCAAACAACTGCAGCACAGACATACAGGTATGGGGGGATGTTGGTGCCATGAGAGGAAGGGGAGCCCCTAACCAGCAGGAAGTGGAAGAAGGGGGTTTGTATTCTATGCAGTACAAGGCAGGGGCTGCTGTGTTCCACTGTGGGGGGAGGAATCACTGACATTCAGGACCGGGTCTGGGCTCTAGTGGAGGGGGGGAGTACACTGCATATGGGACCGGGGAAAGGGCTCTGTTGGAGATGGATGCACACTGCATACAGGACCAGAGCAACGGTTCTGCTGGGGGAAGGAGATATACACTGCATATGTGACTGGGCAGGGGCTCTGCTGTGGTGAGGGGGGAAATCACTGACATTCAGAACTGGACCAGGGCTCTGGTTGGGGGGGCATACAGTCACTGACTGGCTTGCCCCTTGCACACCCAGGTGGCTCGGTGAGTATGGGCGGCTGTATGGCAGTGGTCCGATGACCATCTGTCCTGTCTGGTGTTCACTCATGTAGTGGCACGTGGGGTGCATCCCAGTTAAGTTAGGATGTATTTTGTGTACCATGGTCAAGCACTCTGCACTGCTCCGCACCTTAGTGAGCATGGGCACACCCCTGGCATGCCCCCAGACTGACTGCGGCACATAACTGCGACATTGGGTGGGGGATCATGTGCACATGGGGTTGTGCACCTGTAATGAATGCCACCAGGGGGTTCACAGGTCCCCACTGCACAGCATTCCAATGTAGAGTGGTGCATGTAGGCTCTACATGTTGTCTGTGCAGGCATATCAGTGCCATGTTATCACTACTGCTCTTGGTACCACAAACACAAGTGAGATGGCAACCTGTCGACATCAGAGGGATGTCCAGAAGGTGGAGAAAGGAGCTTAGAGAAGACTTCTCTCCTCCACCTGGAGGAGGGCTGCCACACACCTGTGCTTGACAGCTCAGAAGCACAGTGCTGGGGGAAAGGCATGCGAGACTGCCTACACAAAGCTATAGTGGTAGGACATACCACGACATATGCATCGCAGCACTGTACAGCATGCACCATGGTGTTGTGTTACTGCACACCATGGTGTTGGGAGGAGAGGAACAGAAAAACAACTACATGCAGTCCAGTGGCACAGAGGGCTAAGGCACCAAACAGCACCTGACACCACAATGGTGACTCAGGGTGAGTAGCGATCTCAAGGTGGCGGGGGTGGAGTGGGGAGAGGTGGATCAAGCATCTGAAAGACAACTGTCCTTCTCTGAGGAGGGGGAAACCTGGCACCAGCATTCACCTACCACAAACAGTGGCTGGTGGTACAAGCAGCCAGGAACACAACATGTGGAACGGTGGACCAGTGGCCATTGACATCCCATGCAAGGGACCATGCATGGGCAAGTCTGCATAGCATTGCACAGCCACTCCTCAGAGGAAAAACTGTAACACGGCCAGCAGATGGACATGATGAAATTGACACATTGAAGGCTCCACACCAAGGCAACAGGGGCCTCTTCTGGGAAAAACATCTGTACCGTGTGCAGGCAGGAGCCATTGAACCCAGCCACAGGTGACAAGCCTCATGGGAAGACCAGGACAGAAGGCTGGTCCCTTGGACCTAGGATGATGATGCTGGGGGGGTTAGTGGAAGAACCTGCAGACCATGGTTGGGGAGTGACAAGGACAAGGTACTAGCAGCAGGATGGTGAACGGATGCCCATAAGACACACATTTGACTACAAGGGCTACGCAGTCCAACTACTGGATCCAATTCATGAGGGAGAAAAGAGGGGGACAATTCATACATTACATAACACAATGCACAATAAACGCATAGAATTTATAAATGGATAGGAAAAGGTAATCACCTACTGTCATTCTATCTTGGCCATAGCCATTGACACACATTGTTTCTGGGCAATGTGGCCAGTACTACCAGGAACACTTTTATTTATTTATTTATTTATTTAAAATCTGGTAACCGAGAAAGGCACACTGAGCCAAGGCTCATTTCCAAGTGCAACCCAGGAGAGAAGGGAGAGGGATTTACAATAGTCAGAGCAGTACCACACTTAAAGCACTCATGGCTACAGCAGAACAATGTACAATATTGGCAAACATCCATTAAGTTACATAGTTGAGGTAGCATTTTCAAAGTGTACAGTACATGTGGGTATTTGTAAACAGTGTTTTCACTGTGCATAGTACATACACTTGGACTTTTGAAGATAGTAGGGACTGCATCTGATTGCAGCCAAGGTCAGATATGACCAGTATCCATTCCTAATTTCTTCATTAATATGCATACATGTGAATTATGTCCAACTTGCTTAAGAGGGAGATTTTGGTCTGATCCATGACGGATGCGAGACAAAATTTTTGTTGAATGCCCCGCCAGCAACGCTGGCAGGTCGCCTGCATTCTGCAGTCGGCTGCCAGTTCCCACAGGCTGACTGTGTTTTCTACTGTGAGGGCTTTGCCTCCAACCCCCCCATGCAGGGGACTGCATCCCCGCACCCCCCTCTTTAGGATTAGCAACTCCAAGTCAGATCTGATTGGGGGGTGCAGGAACCCTGACAGACAGCGCTTGGTGCCAGTGGGTTTCCCACAGTGGCATGGCACTGTAATCACTGTGGGGACCTCGCTGGAGAAATGTCGCTGTCGGGGGGTAACCGATTTTGGTCAGATTAGTAGGGAGATTGGCCTGCTTGTAGGGAGATGCCATAACCTCACAAGTTTGTTCTTAAATGGCATTAAAAAATAAGAAAAAAGCATTTAAAAACATTTGATATATTTTATTTTGTCAAAAATAAGCACTAAAAAGGATCAACAACTAGTTGTACAAAGTTCTCACTTACATTGTCCACCACTAATTTACTTTTAATGTGTCTTCATCTGACAAAAAAAATATGAATGGCTATTTTGGACAGAATTTTACTTAAGCAGGAGTTTTTGTTTCCCGGGAGGGAGGGAGTTCAGTCAAAAAGCAGGAGTCTCTTGAGAAAAGAGGGGGATATCACATGTATGAATATGTACTCAGTTTCAAAGCACTGAGGAACAAAATGCACGCTACAAAGGCAATTTGTCTCCGAAGCATCATGCCAGTCCACTCTTGTACGTTGAAGACTGACATTATCTTTATGGGTCTCTGCACACCAATAGGCTATACATCTGTTAACCACGTTAGTATCAGTGAGAAATACGGTAACAGTAATTCACCAAAAAAGAGGGATAACCTGGCAAGTAGCGAAATACTGGAATTACACACAAATGACACCAAAACAGAAATGTGCAGTAACACAACCTTAATTAGTTTTAGTCAGTATTATAGTGGCACAGTAGCACCACTATAGTGAGGGTTGGGTAAGCAGTTTAATGTTAAATCCAAAATTTTGCACTTTAATAACTTTGCAACCGTTCAACAGATTTGCACCAAATTTGCTATGTGCGGTCCCATGGGGTAGGTCTCTTGATGTGTCAAGTTTTGTTTTGATCGAATGTGCAGATTTTGCGCAGCAAATAGTAAAAAAAGTGCAAAAGTCAATTTTTTTCATTCATTTTTGCTGATTTTTCCTCATTGCGTTGCGGCCAGACCATTTGGAATTTTGGCCTGAAATTTTCAAGAACTAGACTTGGCTTGGTGAAAAAACACTAATCCATTTCAAAGTTATTTAATTTTTAAATGTTGGGTTCTGAGCAAGCTCAGTTCAATCTTTTGGATAGCTGCACAGCTACAAACAAGGATTTGGGCTCAAGAACAGGGATTTTGACAGCTCACGAACAGAGATTCATTAAATCCTTGTTTGTATGAGAAAAATCCATGTTTGCAAGCCGCTATCTTCTTTTTAATTTTTCCAAAAAACAAAACATTGTGACTTGCCCCACAGATGTCTTTTGTGGAGATTGAAGTATGGGTTTTGTTCAGGGTGATGCCCTCGACAAACACATGGCTTTGGTTCCATTTAGTTTAGTCAAAAAATGGCCATTTTTAAATTTGAAAATACTTATTAATGATTCACTTCCGATCCTTGTTTGTGAGGTGTCAAAATCCTTGTTCATATGGGGACGACCAGATGGCCCTATCTCGCGAACAGTGATTGGCTAACGAACAGGGATTTTGACAGCTCACGAACAGGGATTCTAAAAAGGAATCCCTGTTCATGAGCTGTCAGAATCCTTGTTTGTGAATTGTCAAAATCCTTGTTTATGAGAAATCCTTGTTTGTGAGGTGTCAAAATCCCTGTTCGTGAGCCAGTCCCTGTTCGTGAGCTGTCAAAATCCTTGTTTGTGAGGGGACAACCAGATGACCCTACCTCGCAAACAGGGATTGGCTCAGGAACAAGGATTCGGCTCACAAACAAGGATTTTGACAGCTCATGAATAGGGGTTTTTAAAGGTTTCTGTTTCTTTGCCATTTTACAGCAAAGAAATGGTTAGGACTTTTGGCTTGTAATTTGCAGGGTAGAAAGGGGGTGTCCTAGAGATGTGACTTATGCTGGTTTGATGTAAATATTTGTATCGGTTACATAGTTATGGCATTCTGAAGTTCAGAAATTTCTAATAGGATAACATTGTGTCGAATGAGGCGCTTTTTGGTGACTATATCTTGAAAATGCTTTGAGATTCGGATTTTTCACTAAGCACAGTTTAAGCATGTGTGCAGGTTACCAGTCCATCATTACAACTGCAGTGAAATTTTTTCCAAAGTTGCTACAGTTGCTGAGATATTGCGCCATTCGCAGCATAAGGCTTTCTTGGAATGTGTCTAGGGCTGTGCTGCGTCTCTACAATTACAGGTAGGTGGGCCCTGTACTCCCACATATGGATACCATTATGCAGTAATCGAACTGCTGGGCCATCCATTATGCAAAACTAGGAACGCAGGGCCATAGGGAAATGACAGTTCATTACAATGTCTGTCCACTTATGGATAGATGGGCATGCAGGGCTCATAGGGCCCTGCAGTCCCAAAAACTGAAAACATGGGAGCAAAGGGCCTGTAGGACCCTGCACTTTCAAAACCATATAAGGGTAAGATTACACTTTCTCAAAAAGTAAGGAAATTCACTGCAAAAAAACTTCATTAATGCATCAGTTAGGGTTGAAGCAACAAAGGTAGGGAAATGAGGCATTAGGGTTGACACTCTAACACCCCCCCCACCCTACACAGACCAACAGGTGATGGGGTGTGTCTTGGGGTCATCGGGCCTCTCCTAGACCCTCCAGCCAAATATACATCCCCTGTTCTCAATGTAGAAGGGCCTCCTGTCTCTGACCCTGCCTCGGTGGCTGAGATCTTTAACAAATTATTTGCCACTTGTGCTCTCCAAGGCACTAGTTCCCCTTCCTCTCCCTCACACCTCTCAGCCCACCAGGTTGCAACTGACCAGCCCTCTAATTACAATTTCCCCCTTGTTCACTCCTCTAGAAGTCTACTCTGCCCTTCTTGCCCTAAACCCCTCTAAGTCTAGCCCTGATGGTCTCCACCCCCAGGCTTTTCCATTTCTCTGATTCTGCCATTGTCAGCCCACTTACCCATCTCCTAAATCTTTCTCTCTCCCCACTGTTCCCAAGGCCTGGAAATCAGCTAGAGTCTTTCCCCTCCACAAAGGAGGGAACCCCTCCTTCCCTGGAAACTACAGGCCCATCTCCCTCCTCCCCTCCCTAACTAAATTACAAGAATTGCTTATTCATTCAAGGCTATCCGACTACCTTGCCAGATCCAACACACTCTCCCCATCCAGTCCAGCTTTAGGAAGCATCACCCAACTGTATCTTCTCTTCTGCATGTCACCGACTCCATACTTTCTGAGATGGACAGGAGCCATATTACAGCTGCCATTGCCATCGACCTTGCAAAAGCCTTCAATTACATCTCCCATCCCCTTCTTCTACAAACTCTTAGCTCTGTCAGTCTCACTGAACCTGCAGTAAACTGGTCCCACTCCTATCTTCTCAACAGGGAACCATCAGTCCTGATTGGCGATGTTCAATCCTCCCCACTCCCTATCATCTCAGGCGTCCCTCACGATTCCATCCTTGGCCCTATCCTCTTTTCTCTATTTATTAATAACCTCCCCTCAGTCTGTAGGTTAGTGGAAATTCACACATATGCTGATGACACTATTCTCTTCCTCTCAGGGCCCTCTGTCACTAACGTACAGTCCCCCCCCAGGACGATTTTAACAGAGTCCAGTCCTGGTTCAAGGACAACAAACTTAAATTCAGCATCAATAAAACTTTTGCCATGACCTTCAGATCCAGACAAAAGCTGGCCACCCAACAGAAACTCTCACTTTTTCTGCCTTGGATGGATCCATCCTTGAGAACATCCTGGCTTTCAAGTACCTAGGGGTGTGGTCGGATGAAAACCTGGATTTCTCCGCCCACGATGATGCTATTTGTGCCAAACTTCACCCCAAACTAGGTGCCCTTTATCGTCACAAAGCCAGCTTCCCTCTTCCAACTCATCATGAGTTGGTCTCCAAAATGATACTACCAACTTTAGATTACATCAACGTGGTGTACGGAACTGCCTGTCAGCCTTCACTAGGCAAACTCAACATTCTCCTAAACTCTTTCTGCAATTTTGCCACTGTTTCTCCCTTCTCACACACTACTGTCTTCTCTATCCCCCCTTATCCCTTACTCCCCTTCTGCACAGGTGCATGGTACACTGTGCTATCTTTGTTGCTAAATTCTGGTTCGGTTCCCTCCCATCCTACCTCTCCGCCCAGCTGTCCCCTCAAATTACTCCCTTCATCACAGAGATTCTCAGTCCTTTTCCATCCCTCTCCCTCACTCTGTCTCCGGACAATCTGCTTTTTCCTTCCGCTTCCCTTCCCTCTGGAACAAACTACTCTCTGAGCTCTGCTCATGTTCCTCCCCCTTTACTCTCAAGAGGCTCCTAAGACATCTTACCTATCGGCCATGCTCCCAATGCCCCCAACCTTTATCGCCTTAATTATGTGTTATTCTGCTTGAGCTGTTGCACTGGATGTTGCTATTAGAACTGGTTTTTGGGGGACTGTATAACCTAACCTCCCCTGGCTACAGTATATGAATCTTGACTGTACTCTATAATGTTGCAGTGTTGTTGTGTGCTTTTATATTGTAAGTAGGTCTTGTAACCCTGACCCTGGACTTGTTCTCTGTTCTACATGTTTTTTATGCTACCTTTTCTTCCACTTGTTCCCCTCACCCGAGTCACATCTGGAAAAAAGCCTCAGTTCATGGTGCTTTTCCTGGTTATTAACTTTAAATAAATAAACAACTCTCACCCCATTCTCCTATACTGTACCATGTCAGCTTTCCTACACATGGAATGGTGTGAGAGTTAGGGCCGATGACCCCAAGGCACACCCTGTCACCTGCTGGTCTGTGGAGGTTGGGGTGGTAGGGTGGGGGTGTTAGGGTGTCAACCCTAATGTCTCATTTCCCTACCTTTGTCGCGTCAACCCTAATTGATGCATTAACAAAGTTTCTTGCAATTAATTAGTTGATATAAGCAGACAACAGTTATATGATGAACATACGAAAATACCAGTAGAAATAGGCCTCACGAGCTGTCGAGTCTGCTCAATTGTGCAACTAGCCCCTCATCTTGCAGCTGCCCCTCCCATTCCTCCCCTTCTTAGATTTACCCTCACCCTGTCCCATCTCCTCCTAAAACTGCCAACCATTTTACAGGCCACCTCCAAAGTTAGAGTGTTCCACTTGCCCACCACCCTTTCCAAGAAGAATTGTCTTCTTACCTCCCTTCTGAATCTTCCCCCCTTTGGTCTGAGACTGTGCCCTCTCATGTTCATTCCTCTTCTTAATTGGAGGATCCCCTCTGTTCGAGTCTTGTTTATCCCTTTCAAGTACTTAAAGGTCTCAATCATGTCCCCCATCTCATCTCTCTTCCAAGGAATACATACCTAGCTCTCTCAGCCTTTCCTCATAGGGCTTGCCTTCCAATCCCTGGATCATCTTTGTCACCCTACGCTGCACCTTCTCCAACAATCTGACATCCTTCTTCAAGTACGGGTGACAGAACTGCATGCAGTACTCCAGGTGCGGCCTGACCAGTGGCCTGTACAGGGGGAGGATTACCTCCCTGCTTCTGGAGGAGATTCCCCTCTCTATGCACTCCAGCATCTTGTTGGCCTTCACTGCCACCTTCCTACACTGAGTAGAGTTGTTCATGCTCCCCACTATAAGTACCCCAGGTCCTTTTCCTCCATGGTGCTACCCAACTGTACCCCTCCCGGCTGATAGTCCTTCCCCTGGTTCTTTCCTCCAAAGTGCATTACCTTGCACTTCTTGGCACTGAACCCCAGCTGTCATGTTTCTGACCATTCCTGCAGTTAAGTTAGGTCATCCTGTAGCTCCTTCCATCCCTCAATGTCATCAACCACTGCCCCCATTTTGGTGTCATCTGCAAACAGACTGATCTTACTTTGGATCCCATGTGAGATATCAGCTATGTATAACCCAAACAACACCGGCCCTAGCACCAATCCCAGTGGCACACCGCTCGTCACTGCCCTCGATGCTGAGAGTTTCCCTCCTACTACCACTCTGCTGCCTACCCCTTAGCCAATTAGTTATCCATGTCACCATCTTCTCTCCTGCCCCCACAGTATCCAGCTTCCCCCCAGCCTCCTGTGCAGCACAGAGTCAAAGGCCTTGCTGAAATCCAAATACAGGACATCCACTGCATGGCCCTTGTCTAGTTCTCTTGTCACCCAATCATAGTACTCAATGACGTTGGTCTGGCAGGATCTACCAGAGACAAACCCGTGCTGATGCCCATCCTGGGCTCCATTGTCCTCCAAAAAGGTCACCAGACTCTTTTTCAGGATTGTCTCCATGAGCTTCCCCACATTTAAAGTTTACAGGCTCACTGACCTGTAGTTTTCTGTTTCATCCTTTGGGCCACCTTTGTGGATGGGCAGCACATGGGCCATCCTCCAGTCCTGTGGTACACATACCCTGTCCATGGAGGTATTGTACAGGTCAGCCAATGACCCTTCCAGAACCTCATCCAGCTCCTTGAGTACCCTACCGTGAATGTCATCTGGCTTAGGTGCCTTGTCCACCCTCAGTGCCCTCAGTCCTTCCAGTACCCTGTCCTCAGAAATCCTTGCATCTGTCACCCCCTCTCCCCTCTGCCTACCCCACCCCTCCCCTGTGGTGCCTGCCCCACTTTCTCTTGTGTGAATACAGAACAGAAGTATTAATTTAATGCCTTTAATGAAGGACTAAGGATGACAGAAGGTTGCAGATGTGTACATAAGAGGTCCAGAAATGACATCAATTGTAAAAAGAAGTAGTGACACACACTAGATTCAGTGTTCTATGTTACATGGATTAGAAGGTAACAAAAACAGCATGCATAACAGTCACACCATGCAATACATAAAGCGCACCACCTGTAAAATGTGGTCACTTCATTTTCTTTCTGGGGGGATTAAAAACTTTATTTATTTATTTATTTAATGGAGATGCACACAAGAAGCTGCAATGCACTACACAATAGTTGCACTATCACATGGCACACCTATAAAAGAAATCAATACCGGTCAGCACATAGGCTAAAATGACCCAATTATCTACAGTATGACATGTGGTCAGTGAACCTTGATAGGCAAGAGACCCCAACTAAGTATTCCAAATAATATTATCACTCTAACTCTGTAAGGAACTACACAGCTCTGTTTTTAGTGTGGGGTGCACTGAGATGAATATGCAGCTGTCAATCTGTCTGAGCCCCTATGTATAACATGTGCCCTCTACATTTCTGGGGGGGGGTAGAAGATGACCATATAAACAGATTAGCCACAGATAAAGGGCAACACAGTAAAATAGGTACTTAGTGTAAACAATGATCTCTATATTAGTAGTTCCACAAAGCCGAACATGCAGCTGTCAAAGTTGTAGACTTGGAGCAGCTATCACTGACATGCCCTTACTCTTCTGTTGTGGGGGGGGGTACAAGTATCTAATTAAAGCACTGATGAGTTATTTCATGCAAAAGTTATAGGTAAACAGCACAATGAAAGGCAGCAACTGACTTTCAGTCATAGAAATTACTTTTTTGGCCTAATGTGATTGCTACTATACTAGATAGATAGATAGATAGCTAGATAGATAGATAGATAGATACTTTATTTATATAACGCCCCTTTCTGGAGGTCAGAGCACTGTACAATATTTAAAAACAGACATTTTCAATAAATTACACAACCCAAAAATTACACCACCACCTTACAGAGTAGAAATGATATTTTAAAATATATCTATGGTATTAAACTTAAAAACACGACAGTCAGTATAATACAGAGCTTCTAGCAATTATACACTATCCACATTATAGGCTTGGTTAAATAAAAAAGTTTTTAACACTTTTTTGGAGGTTTCCACCAAGGGTGCTTCCCTTATATAAACTGGTAGTGAGTTCCACGGGACTGGTGCGGCAACGGAGAAAGCGTGGTCACCAGATTGCCACAACCTAGCCTGGGAACCACCAGGAGGCAACCTTCAGCAGAACAGAGAGCACAAGCCAGCCAATGAGGTACCAGGAGGTCTTGCAGATAGTCTGGTCCCCAGCTGTGCAGGGCTTTGTAGGTCAGTAAACAAACCTTCAATGCAATCCTCCACATAATCGGCAGCCAGTGCAGTCCACAGAGAACCTGCATGACATGGTCAAATCTTGAAACCCTAGTCAACAGCCTTGCCGCCACATTCTGCACCAGCTGCAGACAGAGGAGATTGCTTCCAGACAGCACAAGGTACATGGATTGCATCACAAGTACATGGATTGCTTCACAAGTCCTATGAGGACAGGTTGAAGGAATTGAATAGGTACTCCCTGGAGGAGAGGAGGGAGAGAGGGGATATGATAGAGACATACAAGTATCTTGCAGGGAGGAACAGAGTGCAGGAATACACTATTTTTAAGTGAAAAAGATGTTCCAGGACTAGAGGGCATGGGATGAAGTTGGAGGGAGGATGAGTTAGAGGAAACGTGAGGAAGAATTTCTTCACAGAACAGGTGGTGGACAAGTGGAAAACCCTGCCAGAAGAAGTGGTGGGGGCTGAAACAATCACAGGATTTAAGAATGCATGTGATAGACATAAAGGAATTCTGGAGGTCAGGGTTAAGGGGCAACAGACTTCTAGGAAAACATAAAGTGAACTTATAAGCTCAAATGGGCAGACTGGGTGGGCCGTAGGCTCTTATCTGCCGACACTGTCTATGTATCTATGTATCTATGTACAGAGCATTGCAGTAATCTAACCTAGACGTGACAAAGGCGTGCACTAGAGTGGCCAGGTCATCGGCTGGTATCAGGGCCCATATTCTGGCAATATTCCTAAGATGATAAAAAGCGTTTTGGATGACGGATGACACCTGAGCATCAAGTGTCAGACAGTCATCAAGGACCATGCCGATATCCCTGACCCGAGTGGAGGGGGTCAAGGGAACACTTCTGTTACTTATGAGTCCTGCTCATAGTTCAGGTTCTTGTATGCATGTGCTGAGTAAGGAAAACACAGGGCAAACAAGTAATAAAAGGAAATATTTATTACTATAATACACCATAGCATGCAACAAGGAGTTGCAAAGAAGATGATTTCCACCAGTCAGCCCTGGGGTTACACATACTAAATAAATCTAAACAAGAAATGAATAAACGTAGGGAAAGAACACCAAAATCTCAGAGACTGGTGAGAGGCTGGCTAGCAGTTACATATATATATATTGCATATAAGAATGCAACATTTGGATAAGGCAGACACAATTGGGTATAATATACAGAGTGTAATATATGGGTGGACCCCAGGAAGCAAGAGTGCATAGTTGGCATATATCTTAAAAATTCATATTCAGCAAGAATAAGTGTTATCTGTACTTATTTCCAGACTGTCTGGAAATAACTGCAGTGTAATCAGAATAGCACACAATGTGTCACAATAGTGGAAAACTACAGAATATGAGTGATTATGAGTATAGCAGAATATATGGCAGAAACATAGCATATAGGTAAATGCATTACTGACAAATACGAGCATAGCAAATATAATAAAGAACACTAATATAAGTAATAAAACAAGATAAAACATTATAAGGCTGTGGTAAGGCACTAATACTTTTGGTGTGTAAAGTTACAGTTACATGTGGGTCAGTTGGTGGTATACAACCCAGGCATAACACCTCCCAGTATCAAACCAGGGTCATTCCCCAACCCTCCCCCATCTCATTGATGACCAGGATCTACTACCAGAACCTCCATCTTGTCTGCGTTGAGTCATAGACAGTTTTGAGCCATCCAGTTCTGGATCTTGTTTAGGCAGATGTTAAATACGGAGGCCGCCATCTGGTTTCCAGGTGCACAGAACAAGTATAGCTGGGTATCATCAGCGTAACAATGAGGACCCAGCCCATACTGCTTGATAATGTCTCCTAATGGCAGCATATAAACCGTGAACAGCAAAGGCGACAGAATCAACCCTTGCAGAACTCCACAGGATAGGGGCATCGGGCTAGATGATGATAATCCTATCATTATCTTTGCACCCTACCCATGAGGTAGGACCTAAATAAGCTGATGACTTTGCCAGTCAGTCCACACCAGTTCTGCAATCAGTCCAGTAACACCTCATGGTCCACGGTGTCAAACGCTTCAGAGAGATCCAGGAGAATAAGGATGGTACGCTCTCCCCTATCTCTCGCTATCAGGAAATCATTCAGCACCTTCACCAGGGCAGTCTTCGTGCTGTGTCCAGGTCTAAATCCAGACTGGAAACACTCAAAAGTGGCAGAGGCAAGGTGAGTCTCGAGCTGAATAACCACCACTTTTTCTAAAACCTTCACTAAAAATGGAAGGCTTGAGACGGGTCTGTAGTTGGTGAGACACTCCAGGTCCATCAAGGATACAGGATCCTAACTTGACGTCATGTCGTTATGTGAGTGGGGCTGGTGGGCTGAAAACAGATGTGAACGTGCAAAGCCGTGGGAAAGAATAAAACTCGAAACTGGGGATATGACACTTTACCAACAGGAAAATCACCAATAGGGATAACATTCTTAAGGCAGTAGGGACACAGAACAGAAAGATAGCGTTAACTGTGTCAGCTGCTCTTTAATTAAAAAAGGGGTGAGGGTAAGGTACTGTCTTAACTCCACTGTATTTTTTGCAATTGATATCAAAAGGTGGAGGTGCGTGATGTCATTCTTTTATTTATTGGGGTAATTTCACTGAAAGTCATGAAAGTTAGTGTATGAATGAAAATAGTGTACTGCTTGTGGTATTTTAAATATAACATTCTCCCACTCTTACAAGTGCTATGTGATCTTTAAAGCAACAGTAGTTGTCAGTTAGCAAACATTTTCATCATGCAGTTTCTTAGCAATAAAGCACTGTGTATAGTGATGTGTAAGTCTAGTTTTTGCTACTAATGATAGCCCTCTTAGAAAGGGGACTTGCCTTATCTGTGAGGTCGACCTGTATGTGAGATTTACTGTGGTAAACTATTTTTTTGCAACTGTGTAATGTAATTTTTTTTGTCTGGTTCTGGTCACAAGGGCAAATTCTATGTCTGATGTTAGTTACAAAAAGATAGGTTACTCACCTGTAACCATTGTTCTACGAGCAGTTCCACTGGAAGTGCTGATTCATCAGATGTCTTTAAGTTAAGCTCCTCCCACCACCTGGGCAGTATATCCCCTCTGACTCCGTCCCATGACATCAGATCTTTGTGTACTACAAGCAGGGATCCATATGCCACTTGTCAGGGGAAGCCAGGTGGGTTGTGTGGATGTGAACTGTATACCTCTCCTAGAAAGTATAGTTAAGTTGGCACTTACCGTAACAGTAGATCTTTGAGAGTATTTCTTGCAGCAAGTTACACAAGTAGGAACATCCTGCCATAGGTGCCAGATCCACCCAGAGGATTTTTACCAGCAGGTCCCCTTGGGACCACCCACAATGACGACACATGCTGTGCTGTAGCCTATATAAGTGTGGTCGATCCCCAATCCTCCTCAGCTCTGTTCCCAGTGGCGACTGCGCACCTTTTGTGCACTGTAAAGGTGCTCTGAGGGAACAAAGGAGGAGAAGGGAGTCACCATGTAGTACGCAAAACAGAAAATATGCCCCGCTAGAGTGGGATGTCAATGGCAGGCTGCATGGGGGGACGGAGGGAGGGGCAGCTTGACCTGGTACAAGAGATTTTCTCAATGATCTATTTTATGTGCAAGTGCCAACATAACTGTACTATCTTCTTCAAGGATATCTCTTGCAGCAGGCCACACTGGGCGGCAGACTAGTGGTTAGTGAGGACAAAAGGCTTTGCAGTATGGCACGACCAAAATTCACTCATCTTCTGGAGGTAATGTCCAGACTGTAATGTTTAGTAAAGATGTGAACTGTGGACCATGTTGCTGCTTCACAAATTTCCGCAGCAGAGACTCCTCTGAAACATGCTATGGAGGTGACCACACCCCTAGTGGAGTATGGTTTGACATCTCCCAGAAGTTCCTTTCCATACATTCTGTAACAAACATTGATGCAGTTGGCCAGCCATCTGGACAAGACTGCTTTGAAACTGACTCACCCTCCTTTCCTGGGGAGAAGGAAACAAAATGTTGCATGGATTTGCGAATGTCCTTAGTATATGAAATATTGTATAATATCATAAGATTCTATGTACATCCAAGGTATGGAGCAATGCTTCCCCTGGATTGGAATGCTCTGGGTAATAGATTGGTAGTTGTATCGACTGATTTAAAGTAAACTCTGATACAACTTTGGACAGAAACTTAGGATTAGTATGTAACGACAGTCTGTCTTTGTGGAAAATCAAATAAGGCTGCTTGCACATGAGCGCCTGAAGCCCTGAGATACATCTAGCTAAAGTAATAGCAACAAAAAATAACACTTTCCAAGAAAGAAAGCAAAGCTTGCATGTCACCACTGGTTCAAAAAGAGGCAGGGTTAACTTTTCTAAAACAAAGTTCAAGCCCCAAGGGGGAAGGGGGTTGTGCATGATTGGTTTCAGGTGTAACAATACCTTTTAAGAAAGTCTTCAGGATGTCCAGTTGACCAAGGGGGTGTTCAGAAACTGGGACATGGAAGGCCAAAATGGCTGAAAGATGTACCTTCAGGGAGGAGAACTCATCTTCTGGAGGTAATGTCCAGACTGTAATGTTTAGTAAAGATGTGAACTGTGGACCATGTTGCTGCTTCACAAATTTCAGCAGCAAAGACTCCTCTGAAACATGCTATGGAGGTGACCACACCAGTCAAGGACAAGGACAGCAGGTAGTCTAAAATTTGTTGAGGTGGGCAGGTATATGGGTCAACCACATAGTTGGAGGTCCATGCAGTAAACCATTTCCATTTCATGGTATAGGTAGCCCTTGTAGAGGGCTTTCTGGCAGCTCTCAAGATTTCCGCAACCTGAGATGAGACGTGAAAGTCTAGGTGTAGGTGAAGGGAGTGTAGATTGGGATGTAGTAGGGTCCCCTGATCTTGGGATAGAAATGTGGGGCAGATTGGGAGAGAAATGGGATCCTGCACTGCCAGTTGTTGTAATATTGGGAACCAGACCAGACGTGGCCAGACAGGTGCCCCTAGTATCATCCTGGCCCGGTCTTTCAGCAGTTTGAGTAGCACTCTCTGAACAAGTGGAAATGGAGGGAATGCATACAGAAATCTCCCTTTCCAGGAGAGGGACAATGCATCTAGCTAGAACACTCCATGCCCTGGCACATTGAGCAAAAACACAGCAGTTTTGCGTTGTGTGGAAATGCAAAGAGGTCCAGTTCTGGACAACCCCATCTTTCAAAGAGTTCATCGGTGACTGATTGAAGGAGTTCCCACTCATGGATTCAGACTATGGAGCGGCTTAAAGTGTCCACAAGGGTGTTTAGTATGCCAGGGATGTGGACTGCAGTAGGTGTATGCTGAGGTCCAACGCCCAGTATCAGACTCTCATAATTTCTCTACAGAGAAGGTAAGAGTGTGTGCCTCCCAGTTTGTTGAGGTAGTGCACCACTATGCTGTTGTCTGTTTGCACTAGATGTGTGCAGGGGAACAGCAGGTCTCAGAAAGCCTGTAAGGCAGAGAGGACTGCACACATCTTCAGTATATTTTTATGAAGGTGGGCTTCCACTGGGTGCCAGGTACCCTGCATTTGACTGGTATCCAAGTGAGCACCCCAACCTAGAGAGGATGCATCTGTGGTGAGTGTTTGATGGGGTCTGGGGATCTGGAAGGGGACTCCTTGTTGTAGATGAAAGGATTCCATCCACCAGAGGACTCTTTACTGGTGAGGAGACCAGAATGTCTGTTTCCATGTCATCCATCTTCTAGGTCCCATTGTACCCTCATTGTCCATGGAATAGTTTGCATGTGGAGATGAGCATGAGGGACCATAGGGATGGCTGCTGCCATGAGGCCTAGAAGTCTGAGGTAAGTGCAAGCTGTAACATACCTGCTGTTGTATAATTTCTTGGCTTGTTGAATAAGCTTGTCTGCTCGATCCGAAGGTAGAAATACAGAACCGAGCTCCATGTCCAGTACAGACCCAATGTACTGGAGATGTTGACAAAGTGTAAGTTTGGATTTCAGGATGCTAACTGCGATCCCCATGGATGAAAATAGAGTTGGGTGTGAGACAGGGTAGACGCAAGCTGTTGTTTGGATGAAGCTTTCAGAAGCCAATTGTCAAGGTAGGGGAAGACATAGAAGCCTGATCTTCTCAAGACTGCTGCTACTACCACTGCCAGGCATTCCATTAACACCCTGGGGGCTGAGGAAAGGCCAGAAGGAAGGGCCCTGAATTGAAAGTGCAAGTTCTTGAAGCTGAACCTCAGAAACTTTCTGTGGGCCGGATGAATCATGATGTGAAGGTATACATCCTTCATATCTAGGGAACACAGCCAGGCTCCCTTTTTGAGTAATAGAAGAAGGGTTTGTAAGGTGACCATCTGAAATTTCTTGTACTGGATAAAGTGGTTGACCTGGCAGATCTAAAGTGGTTGACCTGGCAGAGATCCAGTACCAGACGGAAGTCTTCTGTAACCTTGGGAACTAGGAAGAAGTGGGAATAAAATCCTTGCCCTCTTTGGTGGAGGTAGGGGGGGTGGGACCAGTTCTATGGCCTTCTTTTGTTGGAGTGTCATCATTTTGATCTGCAAAACTAACTCATGATCGGGTGGATATGAAGTATGCCTGGGAGGCATATGGGGTGGTATGTTTATCAATTTTAATGTGTTTCTGTGCTCTGTCAGTTGTAGGACCCAGGCATCTGTTGTGATGGCTTGCTATCCCTGACAGTACAGTGAAAAATGGCCCCCTGCCTCCGTAGTTTGGTGCCCAAGAACCACGGGTTCAGGGGGAGGTGTCAGGCTGTGGGGGGGTCCCTGTGGTGGACCTACTGGGGCAGGACGGGTTGATTTGGAGGAAGGGGTAGGGCTGGGCAAAGATGCTGTAGCTTTGTGCTTGACTGGCTCCTTGCTGGTAGGTCTGTTTTTGGTGGCAGTCTTATGAAAGAGCCCTCTGTAAGGGTGTTTTGGCTGAGTAAGACATAAGGAGTGGACTGACTTCAGTGTTCTACCTGACATTTGTAATGCTGCCAAAATGTCCTGGGTGGCTGCTCCCAAAAACTGATGTGCTTTGAAAGGGGCATTAAGAATTGACTGTTGGTTATCTGTGGTGAAACCAAAGACCCACAACCAGGAATGTCTCCTGAGGCATATTCCCATAACAGATGCCCGTGCTGAGAAATCCACAGCATTGTATGTCACCCTAAGCAGATGATGCCCCTACAGTGGCACCAGTCTTTAAAGTCTTCATTAACTCCTGGTTTTGAGGCATAACTGGAAGTGACTAGGTGGTGGCCTGACCCACTTTCCAGAGTGCCTCCTGGTATTTCAGAACATGACCCATATAATTTGGGATGTGCATAGCTAGTGTGGAAGAGGCGAAGACTCGTTTCCCCACAGAATCTAGTTTTCTGGATTCCTTTAAGGAAGCAATGCACCAAGGTGCTTCAGATTAACAGAGCAATCATGAGCAGCATTAATGACTACCGAGTCTGCCTGCGTTGGCTTGGCAAAGAATGGTTTTGCTGCAGGGGCTTGATAGATCTGGTTTGCCTTACTGAGCACAGGCAGGACAACATGGGGCTAATGCCAGACCACCAACATTGCATCCTTATAAGCCTCCAAAAGTGGGGGAATGACCAGAGAAGTTTCAGGCAGTCCCAGATAGTGTGCAAGCTTTCTCCTTGAGGCATCTTGTTCTGTTGCCTCAAACTCAAAAGTTTGCTGCAGGTGATGCATTATATCCATGAAAGATGGGTCATCTGGAGGTGAGCAGGGGAGATATTGAGCTGTGTCTTCCCTTGGAGACGACATAGCTGCTGAGGTGAAAGGAGTAGAAACCTCCACCTCATCATCCTCCTGTTCCTCATCTTGATATAGTTTCTGCTCATAGTCATCCTCCTTGAAGTCCATATTGGTCGAGGGAGCCGGAGAGGCTGAGGAAGAACTGACCCCATGGGCACTTGAATATTGCAAGGACGAATCAGCTGTGGTGAAGTGGGTCCAGTGCCAGCTGCATTAGCCCTCTGAGTAAGATCCAGGATAGTGTGGACTAGAGCCTGGATATCTACCATAGCCATCTGAGGGTGCTGAGAAGTGGCAGAAGGGTTTACCGATTGTCCTATCGGCAATATAGAGGGTATTGGTGCTGGTTGGGGTACCAGCTGTGGGGGACAAGCCCTCATTGACGAGGGAAAAGGCCCCATAAAGATGGGTTGGGGAGGTGCGATTGATAACAGTAAGGGTGTCAAAAGCAGGCATGTTCCCTGCTGTAAATGTCCATGCCCAGGAATGAAGGCCATTGATGATCAGTTTTTACCCCATTAGAGTGGTGTGTGCAGAAGCATTATAAAGGGCCATACACGTCAGCAGAGGGAGTGGTGGTAGCTTCAGTACTGGTGCACTGGAAGAAGTCGTTCGACAGAATCAACAGGCTCAGGGAATCCACGGGGCCCAGAGGCGTCGACGAAGGAGGCCTGTTCAACTGGGCAAGGCATGTAGATAAGGCAGAGAGTACAGCCCATATGTTAAGAACTGCTTGCGGGACTGTGGACTGAGTCATTGACAATGATGTTTATGTTGACGAGGAATGAGGAGATTTTCCCCACTCATGGAATGACTTATGTTTCTCTCAGCGGTGGTGCTTCTCCGTTGATGATTTGTCCCGGGATTTGGAGTGGTGAGATTCCAAGGATGAGCAGGATGATGTGTGGGAGGCTTTAGCATGCAGTTCCCGCTCTAACAGGGCAATCTTCTTTCTCCAACAAGTGTTCCCTGTAAGACTGTAGTCATCATCGACAAGTCACTTTATTAAATCCCTTACAAAGGGTGCACTGGCAGGTATCATGAGTGGGCGCAAGACAGCGTGCAGATGTTCTGCAGATCCTTGACAATGAGTTTCTGTCCACTGGCACAAAGTCTGAAGAGGGCATCCAAAGAAGAAATCGAAGGTGCAAGGATGACATGGCACTTTGCAGGTGTTGTGCTGGCAAATGTGATCTAGGATGAGAAGTTTTAGGTCAACCGTAGCGAGACTCCAAAAGGCAAGACATACAGGTCAGTGGCGGGAAAAGAACTGAGGAGGATCGGGGACCACCCATGCTTATATAGGCTACAGTACAGCATGTGACATCATCGTGGGTGGTCCCCAGGTGAACTGCTGGTGAAAATCCTCTGGGTGGATCTGGCGCCTATGGTGGGATGTTCCAACTTGTGTGAACTGCTGCAAGAGATGTCCTCGAAGAAGATCAACGGTTACAAATGAGTGACCTACAGTATCTTTCTAGGGGCATGGATACAGCTCACTATCCACACTTTGGCAGACTCTAGCCATTCTCAAGGAGCAGGGGGCAAGGTGCGCACCCCTATATAGCGAACAGAGACTGAAGAACCAAGGTCCCAAAAGCAGCATCCCAACAAGACTCAAGGTCGATTCTGTACTGGGAGATGAAGGTGTATGTTGACTTACAGGTAACAGCCTTACAGATTTCCTGTATTGGGATGTTTCTGGAAGCAGCAACCAAGGCAGTGGTATGTCTGGTGGAATGGGCTGTAAGCCCTACAGGAGGCTCCCTACCAGCCAATCTATTGGAGAGGTCAATGCAAGATGTAATCCACCTGCCAATCATTCACTTAGCTGCTGGTCTGCCAGATGTGGGTTCAACGTATGTTACAAACAGCTGATGAACTTCACCTTGAACTCCAGCCATGCTCTTTCTGTAATAAGACAGTGCCCTCTGTAGATCCAGTGTATGAAGTCTACGGTTCCCCCCAAAAATTGATTCGTAAAGTATACCAGAAGGTTAATCACCTGACTAAGGTGAAACTCAGATACTACCTTCAGGAGGAACTTTGGGTGGGGGTGAAGTATGACCTTGTTCTTGTGGAAGACCAGATATGGAGACTCCACTGAGAACTCCTGGAGCTCACTAATCCTTCTGGATGACATTATGGCCACCAAGATAGTTGTCTTCCATGATAGCTGTGACTTCTCACACCTGTGCATAGGCTCAGATGGCTTGCCCATGAGTTTAGCCAGTACCAGCAGTAGGTCCCATAGTGGTGGTAGTGGTTCATGCACTGGAGGAGGTAGGTGGCTATGCCCTTGAAAAAGTGCCTGACCACCTTCTCCTGGCCACTGTCAGCATATCAGCCTGTGCCTGGTATGCAGGGATGGCTGCCAGGTGCACCTTAAGGGTCGTCGCTCACAGCCCCAACTGAGAGAGGAACCAGAGGTACTCCGGTGTGCTTGCCAAAGGGCAGGCTAGGAGATCAAGCTCCTTGCCTTGACACCAAATGGAAAAGCTCTTCCATTTAAAGGCATGGCACCGTCGAGTTGACTCCTCAAAGGAGGAGTCCACAGCATGAAGCACAGCTTCCGAAAGGTCCAAAGTCTGGAAATCTAGCCACTCAGAAACCAGGTGGTGAGGTGCAGGGACTGAAGGTCAGTATGCAGGACCTTTCCCCGTTGTCTGGTCAGCATGTCCGGATGAAGAGACAACTGCCACAGTGTCCTGTTGCTGAGGCTGAGGATATCCAAATACCAGAACTGCCTTGGCCAGTCTAGAGCTATCAGGATCATCCATACCTTGTCCTTCCAAGCCTTGTCCATAACTTTGTGAAAAAAGGAGAAGGGAGGGAGGGGGTACATGAGGCCTGGGATCCATGGCCTCATGAAGGGATCCTGCACCAGTGTCCCAGACTGTGGGGCGTGGGCACAAAACAGCCTCAACTTTCTGTTCTCCCGCAGAGAACACAGATCCACCAGAGGAGTTCCCCAATGGGAGAACAGGTAGTGTATCACCTCCTGAGGCAGGGACCATTCATGACCTGTCTCTCCCACCTGGCTGAGAGCATCTGCTAGCTGACTGTTCACTCCTGCAACATGGATTGCCAGGAGATCTGCACCCAGGTTGTGTATGAGGGTCCAGCTGCAGAGGGCCTTCTGACATAAGGAAAGGGACTGAGTTCTGCCCTGCCTGTTCTGGTAGAATATGGTCATGGTGTTGGCCACCTGAACCTGCATGACCTGACCCCGAACTAAAGGAGCAAATTCTGTGAGGGCCAGCCACACCACATGGTTCTCCAGCAGGTTGATGTAGTAATGGGACTACCTGGGTGACCAGAACCCATGGACTGTGTGCCACTGTGGTTCCCCAAATGCAGGCCTCACCCCACCAGAGATGCATCCATCATGAGGGTGATAGGTGGCTCTGGGTGGACATATGGGATTTCTTCCTCCAGATGTTGAGGGACCAGCCACCACTGAATGGCATCCCACATTGGCTGGGTTGCAAAGACCAGCTGGTCCAGTAGAAGTAGACACTGGGACCACTGACAGCCCAGCTCCCACTGCAGGTGGCGCATCTGCCAGCTGACCCGATGGACCATGCTGGTGGTGGATGCCATGTACCCTAGAAGCTGTAGGAAATCCCAGGCAGGGTGCAAACACCCAACCTGAAATGACTGGGGAAAGAAGGTACAGTGCTGAGCCTGGTCTATAGGAAGACATGCCTTGGACCACAGAGAGTCTAACTCTGCTTCAGTGAACCTGATGACCTGCAGGGAGATCAGTTTGTACCTTTCTGAATTGACCAACAGGCTCAAGTCTCTGCAAGTCTGAAGGGCCAGATCTCTGGACCACTGTACGGCCTCATTGGACAACCCAGCTATCAGTCAGACATCCAGGCAGGGATACACCATAATGCCCTTATGCTATAGGAAGGCTGCCATCATGCTATATATTTGGTTAAGACCCTGAGTGCGAATGAGAGGCTGAAGGGCATGGTGTGAAACTGATAAAGAACCCTCCCTACACAGAAACAAAGGTATCACCAGTGGGATAGGTGGACTGGTATATGGAAGATTGCATCCTGGAGATCCGTGGAGCAGAACCACATGCCCTGCTCCAGGGATGGTACAATCTGGCCCAGAGTGGCCATTCTAAACTTTCACTTCTGCAAGAACTGATTTAGAGCATGCAGATCCAGTATGGGGCACCATCCCCCATCCGTTTTAGGACCAGGAAGTACCTGGACACGTACCCCTGACTTGCCAGGGCATCTGGGACATGGGCTATGATGTTTTTTTCTATGCACTGCCTCCAGTACCCACTTGTCTATAGAAATGATGGACCAATGTGGCCAGAAGTGCCGTAGCCTGCCCCCCACAGGGAGTTGGGTCAGGGACTGGATAGATGGAAGATTGACATCTCCCAAGCCATCACTGGGCAGCTATGGAGGGGACACTGGTCGCTGGGGCCAGAGAAGTACCACTTCCCCCACTCCCACATTTTTTTGGCCCTAGGCCAGAAAACTTGGCTTTGGGATGCCAGGCTTGGTATTCTGCCTACTGGGGCTGCTGTCAAGGCTGCTGTGGCTGAAAGGACTAATACCAAAAGGTCTTCTTTTTAGGCTTCTGTGCCTTAGGGTCTTTTGGGATTAAGACATGGAGTCCAGGGTGGTGTTGGACTTCTCATTCCTGGTTAGATGACCTTACACCCACAGGCCAAAGACATAGGTGCCCAGGAAGGGGACATTGGCCAGCTTGTACTGAGTGTCCACTGTGAAGGTGAATAACCTCACCCAGGCCTTGCAATGCTGCCATGGCATGGGCACAGGAGTCACCCACATCCAAGGCCATCTGGAGCTGCTATTCAGCCAGTGCTTGACCTTGGTTTTTGACCAAATTCACTGGCAGCTGCTTGTAGGCAAGGAGGTGAGGAAGGATGTCATTCAGCACTCCCAATAGGGAGTAACCAAAGCTGGCCATCATGACAGCATGGCTGGCCTAACACAGACCAAGCAGGAGGCAGCATAGACCTTCTTGGCTGCATGATTGTGCTTTTTTGACTCCTTCCTGGGGTCTTGTCCACATCCCCTTGGCCTCTGGACATGCAGAAGGTCAAGTCCGAGACCAGCCCCTTGGCTGAGAGGTGGTCCGAGAACCCTGAAAGGAACCCAGTAGAGACCACATTCTTGCATACCATAGGGGTGGAGGGTGTCCAGCAGGATGATGTATGCTGCCAAAACTCCAGGGCCAGTCCCAAAATGGCCTCAACCATGGAGAAGGCAACTCCAGGGGAGTTGTCCTTGTTCAGAATGTCTGTGAAGGGGTATTTAACCCTCTTCTGGACTAGTTCCAATAACACATTCATGGACTCTGACATCAGGCAGAGGACAGCCCCAAATAACATTGGCCCATGGATGGTAGACACAGGTCCTTGACCAAGGCTCTGTGGAAGGTGTGCGCCTATGACGACAACATGGATGATCATCTGAGTCATTCGAGGACTCTTTGAAAATGGCCCGCAGCCATATGGCACTATGGACTGCACTGGTGTCTTCTGATTTGCTGATTTCCACCAACAGCCACCTTGCAAGCTGGCTGCAGCACAGGAGTCCTTGGAGGAGAGGCAGATGCTGGGGACATCTGTTAAAAGTGGACCGGTGTGGGCATTACTAACACCTGTCAGTTGACCGCAGGTCCAGGGACAGAGCCCTACCCCACCCTGCAATGGTCCACTGCTGCCAGGGGAGTTCCTTATAGTGCTGCTGCATCCTGCAGTGGTGCCCATCCTTACCTGAGGAGGTCAAGGAACATTGATGGAGGCATCTCTCCATTAAGTGGGATCAAGAGCAAAAACAGTGCCTCAACCATGACCTTGACTGTTGACCCGAGGCCTGACATTGAGCAGAAGCCACTTGGAGATCAGTACAGACCACATGCTGAACCACATTGACAAGCATCAGCTTTAGAGGCAAGACCACCGGTGGAGGCTGCTCCCAAGTAGAACCAGTTGGATGCCCAGCTGGTCCACATCCTCCTGGGTGAGGACCAGGAGAACCAGCGTACTGGAAAGCAACTCCTTGTCAATCTCCTCTGAAAACTGGTCAACAGGGTAGAGAAAGAGTTGAGGTCGACAAGCCCAACAAGGGCACCGGGGAGCCATCGACCAACACCTCAACCGAGGGTAGCTCAATACGAGTTGAGTGATCAGGGGAGTCAAGGGAGTGGGAGGACTGAGATTTCTCCCGATTCCACAACCACCACTGCTTCTGCTTTTTACCATCGTGGACCAGGCTCTCCGCAAATGGACCCATCTGAAAAGAACTCCGACTTTCCAACGCTGACCACAGCTGGGAACAGCACCAAGGCCAATCAGGTTCTCACTGTGGCAGCTGGCGCTGCTTCTTCAAGGGCCATAAGTTCTGCAACCAACTCCACCACAGCTGAGGCCTTCTTGTGACTCTTAGATCAGATTTAGCGCAATCTTCCAGGGACAATGGAAGCATCGCCAGACATGGGCCACAGTCAGATACATCATGGGCTGCCCCTAGACAGTAGAGATGAGACATATGCAGGTCCATGTTCAACATTTTCTACCACTGCACGATGCAAAACTTGAAGCCACAGGATGGCTTCACTTCCTCAGATTCCAACTTCCATCGATGGAGGTAGAGCCAGATCAAAGGAATGGAGATGTAATTGAGGAACAAGTTGAATATTGAAGGAAATCAAAGAATTCACCAAATGCTCAGTGGCAGCCTTCAATGATACAGAGCTGCAAAGGACGACACCTATCTCTTCCAATAGAAAAGATCTGATGTTATGGGGTGGAGCCAGAGGATATATCACCCAGTTGGTGGAAGAGTTTAGCTAAAAGATATCCAGTGAATCAGCACTTCCAGTGGAACTGCCAAAGTGTGCATAGTGAACTGTATCCACACCCCTAGAACAGATTTTTCCATCCAATTCGGGCAGCAAAATATTGTCTACAATTTTGCTAAAATTGACAAGGAAAGGTGGTGTCAACTGATATATGAAGTTGACTGATAGGTGAGTGTATATGGGTACTTCTGACAACCTGATGTATTTATTTAGAATTTTACACACCAGGATAACCTCATTTATGTGCAACATGTATTTTTCAAGAGGGTCCTGGGGGACACTACAGCACCAGAGTTAGTATGGTTAAGTAACTTTTTTGGAGTTCTTTACCTAGAGTAACACCATCTCTCTCCTCTAAGGTTCTCTCTAAGCTTGGTGACCTTTACAGGAGCAAACACTGCCTTCCTTTTGCAGCCAGATGGAAAAGTGTACAAAAAATGATGATCCCTGTCTTCAGTTATGGTGACATCATCTATGGAACTGCCTTCAAGACCCTGTTAGTAAGAGTGGACCCCCTGTATCATGCTTTCTGCCAATTTTCCCTCAACTGTACACCTCGCAGTCACCAATGTGACCTCTACTTTGCCCTCGGGTGGCCCTCACTTCAGAGCTGCTGTAACCTGCACTATGCCCTGTTGATTTATAAGTACTGGTCTAACAGCCTCCCTGAATACCTCTTCCCTTTGCTGATCTATACCCTACCTTTGGCCTATCTTCTCAGACACTCCATCTTCCACTTCTTCCAAGTGTGGAAAGTCACTTGGGAAAGGCACTTCCTCGTGGAGGCTCTTCTCCATATGGAACTCTCCCCTCCCCTCTATCAAACCTCCTCCTTGCATCGGTCACTGAAGAGGAACTTAAGGTAGCTGCTCCCTTTTTTTTCTCCGTGACCCACTAGGTTGCTCTCAACTCAATAGTAGCTGTCCACTTGCTTGAATTCTGCTTCCAGGATCTGCAGCAATGATCACCACTAGGGTGTTTGTTTTCTTTATTGCTGTTTTTGTCCATAAATGCATTATTACTAACACATTATATGAAAGGAACCTTAGCTTTGTTGCCTAGACTTGGGCTGTTGCTTGGGGTTGATGATCGATGTCACTGAATCAAGAGTCACATTGAACTTCTCAGTACACATGAGGTGGTCCTTAACCCTGACCCAAAGAGAGCCATTCCATTAAAGAGCAGCTCTCTCATCCATTGGTGCATTTCCTGTGTGAATGGTGAAACCCGCAGCTAGACGCATCAGCATAGACACTGCTACCACCATCACTCAAGCAGGCACATTAGCTGAGTGCAGGGCCACTTGCAATTGGTGCTTGGCAACTGTCAATGTCAGATTATGAACCTTCCACAGGCCTGGCTGACTATCTTCTGGAAACAGGTTAGAGAAGTCAGAGAGCCTCTCAAAGAGCTCATGGCTAAATCAAGCCATGAAAGCCACATTGCAACCAAGGGTGGGTAGGGTTTCGTCCATCAGGTTTCTTCCCATGCAAGAATTGCATTACATGCAAATATGCCAAACTGGGAAGCAAATTTATTAATCCAGCCCCACAAGGGAAAAGAGAGGTTGTGATAAAACAATTTATCACTTGTATGACAACTTTTGTTGTTATGTCATGTGGTGCTTCTGTGGGAAGACAAGACAGTATGTGGGGGGGAGCTATTCGTACTTTGAAAGAGAGAATCCAGGAGAACTACAAGACAATAAACTACAAACAGCTTGATCAGCCAATTTCATCCCACATTTTAGAAAGACACATTGTTGGTGACTATGAAATCACATATATGGCACTTGAATCAATTCCAGTAAATCCGGGGGCTGGGAGGACAAGACGCACAGTTTATGGTGCTCAAATCAAGAGATCTGATTGGTTGACTGGCACCTTTACAGCATTGTAAAATTCAGCATTAGCAATGTAAAAGATGCCAGACAGTTGCATCTCAGTAACTCCAAAAAAAAATTTAAAAATCATTCTGATCCACCATCTTATTTTCCTCAGTAAACGTTGCTGTATCAACTGAAACCCTCAAGACTGCCTGGCATAAACGAGCACTCCATTATTGTTCAAAAGAAATTCCACAGCCACAACATTTAAAAAAAACAACTAACCACAGCCTAAAAACCAAGATGACAAACCTTTTCAGCACTCTCCTCAGTCAATTGCAGTCACCACAGCACAACTACACCTTCTGTCTCTCAACTCCGTTGCTCAAATCCCCTTCATATAATCAAGAACTGCGCCACTCAGCATTCCTCCAGTGTGTAACAAAAGAACTGACAATATCCAGCAAAAGAACAGTTTCCTGATAAAATAAAAAAATGATATTCCCCCGACTACCACTGCTACTTCCTGCTGACCGCAATGTAAAACCGGCAGCATATGCTCAATCAGGCATAGCAGACCGTTAGCACTCTCACCAAACCAACAATCAGCTGCCTTCATAACCTGTAAATAAATCAAGAGTACATCACTCGCTTTATTAAAAAAAAATCACAGCATATTACTGTCTTGGGGTACTCCATTCATGTCTGAAACATAAAGGTCTCCCTAGCAACACAGAACCTCCCTAGCAACCTAGAACTATTTTTTTTTAGTGGAGCAATAAATGCAACAAAAATCATTTCAAATGCATGAAAAATCAACTTTTTCTTTCTTTTTCTTCTCACAAAAAAAAGGACATTGTATAATCACAATAAACCACTCCAGGGTGTGGGTGATGCTGGGATTTACCCACGCCTGGATGGTTTCACTCAGCCTGCGGCCTCATGACCGAACCATGCCAGGCATGGGTAAACCCAGCATCACCCACACCCTGTCATCGTTTATTGTTTAAGAGAATCCCAATGGATATTTCTGCCAAAAGTGTTGAAATCATATGGTTTCAATGATCAGATGGACTGGGAACCTTTTTTTATAATAGCATTAGATAATGGTGTTTTATTTTTGGTTTTTAGGTCCTGAATTCAGATAACGAATCTCATGTAGACATGTGGTTGTATCCTTGAAATTTTCTGTTTGTAATATCAAACTTATTTTTTCCTGTTTAAACTGTATCAATACAACTACTCCTTGCCTCCCCCAACCCCTTCCATCCACATCCTCTTTCCCCTTTTTCTTTCAGACATCTATGTTCCACTGATTTATTCACATATTTCCTTACTGGTTCAGTTTTTATGGCGATAAGAAATATGTATTGCTATGCTAATCTTACTGAATGTAGAAACATTGGTAATAGCATAAAGGGATATGATGTAAACTGTTACTGCTTCTCATCCCTTCTGGTAAAATGGGAGCTTTATTTGTAACAGGCAGTAGCTGTTGTTAATACAAGTTATATGGTGGCCGGCCCAGTGATGCGGAGGGTTGAGGTGCTGAATGCCACACCTCACGCCATGCTGGTGACCCGGGTTCGGGAATGAGCCTGGGCCATCGGGGGTCGGCAGGAGGGAGAGGATTGAGCGTCCGAGGACAGCTCTTCTCTCCCGGGAGGGAGGGGGGGCACAGTCTCAGCACTTGGCTAACCTCTGGAGGAGAACAGAGGTACAGCAAGCATGCGGAGCAAACAGACAGGGTTGGGAGTGGTGGACGTCAGCAGGAATGCCTTGACGTTGGATGCACACCGCTCCCCAGAAAAGTGGAAAATCACCCACAGCAATGCCTGGAGACAGGCCCCAGCATCACGAGACCAGGACCCGAGAGAGGTTGCACGAGTCCAGCCATCACTTGGATGATGGATGGGAGGCTTGGGGGTAAGCCTCCCACCCTACTCGGGGGGTAATCCGAGGGCGATGGCAGGGCAGACGCGTGAAGGGCTCATATCCCGGAGACCTGTCAGGCATGATGCCTTGGGAGCTCCTGAGGGAAAGTAGGCGCTGTGGAGAAGGGGGGAGAAAATAGAAAGTAAAAAAAAAAATACAAGTTATATGGATCATCCTATTATGTTGCTAAACTCCTTTAAACATGTTTCCACAGTCTAAAAGACAAGGAACCTCAGCACACAAGCACTGAGGCAATGGTTACCCCAATGGGCACTGGCCAGAAAGTCAAGTTTCAAAGAAATACAAAATCACACATACCCCCCATAATGCAAAGCATCATGGGCTGTATATGCAAATCATCACAGAATATCATGCTGGTTCAACTTTAAGCAGAAATGCATGGTACCAAAAGGTCTCTCACACAAACTGCAAAGGGTGCCAACAGAAAGACACAGAAACATGTTTCATCCTACCAGGACTCATCAGTGTGCCTCCTGGTCCTGGTAGGATGAAACAGTTTTTCTTCGTGCTGAGTTATATATTCTTATTTTTCAGAAGAACTTGAAATGAACATGTAATATTAGTACTGAAACATCTGTGACTATGAATATGAATATGATCCTACAGGTATCCAGTGAGGATGGGGATTGAATATGAACGACTGCCAAAACGGCGACTCATATTCAACGCTTTCCTCCTGAACTACCCTGCAAGGGTAGCGAAGCTACACAAATGTGAGGGTAGTAAAGGGGGACAGGAAGGGGGGGATAGCGAGGGGAAGGGGAGGGACAGGGAAAGGGTTTTTGGGGGACTGGTGAGCCTGCTGTTGCCAAGCTAGCCTTGTGGTTTGGTGGTGTGGGTGGCTAGCTCAGGTGAAGCAGGTACAGGGTTCAGGACCAGGTGCGTGGAAATGTTGCCACAGCCTGTGGCTGCTGCATTTAATTTTTTTGTGGTGTAGGGATTTTGCCTCCTCCCCGACATGCAATCCCCTGGAGTTGAGAATCTGTATTCAGGGGGGTGCGGGGCCAAAAACACTTTTTCATTGTCCAGATGTTGGGTAACCTGGGAGTGTATATTGCCAATTTGCTTTCTGGTGATATACACTCGCCATAATTACGATCGCTATTTTGCAATCGCTATTATGACATGGAACTGATTCTACAGGGCTCAGCTGGGAACAACTAAGCTGCAATGTGGTCATGCATAATTCTATCATCTTCTGCATGACGTTCGAGCTGGAAAGGCCATGGCGAACCAATAATATTATTTCTTCTAGCATATAAACAGTTTCCCTGCTATGAAATTTGATATCGAAGATGATGTGTGTAAATAAGCGTTGTTTAGTGTTGTATTATTATTATTATTGCACTGTATGTTTATGCTCTAGGATTTTGTTTTGGAGGTTTTAATATTCATATAATATCCTACAAACTCTACAACTAATCATTATGATAGTGCAATTAGCAGTTAGTGTATTCACTGATATTCTGAGAAAATAAATGTAATATAGTGGAAGCTATCTATATGATTCTGTTACTGTAGTCATGCTGGATTTTTTTGTATTTGTTACATTCACTTTGTTTTGTATGATGCCTTGGTTTTTGTACATGTGTGCAGTACACAGCATGATCAACAGATATTTATTAAGGTAGTGTGCTTAACAGCAGCCACCATTTCAACATATAACTGAAGTTAATCTTTGAAAATCATTGCTAGATTAGCTGTATACTGCTACTTGTAAAGTTGTAATCTCTCTTTGTAGTCCTCCTATCATGAGTAAATTTGGAGATCAGACATCGTTATGCCTTAGGGATTATGGCAACATGTAATAAGATGAATATCCATAACGGATGGTTTTTCTAATTTTCTACTCCATATTTTTTTTTTACATTTTATATGCTATAGGCACCAAAAATTTCCAAAAGAAGTAGTATCTATAAAACTTAAAGTGATATTAAGATGCATTGCTGCTGTAATATAGTAGATTGATGCATTATTATTAACTACTGCCCTCTAAGGAAAACTCTTTGAAGACATCTGCTGCCTTGGCTATGCTCCACATTTTTGCTGTTCTATAGGACCCATTGAAAATGGATTTTTTCACAAATGCATTTGCAGCATCCATAGCAACCAACTGGATTTAATATTTATTTTATAATTACACTGTTGGAGGAGCTGTGGTTCTGCTGGGCAGTTCGCTGGCTGCATCAGCGGTGGAGAGAGTGTCCGGGGGCCTCATTCGGCGGCAGGAGTGGCAGAGTGTCCGGAGATCGCATTCGGTGGTTGAAGCAGGAGCTGCAGTGTGACTGGAGGCCACATTCGGCAGCGAGGAGAGTGGGTTGGAGCTGCAGAGGGAGGACCAATCGGCATGCAGAGTGCCAGATTTGAATTCACGGCTGGGCTATAAAGGGGCAGGCCTAGCCACTTTCAAAACTTATTCTGTTGGAGGAGCTGTGGTGTGCTGGGGAGTTCACTGGCCACATTGGCAGTGGGGAGAGTGTCTGGGAGCCACATTCGGTGGTGGGACCAGGAACTGCAGTGTGACTGGAGGCCACACTCGGCAGCGAGGAGAGTGGGCCAGAGCTGCAGAGGGAGGACCAATCAGCACACAGAGTGCCAGACTTGAACTCGTGGCTGGGCTATAAAGGGGCAGGTCCAGTTGCTTTCGGGACTTACTCTGTTGGAGGAGCTGTAATTGTTTCCCACCCCCACCCTGGCCCTGACCTCGACCTCTATTAAATAGTTGTCGAGAGAGGAGTCAGGGGATAGGAGTGGGCTGAACTAGTGCTGAACTTTTAGCCTTGGGACATTCAGTTCTTAACCAGCACCTTCAATGCTGTGTTGGGGATTGTTTTAAGTGAACTACTGCAGCTGATCATTGTTTAGGCACTTGTAGTGCTGGTCATTGGGGAACCCGGTGGGATTGTTTTTTTCAGTGGCTTGGGGGACTTATTGTCCTAAAGAAAAATCTGCTATGAGGGGGACGGGACCGCACGTCAATAGAGTGGGCATCTTTAGGAGGGTGGTTAGGTGCACAGGATGTGTGGTGGCAATGGTACTCAACTGGGCTTGGAAGTTCAGCGGTTGCCCAGCGAACTACCAGCTGGCACAGCTTAGAGGGGCAGTTGAGGGGATTAGGAGGCAGCGGAATTTTGGGGGGAGTTATGGAGGAGGTGGGGGAAGTAGGAGGCAAAGGGTCGACTACGTGGCTGCAGCAGGTATTAAAGCTTCTGGCATAGGGAGAGGAGTACATGGGGACACTCAGGGGGCATATGGGAATCCTGACAGAGGGTGCCCAAAAGGAGGACACTTCCAAAAAAATAGGCAAGTGTCTGGGGTTGTACAGAGGGAACCGGAGGGAAGGTCAGGCAGGGTGGGCTTAGGGTCTGGCATTAGGCTCAGCAATCACTTCTCCCCTTTATGTCTGATAGTAGAAGAGGGGAGTGTTGGGGGGGATGCAGCTACAGAAGGGGCAGATAGGGCGGGGAAGGGAGGAGAGGGCAAGAGTAGGCCCAGAAATCAGAAGAGCGGTGGGGACATGGAGACGTTGAAGTGGGAACGGGAAGTAGTATAGCTGAGGGGATGGGGTGGAGGGCAGGGCAAGGAGGAGGATCAGGTGAACAAGGGGGAGGCTGCAGAAAATGGGCCTGAGGGTTTGGGCCAGGGGACCATGGCAGGCAGGGGGGTGCTGAATGCAGACAGGACGGAAGGAAGTAAGAGCCAGGTTAGGCCAACAGATAGGGAGACAGGACTAGCCCAGTGTGGGGTCAGGGGGGATAGTGATGCAACTAAGGATACCCTGGTGGGGGGGATGCCCAGGACCGTAGGGGGGAGGCCAGAGAAAATACTGAGAGGGTAGCATATGGCACCCAGACTGTGAGATGGGCGAGGAGCCAGCTGGGCTTTAGCCAGCCTTGGAGTGGGTCCCAAGGTGGTAGCCTGGATAAAAAACTGGCTGGACAACAGGACGCAAAAAGTAATAGTAAACAGAGTCCACAGTGAAGAAAGGAGGGTAACTAGCGGGGTACCGCAGGGTTCGGTACTGGGACCAGTCCTCTTTAATATCTTTATAAGTGACATTGGAGAGCACCTGGAAGGAAAGGTATGCCTCTTTGCAGATGACACAAAGATCTGCAACAGGGTTGATACACAAGGTGGGGTGGAAAGAATGAAAAGGGACTTGGCAAGGCTGGAGGAATGGTCAAATACGTGGCAGCTCAGATTCAATGCAAAGCTCACTTGGGAGCTTAAGCAACAGGTTGGTAGAAAAGAGGTCAGGAGTTATATTTTGTTTTAACTGAAATATTTGAATAGTTTGTAAGTGAAATTAGTTCTATGTGTTAAAAATTATTACCTTGAATTTGAACTGTTACTTGGGCTGTGATATTGTAGGTTTGGGGATAGTTGTTTGGCAGGGAAAATTAGAAGGACATTTAAATGTGTTGTTTGCCTGGTGTTAGGGGAGGGACATTAGCTGCAATTAACTTGTCTTTAAACAGGAATTACCTTGGCTTTCATTGTTCACTTGGGAGCTTAAGCAGGTTGGTAGAAAAGAGGTCAGGAGTTATATTTTGTTTTAACTAAAATATTTGAATAGTTTGTAAGTGAAATTAGTTCTATGTGTTAAAAATTATTACCTTGAATTTGAACTGTTACTTGGGCTGTGATATTGTAGGTTTGGGGATAGTTGTTTGGCAGGGAAAATTAGAAGGACATTTAAATGTGTTGTTTGCCTGGTGTTTGGTAAGAGCTCTTCCCCCCACCCTGTTTTGTAGGCTTTCTTAAATACTGAAAAGCCACTGGGGTTGGGATTGAAGGGCTGAGTATTTCTGTTTGGGACTGAAATTTGAAGCAACAGGAGTTGGTGGGCCTGTGACATCATACGGTACCTGGTGTCTGCTTACACACACTGTTAGTGGGACCAAACACATACTGGACTGTATGTGTTTGTGAGACTTGGGAACTTTGTTGGTGGGGTTGAAATTGGGTTTGTAAATAACTACAGTCAGTATAGAGAGAAACTGTACTCCAGGGGAAAGGGACTGAGAAAAGGGGGTGTGCTATTATAAACAGAGGAGGATAATCAGGGTGGCCATATTCCACCATGGCAGGCATCTTCGGAAGGGTTGTAGGCTGCACAGGCTGTGGGATGGCAATCATTCTAAATTGGGCCTGAGAGGGAGGCTGCCCACTCTGTAGACAGCTATTCTGTATCAGGAGGAGGTATATTGGTTAAGGAGTAAGCTGTGGGAGCTGGGGGTGTCCAAGGATAAGAGGTGTGATATGGGCAGCAGAAGGGTGGGGCTGAGGGAGGCTGGGGCAACGCCTGAAATTACAGGACATTATGCTACAGCAAGCAGAAGGGGGGATATTAGGGACAGAGGACCCTTAGATAGGGAAGTTGATGCTAAGGGAAAGCGCATAGGGTGAACATTCTGAATTCAAAGAGACTGGAGGGGAAGAGTCAGGAGGGGCTGTTGTGTGGAAGCCTAAAACAGCAGACTGTGGGAAGGGAGCTCCTAAGGTGAACAGTGCAAGAGAGGAAGAAGAGGGTCAGTTTAGAGATGCAGTCAGGGGAAACTCGGGTTACTTGATGGAGGCTGACATAGAGTGTCACAATAAATTTGAGATACTAAGCATCCTAGAGGGGGAGGAAGGGGTTGGTGGAAATGAGGAAACTTATACAGAGGCCGGGGGGAGGGATTCAGATACCCATAGGGCATCACAGACCAGCTATGGAAAGGATAGACATAGTCCCAGAGGGAGAAGGGGAAACATATATGTTAAGCAAATGGGGGAGATGCAACATATTCCAGACATGAGGGAGGAGAGCATGATTGGAGAGAAACTGGGAGACAAGGAGGTGGGAGAGGAGCCCCCCTTCAGCAGGGAGGTCAGTACCAAGGATGGGGCCCTAGCTAAAGGGGACCCATAGAGAGCCTCTGGAGACAGGGGTACTATAACAAGGGGGGATGGTGGTGTGGGGAAGGGAAACCATCAGGGCCAGGATAAATGGTTCAGATAAGAGAGGGTTAAAGGGGACACCTATTCAGAGGGGGTTTGAGTTAAGTGGGCAAAATAGCAAGGGAGGCAGAAAGGGGAGGGTGACAAGGGGGTCTCTAATAAGGCAGGAAGACTCCCATGAAATTGCGATCATGAATAAAGTGGGGGAGGGGGCTGAGAGGGCATAGTGGAGGTAACCATAAGGATGATGGCAGTGTTAAGGTTCTGTTACTGGGAGACCGATGATTAAGGGTATCCATTGGGAGGACAGGGGGTGGATGCCATAGCCAGGTGAAGGTAGTGAGTATCTCTGGGCTGACAGTGCACAGAGCAAAGTTCATGGTGTATGAAATGGTTAGGGATTGTGGAGGAAACCGGATTTTGGTGCATTTGGGAACTAATGATCTAGAGGAAATAGCATTTGGAAATCCAAGCAAGGTTCCAAGAACTTGCCAGAGTCTGTCGGGATAATGGATGCAACATTTCCTTTTCGGAGATATTGCCAGTACCAAAGGCCTCAGTGGAGAAAAAAATGAAGCTCACAGAGGTTAATGACTGGCTCAGGAAGTGGGGTGAAGAGAATGGGTTGGGGGTGTTAGGGAACTGGAATGGAGTTTGGGAGGATAAGGGACTATATGCCAAGGACAGGTTTCATCTTGCCCCATTAGGGAAGGAAGTCCTTAAACAGGGGATGGCTGACTACATACAAGAAAGGTGGGGTTTAAACTTGTAAGGGGGGAAGGGATAAGGGAGGGGCTGACCAGAAGCCTTCCCCTCCAGATGAGGGGAGTAGCCTTCAAGCCCAAGGGGAGGGGGAAACAGACTGGAGGTGGAGGTTTCAGGGGAGGATGGAAGTATAAGGAATCTGGGTGGGGTTCGACAAGGAGGATCAGGATAAGGGTGGGGTTAGTGTTAGTAAATGCCAGGAGCTTGGGAAACAAGTTGCCAGAGTTCCAGGCCATGCTGTTCGGGGTGATGTGGCAGTCACGGAAACGTACAACAAAACCATGACTGGGACCTAAATGTACGGGGTACACTATGCTTAGGAAGGATAGAAAGGAGGGCAGAGGGGTGGAGTGGCTATGTTCATTAGAGATGACATAGAAATTGCTATGGTAGAAGAGGCAGAGGGAAACGGGAGGCCTTATGGGTCACTCACGATCCCCAGCAGGAGATAAGGTCAAGCTGGGAGTAGCATATAGGCCCCCGGGATGAGTGATGTTCTAGAGGATGGTTTGCTGGACAACATCATTGCCCAGTGTGGTCCAAAAGGGAAAGGAGTGGTGTTGATGGGGACCTCAATATGCCAGGTACAAACTGGGGAACCATGTCTCTAAGGTGGCCAAGGAGCAGAGGCTGCTGGATGGCTTCCAGGATGTGTTCTTAACACAGCATGTGATGGAGCCCACAAGGGAGGGGCATGTCCTGGATGTGGTTCTGGCAGATGGGGATCTGGTAAGGACATGGTTGTACAGGACCCCTGACTGGGAGTGACCACAATACTGTCTGGTTTCAAATAAGCATTGGGGAGTGGGGTGAGATCTAGGACACTGGCAGTGGACTTCAGGGGGCAGACTTTATGGGCATGGGAAATATTCTCAAGGATCACTTGAAGGGATTACCTCAACGACAAGTGTGGAAAGGAGATGGAGGTCATAAAACGGGACTTCATGAGGCAGTCAGGATCTGCGCTAAGTTGAAACATAAGGGAGCAAGGTCACATAAACCATGCTGGTGGTCCAGTGAGGTCCAGGTAGCAGTCAGAGAAAAGAAGGCGGCTTACAAAAAATATAAAACAACAAGAGGGGATAGGATAAGGAAATGTACCAGCTTGCATCTAGAAAAGTCACCCGATGGTGAGGGGAGCAAAGTCCAGTAAAGAGCAACGGCTGGCACAGGGATACATGGAGGGAAAAGGGTTCTTCCGTACATTGGGGAGCAGAGAAAACTAAGGGCCATCTCAGCAGATTGAGATCAGAAGGAGGGTGGGTGGAAGAGGTGAGGACCAGGCAGAGGTATTTAACCAGTACTTTGCCTCTGTGTTCACTAGGAGGGCTGGGATATCTACAAAGCAAGGCACAAAGGGATAGAAGCGCAGGAGTGGGATCAGGGAGCAACAGAAATGGAGCAAAAGGGAGGGAAAGCTACCCCAGGGGTGTCACATCTGGATAAGGATAAAAAGACCAGTAAGGTGGAGGGGACGGATGATGCCATCCCCGCCAAAAGGGTGTGGTTTGCCCTCAAGGCCCTAAAGAAAGACAAATCTCCTGGGCTGGATGGCATTCATCCGAGAGTACTATGGGAATTGGCGGACATACTGGCTGCACCCCTGGCGGAGCTTTTCAGCAGGTCACTTAAGACAGGGACGGTACCTAGGGATTGGCGAGAGGCACATGTGGTACCAATCCATAAAGGGGGGTCAAGGGAAGTATCAGGTAACTATAGACCCATCAGTTTAACCTCGGTGGTGGGAAAATTAATGGAGAGTATACTAAAGGAACGATTGGGGGTTTACTTGGAGGAGGTGGGAGGTCTGGATAGTCGGCTGCATGGGTTTGTGCCAGGTAGATCATGTCAAACCAACCTTGTGGAGTTCTATGAATGGGTAACATCAGAACTGGACAGGGTAAGCCTGTGGATGTATTATTCTTGGACTTCAGCAAGGCGTTGACTCTGTCCCCTACAATGGTCTGGTGGAGAAACTGATGGGGTTAGGAGTAGGCCCTTTGATGGTCAGATGGATTGAAAACTGGATAGCTGGACGCACTCAGAGAGTAGTGGTCTGTGGGGAGCTCTCGAACCCTACAGAGGTTGGTAGTGGGTACCACAGGGCTCAGTCCTGGGTCCAACCTGTTTAATGCATACATATCGGACATCAGGGATGGTATAGGGTGTGAAATGAGTCTCTTCATGGATGACTCCAAGATGGGAGCAGTAGTTGAGGGAGAAGAGGGAGGTTGGCCCTGCAAGGGACCTGGACACCCTGGAAAGCTGGGCTCACACATGGAAATTAATTTAATATCACCAAGTGCAAGGTGTTGCATCTTGGTCGGGAAACCCTAAACACAGGTACACCCTGGGAGGGGAGGTGCTGGAAGCCTCAACAGGGGAAAAAGACCTAGGGGTCATGGTAGATACATGTATGAATAACTCTGAGCAGTGCAGGAGAGCAGCTAGCAAGGCAAACAGGATGTTGGGATGCATCATAAGGGGGATCACCTCTAGGAGCAAGGAAGTGATTCTGCCGCTGTACAATGGACTGGTTAGACCACACCTTGAGTACTGTGTACAGTACTGAGACCACACTTGAAGAGGGACATACAGCTCCTGGAGAGGGTACAGAGGAGGGCAACAAAGATGATACGAGGGCTAGGGATTTGACTTACGAGGACAGACTTGAGGAGCTCTGCCTGTTTTCATTGGAGGAGAGGAGAGACAGGGGACATGATTGAGGTCTTCAAGTACCTCAAGGAATAAATAGGGTAAACATGGAGGGATCTTTAGACTAAAGCAGGAGGCATCACCAGAGGGCATGGTTTGAAGTTGGAAGGTGGAAGGGTGAGGGGGAAAAGAGGAGGAGGTTTTTCACTGAGAGGTGGTGGACCCTTGGAATGCTCTGCCTGGTGAGCTGGTTCAGAGATCCACAGTGGAGGGCTTTAAGAGAGGGTGGGACAGACACAGAAAGTGGATGTATCAGATGATGGCCTGTCCCGGGGGTGGGATGGATGATAGGGGTTTCTGGAGCACAAGGGATGGGAGGGTCTCGGCACCCAACTAAGGATCTAGGTTCGAGCAGACTCGATAGACCATAAGGCCTAATCTGCTGGCAAATAGTATGTTAGTATGTAAGTGCAAGGTAATGCATCTGGGAAACAAAAACCCAGGGGAAGAGAACACAATGGGGGGTGAGTTAATAACAACAACAAAAATCGAAAGAGACCTAGGAGTAATTATATCAGATGACCTAAAGGTGGGCAAGCAATGTGAGAAGGCAGTAAGGATAGCTGGGGGGATACTGGGATGTATAGGGAGAGGCATCAACAGTAGAAAACAGGAAATTGTTATCCCTCTCTACAGACAGTTAATGAGACCACATCTGGAGTACTGTGTGCAATTCTGGAGACCCCATCTCCGCAAAGACATAGACAGAGTGGAGGATATTCAGAGGAGGGCAACCAAAATGGTGCAAGGTCTGCACCAGAAGACATACGAGGAGAGACTAAAGCAGCTTAATATGTATACCCTTGAGGAAAGGAGGGAGAGGGGGGACATGATAGAAACTTTCAAGTATCTCAAGGGAATTAACAAGGTACAAGAGGGTAGTATATTTCAGAAGAAGAGATGTGCAAGAACAAGGGGGCACAATTTGAAGAGAGAGGGGAACGGCTCAGAGGTAATGTTAGAAAGTATTTTTTCACAGAGAGTTGTGGATGCATGGAACAGCCTTCCTGAGGAGGTTGTGGAGTCAGGAACAGTGGGAGAATTCAAGAATGCATGGGACAGGCATAAGGCAATTCTAGTGGGGGGTAGGAAGAAGTAAGCTGTTGATTAACTAGAATCTGCAGCTTATACATCAGGTAGGGAAATGGGTAGACTGGGTGGGCCAAGCGGTCCTTATCTGCAGTCAAATTATATGTTTCTATGGTGGGAGAGGCTGGAAAAAAGGACAAGAAAGGACATGGAAGGAGGGGGAAACCTGGAGGATGAGCATGGAGGCAAGGGGCAGGTTCGAATGCTCCTGTTGGGGATTCCATGATCAGGGGTATCCAATGGGAAGGGCAGTGGGAGGGTAAAGCTTGTCCGGTAAGAACCAGATGTCTCCCTGGTCTGACGGTACACAAGGCCAAGCATGAGGTATATTCACGGGCAAGGGAATGTGGAGGTTCCCTGGACATACTGGTGCACCTGAGTAAAAATGACATAGCAGGGAATAGTGAATTAGAGATACAGGCAAGATTTCGGGGGCTAGCCAGGGTTTGCCATTCCATAGGTTGCTCGATCTCCTTCTCGGAAATCCTGTCAGTGCCAATGGCTAGTGGGGAGAACAAGCAAAAAATCAGGGACTGGTGTGAGGCTAGGAAGTATGGGCTGGTAGGGAACTGGGGTGCAGTCTGGGAGGATAAGGGGCTGTACACTAGGGACAAGCTCTACCTCAATTTGGAAGGGAGGGAAATCTTTAAACTGAAAATAGCGGGGTTCATCAGTGACAGGTGGGGTTTAAACTTGTGAAGGGGGAGGGATGGAAGAAGGGGTTGTTGCAGGGTTTCCGATAAAAGAAGGATTTGGTCTCCACCCCCATAAGGGGCTGGAAGGATACAGAAAAAGGCCAACAGAAAGGGTGCGGGGGGGGGAGAGCATGCGCCCACACAGGAGCACAAGAGTGGGGAATGGGAGGAGGGGAAAGGGGTGGAGGGTGGTCCTGACAAATGCCAAGAGCTTTGGAAATAAGAAGCCTGAGCTTCAGGCGATGGTTGCTGAGGTGGCAGTGGATGTGGTAGCTGTCACACACTATGTTCAGGAAGGGCAGGGGGGAGGGAAAGGGGGTAGGCAATGATAGCTAGACATGGCATTGGGATGGGGGTGGAGGAGGCAGAGGGGAACATGGAAGCAATTTGGGTCACCCTGCAAACATAGGGGGTAAGAAAGTAAAAATGGGGTGGTATACAGACCCCCACGCTGATGGGGGATCTGGAAGAGAGTCTGGTGGCAAATGTTATGGGACACTGTAGATTAGGCAAGGGAAAGGTAGTGGTGATGGGGGACCTAGACAGTGGCCAGGGAGCAGAGGCTGATGGATGTCTTCCAGAACGCATTCCTAACCCAGCAAGTGGGGAAGTCAACTAGGGAGGCCTGGATACTGGACGTAGTCCTGGTGAACAGTGACTAGATTAGGGGACCGGAGGTGAGGGACCCGTTGGCAGGGAGTGATCATGCCACAGTCTGTTTTTTTCCTGGACCTGGGGGGGAGGAAAGCTGCACAACAATGAAGGTTGTTGATTTTAGGAGTGTGGATTTCAGGGGGATGGGAAGGATCTTTAAAGGTCATTTGGATGAGATAAGGCCATACATAAATGCTGACAGTAAGTGGGAGAACATTAAGAGGGGAGTGTAGGAGGTTACCAAGTCCTGCGCAAGAGTGAGGCAGAAATTCAGTAAGGCCAGATACCGCATTGGTGGACCCGGGAGGCTCAGGTGGTGGTGAGCGAAAAGACGGTTGCCTATAGGTGCTTCAAGTGCTCAAGGAGCGAAAGGGATCGGGGGAGTATGAACTGATGGCCAGAAGGGTCACCAGGGTGGTGAGATCAGCTAAGGCGAGGAAGGAGCAGAACTTGGCCAAGGAAATCAGGAGGGGGAACAAGGGGTTCTTTAGAAACATTGGGGAAAAGAGGAAAGTGAGGGGGTAGATTAACAGGATTAGGATGGGGAGGGATGGGCACAGGATGGGGAGCAGGCCAAGGTACTAAACGAGTACTTTGCCCTAGTTTTTACCAGGGAGGATGGGGGGGCCATGTCATTCAGGGGGAGAGACAGTAAACCTGCGGAGGGAGTGGGACCCTTACAGATCAGGAGCCCTGACGGGCCTAGGGAGGGGGCTGGGCCAGCACCATCAGGTAGCGGGAAGGCAGCTCAAGGGGCCAAGGGGGAGGACATGGAGGTAGAAATCCTGGTAGAGAGAGAGAGGGAAGCCCTCAGGTTCCTTAGGATGAAGAAAGCACCAGGGCTGTATGAAATACATCCCAGGGTGCTGGGGGAACTGGCGGATGTCCTGGCAGCCCCTCTGGCAGAGCTTTTCAACATCTCTCTGAGGACGTGGTGGGTACCCCAAGACTGGAGGGTGGCCCATATCATGCCTATCCACAAGGGAAGAACAACAGAGGAGGCAGGAAACTACAGGCCCATTAGCCTTACATCAGTGGTGGGCAAGGTGATGGAGGGTATTATCAAGAAAAAGCTGGGGGGGTACTGGAGAAACTGGGATACCTGGACGACAGACAGCATGCCTTTACCCCGGGAAGATCATGTCACACAAACCTCATGAAGTTCTACTACTAGGTGACGAGTGTCCTGGACCAGGGTAGGCCAGTGGACATCCTCTTTCTCGACTTCAGCAAGGCATTTGATTCAGTGCCTCACGGTGGCCTGCTGGCAAAGCTGGGGGAAATGGGGGTGGGAAAGCAGATGGTCAGATGGATAGGAAATTGGCTCTCGGAATGTACTCAGAGGGTGGTGGTTGGGGGGCTAGTCTCATCACCCAAGAAGGGTCACTAGTGGGTTCCCCCCAGTGATCGGTCCTAGGACCCCTCCTGTTTAACGCCTATGTCTCTGACATAAGGAAGGGTATCAGGAGTGAAATTAGTCTTTTTTCGGATGACTCGAAGCTGGGAGCGGTGGTGGATGGGGAGGAGGGGGGAGAGCGGCCCTGCAGGAGGAACTGGAGGCTTTGGAGAGGTGGTCGAGGAAGTGGAAACTGAAGTTCAATGCAGAGAAATGCAGGGTTCTGCACATGGGGGCCAGAAACACGAATCAAGTGTATACCCTGGGGGGAGAAACGCTGCAAGTCTCAATGGGTGAGAGGGACCTGGTGGTGGTGGTGGATGTCAAAATAAACAACTCTGAGACTTGTAGGGGGGCAGTGGCCAAAGCCAATAGGATGCTGGGATGCATCACTAGGGGGATTACCTCCAGAAGGAGGTAAGTGATCCTCCCTCTGTATAACTGCTTGGTTAGGCCGCCCCTCGAGCACTGTGTGCAGTTTTGGAGACCACACTTAAAAAGGAACATTGCACTCCTGGAGAGGGTCCAGAGGAGAGCAACCAAAATGATTTGTGTCTTGAGGGAAAGGACCTATGGGGAGACGCTTGAGGAGCTCAATATGTACACTCTGGAGGAGAAGAGGGACAGGGGGGACATGATGGAGGTCTTCAAGTATATGAAGGGGATTAATAAGGGAGGCTCAGCCAGGGTGTTCCAAAGGAAAGAGGGGGGCAACTAGAGGGCATGGGTGGAAACTCGAGGGGTGAGACTCGGGGGGAGAGGAGGAGGTGCTACTTCACTGAGATGGTGGTGGAACCATGGAATGCACTGCCCAGGGGACTGGTGGAGGAAGAGACTGTAGAAGGGATGGGCTGGGACAGGTATAGGGAGACGGTTGAGCTGTGGAACTGCAATACAAGGGGAATATCTTGGACTGGGGATAAAGAAACCCAAGGGGGGGGACAGCAAAATCGGCAATCGGTACCCAGTATGGGGGCTGACAAACGAGCAGACACGAAAGACCATTAGGCCTACTCTGCTGGCAATTTTATGTTAGTATGATTGCTGCTCTGCAATAAGATGGGTTCTTTATGAATACCCTTGTGTAATTTGTAATTAATGGACCTAGAAATGGAGGACTGTTATGGCTGATAGCCATGTCCCCTCAGGAAGACCAGTAGTCAAAGCGCTGGGGCTTATTAGGTTTCAGACAGTCAAGGTTACAGATCTTCTGTATGTATGGACTTTTTTTACTTGTTGCACACCTGAATAGGCATTGCAGTGCACTTCATATTTTGCTAATACAATGACATGATAATTGAGCAGCTGGAGTGCTTTGCTTTGTTGCATCAAAGCCACATTGTTGGCCTGGCAGATGTCCATGGATGCAGCTACATAGATGTTTTGGCAAAGTAGTCCTGCTTCTTGTACTCCTTATCTGACTCACCCTTCATTCTTGCCATGTGGAACACCATGTCTGCTACGAGCCCCTTCCCCCCGTGACGGATAGCCCAAAAACTCAGACAATTCACCCAGGAGGACAGCACAGCAGGGCCTGTCAAGAGGCTAGATTCTGCTAGAAACTGAGCACCTGGCCCAGGACTGCAGGGGCAATGGGAAAGACAGATGAGGGAACCCAGACTCAGGCCTAGAGTCCTTGGTGAGTGGGCTCTCAACTGGTTGTGTAGATGGGGGAACCACTTGTATTGGCCACTCTGCCATGGCAAGTATTTCCACAGGAGGACTAGGCAGCTATGGCCTGGAGGGACAGGTCTATCATATCAACATTGATGGTCGACCCTTTTTTTTTGCAATTTCTCCCCCTTGCCCCCCTCAGTTGGTTCCTCTTACCTGACATCCTATTCCTCCACCTGCGTCCATCCTGCACCATCACCCACACTTGGGCCATCACCATGCTACCCCCACAGCTTACCCTCCCATGGCGGAGTAGTGGGGAGCCCCTCAAACTCCCCACCAGGACTGGATCCAGTACTGGTGATGCCCTCTGGAGGTGACGCATTCCCAACAGCTGGCCATCGAGCCGCTCGACCAAGGCTGCCATTTTCCATCTTTCTGTCGGTGACGGAGCGTGCAATGCCAATGGTGAGTATGCTACGTGTGTGTCCACATGCAGCATGCCTGCCAGCTGCTCCACCACTGTGCCCTACTGTACAGGGCCAGGGGTGCCAACACCTAGACTTTGCTAGGTGTCAGGCAATCGCCAGCCTCTGTTCCCCACCTTCCTCTCCCACTCCAGCTGGTCCCCAACAACCCGCTCGCGCTATGAACATGAGTCACCAGCATGGCAGGAGGTAAGACATCACTACCTCAGCCCTCCATGCCATTAGGGTGGCTCCACCTTTCCTTTTTTACTTAGTATGCTTTATGCCCCATATCACCCAGCCTGCCCCTTTCTGTTCCCGCTCCCCTATCCCATCTCCCGCCACCCCTGGGACTTACTGAACCAACCCTTGCAGTGCCCCAAGGCTTACCCCCCATGGCAGGGCCCCCAGGATGCTCCCCCATTACCCTGGAGGACCTTTAGCTGGGTTGTGGGTCAGCTAGCCCAGTAGGTGGGTGCAGAACCAATGAGGACAGGCGGCATGATCCTACAGGCTGGGGCTTTTCCTGTTTTCATCCCTAACCTCCATGACATCAATGGCATGACAGGTGCACATGCATCCACCTGCCCCTCGACACTAACATTGATCCTCCTGTTCCTGGCTATGGTGCTCAACCTTCGCCCGTGGTCACCCAGGCAGCAGCATGGCACTGGAGGCATAAACCCCCTCTCCCCAAGAGGTAGATAGCATCCAAAGGATGCTTGGACCACCTCCTCCAAGCCAACCCTCCAACATCCCAGGCTTGTTCCTGAACCTGAATCATCGGCATTGCAAGTGGTAGCACTACTGCTGTACCAGCAGGCAGGTTTATCAATGGTTGAGCTTGATTCTGGACAAACGCTCTATAAGCCCACTGCTGCCAGGCTGCTCTCTTCCACCTGCAGCAGGCTTAAAGTCAGTGTTGGGAGCAAAATGGTGAGGAAGAACTTGGTTTAGATCTCCAGTGACAATGTCAGCATTCATGCCAAGAGCAAGATCAAAAGTGTGACTGCAAATCTTGAACATCCACAGCTGAGACTGACATGGCGCTGGTGACTTTGGAGACAGATACCCCAATGGAGTGACCCTGGGTACAGGAAGAACAGGTAGCTGTGGTAAAGTTGGGACATCCAGCAGCTGCTGATTTGGAAGGGACCTGACTGCAAGCTCTGTTCGGCACCCCCTTGCCTGAGTTGGGCCATGTGTGACAAGCACCAGGGTCCAGGAGAGAAGGAGAAATGTTCTACCTTAATGGTTTCATCCTTGATGGTCAACGATCTGATTGACTGGTGATCGACAGGTTCCAAGGGTGGTTCTATATCTCTTGAGGGAAACTGTCCACATGAATCCTCTAGAAAGGGAAGGCATGAATGGTCCCACAACATACTGAGATTCCATGACCAAGAGGTGTGGCAGAAGAAAGCTTTTAAACCCCTTGCCTTTCTGAGAAGTCAAGAGAACAATTGCTTACCCCTCCTCCACCAGCAGAAGGTCCCAGACTAGAACATCCATGCTGGCCTTTGGACTTCTAAGGCCTGCAAATGTGCCTCCAACCCTACAGCTGTGGACAGCACATGCACTTATCTTTGTCTGCACTGGATCACCTGCTGTTGACACTCTTCAAAAGCTGGTGCATGCAGAGCTTGGCATCAAGAGCTATGTGCCATGTCATGGTCCAGGATCAAACAGTGTATGTAGACATGGGCCTAGATATTCAAAGGAGGTGCGCCTGGCGCAACTGAGTTGTGCCAGCACAACTCCAGAACTGCGCCCCAGGGCAATATTCAAAAGTGGGAATTGCACAGCACAATTCCCGATGCACCGGGGCGTAAAGATAATGTATGCGGCACATCTCCAGGGGGCATACCCATGCATACGCGGCACATCCCAATATTCAGCCCGGGATGTGCGGCGCATCTGCTGGCACAACCCAAAGATGTGCCACATACCTGGGCTCACAGTTGAGCCCATAAAAAATGGCTCAAGTGCTAGCCATCCACAGGCGCAGCCATCAGCCATGTGTGGCAACCCCCCCCCCAAACCATGCACAAGCATTGACATTGAACATTGTCCCTGGTGATCCACCGGCTCCCCTCCACCACCTGTTGCCGCCTTTCTGTGACAGTACCTCCTGGTAGTCCAGTGGTACCCTCATTTCACCACATAGATCTCAGCTCACTCAGCCTCCTGTATTTTGGGCAGTATACCCACCGCATGCGTCAGGCGCTGCCCGCCTGTCCCAGCTTACAGTAGCTGTGAAGCTCACTGGTCCACTGTATCACAGTGGGAATGCAGTTCATACTGTAGTCATTCTACAAAGTTAGAATGATTATAGAGTGCACGCAAGCCCATTGGTCCATAGTGTCGACCAATGAGCTTGCAGCAACTACTGTAAGCTGTCATTCGGCGGGCAGCCACAGTAGTATGCGGGCGGGTATGCTGCCCAACGATGACTGGGGGAGGAGCTGGGTGGTCTGGGGGTCCAGTGTGGGTGGAGAGTACCACTGGACTACTAGGGAGGGTACTTGTCACATGATGACGGCAATCGAGGATTCGTTGGGGAGGGGGGAACCACTGGACCACCAGGGAAAATTTTTTTAATAATATCACTGTGATCGGAGGTACAGGAGGGGCAGGTGGTACCACTGGACCACCAGGGAACAGTTTTATTAACATTACAGGTGATCTGGGCTACCAGTGGGGAGGAGGGTACCACTAGACTACCAGGGATCTGAAATATATATATTTCAGGGATCGGTGGATCGGGATGGGGAGGGGGAAACCACTGGACCAACAGGGAAGTTAAATTAGAATATATCACGGCACTCTGGGTTACGGGTTGGGGAGGGGTTACTACTGCAGTCCCTGGTACAGGGATCGCATGCTGTACTGGGCGCCAGGCGCATTTAGCTGGCTGGCCCTGCACAACACATGCAAATGGGGCCATAATGACATGCTAATGGACCCATTTGCACTATGCATTCATAATGTCCCCATTTGCATATCCATGTCTGAATATCTGGATATTGCGCACAATGCAGCTACAGTTGTACTGGAGCATTCCCAGTCCTGGCATTCAGTCCTGTCTGGGGGGTGTGCCGGTGCATTGTATTTGTGCAATGCACGTGATTTGCTATATTCAGAAGCGATGCGCCATGGCACATCTCTTTTGAATATATCCCTTAGTTGCCCCAGCACAACTCAGTTGCGCTGTGCCACCACTTGCGCCATTGCCAGTGCGCCAGTCTGAATATCGGGCCGTAGATGTCCAGTCACATACATCATGTGCCTGCGCAACCACACCTCTGGAACCCCAACTTTGTCTTTCTTTCCATGGCAAATCACAGCAAAGGAGCAGGAAGTCACTGGCGAGGGTACCACAATGAGTCAAAAATTGAAGCAAAACTACAAACAAATCAATACAAAAGCTTAAAAACTAGCAGAATCCTAATTTACAAGCAGGAGCTATAAGGAGATCTGTTCCTTCCAAGGAAAGAAAAGATCTGAGTGCAGACTGGGGTGGAGCAAGATGAGCACATGGTTGGATGGTAGGAGGAGATGAGCTTGTAGACTGATCTGGTGACTGAACATGCTCAGTGACATACTGCCCAAGTATGGATACAGAACTGAATCTAGATATATAGAATGTTTATTTTCATGTAGCTCTACCTGTAGGTATACATAGTAATTTATTTGCCTCTGTTTGTACCCACCACAGTTGTTTAATGGCTATGCTGATGCCCCTTTATAGGCCATATGTGAGACCACAGCTGGATTACTGCAGTCAGCTTTGGTCCCCCTACAGTAGAGCAGATGTTAGGAAACTGGAGAGGGTTCAGCGTAAAATGATGAGGATGGTGAGATGGTTGCAGAGTGATTCCTATGAGCTCAGATTGGAGAAGCTTAGGTTACATACTCTGGAGATACTGTATGAAGGAAAAGGGGAGACTTATTACTGTTATACGATATACTGCAGGACATTGGTGTAATAATAGAATTAAATATTGATTTCAAGAAAACTGACATCCTCACGAGGACATACACTGCAACTAAAAAAAAGGAGGTTTAAAACAATAAAAAGAAAACATTTCTTCACACAGACGGTGGTGAACCTATGGTATAGATTCCCATAGGAAATAGTGATAAGTACAACTAAGGACACATTCAAAAAAAGATTAGATAACTGGATTACAAATGGTGGGGACAGGACACATTTTATGGAATTTTAACAGAGCTACTAATGGGCCTTGTGCCTTTTTTTTTTTCCTCCTAAACATCAGTGACAAATACACTAACTGTTAGATTAATTATAATAAGCAGAAAGTGACAAAATAAAATTAAAAAAAGCATCAAACTGTTGTAACAATGCCCTACTGCCAGTAAGAGGAGAAGGCTTGTTTACTAGACTTCCAGTCCATAAAGCCTACTGATTGGAAGAGCCACTGACAGCCAGTGGGTGGAGTTTAGAATGCCAGTTGGGTGATGGCATGACATGTGTCAAGATGGCAGAGTGATAGGAGGGTACAGGTGTGCCTTCCTGGCATTCTTGCCTTAGGTCACTTGCTAGGCTGCCTGAAGAAGCAAGAGCCCCTTGTTTGCAGTAGCTGTCTGTGGATCCAGAGAGTGAGAATAACATGACTCATTATCTAGTTGTCTGGTAGCCTCCAGGGACAGACACCAGGACAGTGGTGATGACTATGGGGATTAGGACTCTTAAGGCCATTTAGAGTAGATCACCAAAATTCTGGTGGGAGTCAGAGACAGCAGAAGGTGTGAATATCCTAAGTGGTTTCTCTTCAAGGGAAGTTCCTGACAGCCTTGCAGTGCACAGAGGATCTCACCAAAGTGGGTGTTCACCTTTTGGTGCGGTGCGGTTTTTATCATTTTCCCTGAAAGATGCTGCCAGCTGTGCTGAAGATGAGGGTTCTGATGATGAAGAATGAGCTGCTGATACAGATAGGAGATGTGCCCACACTTTGTATGGAGAATCCCAAGCTAGAATGGACATCAGAGAAGCAGCCTCTGGCATACTACCAGGGGAGATTGACAGCCGCTGCCAGAGGGCAGGCTGAAGTACGTGCAGCGGTGCTGGTGCCCAGCATACCATTTGGTGAGAGTAAGGAACTGGTTGATGCGAGACACCAAGAGCTGGGGTTACTGTTATCAAGGAGTGCCTGAGTGAAAGTCCCTGCAGCTGTGCTGCCTCCTGCACACCAGCTGAAGAGATGTTGCAGTGTCATGAAGCACATGAGAAATTAATCAACCCAGCACGTACAGCAAAGTGGGAGATCTGGTACATTCAGACTGGAGAGTAGGAAACGCTCTGTCCCAAGATAAAACCTCATCCTCTGGCTAACTGTAAGGAGTGAGAGAGTCACGGGGTTCCAATAAAATGTGGAGCATGTATACCTTTAATTAAGGGACCCTAAGGTTCTGACTTATGTCCTTGGTCAGGATTAAACCTGTCTTACACTGCTGACCATGAAAGAGAGAGATTTGGGTACCACGTTCCAGTGTTTGCAAATGTAAATATGTTAGTAAACATGACAACAACCTATCGTGTAATATTGTGATCTATTATGGTTCTGACAAAGGGACACAGACCAGAATGCACTGGAAGTGAACATAAAAGAGTAAACCTGTAAATATCTGGATGGTGGTTGTTTTGCTTGTACAAGGGGAATCCTCTGGTGAGCACATACCACCTTACCCAATAACATGGAGGGTATCTCTTGGCTACGCCAGGCCCCGCCTGACAACAAAAGGGGGGGTATTATGAGATGTCAGCTCTCAACTGAGAGAAAAATGACAGCAGCCATGGCTGAGTGGGCTTTGTTGTGCTGTACAACACCCAGGTCCAGGAAACTAGGGTTGGGGGTGGAGACAGGCAGTGGTAACATCATTTCTGTTCTGGAACCCCCATTAGACTTGTTACCATCTCCTGAGATCAACCAATCTCACAGGCCCCAAGGGTGTGGCACCCCCTGCACAGCATCAGGGTGAAAGCATCCCCCTTTGGAAGGCAGTGTTGGAATTAAACTTTATGAGCTTTGGAAGCTACGGAGGCCCATAAAGAGCATATCTTTAAATTGAGCACCCCTTCCCATTATAAGTCAATGGCAGTAACATGTGAACTACCAGGGCTCACTTCAGAGCAAGGGTGGCCGAGCCCTGGCAAACCCCCCTGTAATTCCCACACTGGCACTGGGAGGTGGACTTGAGTTTGGGCAGACTGGATGTGCCACAAGGCCCATAGCTCCTAACAGTACTTCTTTCTGTGAGTAATGAGTGCTGGCAGGCCTCCTGTAAACAGCCTCTTTTTCTGTGTTCAGCCACACCAGAAGCCATCAGTGTGGTTTGGTTACTCAACACCTTGAAGGATCTCCTATCTCCCCACCCATCCCACCATCTAGTGCTGCAAGCTGCCTAAAAGTATAGATATAAGCATCCCATCTTCCTTGTTCCATTGCAGGAGATACTGTGAAAATAGCACGCTGACACTTGCAGCCCAGAGGCAATGAAACCTTGCCAGTGGGCTGCTCAACATGAATCCAAGTCACCCACAGGGTATACTGGTGTTGCCCCTCAAAAAAAAAAGAATACTTGAAAACGGATACAGCGGGTGCTAGATGCAGATTCCCAGATAGCGCGTGCTTCACATGGGCTCTTGCAGATATTTATCCGAACTTTAACAACGTTTTAACCTTCAACTTTAGTTCAATAATTTGCAGTATTGTATTGTGCTCTTGAGTTTGGAAGGAGCAGTGTTACATGAAATGTTTCAAAGATGGAATATCCTTGACAATGAATGCAATTGACTTGGAACAATTCTACAAAGATTAGAATCTCTTAATGCACAGCTTAAATCACAAATGGTTACAGACAACCAGTCCCCACTATGGTGGCAGTAGCAAAACTGATGCAAAAAAATGCTCAACTCAGGAACAAACTGGCCTGGAAAATGAGGCATGGCCTTCCATGCCAGGCTGGTGGGCTTTCCCAAAAGAGTGAAGAGGGATAATTTGTTAGGATATATGAAGGTCTGGTTCCTGCCTGCAGTCCAGCTCCCCAAGGATTTTATTTTTGCTCATTGAAAAAGCTTACTGTGGTGTATTAATATGAGGGCATCCCACAGCAGACTACAGATAAAATAAGACTGGTATTTAAGGCTCAAAAATAGATTTATTACATTTTACTGTCAGCAGTGCATGCTGTTTATACCCTAGTCATTGACGCTCAGGATGTGAAATGCTACCTGGAGCTTTCTTTTGCCACTTGCAGGAAACATAAGATGTTCGATGTGGTCCAAAGCAAACTCTGATTACTGGTCATTGCAAATTCTTTCCTGTTACCTGCTCTTACAGTGTATGGGGTCAAAATGTTCCAGTTTTCAGATGCAAGGAACACAGGAAAGTGGACCAAAAAGACATCCCAAGAATTCTGTGCCAGACCGACCACTGAGATTTCGCCATCAGAGGGCTGAAGTAGAGGTTAATTTATTTTGAGTTGAACTTTGACGGGGGGGGGGGTTGTTTAGTCTATTTCATGTCCCACTTGTAAATATGGCCCATTGTTTATAATTCTTGCTTGTTTTTGTTTTATTTTTTTAAAACAGTAAACATTTTACATAATTCCTTAGAAGAGGAATATCATACAGCCAGAATGAAAAAAAAAAAACATACAGCTTACTGTACCATGGCTGGGTAAGTGAATATAATCCACCACAGCTTATCCTGTGGAAAGAAGTAACACAGAATAAGACCAGTGTAATTATGATAATAAGAAGTACCTGCATTTCACATTAAGCAGGTAGTATAATAGTGTTATCTACATATAGAGTATCATAGCACCTTCTGTGAGTGCAGTGTCAGTGGCTCAATAGGTAGCACACTCGCCTCTGAGACCGGGAGATCAGAGGTCTGTGGGTTCAGTTCCCACATCTGGCACTTGGGTTAATATCCCAGTATTGACACTGCAGTGCAGCATTAGAGGGGTGCTGCACTTCTGAGGTGCCGTCTTCCGGATGAGATGTTAAACTGAGTTCCCATCTGCCTGGATTGGTGGTAGTTCAGGTGGATGTTAAAGATCCCATGGCACTTCTCGAAAAGAGTAGGGGAATTTCCCCAGTGTCCTGGCCAAATTTCCATCATTCACTATAAATACCACCAACAGCTCAATCTGGTTCAAAGTCAGCTGGCATTCATTTGTATCCCCCTCCCCTGGGTCGTGTCTGAAAATAGGCAGGATTTGTCTAGTGTACATACCAACAACAAAAACTAAATAAATAAATGTGACAACATTTAACTGAAATAAAACTGCATAATAAAATAGAAAAAAACTGAACTGCGGTCATGTAGTTGCTGTGTTTTAACATTACTGAGGCCGTACTGAATTTATGATACTTTCCTTCCTTTAGGGTGCCTGGGTGTTCTTTTCTTTTCTTCCCTCATTTCCCAAATTATCATGAGAAATTCAGCTGGCATTGTCTTCACTTTGAGGCGGTAGGAGACAATATTGCTCCCAGTCTTTCCACTGCTGTATGAATTTTTCTGTAGTTAGCCAGAGGTTGCTGTGATACATTCCTCATTTGATGTATAGTGGACATGCATCCCTGCCATTCTTCTACTGTTGGAAGTGTCGGAGACAGACAATTCACAATGATCACCTTCAGGGCTGCCAGACTTATGATTCTACATAACTCTAACTTTATTACCCCTTAGTCCAGCCAGGGGGATGCCTAGGATATGTATCTGGAAAGTCGTCGAGCATGGGGCTCCCAAAACCATCCCCATTTCTTTCCTTACCTGTGACCAATAGTTTAACAGCTCATCACACTGCCAAAAAAATATGGTAGTGGTTTCCTAAAGTTGTACATTACCTCCAACAAGGTACTGAACTGTTTGGGCTAAAGTGCCTCATAATGAAGGGGGTGTGGGAAAAACATGTCACTATTCCCCATCTGTACTCCATCCAGGTTCGTGAGAATGTTGTGTTCCACCCTCTTTCCCAAGTTAGGGTCCAGGTCTCATCTGAAATTGTCATGCTGGCAGCCTCTTCTTCCCCATTTTGTTCTCAGAGTGTCTGTATTTAAATCTTGGAGCCAAACAGGATGGTATTTGCTTGAGAGATGTAGTTGCCTCTTTGGATAAGCTGCAACGCCCGTTATAAGAAATTTTCCAATTTCATAGGCTTTCTGGCCACGTGTCCCAATCTATCGTCTCCCTGTAGGTGATGTCTAACCTGAAAAAATCTGAATGTATCCCTGGCTGAAAGGGAGAAGTTGTTTTAGAGATGATCACATGGGAGACAGATTCATCTATGTTGCTAATATCAGCTGAGTCTCAATGTATTCCAATATCAGAATTCTGTGTCCTGCCCACCACTGGAAAAGTCAAGGTCTCCTAAGATCACTGTAAGTGGTCAAATATTATTGGGAGTATGGGTTCTAGCGTGTATTTTTATCTATGATCCCTAACATATGTTTAGTCTAAGGGTTGGCATTTGATCCTTTTAATGTGGGGGTTACTCTTAAAAAAAGCCAAGGTGAATAATGTGGCTGGGAGCGTGGACCTTTTTTCTAGGGTGTACCACCCAGGTTGTGTTTCCTGTCTTACCCAGGTGACCAGATGTGTGGTCTGTGCTACTAGATCATACATCTCAAAGTCTGGAAGAGGCAATCCTCCCTGTGCTTTCTGAAGTATTAATAATTACATTTACTGTGTGCTTCTTTCCCTCACCCAAATGTATTTCAGGACCAGCTGGTGTAGTTTTTTTTCCCCAAAAGCTAGATGGTATAGGTATGGTTGTGTTTAAAAAGTAGATAGGAGAGGATGATTTCTACTCCCTAAAGTATGTGGGAGGAGTTGCCAAGTTTCTATATTCTATTAGATCTCAGAAAAAAGGTGATCATAGTTAAGGTCAAAAAGTTTGGAAACCTGTGGGTATCTAAAACTATTCTGTGGTGACCATTTGAAGAGTAAGGATTCTTTCATTTCCCTCATGCAATTTCCTGAGATGGAGATTGCCTCCGACATAGTGCAGTTAAGGTGGTAGCCTGCAATTTCCCCATATTTCTGCAGGAGCCACTGCAATGTTGGGATGGAGGTGGATGGGCTACTAATGAAGAGAGAATCGTCCATGTATAGGGAAATGTTCTGTTCCATTGTTCCAATTTTAAATCCCTTAATAGCTTCCTCAGCACGCACACCTATAGCAAGGGGCTCTATGCAGACAGCAAAGAAGAGAGAAAGGGGCAGCCCTGCCGCTTTCCCCTGTGTAATGCAAATCTTTCAAACCCCACTCCATTGACCTTGACTGGTGCCTCTGGGGAGGCATATAGGGAGGGAGGCAGTATAGTGTAGTGGTTAGGAGCACTAAGCTGGAAACCTGGAGAACTGGGTTTGAATCTCACAGCCACCACTTGCATACTGTTTGATCACAAGCAAGTCAATTAACTTTCCTGTGCTCCCAGGATGCACCTGGAACATAGAATATGATGGCAGATAAGGATCACTAGACCCACCCAGCCATCCCATTTTCCTGAGAGGAGTGGAATCCCCAGGATTCAAATTAACACAGGAAGCAGAGCGGAAGAAATGAAGGGGGATGGAAGTGGATGCATTTAAAAGAGAGGAGGGAACAAGAGAAAGCAAAAAGGAAAAAAGGGGGGTAACAAAAGGAATGGTAACAAAACCCAGAAAGCCATGTGTGTGAATGCTAGAAGTCTAGGAAATAACATTCCAGACTTAGAGGCCACAATGGCAGTGGCCAGGCTGGATATTGCGGCCATTACTGAGTCATGGTGTACTGAAAACCATGACTGGGACATGGCCATACCAGACTATACTCTGTTTAGGAAGGAAAGGGTAGGAAGGAATGGAGTGGGTATGATACCTTATATGAGGAAGGGCATTAAAGAGATGGAGATTCTGGGAATACGGGGAGGGGGAGAGGTACTGTGGGTCACCCTAGAGATGGCAAATGGAGTCTCAGTTTGCTCTGGTGTGATCTGCAGACCTCCAGCACAGGGGGAGGAGTTAGATAAGGTACTGCTAGAAGCCACTGACAAGATGGCAGAAAAAGGGGAGGTGCTGTTGATAGGGGACTTCAGTCTGCTGGATGTAGATAGTAACCTTCCAGCTGCAGCATCAGATAGAAACCAGGACATTTTGGACTCCATGCAGGGGGCATTCCTCAGGCAACTAGTCAGTGAACTTCAATATTAATAAGGTCCCTCTGTGTCTATCCCATGCATGTTTGAAACCTGTTACCATTTCAGTACCCACCACCTCTGCCAGGAAGCTGTTCCAGGTGTCCACCACCCCCTGTGTGAAGAAATATTTCCTCACATCCCTTCTAAGTCTTCCCTCTTCCAGCTTCATATCATGCCCCCTTGTCCTTGAGCATCTCTTTCTGTGCAATATGCCACCCTCCTGGACCTTGTTTATACTCTTGATGTATCTGAATGTCTCTATCACGTCTCCCCTTTCAAGCCCTTCCTCCAGTGGGTGTATATTTAACTCCCTGAGTCTTTCCTCGTGGGGCTTCTGATACAGGCCATGCACCATTTTGGTTGCTTTTCTTTGTACTGCCTCTGCCCGATCTATGTCCATCCTGAGATGGGGCCTCCAGAACTGGACACAGTATTCCAGGTGTAGCCTCACCATTAATCTGTACAGGGGTAACACTACCTCCTTTCTTCTGCTGGCGATACCCCTCTCTCTGCACTCCAGTATCTTACTAACCTTTCCCACTGCCTTGTCGCACTGCTTTGCTTCCAGACCATCAGATATGATGACCCCCCAGATCCCTTTCCTGTTGTGTGGTTGGTAACACCTACCCCCCCCCAACTGATACGTTGCTCTTGGGTTTCTGTGCCCCATGTGCATAATTTAAAATTTTTTGACGTTGAAGTGCAGTTGCCAAACCCTTGACCAGTTTCAGGTTTTTTATAGCTTCATCATCCCCCGTGTGTCCTCTCTGTCGTGAGTTTTGTGTCATCTGTGAACAGGCATATCTTTCCTTCCAGCTCCTCTGTGATGTCACTAATAAAGAAGAGGACTGGCCCCAGCACTGACCCTGAGGTATCCACTGGTTACCTTACCCTTCTTCGAGTGAACTCCATATACCACCACGCTCTGAGTTCTGTTACTTAGCCAACTTTGTACCCATTTTACTATCTTTGGACCCACTCCCAGGCTCCCTAGCTTGTTTACCAGTCTTCTGCGTGGAGCGGTGTCGAAGGCCTTACTGAAATCCAGGTAGGCCACATCCACTGCTCTTCCCTGATGCACCTCTCTGGTAACACTGTCAAAAAACATTATCAAGTTTGTTTGTCACGATCTCCCCCCGTGAACCCATGCTGCTTCAGATAAACTGGGTGGAGTGCAGGACCAATGGGGGGAAACTAAAAAGGGCCATAGTGAAGGCAACAAACCTCTGCATCAAGCAAGAAAGCAAAAGAAAGAGGAGAGAGAGACTACTAATGGCTCTCGACAGAGGTAGTGGAAAAGGTAACAGCTAAGATGATAGCATTCAGAAAGTACAAGAACATGCAGAGGGAGAAGGATAGGAAGGTGGTGTCAGGGTAAAGCAAGGAAGCAGGCAGAGCAGTAAGGAGTGCAAAGGTGCAAACTGAAGAGAGGATAGCCCAGGACGTATTAAAATGACAAGACATTTTCAGGTGTGTAAATGAATAAAGGAAGACCAGGGGTGGAATTGTCTTTTCTTTTATACCTTTTATTCCCAGGGTGCGTCACAGACAGCTGCTCAGCCCTGTCCCTGCCTCCTTCGTCCAGCAGCTGCCTCCCTGGTCCACCAAGCTTCATATCCTCCACCAACTGCTGATCTTGGTGGGGTGTGAAAGGGGAGGGCTGTACTCCTCCCACCCAGAGAACCTGCATCCAGATTTGGTGGGTCAGAGAGCCAGTGACAGCGCAGGGCGACGGTGGGCAAGCAAGGCTTCATATAGCCTGCAGCCACCATTTTCAGTGTTTTTCTCCCATCCCCTTCCCACAGCAGCACGTAAGCATGTGCGTGTGGAGGTGCCAATGCACCACAGAACCACGGCCCGTCCCCTCCAAGCAGCTCGAGCTCTGGCACTGCCACCCAGCCTCCACTAGGTGGTAGCCAAGGAGCATGGCAGCTTCCTTCCCCACCCCAGGAGAGGACAGCAGTCCATTGGATGCTTGATCCTCCCCCCCCCCCGGCCAACCCTCGGCAACACAAATTCATTCCCAAACCCAGGTTGCCAGCATGGTGAGAAGTAAGGCGCATAGCGCCTCAGCCCTCTGTGCCACTGGGCCAGCACCAGGGGTGGAACTGTAAGGTTAGGAAGGGAAGAGGGAACTGTGCAGAGGGGGTACAGAAAAAGGCAGACATCCTGAACAAACACTTTTCTTCAGTGTTCACAGAGGAAAGAGATGGGGAGGGGCCACAAAAATGTAACAGGAGCATTGAAGGGAGGGAGGTGGACACTGGTCTATTTTTTTCAGAGGAGAGAGTCCTGAAGGGAATCATAAATCTGAAAGTAGACAAAGCAATGGGGCCAGATGGGGTCCACCCAAAGGTATTGAGGGCACTCAGGAAGGTACTGGTTACACTTCTGATAGCCCTATTTAATAGCTCACTGGAAACAGGAGTGATCCCCAAGGACTGGAGGAGGGCACATGTAGTTTCACTTCACAAAAGTGGTAGGAGAGAAGAGGCTGGCAACTACAGACTGTCACAATCCCCACTCCCGTGGGGCAGAATTCTATGCATCACAGCAAAAAAAATCCCTCTTGTGATGGGGGTGTCAGGGATACCCTTTTAGTATGCTCGCTGTTTCACAACTGAACATACGCCAGAGAATCCCAGGGCACCCTCTCTCCATGCGAGGGGGTACAAATACAGCCTCGAGTCTGTGTTCCTGGGGTAGAACCCTCTTGGCCACTGCACCACGAACCAGAAAGCACAGGCAAGTATAGGCTTCGTGGCTCCTATAATAACTCTATTATGTCTTTTCCCCAGAAATGCAGAGTTCGAAGTTCAAATCCTCTATAAGTTCTTCCTCGGAGACCCTTTGTATTTCTTCCCTTCCTTTCTTCACAAAGTCCCTAGTGGTACTTCACTTTGGTAGTGTTTGGCCTTAAGACAGTCACACAGGCATAGTATAGTTTGAACAACCCTCCCAAGGCAACCTACTCAAATGACACTGGCAGAATTATCTTAAAATTAAGCCAAAAGCGTTACTAATTAATTAATAAATGCAGTAAATAACATAAAGATAAATAATTTTAGACATTGGTTACAGGACATTGAAAATAAAATGAAAAGTATACATAAAAATCTACAGTTTAAAACTCTGAGATTAGTTGTATTTATTTATTTATTGATGTCTAGGATTACAAATAACTTTGAACCAATGGTTCTTTTACAAAGGTTCCGCATCATACAAATTAATGGCAGGTAAAACAAAAGTACATAGTAAATCAAGCACGATGGGAAAATATAGCATACAAAGGCAACACGAGCAACAGAAGATGTTAACATAATTAACAATGGTACTGGATCTGGAGAGGAGAAGCAGTAAGTCTCAGGAATGGGGACAAGGAGAGGTGTTAGGGAGGAGAACGAAGATAACGGGGAGGAGGAGAACAGAGAACAAAGATGGAGATAAGGGAAGTAGAAGGAGAGAAACAGGGCAGTCAGCGATTACCTTGTCAAGTAGGAGGGAGGAAAGGAAAGGGGAGAAAAGGGATTAAGCATGTATAGGACAATAAAAGGGGGGTGGGCAAAGCAGGACAAAGCTGCCTATGTCAGATGAGAGAGAAAGAGAGCAGCAAGTATGGGGCTAGAAAGGGGGAGGGGCTGGGCCTGGTTCAGATAGTCTTAGAGAGCTCTGGTGGTAGGGAGAGAGGAGGCTGAGGGGCAGGATGGGGAGGAGGGAGCTAGGGAGGGAGCTATGGAGGGAGAGGTGGAGGGGGAGGTGGGAGGGGGACAGGGGGAGGGAGATTACAAGTGCTAGATAGGAGTAAGTGTACAGGAAGGGGAGAAGAGGTGAGAGATGGAGGACCAGGGTGGGAAAGGAGAGGGCAGGGAGAGAAAATAGTAGGGAGTGATTGCAAGGCATACGGGGTGACCTATTACAGAACACAGTCGCAGCTACTAAAGACAGTCACACAGGCGTAGTACAGTTTGAACAACCCTCCCAAGGCAACCCACTACCTCAGGTCCTTAGTAGCTTAGTTGCTGAATTTAGAAGTGCAAAGTGTCCTTAGAAGTGGTAGTTGAAGTCTTAGCTCTGGTGGTCCAGGAGAAATGTCTTAAACAGAAATTGTCTCTGCTCTCCTGAGCAGAGAGGCAGGGTCCCAAAATGAAAAAGGCTAAAGGCTAAAAGCTAAAGGCCCAGATACAGCCTTTCTCCCTTGTTTTATGGGATTTCTCAAAGGACAGGTCCAGTGGACAGTGGCTTGACCTGTGATTGGCTAGCATTCTGTTTCCATGGCTATGCAACCAATCAGTTTTTAGTATTTTATTACAAAACGCAAACATGCAGTTCTGAATATAAGAGAGAAAAAAGTCGCAGAGGTCAACTAAGTTAAACCAGAATTCTAGAGGAAATTCCATCTTCCCTCCTTGGAAACAGCAGTAATTAAGCTACACTCAGTACAGCTATTAGCTTAAATGGTAGCCCATTTAGTGGTAACAAGATTAGCTTAGGTAGCCTTGCAGAGACAAAGGAAAGCCACACATCCAGGCACCTCTGGATGTTGTGGCCCATTCAGACACAAATGTACATGCTTGCTGGCTAGCATTGCTAAATTATTCTTTTGTCTCCTTATATTTATTTATTTATTTATTTATCCGTCTTCTTTGCCCCTGGCCTGCTTCTCCCTCCGGCTGCACATGACCCCCTCCGACCTCCTCGCCCCGACCCCCTTCCTATTCACCTCAGATCACAGCCGACCCAGGTGTGGCTCGGCGTAACCCTTCGCCGGATGGGTCCCTCTCTTCTGAGGGGGAAGGCGCCAGAAGGGAGATACCAGCACGCTCTACGATCAGTCCCCAGGCACTGCTGAGGTGGATTCCGGGGTGTCAGGGCATCTAAGGTGGCGGGGAGTCGGCAGCCATCATCCGGCAGACCAGGCAGCTTCTTTCCATTTTTCTGTGGGGAGTGATGCACTGACGTCAAGTCTGTCACTCCCCCTTGAACACCTAGCCCAACTGTACTGCTGCACTCCCAGCCTCTGCCAGGAGTCAGCCTTACGCCGGTGTGCATCCCCTGCCCTCCCCCCAGAGAAGGAGAGCTGTCCCTGGACGCTCCATCCTTCTCTCCTGGCAAGCCTCGGTGACCAGTCCATTCCAAACTGGGTTGCCGGCAAGTATAGGACGAAAATCCAACTACTGTGCGCCTCGACAGGCCAACCCTTTTGTCTCCCTTTAAATGATTAATTAACTCTAGTCCTTGCCTAGCAGCTGATTGATTCTTTGCCCAGTAACAAGAGTTACATAATTCTTGGGCCCATGGCTTTAATTTGTACCCATGATTCCTTGCAAGTTACACTGGCCATCATAGGCACCTCTGATGCATTATATATATAAAATTATATAAAACATGACCAAAATAATAAGGTATGGCCTTATCTTGCCACACAGGCCAGTCAGCCTGACTTCAGTGGTGGCAAAGTTAAAGGCATCACTGCTGAAAGAAAGGATTGTGGAATACCTTGAATCCAATGTGTTACAAGACCTGAGGCAGCATGGATTCATATCGGGGGGGTGTCGAATGAATCTGATAGAGTTCATTGTCTGGGTGACCAAGGAACTAGATCAGGGTGGTGCGGTGGATGTAGCCTACCTTGATTTCAGTAAGGCATTCAATACCATTCCACATAGGAGACTAGTAAGCAAACTAGGTAGGTTAGAAGGGGGTTTGAAGGTGGTAAACTGGGTAAGAAACTGGTTAAGAGATAGGCAGCGGAAGGCAGTGGTAAACAGAGTTCACTCAGAGGAAGGAAGGGTGACCAGTGAGGTGCCTCAGGGATCAGTGCTGGAACTGGTCCTCTTTAATATCTTAATAAGTGACATTGTAGAGGAGCTGGAAAGGAATGACTGCTTCTTTGGCAATGACACCAAACTCTGCAATAGGGTGGACACTCTGGGGTGTGTGGAAAGATTGAACAGCAACCTGAGAAAACTCAAGGGTATGGCAGCTGGGTTTCAATGTGAAAAAATGCAAAATAATGCACCTGGGGTACAGAAACCCTGGAGCAGAGTACATAAATGGGGAAGGGGGGGTACTGACAACCACCAAGCAGGAAAAGAGACCTGAGGTGCTCATATCGGATGACCTAAAGGTTGCCAGACAGTGCAACAAGGCAGTTGGGAGGGCAAGTGGGATGCTGGAGTGCATAGGGAAGGGTATCACCAGCAGAAAGAGGGAAGTAGTTTTGCTTCTGTATAGATCACTGGTAAGACCCCATCTAGAGTACCATGTCCAGTTTTGGAGACCATTATCTCAGAAAGGAAATAAAGTAGAAGCAGTCCAGAGGAAGGCAACTAAAATGGTGCAGGGTCTTCATCACAAGCCCTACAAAGAGATTAAAGGACCTAAATATGTACACACTGGAAGAGAGGAGAGGAGAGTAGAGAGAGAGGGGGATATAATAGAGACCTTTAAATACCTCACGGGGGTAAACAAGGTACAAAAGGGAAGTATTTTTCAGAAAAAAAGGTGCTCAATGACAAGGCGGCATAATAAAAAACTGGAGGGGGGGTAGGTTCAGGACAGATGTGAGGAAGTACTTCTTCACAAAAAAGTGGTGGATTCCTGGAAAGCTCTTCCAGCAGAGGTGGGGGGGGTGAAAGCAGTGGTGGGGTTCAGCAACGCATGGGATAGGCATAAGGGAATCTTAGGGAAAGGGAAGGAGGAGGGTGAATAGGCCAGAGATCAAGTAGGATCTGCGGTAATACTGCAGGCAAGAAAAAATGGACAAACAAGGTGGGCTAGTGGTCATTATTTGACAGCAAATTCTGTGTTTCTATGTTACACTTTTTCTGAAGTGGTCTCTAGATCCCATGATCTGTAACAGCTGTGTGAGAAAAGCATTCCATCCAGTTAAAAGTCTTTAAAGCATCCATAGAGATTGCCAGTTGTTTTTGGCATCCATTGAAATTGCCAGTTGTAGCTGAAGTTTTCTAGGCAGAAAAAAATATTTAGTACTCCATGTATATTGTTTGGTAAGTGTCGGCCTTCTATGAAGCCTGTTTGATCTGGGTGAACTAGGCCTCTACATACAGCTGCAGTCAATTGCTGAGATGGAGGTGAAGATTTTTAGGTCTGCTGGGAGAAGTGAGATGAACCAATATGCTCCATAATCTGTCAGGTCTTTTTTAGGAATCACCATTATTTGGGCCTAGCTCATTGAGGGAGGGGCCCTCTCTCCCTTCAACACCCCATTAAATGCCCCCATCAGCGTGGGTATGAGTTCCTCTCTGAATATATATTTGTTTTATTTTTTATTTATAAATATATACCAGTACAGTATAAGGATATACACTGAACAGTGCAATACATCAATGAAAACATATTATGTTAACATTAGGATAGTAGAATCACTATCACCATTGTTACAAGATAGAGGGGAATAGCTAAATTATTAAACACACCACAGAACACTAAATCGAAATGGCTATTGCTGCTAATGCCTTACACTGATATTCTACGTAACTAAAACTAAATCTAGGTATACTGCATATGGCTACATAACCTTCATGGTCAATTTATTTCAATTTATTAGAGAGCAAAATTGAGAGTTAATTCTCTTTTACAATTGCATCCAACATGTGACGAGTAACAAATAACATCAGATACACGAATAATACAAAATAACCAGTATCAAAGTCAGAATCATACATTCAGTAATATAATTTAATTCATAACAATCACAATCGTGCAGTAATAATCTGTTAACATGTGCTTTAAAACAGGAATAAGATAAGAGTTATCATACCAATTTTCTTTTGAACAGCAGTCCATATTTGAGGCACAATAACTGACAGCATGTTATTTCCATAATTAGTTTTATACCTAGGCGTTAAAAACCGTGGGAGATATGTAGATCTTAAATCATATTTGCTAGGTTGTTTAAGTTTCAGTAATTCCATCAAGTAAGGGGGTAAGATATTTATAATCAACCCATAAATAAAAATTGTCAGATGGGTCTGTCTCCAAGTTGCCAAGGACTGCCAACCCACCGCAGTGTATAGATTGCAATGGTGGGTTCTCCAAGGCAAGCCGGTGGCAAATCTAAGGGCACTATGGTAAAGTGGATCCAATACCTTAAGAATAGAATCAGTTGTTTTCATATATATACACAGTCCCCAAAGTTGATCTGTGACATAAATACAGAGCTCGCCTGTTGTTTACACATAGAAAAACTAAAGCTAGCCCTGTTCCTATAAAAAAGGACAACTTCTTAAGCTTGGAAGAAAGATTATGCACCTGCAGTCTAAATTTCATAGACTCATCCAGATAGATACCAAGATATTTATAAGTGGATACCCTACATATTTCTGTTCAATCAGTTGATTTAATACTAAGCTTAGAATGCTCATCTTTAACCCTACCAGAGAACAAGACCCATTGCGTTTTGCCAACATTTAGCAACAGACGCAGTTTAATAAATTTTGTGCTGTACCCTGACAAAATCAGCCTGGATCGTACTCACTGCAACCCCAGGGTCCCTATTCTGGGTGTACATAACTGCATCGTTAGTGTATAAAAATATATTGGTATTAGCTGAACAACTTCTGGGCAATTTGTTAATATATATGAGAAACAAAAGGGGCCCCAGTACAGATCCTAGGGAACCCCTACCAAATCAGAGCAGTGTTCTCCAGATGTGACACATTGTAATCTAAAAGTCAGGTATGAAGAAAACCAAACATAAAAAGATAGAATATGATGCAGATAAGGACCACTTGGCCCACCTAGTCTGCCTATTTCCCTACCTGATGGATAAGCTGCAGATTCTAGTTAATTTCAGCTTACTTCCTCCCACCCCCCACTAGAATTGCCTTATGCCTGTCCCATGCATTCTTGAATTCTCCCACTGTTCCTGACTCCACAACCTCCTCAGGAAGGCTGTTCCATGCATCCACAACCCTCTCTGTGAAAAAATACTTTCTAACATTACCTCTGAGTCATCCCCCCTCTATCTTCAAATTGTGCCCCCTTGTTCTTGCACATCTCTTCTTCTGAAAGGTGCTACCCTCTTGTACTTTGTTAATTCCCTTGAGATACTTGAAAGTTTCTATCATGTCCCCCCTTCCCTCCTTTCCTCAAGGGTATACATATTAAGCTGCTTTAGTCTCTCCTTTTACGTCTTCTGGTGCAGACCCTGCACCATTTTTTTTGCCCTCCTCTGACCAGCCTCCACTCTGTCTATGTCTTTGCGGAGATGGGGTCTCCAGAATTGCACGCAGTACTCCAGATGGGGTCTCACTAACTGTCTGTACAGAGGGGATAACAACTTTTGTGTTCTACTGTTGATGCCTCTCCCCATGCATCCCAGTATCCCCCCAGCCCTCCTTACTGCCTTCTCACATTGCTTGCCCACCTTTAGGTCATCTGATATAATTACTCCTAGGTCTCTTTTGATTTTTGTTGTTGTTATTAACTCACCCCCCACTGTGTACTCTTCCCCTGGGTTTTTGTTCCCCAGATGCACTACCTTGCACTTCTTTGCACTGAATCTGAGCTGCCACATATTTGACCCTTCCTCCAACCTTCCAACCTTGCCAAGTCCCTTTTCATCCTTTCCACCCCACCTTGTGTATCGACCCTGTTGCAGATCTTTGTGTCATCTGCAAAGAGACATACCTTTCCTTCCAGGTGCTCTCCAATGTCACTTATAAAGACATTAAAGAAGACCGGTCCCAGTACCGAACCCTGCGGTACCCTGCTAGTTACCCCCCTTTCTTCACTGTGGATTCCATTTACTATTACGCTTTGCGTCCTGTTGTCCAGCCAGTTTTTATCCAGGCTGCCACCTTGGGACCCACTCCAAGGCTGGCTAACTTGTGTATTAATCTTTTGTGTGAGACTGTGTTAAATGCCTTGCTAAAATGTAGGTAGGCCATATCCATAGCCCCTCCCTGGTCTACTACTTTGGTCACCCAGTCAAAGAAATCTATTAGGTTCGTCTGACATGACCTTCCTGCTGTGAAACCATACTGCCTTGGGTCCTGTGCCCCACAAAATAATGAACCCATTCCAAGACCTGATGGCTTTAATCTATTTAGCAAAATATTATGATCTACAGAGTCAAATGCTCTAGAGAGATCTAAATAAACTGCAGGAACCACCATGCCCTGATCAAAAGCTGTTATTATATTTTCAGTGACTCTGGTAGTAACAAATGTAGTATTAGAACCCTTACAGAACCCAGTTTGGTAGTCAGTCAGCACCTTATGTTTTAAGTAATGTGCCATTTGTTTATAAACCAGTTTTTCAAAAATGTTTGAAATCGGTGATAAAATAAAAATTGGGCGGTAACACCCTGGGTCAGCATCATTACCACCTTTGAATATCAGGGTGATGCAAGCTGTTTTCCAGTCAGAGGGTAATTCTGATGTTTCCAAGAATAAATTAAATAGGTAAGTTAAGTCTTTAGGCAAAACAGGTGCACCGATTTTGTGAAAAATCGGGTTAATCGTATCTTGTCCAGCTCCCTTTTTAACGTCTAAGTTTAAAAGTGCAGCCAGAACATCATGCAATCTAATTTCACTGGAAACAAATATAGGCCTACCACAATCCTTATTAAAATTAACATCAAGTTTACTATGTGGAAGGTTAGGATACATTTTGTCAAATGTATTATCTGCTTCCAGAAAATGCTCATTAAAAGCTTTAACCTGTTCATTAGGATTGCAGACAAATAAATTCTTGTAATGCAATAGCTTAGACAGTGAGGATGTATTAACTTTACCCTGTATTTTTATAATTTCAGTCCAAAACTTTCTGCTGTTGTTCGATGCATTAAGAAATTGCTGATTATAGTACCTACTTTTAGCATCCCTGATTTCTCGTGTACATTTATTTCTAATAGATCTATAGTGCTGCATGTCAATAGGCACCTTTGTTTCCCTTGCTTTTTTCCATAAGCATTCCTTCTTAAATAACATACTTTTTAATTGTCTGTTAAACCAGGGTGCAGGGACTGACCTTATCCTTTTTTTTTTTTTTTTTTTTTGAATGGGGCATGCCTGTCTACCATGCTCAAAAGGGAGGTTTTAAAGCAATCTCATGCAGAATGGACCTCAGCACAGCAGTAAATTCATGACCAATATACTCTATTTAAATCAGTAAGGTAAGCCTGTTCACAGAACTTAGCAAAATTCCGAGATATAACAATGCATGCTGAAGATAGCATTTTTAATTGTTGTCTAATACAGGCTACATAACAATGATCGCTTATGTCTGGGTAGAAAACAGTAGAAATTCATTTATGTGGGGTTGTGGTAAGAATTAAATCCAGTAGTGTATCTTTTTCACTACATGTTTTATAGGGTCATGTAGGTCTATCGATAGTTTGTGACAAGTTCAATGCTGCAAACTGATTCAGCAAAGAAGTTGTAGGATTTAACATATCCCAATTAAGGTCACTCTTAACTATAAGTTTCGTGGTCAGCATATGGAGCTAACAGAGTGCTGAACTGTTGAAGTTCATCAGCCGAAGCTGACAGTGGTCTATAACAAGCTGCAAGACTAAAACTGAAATTATTAGATCCATAAACTTGCAAAATAATAATGTCCAATTTTTTAGGTAAAGTCCTAGCAACTTTTACTACCCCAGTCAAGTTATTCTTCAAGTAAATTGCAACCCCTGCCCCCACCTTTAGTTAATCGATCTTGCTTGTACATGGTATATCAATCCACGCATGTGTCTGTATCCAACACCTTCCTGCTGAACCATGTTTCTAACATTAAAAATATTTCAGGATTGGAATTGTGTATCCAAGTTCATATATAATCAATTTTAGGCAACAGGCTTCTCACATTAAGATGCACAAATCCCAGGTCTGTACGTTCACTAAATTCCTAAAGTGAAAAATGGTTGTTGGTCACAGGAGGCTCTGGGTTGGAATGGGTTCCATGTCAAATGGACGAGTACATTTGGACGAGTGTCAGTTGGGTAACTACATTACAGCAACACACATTACGGTGACATTAATTGTCAGCAATGCACACAAATAGCGAAATACAGCAATTGCTAGCAGCATTCAAACATGCCATACTCACAACCATCAAGCAAACAGGTATGTGCACCTGGTGAACCACTTAACCTAAAGAGCAATATGTCTGTTTCTAATGCTGGGGGCTCCGTTTCCTGCACCCAGGAACCCCCCCATTTCTAGGATTACAACTCCACAGTGCAATTTGATAGTAGGGGAGTTTAGCTTACCTGTTGTCACTGTTATTGCCCAGTCGCTGTTTTGTACCCTTCGCAACTGTTACTGAATGGCCCAAATGTGTTCACCATAATAACTTCGTTGTTATTACGTGATACCGTTGGAATGTACATTGTCTGAAGTGAGCAATAATAATAAAATGAAATGCCTTCAAAAAGGCATAAACAGTTTCTTAGGTTTAATATTTAGTAAAGAACTTCTGATTAATTCTTAAAAACAATGCTCTGCTTGAATATTAAGGTGCTTTTAAGCTTACAGCATTCATTGTCATGAGCAAATTCAGTATTCAGACACATGACACCAAAAGCATCTGGTAAAAACACATTTGTAAATAAATTGTAAATTGAGGTAGCTGTACTTATTATTCTGTCACTGTATAAAACAGTCAAAACAAAACCTTACTATATAAAATACAAAACAGTTCACCTAGAGAATAATAAAAAAACATGCTTACTACTTCAGGTAGATGGTTCAAAAGTATAACAATACACCTTCCTAAAAAGTTTAAAAATTATTAGTACGAAATGCCACTTTAAACTGTATTATGACTTCAGCTACTTTGGTCCTCTTTTATATATACAGTAGAAACATAAACCAGTACTATTTAAATTTACACGCAAAATTGTGTAATTGTCAGCAAATATAATGCCAATAAAATTGAGAGTCTCAGGCACACATCTAGATCTTTACCACTGCTACCTTACCCCCAAATAGCAGAGCAGCGGGAACTATTTTCTCTCAGAGTTGGAGGTGTCTAAGTTATCGAATGTGCTTCCCGATAAATACAGTAATTGTGGGGGGGAACTGGATGGGAGATTTTTAAGGGTGGCCCTGCCATTTATAATTAAACCCCTTTGTTACTTTTTTAATTTTTCCTTGGAATTTTGTCAGTTTCCAACTGATTGGAAATTAGCTAGAGTTGTTCCGATCCCAAAGAAAAATCGTGCAATATTGTTAGAGGATTTTCATCCAATACCTATTCTTTATCCACTTAGCAAAATGCTAGAAAAACTTGTAGCAAGTCAGATACATGATTATCTCTCACATTATTGGCTGCTTTCATCACAGCAAACGGTTTCCATAAGAATTGTAGAACTGGGACTGCCTTGGTCAGGTTCACCGACACTGTCCTAAGGGGTTTTGACAATGGTCAGATGACTTTGGCGGTGTTTGTGGACCTGACCAAGGCATTCAATTTCATCGAGCATAGCTTGGTATCTCCCAAGTTGAGTGCATTTGGTTTTTGTAAAGAGGCTGTATCATGGATGGAGAGTTATCTTTCAAATTGTACACAGTTTGTTAGTATAGGTTCAGTAGTGTCTGAAACTTCTTGGATCTCCTGTGGTGTTACCCAGGGGTCAGTTTTGATCCCTTTACTGTTTACTATTTTTGTCAATGAATTGCCTTCTTCTTGAGACATTTGTGACGCAATTCTTTATACGGACGATCTAATTCTTTTTTCTCAAAGTAGTTCCATATCTGGTCTAACTATAGCTATTAATAGTGATTTTGAAATAATTTTCAAGTGGTTTTTGGAAAATTCCTTGATCCTAAACACTAAAAAGACCAAATCTATGATTTTTGGGACTAAATTTAAACTTAATGATAATCTGATTTTGAATGTGTGCAATTTGAAAGGTCAGACTATTGAACAGGTATATCAATTCAGATATCCTGGGGTCCTGTTGGACCCTGAGTTATCATTTTTGTTACAGGTTCAAGCTGTTATGCAAGCTATTAATCAAAGATTGGGAGTTTTGTATCAATATAAAAAATTCTTTTCACTTGAGGTTAGAAAATCGATTGCAACAGGATCATTGCTTTCACTTTTTGATTATGTTTTCTTTATTTATTTTAATCTTGGTAGTAAGGAATTATATTTTTTAAAAGTTGTGTATAACAATATTTGTCGTTTTGTTCTCTTGGTGCCTCCCTGGAGTCATCATTGCGTACTGTATTCTCAACTGGGATGGTTGGACCTTATAGCTAGAATAGAATATTTCTTTGGTTGTGTTATTTATAAATGTATCTCACTAAATTCTCTTTTCCCATTATCTGATCTTATAAAGTTCCGAACTATTTTGCCTAATCTACTATCCTCAGATGACTTTGTATTAGATATGCTAGCTCCCAAATTGAATATAGCTGCTCGAGCTTTTTCGATTGCTGGCCCAAGGTAGTGGAATATATTACCTTTGATGATACAGCAGGCTTCATCTTTGTTAGGTTTTAAGGTGGAGTTGAGAAAATATTTAATGTTGAAATTTTTATGTATTTGTTTAGTGTAATCTTGGTTGCGCATGTTTTATGATGTACGTATGTGATGTTTTTTGTGTTTTTGTCTGGGTCGGACCTGAAAAAGGGCTTTTGGCCCAGTGTCCCTACTTGGTTAACAAATTAAAAATGAAAAATAAATAAATAAAAAATGTTAAAGTTCTTTTTGCTTACATTTTAGTGTCTGAGGCTTGCAATTATGGGAAATTCAGACCTGTGGCTTATGGCTTAGCCAATCTGTCAAGAAAATCTCTACCGGCCACTCACGCTTGTGCCCAGCACTCACACTAGGCTATAGTGTGGCGTTTTAAAGCTGGTTAGCCCCACCTCCACACACCTATGCTGCATTTCTAGTGGCTTACCGCTGAGCCCCCAACCTTCTACAGCAATGGTGATCTTGGAACAGGCAGGACCCATTGTAAGTTACACAGCAACAAATAATACACAGTTCTACAGCAGTCCATTAGGTGTATCAGATATAGGACACAATCTGTGCAGGTGAGCTTACACAGAATTGGTACAGCAGTCAGTTGTTTCAGACGCCAGGCACACCGTAGCACAGTTAATCAGACAAGAGGGTTTCCTGCAGCTGCTGTTAAATGCTGAGGTTGCTGGTAAATCCATAAGCATATGAGGAGAAATCACTTTCAGTACACCCCCAGCATCTGATTACAAACAGCAATGGTTTATCATCGTTGTAACATTTAACCTACTACAAAATAGATTGTAATTTAACATTTACCCGCAAACCTGCATAAAGAATATAACCATTCTTGAAGGTATAAGGCCGGATGATGCTCGCCACCTCTAGTCTGTAGAAAGGTGAGCACACTGAAACCAGCACACTATCAAATAACTAACTGGTGAGAGAAAGAATCTCCCTTCCTGATAATAAAAACAAAGTATGCCAGTGGCGGCCATCTTTCAGCACCTCGTGGCTCTGGGGAGAAAAGAGGGAGATAGAATACACCCCTATAAAATGTGTGAGGTATCTATCCAGTATGTGTAATCTCACCCAACCACAGGTCAGTTTATTAATTAACCCCCTTCAAGAAAGAGTGCAAGTGCTGATCATTTTATAACGTATCAGCCTACCAGAATGTACTTCAGTATTAACCAAAATTTAACATGGATATAAAGGAAACAAACTTATGAACCACACATTTTCAACACTCAGAATGTCCTCTCCAATAAAGGGGGCACACAGTCTCAAGAAGGAGCTAATCATTCCCCATGCCTTCTTAAGCGGTAGACTGAGGTATCGTAGATGTCAGAATTGAAAAGTCCCTTACAAGTTATTCAGTCTCTGATCCCTTATGAGTCTGATGAGGCCTCTCCATCTTGGGCTGCTCTCTCTGTTTCCAACTTAGTCACCAACTTTCCAGCCTCTTTCAGATAGATGTAGGTTTTCTGGCCAACGGTAACATGGAGTCTGGCAGGCATCAACATACTTGTTGGGCTCTCAAACTCCCAGAACCATCTTCTGATGGCAGTAAAACTTTTATTTTTGGTGTGCGTTGCATATGAAAGGTCTGGAGACAACATGATCCTTGAGTCATCGATGTCCACTCCTCTTTTGGTCTGGGCAGCATGTGGTATACAATCTTGGACCACCAACAATATCATGACCAGCAGGATGGTCCATGCTCCTTCTTGTAGGTTACTGGCTCTGTGCAATGTTATTCTGTAGGCCTGGATAACAGAATCTTGCACATCAATGCTATAAGCTTCTGGCAGCCAGCGTACAATGAAGGAGAGTAAGTCCTCCTCCTCAGTCCCTTCTGGCACACCAATAGTTCTGACATTAGCAGCTCAGACTGCATTTTCTAAATATTCCAGTCTTATTCTTAGCAGGACTTGTTCCTTGACACAGGTCGCAGCTGTGGCCATAGCTTTGTCAGAGGACTTCTCCACGGCTTGTGTGGTTTCTATCAGTCCGTCAACCTTCTGTTCTACATTTGCCATACGGTCATAGTAGGTGTCCATTTTCTTGTCCATTTACATGTTTTTGTAAGGTTAAGTACTGCCATTTGAAGAGATTCCAGTGATGCTGGATGACCTTTCTCCTTATCTGGCTCTGCAGATGTTTGGCCTGTAGGATTTGACTGTCCCTTAGCGGCTCCACCACAAGGCACAAAGAAATTAACTTTTTGCTCTGCATTTTTCTGGCCCATTATGACAAAACTCACTGTAGCGGGGCACTACACTATAAGGAAGTCAGATCACACTGAGACAAATTTTAGAGCTTAAAATAATAAAATTATTGGATGCTTCTCAGGGAGCTCTCTGAAAGTGCGTCTGGATGGCAGTGCAGTTGCCCCCCCCCCCCCGTTATCTTGAAAATTGACTTCCACCTCAGGAGCCTTTCCAGTTTTTTTAATTTTGCTATTGTTGTCCTCATCTCTTTATCCCCCACTAGGGCCTCTAGTTATTCTGTGGCATCCTCTGATAGTTTCAGAATAGTCAATTCTCCCTCGAACTGGTTCATCTTTTTAGAATGTAACGTGCATTCTGCTGTGTATAACATCTGGGGAGCGCAGAAGTAATATCTTGAGGGTTTGTGTAATGCACCCCAGTATCATTGGGGTCCCGTATGTTGAGTATTGCTCTGTTAACTGCTTGCTGTCTAATCTGCAAGGTTTAAATTCTCCCATCCATATTTCCATGTTCCTAGAAATGTTGCCTGGCATATCTTAGGTTTCCTTCTATATGACTCCCTAATTCTTTGGTTAGGGCATCCCTTTTTATTTTTAGTTGTCTTTTGAGGGTTCCATCCAGCGTAATTTGTGGTGGGTTTCCAGATAAAAAAATTTGGCGAAATCTAGCCGACATGCTGCAGCGGACCCTTTTTTCTAGATGCCAGCTGTATTATCTTACCTGTTAAAAGTGCCTTACACCCATCCCATTTTGCCCCTGGTGTAGTGCCTCCTTCTTTATTTAGGGTCAAACATTCCTCTGTTGTTTCACCATATTTCAGCATTCATGATCATTAAGTAGGGAAATATTCAGTCTCCATGTTGGGCTATTGGGAGTGGTAGCTACTTAAATGTCTATAATTATTGGGGCTTGGTCTGATGTGGTGATTAACTTTATGGAAGAGCTCATCACCGCATACACCTAATTATTTGATATTAAGAAAAGATCTATCCTAGAATATTGATTATGGTAGAGGGGAGACCTATGTAAAGTTTCTACCTTGTTGGTTGTGATATCGCCATGTATCTGTGAGCCCCTGTTCTTTGGTTAGTCTGCTTAGACATCTGCTAGAAAGGGATGCTCTCCCCCTCTGTTCCCAGGTCTGTCCCTCACCAGTTTGGTGAGCAGCTATAGTCTCAACCTAGTAGGTAAAGGCTGGCTGGGTCTCTAGCAGAGTCTAGCAACATTTTGTGCAGAAATTGCATCTGTTCAGTTTCATCATTAGGGGAACAGATACTAAGCAGCTCTGTCAGCATGTCTCTATGATGGCCACGCAGTTTCAGGACCTTCTTTCGGGGTCTTCTTCAATCTCCTGCATTACCACTGAGTGTCACTCTGAATCAGTACTGCCACCCCCCTGCAGTGTGGGTAAGCCATATAGGTAGACGCAGAAAACTGTCCCCCCAGCTGAATCTCAGCTTTTTGTGCTCAGCTGTGGTGAGGTGGGTTTCTAGTAAATATGCCACCGATGTTTTAAGTGGTTCAGTTCCTGAATAATGCATGTTCACTTGACTGGGCTGCACAGGTCATTCACATTATAAGATACTACCCTTAAATCCATTATCATGTCAGCATTTAACATCTTGCATACAGTTCACATCACTCTGCCGAAGAGGTCCAAATCTTAAATTTCTTCTTTGTAACTTGACCAATCATCAAACAGTGTAAACTAGCAACAACAACAACTTTTGTGTTCAACAGAAGAATAACTCTGACTTCAAGGTTTAATTGGTGACTGAAGATGTGAAGCATCAGTGCAGTAAAACCACCATTGACACTTGTCTGTGTCTAGCAGTACTAAAAGAAGAATAATCTGCTATATCTAAAAAGATGTTACATAGTCTATAAGTCTGCTTTCCTATGTGGTTGTCTCCTTTTACCAAAAATAGCCTATGTTATCTAAGTGATAAGGGCGAAAGCCCAATTGCGATCAGCAGCAGAGCCAGCGTACATCGCTTAAAAATCTATTTGACAATGTACATCCCTGGCACACAAGAAAACAGTGCTAGGGACTTAGATTTTAATTGTTCATGCAGGAGTTTGGCCCCCCCTACCCCCCTACTAAAGGATTCTTAACTCTGGGGGGGTGCATGTCGGGGGGGCAAAATCTTGAGAAATAAAAATTTCAGTCCGGGTGCACAAAAATGTAGGCACGCCCAGACCCAAACCCAGAATCCTCACAGCATTAGGCTGCAACCCACCCACCACACTATGGGGCCAGCTCAGCAGCCCCATGCCAACCACGCCAGGCCAACCCTCCATTACATTACATTCGCTCCCCCCACCCGCGTATACATATAGCGACGTCCTGCCGCTATATGCGCCCAACTCCCCCATCTGGCTGCCCTTCCTCAGCGGTAGCCCCATCGACATGTGCCAGGATTGAGTCACCGTTATTGCAAGCGCTCAATCGCCGATGCCCATGTCATGGGCCTATGTAACTATTAGTTTTATTCTATATTTTCTTTTGAGAAAGAGCAGTCGCTCTCTGACATCTGTTTACAGTTGTTCCCCCTCCTCCCTCTGAGTGAAAGGGTCAGGATAAATTTGGCCTGTTTTGTCTTGTATGTCTAGCCTTCTGTTTCTAGTTCTTACCCTTTGTTCTATCCTTACTTCCAGGACTCTGTTGCATCCCTCCCCCCATGTCATCACCTCCTTCAGAATCACTTGCTCTTTCCCCACTCTTCTTACTTTCTTCCCTCCTCCCCTCACCTGCATTCAGGCACCATTATTTCATCTCCCATCCCCTCCAGACGTAAAGGGGAATGACAATCCCCTCTTCCCTCCACTCCACTCCCCCACTGCCCAAGACCTATCCTCAAGGGTTGCTAAACACATAGGGCAGGATTTCTGAATGCTTGTGAACGCTGCAAGCCCTGGGTGCACCACATACAGAGCGCATACAGCTTGCAGCATTCACACACTGGCAATCGGGATTTTCTATTCCGTGCAGCAATTACCGCAAGCTAAACCAACTTTTTGTGGTCTACCTTGCGGCAATCCTGAGGACCTTTTTTACAGAACTTGCGCCAGATATGTGCCACAAGCTGCCATAAATAGTGGAAACTGTCACAACTGTGCCTGAGATTGTAAAATCAGGTGCAGTTGTGACAAATGGTTTGGCACACTGCCAGAACCTAAGTGCCATGGTGCAGGGCTTGTCACAAGCCTGTGCCATGCTTTGAAAATCCTGCCCATATTCCTCATTCAGCTGCAATCAGAAAATATATACAGTAGCATGAAAATGAACCCATGGTGCATGCAGACACCAATTTTATTTTTTATTATTATTACTTAGCCCTGTCCATAATGGCCACTCCATCCCCCCTTTATTCATCAGTATTAAGAAAATGAGGGTTACTCACCAGTAAATGTAGTTCTAGGAGTGGTATATGGTGCACATCCATACTTAGGCAGTCTTCCTTTCCCATTCCCTTTAAGATTAGCCAGAATGTCTTCAAGCTAAGCCCCTCCCACTCATCTGGCTCCACCCTGTGACATCAGATCCTGCATGCTGGAAGCAGGGATCCATGTGGCACTTACCAGGGGAGGTCGGGTGGGTCATGTGGATGTGCACCATATACCACTCCTAGAACTATGGTTACAGGTGAGTAACCCTCATGTCTAGGAACATGGATATGGTGCATTATCCACACTTTGGCAGACTCCTAGCAGTTCTCCAGGAAGAGGCAAGGCACACACCTCTATCGAGGGAAAAAATGGGAGCGGAGAACTGGGGCCCCAAAACCAACATCCCGGCATGACTCAAGGTCGATGCAGTAGTGGGAGATGAAGATGCAAGCTGACTTCCAGGGAAGTGCCCTGCAGATCTCCTGGATAGGGACTACACCAGAAGCAGCCACTGAGGCAGCAATACAGCTGGTGGAAAGAGCTCTTAGCCCCATGGGAGTCTCCTTACCAGCCATCCTAAAGCAGAGGGCAGTACAAGATACAAGACACTTGCCAATCATCTGCTTAGCTGCCAGTCTGCCAAATGCAGCTTCAGCGTAAAGGACAAAAGAGCTGGAAAACCTTTCTCTGAGCTCCAGCTGCGTACTCTGTGCAAGAGCTCACCACAGGACCAATGTGTGGAGCCAGGCCTCAACCTCTGAGGGTGAAGTGGTAAAGCAGGCCGAGAGAAAGACCACCTGGACAAGGTGATTCCAAAACAACTCTTGGAAGTAACATAAGGTGGGATGGAGGACAACTTGTCTCTGTGGAAAACCAAGAATGGAGACTCCACAGAGAGCACCTGGAGCTCACTGTGTCCTCTGGTGGAGATAGTAGCCACCAAGAAGGCAGTCTTCAATGACAGGTGTGACATCTCACACCTGGGCATTGGTTTGAATGGCATGCTCCTGAGCATTGCCAGTACCAGCAACATGCCCCAGGGTGGTGGTGGTTCACGCACCAGTGGGGACAGGTGGACCGGGCCCTTAAAGAAGCACCGTCCACCTTATCCTGCACCACTGTCAGCTTTCCAGGCCATGCCTAGTAGACAGAGATGGGTGCTAGGTGCACCTTGAGGGTGTCAACCTCAGGCCTGACTGAGACAGGAACCACAAGTAATCCAGGATGCTAGCCATGGGGCAGGGGGTATAGCTCTATGCCCTGGCACCAAATGGAACAGCGCTTCTACTTGAAGGTATAGTGCTGGCAAGTTGACTCCTTCCGAAAGGCCTCGACTTCATGAAGGACCTCATCAGAGAGACCTAAAGCCTGGAACTCTAGCCACTGAAGAAACAGGCTGCCAGGTGCAGGGACTGAAGGTCCTGCAAGACCATCCCGTGAGGGCAAAAAAGCAGATCCAGGTGCAGATGCAAGTGCCACAGAGGGCAGCCACTGAGGCTGAGGAGATCTGAGCACCAGAACCAGTGTGGTCAGTCTGGGGCCACCAGGATCATCCCTCTGTGCTTTGACCAACATCCTGTGGAGCAGCCAAAAAGGAGAGAAGATGTATAGAAGGCCTGGAGTCCAGGGCCTCAGGAAGGCATCACCCAACAATGTTCAGCACTACAGGGGTAGGCACAGAACAGCCTTAGCTATGCATTCTCACATGAGGCAAACACCTAGACCAGGGATTGGCCCACTGAGAGAACAGGTGATGCACCACCTCCTAGTGTACAGACCACTTGAAAGACACCTCGCCCACTTGGCCGAGGGCGTCCCTAGCTGGAGGAAGGCACCAGCAACATGGTTCACCAGGAGATCAGCATCTGGGCTGAGGATGATGGTCCTTGAGTGCATTACTGCTTGTTAGTACAAGGTTGCAGTGCAGTCCATCTGGACCAGCATGACCGGATCACGAACCAGTGACATGAAGGCCATCAGAGCCAAACCCACAGCACAGAGCTCCAGTAGGTTGATGTGGTGACAGGACTTCCTGGGGGGTCAGAACTCGTGGACCTGGAGGACCTCCATCTGTACTCCCCATCTCACCAGAGGTGCAGTGGTTATCAGAGTGACCGACGGCCCTAAGCGGGTGAATGGGACTCTTCCTTGCAGACATTCTGGAATGAGTCACCGCCAGGATGGCAGCCCCCACCATTTGCATCGCCGGGAACAGCTGGTCCAGGTGACTGAGTTGCAGAGACCAGCAGTGGGCCAGCCCCACAGCAGGGGATGCATCTGCTAGCAGGCCCTCCTGACCACACTAGTGCAGGATGCCAAGCACCATAGTGGCTGTAGAAAGTCCCAGGCAGGGAGCTAGTGCTCAACCTGAAATGGTTGGGAAAAGGAAGTGAGATCTGTCACCTGGACCTCCAGGAGTCGGGCCCTGATCCCAGGAGAGTCGAGTTTGGTCAAGAAGAAGTGGAGGTCTTTTGAGGGGTGAAGTCCCAACTTGGCCAGGTTGACCAGAAGGCCCAAGGCTGAGCAGGTCTTGAGGTCCAGATCCCCCGCACTCTCCACATCCTCCCAAGAGAAACCAGTGATCAGCCATTAGTCCAGGTAGAGGTACACCTGGAACCCTCAGCACTGCAGGAATGGCGCCACCATTGCCAGGCACTAGGTAAAGACCCTGGGCACCAAGGAGATGCCAAAGGGCATAACTCGGAACATGAAAAGCACCCTGTCTGCATGGAACTGAAGGAACCACCAGTGGAAGAAAGCGTCCTGAGCAGAACTGCAAGCTCTGCTCCAGGAATGGGGGGGGGATTAGCCAATATAGGGCATCAGCCTCCCAATCTGGTTGGGAACCAGAAGTATCTGTAAATGAAGCCCTGACCAGCCAGGGTACAGGACACATCTCTAGTGTCGAACTGAAGGAGCTGAGCGACGTCCAATCAGAGAGCAGACCGCAGGTCTGGGGACAGCATGGCCTGCAGCAGGGCATGGCTTGGTAGGGTGGGAGAGACTCAAAGCCTAGAGGCAGACCACAGCCCATCATGTCTAGTACCCAGGCGGCTGATGTGGGGACAGACCATACGTGTCCGAGATGGCAAAGCCGCCCCTCCCCCACTGAGCCAAGGCTGAGGCAGGACAGGTGGGAGAAAGACACCCCATGACCCATCAATGAGCATGCTGGGAGAACGCCCAGGCACCAGATGTCAGAGGAGTACTGCTACCTTGACCCCTGGGCTTCCAGGAGACCAAAGGCAGTTGGCTGAGGCACAGGGTGCCAGACCTCAGACTGGCCCAAAAGGGGCTGTAGCGACTGGGACTGTGGGGGCTGGGTGTACCTGAAACAGAAGGGCTCATTCCCTGCCTGAGGATTTCATCTGACAGGATGAAAAAGAGGCCAAGGTGGCCTAGTTCCACATCCTACTAACGAAATGACCAGCCACCCCCAGTAGAACTGGCCAGGATCCTGGAGGGAACCTCTGCCAACTGATGTGGGGAAGCTGCCAGAAGGGTGGATGTCCCTACCCCAGCCCCACACCACCCGGAGCTGCAGCGGCCAAGTACTGGGTGCAGGGGTCATCGACGGCCGAGGCCGATTGGAGCTGGAGCTTGGCAACCTAACAGACCTGGACTTGGACTATTTGGATCACCAGCCATAGATCAACAGTGAGGTGGGGACGATCCAACCAAGATGCCCATGAGGTATCAGTAAGCGGGCCGGCAGAACGGCAAAGCATGCCTGCCAGAGACCGAGGGAGAGGGCGGCATAAACCAGGGACACCACTGCTCCGTGTTAGGGGTAGGATGGCACTCCACCAGAGCCTGTCTGCCAAAGACCCAAACTGGCCACCAGTCCTTCTGCAGATGGATGCCAGGGAAACCGAGGTAGGGACTCAGTAGGCATTGCATAGTAGTGAACCATACAGCCTGAAGACATAGGGCAAGAGGCTGGACACCAAAGCTCCCAAGTGGGATTCACAATGGCATCCACCACCAAGAAATTCATCCCTGGAGATAAGGCTCCAACGAGAGTGGCCAACTAGGGTTACCTGTCAGAGGCACCCAAGCAAGCCCAGAGTCCCAGAGGAAGCATGGAGGATGACTCAGAAGTTGGGGACTCCTCCAACAACGTCCTCAGCCCACACTCCCCAAGGAACAGTCAGAGCTTAACCAATAAAGACGTCCCAACAGACAGACTGCCAGTGAGGGCAGAAGTGGTTAGCAGCCTGGGATTTAGCACAAGGAAAGGCTGTGGCAGCACAGGCTCCCCAGAGATTGAAGGAGAAGCCAGTGTCAGCACAGCCAGAGCAAAGGTAGAACAGCTGCAGTGGCATTAACTGGGGGAGGACTGGGCCTTACAAAGTGGCACGACTGATGCCGGGGAGCTGCTGGGCCACATCAGCGCCTCCAAAAGATGCCACATGTCATGGTGAAGCCTACCTTTGCCCGAAGACAAGGGACAGATGGAATATAGATGCCACTTTTGAGTGGATGACCAAGAGCAGAAACACCAAAATCCCCAAGATCTCGAACCTGAACAGGCCCGAGCCCTTGAATGTGGCCTCAACCAATGATGATAGAGTTGTCATGGGGAAGACATGGGGAAAGGAACCATATATGCAGCACGGACCTGAGCCTGTGGAACCCCAGAGGTGAAAAGCTCCTTAAGAGAGACAGCTGGGATTGCTGGTGAAATCTGCCTTACTGAAGGAGGGCCGAGAGGACTGACAGCAAAAAACGTGAGTCAACCACGACCCCCCCCCCCGACAATGGGCCAACCAGGCTGGGAAACTCTCTGCTAGTCGGTTGGTTGGACTGCATCTTATCTGGCAAGTCTGATGAAAATACCAAGGAGCCAGTGTCCAGGGCAGGAACTCCAGTAGGGTCAGTCGAAGTCGACAGCTCGACAACCAGTGAGTTAGATACAGAAGTGCAGGGGTGGGAAGGGCAAACTCACTCCTGGTCCCACTACCCACAACAAGGCCCCATAGAAGACAAAGATCTGGAAAAGATGGACCCTTGGGAAGAGCCCTCCCAGAGACTTGGAAGGGACTGACACAAGTCCCAAGAAGCTACAGCATGCGAAGCTCCCAATACCCCTGGGAGTAACATGGGAACCAAAGCGACACCTGCTGAGACCTGAGTTGCCATCTCTTCGAGCATGGCAAACTGCGACTCTGAGCATGCTGCTGCCAAAACAGCCCTGCTGGCATCCAAGGACAGGACTGGCTGGTCCCATGCAACTGGGCAGCCCAAAAAAGGCAAGTGAAGCAGTTTTCCAATGGTGAGGGCTGCAGGAACAGGCACAGGCCGCAAGCCTGCAGATTTTTTTGAGCCCCTAGGCAAGAAATGCACGAGATGTGAGGGTCAAGGCGTGACATGAGCCAGGAACAAGTGGTGCACTGCTTAAACTCAGGACTGGGAATGTGGCCATTGTGCTCCATGCGGTAACTGAAGTAACAAAAAAGGCACCTGAAGACGGAATACATAAATGGGCCTACACTGCACGCAACAGCTGCAAAGGAGGAGACCTGACTCTTTCAGTGGAAAGGAAAATCTGATGTCACGTGGCAGAGTCGAGGAGGATACCACCCAGGTGGTTGGGAGAAGCTTAGCTTGAAGACATTTTGGCTAATCTTAAAGAGAATGGAAGACTGCCAAAGTGTGGATACGTGCACCATATCCACATCCCTAGAAAGCAGAATTAATGAGAAAGCAACCATTAGTGTATATATACATTTGCATACACACACACACACACACACACACACACACACTTCTCTTAACACAAAGAAGAGAACAAGACAAGAATATTGGATGTTGGGGTTGCCTACTCTTGGTGTTCCTTAATTCAAAGGCAGTATCTGTGGTGGCCAAAAAACTAGTTACTCACCTGTAACAGTAGTTCTAGGAGTGGTATATGGTGTACCTCCACACTTCTGGCAGTATCCTTTCCCTTTAAGACTGTGGCCGGAAGATCTTCAAGCAGAATCCTCTGACCCACCCGAGTGATGACTCCCTCAGCACCACCCAGTGATGTCAGATCTTACCTGCTGGAAGTGAGATACAGTGTGCTACTCTCCAGGGGAGGTTGGGTGGGTCCATGTAGATGAACATCATATACCACTCCTAGTACTGTTACAGGTGAGTAACCTATTTTTCTAGGGACATGGATATGGTGTACTATCCACACTTGTTGGCAGACTCCTAGCAGTTCTCCATGGGAGGTGCACACCCCCTATTTAGGGAAGAGACATTGGAGAACCGAGGACCCAAAACCATGCTGGCATGACTCAAGGTCAATGTGGTAATGGGAGATGAAGGCGTGTGCTGACTTCCAGGCAGCAGCCCTGCAGATCTCCCAGATAGGAATATCCCTGGAAGCAGCCACCGTGGCAGCGGTAAGTCTGGTAGAATGAGCCTTTATCTCTACAGGAGGTTCCCTACCAGCCAAGTATAGCAGAGGTCGATGCAGGATACAATCCACCTGCCAATCATATGCTTTGCTGCCAGTCTGCCAGGTGCAGCTTCAGCATAGGTGACAAATAGCTGGTGAACCTTTCCCCGAACTCCAGTCGTGCACTCCTTATAGTAGGAAAATGTTGTCTCAGGTCCAGAGGGCTCTATGTGATAACAGTGAATCAATTTGGGTGATGGCAAAACGGCAAGGATGTAAACGTCAATTGACAATAAACAGCATTTATCGAAAGGGCGACAACACTGTTTTTGCTTTGCCCCAGACCCCCTTCTATAGATAATTAACTCCAGGGGGGAACAAAACTTGGGGAGGGGGTGAACGTTGAAGCTCACTGTTTCAGTGATCACTGTTGTTCCTGGTCGCCACTTTTCCCATCACTGTTATTCCATCACTGATCTTGTCATTGCCTAAATGCTTTCACCCAAATCACAGGATGCCTTCCAGAGTATGGAGCCTGTGCTTGGCCTCCAAGGTGTGGCTGGAGAAGAACACCGGGAGATTCATCACCTGGTTAAGGTGAAACTCCAACACAACCTTCGGGAGGAACTTTGGGTTTGGACAAAGGACAACCTTGTCCTTGTGAAAGACCAAATAAGGAGACTCCACCAAGAGCACCTGTAGCTCACTGATCCTTCTTGAGGATTTGATAGCCACCAAGAAGGTGGTCTTCCATGACAGATGTGACATCTCACACCTGTGCATTGGTTTGAATGGCTTACCCATGAGCTTTGCCAACACCAGCAACAAGTCCTAAGGTGGTGGTGGCTCATGCACTGGAGGGGAAATGTGCTCAAGGCCTTTAAAAAAGTGCCAGACCACCTTCTCCTGCACCACCAACGGCATATCAGCCTGCACCCGGTATGCAGAAAAGGCTGCCAGGTGCACCTTAAGGGTCATCGACCAAAGGCCTAACTGGGAGAGGGACCAAAGATAATCGAGAATGCTAGCCACTGGGCAAGATAAGGGGTCAAGCCACATGCCCTGGAACCAAATGGAGAATCGCTTTCATTTGAAGGCATAGCATTTTCGAGTTGACTCCTTCTGAAAAGCCTCGACCATAGTGAGGACATTGTCAGAGAGACCCAAAGTCTGGAACTCTAGCCACTCAGGAACCAAGCTGTCAGGTGCAGGGTTTGAAGGTCCAGAAGGAACACCATCCCCTGATTACATGAGAGCAGGTCCAGGTGTAGAGCAAAATGCCACGGGAGCCTGCAGCTGAAGCAGAGGTGATTGGGGTACCAGAACTGGCGAGCCAGTCTTCAGCCACCAGGATCATCCATGCCTTGTCCCTCCTGGTTCTGAGCAGTACTTTGTGAATCAGCGGAAAAGGAGGGAAGGCATACATGAGGCCCGGGGTTCCGGTCCTCGAGAAGACATCCCCCTACAGCAACCCCTACTGAGGGGGGCAGGCACAATACAGCCTCAGCTTTGCATTCTCCCTGGAGGCAAACAGATCCATCAGAGGGGTGCCCCACTGGGAGAACAGACTGTGCATTACCTCCTGATGGAAGGACCACTTATAAGACACCTTGTCCACCCAGCTGAGGGTGTCTGCCAGCTGACTGGACATGCTGGCCCCATGGAGGGCCAGGAGATTGGCATTCAGGCTGAACATGAGGGTCCAGATGCAAAGAGCCTCCCTGCACAGAGGAAGGGGAGTGCATCCCGGCCATTTTGTTGAGGTAGTACATGGTCATGGTGTTGTTCATCTGGAGCTGAATGACCTGACCCTGAATGTGTGGAGCAAAGGCTATCAGCATCAGCCAAACTGCCCGAAGCTCCAGCAGGTTGATATGGCATTGGGACTCCTCAGGGGTCCAGAGTCCATGGACTCTGTGTTTCCCTAGGTGGGCACCCCAGCCCATCAGGGAGGCATCGGTTATGATGGTGACTGTCAGCTCCAGACAGACAAAGAGGATTCATTCCTGCAGATGTTCTGGGATGAACAACCACTTGGGGGTGTCCATCAGCTGGGTCACAGTGACTGGCTGGTTAAAGTAGCCCTTGTGCTGAGATCACTGATGAGCACGTTCCCACTGCAAAGAGTGCATTTTCCACTAGGCCCAATGGACCATGCTGGTGCATACCACCATGAATCTCAGGAGGTGCAGGAAATCCCAAGCAGGGCACAACTGCCCAACCCAAAATTATTGGGTAAAGGAGAAGAGAATCTCCATCTGGTCCACTGGGAGTCGAACTCTAGTTCTGAAATAGTCAAGCTCTACCCTGATGAAGTGTATCACTTGCAAAGGTACGCGTTCCAACTTGGCCTCATTCACCAGGAGGCCAAGGGACAAGCAGGTCTGGAGGGCCAGGTCCCTGGACCACTCCACCTTCTCCCTGGAGGGACCTGCTATCAGCCAGTCATCCAAGGCAGGCTGCCATTACTGTAAGGCACTTAGTGAAGACCCTGAGAGCTGAGAAGAGGATGAAAGGCATGGCCTGGGACTCATAGAGATTCCCCTCCACTCAGAACTGAAGGAACCAGTGGTGGGGCGAACAGATGGTAACGTGGAAGAATGCATCCCAAAGATCTAGGGAGCAGAACCACATGTTCTGCTCCAAGGATGGAATGATCTGAGACAGAGTGACCATCCTGAAGGTGCGCAACTGAAGGAATTTGTTCAGGACATGCAGATCTAAGATGGGGTGCCAGCCCCCTGTCTGCTTTGGGACCATGAAGTTCCTGGAAACAAACACTGGGCTTACTGGAGGGTCCAGGACTTGAGCCACCTCCTTCTGGAGGAGCTGGGCAATGTCTTACTGAAGGGCTGACAGCATGTCATCAGACACCATGTCCTCCCGTAGGGCATGAGCTTGGTATGGTGGGTAAGCCTCAAACTCTAGAAGCAGACCCTGGCTGACCAGCCTGAGGACCCACCTGTCTGTGGTGACAACGGACAAGGAGGAAAGGAAGTGGCAGAGCTGGCCCCTCATGGGAGGACCCAGGGGAGACAGGACAGGAATGAGGGAGGTGCCCTTCATCAAGTCACTGGGCAGGCTTGGAGGAGGAGGAGGACCTGGCTATGGAAGCAGTGGGACCTCGACCTCTCGGATTGCAGATGGCTGAAGCAACTGACTTTGGTTGAGGACCCCATGCCTGTGCCCGTTACCCGGCCAGGGGCTGGATTGGCTTGGCCACAGGGGCAGAGAGGGTCTGAAAGGGCTTCTACCTTTGAAGCTTCAAGCCCTTGGGATCCCTCTGGGTGGGGGTGACAGAGTCCAGGGTGGCACTGGACTTCTCAATGCAAGTGAGGTGTCCTTCCAACCCAGGCCCAAACAGGTCAGTTTTCAAGAAGGGGACATCTGCCAGCTTGTGCTGGGTATCTGCCATAAAGGTACAGATCCACAGCCAAGCCCTGCGGTTCACAGCCACCAGGGCAGCCATGGACTGGGCACAGGAGTCGCCAGTGTCCATGGCTGTTTGGAGCTGCTTTTTTGCCACCGCTTGGCCCTGGTCCCAGATTTGCTTGACCGTGATCTTTAAGTGAGCCAGGAGCTGAGGAAGCACTTCATTGAGAGTGCCAAGAAGGGCATGAGCAAAATGGGCCATAAAAAGGGCTGAACTCGCCTGCCGAAGGCCAAGCGAAGAGGCCACATAGACTTTTTTGGCCATGTGATCCAATTTCTTGGATTTCTTATCAGGAGGCTTGTCCACGTCCCCGACATTGCCAGTATGCTGAAAGACCAAGTTGGCCACCAGACCCTCAGCCAAGGGGCACTCAGTGCATCCTGACAGGGAATCCGTAGGGACCACATACTTTTGGACCATATGGGTCAATGGTGCAGGGCAGGAGGCAGGGTGCTGCCAAAGCTTCAGAGTGGGGCCAAGAATGGCCTCAGTGACCAGGAAGACAACCCCAGGGGAGTCCCCTTGGTCAAGAATTTTGGTCAAGGGATAGTTGGCCCATTTTTGGACAGGCTCCATCTGGATCCCACTTGACTCCGAAATCAAACAGAGCAAACCCCCAAAGGATGTGGGATTATGTTCTGTAGACAAATCCTCCCCCAATTCAGCATCCAATGGATGAGGATGCAGGGAGGAGTCATCAGACTGTGAGGATTCACCAAAAAGCGTCCAACTGCACGAGTTTCCGCTGACCCTACAGGGTCTGTTAGGAGTCACGGTGACCGACAGCCAATGAGGAAGCCTGGGATTGGTATGAGCATCCTTAGGAGGGGGACCATCCTTTCACTGCTTAGGAGGCAGCTCCAGCTGGATGGGTGGAGAGAGACCAGAATAGGTGGAGTCAGAACAGGCCAAGTCAGAGTAGGCTGGGGCCTTGGTGGCAGGAGCTGGGGTGGGGGCCGGAATCAGGTTAACCCCAGAAAACATGACCTGCTGCTACATTAGCTCTTTGTAGCACCGGTGCGTCTTGGGTCAGAGCTTCTCCTTGTCCGAGGAGGAAGAAGAGGAAGAATAGCAGTGGTGCCGCTTGTCTGAGTGCTGATAGCAGGAACGCTGATGTCGGCGTGGGCTGCTCAACTCTGGACTATGGGATCACAACCTCGACCGTCAGGTAACCCGGTGGCAAGAAATGGAGGAAACCGGTGAAAGCCGAGGATCCTCCAAGGTAATGGGATCCTGAGGGTTAGTGACTGGATCAGCATGCTGGTCTGACCCACCCTGAGATGTAACGGGTAGGATTGGAGTCCTAGATAGTGAGGTATCCACCTCATCCAGCATGCTGGTGAGAAGTTGCTGCTGTGCTCCTCAGTTACACACCTTAAATGCCTTTCCATTTTGGAATTTTCTGTTGCAGACTTTGCCAGTTTGTGCTTGGAAGCCATGTTGATGATGTAAGTTTGTTTTTAGCAGCTTAGCTGAGATTTAAACCGATTTTTGCTATCGTACTTGAGATGAGGTCAGGGGCTGTACTCAGGAGCTTCTACTACATTTTTTGATGTCACTGGAACTTGTTTGTTCTTGTTTTACCTTACTTCCTTGGGCTGGTTCAGTGCTGGGACAAAGGGGTGCCCCTGGACATGCAGCATTAGCAAGATGGTGACAAGAAGGGGTCTTAGCTTTCTCGAGAAATATGGTGATGTGTCCAACAAGGAGCTATGATTGCCCCCTTAATATTTTTTTTTTATACCTGTAAGTGAGTTGCCTAAAAACTGTAGAGGGGCAAATATCTTGTTCTAAGCGGAGAGTGTTGCACTCTACCGCAGTGATGGTGGCATCCACTTTATTAACAGCCTCATCAGAAATAATTTTACACAACTACAACATTGGTTTAAAGACAATAAACTTGTCTTACAGCTGCAACAAAACTATGGCCATGCTGTACAGTTCCAAACAGGAACTCCACCACCGATTTTAGTTTTTTTTTTTTTTTTTTTTACCAGGTAAGGTGCATTAGACAAACATTTACCTATTTACATGCACACCTGGGAGAATTACAGCCAAAAAACAATACAGCTTGGTGACAATGACAAGTAAATTCAATTCATGACCATAACCTTGGAGTGTTTAGGGTTGATGATGCTTTTGCTGGTTTCCTTCTTGATGTTGTTGATAGCTTTAAATTTATGGGCCTACATTTGGACCCAGGTTTGTGGTCAAAGCTATATCTCTCTCACCTTGAGAAACTGTCTATGATATTAATCTCTCTCAAAACTGTTTGACAAGTGAATAACTCTTTCTCTCCATGACTGCTGCACTTGCTACTACCTCTTCTATTACCTGTTTGCTCCATATAGGGTGCTTGTGCTGACTGCCTTAGAGTAACAATTCATGACTAATGTGCTGACTGCCCTTGAGCAAGAATTATTGGCTTTACTATACAGTATCTTAGTTGGCTAAGGTATCTCTATCCATTTAATTTCTCACGCTGGCAAAACTAAGTGCCCCAAAACAGTGACGTAACAGACTAAGGTTTATTTCTCTTCACGTTTTACAACAGACTAAGGTTTATTTTTTCTTCATGTGTTATACTACCTACAGTATATTATATCTGAACAACTGCTTATCTGTAACCTTAAGTCAATGACTGCCTGCCTTTGAGGAAAAAAAAAAAAACATAGCCCTTCCACAAGGCGGCAGTAGCCTCAGGTCCCCTAAGCTACTTAGCACACACTGAGGCAACACCTAATACCAGCTGCCAAACTTGAAACCTCAACACTTGACTGCTCAGCTTGCAGGTTAACTCAAAGCCCAGCGTCCGCTGCTGTCCGTGACTGACCTAAGTCAGGTAACCTCAGAGCACCCAACCTCAACTGATACGTGTGCAGATATCACCAAATTATGCCTGACAAAGCATGTATCACCTCCCTTGCACCCCTTGTGCCTCCACAGATTTCCTCCACCTAACAGGGGCATACTCCTAGCTATAGTCTACTCACTGACCCTACTCTGGGTGGATAGGCTCATTGACCCATGCCACCCTGAACCAGTGAGCAATCTTCACAAGCCCCCTCCCAACTTATATAGCAGCTACCCTATCTCAGCTTTGGCTACTCACTTAAATGGGCATGAGATGGTAAAAAAGGGAGTTTGCTATGACCTGCTATACTATGTGAGCAGAACGCGTCGAAGACACCACATCTCCAAAACCATCACTAGTCTTCTTAGGTTTCTAGCCGGGCTACTACTCCTGTCCGGGGATATCCAACCCAACCCTGGCCCGAATACCACCAACACCTTGGTAGCATCCTCCCCAAGGACCCTCACTGGGCAGCTACCAAGGGTCTGAAGATTGCACACATGAACATATGCAGCCTCAGACCTAAAATAAATGAAGTCCAAGCCTGGATGGGTCTCTACAAACCAGATGTCCTAGCCATCTCGGAAACCTGGTTAAAAACCCACATCCTGGACCACGAGATACAAGTTCCAGGTTACAATAGCTTCCGCACGGACCGAGTATCCAAAAAAGGGGGAGGGGTACTAATCTACACAAAGGTTGAACTCTCAGGCCGCCTCAACCCTGAGACCAATCTCACTGCCGAGGAGAGAGTATATACATCCGAATAACCCTAGGACAAGCCAAACAACTTATAATCGGATGTGTCTACCACCCACCAAAACAACCATCCAATCCCTGGAGGCCATCGCTAACTTGCTCGCTGGCAAGGCAGCTACGGAGCAGGTTGTCCTGGGTGACTTCAACATAAATGGACTCAGGACCCTGGCCAGGCAGTGATGTCCTTGACTCAAGAAGCAGGTCTGACGCAGGTCATCTCTGTACCAACCAGAATGAACTACAAAACCGGGAACCACACCACCCTCGACTGGGCTTTGGTGTCAAATCCCTCTAACATACAATGTGCGGGCACAATGGCAGACTCCCTGAGTGACCATTCCCCAATTTTCTGTATATGGAAAAACAGACCACCCAAGGTCCAGCCAAGAATCCTCTCCACCCGAGACTACTCCAAATTCTCAGAGCTGCAATTCAATAACTATCTAAGTAGCTGGGACTGGAGCCCCATAAATGTTCTCCCAACTCTTTCTGAGGCCTTGTTATACTTCCAGGGTGAACTTAACACAGCTGCCAATCTCCTCTGTCCTATTAAGAGACTGAGGGTAAAAGGCAGCTGCTTCAAGTGGATCACTCCCTCCTTTAAAGTCCTCATGGCCACTTGAGACAAAGCCTGGAAAATGTTTAGGCTGTCCTCCTCATCGGCAGATCTTGCAGATTACAAAGCCCTAAGAAACAAAGCCAAGAGAGCCATAAAACTTGCAAGCGAGAGTACCTAACACACCTCCAGAAATCCAGCCTGGGCAACCCTAAGCAATTCTGGAACCATGTTAATGATCTTATCAAGGGGAGTAAAAAGCCTGAATCCTGCCCCATGGAGATCAACGGTCAGCTCTCAACTGACTCTTCTCAAATATCTGGTGCCCTCAACAGGCACTTCTCAGACCTAGAGGCCTATAAGACATGCCAGCCCCCTCCAACCTCCCTCAGCTCAGCTGAAGCAACTCACACGGAGCGACCCCTCTTTCACCTGAGACTGGCCAAATGGACAGAAGTCCTTACCCTCCTAAGGAACTTGAAACCCAAAGGGTCAGGTGGACCTGACGGGATCAGCTTCTCAAGGCAGGTGCGACCTCCTTATCCTGGCCTATAACCATGCTCCTCAACAGATCACTAAGGGAAGGAGCTGTCCCTGACCAGTGGAAACACGCTATTGTCATACCTACCCACAAAGGGGGGCTTAGGGATAAACTAAATAACTATAGGCCTATCTCCCTCCTCTGCTCACTCGCCAAGGTGCAAGAAAGGATAGTCTACAATCAACTCAGAGACTACCTAGAAGCACACCTGCTCCTTGCCCCCTCCCAACACGGATTCAGAACTAACCATGGAACTGATACTGCCCTCATCAACTTCTCGGATGAAGTTCTTAGGGCAGTTGACAAAGGGATACCCACTGGGGCAGTCTTTATCAACTTATACAAGGAGTTCGACCTCATCGACCACAACCTGCTGCTACAAAAGCTGCAAAATATTGGCCTTGACACCCATGCCCTCAAGTGGTTCGGAAGCTACTTATCAGGAAGGGCTCAGAGGGTCACATGGAAAAATGTCACATCTGATCTGCTACCCCTAAATCAGGGTGTACCTCAGGGATCTATACTAGACCCCCTACTATTTTCTCTGTTTACTAACAAACTAAGCTCCTTCTTTGGGGAGAGTTCAGTCATACAGTACGCAGATGACACTGTCATTTTCCATCCCATGAGCGATGTAGCTACTCAAGACCCTATCCTCCAAAAGGATCTTACATCCCTAGAGACTTGGCTATGCGAGAACAGAATGGTACTCAATGCTGACAAGACCAAGGCAATGCTATTCGGCCCAAGATCCCTAGGACTTGACAGGTCCTCCTCCTCCGCTTAACCACACTCTCTGGCAAAGACATCAATGTAGTTCCCTCCCTTAAATACCTAGGCCTTACGCTCAACCAGAACATCACTTACAAGGAACATGTAGACCAGGTCACAAGGACCCTGCATCACAAACTCAGCACCTTGTACCAACTCAGGGACCAGCTCATCCCTGAGGCCAGGCTCTCCATTGCCACTAGTGTTCTGCTTCCTACTCTGACTTTTGCGGCCCCGATAATACAGGGCATGGGAAAGCAAGAGATAACCAGGATGCAAACCCTGTACAATAAAATAGCTCGCTTTGCCACTCAAGACCACCCACGAAGTCACCACTGCGACACTCTAGCCCACTTCAGCTGGCCTTCATTGGTTGCTCACCTCCAATTTCCCCTGCTTGTCCAGGCCTACAAGCGTCTCACACCCCATGCTCCGCCTAGTATTGCCAAGACCATAACTCTCAAGCTCAATCCAAGGAACCTAAGGACCTCAGTAAGAACACTATTAGAAGTCCCTAGGGTAAGGACAAACACCGTCGTTAGGTCCTTTTCCTCCCAAGCACCTTGCCTATGGAACAAGCTCCTCCCTGTGCCCAAGACGCCCCCTCACTCACTACCTTCCGCACCAGGCTCAAGTCCCATATACTGACCTCAAGCTCATGCCACTGCCACGGCTCATAAGGCTCCTTAGGCACTCCCCTCCTCCCACCACACCTTCTACTAGGAAATGCCTACCTACTGCTCACCCCTAACTGCCCTCATCGCCTGGGGTCAAATGCTTCCTTCTGAATTAAACCACATACTGAGAATTACCTACTCAAACTGTGTCATGATGATAACCATGCCTGTACCCGCTGTGTCCTTGAACTTCCACATGTTGTAACAAACAATGTATACAAATGTTCTCTTTTTGTTTTGCTCTTTCTGTATATTACTAGTATTGTTATCCCGGGTCGCCCCTGAAAAAGGGACCTTCAGGGCCCAGTGGGCCTACCCGGTCACCAAAATTTAATAAATAAAATAAATAAATAGGTTTGACTTAATGAAGTTCACACAGATATTGTTACAAAAGCACTAAACCAAAAATTTGGACTAATACACAGGCTCAGTGCTTATTTAACAAAAGACTCTTGGGTGGTGACTGCAAATGTTCTTCTCCCCTCCCTTCCCCTCACCTACAGTATGGGTCAACTAAACTGCAGCCAATAAAGGAGACTGAGATGGCCAGCCTTACGGCTCAATCCACAAGAACCCAGCATCACCTTCTATGCCTGCAGAGAGGATTTTACATGTGTTTGTGGGGTGCAGAGGTCCTGCTCTGCATATGCAGGGATGTCTACGCAACAGCCCTGGCAGCTGGCCCCCTACACACCATATCTCAAGCCTGCTATGTGGGCAGACCGTACAGTACCGTCTGCAAACATGGACTATATCCTGAAAGATGGCCTCCTCTGCCTGGCCACGTGTTCATTCTGGGCCCCCCACCAGCCCCATCTCCACCAGCACCCAGCCCTAGGTACCTCTCTAGTGGGTTTAGGGCAGTATTTGCACCAGTTCCAAAACTTTAACATTTTGACAGCATCCCAGCAAGTATATGGCAGTCATTAACAAATTTATTTTATTATCTGTAATATGATGTGATATACTGATATGTGACTGAGGGTTTGGAGGGCTGAACATCTATTTCAGGGAAGTACTTCAATCCCCCCCACCTCATGATCTATAGCATTTAACTACTAATCTCCTGCCCACCCAGACATCCTAATGGTGAACAGAATCAAAAAATGTAATACGTCTAAGAAGCTATAACTGATTTTTTCATACATGTGACTTTTTAACTTCATGAAATCTGCACTTTTTGGACTTAAGCTAGTGCCTGAAAGGATAATGTCTGGAATGAACTGGGGTGTGTGTAATGCTTCTATCAGCGAAGCATTCTTCCGCTGCCATAAACTCCCCAAGGAGTATTTATCACGTCACCAAGTGATGTCATATGTAGGAAGGTATATCGTGGCATCATGACATGGGAAGAGTGGTAGCAGCTTAAATGATGAGACTCAGCATAGCCCAGTGAGCACTGACTGCAGGCATGCTGTGAGATATGCACAAGTGGTGTGTGTTGAAAAAACAGTTACATAGTTACATAAGAACTTACCGTAACAGTAGATCTTCGAGGGAATCTCTTTCATCAGGTCACATCTATGAAACTTACAACCACCAGGCACTAGGACCACATGGAAACTTTTCTAGCAGTCTAGTAAGGGTCACCCCGGCAGATGTCAGATGCTGACATCCCTGCAAATATAAGCATTGGTGCCTTGCTCCCTCCTCAGTTCCCTGCCGGAGACCATACTCGCTAGGCCTCCCTCTAGGGAACCAAAGAGAGAGAGAGGAGGTGCCCAACTATAAGAATGACTGGAGCAACACGAAAGCCAGGCTGGAGACAGAGAATAGGGGGATGAAGGGTAGGATGGCATGACCTGATGAATGAGATTCTCTTGAAGATCTACTTTTATGGTAAGTTATTATGTAACTGTTCTGTCTTTTTCAGGGATACCTCTTTCATCAGGTCACACCTATGGAATGAGTCCCAAGCAGTTCTGACAGCAAACCAGTCTGGGTGGCAGGAGGGTCAAAAACAGAAGAAAGAAGAACTTGTAGCACAGCTAGGCTAAATCCTGCCCCCCCCTCTAGAGGCAATGTCCAGACTGTAGCTTCTTGTGAAAGTGTGGATAGTACTCCAAGTTTCAGCAGCACAGATTTCAGCAGCTGACACATTCTAAAACAGGCAACAGAAGTGGCCACACCTCTGGTTGAATAGCCACGAACTACATCAGGAAGTTCCTCACCATACTTCCATTAATAAAAAGTAATACAGTTGGCCAACCATTTGGACAAACACTGCTTAGAAACTGGAACGCCCTCTTTCTCAGGGGTGAAAGAAACAAACTGTGAGGACTTTCTGCAGTACTTTGTACGGTGTGTATAGTATCTGAGAATTCTATGCATATCTAAAGTATGGAACAATGCTTCCCCTGGATTGGCATGCTCTGGGTAATAAACAGGTAGGTGACAGATTGATTTAAGGTAAATTCAGGCACCACCTTAGGAAGAAAAAAACAGGTTACTCAACTGTAACCGTAGCTCTAGGAGTGGTATATGATGTTCATCCACACTTCTGGAAGTGTTCCTTTCCCCTTTAAATCAGACGGAACGTCTTCAGACTGGCTCCTCCCACCCACTTGTGAAGTAACTCCCCTAGCACCACCCCGTGATGTCAGATCTTGCCCACTAGAAGCAAGACTCATGTGCCACTTGCCAGGGGAGGTCGGGTGGGTCAGTGTGGATGAACATCATATACCACTCCTAGTACTTTTACGGGTGAGTAACCTGTTTTTCTAGGGCTGTGGATATGATGTTCTATCCACACTTCTGGCAGACTCCTAGCAGTTCTCCTGGGAGGAGAGAGCAAGACGCACTCCTATTTAGAAAACAAAGATTGGGGAACTGAGGCCCCAAAACCAGCATCCCAGTGTGACTCAAGGTTGATGTGGTAGTGAGAAATGAAAGTGTGTGCTGACTTCCAGGTAGCAGCCCTGCAGATTTCCTGGATAGGGACATCCCTGAAAGCAGCCACCAAGGCAGTGGTATGGTGGGTGGAATGAGCCCTTAGCCCTACGGGAGGCTCTGTACTCACCAACCTATAGCAGAGGTCGATGCAGGAAACAGTCCACCTGCCAATCATCCACTTAGCTGCTGGTCTGCCAGGTGCAGCTTCAACGTAGGTGACAAACAGCTGGAGAACCTCTCCTTGAACTCCAGCCATATGCTCCTTATAGTAGGCTAGTGCTCACCATAGGTCCAAAGTATGGAGCCTGTGCTTGGCCTCTGAGGTGTTGTTGGTGAAGTACGCTGGGAGATTAATCACCTGGTTTAGGTGAAAATCTGACACAACCTTCAGGAGGAACTTCAGTTTGGGGTGAAGGGCAACCTTGTCCCTGTGGAAGACCAGATAAGGAGACTCCACCGAGAACACCTGATGCACACTGATCCTTCTGACTGACATGATAGCCACCAAGAAGTTGGTCTTTCATGGCAAGTGAGACATCTTACACCTGTGCATCAGTTCAAATGGCTTGCCCATGAGCTTAGTCAATACCAGCAACAAGTCCCATGGTGGTGGCTCAAGCACCGGAGGGGAAATGTGGTCAGACACTTGAAAAAGTGCCAGATCACCACCTCCTGTGCCACTGACTGCATACCAGCCTGTGCCCAGTAAGCAGAGATGGCAGTCAGGTGCACCTTGAGGGTTGTTGACCAAAGGCTTGACAGAGATGGACCAAAGGTTATCGAGAATGCTAGCCACTGGACAGGAAAAAGAGTCTAGACCCTTTCCCTGGCACTAAATTGAGAACCTATTCCACTTGAAGGCATAACATTTTCAGGTCAACTCTTTCCGAGAAGCCTCCACCATACTGAGGATATCGTCGGAGAGACCTAAAGCCTGGAACTCTAGTCGCTTAGGAACCAAGCTGTCAGGTGCAGGCACTGAAGGTCCATGTGGAATACCTTCCCCTGATGGCAGGAGAGCGCAGGTCTGAGTGGAGTGGAAGATGCCTCAAGAGCCTGCTGCTGAGGCAATCAGGATACCAGAGCACGGCCACCAGGATCATCTGTGCCTTATCCCTCCTGGCCTTGATCAGCACTTTGTGGATCAGGGTAAATGGATGGAAACCATAGAGAAAACCCGGGGTCCAGGGCCTTGAGAAGGCATCCCCCGGAAGCATTCTCTTCTGTGGGGGGTGGGCACAGTACAGCCTCAGCTTTGTGTTCTCCCTGGAGACAAACAGATCCATCAGAGGGGTGCCCCACTGGGAGAACAGGCTGTGTACTACCTCCAGATGGAGAGCCCACTTGTGAGATGCCTCACCTACTGAACTGAGGGCATCAGTCAGCTGGTTGGAGGTGCCAGTCACATGGATAGCCAGGAGATCAGCATCCGGGCTGTGACACGGAGAGCTATCCTGCACAATGGAGGGGAGTGTGTTCCACCCTGCATGTTCATATGGTCATGGTGTTGTCCATATGGACCTGAAAGACCTGACCCCTGATGTGTGGAGCAAATGCAGTCAGCGCCAGCCAAACTACCCTAAGCTCTAGCAAGTAGATGTGGCATTGGGAGTCCTCAGGGGACCAGAGCCTGTGGACTCTGTGTTCCTCCAGGTGGGCACCCCAGCCCAACAGGGAGGCATCGCTCATCAGGATGACCGTCGGCTATGGGCGGACAAACGGAATACCTTCCTGGAGATGTTCTGGGGCTAACCACCACTGGAAGGTGTCCCACATCAGTTGGGTCACAGTGACCGGCTGGTCAAAGTGACCCCTGCGCTGAGACCATTGACTGGCCAGCTCCCACTGCAGAGAGCGCATTCTCCACTGGGCCCAATGGACTACGTTGGTGCAAGCCACCATGTATCCCAGAAGGCACAGGAAATCCTGAGCAGGGCACAACTGCCCAACTGGAAATGATTGGGCAAAGGAAGAAAGAACCTCTGCCCTGTCCACCAGAAGCTGAGCCCTGGCTCTGCAAGAGTCAGCTCTACACAATGAAGGGAATCACCTGTGAGGGCACGAGTTCTGACTTGGCTTCACTGACCAGGAGGCCGAGGGAAGTACAGGTCTGGAGGGCCAGATCCCTGAACCACTCCACCTCCACCCTGGAGGAACCTGCGATCAGCCAGTCATCCAGATGAGGTATACCGAGACTCCTTGGCACCTCAGGTAAGCTTTCACCACTGCTATGCACTTGGTGAAGACCCTGGGTGCCAAGGAGAGGCTGAATGGCATGGCCTAGAACTCACAGAGGACTCCCTCCACATGGAACAGAAGAAACTGGCAGTGGGACGGACCGATTGGGACATGGAAGGATGTGTCCTGGAGATCCAGAGAGCAAAACTACGTGTTTGGCTTGAGAGATGACATGATCTGAGGCAGAGTGACCATCCTGAAGGTGCGCAGCCTGAGAAATGTGTTCAGGTCGTGCAGATCTTAGATGGGGTGCCAGCTCCCCATCCGTTTTGGCACCAGGAAGTACCTGGAGACAAACCCTGGTTGTACTGAAGGGTCTGAGACAGGAGCCACAACCTTCTTGGAGCTGAGCAATGTCATCCCAAAGAGCTGTCAGGATGTCAACAGAATGTTGATGGACACTATGTCCTCCTGTGGGGCACAGGCTCGGCAAGGCAGATAAGCCTCGAATTCCAGAGGCAGACCCTGACTGACCACCTCGAGGACCCACCTGTCTGTGGTGACAGCAGACCAGTCAGAAAGGAAGTGGCACAGCCGGCACCCCACGGGAAGACCCAGGGGAGTCAGGATGGGCACTGAGGAGGCACCCCCATCCCATCACTGGGCAGACTTGGAGGCAGAGAAGGGACTGGCTAAGGAGCCACTGAGGCCCTAACCTCCTGGCTTTCAGACAAATGTGGCCAGTGATTTAGGCTGGAGATGTCATGCTTGAAGCTGGGCCAGTTTGGCCGCAGCAGACAGGGCCAAAAGGGCTTCTTCTTCTTCTGCTGCTTAGAGCCCTTGGGATCCTCTGGGTGGAAGTCACAGAGTCCAAGTTGGGAATGGACTTTTCAATGCCGGTGAGGTGCCCTTTGACCCCAGGCCTGAGCAAGTCAGTTCCCAAGAAAGGGACATCTGTCAGCTTGTGCTGGGTGTCTGCCGTAAAGGTTGAGATCCTGAGACAAGCCCTGCAGTGCATGGCAACTGTGGCCACCACAGATCGAGCACAAGAATCGCCAATGTCCATGGCAGTCTGGAGCTGTTGCTTAGCCATTGCCCAGCCTTGATCGACCATGGTCTGTAAGTCTGCCAGAAGATGAGGAAGCACCTCATCGAGCATGCCCAGAATGTCATGGGTAAAGTGGGCCATTAAAAGGGCCAAACTCACTTGCCGAAGGCCAAGAGAGGAGGCAGCATAGACCTTTTTGGCCATGTGGTCCAGTTTCTTGGAATCTTTTTCAGGAAGCTTACCAGCATCTCCCATCTTGCCCATGTGCTGAAACATAGAATCGGCCACTAGACCCTCAGCCAAGGGGTGCTCTGTGAATCCCAAAAGGGAACCAATAGGGACTGGATACTTGTGTGCCATCCAGGCTGATGGCACAGGACAAGAGGCTAGATGCTGCCACAGCTCCAATGCAGGGCCAAGAATGGCCTCAGTGACTGAGAAAGCTTCCCAGGGAGATCATCCCGGTCAAAGATCTCAGTGAGTGGGTACTGAGCTCACTTCTGGATGGGCTCCATCGGAAGACCCGTAGACTCCGAGATCAGGTGGAGATGACCCATGAATGAAGTAGGGCCTTGCTCCATTGACAAATCCTTGGCTGACTCCATGTCCTCCAGATGAGAGTGCAAGGAGGAGCCTTCAGACTCTTAGGATTCATTAAAGGTGAACTGCCAGAGTCCCCACTGACCCTACGGGGTCAGTCGGGAGTAATGGTGAACGACAGCTGATGAGGGAATCCCGATGTTGGGCAGGCCTCCTTAGATGGAGAACCGGACTTCAGCTGTTTCGGTGGTGGCTCCACCAGAATTGGCAGAAAGGCTGGAGGAGGCTGAGCCAGAATCTGTTGGGTCGGCTCCTTATGAGGCAGGGAAGGCTGTGGCCTCTGCAGAGAAAGTCATGTAATGGCCGGGGTCAAGGCCAGCACAAGCTTCACTACAGTAAACATGAGCCGCTGCCACATCAGATCTTCATCGCGCTGACACAACTTGCGCCGGAGCCTCTCCTCTCCTGAGGAGGATGATGAGGAAGAGCTAGAGTGGTGGCGCTGCTTGCCCGAAGATCGAGAGCATGAGCAGCGATGCCGACATGGGCCGCTCGACTCAGGGCTATAGGATCAGGACCACAACCTCAACCGTTGGGGATGCTAATGGTGGGTCTCAGAGATGGCCAGAAAAAGCAGAGTCTCCTCCTGGTCTAGAAGATCCTGGGTGAGAGGAGGCAGATCAGCAGACTGGTCCATCCCTCCGTGAGAGGCGAGTGGTAGGATCGGAGTCCTAGATAAGGAGGTGTCGGCCTCATCTTGTGACAATGGGTCGAACAGTTTGAAAAAAATCTCAGCTGGAAGATCGATCTGCGTCTCAAGCAAATGGCCCAAGGGGGAGACCGTGGGGGCTGGCGGCCTGGGCTAGGTTGATTGACCGGCCGAACTCGAAGAAGCGTGGGAATCTGAGGCCCGAGAGCGCTCATGATCCCACGATTGACAATGACAGCATTTCTTGGTCTCTTTCTTAGATTTTGATTTGCTGCATGAGGAGGGACCTTGTCCATGGGTGGGAATTGCCTGGTACAAGTCCCTGAACACCCCTGTGATGGAAGCACCCAAGGCAAGAGGCAAAAAGGCCATAACCAAGGAAGCTTCTGCTGCACACTGGGCCGCAGCTTCTTCAAAGGTCCCAAGTTGTTTGGCAGACCCCGCAGGCACGGAGACCACTCAGTGGACATCTTTGGACTTAATGGGAGGATCACGGTCCTCCCGACGACCCAAAAGAAGGTGGGCATGATAATATTCCAAAGTAGATGGATGCAGGGTGTGGCACAGACCGCAAGCCTAGGGATCATACTCATGACCCAGGCAGTATATGCACATGGTATGCGGATCCATCTGGGACATCTTCTGCCTGCAGGCACACTTCTTAAAACACGGCGCCAACTTTCGTCATCCATACCGGATGAGAGACGTATTCACTTAAAGATGTTTTAATAAGCAAAGGGCCTACTCAGCATGAGAGCAAAAAGGAGGGAACCTTCTTCCAGCGGAAAGGAAGATCTGATGTCATGGGCAGTGCTAGGGGAGTTACCACCCAGATGGGTGGGAGCAGCTAGCTTGAAGATGTCCCAGCTAATTTAAAAGGGAAAGGAACACAAACATCATATCCATGTCCCTAGAACTTAGGGTTAGTATCCAAATACACCCTGTCTTTGTGGAAAATCAAATAAGGCTGCTCACACATGAGAGCCTGTAGCTCTGAAATCCTTTAAGCAGAAGTAATAGCAACTAAAAAAAAAAAAAACGCTTTCCATGACAGAAAGCATAGCTCACAAGATGCGTCTAGCTCAAAAGGAGGCAAAAGTCAGCTTTTCTAAAACAAAATTCAGGTCCCAAGCCACAACTGGATTACAAACAGAAACATAGAAGTTGTCGGCAGATAAGACCCGTTTAGCCCATCCAGTCTTCCCATTTTCTCTGCCTACTATACCACCACAGCCTCTAGCCAAGCTCCAGCCGCTCCAACCCCTCGTGTTACTTCCAAGGTCCCCTTGCATCTGTTCCATGCTTAAATCCTACGACTGTTCTGGCACCTACCACCTCCATTGGTAAAGCTATTCCAGGCCTCCACCACTCTCAGTGAATAAATATTTCCTCACCTCTCTTCGGAGTCCCCCCCCAGCTTCATAGCATGACCCCTTGTCCTCAAGTCTCTCTTTTTGCGGAAGATGCTACCTTCCTATATCTTATTAATGACTGTTATGCACCTGAATATTTATATCATATCCCCCCTTTCCCTTCTTTCCTCCAGCGAGTACATATTTAGCTCTCTCAGCCTCTCCTCATAGGACTTTTGCTGCAGTACCTGCACCATCCTGGTTACCCTCCTCTGTACCACCCCCACCCTTTCTATGTCCTTCTGGAGGTGGGGCCTCCAGTACTGCACACAGTATTCGAGATATGGTCTTACCAGTGACCTGTAGAGGAGTAATATTACCTCTTTCTTCCTACTGGTGATACCCCTCCTTATGCACCACAGCATTCCACTAGCCTTTCCACTGATTTTTCACCCTGCTTGGCCACCTTCAGGTCATCAGAAATGATTATCCCCAAGTTCCTTTCCTGTTTGGTGGTTGACAGTATCTCTCCTGCCAATTGGTATGTAGTCCCTGGGTTTCTGTGCCCCAAGTGCATGATTTTGCACTGTTTAGCATTGAAACCTAGCTGCTAGACATGTGACCATTCTTTCAACTTCTGCAGATCATTTCTCATTTTCCACCCCGGTGTGTCTACCCTGTTGCAGATTTTGGGTCATCTACAAACAGGCAGACTTTTCCTTCTAGCCCTTCTGTAATGTTGCTAATAAAGACATTGAAGAGGACCAAGCCCAGTACTGACCCATGAAGCACCCTGCTGGTCACCCTGCCATCTCCTGAGTGGACTCCCTTTACTATCACCCTCTGCCTTCTGTTGCTGAACCAGCTTGTTTTTTTGGACCTGGCCTTCTTACTTTGGATCTTTGTACATGAGTTAGTGGCCTCTGCCAGACCCAGCTTGATGATGGTCCATTTTTGGTCGGCAACCATGTCTGGGCAGATGTTGGCAAGGTGCCCTTCCAGTATGCCTCCCATCCTGCCAAAGTCTGCTCTTTTGAAGTCCACTACCTTTGTCTTGGTTCTGGCCGCCTCCTTACCTAGATTGAGGAAGAACCACACTGTGAGGTGGTTGCTTCCTGCCAGTGGGTCTTCCACCCCTACGTCCTGGATGTGCTCACCGTCTGTCAACACAAGGTCCAGTATGTTTCCCTCCCTGGTTGGCACCATTACACTCTGCGTTAGGTAGCCCGTCCTGGAAGGCCTCCAGGAATGACCTGTTCCCTAGCACTCGCAGTAGCTGGGGTGCTCCAGTCAACCCCTGGCAGACTGAAAATACCCTACTATCACAGTATTCCCTTACTACTAAACCTCCTTATTTGCCCCACCACTCCCTGTCAGTTTCCTCATTTTGAGAGCCTTTGATCTTGCAATCCACTTGTTTCTAGGTATTCTGCTATTCTTTCCTTCAATATGATTCCAGAACCTTGCCCACTACCAAAGTCAGACTGACAGGTCTTTCTGCCTCCTCCCTATTTCCACTTTTGTGAAGTGGGACCACATCTACCCTTCTCCAGTCCTTCAAAACCACCCCCCGATTCCAGTGATAAGTTGAACAAAGCTGCCAAGGGAGCAGCCAGCACCTCCCTGAACTCCTTAAGTATCCTAGGATGAACCCCATCCAGTCCCATTGCCTAGTCAGCTTTTGATTTTGCTAGTACCCTGAGGGCTTCCTCCTCTGTAAAAGGACTAGTGTCTGCCTCCCAACCAATTCTGCCCCTGTTCATCATCTTTGGCTTGTCACTCACCCCTTTCTACAATAATTACTGAACAAAAGTATCTGTTCAATATGTCGGCCTTCCACTGGTCCCCATTCTTACGTACCCCCCCCTTTGCCTTTTATCCTTGTTATCCCCCTGTTGGTCTTCCTCTTCTGACTAATATATCTAAAAAAGGTTTAATCCCCTTTCTTTATTGATTGGGCAATATTCTCCTCAGTTGTGCCTTTGCTCTCCTTGCAGCCCTCCCTGACTCCCTTTGTTTCTCCTGGTAATTTATCCTGTCCTCCCCCTTCTGTATCTTTTTGTATTTTCTAAATGCTAGTTTTGTTGCTCTTACCGCTTCCACTAGCTCTCTAGAGAACCATAGTGGTCTCTTTTTCCTCTTGCCTTTACAGACCTGCCTGACATAGAGATTCATAGCTCTTTCAATGCCCTCTTTTATTTTTGCCCACTGGTCCTCGACTACTCCTTGCCACCCTATCCCTGCCAGGGCATTCCTGGGGCATTCTCCCATTTTCTCAAAATCGACCCTTCTGAAGTCCATGACCCTTGTCCTTCTGTGGTTTGGTGCAGACCCATTTTTTTATATCAGACTACACTGTTTGATGATCACTGGTCTCCAGGTGGTCTGCCACCATGACTTCAGCAAAACTATCCCTGTTCGCCGGTCCAGTGGCGTAGAGGGTTGAGGTGCTGATGCCTTACCTCAACCCATGTCGGCGACCCGGGTTCGGGAACGGACTCGGGGCGCCGGGGGTCAGCAGGGGACAGAGAGGATGGAGCGTCCGGTGGACTGCTCTCCTCTCCGGGAGTGGGATCTGGGGATGCAGCGCTCAGCAGCGACCCCCAGTAGAGACTGGGGGCACTGTCTGAGCATGCACTGATTGACAAGAAAACCAGGAAAAACAGCACCTGGGCGAGCAGCTTGATGGCCGTCCACGCAAGTTTAGCGGGCACCGCGCTTGATCTGTGCCACAGGAGTACACAGGATCCCTCCCTGCGGCCCCACTGTGGGGGGGGAAGCTACAGAGTCTGGTGTCTGTGGCAGAGGTGGGCGGCAGCTGGATGTCCCCCGATGGGGGGGAGCAGCTCAGGCAGCCAGGAGGGGAAAAAAAAAAAAACTATCCCTGTTCATTAGCACAAGGTCCAGTAATGCTCCCCCATGAGTAGGTTCCACTACCAGTTGCCAGAGGAACGCTCCCTGCAAGGAGTCCAGGATGTCCCTGCCCCTGGAAGTTGCCACTGCTGGGAGACTCCAATCCACATCAGGTAGGTTGAAGTCTTCCATCAGTAACAACCCCCCCCCCCATGAGCCAGCCTCTGGATTGCTTCCAGCATTTCCCCATCCACTTTTTCCATCTGTGCTGGAGGTCTGTATATCACTCCTGTATAGATAATGGTCCCATTCCTTTTCTCCAGAGTGACCCACAGTACCTCCACTCTCCTCTGCTCCACTTGTATTTCTGTAGCCTTTATGCTGTCTCATAAAGAGCCACCCCTCCCCCCCTTTCTTCTGACCCTGTCCCTTCTGAACATAGTAAATCTTGGTACTGCCATATCCCAGTCCTGGTTTTCATTGCACCAGGTCTCAAGTGATGGCGACTAGATCCAGGTCCTCCCCTGCCATGGTGGCCTCTAGGTCTGCAATCTTGTTGCCCAGACTCCTAGCATTTGCACACATGGTCCTCCAAATCACTAGCCCTCCAATTCCACCATCCCTTTGTCTATTTCCTACCCCCATTTGTGGGAGAGTGACAGCCAGTTTCCCACCCCCCTTTATGACCTCCATTCCTTCCCTAGTCTCATACTATCCCTTAATCACTTTAAATGCAAGGCCCCATTCATGTATTCTATCAGTTTTCCTCTGAGCTCTCAAGACCCCTCCTTGCTGAGCCTGTCCTTTGCATATAGTCACTCATCCACCCCACTTGTGCCCCCACCCTCCAATGCAATGTAACCCCTCTGACGTGCACCAGTCCCTTAGCCACTTGTTGAACTCCTCTGTCCTCCTTATTCTGCCTGTACTGGCACTGGGGACCAGGATTAACTCAGATAATGCCATCAAACTCACTGACTCCCTGCAAAACCCTGCCAGCTCTTTAAACCTTTGTTGCACCACTCCTAGTTCATTTCCTGCCAAGTCATTTGTCTCTAGATGAATAATCAAGTGATGTTTGCCTTGCTAATCGTTTCCTTGATCCTAAGCCCTGCCACACCACCCCCCGCTTGCATCCTGGCACATTCAGCATTCCTTCTCTTATTTGGGCCCTGTTTCTTTACCCAGTGTATACCTTTGATAATGGAATCCCCAATGACATACCCTTCCCCCCAAGTCTTTCTCCTTGTCCACCTGTCCATCCCTGGTGTGCCCGCTTCCTCCTTCACTTGTTCCTTGTTTGACCTGTTGACCCTCTCTTCTGTTCTTCCACACCTCTTCCCTATTTCCTCCCTTGTCCCCTTCTTCCATATCCTTCCTGGTGTTCCCTGCTCTGCTGCAGTCTCCCTCCTTCCTTGTTCTTCCAATTTTCCACCTTCCCCTCCACCCTTAGCTCCTCCTTGTCTGTGTATACCTCCTCCCTCCCTCCCTGTCTAGTCTTCCCTCCCATCACCATATTGCTGACCTTTTCCTCTAAAGTTTTTCAAGTCCCAACCCCCCCCCTTTTTGTGCCATTCCTCCAGACCTGCCAGTACCATAAATCTGTTCGATTGCGGTCTTCCTACTTCTGAATGTGCCTTAGCATCTCCTTTTTGCCCTTCCTCTGTCTCCTTGTACAGATTTCCCTCCCCCTTCCATTTCTCTTTACCTCGTGCCACTCCCCTATGCCAGTACCACCTGCTCTATGTGTAGAAGGTGCCCCCTGATGCCTTTGCAGCCCCCCGTCCCCCACTTATTTAGCCATCCACCTGGCCCGTAGCAGTCCTAATCTGTTCCTTTCTCCATTGTTCCTTCCTCCATCCACCTCAACTCTCTCGAATTCCCATCTTAACCCATTTAACTCAGCTTTTAGCTGCTCCAGGTGTCTGCACACCAGTCATCCCCCTGCTCTCCGCATTGTTTCCAGGAAAACTGCCCCTCCACATCTGTGGGCTTCCCAAGCTGCTCCTGTGGCCCTGGCTCTCTCCGAGCAGGCCACAGCTAACAGACCACCCGACTGACCCCCAGACAGATTCAGACAGCCCATCTGTGGGTTTCCCAAGCTGCTCCTGAGGCCCTGGCTCTCTCCGAGCAGGCCACAGCTAACAGACCACCCGACTGACCCACCAGACAGATTCAGACAGCCCATCTGCGGGTTTCCCAAGCTGCTCCTGTGGCCCTGGCTCTCTCCAAACAGGCCATAGCTAACAGACCACCTGACTGACCCCCAGACAGATTCAGGTACGCACCGGACTTCTGAAACTCGTGGTTTTGAATGTCACTATTTTGACTGGATGCCCAGTGGAAGAGCCAGGCACTGATTGACAGCTTTGTTCCTTGGCTGATTTTCCAACACCTGGCGCATCCTGATCTCAGACAGCCCATCTGCAGGCTTCCCAAGCTGCTCCTGTGGCCCTGGCTCTCTCCAAGTAGGCCACAGCTAACAGACCTCCCGACTGACCCCGGACAGATTCAGGTATGCACCGGACCTCCGAAACTCATGGTTTTGAATGCTGCTGTTTTGACTGGATGCCCAGTGGAGGAGCCAGGCACTGATTGGCAGCTTTGCTCCTTGGCCAATTTTCCAATGCCTGGCGCTTCCTGATCTTGGGGAAATTTCTTTATGTGCTGTGTTCTGGACTGAATTTTTGTTAATGTAATTTACATATGTTATGCATCAATTGGTCTTACTTTACCTGTCAGCTTAGCTAGTCTATTACAAGCCACTAGTCTAGTCTCTTGGTGATACTTAGTGCTGTGCAATCTAGTGCTGGACAAAATGTATTGTATAGTAACTGATGTTTGACTGCTGGACCTAGCTACTGAGCAAGACTGCTGCAGTTTTCCATTTCTGCCCTGCTGACAAACCCTGCCCCTTCCCCACACTGGTCACTCTGCTAATTATTAATTTCTCTGCCCCACTTGTAATGCTGTCTCTCTAAACACCTTATTTTCTTCTCTGCCTTACCTACAAACCCTTTCCTAACACCTCCCTGCTGCTGCTGTCCTCTTCAGACGTCCTGGTGCCAAAGCACAGAACCCCTCCAATTAACTCCTCTTGTAGCTCTAAATACTTGCCCTGCATTTACCACCTCTTTACCTCATGCTTTGTCCTACCCCATTGCCTGCCCCCCACTGAGCTTGCTATTGTACTCTAGCTGTATTTAATCCTCTGCGTTTCCCTCCTTGTTCCACAGACAGCCCATCTGCGGGCTTCCCAAGCTGCTCCTGTGGCCCTGGCTCTCTCCGAGCAGGCCACAGCTAACAGACCACCCGACTGACCCCTGGACAGATTCAGGTACACACCGGACCTCCAAAACTCATGGTTTTGAATGCTGCTGTTTTGACTGGATGCCCAGTGGAGGAGCCAGGCACTGATTGGCAGCTTTGCTCCTTGGCTGATTTTCCAACACCTGGCGCTTCCTGATCTCAGGTAAATCTCTTTCTGTGCTGTGTTCTGGACTGGATTTTTTTTGCTCACCACCCCCCCCCACAGTATTAAATAGACACTTACTCCACCCTTTTCCTCAGCCTAGCAGCTGATTGGTCACTCCACTGCTGCACATTTTCATGCTATTGACCTCCCTGTCTTCAATACCTGACTTGACCCACTTTCTCACTCCCCCTTTTTATAGCAGTCCCACCCACAGGATCACACACATGCTCTCAACTTTTTCTCCGGATACTCCATCTAACTCTTCCCAATTACTGCTCTACCTGCCCTATTGTTAGGGACCTCACCCTAATTCAACTATATACCCTTTCAACTATTAACCAGCTAGCAGTTAAGCAGGCCAGCAACGCCAAACAAACTACCATGGGGTGCAACCACCTACTACTACTACTCCTCCTCCCTACCTCTTTTGGCATTGCTGGTACCATATACAAATTTGGACCCCTACCTTCCCACTCTGAATCCTCACTGGGTGCAAGCCAGAAGAAAAACATACACATGGCCACTACCACTTCCAGTAACGATAGGCTCTTTATCCTCCCGCACTTCCCATACACAGTTATCACCAAGCCAACCTTGCAAACCGTAACCTTAACAGTTAACTTCCCCCTAATTTAACACAGGCATATAGACACCTCCCCCGCCTGAAGCGCAGGCGACGGAACTCACGAGGGAAGATAAACATCACCCTATCTGCCAGAAAGGTTATATTTCTGCTACTGCTACTCTCTGGCAATATTCACCTAAACCCAGGACCAACAACCCTGAGGAGCAGGGGGGTCCATACACTGAACGTCCTAAAGATAGCATCACTAAACATCTGCAGCCTAACTGCCAAATTTGACAAGCTCCAGGCTTGGATGACCATTCAAGCCCCTGATATACTCTGTCTAACTGAAATCTGGCTGCTGGGCAGGATCAAAGATGGTGAGGTAGCCTTCAAAGGATTCAAAGCATTTCAACTTGATAGAAAAGGCAGGAAAGGTGGCGGCTGCCTCCTATATGCCAGAAACTCACTGAGTTGCTCCATCCTCCCCATCTCCAAAGTTGTGGAGGATTATGAGCTACTAGTGGTAAAAATACAAGTCGGCCTAAAAGGCAAGACTCTTACCACTGCCACAACCTATCTGCCCCCCAAGAAAGCCAAGGAAGGCCTTCCTCTTGTTATGGAAGAAATTAGTGCACTCAGAAAGGGCTCAGAACTCATCTTGACTGGTGACTTTAATATTAATTGGTTATGTAAGGAGGCAACACCCTCCAGAGACCTAATCACCTCCCACAATCTCACGCGACTCTAAACTCTCCCTACCAGGCAGAACTACAAGGCTGGTACCAGCACCCTCACTGACTGGGTCTTAGTTAGCTCACCGACTCAATTCTCCTAACTCAGGGTTCTCCCGGACATGCTAAGTGACCACTCCTCCATCTCCTTTATATGGACCACTAAACTTGCCAAAAGCCCACCCCGCCTCATCGAGAGCAGGGTTCTGCAGAAAGGCAAACTTGGATCCCTCAAATTGGCCCTGTCTGCCTACAACTGGTGCCCCATCAACATGGCACCTACGCTGGACCAGGCCCTTAGTTTTTTCACTGCGGGCTTCAATTCCATCTGTGGTATCTGTGCACCATGCACAAAATGGAAAATTTGGGGGGAGGTTAACAGCTGGATTGATGGCAAGCTCCTCTCCCTCCTAAAGGAGAGGAACTGCCTCTGGGAAAAAGCCTTAAACTCAGGCAGCAAGCATGACCTACAGTGCTACAAAATGGTTAGAAATCGGTGCACCAAACTTATCAGGCTTGCAAAAGCCAATTTCCATAAGACCCAGCTTAACAATGCATGGGGAGATGGAAAGAGGTTTTGGGACAACATCAAGAACATCCTTGGTAAAGATCAAAAGCAGCACCCTAAGATGCTTGACATTAATAACTCATCCTCCTCAGATCCGCTAGCCATTGCTAATGCCTTTAACCAGGCCTTTACAGACCTGTCCTCAGTGCTGCCTCCAGACTACCTTCTGCCTGTGGAGGACCAAGGTTGCACCAACCTGCTCATAACTAACCACCAAGCCTTCTACTTTAAGAAGCTGACAGTGAAGGAGGCTCTAACAATGGTCAGGAAAGTCCTAGGCAAAACCAGATTGGGGAGTGATGGACTAGACACAAAGTTACTATCTCTCACCCTTGATATTCTTATTATGCCCATAACAATGCTATTTAATAAATCCTTGGCCCTAGCTCAATTTCCAGAGATATGGAAGCAAGCCCTGGTAACTCCAGTGCATAAGAATGGTGACAAGGAGGCGGCGTCAAACTACAGGCCAATATCTATCCTCTCCCCACTATCCAAAGCTTTGGAAAAAAATTGTGGCAAGTCAACTCACAGAATAACTCAATAAGTACAATCTGCTCTGCCCAAACCAACATGGCTTCAGGCAAAAACACAGTACCACCATGGCAGTGCTAGAATACACTGACTATGCGCACAAGGCACTGGATGAAGGCAAATTGGTGGGGTCCATCGACACTGTCAACCACTCTCTACTAGTACTCCAGCTCCAAAGATTGAGTGTAGCACCAAACGCCGTGAATTGGTTCAATGACTACCTAACACACAGGAGCCAGCAAGTCAAAATTGGGCAGACGTTATCCATCTCCAGAGATGTACTGCTAGGAGTCCCTCAAGGATCAATTCTAGGGCCCCTGCTTTTCAGCCTCTGTGTAGATGACCTACCACAAGCCTGTGACACCAAACTTATTCTGTATGCGGATGATGCCATGCCGCTGAGCAGCAGCACCTCTCAGGTTGCCCTACAAACAGAACTACAGAACTCTTTCAATAAACTCGAGGACGGGTTCAGTAGGCAAAAGCTGCTACTAAATTACAAGAAAACCAAGGCCATGCTACAATCCAGCCCCTACAACAAACACAAGCATCTCCGTGATCACCAACAAGGCTGGTGAGCAGATTGAGCAGGTGCACTTGTTCAAGTACCTTGGAGTCACCATCGATGACTCTCTCACTTATACGCACCACGTAGACTCCCTTGTCAAAGTGGTAAACACAAAGATCGGGGTCCTCTATAGGCATAAGAAATCCCTCACCCCGGAAACACTCCAAATCTTAGTCTCCAGCTCCATACTCTCCACGATAGACTACAGGCTGGTGGTCTATGGAGCTGCTACTGATACAGTGCTCAAAAGGGTCCAAATTGCACACAATAAGGTATGCCGCCTCACCCTGTGTGCAGATCACTACACTCATACTTGCACCCTGTATGAGCCTACAAACTGGCTTAACCTAAAAGACAAGATCAAATACCAAACCTGCCTCCTGGGAAAGAAGGCACTCCCTGGAAAAACCCCACTCTGTATAGGAAACCTGCTCAAGGCTTCTCTCTCAACACACATCACCAGACAGAGGAAGAATGGAGCACTGTCCGTACCATTCCATCGAACCTCACTAGGGAAGCGTGCTCTCTCCTATCGAGCCCCCCTTTGGATAAATGAACTCCCGATGAAATTACAACAGAGAGCCTGTCTCAATTCAAAGTAGGCCTCAAACAGCACCTAATGTCTAACTCAAAATGCACCTACTTCTCAGGTCCCACTTGATTGACAGGCCTACCCCCAAGGTAACACCCAGCAGGGCTATCTAGAGAACTCTGTCTCCATTCCAGCCTAGCCAAGGGCTTAAGTAAGCTATCAGTCCTCTTTAAACGTGCTTCATACTGCCTCCCAACCCTCCCCACACACCATACTCGACAAAGCCCTCTGGAGCTGCTCCCCCATCACAGCCCCCATTTCACTATCCCCCTACCTCTCACTCTCTGCGGTTGGTTTCAAACCCAATCCCCCTTGTTTCACTGTCACCCAGCCTCCTGCCATCTGGGATAGCGTTAAACCCTATGCAGTTACTCTGCCATAGTGTATCAACAGATTTGGAGGTTTTCAGGGGTGTGCTACCTAGGGCAACTGATTAGAAATAGTTTAGTATTCAATTACAACTGCTCAGTTTCTTTTCTCCTATTTGTCTAATTGTCATGTAATCGCTCTTTAATGCCTAATGATCAGGCCTCTGTAACCACTGAATATGTGTATTGTCTTATTGTCCACCCTGACGTAGAACCTTTGTAAAACAGCTCACACTCAAAGGTCTTTCCGAAATACTAATTAAACAATTAATTGCATTGAACTACCCTCCCTCTCCCCTTCTTCCACCAGGATCCTCCTGTTTCCCTCCTCCTCCTCCTTCTCCTCCTCCTCCACCTCTCCTTGATTTCTCCCTGTCTGTGCCAGCAGCTAGAGCCCCACATCCTCCCCCCCTTAAAACCATTATTTTTTATGGATCTGTTGACCCTATACCCCACTGCAGCATTTTCTGATCTGTTTCAGTCTGAAATCTTTTATTCTATCAGATGTTTAACTCTTCCTGTAGCACCCTTGCCTATTTTGCCCTGTGAAGTGTAGCCTATGGCCTGTGGTCCTCCCTGTGGGCATTCTGCTGATGCCCCAGATGCCACTTAGTCAGGACACCACACACTTGCTTCATCGCACTCACACTTCGGATTCACTCATGTTTTAGGATCGCTTGCCCTCTGGGTAATATATAGGGGCAGCAGGTGCCCTACTGGCTATCTTCAGCCACATGGCCCTGCTCCTCTTCCAATCGCTCTGACTGGTCTGGAGTCAAACCTGCCCTTGGCCCTCCCTCTGCCATGCACCCCCACCTCCCAAATCTCAGTATGTCCCCTCAAACACTGCCCATTTAGTTCCGTTCAATAAGTTTAAAATCACAATCCCCAACAACACACAGAGAGCACTTAGCTCAGTCACTGACACTCTGCTCCTGCCTGATGGCATTCCTTGGCCTGTGTGAGCAGACTACAAGTTGGCATGCTGTTAAACTCCAGAGGAAGCAGGTGCCCTATTGGCTATCTGCACCATGTGGCCCTGCTCCCCTTCCAATCATTCTGGCTGGTCTGGAGTTAAATCCGCCCTAGGCCCTCCCTCTGCCTTGCACCCCCCACCTCCCAAATCCCAGTATGTTCCCTCACACGGTTCCCCTTTAGTTCCATTCAGTAACTTGTCCTGTACTTGGACTTCAGCAAGGCCTTCAATTCAGTGCCTCATGGGAGGCTGGGGTGGAAGCTGACTGCTGGGGGGGTGGGGATGAAGCTGACAAACTGGATAAGGAACTGGCTGCAGGGGAGGCTGCAATGGGTGGTAGTAGAGGGGAAGCTCTTGACACCTAGCCCGGTGACAAGCAGTGTGCCGCAGGGCTTGGTGCTGGGTCTGATGCTATGTGGGCTCTTTATCTCCGATATTGCACATGGAGTTGGGAGCAGGGTTAGTGTGTTCACAGATGATACCAAAATGGGGCAGTCGTGGATGAAGAGGATGGATAGAAACAACTACAAGGGGACCTAACCAAACTGGAGGCATGGTCAGAGAAGTGGCAGCTCAGATTCAGTGACAAAAAGTGCAAGGTATGCACTTCGGGGCAAAGAACCCAAGGAGGGACTATTGGTTGGGAGGGGTGAGACTGTGGATCACTGAGGAAGAGAAGGACCTAGGGGTGTTAGTAACAGGGAGCATGAACAACTCTGCCCAATGCAGGAAAGCAGTAGCTAAGGTGAACAGGATGCTGGGCTGTATCACAAGGGGTTTCTCATTCAGGCATAGGGAGGTGATACCGCCCCTCTACAGAGCTTTGGTCAGGCCGCACTTGGAGTACTGTGTGCAGTACTGGTGGCTGTATCTGAAGAGGGATAATAATTTACTGGAAGGTGTGCAACAGTGGGCAACAAAAATGTTACAGGGGATGTAGGGCAAGGCCTATGAAGACAGGCTAAATCAGCTGAATATGTACTCGCTAGAGGAGAGGAGGGATGGGGGGTATGACTGAAATGTTCAAGTACTTGAGGGGCATAAACAAAGCTATAACTGAAGGGATGTTTAAACTGAGGAGGGGTAGGGATACGAGGGGGCATGGACTAAGATTGGGGGGTGGAAGATTTAGGATGTAGATGAGGAGGCACAACTTCATGGAGACAGTGGTGTCTAAATGGAACGCTCTACCAGAGGGGGGGTGGTATCATGTAAGACAGTAGGAAGTTTTAAGAGGGAGTGGGACAGAGCATGAGGGAGGGTCTGAGGCCATCATGGGAATGACAGATGGGTAGGGGATTGGGGCAGCTGCAATCTAGGGGGCTAGCTGCACACTCGGGCAGACATTGATCAACCGGGCGGTCTGTTTCTGCTGGCAGATTCATATGTTCGTAACTTTAAAACCACAATCCCCAATGACACACAGAGAGCACTTAGCTTAGTTGCTGCCACTCTGCTCCTGCCCAGTGGCATTCCTCTGCCTGTGTCTCATCAAGCTCTAAGGCAGAATGCCTTGCAGAAAAGTATGGTCCACATGCAAGTAGGCTACAGTATGGCCATTAGTGCACACATGGAAGGCTGATATAGCAGACAGGTGCACCTTAATAGAGGAGTATTGGGAGTCCTGCATCAGACAAGGACAGGAGATACTCTAAAACCTTGTTCACCGGGCAAGCAAAAGGGTCCAAGTGATGGGAAGCTGCCAATATAGCAAAGCACTTCCATTTCATGGAATAAGTGGCCCTGGTGGAGGGTTTCCTGACAGCCAACAGAACATCAGCCACTTTCTGAGATACCCAAAACCTAGCAATGGCTATGTATGTCTTCAGGAGCCAGGCACATGGAGGGACTTGAGGTCCGGATGGAGCAGGGTCCTCTGTGCCTGTGTCAACAAGTCCCTCTAGAGGGACAGGGGAACTGGAGGTTCCACATTCAATTATTGTAGTAATGAAAACCAGATCTGGCAAGGACAGAAGGGTGGCATGAGAATTAGGGTGTCCCCCTCGATCTGGAGCTTGATGAGCACTCTCTTGATAGAGGAATGGGAAGAAAGGCGTAGAAGAAACTCCCTTTCAAGGAGAGGGACAATGCATCTTGCCAAAAGACTCCAGGCCCTGGATCTAGTGGGCAGAAATGTAGCAGTTTTGTGTCGAGTGGGTACGCAAAAAGGTCCAACTCTGGATGACCCAATCTGTCAAAAACGTCTTCTATGACCAATGTCAACAGCTCCCACCCGTGCATTTTGGAATGTGATCGGTTGAGTCTGTCCGCCAAGGCATTTTGGGCACCTGGAACATGGACGGCCAATAGATCTAGACTGTGTTCTAGAGCCCAGTACCAGACTCTCATCGCATCTCCACACAGGGGGTAAGAATGAGTCCACCCTTTGCTGTTGGTGAAATAAACTTCACTGAGATTGTCCAATTTCACTAGCAGGGGACCCAGATAGACAGCTAGTTCTGGAAGGCCTGGAAGGCATACAGAACTGCTCATATTTCTAAAATGTTTATGTGGATGTGAGCCTCCATTACAGACCAGGTCCCCTGGGTCCAGAAGGGGCCCAGGTGTACTCACCAACCCAGGCCCGAAATGTCTGTGGTGAGTATCTGTTGGGGAGAAGGTATGAGAAAGGGCACCCCCCCTGAGAAGATTGTGGGGGGTCCATCCACCACTGAAGTACTTTGTGCACAGGGGAGGAGACAAGAATCTGCTGATCCAGATCTTCAAAGGTTGATCCTATTGGACCCGTAGGGTCCACTGGGGGATCTGCATATGCAGTCTGGCCAAGGGTACAGTGACAATGGCCGCAGCCATCAAGCCCAGCAACTGCAGGAATATTCTGGCTGTGACATACTGGCTGTGGGCCACCAACTGTGCCTGAGGTATGAGGCATTCCTCCCTGTCTTGAGGAAGGAAGGTCTTGCCCTGGACCATGTCCAGGATCACCTCTATGTACTACAGCTGTTAGCATGGGATCAGAATAGACTTGGGTAGCTGGACCTTAATTCCTAGGTCCTGGAACAATTGCTTGGTATGTTCCAGAGTGTGCAGCAGAAGATCCCTGGATTAGGCCTTCAGTAACCAGCTATCCAGATAAGGGAAGACATGCAGGCCTTCATGCCTGCGGGCTGCCACCACCACTCCTAAGCATTTGGTAAAGACCTGTGGTGCAGAGGATAAGCTAAAGGGCAATACCTGGAACTGGTATGTTCTCCCTGGAACAGGAACCTGAAGTATCACCTGTGGAGGAAGCAAACCATGATATGAAGATAAGCGTCCTGCATGTTCAGGGAGTATAACCAGTTTACCTGCTTGAGCAGAGGCGGCAAACCATGCAGAGTGACCATCCTGAATTTATTGTCTTGAAATTAGATCCACAAACAAATGATTTGATACCTTTTATTGGACCAACATGGATGTTACAGAAAAAAACAAACATCCATGTTGGTCCAATAAAAGGTATCAAATCATTTGTTTATGGATCTGTTTTTAAAAGGACCAATACGGCACCTACAACATTTTTTTTGTCTTGAAATTAGAAATTCAGGCCTTTGAGATCTTGAATGGGGCTCAAGTCTCCTGTTCTTTTAGGGATGAGGAAAAACTAGAAGTAAAACCCTTTGTCCCTTTGCCACCTGGGCCCTGGTTCTATTGCCCCTTGTGCAGCAAGGCAAACACCACCTCCAGAAGCACTGGAATGTGGTAGGGGAGGATAAGTGGAGAGAACAGGCAGAAAATCTGGAGACTATTCTTGAAATTCCAGAGTATGGCACTGTTCGATTAGTTGCAGATTCCAAGTGTCGGATATAAGGGCCCTCCAATGATCGAGATTGAGGGAGGACCGAACCCTGACCACTACCTCCTGACTTGGGTCAAGAGGAGAGGGGTTGGGCAAAGAGTCATGCCAAGGCAGAACCAGTGGCCAGGGCCGCATTGCCACCTCTGGGGCTTTTAGCAGAGGCACCCATAGTAGAGGAAGAAAAAGCAGGGTGGGCCCTGCCCTGCGCTTGTCCTGAGGTCTGGTTCCCAACTCAGCCTTATAGGGGTCCTTCCAAAAGGAGGGTTGTGGCCTGCTTCTGGGTTGGGTATGATAGAGGGAATGAATCGGACCAAATAGCTCTACCAGAGGCCTGCAGGTCATTGATACTATCCTGCACGTCAGGGCCAAAAAGCTTAAAGCTCCCAAAGGGGGCACTGAGAATGTTCTCATGGACATCAGCAGCAAATCTAGAGATCCACAGCCAGGAGTACCTTCTAAGGCAGATGCCAGTGGCAGTAGCCCTGGCCGTGGTATCAGCCATGTCATAAATGGCCCTTAGGAGATGCCTGCTGACATCTACCACAGCCTGGAGAGACTTAAAAATTTTCTGCCTCTGGGGACCCTCAGGAAGGGCCTATGCTGCTGCTCTGCCCTTCTTCCAGAGGGTGTTCTGGTAATTCACCATGTGGGACAAGTAATTAGCAATCCTGTGGAGTAAGGTGGCAGAATCAAAGGTCCTCTTGCCCCAAAGGTGAATCCTTCTATATTCCGTTGGGGGGGAGAGAACTAAGGTGCTTGGGCACTGAGGACCTACCATGAGCCGCCTTGATGACTACTGAGTCAGTTTCTGGTTGGGCGGCATAGAAAGACTTCCTCAGAGGACCTGATAAAGCTTGTCAGCCTTCTTAGGCATGGCAGGGATTATGTTAGGCCTGTACTAGGCCACAGTGGCAGCATCATCCAGGGCCAGGAACAAATGCGGGATGACCTTAGGAAGAAACTCCAGGAAATCTACCAGGTTCCTCCTGATGATATCCTCCTCTTCAGTCTGGAATCTCATGGTAGCCTGAAGATGCTTCATGAGGGGGAGAAAGGAGGAGTCCTCAGGAGGGGATCAGAGAGTATGTGTTGTAGTCCTCATTCCCTGAGAAGACAGTGGATTTGTCTGAGAAGTCACCCCCAATATCTGGCTCTTCATCCTCATCATCAGGGGGAATGAGCTCTGGGTGGTATTCCTCCTCAACTTCAACCTGGTCTGAGGCAGAAATTGACTGCAAAGATGCTGATGATGCCTGAGAGAGCACAGTGCACTGGGGCAGAACTGGCATTAACACAGAGGCAGCCTCACCCGGGGACGGTGCTGAAGGCGCGGGCTGTGGAATGAACTGCTGGATCAGAGCCATTGTAATAGAAGAAAGTACCGTGTTTAGGCCGATGACAGGAAGAAGCAACACAGTTGCCAGCGTTGGTGACGGAGGGGCAGAGGCTCCAGCATCACTGGAGCACTGCCTGCCAAAGCAGAGCCAGTAAAGCCGGGCGCTGGTGGACCTTGCGGTTGCAGAAGTGGCAGTGCTGGCATCGATGACCCAAGTGAGCCCAATGTCAACAGTGCTTTACCTGCTGTATAAAGGCTGATGGAGCTCTCTGCCAGGCATGGCCTGGTGGGAGTGGAGGCCAGGGTGGCAGGAGGGGTCAACACCAAAGCAGTCAATGGCGCTATCCCAGAGAAAGCAACGGTAGCAAGTGGGGACCGAGAGTGCCTCCAGGGGGACTGTCTTTGTTATGTTCCCTGTCCTGGTGAGAGTGTTTCCCCACAGACTTGTCTTGGGCCTTGGTGGCCTGTGAGCCTGAAGAGTGAGTCGGCAACTGGGGGGTATCCTGAAGGTCCTGCTCCATCCTGGCTAATTATTGCTTCAGAAGAAAGGAGTACAGGGCTTTCTTGTGGCACCGCCGGGTGGCGAGGTTAAACTTTAGGCAGAGCTTGCAGGCAAGAGCATCATGGCTAGACCCACAGCAGCACACACAGAGGTTCTGCTTGTCTTCAGAGTAAATCTTTCTGCAGCAACAACAATGGAAAAGGTTGGTTGAATCTTTCACTTTCAACATACAAAATAAAGACAATCACTTTAAAATAAAGTGATTCGAATCTAGAAAGAAAGAAAGAAAAGTAAGCTGAAAAATAGTCTACTGAATGACAAAGCTTCTGTGGAGTCTGTGAGAGTATGGTAGATGGTGGGAAAGAACTGAGGAGAGCGGGACCGCCTACGCTTATCTATGCAGGGATGTTGGCATCTGACGTCAGCATGGGCAGCCACTATTAGACTGCTAGAAAAGTTTCCATGTAGTCCTAGTGCATGACAGCTATAAGTTCCATAGGTGTGACCTGATGAAAGAGATTTCCCCAAGGAATATCTATTGAAACATTAACTACTTCAAGTTGGGAGGCAGTGTAGTGCAATGGCTAAGGCTCTGAGCTGCAAATTTGGTGACATCCAGCAGACCAGACTGGGATTTGAATCCCACAGTTTCCACTTACATACTGTGTGACCCTGAGCAAGTCACTTAACTTCCCTGTGCTGTCAGGTCACTCCTGTAAAAAAAGCTTTCAGCTTAGTATGCTACTCCTGGCTAAACAATTAAATTAAAATAAAAAAAAGTTGAAATGGTGAGCATACAATTTACCAAAAATTAATTATAAATGATGTAGCTGAATTTTAGTGCAAATGTATCATTTTATATTTTGGAATGTTTAACTTTAGGACAACATTTCCTTGATAAAGCTGGAGGTCGCCAGCAAAATGCCATCGGGAACTGTAAAAGTGGCCAAGCTTTGAAAATACCAGAAAATAAATTTTCACCCACCATTTTTCCTGCCAGTCCTTGGAGGACTGCCATATCCCAACATGCCCTACACAGGCTGGGATCCACTGACAGCCTGGCACGTAGTCCAGGACAGAATAGCCCACTCCTGCCATGAAACGTGGCTTCACGAGTGGAGCACAGTGGGTGGGGGATGTGGACGGTGTCCGGTGCAAATGGGCATGGAGGTGTGCAGAGTGGACCCAAGCACACAGCCAGCAAGGAACAGTGGCATCATGGTGATAGTTGAAGAGGCGAGAGCAAACAACAAGAACACTGATGAGAAAGAAGGCAATGGTCTCTGGAGTAAAACAGAGAATAGAGCCAAAGGCTGCAGCAGGAGATTCAACAAGGCAGTGCCAGGTGACAGAGAGCTACAGAGCATCATAAGGGCCCAAGCCCAACACCATTAATCAACCTTTGTGTCATAATTCTAGGTTATTATTTTAATGTAATCAAGCAGTATCAACTTGCAAATAGGGCTTCTATCTAGCCCTATTGGTGTAGCTCCTGTTGAAAACTAAAAACATTTTACTATTGCTACAAAGACAGAGTGGAGGGAAGGAAGTTTAAGAGGGATGTGAGGAAGTACTACTCCACTGAAAGGGTGGTAGATGCCTGGAACTGACTGCCAACAGAAGTGGTGGAGGCAAAAACAGTGGTTGTGAGGGGGGGTGCTTTAAGCATGCATGGGATAGACATAGGGGAAGTAAATAGATTGGGAGGGGAAGGCTGCCGGAGACCAGTTAGGGTCTGCAGAGACAGATCAGGCAGGAAACATCTGGGCAGACGAGGTGGGGCCAAGAATAACAGGTTACTCACCTGTAACAGTAGTTCTAGGAGTGGTAAATGGTGTTCATTCACACTTCTGTCAATAACCTTTCCCTTTAAAACTTGCAAGAACAGCAATCAATGGCTCGTCCCTACCCACGGATGGTAGCTCCCTCAGCACCACCCGTGATGTCAGATCTTGCTCGCTGGAAACCAGAGTGGTGTGCCACTTGCCAGGGACATTAGGTGGGTCAGTGTGGATGAACACCATTTGAAACATGGCAGAAATAAGAAAAACAAAATGAAGCACTCAGATAGGTGCAAACATACCATGTGGTACAGTAGAAACCATAGTCTGAAACAATAGTAGACCATGGTTTGTGAAATAATACCCCAGGAAATGCACTACAGGCAAGAAGCAGTACACAAGTGAAAGCAACATGCAAATAGTTTGTAGTTGTCCCAGCTTGTATTTGCTAAGGTTTTTTGTGGCACAGGGTTTTTGAAATTTTCAAGATTGTTCTATGTTGTAACTGCGACAGAAGTGCATGAGTTACTAAAGATTGTACATTTAAACTCCACATGTACTGTTAATTATGCTGCAACAATATTTCTTTAGAAGTGAACATTTACATACTGTTACCACCCCTTCTGGTCTACTGCTTTCTAAGCAACTATGGGTGCAATGCATTGTGGATGACTGAATAACATTATCTGGCCTAGCCTTTTCTTGGTGAATACACAGTGGTAAAGATGAGCATGCAGCTTCAATAACCAAAAGCAAAAATAACAGACACTGTTATAAACAAAGCAAAATCAAAGAGAGAGGATACTTCTATGGGTGAAAAGAAAAATAAATTGAGAGAAACAAAAACAAATCAAAGAAACAGACTAACAATACTAGTCAAAACAAGTATTTGAAAGGTGAAAGCAGTAAACGTTATGTTGTTCTATGTCCTGCTGGGTTAGATAGTTTAGAGGGGAAAAAAAGTGAAAATAATATTCCGCAAAGTAGTAGCTGTTCAATAAAGTGTTTTTCAGTTTGGTTTAATTCAGTACATTTGGAGAAACGGAGTTTGTGCTACTAGGATTGTTTGACAGCCGCCTATTGGTCTGCAAAGGAACTGCAGGAAGAAAACTAAAATGTACCATAGCACACTCCCATAATGCAGTGCAGCCCATATCTTCTAATACACACAGAGGAAAATCAAAATACCTAGAACAGAAAGTGAATTGCAAGTTTTTAAAAAGTTGTAAAATATGTTTTGATTTTAGAAAGCTTAAAGCTTGTAATGAAAATTATTTTAACAAAAGTGAAATAGCAGGCATGATATTTTCAATAGGTGTGTTCCAACTGTTTTGAAGTATATGTACGTCATGTTCAACAGCTCAACATACAGTGTTCTGAAAGTAGACCAGTGTGATTGTACTCATTTATTCAAAGACTATTAGTCATACACACATTGCCATGTTACAAGCGGACTAAGCCACTTGAAAGGATGGGTCTACAGTGGAATTAATCGTTGATTGGTTGGACCCACTCGGCCTTTGGTTCTTGGGCCACCCCCCCAAACATGGATTAATTCCACAGTAGACCCATCCTTTCTTTTGGCTTAATCCTTACATATCTTTCCTAGAACTAGTGTTACAGGTGAGCAACCTGCTTTTCTAGAGATGTGGATATGATGTTCCATCCACACTTCCGCAGACTCCTAGCAGCTCTCCAGGAAGAGGGAGGCAAGGCGCACACCCCCTACTTAGGGAACAGAGACTGAAAAACTGAGGTCTCAAAACCAGCATCCCAGTGAGACTCAAGGTTGATGTGGTAGCGGGAAATGAAGGTGTGTGCTGACTTCCAGGTAGCGGCCCTGCAGATTTCCTGGATAGGGACATCTCTGGAAGCAGCCACCGAGGTAGCGGTATGACAGATGGAATGAGCCCTTAGCCCTACATGAGGCTCTCTCTATATGCTAACCTGTAGCAGAGGTTGATGCAGGATACAATCTACCTGCCAATCGTCAGCTTAGCTGCCAGTCTGCCAGGTGTAGCTTCAGCGTAGGTGAGAAATAGCTGGTGAACCTCTCCCAGAACTCCAGTCATGAGCTTATTATAATAGGCTAGTGCTAGCCACAGGTCCAAAATATGGAGCCTGTGCTCGGCCTCTGAAATGTGGTTGGTGAAGATCATCATGAGATTAATCACCTGGATAAGGTGAAAATCAGACACGACCTTCGGGAGGAAGTTCAGGTGGAGGTGAAGGATAACCTTGTCCCTGTGGACGACCAGGTAAGGGGACTCCATTGAGAGCACCTGGAGCTCATTGATCTATCTGGCTGATGTGATAGCCACCATGTAGGTGGTCTTCCATGATAGGTGAAACATTGCACACCTGTGCATTGGTTCAAATGGCTTGCCATGAGCTTTGCCAGCACCAACAACAAATCCCAGGGTGGTGGTGGTGGTGGTTCATGCACTGGAGGGGAAATGTGGTCAAGGCCTTTAAAAAAGTGCCAGACCACCTTCTCCTGTACCACCAACTGCTGACCAGCCTGCTCATGGTAGGCAGAGATGGCTGCCAGGTGCACCTTAAGGGTTGTCAACCAAAGGCCCAACTGGGAGAGGAACTATAGGTAGTCAAGAATGCTAGCCACTGAACAAGATAAAGGGTACAGCCCCTTACCCAGGCACCAAATAGAGACCCTCTTCCATTTGAAAGCATAGCATTTTCTGGTCGACTGCATCTGAGATGCTTTGACTACAGCGAGGACACTGTCAGAGAGACCCAAAACCTGTAACTCTAGCCACTCAGGAACCAGGCTGTCAGGTGCAGGGATTGAAGGTCTAGATGGAGTACCTTCCCTTGACTGTAGGAGAGCACGTCCAGGCATAGAGATAGAGGCCTCGGCGACCTGCTGCTGAGTAGATCAGGGTAACAGAACAGTTACTGCCAGTCTGGAGCCACCAGGATCATCCGTGTCTTGTCCCTTCTCGCCTTGAGCAACACCTTGTAGATTAAGTGAAAAGGAGCAAAGACATAGAGGAGACCCTGGGTCCAGGGCTTTGAGAAAGCATCCCCCTACAGCATTCCCTGCTGTGGGAGGGGGCAGGCACAGAACAGCCTCAGTTTTGCGTTCTCCTTGGAGGTAAACAGGTCCACCAGATGGGTGCCCCACTGGGAGAACAGGTTGTGTACAATCTCTGGGTGGAGAGACCACTTGTGAGATGCCTTGCCCACATGGCTGACAGCATCCACCAGCTGGTTGGAGACACCGGCCACATAGATGGCCAGGAGATCAGCCTCTAACTGTGCATGAGGGTTCACACATGGAGAGCTTCCCTTCACAGACAGTGCATCCCTCCCTGCTTGTTGAGGTAGTACATGGTAGTGGTGTTGTCCGTCTGGACCTAAACCACCTGACATCAAATGTGTGGAGCAAAAGCAGTCAGTGCCAGCCAAACTGCCTTGAGCTCCAGCAGGTTGATGTGGCACCAGGACTCTTCGGGGGTCCAGAGCCCATGGACTCTGTGTTCCCCCAGGTGGGCACCCCAGCCCATGAGAGAGGCATCAGTTGTCAGGATGACTGCTGGCTCTGGGTGGACAAATGGGATACCTTCCTGCAGATGTTCCGAGACTAATCACCACTGGAGGGTGCCCCACATCAGCTGGGTCACAGTGACTGGCTGGTTGAACTGTCCCTTGGATTGAGACCATTGGCATGCCAGCTCCCATTGCAGAGAGCGCATTCTCCAGTGGGCACAATGGACCACGATGGTGCAAACCGCCATGTATCCCAGGAGGCACAGGAAGTCCCGACAGGGTGCAACTGCTGAACCCGAAATTATCGGGCTAAGGAGAAGAGAGCCTCCACCCTGTCTGCCGAGGGCCAAGCCCTGGTTCTGCAAGAGTCAAGCTCTGCTGTGATGAAATTGATCACCTGCGAGAGTACGAGTTCTGATTTGGCCTCGTAGACCAGGAGGCCAAGAGAGATGCAAGTCTGGAGGGCCAGGTCCCTAGAACTCTACACCTCCTGCCTGGAGGGACCCGCAATCAGCCAGTCATCCAAGTAGGGTTAAACCCAGACTCCTCAGCACCTCAGGTAAGCTATAAGCCACCACCACTGTGATGCACTTAGTGAAGACCCTGGGGGCCGAGGATAGGCCAAATGGCATGGCCTGGAGTCCATAGAGGATACCCTCCACACAAAACCGGAGGCAGGATGGCCAGATAGGGACATAAAAAAACACATCCTGAAGATCCAGGGAGCAAAATCACATGCTCTGTTTGAGAGATGGTATGATCAGAGACAGAGTGACCATTCTGAAGGTGTGCGGACAGATAAACCTGTTCAGGTCGTGCAGATCTAAGATGGGGTGCCAGCCCTTCCCCGTTCATTTTGGCACCTGGAAGTACCTGGAGACAAACCCTGGGTGTTCCAGAGAGTCCAAAACAGGAACCATGACCTCATTGTGGAGGAGCTTGGCAATGTCATCCCAAAGGGCCAACAGAATGTTGACTGACACTATGCCCTCCCCTGGGTTGCGGGCTCACCAGGGTAAGTACGCCTCGAACTTCAGAGGCAGATCCTGACCAACCACTTCAAGAACCCACCTGTCCTCCTTCCCCACTTTTCAAGACAGATTTAATGTGCGTGCTAGTGGTATTTTCCAATACAGGCAGCTTAAGGAGGTTGTAAACTCCCACATAGGTAAAACCCCGGGTCCCGAGGTGGAGAAAATAGATCTGCCCTCTATTTTGATATTGGCCTGGCAATCCCATGCAATCTCTTTAGTTTATAAAAAATTACAAGTATTACAGAGCAACCTGCCTCAGGGCGGTTAAGACATTGGATCTAGGAATTGCCACTGACATAGAAGCAGATTTCTGAAGAAACTGTGTCGTAATTCCTATACTTTCATTAAACAGGACAGACTGCACCTTATTTAGTTTAATATCATGCATAATTTATATTTAACCCCTCTTAAACTTCACAAATTGGGGTGACTCTCTTCCCCGGCCTGTACTAGATGCGGAAGGGAGCTGGGTACTTTGTTTCACATGTTGTGGACATGCCCGAAAGTGCAAATCTTCTGGCAGGCAATTAGGCACTCGTTGGATTAGTTTTTGGGGTTGGACCCATTATTTATCCCAGAAGCCTGTCTATTGAATTTCTTTCCTCAGGGTACACCCAAGGTCAGAAAAGGCCATATGGTCCTGGTTGCCATAATTGCAAGGTTGGTTATATTGCAGCACTGGAAGGATAATGTATCCCCGCCTGTCCTGGAATGGCATAAAGAAGTTTTGTTGGCTTTGCAGTTGGAAAAACACATTTGTCTAATGCGTAATAGGTATGTAATGTTCCAGAGCAGATGAAGTGCATTAGAGGCTCTGCTAGCCATTTGGAAGACCCAAGTAGGCTAGGTTACAGACCATTGAATGATCACCTGCTAGAGTGGTGTACGAGAAACACTTGGCTGGCGGGGGTATAGGGAAGATTAGATGTAAGGGGAAGGGGAGGAAGGAGGGATGGGTATGGGAGGTAGGGGGGTGGATGGATTGCTTTGGAGACACCTGCTGTATGTTATTCACTGTTTTAATGCCACCCCCCGGGGGATTGTGTGTTATGTAATGTTATCTGAAAATAATAAAGTTTATTGAATAAAAAAAAAAGAACCCACCTGTCCTTGGTAACAGCAGATCAGGTGGAAAGGAAGTGGTAGAGCCAGCCCCCCACAGGAGGACCCAGGGAGACGTGATGGGCATGAGGGAGGCACCCCTCATCCCAACACTGGGCAGGTTTGGATGTGGAAGAGGGTCCGGCAGAGGAACCAATGGGGCCTCGACCTCCTGGCTTACGGGTGACCATGGCCACAGACTTCAGTTGTAGTCACCAGGCCTGCGCCTGCTGCCCAGCTTGGGGCTGGGCTGGTTTGGCTGCAAGGGCAGAGAGGGGCCGAAAGGGCTTTTTCTTTTGCTGCTTAGAGCCCTTGGGATACCTCTGGGTGGATGTCACCGAGTCCAAGGTGGCATTGGACTTCTAGATGCAGGTGAGGTGCCCTTCAACTCCAGGCCCAAACAAGTCAGTAACCAGGAAGGGGGCATTCATCAGCTTGTGCTCCACCATGAAGATTGAGATCCACAGCTAAGCCCTGTGGTGCATGGCCACGATGGCCACCATGGACCAGGCGCACCAGTAGCCGAGGTCCATGGCCATCTGGAGCTGTTGCCTGGCTGCTGCAGGTCCCCAGTCCCAGACCTGCCTGACCATAGTTTGTAGGTCCACTTGGAGAGGAGGAAGAACCCCATCAAGTGTACCCAAAAGGGCATGGGAAAAGTGGGCCATCAAAGGGCCAAACTTGCATGCCGAAGGCCGACAGATGAGGCAGCATAAACCTTCTTGGCCATATGGTCCAATTTCTTGAACTCCTTATCGGGCGGCTTGTCAACGTCCCCACGTTGCCCTGAGCACCTGAACACGGAGTCAGCCACCAAACCCTCGGCTGAGGAATGCTCTGTGAACCCCGAAAGGGAACCAATAGGGACCACATACTTGTGGGCCATCTAAGCTGATGGCACAGGGCATGAGGCCGGATGCTGCCACAGCTCCAATGCAGGACCAAGAATGGCATCTGCAACTGGGAATGCTTCCCTAGGAGAATCTCTCTGGTCCAGGATCTTGGTTAGCAGGTACCACAGCCACTTCTGAACAGGCTCCATCATAAGAACGTAAAAATTTGTAGCAGAAGGAGACCATGCGGTCCATCTAGTCTGCCAGAGATATCTACCCTTCCCCCCATCTACTGCTCTTGTTGAGGTGACTACATTGACTGTCCCATACCCATTTGAATTCTCTGATAGTCTTAGCCGCCACCACCTCCGGTGGCAGACTGTTCCAAGGGTCCTCGACCCTCTCTGTGAAAAAGTACATCCTAACATTGATTCTAAATTTACCGCCAACTAGGCATAAGTTGTGCCGTCCTACATGCGCAGTCCTATTTTCCTGAAAGAGGTTACTGGTATGTACTGAGTTTATACTTTTAACAAATTTAAATATTTCTATCATGACCCCTCTGTTCCTTCTGTGCTCTAGGAAAAACAGATTTAACTGGTTGAGTCGATTTTCGTAAGGTTCATGGTGTAGTCCCTGCACCATTTTGGTAGTTCTTCTCTGCATAGATTCCAGATGGTCCATGCTTTTTTATGTGTGGCGTCCAGAACTGCAAACAGTACCCCAAGTAAGGCCTCGCCAAGGACCTATGGAGTGGGATGATTACATCACGTTTTCTGCTAGTAATACCCCTGCCTATGCATCCAAGGATGCCGCTTACCCTTAGTGCTGCTTTTTCACATTGCTTTCTTACCTTTAAATCATCTGATATAACTCCTAGATCCCATTTCATCTTTGTTTTTTCCAATTGCTACCCTTCCAGGACATAGTTATTTCCTGGGTTCCTCTTACCCAAGTGCATTACCTTACACTTTTTGGAGCTGAATCTCATCTGCCAGTTCTTGAAACATTCCTCCAGCTTTCTTAGACCTTCCTCCATTCCTTGGACCCCTTTCTGTGTGTCCACCCTGTTGTAGCTTTGTATCGTCTGTGAACAGGCAGACTTTCTCTTTCAGTCTCTCAGTGATGTCTCTCATGAATATGCTGAAAAGGATTGGGCCAAGCTCTGATCCTGTAGAACCCCACTGGTTACTCTCCCCTCCTGCGACAAGGAGCCATTTACCATAGCTCTGAGTCCTGTCCTGTCCTGTAGCCAGCTTTTTATCCAGTTGACCACTTTTCTGACATACGCCCATTTGATCCAATTAATTTGCCAGCCTTCTGTGTGGAACCGTATCAAAGGCTTTGCTAAAATCCAGATATACTATGTCCACAGCCACAACTTGGTCCACTGCTCTTGTAATCCAATCACAGAAATTCTATCATATTTGTTTGGCATGAGTGTCCTGCTGTGAAGCCATGCTGCTTCGGGTCAGGTTTGCCACTTTCTCCACTACCCTTTAAGTAAATAAGTAAAATATCCATTACTTTACCCACCACTGAGGTCACGCTGACTGGGCAGTAATTTCCTGCTGCCTCCCTGCTACCACTCTTGTGCAATGACACAACTGTGGCTCTTCTCCAGTCCTGTGGCACTAAGCCATCTTCCAGTGACTTGTTAAAATAGTTCAGCTAGTGGAGCTGCAAGTTCCTCCTGCAGGTCCTTCAGAACTCTTGGGTGTATTCCATCCGGCCTCATTGCCTTGTCCACCTTTAATTTAGTCAGCTCCTCAAGGATCCTTTCTTTTGTAAAGGGGCTGGTGTCTACTCCCCTGTTGTGGAGATGTGCCTTGGCTAGTGCTGGACCATTACCTTTGTCTTCATGAGTGAAGACCGAGCAGAAGAATTTGTTGAGTATTACCACCTTGTCTATCATTCTTCACCAGCTGTCCCTCTTTAGATGCTAACCTGGTTATTCCTCCCTTACTCTTATTTTCCCCTGCATATAACGAAAGAATATTTTGTCCCTCTCTTCACTCCCTGTGCTATTCTTTCCTCTGTCTGAGCCTTGGCTACCCTAATTGCTTTTTCTGCTTCCTTGAGTTTAATCCTGTATTCTTTTCTATTCTTCTCGGATTTGGTCTCCTTGTACTTTCTATGAGCTTTTTTGTTCTCTCTAATTTTATAGTTAAGTGCAGTTCTGGTTAGCTTTGTAGGAAAGATTCCCTCACCTCTTAAACATTGCTTACAGCTGCTTGTCTGCTCCTGACCACAGTGTTAGTGTGGAGCGTTCCTTCTCCAGATACGGCTCCATGCTTATGGATACTAGGTGAAGCATTAAGGCAGAGAGTCTTAAAGTGTACTCAATGTTGCAGAAAAACTGAGTATTACAGAACATACTTTGCACATTTATGGTTATTTTATGATTATTTAAACTGATTTTAAATCGATTTTATAAGATGTCTGATTTTTGTCTTTGTATTACTGAAACATTTACTAATTAAAGCATATCCTGTGCATTTTTGATATGTCCGTGTAATGAGTTATATTTTGCTGTGCATTACCAACGAAAAGTCACAAAAAACATTGTGAGAAAATTACTGCCTTAATTATGGTCACACCTCTGTGGAAAACCAGAGTGGGTTCTTTGATTTTCTGAATTTGTTTTGCTCATTGTGCTGTGACTGTAGTTATAGCATTTTTCAGTTTTATCGAAGTGTCTTCCACATTCCCTGTGGCATTAGTTCGGAAATCTGCTTTTCTAAAATTGAGCACCCTGAATTTGGTGTGACAAGGGTTCTCTGTGTTGTTAACCGAGAGCCAGACTGACCTGTGGTTGCTGGTGCCCAGGTTGATCCACACTTGCACATCTGACACCCTGGCATTGTTCATGAGTACCAGCTCCAGAATAGTAGATTCCCTGGTGGGTGACTCCACCAATTGATTAAGTCCTGCCCCCCGTAGTGCAATGAGGAATTCTCTACTCCTCTCTGAGGAGGCAGTGAAGGTGGAACAGTCTACATCTGGTAGACTGAAGTCCCCTACCAGTAGTAACTCGCCTTTGTCGTCCATCCTCAGTATGTTTTCCAGGAGGTCTTTATCCTTCTCAATATCCTGGGTAGGGGGTCTGTAGATAACTCCTACCTGGATAGCGTCCTTGTTACCAGCTCCCAGAGTGATCCTTAGGGCTTCCACATTGCTGTGCAGTCCCTGGATTTCAGTTGCATTGATCCCTTATCTGATATACATAGCCACCCCCCCCTTTCTTTCCCTTGTGGTTTCTCCTGTAGAGAGTGTATCCAAGGATACCAACTTCCCAGGTGTGGTTCTCCGTGAACCAAGTCTTCCTGATAACAACCAAGTCAAAGTGGGCCTCTGTCATCATGACAGTGAGGTCTGGGATTTGTTTGGAAGGCTATGAGCATTAATGCACATTGCCTTCCATCCCTGGTTAGTCCCACTTGCTGCACGATTACTCTGTTTACATCTTTTGTCCTGAGTGCACTTTCTGTTTCTAGTGTGTTTGGATCATCTTTGTGGAATTCCTCAACCTTTGTCACATGTGATGGTTGTGATGTAGCGTCCTGGTGCTGTCGATGTATTTGATGATGGGGGGAGCATCAGCTGGCCCATAAGACATGACAGTTTCTGGTGCCCCTTCCCCTCCTAGTAGATTGACTGACAAAGACATCAGCTGTAAGTGCTCTGCCTTATCCTGGAGACCTGTGGACTCCAGGATAAGGCAGAGCAGGTCCACAAAGGAGGTAGGGCCTTTCTCCGTCGAGAGATCTCCCGTCAACTGAACATCAACCGGACCAGAGTGCAAGGAGGAGTCCTCCAACTCCGAGGAGTCATCATAGAGGGGTTGACCACCAGAATCCCCGCTGACCATCTGAGGATGGTAAGGAGTGACAGTGACTGACAGCCAATGGGGAAGACCTGAGGCTGTCTGGGCCTCCTTATTTGCAGAACCAGTCTTCAGCTGTTTCTGAGGCGGCTCCACCCAAATTGACGGAGAGGCTGGGGGAGGTCAAGCCGGAACCTGACAGATCAGCTCCTGCCCAGGCTGAGAAGGCATTGGCCTCTGTGGCAAAAGCCATGTGATGGCAGGGGTCAAAGCTGGAATAGGCTTCATCCCAGTGAACATGAGCTGCTGCCACAATAAGTCCTCATAGCATTGATGCAACTTGTGCCAAAGTCTCTCCTCACTCGAGGAGGATGAAGAATAGTGGTGATGCCACTTCCCTGAGTGCTGGGAGCATCTACGCCAATGTGGGCTGCTCAACTTGGGAGATTGAGAGGGGGACCATGACCTTGATCATCAGAGGGACTAACAGTGGGCCTCAGAGGGGGCCAGCAAGAGCCGGGGTACCTCTGGGTCTGGAAGCTCCTAAGTAAGATGCGGCAGATCAGCCGACTGAGCCATCTCTCCCTGAGTCAAAGGCAGGACCAAAGTCATGGATAAGGAGGCACCGACCTCTTCGGGCAACAACAGGTCAACCGGCTTGAGAAAAACCTCCACTGGAAGATTGACTTGCGTCGACAGGGAGACGGTAGGCCTGGTGGCCTGGGCCAAGGATTCGACTGAAGTCAGAACCTCCAGAGAAGCATGAGAATCAGAGGCCCAAGAGCACTCTTGACCCCATGATTGACAGCGAGACTGCCTCTTGGTCACTTTTTTAGATTTTGATTTGTGCATAGTGCCCAAGGGTCCCTGCGCATGGGTGGGAAGGCCCTGGCACAAATCCCTGAATGCCTCTGTAAATGAAGCACCAAAAGAGAACAGCAAAAAGGCCAAAGCCAGTGAGGCTTGAACTGCAACTTGAGCCACAGCCTCCTCAAATGCAGCTCGGCTGAACCCGTGGTCACAGAGACCACCCGATGGGTGTCCTTGAGGATCCTCCAACGTGGATTGGTGGAAAGTGCAGCAAATGCCACAGGCCTGGGGATTGTGCTTGTGGCCCAGGCAGTAAATGCACATGGCACGCAGAGCAGTCCAGGACATCTTCTGCCCACAGGCACATTTCTGGAATCGCGGAGCAGACTTCATCATCATCCTTATTGACAGTGAAAAGAAAACAGCCTGAAGACAAACTTTATTTGAAAATCTAATGATTTAAGAGCAAAGGGCCTTCTCAGTATGAGAATGGTAAGGAGGGAACCTTATTCTTCCAGCTTACAGGAAGATCTGATGTCACAGGGTGGTTCCGAGGGAGTAACCACCCGGATGAGTGGGAGAAGCCAGCTTGAATACATTCCGGCAAACCTTAGAAGGAAAGGACACTGCCAGAAGAGTGGATATAACACCATATCCACATCTCTCGAAGTCCTTTTCTGCCAACAAATTCTATGTTTCTATGTTTTAGTCCTTGGAAAACCAGATTCACTGAATATTATAACTTTTTACTGGACCAACAAAGAACTTTTTCATAGATGTTACTGTACACAATTTTTTGGTGTCACACAGGTCCCTCATATGTAACCTGTTAGAGAAGTAACACAATCAGAATTTTTTTTCCATAGAGGTTTTATCCTCCAGGAGCGCCGCAGGTGGCTTCTCAGTTCCATCCCTGTCTCCCCTGCCTGGCGACTGCCTCTCTAGTCTATCAAGCCCCATATCCCCATAGATTCCCCCCCCATGGCTGGTAAGGGAAGGGGAGGGCCATCCTCCCCCCACTCGGAAACGCTGAATCCAGATTTGTGGGTCGGTGAACCGTTGACAGCGCAGATGAGGGCAGGCAAGCAAGGCTTGATGGAGCCCGCGATTGCCAGTTTCCTGTTTTCTCCTCTTATATCCTGGGTCCTCAGCAACACTGTCATGCATGTGGTTTTCTAGAACTGGCAAACCCATCCACCCACCTGGTCAAGCACCAGACCCCTATTTGTTCGATTCTACCACGGAGCCTCCACTCGGTGACAGCCAAGAGCCTGAAGACCTTATCTCAATAATTTGTGGGAAGGCAGCTGCCTATTAGCTGCTCAATCCTCTCCCAACCCCAACCCCCAGGCAGCCTAAGCTCTCTCCTGAACCTGGGTCACCAGCATGGGAGCGGTAAGACGCTTGAAGTGCCTCAACCCTCTGTGCCACCAGGCCAGCTACACAATCAGATTTTGACCGTATGACTCCTGTGACACATAAAACCATGGTTATCATGAATAAAATTGTATTATAGAAGTAGTAATTTTTTAATCAAAAATGTCTCCTCAAACACTTTGGTCAGGGAGATTTGTTGCAGAAGGGACTGTTCCTAAAAACACCCCCCAAAATAATTGAAAGGCCTGAAAACCATGGTATATCATGAACCATGACTATCCTGGTATTGTATCGGAAATCAGTGATGGTATCAATACTGTGACTGCCAATACCATGAAACCTTGATACTGTGACAACCCTAAACCTGGTAATGTGGTGCCAATGACAGTAGCTCCATCACGTGTTTGACAGTGGTCTGGGTTCCTGAATTACTTAGCCATTCTCTGCTCTCCCTAAGCCTGCCTTAGGGAGAGCGAAAATGATAAACATCCACTTTTAGGTTCACTGCCCTATGGGGAGGGACTAATGGAAACTGTCCAGCGCAGTGAGGGAAGCTTGATAAGGGCGAAGGCTTGGGGGGGGGCGGTCCCCCATCCTGAGGCATGTTCACTCTATCCTGTGAGAGCATTCATATTAATTTATTTAAAGAGAGAGGATTGCTATAGGGCAGCAGCTTAGTGAAGTTTATTTAAAGAGAGAACATTGACTACCAAAAACTGTTACCTAATGAATGACTGCCAGTTTTATTGAATTTGCCTAATGAAGCCTGCCATGCCTTTCTATCTGTTTAATGAACAGATGACGCACTTTATAACTATATCTTTTAAAAAGCAACTAACATGATCCTGGCATTCAACCCATATGATGAAGTTGCCTGCCCTAGGACCTATTTTAGCCATCAGCTTTTTTGTGATTTCTAAAAAAGGTTATTGACTCCATAAATCCTGGATCATAACTTCATGCGAGCAGCTACTGAGCACTGCAGCACTGCCCATAAAAATAGAATAATTATCACATGATGTAGGGAACGGAGCTGTAGGCACTCTATGAAGAATGTAACAGGATCAGGGAGGAGGATCGCCTAAATGTACTATATCTTTGCTGGCAGGTATAGAGGTATGGGGCTAATGTATAACATATATTATATGTCCCATACATATATACCTGCTGGCAAAGATAATCTGAGTACATTTAGATGGCCCCTCCTCTCCCTGATACTACATTCTCCATAGAGCACCTGCAGCCCTGTTCCTTACTTCACATCATAATTATGCTATTTTTAGGGCAGGTTGTAGCCTATGGCCGCCAGCTTGTACCAGTTATAAGCAGGCTTTGCAGAGCTAATAACATTTTTCAGGCATCACAAAAAAGCCAAAATATGACTAAAACAGCTGTTAGGGCAGGCAACACCATGTTATGGGTTGCCTGCCTAGAGCCAATCAGTGTCAGCTGCTTTTTAAAGCAACTGTGCAATGAAGAACATTTCTGCAAAAAGTTAGTTTCAGCTTCAGTTAATAAAAACATTAGAATACCTGTCAAATCTACACTTCTAACTACCTCCTATGCTAAATATTATAAGCTTTTTTTCCCTTTCTCTCGAGCCTAACCCTTGCCAGGTCTACAATGCTACTTCTAAGACAAATATGGTGGCCTTCTTTGAGTGAAAACTAAATTAATATTTGTAAAATACTCACATTTTGGAGGAACTAGAACATTTTACCACCAAATAAAACTGGATAATGCCTGGAATATTCAATAGTGAAAAAGATATTGTCAGATGTTTTGCCCAATTTCATTGCACTGCTGCTTTAAATAATTTCCTTTTGATAAATGGTTGTACCTATACAGTATAGTACAATTCATTAGTAATAGACTGTTTAACTTGTACCTGTATACAGGGTGGGTGTTAAGGGACTGAAGGAGGGTGGATGCGGTGCCCACTGCACAAGGGGGGCAGTAAGGAGGTGGCGGAGAATTATTGCCCGGTCAGCCTCACCTCGGTGGTGGGTAAGGTGATGGAGGCACCAATAAAGGAAAGGGTGGTAGATTACCTGGTGGACAGTGGCCTGCAGGATGACAGACAGCATGGCTTCACAAATGGGAGGTCATGACAGATGAACCTGATGGAATTCTTCAATTGGGTGACACTGGTGGTTGACCAGGGAGGGGCGGCAGACGTAGCCTATCTGGACTTCATTAAGGCCTTCGACACCATCCCTTACAGAAGGCTAGTAAATAAGCTGGAAAGCTTAGGGGTGGGACGGAAAATAACTAGGTGAGTGGAAAACTGGTTGGCAGGCAGAAGACAGAGAGTGATGGTAAATGGGTGCACTCCAGCGTGAGGGGGATGATGATGGGGGTGCCCCAATGATCAGTACTGGGACCCCTCCTTTTTAATATCTACATCAGTGATATAGCGGATGGGCTGGAGGGAAGGGTGTGTCTGTATATAGATGATACGAAAATCTGCAATAGGGTGGACACCCCAATGGGGGTGGAGGCCATGAGGCAGGACCTGATGATTCTGGAGGGGTGGTTGGAAACTTGGTAACTGAAATTCAATGGCAAAAAGTGTTCTGTGATGCACTTGGGGCTTAAAAACCCGGAAGCAGCTTACACTCTGGGGGGGGGGGAATCAAAAAAACAGAGCAGAACAGGGATCTGGGGATTATAATATCAAGCAGCCTTAAAGAAGGTAGCTGGTGTAGCAAAGCTGTGGGGAAGGCCAATGGAATGTTGACATGCACTGGGAGGGGCATAACTAGCAGAAGGAGGGAGGTTTACAAAGCCATGGTGAGGCTGCACATGGAGTATGGGGTCCAGTTCTGGAGACCGTACCTAAGCAAGGACACAGATGAGATAGAGAGGGTTCAGAGAAGAGCAACCAAGATGGTGCATGGTATGCAGGGGAAGCCATATGAGCAGAGGTGTAGGGAATTGGATCTGTACCCACTGGAGACCAAAAGGGAGAGGGGGGACATAATTGAAACTTTTAAGTATGTGAAGGGGATCAATAAGGTGAAGGAGGGGAGCTTATTTAAAAGCAAGGAGGGGCTAAAGTTAGAGGGCATAGCCTAAGACCGGAGGGTGGAAGATATAGAGGCAATGTATGTGGGCGATTCTTCATGGAGAGGGTGGTGGAGGCCTGGAACAAACTACCAGAGGAGGTGGTGGGGGCTGAAATGGTGGAGGGATTCAAGAGGGTATGGGACAGACATATGGGGTTAGTAAGTGAGGAAATGGGGTTGGTAAGTGAGGGAAAGGGGAGGGCCCGTGGAAAAGGAGATGAGTGAGGGGGAAGGGGCAGACTCGATGGGCTGTTGAGGTCCTTTTCTGCCATCGGATTTCTGTGATTGCTGCATAAGAGAGAAGCACTGGGAAATTCTAAAGCATCCTTCTGTGAAAGTGTTTACTTATTTGAATCCACTATTGTTAGAAGTAACTGCTGCTTGTAGACATAACAACCATGTTCTGACAGTGGCATCCTGAAAGTAGTTATGTAAAAACTTACTGTAACAGTAGATCTTCGAGGGTATCTCTTGCAGCAGACCACACCTATGGAACTATAGTCACCAGGTGCCAGGACCACACAGAAACATTTCTAGCTTTTAATCTCCCAGGGGGCCATCCACTCTGACATCACATGCTGATGTCACCCTATCCTATAAGAGTGGGTGGCCCCCGTACTCTCCTCAGTTTTCCTACCAAAGACCATAAGCAACTTGTCTGCTGCTGAGGAACCGAGGAAGAGACGAAGGATCCTGCTAAAAAATAGTAGAAGGTTCTCTGCTAAGAAGAGAGACAGAGACAGAGACAGAAAGGCCCATAAGGCCCGGGGCATGGAGGGTGGGACGACATGACCTGCTGCAAGAGATCCTCTCGAAGATCTACTGTTAGGGTAAGTTCTTATGTAACTGTACTATCTTCATTGAAGGCATCTCTTGCAGCAGGCCACACCTATGGAATGAGTCCCAAGCAATTCTGACATCAAGAAATTAAGTCTTGGTGGTTGGAAACCAACAGCCTCAGAAAGTAGGACCTGTAGAACAGCTAGGTCAAAATTGGCCCTTTACCTAGAGGCAATGTCCAGACCGCTTGGTAAAGGTGTGGACAGTACTCCAGGTGGCAGCAGCACAGATCTCTGCAGCTGACACGTTCCTAAAACAGGCAACAGAAGTGGCCATGCCTTGGTGGAATGGCCACGGACAACAACATGAAGTTCCCTACCGTACGTCTTATAACAAGAAGTTAAATAGTTGGCCAACCACTTGGACAAGTACTGTTTAGAAGCAGGAATGCCCTCTTTCCCAGGGGCAAAAGAAACAACTGGGAGGACTTCCTATAGTCCTTTGTATGGTGTGTACAGTAAACCAGAATTTTACGAACATCTAAAATGTGGAGCAATGCTTCCCCTGGACTGGCATGCTCTGGGAAATAAATAGGCAGGTGGAAGGATTGATTTAAAGTTAAACTCAGACATCACCTTAGAAAGAAACTTAGGGTTAGTATGCAGAGATGCTCTGTCTGTGTGGAAAACCAAATAAGGCTACTCACATGAGATCCTGTAGCTCTAAAATCCTTTGAGAAGTAATAATAACTAAAAGTAATGCTTTCCAGAACAGAAAGCGTAGCTTGCATGTTGCGGCTGGCTCAAAGGGAGTCAAAGTAAGTTTCCCCAGAACAAAGTTCAAGTTCCAAGGTGGGATTGGATTATGGACAGGAGGCTTCAAGTGGAGAAAGCCTCTCAGAAATGTACGTGATACAGTACCTCCAGCTGTGCCACTGCACAGCCTTCAACAGGCACGTGGAAGGCAGAAATGGAAGACGTGCACTTTAAGAGACAAGTACTTCAGACCAGACTCTGAAAGGGACAACAAGTACTCCAGAATCTGATTCACTGGACAAGTGAAGGGGTTCAGATGACGAGAAGCAGCCCACAGGGCAAAGTGTTTCCACTTCGTGGAGTAAGTGGCCTTGGTGGAAGGCTTCCTAGCTCCCACCAGTACCTCAGCCACCTTGGGGGACACCCCAAATCTAGCCGTGGCTATGTCTCCAGGAGCCAGGCATGAAGATGCAGGGATTTGAGATACAGATGGATCAGGGAGCCCTGGTCCTGGGAGATAAAGCTGGTGCAGAGGGGCAGGGGCACTGGAGGTTCCACTGTCAACTTCTGCAGTAAGGGGAACCAGATCTGACAAGGCCAGAAAGGGGCGATGAGGATCACAGTGGCCCCTTCCATCTGTAGTTTGATCAGAGCCCTCTGGAGTACAGGAAAGGTGTAAAGAAACCTCTCTTTCCAAGAGAGGGACAACATGTCTCGCCAGAAAACTCCAGGTCCTGGAACGAGCGAGCAAATAAAGTCACAGTTTTGCACTGAGTGGGGACGCAAAGTGGTCCAACTCTGGATGACCTCACCTATTGAACAGATGTTCTATGATGGAGGCCAGCAGTTCCCACTTGTGCATCTTTGACTGTGACGGCTTAGCCTGCCCACCAGGACATTTCAGACTCCTGGAACATGAATGACCGACAGCTCTAGACTGTGTTCTAGAGCCCAATACCAGACTCTCATTACTTCCCGGCAGAGGGGTACAAGTGAGTGCCTCTGTTTGTTGATGCAGTGAATTACATTGATGTTGTCCATCTGCACTAGTAGAAGGCCCGGGAATAGCTATGTCTGGAAAGCCTGCAGAACATAAAGGACAGCTCACATCTCCAAGATGTTGACGTAGAGAGAAGACTCCATCCTAGACCATGTCCCTTGTGTTTGATAGGGCCCCAGATGAGCCCCCCACACCAACCCCAATGTATCTGTGGTGAGAATTTGCTGAGGGGATGGAATGAGGAAAGGAACCTCTCTGGGCAGATTACTGGATTCTATTCACCACAGCAGAACCTTTTTGACCAGAGAGGAGACTAGGACTGGTAGTCGGTGTGTTGATCCCGCCGAACCCTCAGTGTCAACTGTACCCTCATATGCAGTCTGGCTAGAGGCACTGTGACTATAGCTGAAGCCATTTGGCCCAAAAGCCAGAGGAAGGTTCTGGCTGAGACATATTTGCTGTACAGCAGGCAGATTTGAGCCATTAAGCAATCCTCCCTGTCCTGGGGCAGGAAGGCCATATCTTGAGCCATATCCAGGATCACCCCTATGTACTGGAGGCGCCAACAGGTAGGTTGGAACTGACTTGGGCAGATTGATTTTGATGTCCAGCTCCTGAAAGAAGGTGGTACATTCTAAATTCTGCAACAGGTACTCCCAGGATTGTGCTTTGGGGAGACATTCATTCAGGTAGGGAAAGACATAGAGACCCTCCTTCCTGAGGGCTGCCATCACTACTGCCAAGCATTTGGTAAACACCCAAAGGGCCAAGGACAAGCCAAAAGGCAAGGCCCAGAACTGGCAATGTGTTCCATGAAAGTGGAACCTGAGGTACTGATGGTAGGAGGCACATACCTTGATATGCAGGTTTGCATCTTTCATATCGAGGGAGCAGATCCAGTCTTCCTGATGCAGGAGGGGCTGCAGTCCCTGAAGGGTGACAATCTGAAACCTCTTGTACTGAATGAAGAAGTTTAGTTCTCGGAAGTCTAGAATGGGCTTGAGATTTCCCATGCATTTGGGACTAGGAAGAAGTGAGAGTAGAACCCCCTGCCCTGCTGTGTCCCTGGGACGAGTTCTATAGCCCTTTTGTGCAGCAAGGTGCTTATCTCCTCCCAGATCACCGGAATGTGGTCTGGAGGGTAAGAGGTCTGAACCAGAGGGTTTTCTGGAGGCCAGGCCAGAAGCTCCAGAGTATGGCCATTTTTCATGAGCTGCAGGACCCAGGCATCTCTGGTGATCTCCCACCACTTGTCCAGGTGCAGGAAGAAGCGACCCCTGACTACCACTTCTGGCCTGGCTGGGTGGGGGGGGCAAGGAGTCAGGCTGAGGTAGTACCTGCAGTCAGGGCCACACTACCTCCTCTGGGAGATTTCCTGATGGTGGAGCTGGGGATAGACAGGGCTGTGGCTGCTGTGTGTTTACCCTGAGGTTTGGAGCTGGGTTCAGGCCTATGGGTAGTGCACTGACTGCTTCTAGGCTGGTTGGTGTAGTACATGGAATGAACTGACTGCAAGGTGCAGCTGGAGGCCAGCAGGTTTGATGGCGTGTCCTGTTCATCCACCCCAAACAGTCTGTACCCACTAAAAGGGCATTTAGCATAGACTGTTGGACATTCTGGGCAAAGCCTGACACCTGAAGCCAAGAATGGCACCATAGACAAATGCCTGCAGCAGCTGCCTGGGCTGAGCTATCCATTGCATCATAGGCAGGGCGAAGAAGATACTTATTGATGTCGGCCCCTGACTGAATGTTCTGGAGCAGCTGCTGATTCAGGGTGTCCTCTGGGAGGGCTGTTGCTGTCTCCTTGGCCTGGGCCCAAAGTTGGTTCTGAAATTGGACCATATGTGCGATATAGTTCAAGATTCTTATTGTCAAAGTGGCAGAGGCAAAGGTGTGCTTGCCAATGAGATCTAACCTAATGGACTCCTTGTCCAGTGGGAGAGAGATGAGGTGTTTGGGCCTCTTGGTATGATTGTGGGCAGCATTAATCACCAAGAAATCTGCTTGAGGATGCTTGGTGAAGAAAGGATTCCCTGCAGGAGCCTGGTATAGCTTGTCCACCATCCAAGGCATAGCAGGCACTAAGTTAGGCCAATGCCAAGCAGCCATGGTGGCATCCACAAAGGATTCTATCAATGGGCAAATGACCAGAGGAGGGGCATCTGGCAGCCCAAGGTAACTGGACAAATGGTGCCAGATAGGGTCCTGCTCCTTGGTGTCAAACCCCTTGTCTCTCAGAAGCAGTCTCAAAACACAGACAAAGGAAGGGTCATGGGGGGGACAGTGGTATATACTTGGGGATTGCCTCCCTATCGGATGACACTACAGAGCTAGAGTGGGTGGTGGTAATGTCTCCTTCATCTCCAGCAGCTCCCTTGTCCTCCTCATCAGGAAGGAGGTCCAGACGATACTCATCCTCGTCCCCCAGATCCTGGGAGGGGGGCTGAGAGGGCATTGGATCCCAAGGTGCATGCCATGGCCCTGTTGGGGGGGCACAGGGGCAGCCACCATAGGCCCTTGCGGTGTCAGCCCTTGTTGGGGGAGCAAGCCGGGCTTGCATAAAATCCCCACCGAGATGGAGGCATAGCTTGGAAATCTACCATGATCAGCATCGCAGCACCTAGCGGCACCGGCTGAGGGGGCACAGGGGTCAGTGTTGGAACTGGGAAGAGCGGCCCAGCAGGCTGAGTCCTGCGGGGCATCTCCCCTATCTTGGCCATCATTGGAGAGGGAGAGGACAACTGAGAAACTGCCCCTAGGTGACACTGGGGAGAGCCGGGCCCTGAGGTCAAGGCTTGGCCGAGGTCAGCATCGAAGGCGCAGGTAGAGCCTCTGGAAGTGCTGAGCCAGCACCAAATTACATTGAACAGGCAGAGCCACCTGACTGAAAGGCCACAGAAACAAGGGCCAAAACAGCAGGGGCTGAGACGTCAGTGGGGCTCTCGCGCCAGAGGAACTGATGTCCCCCCCAAAGTGAGATTGGCAGGATGAGCTGCCAATGATAGCCCTGTGGGAGAGAGAGGGCATTTGAGGCAGAGAAGGCCGCTCCCGAAAAGGACAGCCCCGCCGCAGATCACACAAGAAATGGAGATGGCAAACAGGTCAGGGAGGACCGAGTCTTGGTGCGGTCCTTGTCCCTATGTTTATGCTTCCCAGTGGATTTGTCCCGGGCCTTAAGAGGAGGTTGATCCAGAGGACGGGGCCAGGGAAGCAGAGGAACTCCTGTCTTGTAGCTCCTTCTCCATGTGGGTGACCTACTGCCTGAGTAGGAAGATTTCCAGGGTCTTCTGGCGGTGCTACCTGGTAGCCTGGTTAAAACCAAGACAGATGTCACAGGCTTGGGTGTCGTGGTGTGGACCTAGGCAGCAGACATGGGAGATGTGATCATCCATTTCTGCAATCTTCTCACCACAGGCACACCTCCTGAAAAGCGCATCGGAGACAGAGCTCGGCATAAACGAGAAAAAAAAAAAAGAATCACTTTAAAGTGCAGTGATGCTAAACTAAGGAGAAAGAAATTCGAAGAAATGGTGGTCGACTGAAGCTGGCTGGATCTCAGAGGTCCAATGTGTGATGGTCGACGGAGGGAAAAGAATTGAGGAGGGCACGGGGGTTATCCACTCTTATAGGATAGGGTGATGTCAGTGTGTAACATTGGAGTGGGTGACCCCCCGGAAGACTGCTATCTAGAAAAGTTTCCATGTGGTCCTGGTGCCCATAGTTCCATAGGTGTGGTCTGCTGCAAGAGAAACCATCGATGAAGATCATTCCTTCCTGCATTCCAATTTCTGGCAGCAGTGTGCTGAGCATTTGTTAAGCATTCCAGGTTCCGACAGCTACATTCTGAACATTCTTTCCTGCATTCCAAGTTGTGCCAGCAATGATCTGAGCATTCCCTAAGCATTCCAGTTTCTGTCAGTTGCATTTCGAACATTCCTTCCTGCATTCAATGTTCTGTCAGCAGTGTCCTACGCATTCCAGGTTCAGACAGCTGCATTTTGAACATTCCAGGTTCTAAAAGCAGCATCAGTCCAGGTTCCAACAGCTGCATTCTGAGGATTTCTTTCAGTAGGCCAAGTTCTAACAGCAGCATTCCTTATAGCATTCCAGGTTCTGACAGTGACACTCCAAGCCTTCTCTGCAGCAAATTTTTTTCAGACACTGTCCACATCAGAGTGGAACAAACATTCTCACTGAACTAACATTTTGGAGTCTGAGCTAGCACAGATGGTAAATAGGCTGGGTAGCAAACAAATTCCAGATCCTATATCCAACCCAGCATAGTGAGTGAGATCATGGAGGAGTGGTCCTGGCTCAACAGATGGGGATATTTAATGCCCAGTGGGTTTGAGGCTTGCCTTACAAGTTCTTCAGAATCAGCAATCCCGAGGCAGTATCCCATTCTGGTGGCCTAAGACTTATTCTTTAACCGATGACCAAGATTATAGTTTCTTATGCCCATGGGTGTGGTTCCTGTGGCCTATAAGATGTCTTTTAGTCACCACAACCAGAGCTTCCAAAACTGACACCCAGAGGTGCCATCTGTGGTTCTGGTGGCCTAAGAGAGGCCTTTTAGTCGACGACAGGCCCTTTTTGTTTCAAATCCCAGAGGTGGCATTTCTTGTTAGGTGGTCAAGAGGATATTTCTGAGTTTGTGTTATGACACATGCTACTCCTTAGTTCTGACAATTGTGGCATTCCTACAACCAGTTTGGGTCTTCTACCCATTTTGTTAAGGAATTCAGTTCATGCCAAGTGTCTTCCCAAAAGCTCCAATTGGACACAGATGATCTTGCACGCATGACTCTATGCAGCTAAAACATTGAAGTAGATGAATGCAAATGGAGCAGAAGTTGAACTAGTAGCTTAACAGCGCTTTCCTCAGCTGATCAATGCCAGAAATATAAGCATGATAATGCAACGTACAAGTGCTTTTTCGTTTGCCTTTTTTTTTTTTATTCTTTGGTAATTCGGTAAGGCACACTAGGCACAAGTGCCTGTTTTCAAGGCAATCTGGGAACACTGGGGAGGGTAAGTGACTTGCTCAGTCACACTGTATGCAACTGGAGGTATTGGGACTCAGACCCTGGTCTACTGGATGTACCAAACTCATTCACAGCTCATTACTCTAACCTCTAGGCTATACTGCCAACCCTGACATTTACAATGTGCTTAAAGGCATACAGGCATCTCCTGAGGCTTAGCCCATTGTGCACATAATCAGAGGGGGACAATAGGGGTAGAAGAAGATAATGGCTTGGGGGAGGAATTAACTAGATGAAGCATTTCTGTCAAGTTAGCTGCTAAAAAAATAGAACAGTTACGTAAGAACTTACCATTAACAGTAGATCTTCGAGGGAATCTCTGTCACCAGGTCTCGCCTATGGAACGGAGGAGGGCGCTAATAAGACTGCTGCAGAAAAAGCTTACATGTGATCCTGATGGCTAAGTGGACACTGGGGCAGTTGCAAGTAATGGTTGGTGGGGGAAGGGGAAGGTTGCAGAATCAACTAGATAAATCAAAGCATTTCTGTCAAGTTAGCTGCTAAAAATATTCTACTTTTATTACAATTTTTTTTTTAATTGGAACCTATAGGCCGCACTGTTTTTCTTCTGTGGAGCTGAGCGTTCCCCTTTAAAGGGGAACAGTCACCACAAAGAACCACACACCCAACTTTAGGGCTGGTCCTAAGTTGCATGGTGTGAGCAAAACCTTTTTTTTGTTTACTGTTGACCACAGTATAGTAGATTATAGGTCTAATTAATTATTCATGAGCAAAGAAGCTCACTGATTGGCTGCCGTGCCAGTCTGAAATCTCCTGGAAGTGCCCGGCACAGCAGCCACACAGCTGTTCCTGTGCTGCACATTGACAGCACCAGTGGCAAAACAGGGTGTTTCCACCGCAGCTGTCAGTCAGAGACACAGAAATCGGTGCCTAGACACAGCCGTTAGATGAAAACAAACCGCACAAGGAAGAAAAAATATGTTATTTACTGAACCACAAGTCTGGCACGCTATCGGGGACAGACATCAAGCAGTGGCTCAGTCAGTTCATGCGTGCCACAAAAAAAAAAAACATAAAAAAAGGAAATTACTGCAATTAGACTTCTATTCGCAATAACGATCAAAGAGCTGATCATTTCCTGTCGATTAATGACTGGCTGGGTGGGGTTGGCCACCCTTCCCCTCCAGCTGGTTGTTAATCTCCAGGAAATGACTGGCTCTTCGGTCATTATTGCTTAATTGTATCAGTCTGATTCTGTTGACTTTCAAGATGACATTTTCTGCAACTACAAATCTCAGAATCTCCTGTGGCTGACATCAGAACAGGGCTGCAGCAGGGGGAGATTCAATGGCCTGCAGTACATGTTAGAGTAAGCTCTGATCTTTCGTTTGCTGATCCCGTTGTCCTCCCTGGGCTAAGTGCAGTCACAGAGAGCTATACTTAGCCCTGAGAGAACAGTGGGACTGGCAGACATCTGCTAGGAGCTTATAAAAACTCTAAAATGCACTGCAGGCTATTGAATCTCCCACTGCCGCAGTCCAGCTCTGACTTTTAGCAGCATAGGATTCTGGGATTTCTGGTTAAAGCAAATGTCATTTTGGGAGTCAGCCAGATACAATCTACTATACTGCAGTAAACAGTAAGTGAATATTTTTTTTGTTTGCACACAAAGTACAAACTGGGACCAGCCCCACAGTCGGGTGTGGGGCTCTTAGAGCTGACTGTTCCCCTTTAACAATCACAAGAACTGCTGTCCTTGGTGTATAGCTGTTCCACATTAGTTTATGCTGCATTGCAAAGTCTTGAATAGTTATAAGCTGCATTGCAAAACTTTAAAGAGAACAAGTCTGATCTTTGTTATACTGTTTATATTCTGCCAGTAGCACATTTAAGGGGCATTAAACTCTTTTGCATTTCTGCATGAAATCAGACTTTCGTTTGCTTAGTGGTAAAAGCCTTTTCTGATGGAGAACTAGACTGAAACAGAAACGTGATTTCAGCTTCAAATCCCTACTCTTCCATGACACAGATACCAACTTAAGGAGGGACTGCAGAAATTTCTGAGTCAAAGGCATCCCTGAAATTCAGGGACACTTGAGAGGTATGCATGTCACCAATCCCCCTCCCCAAACCAGGTAAACCATTCCCAGAAGTGCACCACCCATCCATCATACTACGATCTGAAATCCACTGCACTGCTGCAAATTCAAATTGCAGTTCACTGTGGAGACTCAAGGTACATCTGTATTACCTTACCAGCACTGTTCAAAGTGGTGCCCAGTGGCCATTTTTCCCAACTTGACATGCTAGGAGCAGATCTGTTTTGTGTACACACAGTCCTTGGAGTGACAGGGAATTGAAACACTGCTACAGTTTTTGGTCCCTGCTTGGAAAATCCCAACTTGCATTGTTGCAGAGGGCAAGGGAGGGGCAGTAGCTTTTCATTTTGAAATAACACTCACAGCACGGTTGGAATTGGGTCTGAAAGTCAAGTAACCCCCCCCATCATCCACAACTCACTTGTATGGATGTTCCCAAAATAGCTGCAACACTGCACGTCATGCATGGGACCAGAAACACTGCACACCATACACAAGACCAAAAGCACTGTGCATCATATACAAGAGCGGAAACACTGCATGCCACACACAGGAGTGGAAACACTGAGTGCTACACACGGGACCAGAAACAATGTATGCCACACACAGGACTGAAAACACTGTGCACCATACATGGTAATGGAAACACTGCACACCACAAATGGGAGTAGAAACACAGCAAACCACACAGATGATCAGAAACACTCAGCAACACACACAGGAATGGAAACACAGTGCACTACACACAGGACTGGAAACACTGTGCACCACACACGGGAACGGAAAACTGTGCACCACACACAAGAATGGAAACACTGCACACTACATATGAGAATGGAAACACTGCACACCACACACAGGACTGGAAACACTGCACACCACAAACAGGAATGGAAACACTGTGCACCACTTACAGGACTAGAAATACTGTGCACTACACACATGGAAATGGAAACGCTGCACATGACACACAGGACCAGAAACACTGTGCAGCAAACACAGGAATGGAAACACTGACCACTACATATGGGAGCAGAAACACTGTGCACCACAAACGGGAGAGGAAACACTGCACCACACACAGGAATGGAAACACTGTGCACCACACACAGGAATAGAAACACTGAGCACCACACACAAGACCAGAAACACTGTGCACCACACACAGGAACAGAAACACTTCATACCACACACAGGATCGGAAACACAGTGCACTACACACAGGACCGGAAATACCGAGCACCACACACAGCAATGGAAACACTGAGCACCACACACACCAATGGAAACACTGAGCACCACACACAGGACTGGAAACACAGTGCACAACACGCAGGACAGGAAGCACTGAGCACCACACACAGGACCGGAAATACTGAGCACCACACACACCAATGGAAACACTGAGCACCACACACATAACTGGAAGCACTGAGCACCAACACAGGAATAGAAACACAATGCACTACACACAGAAACAGAAACACTGAGCACCACACACAGGAATCGAAACACAATGCACTACACACAGGAATGGAAACACTGTGCCCCACACACAGCAATGGAAACACTGTGCCCCACACACAGCAATGGAAACACTGTGCACCACACATAGGAATGGAAACACTGAGAACCTCGCACAGGAATAGAAACACTGCCACCACACACAGTAATGGAAACACTGAGCACCAAACACAGGACCAGAAACACTGTGCACCACAAACAGGAATAGAAACACAGCACACCACACACAGGAATGGAAACACTGCACACCACACACATGACCGGAAACACTGAGCATCACACACAGGAATAGAAACACTACACACCACACACAGGATCAGAAACACAGCGCACTACACACAGGAATGGAAATATTGAGCACCACACACAGGAAAGGAAACACTGAGCACCATACACAGGAATAGAAACATTGTGCACAACACACAGGACCAGAAACACAGTGCACTACACACAGGAATGGAAACACTGGGAACCACACACAGGGATCTGGGTGTAGTCATATCAGATGACCTAAAGGTGGGTAAGCAATGTGAGAAGTCAGTAAGGAGAGACAGGAGAATACTGGGATGCATAGGGAGGGGCATCACAAGTAGAAAAAGGGAAGTGGTTATCCCTCTATACAGACAATTGGTGAGACCCCATCTGGAGTACTGCGTGCAGTTTTGGAGACATCATCTACTTATGGACATTGACGGGATGGAAGCAGTCCAGAGGAGGGCAACTAAAATGGTGAAGGGTCTACATCAGAAACCATATGAAGAGAGACTGAAAGAGCTTAATATGTAAACCCTTGATGAAAGTAGGGACGGGGGACATGATAGAAACTTTTAAGTATCTCAAGGGAATCAACAAAGTCCAGGAGGGTAGCATCTTTCAGAAAACGAGATGTGTAAGAATAAGGGGGCACAATTTAAAGTTAGAGTGGGGACAGCTCAGGGGTAATGTGAGGAAATTATTTTTTATGGAGAGAGTGGTGGATGCATGGAACCACCTTCCTGGAGAGATTGTGGGCTCTAAAACAGTGGGGAAATTCAAACATGCATGGGACAGGCCTAAGGAAATTACAGTGGGGGGTTGCAGGAAGTAGGCTGTTGGTTAACTTCAATATGTAGCTTATCCAATAGGTAGGGAAATGGGCAGACTGGGTGGGCCAAGTGGTCCTTATCTGCGTTCAAAGTCTATGTTTCTATGAAACACTGAGCACCACACACAGTACCGCAAACACTGCACACCACACAGCAATAGAAACACTGTGAACCAAACACAGGATCGGAAACACAGTGCACTACACACAGGAATGGAAACACTGAGCACCACACACAGCAGTGGAAACACTATGCACCACAAACGGGAAAGGAAACACTGCAAACCAGAAACAGGACTGGAAACACTGCACACCACACACAGGAATGGAAACACTGTGCACCACACACAGGAATACAAACACTGAGCACCACTCACCAGAATAGAAACACTGCGCACCACACACAGGATCGAAAACACAGTGCACCACACACAGGAATGGAAACACTGAGCACCTCACATAGCAATGGAAACAAAGAGCACCACACACACACGACCGGAAACACTGAACAGCACACACAGGAATGGAAACACTGTGCAGCACACAGAGGAACAGAAACACTGCACATCACACATGGGACGGGAAACAATGAGCACCACACACAGAAATGGAAACACTGAGCACCACATACAGAAATGGAAAAACTGTGCACAACACACAGGACTGGAAACACAGTGCACTACATACAGGAATGGAAACACTGAGCACCACACACAGAAATAGAAACACTCAGCACCACACACAGAAATGGAAATACTGGGCATGACACTCAGGACTAGAAACACAGTGCACTACACACAGGAATGGAAACACTAAGCACCTCACACAGGAATGGAAACACTGAGTACCACACACAGGGATGTAAACACTGGGCACCACACACAGGAATGGAAACACTGCACACCACACAGGAACCAAAACACTGTGCACAACACACAGGATTGGAAACACAGTGCACTACACACAGGAATGGAAACAGTGAGCACCACACACAGGAATGGAAACACTGAGCACCACACATAGGAATGGAAACACTGAGCACCCCACACAGGAATGGAAAAATTAAGCACCACTTACAGGAATGGAAAAATTGAGCACTACACACAGGACTGGAAACACTACGTGCAGCACACAGGGACAGAACACTAAGCACAATACACAGGACCGGAAACACAGTGCAATAAACAGGAATGCAAACACTGAGCACCACACACAGGACCGGAAACACTGAACACCACAGACAGGAATACAAACACTGTGCACAACACACAGGACTGGAAACACAGTGCACTACACACAGGAATGGAAACACTGAGCACCACAAACAGAAATGGAAACAATGAGCACCACATACAGAAATGGAAACACTGCACAACACACAGGACCGAAAACACAGTGCACCACACACAAGAATGGAAACACTGAGCACCACACAGGAATGGAAACACTGGCCACCAGACACAGGAATGGAAACACTGGGCACCACACACAGGACCAGAAACCCTGCACACCACACACAGGAATAGAAACACTGTGCACAACACAGAGGAATGGAAACACAGTGCACTACACACAGCACCAGAAACACTGAGCACCACACACCAGAATTGAAACACTGAGCACAACACACACAACCAGAAACAGTGAGCACTCCAAACAGAAATGGAAACACTGAGCACCATACATAGGAATGGAAAGACTGAGCACCACACACAGGAATGGAAACACAGTGCACAACACATAGGACTAGAAACACAGTGCACAGCACACAGGACTGGAAACACAGTGCACTACACAAAGGAATGGAAACACTGAGCACCACAAACAGGAATGGAAACAATGAGCACCACATACAGAAATGGAAACACTGCACAACACACAGGACCGGAAACACAGTGCACCACACACAAGAATGGAAACACTGAGTACCACACAGGAATGGAAACATTGGCCACGAGACACAGGAATGGAAACACTGGGCACCACACACAGGACCGGAAACTCTGCACCCCACACACAGGAATAGAAACACTGTGCACTACACACAGGAACAGAAACACTGAGCACCACACACAGAAAGAGAAACTCTGAGTACCACATATAGGAATGGAAACAATGGGCACCACACACAGGAATGGAAACACTGGGCACTAAACACAGGAATGGAAACACTGTGCACCACACACAGGAATCGAAACACGGTGCACAACACAGAGGAATGGAAACACAGTGCACTACACACAGCACCGAAAACACTGAGAACCGCGCACCAGAATTGAAACACTGAGCACAACACACATGACCAGAAACACTGACCACTCCAAACAGAAATGGAAACACTGAGCACCAAACATAGGAATGGAAAGACTGAGCACCACACACTGGAATGGAAACACTAAGCACCACGCACAGGACCGGAAACACTGAACACCACACACAGGAATGGAAACACTGAGCAACACACATAGGAATAGAAACACTGTACACAACACACAGAACAAGAAACACAGTGCACAGCACACAGGACTGGAAACACTGAGCACCACAAACAGGAATGGAAACACTGAGCACCACATACAGAAATGGAAAAACTGTGCACAACACACAGGACCGAAAACACAGGCCACTACACACAGGAATGGAAACACTGAGCAGCACACACAGGAATGGAAACACTGAGCACCACACACAGAAATGGAAAAACTGTGCACAACACACAGGACTGGAAACATAGTGCACTACATACAGGAATGGAAACACTGAGCACCACACGCAGGAATAGAAACACTCAGCACCACACACAGAAATGGAAATATTGGGCATGACACTCAGGACCAGAAACACAGTGCACTACACACAGGAATGGAAACACTAAGCACCTCACACAGGAATGGAAACACTGAGCACCACACACAGGACCGGAAACACTGCGCACAACACACAGGAATGGAAACACTGAGTACCACACACAGGGATGTAAACACTGGGCACCACACACAGGAAGAGAGATACTGTGCACAACACACAGGACCGGAAACACTGCACACCACACAGTAAACAAAACACTGTGCACAACACACAGGATTGGAAACATAGTGCACTACACACAGGAATGGAAACAGTGAGCACCACACACTGGAATGGAAACACTGAGCGCCACACACAGGACCGGAAACACTGAACACCACAGACAGGAATACAAACACTGAGCACAACACACAGGACTAGAAACACAGTGCACAGCAGACAGGACTGGAAACACTGAGCACCACAAACAGGAATGGAAACACTGAGCACCACATACAGAAATGGAAAAACTGTGCACAACACACAGGACCGAAAACACAGGCCACTACACACAGGAATGGAAACACTGAGCACCACATACAGAAATGGAAAAACTGCACAACACACAGGACTGGAAACACAGTGCACTACATACAGGAATGGAAACACTGAGCACCACACACAGGAATAGAAACACTCAGCACCACACACAGAAATGGAAATATTGGGCATGACACTCAAGACCAGAAATACAGTGCACTACACACAGGAATGGAAACGCTAAGCACCTCACACAGGAATGGAAACACTGAGCACCACACACAGGACCGGAAACACTGCGCACAACACACAGGAATGGAAACACTGAGTACCACACACAGGGATGTAAACACTGGGCACCACACACAGGAACAGAGATACTGTGCACAACACACAGGACCGGAAACACTGCACACCACACAGTAAACAAAACACTGTGCACAACACACAGGATAGGAAACACAGTGCACTACACACAGGAATGGAAACAGTGAGCACCACACACTGGAATGGAAACACTGAGTGCCACACACAGGACCAGAAACACTGAACACCACAGACAGGAATACAAACACTGTGCACAACACACAGGACTAGAAATACAGTGCACAGCACACAGGACTGGAAACACAGTGCACTACACACAGGAATGGAAACACTGAGCACCACAAACAGAAATGGAAACAATGAGCACCACATACAGAAATGGAAACACTGCACAACACAGAGGACCGGAAACACAGTGCACCACACACAAGAATGGAAACACTGAGCACCACACAGGAATGGAAACACTGGCCACCAGACACAGGAATGGAAACACTGGGCACCACACACAGGACCGGAAACCCTGCACAACACACGCAGGAATAGAAACACTGTGCACAACACACAGGAACAGAAACACTGAGCACCACACACAGAAAGAGAAACTCTGAGCACCACATACAGGAATGGAAACAATGGGCACCACACACAGGAATGGAAACACTGGGCACCAAACACAGGAATGGAAAAACTGCACACCACACACAGGAATAGAAACACGGTGCACAACACAGAGGAATGGAAACACAGTGCACTACACACAGCACCGGAAACACTGAGCACCACACACCAGAATTGAAACACTGAGCACAACACACACAACCAGAAACACTGAGCACTCCAAACAGAAATGGAAACACTGAGCACCACACATAGGAATGGAAAGACTGAGCACCACACACTGGAATGGAAACACTAAGCAACATGCACAGGACCGGAAACACTGAACACCACACACAGGAATGGAAACACAGTGCACAACACATAGGACTAGAAACACTGAGCACCACAAACAGGAATGGAAACATTGAGCAACAACATACAGAAATGGAAACACTGCACAACACACAGGACCGGAAACACAGTGCACCACACTCAAGAATGGAAACACTGAGCACCACACAGGAATGGAAACATTGGCCACCAGACACAGGAATGGAAACACTGGGCACCACACACAGGACCGGAAACTCTGCACCCCACACACAGGAATAGAAACACTGTGCACTACACACAAGAACAGAAACACTGAGCACCACACACAGAAAGAGAAACTCTGAGCACCACATATAGGAATGGAAACAATGGGCACCACACACAGGAATGGAAAGACTGAGCACCACACACTGGAATGGAAACACTAAGCAACATGCACAGGACCGGAAACACTGAACACCACACACAGGACTGGAAACACAGTGCACTACACACAGGAATGGAAACACTGAGCACCACAAACAGGAATGGAAACATTGAGCACCACATACAGAAATGGAAACACTGCACAACACACAGGACCGGAAACACAGTGCACCACACTCAAGAATGGAAACACTGAGCACCACACAGGAATGGAAACATTGGCCACCAGACACAGGAATGGAAACACTGGGCACCACACACAGGACCGGAAACTGTGCACCCCACACACAGGAATAGAAACACTGTACTACACACAAGAACAGAAACACTGAGCACCACACACAGAAGAGAAACTCTGAGCACCACATATAGGAATGGAAACAATGGGCACCACACACAGGAATGGAAACACTGGGCACCAAACACAGGAATGGAAACACTGTGCACCACACACAGGAATCGAAACATGGTGCACAACACAGAGGAATGGAAACACAGTGCACTACACACAGCACCGAAACACTGAGAACCACGCACCAGAATTGAAACACTGAGCACTCCAAACAGAAATGGAAACACTGAGCACCACACATAGGAATGGAAAGACTGAGCACCACACACTGGAATGGAAACACTAAGCACCATGCACAGGACCGGAAACACTGAACACCACACACAGGAATGGAAACACTGAGCAACACACACAGGAATAGAAACACTGTGCACAACACACAGAACAAGAAACACAGTGCACAGCACACAGGACTGGAAACACTGAGCACCACAAACAGGAATGGAAACACTGAGCACCACATACAGAAATGGAAAAACTGCACAACACACAGGACCGAAAACACAGGCCACTACACACAGGAATGGAAACACTGAGCAGCACACACAGGAATGGAAACACTGAGCACCACATACAGAAATGGAAAAACTGTGCACAACACACAGGAATGGAAACACAGTGCACTACATACTGGAATGGAAACACTGAGCACCACACACAGGAATAGAAACAGCACCACACACAGAAATGGAAATATTGGGCATGACACTTAGGACCAGAAACACAGTGCACTACACACAGGAATGGAAATGCTAAGCACCTCACACAGGAATGGAAACACTGAGCACCACACACAGGACCGGAAACACTGTGCACAACACACAGGAATGGAAACACTGAGTACCACACATAGAGATGTAAAAACTGGGCACCACACACAAGAATGGAAACAATGCGCACTAAACACAGGAACAGAGATACTGTGCACAACACACAGGACCGGAAACACAGCACACCACAAAGTAAACAAAACACTGTGCACAACACACAGGATTGCAAACACATTGCACTACACACAGGAATGGAAACAGTGAGCACCACACACTGGAATGGAAACACTGAGCGCCACACACAGGACCGGAAACACTGAACACCACAGACAGGAATACAAACACTGTGCACAACACACAGGACTAGAAACACAGTGCACAGCACACAGGACTGGAAACACAGTGCACTACACACAGGAATCGAAACACTGAGCACCCACAAACAGAAATGGAAACAATGAGCACCACATACAGAAATGGAAACACTGCACAACACACAGGACCGGTAACACAGTGCACCACACACAAGAATGGAAACACTGAGCACCACACAGGAATGGAAACACTGGCCACCAGACACAGGAATGGAAACACTGGGCACCACACACAGGACTGGAAACCCTGCACACCACACACAGGAATAGAAACACTGTGCACAACACACAGGAACAGAAACACTGAGCACCACACACAGAAAGAGAAACTCTGAGCACCACATACAGGAATGGAAACACTGGGCACCAAACAAAGGAATGGAAAAACTGCACACCACACACAGGAATGGAAACACAGTGCACAACACACAGGACCAGGAAACACTGTGCACTACACACAGGACCAGGAAACACTGTGCACTACACACAGGAATGGAAACACTCAGCACCACATACAGGACTGGAAACACTGAACACCACAAACAGGAATGGGAACACTGAGCACCACACAGGGGTGCAGAAGTACTGTACAGCACAAAAGGAAGCAGAAACACTGCAAACCACAAACAGGACTGGAAATACTGCATACAAGAAAGAGGTGTGGAAACACTGTGCACAACACACAGGACCAGAAACACAGTGCACTATACACAGGAATGGAACCACTGTGCACCACAGACAGGAATGGAAACACTGACCACCACACACAGGACCAGAAGCACTGAACACGACACACTGGAATGGAAAGACAGCACCACACACAGGACTGGAAACACTGTGCACAATACACAGGACCAGAAACACAGAGCACTACACACATGAATGGAAACACTGAGCACCACACACAGGAATAGAAACACAGTGCACCACACACAAGACCAGAAACACAGTTCACAACACACTGGAATGGAAACACAGAGCCGCACACACTGGAATGGAAACACAGAGCACCACACACAGAAATATAAACACTGCGTTCCAGACACAGGACCAGAAACACAGAGCACTATACACAGGAATGGAAACACTGAGCACAACACACTGGAATGGAAACACTGAGCACCACACACAGGACTGGAAAAAGTGCACACCACACACATGATAGAAAGAATGTGCACAACTCACAGTACTGGAAACACTGTACACCACACGCAGGAATAGAAACACTGCGCACAACACACAGGAGTGGAAACACTGAGCACCACACACAGGAATGGAAACACTGAGCCCCACACACTGGAATGGAAACACTGATCACCACACACTGGAATGGAAACACTGAGCACCACACACAGGACCAGGAAACACTGTGCACCACACACAGGACCGGAAACACTGTGCACCACACACAGGAATAGAAACAAAGTGCACAACACACAGGACTGGAAACACTGCACACCACACACAGGAATACAAACAATGTGCAAAACATACAGGACTGGAAACACAGTGCACTATACACCGGAATGGAATCACTGAGCACCACACACACAGGAACGGAAGCCCTGAGAACCACACACAGGAACAAACACACTGTGCACCACACAGAGGAATAGAAACACTGTGCACAACACACAGGAATAGAAACACTGTGCACAACACACAGGACAGGAAACACAGTGCACTACACACAGGAATGGAAACACAGAGCATCACACACAGGAATGGAAAACACTGAGCACCACATACAGAAATGGAAACACTGTGCTCAACACACAGGACCAGAAACACAGTGCAGTAAACACAGGAATGGAAACACTGAGCACCTCACACAGGAATGGAAATACTGCGTACCAAACACAGGAAAAGAAACCCTGTGCACAACACACAGGACTGGAAACACAGTGCACTACAAACAGGAATGGAAACACTGAACACCACACACAGGGATGGAAACACTGAGCACCACACGGAGGAATGGAAGCATTGAGCACCACAAACAGGACCGGAAACTCTGATCGCCACAAACTGGAATGGAAACAATGAGCACCACACAAAGGAAAAGAAACACTGTGCACCACACACTGGACCAGAAACACAGTGCACACACATGTGAATGGAAACATTGAGTGCCACACACAGGACAGGAAACACTGCGCACCACACACAGGAATAGAAACACTGTGCACAACACGCAGGATTGGAAACACAGTTCACTGCACACAGGAATGGAAACACTCGCACCACACAGAAGAACAGAAAAACTGAGCACACCAGACAAACCAGAAACACTGAGCAGCACACACAGGAATGGAAACACTGAGCACCACACACAGGACGGGAAACACTGTGCACCACACACAGGAATTGAAAAACTGCGCACCATACACAGGGATGGAAACACTGAGCACAACACACAGGAATGGAAACACTGAGTACCACACACAGCAATGGAAACACTGAGTACCACACAGGAATGGAAACACTGCACAACACACACAGGAATGGAAACACTGAGCACCACACACGGGAATGAAAACATTGAGCACCACACACAGGGATAGAAACACTGTGCACAACACACCAGACTAGAAACACAGTGCACTACACACAGGACCAGAAACACAGTGCACTATACACAGGAATAGGAACACTGAGCACCACACACAGGACCGGAAACACTGTGCACCACTCACTGGAATGGAAATACTGAGCACCACATAGAAAAAATGGAAACATTGAGCACCACACACTGGAACGAAAACACTGAGCACCATACACAGGAATGGAAAGACTGAGCACCACAAACAGGAATGGAAACACTGAGCACCACACACTGGAATGGAAAAATTGAACACCACACACAGGAATGGAAAAATTGAGCATGATACACAGAAATGGAAACACTGTGCACAACACATAGGACTGGAAACACAGTGCACAACACACAGGAATGGAAACACAGAGCACCACACGCAGAAATGGAAACACTGAACACCACATACAGGAATAGAATCACAGTGCAGTAAACACAGGAATGGAAACACTGAGCACCACACACAGGAATGGAAACACTGAGCACCCTCACACAGGAATGGAAACACTGCGTACCAAACACAGGAAAAGAAACCCTGTGCACAACACACAGGACTGGAAACACAGTGCACTACAAACAGGAATGGAAACACTGAACACCACACACAGGGATGGAAACACTGAGCACCACACGGAGGAATGGAAGCATTGAGCACCACAAACAGGCCCGGAAACTCTGATCGCCACAAACTGGAATGGAAACATTGAGCACCACACAAAGGAAAAGAAACACTGTGCACCACACACTGGACCAGAAACACAGTGCACAATACACAGGAATGGAAACATTGAGTGCCACACACACAGGACAGGAAACACTGCGCACCACACACAGGAATAGAAACACTGCACAACACGCAGGATTGGAAACACAGTTCACTGCACACAGGAATGGAAACACTGCGCACCACACAGAAGAACAGAAAAACTGAGCACACCAGACAAACCAGAAACACTGAGCAGCACACACAGGAATGGAAACACTGAGCACCACACACAGCAATGGAAACACTGAGTACCACACAGGAATGGAAACACTGCACAACACACACAGGAATGGAAACACTGAGCACCACACACGGGAATGAAAACATTGCGCACCACACACAGGGATAGAAACACTGTGCACAACACACCAGACTAGAAACACAGTGCACTACACACAGGACCAGAAACACAGTGCACTATACACAGGAATAGAAACACTGAGCACCACACACAGGACTGGAAACACTGTGCACCACTCACTGGAATGGAAATACTGAGCACCACATAGAAAAAATGGAAACATTGAGCACCACACACTGGAACGAAAACACTGAGCACCATACACAGGAATGGAAACACTGAGCACCACACACTGGAATGGAAAAATTGAACACCACACACAGGAATGGAAAAATTGAGCACGATACACAGAAATGGAAACACTGTGCACAACACATAGGACCGGAAACACAGTGCACAACACACAGGAATGGAAACACTGAGCACCACACGCAGAAATGGAAACACTGAACACCACATACAGGAATAGAATCACAGTGCACCACACACAGGAACAGAAATACTGCGCACCACACACAGGAACAGAGACACTGTGCACAACAGACAGGACCGGAAACACTGCGCACCACACACAGGAATAGAAACAGTGAGTACCACACACTGGAATGGATGAGCACCACACACAGGAATGGAAACACTGAGCACCACACACAGGACCAGAAACCCTGCGCAGCACACACAGGAATAGAAACACTGTGCACAACACACAGGACTGGAAACACAGTGCACTACACATAGGAATGGAAACACTGAGCAGCACACAGAGAAATGGAAACACTGAGCACTACTCACAGGATTGGAAACACTGGGCACCCACACAGAAATGGAAACACTGGGCACCAAACACAGGAATGGAAACACTGTGCACAACACACAGGAATAGAAACACTGTGCACAAAACAGAGGACTGGAAACACAGTGCACTACATAAATAACCGGAAACACTGAGTGCCACACACTAGAATGGAAACATTGAGCACCACACGCAGGACCAGAAACACTGAGCACTCCACACAGGACCGGAAACACTGTGCACCACACACAGGAATGGAAACACTGAGCACCACACACAGGAAGGGAAAGACTGAGCACCACACACTGGAATAGAAACACTGAGCACCACACACTGGAATGGAAACACTGCACATGACACACAGGAATAGAAAAACTGTGCACAACACACAGGACCGGAAACACAGTGCACTACACACAGGAATGGAAACATTGAGCACCACACACAGGAATGGAAACACTGAGCTCCACACCATGTTTTCCACCATTCCTTAAACCGCATGGTGCAAAGTACCCTCGCCTCACCCATGCCATTGACAGGCAGCACCTCTGAGAAGGATACAGTGTATGCTAATTGTCTTAGGCCCTTCCCCAAGTCTACAAAGTCCTCCAGCACTGCTGTAATCTCATGATGAGCCAAGTCATTTGTCCCTAGGTGGACAATGACATCCAGCGCAGACTCCCGTGCAGCTGTTCTCATGATCCTGAGGATGCACTTCCTGTCCCTCCAAGCCATGGCACCAGGCAGGCACCTTACTTCAGTTTTCCCTGCTCCCCCAGTTCTATCCCCCTAATAACTGAGTCCTCCACAAGGAGCTGCTTCCTTTCCCTGTGGTGTCCTCTGCCTCCTTAGTGTGGGCCTCCCTTGTGATAGTGGTCCTCAACCTACTTAGTCTCATCTGTGGGTGCATCCATAGGGGAACTATGCTCCCCTAGAATGATGTATGGATTGTGGAGTGGAACAACTGACTTGGTGTGCCTCTGTTCCACCATCCTCACCCTCCCTGAGCCCATTGTGGTCCAACTGCTCTGCTTTCTTTGCAACCTCTGAGGTAGTGGTGGTGGCTCTGGGGCTCCCTGGATGGAGGAGGATCCCTTACTACTGTCCAGAGAGGCCTGGGGGAAGGTTCCCTTACTACTGTACAGTGTGGCCTGAAGGCAGGCAACTTCCTCCCTGAGGGCAGAGTTTTCTGCAAATAGGGCAGCATCTCAGCCTCCAGAAAGACTCCCGGAAAACTGCTGCCCAACAGGCATTACATGCATGCCTCCCCATATGTTTATCTATTTTTGAGTGTGTGTGCATGTGCTTGTGTGTGTGATTGGTTTGTTATATAGAAATATATATATTATACAATCTGTATGCTTATATTGTCAGTGCTGTGTGCTAGAAATGATATGACAGTGATATGCACCTTGCACTGTCGAGGAAATTATGTCAGAACCCCAGGTATAAAGGAACTATTTCCAGGGGTGGGTGGGATGAGGAGTGGGCAGGAATTGGGCCTAAACTGTGCCCTCATGAAACAATCAGCTAAAAGCTCTGACCCACCACTGCGATGAGTGAATTCTTGTCAGCAAGATGCCCTACACGACAATTTGACAGAGAAAATACCCTGCTAATCAAAAAAAGAGAAATCCAGACATCCAAGTCAGACACAGGTAAACCTTCTCAGCCCCAAAATAGCCTGATGATTTGTGCTCTGAATGCAGTCAACCCCAAAATAAGTCAGCTGTGCACAAGGATAGACACAGTAAACAGTATTCAGCCCATCAGGGTTTAAACTCTTCCTGCACTGAAAATCTTAACAACTGTAACAAAAGTAAAGCAAGGTCCACCTCCCTCTGTTGGTTGAAAGACTGTCTTTCCTGATAATTCTAAGTTCCTCATTTCACCTTAGAATGGAAACAAAGAGCACCACACACAGGACCAGAAATACAGTACTCCACACGGGAATGGAAACAATGAGCACCACACACAGGAATGAAAGACTGAGCACCTCACACTGGAATGGAAACACTGAGCACCACACACAGGATTGGAAACACTGAGCACCAGGCACAGGAATAGAAACACTGAGCACCACACGCAGGACTGGAAATATAGTGCACCACACACACAGGACCCGAAACACAGTGCACCACACACAGGACCGGAAACACTGAGCACCATACAGAGAACTGGAAACAATGAGCACCACACAGAGAAATGGAAACACTGCGCACCAATCACAGGACCGGAAACACAGTGCACTACACACAGGAATGGAAACACCGAACACAACACACAGGAATGGAAACACTGAGCACCACATACAGGAATGGAAACACTGAGCATCACACATGGGAATGGAAACACTGAGCAAGACACACAGGACCGGAAACACTGCACACCACACACAGGAATAGAAACAATGTGCACAACTCACAGTACTGGAAACAGTGCGCACCACACGCAGGAATAGAAACACTACGCACAACACACAGGAGTGGAAACACTGAGCACCACACACAGGAATGGAAACACTGAGCGCCACACACTGGAATGGAAACACAGAGCACCACACACAGGGATAGAAACACTGTGCACATCACATAAGACCAGAAACATGGTGCACTACACACAGGAATGGAAACACTGACACCACACACAGGAAAGGAAATACTGCACACTACACACAGCAATGGAAACACTGAGCATCACACCCTGGAAAGGAAACACTGAGCACCACACACAGGAATGGAAACAGTGAGCATCACACACTGGAATGGAAACATTGAGCACCACAAAAAGGGATGGAAACACTGACCACCACACACAGGACCAGAAACACAGAGCACCACACACAGGAATGGAAACACTGAGCACAACACACAGGAACGGAAACACTGAGCAAGACACACAGGACCGGTAACTCTGCACACCACACACATGAATAGAAGGAATGTGCACAACTCACAGTACTGGAAACACTGTGCACCACACGCAGGAATAGAAACACTGTGCACAACACACAAGAGTGGAAACACTGAGCACCACACACAGGAATGGAAACACTGAGCACCACACACAGGACCAGAAACACTGCGCACCACACACATGAATAAAAACAATGTGCACAACACACAGGACTGTAAACACTGAGCTCCACACACAGGACCAGAAACCCTGAGCAGCACACACAGGAATAGAAACACTGTGCACAACACACAGGACTGGAAACACAGTGCACTACACACAGGAATGGAAACACTGAGCACCACACAGAGAAATAGAAACACTGAGCACCACACACAGGAATGGAAACACTGGGCACCCACACAGGAATGGAAACACTGGGCACCAAACACAGGAATGGAAACACTGCGAACAACACACAGGAACAGAAACACTGTGCACAACACAGAGGACTGGAAACACAGTGCACTACATACAGAACCGGAAACACTGAGTACCACACACTAGAATGGAAACATTGAGCACCACACACAGGACCTGAAACACTGAGCACTCCACACAGGACCGGAAACACTGTCCACCACACACAGGAATGGAAATACTGAGCACCACACACAGGAATGGAAACACTGAGCACCACACACTGGAATGGAAACACTGCACATGACACACAGGAATGGAAAAACTGTGCACAACACACAGGACCGGAAACACAGTGCACTACACTCAGGAATGAAAACACTGAGCACCACACACAGGAATGGAAACACTGAGCTCCACACCATGTTTTCAACCATTCCTTAAACCGCATGGTGCAAAGTACCCTCACCTCACCCATGTCATTGACAGGCAGCACCTCTGAGAAGGATACAGTGTATGCTAATTGTCTTAGACCCCTCCCCAAGTCTACAAAGTCCTCCTGCACTGCTGTAATCTCATGATGAGCCAAGTCATTTGTCCCTAGGTGGACAATGACATCCAGCTCAGACTCCCATGCAGCTGTTCTCATGATCCTGAGTATGCGCTTCCTGTCCCTCCAAGCCATGGCACCAGGCAGGCACCTTACTTCAGTTTTCCCTGCTCCCCCCAGTTCTATCCCCCTAATAATTGAGTACCCACAAGGAGCTGCTTCCTTTCCCTGTGGTGTCCTCTGCCTCCTTCCTGTGGGCCTCCCTTGTGACAGTGGTCCTCAACCTCCTTAGTCTCCTCTTCGGGTGCATCCATAGGGGAACTATGCTCTTGCAGAATGATGTATGGATTGTGGAGTGGAACAACTGACTTGGTGTACCTCTGTTCCACCATTCTCACCCTCCCTGAGCCCATTGTGGTCCAACTGCTGTGCTTTCTTCACAACCTCTGAGGTAGTGGTGGTGGCTCTGGGGCTCCCTGGATGGAGGAAGATCTCTTACTACTGTCCAGAGGGGCCTGGGGGAAGGTTCCCTTACTACTGTACAGTGTGGCCTGAAGGCAGACAACTTCCTTCCTCAGTGAGAGTTGTCTGCAAATAGGGCAGCATCTCAGCCTCCAGAAAGACTCCCGGAAAACTGCTGCCCAACAGGCATTACATTGCACTACTCCCCATGTGTTTATCTATTTTTGGTGTGTGTGTGTGTGTGTGTGATTGGTTTGTTATATATTGTCAGTGCTGTGTGCTAGAAATGATATGACAGTGATATGCACCTTGCACTCTCAAGGAAATTATGTCAGAACCCCAGGTATAAAGGAACTATTTCCAGGGGTGGGTGGGGTGAGGAGTGGGAAGGAATTGGGCCTAAACTGTGCCCTCACAAAACAATCAGCTAAAAGCTCTGACCCACCGCTGCAATGAGTGAATTCCTGTCAGCAAGATGCCCTACACGACAATTTGACAGAGAAAATACCCTGCTGATCAAAAAAAGAGAAATCCAGACATCCAAGTCAGACACAGGTAAACCTCCTCAGCCCCAAAACAGCCTGATGATTTGTGCTCTGAATGCAGTCAACCCCAAAATAAGTCAGCTGTGCACAAGGATAGACACAGTAAACAGTATTCAGTCCATCAGGGTTTAAACTCTTCCTGCACTGAAAATCTTAACAATTGTAACAAAAGTAAAGCAAGGTCCACCTCCCTCTGTTGGTTGAAAGACTGTCATTCCTGATAATTCTAAGTTCCTTATTTCACCTTAGAATGGAAACAAAGAGCACCACACATAGGACCAGAAACACAGTACTCCACACAGGAATGGAAACCCTGAGCACCACACACAGGAATGAAAGACTGAGCACCACACACAGGAATGGAATCACTGAGCACCACACACTGGAATGGAAACACTGAGCACCATACACAGGATCGGAAACACTGAGCACCACACACAGGAATAGAAACACTAAGCACCACACACAGGACCGGAAACACTGAGCACCATACAGAGGACCAGAAACAATGAGCACCACACACAGGAATGGAAACACTGCGCACCAGTCACAGGACCGGAAACACAGTGCACTACACACAGGAATGGAAACACTGAACACAACACACAGGAATGGAAACACTGAGCACCAGACACAGGAATGGAAACATTGAGCACCACTCACAGGACTGGAAACATAGTGCACCACACGCAGAGGACCTGAAACGCAGTGTACCACACACAGGACCGGAAACACTGAGCACCATACAGAGGACCGGAAACATTGAGCACCACACACAGGAATGGAAACACTGTGCACCAATCACAGGACCGGAAACACAGTGCACTACACACTCGAATGGAAACTCTGAACACAACACACAGGAATGGAAACACTGAGCACCACATACAGGAATGGAAACACTGAGCAGCACACACAGGAATGGAAACACTGAGCAAGACACACAGGACCGTAAACACTGCACACCACACGCAGGAATAGAAACACTGCGCACAACACACAGGAGTGGAAACACTGAGCACCACACACAGGAATGGAAACACTGAGCACCACACACTGGAACGGAAACATTGAGCACCACACACTGGAACGGAAACACTGAGCACCACACACATGGATAGAAACACTGTGCACATCACACAAGACCGGAAACACAGTGCACTACACACAGGAATGGAAACACTGACACCACACACAGGAAAGGAAATATTGCACACTACACACAGCAATGGAAACACTGAGCACCACACACTGGAATGGAAACACTGAGCACCACACACTGGAATGGAAACACTGAGCACCACACACTGGAATGGAAACATTGAGCACCACAAAAAGGAATGGAAACACTAACCACCCCACACAGGACCAGAAACACAGAGCACCACACACAGGAATGGAAACACTGTGCACCACACACAGGAATGGAAACACTGAGCACCACACACAGGACCGGAAACACTGCACACTACACACAGGAATAGAAGGAGTGTGCACAACTCACAGTACTGGAAACACTGTGCACCACATGCAGGAATAGAAACACTGTGCACAACACACAGGAGTGGAAACACTGAGCACCACACACAGGAATGGAAACACTGAGCACCACACACTGGAACGGAAACACTGAGCACCACAGACAGGACCAGAAACACTGTGCACCACACACAGGAATAAAATCAATGTGCACAACACACAGAACTGGAATCACTGAGCACCACACACAGGACCAGAAACACTGCGCAACACACACCGGAATAGAAATATTGTACAACACACAGGAATGGAAACACTGAGCATCACACACAGAAATGAAACACTCAGCACCACACACAGGACTGGAAACACTGAACACCACACACAGGAATGGAAACACTGAGCATCACACAGGGTGCAGAAGTACTGCACACCACAAATGGAATCAAAACACTGCAAACCACAAACAGGACTGGAAACACTGCTTACCAGAAAGAGGTGTGGAAACACTGTGCACAACACACAGGACCAGAAACAGAGTGCACTATACACAGGGCCCCTACTTTTCTGCGGCACAGTGGGACCAAGTTCTGCGGCATGACTGCCATTTGCCACAGAACTTCTGCGGTGGTGGTTTGTAATTTCTGTGGAAGTTCTGCAGCACTAACAAACTACCACATCACAGTGTCAGCTTGTCATCCTGACTTCACTTTCATGGCAGTGGTTATAGCAATCAGGATGGTGGAAAGCACAGTAACACTAGTTCAAAAAAATAACAGACACAAAAATAATTTTATGCCTAAAAATGCAAAACAAATGTCTCTCCCTTAAGGTCCTAGCCTGTTGCATAAATGACATATGCAGAGGGATCTTATGTGATAAATAGGTATTTCTATATGCATGCTATCTATCCCACTAATGATGTTTCCACTGTCTATCACTTATATATTTGTATGTGCTTTCTACACCACTCATGAGGTTCCACTGTGTATCCTTATATATTTATATGCAATCTGTAACATGCATACAAATGTATATGTGTCGTGTGTGTGTGTGTGGTGAGAGAGACAGAGATACCTGTGTCTGTGTCTGTGTGTGTGTGTGTGTGTGTGTGTGTGTGTGTGTATATATATATATATTTATTTTTATTTTATTTTTATTTCCATGAACTTGCATCCTCATTCATACAGGTCCCACTGGAAATGTAATAGAATATTGCAAAACTCATTTTTCATGTCAACCTGCTTACCCTGACACACTGCGTAACACCATCAGGCCATGACACGCATGTGAACCACCAGTGAGATAGAGCTCTCAGCCCATCACAGTGTGTCCACCATGTGACAGAACACTGCACCATACCTTCCCAGGCTCTGAACAGTAATGTGTTCCACCAATCCTTGTGCTGCCCAGCCAGCTCCCAGAGCTAATCTCTGAACCTGAGTTGCCAGCACAGAAACAACACAGCATGCTACCCTCTGGCCCAACAGCTGTCCCTGCACAACACATTTCTCCTAACATTTAGGTGATTCTATCAACCAATGACAATATGTAATCAATAACCCTGGCAAAAATACTTACAGTGCAATTATTTAACAGGTCATTATTCTTCAACAGGTCTACACATTATTATATTCTATTTTTCTGGGCATAATTACTTTATTTTCTTAAAAATGACAGTTAAATTCATTTTACCAGTTATTCATTTCAGATGGCATCTCCATACCTAAAAGGCACAAATAGGTTTGTACAAAGTGAGGTATGGACTTAACAATATGTGCTATTGACAAGGTTTTGTTTAAGTTGGCCCTACGCGCAATAATGTAAGATGAAAATTGTATTAGGCTGTAGTGCAGGTTGAGCAAATATCACCATGCATGATGTGCTGTGCCACAGTCTCTGGCAGTGGAGCTGTGGTAGATAAGTGATTGTTCATTTTTGTTGCTGAATGCAGCCATTTCGTTAGCTAATGTATGATGTTATAGCAATGATAACATCACATTCTGAGCATATGGGGTTTATGGATATAAAAAGAGGGGAAGGGAACCAGATTCAATGGATAAACAGAAATATTAATAACAAATCACCAAGAAGAGTGAATTCTGTGGCACCGCAGAAGTTCTACGGTAGATTGCAAGTTCTGCACAAAATTCTGTGGCCGCAGAATTCCAGAGGCCTTGACTATACACAGGAATGGAACCACTGTGCACCACAGACAGGAATGGAAACATTGACCACCACACAGGAATGGAAAAACTGAACAACACACACAGAACCAGAAGAACTGTACATGACACACTGGAATGGAAACACTGAGCACCACACGCAGGACCATAAACACTGTGCACAACACACAGGACCAGAAACACAGTGCACTACACACAGGAATGGAAAAACTGAGCACCACAAACAGGAACAGAAACACTGCACACCACACACAGGACCAGAAACACAGTGCACAACACTCTGGAAAGGAAACACTGAGCCGCACACACAGGAATGGAAACACTGAGCATCGCAGACAGGAATGGAAGCACTGACCATGACACACAGCACCGGAAACACTGAGCACCACACACTGGAATGGAAACACAGAGCACTACACACAGAAATATAAACACTGCGTACCAGACACAGGACCAGAACACAAGCGCACTATACACGGAATGGAAACACTAAGCACCACACACAGGAGTGGAAACACTGCACACCACACACATGATAGAAAGAATGTGCAAAACTCACAGTACTGGAAACACTGCACACCACACGCAGGAATAGAAACACTGTGCACAACACACAGGAGTGGAAACACTGAGCACCACACACAGGAATGGAAACACTGAGCCCCACACGGGAATGGAAATACTGATCACCACACACTGGAACAGAAACACTGAGCACCACACACAGGACTGGAAACACTGCTCAAAACACACAGGAATAGAAACAATGTGCACAACACACAGGACTGGAAACACTGTGCACCACACACAGGGATAGAAACAATGTGCAAAACACAGGACCGGAAACACAGTGCACTATACACAGGAATGAAACAATGAGGCACCACACACAGGACAGGAAGCCCTGATTACACACATAGGAACAAAACACGGGCACCACACACACAGGAAAAGAAACACTGTGCACAACACACAGGAACAGAAACACTGTGCACAACACACAGGACAGGAAACACAGTGCACTACACACAGGAATGGAAACACTGAGCACCACACACAGGACTGGAAACACTGCACACCACACACATGATAGAAAGAATGTGCACAACTCACAGTACTGGAAACACTGCACACCACACGCAGGAATAGAAACACTGTGCAGAACACACTGGAATGAAATACTGATCACCACACTCTGGAACAGAAAACTGAGCACCACACAGGGACCAAACACTGCTCACCACACACAGGAATAGAAACAATGTACACAACACAGGACTGGAAACACTGTGCACCACACACAGGGATAGAAACAATGTACAAAACACACAGGACCGGAAACACAGTGCACTACACACAGGAATGGAAACACTGAGCACCACACACAGAAACGGAAGCCCTGAGCACCACACACAGGAACAAAAACACAGTGCACCACACACAGGAAAAGAAACACTGTGCACCACACACAGGAAAAGAAACACTGTGCACAACACACAGGACAGGAAACACGGTGCACTACACAAAGGAATGGAAACACTGAGCACCACACACAGGAATGGAAAACACAGAACACCACATACAGAAATGGAAACACTGTGCACAACATACAAGACCAGAAACACAGTGCACTACACACAGGAATGGAGACAATGAGCACCACACACAGGAATGAAAACACTGCACACCACATAAAGGAATGGAAACACTGAGCACCACACACGGGAATGAAAACATTGTGCAACACACACAGGGATAGAAACACTGTGCACAATACACCAGACTGGAAAAACAGTGCACTACACAGACCAGAAACACAGTGCACTACACACAAGAATAGAAACACTGAGCACCACACAGGACCAAAAACACTGCACCACTCACTGGAATGGAAATACGAGGCACCACATACAAAAAAATGGAAACATTGAGCACCACACTGGGACAAAAACACTAAGCACCACACACAGGAATGGAAATACTGAGCATCATGCACAGGAATGGAAACACTGAGCATCACACACAGGAATGGAAAAATTGAACACCATACACAGGAATGGAAAAACTGAGCATGATACACAGAAATGGAAACACAGTGCATGAAACACAGGACCGGAAACACAGTGCACAACACACAGGAATGGAAACACTGAGCACCACACACAGAAATGGAAACACTGAACACCACATACAGGAAAGAAACACTGGGCACCACACACAGAAAAAGAAACACTGCGCACCACACACAGGAACAGAGACACTGTGCACAACAGACAGCACTGGAAACATTGCGCACCACACACAGGAATAGAAACAGTGAGCACCGTACACTGGAATGCATGAGCACCACACACAGGAATGGAAACACTGAGCACCACACACTGGAAAGCAAATGCTGAGCACCACAAAAAGGAATGGAAACACTGAGCACCACACACTGGACTGGAAACACAGAGCATCGCACACTGGAATGGAAACACTGAGCACCACACACAGAAATATAAGCACCGCGTACCCCACACAGCACCAGAAACGCAGCGCACTATACACAGGAATGGAAACACTGACCTCCACATACTGGAATGGAAACATTGAGCACCAGACACAGGACTGGAAACACTGCACACCACACACATGATAGAAAGAATGAGCACAACTCACAGTACTCGAAACACTGCATACCACATGCAGGAATAGAAACACTGTGAAAACACACAGGACTGGAAACACAGTGCACTACACACAGAAATAGAAACACTGAGCACCACACACAGGAATGGAGACACTGACCACCACATACAGAAATGGAAACACTGTGCACAACACACAGTAATGGAAACACTGAGAACCACACACAGGAATGGAGACACTAAGCACCACATAGAGAAATGGAAACATTGTGCAAAACACACAGGACTGGAAACAGGAATGGAAACACTGAGCACCACGCACAGGAATGGAAACACTGGGCACCACGCACAGGAATGGAAACACTGGAAACCACAAACAGGACCAGAAACCCTGCACAGCAGATACTGGAATAAAAACACTGTGCACAACACACACAGGACTGGAAACACAGTGCACTACATACAGGAATGGAAACACTGAGCACCACACACAGAAATAGAAACATTGTGGACAGCACAGAGGAATGGAAACTCAGTGCACTACACACAGCACCAGAAACACTGAGCACCACACACTAGAATGGAAACACTGAGCACCACACATAGGAATGGAAACACTGAGCACCACAAACTGGAAAGGAAACGCAGACCACCACACACAGGACCGGAAACACTGAGCACCACACACAGGAATGGAAACACTGTGCACAACACACAGGAATGGAAACACTGAGCACCACAAACAGAAATGGAAACACTGAGCACCACATACAGAAATGGAAACACTGTGCACAACACACTGGACCAGAAACACAGTGCACCACAAACAGGAATGGAACCACTGAGCACCACACACAGGAATGGAAACACTGAGCACCACAGACAGGACCAGAAACCCTGTGCACCACACACACAGGAATAGAAACACTGTGCACAACACACAGGACTGGAAACACAGTGCACTACACACAAAAATGGAAACATTAAGCACCACACACAGAAATAGAAACACTGAGCACCACACACAGGAATGGAAACACAGGGCACCCACACAGGAATGGAAACACTGGGCACCAAACACAGGAATGGAAACACTGCGAACAAAACACAGGAACAGAAACACTGTGCACAACTCACAGAACTGGAAACACTGCACACACACGCGGAATAGAAACACTGCACACAACAAACAGAGGTGGAAACATTGAACATCGCAGACAGGAATGGAAACACTGAGCTTGACACACAGCACCAGAAAACTGAGCCACACACTGGAATGGAACACAGGCACTACACACAGAAATAAAAACACTGCGTACCAGACACAGGACCAGAAACACAGCGCACTATACACAGCAAAGGAACCACTGAGCACCACACAGGAATGGAAACACTGAGCACCACACACAGGGCAGAGTCCTGAGCACCACACAGGAACAAAACACTGTGCACCACACACAGGAATAGAAACACTGTGCACAACACACAGGAAAAGAACACTGTGCACAACACAAAGGACAGGAAACACAGTGCACTACACACAGGAATGGAAACACTGAGCACCACACACAGAAATGGAAAACACAGAGCACCACACAGAAATGGAAGCACTGTGCACACACACACAGGACCCGGAAACACAGTGCACTACACACAGGAATGGAAACAATGGGCACCACAAACAGGAATGGAAACACTGCACACCACACAAGAATGGAAACACTGACAGCACACACACGGAATGAAAACATTGTGCACAAACACAGGGATAGAAACACTGTGCACAACACACCAGACTGGAAACACAGTGCACTACACAGAGGACCAGAAACACAGAGAACTATACACAGGAATAGAAACACTGAGCACAAGACACAGGACCAGAAACACTGTTCACCACTCACTGGAATGGAAATACTGAGCACCACATACAAAAAATGGAAACATTGAGCACCACACAATGGAATGAAAACACTAAGCACCACACACAGGAATGGAAACACTGAGCATCACGCACAGGAATGGAAACACTGAGCATCACACACAGGAATGGAAAAATTGAGCATGATACACAGAAATGGAAACACAGTGCGCAACACACAGGAATGGAAACACTGAGCACCACACGCAGAAATGGAAAGACTGAACACCACATACAGGAATGGAAACACTGGGCACCACACACAGGAAAAGAAACACTGCGCACCACACACAGGAATAGAAACAGTGAGCACCACACACTGGAATGGATGAGCACCACACACAGGAATGGAAACACTGAGCACCACACACTGGAATGCAAACGCTGAGCACCACAAAGAGGAATGGAAACAATGAGCACCACACACTGGACCGGAAACACAGAGCACCAGACACTGGACCGGAAACACAGAGCACCACACACTGGAATGGAAAAATAGAGCACCACAGAAATATAAACACTGCATAACACACACAGGACCAGAAAAACAGCGCACTATACACAGGAATGGAAACACTGAGCTCCAAATACTGGAATGGAAACATTGAGCACCAGACACAGGACTGGAAACACTGCACACCACACACATGATAGAAAGAATGAGCACAACTCACAGTACTCGAAACACTGCACACCACACGCAGGAACAGAAACACTGCGAACAACACACAGGAATGGAAACATAGTGCACAACACACAGGACTGGAAACACAGTGCACTACACACAGAAATAGAAACACTGAGCACCACAAACAGGAATTGAAACACTGAGCACCACACACAGGAATGGAAACACTGAGCACCACACACAGGAATGGAAACACTGAGCACCACATAGAGAAATGGAAACACTGTGCACAACACACAGGACTGGAAACACAGTGCACCACACATAGAATGGAAACACTGAACACCACAGAATGGAAACACTGAGAACCACAAACAGGACCAGAAATCCTGCACACCACAGACTGGAATAAAAACACTGTGCACAACACACACAGGACAGAGCAAACTAGCACACACACATAAATAAAACTCTGGGCACCACAGCAGCAATGGAAGCATGAGCACCACACACAGGAATAGAAACACTGTACACCAACAAAGAGGAATGGAAACTCAGTGCACTACACACATTTTCACGAAACACTGAGCACCACACACTAGAATGGAAACTGAGCACCACACATAGGAATGGAAAGACGAAGCACCACAAACTGGAAAGGAAACACAAAGCACCACACACAGGACCAGAAACACTGGGCACCACACAGGAATGGAAACACTGTGAACAACACACAGGAATGGAAACACTGAGACTACAAAACAGGAATGGAAACACTGAGCACCACATACAGAAATGAAACACTGTACACACACACACTGGACCTGAAACACAGTGCACCACAAACAGGAACAAAATCACTAGACACCACACAGAATGGAAACACTGAGCACCACACACAGGACCAGAAACACTGCACCACACACAGGAATAGAAACACTGTGCACAACACACAGGACTGAAACACAGTGCACTACATACAGAAATGGAAACACTAAAGCACCACACACAGAAATAGAAACACTGGGCACCACACAGAGGAATGGAAACACAGGGCACCCACAGGAATGGAAACACTGGGCACCAAACACAGGAATGGAAACACTGTGAACAACACACAGGAACAAAACATTGTGCACAACTCACAGAACGAAACACTGCACACCACACACAGGGATAAAACACTCGCATAACACACAGGGTGCATTACTGAGCACCACACACAGGGTGGAAAACTGAGCGCCACACACTGGGAATGGAAACACTGAGCACAAACACTGGAATGGAAACACTGAGCACCACACACAGGAGCAAGAAACATTATAGACCACACGAAGAAATAGAAACAATGTGCACAACACACAGGACTGAAACACTGAGCACCACACAGGACCAGAAACACTACGCACCACACACAGGAATAGAAACACTGTGCACAACACAGGATGGAAACACAGACATCACACACAGGACAGAAAAACAGCGCGCTATACACAGGAATCGACACTGAGCTCAAATACTGGAATGAAACATTGAGCACCAGACACAGGACTGGAAACACTACTACACACACATGATAGAAAGATGAGCACAACTCACAGTACTGAAACACTGCACACCACCACGCGGGAACAGAAACACTACGAACAACACACAGGACTGGAAACACAGTGCACTACACAGCAAATAGAAACACTGAGCACCACAAACAGGAATTAAACACGGACACCACACAGGAATGGAAACACTGAGCACCACACAGGAATGGAAACACTGAGCACCACATAGAGAAATGGAAACTGTGCACAACACAGGACTGAAACACAGTGCACCAACATGGGAATGGAAACACTGAGCACCACGCACAGGAATGGAAACACTGAGAACCACAAAGGACCAGAAACCCTGCACACCACAGACTGGAATAAAAACACTGTCACAACACACACAGGACTGGAAATACTGAGCACCACACACATAGAGAAATAAAACTCAGAGCACCACATACAACAATGGAAAGCATGAGCACCACACACAGGAATAGAAACACTGTGCACAACACAGGACGGAAACCGCAGACACCACATAGGAATGGAAAGACTGAGGCACCACAAACTGGAAAGGAAGCAAAAGCACCACACACAGGACCGGAAACACTGAGCACCACACACAGGAATAGAAACACTGTGAACAACACACAGGAATGGAAACACTGGACCACAAACAGAGAATGGAAACACTGGGCACCACATTACAGAAATGGAAACACTGTGCACAACACACTGGAAATGAAACACAGTGCACCACAAAAAGAGAATGAAATCACTGAGCACCACACACGAATGGAAACACTGAGCACCACACACAGGACCAGAAACACTGTGCTACACACACAGGAATAGAAACACTGTGCACAACACACAGGACTGGAAACAGTGCACTACATACAGAAATGGAAAAACTAAGCACCACACACAGAAATAGAAACACTGAGCACCACACACAGGAATGGAAACACAGGGCACCCACACAGGAATGGAAACACTGGGCACCAAACACAGGAATGGAAACACTGAGCACCACACACAGGAGCAGAAACATTATGAACCACGCAAAGGAATAGAAACAATGTGCACAACACACAGGACTGGAAACACTGAGCACCACACACAGGACCAGAAACACTGCGCACCACACACAGGAATAGAAACACTGTGCCCAACACACAGGACGGGAAACACAGAGCATCACACACACAGGAATGGAAACACTGAGCACCACACACAGGACCAGAAACACTGTGTACCACACACAGGAAAAGAAACACAGTGCACAACACACAAGAACGGAAACACAGTGCAATGCACACAGGAATGGAAACACTGAGCACCACACACTGAACTGGAAACTCTGAACACCACACATAGGAATGGAATCACTGAGCACCACACAGGAGTGCAGAAGTACTGTACACCACAAATGGAAGCAGAAACACTGCATACCACATACAGGACTGGAAACACTGCAAACGACACAGTGGAGTGGAAACACTCACACACCACACACAAGAATGGAAACACTGAGCACCAAACACTGGAATGGAAACACTGAGCATCACACACAGGAGCAGAAACATTATGAACCACCAGGAATAGAAACAATGCACTACACACACAGGACTGGAAACACTGAGCACACACAGGACCAGAAACACTGCGCACCACACACAGTAATAGAAACACTGTGCACAACACACAGGACAGGAAACAGGGCATCAACACAGGAATGGAAACACTCATAATACACACAGGACCAGAAAAACAGCGCACTATACACAGGAATGGAAACACTGGGCTCAAATACTGGAATGGAAACATTGAGCACCAGACACAGGACTGGATACACTACTACCACATGATGAAATAATGAGCACAACTCACAGTACTCGAAACACTGCACACCACATGCAGGAACAGAAACACTGCGAACAACACACAGAGATGGAAACATAGTGTACAACACACAGGACTGGAAACACAGTACACTACACACAGAAATAGAAACACTGAGCACCACACACAGGAATGGAAACACTGAGCACCACACACAGGAATGGAAACACTGAGCACCACATAGAGAAATGGAAACACTGTGCACAACACACAGGACTGGAAACACAGTGCACCACACATAGGAATGGAAACACTGAGCACCACGCACAGGAATGGAAACACTGAGAACCACAAACAGGACCAGAAACCCTGCACACCACAGACTGGAATAAAAACACTGTGCACAACACACACAGGACTGGAAATACTGAGCACCACACACATAAATAAAAACTCTGGGCACCACATACAGCAATGGAAACGCAGAGCACCACACACAGGAATAGAAACACTGTGCACAACAAAGAGGAATGGAAACTCAGTGCACTACACACAGCACCAGAAACACTGAGCACCACACACTAGAATGGAAACACAGAGCACCACACATAGGAATGGAAAGACTGAGCACCACAAACTGGAAAGGAAACGCAAAGCACCACACACAGGACCAGAAACACTGAGCACCACACACAGGAATGGAAACACTGTGAACAACACACAGGAATGGAAACACTGAGCACCACAAACAGGAATGGAAACACTGAGCACCACATACAGAAATGGAAACACTGTGCACAACACACTGGAAATGAAACACAGTGCACCACAAACAGGAATGAAATCACTGAGCACCACACACAGGAATGGAAACACTGAGCACCACACACAGGACCAGAAACACTGTGCACCACACACACAGGAATAGAAACACTGTGCACAACACACAGGACTGGAAACACAGTGCACTACATACAGAAATGGAAAAACTAAGCACCACACACAGAAATAGAAACACTGGGCACCACACACACAGGAATGGAAACACAGGGCACCACACAGGAATGGAAACACTGGGCACAAACACAGGAATGGAAACACTGAGCACCACACACAGGGCAGAAACATTATGAACCCACGCAAAGGAATAGAAACAATGTGCACAACATACAGGACTGGAAACACTGAGCACCACACACAGGGCCAGAACACTGCGCACTACACACAGGAATAGAAACACTGTGCCCATACACAGGACGGGAAACAGACATCACACACAGCAATGGAAACACTGAGCACCACACACAGGATCAGAACACTGTGCACCACACACAGAAAAGAAACACTGTGCACAACACAAGAGGCAAACACAGTGCAATGCACACAGGAATGGAAACACTGAGCACCACACTGAACTGGAAACTCTAGACACCACACGCGGAATGGAATCACTGAGCACCACAGGGGTGCAAGTACTATTACACCACAAATGGAAGCAGAAACACTGCATACCACATACAGGACTGGAAACACTGCAAATGACACAGTGGAGTGAAACACTGCACACCACACACAGAATGAAACACCACGCTTTCCCACACAGGAATACATACACTGAGCACCACCACCAGATTGATTGAAAACCTGCGCACCACACACAGGGTGGAAGCACAGCGCACCACACACATGAATGGAAACACTGAGCACCTCACATAGAAATGGAAACAATGAGCACCACACACGACCGAAACACCGAACAGCACAAATAGGACTGGAAACAGTGCACACACAGGAACAGAACACTGCACATCACAATAATGGACGGAAACAATAAGCACCACACAGAAAAGGAAACATTGAGCACCACATCACAAATGGAAAAACTATACACAAAAACACGACCAGAAACACTGCACTATACAGGGAAAAGAACTACTGAGCACCACAGACAGGAATGGAAACACTGAGCACCACATACAGGACCAAAAACACGGAACCCGACACACAGGAATAGAAATACAGGCACACACACAGGACCAGAAACACTGCGCTAACACACAAGACTGGAAATCCAGTGCACAAAGGAATGGAAACACTGAGCACCACTACAGGAATAGAAGCACTGCACAACACACAGGACCAAACACAGTGCACTACACGGGAGTGGAAACACTGAGCATCACACACAGGAATAGAAACACTCGCACCACACAGGACCGAAACATAGTGAACAACACACTGGAATGGAAACATTGAGCCGCACACACAGGAATGGAAACACTGAGCATCGCAGACAGGAATGCAAGCACTGAACACCAGACACAAGACCAGAAACACTGAGCACCACACACTGGAAAAGAAACACTCAGCACCACACACAGAAATATAAACACTGTGTACCACACACAGGACCAGAAACACTGTGCACTATACACAGGAATGGAAACACTGAGCACCACACACTGGACTGGAAACACTGTGCACCAGAAACAGGACTGGAACACACACACCACACACATCATAGAAAGAATGTGCACAACTCACAGTACTGGAAACAGTGTGCACAACACACGGAGTGTAAACACTGAGCACCACACACAGGAATGGAAACACTGGGTGCCACACACTGGAATGGAAACAGTGAGCACCACACTGGAACACAAACACTGAGAACCACACAGGATCAGAAACACTCTGCACACACACAGGAATAGAAACAATGTGCACAGCACACAGGACTGGAAAAACAGCACCACACACAGAGATAGAAAAACTGTGCAAAACACACAGAACAGAAGCACAGTGCACTATATATAGGAATGGAAACACTGAGCACCACACACAGGAATGGAAAGACTAAGCACCACACAAAGGAACAAAACACTGTGCACCACACACAGGAACAGAAACACTGTGCACAACACACAGGAATAGAAACACTGTGCACAGCACACAGGACAGGAAACACAGTGCACTACACACAGGAATGGAAACACTGAGCAGCACATAGAGGAATGGAAACACAGAGCACCACACACAGGAATGGAAACACTGGGCACCACACACAGTAGTGGAACACTGAGCACCACACACAGGACTGGAAACACTGCGCACAAACACAGGAAAAGAAACCCTGTGCACAACACAAGGACAGGAAACACAGTGCATACAAACAGGAATGGAAACACTGGCACCACGCACGGGGATGGAAACACTGAGCACCACAGAGGAATGGAAGCATTGAGCACCCACACAGGACCCGAAACACTGATCACCACACCCTGGATATGAACTCTGAGCACCACACACAGGGAAAAAAACACTGCACACCACACACAGGACCAGAAACACAGTGCACAATACACAGGAATGGAGCAGTGAGCACCACACACAGGGAAAAAACACTGCACACCACACAGGACCAGAAACACAGTGCACAATGCACAGGAATGAAACAGTGAGCACCACACACAGGATGGAAAAACTACACCACATACAGAATGGAAACACAGGCACCAAACACAGGAATGGAAACATTGAGCACTACACCAGGGATAGAAACACAGTGCACAACACACCAGACTGGAAACACAGTGTACTACTCAAAGGACCAAAACACAGTGCACTATACACGGGAATAGAAACACTGAGAACTATTCACAGGACCAGAAACACTGTGCACCACACACGGAATAGAAACACTGTGCACAACACAGGAATAGAAACACTGTGCACAACACACAGGACAGGAAACACAGTGCACTACACACAGGAATGGAAACACTGAGCACCACACACAGGAATGGAAAACACAGGCACCACATACAGAAATGGAAACACTGTGCACAGCTCACAGGACCGGAAACACAGTGCACTACACACAGGAAAGGAACTACTGAGCACCACAGACAGGAATAGAAATGCACTGGCACCACACAGGACCAGAAACACTAGCACAACACACAAGACTGGAAATCCAGTGCACAAAGGAATGAAAACACTGAGCACCACTTACAGGAATAGAAGCACTGCACAACACACAGGACCAGAAACACAGTGCACTACACACAGGAGTGGAAACACTGAGCATCACACACAGGAATAGAAACACTGCGCACCACACACAGGACCAGAAACATAGTGAACAACACACTGGAATGGAAACATTGAGCCGCACACACAGGAATGGAAACACTGAGCATCGCAGACAGGAATGCAAGCACTGAACACCAGACACAAGAGACCAGAAACACTGAGCACCACACACTGGAAAAGAAACACTCAGCACCACACAGAAATATAAACACTTGTACCACACAGGACCAGAAACACTGTGCACTATACACAGGAATGGAAACACTGAGCACCACACACTGGACTGGAAACACTGTGCCAGAAACAGGACTGGAAACACTGCACACACACACACATCGCCAGAAAGAATGCACAACTCACAGTACTGAAACAGTGCACAACACACAGGAGTGTAAACACTGAGCACCACACAAGGAATGAAACACTGGTGCCACACTGGAATGGAAACAGTGAGCCACACACTGGAACACAAACACTGAGAACCACACCACAGGATCAGAAACACTCGCACCACACACAGGAATAGAAACAATGTGCACATACACAGGACTGGAAAAACAGCACCACACAAGATAGAAAACATGCAAAACACACAGAACCAGGCTACAGTGCACTATATATAGGAATGGAAACACTGAGCACCACACACAGGAATGGAAAGACTAAGCACCACACAAAGAAAAAAACACTGTGCACCACACACAGGAACAGAACACTGTACACAACACACGAATAGAAAACTGTGCACAGCACAGGACAGGAAAACAGTGCCACACATGAATGAAACACTAGAGCACATAGAGAATGGAAACACAGAGCACCCACACACAGGAATGGAAACACTGAGCACCACACACAGTAATGAAACACTGAGCACCACACACAGGACTGGAAACACTGCGCACCTAACACAGGAAAAGAAACCCTTGCACAACACACAGGACAGGAAACACAGTGCACTACAAACAGGAATGGAAACACTGAGCACCACACAGGGATGGAAACTACTGAGCACCACATGAGGAATGGAAGCATTGAGCACCACACACGACCGGAAACACTGATCACCACACCCTGGAATGGAAACTCTGAGCACCACACACAGGGAAAAAAACACTGCACACCACACAGGACCAGAAACACAGTGCACAATACACAGGAATGGAAACAGTGAGCACCACACAGGAGAAAAAAAACACTGCACACCACACACAGGGACCAGAAACACAGTGCACAATACAGAGAATGGAAACAGTGAGCACCACACACAGGATGGAAAAACTGCACACCACCTAGGAATCGAACACTGAGCACAAACACAGGAAGGAAACATTGAGCACTACACACAGGGATAGAAACACAGTGCACAACACACCAGACTGGAAACACAGTGTACTACTCAAAGGACCAGAAACACAGTGCTATACACAGGATAAAGAAACACTGAGAACTATTCACAGGACCAAAACACTGTGCACCACACAGGAATAGAAACACTGTGCACAACACACAGGAATAGAAACACTGTGCACAACACCAGGACAGGAAACACAGTGCACTACACACAGGAATGGAAACTGCAGGCACCACACCACAGGAATCGACACAGGCACCACAGCCACAGAAATGGAAACACTCTGCACAGCTCACAGGACCAGGAAACACAGTGCACTACACACAGGAATGGAAACAATGAGCACCACAAACAGGAATGGAAACACTACACAGCACACAAAGAATGAAACACTGGGCACCACACAGGAATGAAAACATTGTGCACCAAACACAGGATAGAAACATCAGCACAACACACCCAGACTGGAAACACAGTGCACTACACAGAGAACCAGAAACACATAGAAACATACACATGAATAGATACACTGAGCACCAAGACACAGGACCAGAACACAGTGACCACTCACTGGAATGGAAATACTGAGCACCACATACAAAATGAGACATTGAGTACCACACTGGAATGAAAACACTAAGCACCACAAACAGGAATGGAAACACTGAGCATCACGCACAGGAATGGAGACACGCTGAGCATCACACACAGGAATGGAAAAATTGAGCATGATACACAGAAATGGAAACACTGTGCCAGAAGCATAGAACCGGAAACTGATGCACAACACACAGGAATGGAAACACTGAGCACCACAAGCAGAATGGAAACACTGAACACCACATACAGGAATGAAAACACTGGGCACCACACAGGAAAAAGAAACACTCGCACCACACACAGGATAGAAACAGTGAGCACCACACACTGGAATGGATGATACCACACACAGGAATGTAAACACTGAGCACCACACACTGGAATGCAAACACTGAGCACCACAAAAAGGAATGGAAACAATGAGCATCACACACTGGACCGGAAACACAGAGCACCAGACACTGGACCGGAAACACAGAGCACCACACAGTGGAATGGAAAAAATGAGCACCACACACAGAGATAGAAAAACTGTACTGCAAAACACACACAGAACCCGGGCTACAGTGCACTGTATGAGGAATGGAAACACTGAGCAGCCACACACAGGAATGGAAACACTAAGCACCACACAAGGACAAAAACACTGTAGCACCACACACAGGAACAGAAACACTGAGCACACACACAGGAATAGAAACACTGTGCACAACACACAGGACAGGAAACACTGAGCAGCACATGAGGAATGGAACACAGAGCACCACACACAGGAATGGAAACACTGAGCACCACACACAGTAATGGAAACACTGAGCGCCACACACAGGACTGGAAACACTGCGCACCAAACACAGGAAAAAGCACACTGCACAACACACAGGACAGGAAACAGAGTGCACTACAAACAGGAATGGAAAACTGCAGGCACCACGCCACAGGGATGAAACACTGAGCACCACACAGAGGAATGAGCATTGCAGCACCACACACACAGGGCCGGGCGCAGTCACCACCCTGGAGTGGAAACTCTGAGCACCACACACAGGAAAAAACACACTGCACACCACACACAGGACCAGAAACGGTGCACAATGCAGGAATGGAAACAGTGAGCACCACACACAGGAAAAAACACTGCACACCACACACACAGGACCAGAAACACAGTGCACAATACACAGGAATGGAAACAGTGAGCACCACACACAGGATGTAAAAACTGCACACCACATACAGGAATGGAAACACTGAGCACCAAACACAGGAATGGAAGTCCTGAGCACCACACACAGGAACAAAAACACTGTGCACCACACACAGGAATAGAAACACTGTGCACAACACACAGGACAGGAAACACAGTGCACTACACAAATGAATGGAAACACTGAGCACCACACACACGGAATGGAAAACACACAGCACCACATACAGAAATGGAAACACTGTGCACACCACACAAGGACCAGAAACACAGTGCTACACACAGGAATGAAACAATAGACACCACAAACAGGAATAGAAACACACCACACAAAGATGAAACACTGGGCACCACACGGAGATAAGCATTGTGCACCAAACACAGGGATAGAAACCTGTGCACTACCACCAGACTGGAAACACAGTGCACTACACAGGGACCAGAACACAGAGAACTATACAGGAATAGAAACACTGAGCACCAAGACCTGGGACCAGAAACACTGTACCACTCACTGGAATGGAAATACTGAGCACCACATACAAAAAGGAAACATTGACCACCACACACTGGAATGAAAACATAAGCACCACTCACGGAATGGAAACACTGAGCATCACACACAGGAATGGAGACACTGGGCATCACACAGAGAATGGAAAAATTGAGCATGATACAGAAATGGAAACACTGTGCCCAAGCACAGAACGGAAACACAGTGCACAACACACAGGAATGAAACACTGAAGCACCACAAGCAGAAATGGAAACACTGAACACCACATACAGGAATGGAAGCACTGGAAACACACACAGGAAAGAAACACTGTACACCACACAGGAATAAAACAGTGAACACCACACACTGGAATGGATGAGCACCACACAGGAATGGAAACACTGAGCAACACCACTGGAATCACAAACACTGAGCACCACAAAAAGAATGGAAACAATGAGCACCACACTGGACTGGAAACACAGAGCACAGACCTGGACGGAAACACAGAGCACACACTGGAATGGAAAAATAGGCACCACACACAGAAATATAAACACATAACACACACAGGACCAGAAAACAGGCGCACTAAACACAGGAATGGAAACACTGGGCTCCAAATACTGGAATGGAAGCTTTGAGCACCAGACACAGGACTGGAAACCACTGCAAAACACACATGATGAAAGAATGAACACAACTCACAGTACTCGAAACACTGCACCACCGCGGGAATAGAAACACTCACGAACACACAGGAATGGAAACATAGTACTGAACACACAGGACTGAAAAACAGTGCACTACACACAGAAATAAAACACTGAGCACCACAAAAGGAATTGAAACACTGAGCACCACACAGGAATGGAAACACTGGAGCACCACACACAGGAATGGAAACACTGAGCACCACATAAATAAAACACTGTGCACAACACACAGGACTGGAAACACAGCGCACCACACATGGAATGGAAACACTGGAGCACCACGCACAGGAATGGAAACACTGGGCGCACCGCACAGGAATGGAAACACTGAGTACCACAAACAGGACCAGAAACCCTGCACACAACAGACTGGAATAAAACACTGGCACAACACACAGGACTGGAAATACAGGCACCACACACATAAATATAAACTCTGGGCTACATATGACAATGGAAGCATGAGCACCACACAAGAATAAACACTGTACACAACAAGAGGAATGGAAACTCAGTGCACTACACAACACCAAAACACTGAGCACCACACATTGATGTTTCCATTCCCTGCATGTGGTAGTCAGTTTTTCCATCTCTGCGTGTGGTGCTCAGTGTTTTCATTCCTGTATGTTGTGCACTGAGTTTCTGGTCTAATGTGTCGTGCACAGTGTTTCCATTTCTGTGTAAGGTGCTCAAATTTTCCATTGCTGTGTGTGGTGCTCAATGTTTCCATTCCTGTGTGTGCTGCTCATTCCTGTGTGTGTGCATGGTGGTTTCCATTCCTATGTGTGGTGCTCAGTGTTTTCGTTCCAGTGTGTGGTGCTCAATGTTTTCATTTCTCTATGTGGTGCTCAGTATTTCCATTCCAGTGTGTGGTGCAGAGTGTTTCCGGTCCTGTGTGTGGTGCTCAGTGTTTCTATTCCTGTGTATAGTGCACTGTGTTTCTGATCCTGTGAGTAGTACACTGTGTTTCCAGTCTGGTGTGTTGAGCACAGTGTTTCTGTTCCTGTGTGTGGTGCACAGTGTTTCCATTCCTGTATAGTGCACTGTGTTTTCGGTCCTGTGTGTTTTGCACAGTGTTTCTATTCCTGTGTGTGGTGTGCAGTGTTTCCGGTCCTGTGTGTGGTGCTCAGTTTTTCCATTCCAGTGTGTGGTACTCAGTATTTCCATTCCTGTCTGTAGTGCACTGCGTTTCCGGTCCTGTGTGCTGTGCACAGTGTTTCCATTTATGTATGTAGTTCTCAGTGTTTCCATTCCTGTGTGTGGTGCTCAGTGTTTCTATTCTTTGTGTAGTGCTTTGTGTTTCCTGTCCTGTGTGTTGTGCACAGTGTTTCTATCTCTGTGTGGGGTGTGCAGTGTTTCCAGTCCTATGTGTTGTGCACATTGTTTCTATTCCTGTGTGTGGTGCGCAGTGTTTCCTGTTCTGTGTGTGGTGCTCAGTGTTTCCATTCCTTGTTGTGGTGCTCAGTGTTTCCATTCCTTGTTGTGGTGCTCAGTGTTTCCATTCCTGTGTGTGGTGCTCAGTGTTTCCATTCCAGTGTGTGGTGCTTAGTGTTTCCACTCCTGTTTGTGGTGCACAGTGTTTCCGGTCCTGTCTGTTGTGCACAGTGTCTCTATTCCTGTGTGTGGTTTGCAGTGTTTTTTCCTGTGTGTGGTGCCCAGTGTTTCCATTGCTGTATGTGGTACTCAGTGTTTCCATTTCTGTGTGTTGTACACTGTGTTTCTGGTCCTGTGTGTTGTGCACACTGTTTCCATTTCTGTGTATGGTGCTCAATTTTTCCATTCCTGTGTGTGGTGCTCAATTTTTCCATTGCTGTGTGTGGTGCTCAGTGTTTCCATTCCTGTCTGTGGTGCTCAGTATTTCCATTCCAGTGTGTGGTGCACTGTTTTTCCGGTCCTGTGTGTGGTGCTCAGTGTTTCTATTCCTGTGTATAGTGCACTGTGTTTCTGGTCCTGTGTGTAGTGCACTGTGTTTCCAGTCTGGTGTGTTGTGCACAGTTTTTCTTTCCCTGGGTGAGGTGCACAATGTTTCCATTCCCGTGTGTGGTGCTCAATGTTTCCATTCCGGTGTGTGCTGTGCAGTGTTTTGATTCCTATGTTTGGAGGTCAGTGTTTCCATTCCTGAGTGTTGTGCTCAGTGTTTCCATCCCTGTGTATGGTGCTCAGTGTTTCCATTCCTGTGTGTGGTGTTTAGTGTTTCCATTCCTGTGTGTGTAGCGCAGTAATTCCGGTCCTGTGTGTTGTGCACATTGTTTCTATTGCTGTGTCCGGTGCTCAGTGTTTCCATTCCAGTGTGTGGTGTTCAGTGTTTCCATTCCTGTGTACAGTGCACTGTGTTTCTGGTCCAGTGTGTGGTGCACAGTGTTTCCGCTCCTGTGTGTGGTGCTCAGTGTTTCCATTCCTGTCTGCGGTGCTCAGTGTTTCCATTCATGTGTGTGGTGCTCAGTGTTTCCATTCCTGTGTGTGCTGCTCAGTGTTTCCTGTTTGTCTGGTGTGCTCAGTTTTTCCGTTCATGTGTGTGGTACGCAGTGTTTCCGGTCCTGTGTGTGGTGCTCACTGTTTCCATTCCTGTGTATTGTCCACTGTGTTTCTGGTCCGGTGTGTGGTGTGCAGTGTTTCTTTTCCTGTGTGTGGTGCTCAGTGTTTCCATTCCAGTGTGTGGTGCTCAGTGTTTCTGGTCCTGTGTATGGTGCTCAGTGCTTCCATTCCTCTGTGTGGTGCTCAGTGTTTGCATCCCTGTGTGTGGTGCTCAGTGTTTCCATTCCTGTTTGTAGTGCACTGTGTTTCCAGTCCTGTGTGTTGCACACTGGGTTTCTTGTCCTGTGTTTGGTGCGTAGTATTTCCAGTCCTTTGTGTGGTGCTCAGTGTTTCCATTCCTGTGTGTGGAGCTCAGTGTTTCCATTCCTATGTGTGTGCTCAGTGTTTCCATTTCTGTGTGTAGTGCACTGTGTTTCCTGTCCTGTGTGTTGTGCACAGTGTTTCTATTCCTGTATGTTGTGCACAGTGTATCTATTCATGTGTGTGGTGCACGGAGTTTTTGCTCCTGTGTTTGGTGCTCAATGTTTCTGTTCCTGTGTGTGGTGCTCAGTGTTTCCATTCCTGGGTATAGTTCTCTGTGTTTCCGGTCCTCTGTGTTTTGCTCTGTGTTTCTATCCCTGTGTGGGGTGCACTGTTTTTTCAGTCCTGTGTGTTGTGCACATTATTTCTATTACTGTGTGTGGTGCGCAGTGTTTCCAGTCCTGTGTGTGGTGCTCAGTGTTTCCACTCCTGTATGTTGAGCGCAGTGTTTCTATTCCTGCATGTGGTGTGCAGTGTTTCCAGTCCTGTGTGTGGTGCTCAGTGTTTCCATTCCAGTGTGTGGTGCTCAGTGTTTCTATTTCAGTGTGTGTTGCTCGGTGTTTCTGGTCCTGTGTGTGATGCTCAGGGCTTCCATTACTGTCTGCGATGCTCAGTGTTTCCATTCCTGTGTGTGCAGCTCAGTGTTTCCATTCTAATGCATTGTGCACTGTGTTTCTGGTCCTGTGTGTGGTGCACAGTGTTTCCATTCCTGTGTGTGGTGCTCATTGTTTCCATTCCTATGTGTGGTGCTCAGTGTTTCCATTCCTGTGTGTAGTGCACTGTGTTTCTGGTCCTGTGTGCTGTGCACAGTGTTTCCATTTCTGTGTGTGGTGCTCAGTGTTTCCAGTCCTGTGTGTGTGGTGCTCAGTGTTTCCATTCCAGTGTGTGGCGCTCAGTGTTTCCATTCCTGTGTGTTGTGCTCAGTGTTTCCATCCTTGTGTATGGTGCTTAGTGTTTCCATTGCTGTGTGTGGTGTGCAGTGTTTTCATTCCTGTGTGTGGTGCACTGTGTTTCCCATCCTGTGTGTGGTGCTCAGTGTTTCCATTCCTATGTTTGCTGCTCAGTGTTTCCGGTTTGTCTGGTGTGCTCAGTTTTTCTGTTCTTGTGTGTGGTGCACAGTGTTTCCATTCCTATGTGTAGTGAACTGTGTTTCCAGTCCTATGTGTTGTGCACAGTGTTTCTATTCCTGTGTGTGGTGCTCACTGTTTCCATTCCTGTGTATTTTGCACTGTGTTTCTGGTCCTGTGTGTGCTGTGCAGTGTTTTTTTTTCCCTGTGTGTGGTGCTCAGTGTTTCCATTCCAGGGTGTGGTGATCAGTGTTTACGGTCCTGTGTGTGGTGCTCAATGCTTCCATTCCTCTGTGTGGTGCTCAGTGTTTCCATCCCTGTGTGTGGTGCTCACTATTTCCATTCCTGTTTGTAGTGCTCTGTGTTTCCAGTCCTGTGTGTTGTGCACAGGGTTTCTTTTCCTGTGTTTGGTGCACAGTGTTTCCAGTCCTGTGTGTGGTGCTCAGTGTTTCAATTCCTGTGTGTGGTGCTCTGTGTTTCCATTCCTCAGTGTGCTGCTCAGTGCTTCCAGTCCTGTTTGTTGTGCACATTGTTTCTGTTCCTGTGTGTGGTGCACAGTGTTTCCGGTCCTGTGTGTGTTGCTCAGTGTTTCCGTTCCAGTGTGTGGTGTTTAGTGTTTCCATTCCAGTGTGTGGGGCTCAGTTTTTCCATTCCTGTGTGTGGTGCTGTGTTTCCACTCCTGTGTGTTGTGCGTAGTATTTTTATTCCTGCATGTGGTGCGCAGTGTTTCCAGTACTGTGAGTTGTGCACATTCTTTCTATTCCTGTAGGTGCACAGTGTTTCTGTTCCTGTGTGTGGTGCACAGTGTTTTTGTTCCTGTGAGTGGTGCTCAGTTTTTCCATTCCTGTCTACAGTGCACTGTGTTTCCAGTTCTGTGTTTTGTGCACATTGTTTCTATTCCTGTGTGTGGTGCTCAGTGTTTGTGTTCCAGTGTGTGGTGCTCAGTGTTTCCATTCCAGTGTGTGGCGCTCAGTGTTTCCATTCCAGTGTGTAGCGCTCAGTGTTTCCATTCCTGTGTGTGGTGGTCAGTGTTTCCACTCCTGTGTTGTGTACACACTGTTTCCAGTACTGTGAGTTGTGCACATTCTTTCTATGATGTGTGTGGTGTGCAGTGTTTCCAGTCCTGTTTCTGGTGCACAGTGTTTCCAGTCCAGTGTGTGGTGCTCAATGTTTCCATTCCTGTGTATAGTGCGCTGTGTTTCTGGTCCTGTGTGTGGTACGCAGTGATTATATTTCTGTGTGTGGTGCTCAGTGTTTCCATTCCAGTGTGTGGTGCTCAGTGTTTCCGGTCTTGTGTCTGGTGCTCAGTGCTTGCATTCCTGTCTGCAATGCTCAGTGTTTCCATTCCTGTGTGTGCGGCTCAATGTTTCCATTCCAGTGTGTTGTGCACTGTGTTTCTGGTCCTGTGTGTGGTGCGCAGTGTTTCTATTCCTGTGTGTGGTGCTCAGTGTTTCAATTCCTGTGTGTTTTGCTCAGTGTATCTTTTCCTGTAAGTGGTGCTCAGTGTTTCCATTCCTTCGTGCATTGGTTTTCCAGTCCTGTGTGTTGTGCGCAGTGTTTCTTGAACTGTATGTGGTGCTCAGTGTTTCCATTCCTGTGTGTCGTGTTCCGTGTTTCTGGTCCTGTGTGTGTTGTTCAGTGTTTCCATTCCTGTGTGTGGTGCTCAGTGTTTCCATTCCTGTCTATGGTGCTCAGTGGTTCTTTTCCTTTGTATAGTGCACAGTGTTTCTGGTCGTGTTTGTTGTGCACAGTTTTTCCATTTCTGTATGTGGTGCTCAGTGTTTCCTTTTCTGTGTGTGGTGCTTATTGTTTCCTGTCCCGTGTGTGATGTCCAGTGTCTCTGTTCCTGTGTGTGTTGCACTTTGTTTCCATTCCTGTGTGTGCTGTTCAGTGTTTCCAGTCGTGTGTCAGGTGCTCATTGTTTCCATTGCTATGTGAGGTGTTCAGTGTTTCCATTCATGTGTGTGGTGTGCTGTGTTTCCAACCCTGTGTGTGGTGCACAGTGTTTTTATTCTAGTGTGTGGTGCTCAGTGTTTGTATTCCTGTGTGTGGTGTGCAGTGTTTCCACTCCTCTGTGTCGTTTGCAGTGTTTCCAGTCCTGATTGTGGTTTGCAGTGTTTCTGCTTCCATTTGTGGTGTACAGTACTTCTGCACCCCTGTGTGGTGCTCAGTGATTCCATTCCTGTGTGTGGTGTTCAGAGTTTCCAGTTCAGTGTGTGGTGCTCACTGTTTCCATTCCTCTGTGCAGTGCACTGTGTTTCCGGTCCTGTGTGTTCTGCACAGTGTTTCTTTTCCTGTGTGTGGTGTGCAGTGTTTCTGATTCTGTGTTTGGTGCTCAGTGTTTCCATTCCTGTGTGTGCTGTTCAATGTTTCCGGTCGTGTGTCTGGTGCTCATTGTTTCCATTGCTATGTGAGGTGCTCAGTGTTTCCATTCATGTGTGTGATGTGCTGTGTTTCCGACCCTGTGTGTGGTGCGCAGTGTTTTTATTCTGGTGTGTGGTGCTCAGTGTTTGTATTCCTGTGTGTGGTGCGCAGTGTTTCCATTCCTGTGTGTGGTGTGCAGTGTTTCCACTCCTCTGTGTCGTTTGCAGTGTTTCCAGTAATGATTGTGGTTTGCAGTGTTTCTGCTTCCATTTGTGGTGTACGGTTCTTCTGCACCCCTGTGTGGTGCTCAGTGATTCCATTCCTGTGTGTGGTGTTCAGAGTTTCCAGTTCAGTGTGTGGTGCTCAGTGTTTCCATTCCTCTGTGCAGTGCACTGTGTTTCCGGTCCTGTGTGTTCTGCACAGTGTTTCTTTTCCTGTGTGTGGTGCGCAGTGTTTCTGATCCTGTGTTTGGTGCTCAGTGTTTCCATTCCTGTGTGTGATGTTCAGTGTTTCCAGTCCTGTGTGTTGTGCACATTGTTTCTATTCCTTAGTGTGGTGCATAATGTTTCTGGTCCTGTGTGTGGCGCTCAGTGTTTCCGTTCCATTGTTTGGTGCTCAGTTTTTCCGTTCCAATGTGTGGCGCTCAGTTTTTCCATTCCTGTGTGTGGTGCTCACTGTTTACGGTCCTGTGTGTTGTGCGCAGTGTTTCTATTCCTGCATGTGATGTGTAGTGTTTCTAGTTCTGTGAGTTGTACACAGTGTTTCTGTTCCTTTGTGTTGTTTTCAGTGTTTCCATTCCTATGTTTGGTGCCCAGTGTTTCCATTCCTGTGTGGGGTGCCCTGTGTTTCCATTCCTGTGAGTGGTGCTCAGTGTTTCTATTTCTGTGTGTGGTGCTTAGTGTTTCCATTTTTGTGTGTAGTGCACTGTGTTTCCAGTCCTGTGTGTTGTGCATAGTGTTTCTCTTCCTGTGTGTGTGGTGCACAGGGTTTCTGGTCCTGTGTGTGGTGTTCAGTGTTTCCATTCCTATGTGTGGTGCTCAGTGGTTCCATTCCTGTTTGTGGTGCACTGTGTTTCTGGTCCAGTGTGTTGTGCACTGTGTTTCCATTTCTGTATGTGGTGCACTGTGTTTCCATTCCTGTTCGTGGTGCTCAGTGTTTCCACTCCTGTGTGTTGTGCACAGTGTTTCCATTCCTGTGTGTGGTGCTCAGTATTTCTGGTCCTGTGTCTGGTGCTCTGCGTTTCCTTTCCAGTTTGTGGTGCTCAGTCTTTCCATTCCTATGTGTGTTGCTCAGTGTTTCCATTCTAGTGTGTGGTGCTCAGTGTTTCCGGTGCTGTGTGTAGTGCACTGAGTTTCCATTCCTCTGTGCTGTGCACAGTGTTTCTATTCCTGTGTGTGGTGTGATGCGTTTCCATTCCTGTATGTGGTGCTCAGAGTTTCTATTTCTGTGTGTGGTGCTCAGTGTTTCCATTTCTCTGTGTAGTGCACTGTGTTTCCAGTCCTGTGTGTGTTGTGCACAGTGTTTTTCTTCCAGTCTGTGGTGTGCAGGGTTTCCATTCCTGTGCGTGGTGCCCATTGTTTCCATTCCTGTGCGTGGTGCCCAGTGTTTCCATTCCTGTGCATGGTGCTCAGTGTTTCCATTCCTGACTGTGGTGCACTGTGTTTCCAGTCCTGTGTGTTGTGCACAGTGTTTACATTTCTGTATGTGGTGCTCAGTGTTTCCATTCCTGTGTGTGATGCTCAGTGTTTCCATTACTGTGTGTTGTGCACAGTGTTTCCATTTCTGTTTGTGGTGCTCAGTGTTTCCATTCCTGTTTGTGGTGCTTAGTGTTTCCATTCCTATTTGTGGTGCTCAGTGTTTCTATTTCTGTGTGTAGTGCACTGTGTTTCCAGTCCTGTGTGTCGTGCACTATGTTTCCATTCCTGTGTGTTGTTCGCAGTGTTTCTATTCCTGCAAGTGGTGTGCAGTGTTTTGAGTACTGTGAGTTGTGCTCATTCTTTCTATCATGTATGTGGTGTGCAGTGTTTCCAGTCCCATGTCTGGTGCTCAATGTTTCCATTCCAGTATGTGGAGCTCAGTGTTTCCATTCCTATGTATAGTGTGCTGTGTTTCTGGTCCTGTGTGTGGTACGCACTGTTTATATTCCAGTGTGTGGTGCTCAGTGTTTCTGGTCCAGTGTGTGGTGCTCAGTGTTTCCATTCCTTTTTGTGGTGCTCAGCATTTCCATTCCAGTGTGTGGTGCTCATCCATTCCAGTGTGTGGTGATCACTGTTTCTATTCCTGTGTGTCGATGCGCAGTGTTTCCGGTCCTGTCTATTGTGCACAGTGTCTCTGTTCTTGTGTGTGGTGCGCAGTGTTTCTTTTCCTGTGTGTGGTGCCCAGTATTTCCTTTCCTATATGTGTTGTTCAGTGTTTCCATTTCTGCGTATGGTGCTCAGTGTTTCCATTCCTGTGTGTTGTGCACTGTGTTTCCGGTCCTGTGTTTCATGCAGACTGTTTCCATTTCTGTGTATCATGCTCAATTTTCCCATTCCTGTGTGTGGTGTTTAATTTTTCCATTCCTGTGTGTGATGCTCAGTGTTTCCATTCCTGTGCTTGATGCTCAGTGTTTCCATTCCTGTGTGTGGTGCTTAGTGTTTTATTCCAGTGTGGTGCTCAATCTTTCCATTTTTTGTATGTGGTGCTCAGTATTTCCATTCCAATGAGTGGTGCACAGTGTTTCTGGTCCTGTGTGTGGTGCTCAGTGTTTCCATTACAGTGTGTGGTGCTCTGTGTGTTTCCATTCCTTTGTGTGGTGCGCATTGTTTCCAGTCCTGTCTGTTGTGCACTGTGTCTCTGTTCCTGTGTGTGGTGCACAGTGTTTCTGTTCCTGTGTGTTGTGCCCAGTGTTTCCATTCCTCCATGTGGTGCTCAGTGTTTCCATCTCTGCGTGTGGTGCTCAGTGTTTCCATTCCTTTGTGTTGTGCACTGAGTTTCCAGTCTAATGTGTCATGCACTGTGTTTCCATGTCTGTGTATGGTGCTCAAATTTTCCATTCCTGTGTGTGGTGCTCAATTTTTCCATTCCTGTGTGGTGCTCAGTGTTTCCATTCCTATGTGTGGTGCTCAGTGTTTTCGTTCCATTGTGTGGTGCTCAATGTTTCCATTTCTCTATGTGGTGCTCAGTAATTCCATTCCAGTGTGAGTTGGACAGTGTTTCCGGTCCTGTGTGTGGTGCTCAGTGTTTCTATTCCTGTGTATAGTGCACTGTGTTTCTGGTCCTGTGAGTAGTACTCTGTGTTTCCAGTCTGGTGTGCTGTGCACAGTGTTTCTATCCCTGTGTGTGATGCGCAATGTTTCCATTCCCGTGTTTGGTGCTCAGCGTTTCCATTCCTGTATGTGGTGTGCAGTGTTTCCATTGCTGTGTGTGGTGCTCAGTGTTTCCATTCCTGTGTGTTGTGCTCAGTGTTTCCATCCCTGTGTATGGTGCTTAGTGTATCCATTGCTGTGTGTGGTGTGCAGTGTTTCCATTCCTGTGTGTGGTGTGCAGTGTTTCCATTCCTGTGTGTGGTGCGCAGTGTTTCCAGTCCTGTGTGTTCTGCACATTGTTTCTATTCCTGTTTGTGGTGTGCAGTGTTTCTGATCCTGTGTGTGGTGCCCAGTGTATGGTGCTCACTGTTTCCATTCCAGTGTGTGACGCTCAGTGTTTTCATTCCTGTGTGTGGTGCTCAGTGTTTTCTCTCCTGTGTGTTGTGCACGCTGTTTCCAGTACTGTGAGTTGTGCACATTCTTTCTATGATGTGTGTGGTGTGCAGTGTTTCCAGTCCTGTTTGTGGTGCACAGTGTTTCTGTTTCCTTTGTTTGCTGCTCAGTGTTTCCAGTTTGTCTGGTGTGCTCAGTTTTTCTGTTCTTGTGTGTGGTGCACAGTGTTTCCATTCCTGTGTGTGGTGAACAGTGTTTCTGGTCCTGTGTGTAGTGTGCAGTGTTTTTTTCCCTGTGTGTGCTGCTTAGTGTTTCCATTCCAGGGTGTGGTGATCAGTGTTTCTGGTTCTGTGTGTGGTGCTCAATGTTTCCATTCCTCTGTGTGGTGCTCATTGTTTCCATCCCTGTGTGTGGTGCTCAGTGTTTCCATTCCTGTTTGTAGTGCACTGTGTTTCCAGTCCTGTGTGTTGTGCACAGGGTTTCTTTTCCTGTGTTTGGTCTGCAGTGTTTCCAGTCCAGTGTGGTGCTCAGTGTTTCCATTCCTGTGTATGGTGCTCTGTCTTTCCATTCCTCAGCGTGCTGCTCAGTGTTTCCAATCCTGTGTGTAGTGCACTGTGTTTTCTGTCCTGTCTGTTGTGCAGAGTGTTTCTATTCCTGTGTGTTGTGCACAGTGTTTCTGTTCTTGTGTGTGGTGCACAGTGTTTTTGTTCCTATGTGTGGTGCTCAGTGTTTCCATTCCTGTGTGTGGTGCTCAGTGTTTTCATTCCGTTCTATAGTGCACTGTGTTTCTGGTTCTGTGTGTTTTGCACAGTGTTTCTATCGCTGTGTGTGGTGCGCAGTGTTTCCAGTCCTGTGTGTTCTGCACATTGTTTCTATTCCTGTTTGTGGTGTGCAGTGTTTCTGATGCTGTGTGTGGTGCTCAGTGTATGCGATCCAGTGTGTGGCACTCACTGTTTCCATTCCAGTGTGTGGCGCTCAGTGTTTCCTCTCCTGTGTGTTGTGCACACTGTTTCCAGTACTGTGAGTTGTGCACATTCTATCTATGATGTGTGTGATGTGCAGTGTTTCCAGTCCTGTTTGTGGTGCACAGTGTTTCCAGTCCAGTGTGTGGTGCTCAGTGTTTCCATTCCTGTGTATAGTGTGCTGTGTTTCTTGTCCTGTGTGTGGTACACAGTGTTTATATTTTTGTGTGTGGTGCTCAATGTTTCCATTCCAGTGAGTGGTTCTCAGTGTTTCCGGTCCTGTGTCTGGTGCTCAGTGCTTGCATTCCTGTCTGTGATTCTCAGTGTTTCCATTCCTGTGTGTGTGGCTCAATGTTTCCATTCCAGTGTGTTGTGCACTGTGTTTCTGGTACTGTGTGTGGTGCGCAGTGTTTCTATTCCTGTGTGTGGTGCTCAGTGTTTCCATTCCTGTGTGTAGTGCACTGTGTTTCTGGTCTTGTGTGTTGTGCATAGTGTTTCTATTCTTGTAAGTGGTGCTTATTGTTTCCATTCCTTTGTGCATTTGTCTTCCAGTCCTGTGTGTTGTGTGCAGTGCTCGGGTCCTGTGTGGTGCTCAGTGTTTCGATTCCTTGTGTTGTGCACTGTATTCGGTCCTGTGTTTCGTGCACAGTGCTCTATTTGTGTATCATGCTCAATTTTTCCATTCCGTGTGTGGTGTTCAATTTTTCATTCCTGTGTGTATGCTCAGTGTTTCCATTCCTGTGCGTGATGCTCAGTGTTCCATTCCTGTGTCTGGTGCTTAGAGTTTTGTTCCAGTGTGCTGGTGCTCAATGTTTCCATTTTTTGTATGTGGTGCTCAGTATTTCCATTCCAGTGAGTGGTGCACAGTGTTTCTGGTCCTGTGTGTGGTGCTCAGTGTTTCCATTCCAGTGTGTGGTGCTCAGTGTTTCCATTCCTGTGTGTGGTGCGCAGTGTTTCCAGTAATGTCTGTTGTGCACAGTGTCTCTGTTCCTGTGTGTGGTGCACAGTGTTTCTGTTCCTGTGTGTGGTGCACAGTGTTTCTGTTCCTGTGTGTGGTGCCCAGTGTTTCCATTCCTGCATGGTGCTCAGTGTTTCCATCTCTGCGTGTGGTGCTCAGTGTTTCCATTCCTGTGTGTGGTGTGCAGTTTTTCCATTGCTGGAGTAGCTAGTGCTCAGTGTTTCCATTCCTGTGTGTTGTGCTCAGTGTGTTTCCATTCCTGTGTGTGGTGCTTAGTGTTTCCATTGCTGTGTGTGGTGTGCAGTGTTTCCATTCCTGTGTGTGGTGCGCAGTGTTTCCAGTCCTGTGTGTTCTGCACATTGTTTCTATTCCTGTTTGTGGTGCACAGTGTTTCTGATCCTGTGTGTGGTGCTCAGTGTATGGTGCTCACTGTTTCCATTCCAGTGTGTGGTGCTCAGTGTTTCCATTCCTGTGTGTGGTGCTCAGTGTTTCCATTCCTGTCTGTAGTGCACTGTGTTTCTGGTTCTGTGTGTTTTACACAGTTTTTCTATCGCTGTGTGTGGTGCGCAGTGTTTCCAGTCCTGCTTGTTCTGCACATTGTTTCTATACCTGTTTGTGGTGTGCAGTGTTTCTGATCCTGTGTGTGGTGCTCAGTGTATGCGATCCAGTGTGTGGCGCTCACTGTTTCCATTCAAGTGTGTGGCGCTCAGTGTTTCCATTCCTGAGTGTGGTGCTCAGTGTTTCCTCTCCTGTGTGTTGTGCACACTACCTAGTACTGTGAGTTGTGCACATTCTTTCTATGATGTGTGTGGATGTGCAGTGTTTCCAGTCCTGTTTGTGTCACAGTGTTTTCAGTCCAGTGTGTGGTGCTCCAGTGTTTCCATTCCTGTGTGTATTGTTGCTGTGTTTCTCATCCTGTGTGTGGTACACAGTGTTTATATTTTTGTGTGTGGTGCTCAATTTTTCCATTCTTTGTGTGGTTTTCTCAGTGTTTTCAGTCCTAGGTGTCTGGTGCTCAGTGCTTGCATTCCTGTCTGTTGGTGCTCAGTGTTTCCATTCCTGTGTGTGTGGCTCAATGTTTCCATTCCAGTGTGTTGTGCACTGTGTTTCTGGTACTGTGTGGTGCGCAGTGTTTCTATTCCTGTGTGTGGTGCTCAGTGTTTCCATTCCTGTGTGTAGTGCACTGTGTTTCTGGTCTTGCGTGTTGTGCATAGTGTTTCTATTCCTGTAAGTGGTGCTTATTGTTTCCATTCCTTTGTGCATTTGTCTTCCAGTCCTTGTGTTGTGTGCAGTGTTTCTCGGTCCTGTGTGTGGTCTCAGTGTTTCCTTCCTTTGTGTTGTGCACTGTGTTTCCGGTCCTGTGTTTCATGCACAGTGTTTTGTTTTCTGTGTATCATGCTCAATTTTCCATTCCTGTGTGTGTGTGTTTCAATTTTTCCATTCCTGTGTGTGATGCTCAGTGTTTCCATTCCTGTGCTGTGATGCTCAGAGTGTTTCCATTCCTGTGTCTGGTGCTGATTTTTGTTCAAGCTGTGTGGTGCTCAATGTTTCCATTTTTGTATGTGGTGCTCAGTATTTCCATTCAGTGAGTGGTGCACAGTGCTTCTGGTCCTGTTTGTGGTGCTCAGTGTTTCCATTCAGTGTGTGGTGCTCAGTGTTTCCATTCTGTTGTGTAGTGCTGCAGTGTTTCCAGTCATATCTGTTTGTGCATGTGTCTCTGCTCCTGTGTGTTGTGCGAGTGTTTCTGTTCCTCTGTGTGGTGCGTGAGTGTTTCTGTTACTGTGTGGTGCCCAGTGTTTCCATCTCTGCATGTGGTGTCTCAGTGTTTCATCTCTGCGTGTGGTGCTCAGTGTTTCCATTCCTGTGTGTGGTGTGCAGTTTTCCATTGCTGTGTGTGTGGTGCTCAGTGTTTCCATTCCTGTGTGTTGTGCTCAGTGTTTCCACCCCTGTGTATGGTGCTTAGTGTTTCCATTGCTGTGTGTGTGGTGCGTGTTTTTTGCATCCTGTGTGTAGTGTGCAGTGTTTCCATTCCTGTGTGTGGTGCACAGTGTTTTGTGTCCCTGTGTTCTTTGCATTGTTTCTATTCCTGTTTGTGTGTGCAGTGTTTCTGATCCTGTGTGTGTGGTGCTCAGTGTATGGTGCTCGCTGTTTCGATTCCAGTGTGTGTCGCTCAGTGTTTCCATTCCTGTGTGTGTGCTCAGTGTTTCCTCTCTTTGTGTGTTGTGCATGCAGTTTCCAGTACTGAGTTGTGCACATTCTTTCTATGATGTGTGTGGTGTGCAGTGTTTTCCGTCCCTGTTTGTGGTGCACAGTGTTTTCCCCATTCCTGTGTGTAGTGTGCTCAGTGTTTTGGTTCCCGTGTTTGCTGCTCAGTGCTTCCAGTTTGTCTGGTGTGCTCAGTTTTCTGGTTGTTGTGTGTGGTGCGCAGTGCTTCCATTCCTGTGTGTGGTGAACTGTGTTTCCCAGTCCTGTGTGTTGTGCACTGTGTTCCTATTCCTGTGCTTGGTGCTCACTGTTTCATTGCTGTGTGGTTGTACTGCAGTGTTTCTGTTCTTGTGTGGTGTGCAGTGTTTTGCATCACACACAGGAATGCAAAATTGAACACACACAGGAATGGAAAAATTGAGCATGATACAGAATGGAAACACTATGCATGAAAACAGGACCAGAAACACAGTACAACACACAGGAAGGAAACACTGAGCACCACACACAGGACCGGAAACACTGTACAACACACAGGACTGGAAACCAGTGCACAAAGGAATGGAAACACTAAGCACCACTTACAGGAATAGAAACACCATGCACAACACACAAGACCAGAAACACAGTGCACTACACACAGGAATGGAAACACTGAGCACCAAAAACAGGAATGGACACACTGAGCACCACACACAGGACCAGAAACAATGCGCACCACACACAGGAAAAGAAACACTGTGCACAACACACAGGACCGGAAACACAGTGCACTGCACACAGGAAAGGAAACACTGAGCACCACACACTGAAATGGAAACTCTGAACACCACACACAGGAATGGAATCACTGAGCACTAACACAGGTGCAAAGTAAACAACACAAATGGAAGGAAACACCAAACCACAACAGGACTGGAAACACTGCAATTACACAGAAGAGGGAAACACTGCACACACACAGGAATGGAAACACTGCACACCACACACAGAATACAAACACCGAGCACCACACACCAGAATGAAAAACATCATGCACTCACACACAGGGTCAAACACACACTACCACACATGAATGGAAACACTGAGCACCACATAGCAATGGAAACAATGAGACCACACACATGACCAGAAACACTAAACAGCACACATAGAATGGAAACACAGTACACACACAGGAACAAAACACTGCACATCACACATGGACGAAAACAAAAGCACCACACACAGAAAAGGAAACACTGAGCACCACATAAAATTGGAAAAACAGTACAACAAAACCCACCAGAAACACTAATCACATACAGGAATGGAACGACTGAGCACTCAGACAGAATGGAAACACTGGCACCACACAGGATGAACACTGAACAACACACACAGGACCAGAAACACAGAATCGACACACAGGAATGGAAACACTGAGCACCACAGGACCGAAACACTGCGAAACACAGGACTGGAAACAAATGCACAAAGAATGAAACACTGAGACCACTTACAGGAATAGAAACACTGCACAACTACACATAGGACCAGAAACACAGAGCACAACACAGGAATGAAACAGAGCACCATCACGAGAATAGAAACCTGCACAACACACAGGACTGAAACACAGTTCACTACACACGGAATGAAACGCTGCACACCACACAAGAACAGAAAAACTGAGCACACCAGACAAACCAGAAATACTGAGCAGCAAACACAGGAATGGAAACACAAAGCACCACACACAGGACGGGAAACACTGTGCACCACACACAGGAATGAAACACTGCACACCACACACAGCAATGGAAACACTGAGCACCACACACAGCAATGGAAACACTAAGCACCATACATAGGGATGGAAACACTGAGCACCACACACAGGAATGGAAAAACTACACACCACATACAGGAATGTAACACTGAGCACCACACACAGGAATGGAAACATTTCGCACGACACACAGAGATAGAAACACTGTGCACAACACACCAGACTGGAAACACAGTGTACTACTCACAGGACCAGAAACACAGTGCACTATACACAGGAATAGAAACACTGAGCACCACACACAGGACCGGAAACACTCTGCACCACACACTGGAATGGAAATACTGAGCACCACATAGAGAAATGGAAACATTGAGCACCACACACTGGAACAAAAACACTGAGCACCACACATAGGAATGGAAACACTGAGCACCACACACAGGAATGAGCAGCACACACAGTAATGGAAAAATTGAGCACCACACACAGCAATGGAAAATTTGAGCACCTTACACAGAAATGGAAACACTGTGCACGACACATTAGACCGGAAACGCAGTGCACAACACACAGGAATGGAAACACTGAGCACCACACGCAGAGATGGAAACACTGAGCACCACATGCAGGAACGGAAACACTGGGCACCACACACAGGAACAGAAACACTGCGCACCCCACACAGGAACAGAGACACTGTGCACAACAGACATGACTGGAAACACTGCGCACCACACACAGGAATGGAAACACTGAGCACCACACACTGGAATGGAAACACTGAGCACCACACACAGGACCAGAAACACTGTGCACCACTCACTGGAATGGAAATACTGAGCACCACATACAAAAAATGGAAACATTGAGCACCACACACTGGAACAAAAACTCTAAGCACCAGACACAGGAATGGAAACACTGAGCATCACGCACAGGAATGGAAACACTGAGCATCACACACAGGAATGGAAAAATTGAACACCACACACAGGAATGGAAAAATTGAGCATGATACACAGAAATGGAAACGCTGTGCACGAAAAACAGGACAGGAAACACAGTGCACAACACAAAGGAATGGAAACACTGAGCACCACACACAGGACCGGAAACACTGCACACAACACACAGGACTGGAAGACCAATGCACAAAGGAATGGAAAGACTAAGCACCACTTACAGGAATAGAAACACTGTACACAACACACAAGACCAGAAACACAGTGCACTACACACAGGAATGGAAACACTGAGCACCACACACAGGAATAGAAACACTGCGCACCACACACAGTACCAGAAACACAGTGCACAACACACTGGAATGGAAACATTGAGCCACACACACAGGAATGGAAACACTGAGCATCATAGACAGGAATGCAAGCACTCAGCAGCAGACACAGTACCGGAAACACTGAGAAACACACACTGGAATGGAAACATTGAGCACCACACACAGAAATATAAACACTGTGTACCACACACAGGACAAGAAACACAGCACACTATACACAGGAATGGAAACACTGAGCACCACACACTGGACTGGAAACACTGTGCACCACAAACAGGACTGGAAACACTGCACACCACACACATCATAGAAAGAATGTGCACAACTCACAGTACTGGAAACAGTGTGCACAACAAACAGGAGAGGAAACACTGAGCACCACACACAGGAATGGAAATACTGAGCGCCACACACTGGAATAGAAACAGTGAGCACCACACACAGGATCAGAAACACTGCACACCACAAACAGGAATAGAAACAATGTGCAGAACACACAGGACTGGAAACACTGCGCACCACACACAGCGATAGAAACACTGTGCAAAACACACAGAACCAGAAACACAGTGCACTATATACAGGAATGGAAACACTGAGCACCACACACAGGAATGGAAACACTGAGCACCACACACAGGAACAAAAACACTGTGCACCACACACAGGGATGGAAACACTGAGCACCACACAGAGGAATGGAAACATTGAGCACCACACACAGGACCGGAAACACTGATCACCACACCCTGGAATGGAAACACTGAGCAGCACACACAGAGAAAAAAACACTGCACACCACACACAGGACCAGAAACACGTTGCACAATACACAGGAATGGAAACAGTGAGCACCACGCACAGGAATAGGAACACTGTGCACAACACACAGGACTGGAAACACAGTTCACCACACACTGGAATGGAAACACTGCGCACCACACACAAGAACAGAAAAACTGAGCACACCAGACAAACTGGAAACACTGAGCAGCAAACACGGGAACGGAAACACTGAGCACCACACACAGGACGGGAAACACTGTGCACCACAAACAGGACTGGAAACACTGCACACCACACACATCATAGAAAGAATGTGCACAACTCACAGTACTGGAAACGGCGTGCACAACATACAAGAGAGGAAACACTGAGCACCACACACAGGAATGGAAATACTGAGCGCCACACACTGGAATGGAAACAGTGAGCACGATACACTGAGCACCACACACAGGATCAGAAACACTGCGCACCACAAACAGGAATAGAAACAATGTGCAGAACACACAGGACTGGAAACACTGCGCACCACACACAGGAATGGAAACACTGCACACCACACACAGCAATGGAAACACTAAGCACCATACACAGGGATGGAAACACTGAGCACAACACACAGGAGTGGAAACACTGAGCACCACACACAGCAATGGAAAAACTGCACACCACACACAGGAATGGAAACACTGAGCACCACACACGCAGAGATGGAAACACTGAGCACCACATGCAGGAATGGAAATACTGGGCACCACACACAGGAACAGAAACACTGTGCACCACACACAGGAACAGAAACACTGCGCACCACACATAGGAACAGAGACACTGTGCACAACAGACATGACTGTAAACACTGTGCACCACTCACAGGAATGGAAATACTGAGCACCACATACAAAAAATGGAAACATTGAGCACCACACACTGCAACAAAAACTCTAAGCACCAGACACAGGAATGGAAACACTGAGCATCACGCACAGGAATGGAAACACTGAGCATCACGCACAGGAATGGAAAAATTGAACACCACACACAGGAATGGAAAAATTGAGCATGATACACAGAAATGGAAACACTGTGCATGAAACACAGGACCGGAAACACAGTGCACAACACAAAGGAATGGAAACACTGAGCACCACACACAGGACCCGGAAACACTGCACACAACACACAGGACTGGAAGACAAATGCACAAAGGAATGGAAACAATAAGCACCACTTACAGGAATAGAAACACTATGCACAACACACAAGACCAGAAACACAGTGCACTACACATAGGAATGGAAACACTGAGCACCACACACAGGAATAGAAACACTGCACACCACACACAGTACCAGAAACACAGTGCACAACACACTGGAATGGAAACATTGAGCCACACACACAGGAATGGAAACATTGAGCACCACACACAAAAATATAAACACTGTGTACCACACACAGGATGAGAAACACAGCACACTATACACAGGAATGGAAACACTGAGCACCACACACTGGACTGGAAACACTGTGCACCACAAACAGGACTGGAAACACTGCACATCACACACATCATAGAAAGAATGTGCACAACTCACAGTACTGGAAAAAGTGTGCACAACACACAGGAGAGGAAACACTGAGCACCACACACAGGAATGGAAACACTGAGCGCCACACACTGGAATGGAAACAGTGAGCGCCACACACTGGATCACATACACTGAGCACCACACACAGGATCAGAAACACTGCACACCACAAACAGGAATAGAAACAATGTGCAGAACACACAGGACTGGAAACACTGTGCACCACACACAGCGATAGAAACACTGTGCAAAACACACAGAACCAGAAACACAGTGCACTATAGACAGGAATGGAAACACTGAGCACCACACACAGGAATGGAAACACTGAACACCACACACAGGAGCAAAAACACTGTGCACCACACACAAGAACAGAAACACTGTGCACAACACACAGGAATAGAAACACTCTGCACAACACACAGGACAGGAAACACAGTGCACTACACACAGGATTGGAAACACTGAGCAGCACACTGAGGAATGGAAACACAGAGCACCATACACAGGAATGGAAACACTGAGCACCACACTGGACTGGAAACACTGCAGACCAAACACAGGAAAAGAAACCCTGTGCACAACACACAGGACTGGAAACACAGAGCACTACAAACAGGAATGGAAAACACTGAGCACCACACACAGGGATGGAAACACTGAGCACCACACAGAGGAATGCAAACATTGAGCACCACACACAGGACAGGAAACACTGATCATCACACCCAGGAATGGAAACACTAAGCAGCACACACAGGGAAAAAAACACTGCACACTACACACAGGATCAGAAACACTGTGCACAATACACAGGAATGGAAACAGTGAGCACCACGCACAGGAATAGAAACACTGTGCACAACACACAGGACTGGAAACACAGTTCACCACACACAGGAATGGAAACACTGTGCACCACACAAGAACAGAAAAACTGAGCACACCAGACAAACTGGAAACACTGAGCAGCAAACACGGGAACAGAAACACTGTGCACCACAAACAGGACTGGAAACACTGCACACCACACACATCATAGAAAGAATGTGCACAACTCACAGTACTGGAAACAGCGTGCACAACACACAGGAGAGGAAACACTGAGCACCACACACAGGAATGGAAACACTGAGCGCCACACACTGGAATGGAAACAGTGAGCACCATACACTGGGCACCACACACAGGATCAGAAACACTGCGCACCACAAACAGGAATAGAAACATTGTGCAGAAAACACAGGACTGGAAACACTGCGCACCACACACAGGAATGGAAACACTGCACACCACACACAGGAATGGAAACACTGCACATCACACACAGCGATGGATACACTAAGCACCATACACAGGGATGGAAACACTGAGCACAACACACAGGAATGGAAACACTGAGCACCACACACAGCAATGGAAAAATTGCACACCACATACAGGAATGGAAAGGCTGAGCACCAAACACAGGAATGGAAACATTGCGCATCACACACAGGGATAGAAACACTGTGCACAGCACACCAGACTTGAAACACAGAGTACTACTCACAGGACCAGAAACACAGTGCACTATACACAGGAATAGAAACACTGAGCACCACACACAGGACCGGAAACACTGTGCAACACACACTGGAATGGAAATACTGAGCACCACATAGAGAAATGGAAACATTGAGCACCACACAATGGAACGAAAACACTGAGCACCACACATAGGAATGGAAACACTGAGCACCACACACAGGAGTGAGCACCACACAGGAATGGAAAAATTGAGCACCACACACAGGAATGGAAAATTTGAGCACCATACACAGACATGGAAACACAGTGCATGACACATTAGACCGGAAACTCAGTGCACAACATACAGGAATGGAAACACTGAGCACCACACGCAGAGATGGAAACACTGAGCACCACATGGAGGAATGGAAACACTGGGCACAACACACAGGAACAGAAACACTGTGCACCACACACAGGAACAGAGACACAGTGCACAACAGACAGGACTGGAAACAATGCGCACCACACAAAGGAATGGAAACACACAGAGCACCACACACTGTAATGGAAACACTGAGCACCACACACAGGACCAGAAACACTGTGCACCACTCATTGGAATGGAAATACTGAGCACCACATACAAAAAATGGAAAGATTGAGCACCACACTGGAATGAAAACACTAAGCACCACACACAGGAATGGAAACACTGAGCATCAAGCACAGGAATGGAAACACTGAGCATCACACACAGGAATGGAAAAATTAAACACCACACACAGGAATGGGAAAATTGAGCATGATACACAGAAATGGAAACACTCTGCATGAAACACAGGACTGGAAACACAGTGCACAACACACAGGAATGGAAACACTGAGCACCACACGCAGAAATGGAAACACTGAACAACACATACAGGAAAGGAAATACTGGGCACCACACACAGGAAAAGAAACACTGCGCACCACACACAGGAACAGAGACACTGTGCACAATAGACAGGACCAGAAACACTGCGCATCCACACACAGGAATAGAAACAGTGATCACCACACACTGGAATGGATGAGCACCACACACAGGAATGGAAACGCTGAGCACCACAAAAAGGAATGGAAACACTGAGCACCACACACTGGACCAGAAACACTGAGCACCACACACTGGAATATAAACAGTGCGTACCACACACAGGACCAGAAACACAGCACACTATACATAGGAATGGAAACACAGAGCTCCACATACAGAAATGGAAACACTGTGCACAACACACAGTAATGGAAACACTGAGCATCACACACAGGAATGGAAACACTGAGCACCACATACAGAAATGTAAACACTATGCACAACACACAGGACTGGAAACACAGTGCACCACACTCAGGAATGGAAACACTGAGCACCATGCACAGGAATGGAAACACTGGGCACCACGCACAGGAATGGAAACACTGGGCACCACGCACAGGAATGGAAACCCTGCACACCACAGACTGGAAGAAAAACACTGTGCACAACACACACATGACTGGAAACACAGTGCACTACACAGAGAAATGGAAACACTGAGCACCACACACAGAAATAGAAACTCTGAGCACCACATACAGGAATGGAAACGCAGCACACCACACACAGGAATAGAAACACTGTGCACAGCACAGAGGAATGGAAACTCAGTGCACTACACACAGCACCGGAAACACTGAGCACCACACACTAGAATGGAAACACTGAGCACCACACATAGGAATGGAAAGACTGAGCACCACAAACTGGAAAGGAAATGCAGAGCACCAGACACAGGACCAGAAATACTGAGCACCACACACAGGAATGGAAACACTGTGCACAACACACAGGAGTGGAAACACTGAGCACCACGAGCAGGAATGGAAACACTGAGCACCACATACAGAAAAGGAAACACAGTGCACAACACACTGGACCAGAAACACAGTGCACCACAAACAGGAATGGAACCACTGAGCAAGACACATAGGAATGGAAACACTGAACACCACACACAGGACCAGAAACCCTGTGCACCACACACACAGGAAGAGAAACACTATGCACAACACACAGGACTGGAAACACAGTGCACTACACACAAAAATGGAAACACTAAGCACCACACACAGAAATAGAAACACTGAGCACCACTCACAGGAATGGAAACACAGGGCACCCACACAGGAATGGAAACACTGGGCACCAAACACAGGAATGGAAACACTGAAAACAACACAAAGGAACAGAAACAGTGTGTACAACTCACAGAACTAGAAACACTGCACATCACATGCAGGAATAGAAACACTGCACACAACACACAGGACCGGAAACACTAAGCACCACACACAGGAATGGAAAAACTGAGCACCACACACTGGAATGGAAACACTGAGCACCAAACAATGGAACGGAAACACTGAGCGCCACATACAGGACCAGAAACATTTTGCACTACACTAAGGAATAGAAACAATGTGCACAACACACAGGACTGGAAACACTGCGCACCACACACAGGAATAGAAACACTGTGCACAACACACAGGACTGGAAACACTGAACATCACACACAGGAATGGAAACACTGAGCACCAAACACAGGATCAGAAACACTGTGCACCACACACAGAAAAAGAAACACTGTGCAGAACACACAGGACTGGAAACACAGTGCACTGCACAGAGGAAAGGAAACACTGAGCACCACACACTGAACTGGAAACTCTGAACACCACACACAGGAATGGAATCACTGAGCACCACACAGGGGTGCAGAAGTACTGTACACCACAAATGGAAGCAGAAACACTGCAAACCACAATCAGGACTGGAAACACTGCAAACGACACAGAGGAGTGGAAACACTGCACACCACACACAGGAATGGAAACACTGCGCACCACACACAGGAATACAAACACTGAGCACCACACACCAGAATAAAGACACTGCGCACCACACACAGGGTCGGAAACACAACACATCACACACATGAATGGAAACACTGAGCACCTCACATAGCAATGGAAACAATGAGCACCAGACACACGACCGGAAACACTGAACAGCACACACAGGAATGGAAACACAGTGCAACACACACAGGAACAGAAACACTGCACATCACACACTGGACGGGAAACAATAACCACCACACACAGAGAAGGAAACACTGAGCACCACATTCAGAAATGGAAAAACTGTGCACAACAAACACGACCAGAAACACTGTGCACTATACACAGGAAAGGAACCACTGAGCACCACAGAAAGGAATGGAAACACTGAGCACCATACACAGGAATGGAAACACTGAGCACCAAACACAGGATCAGAAACACTTCGCACCACACACAGGAAAAGAAACACTGTGCAGAACACACAGGACCGGAAACACAGTGCACTGCACAGAGGAATGGAAACACTGAGCACCACACACAGAACTGGAAACTCTGAACACCACACACAGGAATGGAATCACTGAGCACCACACAGGGGTGCAGAAGTACTGTACACCACAAATGGAAGCAGAAACACTGCAAAAAACAATCAGGACTGGAAACACTGCAAACGACACAGAGGAGTGGAAACACTGCACACCACACACAGGAATACAAACACTGAGCACCACACACTAGAATAAAAACACTACGCACCACACACAGGGTCGGAAACACAGCACACCACACACATGGATGGAAACACTGAGCACCTCACATAGCAATGGAAACAATGAGCACCAGACACACGACCGGAAAAACTGAACAGCACACACAGGAATGGAAACACAGTGAAACACACACAGGAACAGAGACACTGCACATCACACACGGGACAGGAAACAATAAGCACCACACACAGAAAAGGAAACACTGAGCACCACATACAGAAATGGAAAAACTGTGCACAACAAACACGACCAGAAACACTGAGCACTATACACAGGAAAAGAACCACTGAGCACCACAGACAGGAATGGAAACACTGAGCACCACACACAGGAATGGAAACACTGAACAACACACACAGTACCAGAAACACGGAACACGACACACAGGAATGGAAACACTGAGCACCACACACAGGACAAGAAACACTGCGCACAACACACAGGACTGGAAAACCAATGCACAAAGGAATGGAAACACTGAGCACCACTTACAGGAAAAGATACACTGAGCACAACACACAGGAACAGAAACACAGTGCACTACACACAGGAATTGAAACACTGAGCACCACACACAGGAATAGAAACACTGCGCACCACACACAGGACCAGAAACACAGTGCACAACACACTGGAATGGAAACATTGAGCCGCACACACAGGAATGGAAACACTGAGCATTGCAGACAGGAATGCAAGCACTGAGCACCAGACACAAGACCGGAAACACTGAACACCACACACTGGAATGGAAACACTGAGCACCACACACAGAAATATAATCACTGCGTACCACACACAGGACCAGAAACACAGCGCAGTATACACAGGAATGGAAACACTGAGCACCACACACTGGACTGGAAACACTGTGCACCAGAAACAGGACTGGAAACACTGCACACCACACACATCATAGAAAGAATGTGCACAACTCACAGTACTGGAAACAGTGTGCACAACACACAGGAGTGGAAACACTGACCACCACACACAGGAATGGAAACACTGAGCGCCACACACTGGAATGGAAACACTGAGCGCCACACACTGAACGCAAACACTGAGCACCACACACAGGATCAGAAATACTGCGCACCACACACAGGAATAGAAACAATGTGCACAAAACACAGAACTGGAAACACAGTGCACTGTAGACAGGAATGGAAAAACTGAGCACCACACACAGGAATAGAAACACTGAGCACCACTCACAGGAACAAAAACACTGTGCACCACACACAGGAACAGAAACACTGTGCACCTACAGGAATAGAAAGAATGTGCACAACTCACAGTACTGGAAACACTGCGCACCACATGCAGGAATAAAAATACTACGCACAAAACACAGGAGTGGAAACACAGCACCACACACAGGAATGGAAAAACTGAGACCCACACACTGGAATGGAAACACTGAACACCCACACACTGGAATGGAAACACTGTGCACCACACACAGGAACAGAAACAATGTGCACAACAAACAGGACTGGAAGCACTGAGCAGCACACTGAGGAATGGAAACACAGAGCACCACACACAGCAATTGAAACACTGAGCACCACCCACAGGACTGGAAACACTGTGCACCCAAACACAGGAAAAGAAACCCTGTGCACAACACACAGGACTGGAAACACAGTGCACTACAAACAGGAATGGAAACAGTGAGCACCACACACAGGGATGGAAACACTGAGCACCACACAGAGGAATGGAAGCATTGAGCACCACACACAGGACCGGAAACACTGATCACCACACCCTGGAATGGAAACACTGAGCACCACACTCAGGGAAAAAAAACACTGCACACCACACACAGGACCAGAAACACAGTACACAATACACAGGAATGGAAACAGTGAGCACCACACACAGGAATAGAAACACTGTGCACAACACATAGGACTGGAAACACAGTTCACTACACATAGGAATGGAAACACTGTGCACCACACACAAGAACAGAAAAAACTGAGCACACCAGACAAACCGGAAACACTGAGCAGCAAACACAGGAATGGAAACACTGAGCACCACACACAGGATGGGAAACACTGTGCACCACACACAGGAATGAAAACACTGCACACCACACACAGCAATGGAAACACTAAGCACCATACACAAGGATGGAAACACTGAGCACAACACACAGGAATGGAAACACTGAGCGCCACACACTGGAATGGAAACACTGAGCACCACACACGGGAATGGAAACTCTGAGCACCACATACAGAAATGGACACTGTGCTGGCCTACGGGACCAGAAACACAGTGCACTACACACAGAGATGGAAACACTGAGCACCACACATAGGAATGGAAACAATGAGCACCACACACAAGAATGGAAACACTGTGCACCACACACAGGACCAGAAACAGTGCACAATGCATTAGAATGCAAACACTGAGCTGCACACACAGGAATGGAAACACTGAGCATCGCACACAGGAATGGAAGCCCTGAGCATCACACACAGGACCAGAAACACCGAGCAACACACACTGAAATGGAAACACTGAGCACCACACACTGGAATGGAAACACTGAGCACCACACACAGGACTGGAAACACTGCACACCACATGCAGGAATAGAAACACTGAGCTCAACATACAGGAGTGGAAACACTGAGCACCACACACAGGACTGGAAACACTGCGCAGCACACACAGTAATAGAAACAATGTGCACAACACACAGGACTGAAAAAACAGTGCACCCCACAAAGGGATAGAAACACAGAGCAAAACACAGAGGACCGGAAACACAGAGCACTATACCCAGGAATGGAAACACTGAGCACCACACACAGGAACAGAAACATTGAGCACCACACACAGGAGCAAAAACTCCGTGCACCACAAACATGAATAGATACACTGTGCACAACATACAGGAATAGAAACACTGTGCACAACACACAGGACAGGAAACACAGTGCACTACACACAGAAATGGAAACACTGAGCAAAACACATAGGAATGGAAACACTGAGCTCACACACAGGATGGAAACACTGAGCACCACAAAATGACTGGAAATACTGCGCACTAAAACACAGGACAAGAAACCCAGTGTGCAACACAGGACTGGAAACACAGTGCACTACAAACAGGAATGAAACACTGAGCACCACAAACAGGGATGCAAACACTGAGCACCACACAGAGGAATGGAAGCACTGAGCACCATACACAGGACCGGAAACACTGAGCACCACACACTGGAATGGAAACACTGAGCACCACACACAGGAAAAGAAACACTGCGCACCACACACCGGAACAGAAACACAGTGGACAATACACAGGAATGGAAACAGTGAGCACCACACAGGACCGGAAACACTGCGCACCACAAACAGGAATAGAAACACTGTGCACAGCACACAGGACTGGAAACACAGTTCACTACACACAGGAATGGAAACACTGTGCACCACACACATGAACGGAAAAACTGAGCACACCAGACAAACAGGAAACACTGAGCACCACACACAGGAATGGAAACACTGAGCACTACACACAAGAATAGAAACACTGAACACCACACACAGGAATGGAAACACTGAGAACTACATACATAAATGGAAACACTGTGCACAGCACACAGGACCGGAAATGCAGTGCACTACAGACAGGAATGGAAATACTGAGTACCACACACTGGAATGGAAAAACTGAGCACCACACACAGGACAGGAAACACTGCACACCACACACAGGAATAGAAACACTGTGCAAAACACACAGGACCGAAAACACAGTGCACTATACACAGGAATGGAAACACTGTGCACCTCACACAGGAATAGAAACACTGTGCACAATACACAGGACTGGAAACACTGCACACCACACACAGGGATAGAAACACTATGCAAAACACACAGGACCAGAAACACAGTGCACTATACACAGGAATGGAAACACTATGCACCGCACACAGGAACAGAAACACTGTGCACAACCCACAGGACAGCAAAACACAGTGCACTACACACAGGACTAGAAACACAGGGCACCACACACAGGAATAGAAACACTGAGCACCACACAGGAATGGAAAAACATTACACCAGCACACAGGAACTGGAAACACATGAGTACACACACACAGGAATGGCAACACTGAGCACCACACACAGGGATGGAAACACTGAGCACCACACATGGGAATGGAAACATTGCGCACCACACACAGGGATAGAAACACTGTGCACAACACACCAGACTGGAAACACAGTGCACTAGACACAGGACCAGAAACACAGTGCACTATTCACAGGAATAGAAACACTGAGCACCACACACAGGACTGGAAACACTGAGCGACACACTGGAATGGAAATACTGAGCACCACATAGAGAAGTGGAAACATTGAGCACTAAACACTGGAACGAAAACACTGAGCACAACACACTAGGAATGGAAACACTGAGCACCACACACAGGAATGGAAACACTGAGCACCACAACAGGAATGGAAAAAATGGGCAACACACACATGAATTGGAACACTGTGCATGACACAGAAGACTGGAAACAAAGAGCACAACACACAGGAAAGAAACACTGAGCACCACACACAGAGATGAAACACAGAATCACCACATGACAGGAATGGAAACACTGGAGCACCACACAGGAACAGAAACACTGCATACCAAACACACGGAACAAACACTGTGCACAACACACAGGACAGGAAACACAGTGCTACAACAGGAATGGAAACACTGGAGCACCACACAGGGAATGGAAACAATGAGCACCACATACAGAAATGGAAACACTGAGCACAGCACACAGGACCGGAAACAAAGTGCATTACACATAGAAATGGAAACACTGAGCACCACACACGGGATTGGAAACACTGAGCACCACACACAGTAACAGAGACACTGTGCACAACAGATAGGACTGGAAACAGTACGCACCACACACAGGAACAGAAACACTGTGCACAACACACAGGACAGCAAAACACAGTGCACTACACACAGGATTGGAAACATTGAGCACCACACACAGGAATGGAAACACTGAGCACCACATACAGAAATGGAAACACTGTGCACAGCACACAGGACCGGAAACACAGTGCACTACACACAGGAATGGCAACACTGAGCACCACACACAGGGATGGAAACACTGAGCACCACACATGGGAATGGAAACATTGCGCACCACACACGGGGATAGAAACACTGTGCACAACACACCAGACTGGAAACACAGTGCACTAGACGCAGGACCAGAAACACAGTGCACTATTCACAGGAATAGAAACACTGAGCACCACACACAGGACTGGAAACACTGAGCGACACACTGGAATGGAAATACTGAGCACCACATAGAGAAGTGGAAACATTGAGCACTAAACACTGGAACGAAAACACTGAGCACAACACATAGGAATGGAAACACTGAGCACCACACACAGGAATGGAAACACTGAGCACCACACACAGGAATGGAAAAATTGAGCACCACACACAGGAATGGAAAAATTGAGCACCATACACAGAATTGGAAACACTGTGCATGACACAGAAGACTGGAAACAAAGAGCACAAAACACAGGAAAGAAACACTGAGCACCACACGCAGAGGTGGAAACACAGAACACCACATACAGGAATGAAAACACTGAAGCACCACACACAGGGAACAGACACACTGTATACCACACACAGGAACAGAAACACTGTGCACAACACACAGGACAGAAACACAGTGCACTACACACAGCAATGGAAACACTGAGCACCAGACAGGGAATGGAAACAATGATACCACACACAGAAATGGAAACACTGCACAGCACAGGACTGAAACAAAGTGCATTACACAGAAATGGAAACACTGAGCACCACACAGGAATGGAAACACTGAGCACCACACACAGTAACAGACACTCTGTGCACAACAGATAGGACTGGAAACAGTACGCACCACACACAGGAATAGAAACACTGAGCACCACACACTGCAATGGAAACACTGAGCACCACACAGAGGAATGGAAACACTGAACATCACACACTGGAATAGAAACACTAAGCACCACAAAAAGGAATGGAAACACTGAGCACCACACAGGAACAGAAACTCTGAGCACCACACACTGCAACAGAAACATTGAGCACCACACACAGGAATGGAAACACAATGCATCACACACAGGAATGGAATCACTGAGCACCGCACACAGGACCGGAAACACTGAGCACCACACACCGGAATAGAAGAATGTGTACAACTCACAGTACTGGAACTACTGAGCACCACACGCAGAAAGAAAAACACTGCGCACAACACACAGGAGTGGAAACACGGAGCGCCACACAATGGAACGGAAACACTGAGCACCACACACAGGACCAGAAACACTGTGCACCACACACAGGAATAGAAACAATGTGCACAACACACAGGACTGGAAACACAGTACACTACACACAGGAATGGAATCACTGAGCACCACACACAGGAATGGAAACACTGAGCTCCACACCATTTTTTCAACCATTCATTAAACCGCATAGTGAAAAGTACCCTCCCCTCACCCATGCCACTGACAGGCAGCACCCCTGAGAAGGATACTGTGTATGCTAATTGTCTTAGGCCCCTCCCCAAGTCTACAAAGTCCTCCTGCACTGCTGTAATCATACGATGAGCCAAGTCATTTGTCCCTAGGTGGACAATGACTTCCAGCTCAGACTCCCATGCAGCTGTTCTCATGATCCTGAGGATGTGCTTCCTGTACCTCCAAGCCATGGCACCAGCCAGGCACCTTACTTCAGTTTTCCCTGCTCCCCCCAGTTCTATACCCCTAATAACTGAGTAACACACAAGGAGCTGCTTCCTTTCCCTGTGGTGTTCTCTGCCTCCTTCCTGTGGGCTTTCCTTGTGACAGTGGTCCTCAACCTTCTTAGTCTCCTCTGCGGCTGCATCCATAAGGGAACTATGCTCCCCCAGAATGATGTATGGATTGTGGAGTGGAACAACTGACTGGGTGTGCATCTGTTCCACCATCCTCACCCTCCTTGAGTCCATTGTGATCCAACTGCTGTGCTTTCTTCGCAAACCTCTGAGGTAGTGGTGGGGGCTCTGGGGATACCTGGATGGAGAAGGTTTCCTTACTACTGTCCAGAGGGGCCTGGGGGAAGGTTCCCTTACTACTGTACAGTGTGGCCTGAAGACAGGAAACTTCCTCCTTCAGGCAGAGTTGTCCGCAAATAGGGTAGCATCTCAGCCTCCAGAAAGACTCCCGGAAAACTGCTGCCTAACAGGCATTACATTGCACTACTCCCCACGTTTATCTGTTTTTTTGTGTGTCTGTGAGTGTGTGTGTGATTGGTTTGTTATATAAAAATATATGTATTATACAATGTATATGCTTATATTGTCAGTGCTGTGTGCTAGAAATGATATGACAGTGATATGCACCTTTGCACTCTTGAGGAAATGATGTCAGAACCACAGGTATAAAGGAACTATTTCCAGGGATGGGTGGGGTGAGGAGGGCAGAGTTTAGGCCTAAACTGTGCCCTCACAAAACAATCCAGCAAAAGCTCTGACACACCTCTCTGATGGGTGAATTCCTGTCAACAAGATGCCCTACACAACAATTTCACAGAGAAAATACCCTGCTAATCAAAAGAAATCCAGACATCCAAGTAAGACACGAGGTAAACACCTCAGCCCCAAAACAGCCCTGGTGATTTGTGCTCTAGATGCAGTCAGCCCCAAAATAAGTCAGCTGTGCACAAGGATAGAACACAGAAAACAGTATTCAGTCCATTAGGTTTAAACTCTTCCTGCTCTGAAAATCTTAACAATTGAAACAAAACTAAAGCAACGGTCCACCACCCTCTGTTGGTTGAAAGACTGTCATTCCTGATAATTCTAAGTTCCTTATTTCACCTTAGAATGGAAACAAAAGACCCACACAGGACCAGAAACACAGTACTCCACATGGGAATGGAAACACTGAGCACCACACACTGGAATGGAAACACTGAGCACCACACAGGATCGCAAACACTGAGCACCACACACAGGAATGGACACACTGGGCACCACACACAGGACTGGAAACACAGTGCACCACACACAGGACCGGAAACACAGAGCACCACACACAGAACCGGAAACACTGTGCACCACACAGAGGACCGGAAACACTAAGCACCACACACACGAATGGAAACACTGCGCACCAATAAGAGGACCGGAAACACAGTGCACTACACAACGGAATGGAAATGCTGAACACAACACACAGGAATGGAAGCACTGAGCACCACATACAGGAATGGAAACACTGATCACCACTCACAGGACCGGAAACAAAATGCACTACACACTGGAATGGAAACACTGAACACAACACACAGGAATGGAAACACTGAGCACAACACACAGGACCGGAAACACTGAGCACAACACACAGGACCGGAAACACTGAGCACCACACACAGGGATAGAAACACTTTGCACATCACAGAAGACAGGAAACACAGTGCACTACACACAGGAATGGAAACACTGACACCACACACAGGAATGGAAACACTACACACTACATACAGGAATGGAAACACTGAGCAGTACACACAGGAATGGAAACACTGAGCTCCACACACTGGAATGGAAACACTGAGAACCACACACAGGAATGGAAATATTGAGCACCTCATACAGTAATGGAAACACTGAGCATCACACACAGGAATGGAAACACTGAGAAAGACACACAGGACTGTAAACACTGCACATCACACACAGGAATAGAAACACTGTGCACAACACACAGGACAGGAAACACAGTGCACTACACACAGGAATGGAAGCACTGAGCACCACACACAGGACCAGAAACACAGTGCACAACACATTGGAATGGAAACACTGAGCTGCACACACAGGAATGGAAACACTGAGCATCGAAGACAGGAATGGAAGCCCTGAGCACCACACACAGGACCAGAAACACGGAGTACCACACACTGAAATAGAAACACAGACACCACACACTGGAATGGAAACACTGAGCACCACACACAGGACCGGAAACACATTTACCACACAGCACCGGGAAACACTGTGCACCATACAGAGGACCGAAACACAGGAGCCTACACACACAGGAAAGAAACACTGTGCACCACACACATGAGGAAAGCAGTGAGCACCACACACAGGAATGGAAACACTGAGCATCACACACAGGAATGGAAACACAGAGCAAGACACACAGGACTGTAAACACTGCACACCACATACAGGAATAGAAACAATGTGCACAACTCACAGTACTGGAAACACTGCGCACCACACACAGGAATAGAAACACTATGCACAACACACAGGAGCGGAAACACTGAGCACCACACACAGGAATGGAAACACTGAGCGCCACACACGGAATGGAAATATTGAGAACCACACACTGGAACGGAAACCCAGCGCACCACACACATGGTTAGAAACACTGTGCTCATCACACAAGACCGGAAACACAGTGCACTACATGCAGGAATGGAAACACTGACACCACACACAGGAAAGGAAGCACTGCACACTACTCAAAGGAATGGAAACACTGAGCACCACACACAGGAATGGAAACATTGAGCATCACAAAAATGAATGGAAACACTAAGCATCACACACAGGATCAGAAACACAGAGCACCACTCATAGGAATGGAAACACTGAGCACCACACACAGGAATGGAAACATTGAGCACCACACACAGGAATGGAAACACTGAGCACCACATACAGGAATGGAAGCACTGAGCATCACACACAGGAATGGAAACACTGAGCAAGACACACAGGACCGGAAACAGTGTACACAACACACAGGACAGGAAACACTGCACACCACACACAAAAATAGAAAGAATGTGCTCAACTCACAGTACTGGAAACACTGCACACCATCGCATGATAATAGAAACACTGCACACAACACAAAGGGTGGAAACACTGAGCACCACACACAGGAATGGAAACATGAGCGCAACACACTGGAGCAGTAACACTGTGCACCACACACAGGACCAGAAACACTGGCACCACACACAGGAATAGAAACAATGTGCACACACACACAGGACTGGAAACACTGGGCACCACACATGGGATGGAAACATTGCGCACCACACAGGGATAGAAACACTGTGCACAACACACCAGACTGGAAACACAGTGCACAGGCGCGGGACCAAAACACAGTGCACTATTCACAGAATAGAAACACTAGGCACCACACACAGGACTAGAAACACTGGGCGACACACTGGAATGGAAATACTGAGCACACATAGAAGTGGAAACATTGAGCACTAAACACTGGAACAAAACACTGAGCACAACACATAGGAATGGAAACACTGAGCACCACACACAAGAATGGAAACACTGAGCACCACACACAGGAATGGAAAAATTGAGCACCACACACAGGAATGGAAAAATTGAGCACCATACACAGAATTGGAAACACTGTGCATGACACAGAAGACTGGAAACAAAGAGCACAAAACACAGGAAAGAAACACTGAGCACCACACGCAGAGGTGGAAACACAGAACACCACATACAGGAATGAAAACACTGGGCACCACACACAGGAACAGACACACTGTATACCACACACAGGAACAGAAACACTGTGCACAACACACAGGACAGGAAACACAGTGCACTACACACAGCAATGGAAACACTGAGCACCAGACACGGGAATGGAAACAATGAGTACCACATACAGAAATGGAAACACTGCGCACAGCACACAGGACTGGAAACAAAGTGCATTACACATAGAAATGGAAACACTGAGCACCACACACGGGAATGGAAACACTGAGCACCACACACAGTAACAGACACTCTGTGCACAACAGATAGGACTGGAAACAGTACGCACCACACACAGGAATAGAAACACTGAGCACCACACACTGCAATGGAAACACTGAGCACCACACAGAGGAATGGAAACACTGAACATCACACACTGGAATAGAAACACTAAGCACCACAAAGGAATGAAACGACACTGAGCACCACAGGAACAGAAACTCTGAGCACCACACACTGCAACAGAAACATTGAGCACCACACACAGGAGTGGAAACACAATGCATCACACACAGGAATGGAATCACTGAGCACCGCATACAGGACCGGAAACACTGAGCACCACACACCGGAATAGAAGAATGTGTACAACTCACAGTACTGGAACTACTGACGCACCACACGCAGAAAGAAAAACACTGAGCACAACACACAGGAGTGGAAACACGGAGCGCCACACAATGGAACGGAAACACTGAGCACCACACACAGGACCAGAAACACTGTGCACCACACACAGGAATAGAAACAATGTGCACAACACACAGGACTGGAAACACAGTACACTACACACAGGAATGGAATCACTGAGCACCACACACAGGAATGGAAACACTGAGCTCCACACCATTTTTTCAACCATTCATTAAACCACATAGTGAAAAGTACCTCCCTCACCATACCACTGATAGAGCAGCACCCCTGAGAAGGATACTGTGTATGCTAATTGTCTTAAGCCCTCCCAAGTCTAAAAGTCCTCCTGCACTGCTGTAATCATACGATGAGCCAAGTCATTTGTCCTAGGTGGACAATGACTCCAGCTCGAACTCCCATGCAGCTATTCTCATGATCCTGAGGATGTGCTTCCTGTACCTCCAAGCCATGGCACCAGCCAGGCACCGCTAGCTTCAGTTTTCCCTGCTCCCCCAGTTCTATACCCCTAATAACTGAGTAACACACAAGGCTGCTTCCTTTCCCTGTGGTGTTCTCTGCCTCCTTCCTGTGGGCTTTCCTTGTGACAGTGGTCCTCAACCTTCTTAGTCTCCTCTGCGGCTGCATCGCCAGAGAACATGCTCCCCAGAATGATGTATGGATTGTGGGTGGAACAACTGACTGGTGTGCATCTGTTCCACCATCCTCCACCCTCCCTGGAGTCCATTGAGTCCAACTGCTGTGCTTTCTCAAAACCTCTGAGGTAGTGGTGGGGGCTCTGGGATACCTGGATGGAGAGGTTTCCTTACTACTGTCCAGAGGGCCTAGGGAAGGTTCCCTTACTACTGTACAGTGTGGCCTGAGACGAAACTTCCTCCTTCAGGCAGAGTTGTCCGCAAATAGGGTATAGCATCTCAGCCTCCAGAAAGACTCCCGGAAGCTCTGCTGCCTAACAGGCATTACATTTACTCCTCCCCGTTTATCTGTTTTTGTGTGTCTGTGAGTGTGTGTGATTGGTTTGTTATATAAAATATATGTGATATACAATGTATATGCTTATATTGTCAGTGCTGTGTGCTAGAAATGATATGACAGTGATATGCACCTTGCACTCTTGAGAAATGATGTCAGAACCACAGGTATAAAGGAACTATTTCCAGGGATGGGTGGGGTGAGGTGTGGCAGGGTTTGAGCCTAAACTGTGCCCTCACAAAACAATCAGCTAAAAGCTCTGACACACCTCTGCGATGGGTGAATTCCTGTCAGCAAGATGCCCTCACAACAATTTCACAGAGAAAATACCCTGCTAATCAAAAAAGAAATCCAGACATCAAGTAAGACACAGGTAAACCACCTCAGCCCCAAAACAGCCTGGTGATTTGTGCTCTGAATGCAAGTCAACCCCAAAATAAGTCAGCTGTGCCGAGGATAGAACAGAAAACAGTATTCAGTCCATTAGGGTTTAAAGCTCTTCCTGCTCTGAAAATCTTAACAATTGAAACAAAACTAAAGCAAGGTCCACCACCCTCTGTTGGTTGAAAGACTATCATTCCTGATAATTCTAAGTTCTTATTTCACCTTAGAATGGAAACAAAGAGACCACACACGGGACCAGAAACACAGTACTCCACATGGGAATGGAAACACTGAGCACCACACACTGGAATGGAAACACTGAGCACCACACAGGATGCAAACACAGGCACCACACACAGGAATGGACACACTGAGCACCACACACAGGACTGGAAACACAGTGCACCACACACACAGGACCCGAAACACAGAGCACCACACACAGAACCCGGAGACACTGTGCACCACACAGAGGACCGAAACACTGAGCAACACACATGTGAATGGAAACATCACAGCACTAACACAGACTGAAACACAGTGAACTACACACAGGAATGGAAATGCTGAACACAACACACAGGAATGGAAGCACTGAGCACCACATACAGGAATGGAAACACTGATCACCACTCACAGGACCGGAAACAAAATGCACTACACACTGGAATGGAAACACTGAACACAACACACAGGAATGGAAACACTGAGCACAACACACAGGAATGGAAACACTGAGCACAACACACAGGACCAGAAACACTGAGCACCACACACAGGACCGGAAACACTTCGCACCACACACAGGGATAGAAACACTTTGCACATCACAGAAGACAGAAAACACAGTGCACTACACACAGGAATGGAAACACTGACACCACACACAGGAATGGAAACACTACACACTACATACAGGAATGGAAACACTGAGCAGTACACAAGAATGGAAACACTGGCTCCACACACTGGAATGGAAACACTAGGAACCACACACAGGAATGGAAATATTGAGCACCTCATACAGTAATGGAAACACTGAGCATCACACACAGGAATGGAAACACTGAGAAAGACACACAGGACTGTAAACACTGACATCACACACAGGAATAGAAACACTGTGCACAACACACAGGACAGGAAACACAGTGCACTACACACAGGAATGGAAGCACTGAGCACCACACACAGGACCAGAAACACAGTGCACAACACATTGGAATGGAAACACTGAGCTGCACACACAGGAATGGAAACACTGAGCATCGCAGACAGGAATGGAAGCCCTGAGCACCACACACAGGACCAGAAACACGGAGTACCACACACTGAAATAGAAACACGGAGCACCACACACTGGAATGGAAACACTGAGCACCACACACAGGACCGGAAACACATTGTACCACACACAGCACCGGAAACACTGTGCACCATACAGAGGACCGGAAACACAGAGCACCACACACAGGAAAAGAAACACTGTGCACCACACACATGAACGGAAACATTGAGCACCACACACAGGAATGGAAACACTGAGCATCACACACAGGAATGGAAACACAGAGCAAGACACACAGGACTGTAAACACTGCACACCACATACAGGAATAGAAACAATGTGCACAACTCACAGTACTGGAAACACTGCGCACCACACACAGGAATAGAAACACTATGCACAACACACAGGAGCGGAAACACTGAGCACCACACACAGGAATGGAAACACTGAGCGCCACACACCGGAATGGAAATATTGAGAACCACACACTGGAACGGAAACCCAGCGCACCACACACATGGTTAGAAACACTGTGCTCATCACACAAGACCGAAACACAGTGCACTACATGCAGGAATGGAAACACTGATCACACACACAGGAAGGAAGCACTGCACACTACTCAAGGAATGGAAACACTGAGCACCACACACAGGAATGGGAACATTGAGCATCACAAAATGAATGGAAACACTAAGCATCACACACACAGGATCAGAAACACAGAGCACCACTCATAGGAATGGAAACACTGAGCACCACACACAGGAATGGAAACATTGAGCACCACACACAGGAATGGAAACACTGAGCACCACACACAGGAATGGAAGCACTGAGCATCACACACAGGAATGGAAACACTGAGCAAGACACACAGGACCGGAAACAGTGTACACAACACACAGGACAGGAAACACTGCACACCACACACAAAATAGAAAGAATGTGCTCAACTCACAGTACTGGAAACACTGCACACCATACGCAGTAATAGAAACACTGCACACAACACAAAGGAGTGGAAACACTGAGCACCACACACAGGAATGGAAACATGGAGCGCAACACACTGGAACGGTAACACTGAGCACCACACACAGGACCAGAAACACTGCGCACCACACACAGGAATAGAAACAATGTGCACAACACACAGGACTGGAAACACTGAGCACCACACACAGGACCAGAAACACTGCGCAACACACACAGGAATAGAAACATTGTGTACAACATACAGGAATGGAAACACTGAGCACCACACACAGGCCAGAAACACTGTGGACAACACACAGGAATAGAAACACTGTGCACAACACAGGACGCATGAAACACAGTGCAGTACACACATGAATGGAAGCACTGAGCACCACACACAGGACCAGAAACAGAGTGCACAACACATTGGAATGGAAACACTGAGCTGCACACACAGGATTGGAAACACTGAGCATCGCAGACGGGAATGGAAGCCCTGAGCACCACACACAGGACCAGAAACACGGAGCACAACACACTGAAATGGAAACACGGAGCACCACACACAGGACTGGAAACACTGCACACCACATGCAGGAATAGAAACACTGTGCACAACATGCAGGAGAGGAAACACTGAGCACCACACACAGGACTGGAAACACAGAGCACCACACACAGGAAAGGAAACACTGCGCACCACACACATGAACGGAAACATTGAGCACCACACACAGGAATGGAAACACTGAGCATCACACACAGGAATGGAAACACAGAGCAAGACACACCGGACTGTAAACACTGCACACCACACACAGGAATAGAAACAATGTGCACAACTCACAGTACTGGAAACACAGCGCAACACACAAAGGAATAGAAACACTATGCACAACACGCGGGGCGGAAACACTGAGCACCACACACAGGAATGGAAACACTGAGCGCCACACACTGGAATGGAAATATTGAGAACCACACACTGGAACGGAAACCCAGAGCACCACACACATGGTTAGAAACACTGTGCACATCACACAAGACCGGAAACACAGTGCACTACATGCAGGAATGGAAACACTGACACCACACACAGGAAAGGAAGCACTGCACACTACTCAAAGGAATGGAAACACTGAGCACCACACACAGGAACGGAAAAACTAAGCACCACACACTGGAATGGAAACACTGAGCAAGACACACAGGACTGGAAACACTGTACACCACACACAGGACCAGAAACACTGCACACTATACACAGAAGTATAAAGAATGTGCTCAACTCACAGTACTGGAAACACTGAACACCATACGCAGCAATAGAAACACTGAGCACAACACAAAGGAGTGGAAACACGCAGCACCACACACAGGAATGGAAACATGGAGCGCAACACACTGGAACGGAAACACTGAGCACCACAGACAGGACCAGAAACACTGCACAACACACACAGGAATAGAAACAATGTGCAAAACACACAGGTCTGGAAACACTGAGCACCACACACAGGACCAGAAACACAGCGCAACACACATAGGAATAGAAAGATTGTGTACAACATACAGGAATGGAAACACTGAGCACCACACACAGGCCAGAAACACTGTGGACCACACACAGGAATAGAAACACTGTGCACAACACACAGGACCGGAAACACAGTGCACTACACACAGGAATGGAAGCACTGAGCACCACACACAGGACCAGAAACATAGTGTACAACACATTGGAATGGAAACAGTGAGCTGCACACAGGAATGGAAGCACTGAGCACCACACACAGGACCAGAAACATATAGCACAACACACTGGAATGGAAACACTGAGCTGCACACACAGGAATGGAAACACTGAGCATCGCAGACAGGAATGGAAGCCCTGAGCACCACACACAGGACCAGAAACACCGAGCACCACACACTGAAATGGAAACATTGAGCACCACACACTGGAATGGAAACACTGAGCACCACACACAGGACTGGAAACTCTGCACACCACATGCAGGAATAGAAACACTGCGCACAACATACTGGAGTGGAAACACTGAACAATACACAGAGGAGTGGAATCACTGCGCACCAAACACAGGAAAAGAAACCCAGTGCACAACACACAGGACTGGAAACACAGTGCACTACAAACAGGAATGGAAATATTGAGCACGACACACAGGACTGGAAACACTGTGCACCAAACACAGGAAAAGGAATCCTGTGCACAACACACAGAACTGGAAACACAGAGCACCACATACAGGACCAAAAACACAGAGCACCACAAAAAGGAATGGAAAAACTATGCACCACACACAGGAACAGAAACATTGAGCACCACACACAGGAATGGAAACACTGAGCACCACATACAGGAATGGAAACACTGAGCACCATACACAGGAATGGAAACACTGAGCACCACACACAGGACTGGAAACACAGTGCACTACAAACAGGAATGAAAATACTGAGCCCCACACATAGCGATGGAAACATTGAGCCCCACACAAAGGAATGGAAGCATTGAGCACCACACACAGGACTGGAAACACTGATTACCACAAACACTGGAAAGGAAACAATAAGCACCACACACAGGAAAATAAAAACACTGCCCACCACACACCGGACCAGAAACACAGTGCACAATACACAGGGATAGAAACAGTGAGCACCACACACAGGAATAGAAACACTGCGCACAACACACAGGACTGGAAACACAGTTCACTACACACAGGAATGGAAAAACCGAGCACAACACACAAGAACGGAAAAACTGAGCACACCAGACAAACTGGAAACACTGAGCAGCACACACATGAATGGAAACACTGAGCACCACACACAGGACAGGAAACACTGTGCACCACACACAGGAATGGAAACACTGCACACCACACACAGGAATGGAAACACTAAGCACCATACACAGGGATGGAAACACTGAGAACACACAGGAATGGATACACTGAGCACCACACACGGAATGGAAACATTGCACACCACACACAGGGATAGAAACACTGTGCAGAACACACCAGACTGGAAACACAGAGCACTACACATGGCACCAGAAACACAGTGCACTATGCACAGGAATAGAAACGATGTGCACCACTCACTGGAATGGAGATACTGAGCACCACATAGAGAAATGGAATCATTGAGCACCACACACAGGAATGGAAACACTGAGCACCACACACAGGAATGGAAAAATTGAGCACCACACACAGGAATGGAAAAATTGAGCACCTTACACAAAAATGAAAACACTGTGCAAAACATATAGGAATGAAACACTGAGCATCACACACAGAGATGGAAACACTGAGCACCACATACGGGAATGGAAACACTGGGCACCACACACAGGAACAGAAACACTCTGTACCACACACAGAAACAGAGACAAAGTGCACAACAGACAGGACCGGAAACACTGAACACCACACACTGGAATGGAAACACTGAGCACCACAAAAAGGAATGGAAACATTAAGCACCACACACAGGACTGGAAACACAGAGCACCACACACAGGAACAGAAACTCTGAGCACCACACACAGCAACGAACATTGAGCACCACACCAATGAGCACCACACACAGGAATGGAAACACTGAGCACTGCACACAGGACAGGAAACACTGTGCACCACACACTGGAAGAAGAATGTTCACAACTCACAGTACTGGAAACACTGCTCACCACACGCAGGATGAGCAACACTGCACACAACACACAGGAGTGTAAACACTGAACACCACACACAAGAATGGAAACACTGAGTCCCACAGACTGGAACGGAAACACCAAGCAACACACACTGGAACGGAAACACTGAGCACCACACACAGGACGAGAATCACTGTGCACCACACACGGGAATAGAAACACTGTGCACAACACACAGGACCGGAAACACAGTGCACTACACACAGGAAAGGAAGCACTGAGCACCACACACAGGACCAGAAACACAGTGCACAACACATTGGAATGGAAACACTGAGCTAAACACACAGGAATGGAAACACTGAGCATCGCAGACAGGAATGGAAGCCCTGAGCACCACACACAGGACCGGAAACACCGAGCACCACACACTGAAATGGAAACATTGAGCACCACACAATGGAATGGAAACACTGAGCACCACACACAGGACTGGAAACACTGCACACCACATGCAGGAAAAGAAACACTGCGCACAACATACTGGAGTGGAAACACTGAACAATACACACAGGAGTGGAAACACTGTGCACCAAACACAGGAAAAGAAACCCAGTGCGCAACACACACAACTGGAAACACAGTGCACTACAAACAGGAATGGAAATACTGAGCACCACATACAGGAATGGAAACACTGAACATCACACACAGGAATGGAAACACTGAGCAAGACACACAGGACCGGAAACACTGCACACCACACACACAGGAATAGAAAGAATGTGCTCAACTCACAGTACTGGAAACACTGCACACCACACGCAGTAATAGAAACACTGCACACAACACACAGGAGTGGAAACCTGAGCACCACACACAGGAATGGAAACACTGAGCACCACACACAGGACCAGAAACACAGTGCACCACACACAGGACTGGAAAAACAGTGCACCACACACAGGACCGGAAACACGGCGCACTATACAGAGTACCGGAAGCACTGAGCACCACACACAGGAATGGAAACACTGTGCACCAATCACAGGACCGGAAACACAGTGCACTACACACAGGAATGGAAACGCTGAACACAACATATAGGAATGGAAACACTGAGCACCACTCACAGGACCAGAAACAAAATGCACTACATACTGGAATGGAAACACTGACCACAACACACAGGAATGGAAACACTGAGCACCACACACAGGAATGGAAACACTGAGCACCACACACAGGGATAGAAACACTGTGCACATCAAAGAAGACAGGAAACACAGTACACTACACACAGGAATGGAAACATTGACACCACACACTGGATTGGAAACACTGAGCACCACACACAGGAATGGAAACACTGAGCACCACACACAGGAATGGAAACACTGAGCACCACATACAGGAATGGAAACACTGAGCATCACACACAAGAATGGAAACACTGAGCAAGACATCCAGAACTGTAAACACTGCACACCACACACAGGAATAGAAACAATGTGCACAACTCACAATACTGGAAACACTGCGCACCACACGCAGGAATAGAAACACTGAGCACAACACACAGAAGTGAAAACACTGAGCACCACACACAGGAATGGAAACACTGAGCGCCACACACTGGAAAGGAAAAATTGAGAACCACACACTGGAACAGAAATCCTGAGCACCACACACAATGATAAAACACTGTGCACATCACACAAGACCAGAAACACAGTGCACTACACACAGGAAAGGAAACACAGACACCACACACTGGACAGGAAACACTGCACACTACACAAAGGAATGGAAACACTGAGCACCACACACTGGAATGGAAACACTGAGCACCACTCACAGGAAAGGAAACACTGAGCACCACACACAGGAATGGAAAAACTAAGCACCACACACAGGAAGAGAGACATTGAGCACCACACAAAGGAATGGAAACACTGAGCACCACATACAGGAATGGAAACACTGAGCATCACACACAGGAATGGAAACACTGAGCACCACACACAGGAATGGAAACACTGAGCACCACACACTGGAATGGAAACATTGAGCACCACAAAAAGGAATGGATACACTGAGTACCGCACACAGGATCAGAAACACAGAGCACCACACATAGGAATGGAAACACGAAGCCCCACACACCGGAAAGGAAACATTGAGCACCACACACATAAATGGAAATACTAAGCACCACATACAGAAATGGAAACACTGAGCATCACACACAGGAAAGGAAACACTGAGCAAGACACATAGGACCGGAAACACTGCACCACACAGGACCGGAAACACTGCACACCACACACAGGAATAGAAAGAATGTGCTCAACTCACTGTACTGGAAACACTACACACCACACACAGTAATAGAAACACTGCGCACAATACACAGGAGTGGAAAAACTGAGCACCAAAGCAGGAATGGAAACACTGAGGGCCACTAACTGGAATGGAAACACTGCACCACACACAGGAATAGAAACAATGTGCACAACACACCAGACTGGAAACACTGAGCACCACACACAGGACCAGAAGCATTGCGCAACACACACAGCAATAGAAACATTGAGTACAACACACAGGAATGGAAACACTGAGCATTACACACAGGAATGGAAACACTGAGCACCACACACAGGCCAGAAACACTGCGGACCATACACAGGAATAGAAACACTGCACAACACACTGGACCGAACACAGTGCACTACACACTGGAATGGAAGCACTGAGCACCACACACAGGACCAGAAACACAGTGCACAACACATTGGAATGGAAACACTGAGCTGCACACACAGGAATGGAAACACTGAGCATCGCAGACAGGAATGGAAGCCCTGAGCACCACACACAGGACCGGAAACACCAAGCACCACACACTGAAAAGGAAACACTGAGCACCAAACACTGAAATGGAAACACTGAGCACCACACATAGGACTGGAAACACTGCCCACCACATGCAGGAATAGAAACACTGCGCACAACATACAGGAGTGGAAACATTGAACAATACACACAAGAATGGAAACACTACACACCAAACACAGGAAAAGAAACCCAGTGCGCAACACACGGGACTGGAAACACAGTGCACAACAAACAGGAATGGAAATACTGAGCACCACACACAGGACTGTAAACACTGCACACCAAACACAGGAGAAGGAACCCTGTGCACAACACACAGGACTGGAAAAACAGTGCACTGCAAACAAGAATGGAAACACTGAGCACCACACACTGGAATGGAAACACTGAGCACCAAAAACAGGAATGCAAACACTGAGCACCACACACTGCAATGGAAACATTCAGCACCAAACACAGGACCAGAAACTCAGAGCACCACACATAGGAATGGAAACACTGAGCACCACACACAGGAATGGAAAAACTACACACAGGAATGGAAACACTGAGCACCACACACTGGATTGGAAACAATGAGCACCACACACAGGAATGGAAACACTGAGCACCACACACTGCAATGGAAACATTGAGCAAAACCAACAGAAATGGAAACACTGAGCACCACGTACAGGAATGTAAACACTGAGCATCACACACAGGAATAGAAACACTAAGCAAGACACACAGGACCGGAAACACTGCACACCACACACAGGAATAGAAACAATGTGCACAACTCACTGTACTGGAAACAGTGCGCACCACATGCAGGAAAAGAAACACTGTGCACAACACAAAGGGGTGGAAACACTGAGCACCACACACAGGAATGGAAACACTGAGCACCACACACTGGAATGGAAACATTGAGAACCACACATTGGAACAGAAACCCTGAGCACCACACACATGGATAGAAATACTGTGCACATCACACAAGACTGGAAACATAGTGCACTACACACAGAAATGGAAACGCTGACACCACACACACAGGAAGGAAACACTGCACACCACAACAAAGGAATGGAAACACTGAGCACCACACACAGGATAGAAACCTGGCCACCACACACTGGAATGAACATGGACCACCACAAGATGGAACACAAAGCAAACACACAGGATCAGAAACACAGAGCACCACACATGGAACCGCACAGGCACCACACGGAACCAGAAACACCATCACATGAGATGAAACACTGAGCACCACACACAGGATGGAAAACTAAGCACACACACAGGAACAGAACAATAAGCACCACACACAGAATGGAACACTGAGCACCACATACAGAATGGAAACACTGACATCACACACAGAATCGATCACTGACAAGACACACAGGACCAAACACCACACACCACACACAGGAACGACACTACGCCCACAACACAGGGTGAACAGACACCACACACAGAATGGAAACACTGAGCAACACACAGGACCAAAACACAATGCACCCACACAGGACCCGGAGCACAGTGCCACACACAGGACCGAGCACTCGCCTCTACAGAGAAACAACACACCACCACAGAATGCAAACACTGCGCACCAATCACTGGACCGGACAATCACTACACAGGAATGGAAACGCTGAACACAACACACAGGAATGGAACACTGAGCACACATACGAATGGAAACACAAACTGCCTCCGGGACGAAACAAATGCACTACACTCCGAATGGAAACACTGAACATAACACAGGAATGTAAACACTGACACCACACACAGGGATAGAAACACTGAGCATCACAGAGACAGAAACACAGTACACTACACACAGGAATGGAAACACTGACACCACACACACAGGAGTGGAGCACAGAGCACCACAAGGAATGCAACACTGAGCACCACATACAGAATCGACACTGAGCTCACACACAGAAGGAAACACTGAACAAGACATCAGACCGTAAACACTGCACACCACACACAGGATAGAAACAATGTGCACAACTCACAGTACTGGAAACACTACGCACCACATAAAATAAAACACTGAGCACACACAGGGGTGGACACTGGCACCACACACAGGATAGAACACTGGCCACACACTGAATGGAAAAATTGAGAACCACACTGGACAGAAATCTGAGCACCACACACCAGTAGAAACACTGTGCACATCACCACAGACCGAAAAACACAGTGCACTACCACAGGAATGAAAACAGACACTACAAGGGAATGAAACACTGAGCACCACACACTGGAATGGAAACACTAGCACCACACAAAGGAAAAACGAAACCACTCACGAATGGAAAAACAAGCACCACACACAGGAGAAACATGAGCACCACAGGAATGGACACTAGCACCACATACAGGAATGAAACACAGGCATCACACACAGGAATGGACACTGAGCACACACACAGTGAACACTGAGCACCACACTGGAATGGAAACACTGAGCACCAAGGAAAATAACCACTAACACACACAGTACCAGAAACACAGTGCACAATACACAGGAATGGAAACAGTGAACCTGACACAGGACCCGAAACACAGTTTACTACACACAGAAATGGAAACACTCGCACCACAAAGAACAAACTGAGCACACAGACAAACCAGAAACACTGGCACCACACAGGAATGGAAACATGAACCAGACACACGGGACGGAACACCACACACCACAGTAACGAAACAAAGCACAACACACGAGTGAAAACACTGAGCACACACACAGGATGAAAACACGAGCACCACAAACTGGGCAGAACACGACACCACAGACGGGAACAAAACACTGCCAACACACACAGGTATAAAACAATATGCACAACACACAGGATTAAATACCAGCACCACACACAGGACAGAAAAACAACCACACAGGAATAGAAACCTGAGCATCACACACAGGATTGAAACACAGGCACCACACAGGCCAGAAACACTACGGACCACACAGGAATGAAAAACTGCACAACATTCAGGACCAAACAGTGCACCACCCAGATAAACAGTCAGCACCACACAGGAAAACACTGAGCACCACAGAAGGTGCAAATACTAACCACTACAAATGGAAGCAAACCTGCAAACCACAAATAGAATCGAAACACACACCACACAGAGTGGAAACACCACAAACACAGGACGAAACACAGTGCACTATACACAGAATGGAACATTGAACACCACAGACAGGAATGGAAACACTGAGCACCCCTTTGGGACCAGAACACTGTGCACAACACATGGGACCAGAAACACAGTGCACTACACGAATGACACTAGCACCACATAGAATGAAAACACTGGCTCCACACACGAATGGAAACACTGAGCACCACACAAGGACTGAATAATGCGCCCAAACACGGACAAAAACCAGTGTGCAACACAGGACTGAAACACAGTGCACTACAAACAGAATAAAACACTGGCACCACAAACAGGGATGCAAACACTGAGCACCAGACAGAGAATGGGCTGAGCACCATACACGGACCGGAAACACTGAGCACCACACTGGAATGGAAACACTGAGCACCACAGGAAAAGAAACACTCGCACCACACACGGACCAGAAACACAGTGGACAATACAAGAATGAAACAGTGGCACCACACACAGGACCGGAAACCTACACACCACACACAGGAATAGAAACACTGTACAAACACCTGGGACTGAAACACAGTTCACTACACACAGGAATGGAAACACTGTACCCCACACGAACGAACACACTGAATGGAAACACTGAGCACCACACAGGAATGGAAACATGAGCACCACATACAGGAATGGAAACACTGACATCACAAAGGAATGGAAACACAGGCAAGACATCAGAACTAAACACTGCACACCACAGACAGGAATAGAAACAATGTACAACTCACAATACTGGTAACACTCGCAGCGCGCAGGAATAGAAACACTAGCCAACACACAGAAGTGAAAACACTGAGCACGACACACACGAATGGAAACACTGAGCGCCACACACTGAATGGAAAGTTGAGAACCACACACTGGAACAGAAACCTGAGCACCACACAATGATAAAACACTGTGCATCACACAAGACCGGAAACATAGCACACACACAGGAATAGAAACACAGACACCACACACAGGAGGAAACACTGCACCACACACAGGAAAGAACACGAGCCCCACAGGAATGGAAAACTAAGCACCACAAAGGAAACTTGGCACCACACAAAGGAATGGAAACACTGAGCACCACATGCAGGATGGAAACACTGAGCATCACACACACAAGGAAAACTGAGCACCACACACAGGAATCGAACACTGGAACAAACACTTTACGCGGACCAAACATTCGACACCACAAAAAGGAATGGATGCACTAAGGACCACACACAGGATCAAACACAGAGCACCACATAGGAATGGAAAATGAGCACCACACAGAACAGAAACACTAAGCCCCACACACCGAAAGGAAACAGTGAGCATCACAGGAAACAGTGAGCAAGACACATAGGACCGAAACACTACCAACGACACAGGACCGAAACACTGCACACCACACAGGAATAGAAAGAATGCTCAACTACAGTACTGGAAACACTACACACCACACACAGTAATAGAAACACTGCGCACAACACACAGGAGTGGAAAAACTGAGCACCAAAACAGGAATGGAAACACTGAGCGCCACTAACTGGAATGGAAACACTGTGCACCACACACAGGAATAGAAACAATGTGCACAACACACCAGACTGGAAACACTGAGCACCACACACAGGACCAGAAGCATTGCGCAAAACACACAGCAGTAGAAACATTGAGTACAACACACAGGAATGGAAAACACTGAGCATTACACACAGGAATGGAAACACTGAGCACCACACAGGCAGAAACACTACAGACCACACACAGGAATAGAAACACTGCACAACACACAGGGCGAAACACAGTGCAACACACTGGAATGGAGCAATGACACACACCAGAAACAGCACAACACATTGAATAAACACTGAGCTGCACACAGGAATCGACACTGAGCATCACAGACAGGAACAAGCCCTACACCCACACAGGACAGAAAACCAAGCACCACACACTGAAAAAACACGAGCACAAACACTGAATAAACACTGAGCACCACACATAGATCAAACAGCCCACCATGCAGGAATGAAACATCAACATAAACATACAGGAGTGGACATTAATAATACACACAGAATGGAAACACTACACCAAACACAGGAAAAGAAACTAAAGGCAACAGGGACTGAAACACAGTGCACAACAAACAGGAATGGAAATACTGAGCACCACACAGGACTGTAAACTGCACACCAAACACACGAGAAGAACCTGTGCACAACACAGGACTGGAAACAGTGCACTGCAAAAGAATGGAAACACTGAGCACACACTGGAATGGAAACCTGACCAAAACAGGAATGCAAACACTGAGCACCAAACACTGCAATGAAACATCCAGCACCAACACAGGACCAGAACAGAGCACACACAGAAACACTGACCACCAACACAGGAATGGAAAACTACACAGGAATGGAAACACTGAGCACCACACTGATTGGAAACAATGAGCACCACACAGGAATGGAAACACTGAGCACACACACTGCAATGGAAACATTAAGCAACACCAACAGAAATGGAAACACTGAGCACCACATACAGGAATGTAAACACTGAGCATCACACACAGGAATAGAAACACTAAGCAAGACACACAGGACCGGAAACACTGCACACAACACACAGGAATAGAAACAATGTGCACAACTCACAGTACTGGAAACAGTGCACACCACATGCAGGAATAGAAACACTGCGCACAACACAAAGGAGTGGAAACACTGAGCACCACACACAGGAATGGAAACACTGAGCACCACACACTGGAATGGAAACATTGAGAACCACACATTGGAACAAAAACCCTGAGCACCACAAACATGGATAGAAACACTGTACACATCACACAAGACTGGAAACATAGTGCATTACACACAGAAATGGAAACACTGACACCACACACAGGAAAGGAAACACTGCACACCACACAAAGGAATGGAAACACTGAGCACCACACACAGGAATGGAAACACTGAGCACCACACACTGGAATGGAAACATTGAGCACCACAAAAAGGAATGGAAACACTGAGCACCACACACAGGATCAGAAACACAGAGCACCACACATAGGAATGGAAACACTGAGCACCACACACAGGACCAGAAACACAGAGCACCACACATGGGAATGGAAACACTGAGCACCACACACAGGAACGGAAAAACTAAGCACCACACACAGGAACAGAAACATTGAGCACCACACACGGGAATGGAAACTAAACATCACACACAGGAATGGAATCACTGAGCAAGACACACAGGACCGGAAACACTGCACACCACACACAGGAATAGAAACACTGCATACAACACACAGGGGTGGAAACACTGCACACCACACACAGGAATGGAAACACTGAGCAGCACACACAGGACCAGAAACACAGTGCACCACACACAGGACCGGAAACACAGTGCACCACACACAGGACCGGAAACACTGCGCTCTGTACAGAGTACCAGAAACACTGAGCACCACACACAGGAATGGAAACACTGCGCACCAATCACTGGACCGGAAACACAGTGCACTACACACAGGAATGGAAACGCTGAGCACCACATACAGGAATGGAAACAATAAGCACCACTCACAGGACCAGAAACAAAATGCACTACACTCTGGAATGGAAACACTGAACACAACACATGGAATGTAAACACTGAGCACCACACACAGGGATAGAAACACTGTGCACATCACAGAAAACAGGAAACACAGTACACTACACACAGGAATGGAAACACTGACACCACACACTGGAATGGAAGCACTGAGCACCACACACAGGAATGGAAACACTGAGCACCACATACAGGAATGGAAACACTGAGCTTCACACACAGGAATGGAAACACTGAGCAAGACATCCAGAACAATAAACACTGCACACCACACACAGGAATAGAAACAATGTGCACAACTCACAATACAGGAAACACTGCGCACCACACGCAAGAATAGAAACACTGAGCACAGCACACAGAAGTGGAAACACTAAGCACCACACACAGGAATGGAAACACTGAGCGCCACACACTGGAATGGAAAAATTGAGAACCACACACTTGAACAGAATCCTAAGCACCACACACAATGATAGAAACACTGTGCACATCACACCAGACCGGAAACACAGTGCACTACACACAGGAATGGAAACACAGACACTACACAAAGGAATGGAAACACTGAGCACCACACACTGGAATGCAAACACTGAGCACCACACACAGGAAACGAAACACTGAGCACCACTCACAGGAATGGAAAAACTAAGCACCACACACAGGAAGAGAAACATTTAGCACCACACAAAGAAATGGAAACACTGAGCACCACATACAGGATTGGAAACACTGAGCACCACACACAGGAATAGAAACACTGAGCACCACACACAGTAATGGAAACACTGAGCACCACACACTGGAATGGAAACACTGAGCACCAAAGGAAAATAACTACTGCGCACCACACACAGTAGCAGAAACACAGTGCACAATACACAGGAATGGAAACAGTGAGCACGACACACAGGACCGGAAACACTGCGCACCACACACAGGAATAGAAACACTGTGCACAACACACAGGACTGGAAACACAGTTTACTACACACAGAAATGGAAACACAAGCACCACAAAAGAACAGAAAAACTGAGCACACCAGACAAACCAGAAACACTGAGCACCACACACAGGAATGGAAACAATGAGCAAGACACACAGGACCGGAAACACTGCACACCACATGCAGTAACATTAACACTAAGCACAACACATGAGTGAAAACACTGAGCACCACACACAGGAATGGAAACACTGAGCACCACAAACTGGAATGGAAACACTGCACAACACACACAGGAATAGAAACAATGTGCACAACACACAGGATTGGAAAAACTGAGCACCACACACAGGACCAGAAAAACTGTGCAACACACACAGGAATAGAAACACTGAGCATCACACACAGGATTGGAAACACTGAGCACCACACACAGGCCAGAAACACTGCGGATCACACACAGGAATAGAAAAACTGTGCACAACATTCAGGACCAGAAACACAGTGCACTACACCCAGGAATGGAAACAGCGAGCACCACACAGGGGTGCAGAAGTACTGTACACTGTAAATGGAAGCAGAAACACCGCAAACCACAAATAGGAATGGAAACACTGCACACCACACAGAGGTGTGGAAACACTGTGCACAACACACAGGACCAGAAACACAGTGCACTATACACAGGAATGGAACCACTGAACACCACAGACAGGAATGGAAACACTGAGCACCACACACAGGACCGGAAACACTGTGCACAACACAAAGGACCAGAAACACAGTGCACTACACACGGGAATGGAAACACTGAGCACCACACATAGGAATGGAACCACTGAGCTCCACACACAGGAATGGAAACACTGAGCACCACACAAAGGACTGGAAATAATGCGCACCAAACACAGGACAAGAAACCCAGTGTCCAACACACAGGACTGGAAACACAGTGCACTACAAACAGGAATGGAAACACTGAGCACCACAAACAGGGATGCAAACACTGAGCACCACACAGAGGAATGGAAGCACTGAGCACCATACTGGGACCAGAAACACTGAGCACCACACTGGAATGCGAAACACTAAGCACCACACACAGGAAAAGAAAATCATGCACTTCCCGGACCAGAAACACAGTGGACAATACACAGCAATGGAAACAGTGAGCACCACACACAGGAATAGAAACACTGTGCACAGCACACAGGACTGGAAACACAGTTCACTACACACAGGAATGGAAACACTGTGCACCACACACATGAACGGAAAAACTGAGCACACCAGACAAACAGGAAACACTGAGCAGCACACACAGGAATAGAAACACTGAGCACCACACACATGAATGGAAACACTGAGTACCGCAGACAGGAATGGAAGCACTGAGCACCACAAACAGGACCGGAAACACTGAGCACCACACACTGGACCAGAAACACAGAGCACTGTACACAGGAATGGAAACACTGAACACCACACACTGGAATGGAAACACTGAGCACCCGACACAGGAATAGAAACAATGTGCACAACACACAGGACCGGAATTACTGCGCTCCACACACACGAATGGAAACACTAAACACCACACACTGGAATGGAAACACTGAGCACCATACACAGGGATGGAAACACTGAGCACAACACTCAGGAATGGAAACACTGACCTCCAAACACAGGAATCAAAACACTGCACAGCACACACCGGAATGGAAACACTGAGCACCACACACGGGAATGGAAACATTGCGCACCTCACCCAGGGAAAGAAAAACTGTGCACAACACACCAGACTGGAAACACAGTGCACTACACACAGGACCAGAAACACAGTGCACTATACACAGGAATAGAAACACTGAGCACCACACACAGTACCGGAAAAACAGTGCACCACACACTGGAATGGAAATACTGAGCACCACAAAGAGAAATGGAAACACTGAAAACAACACGCTGGAACGAAAACACAAAGCACCTCACATAGGAATAGAAACACTGAGCATCAAAGACAGGAATGGAAATACTGAGCACCACACACAGCAATGGAAAAATTGAGCACCACACACAGGAATGGAAAAATTGAGCACCATACACAGTAATGGAAACAGTGTGCACAACACACAGGACCAGAAACACAGTGTACAACACACAGAAATGGAAACACTGAGTACCACATACAGCAATGGAAACACTAGACCACACACAGGAAAAGAAACACTGCAAACCACACACAGGAATAGAGACACTGTGCACAACAGACAGGACCGGAAACACTGCGCACCACAAACAGGAGTGGAAACACTAAGCACCACACACTGGAATGGAAACACTGAGCACCACACACAGGAATGGAAACACTGAGCACCACAAGAAGGAATGGAAACACTGAGCACCACAAGAAAGGAATGGAAACACTGAGCACCACAACAAGGAATGGAAACACTGAGCACCACACACAGGACAGGAAACACTGCGCACCACACACAGGAATAGAAACAATGTGCACAACACACAGGACTGGAAACACTGCACACCCCACACAGAGATAGAAACACTGTGCACTACACACAGGACAGGAAACACAGAGCACTACACACAAGAATAGAAACACTGAGCACCACACACAGGAATGGAAACACTGAGAACTACATACATAAATGGAAACACAGTGCACAGCACACAGGACCCGGAAGCATGGTCTGCACAGACAGGAATGGAAATACTGAGTACCACACACTGGAATGGAAAAACTGAGCACCACACACAGGACCGGAAACACTGCGCAACACACACAGGAATAGAAACACTGTGCAAAACACACAGGACCGAAAACACAGTGCACTATACACAGGAATGGAAACACTGTGCACCACACACAGGAACAGAAACACTGTGCACAACACACAGGACAGGAAACACAGTGCGCTACACACAGGAATGGAAACATTAAGAACCACACACAGGAATGGAAACACTGCGCGCCACACACAGGAATAGAAACAAAGTACACAACACACAGGACTGGAAACACTGCACACCACACACAGGGATAGAAACACTGTGCAAAACACACAGGACCAGAAACACAGTGCACTATACACAGGAATGGAAACACTGTGCACCACACACAGGAACAGAAACACTGTGCACAACACACAGGACAGCAAAACACAGTGCACTACACACAGGATTGGAAACATTGAGCACCACACACAGGAATGGAAACACTGAGCACCACATACAGAAATGGAAACACTGTGCACAGCACACAGGACCGGAAACACAGTGCACTACACACAGGAATGGCAACACTGAGCACCACACACAGGAATGGAAACACTGAGCACCACACATGGGAATGGAAACATTGCGCACCACACACAGGGATAGAAACACTGTGCACAACACACCAGACTGGAAACACAGTGCACTAGACACAGGACCAGAAACACAGTGCACTATTCACAGGAATAGAAACACTGAGCACCACACACAGGACTGGAAACACTGAGCGACACACTGGAATGGAAATACTGAGCACCACACACAGGAATGGAAAAATTGAGCACCAAACACTGGAACGAAAACACTGAGCACAACACATAGGAATGGAAACACTGAGCACCACACACAGGAATGGAAACACTGAGCACCACACACAGGAATGGAAACACTGAGCACCACACACAGGAATGGAAAAATTGAGCACCACACACAGGAATGGAAAAATTGAGCACCATACACAGAATTGGAAACACTGTGCATGACACAGAAGACTGGAAACAAAGAGCACAACACACAGGAAAGAAACACTGAGCACCACATGCAGAGATGGAAACACAGAACACCACATACAGGAATGGAAACACTGGGCACTACACACAGGAACAGAAACACTGTATACCACACATAGGAACAGAAACACTGTGCACAACACACAGGACAGGAAACACAGTGCACTACACACAGGAATGGAAACACTGAGCACCACACACGGGAATGGAAACAATGAGTACCACATACAGAAATGGAAACACTGTACAGCACACAGGACCGGAAACAAAGTGCATTACACATAGAAATGGAAACACTGAGCACCACACACAGGAATGGAAACACTGAGCACCACACACAGTAACAGAGACACTGTGCACAACAGATAGGACTGGAAACACTACGCACCACACACAGGAATAGAAACACTGAGCACCACACACTGGAATGGAAACACTGAGCACCACACAGAGGAATGGAAACACTGAACACCACATACTGGAATAGAAACACTAAGCACCACAAAAAGGAATGGAAACACTGAGCACCACACACAGGAACAGAAACTCAGCACCACACACTGCAACGGAAACATTGAGCACCACACACAGGAATGGAAACACAATGCATCACACACAGGAATGGAATCACTGAGCACCGCACACAGGACCGGAAACACTGAGCACCACACACGGAATAGAAGAATGTGTACAACTCACAGTACTGGAACTACTGCGCACCACACGTAGAAAGAAAACACTGCACACAACACACAGGAGTGAAAACACTGAGCGCCACACACTGGAACGGAAACATTGAGCACCACACACAGGAATGGAAACACAATGCATCACACACAGGAATGGAATCACTGAGCACTGCACACAGGACCGGAAACACTGAGCACCACACACGGAATAGAAGAATGTGTACAACTCACAGTACTGGAACTACTGCGCACCACACGCAGAAAGAAAAACACTGCGCACAACACACAGGAGTGGAAACACTGAGCGTCACACACTGGAACGGAAACACTGAGCACCACACACAGGACCAGAAACACTGTGCACCACACACAGGAATAGAAACAATGTGCACCACACACAGGAACAGAAACACTATGCACAACACACAGGACCGGAAACACAGTGCACTACACACAGGAATGGAAGCACTGAGCACCACACTCAGCACCAGAAACACAGTGCACAGCACATTGGATTGGAAACAATGAACTGCACACACAGGAATGGAAACACTGAGCATCGCAGACAGGAATGGAAGCCCTGAGCACCACACACAGGACCAGAAACACGGAGCACCACACACTGAAATGGAAACATGGAGCACCACACACTGGAAATGGAACACTGGGCACCACACACAGGACTGGAAACACTGCACACCACAAGCAGGAATAGAAACACTGTGCACAACATAGAGGAGTGGAAACACTGAGCACCACACACAGGATTGGAAATACTGCACACCAAACACAGGAAAAGGAACCCAGTGCACAACACACAGGACTGGAAACACTGTGCACTGCAAACAGGAATGGAAACACTGAGCAGAACACACGGATGGAAACACTGAGCACCACACAGAGGACCGAAACACTGCACACCATACACAGGAATAGAAACACTGTGCAAAACACACAGGACTGGAAACACAGCACCGCACACAAGAATGGAAAAACTGAGCACACCAGACAAACCGGAAACACTGAGCAGCACTCAGAGGAATGGAAACACTGAGCACCACATGCAGAAATGGAACCACTGAGCACCACACACAGGAATTGAAACACTGAGCTCCACACACAGGACCAGAAACCCTGCACAGCACACACAGGAATAGAAACACTGTGCACAACACACAGGACTGGAAACACAGTGCACTACACACAGGAATGGAAACACTGAGCACCACACAGAGAAATAGAAACACTGAGAACCACACACAGGAATGAAAACACTGGTCACCCACACAGGAATGGAAACACTAGGCACCAAACACAGGAATGGAAACACTGTGCACAACAAACAGGAATAAAAACTGTGCACAACACAGAGGACTGGAAACACAGTGCACTACATACAGAACCGGAAACACTGAGTACCACACACTAGAATGGAAACATTGAGCACCACACACAGGACCAGAAACACTGAGCACTTCACACAGGACTGGAAACACTGTGCGCCACACACAGGAATGGAAACACTGAGCACCACACACAGAAAGGGAAAGACTGAGCACCACACACAGGAATGGAAACACTGAGCACCACACACTGGAATGGAAACACTGCACATGACACACAGCAAGAGAAAAACTGTACACAACACACAGGACCGGAAACACAGTACACTACACACAGGAATGGAAACACTGAGCACCACACACAGGAATGGAAACACTGAGCTTCACACCATTTTTTCAACCATTCATTAAACCGCAGAGTGAAAAGTACCCTTCCCTCACCCATGCCACTGACAGGCAGCACCCCTGAGAAGGATACTGTGTATGCTAATTGTCTTAGGCCCCTCCCCAAGTCTACAAAGTCCTCCTGCACTGCTGTAATCATACGATGAGCCAAGTCATTTGTCCCTAGGTGGACAATGACTTCCAGCTCAGACTCCCGTGCAGCTGTTCTCATGATCCTGAGGATGTGCTTCCTGTCCCTCCAAGCCATGGCACCAGCCAGGCACCTTACTTCAGTTTTCCCTGCTCCCCCCAGTTCTATAACCCTAATAAATGAGTAACACACAAGGAGCTGCTTCCTTTCCCTGTGGTGTTCTCTGCCTCCTCCTGTGGGCTTCCCTTGTGACAGTGGTCCTCAACCTTCTTAGTCTCCTCTGCGGCTGCATCCATAAGGGAACTATGCTCCCCCAGAATGATGTATGGATTGTGGAGTGGAACAACTGACTGGGTGTGCATCTGTTCCACCATCCTCACCCTCCCTGAGTCCATTGTGATCCAACTGCTGTGCTTTCTTCGCAAACCTCTGAGGTAGTGGTGGTGGCTCTGGGGATCCATGGATGGAGAAGGTTTTCTTACTACTGTCCAGAGGGGCCTGGGGGAAGGTTCCCTTACTACTGTACAGTGTGGCCTGAAGACAGGAAACTTCCTCCTTCAGGCAGAGTTGTCCGCAAATAGGGTAGCATCTCAGCCTCCAGAAAGACTCCCGGAAAACTGCTGCCCAACAGGCATTACATTGCACTACTCCCCACGTTTATCTGTTTTTTTGTGTGTCTGTGAGTGTGTGTGTGATTGGTTTGTTATATAAAAATATATGTATTATACAATGTATATGCTTATATTGTCAGTGCTGTGTGCTAGAAATGATATGACAGTGATATGCACCTTGCACTCTTGAGGAAATGATGTCAGAACCACAGGTATAAAGGAACAATTTCCAGGGATGGGTGGGGTGAGGAGTGGGCAGGGTTTAGGCCTAAACTGTGCCCTCACAAAACAATCAGCTAAAAGCTCTGACACACCTCTGTGATGAGTGAATTCCTGTCAGCAAGATGCCCTACACAACAATTTCACAGAGAAAATACCCTGCTAATCAAAAAAAGAGAAATCCAGACATCCAAGTAAGACACAGGTAAACCACCTCAGCCCCAAAACAGCCTGGTGATTTGTGCTCTGAATGCAGTCAGCCCCAAACTAAGTCAGCTGTGCACAAGGATAGACACAGAAAACAGTATTCAGTCCATTAGGGTTTAAACTCTTCCTGCACTGAAAATCTTAACAATTGTAACAAAACTAAAGCACGGTCCACCACCCTCTGTTGGTTGAAAGACTGTCATTCCTGATAATTCTAAGTTCCTTATTTCACCTTAGAATGGAAACAAAGAGAACCACACACAGGACCAGAAACACAGTACTCCACATGGGAATGGCAACACTGAGCACCACACACTGGAATGGAAACACTGAGCACCACACACAGGATCGCAAACACTGAGCACCACACACAGGAATGGACACACTGAGCACCACACACAGGACTGGAAACACAGTGCACCACACACAGGACCGGAAACACAGAGCACCACACACAGAACCCGGAAACACTGTGCACCACACAGAGGACCGGAAACACTGAGCACCACACACAGGAATGGAAACACTGCGCACCAATAACAGGACCGGAAACACAGTGCACTACACACAGGAATGGAAATGCTGAACACAACACACAGGAATGGAAACACTGCGCACCACACAAAAGAACAGAAAAACTGAGCACACCAGACAAACCAGAAACACTGAGCACCACACACAGGAATGGAAACAATGAGCAAGACACACAGGACCGGAAACACTGCACACCACATGCAATAACAGAAACACTAAGCACAACACATGAGTGGAAACACTGAGCACCACACACAGGAATGGAAACACTGAGCACCACAAACTGGAACGGAAACACTGAGCACCACAGACAGGAACACAAACACTGCACAACACACACAGGAATAGAAACAATGTGCACAACACACAGGATTGGAAATACTGAGCACCACACACAGGACCAGAAAAACTGCGTAACACGCACAGGAATAGAAACACTGAGCATCACACACAGGACCAGAAACACTGCGCACCACACACAGGAATAGAAACAATGTGCACAACACACAGGACTGGAAACACTGAGCACCACACACAGGACCAGAAACACAGCGCAACACACATAGGAAAAGAAAGATTGTGTACAACATTCAGGAATGGAAACACTGAGCACCACACACAGGCCAGAAACACTGTGGACCACACACAGGAATAGAAACACTGTGCACTACACACAGGACCGAAAACACAGTGCACTACACACAGGATGGAAGCACTGAGCACCACACACAGGACCAGAAACATAGTGCACAACACATTGGAATGGAAACAGTGAGCTGCACACACAGGAATGGAAACACTGAGCACCACACACACGACCAGAAACATGGAGCTCAACACATTGGAATGGAAACACTGAGCTGCACACACAGGAATGGAAACACTGAGCATCGCAGACAGGAATGGAAGCCCTGAGCACCACACACAGGACCAGAAACACCGAGCACCACACACTGAAATGGAAACATTGAGCACCACACACTGGAATGGAAACACTGAGCACCACACAGAGGACTGGAAACTCTGCACACCACATGCAGGAATAGAAACACTGCGCACAACATACTGGAGTGGAAACACTGAACAATACACTCAGGAGTGGAAACGCTGTGCACCAAACACAGGAAAAGAAACCCAGTGCGCAACACACAGGACTGGAAACACAGTGCACTACAAACAGGAATGGAAATCTTGAGCACGACACACAGGAATGGAAACACTGTGCACCAAACACAGGAAAAGGAATCCTGTGCACAACACACAGAACTGGAAACACAGAGCACCACAAAAAGGAATGGAAAAACTATGCACCAAACACAGGAACAGAAACATTGAGCACCACACACAGGAATGGAAACACTGAGCACCACATACAGGAATGGAAACACTGAGCACCACACACAGGAATGGAAACACTGAGCACCACACACAGGACTGGAAACACTGTGCAATAAACACAGGAAAAGTAACCCTGTGAACAACACAGGACTGGAAACACAGTGCACTACAAACAGGAATGAAAACACTGAGCCCCACACACAGCGATGGAAACATTGAGCACCACACAGAGGAATGGAAGCATTGAGCACCACACACAGGGCTGGAAACACTGATCACCACAAACACTGGAAAGGAAACAATGAGCACCACACACAGGAAAATAAAAACACTGCCCACCACACACCGGACCAGAAACACAGTGCACAATACACAGGGATGGAAACAGTGAGCACCACACACAGGAATAGAAACACTGCGCACAACACACAGGACTGGAAACACAGTTCACTACACACAGGAATGGAAACACTGGGCACAACACACAAGAACGGAAAAACTGAGCACACCAGACAAACCAGAAACACTGAGCAGCACACACATGAATGGAAACACTGAGCACCACACACAGGACAGGAAACACTGCACACCACACACAGGAATGGAAACACTAAGCACCATACACAGGGATGGAAACACTGAGAACAACAAACAGGAATGGAAACACTGAGCACCACACACGGGAATGGAAACATTGCACACCACACACAGGGATATAAACACTGTGCAGAACACACCAGACTGGAAACACAGAGCACTACACACGGCACCAGAAACACAGTGCACTACGCACAGGAATAGAAACAATGTGCACCACTCACTGGAATGGAGATACTGAGCACCACATAGAGAAATGGAAACATTGAGCACCACACACAGGAATGGAAACACTGAGCACCACACACTGGAATGGAAAAATTGAGCACTACACACAGAAATGGAAAAATTGAGCACCTTGCACAAAAATGAAAACACTGCACGACACACAAGACCGGAAACACAGTGCACAACATACAGGAATGAAACACTGAGCATCACACACAGAGATGGAAACACTGAGCACCACATACGGGAATGGAAACACTGGGCACCACACACAGGAACAGAAACAATGTGTACCACACACAGGAACAGAGACACAGTGCACAACAGACAGGACCGGAAACACTGAACACCACACACTGGAATGGAAACACTGAGCACCACAAAAAGGAATGGAAACATTAAGCACCACACACAGGACTGGAAACACAGAGCACCACACACAGGAACAGAAACTCTGAGCACCACACACAGCAACGGAAACATTGAGCACCACACACATGAATGGAAACAATGAGCACCACACACAGGAATGGAAACACTGAGCACTGCACACAGGACAGGAAACACTGTGCACCACACACCGGCAGAGAAGAATGTTCACAACTCACAGTACTGGAAACACTGCTCACCACACGCAGGATGAGCAACACTGCACACAACACACAGGAGTGGAAACACTGAACACCACACACAAGAATGGAAACACTGAGTCCCACACACTGGAACGGAAACACCAAGCAACACACACTGGAACGGAAACACTGAGCACCACACACAGGACCAGAATCACTGTGCACCACACACAGGAATAGAAACACTGTGCACAACACACAGGAATGGAAACACTGAGCATCGCAGACAGGAATGGAAGCCCTGAGCACCACACACAGGACCGGAAACACCGAGCACCACACACTGAAATGGAAACATTGAGCACCACACAATGGAATGGAAACACTGAGCACCACACACAGGACTGGAAACACTGCACACCACATGCAGGAAAAGAAACACTGTGCACAACATACTGGAGTGGAAACACTGAACAATACACACAGGAGTGGAAACACTGAACATCACACACAGGAATGGAAACACTGAGCAAGACACATCAGGACTGGAAACACTGGCACAACAAACAGGAATGGAAACACTGAACAATACACACAGGAGTGGAAACACTGAACATCCCACACAGGAATGGAAACACTGAGCAAGACACACAGGACCGGAAACACTGCACACCACACACAGGAATAGAAAGAATGTGCTCAACTCACAGTACTGGAAACACTGCACACCACACGCAGTAATAGAAACACAACACACAACACACAGGAGCGTAAAAACTGAGCACCACACACAGGAATGGAAACACTGAGCAACACACACAGGACCAGAAACACAGTGCACCACACACAGGACCGGAAACACAGTGCACCACAAACAGGACCGGAAACACTGCGCACTATACAGAGCACCGGAAACACTGAGCACCACACACAGGAATGGAAACACTGCGCATCAATCACAGGACCGGAAACACAGTGCACTACACACAGGAATGGAAACAATGAACACAACATATAGGAATGGAAACACTGAGCACCACTCACAGGACCAGAAACAAAATGCACTACACACAGGAATGGAAACACTGTGCACCACACACAGTAATGGAAACACTGAGCACCACACACAGGAATGGAAACACTGAGCACCACACACAGGGATAGAAACACTGTGCACACCACAGAAGACAGGAAACACAGTACACTACACACAGGAATGGAAACACTGACACCACACACTGGATTGGAAACACTGAGCACCACACACAGGAATGGAAACACTGAGCACCACACACTGGAATGGAAACACTGAGCACCACACACAGGAATGGAAACACTGAGCACCACACACAGGAATGGAAACACTGAGCAAGACATCCAGAACCATAAACACTGCACACCACACACAGAAATAGAAACAATGTGCACAACTCACAGTACTGGAAACACTAAGCACCACATGCAGGAATAGAAACACTGAGCACAACAAACGGAAGTGGAAACACTGAGCACCACACACAGAAATGGAAACACTGAGCGCCACACACTGGAATGGAAAAATTGAGAACCACACACTGGAACAGAAATCCTGAGCACCACACACAATGATAGAAACACTGTGCACATCACACAAGACCAGAAACACAGTGCACTACACACAGGAATGGAAACACAGACACCACACACAGGAAAGGAAACACTGCACACTACACAAAGGAATGGAAACACTGAGCACCACACATTGGAATGGAAACACTGAGCAGCACACACAGGAAAGGAAACACTGAGCACCACACACAGGAATGGAAAAACTAAGCACCACACACAGGACCAGAAACACAGAGCACCACACATAGGAATGGAAACACTGAGCACCACACACAGGAACGGAAAAACTAAGCACCACAAACAGGAACAGAAACATTAAGCACCACACACAGGAATGGAAACACTGAGCACCACATACAGGAATGGAAACACTGAACATCACACACAGGAATGGAAACACTGAGCAAGACACACAGGACCGGAAACACTGCACACCACACACAGGAATAGAAAGAATGTGCTCAACTCACAGTCATGGAAACACTGCACACCACACGCAGTAATAGAAACACTGCACACAACCAACAGGAGTGGAAACACTGAGCACCACACACAGGAATGGAAACACTGCGCACCACACACTGGATTGGAAACACTGAGCACCACACACAGGAATGGAAACACTGAGCACCACACACTGGAATGGAAACACTGAGCACCACACACAGGAATGGAAACACTGAGCACCACACACGGGAATGGAAACACTGAGCAAGACATCCAGAACCATAAATACTGCACACCACACACAGGAATAGAAACAATGTGCACAACTCACAGTACTGGAAACACTAAGCACCACATGCAGGAATAGAAACACTGAGCACAACAAACAGAAGTGGAAACACTGAGCACCACACACAGAAATGGAAACACTGAGCGCCACACGCTGGAATGGAAAAATTGAGAACCACACACTGGAACAGAAATCCTAGAGCACCACACACACAATGATAGAAACACTGTGCACATCACATAGACCAGAAACACAGTGCACTACACACAGGAATGGAAACACAGACACCACACACAGGAAAGGAACACTGCACTACACAAAGGAATGGAAACACTGAGCACCACACATTGGAATGGAAACACTGAGCAGCACACACACAGGAAAGGAAACACTGAGCACCACACAGGAATGGAAAAACTAAGCACCACACAGGACCAGAAACACAGAGCACCACACACATAGGAATGGAAACACTGGGCACCACACACAGGAACGGAAAAACTAAGACCACAAACAGGAACAGAAACATTAAGCACCACACACAGGAATGGAAACACTGAGCTACCATACAGGAATGGAAACACTGAACATCACACACAGGGAATGGAAATACTGAACATCACACACAGGAATGGAAACACTAGAGCAAGACACACAGGACCCGGAAACCTGCACACCACACACAGGAATAGAAAGATATGCTCAACTCACAGTCATGAAACACTGCACACCACAACATGATAATAGGCTTACTGCACACAACCAACAGGGTGGAAACACTGAGCACCACACACAGGAGTGGAAACACTGCGCACCAATCACAGGACTGGAAACACAGTGCACTACACACAGGAATGGAAACGCTGAACACAACACACAGGAATGGAAACACTGAGCACACACACAGGAATGGAAACACTGAGCACCACACAGGGGATAGAAACACTGTGCACATCAAAGAGACAGGAAACACGATTTTCTACACACAGGAATGGAAACATTGACACACACACTGTATTGGAAACACTGGGCACCACACACAGGAATGCGAAACACTAGGGCACCACACACACAGGAATGGAAACCACTGGGCACCACAGCTACAGGAATCGGAAACATGAGCTTCACACACAGGAATGGAAACACTGAGCAAGACATCCAGAACTGTAAACACTGCACACTTCCACACAGGAATAGAAACAATGTGCACAACTCACAATACTGGAAACACTACTGCACTACACGCAGAATAGAAACACTGAGCACACACAGAAGTAGAAACACTGAGCACCACACACAGGAATGGCGACACTGGAGCCACACACTGGAATGGAAAAGTGAGGAGACCACACACTGGAACAGAAATCCACAGGCACCACACACATCCAGTAGAAACACTCTGCACATCACACGAGACCGGAAACACAGTGCACTACACAGGAATGGGAAACACAGACACCACACACAGGAAAGGAAACACTGCACACTACACAAAGGAATGGAAACACTGGAGCACCACACATAGAAAGGAAACACTGAGCACCACTCACAGGATGGAATGGAAAACTAAGCACCACACACAGGAAGAGAAACATTGAGCACCACACAAAGGAATGGAAACACTGAGCACTACATACAGGAATGAAACACTTGAGCACCACACACAGGAATGGAAACACTGAGCACTACACACTGGAATGGAAACATTGAGCACCACAAAATGGAATGGATGCACTGAGTGCCACACACAGGATCAGGAACACAGTGCACCACATAGGAATGGAACACATGAGCACCACACACAGGAACGGAACACTAAGCCCCACACATCGAACGGAAACATTGAGCACCACATACAGGAATGGAAATACTAAGCACCACATACAGGAATGGAAACACTGAGCATCACACACAGGAAAGGAAACACTGAGCAAGACTCATAGGACCAGAAACACTGCACACCGACACAGGACCAGAAACACTGCACACCACACACAGGAATAGAAAGAATGTGCTCAACTCACAGTAATGGAAACACTACACACCACACACAGTAATAGAAACACTGCGCACAACACACAGGAGTGGAAAAACTGAGCACCAACACAGGAATGGAAACACTGAGCGCCACTAACTGGAATGGAAACACTGAGCACCACACACAGGAATAGAAACAATGTGCACAACACACTGGATTGGAACACTGAGCACCACACAGGATCAGATGCATTCGCGTATACACAACAATAGAAACATTGAGTACAACTCACAGGAATGGAAACACTGAGCATTACACACAGGAATGGAAACACTGAGCACCACACACAGGCCAGGAAACACTGTGGACCACACTTTATGAATAGAAACACTGCACAATACACAGGACCGAAACACAGTGCGCTACACACTGAATGGAAGCACTGAGCACCACAACAGGGACCAGAAACACAGTGCACAACACATTGGAATGGAAACACTGAGCTGCACACACAGGAATGGAAACACTGAGCATCGCAGACAGGAATGGAAGCCCTGAGCACCACACACAGGACCGGATACACCGAGCACCACACACTGAAAAGGAAAGACTGACCACCACACACTGGAATGGAAACACTGAGCACCACACACAGGACTGGAAACACTGCCCACCACATGCAGGAATAGAAACACTGCACACAACATACAGGAGTGGAAACATTGAACAATACACACAGGAATGGAAACACTTCACACCAAACATAGGAAAAGAAACCCAGTGCGCAACACACGGGACTGGAACCACAGTGCACAACAAACAGGAATGGAAATACTGAGCACCACACACAGGACTGTAAACACTGCACACCAAACACAGGAGAAGGAACCCTGTGCACAACACACAGGACTGGAAACATGGTGCACTGCAAAGAAGAATAGAAACACTGAGCACCACACACTGGAATGGAAACACTGAGCACCACAAACAGGAATGGAAACACTGAGCACCACACACTGGAATGGAAACATTCAGCACCAAACACAGGACCAGAAACACAGAGCACCAAACATAGGAATGGAAACACTGAGCACCACACACAGGAGTGGAAAAACTACACACAGGAATAGAAACACTGAGCACCACACACTGGATTGGTAACAATGAGCACCACACACAGGAATGGAAACACTGAGCACCACACACTGCAATGGAAACATTGAGCAACACCAACAGAAATGGAAACACTGAGCACCACATACAGGAATGGAAACACTGAGCATCACACACAGGAATAGAAACACTAAGAGACACAGGCCCGAAACACTGCACACCACACAGAAATAGAAACAAGTACAACTCACAGTACTGGAAATAGTGCGCACTACGTAGGAATAGAAACTACAAAATACAAAGGGTGGAAACACTGAGCACCACACACAGGAATGGAAACACTGACACCACATACTGGAATGAAACATTATATCCACATTGGAACAGAAACTGAGCCCAATACACATGGATAGAAACATTGTGCACATCACACAAGACCAAAACATAGTGCCACACAGCAAATGGAAACACTGACACCACACACAGGAGGAAATATTGCATTGCTACAAAGGAATGGAAACACTGAGCACCACATTGAATGAAACACTGAGCAGTACACAGGAAAGGAACATTGATACCACACACAGGAATGGAAAACCAAGCACTACACACAGGAAGAGAAATGTTGAGTACCACACATAGGATGGAAACACTGAGCACCACATGAGGACCAGAAACACAGAGCACCACATAGGAACAAAACACTCTACCACAGAATGGAAAATTATACCACACAGGAAGAGAAATGTTGGAGTACCATATAGGAATGGAAATCCTGAGCACCACACAGGACTGTAGCCAGAGTACCAACATAGGAATGGGTCACTGAGCACCACAGGAATGGAAAAACTACACCACACACAGGAAGAGAAACGTTGAGTACCACACATAGGGCTGGGAAACACTGAGCACTACACAGGACCAGAAACACAGAGCACTGCACAGGAATGGAAACACTGAGCACCACACACAGGAACGGAAAACTGCACCACAAACAGGAAATAAACATTACACCACACACAGGAATGAAACACTGAGCACACATACAGGAATGGAAACACTAGGCACCATACAGGAATGGAAACACTGAACATCACACACAGAATGGAAACACTGAGTGAATAATACAGTTCCGGAAACACTGTACACCACACACAGGAATAGAAAGAATGTGCTCAACCATGTCATGAAATACTGCACACCACATTTAGTAATAGAAACACCGCACACAACTACCAGGGGAGGGAAACATTGAGTACTACACACAGGAATGGAAACACTGAGCACCACAGGGACTAGAAACAGTGTACCACACAGGACCGGAAACACTGAGCACTATACAGAGTACCAGAAACACTGAGCACCACACACAGGACCGGAAACACAGTGCACTACACACTGGAATGGAAACGCTGAACACAACACACAGGAATGGAAACACTGAGCACCACACACAGGGATAGAAACACTGTGCACATCAAAGAAGACAGGAAACACAGTACACTACACACATGAATGGAAACATTGACACCACACACTGGATTGGAAACACTGAGCACCACACACTGGAATGGAAACACTGAGCACCACACACAGGAATGGAAACACTGAGCATCACACACAGAATAAACATTGAGCAAGAGACCAGAATTGTAAACACTGTACACCACACACAGGAATAGAAACACTTACAACTCATAATGTTAAACACTGCTCTGCACGAAGAATACTAGCATAAGACATAAAGTGAAACACTGAGCACCACACACAGGAATGGGAACACTGAGCTACACACTGAATGGAAAATTGAGAACTACACACTGGAACAGAAATTTGAGCAATACATACATGATAGAAACACTGTGCATATCACACAAGATGGAAACTCAGTGCACTACACAGGACTGGAAATATGATACCACACTAGAATGGAACACTGCACACACACATAGGAATGAAAGACTGAGCACACACTGGAATGGAAATTGAGCACTACACACAGGAAAGGAAACACTGAGTACCACACCAGGAATGGAAAACTAAGTACCACACAGGAAGAGAAACATTGCACTACACAAAGGAATGGAACACGAGCACCATAGTGGAATGGAAACATTGAGCATCACAGAGGAATGGAAATACTGAGCACTACACACAGGAATGGAAACACTGAGTACCACACACTGGAATGGAAACATTGAGCATTACAAAAGGAATGGATACTGAGTTCATACAGGATCAGAAACATATGCACCACACTGGGACTGGAAGCACTGTGCACTACACACAAATGGAAACACTAAGCCCACACAAAATGGAAACATTGAGCACCACTCACAGGAATGGAAATATTACACCACATACAGGAATGGAAACATTGAGCATCACACAGAAAGGAACACTGAGCAAGACATAGACCGGAACACTGCATACCACACACAGGACCGAACACTGTACACCACACAGGAATAGAAAGAATGCTCAACTTACAGTAATGGAAACACTACATCCTACACACAGTATAGAAACATGCATAACAATTGGGAGTGGAAAACTGAGTACTAATATAGGAATGGAAACACTGAGCCCACTAACTGAATGGAAACACTGTGCACCACCACAGGAATAGAAACAATGTGCACAACACACCGGATTGAAACACGGCACTACACACAGGACCAGAAGCATTGTGCACAACACACACAGGGTAGCAACATTGAGGCAGCACACAGGAATTGAAATACTGAGCACTTCACAGGCCAGAAACACTGTGGACCACATGTGAATAGAAATTGCACAACACACAGGAGCTGAAACATTAGTATATACTGAATGAAGTGACTGACACCACAGGACCAGAAACACAGTGCACACACATTGGAATGGAAACACTGAGCTGCACACACAGGAATGGAAACACTGAGTACGTGAGACAGGAATGGAAGCCCTGAGCACCACACACAGGACCGGAAACACTGAGCACCACACTGAAAAAGGAAACACTGAGCACCACACACTGGAATGGAAACACTGAGCACCACACACAGGACTGGAAACACTGCCCACCACATGCAGGAATAGAAACACTGCGCACAACATACAGGAGTGGAAACATTGAACAATACACACAGGAATGGAAACACTACACACCAAACATAGGAAAAGAAACCCAGTGCGCAACACACGTGACTGGAACCACAGTGCACAACAAATAGGAATGGAAATACTGAGCACCACACACAGGACTGTAAACACTGCACACCAAACACAGGAGAAGGAACCTGTGCATAACATACACTGGATTCACAGCAGTGCACTCCAAAACAAGAAATGAAAAACACTGAGACTACACACTGGAATGGAGACACTGAGCACCACAAACAGGAATGGAAACACTGAGCACCACACACTGGAATGGAAACATTCAGCACCAAACACAGGACCAGAAACACAGAGCACCACACATAGGAATGGAAACACTGAGCACCACACACAGGAATGGAAAAACTACACGCAGGAATGGAAACACTGAGCACCACACACTGGATTGGAAACAATGAGCACCACACACAGGAATGGAAACACTGAGCACCACACACTGCAATGGAAACATTGAGCAACACCAACAGAAATGGAAACACTGAGCACCACATACAGGAATGGAAACACTGAGCATCACACACAGGAATAGAAACACTAAGCAAGACACACAGGACCGGAAACACTGCACACCACACACAGAAATAGAAACAATGTGCACAACTCACAGTACTGGAAACAGTGCGCACCACATGCAGGAATAGAAACACTGCGCACAACACAAAGGAGTGGAAACACTGAGCACCACACACTGGAATGGAAACATTGAGAACCACACATTGGAACAGAAACCCTGAGCACCACACACATGGATAGAAACACTGTGCACATCACACAAGACCGGAAACATAGTGCACTACACACAGAAATGGAAACACTGACACCACACACAGGAAAGGAAACACTGCACACCACACAAAGGAATGGAAACACTGAGCACCACACACAGGAATAGAAACACTGAGCACCACAAATTGAATGGAAACATTGAGCACCACAAAAAGGAATGGAAACACTGAGCACCACACACAGGATCAGATACACAGAGCATCACACATAGGAATGGAAACACTGAGCACCACACACAGGACCAGAAACACAGAGCACCACACATGGGAATGGAAACACTGAGCACCACACACAGGAACGGAAAAACTAAGCACCACACACAGGAACAGAAACATTGAGCACCACACACAGGAATGGAAACACTGAGCACCACATACAGGAATGGAAACACTGAACATCACACACAGGAATGGAATCACTGAGCAAGACACACAGGACCGGAAACACTGCACACGACACAGTGGAATAGAAACACTGCATACAACACACAGGAGTGGAAACACTGAGCACCACACACAGGAATGGAAACACTGAGCACCACACACAGGACCAGAAACACTGCGCATTATACAGAGTACCAGAAACACTGAGCACCACACACAGGAATGGAAACACTGCGCACCAATCACTGGACCGGAAACACAGTGCACTACACACAGGAATGGAAACGCTGAACACAACACACAGGAATGGAAACACTGAGCACCACATACAGGAATGGAAACACTGAGCACCACTCACAGGACCAGAAACAAAATGCACTACACACTGGAATGGAAACACTGAACACAACACACAGGAATGGAAACACTGAGCACCACACACAGGAATGGAAACACTGAGCACCACACACAGGGATAGAAACACTGTGCACATCACAGAAGACAGGAAACACAGTACACTACACACAGGAATGGAAACACTGACACCACACACTGGATTGGAAACAATGAGCACCACACACAGGAATGGAAACACTGAGCACCACACACTGGAATGGAAACACTGAGCACCACACAAAGGAATGGAAACACTGAGCACCACATACAGGAATGGAAACACTGAGCTTCACACACAGGAATGGAAACACTGAGCAAGACATCCAGAACCGTAAACACTGCACACCACACACAGGAATAGAAACAATGTGCACAACTCACAGTACTGGAAACACTGAGCACCACACGCAAGAATAGAAACACTGAGCACAACACACAGAAGTGGAAACACTGAGCACCACACACTGGAATGGAAAAATTGAGAACCACACACTGGAACAGAAATCCTGAGCACCACACACAATGATAGAAACACTGTGCACATCACACAAGACCGGAAACACAGTGCACTACACACAGGAATGGAAACACAGACACTACACAAAGGAATGGAAACACTGAGCACCACACACTGGAATGGAAACACTGAGCACCACACACAGGAAAGAAAACACTGAGCACCACTCACAGGAATGGAAAAACTAAGCACCACACACAGGAAGAGAAACATTGAGCACCACACAAAGGAATGGAAACACTGAGCACCACATACAGGAATGAAAACAATGAGCATCACACACAGGAATGGAAACACTGAGCACCACACACAGGAATGGAAACACTGAGCACCACACACTGTAATGGAAACATTGAGCACCACAGAAAGGAATGGATATACTGAGTACCGCACACAGGATCAGAAACACAGAGCACCACACATAGGAATGGAAACACTGAGCACCACACACAGGAACGGAAACACTAAGCCCCCCAAACCGGAATGGAAACATTGAGCACCACACACAGGAATGGAAATACTAAGCACCACATACAGGGATGGAAACACTGAGCATCACACACAGGAATGGAAACACTGAGCAAGACACATAGGACCGGAAACACTGCACACCGCACACAGGACCGGAAACACTGCACACCACACACAGGAATAGAAAGAATGTGCTCAACTCACAGTACTGGAAACACTACACCCCACACGCAGTAATAGAAACACTGCGCACAACACATAGGAGTGGAAACACTGAGCACCAACACAGGAATGGAAACACTGAGCGCCACTAACTGGAATGGAAACACTGCGCACCACACACAGGAACAGAAACAATGTGCACAACTCACCGGATTGGAAACACTGAGCACCACACACAGGACCAGAAACATTGCGCAACACACACAGGAATACAAACATTGCGTACAACACTCAGGAATGGAAACACTGAGCATTACACACAGGAATGGAAACACTGAGCACCACACACAGGCCAGAAACACTGTGGACCACACACAGGAATAGAAACACTGCACAACACACATGACCGGAAACACAGTGCACTACACACTGGAATGGAAGCACTGAGCACCACACACAGGAACAGAAACACAATGCACAACGGCGTTGGAATGGAAACACTGAGCTGCACACACAGGAATGGAAACACTGAGCATCGCAGACAGGAATGGAAGCCCTGAGCACAACACACAGGACCGGAAACACTTCATAACACACACAGGAATAGAAACCTTGTGCAACACACAGGAATGGAAACACTGAGCACCACACACAGGCCAGAAACACTGCGTACCACACACAGGAACAGAAACACTGTGCACAACACACAGGACTGGAAACACAGTGCACTACATACAGAACCAGAAACACTGAGTACCACACACTAGAATGGAAACATTGAGCACCACACACAGGACCTGAAACACTGAGCACTCTACACAGGACCGGAAACACTGTGCACCATACACAGGAATGGAAACACTGAGCACCACACACAGGAATGGAAACACAGAGCTCCACACCATTTTTTCAACCATTCATTAAACCGCATTGTGAAAAGTACCCTCGCCTCACCCATGCCATTGACAGGCAGCACCTCTGAGAAGGATACTGTGTATGCTAATTGTCTTAGGCCCCTCCCCAAGTCTACAAAGTCCTCGTGCACTGCTGTAATCCTATGAAGAGCCAAGTCATTTGTCCCTAGGTGGACAATGACTTCCAGCTCAGACTCCCGTGCAGCTGTTCTCATGATCCTGAGGATGTGCTTCCTGTCCCTCCAAGCCATGGCACCAGCCAGGCACCTTACTTCAGTTTTCCCTGCTCCCCCAGTTCTATCCCCCTAATAACTGTGTCCCACACAAGGAGCTGCTTCCTTTCCCTGTGGTGTTCTCTGCCTCTTTCCTGTGGGCCACTCTTGGAACAGTGGTCCTCAACCTTCTTAGTCTCCTCCATGGGTGCATCCAAAGGGAACTATGCTCCCCCAGAATGATGTATGGATTGTGGAGTGGAACAACTGACTGGGTGTGCTCTGTTCCACCATCCTCACCCTCCCTGAGCCCATTGTTGTCCAACTGCTGTGCTTTCTTCGCAACCTATGAGGGAGTGGTGGTGGCTCTGGGAATCCCTGGATGGAGAGGGTTTCCTTACTACTGTCCAGAGGGGCCTTGGGGAAGGTTCCCATACTACTGTACAGTGTGGCCTGAAGACAGGAAACTTCCTCCCTCAGAGTACAGTTGTCTGCAAATAGGGCAGCATCTCAGCCTCCAGAAAGACTCCTGGAAAACTGCTGCCCAACAGGCATTACATTGCACTACTCCCCACATGTTTATCTGTTTTTGTGTGTCAGTGTGAATGTGTGTGTGATTGGTTTGTTATATAGAAATATATATATATTATACAATGAATATGCTTATATTTTCAGTGCTGAGTGCTAGAAATGATATGACAGTGATATGCACCTTGCACTCTTGAGGAAATGATGTCAGAACCCCAGGTATAAAGGAACTATTTCCAGGGGAGGGTGGAGTGAGGAGTGGGCAGAGTTTGGGCCTAAACTGTGCCCTCATGAAACAATCAGCTAAAAACTCTGACCCACCTCTGCGATGAGTGAATTCCTGTCAGCAAGATGCCCTTCATGACAATTTGACAGAGAAAATACCCTGCTAATCAAAAAAAGAGAAACCCAGACATCCAAGTAAGACACAGGTAAACCTCCTCAGCCCCAAAACAGCCTGGTAATTTGTGCTCTGAATGCAGTCAGCCCCAAACTAAGTCAGCTGTGCACAAGGACAGACACAGAAAACAGTATTCAGTCCATTAGGGTTTAAACTCTTCCTGCACTGAAAATCTTAACAATTATAACAAAACTAAAGCAAGGTCAACCTCCCACTGTTGGTTGAAAGACTGTCATTCCTGAAAATTCTAAGTAAGTTATTTCACCTTAGAATGGAAACAAAGAGGACCAGAAACACAGTACTCTACATGGGAATGGAAACAATGAGCACCACAGACGGGAAGGAAAGACTGAGCACCACACACTGGAAAGGAAACACTGAGCACCACACACAGGATCGGAAACACTGAGCACCACATACAGGAAAGGAAACACTGAGTACCACACACAGGACCGGAAACACAGTGTACCACACACAGGACTGGAAACACAGTGCACCACACACAGGACCGGAAACACTGTGCACCATACAGAGGACCGGAAACACTGAGCACCACAAATAGGAATGGAAACACAGCGCACCAATCACAGGACCGGAAACACAGTGCATTTCACACAGCAATGGAAACGCTGAACACAACACACAGGAATGGAAACACTGAGCACCACTCACAGGAATGGAAACACTGAGCACCACACACAGGACCGGAAACACTCAGCACCACAAACAGGGATAGAAACACTGTGCACATCACAGAAGACCGGAAACACAGTGCACTACACACAGGAATGGAAACAGTGACACCACACACAGGAATAGAAACACTACACACTACACACTACACACAGGAATGGAAACACTGAGCACCACACACTGGATTGGAAACACTGAGCACCACACACAGGAATGGAAACACTGAGCACCACACACTGGACCGGAAACACTGTGCACCATACAAGGACCGGAAACACTGAGCACCACAAACAGGAATGGAAACACTGCGCACCAATCACAGGACCGGAAACACAGTGCATTTCACAAAGAAATGGAAATGCTGAACACAACACACAGAAATGGAAACACTGAGCACAACACACAGGAGTGGAAACACTGAGCACCACACACTGGAATGGAAAAACTGAGCATCACACACAGAAATATAAACACTACGTACCAGACACAGGACCAGAAACACAGTGCACTATACAAAGGAATGGAAACAGTGAGCACCACACACAGGAATGGAAACACTGAGCCCCACACACTGGAATGGAAACACTGAGCACCACACTCGGGAAAGGATGAGCACCACATACAGGAATGGAAACACTAGTGCCGGCCCGTCGGTGCAACGGTGGGATTTCTGCTTGCGACGCCAGCGACGGATCCGGGTCGTCGGAGGGCCAGCCAGGGGGAGTAGGATCGAGCGTCCGTTGGGCAGCTTTCCTTCTCTGGGGGTAGGGTGTGGGTTGCACTCGGTGCATTAGAGACTCCTGGCGGAGGCCGGGAGTTCTCACGTAGCTGAGGCTTGATGTGGGGGGAGGGGGTGGACGCTGGCGTCACTGCACGTCCCCGCCTCCTCTGGGGAGAAAAAGGAGGAAAAAAGATGGCGGGGCAGGACCACCGATAGATGAAGCCATCCCTGGAGAGCCTCGCATCACCACCGCCGCTGCAGGACCCCAACCAGTTACAGTTCCGGGGTCACGAAGGTGGACCGCGGCCCCACCCTCCGGGGGCAAGCCGGGGGTGACAGAGGGTCCTCTGCAGCAATAGGCGGTGGTAGAGGTCTCCGGGGGCCGTGACCAGGGTGGAAAATGTACCCGGTGGTCCTGCCAGGGGATAAAGAAAAAAAAAAAACGGAACGGAAACACTGAGCACCACACACAGGAATGCAAACACTGAGCACCACTAAAAAGAATGGAAACACTGAGCACCACAAACAGGACCGGAAACACAGACCACCACACACTGGAATGGAAACACTGGGAACCACACACAGGACCAGAAACCCTGCGCACCACACACTGGAATAAAAACACTGTGCAAAACACAAAGAACTGGAAACACAGTGCACTACACACAGGAACGGAAACACTGAGCACCACACACAGGAATGGAATTACTGGGCACCACACACAGGAATGGAAACACTGAGCACCACACATAGGAATGGAAAGACTGAGCACCACACACTGGAAAGGAAATGCAGAGCCACACACACTACCGGAAGCACTGTGCACCACAAACAGGGCCGGAAAATCTGATCACCACGCACCGGAATGGAAACACTGAGCACCAAAGGAAAATAAACACTGCACACCAAACACAGTACCAGAAACACAGTGCACAATACACAGGAATGGAAACAGTGAGCACGACACACAGGACCGGAAACACTGCGCACCACACACAGGACTGGAAACACAGTTTACTACACACAGAAATGGAAACACTGCGCACCACACAAAAGAACAGAAAAACTGAGCACACCAGACAAACCAGAATCACTGAGCACCACACACAGGAATGGAAACAATGAGCAAGACACACAGGACCAGAAACACTGCACACCACATGCAGAAACAGAAACACTAAGCACAACACATGAGTGAAAACACTGAGCACCACACACAGGAATGGAAACACTGAGCACCACAAACTGGAACGGAAACACTGAGCACCACAGATAGGACCACAAACACTACACAACACACACAGGAATAGAAACAATGTGCACAACACACAGGATTGGAAATACTGAGCACCCCACACAGGACCAGAAAAACTGCACAAAACACACATGAATAGAAACACTGAGCATCACACACAGGATTGGAAACACTGAGCACCACACACAGGCCAGAAACACTGCGGACCACACACAGGAATAGAAAAACTGTGCACAACATTCAGGACCAGAAGCACAGTGCACTACACCTAGGAATGGAAACAGTGAGCACCACACAGGAAAGGAAACACTGAGCACCACACAGGGGTGCAGAAGTACTGTACACTGCAAATGGAAGCAGAAACACTGCAAACCACAAATAGGAATGGAACACTGCACACCACACAGAGGGTGTGGAACACTGTGCACAACACACAGGACCAGAAACACAGTGCACTATACACAGGAATGGAACCACTGAACACCACAGACAGGAATGGAAACACTGAGCACCACACACAGGACCGGAAACACTGTGCACAACACATAGGACCGGAAACACAGTGCACTACACACGGGAATGGAAACACTGAGCACCTCACTGAGGAATAGAAACACTGCACACCAGACACAGGAACAGAAACACAGTGCACGACATACAAGAATGGAAATACTGATCACCACGCACAGGACTGGAAACACTTAGCACCACACACTGGAATGGAAAAACTGAGCATCACACACAGAAATATAAACACTGCGTACCAGACACAGGACCAGAAACACAGTGCACTATACAAAGGAATGGAAACACTGAGCACCACACACAGGAATGGAAACACTGAGCCCCACACACTGGAATGGAAACACTGAGCACCACACTAGGGAAAGGATGAGCACCACATACAGGAATGGAAACACTGAGCACCACACACAGGAATGCAAACACTGAGCACCACTAAAAGGAATGGAAACACTGAGCACCACACACAGGACCGGAAAAAGAGACCACCACACACTGGAATGGAAACACTGAGCTCCACATACTGGAATGGAAAAACTGAGCACCACACACAGGACTGGAAACACATGAGAGAAAGAATGTGCAAAACTCACAGTACTCGAAACACTGCACACCACACACAGGAAAAGAAACACTGCGCACAACACGCAGAAGTGGAAACAGAGTGCACAACACACAGGAATGGAAACACTGAGCATCACACACAGGATTGAAAACACTTGAGCACCACACACAGGCCAGAAACACTGCGGACCACACACAGGAATAGAAACACAGTGCACTACACCCAGGAATGGAAACACTGAGCACCACACACAGGACTGGAAACACTGAACACCACACACAGGAATGGAAACACTAAGCACCACACAGGGGTGCAGAAGAACTGTACACCGCAAATGGAAGCAGAAACACTGGAAACCACAAACAGGACTGGAAACACTGCACACCACACAGAGGTGTGGAAACACTGTGCACAACACACAGGACCAGAAACACAGTGCACAATACACAGGAATGGAACCACTGAGCACCACAGACAGCAATGGAAACACTGAGCACCACACAGGACCGGAAACACAGTGCACACACACAGGACCAGAAACACAGTGCATACACACAGGAATGGAAACACTGAGCACCTCACAGAGGAATAGAAACACAGCGCCCAGACACAGGACCAGAAGCACAGTACAACACACTGGAATGGAAACACTGTGCCGCACACACAGGAATGCAAACACTGAGCATCCCAGACAGGAATGGAAAGCACTAAGCACCACACACAGAACTGGTAACACTGGAGCACCACACACTGGAAAGGAAACACTGAGCATCACACCCAGAAATATAAACACTGCACTCAGACACAGGACCAGAACACAGTGCACCACACACAGGAATGGTAACACTGAGCTACAAACTGGAACGGAAACACTGAGCACCACAGATAGGACCACAAACACTGCACAAACACACACAGGAATAGAAACAAAGTGCACAACACACAGGATTGGAAATACTGAGCACCCCACACAGGACCAGAAAAACTGCAGAACACACACATGAATAGAAACACTGAGCATCACACACAGGATTGGAAACACTGAGCACCACACACAGGCCAGAAACACTGCGGACCACACACAGGAATAGAAAAACTGTGCACAACATTCAGGACCAGAAACACAGTGCAGTACACCTAGGAATGGAAACAGTGAGCACCACACAGGAAAGGAAACACTGAGCACCACACAGGGGTGCAGAAGTACTGTACACTGCAAATGGAAGCAGAAACACTGCAAACCACAAATAGGAATGGAAACACTGCACACCACACAGAGGTGTGGAAACACTGTGCACAACACACAGGACCAGAAACACAGTGCACTATACACAGGAATGGAACCACTGAACACCACAGACAGGAATGGAAACACTGAGCACCACACACAGGACCGGAAACACTGTGCACAACACATAGGACCAGAAACACAGTGCACTACACACGGGAATGGAAACACTGAGCACCTCACTGAGGAATAGAAACACTGCACACCAGACACAGGAACAGAAACACAGTGCACGACACACAAGAATGGAAATACTGATCACCACACACAGGACTGGAAACACTGAGCACCACACACTGGAATGGAAAAACTGAGCATCACACACAGAAATATAAACACTGCGTACCAGACATAGGACCAGAAACACAGTGCACTATACAAAGGAATGGAAACACTGAGCACCACACACAGGAATGGAAACACTGAGCCCCACACACTGGAATGGAAACACTGAGCACCACACTCAGGAAAGGATGAGCACCACATACAGGAATGGAAACACTGAGCACCACACACAGGAATGCAAACACTGAGCACCACTAAAAGGAATGGAAACACTGAGCACCACACACAGGACCGGAAAAAGAGACCACCACACACTGGAATGGAAACACTGAGCTCCACATACTGGAATGAAAACACTGAGCACCACACACAGGACTGGAAACACTGCACTCCACACACATGAGAGAAAGAATGTGCAAAACTCACAGTACTCGAAACACTGCACACCACACACAGGAAAAGAAACACTGTGCACAACACACAGAAGTGGAAACAGAGTGCACAACACACAGGAATGGAAACACTGAGCATCACACACAGGATTGAAAACACTTGAGCACCACACACAGGCCAGAAACACTGCTGACCACACACAGGAATAGAAACACTGTGCACAACACACAGGACCGGAAACACAGTGCACTACACCCAGGAATGGAAACACTGAGCACCACACACAGGACTGGAAACACTAAGCACCACACAGGGGTGCAGAAGAACTGTACACCGCAAATGGAAGCAGAAACACTGCAAACCACAAACAGGACTGGAAACACTGCACACCACACAGAGGTGTGGAAACACTGTGCACAACACACAGGACCAGAAACACAGTGCACTATACACAGGAATGGAACCACTGAGCACCACAGACAGCAATGGAAACACTGAGCAGCACACACAGGACCGGAAACACAGTGCACAACACACAGGACCAGAAACACAGTGCACTACACACAGGAATGGAAACACTGAGCACCTCACAGAGGAACAGAAACACAGCGCTCCAGACACAGGACCAGAAACACAGTGCACAACACACTGGAATGGAAACACTGTGCCGCACACACAGGAATGGAAACACTGAGCATCCCAGACAGGAATGGAAGCACTAAGCACCACACACAGAACTGGTAACACTGAGCACCACACACTGGAAAGGAAACACTGAGCATCACACCCAGAAATATAAACACTGCGTACCAGACACAGGACCAGAAACACAGTGCACCATACACAGGAATGGAAACACTGAGCACCACACACAGGAATGGAAATACTGAGCCCCACACACTGGAATGGAAACACTGAGCACCACACACAGGAATGGAAATACTGAGCCCCACACATTGGAATGGAAACACTCAGCACCACACACTGGAAAGGATCAGCACCACATACAGGAATGGAAACACTGAGCACCACACACTGGAATGCAAACACTGAGCACCACTAAAAGGAATGGAAGCACTGAGCACCACACACAGGAAGGGAAACACTGAGCACCACACACTGGACCGGAAACACTGTGCACCACAAACAGGAATGGAAACACTGCGCACCAATCACAGGACCGGAAACACAGTGCATTTCACAAAGAAATGGACTTGAACACAACACACAGAAATGGAAACACTGAGCACCACACACGGAGTGGAAACACCGAGCACCACACACTGGAATGGAAAAACTGAGCATCACACACAGAAATATAAACACTGCGTACCAGACACAAGACCAGAAACACAGTGCACAATACAAAGGAATGGAAACACTGAGCACCACACACAGGAATGGAAACACTGAGCACCACACTCGGGAAAGGATGAGCACCACATACAGGAATGGAAACACTAGTGCCGGCCTGTCAGTGCAGCGGTGGGATTTCTGCTTGCGACACCGGCGACCCGGGTTCGGGAATGGATCCAGGTTGTCGGAGGGCCGGCCGGGGGCAGTAGGATCGAGCGTCCGTTGGGCAGCTCTCCTTCTCTGGGGGTGTGGTTGCACTCGGTGCATTAGAGACTCCTGGCGGAGGCCGGGAGTTCTCACGTAGCTGAGGCTTGATGTGGGGGGAGGGCGGGAGGACACTGGCGTCATTGCGTCCCGCCTCCTCTGGGAGAAAAAGAGGAAAAAGATGGCAGGGGCAGGACCACCCGATAAATGAAGCCATCCCTGAGAGCCTCGCATCACCACGCGCGCTGCGGGCCCCAACCAGTTCAGTTCGGGGTCCAAGAAGGTGGCCCACGGCCCCACCCTCTGGGGAGCAAGCCGGGGTGACTGAGGGTCCTCTGCAGCAATAGGCAGTGGTAGAGGTCCTGGGGGCCTTGACCAGGGTGGAGAATGACCCGTGGTCCTGCCAGGGACAAGAAAAAAAAAAGGAACAGAAACACTGAGCACACACACAGGAATGCAAACACTGAGCACCACTAAAAGAATGAAACACTGAGCACCACAAACAGGACCGGAAACACAGACCACCACACACTGGAATGGAAACACTGGGAACCACACACAAGACCAGAAACCCTGCGCACACACACTGGAATAAAAACACTGAGCAAAACACACAGGACTGGAAACACAGTGCACTACACACAGGAACGGAAACACTGAGCACCACACACAGGAATGGAATTACTGGGCACCACACACAGGAATGGAAACACTGGGCACCACACACAGGAATAGAAACACTGTGCACCACACACAGGAATAGAAACACTGTGCACAGCACAGAGGAATGGAAACTCTGCACTAAACACAGCACAGGAAACACTGAGCACCACACACTAGAATGGAAACACTGAGCACCACACATAGGAATGGAAAGACTGAGCACCACACACTGGAAAGGAAATGCAGAGCCACACACACTACCGGAAGCACTGTGCACCACAAACAGGGCCGGAAAATCTGATCACCACACACCGGAATTGAAACACTGAGCACCAAAGGAAAATAAACACTGCGCACCACACACAGTACCAGAAACACAGTGCACAATACACAGGAATGGAAACAGTGAGCACCACACACAGGACCGGAAACACTGCGCACCACACACAGGAATAGAAACACTGTGCACAACACACAGGACTGGAAACACAGTTTACTACACACAGAAATGGAAACACTGCGCACCACACAAAAGAACAGAAAAACTGAGCACACCAGACAAACCAGAAACACTGAGCACCACACACAGGAATGGAAACAATGAGCAAGACACACAGGACCGGAAACACTGCACACCACATGCAGTAACAGAAACACTAAGCACAACACATGAGTGGAAACACTGAGCACCATACACAGGAATGGAAACACTGAGCGCCACAAACTGGAACGGAAACACTAAGCACCACAGACAGGACCACAAACACTGCACAACACACACAGGAATAGAAACAATGTGCACAACACACAGGATTGGAAATACTGAGCACCCCACACAGGACCAGAAAAACTGCGCAACACACACAGGAATAGAAACACTGAGCATCACACACAGGATTGGAAACACTGAGCACCACACACAGGCCAGAAACACTGCGGACCACACAGGAATAGAAAACTGTGCACAACATTCAGGACCAGAAACACAGTGCACTACACCCAGGAATGGAAACAGTGAGCACCACACACAGGAAGGAAACACTGAGCACCACACGGGGTGCAAAGTACTGTACACTGCAAATGGAAGCAGAAACACTGCAAACCACAAACAGGAATGGAAACACTGCACACCACACAGAGGTGTGGAAACACTGTGCACAACACACAGGACCAGAAACACAGTGCACTATACACAGGAATGGAACCACTGAGCACCACAGACAGGAATGGAAACACTGAGCACTACACACAGGACCGGAAACACTGTGCACAACACAAAGGACCAGAAACACAGTGCACTACACACGGGAATGGAAACACTGAGCACCTCACCGAGGAATAGAAAAACTGCACACCAGACACAGGAACAGAAACACAGTGCACGACACACAAGAATGGAAATGCTGATCACCACATACAGGAATGGAAACACTGAGCACCACACACAGGACCGGAAAAAGAGACCACCACACACTGGAATGGAAACACTGAGCTCCACATACTGGAATGGAAACACTGAGCACCACACACAGGACTGGAAACACTGAACTCCACACACATGAGAGAAAGAATGTGCAAAACTCACAGTACTCGAAACACTGCACACCACACACAGGAAAAGAAACACTGCGCACAACACACAGAAGTGGAAACAGAGTGCACAACACACAGGAATGGAAACACTGAGCATCACACACAGGATTGAAAACACTTGAGCACCACACACAGGCCAGAAACACTGCGGACCACACACAGGAATAGAAACACAGTGCACTACACCCAGGAATGGAAACATTGAGCACCACACACAGGACTGGAAACACTGAACACCACACACAGGAATGGAAACACTAAGCACCACACAGGGGTGCAGAAGAACTGTACACCGCAAATGGAAGCAGAAACACTGGAAACCACAAACAGGACTGGAAACACTGCACACCACACAGAGGTGTGGAAACACTGTGCACAACACACAGGACCAGAAACACAGTGCACTATACACAGGAATGGAACCACTGAGCACCACAGACAGCAATGGAAACACTGAGCACCACACACAGGACCGGAAACACAGTGCACAACACACAGGACCAGAAACACAGTGCACTACACACAGGAATGGAAACACTGAGCACCTCACAGAGGAATAGAAACACAGCGCTCCAGACACAGGACCAGAAGCACAGTGCACAACACACTGGAATGGAAACACTGTGCCGCACACACAGGAATGGAAACACTGAGCATCCCAGACAGGAATGGAAGCACTAAGCACCACACACAGAACTGGTAACACTGAGCACCACACACTGGAAAGGAAACACTGAGCATCACACCCAGAAATATAAACACTGCGTACCAGACACAGGACCAGAAACACAGTGCACCACACACAGGAATGGTAACACTGAGCGCCACAAACTGGAACGGAAACACTGAGCACCACAGATAGGACCACAAACACTGCACAACACACACAGGAATAGAAACAAAGTGCACAACACACAGGATTGGAAATACTGAGCACGCCACACAGGACCAGAAAAACTGCACAACACACACATGAATAGAAACACTGAGCATCACACACAGGATTGGAAACACTGAGCACCACACACAGGCCAGAAACACTGCGGACCACACACAGGAATAGAAAAACTGTGCACAACATTCAGGACCAGAAACACAGTGCAGTACACCTAGGAATGGAAACAGTGAGCACCACACAGGAAAGGAAACACTGAGCACCACACAGGGGGTGCAGAAGTACTGTACACTGCAAATGGAAGCAGAAACACTGCAAACCACAAATAGGAATGGAAACACTGCACACCACACAGAGGTGTGGAAACACTGTGCACAACACACAGGACCAGAAACACAGTGCACTATACACAGGAATGGAACCACTGAACACCACAGACAGGAATGGAAACACTGAGCACCACACACAGGACCGGAAACACTGTGCACAACACATAGGACCGGAAACACAGTGCACTACACACCGGGAATGGAAACACTGAGCACCTCACTGAGGAATAGAAACACTGCACACCAGACACAGGAACAGAAACACAGTGCACGACACACAAGAATGGAAATACTGATCACCACACACAGGACTGGAAACACTGAGCACCACACACTGGAATGGAAAAACTGAGCATCACACACAGAAATATAAACACTGCGTACCAGACATAGGACCAGAAACACAGTGCACTATACAAGGAATGGAAACACTGAGCACCACACACAGGAATGGAAACACTAGCCCCACACACTGGAATGGAAACACTGAGCACCACACTCGGGAAAGGATGAGCACCACATACAGGAATGGAAACACTGAGCACCACACACAGGAATGCAAACACTGAGCACCACTAAAAGGAATGGAAACACTGAGCACCACACACAGGACCGGAAAAAGAGACCTCCGCACACTGGAATGGAAACACTGAGCTCCACATACTGGAATGAAAACACTGAGCACCACACACAGGACTGGAAACACTGCACTCCACACATGGAGAAAGAATGTGCAAAACTCACAGTACTCGAAACACTGCACACCACACACAGGAAAAGAAACACTGTGCACAACACACAGAAGTGGAAACAGAGTGCACAACACACAGGAATGGAAACACTGAGCATCACACACAGGATTGAAAACACTTGAGCACCACACACAGGCCAGAAACACTGAGGACCACACACAGGAATAGAAACACTGTGCACAACACACAGGACCGGAAACACAGTGCACTACACCCAGGAATGGAAACACTGAGCACCACACACAGGACTGGAAACACTGAACACCACACACAGGAATGGAAACACTAAGCACCACACAGGGGTGCAGAAGAACTGTACACCGCAAATGGAAGCAGAAACACTGCAAACCACAAACAGGACTGGAAACACTGCACACCACACAGAGGTGTGGAAACACTGTGCACAACACACAGGACCAGAAACACAGTGCACTATACACAGGAATGGAACCACTGAGCACCACAGACAGCAATGGAAACACTGAGCACCACACACAGGACCGGAAACACAGTGCACAACACACAGGACCAGAAACACAGTGCACTACACACAGGAATGGAAACACTGAGCACCTCACAGAGGAATAGAAACACAGCGCTCCAGACACAGGACCAGAAACACAGTGCACAACACACTGGAATGGAAACACTGTGCCGCACACACAGGAATGGAAACACTGAGCATCCCAGACAGGAATGGAAGCACTAAGCACCACACACAGAACTGGTAACACTGAGCACCACACACTGGAAAGGAAACACTGAGCATCACACCCAGAAATATAAACACTGCGTACCAGACACAGGACCAGAAACACAGTGCACCATACACAGAATGGAAACACTGGGCACCACACACAGGAATGGAAATACTGAGCCCCACACACTGGAATGGAAACACTGTGCACCACACACAGGAATGGAAATACTGAGCCCCACACATTGGAATGGAAACACTCAGCACCACACACTGGAAAGGATCAGCACCACATACAGGAATGGAAACACTGAGCACCACACACTGGAATGCAAACACTGAGCACCACTAAAAGGAATGGAAGCACTGAGCACCACACACAGGAAGGGAAACACTGAGCACCACACACTGGACCGGAAACACTGTGCACCACAAACAGGAATGGAAACACTGCTCACCAATCACAGGACCGGAAACACAGTGCATTTCACAAAGAAATGGAAACGCCGAACACAACACACAGAAATGGAAACACTGAGCACCACACACAGGAGTGGAAACACCGAGCACCACACACTGGAATGGAAAAACTGAGCATCACACACAGAAATATAAACACTGCGTACCAGACACAAGACCAGAAACACAGTGCACAATACAAAGGAATGGAAACACTGAGCACCACACACAGGAATGGAAACACTGAGCACCACACTCGGGAAAGGATGAGCACCACATACAGGAATGGAAACACTAGTGCCGGCCTGTGTCAGTGCAGTGGTGATTTCTGCTGCTGACACCAGCGACCGGGTTGAGAATGGATCAGGTTGTCGGAGGCGGCCGAGGGCAGTAGGATCGGCGTCCGTTGGGCAGCTCTCCTTCTCTGGGGGGAGGGTGTGGGTTGCACTCGGTGCATTAGAGACTCCTGGCGGAGGCCGGGAGTTCTCACGTAGCTGAGGCTTGATGTGGGGGAGGAGGCGGGGCGGACACTGGCGTCATTGCACGTCCCCGCCTCCTCTGGGGAGAAAAAAGAGGAAAAAGATGGCGGGGCAGGACCACCGATAAATGAAGCCATCCCTGGAGAGCCTCGCATCACCACCGCCGCTGCAGGGCCCCAACCAGTTACAGTTCCGGGGTCACGAAGGTGGCCCACGGCCCCACCCTCCGGGGAGCAAGCCGGGGGTGACTGAGGGTCCTCTGCAGCAATAGGCAGTGGTAGAGGTCTCTGGGGGCCTTGACCAGGGTGGAGAATGTACCCGGTGGTCCTGCCAGGGGATAAAGAAAAAAAAAAAAGGAACAGAAACACTGAGCACCACACACAGGAATGCAAACACTGAGCACCACTAAAAAGAATGGAAACACTGAGCACCACAAACAGGACCGGAAACACAGACCACCACACACTGGAATGGAAACACTGGGAACCACACACAAGACCAGAAACCCTGCGCACCACACACTGGAATAAAAACACTGAGCAAAACACACAGGACTGGAAACACAGTGCACTACACACAGGAACGGAAACACTGAGCACCACACACAGGAATGGAATTACTGGGCACCACACACAGGAATGGAAACACTGGGCACCACACACAGGAATAGAAACACTGTGCACCACACACAGGAATAGAAACACTGTGCACAGCACAGAGGAATGGAAACTCTGCACTAAACACAGCACAGGAAACACTGAGCACCACACACTAGAATGGAAACACTGAGCACCACATAGGAATGGAAAGACTGAGCACCACACACTGGAAAGGAAATGCAGAGCCACACACACTACGGGGCATGTGCACCACAAACAGGGCCGGAAAATCTGATCACCACACACCGGAATGGAAACACTGAGCACCAAAGGAAAATAAACACTCGCACATCACACACAGTACCAGAAACACAGTGCACAATACACAGGAATGGAAACAGTGAGCACCACACACAGGACCGGAAACACTGCGCACCACACACAGGAATAGAAACACTGTGCACAACACACAGGACTGGAAACACAGTTTACTACACACAGAAATGGAAACACTGCGCACCACACAAAAGAACAGAAAAACTGAGCACACCAGACAAACCAGAAACACTGAGCACCACACACAGGAATGGAAACAATGAGCAAGACACACAGGACCGGAAACACTGCACACCACATGCAGTAACAGAAACACTAAGCACAACACATGAGTGGAAACACTGAGCACCACACACAGGAATGGAAACACTGAGCGCCACAAACTGGAACGGAAACACTAAGCACCACAGACAGGACCACAAACACTGCACAACACACACAGGAATAGAAACAATGTGCACAACACACAGGATTGGAAATACTGAGCACCCCACACAGGACCAGAAAAACTGCGCAACACACACAGGAATAGAAACACTGAGCATCACACACAGGATTGGAAACACTGAGCACCACACACAGGCCAGAAACACTGCGGACCACACACAGGAATAGAAAAACTGTGCACAACATTCAGGACCAGAAACACAGTGCACTACACCCAGGAATGGAAACAGTGAGCACCACACACAGGAAAGGAAACACTGAGCACCACACAGGGGTGCAGAAGTACTGTACACTGCAAATGGAAGCAGAAACACTGCAAACCACAAACAGGAATGGAAACACTGCACACCACACAGAGGTGTGGAAACACTGTGCACAACACACAGGACCAGAAACACAGTGCACTATACACAGGAATGGAACCACTGAGCACCACAGACAGGAATGGAAACACTGAGCACTACACACAGGACCGGAAACACTGTGCACAACACAAAGGACCAGAAACACAGTGCACTACACACGGGAATGGAAACACTGAGCACCTCACCGAGGAATAGAAAAACTGCACACCAGACACAGGAACAGAAACACAGTGCACGACACACAAGAATGGAAATACTGATCACCACACACAGGACTGGAAACACTGAGCACCCCACATTGCAATGGAAAAACTGAGCATCACACACAGAAATATAAACACTGCGTACCAGACACAGGACCAGAAACACAGTGCACTATACCAAGGAATGGAAACACTGAGCACCACACACAGGAATGGAAACACTGAGCTCCACACACTGGAATGGAAGCACCGAGCACCACACTCGGGAAAGGATGAGCACCACATACAGGAATGAAAACACTGAGCACCACACAAAGGAATGCAAACACTGAGCACCACTAAAAGGAATGGAAACACTGAGCACCACACACAGGACCGGAAACACAGACCACCACACACTGGAATGGAAACACTGAGCACCACACACAGGACCAGAAACACAGCACACTATACACAGGAATGGAAACACTGAGCTCCACATACTGGAATGGAAACACTGAGCACCACACACAGGACTGGAAACACTGCACTCCACACACATGAGAGAAAGAATGTGCAAAACTCACAGTACTCGAAACACTGCACACCACACACAGGAAAAGAAACACTGCGCACAACACACAGAAGTGGAAACAGAGTGCACAACACACAGGAATGGAAACACTGAGCATCACACACAGGATTGAAAACACTTGAGTACCACACACAGGCCAGAAACACTGCGGACCACACACAGGAATAGAAACACTGCACAACACACAGGACCAGAAACACAGTGCACTACACCCAGGAATGGAAACACTGAGCACCACACACAGGACTGGAAACACTGAACACCACACACAGGAATGGAAACACTAAGCACCACACAGGGGTGCAGTAGAACTGTACACTGCAAATGGAAGCAGAAACACTGCAAACCACAAACAGGACTGGAAACACTGCACACCACACAGAGGTGTGGAAACACTGTGCACAACACACAGGACCAGAAACACAGTGCACTATACACAGAAATGGAACCACTGAGCACCACAGACAGGAATGGAAACACTGAGCACCACACACAGGACCGGAAACACAGTGCACAACACACAGGACCGGAAACACAGTGCACTACACACAGGAATGGAAACACTGAGCATCCTAGACAGGAATGGAAGCACTGAGCACCACACACAGAACTGGAAACACTGAGCACCACACACTGGAAAGGAAACACTGAGCATCACACCCAGAAATATAAACACTGCGTACCAGACACAGGACCAGAAACACAGTGCACTATACACAGGAATGGAAACACTGAGCACCACACACAGGAATGGAAATACTGAGCCCCACACACTGGAATGGAAACACTGAGCACCACACACTGGAAAGGATCAGCACCACATACAGGAATGGAAACACTGAGCACCACACACTGGAATGCAAACACTGAGCACCACTAAAAGGAATGGAAACACTGAGCACCACACACAGGACCAGAAGCACAGAGCACCACACACTGGAATGGAAACACTGAGCACCACACACAGAAATATAAACACTGCGTACCACACACAGGACCAGAAACACAGCGCACTATACAGAGGAATGGAAACACTGAGCTCCATATACTGGAATGAAAACACTGAGCACCACACAAAGGACTGGAAACACTGCACTCCACACACATGAGAGAAAGAATCAGCACAACTCACAGTACTGGAAACACTGCACACTACACGCAGGAAAAGAAACACTGCGCACAACAAACAGGAGTGGAAACACAGTGCACAACACACAGGACAGGAAACACTGCACTACACACAGGAATGGAAACACTGAGCACCACACACTGGAAAGGATGAGCACCACACACAGGAATGGAAACACTGAGCACCACACACTGGAATGCAAACACTGAGCACCACTAAAAGGAATGGAAAGACTGAGCTCCACAAACAGGAATGGAAACACTGAGCACCACATGCGGAAATGGAAACACTGTACACAACACACAGGACTGGAAACGCAGTGCACCACACACAGGAATGGAAACACTGAGCACCACACAGAGGAATGGAAACACTGGGTACCACACACACAAATGGAAGCATTGGGAACCACACACAGGACTGGAAACCCTGCACACTACACACTGGAATAAAAACACTGCACACAACACACAGGACTGGAAACACAGTGCACTACACACAGGAATGGAAACACTGAGCACTACACACACGAATGGAATCACTGGGCACCACACACAGGAATGGAAACACTGGGCACCACACACAGGAATGGAAACACTGGGCACAGCACAGAGGAATGGAAAGACTGAGGACTACACCCTGAAAAGGAAACGCAGAGCACCACACACAAGACCGGAAGCACTGTGCAGCACACACAGGGCCAGAAACTCTAATCACCACACACTGGAATGGAAACACTGAGCACCAAAGGAAAATAAACACTGCGCACCACACGCAGGACCAGAAACACAGTGCACAATACACAGGAATGGAAACAGTGAGCACCACACACAGGACCGGAAACACTGAGCACCACACACAGGAATAGAAACACTGTGCACAACACACAGGACTGGAAACACAGTTTACTACACACAGAAATGGAAACACTATGCACCACACAAAAGAACGGAAAAACTGAGCACACCAGACAAACCGGAAACAATGCGCAGCACACACAGAAATGGAAACACTGAGTACCACACACAGGAATGGAAACACTGCACACCACACACAGGAATGGAAACACTGAGCAGCACACACAGGAATGGAAACACGGAGCATCGCAGACAGGAATGGAAGCACTGAGCACCACACACAGGACCGGAAACACTGAGCACCACACACTGGAATGGAAAAACAGCATCACACACAGAAATATAAACACTGTGTACCAGACACAGGACCAGAAACACAGTGCACTATACAAAGGAATGGAAACACTGAGCACCACACACAGGAATGGAAACACTGAGCCCCACACACTTGAATGTTAACACTGAGCACCACACTCAGGAAAGGATGAGCACCACATACAGGAATGGAAACACTGAGCACCACACACAGGAATGCAAACACTGAGCACCACTGAAAGGAATGGAAACACTGAGCACCACACACTGGAAAGGATGAGCACCACAAATAGGAATGGAAACACTGAGCACCACACACAGGAATGGAAACACAGAGCACCACACACTGGAATGGAAACACTGAGCACCACACACAGAAATATAAACACTTCATACCACACACAGGACCAGAAACACAGCGCACTATACACAGGAATGGAAACACTGAGCTCCACATACTGGAATGGAAACACTGAGCACCACACACAGGACTGGAAACACTGCAATCCACACACATGACAGAAAGAATGTGCACAACTCACAGTACTCGAAACAATGCACACCACATGCAGGAAAAAGAAACATTGCACACAACACACAGGAGTGGAAACACAGTGCACAACACACAGGAATGGAAACACAGTGCACTACACACAGGAATGGAAACACTGAGCACCACACACTGGAAAGCATGAGCACCACACACAGGAATGGAAACACTGAGCACCACACACAGGAATGCAAACAATGAGCACCACTAAAAGGAATGGAAACACTGAGCTCCACAAACAGGACTGGTAACACTGAGCACCACATCCGGAAATGGAAATACTGTGCACAACACACAGGACTGGAAACACAGTGCCCCACACACAGCAATGCAAACACTGAGCACCACACACAGGAATGGAAACACTGGGAACCACACACAGGACCAGAAACCCTGCACACCACACACTGGAATAAAAACACTGTGCACAACACACAGGACTGGAATCACATGGCACCACACAGAGGAATGGAAACACTGAGCACCACATACAGGCCAGAAACACTGCGGACCACACACAGGAATAGAAAAACTCTGCACAACACTCAGGACCAGAAACACAGTGCACTACACCCAGGAATGGAAACACTGAGCACCACACACAGGAAAGGAAAAGCTGAGCACCACACAGGGATGCAGAAGTACTGTACACTGCAAATGGAAGCAGAAACACTGCAAACCACAAACAGGACTGGAAACACTGCACACCACACAGAGGTGTGGAAACACTGTGCACAACACAAAGCACCAGAAACACAGTGCACTATACACAGGAATGGAACCACTGAGCACCACAGACAGGAATGGAAACACTGAGCACCACATACAGAAATGGAAACACTGAGCACCACACACAGGACCGGAAAAACAGTGAACTACACACAGGAATGGAAACACTGAGCACCTCACCGAGGAATAGAAACACTGCACACCAGACACAGGAACAGAAACACAGTGCACGACACACTGGATTGGAAATACTGATCACAACACACAGGACCGGAAACACTGAGCACCACACACTGGAATGGAAAAACTGAGCATCACACGCAGAAATATAAACACTGCATACCAGACACAGGACCAGAAACACAGTGCACTATACAAAGGAAGGGAAACACTGAGCACCACATACAGGAATGAAAACACTGAGCCCCACACACTGGAATGGAAACACTGAGCACCACACTCGGGAAAGGATGAGCACCACATACAGGAATGGAAACACTGAGCACCACACACAGGAATGCAAACACTGAGCACCTCTAAAAGGAATGGAAACACTGAGCACCATAAACAGGACCGGAAGCACAGACCACCACACACTGGAATGGAAACACTGGGAACCACACACAGGACGGAAGCCTACTGGCACACTGGAATAAAATGTACACAACACACGGGACTGGAAGCACAATTACTTTTCACCCACAGGCTTGGAAACACTGAGCACCACACACAGGAATGGAAACACTGGGCACCACACACAGGAATAGAAACACTGCGCACCACACACAGGAATAGAAACACTGTGCACAGCACAGAGGAATGGAAACTCTGCACTAAACACAGCACAGGAAACACTGAGCACCACACACTAGAATGGAAACACTGAGCACCACACATAGGAATGGAAAGACTGAGCACCACACACCGGAAAGGAAATGTAGAGTACCACACACACTACCGGAAGCACTGTGCACCACAAACAGGGCCGGAAAATCTGATCACCACACACCGGAATGGAAACACTGAGCACCAAAGGAAAATAAACACTGCACACCACACACAGGACCAGAAACACAGTGCACAATACACAGGAATGGAAACAGTGAGCACCACACACAGGACCGGAAACACTGCGCACCACACACAGGAATAGAAACACTGTGCACAACACACAGGACTGGAAACACAGTTTACTACACACAGAAATGGAAACACTGCGCACCACACAAAAGAACAGAAAAACTGAGCACACCAGACAAACCAGAAACACTGAGCACCACACACAGGAATGGAGACACTGAGCACCACACACAGGAATGGAAACAATGAGCAAGACACACAGGACCGGAAACACTGCACACCACACACAGGAATAGAAAGAATGTGCTCAACTCACAGTACTGGAAACACTGCACACCACATGCAGTAACAGAAACACTAAGCACAACACATGAGTGGAAACACTGAGCCCCACACACAGGAATGGAAACACTGAGCACCACACACAGGACCAGAAACACTGCACAACACACACAGGAATAGAAACAATGTGCACAACACACAGGATTGGAAATACTGAGCACCACACACAGGACCAGAAACACTGCACAACACACACAGGAATAGAAACATTGGCCCAGATATTCAAAAGGGTTGCACCATGCGTAACAGGGTTGCGCATGCGCAACTCCAAAAATGCGCCATTCAGCGATATTCAGAAGGGGCCAGTTGCGCCACCGAAAACATGCTGAGCAACAGTGCAGATGGAAATGAAGGCATGCGCAACGAAGGGCAGGTCCATGCATAAAGTCGCAATCACGATATTGAACACTTGTGCAATGCGCAAGAGTGGCTCAGCCGGAAGTTACAAGAGAGCGGAATTGAGCCAAAATAAAAAGGCTCAAGGAAGCGGGCGTAAGAACCCTAGCAGGCCGTAAAACTGGGGAGAGAGACAGAGACAGAGAGAGAGAGAAGCTGGAAGGGCAGACAGGGACAGTGGGTCCAGGAGGACAGAGAGGCCAGTGGGGGTGCCTGGTGCAGTGGAAGCAGCAGTGGGGGCAGCGGGGTAACAGGAACAGCAACCGGGGGCAGAAGCCAGGAGATGGACAGTGCCAGCTTCCACATGGAAGCTGTAATGAGGGGTGAGACACCATGCTGCAGGGGCGTGGCAGCGGAGGGCCCATGGCAGTATGCCCCGACAGGCGGTGTGTGCCCGCATCAGCTCGAGCTGTACACAGATGTCAAGATCGTGGGCTGGTACCGCCTGAACAGGGCAATACTGGAGCGGCTGTGAGGCTGTGCAGTGATGTGATGCAGGCACCCTCACGGCCAGTCACGCTCTGTCTGTGGAGACCAAGGTGACAGCCTGCATGTGCCTGCTCACCACGGGCACCTTCCAGAGGCCGACAGGGGACACCACAGGCATTACACAGTCGGCCATCATGCATCCTCACCAATTCCTCAGCGCCTGCTGCCTCATGCTGCGGAGTACATCCATTTCCCCAGCACCGGCATAAGCGTACAACAAACATGCAGGAGTTCCACAGGGTAGCATGTATGCCTGGCATGCTAGGGGCCATAGACTGCACCATGTGGCCATTCGCACGCCACCTGGCCCCGCGGCCAGGCATCTCGAGAACCGAAGGGGTTTCCAGTGTCAACTGCCAGGTGGTGTGTGATGCCACTGGGCGCATTATCAATGTCTGTGCACACACCCTGGCGGAGCACAGATGTCTTCATATGGCACCAGTCTGCACTGTGCCATCGATTCGAGTGGGGACATCCCACAGGTCATCTAGTGGGTGAGTACACATGTATGGAATGCAAACTCTGGGCAGGGTGGGAATGACACAGGTGCCATGGTAGTGCACACAAGGATATGGGCAATATGGACCTGACATGACACTGCTCTCACTATCTCCACACAGGTGACTGGGATACCCACTCTGTCCCTGGCTGCTCACACGCACCGGTGCCCGCACCCCAACGCAGCTATGCTTCAATGGGCACATGCGCAACACGTGCAACATCGCAGGCGGGTGTTTGGGATGCTCAAGGTCGCTTCGATGCCTAGAACCTCCGGTGGTGCCCTACAGTACAGCCCCAAAGGCCTGTGGGATATTCCTGGCCTGTTGCATCCTGCACAACATGCCAAAGACCATGGGATAGCCACACAGGTCGAAGAGGGGACAGCGATGGGGGCGCCAGTGGCGCCCGGTGATGTTGGTGATGAGCAGCCCCCAGGATGGAGGAACCCCGACTGACCCGGCAGGCCCAGCTGCACGGGACACCATTGCAGAAGAGCACTAAGCCAACACAGGTAAGTCAAGGGGACATGTGCAAGCAACACTGTCCATGCGCCAAACCTCAGGCACACAGGGAACACACCGTGCATGAAGGTCAGGGAGTTGAAGGTTCCAGGCATACCAACACACCATCAGGGAGGGTGAGCACTCATATGGACACACACACACCAGGCAGCATACATGGGCAGAAGCACAGCACTGCGGAAGCGACATTGCCAACACACAGCACCACGACCACCCCCACCACCTGTACCGTCCAAAGTACGTGTGTCAGGACCTGGGCACCTTGCACCTTGGTGTACAGTGCAATGCAGGCATCATCATGCACATGCACCTGTGGACAGCAGTTGGGAGAGTGTGCAGGTGGTCCGTGTGTCAGCGTGGTGAGCAGAGCACCCAGCAGTGCACTGCCCACCATGACACACATTGCACACAGGGCAGCACCAGACAGGGCCCGCACTGGGAGACAGCTCAGTCATGTAGCACTGTCCCACGGCCACCACGGATGCATGGGCGGCCCCGCCGTGGCCCAGCAGCACTGGCAGGCTGAGCAGGGCCACATGGGGTGGGGCTGTTCACCACCAGGGGTCCCACTGCGCGCAGGCGACCTTGCCCGCACAGGGGTCTGCATCATGCCGAACAAACATGCACCAGGGGTGCTCGGGATGCCCACAGCAGAACCCAGTGTTGACAGGCCTGGTGTCACACGATGCCGGGAACGGGGAGTGGAGAGCGCACTGTGTGGGGTGTGCGGTACAGGGGCACCTGACAGTGTGCCCAATGCGTCTGCGACAGCGACCACTGCCTGGGTCAGCCTGTCAATGGCGGCGGTCACATCCATCCGCAGAAGGACCAGCTCGGCTCGGTCCCGAGCACACTCCCTGCTGTGCCACTCCACGGACACAGACAGTGCCTCCACAGACCTTGCAACCCGCCCCTGCAGCTGTACTGATTCCTGCAGCAGGTGGGTGTGCGCGTCCAATGGGTACTGTGCCCCAATAGCATCGTGACCCCCAGAATTGTGGGCGGTCGGTGCACAACACCCGCGCAATGTGGGCGCTGTCCGCCAGGACCAGGTATGGGTGGATCAAAGGCGGTGGACATGTGCCACTGCTTGACACTGTACCCCAGACCTGGTGTGCGACTGCTGCGCTGCCCTCAACTGCTGAGCCCCAGGTCCACCTGTTCCACCTCTGTGCTGGCAACAGTGCGGACACCTGCACAGCCACTGGTGCTGCCCACGGTGCTGACAGGCACAGCCTGGGACTGTGCCAGCATGCTGGTACACAGGTGGTGAACCAGGAAGGCCCAGGGGCATGTGCTGGCCTGCCATGTGTCCGTCATGGGACACACACCTATCACTGCCCATTGCAGGCCTGCTATCATCAATGGTGCAGATGCAGTGCCACTGCCATAGGCACAGCATGCTGGCATACCTGCATGCCAGACTGCTGAGACACAGGCTGTGCACCCCGCACCCGTATCACTGACACCAGAGTTGTTGGCCCAGCGTGCATGCTGCTGCAGTGCCTGCTGGCTGGTGGCGGTGGATGGTCCCTCCTCCACGTCCAGCAGGTCTGCATCACTGTCTGGACCCACCACCACCACCGTCTCCTGAGACGAACAGGATCTGTAACAGAAAGAGAGTACATGTGCTGCATGTGCAACTTCACCCCCAACACCACCACCATGTCATACCGTGCAGTGATGGGCTTCCACCTGTCTGGAATCCTCTGCCTGGTATGCCGCAATAACACTCAGCTGTATGGCGCGACCAGTGTCTCCTCCGTTGGGGTCAGCTGCAACACCACTGGCGGGCCCCACCAGTGCCAGCACGTGCCGCCCTGAAGGCTGCCACCTTCTCCTTCAGCCTCCTGCAGTCAGTCCCATCTTCTTCTTGCATTCCTGCATGGGCGCTGGTGGCTTCCATGCAGGTTGTGACCCGAGCTACCCCTCCCATGCAGCTGCCGTTCCTGAGGGTGCCTCCATCCACTCAATAGTGGCTCATCCTCCAGGTAGGCCTGGAAGAGGGCCTCCGTCTCTGCCGCTGTGAAGTTCACCTCCTCCTCATCGCCCGTCCTCACCCTCCACATTGGCTCTGGTCAGTCATGGTGATCTGTATGGGTGGAAGTGGACACCTGTCACTGTGCAGTCTACAGCATTTCCCCATGCACATAGGTGCCGGCCCGGGGGGGGCGGAAGCCCCCCACGTTTCTTCTCCGTATGGCAGATACTAATAGAAAAGGTGCCCTTTGTCCCTTTCTAAGTGCCATTTTGATTCTCAGCCCCTCAGCCTTTATCATCCTCCGGCACCCCTGCCCATGAGCATTGTCCTGAGCATCACACAGCATGTAACTCACCTCTCACCTGCAGTAACCGAATCTGGCCAGCACAACCCACTGTCGCATTTTATAGCACAACACATGCAAATGAGGAGTGGCGCAACTTTAATGACATGCTAATCGCGACACTGCGCCTTTGAATGGCTGATCGAATGATTTGCATATGTCGGCTGAATATCGCGAATGTGCGCTTTGCGCAATATGGAAGGGCTGGCTGAGCCAATGGCGCAGATTTGTGCCTGCGTGCTACACTGCATTGCGCATGCCCAGACAGCTTACGCATGTGTCTATCATGCTGCAGACCTGCTGAGCGCGATAGGCAATTCAGGCCATGGCCACCATTGTGCCAGTGGCGCTACAGCACTGGGCACTATATGGCGCTGTGGCACTACTGCGCAATAGTCCACTGTGGCACTGGTATGCAGCTTGGCAGTCGCGCAGGATGCCTATACGTCCGATGGCGCTGTGCGTAGCCTTGCGTCATTGCCGTGACCTTGTCTATGCCCTTTGCCCCCTGGCGCTGTTCGCATGCCATGTGTACGTCCCTATTGCGCTGTCTGGTGACAGCGCTATGTGAAGTGATGGCGCTGTTCGTATAGCATGATTGGAGCCTGTGGTGGTCTATTGCGCAACATCTCCACGTGGGGTTACAGTGCAGCGGAGCGCCATATTGCCTGCTGTAACTTGGCTGAGATGGCAAGGAGGAGGGCAGTGAGTTGGAGCCCACTGGAGGTGGCCAACCTGGTGGCCCTGGTGGAGCCCCACTGTGAGGCACTCTATGGTGAGGCCCCCCTCACCATGGCGAGGACGCAAGGGTGGCAGCATGTGGCCACTGACCTGGTGGAGGTCACTGGATGGGGCCAGTCTGCTGAGCAGTGCTGGCACCGGTACAGTGACCTCCGCCGGAGGGAGCCGGACATGTTGGCCAGGCTGCGGGCACATGCCAGGCGGGGCGTGGTGCCTGGGCCAGGTGAGTGTACCATCTATGCACTATATTCTCTGTAGGGGTGTGTGTGCTTGTGTGGCTGTGCATGGGTGAGCTCGGACACGGTTGGCTGTGTCAGTGTGTGCAGCTGTGCGGATGGATGGTTATGGCTGTGTGGGCGGCACTCTCACTGGGGCAGGGGCACTCTGCTTTTGCGCCACACTGATGTTTGTCTCAACATATGTCTCCCACAGGCCGGGATCTGAGGATGCAGGGCCAGGATGAGGAGGGCCGTGCCAGGGCCCCGGTGGCAGCAGGAGTCGCCCCGGATAGAGCAGCAGCAGCAGCAGCCACAGCAACAGCAGCAGGGGCAACAGCGGCAGACAGAGCTGCTTGAGCAATGTGAGTATCATGACTTCATGGATGCTATTGCATGCTGGGGGGGGTAAGTCCACTAGCCCTGCACAATACAACCATGCAGGAAAGGGGAGGTCATAATTCCACTATACAAGACACTAGTGAGGCCCCACCTGGAGTACAGTGTACATTTCCAGAGACCATACCTATGTAAGGACGTAGAGTGGCCAGGGAAGGTTCAGAGGAGGGCAACAAAGATGGTGCATGGCTTGCATCACAGGTCCTATGACGACAGGTTGAAGGAACTGAACATGTACTCCCTGGAGGGGAGGGGGGAGAGAGGGGATATGATGGAGACATACAGGTATCTTACAGGGGGGATCAGGGTGCAGGACACACTTTTTGAAGTGAAAAAGATGTTCCAGGACTAGAGTGCATGGGATGAAGTTGGAGGGAGGACGATTCAGAGGACACATGGTGATGGACTGTCTTCACAGAGCGGGTGGTGGACAAGTGGAACACCCTGCCAGAGGAAGTGGTGGGGGCTGACACAATCACGGGATTTCAGACTGCAGGGGACAGACATGAAGGAATTCTGGAGATCAGGGGTAAGGGGCAACAGACTTCTAGGGAAACAAAGTGAACTTACAAGCTCATATGGACAGACTGGGTTTGCCATAGGCCCTTATCTGACGACACTGTCTATGTATCTATGTATGTAGGCATGACACAGGTGACATGCATCACTGTGCAGTATCACAGCACGTCTGTGTATGCATCACTGGTGGTCCAGGCATGCACTGGGCACATAGCCGTGTAACTGGCATCGCACCATGTTGCCACGTCACTTGCCAGCCTTGTTTGTACTGTGATGGACGTGGGCAGTGTGTGTGGGCAGTGGTGCGCATAGCTGGTGCCGCCTGTTTGTGATGGCCATGTGCATGTTCACTTTGGGTGGGTGTACGCCATCACAGGTGCGGGACATTGGGCTATATGGCTTGCAGGTTGGGTGGTGTTCAGGGTTGTGGTCGGTCACAGCCATTGACTGTGTTCCCATTTTCCTAGGCCTCGAGGTTCTCCGGCGCATTGGGAGGGATGTCCGGAGCCTGAGACAGCTGATGGAGGACAACCAAGCCATCCTGCAGTCCATCCACAGGCATGGCCTTCGGAGGAGGCGGCATGGGACGGGCCAACACCAGCCAGGAGACGGGTGGCCGGCGGGACCATAAATTGTTCTTACCCTTTCCACTTCTCCCATCCCTACCACCCTGCCTTCCCTCTCCAAGTTTGTAATCCCTACCCCTTGACCAACCCGACCTTGTACCCATCCCCCCCTTGTAAATAGTTCTGGTTGATTGTTTTGTACTTTACTCTTTGAGAATACATTTATATTTTGATATGAATGCTGTGTTGGTCTCTGATTTGCAGCTGGCTATGGTTGGTCAGTTGCAGTGGTGTACAAGCCATCTGGGTGGTATGGTCCTGGGTACATGTGTGTGAGTGTGTGTGTGTGTGTGCGTGTGTGCATGGGGAGGTATCACCAGCATGGCATTGACTTTCTGTTGGTCTTGCCAGTCTGCTGCCACCCACTGCTAGTGCACAGGGTGGATCTGGAATGTATGCTTCTCTGCAGCAGGGTTGGCGTGTGCCAGAGGGATGCATGGTGTTTCCTGCAGTGCCAGTCACTGCACATGGGTGGTGTCTTGGGGTCACAGTGCAGGGTGTGCTGTGCATACAGGGGCTGATGTGCACTGTGGTTGTCAACCCGGGTGTGGCACTCTCCGCCTGCCAGTGGTTGTGCTGGGGTGTCATGGCTCTGCTATGCTTTGTTGGCTTGTCCCCATGGGCACGTGGATCATCCGTCCCAACCCCAGTGATGCTGTGCTTGGGGTGTGCAGGTGTGGTGTGGGTTCTGCAGTGTGTTCCTGTGCCCATGTGTGGCATGGCTGGTGGTGGGCCCCAGCCTGCCTCCCTGGATGTGCAGTTTGCAGTTCCATTGCTCTGGGGGCTGTGCTTGCGCTATGGCAGCTCTGGAATGCTCAGCTGAGCTTCATGGTTGCTCCATAGCGCAACATTTTGGCTCAGCTTCTCCCTCCTGGTTGTGCGATGGCGCAGTATGTGCGATATTCAGACGTTGGTTGCTTGCGCAATTTGCTCTGCTCCATGTTTGAATATCGCACCTGTTGAGCATTTGCGCAACTGATTTGTGCTTGCTCCTGCTGTTGCGCTAATTTTGAGCGCAGTTTGAATATCTGGGCCATTGTGTACAACACACAGGAATGGAAACACTGAGCATCACACACAGTATTGGAAACACTGAGCACCACACACAGACCAGAAACACTGCGGACCACACACAGGAATAGAAAAACTGTGCACAACACTCAGGACCAGAAACACAGTGCACTACACCCAGGAATGGAAACGCTGAGCACCACACACAGGAAAGGAAACACTGAGCACCACACAGGGGTGCAGAAGTACTGTACACTGCAAATGGAAGCAGAAACACTGCAAACCACAAACAGGACTGGAAACACTGCACACCACACAGAGGTGTGGAAACACTGTGCACAACACACAGGACCAGAAACACAGTGCACTATACACAGGAATGGAACCACTGAGCACCACAGACAGGAATAGAAACAGCACCACACACAGGACCGGAAACACTGTGCACAACACATAGGACCGGAAACACAGTGCACTACACACAGGAATGGAAACACTGAGCACCTCACCGAGGAATAGAAACACTGCGCACCAGACACAGCAACAGAAACACAGTGCACGACACACTTGAATGGAAATACTGTTCACCACAAACAGGACCAGAAACACTGAGCACCACACACAGGACTGGAAACACTGCACTCCACACATAATGTGCAAAACTCACAGTAGTCGAAACACTGCATACCACACGCAGGAAAAGAAACACTGCGCACAACACACAGGAGTGGAAACAGAGTGCACAACACACAGGAATGGAACCACTGAGCACCACAGACAGGAATGGAAACACTGAGCACCACACACAGGACAGGAAACACTGTGCACAACACACAGGACCAGAAACACAGTGCACTACACACAGGAATGGAAACACTGAGCCGCAAACACAGGAATGGAAACATTGAGCATCCCAGACAGGAATGGAAGCACTGAGCACCACACACAGAACCGGAAACACTGAGCACCACACACTGGAAAGGAAACACTGACCATCACACACAGAAATATAAACACTGTGTACCAGACACAGGACCAGAAACACAGTGCACTATACACAGGAATGGAAACACTGAGCAATACACACAGGAATGGAAATACTGAGCCCCACACACTGGAATGGAAACACTGAGTACCACACACAGGAATGGAAATACTGAGCCCCACACACTGGAATGGAAACAGTGAGGACCACACACTGGAAAGGATCAGCACCACATATAGGAATGGAAACATTGGGATCCACAAACAGGACTGGAAATCCTGCACACTACACACTGGAATAAAAACACTGCGCACAACACACATGACTGGAAACACAGTGCACTACACACAGGAACGGAAACACTGAGCACCTCACCGAGGAATAGAAACACTGCGCAACAGACACAGCAACAGAAACACAGTGCACGACACACTTGAATGGAAATACTGATCACCACAAACAGGACCAGAAACACTGAGCACCACACACTGGAATGGAAAAACTGAGCATCACACACAGAAATATAAACACTGCGTACCAGACACAGGACCAGAAACACAGTGCACTATACAAAGGAATGGAAACACTGAGCACCACACACAGGAATGGAAACACTGAGCCCCACACACTGGAATAGAAACACTGAGCACCACACTTGGGAAAGGATGACCACCACATACAGGAATGGAAACACTGAGCACCACACACAGGAATTCAAACACTGAGCACCACAAAAAGGAATGGAAACACTGAGCACCACACACAGGACTGGAAACACAGACCACCACACACTGGAATGGAAACACTGAGCACCACACACAGGACCAGAAACACAGCGCACTATACACAGGAATGGAAACACTGAGCTCCACATACTGGAATGGAAACACTGAGGACCACACACAGGACTGGAAACACTGCACTCCACACACATGAGAGAAAGAATGTGCAAAACTCACAGTAGTCGAAACACTGCATACCACACGCAGGAAAAGAAACACTGCACACAACACACAGGAATGGAAACACTGAGCATCACACACAGGATTGGAAACACTGAGCACCACACACAGGCCAGAAACACTGCAGACCACACACAGAAATAGAAACACTGTGCACAAAACACAGGAATGGAAACACTGAGCACCACACACAGGACTGGAAACACTGAACACCACACACAGGAATGGAAACACTAAGCACCACACAGGGGTGCAGAAGAACTGTACACCGCAAATGGAAGCAGAAACACTGCAAACCACAAACAGGACTAGAAACAATGCACACCACACAGAGGTGTGGAAACACTGTGCACAACACACAGGACCAGAAACACTGAGCTCCACACACAGGACTGGAAACACTGCACTCCACACACAATGTGCAAAACTCACAGTAGTTGAAACACTGCATATCACACGCAGGAAAAGAAACACTGCGCACAACACACAGGAGAGGAAACAGAGTGCACAACACACAGGAATGGAACCACTGAGCACCACAGACAGGAATGGAAACACTGAGCACCACACACAGGACAGGAAACACTGTGCACAACACACAGGACCAGAAACACAGTGCACTACACACAGGAATGGAAACACTGAGCCGCACACACAGGAATGGAAGCACTGAGCACCACACACAGAACCGGAAACACTGAGCACCACACACTGGAAAGGAAACACTGAGCATCACACACAGAAATATAAACACTGCGTACCAGGCACAGGACCAGAAACACAGTGCACTATACACAGGAATGGAAACACTGAGCACCACACACAGGAATGGAAATACTGAGCCGCACACACTGGAATGGAAACACTGAGCACCACACACAGGACTGGAAATACTGCACACTACACACTGGAATAAAAACACTGCGCACAACACACATGACTGGAAACACAGTGCACTACACACAGGAACAGAAACACTGAGCACTACACACAGGAATGGAATCACTGGGCACCACACACAGGAATGGAAATACTGGGCACCACACACAGGAATGAAAACACTGGGCACAGCACAGAGGAATGGAAAGACTGAGGACTACACTCTGGAAAGGAAACGCAGAGCACCACACACAAGACCGGATGCACTCTGCACCACACACAGGGCCAGAAACTCTGATCACCACACACTGGAATGGAAACAAAGAGCACCAAAGGAAAATAAACACGCGCACCACACACAGGACCAGAAACACAGTGCACAATACACAGGAATTGAAACAGTGAGCAGCACACACAGGACCGGAAACACTGCGCACCACACACAGGAATAGAAACACTGTGCACAACACACAGGAATGGAAACACAGTTTACTACACACAGAAATGGAAACACTGCACACCACACAAAAGAACGGAAAAACTGAGCACACCAGACACACCGGAAACAATGAGCAGCACACACAGGAATGGAAACACTGAGTACCACACACAGGAATGGAAACACTGCACACCACACACAGGAATGGAAACACTGAGCAGCACACACAGGAATGGAAACACGGAGCATCGCAGACAGGAATGGAAGCACTAAGCACCACACACAGGACCGGAAACACTGAGCACCACACACTGGAATGTTAACACTGAGCACCACACTCGGGAAAGGATGAGCACCACATACAGGAATGCAAACACTGAGCACCACACACAGGAATGAAAACAATGAGCACCACTAAAAGTAATGGAAACACTGAGCACCACACACTGGAATGGAAATACTGAGCACCACACACAGAAATACAAACACTGTGTACCACACACAGGACCAGAAACACAGCGCACAATACACAGGAATGGAAACACTGAGCTCCACATACTGGAATTGAAACACTGAGCACCACACACAGGACTGGAAACACTGCACTCCACACACATGAGAGAAAGAATGTGCACAACTCACAGAACTCGAAACACTGCACACCACACGCAGGAAAAGAAACACTGCGCACAACACACAGGTGTGGAAACAGAGTGCACAACACACAGGAATGGAAACACTGAGCATCACAAACAGGATTGGAAACACTGAGCACCACACACAGGCCAGAAACACTGCGGACCACACACAGGAATAGAAACACAGTACACAACACACAGGACCGGAAACACAGTGCACAACACCCAGGAATGGAAACACTGAGCACCACACACAGGACTGGAAACAGTGAACACCACACACAGAAATGGAAACACTAAGCACCACACAGGGGTGCAGAAGAACTGTACACCGCAAATGGAAGCAGAAACACTGCAAACCACAAACAGGACTGGAAACACTGCACACCACACAGAGGTGTGGAAACACTGTGCACAACACACAGGACCAGAAACACAGTGCACTACATACAGGAATGGAAACACTGAGCAACTCACAGAGGAATAAAAACACTGCGCACCAGACACAGGACCAGAAACACAGTGCACAGCACACTGGAATGGAAACACTGAGCCGCACACACAGGAATGGAAACACTGAGCATCGCAGACAGGAATGGAAGCACTGAGCACCACACACAGAACTGGAAACACAGAGCACCACACACTGGAATGGAAAGACTGAGCATCCCACACAGAAATATAAACACTGCGTTCCAGACACAGGACCAGAAACACAGTGCACTATACACAGGAATGAAAACACTGAGCACCACACACAGGAATGGAAAAAAACTGAGCCCCAGACACTGGAATAGAAACACTGTGCACCACACACTGGAATGCAAACACTGAGCACCACTCAAAGGAATGGAAACACAGAGCACCACACACAGGACCGGAAACACAGAGCACCACACACTGGAATGGAAACACTGAGCACCACACACAGAAATATAAACACTGCATACCACACACAGGACCAGAAACACAGCACACTATACACAGGAATGGAAACACTGAGCTCCACATACTGGAATGGAAACACTGAGCACCACACACAGGACTGGAAACACTGCACTCCACACACATGACAGAAAGAATGTGCACAACTCACAGTACTCTAAACACTGCACACCACACGCAGGAAAAGAAACACTGCGCAAAACACACAGGACAGGAAACACAGTGCACTACACACAGGAATGGAAACACTGAGCACCACACACTGGAAGGATGAGCACCACACACAGGAACGGAAACACTGAGCACCACACACTGGAATACAAACACTGAGTACCACTAAAAGGAATGGAGAGACTGAGCTCCACAAACAGGAATGGAAACACTGAGCACCACAAACGGAAATGGAAACACTGTACATAACACACTGGACCGGAAACGCAGTGCACCACACACAGGAATGGAAACACTGAGCACCACACAAAGGAATGGAAACACTGGGCACAACATACAGGAAAGGAAACACTGGGCACCACACACAGGACTGGAAACCCTGCACACTACACACTGGAATAAAAACACTGTGCACAACACACAGGACTGGAAACACAGTGCACTACACACAGGAACAGAAACACTGAGCACTACACACAGGAATGGAATCACTGGGCACTACACACAGGAATGGAAACACTGGGCACCACACACAGGAATGGAAACACTGGGCAAAGCACAGAGGAATGGAAAGACTGAGCGCCACACACTGGAAAGGAAACGCAGAGCACCACACACAAGACCGGAAGCACTGTGCACCACACACAGGGCCAGAAACTCTGATCACCAAACACTGGAATGGAAACACTGAGCACCAAAGGAAAATAAACACTGCGCACCACACACAGGACAGGGCCAGAAACTCTGAGCTCCACATACTGGAATAGAAACACTGAGCACCACACACAGGACTGGAAACACTGCACTCCACACACATGAGAGAAAGAATGTGCAAAACTCACAGTACTCAAAACACTGCATACCACACGCAGGAAAAGAAACACTGCACATAACACACAGGAATGGAAACAATGAGCACCACACACAGGAATGGAAACACTGAGCCCCACACACTGGAATGGAAACACTGAGAAACACACACTGGAAAGGATGAGCACCACATACAGGAATGGAAACACTGAGCACCACACACTGGAAAGCAAACACTGAGCACCACTAAAAGGAAAGGAAACACTGAGCACCACAAACAGGAATGGAAACACTGAGTACCACACACAGGAATGGAAACACTGCACACCTCACACAGGAATGGAAACACTGAGCACCGCACACAGGAATGGAAACATTGTGCACCACACACAGGGATAGAAACACTTTGCACAACACACCAGACTGGAAACACAGTGCACTTCACACAAGACCAGAAACACAGTGCACTATACACTGGAATAGAAACACTGAGCACCACACACAGGACTGGAAACACTGTGCACTACTCACTGGAATGGAAATACTGAGCACCACATAGAGAAATGGAAAAATTGAGCACCACACACAGGAATGGAAAAATTGAGCATGATACACAGAAATGGAAACACTGTGCACGACACACAGGACCGGAAACACACTGCATAACACACAGGAATGGAAACACTGAGCACCACATGCAGAAATGGAAACACTGAGCACCTCATACAGGAATGGAAACACAGGGCACCACACACAGGAACAGAAACACTGTGCACCACACACAGGAACAGAGACACTGTGCACAACAGACAGGACTGGAAACACTGGGCACCACACACAGAAATGGAAACACTGAGCACCACACACTGAAAAGGATGAGCGCCACACACTGGAATGGAAACACTGAGCACCACACACTGGAATGCAAACACTGAGCACCACTAAAAGGAATGGAAACACTGAGCACCACACACAGAACCAGAAACACAGAGCATCACACACAGAAATATAAACACTGCATACCAGACAAAGGACCAGAAACACAGTGCACTGTACACAGGAATGGAAACACAGAGCACCACACACAGGAATGGAAACACTGAGCCCCACACACTGGAATGGAAACACTGAGAAACACACACTGGAAAGGATGAGCACCACATACAGGAATGGAAACACTGAGCACCACACACTGGAAAGCAAACACTGAGCACCACTAAAAGGAACGGAAACACTGAGCACCACAAACAGGATCGGAAACACAGAGCACCACACACTGGAATGGAAACACTGAGCACCACACACAGAAATATAAACACTGCGTACCACACACAGGACCCGAAACACAATGCACTTTACACAGGAATGGAAACACTGAGCTCCACATACCAGAATGGAAACACTCAGCACCTCACACAGGACAGGATACATTGCACTCCACACACGATAGAAAGAATGTGCACAACTCACAGTACTTGAAACACTGCACACCACACGCAGGAATAGAAACACTGCGCATAACACACAGGAGTTGAAACACAGTGCACAACACACAGGACTGGAAACACAGTGCACTACACACAGGACTGGAAACAATGAGCACCACACCCTGGAGTGCAAACACTGAGCACCACTAAAAGGAATGGAAACACTGAGCACCACACCCTGGAGTGCAAACACTGAGCACCACTAAAAGGAATGGAAACACCGAACTCCACAAACAGGAATGGAAACACTGAGCACCACATACTGAAATGGAAACACTGTGCACAACACACGGGACTGGAAACACTGAGCACCACACACAGGAATGGAAACACTGGGCACCACACACATGAATGGAAACACTGGGCACCAAACACAGGAATGGAAACACTGCGCACCACACACAGGAATAGCAACACTGTGCACAGCACAGAGGAATGGAAACTCAGTGCACTACACACAGGAACGGAAACACTGAGCACCACACACAGGAATGAAAACTCTGGGCACCACACACATGAATGGAAACACTGGGCACCAAACACAGGAATGGAAACACTGCGCACCACACACAGGAATAGCAACACTGTGCACAGCACAGAGGAATGGAAACTCAGTGCACTACACACAGGAACGGAAACACTGAGCACCACACACAGGAATGGAAACACTGGGCACCACACACAGGAATGGAAACACTGGGCACCACACACAGGAATGGAAACACTGCGCACCACACACAGGAATAGCAACACTGTGCACAGCACAGAGGAATGGAAACTCAGTGCACTACACACAGCACCGGAAACACTGAACACCACATATAGGAATGGAAAGATTGAGTTCCACACACTGGAAAGGAAATGCAGAGCACCACACACAGGACCGGAAGCACTGTGCACCACACACAGGGCCGGAAACTCTGATCACCACACACTGGAATGGAAACACTGAACACCAAACAAAGGAAAATAAACACTGCGCTCCACACAAAGGACCAGAACCACAGTACACAATACACAGGAATAGAAACACTTTGCACAACAGACGGCACAGGAAACACAGTTTACTACACACAGGAATGGAAACACTGTGCACCACACAAAAGAACAGAAAAACTGAGCACACCAGACAAACCAGAAACACTGAGCAGCACACACAGGAATGGAAACACTGAGCACCACACACAGGAATGGAAACACTGCACACTACACACAGGAATGGAAACACTGAGCACCACACACAGGACTGGAAACACAGAGCACCACACACTGGAATGGAAACACTGAGCACCACACACTGGAATGGAAACACTGAGCACCACACACTTAAATATAAACACTGCGTACCACACACAGGACCAGAAACACACCGCACTATACACAGGAACGTAAAAACTGAGCTTCACATACTAGAATGGAAACACTGAGCAAAACACATAGGACTGGAAACACTGCACACCACACACATGATAGAAAGAAAGTACACAACTCACAGTACTCGAAACACTGCACACCACACGCAGGAATAGAAACACTGCGTACAACACACAGGAGTGGAAACCAAGTGCACAACCCACAGGACTGGAAACCCAGTGCACTACACACAGGAATGGAGATACTGAGCTCCACAAACAGGAATGGAAACATTAAGCACAACACACAGGACCGGAAACACTGAGCAGCACACACAGGAATGGAAACACTGGGCACCCCACACAGGAAAGGAAACACTGGGAACCACCCACAGGACCAGAAACTCTGCACACCACACATTGGAATAAAAACACAGTGCACAACACACAGGACTGGAAACACAGTGCACTACACACAGGAATGGAAACACAAAGCACAACACACAGAAATAGAAACTCTGAGCACCACATACAGGAAAGGAAACACTGGGCACCAAACACAGGAATGGAAACACTGGGCACCAAACACAGGAAGGGAAACACAGCGCACCACACACAGGAATAGAAACACTGTGCAAAGCACAGAGGAATGGAAACTCAGTGCACTACACACAGTACCGGAAACACTGAGCACCACACACTAGAATGGAAACACTGAGCACAACACATAGGAATGGAAATACAGAGCGCCACACACAGCACCGGAAACACTGAGCACCACACACAGGAATGGAAACACTGTGCACAACACACAGGAATGGAAACAGTGAGCACCACAAACAGGAATGGAAACACTGAGCACCACATACAGAAATGGAAGCACAGTGCAAAACACACAGGAACGGAAACACAGTGCACCACACACAGGAATGGAACCACTGAGCACCACACATTGGAATGGAAACAGTGAGCACCACACACAGGATCAGAAACCCAGTGCACCAAACACTGGAATAGAAACAGTGTGCACAACATACAGGACTGGAAACACAGTGCACTACACAAAAGAATGGAAACACTGAGCACCACACAGAGAAAAAGAAACACTGAGCACCACGTACAGGAATGGAAACACTGAGCACCACACAGGGGTGCAGAAGTACTGTACACCACAAATGGAAGCAGAAACACTGCAAACCACAAACAGAACTGGAAACACTGTGCACAACACACAGGACCAGAAACACAGTGTACTACACACAGGAATGGAACCACTGAGCACCACAGACAGGAATGGAAACACTGAGCACCACACACAGGAATGGAAACACTGAGCAACACACAGAGGACCAGAAACACTGAACACGCCACACTGGAATGGAAACACTGAGCACCACACACAGGACTGGAAACACTGTGCACAACACACAGGACCAGAAACACAGTGCACTACACACAGGAATGGAAACACTGAGCACCACACAGAGGAATAGAAACACTGCACACCAGACACAGGACCAGAAGCACAGTGCACAACACACTGGAATGGTAACACTAAGCCGCACACACAGGACCGGAAACACTGAGCACCACACACTGGAATGGAAACACTAAGCATCACACACAGAAATATAAACACTGCGTACCAGACACAGGACCAGAAACACAGTGCACTATACACAGGAATGGAAACACCGAGCACCACACACAGGAATGGAAACACTGAGCCCCACACACTGGAATGGAAACACTGAGTACCACACACAGGACAGGAAACACTGTGCACCACACACAGGAATGGAAAAACTGAGCACTACACACTGGAATGCAAACACAGAACACCACTAAAAGGAATGGAAACACTGAGCACCACACACAGGACCGGAAACACAGAGCAACACACACAGGAATGGAAACACTGCACACCACACACAGGAATGGAAACACTGAGCACCATACACAGGGATGGAAACACTGAGCACAACACATAGGAATGGAAACACTGAGTACCACACACAGGAATGGAAACATTGCGTGCCACACACAGGGATAAAAACACTGTGCACAACACACCAGACTGGAAACACAATGCACTACACGCAGGACCAGAAACACAGTGCACTATACACAGGAATAGAAACACTGAGCACCACACACAGGACTGGAAACACTGTGCACCACTCACTGGAATGGAAATACTGAGCACCACATAGAGAAATGGAAACATTGAGCACCACACGCTGGAACTAAAACACTGAGCACCACACACAGGAAAGGAAACACTGAGCACCACACACAGCAATGGAAACACTGAGCACCACACACAGGAATGAAAAAATTGAGCACTGCACACAGGAATGGAAAAATGGAGCACGATACAAAGAAATGGAAACACTGTGCATGACACAAAGAACTGGAAACACAGTGCACAACAGACAGGACCGGAAACACTGCGCACCACAAACAGGAATGGAAACACTGAGCACCACTCATTGGAAAGGATGAGCACCACACACAGGAATGGAAACACTGAGCACCACACACTGGAATGCAAACAGTGAGCACCACTAAAAGTAATGGAAACACTGAGCACCACATACAGGACTGGAAACACAGAGAACCACACACTGGAATGGAAACACTGAGCACCACACACATAAACATAAACACTGCGTACCACACACAGGACCAGAAACACACTGCACAAAACACAGGAACAGAAAAACTGAGCTTCACATACCGGAATGGAAACACTGAGCACCACATATAGGACTGGAAACACTGCACACCACACACATGATAGAAAGAAAGTGCACAACTCACAGTACTTTCGACCGCACATAACACCACCGCAGGAAAAGAAACGCTGCGCACAACACACAGCAGTGGAAACCCAGTGCACAAGCCACAGGACTGGAAACCCAGTGCACTACACACAGGAATGGAAACACTGAGCTCCACAAACAGGAATGGAAACACTGAGCACAACACACAGGACCGGAAACACAGAGTACCACAAACAGGAATGGAAACACTGAGCAGCACACACAGGAATGGAAACACTGGGCACCCCACACAGGAAAGGAAACACTGGAAACCACACACAGGACCAGAAACCCTGCACACCACACATTGGAATAAAAACACAGTGCACAACACACAGGACTGGAAACACAGTGCATTACACACTGGAATGGAAACACAAAGCACAACACACAGAAATAGAAACTCTGAGCACCACATACAGGAATGGAAACAATGGGCACCAAACACAGGAATGGAAACACAGGGCACCAAACACAGGAATGGAAACACTGCACATCACACACAGTAATAGAAACACTGTGCATAGCACAGAGGAATGGAAACTCAGTGCACTACACACAGCACCGGAAACACTGAGCACCACACACAGGAATGGAAACACTGTGCACAACACACAGGAATGGAAACAGTGAGCACCACAAACAGGAATGGAAACACTGAGCACCACATACAGAAATGGAAGCACTGTGCAAAACACACAGGAACGGAAACACAGTGCACCACACACAGGAATGGAACCACTGAGCACCACACATTGGAATGGAAACAGTGAGCACCACACACAGGATCAGAAACCCTGCGCACCACACACAGGAATAGAAACACTGTGCACAACATACAGGACTGGAAACACAGTGCACTACACAAAAGAATGGAAACACTGAGCACCACACAGAGAAAAAGAAACACTGAGCACCACACACAGGAATGGAAACACTGAGCACCACACAGGGGTGTAGAAGTACTGTACAAAACATATGGAAGCAGAAACACTGCAAACCACAAATAGAACTGGAAACACTGCACACCACACAAAGGTGTGCAAACACTGTGCACAACACACAGGACCAGAAACAGTGTACTACACACAGGAATGGAACCACTGAAAACCACAGACAGGAATGGAAACACTGAGCACCACACACAGGAATGGAAACACTGAGCAACACACAGGGGACCAGAAACACTGAACATGCCACACTGGAATGGAAACCCTGAGCACCATACACAGGACTGGAAACACTGTGCACAACACACAGGATCAGAAACACAGTGCACTACACACAGGAATGGAAACACTGAGCACCACACAGAGGAATAGAAACACTGCACACCAGACACAGGACCAGAAACACAGTGCACGACACACTGGAATGGTAACACTGAGCCGCACACACAGGAATGGAAACACTGAGCATCGCAGACAGGAATGGAAGCACTGAGCACCACACACAGGACCGGAAACACTGAGCACCACACACTGGAATGGAAACACTAAGCATCACACACAGAAATATAAACACTGCGTACCAGACACAGGACCAGAAACACAGTGCACTATACACAGGAATGGAAACACCGAGCACCACACACAGGAATGGAAACACTGAGTCCCACACACTGGAATGGAAACACTGAGCACCACATACAGGACAGGAAACACTGTGCACCACACACAGGAATGGAAACACTGAGCACTACACACTGGAATGCAAACACAGAACACCACTAAAAGGAATGGAAACACTGAGCACCACACACAGGACCGGAAACACAGAGCAACACACACAGGAATGGAAACACTGCACACCACACACAGGAATGGAAACACTGAGCACCATACACAGGGATGGAAACACTGAGCACAACACATAGGAATGGAAACACTAAGTACCACACACAGGAATGGAAACATTGCGTACTACACACAGGGATAGAAACACTGTGCACAACACACCAGACTGGAAACACAGCACACTACATGCAGGACCAGAAACACAGTGCACTATACACTGGAATAGAAACACTGAGCACCACACACAGGAACGGAAACACTGTGCACCACTCACTGGAATGGAAATACAGAGCACAACATAGAGAAATGGAAACATTGAGCACCACACACTGGAACTAAAACACTGAGCACCACACACAGGAATGGAAACACTGAGCACCACACACAGCAATGGAAACACTGAGCACCACACACAGGAATGAAAAAATTGAGCACTACACACAGGAATGGAAAAATGGAGCACGATACACAGAAATGGATACACTGTGCATGACACACAGGACCGGAAACACAGTGCACAACAGACAGGAATGGAAACACTGCGCACCACACACAGGAATGGAAACACTGAGCAACACACACTGGAAAGGATGAGCACCACATACAGGAATGGAAACACTGAGCACCACACACTGGAATGCAAACAGTGAGCACCACTAAAAGTAATGGAAACACTGAGCACCACAAACAGGACTGGAAACACAGAGCACCACACACATAAATATAAACACTGCGTACCACACAGGACCAGAAACACACCGCACTATAACAAAGGAATGGATAAACTGAGCTCCACATACTGGAATGGAAACACTGAGCACCACATATAGGACTGGAAACACTGCACACCACACACATGATAGAAAGAAAGTGCACAATTCACAGTACTCGAAACACTGCACACCACGCTCAGGAATAGAAACACTGCGCACAACACACAGGAGTGGAAACACAGTGCACAACACACAGGACTGGAACCCCAGTGCACTACACACAGGAATGGAAACACTGAGCTCCAAAAACAGGAATGAAAACACTGAGCACAACACACAGGACCGGAAACCCAGCACACCACACACTGGAATAAAAACACTGTGCAAAACACACAGGACTGGAAAGACAGTGCACTACACACAGGAACGGAAACACAGAGCACCACACACAAAAACAGAAACTCTGAGCACCACATACAGGAACGGAAACAATGGGCACCACACACAGGAATGGAAACACTGGGCACCAAACACAGGAATGAAAACAATGGAAACACTGGGCACCAAACACAGGAATGGAAACACTGAGCACTATACACAGGGATGGAAACACTGAGCACAACACATAGGAATGGAAACACTGAGTACCACACACAGGAATGGAAACATTGAGTACCACACACAGGGATAAAAACACTGTGCACAACACACCAGACTGGAAACACAACGCACTACCCGCAGGACCAGAAACACAGTGCACTATACACAGGAATAGAAACACTGAGCACCACACACAGGACTGGAAACACTGTGCACCACTCACTGGAATGGAAATACTGAGCACCACATTGAGAAATGGAAACATTGAGCACCACACACTGGAACTAAAACGCTGAGCACCACACACAGGAATGGAAACACTGAGCACCACAAACAGCAATGGAAACACTGAGCACCACACACAGGAATGGAAAAATGGAGCACGATACAAAGAAATGGAAACACTGTGCATGACACAAAGAACCGGAAACCCAGTGCACAAGCCACAGGACTGGAAACCCAGTGCACTACACACAGGAATGGAAACACTGAGTTCCACAAACAGGAATGGAAACACTGAGCACAACACACAGGACCGGAAACACAGAGTACCACACACAGGAATGGAAACATTAAGCACAACACACAGGACCGGAAACACTGAGCAGCACACACAGGAATGGAAACACTGGGCACCCCACACAGGAAAGGAAACACTGGGAACCACCCACAGGACCAGAAACCCTGCACACCACACACTGGAATAAAAACACAGTGCACAACACACAGGACTGGAAACACAGTGCACTACACACAGGAATGGAAACACAAAGCACAACACACAGAAATAGAAACTCTGAGCACCACATAAAGGAATGGAAACAATGGGCACCAAACACAGGAATGGAAACACTGGGCACCAAAAACAGGAATGGAAACACTGCACATCACACACAGGAATAGAAACACTGTGCATAGCACAGAGGAATGGAAACTCAGTGCACTACACACAGCACCGGAAACACTGAGCACTACACACTAGAATGGAAACACTGAGCACAACACATAGGAATGAAAATACAGAGCACCACACACAGCACCGGAAACACTGAGCACCACACACAGGAATGGAAACACTGTGCACAACACACAGGAATGGAAACAGTGAGCAACACAAACAGGAATGGAAACACTGAGCACCACATACAGAATGGAAGTAGGTGCAAAACACACAGGAGCAGGAAACACAGTGCACCACACACAGATGGAACCACTGAGCACCACACATTGGAATAAACAGTGAGCACCACCACAGGATCAGAAACCCTCACGCATCACACACAGGAATAGAAACACTGTGCACAACATACAGGACTGAAAACACAGTGCACTACACAAAGAATGGAAACACTGAGTACCACACAGAGAAAAAAAACACTGAGCACCACACACAGGAATGGAAACACTGAGCACCAACAGGGTGCAGAAGTTCTGTACGACCACATATGGAAGCAGAAACACTGCAAACCACAAATAGAACTGGAAACACTGCACACCACACAAAGGTGTGCAAACACTGTGCACAACACACAGGACCAGAAACACAGTGTACTACACACAGGAATGGAACCACTGAAAACCACAGACAGGAATGGAAACACTGAGCACCACACACAGGAATGGAAACACTGAGCAACAAACAGAGGACTAGAAACACTGAACACGCCACACTAGAATGGAAACCCTGAGCACCATACACAGGACTGGAAACACTGTGCACAACACACAGGACCAGAAACACAGTGCACTACACACAGGAATGGAAACACTGAGCACCACACAGAGGAATAGAAACACTGCACACCAGACACAGGACCAGAAAAACAGTGCACGACACACTGGAATGGTAACACTGAGCCGCACATACACAGGAATGGAAACACTGAGCATCGCGAGACAGGAATGGAAGCACTGAGCACCACACAGGACGGAGCACTGAGCACCACACTGGAATGGAAACACTAAGCATCACACACAGAAATATAAACACTGCGTTACTAGACACAGGACCAGAAACACAGTGCACTATACACAGGAATGGAAACACCGAGCACCACACACAGGAATGGAAACACTGAGCCCCACACAGTGGAATGGAAACCTTGAGCACCACACACAGGAAAGGAAACACTGTGCACCACACACAGGAATGGAAACACTGAGCACTACACACTGGAATGCAAACACAGAACACCACTAAAAGGAATGGAAACACTGAGCACCACACACAGGACCGGAAACACAGAGCAACACATACAGGAATGGAAACACTGCACACCACACACAGGAATGGAAACACTGAGCACCATACACAGGGATAGAAACACTGAGCACAACACATAGGAATGGAAAAACTAAGTACCACACACAGGAATGGAAACATTGCATACTACACACAGGGATAGAAACACTGTGCACAACACACCAGACTGGAAACACAGCACACTACATGCAGGACCAGAAACACAGTGCACTATACACTGGAATAGAAACACTGAGCACCACACACAGGAACGGAAACACTGTGCACCACTCACTGGAATGGAAATACTGAGCACAATATAGAGAAATGGAAACATTGAGCACCACACACTGGAACTAAAACACTGAGCACCACACACAGGAATGGAAACACTGAGCACCACACACAGCAATGGAAACACTGAGAACCACACACAGGAATGAAAAAATTGAGCACTAAACACAGGAATGGAAAAATGGAGCACGATACCCAGAAATGGAAACACTGTGCATGACACACAGGACCAGAAACACAGTGCATAACAGACAGGACCGGAAACACTGCGCTCCACACACAGGAATAGAAACACTGAGCACCACACACTGGAAATGATGAGCACCACATACAGGAATGGAAACACTGAGCACCACACACTGGAATGCAAACAGTGAGCACCACTAAAAGTAATGGAAACACTGAGCACCACAAACAGGACTGGAAACACAGAGCACCAGACACATAAATATAAACACTGCGTACCACACACGGGACCAGAAACACACCGCACTATACAAAGGGATGGAAAAACTGAGCTCAACATACTGGAATGGAAACACTGAGCACCACATATAGGACTGGAAACACTGCACACACACATGATAGAAAGAAAGTGCACAACTCACAGTACTCGAAACACTGCACACCACACTAAGGAATAGAAACACTGCGCACAACACACAGGAGTGGAAACACAGTGCACAACACACAGGACTGGAAACCCAGTGCACTACACACAGGAATGGAAACACTGAGCTCCACAAACAGGAATGAAAACACTGAGCACAACACACAGGACTGGAAACCTAGCACACCACACACTGGAATAAAAACACAGAGCAAAACACACAGGACTGGAAAGACAGTGCACTACACACAGGAACGGAAACACAGAGCACCACACATGGAAATAGAAACTCTGAGCACCACATACAGGAACGGAAACACTGGGCACCACACACAGGAATGGAAACACTGGGCACCAAACACAGGAATGGAAACAATGGAAACACTGGGCACCAAACACAGGAATGGAAACATTGGGCACCAAACACAGGAATAGAAACACTGCGCATCACACACAGGAGTAGAAACACTGTGCTCAGCACAGAGGAATGGAAACTCATTCCACTACACACAGCACCAAAAACACTGAGCACCACACACTAGCATGGAAACACTGAGCAAAACACAGAGGAATGGAAATACAGAGCACCGCACACAGCACCGGAAACACTGAGCACCACACATAGGAATGGAAACACTGTGCACAACACACAGGAATGGAAACACTGAGCTCCACAAACAGGAATGGAAACACTGAGCAACACATACAGAAATGGAAGCACTGTGCAAAACACACAGGAACGGAAACACAGTGCACCACACACAGGAATGGAACCACTGAGTACCATACAGTGGAATGGAAACAGTGAGCACAAAACACAGGATCAGAAACCCTGCGCACCACACACAGGAATAGAAACACTGTGCACAACACACAGGACTGGAAACACAGTGCACTACACAAAAGAATGGAAACACTGAGCACCACACAGGGGTGCAGAAGTACTGTACACCGCAAATGGAAGCAGAAACACTGCAAACCACAAACAGGACTGGAAACACTGCACACCACACAGAGGTGTGCAAACACTGGGCACAACACACAGGACCAGAAAAACAGTGCACTATACACTGGAATGGAACCACTGAGCACCACAGACAGGAAAGGAAGCACTAAGCACCACAGACAGGAATGGAAACACTGAGCAACACACAGAGGACCAGAAACACTGAACACAACACACTGGAATGCAAACACTGAGCACCACACACAGGACCGGAAACATTGTGCACAACACACAGGACCAGAAACACAGTGCACTACACACAGGAATGGAAACACTGAGCACCACACAGAGGAATAGAAACACTGCACACCAGACACAGGACCAGAAACACAGTGCATGACACACTGGAATGGTAACACTGAGACGCACACACAGGAATGGAAACACTGAGCATCGCAGACAGGAATGGAAGCACTGAGCACCACACACAGGACCAGAAACACAGTGCAGGACACACTGGAAGGGTAACACTGAGCCGCACACACAGGAATGGAAACACTGAGCATCACAGACAGGAATGGAAGCACTAAGCACCACACACAGTACCGGAAAAACAGAACAACACACACTGGAATGGAAACACTGAGCACCACACACAGAAATATAAAGACTGTGTACCACACACAGGACCAGAAACACAGTGCACTATACACAGGAATGGAAACACTGAGCTCCACATACTGGAATGGAAACACTGAGCACCACACACAGGACTGGAAACACTGCACTCCACACACATGACAGAAAGAATGTGCACAACTCACAGTACTCGAAACACTGCACACCACACGCAGGAATAGAAACACTGCGTACAACACACAGGAGTGGAAACACATGCACAACACACAGGACTGGAAACACTGTACACTACACACAGGAATGGAAACACTGAGCACCACGCACTGGAAAGGATGAGCACCACACACAGGAATGGTAACACTGAGCACCACACACAGGAATGCAAACACTGAGCAGCACTAAAAGGAATGGAAACACTGAGCTCCACAAACAGGAATGGAAACACTGAGCACCACATATGGAAAAGGAAACACTGTGCACAACACACAGGACCGGAAACACAGTGCACCACATACAGGAATGGAAACACTGAGCACCACACACTGGAACGGAAACACTGGGCACCACACACAGGAATGGAAACACTGGGAACCACACACAGGACCGGAAACCCTGCACACCATACACTGGAAGAAAAACACTGTGCACAACAAAAAGGACTGGAGACACAGTGCACTACACACAGAAATGGAAACACTGAGCACCACACACAGGAATGGAAACACTGGGCACCACACACAGGAATGGAAACACAGGGCAGTACACACAGGAATGGAAACACTGGGCACCAAACACAGGAACAGAAACACAGTGCACAGCACAGAGCAATGGAAACTCAGTGCACTACACCCAGCACCGGAAACACTGAGCACCACACACTAGAATGGAAACACTAAGCACAACACATAGGAATGGAAAGACTGAGCATCACACACTGGAAAGGAAATGCAGAGCATCAAAGGACCGGAAGCACTGTGCACCACACACAGGGCCAGAAACTCTGATCACCACACACTGAAATGGAAACACTGAGCACCAATGGAAAATAAACACTGCACACCACACACAGGACCAGAAACACAGTGCACAATACACAGGAATGGAAAGAGTGAGCACCACATACAGGACCGGAAACACTGCGCACCATACACAGGACTAGAAACACTGAGCACCACACACTGGAAAGGAGAAGCACCACACACAGGAATGGAAACATTGAGAACCACACACTGGAATACAAACACTGAGCACCACTAAAAGGAATGGAAACACTGAGCTCCTCAAACAGGAATGGAAACACGGAGTACCACAAACGGTAATGGAAACACTGTGCACAACACACAGGACCAGAAACACAGTGCACCACACACAGGAATGGAAACACTGAGCACCACACAGAGGAATGGAAACACTGGGCACCACACTCAGGAATGGAAACACTGGGAACCACACACAGGACCAGAAACCTTGCATACCACACACTGGAATAAAAACACGTTGCACAACACACAGGATTGGAAACACAGTGCACTACACACAGGAATGTAAACACTGAGCACCAAACACAGAAATGGAAACACTGCACACCACAAACAGGAATGGAAACACTGTGCGCAGCACAGAGGAATGGAAACTCGGTGCACTACACACAGCACCGGAAACACTGAGAACCACACACTAGAATGGAAACACTGAGCACCACACATAGGAATGGAAAGACTGAGCACCACACACTGGAAAGGAAACACAGAGCACCACACACAGGACCAGAAGCACTGTGCACCACGCATAGGGCTGGAAACTCTGATCACCACACACTGAAATGGAAAAACAGAGCACCAAAGGAAAACAAACACTACGCATCACACACAGGACCAGAAAAACAGTGCACAATACACAGGAATGGAAAAACTGAGCACCACATACAGGACCGGAAACACTGCGCACCACACACAGGAATAGAAACACTGTGCACAACACACAGGACTGGAAACACAGTTTACTACACACAGATATGGAAACACTGCGCACCACACAAAGGAATGGAAAAACTGAGCACACCAGACAAACCGGAAACACTGAGCAGCAAACACAGGAATGGAAACACTGAGCACCACAAACAGGACAGGAAACACTGTGCACCACACACAGGAATGGAAACACTGCACACCACACACAGGAATGGAAACACTGAGCACAACACACAGGAATGGAAACACTGAGAACCACACACAGGAATGGAAACACTGCACACCACACAAAGGAATGGAAACACTGAGCACCACACACAGGAATGGAAACATTGCGCACCACACACAGGGATAGAAACACTGTGCACAACACACCAGACTGGAAATACAGTGCACCACACACAGGACCAGAAACACATTGCACTGTACACTGGAATTGAAACACTGAGCACCACACACAGGACCGGAAACACTGTGCAGTACTCAATGGAATGGAAATACTGAGCACCACATAGAGAAATGGAAACATTGAGCACCAAACACTGGAACAAAAACACTGAGCACCAGACATAGGAATGGAAACACTAAGCACCATACACAGCAATGGAAACACTGAGCACCACACACAGAAATGGAAAAATTGAGCACTACAGACAAGAATGGAAAAATTGATCACGATAAACTGAAATGGAAACACTGTGCACGACACAGGACAGGAAACACAGTGCACAACACACAGGAATGGAAACACTGAGCACCTCATACAGGAATGGAAACACTGGGCACCACACACAGGAACAGAAACACTGTGCACCACACACAGGACCAGAGACACTGTGCACAACAGACAGGACCGGAAACACTGCGCACCACACACAGGAATGAAAACACTGAGCACCACACACTGGAAAGGATGAGCACCACACACAGGAATGGAAACACTGAGCACCACACACTGGAATGCAAACACTGAGCACCACTAAAAGGAATGGAAAGACTGAGGACCACACACAGGACTGGAAACACAGAGCATCACACTCAGAAATATAAACACTGCATACCAGACACAGGACCAGAAACACAGTGCACTATACAGAGGAATGGAAAAACTGAACACCACACACAGGAAAGGAAACACTGAGCCCCACACACTGGAATGGAAACAATGAGAAACACACACTGGAATGGAAACACTGAGCAGCACACACAGTAATGGAAACACTGAGCACCACACACAGGAATGCAAACTCTGAGCACCACTAAAAGGAATGGAAACATTGAGCACCACACACAGGAACGGAAGCACAGAGCACCACACAATGGAATGGAAACACTGAGCACCACACACAGGAATATAAACACTGCGTACCACACACAGGACAAGAAACACAGCACACTATACACAGGAATGGAAACACTGAGCTCCACATACTGGAATGGAAACACTGAGCACCACACACAGGACTGGAAACACTGCACTCCACACACATCACAGAAAGAATGTGCACAACTCACAGTACTCAAAACACTGCACACCACATGTAGGAATAGAAACACTGTGCACAACACACAGGAGTGGAAACACAGTGCTCAACACACAGGAGTGGAAACACAGTGCACTACACACAGGAATGGAAACACTAAGCACCACACACTGGAAAGAATGAGCACCACACACAGGAATGGAAACACTGAGCACCACACACTGGAATGTAAACACTGAGCACCACTAAAAGGAATGGAAACACTGAGCACCACACAGTGGAGAGCAAACACTGAGCACCACTAAAAGCAATGGAAACACTGAGCTCCACCAACAGGAATGGAAACACTGAGCACCACATAAGAAATGGAAACACTGTGCACAACACACAGGAACGGAAACACAGTGCACTACACACAGGAATGGAAACACTGAGCACCACACACAGGAATGGAAACACTGGGCAACACACAGAGGAATGGAAACACTGGGAACCACACACGGGACTGGAAACCCTGCACACCACACACTGGAATAAAAACACTGTGCACAACACACAGGACTGGAAACACAGTGCATTACACACAGGAACGCAAACACTGAGCACCACACACAGGAATAGAAACCCTAAGCACCACATACGGGAATGGAAACACTGGGCACCACACACAGGAATGGAAACACTAGGCACCAAACACAGGAATGGAAACACTGGGCACGAAACACAGGAATGGAAACACTGCACACCACATACAGGAATAGAAACACAGTGCACAGCACAGAGGAATGGAAACTCAGTGCACCACACACAGGAATAGAAACTCTGAGCACCACACACTAGAATGGAAACACTGAGCACCACACATAGGAATGGAAACACAGAGCACCACTCACAGGACCAGAAACACTGAGCACCACACACAGGAATGGAAACACAGTGCACCACACACAGGAATGGAAAAACTAAGCACCACACACAGGAACGGAAACACTGGGCACCACACACAGGAATGGAAACACTGGGAACCACACACAGGACTGGAAACCCTGCACACCACACACTGGAGGAAAACCACTGTGCACAACACACAGGACTGGAAACACAGTGCACTACACACAGAAACGGAAACACTGAGCACCACATACAGGAATGGAAACAATGGGCACCACACACAGGAATGGAAACACTGGGCACCAAACACAGGAATGGAAACACTGAGCACCAAACACAGGAATGGAAACACTGAGCACCACACACAGGAAGAGAAACACTGTGCACAGCACAGAGGAATGGAAACTCAGTGCACTACACACAGCACCGGAGCACTGAGCACCACACACTGGAAGGAAGCAGAGGGACCACGCACAAGGACCGGAGGCACTGTGCACCACACACAGGGCCAGAAACTCCTGATCACCACATTACTGAAATGGAGCACTGAGCACCAAAGGAAAATAAACACTGCACACTACACACAGGACCAGAAATACAGTGCACTATACACAGAAATGGAAACAGTGAGCACCACATACAGGATCGGAAACAGTGCGTTACACACACAGGAATAGAAACACTGCACAACACACAGGACTGGAAACACAGTTTACTACACACAGAAATGGAAACACTGTGCACCACACAAAAGAACGTAAAAACTGGGCACACCAGACAAACCGGAAACACTGAGCAGCACACACAGGAATGGAAACACCGAGTACCACAAATAGGAAAGAAAACACTGTGCACCACACGCAGGAATGGAAACACTGCACACCACACACAGGAATGAAAACACTGAGCAAGATACACAGGGATGGAAACACTGAGCACAACACACATGACCAGAAACACAGTGCAAGACACACTGGAATGGTAACACTGAGCCGCACACACAGGAATGGAAACACTGAGCATCGCAGACAGGAATGGAAGCACTGAGCACCACACACAGGACCGAAAACACTGAGCACCACACACTGGAATGGAAAAACTGAGCATCATATACATAAATATAAACACTGCGTACCAGACACAGGACCAGAAACACAGTGCACTAAACACAGGAATGGAAACACTGAGCACCACACACTGGAATGGAAATGCTGAGCGCCACACACACAGGACAGGAAACACTGTGCACCACTCACAGGAATGGAAACACTGCACACCACACACAGGAATGGAAACAATGAGCACCATACTCAGGGATGGAAACACTGAGCACAACCCACAGGAATGGAAACACCGAGTAACACACACAGGAATGGAAACATTGCACACCACACACAGGAATGGAAACGCTGGGCACCACACACTGGAATGCAAACACTGAGCACCACTAAAAGGAATGGAAACGCTGAGCACCACACACAGGACCAGAACCACAGAGCACCACAAACTATAAAGGAAACACTGAACACCACACACAGAAATATAAACACTGCGTACCACACACAGGACCAGAAACACAGCACATTATACACAGGAATGGAAACACTGAGCTCCACATACTGGAATGGAAACACTGCACTCCATACACATGATAGAAAGAATGTGCACAACTCAAAGTACTCAAAACACTGCACACCACACGCAGGAATGGAAACACTGTGCACAACACACAGGAGTGGAAGCACAGTGCACAACACACAGGACTGGAAACACAGTGCACTACACACAGGAATGGAAACACTGAGCACCAAACACTGGAAAAGAGAAGCACCACACACAGGAATGGAAACACTGAGCACCACACACTGGAATACAAACACTGAGCACCACTAAAAGGAATGGAAACACTGAGTTCCTCAAACAGGAATGGAAACACGGAGCACCACAAATGGAAATGGAAACACTGTGCACAACACATAGGACCAGAAACACAGTGCACCACACACAGGAATAGAAACACTGAGCACCACACACAGGAACGAAAACACTGGGCTCCACACACAGGAATGGAAACAATGGGAACCACATACAGGACCAGAAACCCTGGACACCACACACTGGAATAAAAACGCTGTGCACAACACACAGGATTGGAAACAGTGCACTACACACAGGAACGGAAACACTGAGCACCACACACAGGAATGGAAACACTGCGCACCACACACAGGAATAGAAACAAGTGCACAGCACAGAGGAATGGAAACTCAGTGCACTACACACTGCACCGGAAACACTGAGAACCACACAATAGAATGGAGACACTGAGCACCACACATAGGAATGGAAAGACTGAGCACCACACTGGAAGAGAACACAGAGATCCACACACAGGACCAGAGCACTGTGCACCACACAGGGTCCGGAAAGTCTGATCACCACACACTGAAATGGAAACACTGGAGCACAAAGTAAAATAAACTTATGATCACACAGGACCAGAAAAAGAATTAGTACAATACACAAGAATGGAAAAACTGAGCACCACATACAGGACCGGAAACACTGCGCACCACACACAGCAACAGAAACACTGTGCACAACACACAGGACTGGAAAAACAGTTTACTACACACAGAAATGGAAACACTGCATCACACAAAAGAACGGGAAAAACTGAGCACACCAGACAAACCGGAAACACTGAGCAGCACACACAGGAATGGAAACACTGAGCACTATACAGGACAGGAAACAATGTGCACCACACACAGGAATGGAAACACTGCACACCACACACAGGAATAGAAACACTGAGCACCATACACAGGGATGGAAACACTGAGCACCACACACAGGAATGGAAACACTGAGCACCACACACTGGAAAGGATGAGCACCACACACAGGAATGCAAACACTGAGCACCACCCACTGGAATGCAAATACTGAGCACCACTAAAAGGAATGGAAACACTGAGGATCCACACACAGGACTGGAAGCCTGAGCATCACACACAGAAATATAAACACTGCGTACCAGACACAGGACCAGAAACACAGTGCACTATAAAGGAATGGAAAACTGAACACCACACACAGGAGGAAGAGCACTGGGCCCCACACACTGGAATGGAAACAATGAGCAACACACACTGGGCAGGCACCTTGAGCACCACACACAGTAATGGAAACACTGAGCACCACACACTGGAATGCAGATAGTTGAAGACTACTGAAATGAATGGAAACATTGGGCAGCACACACAGGACCCGAACACAGAGCACCACAGAATGGAATGGAAACACTGAGCACCACACACACAGAAATATAAACACTGTATTACACACACAGGACCAAACACAGCGCATATACACAGGAATGGAAACACTGAGCTCCACATACTGGAATGGAAACACTGAGCGCCACACACAGGACTGGAAACACTGCACTCCACACACACATGACAGAAAGAATGTGCACAACTCACAGTAGTCGAAACACTGCACACCACACGCAGGAATAGAAACAATGTGCACAACACACAGGAGTGGAAACACAGTGCACAACACACAGGACTGGAAACACAGCGCACTACACACAGGAATGGAAACACTGAACACCACACACTGGAAAGGATGAGCACCACACATAGGAATGGAAACACTGAGCACCACACACTGGAAGGCAAACACTGAGCACCACTAAAAGGAATGGAAACACTGAGCACCACACAGTGGAGTGCAAACATTGAGCACCACTAAAAGGAATGGAAACACTGAGCTCCACAAACAGGAATGTAAACACTGAGCACCACATACAGAAATGGAAACACTATGCACAACACACAGGACCGGAAACACAGTGCACCACACACAGGAATGGAAACACTGAGCACCACACACAGCAATGGAAACACTGGGCACCACACACAGGAATGGAAACACTGGGAACCACGGCCGGACGAAACCTGCACACGACACACTGAATAAAAACACTGTACACAACACAGGACTGGAAACACAGTGCACTACACACAGGAACGGAAACACTGAGCATCACACACAGGAATAGAAACTCTGAGCACCACATAAAGGAATGGAAACACTGGGTACCATACACAGGAGTGGAAGCACTGGGCACCAAACACAGGAATGGAAACACTGGGCACCAAACACAGGAATGGAAACACTGCGCACCACACACAGGAATAGAAACACTGTGCACAGCACAGAGGAATGGAATTTCAGTGCACTACACACAGCACCGGGAACACTGAGCACCACACACTAGAATGGAAACACTGAGCACCACCCATAGGAATGGAAACACTGAGCACAACACACAGGAATGGAAACACTGGGCACCAAACACAGGAATGGAAACACTGAGCACAACACACAGGAATGGAAACACTGTGCACAACACACAGGAATGGAAACACTGAGCACCACAAACAGGAATGGAAACACTGAGCACCACATACAGAAATGGATGCGCTGTGCATAACACACAGGACTGGAAACACAGTGCACCACACACAGGAATGGAATCACTGAGCAATACACAGCGGAATGGAAACAGTGAGCTCCACACACAGGATCAGAAACCCTGCGCACCACACACAGGAATATAAACACTGTGAACAACACACAGGACTGGAAACACAGTGCAGTACACACAAGAATGGAAACACTGAGCACCAGACAGAGAAAAAGAAACACTGAGCAGCAAACACAGGAATGGAAACACTGAGCACCACAAACAGGACAGGAAACACTGTGCACCACACACAGGAATGGAAACACTGCACACCACACACAGGAATGGAAACACTGAGCACAACACACAGGAATGGAAACACTGAGAACCACACACAGGAATGGAAACACTGCACACCACACAAAGGAATGGAAACACTGAGCACCACACACAGGAATGGAAACACTGGCACCACACACAGGATAGAAACACTGTGCACTGCATACTCAGACTGAAATACAGTGCACCACACACAGGACCAGAAACACATTGCACTGTACACTTGGATTGAAACACTGGCACCACACAGGGACCCGGAATACTGTGCCTCCTCAATGGAATGGAAATACTGAGCACCACAGGGGAAATGGAAGCATTGAGCACCAAACACTGGAACAAAAGCACTGAGCACCTCACACATAGGAATGGAAACACTAAGCACCATACACAGCAATGGAAACACTGAGCACCACACACACAGAAATGGAAAAATTGAGCACTACAGACAAGAATGGAAAATTGATCCGATCAACTGAAATGGAAACACTGTGCACGACATAGGACAGGAACACGGTGCACAACACACAGGAATGGAAACACTGAGCACCTCATACAGGAATGAAACACTGGGCTACACACAGGAACAGAAACACTGTACCACACACACAGGACCAGAGACACTGTGCACAACAGACAGGACCGAAACTCTCATGCACCACACACAGAATGAAATACTCAGGCACCACACACTGGAAAGGATGGAGCACACACACAGGAATGGAAACACTGGGCACCACACATTGAATGCAAACACTGAGCATCACTAAAAGGAATGGAAAGACTGAGGACCACACACAGGACTGGAAACACAGAGCATCACACTCAGAAATATAAACACTGCATACCAGACACAGGACCAGAAACACAGTGCACTATACAGAGGAATGGAAAAACTGAACACCACACACAGGAAAGGAAACACTGAGCCCCACACACTGGAATGGAAACAATGAGAAACACACACTGGAATGGAAACACTGAGCAGCACACACAGTAATGGAAACACTGAGCACCACACACAGGAATGCAAACTCTGAGCACCACTAAAAGGAATGGAAACATTGAGCACCACACACAGGAACGGAAGCACAGAGCACCACACAATGGAATGGAAACACTGAGCACCACACACAGGAATATAAACCTCACGTGTCACACAGAGGACAAGAAGCACAGCACAGTGCTATACAGAGGAATGGAACACTGAGCTCCATACTGGAATGGAAACACTGGAGCACCACACAGGACTGGAAACACTGCACTCTACACACATCACAGAAAGAATTGCAGCAACTCACAGTACTCAAAACACTGCACACCACATGTAGGAATAGAAACACTGTTTTTACACACAGGGTTGGAAACACAGTGCTCAACACACAGGGTGGAAACACAGTGCACTACACATAGGAATGAAACACTAAGCACTCACACACTGGAAAGAATGAGCACCACACACAGGAATGGAAACACTGAGCACCACACACGGAATGTATTTACTGAGCACCACTAAAGGATGAGACCCTGAGCACCACACAGTGGAGAGCAAACACTGAGCAATTACTAAAGCAATGGAAACATAGAGCTCCACCAACAGGAATGGAAACACTGAGCACCATAAGAAATGGAAACACTGTGCACAACACACAGGAACGGAAACACAGTGCACTACACACAGGAATGGAAACACTGAGCACCACACACAGGAATGGAAACACTGGGCAACACACAGAGGAATGGAAACACTGGGAACCATACACGGGACTGGAAACCCTGCACACCACACACTGGAATAAAAACACTGTGCACAACACACAGGACTGGAAACACAGTGCATTACACACAGGAACGGAAACACTGAGCACCATACACAGGAATAGAAACCCTGAGCACCACATACAGGAATGGAAACACTGGGCACCACACACACAGGATATGGACACTAGGCGCAAACACAGGAATGGAAACACTGGGCCGCGAAACACAGGAATGGAAACACTGCTACCACATACAGGAATAGGAAACACAGTGCACAGCACAGAGGAATGGAAACTCAGTGCACCACACACAGGAATAGAAACTCTGAGCACCACCTGGGAGATGGAAACACTGGGCACCACATAGAATGGCTGACACAGAGCACCACTCACAGACCAGAAACACTGAGCACCACACACAGGAATGGGAAACACAGTGCACCACACACCGGAATGGAAAAACTAATGCACCACACACAGGAACGGGAAACTGGGCACCACACACAGGAATGGAAATGGGAACCACACACAGGACCGAAACACCGGCACACCACACACTGAGGAAACACCCAGCACACACACAGGACTGGAAACACAGTGCACTACACACAGAAACGGAAACACTGAGCACCACATACAGGAATGGAAACAATGGGCACCACACACAGGAATGGAAACACTGGGCACCAAACACAGGAATGGAAACACTGAGCACCAAACACAGGAATGGAAACACTGCACACCACACACAGGAAGAGAAACACTGTGCACAGCACAGAGGAATGGAAACTCAGTGCACTACACACAGCACCGGAAACACTGAGCACCACACACTGGAAAGGAAACGCAGAGGACCACACAAAGGACCGGAAGCACTGTGCACCACACACAGGGCCAGAAACTCTGATCACCACACACTGAAATGGAAACACTGAGCACCAAAGGAAAATAAACACTGCACACTACACACAGGACCAGAAATACAGTGCACAATCCACAGAAATGGAAACAGTGAGCACCACATACAGGATCGGAAACAGTGCGTTACACACACAGGAATAGAAACACTGCACAACACACAGGACTGGAAACACAGTTTACTACACACAGAAATGGAAACACTGTGCACCACACAAAAGAACGTAAAAACTGGGCACACCAGACAAACCGGAAACACTGAGCAGCACACACAGGAATGGAAACACCGAGTACCACAAATAGGAAAGAAAACACTGTGCACCACACGCAGGAATGGAAACACTGCACACCACACACAGGAATGAAAACACTGAGCAAGATACACAGGGATGGAAACACTGAGCACAACACACATGACCAGAAACACAGTGCAAGACACACTGGAATGGTAACACTGAGCCGCACACACAGGAATGGAAACACTGAGCATCCCAGACAGGAATGGAAGCACTGAGCACCACACACAGGACCGAAAACACTGAGCACCACACACTGAATGGAAAACTGAGCATCACACCATAAATATAAACACTGCACCAGACACAGGACCAGAAACACAGAGCATAAACACAGGAATACAAAACTGAGCACCACACACTGGAATGAAATGCTGACACACACAGGACAGGAAACATCAGCACCACCACAGGAATGAAACACTGCACACCACACAGGAATGGAAACAATGAGCACCATACTCAGGGATGGACACTGAGCACAAACCACAGGAATGGAAACACCGGTAACACACACAGGAATGGAAACATTGCACACCACACAACAAGGAATGGGCACCACACTGGAATGCAAACACTGAGCAATAAAAGGGAATGGAAACGCTGAGCACCACACACAGACGAAACACAGGCACCACAAACCTAAAGGAAACACTGAAACCACACAGAAATATAAACATACATCACACACAGGACCAGAAACAGCACATTATACACAGGAATGAAACACCACATACTGGAATGAAACACTGCACCCACAAATGATGAAGAATGCACAACCAAAATACTCAAAACACTGCACACCACCGCAGAAACGACACTGTACAACACACAGGGTGAAGCACAGTGCACTACACACAGATGGAAACACTGAGCACCAAACACGGAAAGAAGCACCACACACAGGAATGGAAACACTGAGCCACACACTGGAATACAAACACTGAGCACCACTAGGAATGGAACACTGAGTTCCTCAAACAGGAATGGAAACCGAGCACCACAAATGGAACACCAGCACACATGGGACCAAACACAGCACCACACAGGGAAAGAAACACTGAGCACCACACACAGGACAAAACACTGCTCCACACACAGGAATGAAATACGAACACAACAGGACAGAAACCCTGGACACCACACAATGGAATAAAAAGCCAGTAACACACAGGATTGGAAACAGTGCACTACACAACAAGGCAAACACTGAGCACCACACACAGGATAGAAACACTGCCCCACACACAGGAATAAAAACATGCACAGCACAGGAATGAAACCAGTGCACTACACACAACACAGAACACTGAGAACCACACAACAGAATGGACACTGAGCAACAACACACAGAATGGAAAGACGGGCCCCCTGGAAAGAAACACAGAATCCACACACAGGACCAAACTGTCCACCACAGGCAGGAAAGTCTGATCACCACACACTGAAATGGAAACACTGAGCCCAAAAAGAAAATAAACTGCATCACACAGGACCAGAAAACAGTGCACAATACACAAGAATGGAAAAACTGAGCACCACATACAGGCACGGAAACACTCGCACCCCACAGCAACAGAAACACTGTGCACAACACACAGGACTGAAAACAGTTTACTACACACAGAAATGAAACACTGCATCACACAAAAGAAGGAAAAACTGAGCACACAAGACAAACGGAAACACTAAGCACACACAGGAATGAAACACTGAGCACCACACAAGACAGGAAACAATGCACCACACACAGGAATGGAAACACTGCACACACACACAGGAATAGAAACACTGAGCACCACACAGGATGGAAACACAGGCACAACCACGGAATGGAAACACTGAACCACACAGGAATGGAAACACTGAGCACCACACAGGAATGGAAACATTGCGCACCACACAAAGGGTAGAACACTGTACACACCACCAGACTGAAACACAGTGCACCACAACTGGACCAGAAATACAGTGCACTATACACTGGAATTGAAACAGTGAGCACCACATAGACTGGAAACACTGTGCTACTCAATGGAATGGAAATAATGAGCACCACATGAAATGGAAACATTGAGCACCACACACGAACAAAACACTGAGCACCACACAGAAATGGAAAAATTGAGCACTACAGACAGGAATGGAAAATTGAGCATGACACAGAAGAAACACCAGCACAACACAGGACAAACAAATACAACACACAGCAATGGAAACATGAGCACCATGAAGAAATGGAAACACTGGCACTCATACAGGAATGAAACACTGGGCACCACACACAGGAAAAGAAACACGCGCACCACACACGAACAGAGACACTGTGCAACAGAGACCAGAAACACCACGCACCACACACAGGAATGAAACACTGGCACCACACACCGAAAGGATGAGCACCACACACAGGAATGCAAACACTGAGCACCACCTGAAATGCAAAACAGAGCACCACAAAGATAGAAACACTGAGGACCACACAGGACTGGAAACAGAGCATCACACACAAAATATAAACACTGTACAGACAAGGACCAGAAACACAGTACTATAGGAATGGAAAACTGAACCCACACACGGAAAACACTGAGCCCACACACTGGAATGAAACAATGAGCAACACACTGGAATGGAAACACTGAGCACCACACACAGTAATGGAAACATGAGCACCACACACTGGAATACAAACATTGAAGACCACTAAAAGATGGAAACATTGAGCACCACACACAGGACCGAAACACAGAGCACCACAGATGGAATGGAAACACTGAGCACCACACCGAAAACACTGGGCTCCACACACAGGAATGGAAACAATGGGAACCACATACAGGACCAGAAACCCTGGACACCACACACTGGAATAAAAACGCTGTGCACAACACACAGGATTGGAAACAGTGCACTACACACAGGAACGGAAACACTGAGCACCACACACAGGAATGGAAACACTGCGCACCACACACAGGAATAGAAACAAGTGCACAGCACAGAGGAATGGAAACTCAGTGCACTACACACAGCACCGGAAACACTGAGAACCACACAATAGAATGGAGACACTGAGCACCACACATAGGAATGGAAAGACTGAGCACCACACACTGGAAAGGAAACACAGAGATCCACACACAGGACCAGAAGCACTGTGCACCACACACAGGGCCGGAAAGTCTGATCACCACACACTGAAATGGAAACACTGAGCACCAAAGTAAAATAAACACTGCGCATCACACACAGGACCAGAAAAACAGTGCACAATACACAAGAATGGAAAAACTGAGCACCACATACAGGACCGGAAACACTGCGCACCACACACAGCAACAGAAACACTGTGCACAACACACAGGACTGGAAAAACAGTTTACTACACACAGAAATGGAAACACTGCATCACACAAAAGAAGGGAAAAACTGAGCACACCAGACAAACCGGAAACACTGAGCAGCACACACAGGAATGGAAACACTGAGCACCACACACAGGACAGGAAACAATGTGCACCACACACAGGAATGGAAACACTGCACACCACACACAGGAATAGAAACACTGAGCACCATACACAGGGATGGAAACACTGAGCACAACACACAGGAATGGAAACACTGAGAACCACACACAGGAATGGAAACACTGAGCACCACACACAGGAATGGAAACATTGCGCACCACACAAAGGGATAGAAACACTGTGCACAACACACCAGACTGGAAACACAGTGCACCACACACAGGACCAGAAATACAGTGCACTATACACTGGAATTGAAACAGTGAGCACCACACATAGGACTGGAAACACTGTGCACTACTCAATGGAATGGAAATACTGAGCACCACATAGAGAAATGGAAACATTGAGCACCACACACTGGAACAAAAACACTGAGCACCACACACAGAAATGGAAAAATTGAGCACTACAGACAGGAATGGAAAAATTGAGCATGATACACAGAAATGGAAACACTGTGCACAACACAGGACAGGAAACACAGTGCACAACACACAGCAATGGAAACACTGAGCACCACATGCAGAAATGGAAACACTGAGCACCTCATACAGGAATGGAAACACTGGGCACCACACACAGGAAAAGAAACACTGCGCACCACACACAGGAACAGAGACACTGTGCACAACAGACAGGACCAGAAACACTGCGTACCACACACAGGAATGGAAACACTGAGCACCACACACTGGAAAGGATGAGCACCACACACAGGAATGCAAACACTGAGCACCACCCACTGGAATGCAAATACTGAGCACCACTAAAAAGGAATGGAAACACTGAGGACCACACACAGGACTGGAAACACAGAGCATCACACACAGAAATATAAACACTGCGTACCAGACACAGGACCAGAAACACAGTGCACTATACAAAGGAATGGAAAAACTGAACACCACACACAGGAAAGGAAACACTGAGCCCCACACACTGGAATGGAAACAATGAGCAACACACACTGGAATGGAAACACTGAGCACCACACACAGTAATGGAAACACTGAGCACCACACACTGGAATGCAAACATTGAAGACCACTAAAAGGAATGGAAACATTGAGCACCACACACAGGACCGGAAACACAGAGCACCACAGAATGGAATGGAAACACTGAGCACCACACACAGAAATATAAACACTGCGTACCACACACAGGACCAGAAACACAGCGCACTATACACAGGAATGGAAACACTGAGCTCCACATACTGGAATGGAAACACTGAGCACCACACACAGGACTGGAAACACTGCACTCCACACACACATGACAGAAAGAATGTGCACAACTCACAGTAGTCGAAACACTGCACACCACACGCAGGAATAGAAACACTGTGCACAACACACAGGAGTGGAAACACAGTGCACAACACACAGGACTGGAAACACAGCGCACTACACACAGGAATGGAAACACTGAGCACCAAACACTGGAAAAGAGAAGCACCACACACAGGAATGGAAACACTGAGCACCACACACTGGAGGCAAACACTGAGCACCACTAAAGGAATGGAAACACTGAGCACCCCACAGTGGAGAGCAAACATTGAGCACCACTAAAAGGAATTGAAACACTGAGCTCCACAAACAGGAATGTAAACACTGAGCACCACATACAGAAATGGAAACACTGTGCACAACACACAGGACCGGAAACACAGTGCACCACACACAGGAATGGAAACACTGAGCACCACACACAGGAATGGAAACACTGGGCACCACACACAGGAATGGAAACACTGGGAACCACACACAGGACCGGAAACCCTGCACACGACACACTGGAATAAAAACACTGTGCACAACACACAGGACTGGAAACACAGTGCACTACACACAGGAACGGAAACACTGAGCATCACACACAGGAATAGAAACTCTGAGCACCACATAAAGGAATGGAAACACTGGGTACCATACACAGGAGTGGAAGCACTGGGCAGCAAACACAGGAATGGAAACACTGGGCACCAAACACAGGAATGGAAACACTGCGCACCACACACAGGAATAGAAACACTGTGCACAGCACAGAGGAATGGAATTTCAGTGCACTACACACAGCACCGGGAACACTGAGCACCACACACTAGAATGGAAACACTGAGCACCACCCATAGGAATGGAAACACTGAGCACAACACACAGGAATGGAAACACTGGGCACCAAACACAGGAATGGAAACACTGAGCACAACACACAGGAATGGAAACACTGTGCACAACACACAGGAATGGAAACACTGAGCACCACAAACAGGAATGGAAACACTGAGCACCACATACAGAAATGGAAGCGCTGTGCATAACACACAGGACTGGAAACACAGTGCACCACACACAGGAATGGAATCACTGAGCAATACACAGCGGAATGGAAACAGTGAGCTCCACACACAGGATCAGAAACCCTGCGCACCACACACAGGAATATAAACACTGTGAACAACACACAGGACTGGAAACACAGTGCAGTACACACAAGAATGGAAACACTGAGCACCAGACAGAGAAAAAGAAACACTGAGCACAACACACAGGAATGGAAACACTGGGCACCCACACAAGAATGGAAACAGTGGGAACCACACACAGGACCGGAAACCCTGCACACCACACACTGGAATAAAAATACTGTGCACAACACACAGGATTGGAAACACTAGGCACCAAACACAGGAATGGAAACACTGGGCACCAAACAAAGGAAAGGAAACACTGGGCACCACACACAGGAATGGAACCACTGAGAACCACACAGAGGAATGGAAACAATGAGCACCACACACAGGATCAGAAACCCTGCGCACCACACACAGGAATAGAAACACTGTGCACAACACACAGGACTGGAAACACAGTGCACTACACACAAGAATGGAAACTCTGAGCACCACACAGAGAAAAAGAAACACTGAGCACCACACACAGGACCAGCAACACTGCGCACCACACACAGGAATAGAATCAATGTGCACGACACAGAGGACTGAAAACACTGCGCACCCCACACAGGGATTGAAACACTGTGCAAAACACACAGGACTGGAAACACAGTGCACTATACAAAGGAATGGAAACACTGAGCACCACATACAGGAATGGAAACACTGGGTACCACAGACAGGAACAGAAACACTGCGCACCACACACAGGAATAGAAACACTGTGCACAGCACAGAGGAATGGAAACTCAGTGCACTACACACAGCACCGGAAACACAGTGCACTACACAGAAATGGAAACACTGAGCACCACACAAGGGTGCAGAAGTACTGTACACCACAAATGTAAGCAGAAACACTGCAAACCACAAACAGGACTGGAAACACTGCACGCGACACAGAGGAGTGGAAACACTGCACACCACACACAGGAATGGAAACACTGAGCACCACATGCAGGAATAGAAATGCTGAGCACCACACACCGGAATTGAAACACAGCGCACCACACACAGGGTCGGAAACACAGCACACCACACACTGGAATGGAAACACTGTGCAACACACACAGGAACAGAAACACTTCACATCACACACGGGAAGGTAAACAATGAGCACCACACACAGAAAAGGAAACACTGACCAACACATACAGAAATGGAAAAACTGTGCATAACAAACAGGGCCAGAAACACAGTGCACTATACACAGGAATGGAACCACTGAGCACCACACACAGGAAAGGAAACACTGAGCACCACATACAGGACCGGAAACACTGCGCACCACACACAGGACCAGAAACACAGTGCACAACACACTGGAATGGAAATGCTGAGCCACACACACAGGAATGGAAACACTGAGCATCGCAGACAGGAATGGAAACACGGAGCAACACACACAGAAATATAAACACTGGGTACCATGCACAGGACAAGAAAAACAGCACACTATACACAGGAATGGAAACACCTAGCACCACACACTGGACTGGAAACACTGAGCACCAGACACAGGACTGGAAACACTGCAAGCCACACACATGATAGAAAGAATGTGCACAACTCATAGTACTGGAAACACTGTGCAAAACACACAGGAGTGGAAAAACTGAGCACCACACACAGGAATGGAAACACTGAGCACCACACACTGGAATGGAAACACTGAGCACCACACACAGAACTGGAAACACTAAGCACCACACACAGGACCGGAAACACTGCGCACCACACACAGGAATAGAAACAATGTGCACAACACACAGGACAGGAAACACTGCGTTCCACACACAGCAATAGAAACACTGTGCAAAACACACAGGACCGGAAACACAGTGCACTATACACAGGAATGGAAACACTGAGCACCACACACAGGAGCGGAAACACTGAGCACCACACACAGGAACAAAAACAGTGTGGACCACTCACAGGGCAGAAACACTATGCACAAAACACAGGAATAGAAATACTGCGCAACACAAAGGACAGGAAACACAGTGCACTACACACAGGAATGGAAACACTGAGCACCACACACAGGAATGGAAACACTGAGCACCACATACAGAAATGGAAACACTGTGAACAACACACAGGACCCGAAACACAGTGCACTACACACAGGACTGGAAACACTGAGCACCACACAGATGAATGGAAACACTGAGCACCACACACAGCAATGGAAACACTGAGCACCACACACAGGACTGGAAACACTGCACACCAAACACAAGAAAAGACTGTGCACAACACACAGGACTGGAAACACAGTGCACTACCAACAGGAATGGAAACACTGAGCACAACACAGAGGAATGAAAGCAATGAGCACCACACACAGGACCGGAAACACTGATCACCATGCACTGGAAAGGAAACACTGAGCACAACACACAGGAAAAGAGACACTGCACACCACACACAGGACCAGAAACACAGTGTACAATACACAGGAATGGAAACAGTGAGCACCACACACAGGACTGGAAACAGGGCGCACCACACACAGCAATAGAACCACTGTGCACAACACACAGGACTGGAAACACAGTTCACTACACGTAGGAATTAAAACATTATGCACCACACACAAGAACGTGAAAACTGAACACACCAGACAAACCGGAAACACTGAGCAGCACACACATGAAGGGAAAAACTGAGCACCACACACAGGACGGGAAACACTGTGCACCACACACAGGAATGGAAACATTGCACACCACACACAGGAATGGAAACACTAAGCACCATACAAAGGGATGGAAACACTGAGCACAACACACAGGAATGGAAACACTGAGCACCACACACTGGAACAAAAACACTGAGCACCACACACAGAAATGGAAAAATTGAGCACTACAGACAGGAATGGAAAAATTGAGCACGATACACAGAAATGGAAACACTGTGCACAACACAGGCCAGGAAACACAGTGCACAACACACAGCAATGGAAACACTGAGCACCACATGCAGAAATGGAAACACTGAGCACCTCATACAGGAATGGAAACACTGGGCACCACACACAGGAAAAGAAACACTGCGCACCACACACAGGAACAGAGACACTGTGCACAACAGACAGGACCAGAAACACTGCGTACACACACACAGGAATGGAAACACTGAGCACCACACACTGGAAAGGATGAGCACCACACACAGGAATGCATAGACCTGAGCACCACACACTGGAATGCAAATACTGAGCACCACTAAAGGAATGGAACACTGAGGACCACACACAGGACTGGAAACACAGGCATCACACACAGAAATATAAACCTGCGTACCAGACACAGGACCAGAAACAGTGCACTATACAAAGGAATGGAAAAACTGAACACCACACACAGGAAAGGAAACACTGAGCCCCACACACTGGAATGGAAACAATGAGCAACACACACTGGAACGGAAACACTGAGCACCACACACAGTAATGGAAACACTGAGCACCACACACTGGAATGCAAACATTGAAGACCACTAAAAGGAATGGAAACATTGAGCACCACACACAGGACCGGAAACACAGAGCACCACAGAATGGAATGGAAACACTGAGCACCACACACAGAAATATAAACACTGCGTACCACACACAGGACCAGAAACACAGCGCACTATACACAGGAATGGAAACACTGAGCTCCACATACTGGAATGGAAACACTGAGCACCACACACAGGACTGGAAACACTGCACTCCACACACACATGACAGAAAGAATGTGCACAACTCACAGTAGTCGAAACACTGCACACCACACGCAGGAATAGAAATACTGTGCACAACACACAGGAGTGGAAACACAGTGCACAACACACAGGACTGGAAACACAGCGCACTACACACAGGAATGGAAACACTGAACACCACACACTGGAAAGGATGAGCACCACACATAGGAATGGAAACACTGAGCACCACACACTGGAATGCAAACACTGAGCACCACTAAAAGTAATGGAAACACTGAGCACCACACAGTGGAGAGCAAACACTGAGCACCACTAAAAGGAATGGAAACACTGAGCTCCACAAACAGGAATATAAACACTGAGCACCACATACAGAAATGGAAACACTGTGCACAACACACAGGACCGGAAACACAGTGCACCACACACAGGAATGGAAACACTGAGCACCACACACAGGAATGAAACACTGGGCACCACACACAGGAATCGACACTGGGAACCACACACAGGACCAGAAACCCTGCACCACACACTGGAATAAAAACACTGTGCACAACACAGGACTGGAAACACAGTGCACTACACAGGAGCAGGAACACTGAGCATCACACACGGAATAGAAACTCTGAGCACCACATAAGGAATGGAAACACTGGGTACCATACACAGGAGTGGAAGCACTGGGCACCAAACACAGGAATGGAAACACTGGGCACCAAACACAGGAATGGAAACACTGCGCACCACACACAGGAATAGAAACACTGTGCACAGCACAGAGGAATGGAATTTCAGTGCACTACACACAGCACCGGGAACACTGAGCACCACACACTAGAATGGAAACACTGAGCGCCACCCATAGGAATGGAAACACTGAGCACAACACACAGGAATGGAAACACTGGGCACCAAACACAGGAATGGAAACACTGAGCACAACACACAGGAATGGAAACACTGTGCACAACACACAGGAATGGAAACACTGAGCACCACAAACAGGAATGGAAACACTGAGCACCACATACAGAAATGGAAGCGCTGTGCACTAACACAGGACCGGAAACACAGTGCACACACACAGGAATGGAATCACTAAGCAATACACAGCGGAATGGAAACAGTGAGCTCCACACAGGATCAGAAACCCTGTACCACACACAGGAATATAAAACGCTAGAACAACACACAGGACTGGAAACACAGTGCAGTACACACAAGAATGGAAACACTGAGCACCAGACAGAGAAAAAGAAACACTGAGCACAACACACAGGAATGGGAAACACTGAGGCACCCACACAAGAATGGAACCACTGGGAACCACACACAGGACCGGAAACCCTGCACACACACACTGGAATAAAAATACTGTGCACAACACACAGGATTGGAAACACTAGGCACAAACACAGGAATGGAAACACTGGGCACCAAACAAAGAGAAACACTGGGCACCACAAACAGGAATGGAACCACTGAGAACCACACAGAGATGGAAACAATGAGCACCACACAGGATCAGAAACCCTCACACCACACACAGGAATAGAAACACTGTGCACAACACAGGACTGGAAACACAGTGCACTACACACAGAATGGAAACTCTGAGGCACCACACAGAGAAAAAAACACTGAGCACCACACACAGGACCAGCAACACTCGCACCACACAGGAATAGAATCAATGTACCCGACACGAGGACTGAAAACACTGCGCACCCCACACAGGGATTGAAACACTGTGCAAAACACACAGGACTGGAAACACAGTGCACTATACAAAGGAATGGAAACACTGAGCACCACATACAGGAATGGAAACACTGGGTACCACAGACAGGAACAGAAACACTGCGCACCACACACAGGAATAGAAACACTGTGCACAGCACAGAGGAATGGAAACTCAGTGCACTACACACAGCACCGGAAACACAGTGCACTACACAGAAATGGAAACACTGAGCACCACACAAGGGTGCAGAAGTACTGTACACCACAAATGTAAGCAGAAACACTGCAAACCACAAACAGGACTGGAAACACTGCACGCGACACAGAGGAGTGGAAACACTGCACACCACACACAGGAATGGAAACACTGAGCACCACATGCAGGAAGAAATGCTGGCACCACAGATTGAGAGCTGGCGCACCACACAAGGGTCGGAGCACAGCACACCACACACTGGAATGGAACACTGTACAACACACAGGAACAGAAACACTTCAATCCACACGGAAGGAAACAATGACGCCACACACAGAAAAGGAAACACTGACCACCACATACAGAAATGGAAAAACTGTGCATAACAAACAGGGCCAGAAACACAGTGCACTATACACAGGAATGGAACCACTGAGCACCACCCACAGGAAAGGAAACACTGAGCACCACATACAGGACCGGAAACACTGCGCACCACACACAGGACCAGAAACACAGTGCACAACACACTGGAATGGAAATGCTGAGCCACACACACAGGAATGGAAACACTGAGCATCGCAGACAGGAATGGAAACACTGAGCAACACACACAGAAATATAAACACTGGGTACCATGCACAGGACAAGAAAAACAGCACACTATACACAGGAATGGAAACACCGAGCACCACACACTGGACTGGAAACACTGAGCACCACACACAGGACTGGAAACACTGCAAGCCACACACATGATAGAAAGAATGTGCACAACTCATAGTACTGGAAACACTGTGCAAAACACACAGGAGAGGAAAAACTGAGCACCACACACAGGAATGGAAACACTGAGCACCACACACAGAACCGGAAACACTGAGCACCACACATAGGAATGGAAACACTGAGCGCCACACACTGGAACGGAAATACTGAGCACCACACACAGGAACAGAAACACACACAGTAATGGAAACACTGCGCACCACACACAGGAATAGAAACACTGTGCACAACACACAGGACCGGTAACAAAGTGCACTACACACAGGAATGGAAACATTGAGCACCACACACAGGACTGGAATCACTTAACACCGCACACAGGAATGGAAACACTGAGCAGCACACATGGGTGCAGAAGTACTGTACACCACAAATGGAAGCAGAAACACTGCAAACCACAAACAGGACTGGAGACACTGCACACCACACAGAGATGTGGAAACACTGTGCACAACACACAGGACCAGAAACACAGTGCACTATACAGAGGAATGGAACCACTGAGCTCCACAGACAGGAATGGAAACACTGAGCACCACACACAGGAATGGAAACACTGAGCACCACACACAGAACCAGAAACACTGAACACGACACACTGGAATGGAAACACTGAGCATCACACACAGGACCGGAAACACTGTGCATAACACACAGGACTGGAAAAACAATGCACAACACACAGGAAAGGAAACACTGAGCACCACACACAGGAAAAGAAACACTGCGCACCACACACAGGAATAGAAACACTGTGCACAACACACAGGACTGGAAACACAGTGCACTACATGGTAATGGAAACACTGAGCACCACGCACAGGAACAGAAAGACTGCACACCACACACAGGATCAGAAACACAGTGCACAACACACTGGAATGGAAACACTGAGCCGCACACACAGGAATGGAAACACTGAGCACTGTGGACAGGAATGGAAGCACTGAGCACCACACACTGGAATGGAAACACTGAGCACCACACACGGAAATATAAACACTGCATACCACACACAGGACCAGAGACACAGTGCACTATACACAGGAATGGAAACACTGAGCACCACACACTGGAATGGAAACACTGAGCATCACACACAGGAATGGAAACACTGCACAACACACACAGGATAGAAAGAATGTACACAACTCACAGTACTGGAAACACTGCCCACCACACGCAGGAATAGAAACACTGTGCACAACACAAAGGAGTGGAAACACGGAGCACCACTCACAGGAATGGAAACACTGAGCCCCACACACTGGAACGGAAACACTGATCACCACACACTGGAATGGAAACACTGAGCACCACACACAGGACCGGAAACACAGTGCACCATACCCAGGAATGGAAACACTGAGCACCACACACAGGAATAGAAACACTGTGCACAACGCACAGGACAGAAAACACAGTGCACTACACACAGGAATGGAAACACTGAGCATCACACACAGGAATGAAAACACTGAGCACCACATACAGAAATGGAAACACTGTGCACAGCACACAGGACTGGAAACACAGTGCACTACACACAGGAATGGAAATACTGAGCACCACACACTGGACTGGAAACACTGCACATGAAACACAGGAAAAGGAACCCTTTGCACAACACACAGGACTGGAAACACAGTGTACTACAAACAGGAATGGAAACACTGAGCACCACACACAGGGATGGAAACACTGAGCACCACACAGAGGACCGGAAACACTGTGGACCACACACAGGGATAGCAGCACTGTGCACAACACATGGGACTGGAAACACAGATCACTACACACAGGAATGGAAACACTGCGCACCACACCCAAGAATGGAAAAACTGAGCACCCCAGACAAACCAGAAATACTGAGCAGCACACACAGGAATGGAAACACTGAGCACCACACACAGGACAGGAAACACTGTGCACCACACACAGGAATGGAAACACTGCACACCACACACAGGAATGGAAACATCGAGCACCATACATAGGGATGGAAACACTGAGCACAACACACAGGAATGGAAACACTGAGCACCACACACAGGAATGGAAACACTGCACACCACTCACAGGAATGGAAACACTGAGCACCACACACGGGAATGGAAACATTGTGCACCACACACAGGGATAGCAACACTGTGCACAACACACCAGGCTGGAAACAGTGGACTACACACAGGAACAGAAACACAGTGCACTATACACAGGAATAGAAACACTGAGCACCACACACAGGACCGGAAACACTGTGCACCACACACTGGAATGGAAACACTGAGCACCACGTAGAGAAATGGGAACACTGAGCACCACACACTGGAATGAAAACACTGAGCACCACACACAGGAATGGAAAAATTGAGCACCACACACAGGAATGGAAAAATTGAGCACCATACACAGAAATGGAAACACTGTGCATGACACACAGGACCAGAAACACAGTGCACAACACACAGGAATGGAAACACTGAGCACCACACGCAGAAATGGAAATACTGAGCACCACATACAGAAATGGAAACACTGGGCACCACACACAAGAATAGAAACACTGCGCACCACACACAGGGACAGAGACACTGTGCACAACAGACAGGACCGGAAACACTGCGCACCACACAGGAACAAAAACACTGTGCACAGCACACAGGACTAGAAACAGAGCGCACTACACACAGGAATGGAAAAATTGAGCACCACAGACAGGAATGGATACATTAAGGACTGCACACAGGACTGGAAACACTGTGCACCCCACACAGGGATAGGAACACTGAGCACCACACACAGGACCGGAAACACTGAGCACCACATACAGGATTAGAAACACTGTGCACATCAGACAGAAATAGAAACACTGGGCTGGATATTCAAACTGAGCCCGAAAAGTGCGCAATAGCAGGAGCAAGCACAAGTCCATTGGTCCCATGCGCAGCAGATGCAATATTCAAAAAAGGAACAAGCCAAATTGTGCCAACAGCTAACGTCTGAATATCGCACCACCTGCGCCATAGCGCAACTAGGGAGGGGAAGCTGAGCAGATACGATGCACTATGGCGCAACAAGGGATGTCCAGCTGAGCAGTCCAGAGGCACCATAGTGCAAGCAGGGAACCCCCCAGCAGCAGAGCAATATAACTGCACAACCAGAGAGGTTCGGGCCCACCACCCATGCCACAGATGGGCACAAGAACACACAGCAGAACTGACAGCGTGACCCCACACCCCAAGCACAGCACAACTGGGGGAGGACTGGAATAATCACCAGCCCATAGAGACAAGCAAAGAACCCACAGCCGGGCCAAGGTGCCCCATCGCACCCACCAGCAATCTGAGACTACCACAGAGGGAGGGCGGACCACCCCGTGCCACACCATCCCCCCTAGTGCACAGAACACCCTGCACCATGCCCCTCAGACACCCCCCATGAGCAGTGACCACCACTGCAGGAAACCCCATGCATACCACTACCCCCACTGTGACACTGCAACCTTGTGCACCACAGAACCATACAAGGTAGCCCCACCATGAGCACCCAGCAGTGGGTGGCATCACACGGCAATGCAACAATGGCAGACACAATGCCACCACGCACAATCCCCCCAAGACACAGCTGAGAGACTGACCATGCGTCAGCACAAGAGGTACCCCACACGAGACAGGGCGTGCCCCTGACACCACCACCAGTGATACAGCACCCTGCACAGTAGTCCAGTGACACACCCCGACCTACCACTGGCCACAACAGCCAGCACAGACACCCACAGTGGTGCGTGGAAGCATGCACCACACTGGATGCAACACAGTGCAGGGACAAACACCCACCCATACCCAAGGGGACAATAACACAGGGACGCAGTAGTGTGGCAACCAAGCCCCCAGTGTGGGCCCATGGAAATGTGTACACACAGCCTGCAGTCCTCCCTGGCAGAGGAGTGCCAGCCACCCTGCGCAGGCACTGTGGACCCATACAACACAGCATATGCATGGAGCACAAGTCACAGACAGTGGTGCACATCTCCTGCAACACACAAGGCACAGCAAGGAGGTGGGACAACAACAGCAGAGGCCACAGTGTCACCTGAGGCAAACATGCACCACACCAGTGACAGGAAGCAACTCAGCATTTTGACGGGTACAGTAGCTGCCCTGCATGGACATCCACCACTGACATGGCAGCAGACCTTGCAGGTCACAGACATGCAAGGGTGTCAGCTGCACAGTCCATGGACGGGTTGACAGGGACACCATGGACACAGAGCATGCACCATGGACCACTGCACACAGTCATCCATTGCACCGGGCACAATACACACACCACAGACACCGACTGATAGCTACTCCCACACCATAGTCACTGCCCCATGGACATACACACAAACCCATGACTGCACCACCCCAGACGCCATGCAAACCACTGCAGCTGAGCACCGATAACCCACTGCAAATCACAGACCACCACAGTAGTCATATCAAAATAATTATATTGTAACACATAAACAAAACTATTTACAGAACAATGTACATATGAGGGGGGAGGGACATAAACAAGGTGGAGGTGGGTAAGGGGCAGGGGTGAATATACAGGAGAGGGAAGAAGGGAAGTGAGGGTGGGTCCAGGGGAGGAAGGTGTTTCCATGGGCATGGATGGCCCATCATCTGCCCTGCTCATCTGCCATGTTTCACTGATGTGACCTCTGCCTCCTGACCCTGAGTCGGTCCATCCTTTGGAGGATCTCCAGGGATGCCCTCGCCACCTGCAACAGCTCCTGCAGTCCCCTCTCTATGGCCCACAGTCGCTGTACACCTAGGATGAGGGAGCAGAATCATTAAATGTGACTGTCCATCCCCCTGCAGCCCACCCATGGTGCATGGCATACAGCCATGTGCCATGCCCCTGTGATGGTGTGCGACCACCCTCAGTGACCGTGTTCACAAGACCTGCCCACCCAGGCAGCCACAGCCATGTGGACCACTGCACACACCCACCGTCCATGTCCTGCACAGCACCACCATTGGCGTACAGTAACGTGGCTATGCGGTGTGAAGGCAGTGCCACAGCCATGTGCCCGGTGCATGCATGGACCACCACTGACACACTCCCAGACATGCAGTGCCACTGGACAGTGCTGACTGTCACAAGTCACGTCCATGGCAGTGGTGTCCATGGATGGTGGCCATGCCCCACTGCCCACCCCGTTACACAGCATGCAACAGTAATCATGGAGTTATTGTACTCACCCTCATCGGGCCGGTCAGGTTGGCAGTGATGGTCCTCATCCTGCCTGGACGCTCTGTCCACCTCTCTCCGGTGCTCCTCCCTCAGCAGGCGCCGCTCGTCCATGCCTGTGAGGGAAAAAAGGAGAGAACAACATCAGTACAATCCTGAAGCAAAGTCCCCTGCCCCAATGTGTGCGCCCACCCACCCAGCCAGACCCACCCACCCCACCTGTGAACACCACCACAGCCAACCCTAGACTAGTCCTCCCCTATGTGCTGGACACATACAACACTGTTACCCATATGGACAATACTAGTGCATAGACAGAACCCCCACCTGGACGTGGCACCATGCCCCTCCTGGCACGTGACCACAGACGGGCTAGTAGGTCCAGCTCCCTCCTCCTGAGGTCCCCATAGTGGTGCCTGCATTGCTCTGAGGTCCTTCTGCGTCCAGTGGCTGCCTCCAGGTCAGTGGCCACCTCCTGTCCAGTTCCTCATCACCAAACAGTGGGCCATAGTGTAGCTCTACAAAGACCACAAGGTTGGCCAACTCAATGGCACTCCATTGTGGGGGTCTCCTGCGTGCCATCTTAGTAACTATAGTAGGCAATATGGCGCTCTGCAGCGCGGTACCCCAGGTGCAAATGCTGTGCGGTACAGCGCCATTCCCTATTGCGCTGTTACTGAACAGCGCGATAGAGTTGCAGCCATGCTGGACGCATGGTGCCAAGGGGGCAAAGGTCGGGCACAGGGTCAAGGGTCTCTGGCGCAAGGCCATGCACAACGCCATCGGACGACTATTCATATAGTACGATTGGTTGAATGTTTGCCAGCACCACAGCGGACTATCGTGCAGTTGTGCCATTGCGCCTATGGAGGCCCACTGTCACAGCGCCATGTAGTGACCCTTGCCATAGCGCCACTGGCACAATGGTGGCCGTGTCCTGCATTGACCATCGCGCACAGCACATCATCAGCACGGCAGACGCCAGTGTCAGCAGCCTGGGCATGTGCAGTGAGGTGTACTACGCATGCCATGGAACTACTCCATTGGCTCAGCCCGTTCAACACAATTGCAAAAAGTGCAAAAGCGCGATATTCAGCCATCATATGCTAATCATCCAATCAGCCATTCAATGGTGCAGCACCGCGATTTGCATCTAATTAAAGTTTCTCCTCACCTAATTTGCATGGATTGTGCAATTAAAGTGCGACAGAGTTCTGCAGTGGCCATATTCGGTTACTGCAGTTTATTGGTGAGTTGCATGCTGTGTGGGAGTGTGGACTGTGGATTCAGGGACATGCTTTGGACTGCCCAGTCACAGGTAACCACTGCCATTCCTACAGGCTGAATAATGACCGAGCAAGGTCTGGGTGAGGAGGACAACAATGATGGGCGGAAGTGGAGGCCCAATTTCACAAAGGCCAAGACCAAGGCACTTTTCGAGGCCTACCTGGAGCAGGAGCCACTGCTCAGTGGATGGTGGGGCACCCCTCTGGCCCATGAGGCTGCATGGGAGGAGGTGGCACATGCCGTCAACCTGCATGGCAGCCACCAGCGCTCCATGCAGGAGTGTAAAAAGAAGATGAGTACTGACAGGAGGAGGGTGAAGGTGGCTGCCATCAGGGTGGCACATGCTGCAACAGGCGGTGGACAGCCGGAGGTGGTGCAGCTCACACCAGCAGAGGAGAGGCTTGCTGCAAGCATGCACCACAGTGCCATAGAGGGAGCTCCAGGCGGTGGCTTCCAGACGGGTGGTGGCCCATCACTGCATGATAAGTCATGGTCGGTCTATGGGGGGCAGTGTAGGTCACACACAGTAACGTGACTTTGATTTCCCTTACAGATCCTGTGTATCTGCATGGGTCAGCAGTGGTGGGCCTATTCACTGCAGACAGTCAGCTGGAGTTGGAGGAGGGACCATCCACCTCCACAGGTATATGTGGAGCATTGCAACAGTGGGGCAGCCTGGCTGTCCACACTGATGTCGTTGAGACAGGTGTGGGGGAAGCCCTTCCTGTGTCTCAGCATTCTGGCATCCAAGGATGCCAGCACGCCATGGTTGTGGCTGAGGCAGAGACCTACACCAGTGATGACAACACGACCGTCATGGGCAGTGACACGTGTGTGCCATGGAATGGACACACAGCAGGTCAGCTCGCGCCCATGGCTCTGGCTGGTGCTGCTATGTGGTCCAGCGTGTCAGCACAGTCCCAGGCTGTGCCTGTCAGCACCAGTGGGGCAGCACCGGTGGCTGGTCAGGACAGTAGGACTGTTGCGGCCACAGCAGTGGCATCACTGAGCCGTTGGGTGCAGCGGCCGGTGGGGCGGCAGCAGCAGTCTCCCACCGGGACTGGGGGTTCAGGGTTCGGCGGTGACGTCTGTGTAACGCCTGTGAACTTGCCCACACCTGGTCCTGGTGCGCAGCACCCACCCTCAAGGGGTGTTGAACATCAGGCCCATGCACACCCTGAGGGACAGGATGCAGAGGAGGCAGACGACCTCTTTGACGAGCACACCCGCCTACTGCAGGCATTGGCCCAGCATCAGATACGGCTTGAGACGTCTGTGGAGGCACTGTGTGTGGCTCTGGAGTGGGCAGAGGAGCGGCGCAGCAGGGACACGGATAGGATCCTGTCACAGATGGACCATTTGTGGGAGGATGTGACCGCTGCCATTGACAGGCATGCACGGACGTTCATTGCTGTCATGGCCACAATGGGCACACAGTCAGGTGCCCATGTGTCACTCACACCATGCAGTGCACTATCCACTCCCTGTTCCTGGCGTCGTGCGACACCCACCCTGTCAATGCCGGGTTCAGCTGTGGGCATCCCGGGCACTCCTGGTGGAGACATGTTCGGTGTGCTGCAGACCCCTGCGCGGGCACGGTCGTGTTCACGCAGTGGAACCCCTAGGGGACCATCGGTGCCACCCCATGAGGCCCGTGATCAGCCTGCCAGTGCTGGCGGGTCTCGGCGAGGCGGCCCACACATCCGAGGTGGCCGTGGCACTGTGCCACAAGAATAACCCGTCTCCCAGCGCGGGCACTGTCTGTTGCTGCCCTGTGTGCATTGTGTGTTTCGGTGGGCAGTGCACGGGTGGGTGCCCAGCCATGCATGTGGAAACACAGTCCACCTGCACACCCTCCCGGCTGCTGTCTGCAGGTACATGTGGATGATGATGCCTGCATTGCGCTGTACACCAAAGTGCGATGGTGCCCAGCATCTGACACACCACATGGACAGACAGCGGACATGGTGGCTTGTGGACATGTGTGTTGCTAGTGTTGGCATTCTGGCTCAGTTTTCCACCTGCCCTCTGTGCACGTTTGGTGCATTGTGTGTGGGCGAGTGTGTGTGTGTGTGTGTGTGTCTGTCCATGTGGCGCATTGCTGTTCACCCATCCCTGGTTGTGCGCGTGTGCTTCTGTGCCCTGCCACATCCGTTGCCAGCATGAACCCCTGGTGTGTTTCCATGCGTGTTTGTGGGTTGTGCCTTGGCCACTGGTGGTTGCGCATGGTACTATGACTTACCTGGGCTGGCTGAAGTGCTCCTCGGTGATGGTGTCCCGGTGCAGCTGTGCCAGGCGGATCAGTCGGGGGTGCCATCGGCCAAGGGGGGGCTGCCCATCACCACCGTCACTGGTGTTGCCCTCATCCCCATCGCTGTCCCCCTCTTTGACCTGTACGGCTAGCCCACATTCTTTGGCCATGTTGTGCAGGATGCAACAGGCCAGGAATATCCCACAGGCCTTTGAGGGGCTGTACTGTAGGACACCGCCAGAGGAGTCCAGGCAATGGAAACGTGTCTTCAGCACCCTGAGCACCCACTCAATGACATTGCGTGTGGAGGCATGTGCCTCATTGTAGCGTTGCTGCGATGGAGCCGTTGGCCGCCGGTAGGGTGTGAGCAGCCAGGGATGGAGTGGGTATCCACTGACACCTGTGTGCAGAGAGTGGAGGTTAGTTTTGTGTTCAGCTTCAGACTGCCCCAAGCCCTGTGGGCCACACTCATGGCACCTCTGGCCATGCCCCCTCTGGCCCGCGATATGTCCATTTGATTTCCATAATCACCCACTAGATGCCCTGTGGGGATGTCCACACTCTCAGATCGGTGGCATAGTGTTGACTGGTGCCAGATGTATGAATCATGTGCTCCCCCAGGGTGCATGGCACAGACATTGATGATGCACCCACTGGCATTGCACACCAGCTGGCAGTTGACACTGGAATAGCCCTTGCGGTTCATGTATGCGGCCCCCTCCTCACCAGGTGGTGTGCGTATGGCCACATGGGTGAAGTCTATTGCCCCTAGCACACCAGGCATACGTGCTACCCTGTAGAACTCCTGGATGTTTGCTGTGCGCTGCGCCACAGTGCTGGGAAAATGGAAGTACTCAGCAGCATGTGGCAGCAGTGCGCTGAGGAATTGGCTGAGGATGCATGATGCGGCCGACTGTGTTATGCCTGTGATGTCCCCGGTTGGTCTCTGGAAGGTACCTGTGGTGAGCAAACACATGCAGGCTGTTACCTTTGTCTCCACTGACAGGGCATGACTCCGTTGTGTGGGTGCCTGCATCACATCACTGCACAGCTCACAGAGCCACCTCATTATTGCCCTGTTCAGGCGGTACCGGCCCACAATCTCGATATCTGTATACAGCTCAAAGCTGGTGCAGGCTCGGTACTGCCTGTTGGGGGCATACTGCCGACGGGCCCTTCCATGGCCTCATTCCCCTGCCACATGCCTTCTCACCCCCCCTCATTACAGCCTCCATGTGGAAGGTGGCACTGGCCATGTCCCTGGCTTGCATTCTCCCCCCATCAGCTGTTGCTTTCTTCCCCCCGCTGTCCTGACTGCTACCTCCACTGCAATAGGTACACCTGTCTGTGCTGGCCTCTAGTATGTGTGTCACCACACCTTCCCTGTGCCTCTCTTCTGCAGTGTGGTTTCCCTGGCCTGCCCTCTTTCTCCCAGTTTCCCTGTGCCTGTCTCTCCCCCTGCCTCATGAGGCTTCCTTGTAGCGTTCTTGCACCTCTTCCTTGCTTTTTATTTTGGCTCATTTCCGCTATGGCGCAACTTCCGCTTGCTCCACTATAGCGCAGTGCGCAAGTCTTTGAACATTGCACTGCGCCCTTTATGCATGGTTGCTCCCCCTTCGGTTGCACATGCCTTCAATATCATTGCGCTGTTGCTCAGCATGTTTTCATTGTAGCAACTGCCTCCTGCTGAATATCGCTGAATGGCGCATTTTCAGACTTGCGCTGGTGCAACCCTATTGCACATGGCGCAACCCTATTGCGCATGGCGCAACCCTTTTGAATATCCAGCCCACTGTGCACAACACACAGGACTGGAAACACAGTGCACTACCCACAGGAATGGAAACACTGAGCACCACAAACAGATATGGAAACATTGAGCACCGCATACAGAAATGGAAACACTGTGCACAACACACAGGACCGGAAACACAGTGCACCACTCACAGGAATGGAAACACTGAGCACCACACACTGGACCGGAAACCCTGTGCACCACACACAGGAATAGAAACACTGTGCACAACACACAGGACTGGAAACACAGTGCATGACACACAGGAATGGAAACACTGAGCACCACACACAGAAACTCGGAGCACCACATACAGCAATGGAAACTGCACCACACACAGGAATGGAAACACTGAGCTCCACACACAGGACTGGAAACACTGAGCACCACACACAGGAATGAAAACACTGAGCACAACACACAGGACTGGAAACACAGTTCACTACACACAGGAATGGAAACACTGAGCACCACACACAGCAATGGAAACACTGAGCACCACAAATGGAAGCGGAAACACTGCAATCCACAAACAGGACTGAAAACACTGCACACCACACAGGGGTGTGGAAACACTGTGCACAAAACACAGGACTGGAAACACAGGACTGGAAACACAGTGCACTGTACACAGGAATGGAACCATTGAGCACCACAGACAGGAATGAAAACACTGAGCACCACACACAGGACCAGAAAAACTGAACACCACACACTGGAAAGGAAACACTGAGCACCACACACAGGACCGGAAACACTGTGCACAAGACACAGGACCAGAAACAAAGTGCACTATACACAGGAATGGAAACACTGAGCACCACACACTGGAATGGAAACACTGCGCACCACACTCTGGAATAGAAACACTGCACACCACACACAGGACCAGAAACAGTGCACAACACACAGGAATGGAAATACTGAGCTGCATACACAGGAATGGAAACACTGAGCACTGCAGACAGGAGTGGAAGCATTGAGCACCACAGACAGGAATGGAAACACTGAGGACCACACACAGGAATGGAAACACTGAGCACAACACATTGGACCGGAAACACTGCGCACCACACACAGCAATAGAAACACTGTGCACAACACACAGGCCTGAAAACACAGTGCACAACACACAGGCCTGAAAACACAATGCACTAAACACAGGAATGGAAACACTGAGCACCACACACAGAAACAGGAACACTGAGCCCCACATACTGGAATGGAAACACTGGGCACCAAGCACAGGAATGGAAACACTGCACACCACACACAGGAATAAAAGGACTGTGCACAACACAGAGGACTGGAAACACACTGCACTACACACAAGACCTGAAACACTGAGCACCACACATAGAAACATAGAATTTGATGGCAGAGAAGGACTGCTTGGCCCACCCAGTCTGCCCATTTCCCTACCTAATGGATAAGCTGCAGATCCTAGTTAACCAGCAGCCTACTTTTTCCTACCTCCACCCCCTAGAATTGCCTTGTGACTGTCCCATGCATGCTTGAATTGCACCACTGTTTTTGACTCCACAACCATCTCCGGAAGGCCGTTCCATGCATCCACAACCCTCTCTTTGAAAACATACTTCCTTACATTACCGCTGAGCTGTCCCCCCATCTTCAAATTGTGCCCCCTTGTTCCTGCACACCTCTTTTTTGAAAGATGCTACCCTCTTGGACATTGTTGATTCCCTTGAGGTACTTGAAAGTTTCTATCATGTCCCCCCTCTCCCTCCTTTCCTTGAGGCTATACATATTAAGCTCCTTAAGCCTCTCTTCATATGTCTTCCGGTGCAGACCCTGCAGCATTTTAGTTGCCCTCCTCTAGACAGCTTCCATCCTGTCTATGTCTTTGCGGAGATTGGGTCTCCACAACTGCAAGCTGTACTCCAGAAGGGGTCTCACCAGCTGTCTGTACAGAGGGATAACAACTTCCTGTTTTCTACTGGTGATGCCTCTCCCTATGCATCCCAGTATCCCCCAGCCCTCCTTGCTGCCCTCTCACATTACTTGCCCACCTTTAGGTCATCTGATATGATTACCCCCAGGTCCCTTTCCATTTTTGTTGTTGTCAGTATCTTATTCCCATTGTGTACTCTTCCCCTGGGTTTTTGTTTCCCAGGTGCATTACCTTGCACTTCTTAGCATTGAATCTAAGCTGCCATATATTTAACCATTCCTCTAACCTTGCCAAGTCCCTTCTCATCTTTTCCACCCCACCTTGTGCATCAACTCTGTTGCAGATCTTTGTGTCATCTGCAAAGAGACATACTTTTCCTTCCAGTCCCTCTGCAATGTCGCATATAAAGACATTGAAGAGGACTGGTCCTAATGCTGAACCCTGTGGTACCCCACTAGTAACCCCCCTTTCTTCAGAGTGGACTCCATTTACTATTACTTTCTGTGTCCTATTCTCCAGCCAAATCTTTACCCAGACTGTCATCTTGGGACCCACTCCCAGGCTGGCTAACTTATATATTAATCTTTTGCGTGGGACTGTGTCAAATGCCTTGCTAAAGTCTAGGTAGGCCATGTCCACAGCCTCTCCCTGATCTACTACTTTGGTCACTCAGTCAAAGAAATCTATTAGATTCATCTGGAATGACCTTCCCACTGTGAATCCATGCTGTCTTGAGTCCTGTGTCCCTCTGGTCTCTAGATACTCAACAATTCTTTCATTGAGAAGTGATTCCATCATTTTCCCTATCACTGAGGTTAAACTAGCAGGTCATTAGTTTCCTGCTTCTGCCCTTCTCCCACTTTTGTGAAGGGGAATCACATCAGCCCTCCTCCAGTCCTCAGGTACCACCCCATCCTCCCATGATTTGTTAAAGAAGGTAGTCAGTGGTGTCGCTAGTTCTACCCTTAGTCCTTTTAGAATTCTGGGATGAATCCCATCAGGTCCCATTGCTTTGTCCACCTTCAATTTTAAGAGTTCTTTCAGAACACTTTCTTCTATAAATGGGCTGGTATCAACTTCTGTATCCAGAGTGTTTCTATTGTTTGTTTTAGGTACCTCTCCCTCTTCAGCTGTAAATACTGAGCAAAAATATTTTAGTATCTCTGTCTTTTCACAGTCACCCTTTGCCCACCGCCCTCCCTTTATTAAGCCTCACTATCCCTCCCTTGGTCTTCCTTCGCTCCCTGATGTACCTATAAAAGGTTTTATCCCCTTTCTTAACTGAGTTGGCGATCTTTTCCTCACTTCCGGCCTTTGCTGTTCTGACTGCCTTCCCAGCTTCCTTTTGCTTTAACTGATACAATTCTCTGTCCTGCTCCTTCTGTGATTCCTTGTACTTCCTGAATGCTTTCTTTTCCTCTTGAACCTTCACTGCCACTTCCTTTGAGAACCCTAGAGGTTTCTTACATCATTTTGTTTTGTTTATTTGCTTCACACAAAGGCTTCTTACCTTTGTGATGGCAGTTTTTATTATTCCCCATTGTTCTTCCAACCCTCCTTCCTGCCCATTTGCTAGTGCATTCCTTAGGCACTCACCCATTTTGGCAAAGTCAGCCCTCCTAAAGTCCAGTACTTTTGCCTTTGTATGACTTGACTCTGTTGCTGTGTTTATTGTGAACCATACTGTTCAATGGCCGCTAGTTCCCAGATGGCTACCTACTTCTACATCTGTGATCCTCTCTCCATCTCCATTTGAGAGAACCAGGTCTCGAGTGGGTTCCAATAATAGATGTCTAAGGCATGCCCCCGTAGGGCATCTAGAATAACCCCACTCTTAGAAGTGGCTGCTGTAACAGCACTCCAGTTAACATCTGGCATATTCAGATCACCCATCAGCAATATCTCCCCTTTTTCTGCCATTCTAAGTATACTTTCTATCATTTCCTTGTCCATTTCCTCTCCCTGAGAGGGGAGTCTGTATACAGACCCTGTGCGGATTGTGGTGCCATTGCCTGTCTCCAAACTGACCCACAGTGCTTCTTCTCCTCTCTGCTTACCATTTTGTTCTGTTGCTTTGATTCCTTCCCTTATGTAAAGAGCTACTCCTTCTCCTCTTTTACACTCCCTGTCCCTCCTGTAGATAGTGTATCCTGGTATGTTTACATCCCAGTCATGGTTTTGTGTGTACCATGTTTCTGTGACTGCCACAATATCCAGATGTTCCTCCTCCATCAAGGCCACTAATTCAGGAAGCTTGTTACCCAGACTATGGGCATTGGTACTTATTACTCTCCATTTTTTGATGGCTTTACCTTCTGTGGCAGCATCCCCACTGACCTTTCTACCTCGGTCTTTTTCTCATTTAGTACCCTGTTTTATAGGGAGAGGCTGGTATTTTCCTGCTGCTTAACAGTGACTCCCCCCTTGACTAGTTTAAAAGCTTGCCAATGAAGCATTTAAACTGATTGCTCAAAAGACTTGTTCCCTTCCTGGACAGATGCAGACCATCCTGCCAGTATAGGCTGGTGTCCTCCAGGTGGAACCCCAGTCCCAATTAAGGCAAACCCTGGCTCCACACCATTTTTCAACCATTCGTTAAACTGCATGGTGCAAAGTACCCTCGCCTCACCCATGCCATTGACAGGCAGCACCTCTGAGAAGGATATTGTGTGTGCTACTTGTCTTAGGCCCCTCCCCAACTCTACAAAGTCCTCCTGCACTGCTGTAATCTCATGATGAGCCAAGTCATTTGTCCCTAGGTGGACAATGATGTCCAGCTCAGACTCCCGTGCAGCTGTTCTCATGATCCTGAGGATGCGCTTCCTGTCCATCCAAGCCATGGCACCAGGCAGGCACCTTACTTCAGTTTTTCCTGCTCCCCCCAGTTCTATCCCGCTAATAATTGAGTCCCCCACAAAGAGCTGCTTCCTTTCTCTGTGGTGTCCTCTGCCTCCTTCCTGTGGGCCTCCCTTGTGACAGTGGTCCTCAACCTCCTTAGTCTCCTCTGCGGGTGCATCCATAGAGCTCCCCCAGAATGGTGTATGGATTGTGGAGTGGAACAACTGACTGGGTGTGCCTCTGTTCCACCATCCTCACCCTCCCTAAGCCCATTGTGGTCCAACTGCTGTGCTTTCTTCGCAACCTCTGAGGTAGTGGTGGTGGCTCTGGTGCTCCCTGGATGGGGGAGGTGCCCTTACTACTGTCCAGTGGGGCCTGGGGGAAGGTTCCCTTACTACTGTCCAGTGTGGCCTGAAGACAGGCAACTTCCTCCCTCAGGGCAGAGAGTTGTCTGCAAATAGGGCAGCATCTCAGCCTCCAGAAAGGCTCCCGGAAGACTGCTGCCCTACAGCCATTACATTGCACTACTCCCCACATGTTTATCTAATTTTTATTTTTGTGTGGTGTGTGTGTGTGTGTGTGTGTGTGTGTGTGTGTGTGTGTGTATGATTGGTTATATAGAAATATATATATTATACAATGTGTATGCTTATATTGTCAGTGCAGTGTGCTAGAGAGGATATGACAATGATATGCACCTTGCACTCTTGAGGAAATGATGTAAAAATCCCAGGTATAAAGGACCTATTTCCAGGGGTGGGTGGGGTGTGGTGTGGGCAGGGTTTGGGCCTAAACTGTGCCCTCATGAAACAATCAGCTAAAAGCTCTGACCCACGGCGGCGATGAGTGAATTCCTGTCAGCAAGATGCCCTACACGACAATTTGACAGAGAAAATACCCTGCTAATCAAACAAAGAAAAATCTAGACATCCAAGTCAGACACAGGTAAACCTCCTCAGCCCCAAAACAGCCTGGTGATTTGTGCTCTGAAAGCAGTCAGCCCCAAAATAAGTCAGCTGTGCACAAGGACAGACACAGTAAACAGTATTCAGTCCCTCAGGGTTTAAACTCTTCCTGCACTGAAAATCTTAAAAATTGTAACAGAAGTAAAGCAAGGTCCACCTCCCTCTGTTGCTTGAAAGACTGTCTTTCCTGATAATTCTAAGTTCATTATTTCACCTTAGAATGGAAACAGTGAGCACCACACATAGGACCAGAAACACTGAGCACTACAGATGGGAATGGAAACACTGAGCACTACACACAGGAATGGAAAGACTGAGCACCACACACTGAAATGGAAACATTGAGCATCACACACAGGATCAGAAACACTGAGCACCACACACAGGATCAGAAACACTGAGCACCACACACAGGAATGAAAACACTGAGCACCACACACAGGACCGGAAACAAAGAGCACTACATACAGGAATGGAAACATTGAGCACCGCACACAGGACCGGAAACACTGAGCACCGCACACAGGAATTGAAACACTGAGCACCACACACAGGACCGGAAACAAAGAGCACTACATACAGGACAGGAAACACAGTGCACTACACACAGGAAAGGAAACACTGAGCACCACACACAGCAATGGAAACACTGAGCACCACATACAGGAATAGAAACACTGTGCACATCACACAGGACCGGAAACACAGTGCACTACATGCAGGAATGGAAACACTGAGCACCACACACTGGTATGGAAACACTGAGCACCACAAACAGGAATGGAACCACTGAGCACCACACACAGGAATGGAAACATTGAGCCCCACACACAGGAATAGAAACACTGTGCACAACACACAGGACCGGAAACACAGTGCAGTACACACAGGAATGGAAACACTGAGCACCACACAGAGGAATGGAAACACTGCGCACCACACACAGGACCAGAAACACTGTGCATCACACACAGGAATGGAAACACTGAGCACCACACACAGAAATGAAAACACTGAGCACCACATATGGGTGGAGAAGTACTGTGCACCACAAATGGAAGCGGAAACACTGCAAACTACAAACAGGACTGGAAACATTGCACACTATACAGGGGTGTGAAAACACTGTGCACAACACACAGGACCAGAAACACAGTGCACTATACACTGGAATGGAAACACTGAGCACTACACACAGGAATAGAAACACTGTGCACAAAACAGAGGACCGGAAACACAGTGCACTGCACACAGGAATGGAAACACTGAACACCACACACAGGACCAAAAACACAGTGCACAACACACAGGAATGGAAACACTGAGCCGCACACACAGGAATGGAAACATTGAGCACCGCAGATAGGAATGGAAGCACTGAGCACCACACACAGGACCGGAAACACTGAGCACCACACACTGGAATGGAAACACTGAGCACCACACACAGGACCAGAAACACAGTGCACTATACACAGGAATGGAAACACTGAGCACCACACACTGGAATGGAAACACTGAGCACCAGACACAGGAATAGAAACAATGCACACAACACACAGAACCAGAATTACTGTGCACCACACACAGGAATAGAAACACTGTGCACAACACAAAGGAGTGGAAACACAGTGCACTACACACAGGAATGGAAACACTGAGCACCACACACAGGAATGGAAACACTGAGCACCACATACAGAAATGGAAACACTGAGCACAGCACACAGGACCGGAAACACAGTGCACCACACACAGGAATGGAAACACTAAGCACCACAAACAGAAAAGGAAACACTAAGCACTACACACAGGCCCGGAAACACTGCGCACCACACAGAGGACCGGAAACATAGGACCGGAAACACTGAGCACCACACACAGGACCAGAAACACTGAGCATCACACACTGGAATGGGAACACAGAGCATCACACATAGGACCAGAAACACTGAGCACTCCAAACAGGAATGGAAACACTGAGCACCACACACACAGGAATAGAAACACTGTGCACCGCACACAGGACCAGAAACACAGAGCACTATACACAGGAATGGAAACACTGCACACCACACACAGGAATGGAAACACTGAGCACCACACACAGGAATAGAAACACTGCGCACCACACACAGGACCAGAAATACAGTGCACTACACACAGGAATGGAAACACTGCACACCACACACAGGAATGGAAACACTGAGCACCACACACTGGAAAGGAAACACTGCGCACCACACACAGGATCGGAAACACTGCACACCACACACAGGAATGGAAACATTGTGCACAACACACAGGACTGGAAACACAGTGCACCACACACGGGACCAGGAACACTGTGCATCACACACAGGACCAGAAACACAGTGCATCACACACAGGAATGGAAACACTGATCACCACACACTGGAATGGAAACACTGAGCACCACACATGGGTGCAGAAGCACTGTGCACCACACATGGAAGTGTAAGCACTGCAAACTACAAACAGGACTGGAAACACTCCACACCACACAGGGGTGTAGAAACACTGCACAACACACAAGACCGGAAACACAGTGCACTATACACTGGAATGGAAACACTGAGCACCACACACAGGAATAGAAACACTGTGCACCACACATAGGACCAAAAACACAGTGCACAACACACAGGAATGGAAACACAGTGCACTACACACAGGAATGGAAACCATGAGCACCAGACACAGGAATGGAAACACTGAGCACCACATACAGAAATGGAAACATTGTGCACAGCACACAGGACCGGAAACACAGTGCACCACACACAGGAATGGAAACACTAAGCACCACACACAGGAATGGAAACACTGAGCATCATGCACAGGACCGGAAACACTGTGCACCACACACAGGACTGGAAACACTGCGCACCACAAACTAGAATGGAAACACACAGCACCACACATAGGACCAGAAACACTGAGCACTCCAAACAGGAATGGAAACACTGAGCACCACACACAGCAATGGAAACACTGAGCACTACACACAGGACCGGAAACACTGAGCACCACACACTGGAATGGGAACACTGAGCACCACATACAGGAATGGAAACACTAAGCACCACACACTGGAAAGGAAACACCGAGCACCACACGCAGGACCGGAAACACTAAGCACTACTCACAGGTCCGGAAACACTGAGCACCACACACAGGAATGGAAACACTGAGCACCACACACAGGACTGGAAACACTGCGCACCACACACAGGACTGGAAACATTGTGCACAACACACAGGACCAGAAACTCAGTGCACTACACACAGGAATGGAAATGCTGCACTCCGTACACAGGACCAGAAACACTGTGCATCACACACAGGAATGGAAACACTGATTACCACACATTGGAATGGAAACACTGTGCACCACACACAGGACCAAAAACACAATGCACACCACACAGGAATGGAAACACTGAGCCAACACACAGGAATGGAAACACTGTGCACCGCAGACAGGAATGGAAGCACTGAGCACCACACACAGGACCGGAAACACTGATCACCACACACTGGAATGGAAACACTGAGCACCACACATGGGTGCAGAAGCACTGTGCTCCACACATGGAAGTGGAAGCACTGCAAACCACAAACAGGACTGGAAACACTGCACATGACACAGGGGAGTAGAATCACTGTGTACCACACACTGGACCAGGAACACTGTGCGCCAGACACAGGAAAAGAAACACTGCGCACCACAGCAAGGATGGAGACACTGTGCACCACACATGGAAGTGGAAACACTGCAAACCACACACAGGACCAGAAACACTGCACACCACATATGGAAATGGTAACACTGCACACCACACATGGGAGTGGAAATATTGTGCACCACACTTGGGACTGAAAACATTGTGCACCACACACGGGAGTGGAAACACTGTGTACCACATATGACAGCGCAAACACTGTGAACCAAGCATGGGAGAAGAAACACTGTGCACCACAACTGAGACCAGAAACACTACGCACCACACATGGAGGCAGAGTTGCTGTGAAAATGCACATCATGGATAAACAGCTTCAAGTGCACAGCCTCTCAAACCAGAAGATTTTCATTATAGCACCACCAGAACTATGCATCAAGAAACAGTAATAGCCACCAGCCACCGGAGTGAACCATTAGCTGGCACTGTTAGCCAGCATGCACAGTTTTAGTTCTCATGTAGTTACACACATTTTAGAACCTCCTTGGAAACAAGCCTGCATTCAGTTTCCACACAGTAAAGGACAGTGTCAGCGGAACTCTGTTGGTAGAGTTTTACTTTCTAGGCCTGAAGGTTGCGGGCTACAGTCCCACATTGGGAATGTAGGTTTTTCCCCCAAGTACTGCAGCCTTCACCCTGGCAACTATCCAGCCCCTTCATTGTAACCATACCTTTGAGTGCCCCGCCTGCATGCCCCATGGGGTAAATCTTGTGTAACCCCTAGGGGACACTATCCCAAGGGCCACTACCACTGCCTGCTTGGCCAGTAGCAGGTTAAGGGGCCTGGGTAATAGAACAGGTGCCTCCTCCCGGAGGTCAGGGTTGTTAGTGGTTATGCTAACCTGGGCACAGCCCTCCGGGACACTGTAACCCCCCTCTTTCCCTTCTAGTGGCCTGAGCAATATATGATAATCACTTTCACAGTACCCCTTGTACACCATACAAGTACCCACACTGTCTGCACTTACCACCAGGGCTGGTTCCTCTGGCTCGACCCTGGGGACCCCCTGTAAAACAAGGTTATGCACAGCAAATAGCAACAGTACGGTACTTTTGGCACAAACTGGAACCACAGTCAGATTAAATGCAGAAAAAGTCATATCTGATTTATTCAGGGGACTTGAACAAGGAAGGGGCGTAATCAGGTTAATTGGCTTAAAGGGACACTGTTAACCCCCTTAAGTCTCAAAATGTCCATATTTAAAAAAAACATATTTTATGATTGACAACATTCTGTAAAGATTGTTAATGTAGCTGGTAGTTTGAGTTTAACTCATATTATCTTTACAAAAGCAAAAAACAGACTGTCCAACATACTGGTGTTATCACACCAAAATAAGTTTGTTTACATTCCTTAATCAGCTCCAAATACATCTTTCCTGGACTTGGGAACACCCACAAAACATTCTAGCACCTCATGATGCTGTGGGAGTTTAGGAGGCTACTTCCTTATGACTGAACTGTGTTGGTGTGTTTCTAATGCCCAGGAAGCATGCAGTAAGAACAGAACTAGGATTGTAAACAAAAACAAGGTTGTTTATAAATATACATTGTCATGCATTTCAGTTCTACTAAACAAGAAGACAGACAAAATAAACAGCAACATCAGTGAATTTTAGAGTGGGTAAGCAATCATAAAATGTGAGGTTTCAACTAGAAATAATATGATGAAAAACAGGTTGACAGTGTTCCTTTAAAGGCTATATTAATCAAACAATTATGCATGCGCTTTAAATCCTCACACAGTCACACCTCTGGGTACCCAGGTAGGGAAACGGTGGGCTAACCAAGAATGTTGCAGCTGGTTGGGGACCTGTGATGGAAGAAAGCAACATGTACAGCACACACCATTTGTAATCCAGAGCCGGAGGGCTCAGTTCGTGAAAGAAAAAGCAACCAATCAGATGACAACACTTTAGATTTAGCTGTTGTTGCAAGGAGCTACCCTAATGTTTACTCATGAAACCCAATACAGGACACAGGCAGGACGAAATTGAGACTGCAGGTTGTTGAGCTGGAGTGCCAGGAGAAGAAGAGCCCACATGAATCACCAAGGTGTCATTCCTGTTCAAGCTTTGAGCAGGGGGCTGATCGCCAGGCAGGTCTCTCGTCAAATGGCTTTCTCCATGCAATGCTGGTCTGGCTGGGCCAGTGTGGCAAGGCCCAGGCAAAATGGCAGTGAATTCGGATTCAGTCTGTTGGAGCTGGATGCAACCTCCAGCGAGCAGAACACCATTCAACACACAGCGGGGAACCAAATTACGATCCACTAACAGCACACTGCACATTTACATGTAAGAAATTCCACTATACCAGGCAGATTGCTATCCAGTCGCAATTACAGAGTCTTGCACAAACCAGAAGTTCAGAGGTGGCTAGAAATCCTGACAGGCCGATCGCATTCAGCAAATCTTCAGTCTTAGTCAGGTTAAAGCCTGGTCACAGTCCATTGGCTTAAATAGTCCTCACAACTTGGATTAGTCTGAATAAACTCTTATTTTCCCTGTCAGGGACAGCAGGCAGACAGGCAAGCCAAAACTCAGCCCTTTTACAGTTCTCTCACACAAAACTACACAGAACTGCTGCTCAAATCACTTGAGCTGTTACTCATTTCACTTCCCAACTCAGAACTAACTGAAAACTGCAAGCAGTCTGGGAATTTCCCCAAGATCCAAAAGGTTCAGTTGGCTGATCTGTCAGTCACAACAAGGGCTCCCCTTTCAGGTTCAGTTAGGTGCCAAAAATGCAAAAACTAAAATTCCTACAAGTTTGACCCCACAAGCTCCTGTAGGCAGGCTCCATTTTAGAGTCCCAACAGTACTGAATGGCCCATTCTGACAGTCCGGCCAAGCTGGTGGAGATAAACCAGGAAGTACAGTTCACGTGAAACTTACACGTAACAGTAGAACCGAGGAGCACGTGCAGGGCTATAACACTTAGGACTATGCTGCAGGCACTAGGACCCTCCGTAAAATCTTCAGCCAGCAGTAACATTGGGCCAGGAACAGGCCCCAACGCCGCCCTGGTACAAAAGGGGGCGGACCCAGCTCCACCTCAGTTCTCCCTCCAAGGCCTGCAACGAGCCCTGACAAGAGAAGGAGATGAAGCAACTGTAGGAGATATAAATGAAGATGGATCTGTACACCTCAAGGGGGAAGGTGGGTGGGGAGTAACGCCTGCTGCAAGAGCTACTCTCGAAAATCTACTGTTATGGTAAGTTCTTATGTAACTGTACTATCTTACTTCGAGTGGGAGCTCTTGCAGCAGGCTATAACACTTAGGACTGAATACCAAGCAGTCCACGCCAAAGAGGTAGATGACTCCGGGAGGTGGAATATACGGACTCCAGAGACCTCAGGACAGAAGCCCTTGTAAAACAGCTAGGCTGAAGCCAGCTCGGCGTCTGGAGACAATATCCAAGCTGTAATACTTGACAAAGGTATGCACCGAGTTCCAGGAGGTGGCCACACATATATCCCTTATAGAGACATTTCTCAAGGTGGCAAATGAAGTAGACACTCCTCTGGTGGAGTGACCCATGACCGGGCCCAGTAGGGGCTTATCGTGTTTCTCGTAGCAGAATGAAATGCAGTGGACTATCCACTTCGACATAGTCTGCTTGGTCACCAGTTTACCCAAGCATTGTGGTGCAAAGGCCACAAAAAGTTGCCCCGATTGACAGTGTGTAGCCATCCTTTTGAGGTAATACCTCAAAGTCCTGTGGACATCCAGTGTGTGAAGGAGAGCCTCCCCTCTATTGGAAGGGGAAGGAAAATAAACAGGAAGGTCAACCGACTGGTTGAGGGTCAACTCTGAGACCACTTTCAGAAGAAACTTAGGATTTGTTCTGAGGGAAACCCTTTCCCTGTGGAAAACTAAATACGGCTCTTTACACACCAGAGCCTGAAGCTTGGAAACCCTTCGAGCTGAGGTAACCGCAGCTAAAAAACAAACCTTCCAAGAAAGGTAATGCAGCTCACAATCCACTGCTGGTTCAAAAGGAGGAAGGGTGAGTTTCTCCAACACAAAAAGGAGGTCCCAGGGTGGGATAGGGTCTCGATTGGGAGGTCTCATATGCAGAATTCCTCTAAGAAAGGTGTGGGCGACATCCAATTGCGCCAATGCCTTATCTCCAAAGAGAGCATGATAGGCAGAGATAGCCCACATATTCACCTTGATAGAGAAGTAACTCAGGCCCTTTTGATATAAGGAGAGGAGATACTGCAACCCTGAGTTCACTGGACAGGTGATGGGATCCAAATGCTGTGATGATGCCCAAAGACAAAAACGCTTCCACTTCATAGCGTAGGTGGAGCGGGTAGAGGGCTTTCTCACTGAAGCGAGGACTGCCGCCACTTCTGGGGAAACCCCATATCTGCGTTGAGCTACGTCTGAAGGAGCCAAGCATGTAGGTGTAAGAGGTCCGGGTGGATCAGCGACCCTCAATCCTGGGTCAGCAACAGCGAGCATATGGGCAGTGGAATTGGAGGTTCCGTGGATAACTGCTGCACGAGTGGGAACCAAATCTGCCGAGGCCATCTGGGGCATACGGGGATCATTCTGGCCCCTTCTGCCTGTAACTTTAGCAGGACTCTCTGAATGAGAGGGAAGGGCGGAAAGGCATAGAAAAACCTCCCTGCCCAGCAAAGGGATAACGCATCTGGCCAGAAAACTCCAGGTGCGCACTCTCGCAAGCAAAACATTGGCAGTTTGGCATTGTGTGGTGACGCAAAGAGGTCCAGCTCTGGAAGACGCCACCTGTGGAAGAGCTTGTCTGCTACAGACTGTAGCAGCCCCCACTCGTGCACTCTGGATCGCGACCTGCTGAGGCTGTCGGCCAGAGTGTTGAGGATGCCTGGAACGTGCACTGTGGACAGCAGAATGCCCCGCTCCAACACCCAGTACCAGACCCTCATCGCCTCCCTGCAAAGGGGGTACGAGGGAGTACCTCCTTGCTTGTTGATGTAGAAGATGACCACCATGTTGTCTGAACCAGAAGATAGCCTGGCACCAGGTCCTCCTGAAAGGCCTGTAAGGCATAGAGAACCGCTCGCATCTCCAGTACATTGATGTGAAGGGACTGCTCCTCAGGTGACCAAACCCCTTGCACTCGATGAGCACCCAGGTGCGCCCCCCACCCCAGGTCTGATGCATCTGTTGTCAGGGTCTGACCCGGTGGCTCCGGACGAAAGCTGACCTCCTTCTCCAAGTTCCTGGGGTCCATCCACCAAAGCAAAGTTCTCCTGACTGGCCCTGAGATCTTGACCGTGGAGTCTAGATCATCGTAGCCTTGGTCCCACTGTACCCTGAGCATCCATTGTGGGACCCTCATGTGGAGGCAGGCCAAGGAAGTCACAGGGATGGCTACTGCCATGTGCCCCAGTAGCCTGAGGAAGTTCCAAGCTGGAACTTGAGGAGTTATTGAGATCCATTCTGCAATCTCTCGCAGGCAATTTCCCCTATCCTGGGGAAGGAAGGCCATGCCCTGGATGGAATCCAGGACCGCTCCAATGAAGACGAGTTTTTGACTGGGCTCCGGGGATGATTTTCATAGATTCAGGGTGATCCCCAGCCCTCGGAATGGAGTATAGGTGTCTTCGAGGGCACGAAGAAGGCCTGCCCTCGAAGGGGCTGTAAGCAGCCAATCATCGAGGAAGGGGAACACATAGTGCCACAAATGCCAAGCATTTGATGAAGACTCGTGGAGCGGAAGAGAGGACGAATGGAAGCACTCAAAACTGGTAGTGCTCCCCTTGGAAGTGGAACCTCAGAAACTTCTGGTGGGGAGGGAAGACCCCAATGTGCATGTACGCATCTTGCATGTCTAGGGAGCAGAGCCAGTCTCCTTGGTGCAGCAGAGGAAGAAGGCCTTGGAGGGTCACCATACTGAACCTTTTGTACTCAATAAAGAGATTTAGAGGTCTGAGGTCCAGAATGGGATGAAGGTCCTGTGTGTTTTTTGGAACCAGGAAAAAATGTGAATAAAACCCCTGTCCACACTGATGCAAGGGGACTATCTCTATTGCCCTTTTTTGCAAGAGGGTCTGGATCTCTCCTTCTATTTGTGGGATGTGAGAAGGAGGATAATAGGAGAGCTTTGGTGGAATGTCCGGGGGAAACTCCATCGTGTGTCCCCTCCTGATGATATCTAAGACCCACTGGTCCGCAGTAATTAACTTCCACCCTTCGAAATGAAGGGAGAAGTGGCCCCCGACTGGCTCCCCTGGATCTTCCCATGGAAGGGGGGGTGGGAGTCATTGGGCTGAGCTGGGTGTAGGCAGAGAGGCCTGGGAGGACTTAGGCCCATGGGCAAGAGCTCCACCAGGCTGCTGGTTCCAGGATCTCCTGCGAAAGCTGCCTCTCTGCCCCTGCTGGTTGCTACTGGCATGATCTTGGCCACCTGAGGGTTTACAAAAAGGCCATTTTCGTTGTCTTCACTGGTCACCACGGTACATCTGGCAGACTGACCAGACAGACTTGCCTGACTCTTGGAGATGAGAAATCAAGGCTTCCATCTCCTGCCCAAACAGCACGGTACCCTGGAAGGACAAATCCTGCAGATCCCTGGTGAAAGCCAGAGAGTCTCAACCAGGCGTGGTGCGTAGGCACACCCGGAAGCAGCTAACCCTGGCTGCAGTATCTGCAGTATCATACGAGGCTCTCAAAACATGGGAGCCTACATCTGAGCCTGATTTCAAAATGTCCAGGAGCTCTTTCTTTTGGTCAGAGTCTGGAAGGACCTTCAACAGCTCTTGTCCCCTCTCTCATAGAGCATTCTGGTACTGGACCATATGCGTTAAGAAGTTGAGGGAATGTACAGAACAGGTGGAAGCAGAATAAACCTTCTTGTCCACCTGGTCCAAACAGCGAGACTCCAGGTCGGAAGGCTGTGAGCTGAGGTGTTTCGGCTGTCTGGACTTATCATGGGCAGCTGTGATGTGTTTCCACATCAAACCTCAAACATATATGCCCACCCATGTACCATTATCCAAGCCTTATCCCCACCAGACTGTTTGTTTCTCAGCTTTAATAGGTTTTTGGTTTACTGTCCTTTGCCTTGTATATATGTAAATAATTGTACATCTATCTCACTCATAAATGTTTGTATTTGTGCTATTTCAATATCATGTTTTTGTATACACTCTGTAACCTTTTTTGTTATGACCACTCAGGTCCATCTTGTAAATGAGCTATGCTCAATGATGTTCGCCTGAATAAATAAAGATTTTGATTGATTGATTTGATTGATTGATCACCTAGGAGTCCACCGAAGGGTGTTCAGCAAGGAAAGCTTCTGCCCTCGGGGCCTTGTACAGCCTATCCGACTTATTCGGGACAGCCGGGACTGAAGCTGGATGTTTGCATGTAGTTCGGGTGAGGTCCTGGAAAGTATCCACCAAAGAAGGGACCACCAAAGGTTTAGGCTCCTTCTGCCTCAGGTATTTTGCTAGTCTCCAGCATTCCGGGTCCAGGTCCTTTGTCTCCTACTCATTGGAGGCCTGGTTATGCCTCATGACGTCCATAAAGGTAGGATCGTCTGGAGGTGAGCGAGGCTGGTCCTTCTCTCCCGGGGAGTGCTGCAAACTGAGAGAGGAAGTTGAGAAAAACGAGGATGAGGGGGATCAACTATAGGATTTTGAATAGTCTGACCTCTCCCTGTGACCAGACTCCAACTGTCGTCGGTAACTAGGGGACCAACGTCGGTCCGAAGACAGACTCCGGTCTCTGGACCAGCGACGGAGCAGAGACCGACGTCAGTTAGAGTACAGACGTCGGGAGTGTTCTCACCTAGAGGACCGAGAAAGACTCCTAGAACGTGACCTGGTCCGACGATGGTCACCAGAGTCCCTGGAGCGTCTTCGGTGGTCCCTGGACCGGGTGTGGGAACGAGCCCTAGAGGGAGGTGTAGGCGGGTGCTCCAGCGACTTCCGTGGGGAAGGCTCACCTCCTGGCAGTGGTTTATCCGCTGGGTCCAGTACCGGTGTCTGGGCCGGCGACAGAGGAGTCCGCTTTTGGACCTGCCCCCACCTAAAGGAAAACAGCTCCTGTAGCTCGTCCTTCATGAAAATTTCTGCCACCCGGCTCGTAAAGGAAGTATCCGGGACATCAACCTGTGAAGGAGAGCCCTCCTGGGGGTGCAGGGGGGAGGAGGACTTGGGCGACAGGGATGCCGGTTCTTCTACAGCCAGTCCTCCTCACCTTCAATCAAGGCCGGTGTTGGTACCATGACGGGGTACCACTGGGGGGCGACGGAGAGTCCTTGGGCTACAGAGGTGTGCCTTTAGCAGGCGGCACCAGTGCCTTGGGAGGCAGGGCCAAAGCTTGCACCTTCAAGGGCTTTGTGGTGACCCTTAGCAGGGTTACCTTATGCTTAGTCGGCTTCTCCCCTGAAGGGCCAGCCTTGACCTGAGTCGATTTGGGGCGCTCTCCTGAGCCCAAGAGACGGGCCTTCTTTGGAGAGGGCCGTGAGTGAGAATAGGACCGCAACTGGGACCAGTGTCAGGACCAACTGCGGTCTTTACTGTGCCGCTTCTTCTCCTTGCATTTTCCCTCGGAGTGCAGATCCATCTTCTGCTCCAAAAGAAAGGCTTTCAGGGCCTTTAAATGGCAGATGCAGGTCCAGCTAGTGAAGGCCTGGCAAGCGAAGCAGTTTGCGGTGTCGTGATCCAGTCCCAAGCAGAAGACACAGTGGTGATGGCCGTCCTTGGCTGGGATCTGCCTCCCACACTCGCACTAGTTGAGATGTTCTGGCGAGGCTGACGCCCGAGAAGACATCCGTCGGGACTGCAAAAAAAAAAAACGGACAACGGCCTGACGTCGGTAACTGTGAAAAACCATCGAAAAAAACAGTAAAAAGTGGGTTTTTGATTGAAGAGTTCTTGCTGAACTGGCAAGCTGAAGCTGTTCTTCTCTGTTCACGTGCGAGATGTGGTGGGAAAAGAACTGAGGTGGAGCTGGGTCCGTCCCCTTTCGTACCAGGGCCGACGTCGGGGCGGGGCTGGCATCGGGGCGGTCCCTGCTGTGTACTGCTGGCTGAAGATTTTACCGGAGGGTCCTAGTGCCTGTGGCATAGTCCTAAGTGTTATAGCCTGCTGCAAGAGCTCCCAATCGAAGTAAGATCAGTCCTTGCTGCAAAGAAAACAGGTTAGAACAAACTGCAATATTATCATCACTCTAATAGATATTCAGCAAATAAGCACATCTTTTAACAGAGCTCCCTCTGCGCAAACAGCAATGGCAGAACAGAGTAATTATCTGGAAGCCCGGGTGGGGCTCGAGCATAGAAACACTCAGCCCTCTCCCAGATTAATTATAACTGCAATCCAGGCGGCTCGTAAAGAGACAGTACACAGAGGCTATACAGGCACTCTCTGGCAATACCTTTAAACTGCTAAAACACAGAACACCAGCCTGGCAGTGAGCATTTAGGCAAGATCAAGGAAGACTTTTCGGGAACCCCCATTTGTAGGGGGGTTACACCCTTCTCTGCCTGAAGAAAACTTGGTGTCGGCGTCAAGTCTGTACCATCACAACATCAAAAATGCGATATAAACGAGACATATATATCATTAGAGTGTTACATTACTATACATTTCAATATACTTCACATTACTACATTCATATTGACAATGCTTGTGCAAGTTTCATACAAGAAATACTGATTCATTTAATAACTTCTTGTACATTAAACAATGTAAGAGGGGGCCCTTCCCTATCAGCTAATTGGGGCTGGATGGGGCAGGAGAACCATGGTGAGAGGGAATAACAAGTAACCTGGAGTTGGCCATCAAGCTCAGTTTGGGCAGTGAGCTTGGTGAAACATAAATCCCTTTGTGAACCACATTGACAGGCAAATCCACTGGCCACTGGAATCATAACTAAAGTGTAGCACTGGCTTGATAGCTTGGCCAGTCTTTCTGGGGGGAGCAGCCACAGTCTGTGCTTTCAGCAATACCTTTGGAGCTTGCGTCACTTGTGAGGGGTGCCTCTGCATGGATGGGAATGTCCAAACTTGGAGCACTGTCAGCTCCTTGCTCTGCAGGCTCTGTTTCCACAACACTTTGCTCATTATCTTCTGATGGAGGCCCAGGTTCCTCATTTTGAGGAGACCCTGGCACAATTAGGCTTTGCGGCACTGAAAGGGGGCTGTCAACATTCTCACATTGTTCTTCAAGTTCTGGTGTGTCGCCAGAGAGACTCAGATCATCAGCCCTTTTTTCCGGCAATTCACACAGTTCTACAAAACACACAGAGTCCGCAACCTCAGACGTAATATTTTGCACTTCACTCCCAGGGAGCACTGCCTCCAAGGACAAAGCTGGGGGGTTAGGCAGTCCAGAAGGCCCAGCTTCATCCCCACAATTAGTCATAGGATTACCTCGAAACACCTGACTCAATTCATAGGAGGGGTAATAGGCATTATCACACTCACTTTCGTCAGAGGTGGACTGACAGTCACTATCATTCTGGGCTTGCTGTGGGGAAATGTTAGATCTGTAACTACTGGGGTAGGTTGACTCTGTCTCACTTTTACAGCAGCAGGAGTCACTGGCCATGGAGAGGTCATGTCTGCAGGCTCAGCTTCAATAATAACTTGGCTGATAGGCAGCAAGTGGTTACGGTGCATGGTCTTGACAGCTTTGGAGTTATTCTCTGGGCGTACCCTGTACTCTGGTAGATCATCCAACTTTCCAACTACTACAAGAGGAAGATGGTGCTACCTATCAGCAGTTTTGTGCTTGCCATGTAGTCCTAAACTGTGTAACACACCCGGTCTCCGGGCCGTAGCTCTTGAGCCTTTACTTTCTTAACATGCCTCTCTTTGTTGGTGAGATTTCTCTTGGCAACCATTGTCTGAGTCAGTTAAAATGCATGGTTCAATTGAGCTTTCAGTTTCATTACATACTGCAGGTAGTTTTCAGCTCGGATCCAGTCTGGAGAGACCCCAAAGCAGACATCAAATGGAAGTAGAGTCTCCCTTCCGAACATGAGGTGGCAGGGGGAGAACCCAGTAGTATCATTTTTGGTGCAACTGTATGCATGTACCAAGCTGCTAATCTGCTGGCTCCATTTATGCTTATCTTTTGGATGGAGGATGCCCAGCATGTCTAGAAGGGTGCAATTAAAATGTTCTGGTTGAGGGTCCCCCTGAGGATAAGGGGTGGTTCTTGACTTCTGAACCCCCCACAAAGACAGCGTCTTTTTGATTAGCCTACTTTCAAAGTCTCTGCCTTAGTCTGAGTGGATCCGCTGGGGGGCACCATAGTGGATGAAGAATTTTTCCACTAGCACCTTGGCCATGGTAGAGGCCTTTTGATCTTTAGCAGGAAAAGCTTGTGCATACCGTGTGAAATAATCCGTAACCACTAACACATTACCAATATTCCACTGATCAGGTTCTAAACACAAGTCTACGCAGACCAGTTCCATGGGGGTGCTGGTTGTAATATTGACAAGAGGGCAGCCCTCTGAGGTAGAGCTTTCCTTTGCAGGCAATGACTGCAGGTCTTTACATGGTGCTCAACTTTTGCCCCCATCTTGAACCAGTAGAAAAGAGATCATACCAGGTCGAGAGTTCGGTCAATACCGAGGTGCCCCATGTGATTGTGGAGGGAACCCGGTATCAAATCTTTAAAGGCTGTGGGCAGGACCAACTGCTGCATGTCCACTTGACCACTGCAATCCACTGTCTCTCTGTATAACAACCGATTGTGTAACTTCAACCCGCCGTCTTTAAACAATAGAGCAGTTCGCAAGTCAGGGGAACGCAACTTGGATAGATCTTTCCCCACATGCAGGGCATCAAGTACTGGCTAAATCATAGGATCTTGGAATTGAGCCCACTGAATGCTGTTATTGTCAAATTGAGGTACGGCACTAATATCTAGAGCAGAGAAATGGCAATAGGCAGTCATTATGCAGGCATCAAGAGGGCCCAATCAATCTATTAAACAGCCCACTGTGTCCGCAGACATCTGTTCATCTCTATCAAACTTTTGGCACAATGCTCGGATGTCAGGTACAGACAGCCTGACCCAATCAGTCTTGGAGACTGGCCTTCGTGATAGGGTGTCAGCATCAATATGGTTCACTTCTGGTCTGTATTTGACAGCATAATCATAGGTTGATAAGGCAGAGAGCCACCGGTGCCCAGTGGTGTCCAACTTAGCTGAAGTCTGTACATAGGTTAATGGGTTATTGTGAGTCTTCACCAATATCTTTGCCCCACAGAGGTACTCATGAAACTGGTCAATGATGGCCCATTTTAGGGCAAGGAACTCCAGCTTGTGCACAGGACAGTTTCACTCTGATGGGGTCAAGCTCCTGCTGGCGAAAGCCACTGGTCTCAGACCATCCTCATGGTCTTGATACAACACAGCTCCTAGGCCCTGCAGACTAGCATTCGTATGCAGCACATAGGGCTTGGTAGGGTCAGCATAGGTGAGGGTGGGGGCGTGAGTGAGCTGGTATATGACTTCGTGGAATGCTGCTTCACATCCGGGTGTCCAGCGGGCCCCAAAAGGTTCACCTGTTCATAAGTATACTTTCTTGGTTTCTTGGACAGTCCCTTTTTTGTATTTACGGTTGGTAGGGGGTAACCCTGAGTAAGATTCAGGTGTGCGTGAATCACCTTTGAATAGTCCTTGATGAACCTGCGGTAGTAGCCACAGAACCCCAGGAAACGTTGTAGTTCTTTCAAGTTATGGGGCTGGGGCCAAGTCGTTAGTAACTCAACCTTACTGGGATCGGTCTCTATCCCTTCTGCAGATACTATGTGCCCCACATACTTCACAGAGGTTTGAAAAAACTGGCACTTGTCAATGGACAGCTTGAGGCTGAAGTCTTCCAATCGGTCTACGACTTTAAACAGTCGGGTCTCATGCTCCTCTAATGTGCGCCCAAACACAATGACATTGTTTAGGTACACTAGACATTCCAGCAAGTTCATATCTCCCACCACACGCTCCATCAGTCGCTGAAAAGTGGCCGGGGTGCCTGAAGTCCCCCTGTGGCATTCTCAGGAATTCATAGAACCCCAAAGGACAGATGAAGGCTGTTTTCTCATGGTCCTCCAGGGCCATTGGAATCTGGTAATATCCACTGTGAAGTTTCAATACCGAGAACCATTTGTTCCCATTCAAGCAAGCCAGAGCATCTTGTATACAGGGTATGGTGTATAGATCTGGGATGGTCCGCTGGTTCATGGTTCGACAATCAACACACATCCTCACCGACTCATTCTTACGCACAACCACAATGGGAGAGGCATATGGGCTCCTTGATTCTTGTATAATGCCAGCAGCGAGCATTTCCTGCAGGTGCCTCCTAACATCATCTATGTCCGCTGGGGCGAGGCATCAGGATCTCTCTCTAAATGGTCGGTCATCATGTAAGCATATGTGATGCTCTGCTCCCTGGACACACCCCACGTCCCATTCTTTTAACAAAAAACACTTGATCTCTCTGGGTGAGTTTCTTGCTAATCCTAGTCTTCCACTCAGCTGGCAAAGAGGAATCACCAAAGTCAAATAGGTCTGAGGTCACTCTCTCCTTTTGGCCAGAGTACTTGTTACTGGGCAATACTGCAGTGTCTGTGCAGTGTACTGTAGCTAGAGTGCACCCTCTGTTCACCCGGACCTCCCAATCTGACACATTTTGAATCTGGACCATCACTCGTCGAGCATAGGCATGGGCACAGACAGCCAAGATGCTGGGTTTAACCAATAATCCTTCTGGCAACTTTCCATCACCTGGTGCATCCAACATTAATATTTTGTTCTTTACATTTCTCTTTAGGCAGACCTCTCCATGGATTATGCACTGGGTGTTGGGGGCCAATACCAAGGAGTCAGGTTCCTTTTTCCACACTATACCCACTGGCTCATCTGGGACCTCTTCATTGGGTTTCTGTTGTAAGTCATATGGCATTTTTACTAAGGCTGGAATTCTTAGGGCCCATCCAGTCAGTTGCCCTTGTTTCTCATGGCAGAGTTGTGCTAGTTTCCCAAACATGTGGATGTTTGTTCCAGTTAACAGGGGAACCCCATCATACAGTCCGGTAGGGGAATACACTAGGTCCAGTGTCTCTACTTGCTCCTCTACACCAGTTACAGTTGCAGGAAAAGACAACCAGAGGCGGACATATCCTAGGTAGGGATAAGACTTGTCGCTCAGCCCCCACACATGTAGGCCTTCCAGGGATTGTAGTGGCACATCAGATAAGTGTTTGTCATACCAGTCCTGAAATACAATGGTCACTTGCAGCCCACTGTCAAGCACAGTCCAAGTAGGAATACCATTCACAGCCACAGTAGTCTTCGTTGAAGGGCACACTGTATTGGACCAGTCTGGACGGACAACAGCAGGGGCCCGGACAGACGATTTAGCCACAGAGGGGTTTGGGTTAGTATGAGCGAAGCCTTCACTGCAGTCATTTCATGCATCCCTTGACCACTGACTCGTTTTTCCAAGCTCTCCTTGAAGTCGGTTCACCACTTTCTCCAAGTCCTTCTGAGACCGGCACTCCCTCTTCATATGGCCATCCTTGCTGCAATTGTGACAAATGACAGGCTCTCGGGGCATCCTTGGGGAAAATATAGCAGGGGATGCTGGAGCATCGACGGGAGATTGTGATCTGACTTCTGTTGGTAGTGTACCATGTCTCAAACGTTCCTTTAGGGTGGCAGTTTATTCCTTCAGCTCAGCTGAGAAGCCACCCTCAGGAGGTAATGCCTGAGGGTGCACCCCCAACCCCATAACAGTCACGTTCTGACAGGGGCCAGGGTCTCTGTCAGCAGGGGATACCTCAGCGAACACACCCGGTTGTACTTTTCTGACTTCCTTCAGCAATTCCTCCCCCCACCATTAAGCCCACGGTGGGACACTCTTAGGCCCCTCCATTTCGGAAGGGCCTTCCGGTGCCATGATCACTTGGGCTGCACTCACCCCATAATTACAATCTCCCTTTTCACCTTCTACCTCCCGGGGTTCTTTTATCAAGTCACAGTAGTCAGTTGGGTTATGTCTCCTATCCTGGAGCCTTAACTGGATGATCTGCAGTTTAGAATGCTTGGCATGTTGCAGTATATGCCCCAATCTCACATGGTTCAAATCACTGGCAGTTGCCCCACCTTTCTGGTAAGCTTTCTGCAGAGTTCTTTCTAGGTGAGACAAACTTTCCCCTTTCCATTGTTTGGTATCTTGGAATTTCCACATCTAAGTCTCTCCTCTCCCCTGACTCAATGCTCCCAAAATTGCCTTCAAGTACAGATAGGTTCTTCTGAGCAGATGCATCAGGGTTTGTGGACCTCAAATATTTAATGGCTTCAAGGGCGGGGCCCCTCAAACTTTGTATGATTCTTTTCTGCTTCTCAGCCTCTGCACACTGCCACTCGGGTACCAAGAGGGCAACATAGTTGATCCAGGTCTCCCAGTCATCCTCCCACTGGGGGGTGGGGAAGGTGCCCGAGAAGATTCTCAGCCTTCGATAGGAGTCGTGACTAATGGTAGGTACAGATATAGGGGCCAGCATTGGCACGGGCACAGAAGGTGGGGCAGTAACACGTGCTGGAGTGGGAGGGGGTGTTGGGGAAGGAACACCCCCAGGTGACAGTAATAGTTTCTTAAAATCCTCTACAGTTTTCCCTTCCTCCGGCAACAACTTAGCAAAAATTTCTCCTCAAAAGTCTCAGATAATGGTGGGAGCGCATCCTCCCCAGGGTCTTTACTGTCTTTTATTATAACTCTCCAGTCGGCTGGGACCCCTTCTGAGGCAATAGTCTGTGGCACTTTAGAGCTGTCCACGAGGTCACTACACTCTACCAAGGCTATGAAAGTTTGGGTGATCACAGCAGCCTATAGATCCACTACCACAGGGTTTTTTAAACATTCAAGCTTTGGAGAGTGCTCCCTCTACAGTGTCCTTACTGGTACTGAGGGGAATATCCAGTATAGGCAGAGCATTTTGGGGAATTGATCTCCTGCCCAGTATCCCACCCCACCAACTGGTGTACAGCCATTTCTACTGGGGTAGCCATTCATTTTTAACAGTAATTCATAATATTTTTGGCCACTAGAAGGCACAAAATCCCAGTGGTGAGCCTCCAAGATGTAACCCCAGGTGACGCTATCCCAAGGGCTACTACCCCTGCCTGCTTGGCCAGTAGCGGGTTAAGGGGTCTGGGTAATAAGAATGGGTGTCTCCACTTGGAGGTCAAGGTTGTTAGTGGTTAAGCTAACCTGGGCACAGCCCTCCGGGACACTGTAATCCCCCTCTTTTCCTTCTTGTGGCCTGAGCAATATACGATAATCACTTTCACAGTACCCTTTGTACACCATACAAGTACCCACACTGTTTGCACTTACCACCAGGGCTGGTTCCTCTGGCTCGACCCTGGGGACCCCCTGTAAAACAAGGTTATGCACAACAAATAGCAACAATACAGTACTTTTGGTACAAACTGGAACCACAGTCAGGTTAAATGCAGAGAATGCAGAAAAAGTCATATCTCATTTATTCAGGGGACTTGAACAAGGAAGGGGCGTAATCAGGTTAATTGGCTTAAAGGCTATATTAATCAAACAGTTATGCATGCAGTTTAAGTCCTCACACAGTCACACCTCTGGGTACCCAGGTAGGGAGATGCTGGGCTAGCCAGGAACGTTGCAGCTGGTTGAGGCCCTGCGATGGAAGAAAGCAACATGCACAACACACACTATTTGTAATCTGGAGCCGAAGGGCTCAGTTCATGAAAGAAAAGCAACCAATCAGATGACAACACTTCATATTTAGCTGTTGTTGCAGGGAGCTACCCAGTTGTTTACTCATGAAACCCAATACAGGACACAGGCAGGATGAAATTGAGACTGCAGGTTGTTGAGCTGGAGTGCCAGGAGAAGCAGGGCCCACACGAATCACCGAGGCTTTGTTCCTGTTCAAGCGTGGAGCAGGGGGCTGATCCCCAGCCAGGTCTCTTGTCGATGGCTTTCTCTGTGCAATGGGTAGTCTGGCTGGGCCAGTGTCGCAAGGCCTAGGCGAAATGGCAATGAATTTGGATTCAGTCCATTGAAGCTGGATTTAGTCTCCAGCGAGCAGAGCACAGTTCAACACACAGTGGGGAACCAAATCACGATCCACTAACAGCACACTGCACATTTACATGTAAGAAATTCCACTATACCAGGCAGATTGCTATCCAGTCGCAATTACAGAGTCTCTGCACAAACCAGGAGTTCAGAGGTGGCCAGAAATCCTGACAGGCCGATTGCATTCAGCAACTCTTCAGTCTTCTTCAGGTTAAAGCCTGGTCACAGTCCAGTGGTTTAAATAGTCCTCATAACTCAGATTCAGTCCGAATAAACTCTATTTTCCCTCTCATGGACAGCAGGCAGACAGGCAGACCAAAACACAGCCTTTTCACAGTTCTCCCACGCAAAATTACACAGAATTGCTGCTCAAATCACTTGAGCTGTTACTCATTTCACTTCCCAACTCAGAACTGAAAACTGCAAGCAGTCTGGCAATTTCCCCAAGATCCAAAAGGTTCGGTTGCCTGATCTGTCTGTCAGTCACAACAAGGGCTCCCCCTTCAGGTTCATTTAGAAACATAGAAGTTGATGGCAGATAAGGACCGCAAGGCCCATCCAGTCTGCACATTTCTTTTTCTACCTTATAAATATGCCACCGGCCTTTGCTCTGTCAATGGCCTATCTATTCATACCCATCTGTATCACTCCCTTATGTCTATGCCATGCCTGTTTGAAGCCTTGCACAGTATTCATATCCACCACTTCCTGAGGTAGGGCCTTCCATGCATCCATCACCCTTTCTGTGAAAAAGAACTTCCTCATATTACCCCTTAATCAGCCTCCCTCTAATCTCATGCTGTGTCCTCTTGTCCTGCTATTTTTCTTATATTGAAACAAGTTAGACTCTTTCAACTTGTTTATGCCCTTAAGGTGTTTGAATGTTTCAATCATATCACCTCTCCCGCTCCTTTGCTCTAGGGTATACATATTGAGCTCTGTTAATCTGTCCTCGTATGTTTTCTGATGCAGTCCCTGCACCATTTTGGTTGCCCTTCTCTGGACTGCCTCAATTTGGTTAATGTCCATGTGCAGGTGTGGCCTCCAGTACTGCATGCAGTACTCCAGATGGGGCCTAACCAGTGTCTTGTAAAGAGGGATTATTACCTCCCTCTTCCGACTTGTGATACCCCTACTAATACATCCTAACATCCCCCTAGCCTTACCTGCTGCTTTAGTGGTCTACTTGGATTATTTCAGGTCATCTGTGATGATGATGCCCAAAGTCTCTTTCTTCCCTTGTGACTGCCAGCAACCCCCCCCCCCAGCCTATAGGTGGCTTCAGGGTTTCTCTTCCCTACGTGTATGATCTTGCACTTATTTGCATTAAACCCCAGCTGCCACTCTTCCAAACATTTTGCAAGTTTATCCAGATCTCTTTTCATTCTGCCCGCCCCATCTGGATCATCTACTCTGTTGCAGATCTTGGTGTTCTCTGCAAACAGACAAACCTTACCCTCCAGTCCATCTGCAATGTCACTGATGAAGATGTTGAAGAGGACTGGCAAAAGGCACCAAAATGCAAAAACTACAATTCCTACAAGTTTTGACCTCACCAAGCCCCTGTAGGCAGGCTCCATTTTAGAGTCCCAACAGAACTGATTGGCCCATTCTGACAGTCCCGGGCCAAGTTGGTGGAGATAAACAGAACAGTCCTTGCTGCAAAGAAAACAGGTTAGAACAAACTGCAATATTATTATCACTCTAATAGATGTGCAGCAAATAAGCACATGTTATAACTGAGCTCCCTCTGCGCAAACAGTGATGGCAGAACGGAGCAATTATCTGGCAGCCCGGGCCGGGCTCGAGCATAGAAACACTCGGCCCCCTCCCAGATTAATTATAACTGCAATCCAGGCAGCGCTTAAAGAGACAGTATACAGAGGCTATACAGGCACTCTATGGCAATACATTTAAACTGCTAAAACACAGAACACCAGCCTAGCAGTGAGCATTTAGGCACGCTCAAGGAAGAGTTTGTGGGAACCCCCATTTGTAGGGGGGTTACACTTGCATGATAGAGCCAATGGTGGGGGGAAGGAAACTCCCCTGCACAAGTATGAATCCCACAGCAGTGGGGCACTATTATCCTGGGTGAGCAGAGCAGGGACCATATGTGCTGGTGTCATCCTACCACCTAGGGTGGGCTTTTCCCCCTAATGTAGACGTCCATGAGATGCTGGGCTGTGAATGCATTGTGAGGCACGAATCGACATGCACACCATAAAGCCTCCTTGCATCTCACCTCCCACCACCGTCCCCACTGAGTCTGCATCATGTGGGTACCCCCAGGTGGGGCTCAAGCATTGAAGATCAGACTACAAGCCACCCAGAGGACAGCATCCTCTGAGACCCTTAGTCCTCCACTCCTGGTGAACCTGGGTCATTCTTCAACATGGGCCACTGGTGTCATGAGCTGTAGCCCTACATCTGTGCCAACAGGAATTTAGGCTCCTTATTCCGATACTATGTCTTAATGTACCTTCCTCCTCTCCTGGTTTGCCTTCATTCAGAAATCTACCTGCTAAGGAAAAGGTGCCCCTGAAGAGCAGGGACTGGACTACCAGCTAGTGCACATTGTAAAGACTGAGGGAGTCTGGGAAGGGGTGTCCCAAGACTTCTCACAGACAGTTTCATCTTTCCCACTTAGCAGGGGAGGACAGCCTATAGGAGCTGACACACAAATTCTGGTTTGGCACCCTTCCTCTTGTGCCTCTCTTCTCTCCGCCCCTTCCCTCTCACCCCTCTTCCTACTCCCACCATCCCCAGCTCTAGGACATTGGACTCTTCTAGCCTGCCTTTCCTCTGAAATAATCTCCCACACTCCAGTTCCTCCCTCCCTTTCTTTCGAACACCTTCTGTGCGACAGCCCTGCAGACTGCTGCTTCTGCTACTAGCTTTGTTTTCTGGTTTCGGTGCCTCTGATCCCTACACCCGACAGCTCTATCCACCCGTGGCCATCTGTCTTTATCTATACTTTAGGTACCGTGTGCTACTTTGTCAGACCATACTGTCCCACTAGTATTTTGTATCCTTTACTTTACTGGCACTTTGAAAATTATATCTTGTTTATTATTTAGCCAATGTAATACACTGTGTAGGCAGTTATCATTTTAGTCCCATTTTCATTTACTGTAACCCCCTTCCCCAGGTTGTACCTGGAAATGAGCCTTGATTCAGTGTGCAATTCCCACTCACCAATTTCTAAACAAATTAGAAAAGAGTGTGGTTATCCCTTAATGGAACAGCCAGAAGTATCCAACTTAACACTTACCTCTTAAACACACTCTCGGTCATCACAGTTCTTCTAGGACAGTTCTGTAGGATTTGACTTGGCTCTGTGGGGGATATACAGTGTATGAGGACCGCTAACTTGTCTCCCTTGGCTTCTAATGGCAAGGTTAAATGCTGAAACATTTCTACCACAAACCGGAGTTCACTGATCAGAAAATGGCCAGGCAGTTCCACAATTCTAAGATTACACATGCTTTGATTTATAGTATGTATGTTATTATAAGGGGACTGCACAGGCTGACCGAAAATAAGCTAATTATAGTAGAATATTTCCCTCAATGCTACCTAGCAACACGGAGGGCAATGTAGCCACTAGTGCTTGGGTGACATTGACGGACACACTATAAGAAGAATGATCAGCCTATGCAATATCTTATTTATACCATGCGAACTACTATGTTGTGTGATGTCAGAACATGGAAAAATAACATGTCAGTGGTGAAAAGAACATGTTTATTTCACTGTTGTGACATCACAGGCTCAAGTGACGTTCTGTTTACCAGATTTATTTTTCATTATACATTGCATATATTGCTATATCATCTTGAAAGTGTGTTAATATGCAGATTTCTACCATTTTGATGGGAGTCAAACCTTAAGTTGTTTATTTGCATTCTAAATGAAGATAAATCAGGTATCTCAATTTGGAAGCACCATCAGCATTTGTCTCCACTTGGAATGGTCACAAAGAAATAAGGAACGCAGCTAGCACAATGCCTGATGACACCACAGTGTTCAGTGCTGCACTCAAAACACAGAAATCTTCCTAAAAAACAAATGTAAAACCTTTGTCATTTAAAATACAATGCATAAACTGACCACACAATGGCCTGACACAGAATGTGACACCTTAATTTGTGAGGATGGCAGGGGGCTTATACAAGTCACTTGTGGCTCTGTCACTCATGAGTCCCAGTCATGATTTTTGGTCCTTCCCCCTCACTTGTAAAGATAAATGGCATAGTCTGAAATAGGTCATTGCATATTTCCTATATATCATCTTGTAATATTATTGATGTGTCAAAATATGTTTAACTTTCTCAAATAGTGTCAAAGCATTTTTTTTTTGTTATTGATATATGGTAAAAATATTCTTTCTCCATGTATTGATACCTATGTGTGAGTAAGCACATGGTAATGATTCATGTTTTATGCAGTATATAGGGAATATATAATGGGTTGCTGTAGAATCATGCATTTATTTCCACTAGTGAGTGGTAAGACCCATAATTCACAAGTGGCGGTAAATGTGTTTGTTATTCCACTGACACCCATTATGTATTTGATATATACTACACTACTTATAATGTTTTATTTGTGTTTTAGCTTAAAACTTCCTTTCTTTCCATTCTACACACTCTATCTTGATCACAGTTCTCTGCATTTTTTCCAGGTTTTAGGTAAAAATAAACATACATCCCAAGAGAAAAAAAATATTTATCCTAAAATAAGACAAATTAGTTACCACTGATGTGGTGTATATCGATATACACATATGCTTGATGGTCTGAAATAAATATTTTTTAGAAATAATTTGACTTTTTCTGAATTTTAGTCAGCCAATTTCATGAGGAACTGTGACTTTTTTTAATCTTCTGTAACTTTAAGCGGCAGTGCAATGAAGCTGGGCAGAGCATTTGACCCTACCTTCTTCTTCCCCACTATAAAAGATTCCAGGCATCTTCCAGTTTTATTTGTCACACCAACATTTGAGCACTTTTATCAGTATTTTAATGGCTTGTTTTCTCTTAAAAAAAAAAAAAGGTGTCTGTCACATAGGACTTAGAAACAGCATTATAGACCTGGCAAAGATTAGGACTGAGAAAATAAAAAAAAACAAAACTTGTGGTATGCAGTGTAAAAGGCACCTTGAAAAGTAGATTTCACAGATATACAAATATATTTTGTTAACTATTGTTGAAACTAGCTTTTTTGGAAACCATTTTTGACTGCACTGATACTTTCTCCTTAAACTTTAATTGCACTTAGTGCTAACATTTCACTCTGCCCTCTGGCAACCCCGGATCCTCCTTGCTTTCTCAGAAGACAGCAAATGTTACTAGGGAAATGCTGTGCTAATGGAGGGTCCATCTTTGAGATGGAATGTCGAACTGAGGTCCCTTCTAGTGGGTGTTCCAGTCTAGAAGATTGCCCACGACTTTCTAAACTGCCTACTATCCTGACCAAAAGTATCTAGGAATACATTTATCTAAAGTATAAATACATTTATATAAAGTATCTAGGAATAATTTTTGCATGTTCTGACATCACGCAACGCAATAGTTCGCATGGTATAAATTTAAGGGAGGGATAGTGAGACTGAAGAGGGAGGATGGGGGCTGCGTGGAGGATGACAACAGTAAAGCTGACATACTGAACAGGTATTTCTGCTCAGTCTTTACTGAGGCAGAGGAGGGTAATGGGTCTGAAGGGAGTACAAGGGGTGAGAATGGTGCAGAAATGGACTCAAGTCCCTTTACAGAGAAAGGGTCCTGAAGGAACTGGAAGTAATAAGAGTTGATAAAGCAATGGGGCCAGATGGGGTGCACCCCAGGGTCCTTAAAGAACTAAGAGAGGTGGTGGCTGAACCTCTGGCTATCCTGTTTAGCCGATCACTGGAAACAGGGGAGGTACCCAAAGACTGGAGGACAGCAGATGTAGTCCCCTTATACAAAAGTGGGAACAAAGAGGAAGCACGGAACTACAGACCAGTCAGCCTCACCTCGGTAGTGGGGAAGATCATGGAAGCACTACTGAAGGAGAGATTGGTGGAACATCTGGTTGTCAATGGACTACAGGACCCAAGGCAGCATGGTTTCACCAGGGGGAGGTCATGTCAGACCAACCTCATTGAATTTTTGACTGGGTGACTAGGAGGTGGATCAGGGAGGCAGGGACATGGCCTATCTGGACTTCAGCAAGGCCTTTGACACTGTGCCACATAGAAGACTATTACACAAAGGGGAATATGGTGTGGGCAGGACAGTAGTGTGGTGGGTAGGTAACTGGCTGGGTGGCAGGACACAGAGGGTGGTGGTAAATGGCTGTCACTCCACAGAGGAAAAGAGTGACCAGTGGGGTACCACAGGGATCAGTGCTGGGGCCGGGTCCTATTCAACATCTTCATCAGTGACATGGCGCAGGACCTAGAAGGCAGAATTTCACTGTTCGCTGATGACACAAAGCTCTGTAACAGAGTAGATACACCAGAGGGTGTAGACAGAATGAGAAGCGACCTGCAGAAACCTGAAGAATGGTCAGGGGTTTGGCAGTTGAAATTCAATGCAAAGAAGTGCAAGATAATGCATATGGGGCACAATAACCCTGGCATAATATATCAGTTGGGGGGTGAGGATATAGCATGCACCAAGCAGGAAAGGGATCTTGGGGTTATCATCTCTGATGACCTCAAGGTAGGGAAACAGTGTGACAAGGCATCAGGTAAAGCAAATAGGATGCTGGGATGTATAAGCAGGGGCATTACCAGCAGGAAAAGGGAGGTCATAATTCCACTATACAAGACACTAGTGAGGCCCCACCTGGAATACAGTGTACAGTTCTGGAGACCATACCTACGTAAGGACACAGACAGGGTAGAGAAGGTTCAGAGAAGGGCAACAAAGATGGTGCATGGATTGCATCACAAGTCCTATGAAGACAGGTTGAAGGAACTGAACATGTACTCCCTGGAGGAGAGGAGGAGAGGGATATGATAGAGACATACAAGTATCTTACAGGGAGGAACAGGGTGCAGGAAAACACTATTTTAAGCGAAAAGATGTTCCAGGACTAGAGGGCATGGGATGAAGTTGGAGGAGGGCGATTCAGAGGAAACATGAGAAAGAATTTCTTCACAGAACGGGTGGTGGACAAGTGGAACACCCTGCCAGAGCAAGTGGTGGGGGCTGAAACAATCACAGGATTTAAGAATGCATGGGATAGACATAAAGGAATTCTGGAGGTCAGGGGTTAGGTACAACAGACTTCTAGGAAAACAAACTGAACTTACAAGCTCAAATGGGCAGACTGGGTGGGCCATAGGCCCTTATCTGCCGACACTGTCTATGTATCTATGTATCTATGTACATCAAATGCTCAATGAAAGACCAAGGTTCCATCCCATTTGCCTCCTGCCATCCTGAAAGCATCACCGTTCTATACTGTGAGGAATATCGGCAGATATATTTTCAAATGCAAGTGGTAATAGTAAATTGTATAGGCGTTGGCACCATGAATGAAGAAGCAAACAGAGCACTTTTGCCACTGATACTTACAAGTGAGTGATATACATATATAAATAGGGAATACATAAAGGATTGCTGTGGAATAACGCATTTATCTCCACTGCTAGGTTAGCATTATTGGCACCATTCCAGAGTGAATAAAAAGCTTAGCCTTGGCAGTCCTATGGGATGTCCTTTTTACATCACTGGTCTAAGACGTGTTGCAACAGCATTATGATGTCACCAGGAGGACAGCTACAGTGAGAATAACATGTTATTTACCCCACTGGTAAATAACAGAGCTGGATAACCAGTTTTACTAAGCCCTGTTATTCGACCCTCCCATGTTATAAATATAAATCAATAAACAGTTTTTCAGTCCTGTTATTCACCTCTCAGCTTTTGTTATTTTCCCTGCAGCTGTCAATCATTCCTCTCATTCTTGGGCTGCTCACTGGCTTCGCTCTTCAGGCTCACTGACAGAAGCCACCCTGTCAGTGTCACTGTCGTAGCAATATCCCCGCACTACCTCACACAGGTCATAAGATCTTTCTGCACCCAGAAATGCTGCTAGAACACTCTGAGCTTCACTCAGCCTCTTGTTGCTTGGCTGCACTTCAGAGTTTAAAAAAAGCATATCCCTTTGTGCCCTATGGAATATCCCCTATTTATATAGTATATATTTATATATTCTCGATACCACAGCATCTCTAAAAAAATACACTACCCTTAAGTATAATGCGAATACTTTATTATCAACGTGTGACTGATATTAGCTTTTTTCTCTGAGTAATAATAGTATTCCAAAAACTATACACCAAAAATGAGGTTTACCTTCATATTTTTGCTGTATATTTTTTTCAATCAGTACTGAAAGAATTTATAGAAGCCAAAGTGCATTTTTTCTGTTCTTTTTTTCTGTCCATATACACATTGCACCGTACATAAATAATTACGTTGTAAAAATGACTCCATATTTACAAGTATAATATATATTTCCATATAATATATAAAACTTTATATTAAATCTAGGTAGATGATATTTGGGATAGTCTGTGTGTATGATGTTTTTTTTAATAATAATGGAGGTTGATTGTTATCTGTTGTTGTTGAGCAATATCTCCAGCCAACAAGGACATGATGTTATGAACTGTCTCGAGTAACATGGCCCCCAGCCTTTTGCAAAGCTGATCCGAGCGCTGTTGGGGTCATAAGGCCCATCTGTGAAGTCTAGATCACCACTGTGTTGTAAAAGGCAAGACTTCTCATAATCAAAGACCTTTATCGAATAGCCGGGCATCACTTTACGAACAATTAAGGTCCTACAATTGGGAATGTCCAGTGTCGGAGAGTTGACAAAAATAGGATGCGCACTCCGATTGTAGGCGAAAACACCATCCGGCTCTTTGCTGAGTAAAATCCCATAGCCAATTTTACTTCGAGTCCTCCGGACAATCTCGTTCCTGTTTTCCAGGTTAAGCTGTCCAAGGCAGAAGCCATTTCCTTGAGGTAGGTCATAAAATATACTGACAGACGGTTCATACACTGTGTAGAGGCGGCCCACGCGTGTTCGATGTTCCCAGTAAGCAACATTACACCAGTGACTCTGCTTGGTGGTGTCGGGGGACATACTGGCATCTGCAGGAATACAAAAAAGAAAACAATTTTAACTACATCAGCTCAATAAGCACTACAGTACAGGGGCTCCAATAAAATGAATTCATTTAGGAGACTAAGTTTTACTCTATCATCATAAAAAATCAAGCATTTTTACTGTGTTAATGTAGAAATTTAAATGTAATTATCTAAATTCTGGTTAGCGCACTCCTCATTACCGCTCTTTTCCCCTCCCGCTACTTCCATGAAACTGACATCCACTCCTTCTATCAACCCACCCCCAAATGCAGGACTTCCAGTGACCAGGCTGCTTTCTCTTATATCTACATCAAGAACTGAGATCTGTGCTCAATCCCGGAATGCCGGCTGTGCTGCTGGGGGTACTAGCAATACCCTCAAACCAAAAAATAACCAGAACAGATTTCTCTAAGCTGCTACTGTTGTTATTACGGATGTATGGCAATGTTCTATGTACACTGCTGTCACTCGGTGATAATGAAGCCAATATACCTTTGAAGGTCTTGGGTCTAACTGACATTATTCCCAGAGGCATTCTGGGAAAATTCCTACAGATCAAAGGCAATAGGCATTCACTAAAAATACCAACAGCTTAATCTGGTTCAATGTCAGTTGGCATCCATTTGTATCCCCCTCCCCCGGGACGAGGCTAAAAATAGGCAGAATTGTCTAGTCCTCCTTTCCCAGTCAACAAAAACTACAATAAATAAAAGAAGAATGCATGGCGATCCCCAGAGGCCATAAAACTGGCAGGGAAAGTTACAAAACAAAAAACTGCCACAGATACAGGAAACAGAACGATCGGGATAATCTGAGAAACAAAAATCCAATGCACAACTTGTGTTTTTATAATTTTTGCATGTAGATTTCCTGCCCTCCCCCCCAAGCCAAACACTAGATTTCATTCACAATGACCTGAACGGGAATCGTATGAGAAACCATGGTCCTCCAGAATGGTAGTACAGAGATAAAGAACCAAGTTGTGAATCTGGAGAACCAACAGACCTGGGTCTGAAACCCACAACCACCACTTGCATACTTTGTGACCCTGAGCAAGTCACATAAACTCCCAGTGCTCCTAGGATGTACCCATAAATGAGCTTCAGCTCAGTGTGCCTTTCCCTGACCAAAAATTTAAAAACTAAAATAAAAAATGCTGCATCTTGGCAAGCAACACTTTGCATCAGGATATACAACATAAAAGTCATGTCCTGCAATGTAAAACATTGTGCTTCATAACATAGGAAATGATTCATGGGGGATGGTGCATTTTTTTTTTAACTCACCAAAGATGTGTCATTCTTCATAAACCGTGAGAGAAACTCAAAGGGTTTATCTAAGCATCACACACACCCCTTCGGCGTTTAATGGGTGTTTAAAAACAAATTTACAAAAAACTGCGTGCCAGCTCCCATGTTTTATAGTTGCTAGTGCTAGACTGTATGAAAAAATGTTGACGCTTCCCTTCCACAATTAAAAAACCAAAAGGTCCTTTTTCTGCTCCTCTTCCCCCAATCAACAACCCTCATGTTATCTATGACTCCTTAATCACTTTTCGCCTTTTTGAAAAACTATTCTGGCTAATCCTGCCAAGTTTTGTTTAGTTATTAACTTAAACTAAAAAGCAGAGCTGCAACACACTGGTTTTCCAGCTGGAGAGTGAAACCAAGAAGTGTCGAGTGGTGCAGCTTCCCTTTTTATGCTTGATTTGTAAGAAAGAAAACTCAGCAACGTCAACTGGATAAGATTTTTAATGAAACATACAGCTGGTAGTGTGTTTTGGATATGGTTTTTTTTTTTTTTTTAGTTGTTTAACCAGGAATAGCACACTAAACTGAAAGCTTTTTTACAGGAGTGACCTGGGAGCACAAGGAAGTTAAGTGACTTGCTCAGGGTCACACAGTATGCAAGTGGAAGCTGTGGGATTCAAACCCAGGTCTGGTCTGCTGGATGTCACCAGATTTGCAGCTCAGAGCCTTAGACCACTGCGCTATACTGCCTCCTTGAGGGTTGTTGATTTGATGAAGGAGAGCAAAATGGGCACATTAGAAGAGTTTGACTGACAGGTCACCGTTACACACAACCATGTATAATGGAAAATAACACCATGATTATTCATGTTTAGAAAATGAGCATAAAAAATCCATGAATTTGATTGGCTAACAGCTGTAGTCTAATTACCAACAGAGCCCACATAATAACAAATACCAGTGCCAGCCTGCCTCTTTACATACTCCATTACTGTACCACATAGAAATTTAAAAACAGGCATGGCAACCATTTGTTTGGACTCGCTTAGCAAGCCCACACCATGTTACCTCCGCCCACCTCTCGCTATGTAAAAACCCACAGATCAAATATTCTACCTGTTATAACAGGTTTTCTCGATTCTGCCTTAATTTTTTCTGTCAAAGAACTGCTACTGTCAACTTATTATGCTTGTCAGTGTCAATAAAGCGATCATGCTCCCATACCGTGCTCACTCTGCCATTCTCTGTCAGTACCGATCAAAACAGCATGAAGTGACCATACTTTCAGACTGCATTTCCCGACCGTGAAGTGAAAAACAAACACACTGGTACTCCGGATGAGGAACAAACAAAAGGAAATAGTGCTAGGACAAGGGGCGTGGGGGGTTAAGAAAATGAATATGGCTGCATGCTGCTTCCTTCGATGAAACATACAGTAACAGTGCCCTCTACTGGCAGTTCCTTTAATGGTGGGACTACTTAACAAATAAGTTTGTTTCATTGCTTTAAATTTAATTTCTGCATTTTCTTTATATATATATATTTTTTTTTAACATTTTATTTGAAAGATGTGACCTAAAACCCATTTTGGAAGCACAATAATACACTCCCAAGGTGGGCGAACTTGAGCTATACCTGTTCTTCCAGGGGCTATAAGGCCCTCCACCTGTGGCATTGGGCCTCATTATGCCTCTGGGCAGCCATAGCCCAATACTGCCCACCCAGTCATGTATTATTACTATTCATACTTATTTACCTATTTGTATTATCTGTATGTTGTATTATTGTTTTTAGTGTACTTCTCTTCCTCACTTTCCCTCTGTTCCCAGGACACAACCGGAAATTAGCTGTTATCAACTCAGTATGTCTTTCCTGGCAAAACTTTTGAAATAAATAAAGAAATAAAATTATTGCTTATGCAAAAAAATGGGTCACCAGTAAATATTATTAATTTACTAATCCCCTCCCAACCTTAGTTCTCAGCAGATGTCTATCACAGTTTCCCAATAAGGCCCATGCACCCAGTGCCTGAGGACTCAGGCATACAATATTTCCATTTGTAAACTAGATGGTTCTGGTTAGCATCAACCCTGTTCTTTTCCCACTGGGCAGAGCACTAATATCAGTCAGAATGGCATATGGATTGCATAAGAGGTGGCTCCCTTTCTTCTGAAAGCTGTGGCTTTCCAGTAAGGTGTTCTGGTTGCAGGGTGTTAAAAAAGCCAAAAAAATTGATTAATCTGCCTGAAAAAATGCTAATCAACTGTGAAAATGCAATGCACAAGGCATAAATTGATTGGCAAAATTAAAAATGCTTAATTTTTATTGCGTTTTGACTAATAGACCTGAATAAGAACGTCAAAAAATGTTTAGCAGTCTGGTATCATGCAATTCAGAAAATGGTTAGCATTACCCTCTGCTTGGCGTAGCATTTTACTATGCTATACCAGCTATTAAATACCCTGTAACTGAAATATTGATCAAGCTCTATCTACATCTCATAGTCCTGCCTTAGCTTTGAAACCGAGCATTTCAGACAGTGGCTGAAGTGAACCTTAAAGGAAAACAACGGTTACAACTGAAACTGCAGCAATTGCTGCAGAAACGCCTGATAAGGGCTCTTAGCAATAAAAAAATTGTTTTCAATACCTCTGACATGTAGTTTTATTTCTGAAAAGAACCACGCTAACTATCCTGTTGTCAGACCCGACCACTGCCATCTAGCGCTCAGCATTAGGATATGCTAGTTAGTGCTACCAACTCTGCTATTAGTTGGTAGATGCAGTCTACATATCAATCTGAAAACCACTGGGTGTGCATGAGATGGGCATGGGGGGATCTGGCACCAGGATAGTCGGCGTGGTTCTTTTCAGAAATAAACCATGTCAGAAGTACTGAAACATTATTTTTTTTTAATTGCTAAAAACCCTAATGGAATATTTCTGCAGGACTGCCACAGTTTCAGGCATAATCACTGCTTTGTTTTAAGACATGTCTGCACTCATAGACCAATAAGCCACTGCACTGCCATAATACTTCAGTACCTTTCCATGGTTCACTGTTTACCATGCAATCATAACATTTATAAGTGGTGGTACTCAGAACGGGCAATTAGTAATTGCCCACTGTTTTTGGCCAAGGGAAAAAAAAATGTATCTGCATTTGAAACTGGTCCGTTTTCCCTGGGATCCTGCTTTTAACAGTAAAACATGACTACGATCAGATTAGCTAGCTTGTGTTCGAGGGTTGGGGGGGCATCTTAGCATGCAAACTGCAGCAGATTTCAGACACCACTGTTCTGCATCAAACACCCATGCATAATTTACATAACACTAAGCACAACTTTAGAAAAAAAAGACTCGTGGAACAGTGAGCACGCAATTCTACATTTTGAATGGTTCACTGGCGATCTGTATCCCTCTGATGTGTAAACAGCAGCACTACAGCTGTTTTTAAATGTAAATAATGTGCTTTGGGCATCATTTTTAATTTTAAAACAAATAACCCATTGAGAGGTTTATAGTAACCATACTACTCTTTGAATTGGGTCTTACATATGACATAACGTCCGTGGGAAGGTAAGAGCCCAGGAGGCACCCCCATCTCAGGATCTCACACCTCAGGCCCACTAAGTCAGACTTTTTTGCTTAAGTAATCCTCCTGCCCAGCAAATATATAAACAAATGAAGTTGGCCGGACATGCCTTCCATCAAGACACTTACGGACCCATTAACTATCTCTAACTTTTTGTCTTACCAAAACAGAATTCAGTAGATCCAAGCACAGTTGACACTGACATTATACAAGAAGATTTCATAATCATATTGAATCCCTGCACTTCCCATTAAACAACACAAACAAACAAACAAAAAAAACCTATAGCTATTTTCCCCACCAGCAGGCCCATCATTTACAATTAAAAAACAGAAATGTGGTTCTCATGGCACAGTATGTGCAAACATAGGGTGCCCTCCCAACCAGCCAGCTGCTAAACTACTGTTTTATAGTGTATAGTGGAATGCTATTATGCATGAAATTCCATGCCTGGAATATGCTTATAGTACATGGTTACCGTTTGTTATGTATAAAAATCAGCCTGCTCAAAATCCTTGTTAAGCACATTCTAAACCATTAAGCGCATTCTAAAGTGTTGATATGCACATTCCGAACAGTTGTTATGCACAGTTCAAAGGTCATGCAATTTTAAATTTCTCATTTATTCTATACCTAGCTACTTACTAACCACCCAGTGCCCAAAGTCATACCTTTTACCTTTCAAAAGTCTGGAAATGTGATTTTGTTATGCAAGTAGAACAAAGAAATGGCAAGATTTTTTTGGTTTCACTTCACTGGGCGTCTGCCACTCAGTGTAAAAAAACATATACTATACAAAAAATAAAATATGGTCAACCACACACAACTCAGCATGTGTTTCCATCTCAGGGTTGAGATGACAGCATGGACCTCTCGAGCTTCGCTCTCGAGGTTCATTAGCTGTCATCTCAACCCTGAGATAGAAACAGCCTTGTGTATGGTTGCCCATACATTATTCTCTATGCTCTGCTGCAGTAGTGATGTCACTACTGCAGCAGGACCACTTGGAATCCTGGCACATTGTTGTTTTCCTCTATTTAATTCTGTGGTGACAGTATTCTAGAACCTCTAGAGACTTTTCAAGTCAGTTTCATTATGAAAAAGAGAAGAAAAAAATACAAAGCACACATTTCACATAGTAGTACTATACACTATAATATATACAGGATGAGCAGCTGTATGCACAACTTGTGTGTTCTGTCATCTCGGGGTTCTGATTCCCACGGACCTCTAGAGCTTCGCTCTTGAGGTCAGAGGGAATCAAACCCCCCCTGTGGCAGAACTCACTGGTTGTGTATAGTTGCCCATTCAGTATTCTCTATCTCTCTTTAACAAATACATAAAAAAAAAACAAAAAAAAAACTCACATGATTGTAACCCTTCCCCCTGCACGCACACCACCATCACCTCTATACAGACCACCCTTACAAAAAAATGTAAAACCCCCACCCTAATAACTTATCGTCAAAACCCTTCCGTCTACACATACCTTTTAATCAATTAAAATTTGCTGTCGTGGATTCGGATGTGTTTTACTTCAAGCTGACAGTCCGTGAGCTGAGAAAGACATTGGTGTGAGTGTTTCCACAGTAATGCTCAAGTCTGTCATATCTCGCTGACCATCGACTCAAAGCTGTCAGCGAAGACTTAGAAGAGGCAAGGAAGGATTTTTGGCTGTTGGGAGAGGTTACATTCTTTGCATTTTGTTGGGTTACGGAGAGGCAGCTTTATGGAGGTAGCAGAAGGGGTTAGGGAGAATGAAATAAATTAAATGCATACATTTTCCTTTTAAATACATACCGCTCACATTTTGACTACTAATCATATGTGTGTGTGTGTGTGTGCGCGCATGTGGTGGGGGCTTAGGGCTGGACATACCAAACCATCACAGTGATAACTTCCTACTAAAAAAGCAAGGAATTACTTTTTTTTTTTTTTTTTTTAGGAGGAAAGATTCATTTAAAAAAATCAAATTAAACTGCTAAAAAAAATATTCCTTTAAAAGCAAAAACTACAACATTAAATTGCAGCACCCATGTTGTATGCAGGATAACACATTTCAGGGTGTGTGGTCGCAAGGAATATACGCACCACTTAGGTGGCTAAAGACACGCAGCATAACAACCAGAGGCAGCATCTAGTTATTACCCTGCCACTGTACATCCTGTCGAGTGTTATCCCTTACATATATGGTTCAGTTTCTGACCCAGTTACTTTGTTCCTCCAGTTACCTAAAGGGATAACTTATCCACAGCCCCACAACACTCAAGTTCCATTTCCAGCTGCACGTTAGTGCCAGGATTCTTTGTTTAATCTAAGCTGGTCTCTCGACCCAACATTCCCCAATCTGAGCATGGCTTCCCAGGTCTGTAAAGCAGGCCAGAGTTCTTTTACTGTGGGCCAGGCCTGCTCTGGGCCCAGCATTCAGCTCTCTGACAACATATGGCAAGACTGTGGCCTCTTGACCCCCCTGCCTTCACGCCATCAAGTCTGATTAACTCACACACAGGGTGAAGCAACCATTACTTTGTTGCAGAGGCTCTATTGACACAGCGGATTTCCAAGCACAGACTCACAAGCCCAATTCTTGTCATTCTTAGATCTCCTCTCCACCCCATTAACAAACTCTTCATTAAGGTGGATTGCTACAGAAAAGGCTAAAAAGCACAGAGAAGTCCCCCCCCCCCATTACAGGGACTGGATGGCATGCTTTAAAACTTTCTACATGTGTCTCCACGTATCACACTACTCAAAACTGCTACTGTCTCCTGCAATGCCATACTCTCATATTGTTGTGGACAGTTTTCTTAGTGGTTTGTTTCTCCATGAACACCTTAACAGAGTGTTGTGAACACCCTCCCCCCTCCCCATGTTCAATATTTATATAACCCCTAGCACAGTTCAGCCTTCCCACAAACGCAATCCATGATAAAGCCGCAGGTCCCCTCTGTACAAGTTACCACGGACAACCCGCTGGTCTCTGTTTACAGCACTGGGGCACATGTGAGCTTTTCTTTGGGGGGTGAGGGGGTATGAAACTGTAAATAACCAGTCTTTCTAAGAAGAACTATTTTAAAGACCTATATTATACAGTATACATCTTGACTGGCTGATTTAGTTTTAGGTGTTTTTTTGTTTAGAACCCTGTTATTGCCAGGAAAGACACACTGAGCCAATGCTCATTTGCACATGCATCCTGGGAGTACAGGGAGGTTACGTGACTTGTTCAGGGTCAGTGTGGAGGTTGTGAGATTCAAACCCAAGTCTGCTGCGGCTCCAGGGGCCAGATTTTCAAAAGTGGAAAAATTACACATGTGTGGAAAAAAAAAGTTACATGAGAGAGAGGGTCTCCATGTACAGCTGCAATTTTTTCCCATGAGTGCTCAATTTTCAAAAAGGTTGCCTTTTTGCAAATTTTCTACAATTTACGGCAGCCTGCACATTTATTTGCACTGCTGGGGAAAAATGTTACACCTGCTATTACAAAGCATAGCATTTTTCTAGCAACTGCGGGGGAAAAAAACAGGACAATGAGATACTTGCACATAAAATGCTGAACATAGCATTTTCACAGGTGTGGGGATGTTTCTCTGCACTGGGGAGCTGCAAACAGGGACCTGTTTATTTAGATTTTGTTAACCAGGTAAGCCCACTAAGACCAGCAGTCCCTTTTTCAGGAGCGACCCGGAATTAGTTACAGAAAAGGACATTTAGAAGCAGTTATATACAGTAGTTACATTTGTTACACAGTTATACATTAGCGACATTATACTGGGGTAGCAGTCAGGTTCACATTCAGGCTCACGCGTTATTTACAGTAGTTACATTAGTTACACAAATGTACATTGGCAGCAGTATATAGGGATGGTAATCAGTTTCACGAACAGGCCCGTATTAGTATTGCATGACAATCGAGTTTCCCCCCAAGTTGTGGGGAAAGTAGACAACACCAGAACATTGACATCACTAGTTTAGGAGATACATCCAAGGAGAAGGGAAGTTCAAGGCAGTGCAGCGGCCATGGGACCTGGTCTAGGGAGCTAACAGTTACAGCCACAGAGACTGAGATTGACAAAATATAGTTTGAGTTATTCCCTGGGCCATGGTTCCTAGCTCAGTGCTATAACCTCTGTGCTGTACAGATACAATCATTTTCCATGTTTAAAAATAGCCACTTCCATTTGGCAATAGCTTAAAAATCTACCAATCCCATTTCCCACCAAACTAGGGGCAAATCGGCATATTTTGTACTAACAGTTGGCTCAGAAGGAAGGGTCTACACATAAAGGTGGGACAAAATGGGGTTGTTTGCGTGACAAAATGATGCAAACAGTTTTTTTTCATGAAAATCCATCTCCCTAGTGTCGGTTTAAAAATGACAAATTCCTTTTTTTCCCCCAGGCATTTTCTGCTGAAACAGAAAATCATTGGCCCTAGTAAAAGTTCCTCCCTAGATGCCAGCGTACCAATCGGAATAAAGATGAAAACAAACATAAAAGATCGGAGCACACACATAGGAGCAAATTTTTAATGAGAAATTTATTTCAGATAAATACAAATTCCAACCTTCTAAGCAGCATGAGGCTCTCCCTTGAACTGGGCATTTAGTATCATTATCTGTAATAAATGTGTTTCTTATTTGGAATCTGCTCCTATATGCATGCTCCGATCTTTTTCGTTTTTGTGTGCCTGCTCAGGTGCCGGTTTGTCAGCTACACCAAACGGTCAGTACATGCATGTTTTGGTTTGTTTTACAGGAATAAAGATGGGCCTGCAATTTAGGTCTTGCAATTTTTTTCACTGTGGTACACCACGAGCAAAAGCCCCTCTCCCTGAACCTCGCTCTGCTTAATGCATTTACAGTATGGGTGTAATAAAACATACTGTAACAGCAGAGCCATAATTATACCTCCAAAAATGCAGAGGAAGAATTCAAGAAAGCCATCCTCTCAAAAAATGTTTTAAATACAATCATGCAGAAATGAACCGTTTTTCTCTGGTTCTTCCATTGCAGCACCATTCTAAGAATATACTGTAACAGCTACGTAAATACTGAATACAAGAAACTAAAAATGCAAACAAATTCAATCACTGTAGGTATGGCCCACAGCATGCAACCTAGCCAATGGGCCCCATGAAAATGGGATACTGTATACTACAGAGTCACTCCGACATCTATCTGAGGCACATTTTATATAAATAACCTAGGGTTGTACAAGAACTAAAATCCAAGGCATTCTTAGGGGGGAAAATCATTGTGCTTCATTCACTGTAGTTATGGCCCTGACACAGTGCAACCTAAGGGACATCATGAAAATGGGGTACTGTATCTTGCGGAAATCATTCTGTCATCTCTCTGAGGCACATTTTAAGTAAATAACATAGCGCGATGTAAGTATTGTTCATCAAAAGGCAGCAGCAGCACTGCAGATGCAATAGGACCAATTATTTTCCATTTTTTACAGAAATCACCAGTAACAAATGTAACTTGTCATTTTTAAATCAGCACTTGGAAGGTTATTTTTCATGAAAACACTATCTGCATTACGCTATCATGCAAGCAACACCATTTTCCCCAGCTTTGTGTGCAAACACCTCTATGTTAAGCTACATTTTTGTACAAAATATGCCAATCTGTGTCAATTTTGGGGAAACCAGGGAAAGACAGATTTTAAGATGGTGTCAAATGGAACTGGTCATTTTTTGAAATATGAAATCATTGGCCTAGTGCAATACAACACTAATCAGCACAACTACCCAAATCACAAAAATGCACACATATACTGGCTGATGAATGCAAAATTGAAATACCGGCCCCTTGCAACGCTGCGCAGGTCAGTAGCTTAGTGAATGCTTACAGCTGATTGTTGAGACACAGTACAACCTCGATTATCTATATGCTCTTGGAGACATCAGATTTGTTCGGATAATCGAGAGTTTGGATAGTCGGGGGTCCAAAACATTATGCAAACCAAAATCAGGGGACAATGGCAGAGTTCGGATAATCCGGAGATCTGGATAATTTGGATAGTCAAGGCTGTACTGTACACGAAAGGTATCTTAGAGGTAGATGGTACCAGAGCAGGGAATTCCTGATTTGGCAATAAAAGAGGTGGCATCATAGTCTTAAAGGCAATGAACAGATTGTTTGAATTAGGTATTGGACTTACCTTTAGCTGGCAGCAGTCCTACGATATCCCATGGTCTGCCTTATCTTGATACAACACAGTACCATTTTTAGAATCTTTTCAGGGTGAAGGTGTGCTTAAGTACAACGTTGTTAGTTACAGCTCCACCATCAGTGACATCATAATGTTCTAAAAATGGTGGCAATGTAGCATCAATATAGGACTGACCTAATCAACAATATCTCTGGACTGCTTCCAGCTACAGGTAAGCCAAATGCCTGATTTAAAGGACAGCACCTGTCCTCCCACCACTTCACCCCCCAAACCAAAACCACTCAATCAGGCTTTTAAGCCTAATTTTTTTATTACTGCCATGTAACAATATCAGATCTAATGTGTCAGCCATAATGTAAACATGGCCGAAGCAGCGTGGAGCCATTTTACATGCTCAGTGGGGCTCCATGGCACTTCACTGTATTACTTTTTTTAAGGGGGTTGCTTTGGGGGTGAAGTGGAGGACAGGTGTTCTCCCTTAAAAGAGGTTTTTAAAGGGTCTTAGACTACAATGGCCATTGTTCGTAACATTGCATTTAAAATTTTGGTGACCAGGTAAAATACACTGTGCCAACATTTGTTTCCAAGCGAAAATGGGGCGGGGGGGGTGGAGAAGCAGGTAACATTACTGTAAAGCAGGCAATGCCATACAGAAATCAGTAAATTAAATTGTACTGATCAGCAAAATAAAGAAATATTAAAAACACTGAGAGAAAAATATTCAAGATAAAGAAATATCGATAGGTAGCATAACTGGCAGCAGCAGCCCAAATTTTCCTTTCAGCTTCAAATAAAAATAACACCTTGCAAAGTGTTCGCTCTGCTAACAGGGATCCTATTACATGTGTGGTGGCATACATTTATATCAAAGGTTGCTTTAAGTAACATAAACAGCTCTGAAAGCTTCCCCCATTCACTTGTATGTGGCACGGCCCTGTGCTCTCCCTGCTTAGATGTCACAAAACATCTGAGCGCAGGGCAGAACTGGCAGACTGCGAAGTGGAAGGGATCGGTTGGCCATGGCTCCGATTCTATTTACGATCCTTTCCTTCCCAAAAACTACTTGCAGAAAAATGAAACTTTTTATAGAACTGAGCTACCGCTGCCCTGATGTAATAGGCTATAAAGCCCTAGTACTGAAATTTACTTTAATGGACCTGTTTCGTTGAGCTCTCTTTCACCACCATCATTATAGTACAGTACAGTTGTTATGTCATGTAAGTGTCACCTTCTGGCTAGGAGACAGCTTTTCAAATGTCCGTATGGGACTAACATACTAAAATGTCAGCAGAGGAGGCCTAATGGTCTTTCGTGTCTGCTCGATGGTCAGCATCCATACTGGGTGTGACACTTGGCCAGCTGGTTATGATTGTCCTATGATATTTGTAACATAAAAATAGTATGTGATTGTCTCACATAAGACAGCCTGTGGTATGGGTGTGCCCCCCCCTCCCAGTTTCAGCTACAGGAACTTGACAAGGAGATCTCTGTAATGTAATTCATTTTCTTGAGAAATTGCATTTTATGGCAGTTTTATGACCTGTTGCTGCCTCTGAAGTTAGGAAGTTAATATGCATTTTATTACAGGACATAACTTAGCTGATTCCTGTTGGCTATATTTGTACCTAAGTGACATATGGCAGAGTTGTAAAAACCTTTGATGTTCCTTGAGAAAATAAGAAACCAGCCTCCAGTTCAAAGGAAAGGCTTGATTAAAAACTGTCGTAATTTGGGAAATCAGTTTTTGCTGAAGTCACATTATTTAAAATATCGCCTGACAGGGAATCATGTTTGTATTTATTTGGTTCTAAAAGGATGAGCTAGATGACTCATAGAAGGGGTGTGGAGACACAGAGTTTTAAACTGACTACTGTGTCTGAACTTGTCATATACCATCTTGGGACTCTAGAGAAAGACACAGCTCTGATAAGCACTTAAAGAGATAATACATTAGGTAGAAAAAGTCTAACTGTACTGTGGCAGAAGTTTTTGTTTTGTACCTTTCCTTGTTTTCTTTTAAGTGAATGTATGCTCTTTGATATATTGTTCTGTGTATTTTTCACATTTTTATCTATTTTTAGTAAAATCTTTATATCAAAAGACTGCCTGGGGTGTCTTCCAAGTTCTTTTTGCATGTGACGAATAGAAGGTTAAGACCAACAAAAACTGATCAAAAGCTTGATGGTGTTACTAAACTGGGAAAAGGTACGACTATACCTAAGGTCTTTTACAGAGTTTTAAGGGTTCATTTTGGAAGCCTGGCTTGGTGCCCCTGGCGGAAGATTGTATTGCAATCCCTGAAGAGGGTATGTATCTGAGCCTGTACATTGGGTAAGCTAGCATGAGGTTCACAGTTTGAGTCGCCCCAGAACTTGAGAATAAGGGTGATTCGGACCCACAAGCAGACAGGAGGGTTAGCCTGTCTGTTACCTGTTTACTTTACTACGCTCGGAGGTTGGCACTGTGGGAGCAGAGGACCTGACCTGCTGAGTGTTTTTATGACACTGGGCACCGCCTTTGCTGTCTCCCCCCACCCCCTTTGGGTTCTCTGTCTCCAGTCCAAGATGTGCCCCTTGTGTTGGACTTCATCAGATTCACCCCCCCATACCTGTCCCAGCCCTCTTAAACCCCTCCACAGTCTCTGCCTCTACCAATCCCTTTGACAGTGCATTCCATGGTTCCACCACCCTCTTGGTCAAGTAACACCTCCTCCTCCTCCCCCAGCTTCCACCCATGTCCTCTAGTTGCCCCCTTTCCTTTGGAGCACCCAACTGAGCCTCCATTATTAATCCCTTTATGTACTTGTAGACCTCTATCATGTCCCCTGTCCCTCCTCTCCTCCAGGGATATATATGTTGAGATCCCGAGTCTCTCCCTGTAGGTTCTTTCCTCCAGGCCCTGGATCAATTTTGGTTGCCCTCCTTTGTACCCTCTCCAGGAATGCAATGTCACTATTTAAGTACGGTCTCCAAAACTGCACACATTACTATTTTGTGTTTTTTTCCCAACATTTACACATTTTGTTATCCTTTTTCCTAATCTAAATGTTAAAATATATATTTTTTTAATTTTTAATACCTTACTTATAAATGGGATTGGACCCATTTCATAATCGCAATAAGGCATACCATGGAATGCATTGTGCTGGGGTAACAGAACTTCTTGGGTGGTAGAAGCACTCTGCCTTTGGAGTCATGCCTCAACCCACCCCAGGCGTGCCATTATCCCAGAACAACGCACACCCTGTTGTGCCCTTTTGCTTAATTATCACCTCCTTTCTACATCCTGTTTTGTTTTTTATTTTTCTTTCCCCACATTCAACATATGGAATGCTCACCATGAAATGCAGGGATTCAACATTCTGTACACTTCCACTGGCAGAATGTTTTCTCTTCCAACATACTGTACATAAACACACACAAACACACACCTACCTCATGTGGAGCCAGAGCCTCAATTTTGTATCTGTCAGTGTGAGCAGCAGAGAGTTCCCGGATAAGCAGGCAAAGACAGGAGGAGGATTTTTCACTGTCAGCAAAGAAACACTAGTAATTAAATCTATGAACAAAATGCTTAATGTTTCTGATGTGTTCATGTGTGTAAGGAGAGTGTGACGATCAGAGAAATAACATTTAATTTTTAAATGTAAAGTAGCTTTATTTTCGAGGCCTAGTTGAAAGTGTTTAGTGAGTAAAGGTAAGAATCATGTTTGTGATGGAAGGTCAGTTCTGGTTGTAGGGGGGCTGGTTTGCTCATTGTGTGACGTGGCTACTAACAAATCTAGTCAGGGTTAGGACCAGGATGGCTGTGCATTATGCAGTAATAATGCAACCTGATGGGTTGTACACAATTACATTTCTTTGATTTTTAGACCCATTTTAAAAGGTTGACAGCTTTTAAAAACTAATGGTAGTTGTAGACAGTACACTAGCTCTTTACAGAGGAACAGTCACAAGTAAGAGCCCTACATTCATGTTTGGCGCTAGTCCCAGTTTGCACTTTGTGGGCACATTTTTTTAACTTACTATTTACTAAAGCAATAATACACAACAGGGCATGTGTTGTTATGGGATTTACACCTTGTGTGGTGTGACACGAGGTGCAGCCGAGTGACTTTAACCACACAAGAAGTGTGTAAATCCCACAACTATACATGCACTGAAGTGTCTTGTTGTGATTATAAAATGAATCTATAGTAAACATAATAATACAAATAATAGCTAGGTTCGAAGAAAGTAAACATTTGATGAGCAGGATCTTTAACACGTGTCTGCTGCATAATTTACATGTCATGTGACCTGTTTTGACCAATGAGGTTACAGGATTTTTAAGACCCATTTTATAATGCAGTATTGTAGATTGTATCAGACTGATTCTGATGACCTCCAAGCTGATATTTTCTGTAACTACAAATCCCAGCATCCCCTGCAGCTAACATCAGAGCAGGGCTGCAGCAGTAGGAGACTCAACAGCCTGCAGTTTGTTAAAAGTTTTTATTAGTTCTGAGCTTTTGTTTGCTGGTCCCACTGTCCTTCCTAAACTAAGTACAATCACAAGGAACTATATTTGGTCGTGGGAGAACAGTGGGACTGGAAGCATCTGATATACTGTAACGTCACAGAACGCACCCTTTATTATCACCCCTTGAGTTCACCCACCCAACCAACATCTAAACCCACAATTTATTTTACCAGTCTTATGTGGAGCACAGAGAGAAAGACCTTGCTAAAGCCCAGGTACAGGATGCCCAGTGCTTGGCCCTTATTCAGCAGTTAGTACACGACACTGAAGAAATCAACAAGTTCAGTCTGACAAGACTTCCCCTTCACAAAGCCATGGTGCGTTGGACTCCAGCAAGTCAGCCAGCTGCCCCTTTCACTAAGTCTTGTTTGGGCTGTGCTTCTTTTTGCATTTCTTGAACAATTTATCACTGAACCACAGCAGCAGCACCCACTATTCACGCAAACTCTCCTTGTGTTTTTAAGGACTCTCATGTTGCCAGAATCTAGAAATCAATCTGCAGCCACACCCAACAGCTAGAAAACGGATTCGGGAGGGTTTTTAGCCACTTGAATTTGGGTTTTCTAACCCTTAGTTAAACTGTTGGCATGCAGAGCTAGACTAGGGTTATAAACATCCAGCAAGTAGCTATCAGCAGAGCCACTGGAATTCTGAGGTGCCACAGCCACAGAACTGGCACCTTGCTGTAGCATTCATCTGTTTGATTATTGTTTCTTTCAAACGTACTGTTTTTCACAGTGCCTTTTCCCTTCTACTCTATGTTTATCCGTAGTTTCTCCTCCATGCTTGACATGTGATGTTGCTAATGATGTCACGTGATATGCTAGCTTGCTCTGGGAGCCTAGGAGCCCTGGCACAGAAATTCCAAGTGAAGTACCCCAAAGAACTAGGGGCTCTGCCTATTAGCCCAGCTTTTAAAAGCAATGCATGAGCTCTTTTCTCAAAGGTTTACCTCTCTCCTCTGGCCAAGTCTCCCACGGACTAATCCCCCATCTACCACCGTGCCAGCTACAGACTAGCTCTTTAACAACCCAGACTATAGATTTAAAATATCAATCTGGGACTGTAGAAACATGTCTGTAGTAATATTATGTACAGTTTAATGTTAACACTAAACTCTGCATGTAATACCTGCAGCAGTCAACTGTTTTGTAATGTTTGTTGTGTGAAAAGGGTCTTATAATGCTTTCAACTACTATATTGTTGTTTACTCACTAAGCTGTCTTAGAAATCATTAAATATTAGCTGAAATGTTAATTCACTTTTAATCAATCTCTGTTTATCGTAATTATGATGAAAGGGGACCTGGAAAGATTTAGATTGCTTGAGGGCTTGATAATCTCACTGGCTGGTAGTGGAAAGGCAGGACCAGACTAGTCACTTTTAAATAAACGTACTGATGTGTAAAACAACACAGCAATACTTTTTTTAAATCATAACATACCTACAACCGTTTAGGCCCTGTACACGCTAAGGATTTTTTTTCAATTGTTTTTTAAACCGGTTTAATGCTAACCATGTTACTGTGGCCACTCTGATTTTAGTCAAACTCTTAATGTGGTTTCTAAACCGGTTACCTTCCACCACAATGGGCTCTGGAGGTCTGCGTATCCCATCGACCCCACGCATAACCCAGGATGCACTGCGCTGTTGCTAGGCACACACCACAACAGTGTACAAATGACAGCCCACTGTGTGAGAGTAGTCTGGAAGCATTATGTTTTATGGTTAGAAAACCGTTCTTCCAGCAGCAGCAGCAGCTTAAAAACTGAGAGAAGGCAGGAAACTGAGACAGAGAAGCTCATCTGAGCTCCATTTTTGGCCTTTTGGAAATGCTGTGGAGCATGCAGAATTGGACTGCATGCTGCTACCTTGGCGCATCTGTGAACAAAACAGTGTGTACGGTGGGTGCGCACTGGTAGAGGGTATGGGTTGCCAACTTTAGAATGTCAAAGGAGCATTTCACATGATCTGTACTGAGGTTGGTCCACTTACACGCCAAAAAAAATACAAGGCTCAGAGATGCAACTGCAGTTGAAAAGCAATTGGTAATAGCATTGTGGCCACTAGCCACCAAGGTTGAATATCGGACCCTAAGTCACTTGTTTAGTGCAGGTTGGTCTAACGTGGGGCAGGTTGTGATTGATGTTTGCAAAGCGACAGTGGAGCTGCTAATGCACAGAGTTATAGCAGTACAGCACGTTGAAGAGAGAATAGCTGGCTTTGAAAATGCCTAGGGTTTCCCAGATTCTACAACAGCAATTGGTGCCTCACGTTTTCCAATTATCTGTGCTCTCTAAACCATCACTGAGTACTATAACTGGAAATGTTACTATTCAATTGTAATACAAGTCCAGGTGGACCACAGGTACAGGTTCAAGGAAATAAATGTTGGATGTCCGGGCAAGGTACACGATGCTGAAGTCTCCAAAAACAGTGTGCTATATGAAAAGGGGCAGAAGGGGACCCTTCTCCCAGCACTACCACGTCAGATTGGAAATGTGCAGGTACTAGTTTTGAGTCTTGGTGATCCTGCTTACCCTTTGTTGCCACTGGTTATGAAACTGTACCCAGACTAGGAGACTAGGCAGTTTAAATGTCGACTGAGCAAGGCACGCATGGTTGCTTAATGTGCCTTTGGGAGATTAAAGGGCAGATGGCATAACCTTCTTAAGTGGAATGATTTTAACACTGAAAATGTCCCTTTTGTTACTGCTACATGTTGTGTCCTGCCTAACATTTGTGAGATGAAAGGGGAACAGTTTAACGTGAACTTGATGTCACAAGAAATGAGTGATGTGGTACAGCAGCCAGACACAGGCACTGCCTCCAGGATGACACGTCAGTGACAGCACGGTGCAGACAAGCTACTGCAGCTGGGGATGCACCGGCATATTATTTTGATGCACACGGGTCACTGTGGACAGATGGACAAGGCGTGACACTTAACGCTTTAAAAAAAATTAATAAAACATTTAAAGTTATCGCTAGAAAAATTTCGATTAGAACTTTGTACTTGCGAGCAGATGGGCAAAATGTGACATATAAAAAGATTTTATAGAACATGTAATGTTACTGCTACAAATTTTCTGTTAGAAGTTTGGTTACCTCCTTGGACCAACTAGCTGCCCTATCTGACATAACTACAACTAACAATGTAATCTGACAGCTCCTCGGATGCTTTAAATTCACCGCCCTTTCAAGACCTTGTTCTTGGCTGCAAAGGATTATGGGTTCTGATGGCATCTTGGGATACTGGATGAGCACGGCAATGGGGACCAAACCTGGCAGTGTATACAGACTCACCAGGTAATTTGCGTTTGATTTAAAATGTTTTTAAAACCATGCTAAAGCCTAGGTATTGGGCAGGGTTTAAGCAAGGTTTTTAAAACATTTTAAATCGTGTCTGAATGTGACCACAAACCGTGTTACAGGGGCTTAAAACAGTTTAAGCCTCTTAAGCCATTTAAGTACCTGAGTGTGTACAGGGCCTGTAGGAGCACACTACTAGCTATCACAAAAATACAATACAGAACAGTATGCCATTATAATTTGCTCACAGCGGTCCTAAGTGCATATGCCAAAATGGCAGAAAGCAAATGAAATCCCAAATGACTTTTTTACCCAAACTAGAAATATTCCCCAATTACCATCACAGGAAGCCAGAACCTGAACAAAAAGCACAACCCTGAATTTAATTAAACGGAAATTACAAAGGATAAACATTAAGCTACACATGGCTGGTTTCGATCAACAGATGGGGGAAGGGGCTCTTTTACCTTTTACACTGAAGACAACATAACATGGTCATCTTTAAAAAACTGGTACTGGTTGGAATGGCATTAAATAGGAAGCAGTATAGCCTAGAGGTTAGAACACAAAGCAGTGAGCCCGGAGACCCCTGCAGACCTGGGTTTGAATCCCACAAGCACCCCTCGCATACTGTGTGACCCTGAACAATCCACATAACCTCTATGCTCCCAGATGGCACCTGAAAATCAGGTTCGGCACTGTGTGCCTTTCCCGACCAAACAGTCTTCGATTTGTATTTCATTTTGTCAGCAATACAGCACTTTCTTGAAAGGCTGATATATCTGTGAAGGCAAGCATCTACTGCCTACATTTGGTTAAAAAGAGTGACACTGCTCAAAAACTGTAAGGAAAGTGGGAGCAGGGTTCATTTATCTGCTTAACAAATGAAGCTCTGTAATTAAAAAACTGCCTACACAAAGTGAGCAGGGCACACAGACAGTCAGAGCATGCAAATATATTTACTGAGGAAGTGCTACAGAGACTCACCAGGTAGTACTGTGGAAGCGAAGCTGAGGAACACATGGATATGTAGGGGCAGTTTTGTCTGCCAGCTTTCACTGCAATCCTGAATGAATATCTGCACTTTAGGAATCCGATAAAAAATGTATTTGTATGCTGTTACTCTGTGTGTGCTCTGTTTCCTTTGTATATATCACTGTTAGTTTTGAGCAGAGGCACCTAGAGTCCTGTGCTGGGGGGGTGTTTTTTTCTATAATTAAGAAGACCTTGCGAATGATGGTTAATGGAGAACAGTCAGCACAAAGGGCCGTCACACTCAAATGTGAGGCTGGTCCCAGTGTGCACTTTGTGTTCATAATCATTTTGGTTTACTGTAATATAGTAGATTGCATCACACTAATTTTGCTTAGTTTTTTATGTTGGTGCACTTGCGCAGCCAACACCTTGCGGCAGTGGGGATTTAGAGGCGCAGTCGCTGTTGGGCGAATGCAGGGCACGCACCAATAGGTGCGTCCCTCATTCCCCAATCAGCCTGCATGACGGCACCACACCATGCATACATAATGTGGTGGGCACATCTAAGAAAAGGTCCGCTGCAAGCTGAGCAAAGCTCGTTAGACGCAGCGGGCCTTCCCTGGACATGCTCACCACATTATGCACATGGCGGCACACTGGCTGCCAAACTGCCGACTTAAGGTGCCCAACCCCCGTTGAATACCCCTGCGTATGTGCCAGCAGGGAAGCCCCTCCCAGTCACCATAAATCACCCCACTATTAAACGCCGAGGCACCCAATCCCCTTGGCATAACATCTCCACTGTGTGCCGACAAGGGTGCCCAACTCGCCGGGCCACAGACCCCACCCCAACAGTTGGGTGGCGCTGGGAGCCCACCCCAGTGTGCCAAATCCCTAAAAAAAAAAAAAAAAACTATCCCATGATGTCTAATTTTTTACCTGTAAACCAAAACGGTCCCTCGAGTCTTCCTGCCCCCCACCCATCCTCTTGTACCCTGCCTCCCCACATCCCCATCCCATACTTACTCTCCGAGTCCGCAACGATCTTCGGTGGACCGGGAAATACAGGTCACTCACCTGTAACAGGAGTTCTAGGAGTGGTATATGTTGCTCATCCACACTGTCTGGCAGGTTCCTTGCCGCTTTTAATCTTGCCAGAAGGTCTTCAAGCTGGCTCCTCCCACCCACCCAGGTGATAAAACCCACGGCTCCGCCCCATGACGCCAGATCTAGCCCTCTGGAAGCCAGGTTGCATGTCAAAGCCGGGGAGGTAGGGTGGGTCATGTGGATGAACAACATATACCATTCCTAGAACTCCTGTTACAGGTGAGAAACCTATATTTCTAGGGACGTGGATATGTTGTTCAATCCACACTGTCTGACAGACTCCTAGCAGTTCTCCAGGCCTAAAACACAAAGCACTATAGAAACATAGACTTTGACGGCAGATAAGGACCGCTAGGCCCATCTAGTTTGCCCATTTCCCTACCTACAGGATAGGCCGCAGATCCTAGTTAACCAACAGCTTATTTCTTCCTACCCCCCACAAGAATTGCCTTATGTCTGTCCCATGCATTCTTGAATTCTCCCACAGTTTTAGACCCCACAACCTCCTCAGGAAGGCTGTTCCATGCATCCACTACCCTCTCTGTGAAATAATACTTCCTCACATTGCCCCTGAACCGCCCTCCTATCTTTAAATTGTGTCCCCTTGTTCTTGCAAGTCTCTTTTTCTGAAAAATGCTACCCTCTTGGACTTTGTTGATTCCACTGAGGTACTTAAAAGTTTCTATCATGTCCCCCCTCTCCCTTCTTTCCTCAAGGGTATACATATTAAGCTCCTAAGGAGCTCCACTAAGGAGGGAACCTGAGCTTCCAAGCGGTAAGGAAGATCTAGCATCATGGGGCGGAGCCGAGGGTTTTACCACCCGGGTGAGTGGTAGGAGCCAGCTTGAACCTCTTCCAGCAAGACTTAAAGCGGCAAGGAACCTGCCAGACAGTGTGGATTGAACAACATAGCCACGTCCCTAGAACACGTCTGCACTCTTCAAAGTCGACTGCTAACTGAAGAAATGCAGGTAAGCTGTATAATGGAATAAATAGGGTTTTTCAACTTTGCTGCATATTTCAGGCATTTTGGGGAATTTTGGCCCCAAATTTTCAACTTAGTTTTTGGACCCCTCCTCATGAATTCTTGCACTGTCATGGCGTTATTTGGTCCCAAAAGGTGATTTCACAGTCACTGCGTGGAATCACCTTTCCGGGCCAAGTAACAAAATGACAGTGCCACTGCTCATGAGGGGGGCTCTCAAAATGCCTATGTTGCGAATTTGATGTGAAAGATCCCAAAAATGACTGTTTTACGAGCGTTTGTTGTGCAGTTGCTACGCACGTTCGTAAGTTACGAATTTGCAATATTTTGACACCAGATTCTCAATATTGGCATTTTACCACACCTTCTTGTGAATCCTACAGCTGTCATTTTTCAAATTCTGACCAAAATGTGTTTTCGCACTTCCGGTGCTGAATAGCGCGGTCACTGTGCGAAATCAGTGTTCGGGACACACTGCGAAAATGACAGTGACACTGTTCACGAGCAGAGGTCCTAAAATGCCTGTGTTGAAAATTTGGCGACAATATTCCATAAAATGTCTGTTACGAGCATGCGTTGCGCAGTTTGCACACACGCTCGTAAGTTCGCAAACTCATATTTTCACTCCAGGTTTTCAACAGTGCCATTGTTCTGCACCTCCTAATGAACAGTACAGCTGCCATTTTTCACATCCTGACCAAAATCTGTTTCACAGTTCCAGCGCAGAATTGCACGGTAGCTGTGGAAAGCCCGTGTTCGAGACACATTAGGAAAATGGCAGTGACACTGTTCATTAGCAGATGTCCTAAAATGCCTATGTTGAAAATTTTGGGACAAAAATCAATAAAATGAGTGTTTTACGAGCATGTGTTGCACAGTTTGCACGCACGCTCATGACTTTGTGAATTTGTAAAGTTTCACTCCAGCTGTTCATCACTGGCATTTTTCCATGCCTCCTTATGAACAGTACAGCTGGCTGAAATGTGTTTGCACATGTCTGGTGCAGAATTGCATGGTCGCTGTGCAAAATCAGTTTTCAGGACAGTTTGAGGAAATGACGGTGACACTGTTCATGAGCAGAGGTCATAAAATACTTATGTTGAACATTTGGTGCTGAAAGTCCATATGACTGTGTTGCAAGCATGCATTGCGCAGTTTCCACGCACCCTTGTAACTTTATCAATTTGTAATATTTTCATGCCACATTTTCACCACTGGCATTTCTGCACATCTCCTTATCAACAGTCCAACTGCCATTTTTCACAACCTGCCCAAAACGCGTTTCCGCAGCTGTGGTGCACAATGGTGTGCTCTCTGTGCAAAATCACCTTTTGCGACACATAAACAAAATCAAAGCGCTATGCATCTCTAGCTCTGTCACTGCCAATGCCAGAGCGACAACATTCAGCATTGACAAATGCTTGTTTTTTTTTTCATTATTATTGACAACCGGGTAAGGCTCACTAGGCAATGGTGCCTGTTTTCAGGGGCAACCCAGAAGTACTGTGGAGGTTAAAGAGAATCAGTCTTGCTCATTTGAAAAATCCCCCCTCTCCCAAAATCAGAGGATGCTCCTTTAACTCCGCAGGAGCTCCTGTGCACAAAAAAAACCAAAACAAAACAAAAAAAAGCTTCTGAAATAATCCCCCCGAGGGAAGGGATCGTAAACTGCCCACGAGGAGCTAGCAGTGCGATCCCTTTCCACTTCCCTGTTGCTGGCCACGCCTCATTTTATGAGGTGGCAACAGGGAGCGCGCAGGGGACATGCTCCATTGAAATGTATGGTGCGTGATTTTAAAGTATACTTTTCGACCATTTAGGTGGCCATTTGGTAAAATCAGAGCCATGGTTTCCAACTAGCGAGTCTTGTTGGTTGAACCCTGGCTCGTTTATCAAATGGCCACTCATAAGGGGCTTGAATATTTTAAAATCACGCTCCATATACTTCAATGGAACGGGTACCCTGTGCTTTCCCTACTGCAGCATCAGAAAACACTGGAGCGCGGGGCCTGGCCAGCAACAGGTAACTAGAAAGGGATTGTGCTCCTAGCCCCTCAGGAGCAATTTATGATCCTTTCCCTCGGGGACATAATTTCAAAAGATGTTTGTTGTGCAGAGGAGTTCCCACGGAAGATAGCTTCCTCTGATTTTGGTGTAGCACTGAGAAAAGTGCTCTTTTGACTGGCTCGGTCAAACAATACGCAAGTGGAGAGTGTAGAAATCAAACTCAGGTCTCTTGGATGTAACAAGCTCATTACTCTGACCTCTAACCTCTAGGCTATACTGCCAGCCCCATTCTAGGCTGACATCTTCAGACTACAAATCTTAGAATCAATCCCTTGCAGCTGACCTCAGAGCAGTAGGCAGCAGTGAGAAATTCAACAGCCTGCAAAGCAAATTAGAGCTTTTATAATCTCTGTTCAGATGTTTTCTGGGTCTGCTTTTCTCCAGGGGCTACGGATAGTCTTCTGTGACTGTACTTAGCCCAGGGAGGACAGTGAGACTAGCAAACAAAAGATCAAAGCTGATATAAACTCCAATATGCAATGCCGGCTATTGAATCTCCCTCTGCTGCCTACTGCTCTAATGTCAGCTGCACAGGATTCTGAGACCTGTTGTAACTGAAGCTGTCAGCATACAACTAAGCAAAATTAGTCTGATACAACCACTGTACTACAGTAAACAGTAAGTAAACCAAAATGCTTTTGCACATGAAGTGCACATTGGGACCAGCCCCATACTTGAGTGTGGGGCCCTTTGTGGAGACTGTTCCTTTTTAAGCAAGGCTAAGCGTCTTACTTCAACATGTTCTTGAGAATCCCCCTACAACCAGCAGGAAAAATTCTCCAATCTGTTTAGTAACACCTACAGAGGAACAAGCTTTCTCTCCCATGCTGAAACAGACAAAGAGAGGTCAACCTCTCTTCAGCCTAGCGTCCTGTTCCTGTTTCTGATCTTCAAAGACAGTGTGGGAAAATTCTTCTCCATAGAATCCACAATCAGCTTGTAAACAGTGCAACCTGTCCAGCAATAAGTAAAGAGACATATGTATAAATGCTATTATACAATGGCAAGAACATTTTCTGAACTCTGATTGGTCAATGTGTGACTGAGACAGTGATGTTATTACACAATAACATCACTGTATTGATCTTTTGGATGATTGTTTGGAGCTACTTTTAAGAAACAGATATATTGCTGCACTAAAAATCTACTAAAACTTTTTTTAAATATTTTTATTTTGTATAACATCGAGCCATTGTATAATTGCAATAAGGCACTCCAGGGATGTGTGTTATCGTATAATAACGTCACTCCTGGGGTGGTGGAAGCACTCTGCTTCGCCTGGTGCTTCAACCCACCCCAGGTACACGATAACACACACCCTGTCATTCCTTATTGCTTAATTATCAACTGATTGCCTAAAATCCAGCAGCCTGATTGACTGAGCCCTCTCCTTACCTGTGACTAAAAGCCACAACATAATTATGGGAAAGGAAAGGTGTCCGGCAACAGATTCGTTTACCAAATTAAAATTCGTTCTCTACAGCTTCGGCAGCATACTAATCCTGTTACTTCTCTTACCGTCCAGGACATAAGCAGCTCTCCCACATCGTCACAGCAAACGCTAGTCCCAACAGCCAACTCAATTTATTTCAACACTCTCCCCCACTACAACTGCCACTGAATGCACTTCCAACAATTTTTCTGCAATTCGCCCCACTGACAACTACTTCAAACTTGCTGGCGCTGCACCTAGTTTATTTGAGCAGCTTCACTGACACATCCTGCGTGTACTTTTACAGCACACGGCTTTTAGTTTAAAAAAAAAAAAAGCATGCCTGATACTGGGCAATACTGCCACCACCCAATCAGAACACAGTGCCCACCCAATCAGAACACGGCAACCACCACTCATCATCATTTCATAACCCCCCCAACCCCAGTTGGGGCACTGCAACCTCTGCTTACATACCGAACAGAACAGAAACTGAGAATCAAACCAAACTGAAAGTGACCCACAAAAACACCAACAAACCATTTCAAATCACCAGGGTACTTACAAAAAAAAAAAATAATAAATAAAATCCACTCACGACCTTCTCTGTGTCCCACCATGGTCACTAAGCACTTACTTCCAGAAGGGGAAGAGACTATATGTAACTCAGAGACCCATCAGCTCCCAGTATAAGTGCTCCACCTAGTGGACACAATCAAATGGAGACCTTGTTTTTCAATGTACCCTGCCACATTAAAAAAAAAATCATTAACAACACAGTTTTTACAGAATTTGTTTTAAATTTTCTATTCATACAAAAATTAAAACCAGTTCATAACAGCAATAATACACACCAGTGTGTGGTATATAATGGAATATAGTCACTTCTCAGGTGCATTAGACACTCGGCCTGTGATCTCATCCCTCACAACACACCCGAGGCGTGACAACAGCCCATGATATACTGCATCCTGCCGTGTATTAACTCTTAATTATAACACAGGTAGGGAATCTGTTGTGGCCTGATTGGAAAATAGAATTCAGAACCCTGATCCTTACGGAGTGAAAAATGCTCTGGGAACCCTTCCAGCAAACAGGACACTGCTCAGTCAGATATCTGTGCCTTCCAGAACATTTTTAAAAAAAATCTTCTGGCAGCCACATATGTAATGCACAAAAGCCCACCCCCTTCCCAAATGCCATCACTTCAGAACCTAATGTAAGCATAACTTTTCTCTCACCCTCCACCCCCGCTTACATGCATACACATAAATATTAAACACTCAAAATCCTCCTCCTCTCACCTTTTTTCTTCGCTTTAGATTGCATACCTCAACAGCTCTACTATCATTTCCCATGACATCAACTGTCCCTTGGTCATGGACTGAATTGTCCATGCATCCTCTAACTCACTTTTTGTCATATTCGATCTCGATCTCTCTCTCTCTCTCCCTCCCTCCAACAAAACCAAAATAAACTGAACAAAACCCCCCAGCTGCACTATCGCCTCTCTGTTTAAAAGCCTCCTGCACCCCTCCTTCCATTGTGGTTTCACCTCCCACTCTCGCTACTCACTTCTGTGCAGTAAACAAACTGCTCACTTGAGGCAGCACTGTATACAATATCTGGCAAGGTCATATGGGAAGCCTGATGTTACTTATTACTGCATTTTCCACATCCCCCATCCCCCAGGACACATTTGGAAAAGTACAGTTACATAGGAACTTATCATAACAGCAGATCTTCGAGAGAGGTTCCTTCAGTAGGTCATCACATATAGGACTAGCACCACCTGACGTCTGGCCACACAGCAGACTTTTTCTAGTAGTACCTGATGTGGGATCATCCCCCCAGATGTCACGTGACTGATGTCAGCATGACCCTATATAATGGGTGGTCCCAACACCCACCCTCCAGTTCTCCCACCGGAGCCTGGAAGAGACCTGGCAGCAGAAGAAGCAGAGTCTGGAGTCCCAAAATAAAGAGAGGGAAGGAGGGAGGGAAAAATATGACCTACTGAAGCAACCTCTCTCGAAGATCTACTGTTAGGGTAAGTTCCTACGTAACTGTCCTATCTTACTTCGAGAGAGTTTCCTTCAGTAGGTAATCACATACAGGACTGAATCCCAAGCAGTCCCTCCTAAGAGAGACCGAGAGAAACCAGGGAGGAGGAAAAAAACTCCAACAACCAAGGAAAACACAGAGTGGCGCCAGCCTAGGACAGAAACCCTGCAGAACAGCTAGGCCCAAACCTGCCCTCTGCCTAGAAGCAATGTCCAGACTTTAGTATTTGGCAAAGGTATGGACAGAACTCCATGTTGCTGCTGCACAGATATCAGCTGCTGACACGTTGCGCAAAAAAGCTGCAGAAGCAGCTACGCCCCTCATAGAATGACCTCTCACGGGCCTCAGCAGAGGCTTGTCATACTTCTGGTAGCAAAAGCGAATACAATTGCCCAAACAACTGGACAGGCACTGCTTAGAAACAGCTTTGCCCAAAGGTCTAGGGGCAAAGGAGACAAACAATTGGTCATCCTTATGCAACTCCTATGTACGGTGAGTAGAGCATCGGAGAATACGATGCATATCCAATAGTGTGCAAGAGTGCCTCACCTCTATTCACAGGGGACAGAAAATATACAGGGAGCTCCACTGATTGGTTCAGTGTAACCTCCGACACCACATTAGGCAAAAACTTAGGATTTGTCCTGAAGACCGCCCAGTTCCTATGGAAAATTAAATAAGGCTCCTTACAAACCAGAGCCTGAAGCTCCGAAATTCTTCAAGCTGAGGTAACCGCAACTAAAAAAAACATCTTCCAGGACAGGAAGTGTAAACCACAGCTCATCACTGGTTCAAAAGGCGGGAGAGTTAGTTTCTCCAACACAAAGTTTAAATCCCAAGGTGGTGTGGGGCTGCAGATGGGGGGTTTCAGATGGAGAATTCCATTCAGAAATGTTTTCGAGACTTCCAACTGAGCCACGGGTTTACCATCCACCAGCTCGTGGTACTCCAAAACAGCCGAAAGATGGACCTTGAAGGAGGAATACGATAGGTCCGAATCTGAAGGATGATGGAGGTATTCCATGACTTGTGGGGCAGAACAAGAGAAAGGGTTCTGGTCTTTGGAAGCTGCCCAAATGGAAAAATGTTTCCACTTCATAGCATAGGTGGAATGGGTAGATTGGCTTTCTAGCCTCTAGTATCTAGTATCTGGGTGACTCAAGAGGAAACCCCGAAGCAAGAGACCGCTATGTCTGCAGGAGCCACGCATGAAGGTGTAGGGTCCTGAGCACCGGATGAATGAGCTGGCCTTGATTCTGTGTCAAGAGGTCATGAGTCATAGGAAGTGAAACTGGTGGTTCCTTCACCCACTGCTGCAGAAGCGGGAACCAAATATGTCTCCGCCAGAAAGGGGCGATGAGGATTATCCATGCCTTCTCTGCCTGAAGCTTGAGGAGAACCCTCTGGAGGATTGGAAATGGAGGGAAGGCATACAAAAAATTTCCCTGTCCAACAGAGAGACAACGCGTTGTGTCAGAAAGCAACATGCCCTGGAATGAACAAGCAAAAACTGTGAAGTTTTGCATTGAATCAGGACGTGAAAATGTAGAGTTCCGGACGCCTCCACCTTAGGAAGAGAGACTCTGCCACTTTCTGACTTATATCCCATTCCTGACTGAGGGTTTGAGACCTGCTGAGGCTGTCCGCCAGGACATTTTGGACACTTGGAACATGCACGGCCACTAGCGACAGATCGTACTGGACTGCCCAGTTCCACACTCTCATCGCTTGCCTGCAGAGAGGGTACGAGCAAGTTCCTCCTTGTTGGCTGCAATACCAGACTATTGACATTTTGTCCGTCTGGATGAGCAGCGATCCCTTAGGGAGAAGGGTCTGGAACACCAGAAGCGCGTACAAGACCGCTCTCATCTCCAGAACGTTGATATGCAACAATGCCTCTGAGCTAGACCAAAGCTCCTGGGCTTGGTGTACCCCTAGATGTAACCCCCTATCCCATGTTCGATGCATCTGTTGTCAGAGATGCTGAGGTGGCAGGACTCCAGAAATGCAGACCCAAGTAAAGGTTGCAGGGATCCCTCCACCAAAGCAAGTCTTTCTGGACTGTTGACGATACCAGGACCGGATGATCCAGGTCATCCAAGAGTTGATCCCACTGCACTCGCAGAGACCACTGAGTGACTCTCATGTGGAGCTTTGCAAGGGGAACGGTAGTGATGGAGACCGCCATCAGGCTGAGAAGGCAAAGGACCTCCCTTGCTGGAATGGTCCTGGATGAGGCCACTACTGAAGCCTGATGGACCAGAGTCTCCACACTGTCCGAAGGAAGGAAGGAAGGCCCTGCTCTGGACCATGTCCAAGACTGCCCCTATAAACTAAAGTCTCTGGGTTGGGAAAAAGATGACTTGGGGAAATTGACAGTAATCCCCAACTTATCCAGAATGAAATGCGGAGCTTCTGAGAGAGAATCCCTGGAAGGGGCTGAAATCAGCCAGTCATCCAGGTAAGGGAAAACTGCTATGCCCTGGTGATGCAGAAAGGCTACCACCACCAGGCACTTGGTGAAGACCCGAGGTGCTCAGGTCGAGAATGGGTCTCATGTCGCCTGACTTTTTTGGAACCAGGAAGAAATGGAAGTAGAACCCCCTTCCCCTTTGCTGGAGGGGAACACTCTGTATCGCTTCCTTGAGCAAGAGAGACTGGATTTCTTCTCTGATGAGAAGAGCCTGGTCTCGAGAGTAGGACGACTGGTTTGGTGGAGAGCCTGGGAGAATCTCCAGAAATTTGACGGTGTGCCTGGTGGACACCAACTGCAGCACCCATGCATCGGAGGTAATGCCCTGTCACTCCTGCGCGTGGCGGGTGAACCTCCTCCCACCGGCTCCTCGTACTGGGGCTGAGGAGGGGGTGGGAAGAGGGAATCAGGAGGTGGCAGGACAGTCAGGGCAAGGGCCCCCTGAGCGCATCTGATTCTTGGAGGCAGAAGGGGTGGCGGAACCCGTGGACTTACACTTGTCCTGTCGACAAGCCGGGGTCTGCTTCCTCTGCCTCCAGGTCCTTTTCCGAAAGGGCTGCTGCTGTTTTTGGGCACCTGATCTGTACACGGACCACACTGATCTCAGGGCCTGACCTTTATCCCAGAGATCGGGTGATGATGTCTTTAGTGTCGCCGCCAAAGAGCACCGAGCTCCGAAAGGGGGCATCCTGAATCGCAGACTGAATCTCATTTTCGAGGCCAGAGATGTGAAGCCAGGCCTGTCGTCTCAAAGCAACAGCAGTCGACGAGGCACGAGCTACTGAATCAACAGAGTCATAAGTAGCCCACAATGCATGCCTGCAAGAAAAGTGAGATAGGCGAAGTTCCTTGGCGAGCTCCTCCTTGAGATCCAAAGGGTCCATAGCTTGGACTCGGGCCTCAAGCCTGGCCAAGGTAGCTTTTTGGTGCGACACAATATGGGCTACATAGTTTAGGGGCCGAAGAATAGACCTTCTTACCAAACTGGTCCATCTGCCGTGACTACTTGTCTGAAGGAGAGGTGCTCATGTGCTGACGAGGAGCGGTCATGAGCAGCTGAAATCACGACAGAGTCTGTTTTCTGATGAGTACTGAAGAATGGAGCATCCTTGGGCTCCTGGTAAACTCTGTCCGTCCTCTTGGGGACAGGCAGGATGGAAGGAGGCATCTGCCAGACCGCAGAGGTGAGGTCCAATCCATGAAGGAACAGGGATCGGGGACAGAGACTCGAGGTCTAAATGTTTGGAGAGTCTCTGCCACATCGGATCCTGTTCCTCCAACTCCCAAAATTCTGCATGGACCTCAGAGAGGTCCGAAAAGGCAGGGTCCTCCGGTGGGAACTTAGGAGAAGCCTTGCCCTTAGGGACCGAGGACTCGTGATCAGAGGGCTCCTCCAGCAACTCATCGCTATCCTCATCATCATCATCCCCTACATCCAGATGGTCTACAAGATCCGGGAGAGCTATATCCTTGAGAGTGGTACCCATGACATGAACAGTAGAAGGGAATGAACTCCTCGGGGATGGAGACCTAGGTCAGCGCGGTGGTGGGAGTCTGTTCTCCAGGTCAGAGACCAGCTCCGAGCGTGTCCACTGCCACCAAGACTGATTGAGAGACTTAAAGTCTGGAGCTGGTGGAGGAGGCTGGGAGGGGGAGGAGGAGGTGGGGGGATTACTGGGGAAGAAGGGTAGTGATACCCCTGGTAACCCAGATAGCTGTGCCCTGGGTACTGACTGTATCTGGGGAAGTAATGCCCCATGCCACTCCAATCTAGAGGGGGACTGGCCAGGTAATGGTCCCCAGGATACCCCGAGGGGTAATGTGGGACAGTCCAGGGTAGAGAATATAATGTCAATGTCAGGCCTGACGGAGGGAGAACCCACGTAGGGCCTGCCATCGTATAAATCAGTGGCAGGTCCGACGTCGGGGGAGCCGGCGTCGGGGCCACCGTCAGAGCCAGCCTGAGGGGACCCGATGGAGGGACCAGGTCTGGCACCAGAGCTGAAGGCTGGGGCAGATGACTGAGCCCGGGCTCGGAGACTGTCATTAGAGGGTCCGGCATCAGGGGAACCACTGCCAGATCCGGCGGGGGGATCTTGACTGGGACAGGTGCCAGATCGGGAGTGATTCCACCAGAAGGGATAGGAGTGGCCTGCTGAGCAGGACCTGAAGGCTGAGGAGGAGCCTCCTTCCCTGTGATCTCATCAGGGGAGAAAGGAATGGATCCAAGAGTTTTGTGATCAATGTCTAGGGGTTCTGCACTCTCATCGCCCGGTAGCAGCCTGAGCAGGGAAGCTACTGGCAGTGGAGAAGGGAAGAGGGCAGACTCCCTGGGCACGTCGGACCGCTAGGGTTGGTGGCGCTGGAGCCCCAGCGGAAAGCCACATCTCAGCGACTGCCAGAGGTGATCATCTGACCAGACGGATCTGGGCGGGAGGGGGAGGAACCCCTGACGACTTAACGGCTGAGGCCATGTGGGTCTACGAAGCCTGAGGATTCGACTTACCGGCAGCCAAGTGGTCACCAGAGGAGCCAGAGGCCAACTTAGCAGCAGGCACGGTGCAGCCGTCAGTGGAGGGTTTGCAGGGCTTACCTGAATCCCCCAAGCCGATATCTCCATAGGAGGCAGCTGGGAAGAGGCCTTACTGGTAGATGGCCTGAAGGTCTTGGCCTGGGAGCCCCCCGTGGAGCACTCCTGCTCCCTGTGCTTCTCCTTCCGGTGTTCTTTTTTGGAAGGAGAAGAAGATGAAGATTCGTAGATCCGCTCCATCTGTTTTCCTATAGACGCTAGCCGGGTCTTCAAGAGGTTTGCCTCCAGATCCTGCTGCCTCCTTTCGCATGTGACCCGATTAAAAGGCTGGCAATCCCGGCAGGAAGAAACTGGGTGGTCTGGGCCCAAGCAGATCACACAATTCACGTGTTCGTCTTTATGTGGGATTTGAGTATCACAAGACTGCCACTTCTTCTTAGGAGAAGACATACATTTGTTTAGAAATCAAAGAGACAAAACACGGTGGAAACCGACAAAAAATAGAACTTTGAACGACGATCGCTGTGGGAAGTCTGCGATGCGACTGACACAAGGCGGCGGCGGGAAAGAACTGGAGGATGGGCATGGGGACCGCCTACTATATAGGGTCACGCTGACATTGGTCACGTGACATCGGATGGGCAGTCCCCTGTCAGGTATTGCTAGAAAAAGTCTGCTGTGCGGCTAGACACCAGGTGGCACTAGTTCTATATGTGATGACATACTGAAGGAACCCTCTCAAATTAAGATCTGACTGTTAGCACAGTATGTTTTTTCCGGTGAAACTCTTGAAATAAATAATTAAATAAATGTTTCTGAAGGCAGCACAGAAAGCATATGGCACTTGTTTTTTGCCTGCAGGGGGGAGGGTCAGCACTACAAAGTCTGACCTTTGTGGATGTTGTGTGTGTGTGTGTGTGTGGTGTTCAACCTATAATCTAAGCAAGTGACCCCTATGGTCAACGGGACTTCCACCCCCTCATTATGACAAACAAAACAAAACATTTGTTTTACTGAATTTTTTTTTTTTTAGGTTACCCATTTTATCAGGGCAATAAGAGACTTCATGGCAGTGGTTGTCATGGACTTCTAGGTGCTGAATAAACTTGACGTAAGCACCTCACCATGCATTTGAGCATTTATTAACCCATGACAACCACCGTCCTGCTGTATCTTTCTGCTACCACGTGCAGTGCTTATATGCATTTTCATGGTGATCTGCATATACATCTCATGATGCATTGCATTATAGAGGTATGTGGGATTTTGTATTTCTTTGAAACATGGCTTTGTCGCCAATGCCCTTTTTGAGTTACCCTTGCCCAATCTTCCTAATCAAGAAGAGATGTACATCACTGGCCCACTGGTGCAGAGGCAGGGCGTTCATCTGTGACGCTGACGACCTGGTTTCGGAAATGGACTTGGGACGTTGGCTGGGGGTGGCGAGGAGGACTGAGCATCCCAGAGACTGCTCTCCTCTCGGGTGGGGGGTGGGGAGAGTGTCCGACACACCATGGAACTGTGGTGGAGGCTGGGGGACACACTGTGTTGACACCGTTACCTCGGGGGGGACAGACATGGGACATCACTGCATGTCACTGCACCCAGGTACTAGAAACCCAATTTCATGGCAGATAAGGACGGCTTGGCCCACCTCATCTGCCCATTTCCACCTGATGGATAAGCTGCAGATTCTAAATAGTGCCACAAAGTTACAAATTCCGAGGCCTAAGTATGATGCCTGGTTCTGCCACCATCCCCACTGCCAACAGTGTCTGCCGGGCAGCCTCAGAGGCCTACCCTGGAAGGGTGTCAGGGCACATGATACCAAGGATCAGGAAGGGGGTCGCCCGCCAGCCCCACCGGGGGTAAACCTTGACTTGGGGGTGGCGGCAAATGGGGAATGGGGCTAAGCTCACTGGGAGGTGGGGGTCTGGACCACAAAAACGGAAAAAAGAAAGTTACATAAACACACAAGGAATTAAAAGTGACAGTACATCGCCATGCCCATGGGGGGGGTACATGCATACAAGGAAACCACTGGCGCCACCATACTTGACACAGGAGAGATGGCTGCAGTCACAAATTGTACCCTCCAAAACAGCCATGAATGGTAAGGAGCACCCCCTAACAGCAGGACATCATGGGAACTCTGCCCCTGCCTCACTGCTTTTATGCTGAAGTTCTTTGTCTTTTAGGTTATATGTACTAACAGCTGCCCAGGGAACCATGGTGAAAGAGACTTCCCAGGTCTAGGAGTTTCTCCCCCTTGTAAAAAGGGAAGGCTCAACTTCAACCCAACAGGGCTATAGGGGAATGATGCTCATCAGTACATTGTGCCCCTGGAATTCACTACTGATGTGTCAGAAAGCTCAATCTGCTAGCTGGCGCCTGCCCACACTGTAGCGGGATGCAGCACCAGGCACAGGAGGAACTCTGCAAGTCTTTGGGGATTTTGATACACAAGCCCTTATTCTTTTTATGTTTTTATCTTGAGGGTCCTGAACCCCAGGAAAGCAATATCTACTGAGAGTATTGACCCTAGCATAAAACATGGAAATGAGAGTTTCCATAGCTGGAGTTCTACTTACAATGTTTTCATAGGAAGTTTAGGTAAAAATACTGCAAAGGAAGTGAGGAACAAGACTGCAATCATAGTTAACTGATCGTCTCACACAAAATGGGACCGGGACTATAATATGCACAGGAAAACTGTACAAAGGGGTTGCTGTAATATGGAAACTATCCCACTGAGAGATGCAATCTTAACTCAAGAGCCTTGCTTTATGATTGTACTGCCATGTGACATATTTTCCATAGTTTATTTTACAATGCGTTTACCCAGGATAGCCCAGCTGAGATGCAACATCTCATGTCCAACTGAGGTCCAGCTTTTACATTCCCGTAGCTGGGTGAACTGGAGCACTGGGAGGTTAAGTGACTTGCCCAAGGTAACATGGTAAGAATTTTGCTTGCGATTTCCTGTTTCCTAACCTGGTGTCCTAACCCCAGACCACCTTGACCCCTGTTGAGCAAATGGACTGGTCACTATTCTGCTGAACGTTTAAGGTCCCAACTACCACTGCTGCCTGCAACTTACAATCTTGCAATCACCTGTATTCATTAAAGAGATCCACCATGGTAAATTAAATTGCTTCTGCACCTGATATATAGCTGCCTTACCCCCATCGGAATGCTCCTGTTGTGTAGATGGCCCAAAATAATCCCGTTGGTAAAAAGCAGTATTACTTGTAAATTAGGTAAACTGGGTCCAAAGGACTTCCCAGTGTTAAGAGCCACCCACGCTCAGCCAAGTTATAACGCAATGCTAGGGAGAGCGCGGGGATGCGCTCCATTATAGGGGCCTTGTTAGTCAACCAGTACCCATGTTTCATCACCAAGTGACCATTACAATATAAAAAAAGATCGGAAAGCCGCCACCCATAGACTATAATGGAGAGTGTCCCCCTGTCCTATCTGCACAATAGGAGCATTCCGATGAGGTAAGGCACCTATACATTAGGTGCAGGGGTTGAGACTGGTTAGTCTCTTTGACTATTGGCAACATAAACTTAGTAGAATACAATAACAAAAACGGAGTCACTAAAGTACCATTTTTATATCTGTTTAGAACATTCAGAGTGAGCATACAAAGCTTCCGAAGCTGCTTTCTGTTAATACTGTTACTGCATCCTCCTCTCTTTATAGCTCTCCTACCAATATCCCTTTTTTCCTTCCCTGATGATATGTATTTAGTTAGAATTAATACATTATGTGCTCAAATATTACACTGCTTATCTTATAGTTACATAGCTTGTTTATTATGTATATACATGTTTTGTCTTCCTGCCTGTACATAAATGCACTGTATTTTGACCTTGTGTTATGCAGGTCCACCTTGTAAATGAGCTTGCTCAACGGTGTTTGCCTGGATAAATAAAGAGTTGATTGATTGATTGATACGAGAGGGGCAGCTTACAGGTGAGCAGTAGCTGGGATCCATAAAAGGACACTAGGAGAGAAGAAATACCCAAATTGCTTGGGTTTTATGCATCTTTCCAAACTTGCACATACTGTTAAGTCTCATTCCCAGAGCAAGACATCATGGGTATGGAAATCGTTGTGCAAGTTGGGTTGACAAGGCTTCATCAGAACAGACATTGCCTTTAAAACAGGTTTCTATGTGTGATCCAGTTTAGGTGGAGTAAAGAATGAGAAAGTAAAGACACTTGTTTCATCCTCTTTGGGACTCCTCACTGTACTACATGCATAATCTCTACCAGGCACCTTGTCAGACCCACAGGCACCATAAGGTGTCATTTTTATTTATTTGGAATTTTTTTTACCAGCAATGGCACACTAGGCTATGCTAGCCTGTTTCCAGATGTGTATGGGGGGGGGGTGTTGCATGGGCCTATTCTATTGACAGGGGTGGGAGGGGGTAAATGTCAGCAAAGACAGTGGGGAAATTCCCCTAGGTTTCTTCAGTATGTGCCATGGGACCTTTAACTTCCCATCCACATAACTTGCACTCTTGCACGCCACTAAAGGCTGTGGACCGCACTTGTTTTGAATTCTTTGGTAACTGGGTAAGGTCCGCTAGGCACAAGGCCGGTTTTCACGGCAGACTTGGGAGCACTGGGGAGGTTATGCGACTTGCTCGGGGCCGCACAGTATGCACAAATGTGTTGCACTCGGGGTAGCTGCTTGCTAGTGAGCAAATATGAGATGAAGAGGCAAACTGCACGATGGTAACTGCAAAAAGGAAATAATCTCCTGGCTAGGTTCACACAGTCTGAAACAGAAGCAAAAGAAAATCCTGGCGCTCTGTGTCGGACTTTTCATCAGGGGGGTGGTGTTGGTGGGGGGGGGGGGAATCAGCTTTGATGGTCACTGAAGAGATACTTTTATACAGCTGACTAGCCCTAATATATGTCAGCATAAAATTAATATATTAAAATAAAAAAAAATAAAAAAAAACAGTGAGCAATCAGTCGAAACATGAGTAATTACTGGGCACATTATACATTGGTTCCCTTATAAATATTTGAAATCCAAACATACAATGCACAAAGCAGCAGAATAGAAGTACAGGGCTGTTGCAGGGCAGAGCTCAGGACAGGCCAGTATCAAAGGGAAAAAAGGGAGGGAGAGGGTGATAAAAAAAAAAAAAATGTCCAAAAGGACAGTAGATAACTGGCTAATGTGCCATGTTAAAAGTGCTGTTATACTGAAGTTCACCCACAAACCAAAACGAAAGTACCAATATGTAGTGCTGCTAGGGAAGCACAGTCATGGTATTTGTACATACACAAAACTGGCAGCAACATTCGGTGCTACTAGCCATGGATCTACATACTAACAGACTGTCCGCAGTAGACGTGGGATCAGAAAACAGCACAGGTATCAGTGGCGTACATGCAGGAGACTGTTTGAAGAGTTGTGCACTGGATGGCAAGAAGGGCTGTTGCAACATAACATGTTAAAAATAGGGTCACCACACAACACAGCAGTGGGAAAATATCTCAAGACTCTTCACTGGTATCAGAGAAGGAGGATCAGTGGTTGCAGATACCCAGTGGAACTATTGTGATCTCCTATTAAGGCCCTGTCTACACTGACCTGCATATTCAAGATGTCTTTCATAACGTTTTGATTTTCTGTGTTTGAGCATGGTTGTCAGAGCATCCACACTACGCTCCGACACCGTGCTTGCCTCCTCGGTTTCACAACCGTGCTAAAACCCTGCTACAATCAGGGTTTTAGCACGGTTTTTAAACACAGTTCATAGCATGGGTTTACCGGGCTATGGTGTGGATGTGATCCGTGTTTTCCGGTCTTGCAACGTCACTGACTGCTGGTAATATTACAAGACCGCAAATGTGGATGGGCTTTAGAGATGGTGTCCGAGACAAGTCAATGCATGATATTACTACCATGTAGATGAAAATACTACCAGGTGAAAGCAGTTAGCAGTAAATACTTCCCAGTCCTAAAAATTATGTGGACCCCTGGTGGTAGGGGAGGTCGGGAAAGTAACCCGACTGAAGCTGAAAGCAGTTAGTGTTGCTAGAAGGGTGCACTGAGATAAGATTGCTAAAAAAACAAGATTAATGCTAAAAATAAATTAGACTAATTTAGATACCGAAAAATGCAAACATGGTAGTAGTGTGTCATCTAGTGAGAGTTTGATAAAATTGCTGAACGTCATTTAAAAAAGGGATAAAATCCTATGATGGTCTGAGGAGGAGTCCCATTCTAATTATACGGTACACGCACAGGCAAAAAACAAAACAAAGTACACAAATTTCCTGAGTGCATTGACTGAAGTCACACTTTTGAAAATAATCAAGTTGTGTTATGAACTGAGTGTATGGGCAGCCAGCTAGAGGACAGCACAAGGTACCATTTTTATTTATTTGGAATTTTTGACAAGGTACAGCACACTAAGCTATGACAGCTTGTTTCCAGGTGTTGGGGGGGGAGTGGGGTGCACGGACCTGTGTTACTGACAGGAGGTGGGAGGGGGGTAAATGTTGGCAATGGCAGCAGGGATACTCCCTCAGTCTTAATGTGCCACTGGATCCATAACTTCCCAGCCACACAACTTGTATGCTTGGGCACTGGTTAACGTGGTTGGCAGCACTTTTATTTTTTGGTAACCGGGTAAAGCCCACTAGGTACAATGCTTGTTTTCAGGGGTGCCCAGGAGCACTAGGGAGAGGTTAAAGGTCCCACAGTATGCAAGTGGAGGCTGTGGAAATCAAACTCAGGTCTAGTGGATGTACCAAGCTCATTCACAGCTTGTTACTCTACCTCTAGGCTACACTTTAAACCAGGGGTTCTCAAATGGTGAGGCTAGCCTCCCTTGGGAGGCCCCAACCTGTTCCAAGGGAGGCTCAAGCAAGTCTTGAAAAAGTATTATATTTCAATTTTGAACTTTATGGATTTTGTGTGAAGGGATAAAGCAAACTGAAAAAGGATAATAGTAGGTGAATTTATGCATTTATTCACAAGTTTGTGACCAGGGAAGGTGCTGTACACTTAGCCATGGCTTATTTCAGGTGTACCCAGGGAAGGCAGTGAGAAAATATAATACAAAATGTAACTGCAGAACACTTAAGCAATATAAAATGAATAAAAGTGCAAACAAATTAAGAACAATAAACTAACAATGCGAGGAACAATTGATCAATTAGACTGGCAGCAGAACTGTCCAAATACAAGAGTTAACCATAAAAGTGCTAGGAATAAGAGCAGGAGGGAGCAAAATTATCCTTGAGAAGTTGCTTAAGTGCAGGGGGAGAGGGGAAGAGGCAGAGGTCAGCAGGAAGGTTATTCCAGGTAGAGGGGAAACAGAAAAAGCAGTCTGACCCATGAAGATATGCCAGCAAGGGGTAACAATGGTTTAAGAGTCAAAATATTGGAACAAGTAGTTTGTCCTGTTTGGGGAGGGGGGGGGGTGGGTTACGATAAGCTTAATAACATGAGAGCCAGCTATGCAAAGAGGTTTCAACTTATTCCTGATGTACTGTGAAAAGTAGGTTATTTTTCTACAGAGAGGCCTTGAAATATTTCAGTATTTTGGGGGAGGCTCAAGATCTTTTCCATGGCTTAGGGGAGGCTCAGTATGACAAAGTTTGAGAACTGTTGCTTTAAACCAATGGTGAGACGCAAGTATAAGCCTGAGATTTACAAATAAATTAATGTTGTAGTCTTTTCATTTTATTTTTCCTGTGGATCACTGCCACCCGAACCCTGGCGCTTTGCCCTCAAAGGAGCTCATGACAGCCCCATGGTGAAGCTCCTTTCAGTGCAAAGCCCCACGGTTTGGTTGCCAGTTATTCAAGTTTGAGGTTCGGACATCCTGAGATGGGTTGTCTTCTCTTCCTTGTTGGCAGTCTCACATAAGGCACCTAGGATTGAATGGGCACACTGACTAAACTAACCTCTCACCTACGAGGCGGTCCCGACCCTCCATGTTTGGGATGAAACATGCAAGACGGAAGAGTGTAGGGAAACATGTGCTGTGACTGTATTAGTGTTGCCAGCGGTACAACACAACAGTATAAATACATGACTTCAGGAAAAATTCACAATAATTAAAAAAAGATAAAGAACAGAGTAAGACTTGAGAGGGTACCAAGGGGCAAGAGAGGTCAACAAACACGCACACCAAGAACGGGTGTCGCTTACATTCCTGTTTTAGTCATGCTGTCAATTTTCTTTTATAATGACAGACTAGACTGATGTCTGAAATGGCACTGATAAACACAGCAAGGCCCTGTGTACAAACCTCCCACACCATGGCATTCCTCATTACAGAAGTGGTTTTCTATTTACTGTTGAAACAACTGGAAAGAGACGCAGAAAAATTAAGGCGGGTGGACACCTAGCATTACCTATTATCCTTCCCTATGATAAGGGAAACCTCCAGCAAAGCTGCAGAGAAAAAAAAAAACAAAAAAAAACAATCTTAATTAAACCACTGGGAAATCTCTTGGTCTATCAGACAAACCCAGGGCAATGACCATAAGCACTGTACTTAGCACCAAAACAAAATGTCAAACTCTGTGGCTGTGAAACAAACGGTTTTGTGCCTTAGGCAGGCATGCCTGATACTTCAGTCATGAATCAGTGGTTACACAAGTGTAGGGAAGTTTATTATTTTAAAAACATTTATTCAACCCAGCAATTAGAAAAATCTGTATCAAACTTTTTTTGGCTTTGGTCTTATATCTGCAACTGCAGACTTCTGGGTTATTTTTTTTTTCCTCCACCAGGGATGCAGTACTTTTTTTATTTAAAAGTGAACACTCTCCTATTCGAAAGAAAACTGAAATTTATGTTTTACACATGCATGAAACAGCATAAAAACACACTACTTTCATCTGGAGAACAGGAGCCGCCGATGGCATTTCTTTGGAAATCCAGGGAAATGGGGGACAGGCTTGTTTTAAAAGATCTGATTATTCAGTATGTTAATTGCTTATTAAAATAACTGACAGGCCCAGCCCAAGAACACACAGACATACCACATGTGTAGTGTAAATAGAGGGTAAAAAATGACTAAACCTTGGTTGGAGAGGAGGAGGGGGGTAGATAATGAGAACCAGACTAGTTCTCTCCTGCTTCAGCTCACAACTTGTGTCCAGCTTGAGGTATACGGACCCACTGTAGCACGCGGCGGTGTCACATTCACGAAAACAAGGAAATTAAACATTTTGGCCTAAACCTGAACTGAATCCCGGTATAAGATGCTTAGCAACTTACACACAAACCTAGGAACCCCATTTTGTCTAATCCAAAATTTATAGTGTAGTCTTCACCCACTCTTTAGAAAACATCGCGAGTTGACAGGCTTGGGACTGTCCCTTCCTGAGGGCGGCGCTTCTTGCCACACTTTAGAAATGCAGCAGCAGGGACATACATTAGTAAATACCTGAGGCAGACACCTTCACCTGGGACAACCAACTGCCCATAAAATAGGAAGCAAAGAGAGTAAACATTGCACAACATAATGGTGAGGGGTGTTGTCTGAGAGTAGGAGGCATGTTTGTTTTTTTTTTTTATGGTGGGGGGGCTGAATAGTTGTTTTTTTTCCTCACTCCAGGTCTTGTCTCATTAGATGTTGTGTTTTATGTAAACATTCACCTACTGTCATCACTTCAGTAAATACCACTGTTGTCATTTTGTTTTGTACGTATTTTGCGTATGGCAGGCAAGCATTAAATGAAGAATTAAAAACAAAAAGAAAGAAATGAGGGCGCAGAGTTTCCTAGAATGAACTCGAGGGAGGAACGGGAGCTCTCCCTCATTTGTCCTGCTGCTCAAAAGGAGATCCAGAGAGCCAGAAGAGAAACCTTGTTTAAACAAACATCACTAAATAACCGCCACTGCCAGATAACCATATTTCATAGACAGGCTGCGGGCAAAAAGCTTGTTTTTCTTTGCATTTCAGTTGCTGGAAAGTTTTCCGTTCTATACTGACCCTGTGACAGCGTATCAGCAAAGGGTTTTCAGCTGGAAATCAAGGCGCTTCCCTGCACTGCAAGCCGCCTGGTAGCAATTACACACAGCCCTGCATCTGTTTAAACCCGTCTTCCCCTAGAAGGCATGGACTGCCCATTAACAGGGAAAAAAGCTGGTATTTACCAGCTTCTGCTACAGCAAAAAAAAAAAAATCACATTTGTATGTAAGCTGTTCAACCGTTACATTTCTAATAATGATATAAAATATGTTTGTCTGTTTTTTGACACAAAGTTGAAGGGGTCATCCAATGAAGCAGGTACAAGATAAACGGGCCCACGGCCTAAGTCAATCAAGTATCCACACATCTGCCAGAGAGTCGGCTGCAGGTTTTTCCTTCATTGGGAAGCTCAACTGAAGTGATATACTTGTTTTTGTGCACAGTACTGTAAAACTGGATATTTTCGCTGTAAGAAAATGTTCACGTGCCTAGACTCTGGAACTCCCTACCTGATCATGTCCGCTGGGCCCCCTCCCATGGGACTTTTCGCTCCACCCTGTGGTCGCACTTAAAATTATCATCAGTGTGTAACTGTTTCAAGCCTCCGTAGGGTAATGCTTCTTTTCCTGATGAATCTCGGTTGTCACCAATGTCAATCTACACAATTACTGTTATATGATGTAAATACTGCCTGTGTATATGTTTTACTACAATTGTTAGTACCTCCTGTAATAAGCTGTATTTCCTAAGTTGCCCTGTATGTATCTTGTATGTTCTGTACTCTCCCGGGTCGTTCCTGAAAATAGGCATACTACTTGTCTAGTGTACCTACCCGGTTAACAAAAGCTAAATAAATAAAATAAACTATATTCACTGAATGTGGTGACTGCACTAAAATACAATGGCGCTAATTTACCAAAATTGAACGCTTTCAATAGAATTGAGTTAGGCACTAATTGTTTAGTGCTAAAATAAATTAGCACAGTTTTGGCCAATTAGTGCAGGTGCTAAATATTACTAACATGAAAATAACCAGTTCTACAGTATTTTTCTTCCATTGCCACCGCACTCACCACAGTCCATAATCCAAACTCTCAGAGTCACTCCTTTTGCCCCCCGCATGGCATAATTACTGGCAGCACTGCTCCTCTTCAAGCCCGATCCCCCACCAGACTCTTGGGAGCCCCCTAGTAGGAGGACCCCAACATATCAGTCCCCATCAAGAGACACATCAAAGTGTTGGGGGGGGGGTGCTAGTGCAGATGGGCACCAGAGCAGTCAGCAGCTCGGAGGTGGTGGAAGAAGAACCCAGTACACTGTGCGGCTGTAGGTCTTTTCCACTTATGTGTTGCCCTTCCCCATTCCCGAAGAAATGGCCATGTGTGGCAGCACTGATGTTGTGTGTGCCATCACCATGTCAGTCACCCACGGTAGGGGTGACTGTTTTAATGCCACCACGCAGACACCCCCACCCTTAGGAAGTGCTAGAAGAGCAGGCATGCTGGCTCCCTTCCCCCAGGGTTAGAGCAGGATGCCTCCACAATGCACACTGCATCATGCTGATCTGGGATCCAGTTCGGGTATTGATCTGGGCTTTCCTGTGAGATAATGCAGTACACTATCAGCCAACACCTGTAGGCTAGGTGGAATTGAAACTTAAAAAAAAAAAAATACTGCTATTTAGCATTGCCTTTTTTCACCACATTGTTTGCTTTCCTCCATATATACTCCAAGCATTAAATAGCATTGGCTCAACAACAAAAAAAATCAGATTTACGGCACTGAAATGCAATTGCATAATGTGTGATAATGCTGTATATTTAAAATACAATATGGTTAAAATTTGCTGAAGTTTGAAAACTTTCCAGATATAGGACTATGCAGTTGGGAACTCTGCCTTTTTCCTGAATGAGGGGCCTCTGCTGCTCCAAAGGGGAAGTTACGTACTTCCAAGCAGAAGTTCCTCGTAATCCATGACATCAGTGAATCCCATGATGATGCCACGATGATTTTTGTGTTATAGGGACAAACCAGGAAAGGTGTACGAGTATGCAAAACATATAATTAGGCAGGTGCAGCCCGAGAAATCATATTACTTTAAGGTCTGAAGGGACTCTAGGGCAGTCAGATCACCCCCCCAGTTGATAAGGGGAGATTAAAAAGTGTGTTGTGTAGAAATGTACTATTTTATAGCCATGTCCCTACCCATGTTACTATCCAGGGTACCCTGTGATTCTCTTGGTAAGCAGAAATAGTTCCACGCTTACCCGGAATGCCTCCTGAATGCTTGTACAGTCTTCGTATCCGGCACTGGCAGGCTGATTCACAGGATCACCACTCTCTGGGATAAGAAGTGCCTCCTAACATTACCCTCCTTCCCCAGAATTAACCACCTCTAAAATTCAGAGTGTGTCCTCGTGTCCTGCTGCAGAATACCAGATCAAACATCTATGTCATGCAAGGATATACAGCTAGGGTACTGGGAGGGGATAAACTGAGCGCTACAGCAGAGGAAAGGGACATAAGAAGTAGCCAGCAGGAAGAGACCACTTGGTCCATCATCTCTGCTCGATATATATTGAAGTTCTGTATTTTATCCCTACACCCATGTCCGTGCCCCCTCCTCTCCATGGGAATCATCATCAGGGACTCCATCAAACAATCAAGCCACAGTAACAAGGTCTACAGTATGGCTAATAGAATGCTGTGGTGTAGGTGAAGGGATACTGACAGCAGGAAAAGGAGATACTACTTTCTCTAATATAGGTCACTGCTGAGGCCGTACCTAGAATACTGTGCTCAGTTCTGGACTCCCCCGCCTTGTTAAGGACAGCGACAGGCTGGAGACAGTGCACTGCAGGGTGACCAAGATGATTCAGGACCAAGAGAGCAGATCTTAAGCAGATCATCTCAAGGCACTGAACATGTACTCACTGGAGACTAGACAAGAGAGGGTGGATATGACAGAGACCTTCAAGTACCTAAATGGAATAAACAAGCTGAATTGCAGGGTAGTGTTTGATAAGAGTACAGAGTCAAGAATCCAAGGTCATGAGTAGAAACTGGCGGGGGTGGGAAAGGTTTAAGAGGGATGTAAGGAAATTCTGCTTTACGGGAACTGTGGTGGAGCCGTGTAACAGTCTGCCAGTAGAGCCGGACTGTAAATGGCTTCAAGCAAGGCTAGGACAGAGCGCAGGGTGTGGTAGTTGCTCAGGTTGGCAGGAGTAGGGAGTGTAGAAGGAGGGTGGACCAGGAATGATAAAACCTAGTATGGGCAATAGGTCACGTGGCAGATAGGGAACTCAGGCAAACTAGATGGACCTTTGTGGGTTTTTTCTGCTGTCACTGTCTATGTTTCTATGTTCTGTCTGTTCACTCTTGTCAATATCCTTGAATAAGTGGAAGATTGCGATCCTACCCTTTCTCTATCTTCTTTTCTCCAAGGTAAACATATTAAGGGTCTTAGCCTCTCCTCACAAGTCCCCCTCCCAACCTTTTTGGTTGGGGGGGGGTTATCAGGTATGCATCTCATCTGCACAACACACTGCCACCTTCCCAATTTTATGAGACACGAATCTCCTTTGAGCAATCATTGCTTCCTCTGTCTGCAAGAGAGATCTGGCAAATCTTACCAAAATGCACGGCAGGAAAAGAGAATTAGTTGGTTTATAAAGTGCCATTCAACACACTGTTCCCCCAAAGTGTTTTATAATCAATGCACTGCTGGCAGCAACCATCAGACTTACCCGAAATTATGGAAAAGTCGGAGAGACGCTGGCCCATCTGGCGCAGCAGCAGCGTTGCCACTCAAGATGCTGGCAGGCTAGGTTAGGGAATGAGGCCGAGGTACAGGATGGCCAGCAGGGGAGGAGGTTTCAGCATTTTAAGGGCACTCACCTCCTCAGAATGGGAGCTCATCCATTCCCTGCTCCACCAGTACCACCAGAGGGCCCACAAATGATGTAGTCCAGATGGGATGGCAGAAGGAAGGAAGACAATGGGCTCTGAAATAGGCATGCATATGTTGTGTGTTCACGCTGGTGTTTCAGGGACGGGGGCACTTCAGGATCCTCCAACCCAAGCTTGATAGGATGGAGCACTTGCTACACACCCTGGCTCTGTGCCACCCATTTTCCTATCTCTAAGGACCCACTCACCCGCCTAAGACACAGAAGTGGGCCAGCACCAAAGGGTCTGCTTTGGGTGGAGGAACCAGAGGTCAGTGGCCCTCTGGGGTGAGGGTCAGATGACGGAGCTGGTCAGTGACTGCTGGACTCCACAGATGGGGCTCGGACTGTAAAAAGAACTAAAAAAAGGTCTGAGAGAGAGAGTTTGGTACAGAGACAGAAATAAGCACTGGGAGGGTAAACGACTTGCTCAGTGTCACAAGAATGAGTGACAGTTGTGAAATTCAAACCTGGGTCTCAAGGATCACAGCATGGTGCTGTAACCAAGACTAGGTCATACTGCCTCCAAGCAGTAGTGAGAAGTAGACATTGGAATTTGTTTATGCTTTCATTTCACAGGCTCCCTGTAGGAAGGATTCTGCCATTTAAGGTTTTAGATGTCGTCATGACTGGGGTTTGAGCCTACACCATGATCTTTAACACCTGTGTTGTCCTGTGGTTGGCCAGCAGGAGGTCCCTCTGTGCCAGGAGGCCAGTGTGCCCCCCCCCAAAATGCTGTGCTCATCCTCCACTAAGCTGGGACCTGGCAATCCCCGGTCTTTTCCCTGAGTCCTGGTCTCTCAAGCGGTCACATTAGGCTGATGTGAAATGGATACTGTATAACAGGTTATATTTGATGCAAAAATAATAATAGCTATATTTGCTTAAGTAGTACGTGCATTAAAATAAAATGATGCTAATTGGCCATAATTGCATATTTCCAATGGCCACAAATTAAAAGCTAATTGCAGAGCATGAATTTAAATTTGCACAATTGTGGCTGATTAGTGCTATGCGCTGAATTTAACTTGCGCAAAATAAACAGTTCTACAGTATTCAGCATTCTGTCAGCACTAACCAATGCACAGAAACACTGGGTTTCCAAACAAACTACTGAAAATGCATGTTCATTCATTCTTGTTCCATGTTTACCCCTTCCAACATATTTTTTCTGTGCCATGGGGTACACATTGAGGGGTGCAAGCAAAAGAAGTGAACTGAAAGAATTAGTTACAGAATCCGATGACAGGCGATGAAATTAAGTTATGCAGCCACTAGCCAGCAGGGCTAATGACAAGGAAAATCCAACAGCTCTACAGACTTTTCCTCTGGCACAACCGGTTTAATTATTAAACTGCTACCTTTCCTTTTCTAATACCAGCCAACAGGACTTGTTTCCCTTTCCTCTTCTAATACCAGCCAACAGAGTTAATTTTACTAGCCAGATATAAAATCAATCAGAATTTGGGTAGAGGGCCAGTGCCGAGAGAGAAAGAGTGTGTGTGTGTGAGCGTGTGTGTATGTGCGTCTCATTTTCTCTCTCTCTCTCTCTCTCAGTAAAGAGGGTAATAACTTTTAACTTAAGGATATTATAGCTAGAAAGACAAAAGAAGCCAAACATTCCATAGCAACTCAATGTCTTATTTGAGAACGCCTTTAATAAGCCCAGAGTACTTTAAAATGGCCCATGGGCAAAGACCGCACTGAAAGGAGACAGTAAAAAGGTTCAAATGAAAAGACTATGCCTCAGCAAACCTTTCAAAGAGGGTTTCTTTTCTACTCGTTGCCCTGTAACTAGCCTCACTTTCTGCGGTCTCCCTGACTGAACAAAGTGACTGACTGTGCCGAGGTGGATTCCTTGTCATTCTTTTATCTTTCAGCGTATTCAAACAAATCCTGAAAAGATGAACTCATCTTGCAGCCCTGACATAAAGCAAGCACTTTAGCCAGCCCCTGATACAGGGGGCCTGTTCTGTGTCTTATCCAGTGCCAAGTATTAGATTCGCCTCCAGCCATTAGTCCCTACCACTAACCAGACAGCAGGGGTGACGGACACAAAAACATGTTAGTACAGCTGAAATAAACTTGCATTTTCTTTTCTGTTGCACATACTACTTTGCCAACACACTAGATTTCTGATAAAAATGTTTCTGATGAGTTTCATTCAAACTGCCAAAATAATGTCGTATCCCCCCTTTCCCTTCTCCTTTAGTGGTATATGCCACATTTTTCAACAACTATCATTAGAGGGCAGCTACAACATATAACAGCCACTTTTAGGCTGGCGTCTGAGCTATCTCTTCCATCAAAGACAGCTTTATCGGCCAGACATATACACTGAAACTCCGGCACTTGTTTATATATGGGTTTGTTCCTTACAGTCACCATTTCCTCTGCTGCAGTAGTGCCTGCAAGCAGCCACACCACCATGAGGAAACCTAAAACAGTGAAATAAGAAAGCCATTATTGGGAACTGCGGGGAGACACAGAGAAACACACCTGAATGGGTGGGTCAAAAAAAAAAATGGAGAAAAGATTTTACCTTCAAGGGAAAGCAAACTATTTCTTGCAGGAATCCAGCTTGAAAGTTCTTTGGTGTCCCCAGGTCCGAAACTAATAATCAATCTTTTTTTGTTTTGTTTTTGGCACAGCCACTGGAAGTGCGAGTGCAAAGGAGACCCCTAAACAGTCAGACTAGCATGGTGGCTGAGTTTCAACAGAAGGGGGCAGTCTGCCAAGGTTTGAGATGGGGTGTTTAAAGAGTGGATTAAATGGAGGCAAGTCACGCCATGGTGCTACTGTACCTACCTTGAGGTCTACATTAGTAGTTCAAAAGAAAGAAAAAAAAAATCACAGAGTGATTATTTCAATAAAAACCTTTGTAGGGCCTATTTGGATTCTGTAAGCTTTGGCATCTGGAGCTGTTAGTTCTGCCCCCAAAACAGCATTTTGGTGATGCATAGTGGGGGACAAGGCTACAGCATGTTCAGTATAAACTGGAGTAAAATGTGTGTGCGTTGTTTGGGGGGGGGGCTGTTTATGTTGCTTTCATCAACTTAGCAGGCCACCTTCTGTTTTTGGAGGTTGTATATTAAACAAGATACCAATACCCCCAAAAATGAAGGTGGCCTGTTCGGTTGTGTAAAATAGCATAAACAACCCCCAATTCTACTATACTTTACATGAAATATGCTACAGTCCTATCCTTATTTAGTATCATTAAAAATGTGGGGGCAGCCCGAGACTGCAAAGCTTACTGAATACAGCCAGCGTTGTATATCATTTTATCTAATTAATTCCTCTATAATTTTTTTAAACTGCTTATTTAGACTGCTAAGTAGGAAGCATCCTAGAGGGAAGTGCCTGCCCCCAGCTTAAAAAAAGTTGTCTGTAGCTCTTAAAGAACCCAAGAAAATATTTCTAATTGCATCTGTTTGTAATGTCCCTATTTTCAGAAACTATATTCATACACGTAAATGATCCCTATGTAACTGTACTTCAACAAAAAGTGATGAAAAAACAACTGTGTTTTTTCATTGTTTTGTTTTTAAGGGCAGCATTTTGTTACACTTCTCTTCATGCAGCCAGTGATTTGGAGTTTTAACTATGCCACGGTTTGTGTACAGAACACTGAGCAAAGGGTCAACAGCTCGCGTTCGGCATTCTGTACCCAAACTGTGATATAGCAGAAACCCCAAATTACTTGTTGTCCATGAAAAGAAAACAACTAAAAACACAGCGTTTTACAACCATGTTTATTCAGGTGCAACTAAAGAGACCCACCAAGGCAAATGGAACAGCCCCTGCACCTGACCTATAGGTGTCTTACCTCATCGGACTGCTTCTAATGTGGAGACTGACCAAAATAATCCATTTGTTAAAACTAGTAACACTCTTAAAATTAGGAAACAGGTCCCAAGGACTTCCGAGTGTTAAGTGCCTACGCTCGCCCCGCACCCTGCCAAGATATGACGGGATGCTAGGGAGAGTCTGGGGGCGTGCTTCATATGTAGTCTATGAGGCACCTTTCCAATCAGTTTTTATATTATAATGGCCATTTGGTGATGAAATGTGGGCACTGGTTGACTAATGGGGCACTTGGTAGTGGGCCAGTGTTTCTATTTCGTGCAAATGACCGTTATAATAAAACGGTGTGAAAAGTGCCCCATAGACTAATGGGCATGCGTTCGCCTCCCTAGCGTGCGTCATAATTCCTGGCAGAGTGTCAGCAATATGTGGGCAGCATCAACACCGGGACATCCTTAGGGACCTGGTTTTCCTAATTTTACGAGTGTTACTACTTTTTAACAAATGGAATATTTTGGGCAATCTCCACATTAGAAGCAGTCTGATGGGGTAAGACACCTCTATGTCAGGTTCAGGGGCCAAGACTGGTAAGTCTCTTTAAATGCGGATTATTTGGAGGTATGGATTTTGGGTTCTGTAACTCCAGTAGGAGTATTATTAACTGTTGCCAGTTAGTGCAAATTGCCCAGCCATGTCCCGACCTACTTCAGACATTCCACCTCCGATGCTTTGAATCCTATATAGTCCATGAACACTACATTACAACCAAATCTTCTCATTCTCCAGATAGTACCAAAATACGATGTGCTATTACCCCCACCATGCAAGTACCAAACTACGATGTGCAATCATCGCCCTCCATACGCTATGCTGTTAACCTCCACCATGCAAGTGCTAAAATACGATGTGCTATTACCACCATATGATGTGCTATTACCACCTCAATGTACCAAAATACGATGTGCCATTACCTCCTCCATGCAAGCACCAAAATACGATGTGCTATTAATCCTCCTCCATGCAAGTACCAAACTATGATGTGCTATTAACTCCTTCATGCAAGTACCAAAATACAATGTGCTATTACCACCTCCATGTAAGCACCAGAATACAATGTGCTATTACCTCCTCCATGCAAGTACAATACAATGTGCTATAAACTCCTCCATGTAAGTACCAAAATATGATGTAGTATTAATCCTCCTCCAAGCAAGTACCAAACTATGATGTGCTATTAACTCCTCCATGCAAGTTCCAAATACGATGTGCTATTAATCCTCCTCCATGCAAGTACCAAACTATGATGTGCTATTAACTCCTTCATGCAAGTACCAAAATACAATGTGCTATTACCACCTCCATGTAAGCACCAGAATACAATGTGCTATTACCTCCTCCATGCAAGTACCACAATACAATGTGCTATCAACTCCTCCATGTAAGTACCAAAATATGATGTGCTATTAATCCTCCTCCAAGCAAGTACCAAACTATGATGTGCTATTAACTCCTCCATGCAAGTACCAAAATACAATGTGCTATTACCCCCACCATGCAAGTACCAAACTACGATGTGCTATTACCCCTCCATCCAAGTACCAAACTACGATGTGCAATCATCGCCCTCCATACGCTATGCTGTTACCCTCCACCTTGCAAGTACCAAACTACGATGTGCTATTACCCCTCCATCCAAGTACAAAACTACGATGTGCAATCATCGCCCTCCACCATGCAAGTGCTAAAATACGATGTGCTATTACCACCATATGATGTGCTATTACCTCCTCCATGCAAGTACCAAAATACGATGTGCTATTAATCCTCCTCCATGCAAGTACCAAACTATGATGTTCTATTAACTCCTTCATGCAAGTACCAAAATACAATGTGCTATTACCACCTCCATGTAAGCACCAGAATACAATGTGCTATTACCTCCTCCATGCAAGTACCACAATACAATGTGCTATCAACTCCTCCATGCAAGTACCAAAATATGATGTGCTATTAATCCTCCTCCATGCAAGTACCAAACTATGATGTGCTATTAACTCCTCCATGCAAGTTCCAAAATACAATGTGCTATTACCACCTCCATGTAAGCACCAGAATACAATGTGCTATTACCTCCTCCATGCAAGTACCACAATACAATGTGCTATCAACTCCTCCATGCAAGTACCAAAATATGATGTGCTATTAATCCTCCTCCATGCAAGTACCAAACTATGATGTGCTATTAACTCCTCCATGCAAGTTCCAAAATACAATGTGCTATTAATCCTCCTCCATGCAAGTACCAACCTATGATGTGCTATTAACTCCTTCATGCAAGTACCAAAATACAATGTGCTATTAACTCCTTCATGCAAGTTCCAAAATATGATGTAGTAGTACCCCCTCCATGCAAGTATCAAACTACTATGTGCTATTAACTCCTCCACGGAAATACCAAAATACGATGTGCTATATTACCACCTCCATGTAAGAACTATAATGTGCTATTACTCTTTCCATACGATGTGCCATTACCTCCTCCATGCAAGCAAATATAATACATTATACAATGGCTTGAAAAATCCTGAAACCTCATTGGCTGACTGACACCTTTTACCTGTGGTAAATCCTGACATTACCAATGGGAAAAGGTGCCAGTCAGTTGCATAGCCAAAGAGAATGCATCCGACCCCGAAAATGAAAACCCTGACATTGCCATCTTCTTTTCCAAGCTAACCCACTGCCTCCTGTCACAAGCATAACACCAGCTCATACATGCAGCACACCATCCCACTTAATTTACAGATAAACTTTCAAGAATCCTGAACTACAGAAAACGTTACTTAATAAAAATGAAGACTAAAAGTTGTGATGAATCACGGCCAAAAAACTAACTCGTGAAACCTGTCATGTGCATATGTATTAGTGCATGCCCAGTATCACAGCAACGCTTTTCTAACATACTAACATACTAAAATGCCAGCAGAATAGGCCTAATGGTCTTTCGTGTCTGCTCGTTTGGTCAGCCCCCACCCTGGGTGCTGATCTTGCTGTCCCCCTCACCTTCTCTGGCTTCTCCTTTCCCAGTTCCGGATATTCTTGCTGCATTGGATTTTGCTTCCTGAACCCTTCCCTGTACCTGTCCCACCTCTCTGAACCCCTCCACTGTCTCTGCCTCCACCAGCCCCTAGGTAGTGCATTCCATGGCTCTACCACCCTCTCAGTGAAGTAGCACCTCCTTTCTCCCCTGAATCTTCCCCTCCAGCTTCCACCCATGCCCTCTAGTAGCCCCCTCCTCCTTCCTTGAAGCACCCTCACTGTTCCTCCCTATTTACCCTCTTCATGTACCCTGAAGACCTCTATCATGTCCCCGGTCCCTTCTCTCTTCCAAAGTGTACATATTTAGCTCTTCGAGCCTCTCCTCATAGGTCCTGTCCCCCAAGCCCCAAATCATTTTGGTTGCCCTCCTCTGGACCCTCTCCAGGAGATTAATATCCCTCTTTAAGTGCGGCCTCCAAAACTGCAGGCAGTACTCCAGGTGCGGCCTCACCAAGCAGTTATACAGAGGGAGTATCACTTCCCTCCTTCTGGAGGTGATCCCCCTAGCGATGCATCCCAGCATCCTGTTGGCCTTGGCTGCTGCCCTCCTACAAGTCTCAGAGTTGTTCATCTTGACATCCACCACCACCCCCAGGTCCCTCTCAGCCATTGAGACTTGTAGTATTCCCCCCCCCAGGGTGTACACTTGGCCTGGGTTTCTGGCCCCCAGGTGGAGTACCTTGCATTTCCCTGCATTAAACCTCAGCTTCCACTTTCTAGACCATCTTTCCAGAGCCTCCAGGTCCCCCTGCAGGGCCACCCTTTTCTGCTGTGATCTGTGTAAGTTTTAGCCATCGTTTTAATTAGTAAACACTTTTCCCACTTCAACATTTCACAGAGCACCCACCTAACCGTTAGTAACTCTTCCTCTCCACTCCTGGTGTCTCCCATAGCTGCAGTCCTGTTTTCACGGTATAAAACACTGCCAATGTCAAGAGCTCTTGTTACCTCAGCCAGTCACTGTGTTTCCTGTTCCCCGCCACACAAACGAGACAGAGAGAGAGACAGACTATTTCCCCTATTTTGAAAAAAAGTCACGCCAAAGCAAACATTGTTTTTGTGCACTTCTCTCTCACGCTCTCTAGTGCTCTTCACTGTCTCCATCCCCCAAGGGACTGTCAGCGTTTCCACTCCCCATGACACATGCGAGAGAGAGACACACATCAAATTTCAAGGTAACATCCTAAATAAAATAATTAAAAAAAAAAAAAAAAAAAAAACACTAGTTTTGCACTCTCTCCCATTGCTGTTCATGTCTCCATCTCCCGTAGGGCAGTATTCTAGTCAGCAAAGGGGCACTATTTTTTGCGGCGTAACAATAAAATCAATAAAAACAGTAGTCAAAATAATAAAATATTTTTGTTTTATTTTAACTTACAGTAAGTAAAGGGGCACATTGTATAATCACAATAATCCACTCTAGGGTGTGGGTGATGCAGGGGTTTACCAACGGCAGGCATAGTTTGGTCACTTGGACAGAGGCCTCATGACCGAACCACGCCAGGTGTGGGTAAACCCAGCATCACCCACACCCTGTCATGGTTTATTGCTTAAATGTGCAATTACCACCCTTCCATAAGACATACTATTACCCCCTGTTGATAGTACCAAAATACGACGTGCTATTATCCCCTCCATACACTGCCAGCTCACTTTAGCATGCCAATTTCCATATCAGAATATATACATCTGGAAAGTTTTATTATTAGCATTATTGTTAGTTTTTATTGACCAGGTAAACACACAAGACAATTAAATGGCTATTTTCAGGTACAACCTGGGAGGTTACAATAGGATAATACAAAACAGATGAGTTTAGCAGTTGCTACTTGCATACTGCATTCATTAACCAGGTCGCTCTTGGCCTTTTACCTGGACATTTAAAGGTTATTTATCAACATAAACAGGAAGACAACTACATTACATATGTACATACACACTAATATATGAGGCCTAATACAGTATAACGCTTTGAAATTTGCCTCGAGACTGAGACTGTCACTGGGCCTGCAATGTGTGTGAAAATCTCTCCTCCCGTAATAAAAGCGCTGCTTCTAAAGACTCGGCTCCCTCATGACATGCTAGAACTGAAAGAATAACACATGTAATTTGTTTGGTACAGGTTAACAATGCAGGTAATTCTGAAGAAGACACAAACATCTAGTTAACAAGCAAAGTGCAGTGTTACAAAATCCAGTGTATGGTATGCTGCGAAGGCACATGCTCAGAGTATCTCAAGGGTTACTCAAGGTCAGTTTGTAGGGAGACAGACAAAGGTAGAAAAAAGGAAACTGACCGCAAGACTAGCTATTTATCTGGCAGAATAATGAAAGCATGAGGACAGGGGAAGGGCTCAAAGATTGGAGGAAAATGGGGAAAGAATGATTAGGCAGAGAAGGGATGATGGAGAGAGGAAGCAAAGGTTGATGGGAAACACATAAAGTAGTGGATGATGGGGAGGGACGTGTGGAGGTGGCACGTTACTGCATGTGGAAACTTTGGTAGACACTTCAAGAAGACATCTGAGCAAGGTCCATTTCAAGAACACTGTCTGCATGATCACATGTAGGACACTCTGTTTCTAGACAGAAACCTTAGTGCAATGCCTGTGGCTAACCACATGCTAACGATCATAGGGAGAGGGAAAGCTGACAAAGCCACAGGAGGACTCTATGAGATGCAAGAAACAGAATTCAGTTGCAATGCTAGAAGCAAAAGACACATGTCCTCCTACTTTGGGGCAGGGCTCACTATTACCAGTACAATACAGTCACTGTGATCAGCCCAAAACATAGCTCTTACCTGCCCCTCATTAGGAGGGGGGTCTCGAATGTTACCTCTGGGGAAACTCTCTGTCCGAACCAAGAAGCTGCTGTTTGCACATTGCACATCAAGATTATACAGCCACTCAGTCTGAGAAACTGCTTTTTTACCTTTATTTTCTGTCAAAAAATAATGTAATTATGCTCAACTGTTTGTACTGTCTGACCCTATTGTTATAGTTCTATTATATATTGTTTTACTGTCAGTTGTCCTGTATACTTGTCATTATCTTCTGAAAAATCTTTATAAATAAAGAAAATATATATATATACACACACACACACACAACCGAAGAAATGCAGTACTGCTGCTCAAGTAACAGCAAACATTATGAGTATGACAGCATTTCCACAGTGTTCAGAGCTTCATTCGGTCTCCATGATACGATAATGTGTCCCACACTTTAAAGCCTTTTTTTTTTTAATTTATTTTTCCCACATGTTATTGTCCCACACCAAGGGAAAAGAATAAGTGGTATAACACAGAGACCAGGACATTTCAGGTGGGCTTACACACATGCTGCACTGTGCAGCCATTTCCTGCATATGCACACATGGGAACAATGGAGTGTTGCTGGTGGATAACCCCACCACCATTTTATTTCCCTTAACTCATAGCAGTGACCCTGGTATGATTTTTGTTTTTATTATAAGAATACCTGCTGCTCCCTCCATCTGCCGGCTCCCTCCAACGACCCTAATTCCATGTCTGCCAAATGACCTCACAATAACACCAGGCTGTGGTAACAGTTATCCTTACATCACAATCAATGCAAATGTTAGAGAGAGAACAAACAGCAGCACTTTCAGCTATAGTCACTGGAAACTGCAGAATTAAACCAAAAAAAAAATATTTTAGATTAATTATTTATGGAATTTTAAAGAAAATCCAGTGTGAGGTTCACACTGTCCATGTGGATGTTAAAAGCCCTGTTTACACTGCCAACTCTGCAACACATCAACCCATGCGCATGGGTTGATGTGCTGCAAAGTCGGCAGTGTAAACACCGTCAGGAGTGCAGTATGTGCCTGTCGGATCATTTTTTTGATCCAACTCAGCTGTAAGATCAGTAGCGGAGCAAGCGCATTAAATTCCAGTGTGAACGCTTTGCTGCACTCGCTCCACTACAAAGGCTGTTTAAAAAGTCAGCCTCCAGTGAATTCACAGCCCTTCCTCAAAGCGACCTGCAGCACTGCGAGGGTGGGCTGTGCAAACGGGACCACAGACAGCACATTGGGAAGGGAGCGGCATACATGCCACAGCACTGCTGCCATGTAAACACAGCTAAAGATCCCACAGCATTTATCAAAGAAGCATAGGAGAGTTTCCCACATGTCATGGGTCAATATTCCCCTGTAAATTTCCATGTAGCAACCTCCTCCACACACGATAAAAGAGAGATCACAGCTCAGTATTCATTTCCTGGTCAAAAATTATGGAAAAAATAAATACACCAACAGTAGATGCCAGGACATTCATTACATTTCCTGCTTCAGTTAGAGGCATTCTCACATCAGGTGCTGAGCAGGCAATAATAAAAACACTGCACTTCGGATTGGTTTACACAGCAAGGAGAAATGGGGCAAAATGGGTAATCAATTTCAAACCCCCCACTCAAACAAATCATCTACAAAAACAGCAACATCCTATGCAGGGTTTTAAATAATTGATTAGCAGTTTTTTTCTTGGGACAATGCTAACTGTACAGAAAGTATTTATATAGGTTTTCTAGAAGTGTTATGTTTGTTAAACACAGTGAGGCAAGTGCTATGCATTTTCACAATGTTTTAGCACTTTTATGAGCAAAACGCTAATCGATTTTTGGAGTTAAATAAAACCCTGCTATGACAACATATGAATAAACCATACAAATGTGTGCAGGGTTATAAAAGGGTAGAATCCACAAGGGGACACAACCTTAAACTGGAAGGGGGTGAATTCAAGAAGGGTATCGGAATGAACTTCACGGAGTGGGTGGTGGATAGATGAAATAGTCTACCCAGCATTGCCATGAAGGGTGCTGGCACATAGAAGGAACAGTCTACCCAGCATTGCCATGAAGGGTGTTAGCACATAGAAGGAATAGTCTACCCAGGATTGCCATGCAGCAGGTGGTGGATAGAAGGAAGAGTCAACCCAGGATTGCCATCACAGCAGATGGTGGATAGAAGGAATAGTCTACTCAGCATTGCCATCACAGCGGGTCGTGGATAGTTGGAATAATCTACCTAGCATTGCCATGAAGCAGGTGGCAGATAGATGGAACTGTCTACCCAGCATTGCCATCGGAGCAGGTGTTGAATAGATGGAACTGTCTACCCAGCATTACCATGGAGCAGGTGGTGGCTAGATGGAATAGTCCACCCAGCATTGCCATAGGAGTGGGTGGTGTATGGATGGCATAGCCTATACAGCATTGCCATAGGAGCAGGTGATGGATAGCTGGAATAGTCTACCCAGCATTGCCACTGGAGCGGGTGTTGAACAGATGGAATAGTCTACCCAGCATTGCCATAGGAGTGGTTGATGTATATATGGAATAGTCTAACCAGCACTGAAATTGGAGCAGGTGGTAGACAGATGACACAGTCTACCCAGCACTGCCATCAGAGTTGGTAGTGGATAGATGGAATAGTCTACCCAGCATTGCCATTGAAGCGGGTGGTGGATAGATAGAACAGTCTACCCAGTATTGCCATTGCTGCTGGGACTATCCCGGGTTCCAAACCCAATGGGACAACTTCAAGGGGGTTATTAGGAACAAAAGGGAGGCAGAAGGTGGGGACAGCTCTGTAAGGGCAAAGAAAAACATAATGGGAATATCGGGACAGAAACAGTGACTGTCTTTTTCTGTTATTGTATTAAGAAGAAGAATCAGCATTTTTTTTAGCACGTTTCATACACACTGTATCCCAAAGTGCTTTACAACCAATGCTACATTGGTAGTGAAGTGACTGATCGTGTAGTGGCAGCCATTTCGCACATCAACACCCACACATAGCCTTGGACAGTTGCATGAACGGGTTCTATGTGAAGGCAAATGTTGGCCAGGACACCAGGGAAAATCCACTACTCTTGCAAAAAGTGCCTTGGGTTCTTTTACTTCCAGCTGGATAGCCATCAGTACCACAACAGAGATGGGTAGAAGGAACCTAAGTTTAAAATCTCATTTGAGGGACAGCACACCACAACAGTATAGCACTCCCCAGTACTGCTTTCGTGTGCCAGTGTTTTAAGGTATGAGCCCAATCCTGTTGTGAGAGTAGAACCCACAACTTACTGGCCCAGAGGTAGATGTGCTACCAACTGAGTCATGCTGACATGCTTAACCAGCTATGTATCTACCTAACTGGTAGTTTAGGTGGGAACAGCTGGCTGTATGCAGGGGGGAAACCCACCTGTCTGTCAATCAAGTGTGTAAGGTGTGTCTCCAGTGCCATGTGATGATCAGCTCTTCACCTTATACTGACAACTGCAGAGGATGGTAGGATATAGGTACCACAGGGGACGGGGCTAATGAGATGCAATAGAGCATCCCTTCAAAACCAGATCTAATCAGGAAACAAAAATACATCAAATCACTCCAGTTCCAGTCTTACTACCCCTTATCTGATTGGAAAAATGTGTTGGGATTACAGTACTAGAACCCAGAGAGAGAACTCTGCCAGGGTTGCTGACTGGCTATTGTGTTTCTCATGGTTCCTACACGGCCCATCTCTCCCGGCTATATGGGCTGCTTGAGAGGGCTTGCTTAGAGAGAAGGAAGCAAGTTTGTACTGTATTAGCTATCACTACCCATTTGAAACACAGACTGTGAGAGGATTTTTTTTTAATTATGTTTTATTGCTTTTGTAATGTATACATGCAACAACTGCATAGAGAGAACCACTTCATTTGGAAATGTTCACAATATTGTCAATACAGTTTAGCGGTATACCATCAAAATAGCATTTGAATAATAGTGCAGCGAAATGTGCACCGTGGAAATGGCATGAGTGAAAACAGCTGCATGTACAGAACAGCATGGGGATATTATAGTGCACGACTTGAGACATTCGTTCCCCCCACCCAACTTTCTCCCTCCCAGAGTTGAGAATCATAAGTCCACCACCTCAGTTGCCCCCGAGTTGTAATCATAAATTGTAGCCCCCAGCTGTAATCATAAATCGCCGCATCATTATTACTTTTCCCTTTATTTGTGAAGTGTGGTTTTTGGTGTCGCGTTTTGTGTGCGCTCTTATTGTTCACGCTGTATTTATTTTAGCGATCTTGTGCTGGCCCCATTACAAGCATGGCATATTCTCTTGTGTTACCACAGGAGGGGGATAACAACATTACTGCGCAGTAAACTTTCAAGTTTGTCCACAACTGGAACCCTCTACATATTCAATGCAAAAAACCGAAAACTATGAACTTTTTAACCTTGAATAAACCACAGTATTACCCTTTCCATTAAGCCCCTTAGGCACAACTGGGCATGCAGTGCTATAACGTATAGTAACAGTGAACTGATTTACCAAATATAAAGAAGCCCAAAATAAATGCACCAGGGCAATAAGAGCAGTAAAAGTGGACTACTACAAACAGCAGCTCATGGACAACTATGGTAATACTGTAGTCAGAATTTCTGGGCAACCCTGAAAGAACTAATGGGGAAAAGTAATAAAGGTCTCCGAACCATGCTATTCACCCCTTGGGGTGACATCAACTCACCAGTAGACACTGTCAATGCCTTCAATGTTGTCTTAAGCTCAGTACTCCCAGCAAACCCGACGCACTCACCATCAGCGACCAGATGCAATAGCCACTCTACTCCAGTCAACCCACTATCAAGGAAACCATCAAATATGTTAAGCATGTTCCTGCCAAAACCAGGAGTGAGAGTAACGGGGTTGACATGAAGCTGGTGGCTTTAGCCTTGAATGAACTGGGTACTCCTCTCAATAAGATCGTCAGCCTCCCACTGAGGCTCTCCCAATTCCCTCAGGTCTGGAAGAGTGCATGGTAACACCAGTTTTCAAGAGTGGCGATAGCTCAAGCGTCTCACACTATAGGCCTATCTTGATTCTGTCCCCCATCTAAAGCTCTAGAAAGGATTGTATCTGATCAGCTCATGGAGTATCCAAATAAATATAACCTGCTATGTGCACAAAAACATGGGTTTAGAAAACTGCACAGTACTGTCACAGCACTCACTGACTATACTAGTTTTCTCCATGAGATCCTGGATATAGGGCAGCCAGCTGGTGCCATCTATGTAGATCTAACAAAAGTGTTTGATCAAGTGGATCATCAGCTGCTAGTCTCCAAGTTCTGATCACTTGGTCTATCTGAGGAAGCTGCATCGTGGTTCCAGTGCTACCTGACAGACAATTCACAGAGACTGAAGATTAATGGGGTTCTATCAAGTGCAAGGAGAGTTACTGTAGGAGTCCCAGAGGGGTCAATTCTGGGCTCCCTCCTATTCAGTCTCTTTGTCAACGGCCTGCCTGATGCTTGCCCAAAGCCAATGCTGTGGTTTACAATAGCAGCGCTTCACACAACAACCTTACTTGGGAACTACAACAAAGCTTTAATGCCCTAGAAGCATGGCTTACACTCAAAAAATGTGTTCTCAACTACAAAAAAAAACAAAAAAAAAACACAATGCTCTTCTCTGGTATACTTTTGCACAATAAGGTACCTCCCCTCGCCATACAAAATGCAGTGGGTTCCACCCTAGAGCAGGTAAAATCATTTAGATACCTGTGTGTTATCCTGGATGACACACTATCTTTCGCCAAGTATGTGGACTCCATAGTAGGGATAGCAAACAGGAAATGGAATGCTCTACAGACAAAGACTGAACCTAATCCAGGATGCTAAATGAATAGCTGTCTTCAGTTTGGTGCTCTCACACATAGACTATGGGCTCCCAATTTATGGATCAGCCACTGATACGGTGCTGGATACAGTCAGGATGCTGCTCAATAAAGCCTGTCGATCTGTTTCTGGATCATACAAATATACTCATACATGCAATTTATATACTCTCACAAACTGGCTCCCCCATCCGTTCGACTTGGATATTAAACACTCCTATTAGCCAAGAAAGGGCTCATGGGTCTTACATCACCCACCATTGGCTCCCTCCTCAGGCCCATCCACAACCAGCACACCACACGGAATGTGACCCAACAAGCCCTAGCCATACCACTGTGAAGAACAAGCAAGGGACAACGCTTTGCGAATCGGGTGGTCCAGTGGTTCAATGAGTTCCCAACCAGCACAATCAGCCTCTCAAACATCTCACAATTCAAACAGGCCCTTAAGTCTAATATTGCCCTGAACTCCGGCTGTCACTACTTTGACCCAACCTGAACAACAACAACTGCCCCTCAGCCTCCTCTCTGCTCCCATACTAGTTTACTCTCCACCTCATTGTATACTATAAATATAGCATTACCCCTCTTTTCAGCCCTCTAAACCTTTACAGTAAGCCAGAATTACTCTAATATGCTGTAACATGATATACCTGTATGTACCTCCTATAACTTGTAATGCCTGATGACAAGGCACTACTTGAGCTGACTTAACTGCTTTTTGTCCTCTGTGTATGTGCTCTATCTAATGCGGAACCATTGCAAATGAGCAAGTTGTGCTCAAAGGTTGTTATGGATTATTTAAATCAATCAATCAATCAATCAATTGCAGTCTCACCAAGGATTCTTATTTTTAGTTGTTTACACTGATTTTTATTAAAGAATGCTAGGCATACGGACGGAATGTCGCTGTCAAAAATGTAGCAGCTTTACTGCCGCAGAGAAAAGATATCATGGTTAAATGGTCACAGGGCTTTAGTTTTTTTTTGTGTTTTTTTAGTTTATTAGTTTATTGTTCTCGGAATTATTACTTTTGAGCCAATGGCTCTTTTACAAAGGTTCCACGTCATCAATGTACAAACAAACAACACATGTTACATAGAATGGTCAGCAAATTATAAAGGTTTCAATAAGCCAGTATAATACAGTACATCACAGGAAAAAAACTAAACATTGGAGGAATGGTCAAGGTAGGAAGGGTAGGAGGAGATATGGGGAAGGGAGCAGACTTAGAGTAGTTAGAGGTAAACAGTTGCCGACAGTTTATCGCGTCTATTAGATGCAACCACATCAGATTCAGTGAGACATTTCCCCCCATAGAAAACCGGGATAGCTGGCCCGGTGGCACTAAGGGCTGAGGCGCTGGACTCCTTACCTTGGACTGCACCAGCAACCCGGATTCAGGAACAACCTCGGGTCGCTGGGGTGCCGGCTCGGGGGAAGGGGGGCAGGATCGAGCAACTGCTCTCCTCTCGTGGGTGGGGTGGAATCGCCCGCCTATAGTCCTGTCGTCACCGAATGGAGGTTCAGTGACGAGTGTAGGTGGTTACGGATGACCGGTAGGGTGGGGCATCCCACAAGACGTGCATGCGTGTGCCTCCACACGTGTACGTTACGTCGGGGATGTGTGAAATGGGACGGGAGAAAACCTGGAAAAACCCAGAAATTACCAACTAAAAAAATAAATAAATAAAGGAAACCGGGGATAAACGAAAACACTTTAGTGCCTACTATGTTAGCTCTTTAATGTGGAAGGGATTTTGTAATCTTCTTTTGTTTAACTGCTTACAGCCCCATTTTGCATAACTAGTTTGCCTACAAAAGCTACTACTAAAACACAGTAGGATATCAACACAATAAAAGCAGATTCACCGAAGACAGTAAAACATTGTGGTTCTGGCATCCATTGCAGTTACGATTTGTTTGCAGACCTGACCTGTCCGTTCCTTCAAGTTACATGTGGGTGGGGGGTGGGGGGTGTGTGTGTTTCTAACAAGATACCTATTTTAAAGCAACAGTAACACTCCTTAATTAATTAATCATAGGTGGGTCTAATCACTAGCCATTCAGAATAGGCTGCCCTTTTTAAAAATATTTTACACACCTGTTGCCAATAAAGAAGGTATATAAGGTACTGGCAAAGTTTTTACTCATTCACTCTTTTGAAAACAGCAGACATGGAGTTTGTGCCAACACAGAAAGGCAAGGTAAAACTTTGCAACTGGACGACTAATTATACATAAAAGAAAAGGACGGAGCGGAGTGGAAACTGATATGGCGCTGTGAGCAGTGCACCTGTTGTGAATGGCTCCATACTGTGGGTGGCAGTATTACAATGCCTCCAACAGAGCACAACCATGCCTCTTTGCATGGAAAGGTTGCAGTCATTAGAGCCTGAGCCAGTGTGAAACGCAGAGCATGCAAGACTGAGGAGCCAACCAGAAATGTGGTGCACAGTAGGCTGCAGCAGGTTGCAGTAAGACATGCTCACCTGCTGCCTTCACAGGAGACCCTCAGGCAAGATATGCTTCGCCATAGGCAGCGGGGGGAACTAACAACAATGACATCCATTTTTATTTTTCAAAAAACACTCAATGACGAGCCATTTCTAAGGGCGAATGTGGAGGACATTCTTATATTTTCCAGTGATTATGATCTTAAAAGTGTTGGCTGACAATTCTCATTGGTTTTGTGACTGTACTTTCTCAGTGGCACCCAGGGAGGATGACCAGCTTTATACTGTGCACGCACTGGTCTGCGGCGTAAATCGCCCTTGTGTTTACACCCTACTTCCTGGCCGCAGTGAAGCAATGTACAGAAAATGTTTCCAGCACCTCCAGAGTCTGACTGGTGCTAAGTCGAGCCCCACAAGCATTATGACGGACTTCCGAGTTGGCAGCCATAAATGTTCTGCGGCACACTGTGCCAAGTGCTGAACTGAGTGGGTGCAACTTTCATTTCGAACAGGCTATGTGGCGCCAGGTCCAAACTGAAGGATTTTAGCAGTGGTACATTCAAGATGAGGCATTTGCTCATAAGGTACTCTGCATACTGGTACTAGCCTTCGTTCCTGAAAACTGCACCGTAACATTCTTTGAAATGTTGCAGGACGGTGACAGTTTTTCTGACCTTGAACCAATTCTAGATTATTTTGAGGACAATTATATTGGTAGGTTATCCAGAAATCGATGAACCAGAAGACAGCCCAGGTTCCCAATAAATTTCCGGAACGAGTAAGAAAGGGTCATGCGTGACCTCCCAAGAAGTAATAATGCCATTGAGGCCTGGCACTGGGCATCTGCTCATGCAGTGTCCATGAGCCATCGTACCCATACCAGACTGGCAAGAAAACTAAGGCAAGAGCAACATGCAATATCACTGTAGCACCGTCAAATCGAACTGGGTCAGGAAACACCACGTAAAAATTGTAAATACGTTAAGAGTCAACAGAGTGTTCAAAACTATTTGCTCTGATTTTATCAAAAGACAGCCAAAACAGCACCTTGAAGATATTGCCAATGTCACTGAAATAAACGTAGCATGATTTTAAATAGCTATAATGGTGGTATTCAGTTTTGGGCTGGTGTGCTGGTGGGATATTTTAAATAGCATGTGGGACAGTACTCCAAATATCTAACATCAACTTATAACATGGGTAGCCAGAGGGAGTTTTCTGATTGGCACAATAGCATCACCTGTGTGCGATAATGCACATTATCTGCACAGTTAGGACGAAGAGGTCCTCCACATCTGAGATCTCTCAGCAGACCTGGACTTGTTATGTAGGGGAAAATAATTTTGCAAAGGCAGTCTTTTGCAATTGTCGCTAAGGGACTCCCAGTATTATTCCACAAGAACGAGAAGCCTTTGCAAAATGATTTTCCCCTACAGAAAAACTGCGGGTGTGATGGCATGGCAGAGGTGGCTCCCCCGCCCCCAGCACCCATGCCCTGTTTGTGTTATCTTACACACATCAGAATTACTGCACTGTGTAAGTCCTGTGACACGGGGAGCAAGTGGGGCAGATCACACCTTCTGTTGTCACCTGTTGTGGGGGGGGTACCTGGGCACAGAGAACAGTGGCAGTGTGCATGGGGAGCAGGAGAAAGCGAGAGAGTGAGAAACACCGAGAGAGGTAGACAGTGAAGAAGAGGGCACTAATACCATCATGTGGAACTGCGTTATGCATATTAAATGTCAGAAATCATGCCAGCACTGTATTTCTGATATTTGTTTGTGCATAAAACCACTGAAAAATGCGTCATTATTTGAGGACTATTTTTCTGTGCGGCAGGATACGGTCTTTTTTTGTAAACAGGAAAAAAACACCTTTGATGATATTTTTTTGTTGTTTAAACATAACCCATGTTATAAGTGCATTAACGAACTCCAGGGTGTGCTGATAATGTGGATCAACACACACCTCTGGGGTGTTGTGAGGCAAGAGACCAGGCCTCGTGCCTCACAATGCCCCCGAGGTGTGCGTTAATCCACATTATCAGCACACCCTTTTGTGTGTTAATGCTTACTTATTGCAGCTTATTGTGCCGTGTTATCTGAATGACAGTCCTACCACTTTAATGTTCATGCACGCCCCATGTGACCTTTGCTACGTAGGAACGCCCTATGTTACCTTAGCTGCGTATGAACTACAGGCTGCTGAGTTCTTTAACGTGTTTTTTTATTGCTTAAAGTATTTCTGTGCCTGCCTTTGCATACACAGCTACTTGTCCTGCTATCATAGTATGAGGTTACTATTTGTCCTTAACAAAACATGCCCTACTGCCTTTTCAGTAGATCATTTTCGTCCCCGCGACATTCTGTCCACATTGTTCTGACCGCAACATTTTGTCTGAGGACGAAACAGCTGTACACAACAACTCTAAGTCAAATTTAATTTAAAGTATCTAACCTGTAAGTTTTTTTTTTTTTTGTAATGAAAGTTGGAAGTTATTTTCTTTAGGTCTCAGATCATAGCATCTTCCAGTTTTGTTGTTTTGTCGCCCTTTCTCTGGATACTACAGTAACCCAAGGCAGGACCGTATGGGACAATTTTGTTCATAATTATTTAGAAAAGTGCATAAACTGGAGGACTACAGTTCTTCATGTATCAGCAGACAAGAATGGCTTACATTATGCAAAATACTGGTCTCAGTTTGCACTTTGTATGCAAAAACTTGGTGGTGTTGTTTTATTTACTGTTTACTGCAGTTTATTAGACTGTGTCTGGCTAATCCTGATGATTCCAGAGCTGACATCTGCTGTAACATGAAATCCCAGACTCCACTATAGCTTACATCAGAGCAGGGCTGCACTGGGAGATTCAACAGCCTGCAGTGCACATTAACAGTTTTTATAAACTCCGATTTTTTTTTTTTGCTGGTTCCGCTGTCCTCCCAGGGCTAAGTACAGTCACAGCGAGACTGGCAAACATCTGATCTGAGCTTATAAATGCTCTAACATGCAGTGCAGGCTACTGAATCTCCTACTGCTGTAGCTCTGCTTTCACATCAGCTGCAAGATGTCTGGGATTTCTAGTTATAGCACATGTCAGCACTGGAGTCAGAAGGATCAAACAGATACAATCTACTGCAGTGCAGTAAGTAAAGAAAATATTTTTGCACAGAAAGTGCAAATAGGGACCAGCCCCACACCCTCTAAGTGTTAGCTTTTTCCCTTTAACTCATCCACCACCATTAATGTACTTTACAATTTATTCCAAAGTGTGGGTGCATTGCAGCCAAATGCCATTTTTCCAAACTGGGTGTGATATCCTGGAGTTTCAAAAAGCAGGACAGGAGAGCTTTTACAGCATAAGCCCTAGCCCACTTCCTGAGATTTGTGATATTTATATTAGGGATGAACAGAACTGGCAGATTCTGATCCGTCTGGACTGTTTGGGATTTTAAGAATTTCTGATTCCTAATCTAATTCAAATTCAAAAAGGACTTACAGATCAGAATTGGATTCAGATTTGGACACCTAAATTTATTTGTTTATTTATTTTATTCTTTGATGACCAGGTTAGGCCCACTAGGCACAGGTGCCTGTTTTCAGGCGAGACCCGGGAGCACTGGGGAGGTTAAGTGTCTTACTCAGGAGTCACACAGTACGCAAGTGGAGGTTGTGGGAATCAACCCCAGGTCTGTCTGCTGGATGTACCAAGCTCATTCACAGCTTATTACTCTATCCTCTAGGCTATATTGCCAGACCATTTGTTTATATTTTGATAACCAGGTAACTGCACTGATGCCAGGCATCTTTAACAGGCACAACCCGGGTCCTACAACAGAATAGTGTCGCAGTGCATAATACATGGCTTATGTTAATGCTAAGTAGAATACAATGTATGGTACAATACAGTGGCACAGTATTACAAGTGTTACATGATTTTCACAAAGCACAAGATTAGAACAAGGAGAACATAAATGACAAACGTTGTACACCGTACACAGCAGTTGTGCAGCAAGTTATACAATGGAGATTGAAATATCTGTAACTCAACACCGGCACATACCTACAGGAAACATGAGCAAGTACTGAAGTTTTAGCAAGTGGATCTTTCATCTTGTGCGCGAAAACATAGGGAGAGGGGGACTTTTGATGGGACCAGGTATAGCACTCCAAAGGGAAGCAGCTTGGTAGCTGAAAGATGTCTATCCCATCCTGGTTTGCATAAATGGTATCATGAAAAAATTATGGGCTGTGGAATGGGAATAAGGTAAATTTTGGGAGTGAGCAGCTCTTTGAGACACTGAGGCATATTGTCATATAATGTCTTGTACACAAAGTTAGCCTGCGTGAGCTGAGCCTTGTGCTCAGCTTGCAGACAACGGTGCTGTTGGAGGCTGGTGCAGTGCCATGGGATGAGGCAGTTCTAGCCACCTTCTGGTCAAGGGCCTTTTTCTTTGCCCATGTTGTTTTTGGTGCAATGCCTGTTACAATGGCTGCATAGTCCACTAATGAAAGAAGGCTGCTTTTGCAACCTGGACTTTGGTGTCTGCCATGAGAAGCTTTTGCATGCGACAGAGGTGCTGTAGTGTTTAGTGCTGGTGTCTGTCATGAGAAGCCTCTGAATGTGATAGAGCTGATGTAATGTTTAGTGTTGGTGTCTGCCATGAGGAACCTTTGAATGTGATAGAGTTGCCATAGTGTTTAGTGTTGGTGTCTGCCATGAGAAGCCTTTGAATGCGATAGAGTTGCCCTAGTGTTTAGTGCTGGTGTCCGTCATGAGAAGCCTCTGAATGTGATAGAGCTGATGTAATGTTTAGTGTTGGTGTCTGCCATGAGGAACCTTTGAATGTGATAAGAGTTGCCATAGTGTTTAGTGCTGGTGTCTGCCATGAGGAACCTTTGAATGCGATAGAGTTGCCCTAGTGTTTAGTGGTGGTGTCTGCCATGAGAAGCCTTTGAATGTGACAGAGTTGCCCTAGTGTTTAGTGCTGGTGTCTGCCATGAGAAGCCTTTGAATGCGACAGAGTTGCTGTAGTGTTTAGTGCTGGTGTCTGCCATGAGAAGTCTTTGAATGCAATAGAGTTGCCCTAGTTTGTAATGAATGTTGCTCCAATGATTTGAACAGGTAAAGCAGGGGCTGAGGATTGAACCCAGGTACTTGAAATCTGCCACCGATCCTAGCTGAGTACCATCCAGGGTTGAGCTGCTGAGGCCCCAGGAGTGGTACTTAATTTTGTGGACAGAGCCCAGGAGCATATCTTTAGTCTTGAGCTCATTCAGGACTAACTTTTCTCTAAGAAGTCACTGCTGAAGAGAGTGGAACTTCAACTCAAGGGCGTTACCAATTTCAGTTATATATCTCTTGTGTACCAAGACAGTGACATCATCTGCATAAAGCAGGTGAATTGAGCAGTACAACAGTTGCTAGGCAGATTGTTTATGAAAAAGTGTGAAAGGAGGGGTCCAAGTATAGATGAACCCTGTGGAACACCATGGGTGATGGTGCTGGCATTCGAGAGTACTTTGTCAAGCTTGACTGCTTGGTACCTGTTTTGCAGAAAACTTGAAAACCATTGGGTTGCTGCTGGTCCCACCTCAAGGGCACCACATCATTGTAACAGCAGGCTGTAATCTACTAGGTTGAAAACTCTGGTCAGGTCCACGGACACTGCACCTGTCATCAACCCTTTGTCCCTAGATTGGTACACAGAGTCCACGAAGTTGACGGAAGCAACACTTGTGCTCGACACCAAATTCCCCAATGTCCCGCTCAGTGATGGCACAGTACCAACACCGGTATTGTGCCATCGCTCTGCCCCCCATTTATTATAATAAACTCCAGGTCGGAGTTGTTCTGGGGAGGGGGCAGACCACTGGGAGAAGCCGCATTGGTGAAAATAGGCCATTACAGCAATTGTCGTTGTAATGGTCTGTTTTTGGGTTTCGCTGTCAGGATGTTGCACTACAGTGGTCCACAAATGTTGACCAATGCTGCTGGTTGTAAATGATTCTCTTTCTCTCAGCCAGGAATGAAAGGATGGATATGGGCATATAGCTGTCTAGTGCAGTGTTTTGCCCTTTTTGAAAAGTGGCACCTCTGTAGCTAACTTCTAAATGCCAGGTATTGTTTGTGTCATGAAGGAGAAGGTAAAAATGTTGGCGATTGGCTGGGCGATTTACAAAGCAGAGATTTTCAAAGCAGCTAACTTGAGGGATTTTGGAGGCAAACCATCACTGCTAGCAAATCTGTCAGTAATTAAGTGGGCAAGCAGTTTCTGTACTTCCTTGGCTGTGACCCATTTCAGTTAGGAACAAGGAGAGCGCATATCTGAGCCGGAATTGTATGAAGCAGTTTGGGGCTCCCCATCATTGGTAGGATGGTTGAATGTTTCTAGGTTTTAGGATTCATTTAAAGAATTAGGATTTTTTGGACTGCAATTCTGAAAATCATAATTCCAAAAAACACGTGTTGAAATTGGACAAATCCGATTCCATTCTGCGGACTCCAAGACACCCTAATACACATGTATAGGGGCAGATCCCTTTTTGTGATTTTAAAGAGTCAGAGGTATAGGTTCTTCAGCCTCCTGGTGGCTTAGGACTGCACATAAGGAGCAGTGATGCGTTCTGTTGTGCTGTCCAGTTACAAACTGTATGGCTCTGTGATAAAGCACATCCAGTCTAAACAGGTGAGAATGGATGTTATTCATGTTAAAAAAAAAGTCACCATAATCCAGATGTGGTAAGAAAGTGGCCTACACTAGTGCCCTCTAGAACATGTAGTAGAAACAACTTTTATGCCTGTTGGAAAAAAAAAAAAACTCATGCAGAGGTCATTTGTCCTATATATATTTTTTGGTTACATTTTCGTTGATGTGTTTAGTGCAGGACAGCTTATAGTCAATCAATAAACCAATGTACTTGTAGAAGCATACCACTCTGCAATATATCACCTGACAAGGTAATGTTAGAGAACTGAGATAGATGACATTGTGTTTGTTTTGAAGGCATTAAGGAGCAGCCTGCTTTTTTATCAAGTTCCCCTGAAGGGCATGAACGGCAGACTGTAGTTTGTGGTTTACTTCGTAGACAGCTGGGCTGTTTACATAATGATAGCATCATCCGCATAGAACTGTAGCTTTGCATCCTTAATGCAGTCACAAAGATCATTTATATACACCCTGAAGAGCATGGGGCCCAGTACTGAGCGTTGAGGGACTCCCTTATGGATTTGGGAGTGAAGAGATGATAAAGTACAGTTACGTAAGAACTTACCGTAACAGTAGATCTTCGAGAACAGCTCTTGCAGCAGGTTACACCATTAGGACTGAAGCCGTCAGGCGCCAGGACCCCTCGGAAATCTTTCTAGCTAGCTATCTTCAGCGGAGACTGCCCCGGCGTCGGTCCCGCCTCCGGCGTCAGGCGTGGTACAAAGAGGCAGTCCTTGGAATCCCCAGTTCTCCCTTGAGACTCGGCCGCAGGATGACATTAGAAAGGGAGACCGAGGATCCACCGTCAGAAAGCAACCAAACTCAATTCATTCTTCCCAAGTGAATATCCGACTTCTACGCTTGTTCAGCCGTTCGGAAGGAAAAAGGGTTCCCTCCCCACTTTTTTTTTTTTACTTGCTCCCTGATATGTTGTTTGTTCTTGTTTTTTTTTTTTTTTTTTTTTTAAAAACAGCCACGAGCCATCCTTCCTCCAAGGGGGACACGGAGGGCGGGAAGGTACCTGCTGCAAGAGCTGTTCTCGAAGATCTACTGTTACGGTAAGTTCTTACGTAACTGTACTATCTTACTTCGAGATACAGCTCTTGCAGCAGGTTACACCATTAGGACTGATTCCCAAGCAATAATGCTTGTCCCACAAACATCGGGAGGAGGAAGAGGAAGAAGCCGAGAAGGACCAACATGTTCCCAATTCAGGATAAGAGGCCCCTGCAACACGCCTGGCAGAACCACCTTCGCCTAGAGCGATATCCAGACTGTAGTGCCTGATAAAGGTATGCACAGAGCTCCAAGTAGCAGCAGCGCAAATAGCTGAGGTTGAGACATTCTTGAGGGCTGCAAAGGAAGTGGCCACGCCCCTAGTGGAATGGCCCCGGATGGAAAACGGGAGGGGCTTTTGCTTGGATTGATAGCAATGAGAGATACACTGCACGAGCCAGCGGGATAAGGATTGCTTAGACACTGGCCGTCCTCTCATTCTCTGTGCGAAAGAAACAAAGAGTTGATCAGAAGCCCGAAAGGGCTTAGTCCTATGGAGGTAATACCTCAGGCTGCGGTGAACATCCAGAGTGTGGAGCAAAGCCTCCCCTCTATTTGAATAGTTCGAGAAGTAGACCGGAAGGTCGATATCCTGATTCAAGGTGAGAGCTGAGACCACCTTAGGCTTTGTTCTCAGAGACACTCTGTCTCTGTGAAAAACCAAATAAGGCTCTTTACACATGAGGGCATGAAGCTCAGAAATCCTTCTGGCTGAAGTAACTGCAACTAAAAACAACGTCTTCCACGACAGAAAACGTAGCTCGCAATCCGCGGCTGGTTCAAAGGGAGGAAGCGTGAGCTGCTCCAGAACAAAAAGGAGATCCCAAGGAGGGACCGGATCCTTGATAGGAGGCCTAGGTGTAACTCCCTCTCAGGAACTCCCGAAAGCATCAAGCTGAGCAATAGTGCTGACCCGGCAGGTGATAGGCCGAAATAAGCGCAAGATGTACTTTAATAGAGGAGTAGAGTAACCCGAGTGAAAAGGGAAAGGAGGGTAGTCCAAGAGCTGCCCCCACAGGGCAACCCTAAAGGGAGAGGTCACGGGCTCGTGACCACAGACAAAACCGGCGCCATTTCATGGCATAAGTAGCGTGTGTAGACGGCTTCTTGGCTGCAGAGAGAACTTCCGCAACCTCTTGCTAGACCCCATGTCGCATGATGGCTACGTCTCTAGGAGCCATGCGTGCAGGTTCAAAGAACGCAGATCCGGGTGCAACAACAAACCTTGCTCCTGAGACAGAAGGTGAGAACTGCACGGCAGCGGGAGCGGAGGTTCCCGGGATAGTTGAGACAGCAATGGGAACCAGATCTGTCTGGGCCAGAATGGGACCACCAGAATCAACCGTGCGCACTCCCTGTGCAGTTTGAGGAGAACTCTCTGGATCAATGGGAAAGGAGGGAAAGCGTAGAGGAATCTGTTCTCCCAGGAGAGGGACAACGCGTCTCGCCAGAAAACTCCAGGCCCTGGATCTCGCGAGCAAAAATTGGGCAGTTTTGCGTTGGATGGGGATGCGATAAATCTAGCTCTGGAGTTCCCCATCGAGGAACAGATCCTCTGCTACCTCCTGAAGAAGTTCCACTCGTGGACTCTGGCCTGAGTGCGACTCAGACCGTCCGCGATCGTGTTGTCCACTCCGGGAACATGCACCGCGATTAGGCTTGCGCCGTGTCCCATTACCCAATCCCACACTCTCATGGCCTCCCTGCAAAGGGGGTAAGAGTGTGCGCCTCCTTGTTTGTTGAGGTAATACATCACCGCTGTGTTGTCCGTCTGGAGCAGGATGGTACACGGTGGGATCATGGACTGGAAAGCCTGGAGTGCATAGAGGACCGCTCTCATCTCCAGAACATTGATGTGAAGATGAGCTTCCAGTGGGCTCCATACACCCTGAGACTTCACCCCATCCAGGTGAGCTCCCCACCCGAGACCTGAAGCGTCTGTGGTGAGGGTTATCTCCGGGGACGGCGCTGCAAAAGGGACGCCCTTGGAGAGCGACCCGGGGGCTAACCACCATTGCCAGTCCTGAACCACACGTCTCGTGATTCTGACTGGGTGCTGCAAATGGTCTTGCCTCTGATCCCACTGCGCCTTGAGCATCCACTGCGTTATCCGCATGTGGAGCCGCGCGAGGGGTACCGTAGGAATGGCCGCAGCCATGTGACCGAGCAGGCGAAGGACCGACCTGGCCGGAGCGGTCTGGTTCGCTGATAGGTCCTCTATGAGGGACCTGATGCTTTCCGCCCTGTCGACTGGGAGGAAAGCCCTCCCCTGGACCGTGTCCAGCACTGCACCTATGAACTGCAGGTTCTGCGACGGTACCAAGACGGACTTCTGTGGTTTATTAGAATCCTAGCGATCCGAACAGGACCTGAGTGTCCTGGATCGCTTGTAGAGCGCCTCTGGGAGACAGCCATGAGAAGCCAATCGTCGAGGTACGGGAACACGTAGTGGCCCTGCCTCCTTAGAGCAGCTGCCACGACTGCCATGCATTTGGTGAAAACCCTTGGAGCGGATGACAGTCCGAAGGGAAGAGCTCGGAATTGAAAATGGTGGCCTAAGAACTCGAAGCGCAGGAACCTCTGATGCGCCAGAGCTATGGGGATGTGCAGGTAGGCATCCTGCATGTCTAGGGACGCTAAATAGGCGCCTTGTTTCAGCATGGGAATTAGACCCAGAAGGGTCACCATGCGAAATCTTTTGTATGCGACTGACAAGTTGAGGTCGCTTAGGTCCAGAATAGGACGGAGGTCCCCTGTCTTTTTGGGAACCAGGAAGAAGTAAGAATAGTACCCTAGTCCTCTCTGGTTTCCTGGGACAGGTTGAATCGACCCCTTGTCCAGGAGTGAGATCACCTCTTGCCAAATTAAGTCGCGGTGCTGACCCGAAGACCGGGAGAGCGGAGGAGGCCTCGAGGGTGGCTGTTCTGCGAACTCTAAAAAGTGGCCTATGCTGACCAGCTGAAGTACCCACCTGTCGGTGGTTATCGCCTGCCATCCCGACAGGAAGTTCGCAATGCGACCCCCGACCGAAACATCCCGTTGATCCTGAGGGGCGGGGGCCGGAAAGGAGTCATGCTGTGGCGGCTGAAGGACCCGCCCGACTGGGTGGCCTTGAAGTGCGCTGACCCTGCTGGCGGGCTGTTTTCTGGGTCCTTCGAAACCAGAGCCCTGTATTGCGGGCGGAACGGGCTGTTGCCTCTGAGTCCGCCACGGAAACAGCCTTGGCTCACGAAGGAACCAAGCCTCGGCGGTACATCGCCTGGACTGTACGGACCACCTTCCAGCTCTCTTGAAGTTTGCATTATCCGCTCGGATGGATTACCAAAAGAACCTCACCTTCAAAAGGCGCCCATGATGTTTTTCTGGACGCCTGGGGTGAAACGAGACACGGAGCCATGAGTGCCTCCGGAGGCAAACGCCTGATGCAGCCGCTCTGGCTGAAGAGTCCGCAGAGTCATATGCAGTCCTCAAAACTTGGGTCCCCACGTCTGAACCCGTTCGGAGAAGCTGAAGCATCTCCTCTTTCTGCTCACCGTCTGGCAGTCTCTCGCCTCTAGGTTCTGCTCCCACAGGGCGCTCTGGAACTGCACCATGTGGGTAAGGTAGTTTAGGGACCTAATGGCGCAAGTCGGAAGCGAGGTGCGCCTACCCAAAGAGTCCAACTGCTTGACTCGGGTCCGTGGCAGGGTGCTCAAATGCTGCGGCCTCTGGGACCGGGTCAGCGTGAGGCTGTGATTACCAGGGAATCAGCCAGAGGGTGCTGTGACAGGTACTGGTCCCCTTGGGGCCCTGTACAACCGTCAGCCCTTCGGCACCACGGAGCGAATGGACGCTTCACGCAGCCTTGGTGACGCCCACGAAGTGTCCACCAAGGGTGGCACCACCACAGGCTTAGGTCCTTTGCCAGGGTACTTGGCCAGGCGTAACCTCTTGGGGTCTAACTCTTCTGCTTCCCATCCCATGTTCTCCTGGATATGCCTCAAGATATCCATGAAGGATGGATCGTCCGGGGGAGACCGTGGAGTCTCACGTGGGTCCGGCGAGGGAAGCGAGACCGGAGACAGGGATCTAGACGTAGAACAGGATGATCCCGTTTCCTCCGTCGACGGTGACCGACGTCGCCTTCTGAACTTCTTAGGGCTGGGTGATCCAGAAGACGAAGATCTGGACGGAGGTCTCCGCTTGGAATGCTGGCCCCTGGGAGGAGTTTCAGGCTCCCTGGGGACAGAACGGCCAGCTGACCCCACAGGTGAAGGTGGGGCCGGGGCTGGAGTAGGAGGAAGAGGAGGAGGAGGGACTGGGGGTACCACGTCCTTCCTAATGGTGTCCCACCAGTAAGTAAATAGGTCCTTCACCTCGGCCAAGGACAGTCCCGACGTCGGCTCCGAGGGCGAGGGCCGGTCGTCGGGTCCCGGCGATGGCTCCACGGGGGCCTTGGGCGGTGGCGAGGGACCCCTGGGAGACTGTTCGCGGCCGTGAACGCCCGCCTGGTCTTCGGGCTGGGCTGAATCCTCCTCTGTGAGGGACTCCATGTCTGACCAGCGTCGGAGGCGCAGGAGCCCTCGGCTCAGGCGGCGCAGACGTCAGACCCCCCACCGACGTCCGATGCGCTGACGAGGCCGACGACGGCTCAGAGGAACGGTGGCGTACGGCCGACGACGGTCTTGCCGATGCCGGATCCACCGGCTTCCTCAGCGCGTAAGGTCCAAGGTCTTCCGGGGACCGAGGAAGCACCGGCGCCGGGGCCGAGGGAGCGGAGCCCGACTTGTGATGGTGGTGGTGGCGTTCCCCTGACTTCGCCACGGCCTTCTGGGCAGAGGATGACGACGGCCTGGCGGAAGAGGCCTGAGCAGGCTTGGCGACTGGAACCGCAAGCGGGGGAAGAGACGAGGCCCTGGACGGAGACCGGTCTGACCGAGAACCGGAGCTGCGGGACTCGGAGGCCCGAACCGGTGACCGGGGAGGATCCCTCTGCTTCTTCTTCTTTTCTCCGTGCCTGTGCGACGACATTCCCCTTGGAAGACATTGCCCGAGCTGCTCTTCCAACAAGTAAGCCTGAGGGCCTTCTGCCGGCGGATCCTCGTATGCACTCTTGAACCCCTGGCACAGGGAGCAGACCTTGATGTCGTGGTCTGGGCCCAGGCACCGGACGACGAGAATGCGGGTCTTTAAAGGATCTGCTTGCCGTGACGCCAAGACTTAGATAAGTGACCGAGGTCGGAGAGAGACATCAGATGTCTGAATAATTTTGATTGAAGAAAATTCTTCGAAGGAAATTCTGTACCACGCGTCGCACGCTAGACTAGAACCGTAGGGTCGAGGCATGCAGTTCGACGGCGGGAAAGAACTGGGATTCTGGCGGGACCGCCCCCTTTTGTACCACGCCTGACGCCGGAGGCGGACCGACGCTGGGTCCCTCGGCTGGAAGATAGCTAGCTAGAAAGATTTCCGAGGGGTCCTGGCGCCTGACGGCTTCAGTCCTAATGGTGTAACCTGCTGCAAGAGCTGTATCTCGAAGTAAGATCCAGTGATCTTTGTGTCTACCGGTTATAAAACTGATCAGTCAGACTAGGGTACGAGGGCAAATCCCCGTTTTATTTCATTTACAGAGCACACTGCGGTCCATGGTATTCAACGCCTCACTTAGATCTAGAAATAATGTCCCACAGTGAGACTTCTGATCTAGTGCAATCAGCAAGTTATAATATGTGGTGGGCACTAGCGGACAGTCAACAGCAGTGGGGCCCGAGAGCACCAGCATTTGGCTGCTGTGTGTGGGCACCAGAGGGCAGTCAGGAGTGTTGGGAGCTACTTTTGAAAGCATGCTTCTTAGTGTGCACTTTATTTGGTGCAATGGTGGGCCCTAAAAGTGGTGGCATTATGATGCTTTGCATGGGTGCCAGAGGTCACCTTAGGAGCGGTGTGATCTGAGAGTGCAAGCATCATGTTGCTGAGTGGGTAAGGGACCAATGGACAGTCGGGAATAGTGGAATCCGAGAATGCTGGCATTATGCTGCTGTGTGGGGGCACTGGAGGGCAGTCAGGATCGGTGGGATCCGAGAGTGCAAGCATCATGCTGTTGTGTGAGGCACCAGTGGGCAGTCGTGGGTGGTGGGTATGAGAGAGTGCTGGCATTAGGCTGCTGTGTGGGGGGGATCAGTGGGCAGCTGGAAGCGGTGGGGCCAGAGAGTGCCAGCATCATGCTGCTGTGTGTGCGCTGGTAGGGGCAGTGTGGGCAGCTGGCTGCGGAGGGACCCAAGAAGGCTGACTATGCTGCTTGTGGAGGCACAAAAGGGCAGTCAGGAGCAGTAGGGTCCGAAAGTGCTGACATCATGCCGCTTTGTGGGGGACCCAGTGGGCAGTCAGGAGTGGTGCGGCCTGAAAATTCCAGCTTCAAACTGTCGCATGTCAGGGGATTGTCCTGCTTTTGTTTCACCTTTCCCTGAGGATGCAGCTGACTAGAACACCATGGTGTGCATGTTCACGTTATTCTGCAATGGAACCAGACTGCTTCCCTCTCTCACCAGACTCTCCAGCTGCATCGCCACCCATGGTCACCCAGGTGGTGGTGTCATAGCAGAGAGAACTGCCCTTTTTCCCCAGAGAGAAGACCGTCCTCTGGGAGGCTCGATCCTCTTCCTCCTCCTCTCCCTGTCCGCCCCCAATGTCCTGTGCTCATTCATGAATCTTAGCCACAGGCACCTATTGTCATTTGTTTAAGCAGCAGTATTTATTAGTTGGAAAAAATGTAATTATATAGGTTTTTAATAATAATGGCGTTGGGGGGAGGGCAGAGCTTCAGGCATTCTACCTAGCAGTAATAACAACAGCATGAAAACAAGCAGATTCTTGTAGTAGCCAAAAATGACTGCTACTTCTTACAGCTCTACACAGTCAAACCTTGCCTTGCAAGACACTCCACCTTCATTCAGTATTCAAGGCCAACAGAGCAGATCTTAAGAGGATCAGCTCAAGACACTGAACATGTACTCGCTAGAGACCAGACGACAGAGGGGAGATATGACAGAAACAATCAAGTTCCCAAAAGGAATGAACAAGGTAAACTGAAAGGAACTATTTAGCAGAAGTAGTGAACCAAGAATACAGGGGCACAAATGGAAACCAATGGGGGAGGTTCAAGAAGCAAGTGAGAAAACATAGGTTACTCACCTGTAACCATAATTCTGGGACCAGTATATAGTTCACATCCACACTCTGGCACTTCCAGTAGAAACGCTGATTCGCTGGATGTCTTGAAGCTAAGCTCCTCCCACCACCCAGACGTTATATCCCCAACTCCACCCTATGATGTCAGAACTTTGCCACTTGCAAGGGGAGGTTGGGGGTGGGTTGTGTGAATGTGAATTATATATTATTCCTAAAACTATGGTTACAGGTGAGTAACCTGTTTTCTAGGAGCATGGATATAGGTCATTATCCACACTCCGACAGATTACTAGCAGTTCTCTGGAAGGAGGAGACAAGGTGCACACCCCTATTTTGTGAAAATTGTGAAAAGAGATTGAAGAACCGAGATGCCAAAACCAGCATCCAAACGAGACTCAAGGCTGATGCTGTAATGAGAAATGAAGGTATGTGCTGACTTTCAGATTTTCTGGACAGCGAGGTCCCTGCAAGCAGTTACAGAGGCAGTGGTATGTCTTGTAGCATGAGCTCTAACTCCTACAGGAGGCTCCCTACTAGCCAACCTATAGCAGTGGTCAATGCAGGATGTTATCCACCTGCCAGCTGTCTGCTTTGCTGCAAGTCTCTCAGGTGTAGCTTCAGTGTTTTACAAACAGCTGGTGGGCCTTGCCCTGAACTCCAGCTGTGTGCTCCTAGCACTAGGAGAGCGCACTCTGCAGGTCCAGCGTATGGAGCTTGCAACTGGCCCCTAAAGATGGGTTATTAAAGTAAACCAGAAGGTAACTCTGAAACTATCTTCAGGAGGAACTTCGAGTGGGGGCCAAGGATGACTTTGTCCCTGTGGAAAAACAGATAAAAGCCTTTTTCATATGACAGGTCTCAGGATCGCTGCCATTCCCACCGGATTCACAGCTGTATCTAATAATGCTGCCGACCAGCATTCACACCATATAGCTGTGCACTGTTGCAGGCTTGCTTCCTGCAGTGCCACCGTCTCCCCGAAATTGCAGGCTGGCTATTCAGCTGGCATGGGTGTGAGTGGTGCCAGGTGTTTATAGACGTCTGCGCAAAAAAAATGCACCACTATGCAATCCCAAGAAAAGAGGGATCATGGTCACAGCAACACGCTACCTGAAAACGGCAAAAGGGTGGCATTCAGACGTACACAGCCACAACAATCTCGCTGCTGTGCACCACTGACAATGGCCAGGAATTGGCCATATGAACAAGCCTATAGAGACTCCACTGAAAGCAACTGGAGCACACTAATCCTTCTGGCTGATTTTATGGCCACCAGGAAGGCAGTCTTCTACGACAGGTGTGACATTTTACACCAGTGCATAAGCTTGAATGCCCCACCCATGATCATAGCTAGCACCAGCAGTAAGTCTTATGGTGGTGGTGGTTCATGAACCAGAGGGAACAGGTGATCCAATCCTTTGAAAAAAAGTGCCTGATCACCTTCTTCTGTGCCACTGTCAGCTGACCAGTCCATAGCCAGTAAGCAGTGATGACTGCCAGGTGCACCTTAAGGATTACCACTCGCAGTCCTAACAGAGAGGGACCAGAGGTATTCCAAGATGCTCTCCACAGGGCAGACAACAGGACCAAACTCCTTGTCCTGCAACCAAATGGAGAACTTCATCCATATAAATGCACAGCACCTGCGATTCAGTTCTTTATGGGAGGCCTCCACAATGTGGAGCACTTCTTCTGTGAGACCCAAGTCCTGGAACTTCAGCCTCTCAGAAACGAGGCCAAGAGGTTCAGGGATTTTGGTTCCAGGTGCAAGATCATTCCCTGATGCCTGATCAACAGATCCTGTGTAACTGACAGAAGCCCTGGAAGTCTGCGCTGAGAAGATGTGGGTACCAGAACTACCTTGGCCAGTCTCAAGCAGTCAGGATCATCCACACCTTGTCTTTCTGGGCTTTGACCACCACCTTGTGGATCACGGGAAGGCCTGCATGAGGCTTGGGGTCCAGAGACTCATGAAGGCATCCATCAACAGTGTCCTGGACTGTAGGGGGTGGGCACAAACAGCCTCAGTTTGGCATTCTCCCAGGAACTGTGGGCTCTGTGGTTTCGGAGGTGTGCTCCCCACCAGAGGCGCATCTGTTAGTGTGACAATTGTTTCTACGCGGACAAACAGGATTCCTTCCTCCAGATGTTCTGGGATCAGCCACCACTGGATGGCACCCCACATCGGCTGGATCACTATGACTGGCTGGACCAAGCATCCTTGATGCTGGAACCACTGATGACCCATCTACCACTGTAGGTGACGCATCTGCCAGTGGGCCCAATGGACCACACTGCTGCAGGATGCCATGTGCTCCAGCAGCTGCAGAAAATCCTGAGGAGGGTGTGAGAGCCCTCCTGAAATGATCAGGCAAAGGAGGTAAGATCCAGTGCCCGGTCCACAGGTTGGCAGGACTTGGCCCACAGAGAGTCTAGTTCTGCTACAATGAATATGATCACCTGCGAGGATACCAGTTTGGAGTTGTCAGGGTTGACCAACAGGCCAAAGTCACGACAGGTCTGGAAAGCCAGACCTCTAGACCTCTCTACAGTCTCTTTGGATGACCCAGCAATCAGCCAGTCATCCAGGTAGGGAAACACCCTGATGCATTGGTGCCACAGAAAGGCTGCCACCACTGCCACGCACTTGGTAAAGGCCTTAGGCACGGAGGAGAAACTGAAGAACATGAACTGGAACTGGTACAGCACCCCTCCAACTCAGAAATGGAGGTACGTGGAGGTACTGGCGGTGGGATAGATGGACTGGGATGTGGAAGAAAGCATCCTGGAGGTCCAGGGAGCAGAGCCACATGTTCTGCTCCAGAGACAGAATGATGTGATTTAGAGTGACTGAAAATTATCAGATCATGCAGATCCAGTACATGGTGCCAGCTCTCCAACCATTTCGGAACCAGGGGGTACCTGGACACATAACCCTGACTGGGCAGAGTATCTGGGCTATGGCTCCTTTTGTGAGGAGCTGAGCGATGTTCTCCCGAAGGGTGGACTGCATGTCCTGTGACACCCTGGACTCCCAAAAAGTGTACAGTAGGGAGGGCAGGAGAGCCTCGAAGTCTAGAGGTAACCCTTTGCCTACCACTTGTAGCACCCACTGGTCTGTTGCGACAGTGGACCAATGTGACAAGAAGTGACTTATCTGACCTCCTACCAGGAGCGCAGGCAGGGACAGAACAGGTGAAGGGATGACGCTCCCCAACTAGTCATTGTGCAGCTTTTGTGGGAACACTGGCTGCTGTGGCCAGAAGAACACTACCACTACCTGCCTCCTCATCCTGGCTCCCGAACCTGGGCTTAGGATGCCAGGCCTGGTTTTGTTCCTGCTGAGGCTGCTGCTGAAAAGCCTGTTTCTTAGGCTTCTTTTGGTCCTTCTGGGATGGAGCCACAGAGTCAAGGGTTGATACAGACAAGATATCCCTTCACCCAAGGGCCAAAGAGGTCGGTGCCTAGGAAAGAGACATTAGCCAGCTTGACAAGTGAAGCCAGGCCCTGTGATGCATAGAGATGGCCATCACTATGGCACGGGCTCAAGAGTCTTCCATGTCCAAGGCCATCTGAAGCTAATGCTTAGTCACCGATTGATCTCTTTCGGATTATCTTCATCGCTGACTGCTGGTCAGCAGGGAAGTGATGGGAGGATGGTATCAAAGATTTCCATCAGGGAGTGACCGAAATTGGCCTTGGCCTTCATCACTGTGTAGCTCGCCTTATGTAGACCTAAGGATGCTGCAGCATAGAACTTTTTAGTGGTGTGGTCAATCTTTCTGGACTCCTTGTCCAGAGGCTTGTCCACATCCCCTTGGCCCTTGGCTTTGCAGAAGGCCAAACCAGAGACCAGCCCCTCAGAGGAGGGGTGGTCTGAGAACCCAGATAGGGACCCGGTGGGTACTGCATTCTTGCACACCATACAAGTAAAGAGTGCTGGGCAGGATGCTGGATACTGCCAAAGCTCCAGGGCCAGTCTCAATATGGCCTCAGCCATCGGAAAAGCAACTCCTGAGGAATTGTCCCTGTACAAAATGTCCGTAAAGGGATATTTAGCCCTCTTCTGGACTCACTGTAGTGGGACAGACATGGACTCCAAAATCAAATGGATAAGCATCCTGAAGGACACTGGGCCACGCTCGGTGGCGAGTTCCTTAACCGAACCCCAGCTAAGGAGGAAAGTCCCAGAGGAGGTCATGGACTCGAGATTTGAGCCATCCAAGGCCCTAAAAAGCCCTCAATCATTTTTTGATACCGACCACTTGATTGTCCTCTGCTTGGGTGATACGCACCAACAACCAGCCTGGCAAGCCAGTGGCCAAACACTCTTTGGACGGAGCGCCCACCATCAGCTATAGTGGTGGTAGCTTCACTCGAAGGGGTGGAGAAGCAGTTGCAAGGAGCACCTGCATTGTGTGAACTGGTGAATGCATCAGTGGTGGCTGCCAGGGGACTAAGGGTCCCAAGGGTAGAGTCCTACCCCACCCTGTAATGGCCTACTGTTGCCACAGGAGCTCCTCATAGCACCGGCGCATCTTGCAGTGTTGCCTCTCCTCATCCGAGAAGCATCAACAGTGATGCCTCCCAGTCCAGCAGGATCAAAAGCAAGACTGCCTCAATTGAGACCTTGACCACTGTCCAGAGGAGAGCCTTCTGGCTGGCTATCGTATACCACATGCCCGGCCATGTTAACAAGGACAAGCAAGGAAGGCTTGACCACTGGCGGAGGTCGCTCCCGATGTGAACTGATCAGCGACACCAACTGATCCACATCCTCCTGGGTGAGGAGAGGGAGCACTCCTCGATCTCATCTGACAGCTGATCAATGGGCTCGAGGAACACTGTGTTTCTCACTATGGTGAGCAGGGCTCCCCCCCCTCCCCAAGGACCATGTACATTTCTCTGAAGCCACTAGAGAATGGCCCTCCTACACTGGCCCTAGACAGGAGCAGCACCAAGATCGAGGAGGTGCCTGCCGCAGCATCCGCCACTTCCGCCAGGGTCGCAAGCTGAAGAGCAGACTTGCAGTCACCGAGACCTTCTTGTGCCTCTAGGGAAGTCCTTCAGGTGCCATTCTGAAGGCCATATGAGGATGAGCCGATGCTTCTGGTCCTCTCAGGACTCCAAAAGCATCAAAAGGCAAAGGCTACACCCCTATATGTCATGCTGCCCATCCAGGCAGTACAGGCATGTGTCATGTGGGTCAGTGACAGACATCTTCTGTCAGCACCAGACACAAAATTTTAAGCCTGGCCTGTGCTGCTCTATCATCAATCACCAAGCGGAGTTGAAGAAACTGATACAGAAATCCAAAGAAAGTTTGAAAACTTTGAAATACAGGTTTGTCAATGGTGTACTTAATCCTAAATAGCAGCTGCAAAGAAGGTGGCCTATTCTTTCAGCAGAAAGATGTGATGTCACATAGGGGAGTGTTTGGGGGGGGGGGGAGAAGAGACATACTGCCCAGGTGGTGAGAGGAGTTTAGCTTTAAGACGTTTGACAAATCAGCATTTCCAGTGGAAATGCCGGAGTGTGGATAGTGAACTAAAGCCACACCCTAAACATTTTTTGTTACCGAAAGGGTGGTGGAGCCATGGAACAATCTGCCAGTTGATGTGGCGAGCACCAAAACTTTCAATGGTTTCAAACACGTCTGGATAGAGTGAAGGGCTTCATAGTTGCTCAGGGTGGTAGTGGTAGGGTGGGGAGTATGAGTGTGTATAGTGTGGGTCAGAACCCTGTATGGACAAGTTCTGGGTTTGTTAGGGTTTTAGGAGATTGGCTAGACCTGGGTCTTTTTCTGCTGGCATTATCTACGTTTCTATGTTCTAATGTATTTCTGGCAAAAACATCATAATGACAAATTCTCTCTTCACTTTATTTTATTCCTGAACTGTGATGTGTGGATCTCAAGTTGCCTTCTTGCCCTGCCCACCATGATCCATGATAAAAAAATTAAGCATATTGGTGTGGTACTGTGATATTTATTTTCGAAAATGTTTGCTAGCACCATCGTGCAAAAGTAACCACAATGAAGGAGATTTTAATATTAGTGGCAGTCATATTTACTGACGAGTCATTTATTAACAAAATGGTTTTACAACTATCTGAAGGTATTACTATGCTGATGATGAATCTAAAGATGTGGGAAATACCATGATTGCAAAAAAAAAAAAAAAAAAAACATTGTGATGAACTTTTTTGCTGCTGCTTCAAGATGCTTCCCTAAATTTCGACATTTGTCTCACACTTGATAGGCAGGGGGATGAAGGCTCTATGTCAGAGCCAGGCTTTTGGGTCACTCGTTCACTGGCTCGCCCGATGGCAAGCACATCACCATGTGGTTGGGCCATCTCCAGAGAAGATGGGCTACAGTGTAATAGTGTTCATCCTCCCCTATACACTGAATAGGCCTTTGTGCGGTCTCGGAGCAGATTGCAACTTGTACCTATCATAGCCGAGGTCACCTACAGTGGAGAAGGTAAAAAAAAAAAAAAAGAGGAAAATGAGGCACCTAGAACCAGCTTGAAAAAATAAAAATAGAAACATAGTGAGAGCCATGAACAGCAAAGAGGCACAGACAAGCACAGCAAAGTGGAAGTCAGGGACTTCCTACAGTGTCAGCGCTGTAAGTCAAGGAAGTCCCTGAAAACTTAAATAGAAAAACAGGAAGTTATTGCTATCCATTTGGAGGTCACTTTCTTTAGAGTGAGATATAAAATTCAGGCTCTTTTTGTATTTATAATATTGAAAAGGAATACTCATTGGAGGACAAGAGAGAGTGGAGGGGAACAAAATATACACTTACGTATACATATAGGGACATACTATAATAAAGACAGCATTATGAATTTATTTAGGATAAAAGGCCACATGACCACCCGGGGACACATTCACACGACCAGCGGAGGACATGACCAACAGGGGGACTTGGTCACATGAGCTACAGGGGATATGACCACTTGACCAACAGGTGACACAGCCACTTGACCACTGGGGGACACAGTCACATAACCACCAGGGGACACAGTTGTATGACCAGCCGGGGACACAGCCACAAGATCACCAGGAGACACAGCCAGTCACATGACTACCAGGGGACAGAGTCACATGACCACTGGGGCCACAACTTCAAATTAACAGGGCGAACTTCAAGAAAGACAGAAGGAAATATTTCTTTACCGAAAGGGTTGTGGACAACGGCACCAGACAACCCAGAGAAGTGATGAATGCTAGCACTATCTCAAGAGTTCAAAATCCAATGGGACAGCTACAAAGGGGTAATCAGAAAGGAAGGTCAAAAGGAGCCCTTGGAGCTCTGAAATGATCAAATAATCCAAGGTAGGGAAAACAGGGCAGACTTGATGGTTTCTGCATTTATCTACCTCCACCAATTATGTAAAAAGGTCCCATACCACTTTCCTAAAAGGGAGGTGGTTAGCTAACCTGGGTACCCTGGGCCATATTTTACCCAAGGTCTCTACCACTCCCCAAAACATAAACTGGATCTCTTTGTTAAAAGGCATGGAATCTCATGAAGTTACCCTGTATTCTGGATTTTACCAAGTGCATACCTACAAGCTGTTTCATTCTCTAGTGCCCCCCACCCCAATTCGTCAGGTTGTACCAAAAGGTGTCTTTTTTTTAAGCTACCTAGTCATGTGATCCTCTGATGTCTGTTAACTGCCTGCAACAGCCAGCTTCTGTCCTTGATAATGCCCATATATTTGCTCTATTTCTTTCCTGCCTGTACTATAGTATTAACCTGTATTTATTTTTTTACTGACTTTGTACTGAGTTCACAGTAATTTCTTGGACATCGGTCATTACCTTTTCCCAGCTACCCTATCCGCAGGACATACTTGGAAAACAGAAAGCAGCTCAGTGTGTTTTCGTTAGACAAAAATTTAAAATGAAGGAGAGGTATAATAGGGATCTAGTTGTATGACCTAGAGGTTAGATCACTGGGCTGTGCACCTGGAGATCCAGCAGAACTGGGTTTGAATCCCACAGCCACCACTTGCATACTGTGTGGCCCTAAGCAAGTCACTTAACCTCACTGTGCCCCCCCCCACACACACACTGGAAAGGCTCAATGTGTCTTAACTGGCTAAAAATTCAAAAATAAAAATTATTTCTAGAAAATGTACCGAAAACAAAAGAAATGACTGTTCAGGTGGCTGGACAGCAGCATAAGAGATGTGTATTAAGGAAAGGGTGGGCGACATTGCTTGGTTTCGGATTTCCATGACAGAAAGCATAATTTCTGTTGAATTCTGATAGATTCTGTGGAACTGACCTGAAAAACTGGTGGGTATTTTATATATATATATGAATGTTTAATTTTCCAGTTTTGCAACACTCCTTCAATAGTAAAGGTATTATGGGAATAATCTGTGCAACACTGCAAATTCTGAAAAGAGGAATTGCATAATTTAAATACCACTGATGAAAACAATATTCAACAAGGCAGGCTCTGCTGAATTTACAATAAGTGAAAATTTTCTACAGGATGCAAAGAAAGTGAAATTTTAAATTCTGCCCATTTCTGGTAACCCAGGAAAGATGACACATAGCAGAGGTGATGCATTCACTCTCGGGGAGGAGGGGGGGCTTAGCTTGCGACTCTCAGTAACCCCACAGCTGCCTCTAGAGCCAGTTTTGGGGTAAGTCTTGGAGGGGTGCTCACCTGCTCCTTTCATAGCCAAAGAAAACCTGGATACAGGCTGGAGAATGGGGGAGAAAGGAACTATAACAGCAACAGGTTAAGCAGAGGTTAAATAGCTGATTATGCCCCTGGAAATACTTTTCAAAACATAGTATTTAGACACAAGCAAAGATTAAGCCATGAGAAAGGATTGGTCTACTGCGGAATTAGTCTATGGTTGCGGAGGGTTGGGACATGAGGCTGAAGGCCGAGTGCCTCCAACGACCCAACCATGGATTAATTCCACAATAAGCCCATCCTTTCAAGTGGCTTAATCCTCTTATAACATGGCAATGACTGTATGACTGATAGTCTCTGAATAAATGAGAACAGACAGACACTGATAGTCTCTGAATAAATGAGAACAGACAGACTGATTTAGCTTTGCAATGCTTTATGCTGAGCTGTTAAACGTGGTATACATTCAGTACAAAAAAACTGGAACACACCTACTGGAAATTTTGTGGCTGCTATTTAAGTTTTGCAAAAATAGCTTTCATTACAAGCTTTAAGCTTTCTAACATCAAAATATATTTTAAAACTTTTCAAAACCTCACAGTTAACTTTCTACGATAAATTCTTCGATTTTCATCTGTGTGTATTACAAGATATGGGTTGCACTGCATGATGGGAGTGTGCTAGTGTAGATCAAGTTTTGTTCCTGCAGTTCCTTGGCAGACCAATAGATGGGTGAGAAGCAATGCTAGCAGCACAGCACTCTTTTTCCAAATGTACTGACTTGAGCCAATCTGAAAAAACTTTAATGAACAAGTACTATTTTTGTCAATATTTAACTTCACTTTTTTCCTCTCTAAATTATCTAGCTCAGCAGGATAGAACAACATAACATTTACTGCTCTCGCCTTTCAAATACTTGTTTTCACTAGAACTGTTAGTCTCTTTCCTTGATTTCCTTTTGTTTCTCTCACTTTATTTTTCTTTTCACCCACAGAAGTAGCCTCTTTCTTTGATCTTGCTTTGTTTATGTCACTGTCTTTGTTATTTTTGCTTTCTGTTACAGAAGGTGCATGCACATCTCTACTATAGTTTGTATTTACCAAGGAAGTGCTAGGACACAATGTTATTCAGTGGTCCCAGAATGCATTGCACCCAAAGTTGCTCAGAAAGCAGTAGATCATAAGTGATTATAACAGTATGTACATGTTCTCTTCTGAAGAAAAATTATTACAGCACAATTTACAATGTATGTGGAGTTTAAATGTAGAATATTTAGTAAGTCAGACAGTTATGGGGCAGTTACAACATTAGACAATCTTGAAAATGTCAGAAATAAGCTGGAGCAAGTAGAAACAGCAAAACATTTGCATACTGTTTTCACTTGTATACTGCTTTTGCCTATGGTGGATCACCAAGGTACTACATCACCAACCATGGTCTACATAAGCAATAACCAAGGCCCCTGGAATTCTGTGGTTGCAGAATTGGCCGCAGAATTTGCATCATGCCGCAGAATATATATAGTGCTGCAGAATTCATTGTTTTTGGTGAATTTTCATATAAATATACTGTTTTTCCATAGTGTCAGACTTTCTTTCCCACCTTGTTTATCCTGAAGCTCCTCCTCTATGCTCAGCATATGATGTCATCGATGACATCACATCATATTTAGCCAATGACAGGACTGCATTCTGCCAGAGAAATGAATAAATCATGCCGCAGAAATCAGAAAATGCTGCCGCAGAAGTCAAGGAGCCCTGCCGCAGAAATCAGAAAATTCTTCCGCAGAACACCAGGGGCCCTGGCAATAACCCACGACAGGGTGTGGGGTTATAGAGATTTAATCCATGACTGGGTTGTGTTGTGAGACAGGAGGCTGCAGGCCAAGTGTCCTCACAGCGCCCCAGGCGTGGATTAAATCCCTACAACCCAACATCCTGGAGTGGGTTACAGTGCTTATAACATGGGTTACCTTCCCTATAGCACAGAATGTCCCAAAAATTATGTGTTTCTGTTATTTTCTTCAACAGCAATATTATCCTTCCACTGTAAAAAATAGTCCCTTAGAAAATAGAAATTCAGATACCTGTAAATTTTCTTTCTCTGACTGCTGGTCTCCGGGCTCATCACAACTGGGAGGTCCTTCCTGGTACCATGTGACAGGCAGGATGAAACTGGCTTCTGCAGGACGGCTACTTCCTCCAGGCACCAGTACTTCTATAGCAACTGCCCCCTGAGGAAACACATAACTTAAGAACAAAAGAAGAAAGGTTAAAGAGACTTGCGGCCAGCTGGACTACTTTCTACATTCTGGGAGGGAAGGAGCCCGGAGACCAGCAGTTAGAGAAAGAAAATTTACAGGTATTTAAATTTATATTTCTCTCTCCTAAAGCTGGTCTCTGGCTCATCACAACTGGGATATACTAAAGCAGTACATCCTCTTGCTTCCGGGGAGGGAAGAATATCCATAGTCTATGGGTCCACCACGGCCTGGAGGACCCTACGGCCAAAAGACGCCTCCGTGGACACGGAAACATTCAATTTGTAGAACTTTGCGAATGTATGGATGGATAACCAAGTGGCTGCTCTACATAAGTCTGCCAGAGAGGCTTCTCTGAACTCTGCCCAGGACGCAGCCATCGCTTGGATTGAGTGAGCCCTCACTGGCCCTAGTAGGTTGATCCCAGCTTTCTGGTAAGCCACAGAAATGGTGGAGCGAATCCACCTAGCAATAGAGTCCTCTGAAGCTTTCTTACCCACATTCTGGCCTGAGGTAAGGATGAATAGACTTGAAGTCTTACGAACTGGCTCAGATCTTTTGATGTAAATCTTGAGGGCCCTCCTTGGATCCAGAGTGTGAAATTCTCGCTCCTTCTCATTCTTGGGATGAGGACAGGAGGGAAGATTCAAGACTTGGTTGCAGTGAAATGGAGACATCACCTCTGATAGAAAGGCAGGATCTGTCCGCATGACCATGGAGTCTTAATGAAAGACAGTGTATGGCTCTTTACATGACAGGCTCCTATCTCACTTACGTGACGGGCTGATGTGATTGCAGCAAGAAAAACAACCTTCATAGTGAGATGAAGCAGGGAAGCCTCCTTCAAGGGCTCAAAAGGATCCTTAGTGAGTGCTTTAAGAACCAGGTTGAGTCTCCAAGGTGGAACGATGGGCTTTATTGGTGGACGTTTTAATGTTGCTGCTCTCAGGAATTGTCGAACGTGAGGGAGAGCTCCTAAAGATTCCCCTGAGTCTGCCAACAGGCGCACCCCTAGAGTAGGAACCTGGACTCCTAAGGTAGCCAGTTGGAGTCCCTTGTCGAAACCCTCCTGAAGGAATTGAAAAATAGTAGGCAGAGACATTGAGTCATCTGGAGGAGAGGTGGAACGTAACCAGAACAGGAACTTTCCCTATACTCTGTAATAAACCTTGGAAGATGAGGCACGTCTGGATTGGATCAACATTTCAATGATTAGAGCAGAAAAACCTAAGTCCTTGAGAATTTCCCACTCAATCTCCACGCCAAAAGGGATAGGTTACGTGGACTGGGATGCAGTACCGATCCCTGATGCAGAAGATCTGGGCTTTCCTGGAACACCAGAGGAGGTTAAAGGGACATCTGGACTAACCGAGGAAACCACGGTCTGCGAGGCCAGCTTGCCAAACTAGCATTATCTCTGCTCGATCTTGGGCAATCTTGTGAAGTGCCCTCGATAATACTGGAATTGGTGGAAAGGCATACAGGAGATCGAATTGTCCCCAGCTGAGGGAGAAGGCACCCTGTGCCATGGCCCTCTCATCCGTGAAGAGAGAGCAGAACTGTGGTACTTCGCAATTTTTTTTGCAGACGAAAAGATCAACCTGTGGGCGGCCCCACCACGTGGTAATGAGATGAAAGGTGCTGTCCTTGAGCTCCCACTCGCCTGGCAGAATGTCCTTTTGACTTATCCAATCTGCTGTGATGTTTTCCTGGCTGGAATGTATGCTGCTCTCAGACTCCCTAGGTTGCCTTCTGCCCACTGAAAGAGGAGAAGGGTCTCTTGTAACATCTGAGAGCTCTTTGTGCCTCCTTGGCGACTGATGTAAGCCATCGTTGTTCGGTTGTCCATGAGAATGAGAACGTCCCAGTTGGAGAGCTGTGCCTTGAAGTGCTGAAGAGCCAAAGTGGACTGCCCGCATCTCCAGCACACTGATGCGGTAGCGTGACTCCACCAGTGACCACTTGCCTTCTGTTGAGAGCTGTTCCATGTGCACCCCCCAGCCCCAAAGGCTGGCATCTGTGGTGACTCTTATCTGGTGAGGATGCCCCAGGGTGAGACCCTTCATGATGTTGCATCGTTGGGTCCACCATAGAAGGGAAGCTTTTACCTGGCAAGACATCTGAACATGCTGGGCCATTCGCTCCCCTGACTGGGCCCACTGATGGAGGAGGGCTGACTGGAGAGGGCGCATTTGTACTAATGCCCATGGGACTGAGTCTGCCAGAGAAACCATTGTTCCTATGAGTTGCATGAAGCCTCACGCCAGCAGGGCTTGAGCCGTTAGGAATTTGCTGATGAGTGAACTCAGTTCCTTGAACTTCGCCTCTGTGGGGAAAACCTTTGTTCTGGGTTGTGTTAATATTTACTCCTAGATGAGTCAGGGACGGTGAGGGACGAAGGAAGCTCTTCTTCTGGTCAACTATGAACCCCAGAGAGGTGAGGCACTGAGTGACCACCAATATTGCCTGGATTGCTTAATCGAATGGTGGTGCTTTGATGAGGATGTCGTCCAGAGATGGGGAGAGCTGGATCCCCTGTAAACGGAGACAAGCAATCACTGTTACTAGGACTTCGGATAAGACCCTGGGGACTGTGGACAGGCCAAATGGTAGCGTTGAAAACGGAAAGTGATGGCTCTCCATCTTGAACCTTAGGAACTGCCGGTGCACTCTCCAGATGGGGATATGCAGATACACATCTTGCAGATCTACTAAGGCTAAAAAATCCCTCTGGTGGATTTCTCTAATGATGGAGGATAGTGTTTCCATCTTGAATGCCCTGTGTCGAACAAATCCGCTCAGAAACTTGAGGTCTAACATAGGCCAAAAACCTCCTGAGCGTTTTGGGACCATGAAGAATAGAGAATATACTCCTCTGTTCCTTTCTTGATTGGGAACTTGTTCAATCGCTCGTGCCTGCATAAGGTCTGTAATCGCCTGCAGCGTTGTCGCTGTTTTTACTGGATTGTTTGAGATGGGTGAGGGCACTACATGGGGCAGCGAGGGCCTGGCCTCGAACTCTATGAAATAACCATCACGAATTACATCTAGCTACATCTAGCACCCACTTGTCCATGGTGGTGTGGACCCATTCCTCAAAAAAGCTGGAAAGCCTACCTCCTCCTACATGAGGATGGGCACGCAATTCCTCACTGTGATTTTTTGGTGTCATCCCCAGCATCTCAGGAGCCACCCCTGCCACCCCAGAAGCCACGCTGATTGCGAGAAGTGAATCATGATTGTCTGCCTGCAAATACCTTATTCTGGCCCCTGGAAAAACTTTGGGCACGAAAATTATGTCTGGACCCTGAAGTCCATGGTCTGTTCCTGCCCCAGGATTGAGGCATCCGGACTTTTGCCATCTCCCCTGACTCTTAAACTACCTCCTTTAGAGCTGAACCGAAGGGGGGGCCTCCTTCATAAGGGGCGTTCACCAAATGCATCTTTGAGGAGGCATCTGCCTGCCAGGCCCGCAGCCATAATTTTCACCGAGCTGAGGTCTGGTAGAACATAGCTCTAGCTGTACACCTGATTGCCTCCTCCGAAATGCCAGCAGAGTAGGCCAAAGCTAGCCCCATTAGTTGAAGCTGCTGAAGAACAGATTTGTTCTTCTCTGGTTCATCGGCTAGCTGGAATGCCAGATCAGTGGCCCAGGACAGAGCTGCTCGGGCTGAGAAGAGATTAGCTGTAGCTGCCTTAAGCGAGGTTGCGGTTGACTGAAAAGCCTTCTTTATGGAGGTGTCCACCTTCCTATCCACTGGGTCCCGCAAGGAAGCCCCACACTCCGCTGGAATAACCGTTTTTTTAGTGAGGTTGGAGATTAAAGGATCAATTCTGGGGCTGTCAAGCCATCTCTTTGTCATTTTCTTGTCGAATTTCAGTAACTTGGTGAGCCAGCATGGAACAGGGTAGGAATGCTCTGGTCCCTGTCATTCTTCCTTTAACAGGTCCTCTATGGCCGGAGGGATGAGAAAGGTCACTGCTGGCTTAGAAGTCGAAGCGAGCTTGAAGGCTGGCTTCACGTGCTTGGGTTCTGGAGAAGATGGGCCCAGGTGAATTTAGTCTCTCACCTGTTTGATGAAAAAGTCCAAGTTGATCAGATCAAAGTTTCTGACTAGCGATGAGTCCAAGTCTGAGTCAGTGTTTGGAATTTCCCCCTCTTCTGGGGAGGAATATCTGGACACTGAGGGAGATCTGTCCCTTCGGTGCTTCTCATGGGTGGCATCCCTAGATCTAGATCTGCTCCAGGATCTGGCCCTCTTCCTCCTCCTGCTGTGTCATGATGAGAGGGGAGCCTCCTTGTCCGAGGAAAGGGAGGGGTTGCGCTTGAGGTAGGCCTTCCTACATGTCCTGGGTTCCGGGGACTGTGGCAGAAGATCGAAGCAAGAGGGGTTAAGGGTGAAGGCCCTGTTCAGTTTCTCTATTAGGTCTGGGGCTAGATCCCTGGCTGAGTAGCGGCGCCCCTCTGAGGCAGAGGACTGGCCCTGTCCCATGAGCTGGCTGTGTAGAACCTGAGATTCGGAGGCGGATGCCTTGTCGGCATGTTCCACGCTTGCAGATGTAGCATTGTCACATTTAACACATAATGAACCTGCAAAGGTTGCCAATATGCGGGATCTGCATTTGTGGCACTTTCTTCCCCTAGATGGCCTGTCCAATATGAGGATATGCTGGAGGGCCCACGAATAGCTGGGAGGGTTTAAATATGTCCTTGGATTGGATTGCTCCCTTGAAGATAAGGTCCCCTTTAAGGCCAGCAGCCCAAAATGAGCCAAGTGGTGTGCTTATGTAAGCCCTTAATTCCCCTTTAAGGCCTGTTTAATGGCAGAATTATTTGGAATTTGAAAGGATTCAAACCCTGGTTGAATGAATCAAGGCTCTTCACAAATCTACCCTACCATTTGAAACTTGATGCTCTGCCCGCCTTTCCCACTCGTGCCTCCGACCCTGCAAAGACCGCGATTGCTCTGGTGGCTCCTGGAGACCGTCGGGGAACCCAAGAAGTCGAGGCGGCACTCAGACGCCTGTCAACGGCCTAAATCTGTGGTGGCCGTTGACAAATGATAAACCAGAGCCCCTAATTACGTTCATGAGCCCAGATTCTCTGGGGGCTCGATGGCTAGGTGGGGGTCAGTGGAGCGTCTGAGAATTTGTGCCAATCCATGCACAGGGCTCCGATCAATAACACTCCAGAAGCCCTGTGACTGTTGCGACCCTGAAGCCCTTCCTTGCTGGGTCATATGATGCTCCATGCACACCTAGGCCCGAAGCACGTGTTCCTTTGAGGTGGGGGGGGCTTCCAAGCACAGGAAGGTGAGGAGGGAGCAGGGAGCCCATCTGTACGGCTTGCAAGGCTGAGACGGGGCCCCTGCATTAGCACTCACCAGCAAAGAAAACAAGAAAAAATGCCAAGCACTCACAGAGAGTCACCCTCAGTTCTGTCACTCCTGTGACAGAAGGCCCTGAAGAGATCTTACCTCTTGACAGGCAGGAAGTAAACTGGCACCTGGAGGAAGTGTCTGGGAGGAGGTAGCCGTCCTTCAGAAGCCAGTTTCATCCTGCTTGTCACGTGGTACCAGGAAGGACCTCCCAGTTGTGATGAGCCCAGAGACCAGCTTTAGGAGAGAGAATTATTAATTTCTTTAGTTTTGAAGTACAATTCGTGTACTGTAAGCGTACTACTAATATTTGTAGAATGTTATACAGTTGTACAAGAGAGAATACAGTGATCCTTGCAGTTCTAGAACACTGAGATATAAAGCACTTGTGACTTTGTGATTACTGTGCAAGCAGTTCCACTCCAGCATGTGGCTGGTAACTGTTGCTTACAGGCAGTACACTAACTGAAGGATGGTCGTTGCTACATATTGGTTTATTAGACTTCACCTGAGGTTTACTGTTTAATGAACACTGCTGTTTCTGTGTTGTAATAGATACATTCTACCTATATTATGTGGTAAATACCTCAAGCTGTGGGACGGAGAACAACGCAATACACAGTGAACAGAGGAAGCTGTTCCTTGTGAATTAGTGCTGTTGAGAGAGGCAGCGATCTGAGTAGGAAGCTACTGTAAGAATAAGTAGACACATGCTGTATGGGACAAAGACAAGATGTAGCATGCGAACAGCGTGTTTGCAGTTACTGCAGCATCTTGCCTATAGCTGTCACTGCACATATCATTCCTGCCCAGATTATACTGTCCATCGAAGAGAACCCTGTCACTAAGCTCACCTATGCTATGCTATGTATGTCCCTACAGTGTGTTCTGTGGACGACTGAGAACTCTGTATAAATTAGGAAGGTGACAACTGATCATGGACAGAGTGTGTGAGGTGCAACACGGAGTTGTATGCAAACATAAGTGCCGGATGCAGAGTGGGAAACCCGACAATTCGTGTCTGAGATGATACGCAATGTTGTCAGACCATATGTCTTCCTCAGTGCTTTGGGACTTACTATTACCCTGAGGATTTACTGCCGCACTTAGCTCCTGCCAGGTAGGGATATCCAGCGGCATTGCAGGACTGGTGATGGCAACAGATCGCCTACTCACGGTATAAGGATGGCGTTGGGGGTGAGGGAGCAAACGCAACTGCTAGAGTTTAATGTCTTGCTGTAGCTAGGCAGACAAGGGATAGAATAGATGGGGAGGGTTCGCCCGGCTGTGTTCTCCTACTCTGCTGTCATATGCCCTGAATAGCTGATGACTCCCACAGCGCTGCCGTTCCGCAACTTGCGAACATGTAGTACAAATTGGCGCCAGTTCCATTTTGACTACTACAACGCTAGGTACTCTGCTACGACCTGTGCTACAGATGTCGTGTAGCAATCCATATGCCAACTGTATTTTGTTTCTGCAAAACAGCTTCAAAATCCACACTACATGACATGCACGCTGTGTTGTGCAAAGTGACATGATAAACAGATTTGAGCACTGCATTATGCTACATCTGCTCGCTAACAGCAGATAAACATGGCCACCACAAAAAAAGCAGAGTACCTCGAACAGATCCATGCATGCTGTGATCAGGTCGTTTTCCCCCCGAACAAGAAGATCAGGCACGAACACCATGAATTAAATAGGGAATTTAATCCACGGATACCTGACAGCTCTCAACCAATGGGTTACTGTGACTTAAGTAACCAATGTTATAACTGGGAATTATACCATGGTTGGTTAAGTACCACCTGTTATATTTAGGCCAACAGAAATTCAGTATTTCAGTGTGCAGATTTATGCCATGTTACAAATCAGCTTGCATCTCATTGGTCTTCTATGGACTTTCCCTTCCCCAATTTATTTTTGAGGAAGTTTGGACAAAAACAGGATCTTTTTCCCTTGGAGTTCATCTGTCTCTACAGCACATTCCCCACTAGGAAGTCATCACAACCCTCTGTTGTGATGTCTAATCGTCTGCTGTGATGTCTAAGTCAACTGCCATGGGAATAAACCTCTTCATCCTGCTACTAAGACTTGCATCTTCTATGTGAATCAAGTTTACTTGCACAGGGCTTTGCTGTGTATAATGTACCCTCTAGATAAACAGGGAGATTGTATTGTAATGCCACTAACTGCACACCACTCCCTATATGTTCCTTGCATTTTGCACTGCAGTCAACTTGTATTGTGTACTGTTTCTAAAGTTAAGAACTATGTTGCTGAAAGTTATAACCCCCCCCCACTCCCACTCCGATTGCAACTGGAAACAAGTTTTCTGAGCTCTTCTTGTTTACTTGATAAAATATGTTTTAAATAAAAAATGTAATTGTGATACCACAAGCAGAGTATTATGACATCAGGCAGGGAGTAAGCAGCAGGAGCTAATGAACTCTCAGAGGCTAAAGATTTTGTTGTCATGCACAAGACTCCAGTAATAAATAAAAGGGAGAAGAAATACAGAGCTAGTGTGAAATAGAAGCTGAACCGTGTCCAAATACTGGCTTTCAAAGTTCTCCTGGAGGTGTCGTCTGCTCTATAATGAGCGAAACAGCTGAATCTAAGAAAGTGGACAGTTATCCACTGGAGTTACAACAGGAGACATTGAGCAAGATGCTCCAAAGGGGTATACCTTACTAAAGGAAGGGGTAATTAGGGACCATGCTAAACAACAGCTGTAAGAAAAAAGAAGTGAGCAAAGACAATTTCATTTAATGCACAGCACGAGAATGTCTCTTGAACATTTCTGCATACACAGCTTGGGTTTGCAGCATTATTTTTAAAAACTAAACCAAATCGCCTGATGTTTTGTTTGGAACTGTGCCCAAACCATGCCTGTTTGAATTTAACAAGGCTGCATTTCTCTGGATAAAATTGGGCTACTTCATTATGTGCTTTGTGGACAGAACTGCATACCGATATCCCCCACTCCCCACTAACCCCCCCACTGGAAATCATAACCCTGCTTTTACCTACTCCCCACTGTAAAGCATTCATAACTACTGAAGCAAAACCTGTGCTGACACCCCACCAGCATTTACTGGAAGGGAATCAATCCTGAAAGCCTCCCGTCTAAACATCCCCTACTTCTCACATCAGAAGTATAAAGGGAAAAGAGACAGGATCCCGGATAATTCGTGTAATAAATCAGTCATCTGTATATTTCCCTCTCAGCCACAGCAAAGGCAAACTCTTCCTTCCTTCCCCCACTGTTATACCTTCATTTTACTTTATCTCTCAGTTGCCTCAAGAGTGGCACTGAGCCAGCTCTCATTACTAATTAATCTCGGAGACGCACGCTGCATTCCTGGCCACCCTCACCACTTCCTACTTTGGCTGGGATGGTGGGCAAACTTCGGCCTGCCAACTCCTTTCAGTCAACTTCAGGTTGGCTACTGCACCACCCAGCATATCGTGTGATTACATGAAACGAAAGGGAAAAACATTTATCCTTAAAACACTTAGTCAGCTTATGGGACTTGAAAGCTTCTAGGGTAATGGAAGGGTTCAACTCCTGCAAAACTGAACAAAATTCTGTAGTGTGCAGAAACCTGGCCTGCTGGTTCATAGAACCTTCAATGTTGCAACTGAAGTAAAGAGACAGGCAAGGTACCTTAGCTGGCTTAATACACCAGTGCAGTGTTCTTGTTACTGGAGAACAACAGTTTTACATCTTAAACTTGAGTGAATGTACCTAGTTTGTAGGTCCCCAGCCCCAATAAGACTTCTTCCCAATTGGCAGAGCAGTTAAAGGAAAACTGTGCTGAACCTGAAACTCATTTTGTGCCTGTAGAAGCTGTTTGGTACAGACTTCACTGGTCTTTTAGCAAACTCAGTGGGTGTTTCCGACTTACACTGGAGGTGAGAACCATTTTAGAATCCTATGATGTAGTTTATGCCCCTTCCAACCACAAAAGGCTACAGTAGAACACTGATGCATTGTGCAATTTAATGAGGATGTAAACTAAATCATACAGTTCTAAAACAGTTCGCATCACCAATAAGTAAATCAGTAACACCCACTGAACTTACTACAAGGCCAGTACTGATGGAACAGGAACAGAAATTAGGGCTGTGAAAAGTACTGTTCAGGAGAAACACTGCACTTTTTACCAATATCAGTACAAATACACATATTACTCTTAGTCCTCTACTTGTGTTACACCATATAACGTAGTATTAGACACTGGCTAAGCATGGCGTGACACACATACGTCTACTACACAGAAACATAGAAATTGAATGTGGATAAGGACTGCTAGGCCTATCCAGTCTGCTTATTTTCCCCTACCTACTGCAAATGCCGCAAACCCTACTTGATCTCTGGCTTTACCTTTGCGTTCCTATCGCTAGGGTTCCCCTATGCCTGTCCCATGCATTTTTTAATTCCCCCACTGTGTCTGCCCCCACCACCTCCGCTGGGAGTCTATTCCATATATCTACCACCCCTTCCATGAAGAAATACTTTCTCACATTACCCCTTAGCCTACCCCCTTCGAACCTCATGTCATGCCCCCTCATTCCTGAACATCTCCTTTTCTGAAAGATACTACCCTCCAGTACTCTATTTATGCCCTTTAGATATTTGTAGGTTTCTGTCATATCTCCCCCCTGTCTCTGCTCTCCTCCAGGGTGTACATACTGAGGTCTCCCAGTCTCTCCTCATATTGCTTTACTTTTGGTGCTGGCCCTACACCATCTTTGTTGCCCTTCTTTGAACTGCCACCACTCTGTCTACGTCCTTACGGAGATGTGGCCTCCAGAACTAGACACAGTACTCCAAATGAGGCTTCACCAATGGTCTGTACAGTGGCATCACCACCTTTTTTCTTCTGCTGGTGATACATCTCCATATGCACCCCAGCATCCCACTGTCTCTTCCCACAGCCTTGGCACATTGTTTGGCCACCTTTAGGTCATCAGATATGATTACCCTCAAATCCCTTTCCTGCTCGCTGACCGTCAGTCTCTCTCCCCCCCATCTTGCAATCCTCCCCTGGGTTCTTGTGCCCCAAATGCATGATGTTGCTCTTTTTTGCACTGAATCTCAGCTGCCACACTCTAGACCATTCTTCCAGTTTATCTAGGTCCCTCCATATTTTTTTCACCCTTCCAGGAGTGTTCACCCTGTTGCAGATCTTAGTGTCATCTGCAAAGAGGCACACCTTCCCTTCTAGTCCCCTCCACAATGTCACTTATCAAGATATTAAACAGGACTGGCACCAGAACTGATCCTTGTGGTACCCCGCTGGTCACCCTCCTTTCCTCAGATTGAGCTCCATTTACAGTACCACCACCCTCTGTCTTCTATCACTCAACCAGTTCCTAACCCAGTTTACCACCTTGTGACCCACTCCCAGGCTGCCTAGCTTGTTCACAAGTCTTCTATGTGGAACAGTATTGAAGGTCTTACTTAAATCCAGGTAGGCCTCATCCACCACTCCCCCCTTGATCCACTTCCCTAGTCACCCAGTCAAAGAAATCAGTTAGATTTTTGGGACGTGGCAGCTGAAATTTAATGTCAAGTACGCTGAGATGCATTTGGGGAGTAGGAAAAGAAAAGCAGGGTACACCCTAGGTGGGGAGGAATTTAAAGTAACAGAATAGGTGAGGGATCTGGGAATAATAGTCTCCTTTAACCTTAAGGTAGGAATCCAGTGTAGCAGGGCAGCGGGAAAGGCCAATGGAATGCTGGCATGCATAGGCAGAGGCATTACTAGCAGAAACAGGGCAGTAATAATGCCCCTTTACAAAGCCATGGTGAGGCCGCACCTGGAGTATGGGGTTCAGTTCTGGAGGCCACATCTCTGCAAGGATACAGATGTGCTGGAGAGGGTTCAGAGAAGGGCAACCAAGATGGTGCAGGGTATGCAGGGAAAGTCATACGAGCAAAGGTTTAAGGAGCTGAATCTGTACACGCTGGAGACTCTGCTACTGTACTCATACTGAAACACACTGTGCGATGATCACTGGACCCCAAGTGACCGCCCACCCTGACTTCTGCAATTCTGTCCCCGCTGGTGAGCACCAAGTCCAAAACTGCACCCTCATGGGTGGGCTCTAGCACTAGCTGCCTGAGGCCTGCCCCTTGCACGGTGTACAGGATGTCCCTGCTCCTAGCTGAGGCAGCAGCTGGGATGCTCCAATCCACACCTGGCAGACTGAAATCACCTACCAGCAGAACTTCCCCTTTAGCTGCCATCATGTGGATGGATTCCACTAGATCCATGTCCACATCCTCCCCCTGTGCTGGAGGTCTGTGTATCACACCCATACCAACAGCTGTGCCATTGCCCATCTCATAGGTGACCCAAAGTACCTCTGCTCCCCGTATTCCCTGTATCTCAGTCACCCTAATACCCTCCCCGATGTAAAGAGCCACCCCTGCTCCCATTTTACCCTCCCTGTCTCTCCCAAACTGGGTATAACCTGGTACTGCTACACCCAGTCATGGTTTCTAGCACACCACGTTTCAGTAATTGCTACAATGTCCAGATCAGCCTCCACCATCAAGGACACCAGGTCTAGGATTTTATTTCCTAGGCTGTGGGCCTTTCATATTTTGCCATTTCTCCTTTTATCATCCCCCCTTTTTCCTTCTGTCCTCCGCTGTTCCCACCTTTATGATTTTAGTTACTTCTGACGATATCATAACTTTATGGTCTTCCATGTTGACTGCACTATCTTGATGGGCAGTTTGGTTCTCCCTGCTTCCTACCGCCACCCCTCCACCCCCCAGCTAGCTTAAATGCTTGCCAATGAAGCATTTAAACTGTTCACTGAGGACAGTGGTCCCCTTCCTGGACAGATGTAGGCTGTCGCCCTTGTACAGGTCTACTGACTACTACTGTTCAAAACAAGAATGCATATTTGATTGATAACTCTCAAACCCTTAGTCTTGTGTTATAATTTAAAGTCTGAAATACAAAATAAAACATAATATCTTACAAACAGTAATATGCAGACAAATACAGATACAAGACCAGAGACACAAATGCAAATATCAAAAATCAGCCCTGTGCACAGCCCTAATAGAAACAGAATCAGTATTTAAAAAACAGCTTCTACAGGAACAATGACTGAGGGGTTTGACACTGCTAACAGGATAAGTACCATCCTGATACTTATCCTGCTAACAGGATAAGTATCAGGATGGTAATGTTCAGATTGGGCACATGATTGAATAAGGAATGTGGCACTGGCAGGACAGCTGCTGCTTGGGTACCTACAGCTCAAGTTCTCCTTCCTTCTTCAGTGAAGGCTGTGAAAATCTTAAAGGAATAAGTTAAAGGAATGCATTAGATTTTATTAGCACAAGTTCTGGAACTTTTCTAACACTCCTCTACCCCTGTGGGAGTCCTTTCAAAATATTTCCTAAATTTGTTATGCTGAATGGTTTGAGAGAAAAGGGATCATGCTTAGCCCCCAAGGAGGTGGCCATCTGATCTCTTCTACTTTTCAGTGTGCCAGTCCTGCCCCCGTGCTCAGATGCGTTGTGATGTCTGACTTGGGACAGCATAGGTGAACACTGCAAGAATTCTGCGGGCCTTTTTTTTTTTAATGTTAGACTGTCGCTTAGCTTAAATAGCAGCCCACACCCTTGGGGCAGGCAGGGCAAGTCATGGCAAACAGCTGCCTGCACAGGATCTAAATCCTGCTTAAATTGTTTTAGTCAGAGAATCTTTAGATATCAGCTCACTTTAAAGTCAATCCGACTTCCTCATCAAGCCTAAGCACCCGCCACAGCTCTGCCCACAAAATTGTGTTTCATTACTGACACAAAGTAGGGAAGGGGCTGTAGTACTACAGATAGCATTACAATATGGTTGGGAACAGGAACCATTGCTAATCATGAAGCTACACTCTCTTGGCCTCTCTAAGAAAACTGCATTGTGGTTCAGGTGTTGCCTCATTGATCGATAGCAGCAAGTGAAGTTAAATGGGGTTCTCTCAAGTGAGAGGAGTGCCACAGTAGGGGTCCCACAGGGATCAGTCTTGGGCCCTCTACTGTTCAGTCTGTTTATCAACGGCCTGCTTTAAGTACTAGTGCAAAGATGCTGCTATATGTGGATGATGCGGTGAGATATTACAGCAGCCGTCTGTACAACAACCATACTCAAGAACTCCAGCACAGCTCTGAGACCCTAGAATCTTGGTTCAAGTACAATAAACTTGTTCTTAACTACAAAAAAAAATAAAACCGTGCTCTTCACAGGGACACACAGTAAGAGTAGGTCAACTCCACACTCGACTTACACAACGCACTGGGTGCCCCACTGGAACAAGTACAAACCTTTAGATACCTGGGGGTCATCCTAGACAACCCTATCAATCAAAGAGAATGTGAACAAGTACGTTGTACAGATTGGAAATAGGAAGCTGGAAACATTCTTCAGACAAAGTCTGAAACTAACTGAGGAAGCAAAACGCCTGGCAGTATCCAGCTTAGTGCTCTCCTTTATTGACTACAGTCTTATAATCTATGGGTCAGCCACTGACACAGTCTTAGACAGCGTCAGGATGCTGCTCAGTAAAGCATGCCGCTTTGTAACTGGCTCACATAAATACACACACACCTGCAATACATATGCCCTTACGAACTGGCTCCCCTTCTCTGCCAGGCTCTGCTACCAAACAATCTTACTGGCCAAAGAAAGTACTCCTAGGCCTTACATGACCCGCCATTAGCTCCTTCATGAGACCCGTCCACAACACCTACACCACTTGAAGCATGACCCAGCAGGCCCTAGCAATCCCACCTCGAAGAATGAGCCAGGGTCAGCGCTCCTTTACTAACCAGACAGCCATGTGGCTAAATGAATTCCCTGCCAGCATAACCAGTTTACCCAAAATCTCGCAATTCAAATGGGCCCTCAGAGCTAATATTGCCTAGAACTCAGCTTGCCACTGCCTTGGCTCGACCTGAACAGCGGTGCTGGTAGCATTTCCTAAACGTACTTTGTAATAAGCTATTACCAGGTCTTTCCACAAGTGTGTTAAATCCTGTATTACATTATGTCTCACAGTTACCTTAATTTACTACAAATGGGTTGTCTATATGTATTATAGTGTACCATACTTATCATGTCTACCTTAATGTAACCACTAGTAGCCATGCAATGAGGCTCCACTTGAGTGGACTAATACTAATTTGTACTCTATATTGTCTACTGTATTGTTCTCATATGACGTGGAGCCTTTGCAAACGAGTAATTTCTGCTCAAAGGTTGTTTCTGATTATTTTCAATAAACAATAAACAAACAATAACCCCACCCCCCCCCAAAAAAAACTACTCTGCCTAAAACAAAATGTGAAATATTTAAAAGGACTCCCAAAGGTAAGGTAACTTTGATAAATGCTCCAAAAACTGAACTGAAAAGAATCTAATACAATTCCTTTATAAACTGAACTAAAAGACTCTAATACAATCCATTTATAACCCTGTCAATATTACATACATTCATACAGCTTTCAAAAATAAACACATTCATCGGTCCATTAATTTCTTCCCTTGCACTGACTCAGTGACTAGAGCATTTTTTAAAGCAGCATTACTTGTTTACCAGGAAGTTTAAAAATTCTGATTCCACTTCTTCAGCTTACTACGGTTTTCTGATCATTGTTTTCCTTGATTCTGTATTAACTTGCATCTGAGGCCGGAAGATCAAAAGGTTGTGGGTTCTATCCCCACACCAGGCACTTAGGTTAATATCCCAATACCGACACTGCAGTGCAGCATGAGGAGGGTGCTGCACTCTTGAGGTGCCTGCCGTCTTTTGGATGAGACGTTAAACCGAGGTCTCATCTGCCTGTTCTGGTGGTAGTTCAGGTGGATGTTAAAGATCCCATGGCGCTTCTCGAAAACAGTAGGGGAATTTTTATTAGAATAACTTTAACTGATAAACAATTACAATTAATGTTAATTCACACAAACAAACAAAAAATGAAAAAGTTAATAATTCAAGTTCCATACTACAATCATACTTGAACTAGGTTATTGTCCAATAATTATTTAATGTCAGAGATAAATCAAGAACTTAAAATAAATGTCATCCCCCAAATAAAAGAAAAAGTTTACAAACACTATTCAAATAATTCAAAAGGAAAACAAAAATACAGTTTAAGTGACTGGAGCATCTGTGGTAGTAATCCAAGGTAGATTTCTCCAGTATGCATCCAGCACTGGTTTTGAAAAGATCTTCTCTAGTTGATAAAGATTTTGCAATTCTGCCGTAATTTGTAAAATCAGAGAAAACAATGTAGTATCATGCTGCTGAAAAGAAAATCTACAACGAATATTCCAAATATACCACTTAAGGACAACAAAAATCAAATGAAGCAGAGTACTGTGATATTGATTCCAAGCATTAGAACAATAACCATACATCAAAACCTCAAAGGTTACTTTCTTGAAAATCTGGTACAGACCAACGTCTGGAAAGGGTTTTCAAAAAATCTTCAATATATGAGCAGGTAAAAAATAAATGCTGTATTGTTTCTTCCTGTTGAATACAAAGAGGCCCAGAACAAAAACATTCAGTGAGTTGTTTGCGTTTTTGGTTACTTTTAACATTAGTCATTTCGTGGCAACTAAGCTAGTATAAATCCCATATTTTAGTAGGGATTCTAGGGTCTTTTATTAGATTTAATAAGGAAGTCTGACGTACTAAGGGGCATTTAGGAAAGGTAACAGCTTCTGTAAAATATGTAGCAATAATGTGAGAATACCACTGTTTTCTGGTTTGCTTAAGGAGCAGTTGGCTAGTAACTTTCCAGAATTGTAGTTTCAGGAATAACTCCTTACAATAAGAAGGGACAGATGGGAATGTTCTGGAGGTGAAAATAATATATTCCCATAAGTGCATTGTCTGAAAAAAGAATGGACACCATGCCTTATCCAGGCGTAATAATAATGATCTTAAGTTGATATAAATAAAGATACTGATGTAAAACACAATATGATTTATCATATTTACACCACCCTGCTTATATGGTAAGTAGGTTATATTTATTTTTAAAGGATTTAATCTACTACCCCAAACTGCATGAAAAAAAGACACTGAGAATTGAAGCCTCTAGATGTTTACGGGGAAGGAGAACCATACATAAGAATGTAAACTGAAGTGATAAAAAACTTTTAATAAGCATAAACTTCTTTTTTTACTTAACTGCCGTATGCTCCATCTAGTAACCATAGCTTTACTAACTTCTAACTGGGGAACCCAATTTAAATTATCTAGAGATCCAGGACCAAACAAAATTCCCAGTATTTTTATTGGTTCATGTGAAATGGGGATCCCAGCAATACTTGGTACATATGGACCAGTAAGGTCCAACTGTAATCCAATATATGTATCCAAGTTAAGAGATGCTCCTGAAATTTTGGTATATTGATCACAAACTTGCAGTGCTATAGTAGCAGAATGTTCATCTGGGGATCAGCAAACAAAGATCATCAGCATAGGCTATGCTGTTAAAGGGCACTTTTCAGTATTTATCTGCAAAGAGAGTATTAGAGGTGTAGAATTAAGTACCCACAATAATGGGTCAATACAAAAAACATAAAGGACTAAGAGGACCCCTCTTTTTATACTCACTAAAGGACCTCTGTAACCATTAATCAAAGGGGTAACAGTAGCTATCCTATGAAGGCCTTGTAACCATGAAATAAATATCTTTGGAATACCATATGTATGTAGAACTGACCACATGTAATAATGTTGAGCAGAATTAAGTGCTTTGCATTGATCAAGAGAGCAAAGAAAACCAGTAAGTTCTCCATTATTACATCTGGTCACAAGTTCTCTTAAAAGTATTGGATGGTCTGAAATGGACCTCTGCAGTACAGAACAAGCCTGTCCTGGTGAAATTACATAAGCAGCTAATTTTAAGAGTCTAATATTCAGAGTTTTAGATAAAATCTTAAGGTCTGTGTTAAGGAGACAAATAGGTCCCCAATTTGTTAATAATTGTTATTCCCTTTTTTATAAAGATAGATTAATACCCCTTCTGTCATATTTAAGGGAAAGGTAGATGTACGAAGTAGAAAACTAAAAACCTGTGCCAATTCTTCAGATAGGACTGCTGCAATTATTTTATACAGTTCACTGGTAAGGCCATCTTTCCCTTAAGCCTTATTACCAGGTAAAGACCGTGCCACAGCCAGAACTTCCTCAGGCGTAATGTCTTGAGCCATACCATAATTAATTGACTGAGGTCCAGGAGGTATCTGTAATGAATTTAAAAAGGTGTAAAGTAAAGCATCGTGTGCATAATTAGTAACTATGTTTCATATTTGTGCCTGTTCAGAGCACAATTTACCAGAAGTATCACATAAACAAGTGAATTGCTTATGCTGTACCCTTTCAGAACAATTGTTGAAGGGGCATATCTGTTTAGCTGAACCTTGAAAAGCAAAAGTATATTGGAAATTTAGAGATTCTGCTTTTTGCTCATGAAATGTCATCACTTCTGTTTTTAATAAATTAATTTGGGATGAATAATCATGCTTAATAGCGTAAGAAAGGGAAATTAGTTTTTGTAAGGACTTTCAAAGGCTGTTATATTTAAAATAGGCTGTTTCTTTTTTAACTTTATGAATATTTTTTAGCAATTTAATTTAATCAATTTTAGCATCTTCCCACCATTGGGCTGATGACTCCTATAGAAGAAAAATCGATTTCTTAGCCTGTAAAAAATACTGAATTTGGGAAGTTATATTTTCTGTGGATAATAAGGAATAATTAAATTTCCACAGGCCAGGGCCACTGACCTTGGGAGACCCGAACTGAATAGATAATGAAGAATGATCTGACTATCCAACTGCAGTAGTGGTGGTATTAGTGAGGGGGGATTTGGGGAAAGGAAAAAAAAATCAATACGGGATGCTAGAGTTCCCTTATGAAATGTAGGTACAACTGTTTTAGAAAATTGATAAGAGGAATCAATTAAGTTAGCTGTTTTTATAACAGTTGCCAGACAATGCACATCACTAAATCTCTTAGTAGTAGTTGTTTGCTGACCTCTTTCTTGTTTGGAAATTCCACAATTAAAGTCTCCCCCAAGAATAATTGGTTGTGCTGTATGTAAATAAGGCTGTATTAATTTAAACAATTGAACTTTATCCACTTTAGTCTGCACTGCATATACACTGATTAATCTAATCAGGTAACCCCGATAGCAAATATCCATAAGCAGTACCCTGCCCGGATATAAATCCAGCAGTTTTACTAACTGAAATTCTGTAGAGTGAAAAAGAATACCTACTCCTGAGCAAAGGTCTGTACCGAGAGACCAACAGGATTTTCCAGTATATCATGTTAATGAAGCTTTAGAAATGTCTGCCACTGTGTGGAGCCTAGAGTCTTGTAAAAAATAGACACCAGGTGACCCAGATAATAAAGCAGAAAAAGTGTCAGTATGTTTATTACGACTCTTGACACTATTCGCACTAATAGAGAAAACACAAAGGTCAAAAGCCATAAAAGAAAGTAGAAAAGAAATAAAGCACCAGTATACTGTATTTGATAGAATCATTTCTTTCCAACAGATTTTATGGTATCAAAAGTTTGTTTCAGCTTTACATTTGGTTTCCGTTTAGTCTTCCCCGTGTGGTCCTCAGGAGCAACTGGGGCGTCCCCCTCTGTTTCAGAACCCACACCACATAGGGAGGACTTAACAGATGATGAGTCAGTTTCTGCATCTGACTCTCTGTCCTCCAAAGGCAAAGACTGAAACCTATTCTTACGAGATAAACTCTGTTTCCTTGCAAGTTTTGCCATAGGAGTATGCTCACCCTAATGTTTGCGTGTAAGCAGTCCCCTTCTGTCATCTACGCACACATCATAGGAGGCAGCATTGTGGTAGGGGTAGTAGGCAAAATAGACACATCAGAGTTGTCTCTTGTATCTCAGGGACTGCTTGGAAGGGGGGAGAGGGAGAGGGAGGGGGGATTCAAGGGTACAGGAGGGGGGACCACTGGCGTTGGGATTTGGGTTCCAGGATCAGCTGGAGCTGCTTGTGGGGTTATGAGGGTAGCAGGAGTTTGTCGTCTTTGGGCTGTAGCTATCAAAAGTCGTCGTTCCTCGCTGTCTCCTTGTTGGTCCTTATTATGTGCTGCGCAAGGGCAGCTCTGATATGAATGGCCTTTCTCCTCACACAAACTACAAATAAATTCATTCAAACATTGATTATTAGAACAACCCAATTCTGTGCACAAATAACATTTAATTTTGTCACAAATGCTGCTGATATGCCCTGTAGACCCACACTTGTAGCAGGCCTTTGGTTGACCTGAATAAAAAAAAGAATCAGGCAAGTGTTGTAATCCACTATCTGTAGATTTTAATAAAACTTTATATTTCCATCAACCAGCCCAATACAGTTCGCTGTCAAATATGGCATCAGGACCTTCTAAAACATTGCAGCGTTGTTTCAACCAATATGCAAGGTCTGTAACGCTGACGCCTTCATTTCGAAAAAGGACTGTACTATTCTTAATAGCAGACCTGGTAAGGGGGATGGCCTCGAAAGGAACCCATAATGGAGTATTTCGTAATGTATTATATTTTTTCCAAAAGCGCTCCAGACCACTTGTTGTTTTAAAACTAATGTCAAAAGTATGCTCCCCAGAAACATGAATGAGGGCATACACTTCTGTGGCAAAAAAATCACATGGAATCTTTGATTAATGGCTTGCCTACATACACCCGGTCTGGTATGGATTCCAGGCCACCTTTATACAATAATCGAACTGCATTATGACGCCTGGCCGGCACTGTCGGTAGATGAAATAAAGAGGCAGAAGGCCTTTGAGGGACAGTCCGAGTAGAAGGTGTTGCAGGAAGAGTAGGTGTTGGAGCAATAGGAGCTTGAGTCTGTGTGTGTTTGGTAAAGGAGAATGAGATGGAAAACAAACATCTTGTATAAGATGTAAAGGAGACTGGTCAGAGGCTACAGTAGGTTTACCTGAAGGCTGAATTGGCATTTGTATCGGGGAAGAGCCTGAAACCCACTTAGAGCCATCCTTTGATTTTTCCCAACCGGGGTCCAAAAGTGCCGTTTCCATGGACCAATCCTTCCGAACTGGAGCAGCTGAGCCTTTGTGTTGCCGAGAGGGCTCGTAATTTTCTTGTGTCGGAGTCACAGCTGAATCCACTGAGGTGTTTTCTGCCTGAAGTTCTGAAGAAATGACAGCATTCTCAGTCTGTACTGCAACTGCGTCAGCACTTGCTGTGCGAGTCATCTGACTGTTGGTGTCAAGTTGCAAGTTGTCTGGTGAAATAGCAAGAGGCTGTGGGTTAGAAACTTGATGCAACGCAGCCAATCTTTCCCGCAATTTCTGATGTTGCAGTGCAATTTCTTTCTTTTGATTTAACAACTGTTGATATTCAGCACCCGTTTCCTTAATGTTATCAGCCGTGACAATATCCGAATCACCTAACGTTTTAGAAGTAGAAACTTTCTCTTTTTCAGAAATTAAACCAGTTGCTATCTCCAAAGAAACAGAGGCAGGGGAGGAGACCTGCTCCCCAGCATGTCCATATCCTCTGGATCCTCGCAGCGAGTGGCCATCTTCTCAGACAGCCAGAGGGTGGGGAATTTCCCCCGGTGCCCTGGCCAAATTTCCCCCCATTCAGTGAAAAAAAAAAAAAAATACCACCAACAGCTTCATCTGGTTCTAGATCAGTTGGCATTCATCTGTATCCCCCCCCCCCCCACCGGGTTGTGCCTGAAAATAGGCAAGAACTTGTCTAGTGCACTTACCCGGTCAACACAAACTAAATAAATAAACTTTATAAAGTTGTGTGGCTCCACAGGAAACACCGCAGGGCCCTTACCATTTCCTGCTTGTGAACATAGTTTGTGCCTATGAACTCTCAAGCATGCAAAGGAAAAGGCAGTGCATGCCAATTACAGCACACAAAGCAACCCTGGGCAAACAAGCACTGCCTCTTTTCCTCAGAATTCATTATGGCATGTCTGGTAAGGGTCTGTGCAAAACAGTCACAAGAAATAAAAACTACAAAGATAAACGAAAAAAAACTGGACAGAAAGAATTAAGGGTATATATGCTGTTGGGCTCTCGATTGCCACAACGACTCATAATGAGAACATTTTTAATAACTAGTATTGTTGCTGTAGGTTGACTTTCTGCCTACTAAACTGCTGATGACAGTAGTGAATACGTGACCAACTTGGACACCCCAAGACAGGTCTTTTCGTGTATGATGACCGGTCTGAAACACACCAAACAGTGCTGAACGCTCGGTGCTACGGGCAGTGCTCCAGAGCGGAAGGCTGTCCTTAAATCAAAAGATATGCAAGCAGAGAAGGCGTACTCGCAACCGCAACCAAATTAGCCTCAAAGGCGGCAGTGGTGCAGCAACATCGAACTTTGCCAAAAAACATTTATGGCTGTCCCAGCACACGAAAAAACACTCAAGTGCATGCACACAGAAAGTACTGCAACAGCCCAAGGTTTGCTGCCTTACTCTGCCTCCACCCTGCGTGTAATGGGTTAAAGCAGCACTGCATGTTACAGTGAAAATCTTGACCTATAACTTTTTAGTTTCATTTTATGCCCTTTATATCTTGTCTTGTGTAATACCCTCCTGTCCCTATTTTGAGTCTACTTTAGAATTTTTTTGTACGTCTGATATAATAAAAAGAGTGCTCCTTTTAATATGGTTTGGACGAGGTATCACTACTGTCAGTTGTTTATGTACACCTAGTGTCCCATAAGGCCAGGGAGCAGGGTAATCTGCCTGCCAGTTCATCACAGTCACAGGAAAAGTGATGTGAAACAATAGGTGTTCAAAAAACAGAGAATACCAATGAAAAACCTGGTTCGAGCCACATTAGAAGAAGTGCTCCTTTTAACACTTCAACTGTTTAAAAAAAAAAAGAAAGGACAGTAATTTAAAGCAGATTCAAAATGGGGAAAGGAGGGTGCTGTACCAGGCAAGAGGTAATCTAAAATGCAATAAAAATAAAAAAATAATATAAAGTATAGGTCAGATTTTCACTCCTAACACGCACTGTCGCTTTGCAGTTGGAAGGTCCATCATGTCCATCCTCCCTGCTTCATAATTATGCAATAAGGCATGACAGGGTGTGTTTTGTGCTGGGATAACAGCATGGCTTGGGTGGGCTGCAGCATGAGGCCAAAGGCTGAGTACTTCCATCAGCTGAGAATACCATTATCTCAGCACAAAGCATATCCTGTGTGCCTTATTGTGATTATGAAACGGGTCCATTAGGATCAGTAAAGAAATTTTTTTTTTTTAAACTTTTCTAATTTAAATGAGGAGAATGAAAAAAAAAAAGGAAAAAGTAGTCCTGTTATAGGGGCATTGTAATTTTGCTGTTTGACCAGTAGATAGCAGATGCTGCCTTTTTTTTTTTTTGCTAAATATGAGTAAGTGAATGAATGCCTGTTGATACAGCTGTGCCTGTCTAATGTAAACAAATCTGTTAGGTCATGGATCTTTTTCCAGTGCTGTTGTGCTCTGATGTCAGTACTGGTTTCTGAGCTCCTCAGCCAGTAAAACTGCTGCATTTTTTCTGTACCCATTTCCTAATTCAGGATAAAAGAAGAAAATGAATGTATTCTGTACTGCCTGTCAATCTGTTTGTAATGACTTTGGACCTTGTACTGGATAATGGGGAAGCAGTAAGGACCTAGAAGTGAAGGAATCGCTTGCTGAGAGGGACCACTACTCGGTGTGGTTCACACTGAACATGGGGAGGGACACAGGGGGCACGAGTACAAGGGTAGTTGAGTTTAGGGGAGCGGACTTTGGGTTGATGGGGGAAATTCAGAGACAGCACCTGGTAAACATTCAACAGCACATGGATGCAGACCAGAAATGGAGCATTATAAGGAGAGGGTTGGCGGAGGCAACAGGGACCTGCACTGGGACAAAAACCAAGAAGGGTAGGGCAAAGAAACCCAGCTGGCTGACACCGGAGGTCAGGGAAGGGGTGAGAGCCAAGAGGATCGCATTTCAGAAGTACAGGAAAACGGGGAGGGGAGAAGACAAAGACATATTCAGGGAGCAGTCTAGAGAGGTCACCAGACTGGGCCGGGGGGCCAGAGCAGATAGAGAACTGAGACTGGTGCAGGACATCAAAAAAGGAGAAAAGGACTTATTCCACTCACTATAGGGCAGAAAGGGAAAAGCAAGGACCAGCTAGTGAGGATCAGGAAGGATGGGGGGGATGGGTGGAGAAGGGGGCAGGGCAGGCAGAAGCACTGAATGATTACTTCTGCTCTGTGTTCACGCAAGAGAAGGTGGGGTAATTACTGCAGGCAAGTGAGGGGGTGGGCAAGGGGGGAGAGGATGACGGATGTAGGAATTACAGAGGGCAGGGTGCTGGAGGGGCTGAAGGCAATAAGGGTGGGCAAAGCACCTGAACCAGATGGCATCCGCCCTAGAGTGCTGAGGGAGCTGGAGGAGGTCCTGGTGGGGCCACTGACAGACCTGTTCAATACCTCCCTGGACACAGGATGTGCACCACAGGACTGGAGAATGGCCCATGTGGTGCCCATCCATAAGAGTGGGCCAAAGGATGAACCAGGGAACTACAGGCCAGCAAGTCTCACCTCGATTGTGGGCAAACTCATGGAGATGATCCTAAAGGACAGGCTTGTGAGCTTCCTGGAGGCAAATGGTATTCAGGATGACCAGCAACATGGGTTTGTCGCAGGCAGGTCATGCCAGACAAACCTGATGGAGTTCTATGACTGGGTGATGCAGGAACTGGACAAGAGCCAAGCTGTGGATGTCCTGTACTTGGACGTCAATAAGGCCTTTGATTCAGTGCCACATGGGAAATTAGGGGGAAGCTGGAGAATGTGGGGGCGAGACCACAAATTATGACCTGGATCCAAAACTGGCTGAGGGGAAGGCAGCAAAGGATGGTGGTGGTGGTGGGAGAACTCTCATCACCAAGAGCAATGACGAGCAGGGTACCACAGGGATCAGTGCTGGGACCAGTACTGTTCGGGATTTTCATTGCAGATATCTCAAACGGGATCCGGAGTAAAATCAGTCTGTTCGCAGATGATACCAAGATGGGAGCAGTGGTAGATGGCACGGGGTGGGGGTTGCAGAAGGACCTGAATAAACTACAGGAGTGGGTGGATAATGAGAGCTGGGGTTCAACGCCAAGAAGTGCAAGGTTTTGCACTCAGAGCCTCGAACCAGGGGAAGGATTATTACTTAAATGGAGTACAGCTGGGCTGTTCCACGGAACAGAAGGACCTAAGGGTAATCATAACAGGGAGCATGAACAACTCTACTCAATGCAGAAGGGCGGCAGCAAAAGCCAACAAAATATTGGGGTGTATAGCTCGAGGGATCTCCTCCAGAAGGGAGGAGGTTATTATGCCCCTGTATAGGTCACTGGTCGGGCCCCACCTGGAATACTGCGTGCAGTACTGGCACCCATTCCTGAAGAAAGACATCAGATTGTTGGAGGAGGTACAGCACAGAGCTACAAAAATTATCCAGAGAATGGAGGGTAAGACCTATGAGGAAAGGCTGAGTGAGTTGAAAATGTACTCTCTAGAGGAGAGAAAGGACAAGGGAGACATGATTGAGCCCTTTAAGTACCTGAAGGGAATAAATAAGACTAAAATCGAGGATATTTTCCAGAGGAGGAAGGGGAGAGATACGAGAGGTCATCAACTGAGATTGGAAAGAGGTAGGTTCAGGAGAGAAATGAGGAAACATTTCTTCATGGAAAGAGTGGTGAACAAGTGAAACACCTTACCGGGTGAGGTAGTGGCCTTCAAAATAGTAGACAGCTTCAAGAGGGGGTGTGATAGGGTATAGGTAAGGAGCAATGGAGCGAGGGGGCGGAGGGAGGGGCAGCAGCAATTTAGGGTGCTAGTTGCACACCCGGGCAGACTCAATAGACCATGAGGCCTGTTTCTGCTGGCATTTTTGTATGTTCATATGTAATTTTGTTACAACCTAAGCAGCTGTGCACACCTGGGACCCTTCTGGAAACAAAATGTTGCACCTAAAAAGAGGCGATCCTGGTGTGGAAAGACATATCTGTCCTACTGGGGCCACGACGGCACTGGCACACATCACCAGCAAGATCCAAACACGGTTGTTTCACGTGAGCAAACTGAGCAGGATTTTTTTCTAAAGGAAATATGAAACCTGCTATAAATATTTTTCAGTATAACTGTGGGCACACATGATATCTATTGCTTGCTTTAAAATAGCCCTGCTTTCCCCCTTATTTAGGATCCCTTTTTAATGGGGCCTTTTCCCCACCCAATGTTCATTTAAGCAGTAAGACATGACGGGGTGTGCACTGTTGTGGGATAACGACACTTGGGCATGCCGTGACACACACGAGGCATCACCGATGTCTATGCATTCCAAAGCTCAAAAGTAATTAAAAAATGAATATTGGGCCGGGAAAAAGGGCTGAATTAACAAGAGAGACCCGGGGTTGGGAGAATAGGACTGTTTATATAACAAATTCACAAAACAACACACTGGGGGTATTAAACAGGCTTCATACATGCCCAAATTGACAAACGTTATTAGTTAGAAACAATAAGGTTTACCAAATATACTCATGTAGAAGTTGAGGTTTTGATGCTTAAAAAAGGCCCCGAAGGAGAAGTACTAAACTCATCTGTGAGGTTGACCTATCTGCAAGATTTACAATGGTATACCATTTTTTGCAGTTGTGTAACCTTAGTGTGCAGTTATGGTCACAAAGGCAGATTCTATGCCTCATGTACTGATGTCATTGAACAGATTTCTCCATCCAATTTGGACAGCAAGTACTATCATTGATTTTGCTAAAACGGACGGAGGGGGGGTGTGACTTATAGGGGAGTGTATACTGTATGTTCTCTTTAAGGATTCAGAACTCAGAATTTACAACATTCCATGATACTGTTGAATTGGGATCACCTGAACACCACAGTTACTGTTCCATGGTTGAATCTAACAAAGATACTCACAAAGCATAGCCTAGAGGGTTAAAGCACCAATTTGTGAACTTGAACTTCAGAAATTCAGCAGAACTGGGTCTGAAATCCCCAACCTCCACTTGCAAACTGTGTGACCCTGAGCAAGTCACTCATCCTCTCTGTGTTCCCGGTAACGCGCCTGGTACTAGCTTTTGCTCAGTATACTTTTCCCATCCAAAAATTCTAAAATAAAAAATAAATAAATAAAATAAACTGTTTAGTGAAGGCCGAGAAAGATAACATTTTATTATAATGGACAAGCAGCCTTCCCCATGCTGCCAACCATGCTGGATTACCAAGGCAGAGTTCTTAAACTGTTAAAAATAGGAAACCAAATGCACAATTCACATTTTTTTTTTAAGTCAGGCTACATCAACATCTGCAAAAAATATTCATGTTAAACGAAATAGCAGGATTTCATTAATCAAATTGCAAGTTGGCAAAAATTCTGAAAGAAAGGGAAAAAGCCACAGCCAGTCCTATAATTTAAACCTTATTTTAACTGCGACAGCATGACTACATCGGCTGCATTTCTAAACTTTACAAAAATAAAATCTAGAAAACTGTCCCCCTCAGTGGACCACAAGAGTTTTGGTAATTACAACGTTACCTAGAGCTTTCCCATGGTTCTCAAGACAAAAATTGAAATACTACACAAAGTCACTATTGTCATCCGTAATTAGGTTTGCAAGAACTGCTTGAACTGTAGAGCACAGGGAATGTTTGGGACAAGATGACTGGAGTTTGGGACAGTATGACTACAGCAGGAGGGCACAGATCAACTGACTAGCTGAAGCTTTCAGGATCAACGAACAGTCTTGTACCCAGAGTAACACATCGGTGGTGGTCTGTCTGTCTTGTCTTATCTATCTATCCAGCCATCCAGTATCTATCGACAGTATCTGTCTGTCTACACATACATATATATACATATACAGATTATTGAATGGGCAACTATGCACAACCAGTGTGTTCTGCCACAGAGGGGTTCCAATTGCTCCCAGCTTGAGAGGTCCATGGGAATCAGAACCCCGAGGTGGCAGAACACATTGGTTGTGCATAAAGTTGCTCATCCTGTATTTTTTATAGTGTATTGTATTATGTGAAATGCACACATGGTGGTTCTTTCACTTTCAGAACGAAACTGACTTGTGCAGTCTCTAGAGGTTTTAGAATGCTGTTGTACCACAGCAGGATACAATCACATTCCATGACCTTTGAGTCGTGGTACAACAACATTTTGAAAGGAAGAGAATTCTATACAGAACAATGCTGTACTATACACTGTATATCTATATAGCGATCACTGGTGCAAACACAGGCCAGTAAGTCTCACCTCAATAGTAGGGAAGATCATGGAGACACAGCTTAAGGAATGTATTGTGGATCACCTTGTATCCATTGGAGTGCAGGATCCAAGACAGCATGGGTTCATGGCGGGAAGGTCCTGCCAAACAAATCTGATAGAGTTCTTTGACTGGGTGACCAAGGTAGTGGACCAGGGAGGGGGATATTGTCTACCTTGATTACAGCAAGGCCATTGACACAGTCCTGGATAGAAGGCTGGTAAACAAGCTGAGAAGTCAAGGGGTGGGACACAGTCTAGTGAACTGGGTCAGAAACTGGTTGGTGGACAGAAGGCAGAGGGTGGGGGGTAAATGGCACACAGTCAGAAGAAATGGTAGTAACCAGTGGTGTGCCACAGAGGTCAGTCCTGGGACCAGTCTTCTTAGCAGACATAGCAGAAGGGCTAGAAGGAAAAGTATGCCTGTTTGCAGATGACACCAAGATCTACAACAAAGCAGATACTCTAGGGAGCGTACAGAGAATGAAAGAGACCTGGAAAAGCTGGAGAAATGGTCTGAGGTATGGCAGTTAAGGTTTAATGCAAAGAAGTGCAAGATCATGCACGTGGGGAGCTACATGTTGGGGGTGAGTTGTTGATGGTCACCAGAGAGGAGAGGGATTTGGGGGTCATTATATCAGATGACCTGAAATCCACCAAACAGACCACAAAAGCAGTTGGGAGGGCTAGTGGGATGTTAGTGTGTATAGGGAAGGGTAATACAAGTTGTAGGAGGGAGGTGGTAATCCCACTGTACAAGACACTGGTTAGGCCTCACCTAGAGTACTGTGTGCAGTTTTGGATGTCGCACCTGCGTAAGGATACTGACAGGGTGGAAACAGTGCAGAGGAGGGCAACTAAGATGGTGCAATGTCTGCACGACAAGGCATACGGGGACAGACTTAGAGACCTAATATGTACACACTGGAACAGAGACAGGAGATGGGGAGCATGATTGAGACTTTCAAATATCTTACGGGCATCAATAAGATGGAAGGAGATAGCATCTTCCAGTATAAAAAGTACAATAGAACTTGAGGTCATGACATGAAATTGGAGAGGGGTCAAATAAGGGGTAACGTGAGAATGTTATTTTTTACAGAAAGAGTGGTGGATGCATGGAATGCCCTGCCTCAGGAGGCAATGGGAGCACATACAGTGGAGGGATTCAAGAGGGCATGAGACAGGCACAAGGGAATCATACATATGAGGGGGGGCATAGCTGAAGTCACTGACCTAGTAAAGGCAGCAGGAGCAAATTGGTAAAACTGGCAGACTGGATGGGCCTTGCAGTCCTATTCTGACATCAACTTCTATGTTCTATGTTCTATTTTGTGCCCATTTTATAAGTGCGATAACACACTTCAGGCTGTGCGATCGCTGTCTGATATGCACACTTTTCAGGTGACTGATGGCACTTGGCTTTGCCTTGTGCCTCACAAACAAGGCATGCATTTATCAGGGCACGACCACATATCCTGTTGTGTGTTATCAAGTTTGCCATTACCCTGAAATCCACAGCAACTCTACTGTCTTCAATAGCAATTTTACCAAATTCCCTCACTCACCTTGCCTTAAGGAATAGTAGAGGCAACATCTGCATGACAACTACTGCAAATACATACATATACATATGTCTACATATACTTATAAAATGGGTAGAGATCTTCCTACATCCTGATTGGCCGACAAGAATCCATGTGTTTCTGGAAAAGAAACTAATGGCTTTGCACTCCTTCCGGCAATTGGGACTCATCACATGCTGGTACTACAGGACATTTCTCAAAAAAATATTTCTGGCATCAATGTTTAAAAAGCAATACTTGCCTTTAATTTACGAACACTGCCATAACATGTTTTCTTCAATTCACTCCACTCACAGCACACAGTAAAACCTAGGCATTTTTAAAATACCTCCTGTTTCTTCTTTTTCTAACCTACAATTCAAAGGCCTCACTCACTCTACCGAGATTCAGTTGCTCTCCCTGCCTGCATTCTGTCATCCTGCTCTTACCTCAGTCCACGCTACCAGGCCACAACTGGACTGAGCCACTACCCCCCATAACCTCAATACAAATACAAACCAGGCCTGGTACCCTAACAATGGAGAGTCTAAAACAGCGAGCAACGTGACTGCGTGAGGCAGGATTTAAAGTATATTAAAAAAAGGGTTGAGGCATCACACACTCTCTCACATTAGAGGCAGCATGTTGCTAGCGTTTCTTCCAAAGCTGCACTGCTCTCTCTCTCTCTCTCTCTCTCTCTCTCTCCCCCTCTCTCTACAGCAGAGGCTCTTTTCACACTGGGATGGGGGGCTCAGTACCCTAGTAGGATAAGTGGGAGGGATCTGGGGGGCTCAGCAGCATTGGGGATGAGGAGGGGACCTGGGGGGGTCTACTACATACTGGCATGAAATGTGTGCCAAGAGGAACTGTTCATTTTTCATTTTTAAATAAAAAACTCTGGAATCAATTTTTTTTTTTTATTTTGTAAAAAACATTAACTTTCCTATAAATTTTTATAAGTACAATCATTTTATAAGTGCAATAAGACACTCTAGGGTGAACGTTACTTTTCCTGAACCACATTTCAAGGTGGTTAAAGGCACTCGGTGCATGCACCTCGTGCCTCACAATGCATCTGGGTGTGCAGTTCAGGAAAAGAAACCCACACCCCATTGTGTCCTACTGTTTACATATACATACATATATATAAAGAAATTTGCCAAGATTTGGTCCCTCTGGGAGTGATTTAGGTTCACTCCCATCCTCCCAAAAGATTTTTTGTAAAAGCTCTTTCTTTTGCCTTTTTTTTTTTTGCATGCTATTTTTATCTCTCCTTGCCGAACCCAGCCACCCACTCCTTCGGGCGTCCAGCCTTGCACCCACCACCGCTTCTCCTGTTTTGCTGTCTGCTGCTCCCCACCGCCCAGCTGACCTGAATGTATCCCTTGGCCGGGGGAACCCCTACCCACCTGGTGCCATCGCGAGAGGAGACCGGAGTGCTCATAGACACTCCCTTGTTTCTACGCCAGTGGAGGGTGTGGTGTCAGCTCGGGGCTTCGTGGTGTGGGGGGGGCCGCCGTCTTTCCGCCAGCATGAGTGGCCACATTTTTAAGTTTTCTCCCCATCTACAGCACTGCTCCTTGTAGTGTCCCTGATCTCCACCGGGGGCTGCTACAGAGCAGGGCAATCCCTACAACCCAGCCCAGGAGAGAAGAGCAGTCCTCCAGATGCTCAATCCACTCCTTCACCTGCTGCCCCTGGCATCCCAAGTCCATTCCCGAACCCAGGTCGCCAGCGTGGTGCGAGGTGTGGCGTCCAGCGTCTCAACCCTCAGCGCCACCAGGCCAGCTTCCTTTGCTTTTAACTTACCTACTCTCAAACACAGACAAGAGGAAGCACCAGTTTCAGTGGAAGTGCTCCCTACACTGACCTCGTGCCTCTGTACTGGACTTCTGTTCAGCTAGTCATTGAACAAACTGCTGTTTGCAGCTCTGATGGTCCCAATGGTGGTGTTTCAGGTACTAAGTCCTTTATACCATCCAGATGCCACTAAGGGACCCTGTACTACTGTCTCTTAATAGGACAGCGGGGTCTCCTACAGAGTTGAAGCCATCCAGGAGCTCAGCTTTATTAAATTGGACAGCTCCACTTTCTTATCTCCCTCTGTTCTGGCATCACACTTTCACCGTGGTACTGCAGTGTTGTCAGCAACCACTACAATGACAGTGGAACAGAATTTTTAAATAAAAATAGAACTGCGCTATTTGAACAGATTCCTTGGGGGGGGGGGCAGCCAGCAGCAAAAAAAAAAGATAATTTTGCACGGTATGCTTGCATCACTCACCCTAGGAACCTCCTTAAAGAGGCCTGATATTAAATAGAAGGTTATTTCTCCATCAAATCGTAAAAAAAGCAGTGTGCAGTCCCTTACAGAGAAAGATCAGTAGCCTCACTGACCTGTTTATATTAAGCAAGCACAGCTACATCAATGCACCTCACATATCTGTGTGTTAAAAACATTCAGCATCTGCTACTTACCAGCCAAGCAGCCAAATTACAATGGCTCAGTGGGACTACTTTTGTCTTTTCTTCCTTTTTTTCTCATGTTTACATATTTAAATTTGAAAAGAATATATATTTCTCTTCTAATCCTAATGGGTCCATTTCATAATCGCGGTAAGGCACTCCAGGGTGTGCCCTGTGCTGAACAACACCACTTCTCGGGTGGTGGAAGCACTTGGCCTTTTGCTGCATGCTGCAACCCACCAGAGGCATACTGTTGTTCCAGCACAAAGCGCACCCTGTCATGCCTTATTGCTTCAATAACATCCCCTTGTTCTGTTGGGCTGACAGAACCGCTCAGCCCTCTAGCTCAAGCAGCACAAGAGGATATTATTTTTCCACTAGAGACACCCCATACTACACATCTAAATATATACCATACAAGCAGCTCTCAAGCCTTGGATGTTAAACATTGACTTGAGTCAGGGTCCACTTTCTCTTTACTCAGTTACCGAGGTTAGTCTACTGCTTCAAACTGTGGGAATTTTAAGACTGCAGTATTTTAAAATAAGTAAGCTTTCTTAACCACAGCTGCTTTTTCCCACCCCACACCCTTCCCTCTTCCTGTCCTTCCCACTGCAGACATGTTTAGTAGGCATTCGGGGCCAGTCATGAATGCTGTCTAACTAAAGTCCAGCACTTCATCGTGAGAGGGCGTGTTCTCAAATGGCACACAGACACACCCCATGTAAAAAAGTACCTTATCTTGTTTGTTCATGGTTGTACAGTAATTTTACCAACAAATCATAAATGCGAAGGGTACATCGTTCATGGGTCAGCATGGTTTTGATTTAGAGTGACAAAGTATGCCAATACTGGTAAAGTTCTCTTTGGAACAACTGTTTTAGGCCTCAGTCATCTTTCAGTGGGCTGGTAATACCAGCTCACATCGATGGATCTTGAGGAGACTCAGTCTGGAGTTAGTTTTCAGGGCTTTGTTATCACTGCAGTCCTGCTCAGTGGATACAATGCGACAGGTGCAGTCTACCTTAACATATGGTCAAAAGCACTGGGGATAGGGATGGCTATGGCCCATTATTCCATATGAAATCCAGCTCAGTGGAGATATGACCTACTCACCGTTTGCAAGTTTTATCATTTTATTCATACAAAATAAATCAAAGGTCAGAGGTTAACATTTTGTGGTACCAAACCCCCACCACTTCATCAGGACCAAAGTCTGTGTAGCCAGAGTAAAAGAAAATGCCACTGAGTCAGATAATCAGGGCCAAAGAGAAGACTGACGTTTCATACAATAATATTAAAAAAAATTATAGAAAAAGAAGGGGCAAACACTAGGATTTATTTATTCACCAAATCCTAGGTGAGTATTAGAAGCTTTTTGGTGCAGAAACTGGAGTTTGTGTATGGTGATATCTAGTCACAAACTTTGGTTCTGACGAAGTGCTGGGGGTTTGGTACCATCAAACACTGATCTCTGACCTTAGGTTGATTTGAATAAAACAGTAAAACCTGCAACCGGTAAGTGGGTCGTATCTCCATTGAGCTGGATTTCAGATTTCTGGTGTGTACGGAGTGGATACCTCTGACTGATTTGCTTTATGTTACACGTAAACATAGAATTTGATGATAGAAAAAGAACCAGTAGACCCATCTAATCTGCCGTATTTTTCCTGCTTATTTTTATACCCTGGATTCCATTTGGTCACAAGTGCCACTCTCTCCTCTCCCTTTCTGCCATCTATTATGTCAATGTGCCCATCCCACATGTGCCTGACGCTCCCTACTGTCTTCACCTTCACCACCTTTTCTGGCAGACTGGTTCCAGGTATCCACTATCCTTTCTGTGAAGAAGTATTTCCTCATATCCCTCTAAAAGGAATATTGTCAGCTTCTGTGCACATTTATTTTTTTCCCAATTTCTGTTTATCATGTCCCTGTGTCACCGGCCCCTTGAGCACAGCAGGCCCCAAGGATAGCTCTCCCCCAAGCCTCCCCGGTTACGGTCACCTACCTCCATGGAGATTTGGCTATGGCCCCCAGGTGGGGTCAGGATAGGGAGGAATCCCCCAAAACTCAACCTTTTGTCAGGTGGGCACCGCAAACCAATGAATGATGGAGACCTGGGAAGTTCTGTCATCACACAGCAGCAGGGGCCATTTTCCCTTCTGTTTCCTCCCCCAGGGGACGTCGCATACGAGGAAGTCAAGGCAGGCTCCACACTCGCCCATGCGCATGTCGGCTCGCGGATATCAGCGACAGATATCCCTGTCTTCTTATCTACCTGCTGCACCTACCACCCATGGCCACCCAGATGGCAGTGTTGCTGCAGAGGACAGAACCCTCCCTCCATGAAAGAGGTGAGCGTCCTCTGGGATACTCAGTCCTCCTCCCCCCAACTGGCCCCCAATGACCCAAGCTCGTTCCCAAACTTGGGATGCCGGTGTTGTGAGCAGTAGCGCTACTGCTGCACCAATGGGCAAGGCTTCTGTGCCCATTTTTAAAGTCTCTGTACTGAATGTGTCTGGAAGAAGCACTAACAATGTAGGAAACATTGACAGCAAGAGATCTGTAAACAAGAGCAAGATATTTCTTAATTTTGCAAAAACTATATTCTGGTCGTCCTGACCAAAATGCCCATGGCATGCGTCCATGAGCTGAAGGGCATCAGATCGCATGTAAACTTGCTCATGAATGAATGAGTTATTTTGGGTCATATATTAGTAAAATGTTGTGGCTCCCACCATTCATGCCATGGATCTCTGTAAAGATACTCCCCTTGAAAAATTAGCACGCTAACCCATTTTATTTTGTGTATAAAGGTTTTGTGTGTATGTGTGTTATTTCTATATGCTCCCCCAAGCCCCCGGCCGTCCACTCCTTTGGGAGGCCTAAGGCCCTGCCGCCAGTCTCCATCACCATCCTGCTGTCCCGATTACTGCTGCAGCCCGGTTGACCCGACATATCCCTTCAAGGGGAGGGGGGAGAGATGCTGCCGCAGATGGACCAATACACAAAAGGGAGGGTTGAGTTACACAGAAAAGCAGGAAAACGCAGCAACTTGGCCAACTGGGTGACAGTGGCCAGTCCCCAATCGCCACAAAGCCCGTAAGTGTCTGTGCCGCGCCCTCACTGTATGTCCAGTGTAAAACAAAGCCTACAGGCAAAGACTCCTCTGCTAGTTCCCCCTGCCATAGCAGACATCCAGTAGAGGACATATGGAGATGTAATCATCCATGGGGCATCCCCTTCGGGCACTCACCTGTACTGCACCTTACCCAGGATCCATGCCTTCCTAGGATTCCCTGCTCATGCACAGCAGGGGATTCACTACATGACTCAGGAAGGGCATCCCCTGTATCCTGTGCTCCACACCTATCCCCATGATCCTGTGCACGTAAGGAACTGCGCAGAGGCTATTTAGGTGCGTTCCATGAGTAAAATCCATGCTGTCATGCATAGCTCCATTGTCTCTTGCACTAACATTCCTTTGTCTTTGTGACAAATTGTTGACAAACAATTTCACAAATTCATACTGTAGTGCATACTCCTCACTTCATTCACTCCATTCCAACCACTCGTGCTGCAGTAGTGCAGAGCAGCAGCAATACTGTGAGAGTTTAAACCGGTTACTGTAGTGTGTCAGAAAAATAGGGATGCATGGATATCCGAACCAGCTGGATAATCAAGTTTTCTTACCAAATCCGACCCGATCAGGTATTGGTCTTTGCAACACGTCAGATAGTGGCTGCTTTTTTTGAGAATCTGTGAACAAAGGAAGCCAGGCACAAAGCGAGCTGCGCAAACCTGAGATACCAGCTCCTGGAAAATAAGACTAAACTGTTTCTGTGACTGGGTGGGGGAAAGTTCAGGTGGGCTTGGAGTTGAAGAGGCAAGACTGGGAGGGGCCGATCGAGGTTGTACGTGGGAGGAACTTCAGGGTGGTAGGGGTTATCAGAGCAGATGGTGCGGGACTGGGCACGATTCTAAACAGGACAAATGAGAAGGCAGCGGCATAATAAGTGAGTGGTGGTGGTGGCTACTGACTTCTACTGGTAATTAAAACGTCCCTTATGGTTAGACTGAAAAATGTACCAATGTTTTAAAATAATATCCTTCACGCTGTAGAACAGGGGTGTCCAACGTTTTCAGGGTCGTGAGCCACATTTAAATTTCTGAGCAAGATGTGAGCCACAACAACATGTGGCATGTACCACACCCAAAGTGCGGCCCTTACCATACCCATATTTATGAGTTAAAATAATAACATAGTCAACAGTCAATAATTGTAGTTTATGAAGTTTTATTAAGTTACAGTATTTTTTAAAAAAGTGTTAATTATTCATAGCAGCTCGGGAGCTTTAGATTTGCTCGAGGCTTAGTAAAAGGAGCTTGTTGAGCACTGAGGGCAATTTTCAGCTCCTGTACTTTGACTTTTCTCAGATTTAAAAGACTGTGACATGTACTTGACATGTAATTGACAAACCCCTCGCGAGCCACATCAAACTGCTTCAAGAGCAACATGTGGCTCCCGAGCTACAGGTTGGCCACCCCTGCTATAGAATTTAGTACTAAAATTGGTACTAAAAGTCATGTTCTGTACATTTTCTCCACCTGTTTTAGGTTCCAGTAGTCCCCCTCCTGGGAATTTGTCTCACTCTCATGTTTGCTTTGTTCAGGTCCCTTTGTGTTTAGTATATCCTCCGTTCCTAAAATGTGCAATTGTTTCATTCTCTACTTTGATACAACATTCATTGTTACTACACGATTCTAAACAGGACAAACGAGAAGGCAGCGGCATGCTGAGTGAGTGGGGGTGGCTACTGGCTAACAAGTCATCCTTATCTAGCTGGGGCTGGAGAAATGTTCAGAGAAGGACTAGACTAATTTTCTCCTTTTTCAGGAGATTTCCCCTATAAGAGGGAACACTGATTATCTGAATAATATCTGGCTCCAGTCGGACAGTGAATGCCAGATATCCAGATCCGATATCCTGTAGATTTTAGGTATCCATGCACCCCTACAGAAAAAGAAAATCTTGCGACTGGCTCCACAAATATGGCCATGAGTTTTAATTATGCAGATACTAGAGTTAGGAAAAGCCAGCAGGTCCAGTGAGTAATTTATCGTTAAAAAGAACAAATTTGGATCTGTTATGGGTTATTAGTGTCAGGAGACACTCTTGGTGAGATGTCCATTCTACGATTCTAAGCTTCACTGAGCTGTTGTCTCACTCTAAGAATGTGTGGGAAAGCACTCTTATTTTGTCAAGAGTCTTCCTGGACACCGTTGTAGCGGACCAGGTTTACCTGTCCAAATTCTCCAAAGGGGCCGACCATGGTTGACTGAAGTTGTGCTACACTGGGTTTTCGGGCCTAAAGGTGGGTCGGTGCCTCCACGTGGGGTACCTGGATACTGGCACACAAGGCTATTACCCCCCCAGGAAACAGTGCATAACCTGCCCACACAGTTCCACACCCATACAAGTGACATTGCAACAGCAATAACAACCCCCAAACCAATGAAAGGCAGTCCAAATGATTTATTTAAAAGGGAGGGTAAGGAAAGAAAAAGGGGGCAATAGAGAAACATGCGATCAATGGGGTAGCAGTAAAACCCTTATACTACATGCAGTAACAATAAAAACTATTTGCCCCCCTCGGCAGTCCTTCAAACCCCAAGCAGGTACACCTTACTTAAATTGCCCCAAAGGCCATGGGTGAGAGCTCTCTTTTTAGTTGCAGGGGTTATCTCACTGGGGATGCAGTTGCTGCTAGCAGGGTAGGAGGTGAGTAGTGCACTTTCATTATTGCAGGCAAAACAGTTGCTGAACCATTGAGCTGTAAACTGTTGAAAGAGGGCCCCTATTTGTAATCCACACACATATGTGTGGCTGCTTGGCCTCCACAGGTCTTCTGCTTGGGCCTAGAAAGTGGCAAAGTCCCACCCAGGGCTTCCCCTCCGTCCCTGGCACAATCACAATTTTCCTAGCTGCAAGGCTGAAACCCTGATGGTTACTCACAGTTTTGCAGCTTCACAGGTCTCTCTGGCATCTGATGATGGAACAGATGAGACAGCTGGACATGCTTCCAGCTGAGAAGCAGGCTTCACCGGTGTCATCTGGTGTTCACTCACCAGTCTCAGTTCTCCATGCATGGTCTAGTGTTGCAGGTGCAGGGGGCCAAGGACCCTGAAGCAGGCAGCGGCCTTCTCAGTTGGTCGATCTTCGAAGGAGCTTGACTGCCAGGGGGGAAATTGCTGGTGGGGCAGGAAAGACCCAGCACATTTAAACCAGCAGTTTTGATAAAACTGTTTTCTTCACAAAAGAGTCAGTTGCTAGGATCCCAGATTGCCTTAGCCTCCCAGGCCTGCAGTATCTGGTAGACACTGGCTCACCAGCTCACAGCTCCTATCTCTCGGTCACACTGACAGAACTGGCTCAGATCCCTAGAAACAGTCCCTTTTATGGGGGATGAAACTCAGTGCCCTATTGCTTAGTCAGTCTCCCAGGTAAGCAGTCTTTGGAAGACAGACAGTCTTTGGAATATGGCCAAGCAGTGCTGGGCTTGCATGCAGGCTAGTAAGCACTTCAGGCTCCCAACTGACCGTCATTCGCAGGCATTTTGTGTGCTAACCTCTGACCATTTCCCAGAAGTCTCTGCTGCAGTCAGAGGGTTGAGGAAGGGCATGGGCACTGCCATCTTTGCCTACATTCTGGTGCCAGGCTGTAGCAGCTTTCAGCAGCCTACTGATGCTTTATTTTTCTCCCTGGGAGGCTGTTGTCAGGCTGCCCTGATTGTCCTGGGGCCAGAGATGTATCCATTTATACAGGCACTCAGCCTGTTTTTGTGTCAGGGGATGAAGTACTTGAGGCAGCCCTTGAGTCACTCTCCCATGTCCTGGGTGTGCATGTGCACTTTACTTTTTCACTTCCTGGCCCTGTTGCCTGTACTTGGGGCGGGAAGCACTTGTACAGGAACCTGATGGTGCGGCTTTACCTCAGTACCAGCTCTCCTGCCTTCCTGTGAGCCAGGACCTTCTACTGAAGCAGACTCGCTGCCCAGTTGTTAAATCAAAGTTCTGGTTCCACCTAGGTTGCTACCACGCATCACGGCAGGGCTGACTGTGGCGGCCTACACCTTTTGTTGTGTCTCAATCCCCTCCATTTCCTGGGGTCAGGGAATCTACTTAATATACTTGACAGCACTCTCCCACGTGGTCTTGGCCCTAATTACTAGTTCAGAAGGCTGAAAACATGTGATGCACTGGACAGTTCCAGCTGCAAGGATTTCAACTAGAGCGCTGGCACGGATCCCACCAGGGCTCCTAGATGTGGCCATGCTGCCCTGCAGGTCCCCACCTCAGCAGTCCTAGGGGACCGAAGGGTGAAGTCTGAAGGAGAGGGCCTGGAGGAGAAGCGGAGTCAGATGCAGGTAAGCCCCAGATTGGGGGGGGCACCTTACACCTTATTAACACATATAATTATAGATTAAGTCAATATTCATGAGCCTAGCAAGGTTTCTGATTGGCTGCTGGACCAGTCATTAACATCTTAGAATTGTTGAGGTTCCTGATTGGCTACTGGATCAGTCATTAATATCTTAGAAATATCCAATCCAGCTGCCAAATAAAACTGTGCAGCATGCAATGAGTTAACGTAAGATGTATGCATGCCACACGGCTCGCACCACACCATTAAAAAACAGAAAAATAGAACTCTCCTACGACATTACAACTGGTTGCTGTAGAAATGATTATAATGCCACAAGCAGAGGATTGTGATGTCAGTTGTAGTCCAGCAGGAAGAGCAGACGGACACCAAGTGACAGAGGGTCCTGTTTTCATGCTAGTGTCCCCCTAGTAATAAACAACCAGGAAAGGAAAACACAGGACATTTCTGAATTTCTAGTTTAATTCTGCCTAAATATTAGGCAACATCGTGCCCAGTGATATCAGAGGGTCTTTAAACTCAATATCAAGCTCTCCACACCTGGCACTATTTGTTTCAGGAAAGGAGTTTACCCAACAACTTACTATTGAAAATTGTCCAATCAGTTCACTCTAAATGGACAGAAAAAAACAGTAGCAATAACAATGGGAACAGTAGTTCAGCAATTCGACTCAGTCTTGTTTTTCATGGGTAAATAATTCAATCCAACATTCAGATAACCGCAGTTGTTTGTTTACAGTTTATCTGTGGAGGACTGTCCAGTTTCTAGCCACTTCTTCTGCACAGGGAAATAAAGCTCTGGGAGGTTAAGTAACTTGCTGAAGGTCACACAGACAGCAAGGGGCTTTGGTGGTCTTAGTTCAATCTTGTGACTTTTTAGTTGGCTAACAAAACATCTGATTGGGCTACTTGAAATACCAGCACTTGCTTGGCATGCTATCAGGTTACAGAAGGATATACAGAATAAACAGATGTAGGGAGTAGTTTTTTTTTTTTGCCACTTAAAGCACGAAAGTGCAGCTCGATTGGTTTCACCAGGCATCATGCTCACCAAGGGCATAAAAGAAGAAAGTTATGCTACTCCCCTCATTTAGTTTTGTTTTTTTTTAATAATTGTTGGTTTTAAATAAAAGCGGACAGAAGTTAAGCTGAACCATGCTGCCCCCGACAGTGAGAAGACGAAATTATTTTTTCGCTAAGCTGCAGCTGTTCATTGACCTGTTATAAACAACTGTGACATGACACCCATGTATAAGGGAAAATTAACAGCCCAGTTTTCAGGCTGTAAAAACACTTAACCAGTATATTACAGACACGCAGTAGCACCACTATAGTTAGGGTTTTGTAAGCAGTTTAATGTTAAACCTCAGATTTTTCACTTTAATAACTTTGCAACTTTTCAATAGATTTGCATGAAATTTGGCATGCGCAGTCCCATGGGATAGATCTCTTGATGTGCCAAGTTTCCTTTTGATCGGATATGCGGATTCTGCAAAGCGCATAGTGAAAAAAGTGTAAAAGTCACTTGTTTCTCTGACTTTTCCCCATCGTGCTGCAACCACATCATTTGGAAATTTGGCCTGAAATTGTCAGGGTAGAAAGAGCTTTGCCCAAAGAACAAGCCATCATTGGTTTGTTGAAAATACATTAATCAGTTCTAAAGTAATTTTGTTTTTAAATGTTGGGCTCAGAGCATGCTCAGTTCAGTCTTTTGAATAGCTGCACAGTTTTGAACAAGGATTTCAGCTCACGAAAAGGGATCTTGACAGCTCACAAAGTGGGATTCATTAAATCCCTGTTTGTATGAAAAAAAATCCCGGTTTCTGAGCTGCCATCTTGTTTTCAATTTTGATAAAAAACAAAATGTTGTAACTTGCCCCACGGATGTCTTCTGTAAAGACTGAAGTATGGGTTTTGTTCAGGGCGACGCCCTCTACAAACCCATAGCTTTGGTTCCATTTAGTTTAGTCAAAAAACAGCAATTTTTAAATTTGAAAATTCCTGTTCACAACTTGCTTCCGATCCCTGTTCATGAGATATCAAAATCTCTGTTTGTTAGCTGACCCCTTTTCGTGAGCTGTCAAAATCCTTGTTAGTGAGTTGTCAAAATCCCTGTTCATGAGAAATCCCTTTTCGTGAGCTTTCAAAATCCCTGTTCGTGAGGGCACGACCAGATGGCCCTCACCTTGCATAGGGATTTCTCATTTAACGGAGTTTGATAGTTTCACTAACAGGGATTCGGTTGTTAAATGATATTTTGAAGCTCACGAAAAGGGATTATAAAAATGAATCCCTTATCGTGAGCTGTCAAAATCCCTGTTCATCAGAAATCCCTTTCTGTGAGTTATCAAAATCCATGTTCATGAGGGAACGACCAGATGGCCCTTAAAATCCTTTTCGTGGACTGTCAAAATCCCTGTTTGTGAGCTGACAAAATCCGTTTGTGAGCCGTCAAAATCCCTGTTCGTGAACCAGTCCCTTTTCATGATCTGTCAAAATTCCTGTTCATGAGGGGACGACAAGATGGCCCTACCTCACGAACATGGATTTCTCACGAACAGGGATTTTGACAGCTCATGAAAAGAGATTTTTGAAGGTTGCTGTTTCTTTGCCAGTTCACTGCAAAGAAACGGTTAGGACTTTTGGCTTGAAATTTCTAGGGTACAAAGGGGTTGTCCCACAAATGTGACTTATGCTGGGTTGGTGTAAAAATTTGCATCGGTTCCATAGTTATGGCATTCCAAAGTTCAGAAATTTCCCCTAGGATAACACTGTGGCAAACGCGTCACCTTTCGGTGCCTATATCTCAAAATGGATTTTTCACTAAGCGCAGCTTAGTACACCTCGGTGTACTAAGTACGCGTGCAGGTTACCAGTCCATGATTACAACTGTGGTGTAATTTTTTTAAAAGTTGCTACGGTCACTGAGATATTGTGCCATTAGCAGCACAAGGCTTACTTGTAATGACTCTAGGCCTGCACTGCGACTCTACAATTATAGGTAAGTGGGAGCGCAGGGCCCACATATGGATACCATTATGCAGTCATGGGACTGCTGGGCCATCCATTATGCAATACTGGGAGCACAGGGCCCACAGGGAGATGACAGTTCATTACAATGTCTGTGCACTTATGGATAGAGGTACGGGCCCCTGCACTCCAAAAAGCCTATGCCATGGGAGCACAGAGCCCTTATAGGTAGATGGCACTCTAAAAAACTGATACCATGAAAGTGCAGGGCCCAGAGGACCCTGTGCTCCCAAAACCATATAAAGGTAAGATTACACTTTCTCAAAAAGTAAGAAAATTAATTGCAAAAAACTTTGTAAATTTATCAGTTAGGGTTGAAGTGACATAAGTAGGAACATGAGGCATTAGGGTTGACACCCTAACACTCCCCTACCCTTCCACCACCACCCACAGACCAACAGGTGACGGGATGTGCCTTGGGGTCATCGAGCCTAACTCTCACCCCATTCTCCTATACTGTACCAGGTCAGCTTTCTTACATATGGAATGAGGTGAGCGGGCCGACAACCCCAAGGCACACCCCACCACCTGTTGGTCTGTGGAGGGTGGGGGAGTGTTAGGGTGTCAACTCTAATGCCTCATTTCCCTACTTTTGTCGCTTCAACCCTAGCTGATGCACTAATGAAGTTTTTTGAGATATATATATATATATATAGTTATTTACTATGTTTGGAGGTCAGGCAGGTAACAAAAAAAATACATAGCAGTTAACACGCATCAGAGTTTATAAGTAATAAAGTCAAAGTTAGGGACAATAAACACACAACACAACGGCAACACGTTCATTGGCTGTATCTGTCCAAAGGCCTTTGCCCCCTCCCAAAAAAATACAAATAAAACAATAAAAACATCTGCAGCGAACAACTGCATGAGTCAGTTATATGCTTCTTGTGGCTGAGTAATTGAGGGTTGGTGAAACAATACCTTCTGAATCTCATTACTAGAGCTTAAAGCCAATTTTTAGGTCAGCCATATAGCACAGCAGCAAGGAGTCCACTCGCTACTTCCAACAACCTGGGTTTGAGAACAGGCTTGGGCTGCAGGGGTGGCTAGGGAAAGGAGCAATGGAGTGTTCTACTGGACAGCTCTCCTCCTTCAGGGAGGGGAGACTCCATCCTCTGCTGCCTGACTGCCGCCCACCAGAGGTTAGGCAGCAGTACATGCTGAGGCTTCCTTAGTGGTTGAGGACAGCTGTGAAAGGTAATGCATGCCATGCACAAGGCAGGTCACTGCATGCCGGCAATCACCTGGGGAGAAAATGAGTAGGAAACTGCCATGCAGCAGTATGGCAACCAACCTCTCTTGGGCCTCACACAATCCACCATGCACCCACTTCTAGACTGGATCCTGCTCTTGCTGGGGAACACATGAAGGGCCCCCACTATGAGGACAAGAAACATTTTTTTTAATTTTATTTACTCAGGACAGCCTTACTGAGATGAAACACCTCGTTTCTCATGGGATCTTGCTTTTTACCCATTTTCGCAACTTGGTGGACTAAAACACTGGGAGGTTAAATGACTTGTCCAACGTCGCACAGTCAGTATTTGGTTCTAGCAGGGTTTGAACCTACAATTTCATGGTTCCCAAGCTGGTGTTCTAACCACTAGATAACAGAAATATAAAATTTACTGGCAGAAAAGGACTACTTGGCCTACCCAGATGGTCTCTGGCAACCCCCCCCCCCCCCAACTATTTACTAATATTCCCCTTTGTCTATCCCACACATGCTTGAAGCCCCCTCTGTTTTTGCCTCCACCATTTCTGCTGACAGTCTGTTCCATGTGTCTACCACCCTTTCAGGTTAGTGGTACTTCCTCACATTCCTCTCGACACCCCCCCCTCCCCAAGACTTCACAGCATGTCCTCTGGTCGTGGTGCTCTTTCTCATTTGAAAGAGCCTTCCCTTCTGCAACTTGTTCACCCCTGTGAAGTACCTGTAGGTCTCTATCATGTCTCCTTTTACTCTCCTCTCTTCCAGGGTGTACATACTGAGATCTCTCCATCTCTCATAGGGCTTCTCGTGTAATCCCTGCATCATTTAAGTTGCCCTTATCTGGACTGCCTCCACCCTATGTCCTTTCTAAGATGTGACCTCCAAAACTGGACACAGTACTACAGGTGGGTTCTCATCAGTGACTGATATAGTGGCAACACCATCTCCCTCTGCACCCTAGCATCTCACTAGCCTACTCTCTGCTTTTATCACACTGCCCTGCCACTTTGAGATCAGTTATGATAACCCCAAGGTACCTTTCCTGCTTAGTGACTATCAATACCTCTCCCATCCTATACTCACCTCTTGTTCCTGTTCCTATGCCCTAGGTGCCCAATTTTACCCTTTTTGCATTCAACACCAACCGTCAGCTCTCTTGACTACTCCCCTACAGTTTCTCAAGATCATTGCCTATTCTCTCTATCCTCTCCCAAGTGTCCACCCTATTACAGATTTTGGTATCATCTGCAAAAAAAGCATACCTTCCAGTTCTTCTGCAATGTCCCTCATGAAGACAATGAAGAAGACGGTCCCAGTATTAAGCCCTGTGCCACACCCACTGATCGCTCTCCCATCATTAGAGGAGTGCCAATAACCACCACCATCTGTCGCCTAGCCATCAGCCAGTTTCTAAACCAGTTAACCACTTTGGATCTCACCCCCTAGGCTGCTCAATTTCTTTATCAGTCTCCTATGTGGCACAATGTCAAAGGCCATGCTGAAATCCCAATAGGATATATCCACTGTCCTCCCCTGATCAAGTTCCCTGGTGATCCAGTCAAGGAAATCCATCAGATTCATCTGGCATGAGCTCTCCCTGCACCCCATGAATCCATGCTGCCTGTGGTTTTGAAGCCCACTGGATTCAAGAGAGTACCAGTCTTTCCTTAAGCTGGGTTTCCATTAATTTCCCACCAGTGATGAGATTGACTGGCCTACAGTTGTTAGCCTCCTCCCTGCTGTTGCTTTTATGTAGAAGGACCATGTCTGCTGTTCTCTAGTCCTCCAGTACCATGCCTGTTTCCTGTGAACTGTTGAATAAGGCCAGCTGTGGGGCCGCTAGCACCTCCCTGAATTCCTTTAGTACTCTTGGGTGTATCCCATTCATTCCCATAGACTTGTCCACCTTTAGAGCTGCAAGTCCCTTATGGACTCTTTCTTATGAAAATGAAGCAATGTCAACCTTGCCCCCCCGTTCCTGCTACTCCCTGGCAGTCTGTCCCCCCCCCCTTCACTGTGCAGACTTAGCAGAAGTACGTGTTCAGGATGGCAGCTTTTTCTTGGTCTTCTTCTGCACAATCTCCCCTGCCGCCCTCATCCTTCCTATCCTTCTCCTTACTCTCCTCTTCTCACTTGAGACTTATCTGATGAAAGTCTATCACCTTTAGCTACTCCTCTGACTATCCTTTCCTCCGTCTATATTTTTGCTCCCCTCCCCACCTTAGCTACTTCCCTCGGTTTTACTTGGTCTGGCAGGCTGAAGTTACCAGCTACCAGCACCTCCCTCTTTTCTTGCCATTCTGATGAATGCTTCCCCAAGAGTATTATCCAGCTCTTCTCCCTGTACTGGAGATGTGTACACTACCCCAGTACAGCTAGAGGCCTCACAGCCCGTCTCCAGGATGACCTACAGCAGCACCTCCAGCCCTTCCTTTTCCTCTAGATGACTCTGTACCTCCATGGCCTTGATTCCCTCCCTCAGATTTAGTGCAACCCCTCCTCCCTTCCTCCCTCCCTGTCTCTCCTGAACAGGGAGTAGCCAGGAATGGCTATGTCCCAGTCCCAGTCTCCATTACGGGCCCCAGTTCCAGACTAGCCTCCGTTATGATGGCCTCCAGGTCTGAAATTTTATTTCCCAGACTCCTTACATTGACACAAATGGCTTTCCATACCTTACCCCCCAGCCTGTTTCCCCCTTTCACGTCTGTCCTGTCACCTGAAGCTCCACCTGACCCACCTCTTCCTTTTTATCTTGTCTGTTCCCTTTATTCCTTTATTCTTGCTTCCCGGAGTTATACCCCCCTTTTCCTCTGCCTTGCCCCAACCCATTTTTTTGCAACCCTGCCCTAGGGGAGTCTCCCACTCTCTGGCCCTTCCTCCTTAATGCTCCATCATCGAAGGGGGGAATGCAATAGCTGTCTCCCTTTGTTTTACAGCCTCCACATAACTGTGATTTCCTAGTGATCAATCCACAATTTCCTTGCACACCGGCACAGAGGCTCATCCGTGGGCTGGTGGTGCATGGAGATCCCACTCCCCATGTGTAGTGACTCCAAGCATCCACAACCTGGGATGTTCCCCCCACTGCACCAGGTCCTATGCTGCTGGGGCACCTAGATTTGCCCCTAGCAAGACAATTTTATTTATAGAAGTCCTTTCTCTAAGGCGCAGGGCGCGTTACATAAATAGCAACAGTAAAAATTCAGCAAAACCTTAGTAAAGACAGCTAAACAGCGACAAATAATTTACAATTCATACAGCAGTTTAAAACAAGAAATTAAGAACAGTCAGGGAATGCTTCTTGAAAAAGATAGTGTTTTTAAAGTGGTCTTAAAGGTCTCAACCATGCAGACAGATCTAACATATTGTGTTAACGCATTCCAGAGAGGTCAAGGTATGGCATGGGGGGAGACACGTAAGCACCCAGTGTAGGAACCAATCTCCCCACAGGGTGGAGAGCTGGCATGAGGGGGCACAGGCTATGCAGGGGAAGACCCTACTGCAGCAACTATATGAGGCCTCCTCTGCACTGCTGCAGAACCCCCCTGAAGGCCAGAATGGCTTCCCCTCTCCCTGCCCCCAACCCTCTGATCTGACAGGAAGGGCCATTGAGTGGTTCCAGCACAGCCCAGGTGATTCTAGTTTGTATTACAGATCGTGGGAGCATCATATGATGCTTCTGACCAATCACAGAGCTTCCTTCAGTTGCGTGTGAGGTACTCTAATTTCCGTAACAGAATCTTACGCACTGACCAACTGTCATAGGTTTCTTGCTGACCACTCTTGCCGTCAGCAAGTGAAATAAAAAAGGAATTAGTTTTTTTTTTTTAAAGTTATCAATCTATAATAATTTTATGGGTCAAGTTGGTGGGCTTCTTATGGACCTAAGTGTGTTGCCTCTTGTGTCCTTAGGAAGACAGAACTCTCACCTTCAGTGTAAAGTCTTCTCATCCAAAGAATGTGTGAGGGGAAACTCTTAAATCAGGCCTTCCAATTGGACTCATAAACTTATACCAGTGTCCTCTGCAGGGATATACCAGTCCTTGGAGGACTCCCATATCTCATGATCCCCTGCTCCGTCTGAAATTAGGCATCCACTGCAATGCCGACCCAGGAATTTCATTGGATTCCTGGTGTCCAGCACAGCCCCACTCGCCAGGACACCCCTTGCCACTGCACGAAGTTCCTCACGCACAGGGATCGGCAGACAGTGGCTGTAGATGCTGCCCAACGTGTACACACATTGGGGTGAGGCACAATGTGGCTGGAATGCACACAAATTACGCATATCAGTGGCTGCTCTGTGGATCGAGTCATTAGCGTAAATACTTATCAAATAAAAAAGACAACTGATATTTTGGAGAGGCAAGTGATTACACCCCCCCCCCACTCCCGAAATCATATCAAAAGTTGTCAATGCTTGACCTCCTATAGTGACACAAATTGCAGGCTCCTGACTGTTCCTCTAGTTGGGTAAAAAAATAGTCTGGTTCCCATTTCAGGGCTCAGTATCTTACTTCAGTAGGGAATCCTACTTGCAATTGTAGTCCAAAAAGCAACGGGTGAAAGACTGCAGGCCTGGTGTATAAGTAACAGCAGCAGTTTGCAAAGTCAATACACTGGCAAAGCTCTAGTCCCAGACATATGGGCTTCTCAGATCCTCTAACCACTGGAAACATGGGGGAGGGGGCATGAGGGGCCTATTGTGTGAGAGGAAACACAAAGCATCAAAAATGCAGAACAGATTTGCGAACCCTGCCTGGCACAATTATGTTCTGACCTACTGCCATGAAAGTGTGCATCAGTTCCGAAACAACCTTCTTTTTTTAATTTAGCTGGACAACATAAAAAGCAGCTTGCTAGGGGATGCCAGCATGGGGTTAATGAAATTGGTGGAATAAGATCTGTTTGAAGGGTTTAAACAGTGGAGGGGTGGGGGGAGACTAATGCCCATACTTCAAACTGGGTGACTTGACTTTCTCTAAATCTGCCATGTACCATGACCCTGACAGAGCAAGGACCCTGGGCCTCTGAATGAAAGGAAACAGCCCGCTCTAAAGGCCTCGGGCCAGTTATACAAAAAAAAAGGCCACAGGAAAGGTCACTGCAGTGAAAGCACTAACCCTCCAAATATTTCATGTTTTTGTTTTGCTGTACGAGAACATTATAAGTAACAAAAACTTTGATCTCTTGTAACCCCCCCCCCCCAGTTGTGTACATCAGAGATGGCACCAATAAGCACCAAAGTATCAAAATGATTATGTGGAACTGAAAAGTTTCAGATTTCTTTTGAAAAGAGCAAGTACTATAATATAACCCCATGTCTTTATTTTATACTCTCTGGCTGAAGCCTTTTCCTTACCTCTTCAAACAACTCTCCAACAAAGTTTTTACTGCCTTCCCATCTGTGCCTAATAACTGCCATTTTGTATGCCATTTCACTGGGATCAGTGATGCAAGACTTCTGCCACATGTCTGCACGAAAAACAAAGAAAATCCCAAACCAAAGATCACCTACAGATCTAGTTCTAGCCTGCCAAAAATCACCAGTGAAAATTTATATACGCTGAAAATACTTAGAAATTCCTGGACAAGTCTACAGCAGAACTGAATGATTTTTTTTTTATAAATTTTTTTTTTTTTTTTATGTCTCAGGAAATTCTTTCCGACTGCTTTGTATTCCAGTCACATGATTTAAATGGATGCCTGGAAGAGGGCCAGTGCCGAAGAGGAGCCTCCAAACACATTCATTGTATGAAGAAGGGCAGTGTGTACATTTATTGTACCTCTCTTGGCAGCCAACGCCTGCTCCCCGTGTGCTCCAAAATGGCTAAATGAATATACAGATTTATGGGGACCGACAGACTCCAGATTTGACACCTGAAATGATATCCAAAACAGGATCATTTGACATATTTGCAAGGCCCGGTGTTAATACCCTGGGACTACTATTACTGTTACGAAATGATCTCTTTAGATTAATGCAACTTTTACAAAACTGCGATATATTAAGTCAGGCACTAAGGATCATTTAGTATTTTCAAGTTGCCATGAAAAAGACAGACAAAAACAACAAACATTTATACCTTTTAAATATAAAGCCTTGGAGATGAAAGTGAAATAATTTAATAGAGGGTTAGGACTGGTGGCCTCTTTTTTTTTTCTTTAATTACATTCCTTACACCCTTGCTCTCATGTTATTTGTTGATCTAGCCCTGTGACCCGAGCCAAGTGAATGGGGCAATCTGTGGCAACATGTTTTTGGATCAGAAAGTCTCAGTGTGGCAAAAGGTTCATTGCCAACATGGACTGGGAAACGTTTTCCCACATTTAGTACCTGCAGCTTGTAATCCCATGGGCCTGTAATGACCCAAATCCAGCAGCTGCCATCTTTTTGTATGCTGGATACATAGAAACATAGAATTCTCTATGGGGTTAATTTCTTGATTTACAAGGATTAAAATTAAATTAACTGACAGCACTTGCTGGCTTTATGTCAGGGGTTTACCTAGAGATAAAGTGTAAACAGCTTTCTTAATTTTTCAGTCAGCAATATTTCCGAATACCTAATGCAGGGGTCGAAATTGACACCCAGCCCACTAGCCAAATGCTGGTAGACTTTGTGTCGGGCTAGTAAGATTTTCCTTTAACTAGCCTGCAGGCTTGTAGTGATGGTAACATTTGAATAAGTACACAAGCTGGGCCAGTGGAAAAGTCTGCGGGGTTAGTGGATTTTCCCAGTCACTAGCCCTGCTGGCTCGTGGCTGCAGAACTTAATTTTGACCCATGCTAACATAGTCAATAGGATTTAAACAGCACCAGTTTGGGGGCAATCTCAAAGCGCCCCACTGAAACTAACCTGCAAAGGACTTAAAACAGTCCATGTGTTTCCTAATTTTTACTGCAGTAGTTTTTCTTTTTTGTGTGTGTGTGTGTTTAGAGGAAGGGATTGTAAATCCTCAAATTGAGGAGCTGGCAGTTGGATCCCTTCCCCTTCCTGGTACACTGAAACTAGGCCTCCGCCCCAGTGCTGCCCAATGCTCATACGTTTTGTGATGTCTGAGTTTGTAGACTGGGGGGGGGCGCTGTATTGAATTCAATGGGGGTGGATTTTGAATGGCATATTTATTTTAGGGCGCCACTGGGTTTTAATCAACGCCACTACTCAACTCACAAGAGTCTTGTTAGTTAAGTGGCAGCATTCCTCTAAACCCAGTGGCACTCTAAAAAATATACCGTATATGACATTCAAAATTAGACCCCACTGAAGTCAATGCAGCGCTCCACTGTGCTCTATAAACCCATGCATCACAAAACATATGGAGGCGGCATGGGGGAGGAGCTTTAATTTCTAGCATGCCAAGAAGGGGAAGGGATCTGTCTGCCAGCTCGACATTTATGATTTGCGTAATCCTTCCCCAAAAGAAAACCACTGAGGTAAAAATTAGGAAACAAGGAAAGTTTAAGTCCTTTGTAGGTTAGCTATCAGCGGGGGGTTTTGAGAGTGATGCAAACATTGGGTCAGCTGCTGCTTTTTAAGTTTTAAACTACTTAGGGTTAACAAAAGTTTCATTTCTGATTAATTGCTCTATATGGATATCTCTTTATATTTTCAGTTTAAGGACAGTGGAGGAATTTACTACTTTTAAAATTACTGACCAGCAGAAAAAGTTATTTTCTGCTTATGCTGTAAAAAGGTTTGTTATTTTTAACATTCCACACTATACATTTAAGTATAGGTAGAAGTTTGCTGCGTTGAAGCTTCCCTCGACAAATTACTATCAGGACTTAGCCTGGATTGTAAATTATGTTATATTTCTGGGTGCCTTTATTGACATCTAGTTATATGGGAACATATCTAATGTTAAGTCAAATATTTACTGAACATCCTGGACAGTATGCATGTTTCCATTCAATAATATATATTCAAAAATCTATAAATAAAAAGTCTTAAAAAAAAAAAAGAGAGAAACAGAAATTTTGCAGGCGGATAAAGACTGGAGTACATCAAGTCTGTCCTGTTCTACTTGTACCCACTGTAGCCTACTACTGTATCTTAGACTGCGCCCCTCTAAATGTGTTCCACCCTCCATCTATTGCTGCCCCAAGTCTCTTCACATTTTCCAGTTGAGTCTTCATCCAATGTAGAGCAAATGATTATCCATTTTCAAAAAAACAGTCAATTCCCTTTGGCAAAAATTTTTAATCCATTTTTTTCTTACCCCAAACCGAATGCAAATCTGCATGTTTGGTGCAGATTTGACTTAAAAGTAGGGTTTCTCATTAAAAATTGACTTCAAAATGCTGGTTTTAAAAATGACAAATTCCATTTTTTACTGGTGTTTTCCACTGAAAATGGGAAATCATTGACCTTACCAATGTAATGCTGCGAGCTGGAGAACATATGACTACCTATATTATAACACAGTTACCTCTAGTTCTGTGTTGACCCCACCCGAAAAGTCTTACAGTAATTGTTTTAGTAACAGTCCATTATGTACAGTACTCATGCATATAATCAAAGTTCTGTCAACAGAACATCATTCGGAATTAGAGGTTTTATTTATCTGCCTATCTGGTGTAAGGTTTGTTTTTTCAACAGCCACAGAAGGAGAGGAATTCACATACTCAAAAAAATGTTTCTCACTTTTGAGAAAACTTTTTTAAAAACGCAATATTTACATGCAATTTGGCATATGATTTATTTCTTACCTTCAGTTCTCTTCCTTTTTCTTCTTTACTAGGTTAGTCTGCAAGGAAACCAGATTCTTGTCCCATAGAGTTCATCCATTTCTACAAGTAAAGCCTCTGCAAATGTCATAATCCTCATTGTGACTACCAGTGTTCAGAAAGTACCCTGTGGGGCCCAAGTGTCCTCTGATGGACAGTGCTTCTTCCGAATCCAACCTCTATTTGACCAAGCTAGGTTTTTGGATCCCCAGTCGGATTCTGGGAATCCATGGTCGGACGGGTCAGAAGTTTGGATCGGAGGGTTGAATTTTTGGCTCCAACCCTCAAACAGCTGGGATTCGATGGGACAGCACCACTGGATCCTTGAATCTGATGGGATCCTATGGTTCCATTTGGATCTGTACATGGGATCTGAGGTAACTGGATCCATAGTCTGATGCCATCAATACTGAATTCATCTGAAATCTGTCAAAAGGGGTGGTACCCAACTTTGGCTGATAATATCTGAGCACAGTTTGTTGCTACATAAACGATTATGATGTCACAAACTGAGGACTGTGACTTTAGTAAAGAATGAAACTTCAGAAGCAAATTAACTATAGGGGACTGGTATACTATCTCAATGTACATTAAACTACTAATAAAGAATAAAAGGAATAGAGATAAAGAAAATCTGTCAGTGTTTAGGGCACAACCAGATCCAATTATAAATAAACATACAGGTTGAATCAGGGAATGCACTATTCCTCTTGGTTATTTGAGAGGGCATGTAATCTCTTACTGGTCTATGTCCTACAAATATGGGTGTAATACCAATTGCCTGTTTAATTGCAAAGGTGGTTTTCTGTGCTTCTCTGATGGATCTCTGATGGAGTTCTTAAACCTAGGTATTTGCATCAAGAAGGAAGTGCTTGGTGCTGGCGTGGGCATATTTTTGTCAGCCATAGAGGACTGCTTAAGTCAGGCTGCAGTCCGATTTTCATCTGAAGCCTCCTAGGCACGGTAGTAAGGCATCCCGCCTAAACCGCACCGTCCTCAACAGCATGGTCAAGAAACTGCTCTGCCGTGATCGTGCATTTCTTTGACGTGGTTTGTAATCGTGTATATTTTACAAGGACATGCATCTTTTTTCATGTTATTGACAGTGCTGTTATTGACCGTGCTGTCTTTGTTTGCGTGGTCTTGACTTGGAACAGGATAGTAACAGGCATGAAACAGAAACAGAAGTAGAATGTAGCCTGACGTCAAGAGACTATGGGCCCTTCCAAACAGTAAGCACTCACGTGCTGGTAGGTAGTTAGAACATATTACACTAGTATGTGAGCTCAAGTCTGGCTAGGCAGTGATAACTGGGATGGGTGATACACTCCTAAAGTAAATTCCAGGTCTGATACAGAGCTTGGGAGCCACAGGATGTAAAATGGTACAAAGCAAGTTACTGTAGTACATTTGAAGGCTCATTGCTAATTAAGGGTCCCTTCTCCAGTATTTGGGCACTGTACCTTGGCAGAGGTAAACACTTGATCATTTTCTATGCTTCACACGAAGTTTTCCTTTTTCTTGGTAGCCCACTGCAGTTTTCGTGGATAAATGGAGGTGAAAATCTTGTAAACACGTGGTATGGCTTTTATGGGATTTTTGTACTTTCTAAATTGCAATGAAATCTTAGAAGCATTTAATATTTACAGAAGACAAATTTCCATGTCACAAATGATACATGCTGTAACACATTTTGTAAAATGTATCTGCAACTGAGAAGTGACTCACAAGGGTTGCCCTACTGATTCTAAATTATGCTTTATGCACTGTACATTTATTTATCTGTCCAGTGTAGTCTGTAATGTCCTTTTTAGTCAGTTTGTAATGATCCATGGTCGAACAAATAAATCTTGAACTGGACTGAATAAAATCTGTAAAATATCAGCTGAATTGTGTCTAAATGTTACGTTTTTGAAAGTTTTCCCCAAGAATATCAAACACTTTAAATATGGGACCAAGAATATCAAACTTACTTAACTATGGGCAACCTGCCAAACGCGCTTAGATTTATTTATTTAGTTATTTTTAATAGTGACATCCACTGCTAATGGTGGCAGTCTCCTGACCCGCTAATGGTGACAGTCTCCTGATTTCTGAACAGGAAAATAATTTGGTTTTTTTATAGCACGTTTCATTCAGTCAATCATAAAGTGCTCTACAATCCAAGCAAAGGAGGAGACATAATATTGCTGCTGTTCTCAGCACATGGGTCATTTACTAAAAGTCCCTAGCAATACAACAGGAAGGGGACAATGTATCCAAGCTCCTCCCCTTTCCTGGCCCTTAATATTCATTTTGCCACATGCCGCCAGTGTAACATCACTCAGCCATCAAGAAAACATAGGAAGATTTTGAGTTACTAGATATAATTAAGAATTTTACATAATGCATTTGGAATCCTTTGCAAACACATTTTTATAATGAAAATCATTGTTTGTTTTACTTTTTTATGAACCAAAACTGAAAATGTTTGAAAACTTTTTGAAATTTCTTTAAGCATCTTTCAGTTGACACAGTGTAAGTGTGCATATAGAATAAATGATGAGTAAGTACGGTATACAAGGAAACAGAAACACTGAGGTGGCTAAACAAATAATAAGACCACAAACCCTAATGCCAGTGGCTTTATTATTTGGTTAGTGACCCCCATCCCAAGGATGGATTTAGTGACGAGTAGTAGCAATTCCGTAACCACTGTTATTTGTCCCTAAATGCACAACTGAGCATCTTTCAGTATTCTGTCAGCTTCTACCCACTTTAACAGCTGCATACGCTGAGCACAGTGGAGTTAAGATGCTTAGAAACACACATAGAAACATAAATGTTAACAGCAGAAAAAGGCCCAATGGCACATCGAGACTGCCCAGTACCTATCTGTATTCACACTCTCCAGCCGAACCAAAGCTAGAATACGGGTAATAACCTTGACTGTATTCCAACACCCAGCTCCTTAATCCACTCATCCCCTTCCTTTTACTGGCCACCCCATTCCCTCCTCTGTTTTGGACTATTCCCCATGCCTATCCCACTTGTGTTTGAAGCAGACAATAGACTCCACTATGACCACCTCTTCTGCCAACACATTCAACTTCTCTGCAACCCTTTCTGTAAGGAAAAGCTTTCTTATATGTCCCCTGCCCCCACACTAGTTTCCATCCATGACCTCTTGTTACCTTCTTGCAAACTGGCCACTGCTGTCCACTTCAGTAGTACCCCTTAGGTGCTTAAAGATCTTTAGCATGGCCTTGAGAAAGCGCACTGGTGCATGCGTGAAATGCTAGTGGTGTGCAGGGGGTGCTACCACGGTGCTATACACTTGATTTCTTTTTTTTTTTTTTTTTTTAGTTTTTTTCTAAATTTTATTTTTATTGCATTATCAATTAAACATACAAAGTTTTCCCTGGTTCCAAGGCATAGTAAGGGAATTCTACAACAATGAGCGTGTAAAGGATCATTAATCCTGTCCTCCTGCATTGCAACATATGGAGGAATCACTGTATAAATATATAAACTTATACACAAAGTCCTAAAAAAAGTTCAACATATGGCTACTTGCAGCAAGACCATGGACTTGCAGGCAAAAATGTCTTTCCCAATAAGAGTCCAGAGTGCAACGCACTCCTGAAGCACCACTAAGACACAGTCAAAATACCATGTAGATGCCACTAAATCAATAAGTTGTCCAGTAATTAAGAATGATTCCAAACAAACTGCAATGCCCCCCCAACTAAACCCAGCCATCAAAGTACAAGAGGTATCAAAAGTTTAAAGCATATTTGAGGAACACACACAGATTACCACCAAACTGCCCTTTGAAATGGTATACAAATAACACCACTATAGTTTGCATACATATCTGGCAACTGGAAATCTTAAGTATAAACTAATGCTGTAAGGAAACTGTGATTTTAACAGAAATCCCTGTCCTCCCCAGCAGTTCTAAGATACCAGCTGGCAACTGAGGCAACACGAGGTGAGGGGCTTCATGTGGGATGCCATGGGCAGCAAATCACTGCAACACCCAGCGACTTTGGGGTCATCACCACTTTGTAGGGAAAAAAACTCCATCCCTCCCCACACAGTTGCCATTTACAATTAAGTAAGTTATGGCTGTCCCACATCCATAAAAAGTGCGCTCCATATAAAATGTCTGTTTTTATTTTTAATCAGGAAAATGACTGGGCAAAGACATTTTTCAGTCATGCCTGACATATAAAGACATCATAAATACATCACATAAAACAAATACACAAATTAAACACAGTTACATAATTCAGTTATCATTGCAAGAACAGTGAGTCAGTTTTACCATAATGAGAATCCAGCATTGTTTTAAAGTGCTTTATGTTATTAGCTTTCTGTATTAGCATTGGTAACTTATTTAATCATACAGGACCATACCAGGTAAATGAACGTTTAGTCCTAGAAAATTTTAGTGGATTTGGATGAAAAAAAAGGAGTAACCTCACTATTTCTTGTTAAATATGGGCAAGTACGTTGTATGAGTTTCCTAGAAAGATAGCCAGGAGATGAGTTATAGAATACAGTGAATGCAAGAACAGCAGCATCATGTTCCATTCTCTGTTTAGGGATAAAATGTTCATTTTTTCATACAGAAGACAATGGTGAGTCCTTATCAGGGCCCTTAACCCAAATCGACATGTGTTGTTAAGAATCAGTTGATATTTCAACAGGAATGAAATTCCTTGGTTGAAGAATAAGGGTGCACCACAGTCCAATACTGGCAATAAAATCTGCTTAGCTGCCTTGTCAGTCGGGGCATTTATATTTCTATACAGAAAACCCAGCTTTTGATGCATTTTTTTTACCAATATTGTCCAGGTGTCCCACAAAGCACAAAGTGGAATCCAAGTGGATACCCAAATAGTTGAAGGACACCACTCTAGATATCGGCAGTTCATTACTACCCTTGATGCAAAGGTCTTCCCCACCTCGGGCCAACCTCTGAGCCATCCCAAAACAGCATTATTTTTACTTTTGTTTCATTCAGTTTTAATTTATTCTGGGACAGCCAATTTGCTAACTTTAAATAATCTTCTTGCAAGGCCTCCTGTATTTCACTAACAGAGGGAACCGAGGTGAGGACGACTGTGTCATCAGCAAACAATATTACATTTCATTCTATAAAACTCTCTGGGCATATCATTCATAAAAATAGAAAATAATAATGCCACTTATACTGATCCGTTTATTTTCATTGGTTCTGATAAAGAGCTTCCTATCCTAACCTTTTCATTCAGGAACTTCAATAGCTCTTAAACCATCCCAAACTTAGTCCAGATACTCCAAAAGATTGCAATCTCAAAAGCAATATGTCATGGTTTACCATATCGAATGCCCTGGTCAGGTCAATGAACACCACACCCGACATCAACCCTTTATCACAAGCATTAAGTATGGTACTCGTCAACCCAACTACAGCAGTCGCTGTGCTGAAACCCTTTCTTGAATTCATGTTGCTGTTCAGCCAAAACTCCTTTCCCATCCAGGTACGTTACTAACTGTCCAAACACATATTTTTCCAGAAGTTTACCTAAGATTGGCAGTACTGTGATTGGGCTATGATTTGTTACATTCGTTCTGTCCCCTGATTTAAATATTGGAACCACAATGGATTATTTCCAAACTGAAGGGACAACCCCCGTATTTATAGACACATTGAACAAATAAGTTAACAGTTTTACAAATAAAATCAGAGTACTCACCTCATATGCTGTGCCCAAACCTAATGACAACACTTAGTTAATATCAATTAGTGAAACTGCTATTGTGGGGAATTAATCCAGTGGATAGCTAAAAATATATTACAAGTCCAGACTGTGAAATGAGATCAGGAATCGTCCTCTTCACCATTCAGTTCTGGATGTGATTTTTCCAAGTCTACTTTGATCTTCTCCATTCGTTTTCCCGCTTCCACCGGATCACTGAACAGAAATGTTTTCCCAGAGGATATCGGTCTCAGCTTAGCAGGAAGTAATAATGTGTGTATAATCACCAGTTGTCTCAGATAATTTCTGATCAAGTCAAAGGCTTTTCTCCTCTGCCGTGTACAGTAAGAAAGATCCGAAAGGCAGATCACTCATATGCCATCAACCAGAGTCAAGCTGCCTCTGTTCTTTGCCAGAGTCAGAACTGTACCCCTGCTGTAACTATTAACAGAGTACGGTGAGCATCTGAATCAGCTGGCCCTTGTCTGAGGTTTATGCGGTATACTTTAACTGGCCAAGAATAGTCAGTGTCCAGAAACTTTTTCAACAGATCCAAAGCAATGCTGAGTGGACTGTGCCCTTCCCTGCCCTCTGGTGCACCAAGGAGCCAAATGTGTGCCTGTCTCGTGCCATTTTCCAACTATTCTAGGTGCATTCTTGTAAGTCTGTTTTTTTTTTGCAGCACTCTTGTTGATACTACCATAGATTTTTCTGCCACACTTTGTGCTTGTTTCACACTGGGGGAGACCACTTTTGAGTTTTGTCTCCACTGTTGCAACCAGAGTGGTGAAGGTGTCCATTTTTTTACCTTACTCTTTCATGATGCGCTCCAGGTCTTTAATGGCCTTTCAGACCTCACTGTTGGAGAGCTAAGTTTCCCCACTTCACCCCTTGCCCTTGTTGGAGGCCTTTACTGCCACTTGAGTCGATCCAGCCATATCTTAACCAATCTGCCCAAAAACTAACCAAAATGACAGTCTCCACTGCTCCATCATGTGGGGATGTTTATTTCTGATGGTAAGCCAGTTTTTGCATAAAAAAATAAAGAAGTCGGTCAGAGACATGGAGCTCTGCCAGACGCATCCTGCCTCATTGGCCGCTAGTCACGACCCACATTATACACTTACTTTTAATACAATAAAGTATAATTTGTTAACCCACCAAAGGTTTTTGGGTTTGGCAATTTTCGGTGCCTGCAGCCCAGCTCTCTTTGCTGTTGTCTCTATCATGTCCCTTCTCTCCCTCCTAGCCGCTAATCTGTGCATTGTGAGACTCTACTGCTTCTCTTCCTGTATCTTCCCTGGCTTTTTCAGGTTCCCACAGTAATTGGCTATCATGAGTTTCAAAACCTGAGCTCTCCTGTTTCCACAAGTCAATACTTGAGTCACCAGGCCATGCTGCCTTCCCCGTTCCAGGATTCATGCTGGCAGCAAAAGAAAATTGAGGAACAACTTAGCAGTCTGAGCCAAGCATATGGTGCCTGGAAACAGCCAAGCCAGGCACGTCTTGCTGGGCTACAATAAGCTGCCCGTCTCAGCTATACATTTTTCTAGTTAAACATCGCTACAGTTACACTACCTCTGATGCAGGCCAAAACTGACGCCAAGAAAGCAGACTCTAACCAGCTTGTCTCAATTCATTGAGTTAACGGCTTCATTTCTGAACAGTGCAACCAGTTATTTGCAGCACACGTTTACATCTGACACGATCAATATTTGTGTGATCTAAAATGTCTGCCTTCATTTAATCCACTTCACCCACAACCAAAATGTTTTAATTTACATTTGTGCGATCTACAGCATTGCTTTCAAAACAAAAAACAAACAAAACAAGGCTATGAATGGGGGTCACCGCAGATATTTTACACACATTTATGCCAATGTACCAGATACGGCTTGCTCTTGGCCATCTGTAAAATCTTAAGTGCCACCAGTTGGACTATTTACATGGAGCCTGGAGAATTTCAAACCCTTTTGTATCTTACAGCATATAGAAGTACAGTTTTGTAAAAAAAAAAAAAAAAATGGTGTCAATGCAGCCTTTGCACTGTAGAACTATAGCTCCTAGCACATTAATATTTCCAGAGATAAAGCTCCTTAAATTACTGACTTTACCGAAGAAGCAGGATGCCAGAATTGCACCGAACCTCTGACATCTGTTTACTTACAAAGCACTGCAAAGAATCAGGTACGGTGAACCCAGAGGCTGAATTACTCACGAAGTTAAGATGTTACACAAGAGGCTCCACACAATATATCAAGTTTACTCTTTTGGGGAAAAAAGATGCTGAAATTCAAAAACATTGCATTTTGCACATTTTCACTGTGGATACCAGAAACAGGAAACGTTGGGGCCAACCCACTCATTAACAGACCACTTTCAACCCCAAGAGATCTTTAGTGATTTAAGTAAAGATCACACTGGGTCAAAACTGCTTCTGGCACGGGGCTGGTCCCACCTTTTGCTGTTTCTGGTGGTATCCACATTAAAACTTTTGAAAATGAATTTCTGATGGATTTTAGCATATTTTTTTGCCCCTCCTTCAGGCCCTAAAACATCACCATCCCCAGACCTACCCCTTGCTACCATCTTCCTGGAGACCTGATCCAGATCTCAGTCTCTCATCCTGTGGCCAGTCTGTCCCTGCTGGGTACTCCTCTAGTTGTGTTGGAATTGTGGCAAACTGTCACCTGGATCCACTTCTGCCACTGCCATCCCATTTTTCCAGCTTCTCCCTGCTGGATGGTCATCATGCAACCTATAGGAGGTGCAAACACACATGGGACGTAGGTTGAGGGGATCCTTGAAAAGTGCACTGGAGGGTCCATTACCGGGGGGGGGCTGCAAGGCAGTCATCCAGCATACCAGTGGGACATTTGAGCCTTTTTCCACCCCCCCCCCCAAAACCTCACACACACTGCAGCTGGAAGGGACGAGGTTCCTGATGGTGCATGGTCACCCAGGCAGGTCCACCACGGCGCCATCTGGAGCCACTGCAGAGCACTGCAGGGTGAGCCCTCCCAGGAAGGAGAGCATCCAAGGAATGCTCTAAACTCTCCCTGCTGGCCTCTGGTCTTGACGTCTTGGCTCGGAGCACGAACCCAGGCAGCCAGCATGCTGCAGTGATTCCCCTCTTTGTTCAACACCATGAAGCCAACTTTGCAAAATTGTTAATCAAAAGACAGTGAGTAACTGCATGTGCTGAGCCTCCTGTACATCGATTTAATTTGGTGCATAACTTAGCTGCTGGGGTACACAGACACTGAATCATTTCTGTACTTTATGATTTGTTTGCCCTTCATGCAGCAAGCAAAGAGATTGGTTGGTCTCATTTACTGCTGTGTATAAATAAGACACAACACATACAGAATACTTTGGGCAACCTCATGCACAACCAGCCTGCGCTACCACAAAGTGGTTCTCATTACATCAGACCTAGACACCAAAGCTTGAGATGTCCAATGTAATTAGAAGCCCAAAGTGGCAGCTCTGGCTGGTTGGGCATGTGACTGCCCAACCAGTATTTTTTATAGTGTATAGTTTTTATTAATAAATAAAAAATAAAGTTTTTTTCACAGCGCTTCCGTGGCAGGCAGGCGTATTCATCTCAGAACTTGGAACCGACTGCTGTGCAAGCACCAGTGCTTGAAAAACACCAGCTGCCTTGATGATTTCCAAGTAGTGGGAACTTTGTTGTACCACAGAAGGGTACAACCACATTCCATGACCTCTGAACTGTAGTAGTTTTAACTGGCACAGAAGGCCATGCAGAACAAACCCTGCCTATACAGTACAAGATTATCCTTGAGAAAAAAAACTTGCCACAGCTGCAGATATGTTTACTTAAGTCCCGAAAATTGGATTCATATTACTGATCTTAGCACTGTCTACCCTACAACAGCCAGCCTGGCACCAACTAGTACCCACAATGCTTTTCACCTTCCGTTTGTTAAAAACATCTTCATTGTCTCCTGCCTTGTGTTAAGAAAGGCCTCTAAACATGGCTCAAGTACTGACAGACCTGATGAAAGGGTCTCCGTGGAGCTCAGCCCAAAGCGAAACTAAGTCATGGCCAAAGCCAGACAGACACTTTGGCATCCATCTTTTGACAGTGTCACAGCTATTGTTTTAATAAGAACCTACATAATAATGAAGAAACAAGTTCTGAAGTCTTTGTTCACATTGTCATAAATTTTTTTTAATCATTTCCTGCCATGAAATAGTTTTTTTCTTTTCTGTAGTACATTAGAGCCTTCAGAAAAAAAGAACTAGATTCATACAATGTGCCTGCAGACAACATAAGCTGATCAAATCATTTTAATTTATATTTTACAGTTTATTTACATGGGGGGGGGGGTTGCTGGGTGGCACTGAAGATGCAACATTTCATTTGCAGGGGGTACACTGGTTCCATACAATTTTACAGCTACAAGAAAACTAAAGGCGGCACTCGAAGGTCCAACAAACAAGTCACAGGGCTATACATAGATACACAGACACTGCCAGCAGATGAGGGCCTATGGCTCACCTAGTCTGCCCATTTGAGCATGTAAGTTCCCTTTGAATTTTTCTAGAAGTCTGTTGCCCCTTACCCCTGACCTCCAGAATTCCCTTATGTCTATCCCATGCATTCATGATTGTTTCAGCCCCTACCACTTCTTCTGGCAGGGTGTTCCACTTGCCCGCCACCCTTTCTGTGAAGAAATTCTTCCTCACGTTTCCTCTGAATCGCCCTCCCTCCAACTTCATCCCATGCCCTCTAGTCTTGGAACATTCTTTTCTGCCAGAAAATAGTGTATTCCTGTTCCCTGTAAAGTACTTGTATGTCGGTATCATATTGTCTCTCTCCCTCCTCTCCTCCAGAGAGTACATACTCAAATCCTTCAGCCTGTCCTCATAGGACTTGTGATGTAATCCCTGAACCATCTTTGCTGCCCCACTCTGAACCTTCTCTACCCTGTCTATGTCCTTACATAGATAGGTAAGGTCTCTAGAACTGTACACTGTAGCACTAGCACTGTAATATTAAAAACTATAAAACTGCTTATTTTGGTGCTGGCAGGGGAACACTGAAAACAGTGCCAGTGCTTCAACCAAAATGGTCTTCCTCGAAGGGGTGTGCATTTTACAGCTAGGACAGCAACAGCACAAAGTGAGTCAATTAACGTGCTCAAGGTTGCTGTGCTGGGACAATCACTACATCACATAAATGAGTCCTAAATGGAAGGAAACAAGTCTGGTGCTTTGCTGTTTTCAGCCTTTGCTGCCTAAATCTCAGACACCTGATAGCATGGACTGCAAGGAACAGTCCTAAAGTTACCTGACTATTCTAAGAACTAAGTTGGATTTTACAAGTGATTGGGGTGGGGGTGGGGGGAGCAAACAATTCCATTTTTGGATTACATTGCTTTTTAATTGCAGACTTTCAGTGACTTCCAAGAAGCTGCAAAAATGAAACAGTTTTCTGTTATTATCTGAAATACCCTTTACCCAGTGAATGGTATGCGCTGTCTGAATAGTGGCAGTAATAACATAAGCAATATATGTAGATATATAGTAGAAATGCAGCAAAGTTTTAAGTTGCTGAAGCTGGCACAAATTCATGCAAATTCGAACTCCACAAATTTTCCGGCAGCCACACCAACTTTGCCGCACAAATTACATTTTTTTTTCTTTTATTATTAAACACACTCAAACTGTAATCCAAACCTGCCCCCACTCGCTGTGATGTACCACTGCCCCCCCACCTCCCAAAAACTTTGTAGTCAATGCCCCCCCAACCCTCATTGGCACTCTACTTCCTCATCACCCCCACCCTGGTCAGTTTCAACTAAGAGTAAGGCAATGAAGCAACATAAGGTCAATATACCCTTCCCTCCACCCAGATGCCAAATACACTCCCCCACCCAAGTCCTACCATCAGGTCTGTTTGTCATTAACACACAACCCCCTTCCCCTCCACCACCACAAACCCCCTCTTGCCCCCACCACCTTCCTCCCCCCACCAGTACCCAGAAAAAATGTGACCTGTAATAAACAAAATGGTCCCCTGTCGCAGAGCGTCTGCTCTGTTCAGTGTCCATCCTGGTAAGGTGCTGGCGCATCAGTGAATGGGGACATCTTTGCTCCTAGTAATACCTGCTTGGCTGAATTTTTGGCCAATCACATTTTACTAGGAAAAATTACATCACCATTCATTCATGCAGGTGCCATTATAAGATGAGCACATGCCATCAAAAAAAACGTCACCCACCTCTAGTATACATACATATTTTACATATAACAATACTGGCTCCTATTTGATATAAACGGGGGAAAATATGATGTTTATATGAGAAATATAAATATATGGATAATACATTCTCAATATAAAACAGTTACAACAGGTTTCATGTATTGTCCCTATATGTGTCATACATATAACACATATTTTTCCACTCATTCATATATTTTAAATATGCTATAAAGGAGGATAACTGAGACAGTATATCCTAGAGTTTACAGCACCATGCTGGGAACCAGGAGAACTAGAACCTGGGGATTCTAAACTAAAAATAAACACTGCTGTGGTGGGATTTAAACCTAAGATGCTGTGGTTCATTGGCCCATTTTCTGATCCCTGCACCCCCCCCAAAAAAAAAAAAATTGATGTACTGCATGAAAAGGATAAATGCCTATCATGCTTGTATGATTTGTAGAGACCCCCACAGTCATGGGTTACCACAGACCAAATGTAGTTGGAAAGGAAGTTTAAGGAAAACTGGGCCCACATTCCGATGTTAATATATATTTGCTCAGGCGAAGCCAGAACAGACTGGAGTGGTTCATCATGTCTAACTGCTTACATTAAACATGCTAAACATTGTCAAAGCCATCCACCATTTTATACACATGCAGCCTCAGTTTCAAACGAAAGGGGTCATTACTTCTTCTTCAACCAACAGATTAACTCTTTCTATGACGAAGCATGGTATTACCCATGAGTCCCTCATGCAATCAGGGTTTGAAGTTCATGGGATTCCAATGCATTTTTCTGCATCAGATTTCGAGTCAGAATGTCATTTTCATTGCTTTGGTATTCAGACTTGGACACCGGTCTGTCACACACAACCACTCTCCAGTTTCAGTTTAAAGGGGAAATGTGCTGAGCACCCAAGTTACTTTTCCCTCAGACGTTTTTTTTTTTTTTTTTTGAATATACAAATTCCCATTCTGTTACTGTTCCATTGGTACTGGCCTGTTAATAAGTTCAGTGGGTGTTTCTGATGTGCACACTGCTGGTGAGAACTGGAATTGTATGACGCAGTTTATGAATGGGAATTCTGTACTGTGATTGGACGACGTCATTCACGTGGCTGTGTGTTACTACAGTTTAATGCACAGTGCTGCTTTTAAATATCTAATAAACTCAAATCTGCCTCAAAAGCCATTTTATAAGTGCAGCAACATACTCCATCCACAGTGTGGACTGTCAATGATTATTTCAATTTTAGCGTTCTATAGTAGAACGTTAATTCACTGTGACAGCAATGCAACAGCAGGACGTACAGTACACCACAGAGCTCTAAAATGATCCTTACCACCAATATGTCAATCTCTTTGAGCAGTAAGGTTGCCACTCACCAACACCAGCGACCCACAATGTGCCAGGTTCGTCAAGAGGCTGGTCAGGATGGAGGAAGATCGAGGGTCCCAGTAGACACACTCTTCCTCTGGGGGGGGGAGGGAGGTCACTGTCTCTGCCACATTTGCCATCTAGGTGCATTACTGCCACCTAGGTGACCATGGGCTGAAGCATGATGGAGGCCGGGTGGGTGGGTGGATATCAGTCAGGCTCAAGGATACTAACTGCGCCACCACACATGTGCTCTATTCCTCATGAGCCACTTGCGTACCAACATCCTAACAGAGGGAGCAACTGACCCCACCATGCAGGATTAAGGCAGGCTTCCTCCACAGGCTCCTCAACCTTGACTGTGGCTCCCAGCTCAGAACACTGGCTGAAGATGACTCAAATGGCCCTGCTGCAGGCCCCAATGACCTACAGTCTTTTCGTGGTGGTAAGCCATTAGTGTGATGTAGCATTTTTCCAACCTCAGCACAAGTGATCAATCAGACTATGATGACATGTTGTTAGGTCATGGTGAGCCAATGGCAAATTTTTTTTTTAAAGAACTTAATATAAACTCAGTGTAATGGGGGAACGACTCAAGGGCAACGTGAGGAAGTATTTTTTCACAGAGAGGGTGGTGGATGCATGGAACGGCCTTCCTGAGGAGGTCAAGGGGTCAAGAACAGTGGGAGGAATTCAAGAATGCATGGGACAGACATAAGGCAATTCTGGTAGGGGGGGTAGGAAGAGGTAAACTGTTGGGTAACTAGAATCTGCAGCTTATCCAATAGGTAGGGAAATGGGCAGACTGGGTGGGCCAAGCAGTCCTCATCTGCCGTTAAAGTATATGTTTCTAAGTAACAACCAGATTTACAGGGACACAAATCTCCTGCTCTCAGCTGAAGTCATGAACTGAAGAAGGATGTTTTTTTTCCATCCAAGAGCGTGTACATTTTTCCCATTTCATACTCATTCTGACCAACAATACGGTGTTTTCCTAGCCCTGGAATGCTTAACATTACATGAAAAACCCTCAAACATCTGGGGGAGGGGGGATAAAAAAAAAATACATTAATTAGGTTTTGTAAACAGTCCTTTACTGACATGGACCGAGAGCGGAGCATGAAAGAGCACTGAATGATACACAGTTTAATGACAACGGTAAGCTGAAACCTTTTGTAGTTAAAAAATAAAAAATAAAGAATTTTTTGTCCCGCACTTTGCTGCACTTCTGCTATCCGACACAGCTAAAAAGACACTTATGAAATATCTAAAGTCCTATGAAATAGAGGTTAATTGTAAACATAGTTCCACTACTAGTATTCAGTTCATATCCACACTTTGCTCCACTAAGCATGCTTAGACACAGAGCAGTCTCAAAGCTCGACTCCTCCTACCACCCAGCCACATGGTGGTCCTCTGGCTCTGTCTCCAGTGCACTTAGAGCTGCATGCTGAAACAGGAATCCGGAGCAATCCTTGCCCAGAAGGTCAAGTAGGTCTTGTGGATGTGAACTGAATATCAGCAGAATTATGGTTGCAAGTAAGTAACTTCTATGTGCACCTAGCTGGATTCAGTGCACTAGCCAGACTCAGACTCCCTAGGTAGAGTCTGAGCAGTTCTCAGAAAGGGACAAGGTACACCCCCCCAATTGAAGTGACTGGAGATTGGAGGACTGAGGTCCCCAAAGCAGCATGTCAGTGCTGTAACAGGCTATGACAATCTGCACATCTCACCAGGTAGAAGCCCTACGTATCTCAAAAATGGGGAGGTGCCTGGCAACAATCTGTCTGGTGATGAACATTCCACTGTATGCTCCCAGCGGAAGAGCAGAATCCAGCAAGCAGAGTGTGTGAAGTGTCTGCTTGATCTTCAAAGCGCAAGGCTTCAGGAAGAAGGTCAGCAGGATGAGTGCCAAAATTAGGCGAAATGCAGAAATGACCTTCGGCAGGAATTTCGAATGTAGGGTGTACACCAACCTTGTCCTTGTGGAAAACAGGATAAAGAGACTCCACAACCCATGGTCACCTAGGTAGCAGTAATGCACCTAGGTGCCACGAGCTTACGCACCCATCTGGTCGGGGTAACAGCAACTCAAGAATAAAATAAAAAATAAACAAACAAATATAAAAGCAGTTTTTCTACAAGTGTGAGAGCTTACACTTGTCCATAGGCTCAAATGGTTTCTCCATTAGCCATGACTGCACGAGTGGTACGTCCCATGGTAGGGGTGGTTCACAAACTGGAGGGGACAGGAGATCCAGCCCTTTAAAGAAATGGCCAACCACTCTGTATTAAGCCACCATTGGCAAACCAGCCTTGGCACATGTAGTACACAATGGCAGTCTGATGCATCTTAAGGGACGTGGATCCCAACCCTTCCTGAGACAGGGAACACAGGTAGTTGAGAATGTGTGACAAGGAAAAGCAGAGAACAGTAATCCGTACTTTGTACATCAGTGCAAATAATGTCGTCCACTTGCAAGTATATGTCTTGTGAGTTGACTGCTTCCAAGATGGCTCCAGCACCCAGACACCATCCTCCGAGTGTCTTGGTCTGGATCATGCATGGCCAGAGATCCTCGACTGCTTACTGGTGCGTGGCCTGGCACCAGGAGAAAATTGCTACCACGATGGGCAAAGCCCAAGTCATACAAATAACCACTGTGTCCATCCATCTTAGACACCGAGTATCTACACACCTCTTATAACTCAGTTTCTTCTTTTGTTCCACGACGCATTCAATGACGGAGAAGGAAGTCAAAGGTGAAGTGACAGAATGAGCCAAAAACAGAAGCAAACTTTGAAAGAAATCACTGAAAAAGCCTGAAAACTCAGAAGAATACTAATTCACTAGCAGGAACTGTGAAGGAGGGAAGACCTGTTGCTTCCAGTGGAAGAAAAAAACTGAGGGCACTGGGAGTGGAGATGAAGGACCACATGGTTGGGTGGCAGGAGCAATTAAGCTTGAAGACTGCTTAACTGAGCAGGCTCAGTGGAAGACTGCGTAAATGTGTATGGCAAACTGAATCTAGGTAGTTAAGAGACAAGATTACTGATCGGCAAGTATTCAGGCCAAAAGCACACGTACCACGCCTGTTCATATGCATTAAATTTTTTGCCATGAGGCTCACATTCCCTTACCTACCTCTACAGTTAATGCATCTCCGTAATACAAAATGTAATTTTTCAGTTTCCGCTCTTGACTATAAAGACTTTCCATGGCCTGCTATGACAATAAACTTCAAATCAAACTTTTACTGAGAACAATATGGCCTTCATGCCCGGTTTTTACAATCACTTCACATTCCCAGAAGGATGGTTTCAGCTTGTTTTCTCAGAAGTTAGTTTAAGTGGGGGAGGGGGAGTGAGGGTCTTGTTTCTTTAGGACGTAACAGATCACATACCACAAAAAAGTCAGTGTGATATGGAAGAGTTTTTGTTTGTTAGATATTATGTATAGGGTTAAGAGGTACACTTCATTGCTGAAGTTCAAGGGGAATTTCAAGGCTATTATTTCAAAAGGCTATTCACAGAGCTACAGTCCAAGTTCTTTGCTACCGTAGCAGCATCAGGTTAAAAGCAGGATGTTTGGCTGAGAACTCTATTCCCTCGAATAAACAATCCACAACCTTATTCAGAATGGAGTGGCACCACTGTGGAAGTACTTGAGTCACATTATTTCCATATCCCGTATCCTGATTTATCCACCTCCCCGTGGGACTGCCGCTGAGCTACAGAGTACCTTAGAAGCTGAAACCAGGCCAAGGCATTCAAACAAGAGCAGTCTGTCAGGGTTAAGCTAGAAACATTATCATGCAGTGTGTTGTCAAACGTCATAAAAATATGAAGCAAACTATTTCACTTTCAGCCGTGAATACTCCTGGCTCCAGTCTGGAATGGTGTGGTCAATGATTTCCTAACTGGGGTTTTGTCGGACATGTTGAAGAGGCTGACTCAATGCAGAACTTTCAGGATTTACAGACATATCCATAATCCTGTTCTCTTAGTTGACAGCCATGCTTATCTGTGTCCCATCTTTACTTGACGGCGGAAGAGCATTTGTAAGAAAGTGTGGTCAGAGGCAGTAAGGTCTAGTGGTTAGAGCACCACCACTGGCTTGGGATCTGATAAATCCTAGGTTCAAACCCTGCTAGAGCAAAAAAGTTACTGTGTAACCCTTAGCAAATCACAGCTTGGCAGTAAAATTTCAGTTAAGATCACCATATGGGTCACCTTTGCTAGTCCCAGCTGTTGTATATTATATATATATATATATATATATATATATATATATATATATATACACACACACACACACACACACACACACACACACATACAGTATATAGTTCTGTTTTATATATATATATAACCCCCTTATTCCCAGGGGTTATTAGAATTCCAGTTAGAATCAGTGACAGGCAGGGAAGGCAGCTTGTGAAATGCCAGGTAAATGGGTTTTACACTGTCACACTCTATTTTCAGTCTCAGCTGAGCTAGAGCGATGATGTAATCTTAGAACTATCGCTGCGGCATAAGCCACACTCTGGAAAGCAGTTGTCAGCTAGAGTAGAATGCTGAGTAGTTTGTGAGCGAGTCTTCCTGGAAGAGGCTGCAGCTTGCTCTGCAGCTCCTCATTTAGCTCTGACAGAGAGTTACCCCTTTTGTTTTTGTGGTAGTTTGTTCTCACCCTAGAAGAAGAACAAAGAAGACAGTTTTTCTGAAGTGGTGGAGACCTGTGCCAGTAAGACTTCTTTGCCCCATCCCAGGAGGGATGGGGGGCAAACTCCAGGATTATGGGGCAATCCCCTCGATCCACTTGTTTGGTGAAGCTGCCTTGGACATCTTCATTTGTTATGAGTACAATTTCTGTGTAAGCCCAGGTGCATCTGCAATACCTAGGGGTGAATTTCTCTGACAAAGGGACTCTGTCTCCTAGACTTTCTGTTTAAAAGTGTCTGCCTATGTTGGAGTCCAGCATGTGACTGTCGAAGTACAGAACTTTTAATTTTCTGACACCTTAGAGGTGTGTGTGTGTGTGTGTGTGTGTGTGTGTGTAGGATGTTATGTGTGATATACAGTTCAAGACAGCATCTACAGTGTTTCTACAGTTGTGTGGTGTTATTAACCAGATGAATGGCCAAGAATAAGCTTGGAAACAAAAGGTGGGAGACCTCCCACTTGGAGTAACCAGTTTACCTCTATGGGTTCTGAAGGGCACCTATTACTTTTTCTTCAGTGCAATTGACCAATGCTTGAGAAAAGTGTTTACCCCTGTATGTGGGTTGTTTTCTCCCAGTTTACCCCAGTATGGTGGGTTCTAAAAGTTCCTGAGTCTGGATGTGCTCCTTTGTGGTCATGTGTACCACCTTCATTCCTCATGAAATATGGGGAAGTGTCCTAGTACTGGCCATGTGTGCCTAGTCGATGGGAAATGTACCAGTTCTGGCAGTGTGTGCCAATGTCCATTTCAGAACCAGGGTGTTCATTGTTTTGTGTTACTTCAGCCTATGCTAAATGGGAATGTCAGAAATTTCTGTACCCTGGAGACTCTGTAACACCAGTATGTGTAGCCCTATGGGGATCCATCTTCGTTTTGTGATTATTTCTACTTTGTTACATGAATAAAAGCCACACTCTAGAATCCCAACCTGTTTTGGACAATATTGTTATTGCTTCCTTGTCTGGATTTACTTGGATGCCCCTGTCCAGGACTGCAAGCCTAGCATAATTGTGAGAAAATGTTTTCTCTCAGGGACCTGGGTTGCTGGCCATGGTAATTGGTCCCCCCAGGTGTGTGCCATGTAGCCACACTTGGCTTTGACTGTTCTAACATTACAGTCAGGTCACCTAGCCTAATGGTGGCCATTTCTCTGTTTTCCAAATCTGTATTCACTTATGTAAACCCCACCCCCCTTGTTTGCCCCTAGACGTCTGTGGCGAGAGGAGCAGCCCTGCTAGTTAAAGAAGGGGGCCGGTGGTGGTGGGGGGTTATCTATATATATCTATATGTTTTACATATTTTATACTTGACATTTCCTGCCTGTTCTTATTCTCTGGTTGTCCTAGCTAGTCGTTCCAGGGGGTATACAGGTCTTCTGTACGCAAGGACACCCCAAGCTCTTGCAGCATGCAAGTAGGCCTGTGGCCAAGTTGATCATGGCAAATGTGAGCGCGAAAGTCTGGGCCCAAACAACTTTTCTTTTAGCAAGAGCAACCCATTCAGCTCACACCATCAGGGGACACTGGACGAAACCCATTACAAAAAAAGGATGCTTGCCCATGGTGCAACATGAGCCCCAGCTGCCACTGCACCGAAGATGCTGCCCACTTAAGGAGGAAGAACAACTGGAGACTGGTGGACTCTAGATGGATATCACATGGGACTTCACAGCTCAGATCGCTAGCACATCTCATTCAGAGAGGGGTGCCATCACCTCTAAGTAGTGGCAGAAAATCCCACTCTGCACTGGAAAAATAGAGGTTGCTTACCCTGGGTGTAATATAGTTCCAATATCTATAGCCGGTATCTGCTTTGGTAAATGATTTCATAAACAGCCTGTAGCCAGCTATTACTTGTAGAATAACGTATAGTCAGCCACACAGAACACGGCTGTCTTTCCACTGAGGGACAGAGATGACAGCATACAAACCTTGATAGTTAAGTTCAAGAGGTCCCTTACAAGATCTCAACCTGAGATGGAAACGCATGCCAAGTTGGACATGGTTGCCCATATTTTATTCTTTGCAGTTTCATTTTGTAACTTCTATCCCACCACCCCTCCCCGCCACAGTTTACGCTGTCTTTTCTGTTTTAAGAAAATTCATTCCACTCCCAGCAGCTAAAGCCCCATTGAGTTGCTACACCAGTAGGTCCCAACATAGTTAAACAGTTTTCTTTTATATGGTATACAGTACTAACTGTTGTTTCTTACTGTTTATAAAATGGGCAAAAAAATCTTGAATGTTGATTGTCTGGATCCCTTTCCCAGCTGTGTCCTTATCAGCAGATAATGTTTCAAAGCGCACTGCTTGTGGCAACCTGAACGCAGCACAGGAAGAAATCAATCCGTGCCACCGTTTTCCCGCTACAACTCCTCATCTAGCATCCGAGAAAACTGGGAGAGTGATGGCACAGCCATGTAAACATCCCTTAACTGTACCATAATGTCGCCACATAAGAAACACAAGCATGGTAACACCAGCAGACAAATGCCACACAGAGTACACAAGGTCCCCCTTCTTGCAGAAGACATTTATGTGTAATTTTGTTTTATTCACTGACACTTTGCTCCTCTCATGTGGACTTCTCTTATCGGTCCCGCTTCATTCTCGAATCTCCGGACTCCATCGCTGCCCCCCCATCCCATTTTGTGTCCTATAAATCCCAGCTTCAACAATATACAAGTAAAAAAAGGGGGCACATTACAATTAGCCACAAAGCAAAACTCCTTAATTTTCTCACCATGGCCACCGCAGTCTGAAAACAGCAAAGCAGGAAATGGCTATTCACGGTAGGTGGATGCAACTGCTCCCCACTGGAGGCAGTCATTTTGAAGAGACCCCACCCCCTTCAAAAATTGAAAGTGTACAGAAAAAAAAAGAAGCTTATTGTCTTCGAAAGGGAGAAGGGCCGCAAACATCACACTAAATACATAAGACGAGACCGCCTCGCTTCTCGTTGCTCTAAATGAAGCTGCATACGGACACGCTCCCTCACTGATGCTTTAAGTAAAAGTGGGTAAACAAAAATATAAATTACAAAAATAAAAAAAAAAACAGCTTTTGACGTATCTGTGGCTGACTGGGGAACACAGACACAGACACCAGGTTCCTCTACTAACTTTTAATGAAACAGCTACATTGAAACACAATGACAAGGACTATTTTTCAGTTTTTCTAGTAATCATATTTTTTTGTCTTTTTTTACATATGGTTTCTATGTGCATTTATTAGATAAATTACTTTACTGGAGGGCCCATTTTATAAGCGTGATAACACCCCAAGGTGTGCGTTATGTCCTGATAAGAACACGCACAGGTGCATAAGGTACCCGGTGCAAGCGTCTCATGCCTTATAACACGCCTGAGCGTGCTCTTATCAGGACATAACCCACACCTTGGGTGTTACTGCTTGCTTAGCAAGTGTCTCACGTGCTGGATGGGCGAGAGTACTGCGAAGCAGTTCCACCTGCCCAATCAACCAGTGTGAGAGACACTTGTGTTTAACATTTGGAAAAAACAGTCCCATAATCGTATTATATGGCAGTGGGTTGCCATAAAATTGATTTATGGGTTTATTTGAAACTTCTTTTTGTTTGTGATTTCAACCTTTTTTTTGTTTTCGAGTTCCCTTGCTGTGTAGTGATGGTTTGGCCAACGCTGAGAGCGTCAGCATGATTGGTATGCTGATGTGGTGACTGAGAGGGATATGGATATTCAGAAAAGGTCCTACCACAGAAGAGACATCAGAATTTATGATAATGACATTTTGATGTTGCTGTAACACAGCTGTGGATCACAGTTTGGTACATCAATGAAGTGTATGGGTTTCCACGCACTCGCGTTACTATAATAACCTACCTAGTTTTGTCAAGGACAGTCTCTCAGTTACCGTCTTTTAAATTTAGACAGAAAAAGCTGTTGCTGGAACAGTCAACCTGCCCTTGTATTTAATAACTGTCTGCATGACGATCTGTATGTGTACTGTTAAATGCATCTGTATTGAACACTGGTGGTATCTGAAAACCGGAAATTGCTCAATATGGTTTTTCAGGATAAACAATAAATAGAAACATGGAATCTGACATGACAAGGACCACTTGGCCCACCCAGAATGAAAATACATAAACCCTAATCATACATTATAATTTACTGTAGGTCACTTTTTTTTTTGTTTGTTTTTAAATTTCATATCTTTCATGAGTTCAGCCATCTGATGTTCTATGTTGTATGCATGAAATGCTCTCATCTGGATTCTGTAACCTAACAGTGCACTCAGTGTTCACCATGGCAACGGAATGTGATGTCACAAACACAGCAATTGTGAAGTTAGTTGGAGACGCTCAGATATTTTCAAAATGGCCAGGAATAAATACTTTGGCAATGCAAAATATTGAAATGGCTGACGACTGAGACAAAAGTCAAAGACCAATAAAATACTTTTGCTGTATGGTAGTATTATAAGCATGTTTTTTTTAAATGTTTTATTTTTGTAAATGCCTGCTCTGTAAGGCCTGCATTTTGGTCCTGGAACTGGATATATTTAGTTTTATAGCAATACATACAGAACCACAGCTAGAGGTTGCCCCCTTAAGGTTCAGAATAAAGGTTAAGTTGGCTTATGTGAAGGGGGGGGGGGGGTTAGAGACAGGAGTGAAATGGGTTCTGTATCTTGGCTTGACTTTGGATCCCAACATACTACTAACAAAATCCTACTGCAAAGACACACACACACACACACACACACACACACACACACACACACACACACACACACCATAAAGCACCAAGAAGCAAGTAATAAACACGCATGAACACAATGGCACGCCAACTCTAACCCTATCAGGCCCCCGCACACAGCTTCCTTCTGCCTTCAAGGGGAAACTTGTTTCATAGCCAGCTGTTTATAATTGTGTACCTTACACAGCATGTCTAGCAGCCTTTCTTGTGGGGGGAGGATGGGGAGTTTGCTAAGGTATTCTTGAAAATGTAGAGCGAAACTAAGCAAGTATGAATAAATAATTTCAACACTTCAAGTACATTTCTGATTTTTCTATTTCAATGCAGCTGGTTGACAGTTCAGTATTCAGTCTTTGAGTGTTGACTCTCAAAGTGTTAGTGCTTATACCCCAATACAGTCCAACTGGGCAGGAGCCGACAGGAACTTAGTTCTACCAACTCTCAAAAAACTGTATGCGAGTTCCTGCACCTCCGCCATCTTTCTCTCTTCACTAATATAGGAGAGTTCCACCACCTCCATATGACAATTCCCCCCACCTAAACATTTCCAATTTAACTAACGCTAAAACACACCCTTCATTTTTATGAGCCTTCTCCCCCCCCACCTCCATTAGCCAATCACCAAAGGCACTCAACCACATAGACTGAAGTGTATTAAATCAAGTTAATTTTAAACAGTCCTTCAGTGTTGAAGACATAGAAGCACCAGACATAGCAGCCAAGAAATGTCGTGATTTTTAAAAGTGGTTGGTCGTTACTTTTTATTTCTGAAGTATTCTTCCTTTTCCATTTGCTGATTTGAAGGTTTTCTACCAGATAGTACTAGGTGTGATATAAAGAGCAGTGCTTTTCCTGGAGGCTGACATATCTAGTTCTATTCCTTTTCATACCTCATCAGCATTGTGACCTCACTTATTGTGACATCACAAATGACCCGCCATGCAGCCAGTGACTGGCTCTTCTTGGTCTTGTGATGTTGTACTCATTGAGGCCATAGGGCTGATGATGTAGAAGGGGAAATGAAACTAGTAATGTCAGCCTCCAGGGAAAGTACTGTTCTGCACATCACACTAAGTATAGTCTGACAGAAAATTTTCTAATTAGCAAAAGGGAAAAGAAAAAAATACTTTAAATAGAAGATGTAATAGTTCACTGTTTTTGAAAGCTAATCCTGATTTCAGGATGTATACTAACTCATTAATTATTCAGACTTTTAACTGGCCTGTCATCTGTAGAACTTCTGCTTGTGATGTCAGCAACCTGGGTTCAGGAAGCCCAGAGGACGCTCTTCTCCTCCAAGGAGGAAAGGCAGCTGGCTCTGCTGTGATACAGCCAACTGGGTGACCACAGGTGGCAGTGCAGACAAAGCAGCTCGTGGAAGGAAGAATGTCTGCTGGTGCCACGCTTCACACACCTGCATGTGCAGGGATGCACATCCTTGCCGCTGACATCCTGAGTGAGCAGGAAAAACATGCGATGCCCCAAAGGACCTGCACCAGTGACCTAGGCACCTCCTTCACTATACTGTGAAGGGGCATGAGAAACCCAGATGACCAGTTATGAAAGATAAGCCATGGAGACCAGAGAAACGGAAAGTATCAGGGAGAAGCATGGTGACAGGACTGGGGGGGGGGCAGTCAGAGATGGGAGCATAAAACGAGAAAGAAACAAACAAGAAAAATTAAAGGAGTAGTCAGCATTTGCAGAAACATATGTTGTGCAGAGTGTTTTCATGTGTGTGTGTTGTTCTATGTGTCCTTCCCTTTGTCTGCTATTAGTTTTTTTCTAAATTAGCCTGTTAGTTTTACAGCAGTTTTATGGCCCATGGGAACCTCCATTTTAGCATGGTTTATTGCTCTCTTCTTGGTCCTGCAATGCCTTCTGTCTCCTGTGACAGTGATGTATCCAGGACCATGGATTCAGTAAACACTGGCTTAGAGTTAATTTACAACAGCACAGCTGTGATACTAAGTACCTTTCTTTACCCAGTGAGCACTAATGGCTACGTTTACAATTTAGCAAATACCTGAGGGCTAAATGAGTGGGTTATTCTGCAAGAAAACAGCTAGAGTCTTTACTAATTATAGCACTGATGATCTCTGATGATTTGTATGCTTTTTATGGCATTTGATGACATGAATTAGACCTGTTTAGTGGATGCCAGAACATCAGGCTCCTATCTCTAGTACTTGCCGAATCAGTGGTCCTGGACACATCACATGTCACATGGGACAGGAGACACTGCAGGAAAAAGAAGAGCAATAAACCTTCTATTGTCTGCACTTTGCTTCCCTTTTGATAACTGTTTATTGATTTATTTATTTAGTTTTGTTGACCAGGCAAGGTGTGCTACGCAATACTGTCTGTTTTCAGTCTTGTCCCAAGAGGTCTACAGATGCAAACCAACTGAAATTAAACCGGATTAAGTGTTGGCAGGATTGTATGTAAATGGTGAACTTTGGCTGGGACACCAGGGAAATTCTCCTACTTTTCCTGCAGGGGGCATACTGCGTTTCCTGATGGAGGATCCTGGAGTGGAGGAGATGGACATGGCTGTAAGGGTGGCAGAGATTGCCTCCCTTCCCACCCAGAGTATCGAGGAAGTCCCTGAAGTCTCTTGACTTATCTGGTACCGGAGAAGGTGATGAGGATGGAAAGCCTGACAGTGATGGGAAAGTCATGCGAGCTAGTGCACATGTACAGATGGACGCTGCAACACCAGTGTTTATCGGTTGCTACAGCAGGCCATGCTGTGTGTCCTGAGGAAGAGAAAATGGCTCAACAGCTAAAAGAGAAACACCAATACCTGCCAGCAATAATAGCTTAAGAGGAGGCGAGGTCTGAAATAGCCAAACATCACCTACAATCGTCTGACAGCTCTGCACACCCTGCAATTCAGGTGAGCCAGGAACCTTTTGAAGTGCACTGCATGATGCTGTCAGTATCAGCTATGGTCTCTCCTGACAGCTCTCAGCTGTACTCGGCCTCTGTGAGAAAACCACCCCAGCTGACACGAAGCTCCAAATCTGCATCGGCAACTACCGCAAACCCATATATGCCAAGCCATGTTGCTGACTTACCTCAGCAACCAAGAAGGATTCCTGGCCAAACAGAGTTTGAAAAAGAGACAGTGGTCTCTAGAATAAGTGTTGCTTGCAGCAGGCTGGGAAAGGTCTGGTCAATGTGGGTTACACATTTCTGGAGCCTCCCCAGTACAGATTCCTAAAGCAGGGGATCCTCTGGTACAAACACTGCAGCAGAAAAGTGGTGTTTCTTCTGCTAATTCTGCTACTTTTGTAAAAGGGCAACAGGAGTTTTTTTTTTTGGGGGGGGGATGCTAAAACCTCTGATGTGAAGCTGCTTTCAACTTTTGATAAGACAGAGTCTGATATTTCCAGTACTTCACAATGTGAATAACTCTTGTATTCCTCCTATGTATACTCCCCTTCCTGCATCAAGACTTTCTCCAACCACTGAAGTTAACAATCGTATGATGAACACTGACCCTGTGGAGGCATTACTTCCCTGGAACAGCCCCTTCCTATGTTGCAGGACCAAATGGCCCCTGAAGGCTCTATACAGGAGAATAATCCTGAACCTTCCACCAACTCTGTTAACATTTTTCACTTTGCACAAGAAGCTACACCCCAACAGGCGAGCCATGCTGATAGACAAAGGCCACATGTGGCCCTTTTTCATGGCCCCCATCTGACCAGCTAAGCAGCATAATGCTGTGCGGTTGAGGTATAGGGGTCGTCTGGAAATGGCCCCCAACGGTGTTTATGTGGCCAGAGACTTGCATAAGATTTTGATGACATTTTTCAGTGAGTGACATACACACCCTAATTCATGTTAGTGGGCAGCTAACCTTTGATATTAGTTTTAAAACTACTAACTCCTAGAAAATTTTTTGGCAGAGATATCGCAGCTTGAAAAACACTCCTTTGTGGTCACCCTTTCTCGACATACCTTTGACTAAGCTGGCACACAAAAGTGTGACAATTCTTTTCAGAAATGAGGGGGTCTCAGTCTCTAACATTATCTTTTGGCTCAACCAGAAGTGCTCACTTCTAGGGGTATCCTGAAGCTATCATCGACTCGGAAGATGCAGTATAGCGCAGTGGTTTAAGGCTCTGAGCTGCAAATCTAGTGATATCCAGCAGACCACACCTGGCTTTGAATCCCACAGCTTCCACTTGCATACTGTGTGACCCTGAGCAAGTCACTTAACTTCCCTGTGCTCCCAGGTCACTCCTGTAAAAAAGCTTTCAGCTTAGTGTGCTACTCCTGGTTAAACAACTAAAAAAAAAAAGCTTAGTGTGCTACTCCTGGTTAAACAACTAAAAAAAAAAAAGATATATGGACAGGCATCTGGAAGCTTAGGGTGCTCCTCAGGCAGACAGACTCTGGGATACATCTCCCAAATAGTTTTTTTCTAGGTCGGGACAAAAGGGTTCCTTTTTACATGTGTTAGCCCAAAGCCTGCTATGTTGGAGCTCCCCAGACCATCTAAGTGGGGTGTATGACCAAGTAAAACCCCTGTGATGACTTGGGACATGCAAGCCTACACTATGTGAATGAACTCAAGTCCAGTCTTTGTGAAGAGATGGGTCACTAATATTGTAGCTGTCCCTGGGTGGCACATAAATCAGCTGGGCCAGAAAGATCTCTTGGAACAAAATGTTTTATGTTTCCATTGCCCAGAAACACCACAGCCACCAACCCTTCAGGGTGACTGTGCCAGGGCTGACCCCAGAAGAATACAAAATTCACTGACCCCTTCACAGTAAGAGCACACTGCACTGCCAAGTATCTCAGAGAAGTCTTAAGCACCACCCCCCTCCTCCCCAAGCTATAGCAACATTGCCTTTAACTACCCCTAGTACTGAGACCACACAGCAAGCTTCCACAGAGGCAGAAGGACAACCCCTAAAACAGTTCCTGCTGATGACCGGATGGATATAATGCCTCCCCTGTTCACCACTGATACCAACAGATTACAGATGGTTACCAGGTGTAGGAGGGCCTGGACCCAACCCAAATTGAAAGTATTACAAATTGACTTGGTATCTCTGCCTAATCAAGATGATATTCTTCAGTCTCAAAAGCTGGGAGTGGTGAGGAATGGAGGAGGACTCCAGTGCCTCATCAGTATCATCTTCTCAGCTGGACCCTTCATCTGAGGCAGACGGTAACGCCTCCAGCGGATGTGACAAACAAGAGAGGAAAACATGGACTAAGAGAGGGGGTTCGAGGAGGAAAAAAAATTATTTATAATACTGGGGCCTGTGGTTTGGGCTTTTTTTCTGGTGTTGATGTCTATAAGTAATCTATCATTTACTGCAGTGAATGTGAGTAGTTTTAAAAACTTGAATAGATGTCATACGGCCCTATCTTTTTTCCCCCAGCTCCTGGACAGTGGGTGTCCTTTTTGTAGGATACAAGGATTCATACCTCAACAGAGGTTTCCTCACACAAAAGGCCTGGTCAAAAGGTCCTTCTTTCTGGCCCCAAGGCACAGACACTTGTTCTTGGAGTTGCCTTTCTGTTTCACTCACATAACGTGGAAGTGCTTAGACTAGTAGATCTGTGCCCGTGACATGTTTTGATGCTTGATGTTAACTCATTACTTCCAACAGCTTCATATGAAGTCTGAACTATCCATTGTTCACCTGACACAAAATGGCTACCCAGGTAATAATGAGGGGGTTTCATACCATTTGGTCAATGTTTATGCACTACACAAAAGTAGTAAAACTGATGCAGCTTTTCCAGTCGTATCTTTTTACATCCTTACCAGCGGTTTTAAGGGGCATTTTAACTGTGACCTACCTACTTTGGACCGTGATGCACAAACGAGAACAGAGAAGCAGCATTGCAACATGTCCTTTCTTTCAAAAATGATTGCAACAGTTGGGTTATCAGATGCATATCTGAGAAGTTAATAGTAGAAGGGGGCCCCACTTATTTTCATGGGAATTTGGCTACATGCATAGATTATTTCACTCTCTCCTCCTCTTTAGAGTTACAGCCTGCCTCAAGCCACCCAGCAGAATTTTCTAATCACAGGTTAGTATCAAGCACACTGGGATCTACCTCAGAGATGGCCCAGGACCAGATAATTGGAAGCTGTATCCCTCACTATTAGAGGACTCAGTGGTACATGATGCCTTGAGGGAATTAATATCCGCAAGGAAATCTAGAGCTGGTATGTTATGATACTCCTCTGCAATGGTGGAAGGACACTAATTTGGAGTTGTGGTCTTTTTTTCCAAAAATGGGGTAGGAGGTGTAGTAAACTGCATACTTCCAGTATTTAACAAATCAAGCTCATCTGCAGGGCCTCCAATCGATGGCCCTTGAAACCAGGGATAATTTTAGTTCCTGAATTTCAAAAGTAAAGAAGGACATGGCTTCATTTCGTTTAAAAAGATTTCAGGCCTTACAGAGGGAACAGAAATTTGAGACAAAGGGAAAAATGTCCATCCTGTGGCCCTCTGAGACCTGTAAGAAGAGGGTGGATCAAAAGGTTTTCTTTGGGATAAAGGATAACAGAGGGGTGGTCCACATGGTTACCAAGGGTATGTTGTGGACTACATCCCAGTACGTTAAAACATTATTTGGCCCAGGGTTTGTTTCTAAGCCTGGCAAAGAACGTTTTTTCTCAGATCTCCCTTTACCACAGGTACCTCAAGACCTTTTTCCTAGTTTGGCAGCAGGGATCTCAGCCAATGTGGGACCACCAGACACCAGGGAAAGTTACTATTTTACATTGGGTCGGCAATCAGCAGAGGCACTAGACACCAGGGACAGTTTCATTTCTACATCGGGCCAGCGAACCCAGTTTGCACCCAGGGAAACCTTTAAATACCAGGCCCCAACTGGTCTAAATTCCACAGCTTGTGCAGGAAGACCACAAACCAATATGTTTAAAGTGTGGTTTTTTTTTTTTTTTACTTTTGGGAAAATGTTAAAAGATAAAAACACAATGTTTGGGCACCATTCAGCAGCTGTTACTTTCTATTTCTAAAGTATTTTTTCCCCACTAGCTCTCTGAAAGGTTTTCTACCTGGTAGTATAAAGTGAGATGTAAAGAGCAGTACTCTACCCAGAGTCTAATTTTTTTTTCTAGTCCTCTTCATACCTCATCAGCACAGTGATCTTGCTTACTGTAAAATCACAACTGACCAATCTTCCAGCAGGTGATTAGCTCTTCTTGGTCAGTTGTGACATCACAGGGAGGTGACAGGGCTGATGATGTATGAGGAGGAATAAAAACGGCTATGTCATCCTCCAGGTAGAGTACTGTTCCAAACAATGCACCAAGTATTGTCAGGTAGAAAATCTTCTAATTAGAAAATGGAAAAGGTAATACTTCAGATATAAAAAGTAATCATTCACTGCTCTTGAAAGTTAATATTAATTTTAGGCAGTACACTAGCTCTTTAAAGGTATTCTTATTCCACCATACCAGCGACCCAAGTTCTGGAAATAGCTCAAGTCACTGTGGGTTGCCGGGGTGGGACAGTATGGAGCGTCCAGAGAACTGCTCTCCTCTCCCATGAAGAGGGGACAAGTTACACCACTCTGGACAGCCACCAGGGCAGTCAGTGCATCTTTGCAGGGATGTCTGGTGGCTGGCACGTGGTGAGTGTATGCCTCGACATGCATGCATACCTGTGTCACTGTACGCCACCAGGACAGGAAAAAGAAAATGTAAAAGCCAGTCTCCAGCTCATGAAGCACGACCCACCGCCTGACCTCCCAGAACCACCGAACTGAACTATGCTCGGGTGGGGGGGGGTGACTAACTCTTCTGGCCCCACCGCGGATGGAAATCTGCAGGGGTACTCTATGTAGGTCCTCGGGCAGGCAGCTGCCAGTGGAATGGGGGTAGGGACTGATAGCCCTGCTGGAGCCAGGACTGGAGAAAAGTTATATTACAGAAAAAAGGAGGGAGATCTTACCCAGGAGTTATTGCCAGATGTTAAATCTGTGGGGGCTCAACAAAGCAGCTTTGCATCTCTTTACATTTGCTCTCTTCTCCACTGTTCTTGCAACTAAGCAACATGGACTATGGAGCAAAGTTTACACTGCATTTCGCTTATATATATATATATATATATATATATATATATATATATATATATGTTCACTGGCAGTGGCACCTGCAGTAGTACATAGCTGCAACAATGACTCAGGTCTTAAACCAGCACCTTCAAAAGCATATTTTATGTTTTTATTTTACAATTTTTTATACTTGCATGGAATCCCAGGTTCAGCTCATATGGGAGCAACTTTTTTTACTGCATGGCACTGTGCAGATCACATGACCCCCTTATGCTACATTTCTCCCAGCTGTAATGTAGGTTTGAAGCCCCCCAACTGAAAATTAGATGTTGCGTCTAAACTGGGTCATCTTGGGTAAATCAGCTGTAAATTCAAACCTGACGTCTTGTGGTTCATCGCTCTGTGCTCTAGATAGTGGACCTGGATGCCTTCTCATTACTTGGAGCCGAACGCTATTCTCCAGCAGAAAGCAGTTTTGGACACCATCAACTCCCTCCACTCATCCTCTATACCAGTTTTTATTTCTCTATATTTGCCGCGCTTTCACTGATATGTACAGTAGCACACACGAAGAACAGCAGTGTGAAGATGTACACTGCTCTGCCTATGCCTTTTACCGCTCCAAAGAGGTGGGACTGAGAAATCTGGCTTCGCCCTTCCATCCTCCAGCAGCTGATTTTAAATGTGATGTGGTTATGCCCCCCATCACCCCTCCTATTGTCCCACCCCACATCCAAAACCCTGTAAGAAGTTTTTGAAAACATGGATGGCAAAACATTTTTTTTTTTTTTTTAATATCGACACATCTTCTTTACAAGCAGAGTTTTATTCCACATTCCAGTTCAAAGCACCCCTGCTGTGCTTGTTTCACATGTTGCTCCACTTCCCACCTCCTCAGCAACAATTTATATGTGTGACCCTCCTGCCTAATAAGAAAACACCAAGAAGGAGGTAATGCTATAATTTCAATTCTTGCTCCAACCTGCTGCAAATGGATTCAAACTCATAGCTTCTAAAGAGCAGTAAAATTCCACAGGCTAGTATGCTGAATCTCAGCATCGGCCATCACCAGGACTTTCCAAGCATTTCCTTTGTAAGATGTTTTACATTAACTCTTAGAATGCAGATACTGTTTAGCTTGGCTATGTTCCAAAAAACTGACAACTGCTGCCTATTACACGCAGTGTTGACTTTTGTATTATATCTTCTTGGTGTCCAGTTCTTATTGTAATTCCAGAGTAAATATCAGTAGACACTTCTGCTTAATTAATGTTTGACCTTACTACTGGGGAGCCTAGCTAGAGGCAACGTGAAAACAGAATGTCAAGCACAAGTAATATATGCTGGCAAGCAGTTTCTCAAGAGGAGGGGGTCGCCAGCCTCATTTACATAAGACATGGAGCCAGGTTAACGAAAACACAAAATGTGGGCTGCCTTCAGTGTGACTACTGCGGATAGGGGTGGGCCAGCATGGAAGCAGGGCTTTGTCACCCTGCTGACCAGTTACATTCTCAGAACTCGCTCTCTTGGGGTATGGACAGATCTTCAGGGTGCTTAAACAGAACCATGTCACCTGATTTCTGCTGGCTGCTGTTTCTGTCGACCAGCAAATGAGTGTTAACACTCGTCCGTCAAGAATGGCAGACCAAAATTGAAGGCAACTGTGACATTCTGCAAGGAAGGTCTATTATCAGTTCTGACACTATCGCTGATAACTGACCAGCATTGGACCCACCCAGAAATGGGCTGCAAGGCCACTGTCTACAGTGTACTAATATATACACATAAAATGACTTCCATGGTTACAGCCAAACTGTGCCCAGGACTGCAGGATATATTTTTTCCACTCGTACAGCTGTTGTGTTATCCGGCCACTTTAAAGAGGACCATTCTACTTGTACAGTAAGGGGGGGAAGGGGGCTAACTTATTATAAATCACTGTCTAACTCAGCTGATTTAATTTTTAATAATAAGAATATGGGTGACGTTAGCGAGGTGTTTAAGGAAGTATCACTTCACTGAAAGAGTGGTCGATGCATGCAATAGACTGCCAGTGGAATTGGTGCAGGTAAAACCAGTGAGGAGCTTCAAGCATGTATGTGATAGACATAAGGGAATATTAGTAAATAGGCAGGGAGGACAGAGGGTCGCCAGAGACCAGCTGGGTCTGTGGAGACAGACTAGGCAGGGACCATCTGGGCAGACTAGGTGGGCCATGCAGTCCTCTTCAGTTGACACATTCTATTCTTCTATGTAGGTAGGTAGATATATAGACAGACTATTTCTTTATCTGTTTTGCCACCTTCCCTTACTCACCTGCACTCCCCCTTCAGGTCCCACAGTGGCCCCAACTGTCTGCCAGACTCACCCCTCGCTGCCAGTTTGACTTCCAGTTACTCTCAACATCACCCTGAGGCTGGAATGTCCCTGCCAAGGGCCTTCTCTTGCTTAAGGGAAGGACTGATTCTCTCCTATGCTCCTCCGGAGTTGGCCTGTCCCTACCCGGGGGGGAGGGGCTCCTCTGGCCTAGCTGGAAGTAGTGTGTATCTCAGCTGGTGACAGGCGGCTGGCGGAATCCTGTGGTGGTGCACTGTGGGGGTCTGTTGATGTGGGTGGCACACTAGTGTGGTATTTCCACCAGTGGCCACCCCCCAGGAGGAGAGCATCCATTGGGTACCCTGAAACCGCCCTACCAGCCTCCACTCCTCACATCCTAGGCTCAGGACACAAACCTAGGTCATCAGCAAGCCCAAGCAATCCTTCATCACTCAGTGCCACGGAGCTGGCCTCAGGCTATTTTATAAGCCCCTTTCCACTGGCTCATGGTGCTTTACAACTGAATACCACATACAAAGCAAACCTTCAGTGTAAAACAGCTAAGACAGACAGAAGGATTGTTTCTGATATACTCACCACACATCCAGCTGGTGACAGCAGAACCAAGGAGAGGGGAGGAGTCACAACCACCCCCAGGAGAGGAGAGCTGCCATTAGGTGCTCGATCCTGCTCCAACCCACCCCCCCATAACGGCACCTTGATGACCCGAGGTCATTGCCGAACCGGGTCACCAGCATGGTGCGAGATGTGGCATCCAACACCTCAACCCTCAACTCCACTGGGCTAGCTTATTTTTTTATTTTTTATTTTCTATTTATCCTTGGTGAGCCTTTCTGTCGATCTTCCACCCTGGTCATGGCCCCTTGGACTTCCAGCTGCCATCCATTGCCGCTTCCTCCCCAGTTACCCCCAGCTTACCCCCCAGAAGGCGGGGCCACAGCATCGGACCCCCATATCTGAGCCGTGGGCTTGTGTCTGGTCAGGAAGTGTGGCGATGGCAGGCTAATCAAAGCCCCAGGAAAGGCTTCACTGAGAGAGAGAGAGAGGGCTCATCCCTCCTGTTCTTTTTCCATTTTTCTTGGAGGTGGGGACGTGCAATGATGCCAGCGTCTGCCCCGCCTCCCTGAATCCAAAGCGCCAGTAGCAGGAGTGACTCCCGGCCTTACGTCAAGGGTCCTTGCGCCTGGACACTGTCCCGCCCCCGAGGAAGGAGAGCTGCCCATAGGATGCTCCATCCTTCTTCCCCGCCGCCCCTCTGATGACTCGAGTCCGCTCTCAAACCCAGGTCGCCGGCGTTGCAAGCGGAAATCCAACTGCTGCGCCGGCAGGCCAGCTGGGCTGGCTTATTTATATTTTACAATTTATTTACCCAGCATAAACCAGCTGAGATGTAGCACACCATTTTCAGAGAGGCCCTACTTCAACCCATTTCTAAGGGAACTAAGGGAAGAACTAATAACACCACTGACTACCCTTTTTAATAAATCATGGGAGGATGGTGTGGTACCTGAGGACTGGAGGAGGGCAGATGTGATTCCCCTTCACAAAAGTGGGAGAAAGACAGAGACAGGAAACTACAGGCCTGTCAGTTTGACCTCAGTGGTAGGGAAAATGATGGAATCACTTCTGAAGGAAAGAACTGTTGAGTACCTAGAGGCCAGTGGGGCACAGGACCCAAGGCAGCATGAATTCACAGCAGGAAGGTCCTGTCAGACAAATCTAATTGATTTCTTTGACTGGGTGACCAGAGTAGTAGACCAGGGAGGGGCTGTGGACATGGCCTACCTAGACTTTGGCAAGGCATTTGACACAGTCCCGCACAAAAGATTAATAAACAAATTAGCCAGCCTGGGAGTGGGTCCCAGGGTGGTAGCCTGGGTAAAACACTAGCTGGACAACAGGACACAGCGGGTAATAGTAAACGGGAGTCCACAGTGAAGAAAGGAGGGTTACTAGTGGGGTACCACAGGGTTCAGTACTTGGGCCAGTCCTTTTTAATGTCTTTATAAGTGACATTGCGGGGGGACTGGAGGGGAAGGTATGTCTCTTTGCAGATGACACAAAGATCTGCAACAGGGTTGATATGCAAGGTGGGGTGGAAAGGATGAGAAGGGACTTGGCAAGGTTGGAGGAATGGTCAAATGTATGGCAGCTTAGATTCAACACAAAGAAGTGCAAAGTAATGCACCTGGGAAACAAAAACCCAGGGCAAGAGTACACAGTGGGGGGTGAGATACTGACAACAAAAATGAAAAGGAACCTGGGGGTAGTTATATCAGATGACCTAAAGGGGGGCCAGCAATGTGAGAAGGCAATAAGAAGAGCTGGGGGATACTGGGATGCATAGGGAGAGGCATCACTAGTAGAAAACAGGATGTTGTTGGCCCTCTGTACAGACAGTTCATAAGACCACATCTGGAGTACTGTGTACAGTTCTGGAGACCCCATCTCTGCAAAGACATAGACAGTGTGGAGGCTGTCCAGAGGAGGGCAACCAAAATGGTGCAGGGTCTGCACCGGAAGACATATGAAGAAAGACTAAAGGAGCTTAAGATGTATAAGAGTTAAGGGTGTTGCATCTGGGGTTCAGGAACCCAGGGCATGTTTATACCTTGGGAGGGGTTCCACTGCAGGCTACTACTGGAGAAAGGGACCTCAAGGTGGTGGTAGACACCAAAATGAACAGCAGTGAGAACTGCAGAAGAACGGTGGCAAAGGCAAACAAGTTGCTGGGCTGCATAGCCTGGGGAATAACGTCCAGGAGGAGTGAGGTGATCCTACCCCTGTACAATGCCCTGGTTAGGCCGCACCTTGAGTATTGCATGCAATTCTGGAGGCCGCGACTTAAGAAGGACATAGTACAGCTGGAGAGGGTCCAGAGGAGGGCAACTAGGATGATCCGTGGCATGGGGATAGGACCTATGAGGACAGGCTATAAGTCCTTGGGCTGTACTCGCTGGAGGAGAGGAGAGACAGGGGTGACATGATTGAGGTATTCAAGTATGTGAAGGGGATTAACAGGGGCGGAGCCAAGGAAATGTTCAGGTTCAAGCAAAAGGGCAAAACCATGGGGCATAAATGGAAACTGGAGGGAGGAACCTACAAGGGAGAACGTAGAAGGCATTACTTCACAGAGAGGGTGGTGGAGCCATGGAATGCATTACCCAGGAGCCTGGTCGGGCAAGACACTGTGGAGGGCTTCAAGAAATGGTGGGATAGATGCATGGGGGTACTGAAGCCACGACTGACCCTCATGGGGGCGGGGGGTGCACCCGCTAAGAGCTGGATACCGAGCAGACATGAAAGACTGACAGGCCTATTCTGCTGGCTTTTAGTATGTTAGTATGTATAGCCTCGAGGAAAGGAGGGAGAGGGGGGACATGATCGAAACTTTCAAATACTTCAAGGGAATCAACAAAGTCCAAGAGGGTAGCATGTTTCAAAAAAAGAGATGTGCAAGAACAAGGGGGCACAATTTGAAGATAGAGGGAGGACGGCTCAGCGGTAATGTGAGGAAGTATTTCTTCACAGAGAGGGTTGTAGATGCATGGAACAGCCTTCCTGAGGCAGTCACAGAGTCAAAAACAGTGGGGGAATTCAAGAATGCATGGGACAGACATAAGGTAATTCTAGTGGGGGGGGTAGAAGAAAGTAGGCTGTTGGTTAACTAGAATCTGTAGCGTATCCATTAGGTAGGGAAATGGGCAGACTAGGTGGGCCAAGCGGTCCTTATCTGCCGTCAAATTCTATGTTTCTACAGCTGGGTGAATTGGAGAACTGGGAAGCTAAGGTTGCTTGATGTCCCACAGTGAATATTTGGTTCTGCTGAGATTTTAACCTATGATCTCCTGGTTCCCAAGCTGGTGCTCTAACCACTGGACCACACTTTTGCCTGGCTAGTGCACATTCCAATGCATGTAAATACCTCAAACTACACTGGGTAGGACTTCCTCCTCAATCAAAAAAATCCCTTACTGTAAGCAAAAAAAAAAAAAAAGAATGTATTTTTCTACATTTATGAAATTTTTTACATGTAATGAGACTTCAAGAATGTGTAATTATGCCCAATATCTGCACTTCTTATGTGCATTTAAATGCATTCAGCCTAACACCACACCCAAGGCGTGCGATAATTGGCCCATAATTACATGCCATGTTGTGTCTTACTGATTACATAACACACATACAATTGTGCAATAAATAAATATTAATTAAATTCTTAAGTGTAGTCAATATAATTAGAGCAGATGGAACAGCTGGTGAAATAGAGGAAATTCAAAACGATGGAGCATTGTTGAGTTACTTATGTAGTGCATTAGAGAGTACTGGGGCTGGAACTGTAAACGCTCAGTCCCAAGCTGATCTCAGTCTTGAGGTACGGACCCTGAGCAGCCCCCACCACTGGAACATACATGCCTTCTTCCAATGAGGTCCTCCCAGATGGTGACTAACAGATCCCTGATCTAGGGAACCGAGCCACTCTGGGCTTTAAATACTAGCAGTATTACCTTGAAGTCAATGTGCCACCTTGCAGGCAGCAAGTACACCTTGAAAAGTACTGGGAAGAGGTACTCCCATCTCGCTGCACAGGTCAGGAGCCGTGCTGCTGCTTTCTGTGCCAGCAGCAGGCAGTGCAAGTGACGTATAGGCAGCCCCCGGTAAAGTACGCTGCAGCAGTCAAGATGCAGTGTAATAAAGGCTTGCATTGGAGTCCTCAGGTCATCCTAATAAAGGTACAGGCACAACCTGGCCAAGTTATTCAGATGGTAAAAGCCACTTGGGACTCCCAGTGACACCAGTGGAATCAAGGTCAGTTCACTGTCACTGAGCTGTACCCCGGGTTGCATATCACCTCCTTTACCTCAAGCTGTACCACCATCAAAAGTGAGTAGCCTGCAGTGATCCTTGAAAGATGATACCAGGCCACTCAAGCCCACCAGGAGTAATGCAATCTGGTCTAGAGTCGATGCCAGCCAACTGATGGTCATCCAACCTGTGATCTCAGTGAAACACTCCTCCAGCATAGACACTAGGTCACCCTTTCCAGGTGCAGACATAGGATTCAGCCGAGTGTGGTCCGTACAGCATGGAATACTAAGGCCATACTTTTAGATCACACCTCCTAGAGGCTGTAAAATATACCGCAAATGGCAATGGGGATAACAGCAAACCCCGCAGTACACCAGAATCAACAGTGGTCAGGGAATACTGAAAACCACATAACCCCATCATGTGATGGCACACCATGCTTACACACAAAAGCTAATCTCAACGTGATTTCAAAAGCCTTGGGTCCTAAGACTCCTGAAACGGCCTTGAGACTTGATGCTATGGGTAAATATGATCAAGCACTTCTCCTTTGCATCCTAAGAAAAACTACTTCACATACCTCACCAAAACTGTAAGCACTATGACAAAACAAAACTAACCTCAAACATCATATCAACACTACAATATGTATTTGCCAGGGAATCTCCCGAGCTCTGAATTATTAAACTGAATTCCTCAGCTAATCTCAGTGTGCCTGCTATGAGCATTTCATGAAGAAAAGTGCCCATCTGTACACACAGGTTTTTGTTAAATAGTGCTGATAAAGTACTTCAAAGAACAGATCAACTTCACTAAGAGAAGGCAGATGTTTGTACTGTTGGCACTGTCTATTAATTGTCTACTTGCCCCTCAGGCACTTTGTTTTTTTTTTTTTTAGGTTGTACTTAAAAGAGCTGCCACGCTTCAGTGTGGAGCAATCGCAGTCTCACAGTACAGCTGCCTCGGGACAGGGAGGAGCTGACCACATTAATATCACTCAACTGGGTACAAACAAAAAGTCAGCTTGAAAAAGTTTCTTGAAAGCAGCACTTAAAAAATATTGCTTCAGGTGGCAGTATTCACTGACACTGCCAATATATCATTTAGCGTCTCAAAAATAAAGATTTGATTTTAGGGGCTGTCCAATGGCCCAAAAGGTAGCATGTTCCCCTACTGTACTTTGACCCAAGTTCGGTAACAAGCTCAGAGAGCCAGCTGAGAGGTCTGGGGGGCTGGGGAGGGATGGCATCAGGTTCTGCTGCTCTGGCGACAACTTCAGTGGGCCAGGGAACTTGCTCCTCCAAAGTGGACCCAAGTGACATGTCAAGGAGGTAGGAGGGAGAAAATAAAAAATGGGAAGCAGCTTCAGGCTTAATAAAAACCCACCTGCCGATGTCTAGCCCTCACCATCACCGGGACCCCACCTTCTGGATACAAGTCTCCGGGGAGGGGGGGGGGAGCCCTCCCGCCACAGGGGGCAATCCATAGGAGATTGTGGCAGGGGCAAGAGCCGCCAGCACCACAAGCCCAGGAAGGTCAAAAGTTTATTTAAAAAAAAAAAAGGTTTGATTTTGAAATCGGAAAGGAAATAAAAAATAATGCACCAATAACCTGCCATACTAACAACTCGCGTACTACTTGCTGAATTTTACAATCCTGTATTTGTCATGCAGTCAGTATTCCCCATGTCATGCCTGAATATAGGCATCGTATGTCTAGTGTGCTTGCCTGGTTAACAAAAATAAATGCTGCGTATCTAAACATGTTCTAAGTCTTACTATTTGCTTGGTATCTTTGTGCTCAGTGGTGTACTGCCACTTACTTTTATTGCTGTTTTTTTTAACCAGGAGTGGCATACTAAGCTGAAAGCTTGTTTACAGGTGCAACCTGGGAGCACAGGGAAGTTAAGTGACTTGCTCAGGGTCACACAGTATGCAAGTGGGGGCTATGGGATTCAAACCCAGGTCTCCAGATTTGCAGCTCAGAGCCTTAAACCACTGCGCTATACTGCCGATACTGTTTCCACCTCTGTGGCTTCTGTATTTGTATTATAGTTATAGTTATTAAACCTTTGTTGGTTCATTTAGTGCAGCTCTGTATGCATTGGCCTGTCTGGGCCACCCTGCATTTGTGGCCCTTTTTGCTGATTTCTACTGCAAAGGCCATTTACCAAATTTAAATTGTGCCTTCCTTTTGAACACAGTCCTTGTTTTTACTTTGTCTTAAAAAAAAAAAAAAAAAAGTAACTGGCCCCTCGGCACAGTGGTACCTCTGCCACTCATGATCCCGGACTTCGGGAGGGCAGATTTTAAAGAAATGGGAAACTGCCTCAGAGAATGCCTCGAAGGGGTGGAAGGCAGCGTGGGAGTTGAGGCTCAACAGAGAAAGATTAAAGAGGGTATAAGTCCAGACAACAGCATGCTGCTTGAAGGAAGTGAGCAAGGGAAAGAGGAGGAAGAGGACGTTATGGTTCTCTAAGGAGGTGGAAAATGCAGTGAAGGAGAAGAAAATAGCATTTACAAAGCACAAGGAGATCCAGAAGGATGAAGACATAGAAGTGTATCTGGCAAAACAGAGGCAGAAAAAAGGGCAAGGGCAGCTCAAGCTCTAACAGAGCAGAGGATAGCTAAGGAGCTCAAAAAAGGGGATAAGACCTTCTTCAGGTATGTGGGGGAAAGAGGAAGACAATGGGAGGGACAGGGAGAATCAGGAGGATGGGATGGGAGAGGGACAGCATCCAGGAAGAATCAAGGGAAAGTGGAAAAACTAAATAATTACTTCTGCTAAGTCTTCATGGTAGAGGGTTGGGGAGGGCAGACCAGCATGTTGCAGTAAGCACTAGGGAGAGGGGGGAGTGGACACAAGTCCATTCTTGGTGGAGAGGGTCAAGAAGGGATTGGAAGACTTAAAGGGGAACTTCCAGCATTCCCGGGTGAGAACACAGGACCTACAGGTCCCAATTAGGTAAGGCTCATTAGCTGTAATGTTTTTAAATCACCAACAGAGCTGCAATTTGTATTTTATCTGGTTGATCCTGTGACCCTCCGCCTGCCACTACTGTGCCAGAGTCCCCCGCACTAATCTCTTTGATGACATGACTGACGGACTAAGCTGCGGGGGACTCCTATATACCAGTACAGTTGTCAAAAAATACTAAAAGATATTTAGCGCATGTTTCCACTTCTAAGCCAATCAGTACTGGGGACAGAAGTGCAAACATGCACTGAATATCTTTTAGAAATTTTTGACAACTGTACTGGTATGTAGGAGCCCCCTGCAGTTTAGCCCATCAGTTGCATCATCAGAGGGCTTGCCACAGAGGACTCTGGCGCAATAATGGGCGGCCAAGGGAAATCAGATAAAATACAAGTTGCAGCTGTTAGTGATGGTGTCGGTTGCCCCACTGATAGTGCTTTTTAGCACCTCAGTGGAGAAGAGGGAAGTTCCAGAGGACTGAAGGAGGGCCAATGTAGTGCCTTTGCACAAAAGCAGCAGTAGGAAGGATGCTAGCAACTGCAGGCCAGTCAGTCTCACAACAGTGGTGGGGAACCTAATGGAGACACTAGTGAAGGAGAGGCTCATGGAGCACCTGGAGGAAAGGGGGCTGCAGGACCACTGCCAGCATGGTTTCACAGAGGGGAGGTCATGTCAAACTAATCTCATAAATTACTTTGACTGGGTTACCAGGGACGTGGATCAAAGGAGAGAAGTAGACGTGGCCTAGCTAGTCTTCAGTAACACTTTCAACACTGTGCCACACAGAAAGTTAGTTAAGAAACAAGCAGCCTAGGGGGTGGATGAGTACGTGACAAGTTGGATATCAAACTGGTTAAGGAATAGGAGGCAAAGGGTGGTGGTAAACAGTAGACATTCAGGCAATACGAGATTGACCAATGGGGTGCCACATGGTTTGGTGCTGGTACCGGTCCTCTTCAATGTCTTCATAAGTGACACTGCGGAACAGTTTGAGGGTAAGGTTCGTTTGCTTGTGGATGACACAAAAATCAGCAACAGGGTTGACACTCAGGAATGGGATGAGAGAATGCAAAGGGATATGAGAAAACCAGAGGAATGGTGTAGGGGGTGGCTTCTGGGTTTCAATGCCAAAAAATGCAAGGTTATGCACTTAGGGCTGCGGAACCATTGGCTATGTATAAGATGGGGGAATGGAGCTTACAATCACCAAACAAGAAAGAGACCTAGGAGTCATCATATCTGATGACCTCAAGGTAGCTGGGTAGTGGGACAAAGCAGTGGGAAAGGCTAGCAGGATACTGGGGTGCAGTGAGAGAAGGATTTCTAGCAGGAGGAGGGAGTTGGTGCTGCCGTTGTATCGCTCATTGGTGAGGCCCTACCTAAAGTATTGTGTCCAGTTCTGGAGGCCATGCAAAAATGTTGAAAGGGTGGAGGTGGTACAGAGGAGGGCAACCAAAATGGTGAGGGGGCTGCAGGAGAAGCCATATGAGGAAACGGCTGCAGAACTCGACATATACTCCCTGGAAGAGAGGAGAATAAGAGGAGCATGACTGAAACCTACAAGTACCTCACAGGAGTGACTAAGGTGCAAGTAAAGGGTCTATTTCAGAGAAGGCACTGGAACAAGGGGGCATGCAATGAAGCTAAGAAGGGGAAGATTAGGAGAGATGTGCGGAAATACTTCTTCACGGACAGGGTGGTGGATGACTGGAACAGCCTGCCAGAGGAGATAGTGGGGGCAAAAGACTGTGAAGAGCTTAAAGCATACATGAGATAGGCACAGGGGCATATTAGGTAGAGGAATGGGGAGAGGGAGTGACAATTATGACCAGCTAGGCTCAGTGGTAACAGAATAGGCAGGGACAAAGGGCAGACTGGATGGGCCTAAAGGTCCTTTTCTTCAGACAAAGTCTATGTTTCTGTGATTCAGATTTGGAAATGTGACTGGAGGAGAAGGACTGAGCATCTCACTGGACACTCTCTTTGTTGGGGCTGGCAGGTTAGGTTGTCTGACGTTGCTCCTCGAGCACAAGTTGTGTGACCACAGGTGGGGCAGCAGGATGCAGCACACACACTGCAGGAGAGGGGTGTTGACTGGTGTCCCACATTAGCATGCCTCGGAGTGTGTGCATATGCACACCTAGTTGCTGGCGTCCTGAAGGCAAAGTGGTGGACCAGAAAACATGAAAACTTCAACCTGACAGGATGAAGCTGTCAGCTCACAGGTCCTGCACCACCTACATCACACACTCCTCACCTGAACTTTAGACTTCCAAGAGGGGGTTAGGATCCCCCCAGCAATTCTTCCATAGGGGCTTAACCATAAAAGGAAAGAGGTAATGGAGTAAGTCAGAGGGAAGGTGGGTGATGGGGCTGGTTCTGCCTGGCAGAAGGGGTTCAGATCGGTGCGACAAGGGGCATAAACAATAACTGGGAAACAAGCTAATTTTATACACCTGTGCTGTGCGCATGATTACTGCTGCTACTCTGTTTACTCTGCCTACTTTTCAGTTCTGTATCATTTTTGGGGGCGTACATAATATATTTATTGCTAAGCATTTTTAGTTACCGATTTTTGTATAGCGCTTTTAGCTTTTACAGTCCCTGCCTGTTGCTAAAATGTTTCAAGTCTGATTAGGAGGTATTTTATTTAGTTTTCATTCATTGCTTTTTTTTTTTTTTTTTTTTTACCTCTTCCCTTATCAGATTTCTGACAAAATATACCAGTTGCACATAAAACCTTAGGCAACAAACTTTTTTTTTTAACTGATACCAAAATGCAAGTTACCTTTTTTGTGAGACATGTGAAGAGTCATTTTTGCATTTTCTTGGTAACAGACTGACATATTTCCAAAGCAAATGTTACCTTCAAGCACCGCTGGTATTTAATAGTAGCCTGCATATTTACCACAGGGGGAAAAAATCAGACTGGAAACTGATGGGTTAAGGTAATAGGGTCTTGGAAAGGTGTTCTGGTTTGTATCCCACCAAGTATCCTTAATAGTAAAATATGAAAGCATGCAGGTATCCAGGAAAACGTGAACAAAAACAGCTTACTCGGATGATCTACAGACATGTTAAAGCTGAAAATAGGACTTCCGATTCGATGAAATTCACTTCCTGGTTCAGAAGTCAGTTATGTTTGCAGAAGTTTTCATGGCCATCCAGGTACTCCATCTCCCTACAGAGTGCTATCCATGACAGAGGCCCCCTACTCAGACCCAAAGTAATAGTTTCCCCGATACAGAAAAGCACAGGCGACCACTACAGACATGCAAGTTAACATTTCCTCATCCAGAGCGTAAAACTGGAATTGGGAAGTTTTCGTTTCGTCTCATCATCCAGGTTTATGCAGTCCAATTTCTACATTCCCTGCTGTTAACCACCAACCGACTCCACAGAGATGCACAGAAAAATGTGTTTGTTTGTTTTTATTACTAAGACATGCTTCTGCCACTTAAGATAATGGAGTGGTTGGAAAGGAGCAAATAAAACTACTCCGTTTTTATGACTGATCTCACTAGTACTGTGTAAGAGATGTGAGAATCAAGAAACTAATCTGGTGTGACAGGTGGAATATAAAATATCAAAATTTGGTATTTCACCTTTCCAAATAAGCACTGCTACAGATCACACTAGCGTTAGCATAGAGAAGTGGTACTCGAGTCGGGGTCCCACCATGAGGAAACCAGCACCCCACCATGAGAACTGGCATACAAAACAGGGTGGAATACCCCTGCATACATTCTGAAAACCCAGTTCAAAGAAACATACCTACTCTACTGCAAATAACCCGTCGTTCAGTCCGAAAAAGAGATACAATATGGTATAGTTAAGCTGAATATTAAAGGTGATAGGAAAATACAGGTTACTCACCTGTAACAGGAGTTCTAGGAATGGTATATGTTGTTCATCCACACTCATTGGCAGGTATCCTTGCCGCTTTAAATCTTGCCGGAAGGTCTTCAAGCTTGCTCCTCCCACCCACCCGGGTGGTATAACCCTCGCCCGCCCCATGACGCCAGATCTGGCCCGCTGGAAGTCAGGCTAGGCCGGCCGGGAGTGTTTGGGAACAGGGATGAACAACATATACCATTCCTAGAACTCCTGTTACAGGTGAGTAACCTGTATTTCTAGGGACATGGATATGTTGTTCATCCACACTCATTGGCAGACTCTAGCAGTTCTCCGGGAGGAGGGAGGCAAGACGACACCCCCATATACTTACTTGGGAAAGAGAGACTGGAGAACCGAGGCCCCAAAACCAGCATCCCGGCGTGACTCAAGGTCGATGTGGTAGTGGGTAATGAAGGTGTTTGCTGACTTCAGGTAGCAGCCCTGCAGATTTCTGGATAGGGACGCCCCGGAAGCAGCCACTTGCAGCAGTATGGCGGTAGAATGAGCTCTTATCCTCTGGGAGGCTCCATGCCCGCCAACTTATAGCAGAGATCTATGCAGGAGGTTACCCACCTGCTTATCGTCCGCTTGGCTGCAGGTCTGCCAGATGCGGCTTCAGCGTGAGGGTGACAAACAGCTGGCGAACCTCTCCCAGACTTCCAGCCGCGCCTCCTTATAATAAGCTGAGCGCCTTCTAGGTCCAGAGTATGGAGCCTATATCTCGGCCTCCGAGGTGTGATTGGGGTAGAACACCGCAGAGTCAACACCTGGTTAAGGTGAAACTCCGACACCACCTTCGAAGGATTAATTGGTGGGGCGCAGGGATGTCTTTGTCCCTGTGGAAGACCAGGGTAAGGAGACTGATGGAACAGCCTGGAGCTCTCCCATCCTTCTGGCTGACGGATAGCCACCAAGAAGGCGCTCCACGCCAGGTGAGAGAGAGCACACCTGCATAGGTTCGAATGGCTTGCCCATGAGCTTGCCTAGTACCAGCAGTAGATCCCACGGAGGTGGGGGTTCCCGTGACTGGAGGGGAATGTGATCAAGGCCTTTGAAAAAGCGCCAGACCACCTCCTCCTGCGCCACCGACTGCTTCCCGGCCCGCGCCCGGTAAGCAGAGATGGCTGCCAGGTGCACCCTTAGGGTCGTCGACCTAAGCCCTTGACTAGAAAGGGACCATAAATAGTCCAAGATGCTTGCCAAGGAACAGGAGGAAGGGTCCAAGCCTCTTGTTTCTGACACCAAATGGAAAACCTTTTCCATTTGAAGGCATAGCATTTTCTGGTCGACTCTACGGGACGCCCAACTACATTGAGGACCTCATCGGAAAGACCCAAGGCCTGGAACTCTAGCCGCCAGGAACCAGGCCGGCCAGGGTGCAGGGATTGAAGGTCCGGATGGAACACCTTCCCTGATTGACTGAGAGCAGGTCCGGCGAGCTGGAAGCTGCGGGAGTCCTGGAGCTGAGACTGAGGAGATCTGGTACCAGAACTGGCGAGGCCAGTCTGGGGCTATCAGAATCACCTGCGCCTTGTCCCTCCTTGAGAAGCACCTTTGTGGATCAAGGGAAATGGGGAAAGGCGTAAGAGGCCTCGGGGTCCATTGCCTCGAGAAGGCATCCCCTGCAGCGAGCCCCGCTGAGGGGGCGGCATGGAACAGACTCAGCTTCACGCTCTCCATGGAGGCAAACAGGTCCACCTGAGGTGTGCCCCAAAGGGAGAACAGATGCTGTACTACTCCGGCAGGAGAGACCACTTGGGATGCAGCCCCATCCGGCCTCAGGCATCGGCCAGGGTGTTGGAGGCTCCTGCCACGTGAATGGCTAGGAGATCCGCCCAGGTCGCAGACGAGTGACCAAATGCGGAGAGCTTCTGCATAAAAGCATGGAGCGCCCCGCCTATGGCGGTTTAGATAGTACATGGTCGTGGTACTGTCCGTCTGGACTCTGACCACTTGACCCCGGAGGAACGGAGCAAAGGCGGTGAGAGCTAGGCGGACCGCTCGGAGCTCCAGCAGGTTGATGTGGCATCGGGACTCCCGCGGGACCAGAGGCCATGAGCCCGGTGTTCCCCAGATGGGCACCCCAACCCATCAGAGAGGCATCGGTCGATAGAGAGACCGCCGCTCGAAGGACGTAACGGGATGCCCTCCTGCAATGATCTGGAACGCGTCCACCACTGAGAGCGCCCACATCCCTGTGTCACCGACACAAGCTGGTCCAAGGGATCGCAGCTGCCAGGACCACTGGCTGGCCAGTCCCACTGAAGGACGATGTTCCAGCGGGCCCAACGGACCACGCTGGTGCAGGCCGCCATGAGACCCAGGAGGCGAGGAAGTCCCGGCAGGCGCAATTGCCCAACCAGAAATGATCGGGCAAAGGAGGAAAGAACCTCGCCCCTGTCCGCCGGGAGCCGTCAATCAAGAGAGTCGAGCTGCGCCCCGATGAATAGAATCACCTGCTTCGCCTCGAGTTCTGACTTGCCTCGCTGATAAGGAGGCCCAGTTGAGAGCAGACCTGGAGGGCCAGATTCTGACCACTCCGCCTCCTTCCTGAGGGAGCTGCTATCAGCCAGTCGTCCAGGTAAGGTACACCTGGACCCCTCGGCGCCGAGGAATGCTGTCACCACTGCCATGCATTTGGTGAAGACCCTGGAGCTGGAGACAAGCCAAGGGCATGGCTTGAACTCGAAGAGGGATCCTTCCGCTCGGAAGCGAAGGAATCTCTGGTGAGACGGACGGATAGGGACGTGAAAAAACGCGTCCTGCAAGTCCAGAGAGCAGAACCATACGCCGCGTTCCAAGGATGGTATTATCTGAGCCAGAGTGACCATCCTGAAGGTTCGAGACCTTAGGAACTTGTTTAGGTCGTGTAGGTCGGGAATGGGGCGCCAGCCCCCCGTCCGTTTCGGAACCAGGAAGTACCTGGACACAAACCCTGGGTCTGAAGGAGGGTCCACCACCTCTCTTACCACCTCCTTCTGGAGGAGGAGAGCGGCGTCGGCTCGACGAGCCGCCAGTGAGGCTGGGATCCCGGGCCCCGAGGGCGACGGCCTGAAGGGTGGTGCCTGCCGAATTCCAGAGGCAGGCCTCTTCCCACCACCTCAAGACCCACCTGTCCGTGGTAACAGCGGACCAGGCGGAACGGAAGTGCGGAGCCGCCTTCTACTGGGGACCTAGGTAAGGTGACGGGATGGGCGACACCCCCAGCCTGTCACTGGGCAGGCTTGAGGAGGGACCGCCGAGGGACCTCCTGGGCCCTTTCCTCCCTGCCTCCTGTTAGAGGAAGCCGGGCGGCTTGGGTTTGGGATGCCAAGGCCGAGCCTGCTGGCCCCTGACGTTGCTGGGCGGGCGCGGCGGGGCACAGAAGGACGAAAGGGCTTAGGCTGTGGTTTGCGGCCTTTGTCCTTCTGAGCGGAAGACCGAGTCCAAGGTGGCATTGGACTTCTCGATCCTCTGCAGGTGACCTTCCACCCCAGGGGCAAGAGGTCAGTCCCAAAAAGGGAACATCCGCCAACTTGTGCTGGGTATCCAAGTAAAGGTGGATATCCTCAGCCAAGCCTGGCCGACGTACAGCCATCATGCCGACACCGATCTGGCACATGAGTCCCCTATATCCAAAGCAGTCTGGAGCTGCTGTTTGGCCACTGCCCTGCCCTGGTCCCGCACCTGCTTAACCGTAGTCTGCAGATCGGCGGGAAGATGAGGGATGACTCATCCAGGGAGCCCAACAGGGCATGAGAAAAATGTGCCATGAGGACGGCCGAACTGGCCTGACGAGGCCAGAGAGGACGAGCGAGACTTTTCGCCCGACATAGTCCAATTTCTTGACTCCTTGTCAGGAGGTTTGTCCACATCCCTGGCGTTGCCCGGGCGCTGGCTGAAAACGCTGTCGGTAACCAACCCCCAGCAGAGGGTGTCTCAAAACCGGACAAGGAACCGGTAGGGACCGCATACTTCCTGGCCATCCTGGCCAAGGCGCAGGGCAGGAAGCAGGGCGCTCACAAAGCTCCAGTGCCGACCCACTATGGCCTCGGCCACCGGAAAGGCCTCCGCCGGAGAATCCTCGTCCAGAATCTCCGTGAGGGGATACCTGGCCCGTTTGAAACGGGTTCGAGCTCCATCCCGTAGACTCTGAGATGAGCCAAGCAGTCCTAGGAAGGACGACGGGCTATCGCCCATTGACTGACCTCCTGAAGACCCAAGTCCAGTCGCTTGGAGAAAAGGAGGAATCATCTTTGGACTCGGAAGAGTCCTCGAAGAGCTGCTCTGGCCTGAGCCACCTTCACCTGCCGAGGTCGGTCGGGAGTGAGGGTAACTGACAGCCGATGGGGTAGACCCTTAGCCGACCGAGAATCCTTGGTCGGAGCCCCAATTGCTGGCTGTGGAGGCGGAGGTTCCACCGGAATCGGTGGAGCAGCTGGTTTTGGCCGAACAACCGGCCTGGGTATAGGCTCCTCGGATAAGTCGAGGGGGTTGTGTCGGGCTGTCCCAAGACAGTTACTTTAATCGGTCGAAGGCGACGGGTCGGCTTATTCCCCGCCAGGAGGAGTTGCTGCAACATAAGGTCCTCGCATCGGCCACGAACTTAGATACCAAGCCTCCTCATCCGAGGAGGAGGACGCAGGACCAGCGGGCGACGCCGCTTTACCGCGGTGTCAGACCGAGACCGCCTATGACGGTGGGACGGCTGGACCGCGAAGAGGTCCGAGACCGAGAGTCCCGGAATTTCCAAGGTCGGTGCGGGGAGGTGTCGGCCGGAACCGGCACTCCCTTCGGCTCGGATGGTCCATCCGAGGGCTCCGGAACCGGAGGCACAGGCGAGCCCACGGGATCCCCAACTCCTCCCGGGGGAACCGGAGAGGGGAATCTCGCCGCTAAAGGCGACAGCTCATTCAATGGGTCGAGAAAATCTCGACTTCATCGGTGGAGTCTCGGTCAACTGACCTGGACGGGGACACCGTGAGGCCAGTGGCAGCCGAGCGGTCGACCAAGCCGACGGTCGACGCCCGGGAGAGGGACCTTCCCGCCCCAAGAGCCGCCGACAGGAGGGACTTACCCTGTCCTCTTTTGGACCGAGAATAAGGTCCAGCAGACGAGGCCCTTCTCCTTTAGTGGAGAGGGACAGACAAAGCTCCTTAAAAGAAGCCGGTAGGAAGAACCCAGAGAGAGCGGATAAATGCGCTGCCGAGGAAGATCTGACCCGCGCCGCCTCCTCTTCGAGGCGACCATCCGCTCGAGCTGATCCCGGGCCGAAATTGCGCTGACACCGCCAACCGCCTTGACTTCACCGAGGGAAACGCTTCTCGGGACGGCCCAGTTGCAATCGGGCAGCACGGTTCCCCGAGGACGAGGATAGAAAGATGAGCACAGGTCGCAAGCCCGCGGTCGGGCTCAAAGCCTAAGCAGTAGACACACGTGGAGTGTGGATCCGTCCGAGACATCTTCTCACCCGTAGATGGGCATCTCCAAATCCGAGTCGACGGTCCATCGTGAGCCATGTAGGGATAGAAGATCAAGTCTTTTGCAAAATTTATTTTTTAAATCCGCAAACGGAGAAATAGGAACCAGTCACAAACGCAGAGCGTTAAGGAGGGAACCTGAGCTTCCAAGCGGTAAGGAAGATCTGGCGTCATGGGGCGGAGCCGAGAGTTATACCACCCGGGTGGGTGGGAGGAGCAAGCTTGAAGACCTTCCGGCAAGATTTAAAGCGGCAAGGATACCTGCCAATGAGTGTGGATGAACAACATATCCATGTCCCTAGAACAGTTCTTTTACACCTCTAGATGTCCCCATGTTTTCCTTTCAGAAGCTGTCCAGTATTCTGATATATTTTGACATTTTATGTTAAATTGACCATCTGGTTTGTTTGCCTTTGTAACTGCTCTGAATACCTTTCTCCTCAGCAGTTGCTGCTCTATTTCTGCACTGACTGAACATTCTAGAACAGCAACACCATCCCAGGCCATTCAGATCAATAGCATGGAATGGTGTCATAGAATGTCACAGAACTGGGGAAAGAAAGAGAACTAGCTGATGAGGACAGTGGAACTTTATACAGAGCTGAGAGCACCCCAAAAGCTAGATTATCAAATTTTGGTCAACACATATCAGAATGGATAACTAGCATGGAATGAAAAATTGGAGGGCTGTAGACTATGTCAAAATAATTTCCTATCACCTTGTATTTATTTGTTTGTAACTTTTGAGCAGGAAAGGCACACTAAGCTATGACAGCTTGCTTCCAGGTGTGTCCTAGGGTGTGTGTTGCATGGACCTGTTTTTATAAATGGGGGAATGTTGGCCATGACACAGAGGAAATGCCCCTGTTCTAAGGTTCACTAAGGTTAATAAGGTGCTAGGGGGTTATGCACCCATAACTACACCTGTTGAACTAATCGTAATAACTAATATCCAGGCCCTCTAGAATATGAGCATCAAGACGACGCTTAAATTCTAATTTTTATTTACTGGTAATAACATCTTCAGGCAGTTTGTTCCAGGGATTAATAACTCTTTGAGTGAAAAAATATTTTCTGTTATTATGCCAAAAACCTTTTCTTTTGAGCTGTATGGATGTCCTCTACTACAGCAGTGATACTCTTTAAACTCGAAGCCCAATTCTGTGGTGAGGTAGGGATCCTGGATTATGTCAAGCATCAATAGAAGATCGCCTCTCTGGCGATGAGTAGCCAGAGGCATAACAGCCAATTCTTTTAACCTATCATCATATGGTACTGCTTCGATAAGTACCATGGGATCTTTTATTTCCATCTGGACAGTGACTAGAGATGGGCAGTAAGGACCTCGGTTACACATCTCATCCAAAGGTGAGCTGTGCTCTCAGTCCAGTTCCTACTGAATGGATGTGCAGAATCAGATAGCCATCACAATTGCCACTAACTGGACACCCTGTTGGTAGTCTCATATGGGATGCCAATGACAGACTAGGCATGGAGTATGAACTCCTATTTAACCCATTAGATGATTTTCCTTCTACAGCAGAATTAGTAGCAAAGTCATTTAAGGTGAGAAGGAACCTTACCTACTCTACTGCCCAGGCTACCCTGTGATGCCCTTGGTAAGTGGACATTTGTACAGGCTTACCTCCAGGACCTATAGATATCCACTGTCTCCTATACTGGTAGATTGTTCCATGAGCGTGGCACCCTCTGGGAGAAGACGTGCCTCTTAAAGAAAGCTTTTAATTTACTGCCTCTGGTGCAATGAAGGGTACCGAAATTAGGATTATGGCACATTGGTGGACAAGTAGAGGATAGCCTGAACTTTGAGCGCTAGCCTTGTGTGGACAGTGGCTAATCCTAATGGCCAAACTAGCCAACAATTTGGATAGTGTGCAATCCAAGAGCAATCCTCTAATTTAGTCAATAGAATTAATTCAATACGGCACTATCTGGCCTGGATTTATGGATTGCTTTTGCTCCTTCCAGACTATTTGAAACAGTGTGAGTAGTGCCCATACAACCACAGAGACCACCCATGTCCCACTTGTCATCATGATAAACAGAGGGCTTCAGATTCCAGTGTTGGCAATCGGAACCATGCAAGGAGCACTACCAAAAAATAACTACTAGTAACCCCAGTTCTCTGGTAGGGTGTGAAACAGATAAGATGTTTTATTCTCATTCTCCTTGTATTGATATTTGCTCATGCTGAGGGATAGAGATGTGTTACTGTCCTGCATTTGTTTCAGGTGTATGGTATGAAGTTTCTCACACAGTCTGATAAGTTGAAAAACTTTAATAAACTTTGGGGGGAAAAAAGGAAGAAAAACAACTCTTGCTGAAAAGCTTCTGGGCTACAAAAACCTAGAAGCTGGATGTGCGATCGTCAGGTCACACTAAAAAGGTTTCAGACTGGAGGCAATGGTCAGAATTAAGTTTTGTAGCTACCAGATAACAGGACTGATGACTATAAAAATCCACAAGCCCCTGAGACATTTCTATCAGCCCGACTGGTATACTTATTAAAACGTTATCTTCTCTACTAAAAGCCAGCAGTGTTAGTCAAAGGAAATTTTAATTAGCCCTGTTCAAAAATCTACCAGCATTTGGCTACTGGGCCGGGGCTAGTTTCAAACCCTGCTGGAGGAAGCTGGGATTTCATGGTGAGGCACCAAAACCCTGTTGGACTGAAAAACTGGACCGTGACAGATCCTCCATAAACAGCAGCAAAAAGCTTTACTAAACAAAGTGAGCTTCAACAGCAAATCGAAGAAGGGCAAGGGTTTCTTCAGCAGGATGGCCACCCAATTAGGTTTAAGAAGATAAAGGCCACACTTCTTTGCTTTCCTTAGTGAAACAATTAAAAAAGCTTACAGCTTTCTGCAAGCTCAACCATGTAGGTGGGCAATTAACGAAGACCATGGAGTCCGAGTCATTTCATCAGCGGAACAATGCAGCTAAGCCATCTGGGATGTATATTTAGGGGCCAGTACCCAATGAAACCATGTAATCTTAAGTATTACCAAGAGGAAACAAAACAAGCCTATCAAGTTCACAGTCAGTGAATCAGGAAACAAATGGCTAGTCTATATCTTCACCTTTAAAAAAGACGCTGCTCTGTCAGCCATGCCAGGCCCACCCACAGAGAGAGGCACAAATTAAATTTCATTTTGACAAATGGTAGACGTATACTGATAATAATTGAAGAAGAAATAGTCCTTAATCCAATGACTACAGACTTTTTTTGTCTAATTTGAGAAGTGCATCCATGATCCAGGCACTAGCTTTGATTTGTCTTAAAGGGCAACACACACCACAATATCATATAAACTACATCACAGGGGACGAAATTAGGATTTGCAGTCACTAGCCAGTAGGGCTAGTGACTAGGAAAATCCACTAAACACACTGGTGTGCTTGCTGAAACACTACCTCTTCCAATACAAGCAAGTAGGGCCAGGTAATGGAACATTTTACTGGCCTGATACCAAATCTAGCAGCCTTTGGCCAGTGGGTGAATGACAATTTTGGGCTCCATGCTGAAGAAACTATACCTGTGTATCTACAGTGCCATTCTATTTTGATGCCTAACTTCTTTTATTTAAAGCAGCAGTATCTGTTAATTACCATTTAGTTTTTTCAGCAATACTTTATTTCTGGGAAAACATCAATATACCAAATTTGGTCTGATGTTTTTTCAGCCCTAAACTTAGATCTGAGATTTGTTTTTTTTAATTTTTAAAGTCCCTGCTCCTGTGCCATGCTCACCAGGAAAAACACTTAAGTATCTTGACACAATGTGGTGCTGTTTAACATCAGAAACATGTGCTAGCACCATTCTTACATAAAGCCACATTATTTGATTCTAATATGCACATTCAATAAGTAACCTCGACGGAAGAGCTTTTTAAAAACTGACTGGAAGCCATCTTGAATGACTGGAGTCATTAACTACAAAATTAGCTATAAAAGCAGTTTTAAAAATATCTGATAAAAAATTAAAAAAATACATCGAGGATGAATCTAAGGATGTCAGAAACAAATTGTACTAAAATAAAACTATATCTGATGACATTTTGTTGCTGACTTAACAAATATTGCTTCTCTAAGTATAAGCAACGACTGGGCTGACCATAAAGAAGCACCAGATCTCTAGGGTACGTCCATCGCTAGACTAAAACATTCAGGGCAGGAGTCCTGAAACTTTTCAACCCCAGATCTTCTTTAATATGCATCCACCCAAGAGGATTCCAAACATGAATTCTGTTTTGAAATCTGGGGACTACCACCCAGATGTTTACAGGTTCTAGCAATGGCCCTGCCACGGTATCACCTTCCTAGCCATGAGGGTGAAGCTTCGAGTCGGGGACTGGCACTAAAAAGCTTCCACCCTAGTTATGGCTTCAGGCTGTTGCTGGGGGGGTGCTGAAACATTGTTGGCTGTGTTCTGTGATGAGGGGAGACCACAAAGCTAACAAGCTCCACCCGAAGTCTGCAGCCATTACTTCTGGGACAGAATCTCGAAAAGAACTCATGATTTTCATTGAAAAGTGAAAAATGGACTGATAAACAGAACTGGCCAATTTTGGCAAAAAAAAAAGAAACAAAACAGAACTGGTCTTTTAATTTTTGTACTAAATTTTGCACCACTGTTTGATGCAGAAACTCCCCTTTAGTGCCAATGTTTTGAAACAAAACTCCACTTTGCACCGATCTCTTGCAAGAAGAAAACCTTATTTTGTACCAAAATGATATGCAAAGAACCCATTTATCACTAACTGTATATGCCCAAAAAAGTTACATGAAGTTTTGAGGCAAACTATTTTAATTTGCACTACATTTGGGGTGAGGGTGAAAAGAAACTAGGCCTATATCGCCCATTTTTTAAAATGGAAAATCAGCGGCCCACATTACATAACTATGATAATTTACAATAAATATTCCACGGACAGTACATGGAAAATAAAAAGTTTTAAAGGTTCTTCCAGATATCTCCCATTCATATTTCATTTGCTTTACTGTTCTAGTCATTTTATCCAGGAAAGACACAATTACAAGGAAGAAGTAATAATTAGAAATTATAGTGCCTGAACAAGCAGGCATTTCCTGGGTACTTGGGGGAGGGAGCTTCATACCATTAACCACCAGTTCAGGTGTTAATCCTTGGAAATACATGCTTATAAGGGCATTGTTGCAATATCACAGACGAGGATGAAACATGCCACATCATGCAAGATGCGTTACTGCAGGAGCTCTAGTTCACCAGCATGTTGGCCGGTAGGGTTCCTGCTCCTAATTGAACTGCTTTTTGCTCATCTCCGAGGCCCAGATGCACTTTACTAAAAATTTATTTTTGCGCTTGATCCAAATCTTTAGTCCCTCTTCAGGCAGTGTGTGGGTTGGGCTGAGCGAGCACCTCAAACGTTTTGTTGCTATCTAGCCATTGGTTCTCAGATGGCAACCCCCGTCCCAGTGCTGCTTTGCTTGTTCTATGCTGGGTTTGGCCATTTGCCTCTGGCAAGAGATGTAATCCAGCCACCACGTTCCTCCACTCATAGTTCCTGTATGAAGAAAACGACAGGACAAAATGCTGTATGCCTTCGTGACATTAACTACTGCTCAGTGGGAGCTGGGCTGACATGCAATTTTGCCACAACTGCAACTCAAATCGCACCTGAATCAGGATCTCTGGAGGTGAGAGCTAGAGGCATATGTCAGATGTATCACAGAATACTTAGCATTCCCAGAGGACAGCCCAACTGAACCCATCCCATTTTCTGTGGGATCCTGTTATTACCCCATTCTTGAGCTCATAGAATTGAAGAAGAAGATTAGCAAGCAAGGGATCCAAGATCATTATGGTGCACTCTAACCCTCAGATCTCGCACTTCAAAAGTCAGTACCCTAACCACCATACCACAACAGCCTGCTGCTGTTCAGGATGCAAAGAGTTCAGAGACGTGACTTTTCAGAAGGGTTTCTCCCATATTAAATCTATGGTAAAATAAATTTTGAAAAGTTATTTGAATCCTTTAAATAATTTTTAATGCAGCAATGCACATCAGAATCCTTTTTATATACTTCTCCTTTGTGACCACTAACCCCAACCCCGATCAGAGCTCTGCGAAATATTCAAATTCCACTTTCACCAGAATTCTGCTGAATTTCGGAAATCCTGCTTGACCCTATGGTATTCAGTCGGAAGCATAATTTCAAATTGTCAAAAGTGGGAGGTAATTTTTTTTTTTTTTTAACTGCAGATTAGTAATCCATGGTATGCATAAACAAAACAGTATTTAGCGGGTTATGTAAGCCACAGATTCATTTTCCATAAACTGCAATTACATAACTGGCAGCTTACATAGAAAGGCTTTGCAAAATTCCACCAATAGAATTCCATATTTCTCTCAGCTCTACCCCACCCCCGATGCTAATGCCTGATAATCATTTTGTTTCTGCTGTGTCTCTCCTCTCTACATTTTTTATTTTCAATTTTTGGTCAGGAAAGACACACTAAGCTGAGGCTTGTTTCCAGGTACATCCAGACAACATAAGAAAGTTGTGACTTTTTCAGGGTCACACAGTGTGCAAGTGGTGGCTGTGGGATTCAAACTCAGTTCTCTAGGTTCACAGCTCAGTGCTCTTAACCACTACGCTATACTGCCTCTCAGATGCACCTCCCGATCTTATTGGGAATCAAACCAGTGACCCTGTGTCCTGAAAACAACTCTTACCTATTCAGCCAAAGGGAAATTCCCACCAGATGAGAAGATAGAGAGCTCTTTGGACTTTCATCTCATGGACCGGCACTAGCCATAAGCAGCACTACTTTATTTGTTATTCTTACCTTTCACAGCTAGGTGGTACTGGTTTGAAAAGGCCATCATTTTTTTTAATTAAACTGTTTCTCAATCACTTAATATTGTGCTATGTTTCATTAGATGTTCACCACATTAGAGCTTACATTTCGTGGCCTGGTATTAAGTTTGGTGGTCCCCAGTGTCCCATATGGTCAGGGGGCAATGTCTGTTGCATGCTAGTTCATCTTAAGATAAAAGTAATCGAAGCAACCAGTGTTCAAATAGAGCTAAGACTGACAAGAACCTGGGAGCAGCCATATGTAACGATGCTTGCTGACCACTAATTAGTCCAAATCTAAAAAACAACCTACAGCAGGTTCAAAACGGACGGGGGGGAAAAAAATGGTGTCTTACTAACCAGGAGAACGTGGGCAGATCTATAAAGGACTAAAAAGATAACGTAACAGGCCACTGCTAACCTTCTTCTTGCATATTTGAAAAGGAAGACTTTAAAAAGGTAAATCAGCTTGCCATCTTCTCTGACTGAATGACAAGGTAATAGCACCACAGAATTTCAGTTTTATTCAATTCAGTTTTCAAAAATGTGCAACTCCATTTTACAGAGAATAAGCGTTTTTTCATTTTTTTTCTCCAAAACTTGGTGCAAATCAGCATGTTCTACACTACACATATGGTACAAAATGAGGGTTTTACACAAATTTGGTTCTAAGCATGGTTGTAAATGTGGTGCAAACAGGGTTTTTTCTTTTAGTATGAAAGCCTGGATAAGTGGCATTTAAAAATGGCAAATTCCACTATTGATCCAGCTTTCTCAGTTTTCATGGAAAAAAAGTGGCCCTAAAGAACAGCAACCAGATCAGCATGTCCCATCTACTGCTGCTAAGCTGTTTTCACAAACACACTGTTCCACCTTGAATGTTAAAACTTTCTTGTGGGTTTATTTTTTTTGGGGGGGAGGGGGCAGTGTGGTCCAATGGGGTAATTATGGTTCCGGTTCAAGTCCCACCTGTGTTGCATTTTGAAAACAAGCTGCTGGCATGAGCTCGTATGTCCTCCAGGCCAAGTATTTCAAATACAATAAATAATTCAAATTAAATTTGGCAGTGTGACCCTGAGTGAGTGATTTCTGTGCTTCCATCCTCCCAGATACAAACTTGAACACAAGCAGAACCCCCACTGAGAACAAGCTGCCCTGGGTAAATATAGTCAGAAAAAAAATGCTTGTTTGAAATACAACACAGTGGCTTTTAAATACACCTACAACACATGAATTCAAAAGGGTTCTTAGAAAGAAGTCTGGCAAACAGTTCAGGGGTACTGTTCTCTGTTCCTGAAATAATGAACACTGTGAACAGCCGAATCTGGTATGCACAGGACAGGGGAGGGAATTCTACAGTGCAGTCAGTGTCTACTGTGCTGGTCAAAGCCGAGGACATACCCATGCTGGAAGAATATCGGGAAGTCCACTTATTTTAGCCCCGCCTTGAAACACCCAGACGTTTCTCAGCACAGCTCAGAAATCAGGACACAAAGTAAAGCCAACCCAGCCTACTGGATAATGAAAGGGGGGCTTGAACAAGGGCTTTAAAGGCTGTGCCACCCTGAAAAGCACTTCCCATGTGACTGTTTAAGAAGACTGGTGGTAAGTAAGCAGGATGGTTCATAGACAGTCTCCCTTAGACAGAGAACTCCACCCTATGCTCAATTCAACTCAGGATCTCAGAGCTCTGTTGAAAGTCCATGCTCTGAACCAAACCCCCCCCACTACCCTCCTAGCCGCTGCTATTGAGAACATTATTAGGAATGCCTAGGTCAAGTTCTAAAAGGGAGCATTTACTCAAAAGATGACAGAGATAACCTTTCTGACTTCTTCCATCTCAGCTTCAAGCCCATCAACTAAACTAACACAGTGGAGAATGGAGCTCTTTATTAACCTAAATTGCATTCTGTGGTTTACAAAAAAGGGCAGAGTCAATGGGCAAAGAAGCAACAGAAAAACAAAACAAAACAAGGGAAGCTTGATGGGAGATCTAGAGTTTCTTTAACTTCCGAATGAGATTTAATCCACAGCCCTATTCCTTAGGAAAATATAATGAAGAGAACTATCAAACAAGAAAAAACAGGTCCATGCTACAGAGTACAGGAAATCTGAACACAAGTTAGTTTCCCCCCTCCTCCCATTCTAGCTACCCAGAAGAAAACTAGTCTAAAGCCCACTTGAAAAGTATATCAGACCCAGAACTACAGCTGTCCTGGGTAGAACTGTTACTTTTTCTTTTATCTGAGATTTCATTTAAGCAATAATGACCGAACAGTCTGTTATTTCCTGGCGACCGGCTGGGGGAAGGAGGGAGGCCTGAGGTGTAGCCTCAGGCCACCCCTACCTAGCCGGTTGTTAATGAAAAGGAAATGACCGGCTGTTTGGTCATTATTGCGATTATAATTCTGTGTTACACACAGGAAAAAACTTATTTGTTTTTTTAAACGAGAGTTTATACATGCGCGCACCACTCTGATCTGTACCAGGCATTTCTAAAGGATTAATACCCGGTATGCCAGCCAATCAGAGCGCGTGTATGCCTCATGAATAATTAGACTTATAATGTTATTTCTTTCATTTTATTTATTATAATGGAGAGCAAAATGAGCTATAAAGCCATTTCTACAAGCAACCAGTTGTAGAGAGTTTAAAAATATTGTACAATACAGTATGGTACAACACAGTATAAGGCAGGTAACACAACATTACAGGCACAATGTGAGAAACACAAATTACAAGCAGAAATGCAGTGCAGGGAAGCATCAGACAAAAATTAGGTGCAGTTACAGAGCATATTCTCCATAAGGTGCTGGCAGAGTCCGGCACTGAAAAAGGGAATGTTAACAGCAGAGATGACAGTGGGAGGTAGGAGGTTATAGAGGCCAATGGCCCTGAAGGACAGAGCTTTTTGCCCAGCTGCCATTTTTCTAATGGGGAAGTTCGAGTTTGACTGTGGCTGACTCCCAGTTTGTTGGTGGAGTGGGGAAACTGAGGTGATGCATGGGGGAGTTTTACCAAGTGCCACCTTATGTAGAAACATCCCCACCCTGTGGGATAAGTGATCTTCCAAGGATAAGCAGGTAGCCGTACTGTACAGCTGGCAGTGGTAGGTGAGATAGGGCAGGCCAGTCAGGAAGTGGCAAATGCTGCTGTAGGCCATGCGCAACTTAGCAAGGGCCCCAGAATGAACAGTAGCAAACATGGGAGAGCCATAGTCAACAATGAGGAACAGAAGGCTGTGGGAAAATAAACTCTTGGTTTCAGGGATCAGGTACCTCTTGACCCTGTTCAGGGTTCCAAGCCCCTGGTGAACAATTCTGATGACGTTGTTGATGGGGGTGTCGAAAGAGAGGGTGCTGTCAAGAATGACTCCTAGATATTTAAAATGGGGGACAAGCTCAACCATGACGCTTTTGAGATCGTGGATGGAAAAAGGAGATCGTGCTTTCTTGTGTATTCCAGAGAAGACTATGATTTTTGTAATTTTAGTGTTGAGGACCAATTTAACATCCAAGAACCAGGTTGGGAGGAGGTCGTAGTCATGCTGCAAGGTTTTGTTGAGGGAAGCCAGGTCCCTGCTAGAGCGAAAGATAGCGTCATCTGCATAAAGTAAGGTTTCAGTGGAAGGGCAAGCAATCAGGAAGGAGTGCGGTTATGAAAAATGACAAAAAGCAGAGGGGCCGAGGATAGTGCCATGGGGGACCCCACCCCAATGACAGGATGAAAGTCCAAGTGGACGCTGTCAACAGTGGCCCTGTGCACCCTGCCAGACAGGTAATTACTGTACCAGGCCATGGCATCAGAGAAGAAAGGTGGTGAGGGCGCTAAGCAGCAGCTGATGGCCTATGAGGTCAAAGGTCTCGGAGAGGTCTACAAATATTGCAGTGACCAGATTTCCAGAGTCTACGGCTCGGTGCACATAGTCCGTGAGTCTCATGAAGGTGGTCTCAGTGTTGTGCAAAGGTCCGAAACCATGTAGGGCATTTGTCTGCAGATCATGCTGCTGAATGTAGGCTGTCTGGTCAAAAACAATTCTTTCAAAGACCTTCCGGGGGGGGGGGGCAGGAAAGAAATGTGGTGGTAGTTACAGGTAAGGTATTTAGGTGCAGATTTGTGGATATGGATGATGGTGGCCATCTTCCGTAACTTAGGGTAAGCGCCCATATGGAGTGAGAAGCTGAAGGTAGAGGAGATGGTGTATGCCAGAGCCTCACTGATCAATTTAGAGAGGTGGTAGTCAGTTCCATTAAGGCCCAAAACAGGCTTGGGATTCGAGCTTCTCAGGCATTTGGCAAACTGACCCACCAAAAGGTGTTTGAAGTAAAATTTAGGAGGGGAGGCTCAAAGTGACAAGACAGGAGAAACTAGCGCAGGGGAAAAGCTACAGGAAAGATTTTGGTATTTGTCAAGGTCTCCAAAGAGGCTGCAAAACAGGGAAGCAATGGTTATGAAGCTATCACAAATACTGGTGAAGGTCTCAAGAGAAGCCCTCATAGGCTGAGTCAATGTCCACGATGTTATCAAGGCAGGACCAGTCAGTGAAGGACAGACCTGAGTTAAAGGCCTCTGTGTCCAACTCTTTGAACTGCCTGGAGTTGACATGGGGGGGGGACATGAGGAGTCTGGCAGACCACTCACAAAAGGCAGGGCAGTGGTCACTTATCGAGTCTGAGAGTACACCAGAAATGCAGATGCTGGAGGGGTTAGAGACTGCGACCCAGCCTTGTGTTATGGGGGCCCGCATGGGGGTCCCAGGAGAACAGCAGCAAATTACAATACAGCCGAGCTCTGGGGGTAAAACAGTTGCATTCAGTATTCTAAATACACAGTAAGCACAGCCAGGTACATAGTAAGGTTGAGTATATACAGGCGTCGCCAAACACACACAGAGGTAAGCACAAAGCACATTTCACCACCCCATGTGTTATTCATTGTACAGATCACTGTACTATTTCAGAAAAAAAGTTAAACTAAAAGAAGCTATTAACATCCTGAAGATGCTTCAGCTCCCTTGCACCTTTATTTATTTATTGATTGAATTAGTAGGTTTTATTGACCAGGTAAGTACACGAGACACAGTTGCTCCTATTTTCAGGTATGACCTGGGAGGTTACAAGACAATTAGTACAATAAACAAGCAAAATACAATACAATAAAGTACAATATAGTAATTTTATAAATACAGACGAAGTTTGGAGAACAGAAAAATAAACACACAATATAAGATACAAAAATTCAGAGCTGGTAAGAAACATAATGCGAGTTATAAATATATGGACCTGGTGAGCTATAGGCCAGCCTAGGTCTAGGACAACAAGACTGAGAAAGCAAGTGAAGATGTACAGTCAGCTTAAGTACAGTTTAACCAGAATAAGAATCTACGTAATGACTGGTTTATGCACTAAGTAAAAACCGAATGCCTTCTGCAGAAGGTTCCACCTTAACTCCCAAAACTCCTTGGTGGATGCACAGAGCGGATTAACTTTATGGTCCATCCCTCATCCTTTAGCTGTAACCCTGTCCACTGGGGAAGCATAAATCAGGAAACCCCAGACTCTGTTATTAAGAGTTGCACTATTTGAAACCGCACAGTGGGAGAAGAGGTATCCAATTACATTGCAAGCCTGGTCACATTTTATCAGTATATTGTTCAAGCAAAACCTCGCTTTCTACCACAGAAAGTACACCATCCAACCCCTCTTGTTTTAGCAGCAACTAGAGCCAAATGCTTTCAACATCACACAGAATTTTCATACCAATGGCAGTTTTGTTCCTTGCATGCAACAAGCAGCTCATGGAAGCCACAATACCCAATTGGTTTAAAACTTTCGCTTACTTTGTTGTCCCTATTTACTAAGACGTAAATCAAAGACAACTTGAAACAATTAAAATAAGCACATATTTGAAAATGCCATTTCTGTGGTGAAACCACTTTTACAGAGATCCCTTACCAATATTCCTATGCTTTAATATGGTTTATCAATCACAAGACTGTTACATAACTCAACTGTGTTAGGTACAAAGGTGCTATGTATGTTAACCTGGATGGCAGTCTTTCAACAAAAACATTTTACAAAAAAAAAAAAAAATAAGTGAGATGATGAACAAAGAAAAATAATAAGATGGCAATAACATAACAGCTATGGAAAAGACCTACTGGTATGCTGTCATCTTTTGTAGTAAAATTCTGCAGAAAATTCACGCAAACGGTGTGATATTTTCGGAAATTAATCAGAGGACTGCCCACTGCTTTAAGTTTTGCCCAGTCAAAAAACCTCAGAAGCAGTCACGGGGATCCGTTTGCTCCAGCATGGACAGTAACAAGACAGTCAACCCCAGCTGGTGGTGAAGGTCCTTTTGGAAACGTCTTCTCTGCTTAACCCCTAGGGGGAGCCGTAGCTCTCTGCAGATCCTAGGCCAGTATCCGGACTGAATGTCAGGGATGCCTGACCTCCAGTGACCTAAGGAATCCCCTGCGCTCGAGTCCATTTAAACATGGCACCTTACTGAACAAAGCAAAACAACACTATCTGGCATTGCAGTTGGTGGGCAATATCACACCCACAGAAAGCAGGGGAAGTGATGAACATGCCAAGCTACCACCTTCGGTGCCAATACCAGTTCTTTTTAATTGAAAAAAAATACTGTTGTTTGCGATGCAAGTATGGCTCACTAGACAACACTCTCTCCTCCAGCTCGGAAGTTTCTGACTTCAAGTCCCACCGTAGGACATGGGTTCAAGTCACATACCGGAACCTGGGTTCAAGTTCCACAGTGGGGTGTAGATTCAAGATCCAAAGTTCCACACCGGAACCTGGCTTCAAGTTCCACACTGGGATCTGGGTTCTAGATTCATACCAGAACTGTTCCAAGTTCCGTACACTGGAACCTGGGTTCAACCCTTTTTGCATCTTATTATTTCTAGTTGAAAACCCACATTTTTGATTGCTTAACCGTCTCTAAAATTCCGATAATGCTGCTGGTTGTTTTATCAGCTTCCAGTCTAAACAGAAGTGAAATGCATGCAAATGGTGTAATTAAACCCAACTTTGTTTTGTTTCAAATCCTAGATCTACTCTCATTATAGACTTCCTGAACATTAGCAACATCCCCAAACAGTGCAGCCACTCATGATGCAATAGTCTCCCCTCCTCCCACTGCGTCATGGCTGGCTAGATTGTGTTAGGGGTGTTAATAGGTCCAAGAAAAGATGTAGTGGCGAAAAAATAAGTGATAAAAAGGGTTGCATTCAGAAGGTATAAGGAGGCACAGAGGGAGGAGGATAGGGAGGTGTATCGGGGAAACAGAGGGAAGCAGGGAAAGCAGTAAGGATCACAAAGGCACAAACTGAAGAGAGAACAGCCCAGGAGGTAACAAAAGGGGACAAGACATTTTTCCAGGTATGTAAGTGAAAAGAGGAAGACCAAGATGGGATTGTAAGGTTAAAAAGGGAAGGAGGGACTGTGCAGAGATCCTTTCCAGATCCTACGCAAGGGAAAGGTGTAAGTTTGGTAAGGCCAGAAAACCCTGCTGGTGGACCCAGGAGGTAGAGGAGGTGGTGAGGGAAAAGAAGGTGGCCTATAGGCGCTTCAAGTGCTCAAGGAGTGAAAGGGATCAGGAGGACTATGAGCTAACAACCATGAGAGTCACCAAGGTGGTGAGAGCAGCTAAGGCAAAAAAGAAGCAGTCCTTGGCCAGTGGGATCCGGATGGGGGACAAGGGGGTTCTTCAGATACATAGGGGGAAAAAAAGAAAGTATGGGAGCAGATCAGCAATATAAGGATAGGGGATGGTTGGGCACAGGAGGCAGAGGAACAGGCAGAAGTCCTAAATGAGTACTTTGCCTCAGTTTTTACTGGGGGGATGGAGGGGCTAGGTCTTGCGAGGGAGGGGGCAGAGCAGACAAGGGTGGGACCCGATGAGAGAACAGGGGCTCATGATGGGTCTGGGGAAAGGGAGTGGCCACCACAGACAGGTGGGGGCCCAGCAGTGCAGGGTGAAAAGGGAAGGACGTGGAGGCTGAAATCCCAGTAGAGAGAGTAAGGGAAGCCCTCCGGTCCCTTCGGATGGAGAAAGCACCTGGGCCAGATGAGATACATCCCAGGGTGCTGAGAGAACTGGCAGATGTCATGGCAGTCCCTCTAGTGGAGCGTTTCAACATCTCTCTGAGGACTGGGTGGGTGCCCCAAGACTGGAGGGTGGCCCATGTCGTGCCGATCCACAAGGGGGGGGGGATCAAGACAGGAGGCGAGAAATTACAGGCCCGTTAGCCTGACTTCGGTGGTCGGCAAGGTGATAGGGGGTATTGTCAAGAAAGGGCTGGGGGGGGTTACTCGAGCAAACTGGGTACTTGGACGATAGGCAGCATGGCTTTGTCACGGGAAGATCATGCCAGACAAATCTTGTTGAGTTCTATGACTGGGTGACGAGGGCCCTGGACCAGGGTAGGCCAGTGGACATCCTCTTTCTGGACTTTAGAAAGGCGTTTGATTCAGTATCCCACAGTGGCCTGCTGGCTAAGCTGAAGGAAATGGGGGTAGGGAGACAGTTGTTAAGATGGATAGGAAACTGGCTCTCTGAACGTACTCAGAAGGTGGTGGTTGGAGGTTAGCCTCATCCCCAAGGTGGGTTACTAGTGGGGTTCCCCATGGGTCAGTGCTGGGGCCACTCCTGTTCAACGCCTATATCTCAAACATCAGGAAGGGGATCAGGAGTGAGATGAGTCTCTTTGCAGATGACTCAAAGCTGGGTGCAGTGGTGGATGGGGAGGAGGGAGGGTGGCCTTGCAGGAGGACCTGAAGGCTCTGGAAAGGTGGTCGGGAAAATGGAAACTAAAATTCAGTGCGGGGAAGTGCAAGGTTCTTCACCTGGGAGTCAGAAATCTAGGCCAGGGGTATACCCTGGGAGGACACATGACTCAAGTCACGGAAGGTGAGAGGGACCTGGGGGTAGTGGTAGATGTCAAAATGAACAACTCAGAGACCTATAGGAGGGCAGTGGCAAGGGCAAATAGGATGCTGTGATGCATCACCAGGGGGATTACCTCCTGAAAGACAGAAGTGATTCTTCCACTATACAACTGCTTGGTTAGGCCACACCTCGAGTACTGTGTACAGTTTTGGGAGACCACATTTAAAGAGGGACATTACACTCCTAGAGAGGGTCCAGAGGAGGGCAATCAAAATGATCTGGGGCCTGGGTGAGAGGACCTAGGAGGAGAGGCTCAAGGAGTCTGACATGTATACCCTGGAGGAGAGGAGGACAGGGGGGACATGACAGAAGTCTTTAAGTGCATGAAAGGGATCAATAAAGGAGGCCCAGTCAGGGTGCTCCAAAGGAAGAAGGGTGGGACAACAAGAGGTCACGGATGTAAGCTGGAAGGGGGCAGGCTCAGAGGGGAGAGGAGGAGATGTTATTTCACTGAAAGGGTGGTGGAGCCATGGAATGCACTGCCCAGGGAGCTGGTAGAGGTGGAGACTGTGGATGGGTTTAAGAAGGGATGGGACAGGTACAGGGGGAAGGTAAATCTGACCAGGCCCAATACAGGTGGAATATCTGGGACTGGGGACAGTATAACCCAAGGGGGGGGGGGAGAGACACCAAAATCGGCCCTCAGTGTGGGTGCTGAAAATCAAGCCGACTCGAGAGACCGTTAGGCCTATTCTGCTGGCATTTTAGTATGTTAGTATGTTAGAGGGGGACCATGAAAAGGCAAATATCCTGACCAAATACTTTTGTTCCGTGTTCAGAGAGGAAGGAGAAGGGGAGGGGCCACAAAAAAGTAACAAAAACTTTGGAGGGAGGGAGATGGACACTGGCCCATTTTCACAGGAGAGAGTCCTGAAGGGACTCACTAATCTGAAGGTAGACAAAGCAATGCGGCCATAACGGGTGCATCCAAGGATATTGAGAAAGCTCAGGAAAGTACTGGGTGCACCACTGACAGTCCCATTTAACAGTTCACTGGAAACAGGAGTGGTTCTGGAGGTCAGGAGGAGGGTGGATGTAGTCCCAATACACAAAAGTGGTAGCAGGGAGGAGGCTGGCAATTATAGGCCAGCCAGCCTGACGTGGGTGGTGGGAAAGTTAATGGAATCACTGCTGAAGGAAAGGATAGTAAAATATCTTGAATCCAGTGGGTTACAAGACACGAGACAGCATGGGTTCACGGGGGGAGGTCATGTCAAGCGAATCTGATAAGATTTCTTTGACTGGGTGACAAAGGAATGAAATCAGGGTGGAGCAGTGGATGTGGCCTACCTAGATTTCAGTACGGCTTTCGATATCGTTCCACATAGGAGACTAGTAAACAAGCTAGGTAGCTTAGGAGTAGGTCCAAAGGTGGTAAACTGGATAAGAAACTGGTTAGGGGATCGGCAACAGAGGGTGGTGTAAATGGAGTTCACTCTGAGTAAGGGAGGGTGACCAGCAGGGTGCCTCAGAGATCAATGCTGGGACTGGTACTCTCTAATGACTTTGTAACTGACATTGCTGAGAAGCCGGAGAGGGAAGGTCTACCTCTTTGCAGATGACACCAAAATCTGCAATAGGGTGGACATTACGAGGGGGTGAAAAGGATGAGCAGAGACCTGAGAAAACTATAGGAGTGGTCAAAGTTATGGCAGCTGAGCTTCAATGCCAAAAAAGCACAAAAAAATGCAGTTAGGGCACAGAAACCCGGGGCAGAGTACAACATGGGTGGAGCAGTATTATCGACTACCAAGCAGGAAACAGAACTGGGAGTAATCATATCTGATAACCTAAAGGTGGCCAGGCAGTGCAACAAAGCACTTGGAAGGGCTAGTGGGATGCTGGGTTGCATAGGGAGGGGTATCACCAGCAGAAAGAGGGAGGTGGTGTTGAGTCTGTATAGATCACTGTCAAGATCTCACCTAGAGTACTGTGTACAGTTCCGGAGGCCACATTTCAGGAAGGAAGGACATACACACAGTGGAGGCGGTCCAGAGGAGGGCAACTAAAATGGTGCAGGGTCTGCATCAAAAGCCCTACAAGGACAGAGTAAAGGACCACAAGGACCACAACATGTACACCCTGGAAGAGAGGAGGGAGTGGGAGGAGGGGATATGATAGAGACATTTAAATACTTCATGGGGGTAAATATGGTACAGGAGGGAAGCATTTTTGTTTAAAAAAAGGTGCTCAAGAACAAGGGGACATGCTATGGGGGGGTAGGTTTACAGAAAGAGTGGTGGATCCCTGGAACAGCCTTCCAGCTGAGATGGGGGGGCAAAAACCATGGTGGGGTTCATTAATGCATGGGATAGGCACAAGGGAATCATAGCAGAAAGGAAGGGGGAGGAGAAAAGAGCTATAGATCAAGTAGGGTCTGCGGTAATAATGTAGGTAGGGAAAAATGGGCAGCCGAGGTGGACCAAGCAGTCCTTATCTTCTGTCAAATTCTGTTTCTATGTTTCAGTTGGAATTGATCAAGGACTGTAAGCAAACATGTTTCTGTGTGGTAACACCGGTATGGTAGGCAGTCTGTGCTGCACCTTTAAAACAGAATAAAGGAATTAAAATCAAACCACCAGCTGCATCAGAAATCTGTACAGAAGGTGTGAAATCATAACCTGTTTTTTAAACCAGAGACACTTAGGGCTGGATTTTCAAAACATTCTGGGACCAAGTCCCACTCCGCAACTCCAGTTGTGGACTGAAATCTTCACAGCTGCAGAGATTACTATTTTCAGTCCCCCGCAGCTGCAGGAGATATTAGCCTGGTCCCACCAGCCGTATCATTTTTTTCTACAGCTGCGGGGAGAAAACACCCGAAAGCTACCATAAATCGTGGAGCCAGTCGTAAACCAGCTCCACTTTTGAGAATACCGTAGCTGCAGAAAAAACTGCACCTCCGCAAGTGACAATCCACGTGCACTGAGTTTTTCCCACAGCTACGGGATTTTCACGGGCTTTGAAAATCCAGCCCTTGAAGGCCTAAAGGGTGGACCGCCTCCCTTTAACAAAAATATATTTTTCGCACAGAACACAAACTCAACCCGTTACCCTGAAAATGGATGGGTATCGGAGTAAGATGTAGTACTATTTTTTTTGTACCATTTGAGTTTATTAAAGGTCCCCAACCCATGCTGAAGAAGTGATTTCTATCTGAAACACTGTTGGGTGGAGTGGGGGACACAAGTAGTAACAGCTGTAAATTAAAAATGTTATGAAGTATTTTGCGAGTCATCGTTCAGCTGCAACACTACTGTTGTGTTCTATGTCCTTGGAACAAGATATGGTACAAAAAACGAGCTTCAAAATAACCACAATAATTTTCACTAACAATACTGATATTTTGTCCGTGTTCCTACATCGCAGTAACAGTTTCTCATAATATACCATGATATATCATGACTGAGTATGAAACAAATCCGTTTCTTAGTCCTCTATTCCATTTCCCACCCAAAATTTTTTTAGGGGGCAGAGAGTTCCTTGTACAAAACCCAAATCTGACACCATAGCACCGTGATACTACAATAACCATGATAATTTTTTCAATGTTATCTTACCATGGAAATTTACATATCATGACACCCCTACTTGGAACAATACTCTTCACTGTACTTTAAGCTTCAGAGGCTACACTGGTTGTGCAGATTCTAAACTATGGGGTCACCATATTCCACAGGCAGCCTAGAACCAGAATCAAGTGACTGGATCTTTTCTTAAACAATGTAAGACTACGTTAATTAATGCAAAAAATATGCAAGGTAACTCCTGCTGTTGGAAAATTTAGATCAGTGCCTAATGCGGTGATTTTCTGCCCAACCATAATCCTATTGCCAAAGTACACAGTTTCTAGCAGAGTATTCCAATATCCTCTTTCACAGCTCTAGAGAGGCCTGACCCCAACACAAATCCAAGTGCATGGAAATATACTTCAAGTGAGATCTGTTCTCAATCCTGTAAACACAGAACGCAGCAGGTTAAGTCGGTGTAAACCACATTATAACAAAAAGTACCCCCCCTCGCGGCACTACAACTTGAAAAACTCCTGGTACATTTTGCAGTTACAGTAAGTAAGGTAACTGAGAACGCTCCAGCACTCACCTGAAAAGTCCCCAGGTGTGAGGTTCGTGGAGTTTGTGGGCTCCGTTTCAGTGTACGACAGTGTGGAATCAGACAGATCTATAAAGAAATTAATAATCACAACATTTAATGCAATATATTAACATCTGTGGCATTTTTCAACCTATTAGAAAACGCGTATCTTGCCCATGACCTAAGTGTGTGTGTGTGTGTGTGTGTGTGTGTGTGAGATTTTCAAAAAGCTCTAATCTTCTAGCACCCACCACCACTACCATTTTAATACTGGAGCATTTTGCAGCTGAAATAGTATGAGATTTACACCTACTGCCCTCCTTTGCCAATACCTGACAACTGCAAATCACCAGCTAACATCACAGAGAAAGCCATGATCACCAAGATGTGAGCCCTAGTGCTCTATAAAGAACATTTTTCAACATGATTTTCTGGTATCCTGTAAACATTTACAGTGGTTGTTAGAAGACCTAATCTCATAATACACCAAAAGATTCGAATTTCTGGACATTCCACTTTTTGTATCTAGGGGTCGAAATAAAATCCACTGGCCAATCACTGGCGAATATGCTGGCCACAAAGACATTCCACTGGCCCAAATGATACACAAATTGCTGTCGTTTCATCTTCAAATCTCTGGACTTTCCAGAGTATAAATAAACAAAACAAGTCAGCAGGGCTAGTTAAAGAAAGTTGTATTAGCCCAATGCAAAATCTATCAGTATTTGGCTAGTTAGCAAGTAAAACATTTTGAACCCCAAATATTAAGGCGAGTTAGTTACATGAAAACAGACTCTTTGTCCTTTAGACTATCTGTTCTTGATGCTTTATCTGTCTTGTAATAATCAACAGCTTGAGGATCATAGCAACAGGCTGTGATGTCGTAAGTAAAGCACTATGACTTCACAGCAGGAAAAAGCAATGGGAACAGCTGAAGAAAAAAATCTTGTTTCAATGAAACTGTATTGTGTAACATAAAAATGGAAGGGATGGAATTTCAGATTTTTGGGGAACTTTATAGAACGGAGTTCTGTCACTGCCAACAATGAATTAGTTGCTGGAAAACTGAAACTGTCTTTGAGAACATACATACGAAGTAGCCAGCAGATTTAGGCCTTCTGGTCTATCAGGTCTGCTCGTTGTGCAGGGTTTTCAGTTCAGCTCAGGCTGATGTCCCCACTCCCCCCCCTCCCTGACTATTTCATCCTTTTTCTCCTCCCCTACCACGATCCTAATCCTACCCTGTATCTTGAGGTAGGCAAGCCTGGAATGTTTCACCTAGTGCCAAGCCAGAGTCGAGACAGGGGTCTGGCTTGACTCTATGAGCCTAAACACGAGCAGAGTGTTGGCTACTGCAGACTGTTCACAACACAGGAGTTGAACATTTCAGACACCATACTAACTGCTCAGGCTGACAAAAATGCTTACTTTGCCCATAACTGGCTCGGCTTGACCTTGGCTCTCAATTGTTTATAGAGGTCGAGCCAAGTCAAGCACTAAGCTCGAGCCAGGCTCGAGCCTGCTCTGGCTTGCCCACCTCTGCCTATATCTATCCCAGTCCCTCTTGAAACTACCCACCATCCTCGCGGAGATCACCTCTTCTGGCAGTGAATTCCACTTGAGTCATTACCCTTTCTGTTAAGGAGCGTGTCCTAACCTCCCTCCAGCCTAAGACTGTGCCCCCTCATAGTTTTGTTGCAGCTTTCCCTGAGTAGACCCTCTTGTTTACCCTAATGAACCCCTTTAAGTACTTGGAGGTCTCTATCATAGCTCCCCTTTCCCTTGTGTCTTCCAGGGAGTACATGTTTAGGGCACCCACTCTCTCCTTGTATTATCTACCCTGCTGCCCTGCAATCATCTTTGTAGTCTTCCTCTGGACTGCCTCCATCAGGTTGATATCTTTTATAAGGTGAGGGCTCTAGAACTGCACTGCATACTCCTCATGTGGCCTCACCAGTGACATGTACAAGGGCAGAACCACCTCCTGTCACCTACTGCTGATCTCCCTGGCTATGCAGCCCAACATCCTGTTTGCTCGTGCAACTGCCTTCTTGCACTGCTCAGAGTGCTTTAAATTGCTAGATAACATCACTCCCAGATCTTTCTCCTCCACTGTGGAAGTTACTCGGACCCCTCACAGGTATTACTCTGTCCTAGGGTTTTTAGCTCCAACATGTATGACTTTGCACTTCTGGGCATTGAAGCCCTGTTGCCAGATCCCTGACTACCTTCCAAGTCTCTTTAAGCCCTTCCTTAAAGTCCTGTATCCCCTCTGTTGAGTCCAACCTCCCTTAGAGATTGGGTGCCATCTGCAGGCTCATTTTGCCCTTGCTGCCATCCCCAATATCATTAATGAAAACACTGAACAGCACCGGCCCCAGCATCGAGCCCTGTGGGATGCCACTTGTGACCACACTGGTACTAGAAAACTCCACCCCCCCCCCCCCAAGTATCACCCTTTGTGGCCTGTTCCCTAGCCAATTTTCCACCCATCTAACCAACTTCTGTCTTACTCCAAGGTCTGCCAATTCACTAAACAGCCTCTTGTGTGGTACAGAGTCAAAGGCCTTGGTGAAATCCAGGTAGAGGATGTCTGCTGCTTGGCCTCAGTCCACTGTTTTGTTTACCCAGTCAAAGAAGTTGATCAGATTTGTTTGACAAGACCTCCCTCCCATAAAACCACGCTGTCATGCATCCTGGAGGCCATATTCCTCTAGGTGTTTTATCAATCTTTCTTTCAGTATGGCTTCCATAAGCTTGCACCCTGTCGAATTGAGACCGATCGGTCTGTAGTTCCCTGGCTCGTCCCTGGGGACGCTCTTGTGGAGGGGCAACATATGTGCTGTTCTCCAGTCCTGCAGCACCACACCCAACTCCAGTGAACAACTGAACAGGTCCAACAGTGGCTCTGCAAGCTCCTCTGCCAGTTCCTTCAGCACCCTGGGGTGTATTTCAACCGGACCCAGTGATCTGTCGGTCCTCAAAGTTAGCAGTCCTTCTCTTTCCCCTTCTATTGTCCCATCTGTCCCCCTCCCCCCTTCTGGGCCCCTTTTCCCCCTATGGGCACCAGCCATCTTTCTCCTTCATGAAGACAGAGCAGAAGTATTTGTTCCTTGCTTTCGCTGTCTCCCTATTCTCCTCCACCCACCCGTCCCCATGTTTTAGTCTGACTATCCCATCTGTCTTGTCTCTTATCTCACTTATGTAGTGGCAGAAAGCCTTTTCCCCTCCTCTTAATATCTTTCAGTATTGCCACTCCTTCTGCACCTTTCCTCTCCGAACTGCCCATCCTGCCTCCCTCACCTGTCCTATGTATAGTTCTCTGGCCACCTCCTTCTTGGTCTTCTTGAATTTCTTGTAGACAAGCCTCTTGTTCCTCACTGCCTGTGCTACCTTGGAGCTGAACTAGCTTGGTGCTTTGATCACAGTATCATAGTAATGTGTCAGCAGAAAAGGACCATCCTAGCCCATCCAGTCTGCCCATCTCCACCCTCCCCTACTTGTCACCGGTACACAAGGAGCCTATTCTCCGTCCTCTAACCAACCCCATATGTCTATCCCACGCTCTCTTGAATCCCTCCACAGTTTCGACAGCTACCACCTCTTCAGGTAATCTATTCCAGGGTTCAACCACCCTCTAAGTGAAATAATACCCCCATACATTACCTTTAAATCTTCCTCCTTCCAATCTTAAAGTATGACCTCTTGTTTTAACTCTGACTTTCCTTTTAAATAGACTTCCTTCCCTCACTTTATTTATCCCCTTCACGTACTTGAATGTCTCTCATGTCTCCTCTCTCTTCTAAACTACAGCGGATACAGATTTAATTCTCTCAGTCTTGTCTCACTTGATTTCCCTTGCATATCCTGCACCATCTTTGTTGCCCTTCTCTGAACCTTTTCTATCACATCTATGTCCTTTCTTAAATGAGACCTCCAGAATGGTACCCCATACTCCAAGTGCGGTCTAACCATGGTCTTATATAGTGGCATCATCACCTCCCTCTTCCTACTAGTTATGCCCCTTCCTATGCACGCCATCATTCTATTAACTTTGCCAACCGCCTTACTACACTGGTCACTTACCCTAAGGTTGTTTGATATTATAATCCCTAGATCCCTTTCTTTTTCTATTTGCTTTATCTGCTCTTCCCACAGTAAGTACTTGGCCAGTCGATTTTTACACCCTATATGGATCACCACATACTTCTTTGTATGGAACTTCAGCTGCCATGTTTCTGACCATTTCTCTAGTATACTCAATCCCTCCTCATGGCCTCAACTCCTCCTTCCTTTTGTACCTAGCACATTCCTCCATTGTGGCCCCTACTCCTTTCTTGATAACAGTCCATTTCTGGGCCACTTCCATTGGTGCAGTGATTTTTGCTAGGTGCAGTTTTAGTACCTCGCCCATTTTCCTAAAGTTCACCCTTCTTAAGTCCAGGATTTTGGTCTTAGTGGGGACACTTTCCCTTCCCATGTCCAGCCTGAACCACACTGAGCGATGATCACATCCACCAAATGGTTCCCTGACTGTTATGTCCTGCACGTGCTTTCCATTCATGAGCAGCAGGTCCAGGACTGCCCCCTCTCGGGAAGGTTCAGTGATACCCTGGGTCAGGAACCCATGCTGAATCGTTTCCAGCATTTTCTGACTCCTGGTGCATGTCGTTGTTGGTACACTCCAGTCCACCCTAGGCAGGTTGAAGTCCCCCACTACTACCACCTTCCCCTTCTCTGCGGCTATCAGAATTTGTGAACTGAGGTCTTTGTCCATTTCTTCATCCTGACTGGGTGGACTGTAAACCACCCCAAGCCTCACCTTCTTCGCCCTACTGGTCTGTAGTTGGACCCACATCACTTCCACGCTCCCTTCTTCTGATTCCACTCTTGTGCTTGTTATGCCCTCCCTAATGAAAACTGCCACCCCTCCTCCTTTGCCAACTGCTCTGCCTCTCCTGTAAAGCCTATATCCCAGAATTGAGAGGGCCTAGTCATGGTTAGGTGTGGCCCAAGTCTCAATTATTGCCGCAGTATCTACCTTCCCTTCTGCAAGCAGTGCTTGCAGGTCATCCATCTTATTTCCTAAACAACATGTGCTTAAGGACACCATCTTCCACTTTGCATCTGAGCCCCCACCTTCCCCTCTTTCGTCTTTTTTTCTTTGTCTCTTTATGCTTCCCCCCTTCCCATTTCCCATCTACCCTACTCCCCCTTCTACCACTCTACTGTTATGGGGGAGGTCCATTCATATCCACCTCCCTGGTCTTTTTGGCCCTTAGGCTCACCTGCCCCCCACAGCAGTTTAAATTTAACTACTGAGTGGTGTTAACCCCCAAGTTTGTCCTAAGTACCCTCAATCCCTACCTGTTGAGGTGCAGTCTGTCAGGTGCACAGAGGAATTTATCTGACCACGTCTCTCCCCATTCTCCTGTTAAGTCAAATCCCTCCTTCTTGCACCAATTCCTCAGCTATGCAGTGAACTCCTCTATCCTAGCTTTCTTTAATGTGCTAGCTCTTGGCACTGGGATCACCTCTGAGATTGGCAGTAGACTTGCCCCTCCCTGCAGCTCATCCCCAAGTCCCTGAACTTGAACTGATTTTTTTACCACTTCTACCTCCTCCCCCCCAGGTCGTTAGTTTCTAACTGAATTATTATGCTTGTCCCCCCCGTCTTTTACCACCTCCCTATTTTCACTCCCCACTGTCATCCCTGGCATATACACTTTTGGCATCCATGCCCCCCTTCTTTCCCCAGCAGATGCCCTTAATCATGGGAGTCTCAACGATTGTCACTCTACCTCCTCCCCTCTGCCAGGTTCCCCTCCCTCTCAACCCTTACTACTGCAGAACCTGATTTCTTGTTATCCTTAACCATCGCTTTGTTCAGTTTCCCCTCACTGTCACCCCTCAACTGTGCCTTCCTTCCCCTCTGAGCCCCTTCCGTTCTCCATGACTGTGTTTACCCCCACTATCCCCTCTCTCCCTCTAAACCTAGCCTTTTTAACCCTTTCACCATCGCCTCCACTAAGATCGCTTCTTCTCCCTGTGTCCCATGACCTCCCTGGATTGTCTCGAGCCCCCTCTCATGTCCCTCTGCCACTGCATTCCTACCCAAACCTCCCACCTCTCCTCCTACTTCCCCTATCCAGGTTCCAGACAGGGGGCCAAATCTATCTGATAAGGGCACTTCCAGTGGAGTCCTCTCCCCTTTTGCAACTGTTGAGCTCCCAACCTTTTCCCTTATCACCTGCCACTCCCCCTCCGTAGGCACCCTGGCCCTCTTGAGGAAGGAATGCCCCCGAGTACTGGGTATTCCTGCCATGTCCATACCCTTGCCCGATACCCTCATTCCCTGGGCACCTTCCCCATCTCCCTCCCCACTGCCTTGCTGTTTCAGCCCACCACTCCATTGTCCTCAGCTCCCATCTGAGCTGCATTATTTCTGCCCTTAACATGCTCCTACATACTGGACAGCCTATAGTACAAATGGTCCTCATAACGACTGCTGCCCCGCAGTTATTGCAGCACACCACCCTCCTTGTTCCAGCCTGCTGTCTGTGCAGTCCCCATTTCTCCCCACATTGTCTTGGCTCTGTTCCTCCTTACCACATGAATGTTCTCCTGTTCCTAGTGTTTCCCATGTTTCCCCTGAATCACTTTCCCTCACTTGCTGCTGGTTCTCTTTCAGGTTATTGCTAACTGGTTGACCCTAGATAGGGGTATGCTGCTACTCCCTTACCCTGTTTGATAATGCAACCATCAGGTATGACCCACCATATGGTACTCTTACCCTCCTTCCCCCAACGTTGTGTGTACTCACCCTCCTAGCCTTGTCCAGCATAGCCTGCGGTCTTCCTTGTAGATGCCCTGCCGACACCCCAAGAGGCCACTTAGTCACAGAAGCCACACTCCTGCTTCGTGGTGCTCACACTTCGGGGTCGATTGGACCTCTAGGTATTAAATAAGGACTACAGGTGCTCTACAGGTTGCCTGTGGTCATGTGATCTGGTGGGACCTCCAATGGTGACATGAACAGGTTGCCAAGCTCCCTTCCCGAGCCTGCCCTCTGCAGCTTCCCCCCTCTTCCCGGTATCCCCCACAGCCAAACAAAATTTAAACAATCATAAGTTTTTTTAACAGTACAGGACTTCGCCCTCAGGAAAAAAAGTAAAAACAGCCACTCAACTCATTATATCCTGGGCGGCCAGTTTGTATCAGGAGAATCGATGAATGGTTCAGACTTCATATGGAGCTATTGGGTACAGTGAGTTAACTGTTTCAGCCCACTGCTCCTCTGTTCCCACTGGGTCCTTCCAAATATGGCCAAACTTCAGCATCTTCTGCTTTTGTTCTCAGGACTACAGCCACCCAACAAGTTGGCCTCCGTCAAGTGGTCCGGTGGGACCTCCAAAGGCGCCATGAACCGGTCACCAAGCTCCCACCCTCAGCCTGCCCTCTGCAGCTCCTCTTCCCCAGTATTCCCCGCAGCCCTACAAAATTCAAACAATCATAAGTTTTTATTAACAATACAGGACTCAGCCATCAGGAAAAAAGTAAAAACAGCCACTTAGCTGTTTTGGCCCACTGCTCCTCTGTTCCCGCTGGTGACCTTCCAAAAATATTTCTTAATTTTAAACTGTAAGATTGCAAATATTTGCCAAAAAAGTACTAAAGCCATGCCATGAAAAACATGTTATTTATTCCTTCAGCTTAGCATCTCATTATTTTGAAATTTTTGTTTTTTTTCACTTTGCTAGTAGTTTACTTGAATAGTTACTGGAGTAACATGTCACAGGAGGTTAACACTGGAGTTTCTGATTCCAAAACAACCTCTGGAGTAATGATTTAAGTTGCTTTTGCCATAATAACTAACAAATTTAATTATGTGGAAAGGATACACAATTCAAAAAAAAAAAAAAAAAAATCTGCTTGCTGCTCCGGGAGAATGTCCACAAAACTCAAAGGGTCAGCTTTTTTTTCCCCCTTCTTTCCTAAATTCTGGATTTTTAGATCTGCAGTAGGGGAAAAATCCACAAATACTATGCCAGGGCCACTGATAATTCCATTTTACAAAATCTTAAACTGTGTCTCTACCCCCGCCCCCAGAAACTGAGTAAAAAGCAGCATGTTTTGCACTAAAAATATGGCACAAAATGAGGGCGCTGCACAAATCTGGCACCAAGTGTAACTGTACTTGTGGTGCCAACAGATTTTTTTTATATGAAAAATTGGCTCAAATTAGTGTTTAAAAATTGAAAAAGGGCAGTTGTTAGTACTTTCTCACCAATTTTTCAAATTTGTTAGCCTTATTTTGCAAAACCGGGAAATGCCAAGACTGCTACATTTGTCTCGCCAATGTAAGAGATGATAAGACACTTTATGGTGATCCACTAGCAAGTGTCGCTTCAGTTTAGAGTAAGGGTTCTGGAACTTTATTTTGCTGGTTTAAAGCACCATACACAGTGTGTGTCAAGTTTCCATAGCTCCGAGTAAGGGTACTGGAACTTTATTCTGCTGCGTTAAAGTACCGTACGCAGTGTGCACCAAGTTTCTATAAAACTCCGAGTAAAGGTACTGGAACTTTATTCTGCTGCTTTAAAGCACCATATGCAGTGTGTGCCAAGTTTGTATATAGCTCCCAGTAAGGGTACTGGAACTTTATTCTGCTGCTTTAAAGCACCATACGCAGTGTGTGCCAAGTTTCTATACAGTTCCGAGTAAGGGTACTGGAACATTATTCTGCGGCTTTAAAGCACCATACGCAGTGTGCACCAAGTTTCTATATAGCTCCGAGTAACGGTACTGGAACTTTATTCTGCTGCTGTAAAGTACCATACGCAGTGTGCGCCAAGTTTCTACATAGCTCCGAGTGTCAAAGTTAAAGCACAGGGTATTAAATAGCTGTTACAGCACAGCAAAATGCTACACAAAACTGGGGGTAATGCTAACCATTTCCACAAATGTGTAGCAGTAAACCTCTATCCATTTTTGAAGGGGGAACATGCAGCAGTGGACAAAATTAATAAAATTATACATATTTGCTTTCAATTTTACTAACCATTCTGTGCCAAGTGCTATGCATTTTCACATAAGATTAACACTTTACACGTGTAAAACTGTTAGTCATTTTTTTCGGTTGATTTAATACCCTGAAGCGGCACAGAGAAATGTCTGTGGTACAATTTTATGTCTGAGATATAAAGGTAGGTCTACTGTAGTGCATTTATCAAGGCATAAATCAATAGCAACCTGCCAGGTTTTAGAAGCAATTTTTCAAATTTTTTTTTTTTTTACTGAAAGATGTGCAACTGCAGTACAATTACTACTACGTGGTAAGGAAAAGTTACCACAGTCATGGAAAAATGTGCCAGAGTGCAGAAATGTTTATCACAATGTGGCAAATCAATTGATTAGCAACTGCTGTTAAGTCAAGGCTGCACTTGATTCACAAAAAGCATGTTTTGGGTCACAAACTGTGAAGTGAACCTGCTTATTTTATACCTTGTTCATTCCACATAGCTTTTGGCGGAGCCAGAGGGAAACTCCAGCACATTGCACATGCTGGCATTGTGAAGTGGGAACACCCACTTCCGACATTTGCATAATGGATTGCATTCGTCCCAGACCGCACCACACAGCTTTAATTAGACAAACTTTACAAAGTGTCCAATTCCATTCCTACAACTTTTTAGCAGCCCAACTCAGTTTGTAGCCTCATTCCAAGTGAATGGTAACCCGTACAAAGGTTCAGAATCAGGCCCATGCCATTTCCATGCTCAAGACGTCAACCACAGCACATACAGAGATTCCCAAATGCCATGATCAAAGGGTCTGAAATCAAACTCAAGAGTCCCAGGACACATAAATGCAAAGGTACTGCTAATGCAGGGCTTTGTAACACAGTAATTTAAGGTTAGAATGGACTCTTGGTGTATTAAGGCCTCCCACCTCACTTCATAAGGAAGAACCAACAAAGGGGCTATGCAAACGTACTAGTTCATAGGAATTCCCGACCCGCTGTACTACTCAGGATGTACCCTGTGGTTCCCTTGCTAAACAGAAATTTGTTCAGGTTTACCCTGAAGGCCTGTGCAGTCTGGCTCCATATTCACGGTCTCCACTGATAGGCCTCTGCATAAGTTCACCACCTTCTTCTAGAGAGTGATGAACCTGCAAATTAGCCTACCAAGGGGAATGCCGGATTCAAAGATCTACAGGCATTCAAGGTAAGCCTGGACAAATTTCTGCTTAGGAAGGGAATCACAGGGTACTCTGGGTAATATAATGCGTATAGAATCCCTTTATTCATATTTACCTCGAATACTAGTTGGTCTCTGCTTATGAAGCGGAGGTGGGGCTAAGCTGATAGACCTAGAGTCCCTTCCAACCTTAAAAGGGCTATGTCACCAAACCATAGATAATCAGCAGCTCTGCAGTTATTCGTTTCCAGCGACCACCTCAACTGACCCTCAAAAATTCTGTTTCTTTTTTAAATGCCTAATCCAGTTTCAACAACGGGAATCTAATGTAACATCCTTGCTGGCAAAAACTCCTTGCCTGGATAGTTCCAATTCTAAATCTATCCAGTGCGTCCAGTGTAGCACCCTAGATGCAACTTCAAAATAAATAAGGTTATGCCATGGGGCTACCGCACGACACAAGTGTTCCTTCTTTTTCTTTACAACTCAAAACCTAGCATTCTCGATTCCACAGACCACAAGAAGAAAAGACTTTGGGATGATCGGACAGGTTGGAACTTGGCATTTGCTGGATAAGGTTACATTAAGCTGCTAAACAATTCATAGTTACTGTTCTTAATTACCGCCATTAAAATTCTTGTAGCTGTTTATTCTTGCTTCCTTCCTTTCTTCCTTCCTCCCAGTTAAAGCTGGGGGAAAAACTTTGTTTTAACAAGTCAGCAGTCATTGTTTCTCTCGCTTTACCTACATACCTCTAATTAAGCACTTAAAAATGTTTGCTCCAAGACAAACCATTTAAAAAAAAAAAAAAACACACAAATATAGTCAATCCCAATCTCCAACTGCTGTCTTGACATGTTCTCATGTCACTGTTTTCCCAGACAGTCATACATCGGGCTGGTCTGGAGAATTAGGCTCTACCCATCATCCTCCTCCTCCTCCTGCTCTACACGCCACTACCATTTACTGTCCAATACCTTACAGCCACGATTGGCAAGTTGACTGCTCTTAATTCACATCAGCTTGGACTGCCACCAGAAGCAATGCACATTTTGGCTCCATTTTCCCTTACTATCTCTAGGCAGCCACAGGCCTTCATATCACTACACTGTTCCTCATTGGTGGAGAGGGGGGGAAGCTATCATTTACCACTCAAGACAGCCTCCATCCGACATGGGTAAAGCACTGTTCCACATCGCACACGGATTGTAATACCAGAAATTTATATGACATCAGCGTTTCTCAGCCAGCAGCAAATGTAGTAAAATAAAAAACAAACTTTTTTCATAATTTTCCGAGTTTGTTTATATCCTTGATGTAACAACGGATCCAAATTACCATTTACAGCCCCTAGCCAGCAGAGATCAGGACTGTTAAAAGCCACTAGCTGCAGGGACAAATGTAGCTATAATAACAAGGTGGGAATTGTGAATGGATGACTGGCTGTCGGACTGTAGCCCATAGGGACATGAAGCGTTTGTTTAAGTGACTGCTATATTTGCCCTCAGAACTAATGAAGACAAAGCTGACTTCTTACCTGCAAGCAAGTCAGATGGTTGGTTTCAGAATTTTTTCACTCCAGACTGTGGGACTACAATTTCTGTTATTAGCAGAATAGTGAAGGCATGTTTTATGTCATTACAACAATCTCTGTTCAGAGGTGGAAATTGAGTTATGCAGCCTCTAGCCAGCAAGGCTAGTGACAAGAGAGAGTCCACTAGCACTACAGACTTTTCCACTTGCAAAGCTGGTGTAATCTTAATGGGAAACATTGTTATAAAATTTAATTTATTATTTTTAAGCCAGCAATTGGGAGTGAATGTTTTGTGACAAAAAGGATGCTCTGAGTTGTCCTCAATTTTTTTTTTTTTTGGGGGGGTCAACAAAATTGTTCATTTCTGAAAACAAAAAATCACTGGCTCTATGTGTCCAATACAAAATCATATAGCATTTGGCTAGTGGACCCAAACCAGTGCCAATTTTGACCCCTGTATATTTCTTTTAACAGTCTGTAAGACGACAGCAGATGCCGGGTATTAAATAGCTGGTATAGCATAATAAAACAGGGGGTAATGTTAACCATTTTCAGAAATGCTTAGCAGCTGACTGCTAACCATTTTTTGAGCGAGTCCATGACACAGTATACAACATTAATAAAACCATATAATTTTTTTTAAATTTTGCTAATCAGTCTGTGCCAAGTGTTATGCATAGCACTTTCACACGTCAAACTGCTAATCAGTTTTTCAGCCGTTTTAAAACCCTGCAGATGTAGTCCCTCTACACAAAAGTGGGAGCAGTGAGGAGGCTGGAAACTATAGACTAGTCAGCCTGACCTCGGCGGTGGGGAAAATAATGGAATCACTGCTAAAAGAAAGAATTGTGGAGCATCTTGAATCCAGTGGAGCACTGGATCTGAGGCAGGATGCATTCGCAGCAGGAAGGTCATGTCAAACAAATCTGATAGAGTTCTTTGACTGGGTGACCAGGGAAGTGGATCGGGGGGGAGTACTGGATGTGGCCTACCTGGATTTCAGCAAGGCCTTTGACACCATTCTACATAAGAGGCTTGTAAACAAGCTAGGCAGTCTGGGAATGGGTCACAGGGTGGTACACTGGTTAGGAACTGGTTGAGGGATAGAACACAGACGGTAGTGGTAAATGGAGCTCAATACGAGGAAGGGAGGGTGACCAGCGGGGTGCCACAGGGATCAGTTCTGGGTCCAGTCCTATTCAATGTCTTCATAAGTGACATTGCGGAGAGGCTGTAAGGAAAGGTATGCCTCTTTGCAGGTGACACTAAGATCTGCAACAGGGCAGACGTCCGGGAGGGGTGGAAAAAATGAGGAGGGACCTAGGTAAACTAGAGGAATGGTCAAGACCCGGTCAACAAAAGCTAAATAAATAAATAAATAAAGAGTGCAGCAGCTAAGATTCAATGCAAAAAAAAGTGCAAAATCATGCATTTGGGGCACAGGAACCCAGGGGAGGCTTACACGATGGGGGCAGATACTGATGGCCACCAAAAAGGAAAGGGATCTGGGGTAATCATATCAGATGACCTAAGGGTGGCCAAACAATGTGCCAAAGCTGTGGGGAGAGCCAGTGCGGTATTGGGGTCTATAGGGAAAGGTATCACCAGCAGAAGGAAGGAGGTGATGCCTCTGTACAAATCATTAGTGAGACCTCATCTGGAATACTGTGTCCAGTTGTGGGGGCCGCCTCTCTGTAAGGACATAGACTGGGTAGAGGCAGTTCAGAGAAGGGCAACAAAAATGTTGCAGGGCCTGCACCATAAGTCATATGAGGAGAGACTGGAGGACCTCAATACGTATACCCTGGAGGAGAGAAGGGAAAGGGGTAATGTGATTGAGACCTTCAAATATCTCAAGGGCATAAATAAGGTACAGGAGGGTAGCATCTTTCAGAAAAAGAGATGTTCTAGAACAAGGGGTCAAGACGTGAGGCTGAAAGGGGGTCGACTAAGGAGTAATGTGAGGAAGCATTTCTTCACAGACAGGGTGGTGGATGCATGGAACAGTCTCCCAGTGGAGGTGGTGGGGGCAAATTCGGTAGGGGAATTCAAAAACGCATGGGATAGGCATAGGGGAACCCTACTGATAGGAAAGAGATCAAAGCCAGAGATCAAGCAGGGTCTATGGTTTCTGCAGCAAGTAGAAAAAAATGGTCAGACTGGGTGGGCCTAACGGTCCTTATCTGCCGTCAATTTTTATGTTTCTAATTGTTATTGATTTTGGGGGTGGCATATGTACACAGTGAGATGCCTCGGATTTTAGAAAGGTACCTTGATAAAACTGCCTTTACTTTTATAAGTAAGTGTCCCAAAAATAACTCAAGAAATGGGTGTCAACACCAAACAGAGGGTAATGGACAACTCCCCCAGAATGATACAGCACGTTTACTTACATTACACCTGCCCAAAATAAACCCATTTAACAAGCATGCTAATGCCAATTTTGAGCCCTGTAATGTGTCCCACATTTAGGGAATTTTCAATATCCGCTGCCCCTATTTTCAATGGCATACTAGTGCCTACATCCATCTGCACATGCTCGACCATCAGTTAGATGATTTAAAGAACAACTGAGCCAGCATTTTGTGGAGGCTGTTGTTCTACAAACCCTTCCCACAGGACTGTCTGATTTGCTGCTAAACTTTCATCCAAATACCGCCATAAAATGTATTTGCATTTTCCTTTTTATGCAGTTTATGACTTCTGTTGCAAAGGGACACTCCTTTTGGAAATCAGGGAAGGTGCAATGCCAGCCAATCATGTAGTTGTGTGTGTCTAATCACTTTAAAAATCTGTTCCTTTCATCTTTTACCAGCCCCCATTTGGGTGACAAGAAGATTTTAAGGTATTTACATATTTACATCCTGAAAGAGCCATTTTCCTGTAATACTTACTCTAGAACTCAAACTCTGCCAAGACGGTGAACACCCCTTGTAGGGAGCAGTGCATGCCAGATTTACAAGCACAGCAGCAATGCTGGCACAAGGGTGGCGTAAAACTGGCCATCCTTGGAGGCAGGTTTGCCGAGTCAACCAGGGCTCCAGAGAACAGACATCAACATCTCCTCTACAACAATCAACCCACTGTGTATAAAAGGGTTTTTTAATACAAACAAATTATATCTGTACCACCTAAACAACCAAAGTGGTTCAGGAAGGCACAAACAAAATTAGAAATGTCTACCTAAACAGAGCTTCAGAAATCATGACATTCATGACATGGAAGGGGGGTTATTCCAGATATTCCACCCAAAGGCAAAGTTGGGACATCACTTATGAGCCATTCCACAACCTGCAGAGGGAGCCAGTTTCCTCACCTGCCACCCACTCAGTCTGATAGCTAGCAGCCAGCACTTACCCACCAGCAATCTCTTATGACAAAATACTCTCAAATATGGTGATTCAGCCACCTTCATGGCATCTGCTGCCATTTTACATCCCCCCCCACCCCAAAAAAGGGCATGGTATCTGCCTGAACAATTAATATGAATAATCTACAGTATTAAGAACATATGCTGAGAACTGTTTGTTTATTTTTTTTAATCCCAGTGACCAGTTTGTAGCAAAGGCATGACATGCAAGGAGATTTCAGAAATGTATAACACGCTGAAATTGGCACTAGCCACATGCTGATAAATTTTTTAATGAGCTAGTAAAATTTTCATTTAACTAGCCCTGCTGGCTTGTGCTGCAGAAGGTTACATTTCAATAAGTATACACCAGTTGTGCCAGTGGAAAAGTGTTGTTGCCTAGTGGCTATGAAATTTTAATTTTTACCCCAGAGATAAATATTACTTTTTTACCTTTTCAGTGTAAACCTTTACATTTTAAAAGCATGGCATGCTTTGTTCATTAGTTCTTCCTATTAAAACAAAACTGCTTCATAAATGACACACTTTTGCAAAACAGATACCTTCTTGGTATTAAACCACCCTCTCCTCCCCTAAAGTATAACATCACGATTTGGAACCTGCAGCCCTGCGATGGTTACTGAGCAGGTGACAAGAGTAAAAGCAAGGTTCAAAAGAAAAAACGTAAAAAAAACTTACCCAGTGGCTTTTGCTCATCGTTGGGAGAAAGCCGAGAATAAGGAGGTGGCGGAGACTCTGAAACCAAACAAAGACTTCATATTATTGCTTTGCTTGCTAACAATCCAGCCCAGAAAATGAAGCATGCCAGCTCATGATAAAAATGCACTTCCCCTTCTTCGGAGTAAAGTACAGAAATGTAGGCTCAAAACTGTACACTGGAAACTGGAAGAATTGCTGGTTTGCGACTCCTACATTAAAGCAAGTTACACTGAAAATCTTGTATGTACACATTTTTATTCCACTTCTTGCTGCCCTCTTTCTCCTGTCTTGTAAGACACCCTTCATCCCCATTTTGAGTTCAATTTTTTTTTGTTAACATTTAAAGTAACTAAAGGAGAGCTCCATTAAATGCAGTGTTTTCGTCACTGTGTTCCACTGTATCCCCCGGCCTAATGGGATGCTGAGAGACATCAGGGCGAACAGCAGACAGCAAAGCATAACCTGTAACAAGGTGATCACTAACCGAAATATGCTGATACCAGATAAATGGATTTGGGGAACAAAACCTAATATGCAGGGAGCAACACTGGGGCTTGAAAAGAGGAGCATTGAAATATTTTTTTTTTTTTTTTTTTTTTTGTTAATGAACTGTTGCTTTAAACCTTTTCAAATGCCTCTTGTTATATGCCAGCTTGGACTTTCCAGAACAAAGATGACACAATACCAGTATACTGACTATAGTAAAGATTGGGGTGGGGGGGCAACCTGAATGAGAGTAGGGTACTGGGGGCACAAGGTCGACCCTCGTATCAGCATACCATCTTCAGTTTAGTAAGCTAGTTCTGTGTTTTCATTTTGCATTGCCTTGCACAAATCCAAAAACGCCCACACAATTAGAAAATAGATGTTACGTAAAAGGATGTTCAGTGTTTGCACTGCAAAGAGGGACCCAACAAGAAATTTTCAGGTACCCAGGTGAGCCAGTCCAACACGTTCCGAAGCCCTACATATGAAGATGCAGTTCAGGGTTAAATGTTGCTCTGCACTACAAACACTGTATTTTAATCCTCCCGTGCCAGGGCCATCACGGAGAACCTGCTCTGTGCCTGAACTTCCAAAACACAAAGGGACAAGGTACTGAAGTAACCTTTCAAATGGAAGACATTTTTATAATGTGATCAGTGCAGCAGAAACAACTGCTTCTACTTTTATATCAAAATGGCCAGCAGAGCAAAACTATTTGGGGGATGAAGCTAGAATTACCGTCACCTTAATAAGGTATCCATGTACCTGACAGACCCTAGTCTAGTGAGCGAAGGGTAATTGCCTGACCGCTGGGTATTTCACAGCCTAGATGACAGTATTCTATACACATACAGGAAGGGTAATGGTATCTTAATGCTGCTTCTTAAAGATCTATTTAAGCAAGGATAATAAAATGACAGACTACTAACAGGCAATGTTTCCAGTTCCACTGAAAGAGTGTGCATCTGGATAACACTATGGCCAAACAACAGTAATGCACCTTTCATGGGTGCAATGTTTTAGAACTGTTTTTACAGCATTAAAACGGATCCCAAAGTATGGGTCTGTTTAGCACTTCACCTAAATGGTGGCATTCACTGAGCTACTGCCAATTTTGGTGACCAGCACCAGGTGCAGATTCTTCTGGGGCAAAAATTAAATATATATTTCACACATACACATACATGTATATAAACACAAACAAGTATACAGTTACTTTTCTTCAACTGTTGTGGGGCTTTGTCCTTTGTAATAACAGCGCCTCGAATCAGCAACTGAAAATCTACACGACTACTGTAGAGTCTGCATACAAAACAACATGTGAAGAAATATGCAAAAAAAAAAGGGGTAGAGAGAAACTAGTTTGATCAGTTCGATACCCTTCCCCATTTCCTCATGATAATACAGATGTCTGCGTATTTAACTTTTTTATATAGTGCTGTACTTTCAAGGCATTGACTACCCTTTGGGATTCCAAACCTGTATCCGTGCAAGCCAAGAATCTCCCAACTTAATGAACTTCCTTTTTAAAACAAAAAAGAAATTCCCATATTAAATAACAGGAATGCGTAGATCTTGCCATTAGTTGTATCAGTTACAACAATAAAAATAAGAAAGAAACAACTACAGAGACTTGCAACCTTTTTGTAGCTGGTAACTAGAAACATCAGCGGCCTGAGACTGCAAAAAGACAGTTTTTTTTTTTGGTTTTCTTATGCTTTAGGGACAGCAAACTGAAAGGGAAGAAAAAAATGCCTCAGTGAAGGGCTCAGGCAAAGTTCAGCAGGAGGGACGCTGCCACTTTAAGAAAGGCAGCAGGAATTGCCTGGATCAGTCAGTCAGATAAACAGCTAGTCAGGCTGGCGCCAGCAATATGCAAACTGCATATTATCACCACTCCTTCACCTAAATAGCAGAGGGGGACCTCCTTAGGAAAAAAAAAAGGCCTTTTAAAGCACAACTTGAAACTGATCTCATTTCAAAGGGATAACGCTGGGGCCAAATAGAAAGAAAAAAAACCTTTTGTCTATTTAAATCCTAGTTTTATTTGCTTCAGCAAGCCTTCATTTTCCTAGGCTCTTTTCTTAAGTAATTAAAAAAAAAGTTTAGTAAATGGTCAGGTCATTCCCCTTAGCAGAAGTTAGAGAACAGTGATTTACGACCTTATAATTACAACTGCACAACAGACAGGGAAGGAAGGAATTCGGAATTTGCCCAAGTTAGTACATACTTGTCTACAAGGGGGGGGGTTAAGTTCTGTTCACTGGTGATTATTTAAGTTCAACTTGCAGAGCTTCTGTAGTCACTGAAGTCCTGGACTGATTTAAGATCTCAGATCCTAGCTGTAAACTGCATTTCAAATGCTCAGTTATGAGCTGCAGTTTGCAATGTTTGCGGTTCTCATTGTTTCTTAAAAAAAAGAAAAAAAAAGGTAAAGTTGGAATGGGCGAAGCATGTCCTACAGAGCCTAAGGAACAGTCCAAATCCTCTACATCAGTGACATAAAATAAATACAACCTTATCAGGGCACGCATCAGTGAGTGTAAGCTATGCGCAAAATGCATCAAAGACCTAAGGATTTAAAGAGGCACTGCTCAGTTTCTGTGGGCTTTCCAAAAGGCATGTAAGAGAACTCCACATCAATTTTAAGGTGTCCTTTACAGCTGCCTGCAATGTCGTTCTCTCATTCACACGCGATGGCTAATGCACTTCAGGACTAAGGCCTAATCTCTTAGGTATAAGCAATGGGATCTAAAGGAGTATTGGTTTGTAAGTACAAATGAAGCCAACACGCTTTTGCACACATTTACAGTCCTTAACTGTCCAAAGTAAGCTTTAATACCAACATCCAAGATTCAGTTTATTTGCGAAGGCCTAGTATACCAAGAAACATTTTGGCATAGCATGTTTTGCTTAGAATAAAACTTGCACAAAATCAGAATGTTAGGGTTGAGTTAGTTGTCTGTGTCAAAAAGTGGAGTTAGACAACTTATATCTCACTGGTCTTAGCCCCTAAGACTGTGAAATTTAGTGTGCAGTGGCTCAGTCCTCGGGCTTATTTTGTGGGAAATCAGCCTGTTTCAAAGTTATTAGTTTCTGTATTTATGTAACAAAAAAATAAATGAATACTTTTTTTTGCCCACAAATAGCAGAAAAAACTGCAACAATTTTAATTATGAAATTTACAGGTTGGTTAGAGTTTGTCCCAGAATAGGGCCTTTTGGTGGTCTCAGAACAAAATGTTTTACAATTGTTAAGTTATAAGGTTTGAAGTTTTTAAAACCATGTGCATGCGCAGATCACTTGAAAAACTAGCAACAAAAAAAGATAACTTTTTTCACCCAAGCTAAGGCTGGACATGAATAAAAACTTTCAAAGCTAAAAACATAAAACTACTTAACTCTTACAGGTTAAGTTATGCGATTTATCAGAAGACAGTCTAATGAGATGTCTGCGCCGATTTAAAAAAAGATGCATTTTAATTAGAAAAAAAAATCGTGATTCTCTTGAAAAACTATCAAGGCCGACAAACAAATTTAGCAAATGCATAACAGACAACACACAATAAAGGAACAAAATCCCTCTTTTACCATTTGCCCCTGTATAGCCAGCCCTATGCTGCTGCTGCGCTATTCCACTCACAGCACTTCCTCCCTTATCCCTTTCCCATTCCTGCCCTCTTTTCATCCTACCCCATTCCCCCTTCCCTTACCCCTCCACTCCCACTTCCCCCTCTCTCCTGTTTCTCACCTTGTTCTCTCCTCTAGCCCCCCGCCCGCCTGTGGGTCTTTTCCTGCTCAAGCTTCATTGTGAAGTCTCCTCCTACTTTTCTTGCTCCTTTCAACTTTAATTCACCCCCTGTACTTTCTCCTTGTGAGCCCTTTCACCCCTCTTCAGACAAGGCCACTGGCTGCACTTGATACAATATTTATTTTGCCATATTGTTCTTTTGTTTATGTAATTACTTTCCTCATGTTGTACTACTTTACTGAAACCATTGTAATTTGCTATTCTTGTGACTTGATGTGGAACCTCTGTAACAGAGCCCTTGGTTCAAAGGTCTTTCTGATTTGTTAAATAAATAAATAAATAAATAAATAAATCACTGAGATAAAGATAGTGGAGAACACATCCAAAAAAATAGAAAAGCATGGTTTTTTTTTTCCTTTGATTCATGAATTACTTGTGGAATTGGAATAACTGGTGAAAAATGTACTACGTCCTACAAGAACAAAGTGTATAAAGCCATAAAATATGAAATACAGTCAAAAGCACGACTGAAAACTGTTGGGGAGGTGTGCCGGACAGCCACGCTTCAGCGCACTGTGTCACTGTACGCCAAACCTCCCAGGGGTCACAGTATCTAAAAAATGCCAGCCATCGATGACACTCCGCTCCTCTGGTACCGCCACACCTGTCTGCAAAGCTCAGTGGATAACCGAGTACAGTCCTCCATTGGGTTCGGCTCAGTTCCATGGCCCCACCCTGGGGGGTAAGCCAGGGAGAACACTGGCAGTCTGTGGTAGCTGGGAACCGAGTTCAGTCATCTATGGGTCGTGCCTGCTCAGCGGCCCCACCCAGGGGGGTAAGCCTGGAAGGAGTATCGCCCAAGGTAAATCTCAGTGATGGGTAGAAACTGGAAGGCGCAGAAGCTTAGCTACTTGAGAGGCCTGGCAAACTAAAAGTATAGTACATAAAAAAAGTAAGTGTGCATTTTATTCTACAACTGAAGTCACACACAAATAAAATATTAAGAAAATCATGACTCATCTCCTGCTTTGTGTGAAGAAAACTTAGGTTCATCTCCTGCTTTGTGAATGCGGGCCCTTTGTGAAGAAAGCTATGACTGATTTCCCACAAGAAAGTTATATGTCTAGCATTATATTTTCTCAAAACATAAGGAAATTCATTGCAAAAAATGATATTAATGCATATATTGGGGTTATAAAACCACAAAAGGAGGAAACTGTGGCATTACGATTTCCCTAACACCCACTCCCCATCCTCTATCCTCGTGGCCCAAGGCCAAACTGCAGGTACGAGGCTATACCCCACAGGTCTGTTGCCTCAAGTTACCGATCTAGGGCTCTACGCAAATAATTTTTTTTTTTTTTACTCAACTTGTGCTTTGTGAAGAAAGTTATTACTGATCTTGCAGACCCATGTAAACAAGCAGATTTGAGGGGCATGGTTTCGGACCTGAATTTTGAAGCAGTAAACCCAAGGGGCGTGGCCCCGGACCTAAAGCTTGGCCTTAGATTATAAGGGAAGAGGATGTGGGAGAAGGTTAAGTGTTAGGGTGAACACCCTAGTGCTGCATTTCTCTCCTTTTGTGGCTTTGTAACCCTAATGTATATATTAATATAGTTTTCTTAATAATTACATGCGATATCTGTAAGACACTGAAATCAAGATGAATTTGGTCTTAAAAACAGGATGGCTTATCCCATTTTAACATTCTGCTTTGCTGCTAAGAAAAATAAGAGACCAGCAGCAACATAGCTAAAAACAGCTAATTATTGTGACAAATGGCCATTCAGCCAGTATAAAGGGTAGGGCAAATGTGAGTTCATACCCTAAATGACCCAGAACTCATACAACTGAACAGATATTTTAAATTCTGAACCTCAGATCTAAATCCTGTCATGCGACTGGTCAAAACCACATCACGTGACAATATATAGTATGAACTATTGCCCAACTTCTCCTCAGCAAGGGGCAACAGTTCACGACTAGCAATAATCCAAAAACTACTGACCCCATCATCAACGCATGGACCCCCACCTCAAGATGGCAGTTGACACTTACCTCCTTTGGTCACCTCTATAGCCAGCCACCATCTCATGCAAGTACAGTCACTTGCCTCATACTGGTAACTATGTCAATTTGCACCAATGGAAGTGCAATATTGATAAAGTTACTGGTAAAACGCAACTGACTGTACTTACATGACGTGGTGGCCAGGAGTGGATGGGTACGGAGGGTAAATGTCTGCCAATGCCTGGAGGTGGGGAAAGTGGAATGTTGAGAATACTGGCACAGGAAGGTTGGAAGTGCCACTGGACAACCAAGGATTTTTTTTTTATTTAACAAGAGCCCTGCAGCAGATCTACCACCCAAAATCGATATTGTCCATTGGGCTCAAATTTGAGGGATAACGTTTTCAGAGGTAGCGTTTAATATTATCATCCAGGTCATAGTGTAAACAGCCCAGCACTAGTACAGTTCACAATACCTGTCCATGCTGGCTATTTCTGGGAGTTCTCAGTCATTTCTATAATCAGCAGGCCAGGTCCTGCAGTTTTCAAATTAAGCTGTTTTGAATCCCTTGGGCAGAATTTAAACCTGCAATTGCCATTTACTGGCGGTCATGCAAAATTCCCACATAACACAACACTACACTAGTACAAACTTCTGTGCGCTACTGCAAATTTTTTATGAACTTGTCCTGCTGCCTAGTGTAAGTGAAAGTCAATGTCTGCCCCTGCATTTCTGAAGGGCACAGGATCATGGTCTTAGTCCAATGCAGGGTTCCAGTTTAATATGCGAAGCATTTCAAGTTCAAAACACGACTTGAGCCTTTTCTGGCCTTCCAAACCTCTCATCTCTTCACCAAAACTGAACCCTCAGTTGCAAGTTTAAGTCCTTTCATTTGTGCCACATTTATATACAGTCTTCTAATACAGAATGGTATTGCCAATGGACAAATTTGCCCACAGTAAAAAAGCATACCACTCCACAAGTGGTAAATCGGGTGAATTAAATACAATCCTTCAGGTAAGAAAACAAAATCATTTCTCACCCAAGACTCAGATCTGACGTCTTGTTTTTTGTTTGGCTTGTTTTCATTTAAAGAGCAGACATTCACTTCAGTACGTATTTTCATGAAGTAAATTATTAAGCTCTCAAATTTATTAAAGAGTAGAGATTTAAGGTTTAGCTGGCCTTCCAAAAGATGGTGATGTAGTCCGAAACCTTAAAATAGCAGTGTTAGTTGGCGCAGAAGTTATTATTCAGTTTTCTTTATGCCGTAATGATTTCCCGACATCATCTGAGTCATCAGAAAATTTGTAATTCCTTTAGATATTTTTAAAACCAACTTTGCTGCTAGTTTTAGAATTAATGACTTTGTCAGTAAATACGGCCACCACTTTCAGTTTTGAAGAAAAATCTCTTTTCCTGAGATTTTTCTTACTGTGCTCACTGTATTCATAACATGAGTGCGTCAGGATGTTGCTAGTGCACATTTTGGTGGCAAAAACTGCACAGTATCACGCCACAATACTTAATGCTATTGTCGGGGGCATGGCAACTGCAGTGTTGCAGGAGTTGCACCAAAAGCCCTAGGAGGACAGACTAAGGGATCTCAACATGTACACCCCAGAAGAGAGGGAAGTGGGAGGGAATGTGATGGAGACCTACAAGCACCTATCAGTGGGGGGGGGGACAGAGTGCAGGAGGGAAGTCTCTTTCAAATGAGAGTGAGAACAAGGACTGAAGGGGACGCAATGAAGTTGGAAGGGGGAGTTTAAGAGGGATGCGAGGAAGTGACATTTCACTTCACTGAATCAGTTTTGGATGACTGGAACAGACTGCCAGCAGAACAGTGGAGGCGAAAACAGTAGGGGGCATCAAGCGTGTGTGGGATAAACATAGGGGAATATTAGTAAATAGGCAGGGAAAAGGGGGGAATCACCAGAGACCTGTAAGGATCGGTGGAGACAGACCAGGAAGGGACCATCGGGGTAGTCTGGGTGGGCTAAACGGTCAATGTTTCTGTGCAAGGAAGTAGAGGCGTCTACAAACTATAAATCTTAATTCTAAAGGCTAGGAATGAAATAAAATGGAATGAAAAATGTGTATGCTGCTGTTTAAGTGCTGGTATTCTATACATAAAAAAAAAACTCCACGAATTTTGCATGAAAAAGCTTTTAAGAGAATTTTCAGACCAATTAGTACACTGCATGGAAAAACAAAGACAGCAACCCCGAGGTCAGAGACGGACAACTGGATATTTTTTTTGGAAACGCACAGTAAGCACTAGCTTATTTAAGAGACCGATAATTGGAATATATTCTGAAATCTAAAACGCAAGGTTGTTAGGTACCAAGATTAGCCGAGTACCACAAACACTTAAGAAGCACCCTTATACCTACACAACCTGGAGTGCATTATCCCACTTATTAAAAGGGGCTTTTATTTGTTGAAAAAAGATGCAGTTCAGATGTGGTGTATGGTCGTCAGAAAATAAATGCTCATGAGACATTTTTTCTACTAATGAAGTTACAGGACTTTTTTTTTTTTTTTTTTCCCCCTCCGGTCGTGCCTCCTGGTTTGCCACTCCTTCCGGCTGCACATTGCTACTCGTGACCCCCTGGTCCTGTCCCCTCCCTCACCTCACATCGCGCCGACCCAGGGTGGCCTGGCATATCCTTTGCCGAGTGGGCTCCTCCGAGGGGAAAGACACCGGGTGGGGTGGCCTCAGCTACATTAGGCGCCAGTCCCTGGGCGAGCTGAGGTGGGATCGAGGGCACAGGACCCCTCGGTCAGCGATGGCAGCCATCATCCGCGAACCCGGAGGCTGGTATTTCCACCTTTCTCTGGGGCTTGCAGTGCCATCAACGCCAAGGCGTAGCCGACGGTCACCACGCCTAACGCCCAGGCTCGCTGGCGACTGACCCCGGCCTCCGCCAGGGGTACCATGCAGTGGTCCTGAATACCTCCCTCACCTGGAGTAGGTGAGGGAGTCGTGACTGGATCCTGCTTCCACTCCAGGCTTTCCAGCACCCGAGTCCGCCTCGGTCTCCGGTCGCCGGGCGCCGCAGCGGAAACTAACCGCCGCGCCCGACGAGCCGGCTGTTACAGGACTTTTATGGCCCAAATATTTTAGTATGCGCTCCTTAATATGGTACGTATGTTCATTTCAAGTTCACCACGTAAGTTTCAGCTTACGGCCATGATGTCACCACCAGTGATCAGCTGACATCAGTTGCATTCTAGAGCATGTGAATCCACAAAAAGGTGATACTGCTGCAAAAAGTGTATCAAATTTTTCAGCTACTGTTATATAAAAGGGATGTTTAACAATGAGTGTTCAAACATAGCTGTGAATATTGATGCAAATCTTGAGGTGGCCATCGATAACAGAAAATAAATGCAAGAAAACTGTGCGGGGCTAACAAGCTTATAAACTGTGAGCCCAAAGGGCAAGTGGACTTACAAGCTTTTTATCCCCACCACCACTTCCTAACAGTTCATGAGTACACAGATTTTATGCACTCTGTTTGGTTAGTTGAAACAAATCTTTAGTTGAACATTATGGTAGATGAGAAAATGCTTTCCAGCAATGTAGGAGTTAACCCTAACAAGCTTAGGAGGTGTAACATCAAAGTGACCACTGAATTTGATTTCAGCTAACTGAAGGAACCAGGATGAGAAGCCATCTGATTTGCAGATCATGAGATTGTAAAGCAGTGCACCTTGGCTGCCATCAGCCTATGTGCTCTTGAACGATTCTTCTTGTCTGTGTTTGGAAATGGTCTCAAATCCCAAACAGTTGCAAAATCAGTTTTTAAAAGCTGCATTAATAGAAAGAGATTTTAGCTGTATTGGTCCTTTGTGTTTGCTGTTCACCTGAAAACCTTGTGTACCATACCATCTTAAGACAAATGTCGGTCCAATAAAAAGGTATCAAACCTACCAGCGACTCCTGAAAGATGCATTTAAATTTTGTTATACATTATTTTTCAATGTGGATTGTAAAAATGGACTTTTTGTGACGTGAACCCAAACTGTTTAAAAAGTTGTTTTTTAGGAAAGTCTTTTGTCGGTAAAGTGTGCTTTTTGGAACATGAACCCAAATCGTTTGAGAAGTAATTTTTTGGAAAGTTCGTTGTTAGTAAAGTGTGGATTTTGGGAACAGAACCTGAATTCTTTCAATGTTTAGGCTGCCACTTGCCAAATCGCATTTTGCTATTTATTTCTGGTCTCTGAATCACCAGATATTGAATCCGATGGCTGCTGTGTGTCTCTAAAAAGAAATGTTCCGTGTCTGACTACAGATGTGGGGATTCATAAAACTTCAATAAAACTTCACCAGCCAAAAAAAAAAACCCACAAATTTTAAACGTTCGGCTTATATCAAGCGCTGGAGCTGGGCAGTCCATTTAGCACAGTGAATCTGAGATAAATAAACTACAGCAGTCAATTTCTATTTCGCGCTGCATTTTTGTTCGGTTCACAGTATTCCGGCCATCTGCACAGCAGCATCTGAAGATTTGTTCAGGAGCACAAAAGCTACAGCTCCAAATTCTGAGCTAACCCAGTCACACACGCCCCCACCCCACTCACAATGTGCCCACTCCAAGTTTAAGGACTGGGAGAGATGGGAACAAGCAGCTGTACACCCAGAAGAGAGGGTGGATAAGTTACATCATTGAGGATACTACATAAATTGATTGGCCTACCACCATCAGTGATGCAACCACTTTCCTCCTGGTTACGCGCCCACTCGCTTCCATCTCTCACACGTACAAAGGAATGGGCATGCTGCTGGATGGGGTGACTGGACAGGACAAATATGGAGCTACTACAACCACCCCCCCTCAAAAAAGTATGGATCGCGATACAGCATGCAAACAAATATTTTGAGGGCTGCGGGGTGGTTTCTGGCTAGGAAGGGGGAGATGTAAGCCTAGGTTTTGTGCAAATTTTTCAGGTATTCAGAGATGGTATTTAGTCTTAAGTTTTTCTTCTCTTCACATTGAGATGTCCTTGTCGGGCACAGCAGCCTTTCCTGATCTCCTGCCCTCCTGCCCTTCCATGATGCTGGGCCTATGAGTAGTGGCGGTCATTCTGATGCTGGTGTTTTCAGACCACCCCCCCCCTTTTTTTTTCTTTTTCACTCCAGCTGTCCCTGCACCTGCCAGAGCTACTTCCACTCTAATGAGCGGACAGGCAGAAATTCATTGGTGCTCTCTTTAATTATTTCAAATCTTTAAAAATTGCAAAAGTAGCCTCAAAATGAGAAGGAAAAAAAAAAAAAAACACCTTCCAAGACAGGAGAAAAATTATGATCTAAAATGGAATTAAAAAGGGTCCGGTACAAAATTGCTACCGTAACATGCATTGCACTGTGAGTGTAGATGTTTAAAGCATAACAGCTTTACAGATTTTATTCTTAATTAATGATTTGAACCACAACTGTATGTCATGGTGCTATGGAACACTCCAGATGACTACTACAGTGTTTGTTACTGGAAACTGCACTGTTTTGTAATGTATTATTAATACATCTGTAAATACCAATATGCTATCCCTGCTACCACCTCACAAGACGCACCTGGAACTGAGCTGTTCTCAGCTCAGCATGCCTTCCCCACCAATACTGTTAATGAATGACATTTTAGCTGACAGTGGATATGGCCATGCAAAGCTGAAAAACCGCGCAACATTTCTGTAACACATATATTGCAAAAGGGTGTAACAAGTTACATGTAGACAACACAAACTAAAAAAAAAAAAGTGAGATGCTCCTGCAGCCACCAATAAAAAGATTCAGCTAGCATCATCACAACTCAGCCATACGTTACAAGAAAACCCTGAACTACGTAGATACGTTACGAGGACATTTGTATGAAAACAGAACCCCTTTGCCTCAAGTCCTTCTTCTCCTGATGCTTTTATTGCCCTCACTCAATCATAATCCTCAATCTCTGACATCACAATAATCTTCACAGCAACAGGATGTGATGTCACAAGTAACGGAGTATAACCTCAGTTAGTGAATATGTACCAAGAGCAGAAGAACTCTTAAATGGGGAAAGCTCCTGATTCACACAAATGTCCCAAATATCAATGGAATGACATGCAACCAGCGGGTGTAGTCCCACTACAACCAAGGTGTCAGTGCACTTAGTTGGTAGCACATCCGCCTCTGGCCCAGAAAGTCATGGGTTCTAGTCCCACACTGGGATTGGACTCATACCATAAATGCTGGTACCCGAGACCAGTTCTAAGGGGGTGTGTTGTTCTCTGGATGAATGAAATAGGTTTTGATCTATCTGTGAAATTGTACAACACGCAGAATATACAGAACACTGCAGGAAACAAGTTGATATGCCAAGTCACAGCCACACCACTCTTCATTTACTATACCTGGGTTTGCCACGTAAGTCATGGACACCAAGATTCTTCAAATTTTTATCAAAACCACATGATTTTTGCCATTTTCCCTCAAAACTCTATGAGTTGTTGGCATTTTGCATGAAAACATTACAGTTTTTGGTGTTTTCAAATGACAGTCCCATTATTTTGTGCTTCATGTTCCCAATGCACTCAGTCCCCAGTCATCCCCCAGTGTGGGTTCTGGGTCTTTCACGCAAGTCACAGTCTTCCAGATGGCAGCACCATATGCTGCCCCCTGCCACTGGCCCAGGGTATACGCCTGTATAAAAATGTGTCAGAACAGAGGTAATTTGTTTAATGCACATTGGATCCATGACTTTTCCTATGATTTCTGCTATTTCTATCAGCGTGACCACACAATACCATGATTTTCTATGAACTTTATCATGCCAAACATATAGCCCTAATGTTTCCAGGTCTAAAGCCCAACAGCAGTTATGTTTTGAGCCTTGCTGAGATTATTAACAGTAGTAACCCAGCTAGTCAAAGACACAATAGAACCTCATCGGGCCTCTACTGCCCTCCAATCCAGCCATCAAAAGGTCATTCAGGCTGCCATGCTGGGGATGCCACAGCCTTGCAATCCAGAGTCGCATCCAATCACACATGGATCTGAAAGGACCCAATCGGACCACCACAGATGTCATCAGAGCCCTGGACATCCACAGCCACTGTTAGCTGCACAGTTTTTTTTGTTTGTTTTTTTTATTTTATTCCTTGGTAACGGGTAAGGCTCACTAGGCACAAGTGTCTGTTTTCAGGGGCGACCTGGGAGCACTGGGCAGTTAAGTGACTTGCTCAGAGTCACACAGTATGCAAGCAGAGGTTGTGAGAATCAAACTCAGGTCTGATCTACTGGATGTACCAAGCTCGTTCACACCTCATTCCTCTAACCTCTAGGCTATACTGCCAGCTCAGGCATATTCAACAACCTAGCAATGCAAACAGTCCTGAAATTATAGACCAGTCCTTCATAACACTATTTACCAGACGGCTGGTTAAAATTTTCAATAACCCCCACAGTTATCTCAGTTATCTACTATCATGACCCCCCCCCCCATGATCGGGGTCACCTTGGCTACAGCCCCCCTCCCAAAATCAGTGGAGAGGTTAATGTCACTTGGGGTAACGAATCCAACTAGAGTTGTGGCTTGCAAAGAAAGCAGAAACACTGAATGGACCCTTATTTGTTTTCGGAGCTACAGTCAGCACAGCAGACTTTGTCCAGAAGGCTTTTTGTTAAATAAATTGCCAGGATAAAATCCCTATTCAAGTGAGTTCACGAAAATTGCAACAAAGATTATATGCACATTGCCAGTATTTAAGACTTTAGGGCTTTTAGATCTATGGGCTTTTCACTTTTAAAACTTCCTGTGTAACAGTTATTATCATTCTTGGTACAATCTTCAATTTAGAATGAGTTCAGGACAATAATTAGGGGTCTTCTGCTAGCAAGTCCTTTAACCCAAGACTGAATCAGGCAGACTTTTTTTTCTTGTGGTTAAAAAGACTTCTGAACAAAATAGCTGTTTTTGTGTATGTAAGACAGAACTGTCATTAAGTAAAACTTCTCACAAAAACTTCTTTAAAACACTAGAGATTTTATATATAACACATATATACACACACATACTATTGAGGAGTCAAAAGAGCCAGAAAACCACAAATCCAAAGGGTGAGTGGCCTTTATGAGCTTGTTTGAGCCTGAGATGGTATTAATTCACCAAGTATACCAGACTTTGCCATCTTTTATTTTATATGATGAATTAAACTGGACACTTGTTGCTGTGTCCCAAGGTTTACTATAGTGTTTTGGGGGCGGGGTGGCTGTTGGATGTGTTAAGAGGCTTGTTACATGTGTTACTAAGGAGCTTATTTACACGTGTTTTTGGGGTGGTTTGTAGCGTGTTAGGTAGTAATGTATGTGTTAATAACACATTAATATAGTGGTACTGCAAAGATAATATATACACATACATACTGTTCGTTAGGTATTAGGTGTTAATAACACATTAATACAGCAGTAATACAGATATATTTAGTGGTAGTGCAGATATATTTATATATATATATATATATATATATATAGAGAGAGAGAGAGAGCGAGCGAGCACTTGTTAAATCTGAATGTGTTACTAACATATTCATAACACCTTCACACAGTGTAATTAGCTAATTGGTGTCATACTAGGCTAAATGGCTACAATCATATAAGGGGAAGGAGGGCCCAGCCATGCATGATACATATATTTTCTTTTTTTGGAGGGGAGGTGTCTTTAATAGGGGCCAGCACAAAACTGAAACCATGCAATCCAAGTTTCCCCCAGTATGAAATCAGACTATTTTTCTTGAATTAATTTATCCTGGAAACTTTTTTTGTTGAGTTTTCAATTTTGTTCAAGGAAAACATGCACTGGTGTGGGTCACCCACACAGTGACAAGCCAACTGCAAACGATGCCCTGTTTTAAACTCTTTCCCGTGATGTTCTACACCCAAACAGTCTTAACCGAAATGGAAGCCCTTTGCTGTACATTGTTATCACACACCCACCCACCCCCAAGACCCTGTGTCCCTGTATTTAAGGGGAAAAGGGCAAATACCTGTACATTTGTACTGGTTTGGTAAAACTGTCCATTGGAACCAGTGTGATCCCGTAGTTAAAGCAAAGCTTGGTAACCAGGAGATCGTGGGTTCAAACACCTAGCGTTAAATGACTTACTGTGTAACTTGGGCAAGTCCCTTATCTTCCCAGTGCTCCAGTCCACCAAGCTGTGGAAATGGGTAGAGAAGTAGCAACCCACTGGAAATGAGATGCTGCATCTCAGCGGGGCTATCCTGGGTAAATGAAATTATAAAATAAATCAAATTAATTAGCCAGGCTTGCTAGAAGAGGTAACATTTCAGTAAGTACAATAGTTGGGTTACTGGGTTTGCCCAGTGCCTGGAAGATCTAATTGCAACATTTGTATTATTTTAATGAATGGATACCCCAGTATAAATTTAATGGATGGGTACTGCACCATGCACTGGAGAACTAGGTGCGCCACCTAAATAGGAAATTGACCAAAATTAAATGTTACCAAATATATACATTTCAGATGTAAATGCAAGCTTTCCTTACCTGGCCCACAGAGTCGACTGAAATGGTAGGGGTTGTAGCAGATGAGGGGACTGTCCTGGAGTCCAAAGCTCTGACACTCGCACAGGGACTTGAGCTCGGCGGGGTGTTGCAGGTCCGGCCAGCGGAAAAGTCTGCAGAGGAGGAACTGTGGGGGAGCCGTCTGCTGTCCGTTGCCGAGCCGCACCTCGGCCCGGGATGCCATCACACAGCCACCAGGCAGGCCTCCCTTGGACTCGACGGCCTCGAGGAGAACGTCTAGAGCCCTCTCCTTGAGGCGCTTTAGCAGAGAATAGGTGGCCGACTTAAGCTCCTGTTCTGCGACAAGGCGGGCCCTGGCGTTCCCGCTGCCCTGGCGCAGGCAGCAGGACGGCTCCCGGCCCCTGCCAGACGCCAGCTCGCATGCCCGGTGCTGGTGATTGGTACCCCCCCGGGACGGCTCGGGTTGCCGGGGTCTCGATGAGTCCCGATCCTTAAACAAGCAGCAGGTCACCGTCGTGCCCTCTTTCTCCTGAGCCCACCGCGGGGACTCCTCCTCCCGCGGGCTCCGGGCGCACATCTCCTCCTCCTCTGTATCCTCTTGGTCAACTGTGTGTCCCGCCGCCGCCCTCCTGCCTCCGCAGCGGTGGACCTCCCGTCCCCTCGCCAATCCCGGACAGCTCAGCCCCGCCGCCAGGCACATCTCCGATCGGGCCATCTTCTCGGGAGTTCGGCTGTCCACCTCGTCCAGCCACTCGTCGCTGCTCCTGCTGCCGCCATCCCCTGCCTCTCCATCCGCAATCACACGGCTTCTCCAGAGTCGCCGCACCAGCCCCGAGCGTTTGGACCTAAACATACGATAGCTCGGAGGTTGGAGTGCGGCGGTGTTTTTATTATTTATTTTATTATTTGTGTAGCTCAGATCCTTTGGGGTTGCACCCAGGTTTCGGAGCGCAACGCATGAATCTTGCGAAGACGCCGTGCAAACTTTGCACAGCAGATCAGATCAACACTGGAGCTCGTTTGCAACATCAATGCGGAATAAGGCACTGTGCAACAAAAAATAAACTGTCAAAAACTGTCACCGTATCCGACCGAGAGCTGCATGGACTGCTAACTGGAATCCTGTCCCTTCTGCAGAGCTCCACGGACCAGTGAAGTTCACATTTAGCTGCACGCATACACCGAGCGAGCCATGGAGAGAGCGATCTGTAATGCAAAGGGGTCCTCCTGCACCCGTTGCTTCTTGCTTTACATTTTTTGCCTCCTCTCCACAGTTACTGTACGGGTTCGGCGGCAGCTCGGCACCGGGAAGGTTTGCCAATCGCAGGGGCCACTTTTGCGGTCATGAGGTTTCCCCCTCTTTGAAAGTTTAAATCTCCACCTAAATGGAAGGAGTCCGTAAATAATCCAAAAGATAAATGTTCCACCAAACAAAGAGGCAATCCTTCCGGATCTGGAGACCACCCTTGCCACTAAGAAACTCCGTCCGGATCTGGAGAGCCCACCACAGCCCCCCGGGAAGCAGCAGATCCGGCTTCCCGTAGTCCTGGTCCTAGCGGGCGAGCCAACGGTGCAACTCCTGCATTCAGCTCGGGCTCGGCAGCAGTTCTGGGCACTTGATGCTTTCTTTTGCTTTTTCTCTGTTTATTTCTGCTGCTTGCTTCTAAACACACATCCAGTCTCACACACTCACTCTCAGTCGCACACACATTCACTCACACCGGGGGCCCCCTAGGCGAGCGCTGGAGCCATTGGCTGCCGCCTATCATGTGCCAGTCTAGACACTTTGGCGGCTCGCTGCTGCTGCACTCATTGTTACGCAAACAAGGTTTCGAGTTTCTGGACTCTTAAAGGAGCCCCACCATCTGCATTCGGAGGAAAGGTGGGGGGCACCATAAGCTCCATTGAAACTTTCTAACCCCTCCTTCTCTTGTAATGAGTGTGACATATTGCAAACCCGAATACCACGGCAGGATTAAATTTGGTGTGTGTGTGTGTGTGGGCACATATGTATACATACATGCACACTATACCTATATGTGCATGTTATTTATTTATTTAAACACCTTTGAGCACAAGTGCTCTTTTGCAAAGGTTACAGGGCATATGTATGTGTCTATATTACATATAAAATATATGCATACATGAGTGTGGAAATTATATATATATATATATATATATATATATATATATATATATATATATATTTGGTAACTGGATAAGGCCCATTAGGCCCAAGGCCTGTTTTCTGGGGCCAGCTGGGAGCACTAGGGAGGCTAAGTGACTTGCTCAGTGTCACACAGTATACAAGTGGAGGGTGTGGGGATCAAGTTTTGCTGGATATACCAAGCTCATTCACAGCACCTTACTCTAACCTTTAAGCTGTACTGCCAGATATGTATGGACTGCAGTGAAATAAACATGTATGTCCTCTTGTCAGTGGTAAGACCCATAAGTCACCAGTGGTGAAACCGTGACTTAGTTATAAAGGTCTTACCACTCCTGTGGTGACAAATTTGTTAATCTACTGCATCCCATATGTATTTGATATATATACCATACTCTGTAATACGTTTACTAGGTTTTACCTTGTTTTTGCCTTTTTGTTTCATTGTAAACTCTTTAACCAATTGTTCTCTGCATTCCATTCCTTGATTCTAAGTGGAAATAACATGTTCTAAGTGAAATAAATTGTGCTCTACTTGAAAATAAATATTTATTCAAATATAACATGATTTATTTACCCAATTCACCATTGGTGTGGTATATATAATGATTTATAAACCCAATTCACCATTGGTGTGGTATATTTAAGTGGTACGTGTATGTGTGTGTTTAGGGGATATGCAGTAGGCTAACTCAAAAATGCAATTCATGTTCACTTGTGAGGGGGCAGACCCTACCTCATGGTGGCAGAGACACAAGTGATGATAAACTGTGTATTTTGTGTCAGACCATTATATATTTGATTTATACAACACCAGTTTACTAGCTATACCTTTTAAAAGTGCACTTTCTATGAAGATTTTTTTTTATTCTTTCGTAACCAGGTAAGGCCCACTAGACACAATGTCTGTTTTCAGGGGCTGTCCAGGAGCACTGGGGAGGTTAAGTGACTTGCTCAGGGTCATCAAGTATGCAAGTGGAGGTTGTGGGAATCAAACCTAGGTCTGCTTGATGTACCAAGCTCATTCACGGATTGTTACTCTAACCTCTAGGCTGTACAGCCAGCTATAACTGTTTGATTTCAGCTGCAGGCTTCAGTGTTGCACTTAATTATTGTGATGTCATTAGCATTGTGAAAGCTGCATTCTGATTGGTTTAGTATGCACTGTGGCAGTTGGTATTTTTCAATTTTGCACAACTCAATGTTTTCACTGTGGTGTTCTTGTTTGACTCTGTCCAGAGCTTCAAGCTCATGGTTAACTTCGATAGCCCTTTGACGAATTTCATTAGTTTTGTAAATGAGGAACTCTCTTCTTGGTTATTTGGATCACAGGGCTGTAATCCATATCCCTGCCCTCTGACAAAGCTCTAATGAACAAAGCACAGGGGCAACTGAACTTGTTTGTCTGCACTGTTTTTGCGATAAGAGAATTGCTTTGCATGCTTTTTTGTTGACATACTGGTCTGCTATATATGCCTAAACTTGATGCTGTTCACTTGAAATACAATTTCTGCCAGTTTGACTGTGTCCTGGTGAAAAGGCTTTCTGCCCTGATATTGCACCCAGGCCCTGCACCGTCCTGCATGCTTACTTCCCTGTTTTTCCTTTGCAATGTGACATACGTTACCTTGCACAATAATATCACCTTGGTATATTGGGTACCGATAACACTATATTGCGATTGATTACTCAATTAAAATGTTATTTGTATTTGTTAACCAGGTAGGACCCAAGAACATTAGATGACCATTTTCAAGGGGGACCCAGAGATGTAAACAAGAGCCACAATACAGAATAAATATACCATACAAATAACTATGCAATTCATCTGTTTACACAGTGATCAGGTGACTATCAGAACACACATGGTTTTGTGTGTGTGTGTGTGTGTGTGTGCATGCGTGCGTGTGTAAAATAAATGATGAGTAAGGGGCTGTATGCAAGGATGTACACCCATCGAGGGGGTTAATTAGAGCTATAAGGCCATGAATCCGAAGGACAAGTGGCTTTATTGCCCTAATTAGCCTTAGAAATGAGTATACTTCCTCGTGTGCCACCCTTACCAATTGTTTGTTGAATATAATACATTAGGATGGTTATTTTCATGAAGATCACATTTCCAGTCATTTCTGGCTTTGTCTTGTTGCTTTTTGGCCATTATATATTCCTGACGTGGAACCTTTCTCCTGACGTGGAACCTTTGTAAAAGAGTGTACACTCAAAGGTTGTATCCGAATTACCAAATAAAAAAAATATATTTCTGCAGTGTAATGGGGTTATTGCTTTTCCATGTTTGGTTGCCCCCATTCATTTTTTTGTAGTGTAGTGGTTCCCTATAAGAGGAGTGTGGCAGCGGGCACCTGTCTCTTTGCTAGGATGTTTGCATGCAGCAATATGGCCATGGAGCACTGTGGTTCAGTGATATGGGCATCTGTAGGGTTTGCAGTCGGGAGTACCAGTAGCATGGCAGTGGCACTGATGAGCGGCGGTATGTGAGTCCATGGGCTTTGCAGTCGGGAGCAATGGCAGTGTGGCAGCAGTGTATGAGCAGCATGGTGAGGACACTGTGGCACCTGAAGGCCTATTACAGCAGGGGTTAACCAAAAGTGAATAGCATATAGTAAGTGTAAGTAGAAGTTTATGAGATGTTTGGGTTTGGGAGGGTTTTGTATGTCTTTTTTTTCCAGGTTCTTTTGCAGCTTGTTAATTGGTTTAGCTTGCTTCCTAATGATGTGCTAATTGTGTTATTAGTACTGCCCCATAGGGTTTAATATAGTGTAGGTATATGCTTTTTATTAGTGTAGGTATATTCTTTTAGTTGTTTGTTTAGTATAGGTATATACTTTTAGTAAGCGTAGGAGTATTCTTCTAACTGTTTGATCAGAGTAGGCATATAGTTTTAATTGATGTCTTCTGCAGGGGAAAAATCCCCATCCATTCATGTCTATAAATATGTAGATATATATATATATATATAAATATATATATAATAAATGATATGTAAGTATAGTGTATAGGGATATAATTTACTTGAGGGGTCCTAATGAGTTCAATATGCCACAAGCCCAAAGGACGAGTGGTATTATGACCTTATTAGGACCCTGAGATGATTGAATTATATCCCTATGCACCACACTTACCTATGGTTTGTATTTTTTTAATACATAGGGATGGTAAATAATGAGTTTAGAGACAGAAATACAGTGAGTGATGTCAGAAGTGGTGCCATCCAGGTCAGTTGTGGGGACATCACTGAGTGGCACTGGGCTTCAGGATTGGCTGTTCCAGTCGGGGAGGTATACAGGGAAATACATGATAATGGGATCCTAGGGGGGAAGGGTTCCAACCATGTATTATATGTATATAACAGGTAGTCCACTACAAGGCATGGGGTGGTGCTCTGATAAAGGCATGTCTTTGTGTGTGCTGTGAGACAGGAAGCCATAAGCCCTGTGAGTTCAACCACCCAAGGCCTGCATATGTCAGAGAATTGTTTTGTGCCCTGTAGTGGATTATCTGTTTCATAAAATGCCCAACATTGTGTTGTTGTTTTTTTTTTTTTGGGCGGGGTGAAAAATAGAAAGAAATGCTGGTGTGCGATCCTCGTGGAATAATGCATGGTCACCTGTGTTTCATGCAGTTATGAAACAGCATTTTTACTGATCTTTCTCCCCATTTTATAAATGTACATCTACATGCACATAGGAATGAGACCTTGAGAACTTGATGGATGCCACTCATCCCAGAGGACTCCAGTGTAAACCAGGTTGGAAAAGGAGCTTCACTTTTCTTAGAAGTTATACAGATAACTGCTACTCCTGAAGGTTTACCTGGGTGAAAAAAAATCCGATGCCCAAAGTGGTGGCCACTGCTAGCCACCTCAGCGTTGACCAGTAGTCTCTAGAATGCTCAGTAGGCAAAAATGGCCACTTACACTAAAGTCTTTCCTATTTCCATAATGGGTTGTGCTACTATTGTATAACGCGAGGTTTGGCAAACACATGGTTTGCCCTGGTGGCAGTTGGACCAAAAATAGATCTTTTTGCAAAACATGTGTGTGTGTGTGTGTGTGTGTGTGTGTGTGTGTGTGTGTATATATATATATATATATATATATACATACATATATATGTAATGCATTGGATGCTGTAGCGGTGATGGTTGTTCTATTAAACATTTACTTGTAGGCTTGTTTGTTTTTTTCATGACAGAATGTGGTAAAGAGATGCAGTGCCGTTTGGGCCTCTCACTGTATCCCTTATGCCAGATTTCTATTGGTAAATGGATCCAGAAGGAAATGATTTGATACCTTTTAATTATTGTTATTATTGGTAAATGGGGAAGGAATGCCGCTTCTCAGCAAAACACTGGATCACTCACAGCGGGCAGCAGAGGAGAAGGAACTAGGCGGGGGGGGGGGGTGGTTGTTATCAGTTGCATTTTATTGATGTGTATCTGTAATTAAAAAAAAATCTCCTCTGGTCGGATGTTACTATGCCTACTTCTTGCAGCTGGAATAACAACGTCGGGCGCCCTTCAGGAGCAGCCGCGCATCGATGGGTCGGTCGGGGTTCAATAATTTCCATTTTCTAACCGACAGTCCTAGTTTTACAGGACAAGGGTGTATTATTTGCTAAAGATTTTGGCCGGGAAAGGCACACTCAGCCAAAAGTCCTTTCCAGGTGCGAACCGTCACAGGATATCGTATGCACAACCTGGGAGATTAAGTGACATTGGGGCACATGGTATACAAGTGGAGGCTGTGGGATTCACACCGGAGTCTTCTGGGACCTCAACTTCACAGTTCTGTGCTCTAACCACTAGGGTGCCCTTGCTATTATGCAGCTTTTAAGAATACTGAAAACATTTCCAAGCGTTAAACACAGAATAATTACAACTGTTACTCAGCTTTAAGCAAGTTTTTTTTTCTTTTTTGGGGTGGGGGTGGGGTGGAGTCCACAGATTTGAACATACAATTAACAGGCGATTATACATTTATGTATTTTTTTGTATTCAGTGCATTTGCCTAGTTTGCCCCAAGCTACTTCTGTGTTTTCTGCGAGCTTTGTGGCCAAACACATATTCATGAAACAGTCGCCCGCACACACAAAAAGAGACCTCACTTTTTGTCAGTGCTAGCCTTGCTGTGTGTTTGACAGCTCGGGAGCACAAGAGTTAAAGCTGTTCGGGAGCTCTGGAGTCAGCGAGGCTGGACGCGCCCCCTTGGCAGCACCAACTTGTCCCGAGTAGCAAAAGTTCAGGCCCGTAAAACTCTGATTGGATCCGGGAGGCGAGCGGGCCTGCCCCTTCGTGCAAGGATTGGTTTGGAAGCTGGACGAACCTCGCCTACATCAGATCCCTGATTGACACTGAATGAAAGAAATCCCCTGGCTTCTCATTGGTCGGCAGCATTATTTATACACCTAGGGTCATTCACATAATGTGGTTTAGTATTAGTAAACGACATTGCTCCAGTTTGCATTCAGGTTATCAACCCGCTCACCGCGGATTTTCATATGGGAGTACAGCGGATGCATCGCTGAGATTGGGAGGGGCAGGCAATAAATGTGTGGAACAAATATACATATTTGTCTCACTTTATTTCTTATCGTGTTCATTCTGGCAGGTCCCAAGGACGGGTTAGTGTAAATTCACCCTCCCTCTTGTTTCTGTTGCGCTTTTTACCATGTCGTAGTGTGTTACCGCCAACCGTATTTTTTATTTTCACGCACCGTTGCTTTCTTTGAATCAGGATTTATTATTTACCAGGTAAATGCAAAGATAAATGAATTTCGTGTTTTCAAACACAATTCAAATAAGTAAATAAAATGAATAAAAATAAATTATGACGTTTTACACATGATAGCTTTTCTTCAATCACAGTTTGATAGGCTGTAGCTTTCTGGAAATCGAGTTTGATGCACTGTAGTTTTCTTTGGAATCAGAGTGTGATCAGCTGTATCTTTCCTTGGAATCAGAGTTTGATACACTACAGCTTTCCTAGGAATCTAAGTTTCATACTCCAAAAATGTCCTTGGAATCAAGAGTGTGAATGTGTGATACATTATAGTTTTACTTGGCATCGGAGTTTGATACACTATAACTGGAATCAGAGTTTGATATACTACAGTTTTCCTTGGAATCAAAGTTTCATACTCCAGGAATTTCCTTGGAATCAAGAGTGTGATATATTATAGATTTACTTGGAATCAGACTTTGATACACTATAGCAGTGTTGGACCAGAGTACTGGGGGCCCATCTGGAAAGTAGATACAGGGGCCCACCTGAAAAATCAATAGTGTGGGCCCAGGGTGACACGTGTACAGTATGTTAGTATTCCAATTAAATTTGATACACTAGCTCTGTGTTTGCCTCTTGCATTTACTTGCAATGCCCAAAATACTCTGTTTAATTAGAAAATAAATGATAAATACAAAGATTTTCGGAGTTTAAAGTGGTCTGGAACTCGGGGGACACTGAAATTTCCAGGTATCCTGGTGGACCAGTCGACTCTGCATTATAGCTTTCATTGGGATCAGAATTTCAGTTGAAAACTCATCCGACTTTCAAGTAATCTAATTTCTTTGGAAATCTTTTTTTTTTTTGTAATGAGATTTTTAGTGATTTTAACAAACAACTTACATAGATAAACAATACAGTATAGAAGGTTCAATAACTATACAGATTGCAGTTATTCAAACATATACAGTAGTAAGTAGTTGCTTTTATCTCTGGAGCTAATATAGAATAACATCTTTGGGAGCATCAGTAAGGACCCCAGTGTAAGTTATCCATGAAAAGTTCATCGCCTCATATTCATTCCAGTTACTGAATGGCACTAGATTGATAGAAAGCATAATTTATGGATATTTAATTATAGTGTTAATACTACCTGCTATATGTTAAAAAAAAAAAAAAAAAAAAAAAAAACTTGATCTCTAACTACCAGTGGATACATAAGAGAAATGTTGGGAAGAGTATATGTAATCTGAGAGACATAGAAACACAAGAAGGAGCTGTAATTTCTGTGGGAGCGGGAGTGGCGTCCAAACGGACGATTCCCAGCGGCTCAGACTGAGGCAGGCCAGGGGTTTTGGAGGAGGAGCGCGTTGGAGGCGAGAGGAGCCAGTGCTGCATCGGCAGCAGAAGAGGCAGAGGAGCAGGAGTTCCCGGTGGCTGCAGTTGGTGGCAGGCCAGGGGGTGGAAGAGGAGCAGATGGCCAATCAGGAGGCAGGGCGCGCAAAATTTTGAATAGTGGCTGGGGATATAAGGGACAGGCCCAGCCGCACTTCTCAAATGAACACAAGAAGGAGCTGTAATTTCTGTGGGAGTGTGGCTGGAGCGGACGATTCCCAGCGGCTCAGACTGAGGCAGGCCAGGGCTTTTGGAGGAGGAGCGTGTTGGAGGTGAGAGGAGCCAGTGCTGTATCGGCAGCAGGAGAGGCGGAGGAGCGGGAGTTCCTGGCGGCTGCAGTCGGCGGCAAGTCAGGGGGTGGAAGAGGGGGGCAGATAGCCAATCAGGAGGCAGGGCACGAAATTTTGAATAGCGGCTGGGAATATAAGGGACAGGCCCAGCCACACTTCTCAAACGGGCACAAGAAGGAGCTGTAATTTCGTCCTACACCACCCACCCCGGCCACCACCTCACACCACCCACCCCGGCCCCAACCTCTATTAAATGGGCAGTGGGGGTGGAGCCAAGGGGGAGGAGTGGCCTGACTTTAGAGGATTTTAAAGAACATTGATAGAGGTTTTTTTATTTAAAGAACATTGATCTGTTTAAGCAATGTGTACATTTTAGAACAGCTGTGATGGGGTGGCTGCTATAGTGCAGATCATTGGTGCGGGCTCAGTGGCAGCTTTTGTGCAAACAGTTGGTTGGGACACTGTAACTAAGGGTACAGGCAAACCAAGGTAGTCCTGATCAGGTTGGGGGCAATGAAGCACGGATTATTCGGAAACTTTGGTTTATTTGTGAAGGCTGGGAAAAAGGAAAAGTACATACTGTATGTGTGAAATTGCTAGATAAGTGTTATTGAAAGAGAAAGAGGGGAAGGGCTTGACCAAAGATGCAAGATAGAATGGAGATGGGACTTCAAGTTGCTAGAGCTGGCATCTTTGGGAGTGTGGTTGGCTGCACAGGGTGTGGGCGGCCATGGTACTAGACTGGGCTTTGAAATTTGGAGGTTGCCCAGTGTGCCACCAGCTGGCAAAGCTCAGGGAGGAAGTGGAAGGAATTCGGAGACAGCTAGGGGAGTGGAAAAGGAGGGGGCACTGGGGTGCCTACAAAAATATACAGGGGGCTGAAACCTCAGGTACAATGAGAAGAAATGGCGCTACTCTGGGGGAACAGGGGCATCCTGGCAGGAAGAGCCTAGAATGCGGGAGTGCCCATAAAATCAGGCAAGGGGAGGGGGGTGTCAAGGGAGACCTGAGAGAGAGGGCTAGTACAGGAAGAGGTCCAAGGGTAGCAGAGGGGAGAGGGGGCCCAGGATCTGCAAGAGGGGGAACTGGGAGGAAGGTGCAGGAGCAGCTAAGAGAGGAAAATGAGGAAACTGTGCGGGAACAAGCCAGGCAGGAAGCAGGGACACTGGGGATGGGGGCTTCGGCAGGAAGGGAAGTGGAGCAGGGCTCAGAAAGGCAACTCGGAGTACAAGGAACAGAAGGGAAAGCATTGGGGGGAGATCGAATGGAGCAAGGCACAGGGGTGGTAGCACCATAGCAGAGCCAGAAAACCAGGATTTGGGTCAGAGAGATGAGCAGGATGGAGAGAAGGAGAATCGAAAAGATTCAGAAGAGGAAAAGGGCTACACAAAGGAACCAGAGAACCAGAAAGTGGCCCAGGGAAGTGAACAGGTGGAAGATGGGGGGAGGAGGGCTCAGGTAGTTTCAGGGGAGATAGCAAGGAAAGGATGAGGAAAAATTGGGAAAGAGAAGGAAAACAGCAGCAGTGAGGGGTGCTCAGGACAAAGAAGGGGATAGAGTCTTAATGGGGGGACTCTATTATAAAAGGAGTTACATGGGGGAGAAGGGGAGAGAGAGAGAAGAGAAAATATGGGTGGAGTGCCTGCCAGGTATGATGGCAGCCAAAGTTATGCATTGGATCCCCTTGAGGGGGAGGGAAATAGACGAGAAAACTCATCTGATCTTCCACCTAGGCACAAACAACCTTGCAAGGAGCAGTGTGATGGAGGTGTGGGCAAGGTTTATGACACTGGCTGAGTTCTTCAGCGGCTTGGACTTTAAATCCCTGTCCTTCTTGGAGGTGCTAACAGTACCAAGGGCCAGCATGGAGGTGAGGCAAAATATTGAGGAGCTCAATGATTGGCTTGCAGGTTGGTGTGCCCAAAAAGGGTATGGTGTGATAGGAGATTGTGGTTCAACATGGAGTGACAAGAGCCTATATGCCCCGGATAGGCTGCACCTAAATGGGGAAGGGAAAGCAGTGCTCAAATGCAAACTGGATGATTATGTTGACAGATGCTGCCATTTAAACTAAACGGGGGAGGGCAGGGGGAAGCCCTGTTGATGAGGCAAGAGGCAGGGGGGAGCAAAAAGCTCTACCCACACAGCCAGAGGGTAAGGGAAAACATATAGGACAGGAGGAAAGAGGGGAGTGGAGGGTCATGTGTGCAAACTCCAGAAGTCTGGGAAGAAAGATCCCAGATCTAACAGCAAAAATGGTGGAGGAGGGCCTTGACATAGTGGGGGTAATGGAAACATGGTGCCACCAGGAACAAGGATGGGAAATGGAGATACCAGGGTACAAATTGTTCAGGAGGGACAGGGAGGAAAAGAGAGGGGGACGGGTTGCACTCTACATAAAAGAGAGTATCAGGGCATCAGAATTGCAGGGTAAGTGGGGAGATGCCGAAGGACTCTGGGTCTCGTTGTCTGTGGGAAAGGGGGAGTCAGTGTATATGGGGCGTGGTGTACGGATCCCCGGCACAGCAAGAATCGGTGGATAGAAGCATGGCTGACGAGTTTGTGAGAATGGCAGCAAGGGGAGAAGTGATGCTGATGGGGGACCTGAACCTACCAGACGTAGACTGGAGCACCCTTTCCGCTGCTTCAACAAGCAGCAGGGAAATATTGGACTCCCTGCAATTGACCCTCCTAAATCAACTGGTCAGGGAGCCAACCAGGGCAGGAGCTACTCTTGATCTAGTCCTGATGAATGGGGATATGGTAGGAGATGTATCGGTGGGGGAACATCTTGGTACGAGTGACCACAACACAGGTTTAGAATAAGGAACACTGCAGAGGTTCACCGGTCTAGGTTAAAGGTGCTGGATTTCAAGAGGGCAAACTTCAGGAAAATGGGGGAAATAGTGGAGAGGGCTTTGCAAGGGGTGGAGGATTTGACAGAGGTGGAGGCAATGTGAGGGAGGATAAAAGAAGCTATTGGAGGGCCACTGACATATGTGCCAAGAGAGTGAGTAAAAATTAGGGGAGGAGGAAACCTCTGTAGTATACTAGGGAAGTAGCAAAAAAGGTAAGGACAAAAAGGAAAGCATTCAGGAAGTTCAAGAAAACACAGGCAGAAGTGGACCGGGTAAAATAGCAGGTGAGCCAGAGAGAAGCCGGAGTAGAGGGAAGGAGGTCAAAGGTACAGACAAAGGAGCGAATAGCTAGAGGGGTCAAAAAGGGGGATAAGACTTTCTTTCAGTATGTAAATGAAAAGAGGAAGACTAGGTAGGGGATTCTCCAGTTAAAAACAAACGAGGGGGAGATGCTACAAGGGGACAGAGAAAGTGGACTTGCTGAGCAACTATTTTTGCTCAGTGTTCAATAGAGAGGAAGAAGATGAAGGCAGCAGAGCAGGACAAGAAATGGCAGGGGAAGGGAAAGAGGAGATGAGGCCATTTCTCATGGAGGAAATTTTGGGGGAATTAGGCTGCATGAAGGTGCACAAAGCAACGGGGCCGGATTGGATGCACCCAAGGGTGTTAAGGGAACTAAAGGAGATATTGGCAGTACCTTTGACTCCACTCTTCAATCAGTCCCTAGAGACTGGGGTGGTGCCGGAGGACTGGAGGCAGGCAAATGTGGTCCCGCTGCATAAGGGGGGTGGGAGGGAGGGAGGAAGTGGAAGTTACAGGCCCGTGAGCTTGATATCGGTGGTAGGCAAGCTCATGGAGAACCTAATAAAAGGCAGGATCACCAGCTACCTGGAGGAAAGTGGCCTGATGAATCCAAGACAACATGGTTATAGTAGGGGTAGATCCTGTTAAACAAATTTGATAGAGTTTTTTGATGGAGTCACCAAGGAACTGGATCAGGGGAGGGTGGTAGATGTGGCTTATTTGGATTTCAGGAAGGCGTTTGACTCTGTGCTCCATTGGAGGCTGCTGTGTAAAATGGCAGGACTGGGGCTGGGGCAGAGGGTAGTTAAATAGGTAGGAAACTAGCTGGGGGAAAGGAGGTAGAGGGTCATAATAAATGGGTGGCATCCAGAGAGGGCAAGGTCACAAGCGGGGTCCCTTAGGGATCAGTGCTGGGGCCCCTACTATTCAATATATTTGTAGGGGACATTGTGGAGGGCCTTGAGGGAGGTGTGAATATGTTTGTGGATAATATCAAAATCTACAATAGGGTGGACACACAGTAAGGGGTAAAACAAATACAGAGAGATTTGGGGAGTCTTGAGGCATGGTCAAAGAGGTGGCAGCTTGCATTCAATACAGAAAAAAGTAAAATCATGCATCTTGGCTACAGGAATTGGAGGGCAGGGTACTGCATTGGGGGCAGAGATCTGGAGGAGATGGAACAAGAAAGGGACCTAGGCATCATTATATCAGGGAACCTGAAGGTGGAAAGGCAGTGTGGGAGGGCAGTGGCTAGGGGGAGTGGAATGCTGGGATGCATCGGAAGGGGGATCACCAGTAGAAAGAGAGAGGTCGTAGTGTCCTTGTACACCCATCTGGTTAGACCACACTTGGAGTATGGAGTCCAGTTCTGGAGGCCATACCTCAGGAAGGATGTGGGGAGGCTAGAGCGGGTTCAGAGGAGAGTGTCAAAGATGGTAAAAGGGTTAAGCTACCTATCCTATGCAGAAAGGTTGAGAGATCTGAACATGTATTCCTGGAACAGAGAAGGGAGAGGGGGGAATATGACTGAGACCTTCAAGTACCTTAAGGGTATAAACAGGGTGTCAGTGGGGAGCATCTTCCAGATGAAGGGAAATCGGAGGACGAAGGGGCATGGCCTGCAGGTGGAGGAGGGGGTAGTTCAGGGGTAACATTAGGAAATACTATTTCACAGACAGAGTGGTGGAAAAGTGGAACAGACTCCCAGAGGCAGTCGTTGGAGAGGAAACAGTGGAGGGATTCAAAAGGGCATGGGACAACCACAGGGGAGAGTTGGAGGGGGGCGGGCACAGGTCCAAGCAGATAGCTGGACAAATAGGCAGACTTGGTGGGCTTTGTTTGGTCCTTTTCAGCCATCACACTTCTATGAATCTATGAAAAACTGAGTAATAACTAAAGAAAGGAAGGAAAAAGAAGATAGGGAGGAGGGGTACCCAATGGCACAAAGGTGGGGTTAATTTGCAGCTGGTGCATAACCCATTATCTCCATTTGAGTTTGAAGGAAGGGAGGTTATTGTGCATGGAAGATGTTAAGCATTATACAGCATATATCTCAGTGACTATCTGCCTCCAATTATCTATCGTAGGGGTGAGCCATAGCCGAGCTATTTCTTTCTTTGCCGCTAGGATGAGAATTAAAATGAGCTTTTCTGGCCTCAGAAAGGACCTCTATGTGGGGGAATGGCTAGTAAAATCAGTAAAGTAGTGGTAGCTCCAGGACTATTAAAAATATCCTCTGGTTCTTGAATGATTACGAGCCAGTATGACTGGAGTGGTGGACATGTCCAGAAAATATGGGTGTGATTCACAGGTGAAGTTCCACAGTTTCTGCAGCAAGCTGCTTGGAGAGGGCTAGCATATCTAGTGACAGTGTCTGGTGTCTTAAAGAATCTGTACCAACACTTCCAGGAAAATACATATGGCACTTCTACTCAGATACAATATAAAACAGCAGTCCATTGCTTGAAGTTTACCATTTATTGTGTTACCAGTCTAAAAAACACAGTCAAACAAAACCGGCCCTTTTGGAGCAGGTAATCTCCTGACATTTCACCAGTAAGGTTTCTCAAAGGAATAGTGCCTCCTAGTGAGAGGAAACATTTATAGGAAAATATCCAGCTAACAGTTATTTACACTTAATTAAAGAGCAGCTGCAGGAGAACTTTAAATATAGAATAATACACGGGGTGGTGTGTTTAACAAGAGTTTTACACACACCCGAGGTGCTAGATGCTATATAAACCCTGAGAGCAAAGCTTGAGGGGTTTATTCAAGCATCCAACACCTCAGGTGTGTGTAAAATTCAAGTTTTACACACCACCTCATATTTTATTTTATATAATTGCTGGGGAGTGTTTTCTCACCACAGCAATTATATAAAATACAAATACATCAGTGTTCAGCCACGGTCCAGTTGGGATGAGGTATGGTCCACCATCTGTGGCTGCTAGAATCTTTCCGGTTTTTTTTCTTATAAAAAAAAAGGTTTAATCGAGGAGCACTTGTTTCAGTAAGGAATCATGACTGTTTATGTGAGAGGCAAGTTTTTTTTATTTACTTACCGCTGGTGCCGAGTGCAACTTGCGGTGCAGTAGCATTGAGAAAGTGAAACATGGAGGCTTGCGCATGCGTGGAGTGAGGGAAATGTGGTGCATGTTCACTGTTATAATCCACAGGGTTATAACTGGGTTTCCCTATGGGAGAAAATGCTCCCCAGTTATGATCAAAACATATTTACACACAGTTCAGTATGTATTTCACATTAGTCCTATATTCCTTGTCCCCATTATTACCAATGTAATTTGCATGAAAACAGGATCTTTGCTCCTGAAGAGTTCATCTATTCCTGTTGCTGTCTCCTTACCTGAAGTCATAATACACTGCTTGTGATATCACAGTTACTCCCATGGCAACAGATTGTTATGTCACAACAGAGGATTATGACATGAAGTAGGGAGTAAGCTATAGAGGCAGAGGAAATCTAAGGTATAAAGATCATGTATTTATGCAAGTTTCCTCAGTAACAAATAATGCCCAGGAGAAGTCTATAAAGCTGAATTGTTCCTAAATATGTTTTTCAAAGTTTTCTTTTGAGGCGTCAGCAGCTCTTTAACACTTGATAAATATCACATTTGTTATTCCCTAGAAAAAAACAGTGCTGAAAAACGAACCCTTATAAAACAAACCATATTACATATATATATTTACACAAACACTGCAACACTATTTTTACAAAGACATTTTAAATCCCAGCACAAGAGAAAAATTAAAGGGAGTTTTCCCATATTAGATTTAACTTTACTCTAAATAAGGTCCAGTGTCTGGTAACAGACAGATGAGTAACACACTTGGCATTATGGCCAATCTATAATTAAAATACCTAGCTAGGTTAACATTATTAATAGGTCAAGACCAGAAAGTATACCCATAATTCACAAGTATGGAGCAAAGGCCAATGGCACATTCATAAGGTAGAAAAAGAAATGGGCAGACTGGATGGGCCTTGCGGTCCTTATCTGCCATCAACTTCTACGTTTCTATGTAACAAACCAGGGAACAGAACTTGGAAACACATATATGGTAACCCTCTATAGCAAATCACACACAAGGGAGTCAATTATATGCACAGAGGTAAAAAATAAAAGGTGCATTGGAAAGTGATAGAAAGCACAAAAATGTTTACATAAATATACTGTATATAGATATGATGTAGACACTGAAGAAACCAAGTTTGAACTAGAGAGGTTAAATCAAGGTTGAAGGTCAAGAGATCAAAACTCTATGCAACTTAAAGAAACAGCTTTGTATCATCTTGATTAAACCCATGGGGCTTGACAACAGGCTGAAAATTCAAGCACCTTCTCCTCCAGTGCTTCATGGGAGTGTTGTCTTTATTCTGAAAAAGAACATACAGAGAGTAAAACAGGTATGTGCATCCTAAGAACTCATCTGTATCTCTCCTGCAAAAATGGCATCAATTCTGTTTGTTCATTTAGACCACAATCAGCGTTGTGTGTCCCCAGTTTATAGATTCAGTATGACTCTCTTTTATTAAAGGTCAGTTCTCTGTTTCCACCTCTCGGGGCCCAATTTCACTTGCTCTAGGCCTACAAAACTGAGTGACTGCTCCTGATTTTTATCTGAATTCTTGATGTGCATGGCCAGAACATATTCCATGTCTTCATTCCTGACTGCCCGAACATGTTCCCCTACCCTTTCCTTGAATTTTTGTTTTGTACGGCCCCTGTAATATTTACCACGGGAACACATGGCCATGTATACCACATGTGTAGTGTCACAATTTATGAAGTTTTGGATGTTTATCATTTCTCTTGTCCTAGGGTTCTGAATCTCTTTACATTCCTTTATGTATGGACAATACTTACATCTGCCACATTCATGACAATCATTTGGTAGCGGCAGAAACCAAGTGCTGGGCTTTTTTGTAGTTTGCACAGAATGTACTAAGTGTTCTCTTATGTTCCTGGCTCTCCTGTATACAAATCTGAGTGGTGTTTTAACTGTTTCACTTTGTCTAGGGTCACTTCTTAGGGCAAACCAATTCTTTTTGATGATGTCCCTAACTCTTCATGACCTAACATTAAAAATGGTAACAACATTTATCTCTCCATCATACTGTCCTTTTGTCCTTTCTTTTTTCCTTCTCTAACAGAGAAGTTCTGCTGACTTCGACACAACTGGTTTTGGCCTGTTCTATGCATGTATTCAAACACCCTCTCTCTTTGAATCTGCTAGCAAGGTTCGCAGACTCAGTTTTGTATTCATCTTGACTGCTGCAGTTACGCTTAATACACAAAAATTGACTGTTGGGTATATTGGTGACTGTATGTTGGGGATGGCAGCTACTAGCCAGCGGAATGATATTGAGGTCTGTATGTTTACGATACAATCCGGTGTGTATGACACCATCCTGATCCTTCATGATCCTCAGATCAAGGAAGGGAATTTGAGTATTACTGCTCTGGCATGTAAATCTCAAGTTGTTATTGCTTTCATGGATATAATGTAAAAATTCTCCCAACTCCTGTTCCTCACCACTCCACACTAGGAAGATGTCATCAATATAATGTTTCCAAGTATGTATTTTGCAGAAAAAGGGATTAGCTGTCCGATCTTAAATGTATGTCTCCTCCCACATACCCAAGTACAGGTTTGTGCAATTGGGTGCAAAGCTTGCATCCATTGCAGTGCCTTTTTCTTATTTGAAATATTTGCCCATGAACATAAAAACATTACTCTCAAGCACTATTCTGCACATTTCTACCAGGAGTTCAGTGTCTGGCCTAGCATTTACCCTTTTTTGTTCATGTAGTACCTAATAGCTTTAAGGTCCTCTTCACTGGGAATGTTCCTATATAGGGACTCCACATCAAGTGTAATCAAAATGCTACCCTTACCGGTATTTAGGTCCTCTAGTATTCTGAACATGTCCCCAGTATCAGATATATACCACTATAACTCAGAAACAGGTGTCTTAATGTGGTCATCTACATATCTGGCAAGGGGTTCAGTTATACTACCAATACTTGAAATGATCAGCCTCCCTTGGGGGTGCAATAAGGGTTTTGTGAACTTTGGACAGGATGTACATGTGTGCTTTTAGAGGAAATTCAACAGTGAGATAGTCCTGGTACTACAGGCGAGAACCTGTTGGAGACGGTGTGGGGAAGAAAAGGCAGATAACATTTGTATTTTCTGATCTTATCCCCTTATTCTTGATTGTTGAAACAGTATAAATCCATAATTAAACATTTTTACATGGCAGAACATGCTGTCTCCCTTCCTGGTACTTCAGGCTATTCTGGGGGAAGGGATCTGGGGTATCAGTTTCAAATTGCTATTAATGTTAATATTGGCTGCCGGAAGGGTTATCACCTGCCTGTGGTTAACTGATAGGGTACCAAAAAGGGCATCAGGAGAAGGGGGTGGATTTCTGGTGAAAATGGGCCTTCTTCCAATTGGAAGTTAATTCAGAATTTATTCCTGATCACATTCTATTTCATTATAATAAAGATGCTGGGTAATATTACTGCTGCCTCCATATCACTGTTGTACTAGGTCACACCAATCCTGTATGTGGTAAATTGTTGATCTCATTTGTCTTCCTATATCCTCAAAAAAACTGGACACTGTTTCTCTGTACCAAGTTGTTATCACTGTATTGTCCTCTCTGTCACGAGGTACCTTTGTAAACGAGCCTCTGGCTCAAAGGTTGTAAACTGATGCTTAATAAATAAATAAATAACATAAATAAATATAGTGCTGTATTGCACTTCTGTGTAATAATGTCCTGCACAGAACTGAAGTCTAATTTACATGTATTGCGACATCTCTGTTCTTGTATTTGAAAATTATCTCAATAAGAAATAATTAAAAAAAAATGTTCAGGGTGTTATGACCCAGACTCATAATGTACTTTTAAGCAATGCTGAGAAACCCAGTGTGGCCAGCATATACAGAAAAAAACCAAAAACAAACACACAAAAAAAATTGAAAGAGTCTGCTCCAGATGAAACCTATGATTACCTAACAAAATCTGGAGAAATTAGACTCACTTACCCAGGGTGTAACTTATTTTAATTTATTTTCAAATGACTGATGACAGTATTGTACACAAAAGTCAACATTTTGAAGATGAATTCTTCTTTATCAGGGCATACACTTACTAAAGATAAATTTAAAATACATTTAACAAAAACTTTAATTATAAGTGGGGTAACATATAATGTATTCCATAGCTTTACTGCATCAGTATTATAATGATATGAAGCATAATCTTCCCTTTTTTTTCTGTAGATGCTGGGCCACACTGGATTTCTCAGCATTTCCACATGGTTACAGTTTCAGTGGTAAATAAAAGTAGTGAACTTAAAAAACAATTGGAAGTAAAATCCTACATTGTCCTGACTGGACCAATCCCAGCAGCAGTTGAAACATATTGAACTAATGGAAAAGGAAATTGAGATAGCTGTATAAAACACAAGCGAAGGCCACAGACAGAATTTACGTGTACAAGAATTTATAGTCTCGAGACTGGAAGCAAACAGAGAAATAGTTATTAAGCCAACAGATAAAGGAGGAGCTATAGTTTTACATGACTATAAGAACTACCAAGCAGAATGACTCAGACAGGTTGAAGATCAGACTACCTATGAACTCATCACGCATAATCCTACTATTGATATAGTGTGTGGTGGTGTCCCCCCCTTGACTATTTGTACAGACTAAGACCTGAAGTCTTTAATTCCTCATTTTTTTTTTAGTTTTAAGTCTGTTGTGCAACAGCATTTATTTATTTAATTATTTATTTAATTAAGTCCTGTCCCTCCTTCTTTCTATTTTTCCTCTCTATACTTCTATGTCTGTCTCACCCATAAAATAGCGTGTTGGCTGCTCGCTATTATAAACTCTCTCTCTCAGTTTTACTTCAGGGTCTGTAGTGCTGTCAAAACCGTTAAAGAAATAAGCTGAGGAGTAAAATTATTAGTAACAAGCACCACGTATGTCAAATGCTGCTGTTAAACTGCAAGAATGAACAAGCAGTCTGTTTTACGGCTAAAATGCCGGTAATTCTGTTCTTCCGTTTGTATTTTTTTCAAGTTAAAAGCAATGTTAGTGGTTCTGCAAATATTGCAAGGTCCCACAACTCCAGTCATGAGCAGGAAGAGTTAATTTTGCCACTGAATGGGAGGCTAGCTCATATTTCTTGGTTTCATTTGGTTCTCTAAAGTTATAAACTGCAGTTTTTGTTTTCTGCTACATATATTCTTTTTACTTAATTTCAAATAGGCTTAAATTGCCATTTGCTCACTGAAGCGATCAAGAAAGTAGATCAATTATGGTCTAAAACCCCTTTCTATGTCAGCGAAAGCGCTTCTTTTTAACTGAGAAAGTTGAGCGCTGAGTCTTCTGTTTAACCTAGTTCTGTACAGTGACTCCTTACACCTGAATGGCATGGCGGTATCTCCGTGCGAATGTACACATTCTGTATTACCTTCAGCCATGCAGAGAAGAAAAATTAAGTTTAAATACATTGCTTTCTTCTTGAGATAGTCCTGAGTAACATGTTATGTGTTTCTGTGTCTGCACAGAGATATTATGGGTCCATACATGTGTCCTATAGGGAGTGAGCGGCACATCTTGGTGCTTTTTATGTATTAGTAAAACCCCTTCCCCTTACAAAATGGGTGGAGTCTAGCCTAATACAGCCCATGTCCTCACAGTTAAGGAATAATATTGTCAAAATTTGAATGTTGGAAATAAATGTAATAGTCTGATTTGACTATTTATATAGGGGAACCAGAATGCATGCAAAAGAGGAACTAATATGTGGAATTATGTGTAAAATTACACTTTTTGTATTAATCATTGGCTGGAGTTTCAGTTTGTGGGTGGGATTTTAGTCCTATATCAAGGCAGAACTTATGTTGTAGTTGAGATAGTCGTTGGGAGAGGACCTGTTTGGTTCTCCCAGGGAGATCTCTGAGAGAGGTCAGGCACAGTCTGGTTTTGGTAGAATAGCTCTTCTTGTTCATGCGAAAACTGTGCTTTTTGAATTTGTCCTCTTTTTTTCTTGTAAAAGTGATTTATTTAACTTTTATTATTTTGATTGATTTGTTTTCAATAAAAATCATACCTATTCATGGTATGTTGTACCTTATATGCTGTCTCCTGTGAAAGTCTTTTATTGCACCCCATGACAAATTAGTACCAGGAGTGGGGTTGTTCTGGTGATTCATGCTACAGGATCCCAGAAATAGATACTGTTTTTAGTATCATTGACTTAACTTGGAGACAGCAGGTACATGGCTCACAAAATGGAGGAGCCATCTGGAGTTTCAACAAGAAGCCAGAAGCTTTTGACTGGAGAACCATTATTGTCAGGGCTTCCTCCTTTGGTCAGACCCAAGAGTAAAACAGGTGTGGTTCCTGGTGATATTGAGGACCTTACCACTTGTATGCAGGCTGTGAACATGGAGAAGCCAGAAGAACAACCGGATGATGTACCCCCAGAGGACATACAGAACTGTTACGGTGGTTGACACTGAGGCAAGTGGGACAGGACAAACAACGGGAATGAGAGTACCGGGAAAGGGAGCAGGGATGTAGAAGACAGGACCAGAGGTGGGCAGATACTATACAATCGTTGTAGACATTAGGGGCAGGACAGGAGGCCCAAACCACTCCAAAAGACATAAAACTGACAAAAATGACATTATCAGGTGACATCAAGTCTTATCTGACAACATTTGAATGAGTGGCACAACCATATAACTGGCCTCCAACACAATGGGTGGTCCATCTTTCCCCTTATTTAACAGGAAAAGCACAATTAGCTTATGCCAACGTGGACAGTGCTTCTATTAATGACTATACAGCAGTTAAATGGTAGATACTGAAATATTTTGATTTTAACTCAGAGACCTACAGACAAAGACTCAGAACTTTAAAACATGTGCTTCATATTTCACCAAGACAAACATATACTAGACTCCATGATCTCTGTGTCAAATGGATTCAACCAGAGGGGAAGACAGTGAAGGCCATCATGGATATGTTTATCTTGGAGCAATTCATGCAGATTATACCTGCTGACATACAACTGTGGATTAGGGAAGATAATACGGATAATGCAGATCTTGCTATCATGCTGGCTGAGGATTTTCTGGCAGCCTGACAGCCCTTGCGGAAAGGATACCAAAGGACAGACGGTCATTCTGCTAGTAGACCTACTACTACAACAACACTGGTAGGACCTATTTTTCCAACTAATCAAACCATTGGGGGTGTCAAAAGAGAAAATATGACTGTTCCTATTAAGCAAACAGAATCAACAATAGAATGTCATTATTGCCACGGCTTGGGGCATATTGCCAGATTTTGCCCTAAGAAATTAAAGGAGCCAGCCTATTTTGCATCTATAGACTTGGGTAATTTTGTTATTCCTATACAAATCAATGGACAAACTGTTGGTGGGCTTGTGGACTCTGTTAGCAAACAGAGCCTCATTTGAGCAGACTTGGTTCAACTAACACATCTAGCTTCCACAACAGGCATTATTTGTATTCATGGAGATGTTCATCAGTATCCAACAACTACAGTAACAATTACTATAAATGGACTTGTGGACACTGTTACTGTGGGAGTAGTACCCACCTTACGTGTTCCTTTTATTTTAGGTCAAGACTATGATAAATTTACACAAATAGTATCTTCCTGTCAAAAAGGAAATGTTGATAACCTAGTTGCAGTGTCTACTAGAGCTCAGATAGCTGCTAACCCTAAACAAATTGGTTTACCTTTGTCCTTTCAGGATGATATATTTGGGAAGATAGGGAAAAATAGAAAAACTAAGGCAGAAAAAAAAATACAAGAACAATGGAACAAAAGAGAAAAGATCTGTAGAAGTGAGGCTTGAACTACAAATGTACAATATTGCTCAGGAACAAAAAGATGATACCTCTCTTGTTTCTGTATTTGCACAGGCAGGGTCTATCCAAAAAACCCATAGTATTAAAAAGAAACATTTTTTTACAGAATCTGTACCCATCCTACCACTCAAGAGCAGGTTGAGCAATTAGTAGTCCCTGTGAAATATAGGTCAGATTTATTGTTCCTTGCTCATGATATACCCAGTGCTGGGCATGTGGGGAGGGAAAGAACCTTAGCCAGGCTCTTGCAGCAATTCTATTGGCCCAGTATCCATGATTCTGTTGTTGAATATTGTCGAGGTTGCCTGTAATGTCAACATATTAGTCAGGTGACCAAAAGAGATCAAGTACCCCTTAGACCTTTACCCTTTGTCACACAACCCTTTGAACGAATGGCAATGGATATCGTTGGTCCCTTGATGAAAAGTCCTAAGGGAAATAAGTTCATATTGGTCATCTGTAACTATGCCACCAAATATCTGGATTCTTATCCTCTCTGAACCATCACTACAGCTAAAATAGCTGAAAAGGTTCTTGATTATTGTAGTCGAATGGGGATTCCAAAAGTGATATTAACCGATAGAGGTACAAATTTTTGTGCAGCATTACTATCAGAACTCTATAAACTGCTTGGTGTCACTGCCGTACGGATGACCCCTTATCATCCACAAACAGATGGCCTTGTTGAAAGATTCAATCAGACTTTAAAACGCATGTTGTGAAAATTTGTGGATGATGAAGGGAAATATTGGGATCATTATCTTCCCTTGTTTCTATTGCTTATCGGGAGGTCCCTCAGACCTCTACTGGATTTTCACCATTCCAATTGCTGTATGGTCAGAATCCCCATGGATCTTTAGATGTAATAAAAGAGGTCTGGGAAAGTGACCGCCAAATCAAACATGTAAATGTTTTGGAATATATGAAGGAAATACGAAAGAGATTACTTCTCTCTATACTCAGCAGGCACATACAAATGCTGTAGAAGCTCAGGTGAAACAAAAAACTTTGTATGACATAAAAACATATGAAAAGGTTATTAAACAAGGTGATAAGGTTATAATCCTCTTACCATCATCAGAGAATAAACTACAGATGAAGTGACAAGGTCCTTATAATATTCTAGAACAAACTGGACCAGTCATATACAAATTGGAAACTCCAGGAAAATGTTCCTCTTATAAAATCTACCATGCCAATTTGTTAAGAAAATGGCAGGAACGAATGGATCCAAAACCCTGTTGTCATGTATATACAGAGAGTCAAAATACTGACTTAGATTTAGCATACCAAAGATTGGAAAATGATGGGGAAATTGACAAGACTGTGGTCATTAATCTTAATTTAACCAAACAACAACAACAGAAAGATATTGATCACCTTCTTAGTTAATTTTCCACTGTTTTTACTACTAGACCAAGACGAGCTTTAAATGTAACCCATCAAATCAAAACCACTGCTACTCCCATAAGACAAAAGGCTTATAGGCTACCTGAAAGACTTCATTTAGAGGTGAAACAAGAAATTGAAAAGTTACTGGCCTTAGGGATTATGGAACCTTCTGTAAGTCCATGGTTATCTCCGATGGTTATAGTCCCCAAAAAGGAAGGAGGAATTCACCTCTGTCTAGATTTCAAGAAATTAAATTTGGTGTCACAATTCAATGGATATCCTATACCTTAGGTAGATGACATTATCGACCAAATTGGCCAAGCACAATATATCACTACATTAGACCTTATGAAGGAGTACTGGCAGATCCCCCTAGACCCTAATTCTAGAGATAAAACCACTTTTAGTACCCCTTATGGTCTTTTCCAGTTCAGGTATATGCCTTTTGGCTTACACTGAGCCCCAGCAACCTTTCAGCGATACATGGACCAGTTATTGACACCACATTTACAATATTGCTCTGCTTACTTGGACGATGTGGTTATCTATAGTAAAGATTGGCCATCTCATCTCGCCCAGTTAAGTAAGGTTATGCAAACTATCAAATCAGCAGGGCTCACGATAAACCCTTCAAAGTGTTGCATAGCCATGCAAGTAACCAGATATTTGGGTTTTATCTTAGGAAATGGAGTTATTCGATCTGAAGTAGATAAAGTTGCGGTGGCAACAAACTGTCCTGTCCCTCAAACCTAGACAGACGTAAAATCTTTTTGGGGACTTGCAGGATACTACCACCATTTCATTCCTGATTTTGCTATGATTGCCACACCTCTCACTGAATTAACAAAGAAAACTGTACCTAATAAGATTCCATGGTCTGTGGCATGTGATAAAGCATTTTGTTCTATTAAAGCTGCTTTGTGTGCATCACCTATATTAAGTTCACCTGACTTTTCACAAACATTTGAGGTCCATACTGATGCTTCAGATACTGGGTTGGGAGCTGTGCTATGTCAAACCATCAAGGGTGAAGAACATCCTATCCTTTATGTTAGCCATAAACTATTTCCCAGAGAACATAAATATGCCACCATTGAGAAGGAATGTTTGGCGATTAAATGGGCAATTGAAGCTCTAAAATGTTATCTATGGGGCAATCATTTTACACTGGTTACTGATCATAATCCCCTATGTTGGCTACAACAAATGAAGGATAAGAATTCCCGCATCCTTCAATGGTACTTGGCTCTGCAACCCTACTCCTTTGAGATTAAACACAGGCCTGGAGCTAAGCATAAAAATGCTGATTTTCTGTCAGGTATGGTACTGACTGATATATTAAACCCCAGGGCAAAAGTTGTAATTAACGTACTTAAATGGAATAGTTAGGTTACGTATATAATATTCTACTCGTATTATTTAGGGTGCCCTGGGGTTGGGTTTCTGTGAGGGTGGGTGGAAACCCATCCCATTCTTACGGGAATGTGGATATCATAACTTCCACATAAACGAAGCATAAATGGTTTGTTTTTAAAAAGGGGGGTATTTGTGGTGGTGTCCCCCCTTGACTGTTTGTACAGACTAAGACCTGAAGTCTTTAATTCCTCATTTTTTTTAGTTTTACGTCTGTTGCACAACAGCATTTATTTATTTATTTATTTAAGTCCTGTCCCTACTTCTTTCTATTCTTCCTGTCTATACTTCTATGTCTGTCTCACCTGTAAAATAGCGTGTTGGCCGTTCGCTATTATAAACCCTCTCTCAATTTCACTTCAGGGTCTGTAGTACTGTCAAAACGGTTAAAGAAATAAGCTGAGGAGTAAAATAATTAGTAACAAGCACCATGTATGTCAAATGCTACTGTTAAACTTCAAGAACGAACAAGCAGTCTGTTTTACGGCTAAAATGCCTGTAATTTTGTTCTTCTCTTTGTATTTTTTTCAAGTTAAAAGCGATGTTAGTGTTTCTGCAAATATTGCAAGGTTCTGCAACTCCAGTTGTGAGCAGGAAGAGTTAATTCTGCCACTGAATGGGAGGCTAGCTCATATGCCTCAGTTTCATTTGGTTCTCTAAAGTTATAAACTGCAGTTTTTGTTTTCTCCTACATATATTCTTTTTACTTAATTTCAAATAGGCTTAAATTGCCATTCGCTCACTGAAACAATCAAGAAAGTAGATTAATTATGGTCTAAAACCCCTTCCTAGGTCAGCGAAAGTGCTTCTTTTTAAACTAAGAAAGTTGAGCACTGAGTCTTCTGTTTAACCTAGTTCTGTGCAGTGACTCCTTACACCTGAACGGCACGTGACAATGTACACATTTTGTATTACCCTTAGCCATGCAGAGAAGAAAAATGAAGTTTAAATACATTACTTTCTTCTTGAGATAGTCCTGGTAACATGCTATTTGTTTCTGTGTCTGCACAGAGATATTCTGGGTCGATAGGTGTGTCCTATAGGGAGTGAGCAGCACATCTTGTTGCTTTTTATGTATTAGTAAAACCCATCCCCCTTACAAAATTGGCAGAGTCTAGCCTAATACAGCCCATGTCCTCAAAATTAAGGAATAATATTGTCAAAATTTGAATGTTGGAAATAAATGCAATAGTCTGATTTGACTATATATTTAGAGGATCCAGAATGCATGTAAAAAAGGAACTAATATGTAGAATTATGTGTAAAATTACACTTTTTGTATTAATCATTGGCTGGAGTTTCAGTTTGTGGGTGGGATTTTAGTCCTATATCAAGGCAGAACTGATGTTGTAGTTGAGATAGTCATTGGGAGAGGACCTGTTTGGTTCTCCCAGGAAGATCTCTGAGAGAGGTCAGGCACAGTCTGGTTTTGGTAGGATAGCTCTTCTTGTTCATGCCAAAACTGTGCTTTTTGAATTTGTTTTTTTTTTCTGTAAAAGTGATTTATTAACTTTTACAGGTATTATTTTGATTGATTTGTTTTCAATAAAAATCATACCTGTTCAAGGTATGTTGTACCTTATATGCTGTCTCCTGTGAAAGTCTTTTATTGCACCCCACAACATAGTGCAAATGGTTACAAGATATCTAAATAGAGGTTTGGAACAGGGTTACATTTTAGAGTGGGAGACAAAAGCACTTCTGAATAAAACACCAATTTACATCTAATTTCTCCAGATTCTGTTAGGTAATCATTGGCCTCATCTAGAGTAGTAGACTCTTCCCATTGTTTTTTTTTTCTATATGCTGGGCCACACTGAATTTCTCAGCATTGCTTAAAATTATGCTATGGGTCTGAGTCATAACCCCCTGAACTTTTTTTTTAATTAATTTTTATTAAGAGAATTTTCACATACAAGAAACAGAGAAGATTTTTGTGTACAATGCTGTCATCAGTCATTTGGCAATAAATTGAAATACGTCTTACCCTGGGTGAGTGAGTCTAATTTCTCCAGATTCAGTTAGATAAAACAGTTAACACCATCTGCCAAATGGAATGCTTTACCTTCACTTTGCAAGGGTGTCGGTAGAAGGGGGAGGAGTTGTGGTGAAGATGGGTCTTCTTCCGGTTGAAAGTTGATTCAGAATTTATTCCCTGATCACATTCTATTTCAATATAATAAAGATGATGGGTAATATTACTGCAGACTATCTATCTCTGTCGTACTAGGTACAGCGCTGTATTGTACTTCTATGTAATAATACCCTGCACAGAACAGAAGTCTAATTTACCTGTACTGTGACATCTCTGTTGCTTGTATTTGAAAATTCTTTTAATAAAAATTGATTAAAAAAATAAGTTCAGGGGGTTATGACACAGACCCATTGCGTCCTTTCCTCTGACATATTTCATCACAAGATGTTGGTTCTGATATTGAAAACACTTGGAATTGCAGGTAAAAATATAGTGGTGCAGAATGGATGGGAGGGGATCCTACATAAAAATAGGCATTTATTTGTCTAGAGTACCTACCTTGTTAACAAAAATGAAATAAATAAATAAATGTAAGACTTTATAGCTGGGCAGTGGTTCCCAAGGGTAAATTTAAACATAGAGGGGGGCAAATTGGTTGCAATGTTTCACCCCTACCTCTATACAACAAATATGAGGCCCTCCAACATGATATAACTGTTACATCTCAGGATGCTATATTTAACAACCCTAGCAATGAACCTTCAGTTTCTAGTCACCCCCCGTAGAATGGAGAATAGTTGTACTGAGATCCCTACACCCAAACTAAACATAAAAAAACACCATAAAAATGATCCAAACTATGAACCAATTACCTTATCAACTACTTCTAAGCAATTTTTGTTATTAGCGACTCCATTATCAAACATCTGGACCGACTTCATATATGTAATGTGGACAAATTTAATCGCACATGCTCTAGTCTGCGTAGGTGCTCTTGTATCAGATATTACTTCTACTGTGAAAAACATTCTGAAGGGAGTTGATGAGAACCAGCTGTTCATATTACACGCAGGTACCAATGATATAAATAGGTGTAATATAGATGAACTGAAACAGGACATCATAGCACTTAATAATGTGTTAGCAGAAAAAAATAGTTTAGTATGTTTTTCAGAGATTCTTCTGGTACCCAGAGCTTCTGATGTTATTACTACAAAAATAAAAGCCTTTAATGACTGGCTGAGACGCTGGTGTTTTCAACAGAACATTCTTTGTCTAACTCATTGGGAAACCTTCTATTTAAAAGACTCACTGTTCTGTTGGGATGGACTCCACCTCAGTCGTAGGGGTAGTTCTCTTCTGGGCAAAAGTTTTGTAACAGCTATCAATAAACTTTTAAACTAAACGGGGGTGAGATCAGTGGCATTAGATCCTGTTCTCTAAAAAGACCATCCACTGACCAGTTTGAGTGTGAGGTACTTAGTTTGAATGCTAGATCTTTAAACCAGGTTAAAATGGCAGAATTGGAAGCCCTGTGTCAATTGAACAAATATGGACTTATTTCCATTACAGAAACCTGGTGGGACCCTGATACTTCCTTGACCCAGCGTATTCCTGGGTATAAACTATACCATAAGGACCGTCAAGGTCAGATGGGGGGGGTGTATGTCTCTATGTTAGGGATGACATATCCTCATTTCAAATCCCTATCACTAGTGATTTAGAAACCATCTGGGTTAACATTCAGTTTAAAGGGTACCCACAATTGTTAGTAGGGACATGTTATAGGCCTCCAACATCTAATAAGGAATACTCTACCTCCCTTTACAGTGAAATTCTGAACATGACCTCCAAAGGTAATATACTTCTATTGGGTGATTTCAATATGTCGACCATAAATTGGAATTCCTTAACTGGCGGTACGCAGGCCGAGAAAGATTTGATTACACTCATGGTTGATATAGGATTAGAACAAATTATTATAGAACCAACGCGAGGAGTCAATATCTTGGGACTTGGTTATCACCAATATAGGGAATTTAATATCTAACATTGTAGTTGGTGCCCCACTAGGATCAAGTGACCATAATACTATTTCCTTTTCATTGTTATTTCACCAATATACCACCAACTTCACGTAATTTAAGAATTACAACAAAGCTAATTTTAATGCCATTAATCAACAATTAAATTCAATCTCCTGGCAAACTATATTATCTCCCCTTTCCTTGGAAGAATCCTGGGACTACTTTAAATCATCCATTTATTATTTGGAAAATCTGTATGTTCCAACCTCAAAAAAATATAATAAAAAGGGGAAAATACCCTTATGGTATAATAAAACAATTAAAGCATTAATCAAGGATAAACAGAGACTATTTGCACATGTAAAAAATAGTAAGGGGGAAACCAAGGAATCATTCCTTTTTCAATACAAGAAAATTCTTAAATCATTAAAACAAGCCATCTTGCAATCAAAAAAGAAACTAGAGTTCCGTCTGGCTCACACCAAAGATAGTTATAAATCATTATTTTCCTATCTCAACAATAAAAAAATAAATAATAGATACATGGGGCCCCTATGTGTAAATGAAAAAATTGTGTCTACAGGTAGGGACATAGCAGATACATTTAATAAGCAATTTTGCTCAGTTTTTAACACAAAAGAAGTCCCTAAAATCTTTTAACATTTAAATAATATTACTCCTTCTTATATTATTACTGAAGAGGGCACATTAAAAGCTATATTGTCCCTAAAACCCAATTCTAGTCCGGGACCAGATAATATCAATCCCAGATTCTTAATTGAATCTGCTGCAGCTATTATTAAACCCCTTATTATTATCTTTAATAAATTCCTAAATGAAGGACTCATTCTCCGGGACTGGACATTGGCTACAGTAATTCCAATTTTTAAGAAGGGAAATCACTCTAGACCTGAAAACTATTGTCCAATAAGCCTAACTTCTGTTGTAAGTAAAATCCTGGAGAAAGTCATTAAAAAGTTATTAGATTGTGAAACTACTGAGGGTAACATGATAGATATTACACAACATGGCTTTAGACAGGGATATTCCTGCACCACTAACTTGGTCTCCTTTTATAATCATGTTAGTATGGGTATGGACAAAGGTATACCTATGGATGTAATACTTCTTGATTACAGTAGAGCCTTTTATAAAGTTCCTCACGACATACTACTTGATAAAATGAAACAGATGGGTTTCTCACATTACATAATTAATTTGGTGTCAGGTTGGTTAAATAATAGATATCAGCAGGTCAGAATCAACGGCACACTTTCCCAGTCATTGAGTGTGACCAGTGGGGTCTCACAGGGATCTGTGTTGGGGCCAACCCTGTTTAACATTTTTATCAGCGACTTACAGGTTGGCCCTGAAACTGTTCTTTCAAAATTTGCTGATGACACAAAGTTGTGTGGTCCGGTTCTAACAGTGTCAGACAGAGAATTTATGAGGAACAATTTAAAATCTATTGAAGAATGGGCAGCTCTAAACAAAATGACACTCAACCCAGACAAGTGTCATGTTATGCATTTTGGTAAGAATAATCCGAGGCAGACCTACTTATTGAATAATGTGGCCCTTCATATGTCACCACTGGAACGAAATCTTGGAGTAAACATTAACAACAAGTTATCGTCCAGTGATCACTGTACAATGATGGCCAGGAGAGCCAATGCCTTGCTTACCTGAATCCAGCGTTCATTTGTGCTAGAACTCAGGAATGTGTGATCCCACTATATAGAGTCTTCATTAGGCCTCACTTGGACTATGGATCTCCATGCTGGAATCCCTACTTAAGGCAGGATGTGGATAGAGTTGAGAGGGTGCAGAGAAGAGCCACCAAAATGGTGCCTTATCTATCCAAATTAGACTATGAGGAAAGGTTAAAGGTCATGGGGTTACATTCATTACATACAAGGCGTACAAGAGGTGATCTTCTCCTCCTGTATAGAATTCAGAATTCTCAGGAGTTACTGCATCAATGTGGTTTACATTTTCAACCAGTTGGAATTCCTACTGTATCATAACAAACAGATATTTGTTTCTAAAACTAGAACAACTAAAAGGTTACATTATTTCACAGTAAAACCCCCTAGATTATGGAATATTCTTCCACAACATTTAGTAGACAGCAGCTCCATTCTTACCTTTAAGAAAGGGTTAGATCATTGGTTGGAGTGGAATAGCCCTGGGGTATAATTGTCCCACCAATATGGTGGGAGACAATCTCGATGGGCAGTAGCCTTCTTTTGTCCCTTGAAACCAAGTAAACCAAGTAAACTTTAAGATGATAGTACCAGTAGGTTCCCCAGGACTTAGTATCAGGTCCCTTATTGTACAATATTTGTGTTGAAGACCCAGAAGCAGGGGTCTTAAGCAACAGAATTCAATCTGCAGTTGATGCAAAGCTAACGAGGAGTACATTTCACAGAAGAGGAAGTCAATCTACACAGGGACAAAAATGTACTGAGGGAGTGGGACAACAAGTGACAAATGTAAGGGGGAATGGGCCAGTAAGTGGTCAGTGTAAGGGAGAATTGGGCCAACACATAACCAGTTTGAAGTCCTTCACTTAAAAATTAGTGGGCACAATTCTCAGTCCCAACTGGGGTGATTGAAGACAGGTGCCACACTAGGCCTGCTGAGTGCATGCCACCGGACATAGGAAACATCCTGTATCTTGGCACAGTGCTAAAGGGTAATCCAGATGTTAATGGTTGCTAACAATCCAGTGTAGCTCTGCGAGCATGGCTCTGTGTGGTATAGCCAGGCACATGGTGTAATTCTTTGTCAGGCTGTTATCAGTGTCATGCTAGGCTAAGCTGCCCCTTCCCTTGCCCACCCATTTTTTTAAATTTATAATTCTTTATTCATGAGAGTTAATATACAGTTGTACAGAATTGTTAAACTCTTAGTAAAAAGATATTCATAATTGTCTGGAACATTAAAAGATAAAAAGTACATTTCATGTGCAGATCATGGTTTGAATGTTAAAATAGTTGGTCCCCCTTCCCATTCCTTAGACATGTGTCCATGGTAGTTTCATCCTTCCCACCCATTCCCAGATCCAGATCTGGCCCTAGTGATCCCACACCCAAACCTCAAAGTTTGAAAATCCCTGTGATCTATAGCTGGCCCAGTGGTGTGGAGGACTGAGGCATCCGTGCCTTACCTCCTGCCACACCAGTGACCCATGTTCATGGTATGAGGGAGAGGATTGAGTCTCAGAAGGACAACTCTCCTCTCTCGGGGAGGGAAGATTGGCATTTCTACTGAATGACTGACCCCTGGTGGAAGCCCAAGGGTAGTGCCGGTCTGCTGGGCACCAAGAAAGGGAGGGTGCTGCAGGACTTCTGCGGATGTGCTCATGTCTCCACATATGCACATCTGGTGTGTGCACCCCAGCAACAGGGAAGGGAGAAAAAATGGTGGAAAACTCCCCTGGCTGTGGATAACGACCGACTTTCTGCAGGCTCTGCACCTGGCGACTGGGCAGATCTCTGGAAGTAAGTCCCAGTGATACCAGGGTGATGGGGCTGGGGGGGGTCAGTCAGAGGAGGCAGCTAGGGGGTGAAGGAGATACAACCTATATGGAAGAAAATCCCTGTAATCTGATGGACTCCACAAACAAGGTCTGAGGTGTCAGTGTGGTTCTGCCGGTAGCACATCCACATCTGGGCCAGAAGGTTGTGGGTTCTAGTACCATTCTGGAATTGGGCTGATAACTTAAATGCTGGCACATAGGTGCAGTACTGGGGCGGGGGTTCTGTACTGTCAGGGTGTGTCATCTTTCATATTAGACATTAAACTGAAGTTCCTTCTTGGGTTCTGTCCTGGTGGTTGTCTAAGTGGACGTAAAAGAATCCAAAGCACTTTTTACAAGAGTAGGGGGATTTTTTTAAAGGAAAACAAATTATACAGAAAACCAAACAGAATTCATCATATCAAAATACAATCAAGACATGAATCAAAGAAAATTCGAAATCAGTACTGGGAAAAAAAATAAAACAATACAACAGGGAAAGTGAAATCTACCATACTCTATGCCATACTGTAAACCCAATCTATGTACAACCATACCTCACTAAGCCCCAAACTGTCCATGTGGAAGAACGTCAAACTCATGTAAAAACACCATTAAACCATGTTTCTAATAATGTCACTTGAGTAATCTGTTTCTGTTTTAGTGCCAGTTGGCATTTAGCTTGCCAAACCTTGAAAAGAGTGGGGGAATTTTTTATTTATCAAAGAATCAAGAAAAATTATTTACATGTTTTCAGCCAAACAGTATTTAGTAATAATTGGGTAGTATCTCAAGATTAGGGGAGTTTTTGTTAAAGACATCATAACTTGGGCAAAGGATCACAAAAAAACAATCTAATGATACATGAATGCCATAGTAAATACAGGGGAGAAGAAAAACATATAAATCCATAAACTGGTGTCTTCAAATTATCTGGTTGAAAACCTTAAAAGGATAAAAAGTTTTAAGGTGGATGATACCACCAGTTTTCACAGTTACTCCATAAAAGAACCATTTTCTCCCTAGCAAAATGATTCTGATCATGATTATATAGGTCCTGTAGCTGTTTTTTTCACAAAGCATATAACTTCCATTTGAGTCCATAATGTCTGTTGAAATACATATTTACATCTTGACAACCAGATATAGGGCCAGATATTCAAAACTTTGAGCTGGGCAAAAACCATTTGCGCAGGTTTAGCGCGGGATTAGCGCGGGTCTGCCATATTCAAAAGGCCAAATAGCGCGGGCAAACTGCATTAGCGCTGGGCAAAATTATAATGTATGCAAAGGGCAAACGAGCATGAATACAGCGCTACGCTATATTCAGCTACTTAGCGCCGCGCTATGGTTTTGGCGCGACTTAGCGACACTTGGCGCGTACATTACCACCAGGAAAAGCTGGTCTTAATCCTGGGCAATCAGCTTTGCCGACATTATGGCTTTGCGTGTGCTTATGTGGTTTACGCGAGTTTTATGTGACCCTAACAACAAATATGACACATAGATAAAGCCAAACATAGAGGAAGCATGTTGCTAACTGATGGCATCACAATGATGCCATAATCTGTCACCAGTCCCAGCCATGCCAGACAGTAAGTGGTGACCCTGCCACCAGTGGACAGCACGGCAGTGTGGCCATACAGCACACACCTGTGGACCACACTTCCATGGACACCAACAGATGCCAGCACACACATGCAGCACTGCGGGCATGGAGGATGTTGAGGGAGCATGTATGGGTGGCGAGGCTGTGCTACAGACCAGGTGTGGCCACAAGGCTGGGACACATCATGCAGTGTACATGGGTCAGTATTGGAATACCTAACACCAGTGTGCCTTTCGGATAATATATGCCCCCGCCACACTACCACAGCTGTACAACTGCCATAGCACACAAAGCCAGAAATGTACATGTCACTGTGAGCATCTGTGGGTCACACAACAGCGTAACAGTAATGTCCAGTGTCAGAAAACATCTGCAGGTTAGGTCGCTCCTGTGTATAGTGCAGTCATCATCACTGCCTACACACCATAGGCATTGCTGTGTCCACGCACTACTGGCCCCTTGCTACTGTAGTTTCTGCTGTGCACTGTGCATGCCCTACAATGTGACAGTTGCATGCAGCACCACCACCACCTGTGCCTATGGTGTCCCGTCCCCTGGGGTATAATATGCTATGCTATGCTGTATTGTTTACATGTAGCCTGCAGCTATCATCGTGCACTGCCAGACTGACCTACAGGTGGAGCTGCGGTTGGACCTGGTCAGCCCCTGTACTTCCAGACTGACCTACAGGTGGCTCTGTGGGACTCTGCAGTAACGCTGGGCAAACTGCATGCAAATTAGGGTATAATGAGATACTAATCCGGTTGTTTGCCCAGAGACTACGTAAGTAGGCTCATTTGCATGGCACTTTTGAATATGGCACATTTTAGCCCCGGGCAAATGTGTTTGCTGCGGGCTAACTGCTTAGCTCCGCGCTAATGCCGCGCTAATGTGTTAGCGCAGCGCTAATGGTACGGGGAATATTATACAGTTTTGATCACTGTTCTTCACATCTGCTGCTTCCTGCAGCTGTACTGCGTCCTATCGCATTTGCTGGCACACATTGGCCAGGTAGTTCGCCCGAACTTGCCTCATGTTGCTGTGTACTGTGTTGTTGTTGTGGGTTGCACTTCCTGGTTGCTTTATTCAGTGCTGTCTTATTCCAGGGCTATTTTTGCCCTGCACTCCCAGCCCAGTTTGCATGGCCTCATCACCATGCCATATTCGGAAGCTGTTTGCCCTGGGCTATTCCTTTTGAATATAGCGTGCTCTGTGCTCCGGGCTAAGTTTGCCCGCTGGGCAGTGCTAATTTTGCCCCGGGGCAAAGTTTTGAATATCTGGCCCATAGTATTTTAGAACCCCTGTGATAACTCTTGGTGTGCTAATTCTTGGTGTGCTAGGATGATATCTTGACCACACTCCTTTGTAAACTCCTAAGACCAGTGCGTCATAATCAATTGTTTCATATTCAGGTGTACCCTGTGTAAGAGCTAACATCCTCCAAAAATTTATAACATATGGACATTCAAAAAATAGATGTGTTTGTGTTTCCAACATTCCATTACAAGTGTCTCTCGGACAGAGTCTTTCACTTACTTGTTTGTGTATTTCTAACACCTATTCTACCGTGATTAGATAGCCAAGTTGTTTCCCACATGTGTTCTGGTAACCTGGATTCCACTAATAATTTAAGTGTTGATTCCGAGGTGTTTTGAGTACCCAAGGGACATATTAAGGGTTCCCAGAAATTACCCTCCAAAAGATTCTGGTATAATTCTCTCTTGGAAAACAAGGTAACTTCTTCTATAGTGATATTTCACTGTCTTATCTTTTTGAAAGTAATTACCATATTTAGGGGGATTGTCTCATTTTTCCAAATAGTTTGAAAACGCTATTTTCCTGCTTTCCATAGGGTAATTAGCTGATGTAAATTTGTTTAAAGCCATGCATGCCAATCTTTTGTATGGGGCACCAAAATAGGTTTAATATTATAAAAAATAAAATGTGTAATGAAAAAGGCCACAGGGTTAACCATACCTAAACCACCTTTCTCATAAGGTAAGTAAGTAAAATTCCTTTTTATAGGGTTAAGTCTACTTCCCCAGAGGCCTTGAAAAAAAGGCCATATAGTCTAGTTTCTAATTCCCATGGTAATGGCAAAACTGCACTGATATATGAAAATATGGGTAGTAATAAGGACTTAATCAAGAGTACCCATTTTTTTTCTTTGAAATTTGCATGTTTTTCCATTTTGCTGTGAGAGCAAAACCTTCAGTGATTTTGTTCTCCCAACTGTTTTTTTTCTACCTTGGGTATTCTGATGGTGATGCCTAGAGGTTTAATGCCCCCTGTTACTATTGGAATGCTGGCCACAATATCGTATTGCTGTGCACTGGCTCCCAATTGTAAGGCCTTGCTTTTTTTAATATTGATTTTAGCATTAGATATGGCCAAGAATTCTTGAAGGATTTCTTGGATTTTAAAACCTGATTGCAAAGTAGCTAAAAAAAGACAGATGTCATCGGCATATGTCAGTACTTTAATAGGGGGATTATTTTCTGTGATAAGAATCCCATCAATGTCTGGGTTTGCATTAATTTTTCACAGTAAGATGTCTAACCCAAATATATACAAAATGGGGCTTAAAGGGCACCCTTGCCGTACCCCTTGTGTCTGTCTGTCTTATTGTCTTACCTTGGAAACCATTTATCATTGCTATAAAAAAAGCACTATGATAAATCAGTTGAATCCAGGAAATAAATTTCTCAGGTATACCAAAATATTGTAATGCTTGATATAAAAATTCATGTGATATACAATCAAAAGCTTTCTCTTGATCTGTAGAAAGCAAGAAACCTGGAGTACAGTTTTTCATATTTTTATGTATAATTTCTCTAATTTGTATAAGATTATCTGTAATATTCCTATTAGGAATAGAGAAAGTCTGGGCACTAGAAATTATTCTAGGTGTGATTTTATTAAGGTGTTTAGTTAAGATTTTGGTCAAAATCTTCTGGTCTGAATTCGGAAGCGAAATCGATCTCCAGTTATTTATATCCGAAGCCGCTCCCTTTTTATATAACAAAATCATGCTTGCTTGAAGCCAATCCCTAGTAATGTGTTTGGTTTCTAAAATTTCATTAAATAATTCAGTAAGTATTATTCTAACCAATTCCTGGAATGTCTTATAGAATTCTGACCTAATGCCATCAGGCCCTGGGACTTTATGTAAGGGAAGAGCTTGAATAGCTTCATCAACTTCTGATAAGGTTATAGGTTGTGTTAGTAGCTTAATCTCAGAATCCAATAGGGTTGTAGGTGATGAATTCTTAAAAGAGCTGTTCTTGTTTACTAGTGGTGGTGTCCAGTGTAAAAAAAAAGTTGTATTGCATTTCAACATAGTGTAGGATTTGTTCACTCTGCTGTAATAATATTCTCTGTTCATTTTTTATTCCTTCAATAAATTTTGTATTGTTTTGCTCCTGGTTGTACTTGAAAATATTAATAGATCCCTTCAACAACCAAATTCCGAATCTTTGTTCAGTTGCCAATGTCTTGGCCCTATCATATAGGAATTGTTTAATTTCAAATCAATCAATCAATCAAAATCTTTATTTATCCAGGCAGGCACCATTGAGCAAGGCTCATTTGCAAGGTGAACCTAGTCATGAATACATCAAAGTACAGTACAGAAGCAGGTATACAAAAAGCAATAATATACAAGGAAGAAAAAGTATATACAGTGTATACAGGACAAGTACAAGGTTGAAATAAATAAAAAAAAACAGCATTATTTTACAATTGAAGAAGTCAGCAGATGTACAATCAACCATAGGCATACAGGGGTTATAAGCAGAGATCTTTTGAGTGAGGCAGCCGGCAACTACACATATAGGGGAAAAAGGCCATTTATGGGGTGGCAGGTTAGAGAGGTAAAGAAGAGGAGGGATATATTACCAACGACTGGGGGGAAAATTGAACTAAAACCACAGAAAGTGATGATGACTGTTGTGTACTTGTTTATTATGATAATGATGGAGGAGGGGTAAATAACTGGGATACTACTATGGATGGGGTGGAACTTTAGCCAGGCTGGAGTGGACAGAAAAGGGTGGGTGCAGCAGGAAGAGTTAATAGGAAAAGAGTGAGAGCCAGGGGTAGAAACATGGTGAGCATCAGGATGGAAAGGGGGCGTTGCGGAATTAGTGGGCTAGTGGTGAGGAAAACCTTTGCAAGGTGCTTTCATGTAGTGATCATAGAGTGCCTTGAAGATATTCAGGCTAACATGGCAGCTCAGCTTCAAGTTCCTTTATAAACCGTTCCACAATGTGGGTAAAGAGAAGCTTAGAGCAGCTTTGCCGAAACGAGTTTTGACCCTTGGAACTTGGAGGGCAATTAGGGAATAGCTCCTTAGAGCATAGGCGCCTAACACACTCGGGAATACAATCTGAGACATATGAGGGGAGCTTGTTGGTCACCGCTCTGAAGGCCCATAGGGTGGCATTTCTATTCCTTCTATAGTGAAGGGAAGTCCAGCCTAACGATGAGTACAGGGAGCAGTGGTGTGTGGAAAGTGGAAGGCCAGTAATGAACCTGATAGCTCTGTGGTAGAGGGTGTCCAACTTAGCCAGTGCAGAGGCAGTGCAGTGGCTGTAGAGCAGGTCCGCGTAATCTACTAAAGATAGGACGGTAGCTTGAACTAGTTGAATCTTGGCCTCCTTTGTGAGCAGGTGTTTAATTCTGTAGAATAGTCCTAATCTTTGCCTTAGTTTCTTCTGTAGTTCTTCGAGATGGTCAGCGAAGGAAAGTTTATGATCGAGCCAAACTCCTAGATATTTGAAATTAGCTACATACTCTAGTGCTTCTCCAAGAACAGTGGTAATTTGTGAGATAGCTCCCCCCCAGCAGGAATTGCCACATGCAAGAGGGGGAAGAAGAACATGGCTTTTATCTTTTTCGCATTGCGCAAAAGATTTTTGTTTATGAGCTGGTATTGTAGAAAGTTAAATTCAGCTTGGAGGTCTTCACAGGCTGCTTCCGACATGGGACGACTCAAGTACAGAACAGTGTTGTCCGCGAATAAGTAGATGTTGGCTTTTTTGATGGGGTCATTGATGTTGTTAATGTAGACTGCAAAGAGGAGGGGACCAAGGATAGAGCCCTGGGGCACACCCCTCAGCATAGGTTTTAATGGAGAAAGATCACCTTCAGCTTTAACCTGCTGTTTCTGTTCTCCGAGGTAGTCTGCAAACCAGCAAGTAGATTTATGGTCCAGGCCTAAGGTGCTTAGGGAGGAAAGAAGCAGGCTGTGATCAACTGTGTCGAATGCCTTACTAAGATCCAAGAAAAGGGCACAGACATGCTTCTTGTTGTCAAGGTCTAGGAGCCAATCATTGGTCACCTTAGCTAGGGCTGTTATGGTGCTGTGCTTTCCTCTGAATCCAGACTGAACCAGGTTTAATAGGCTTCTGGATTCTAAGTATACCCCTAGCTGGCCATACACTATTTTTTCTAGTAATTTAGACAGGATGGGGAGGAGGGAGATCGGTCTGTAATTATTTAGATCGCAGGGGTCACCTGCTTTTAATAGAGGGATGACTTGGGCTCGTTTCCATTGAGGGGGGAGGCTACCCTGGGAGAGTGACATGGGCTTACTTGAATAGGTGGGTGATTGGCACCGCAAGCACATGGTAGGCACATTTCAGATAGTATGGCTCTATGAAGTCGGAGCCTGCTCACTTCCTGGTGTCCAGTTGCAGCAGTAGGTCTTCCACCTCTTTTAGAGAGACAGGCAAGAGGGAGAAGGCCTCCTCGGTAGGGGGGGACTCGTGGGTTGGTGGGCCCTGAGCTGTGCAGAGGTCATTGGCAGGAGACGTATCAAATGCTAGCCCTGCCGTTGCAAAATGATTATTGAGGGCTTCCAATATCTCCGATTGGTTAGAGATAACGCTGCCACCAGACTTAATTTTTGCTGGAATGGAATTACCAGGTGCATGTCCAGACATGTCTTTTAATGTTTTCCAGAGCTTTGAAGGATTTCTTGAGGCAGAGGCTAGCTCTGAACGATAGTAGGCGGCCTTGGCTGCTCTGACCAACTTGGTGCACTTGTTAAGTGCTCTCTTAAAAAGATACCAATCTGAGTCATTCTTGCTTCTTCAGGCTTTTTTCCATAAAGTATCCCTTTCTAACAGGGAAGCTTTGAGCTCAGGTGAGAACCAATGGAAGGTGCTGCTCCTGACCCGCACCTTAACCAAGGGTGCATGCTTATTTAAAGCCTCACTTAAAATATCGTAAAAAATAGTATTTGCCCTGTTAACCGTTTTGGCTAGGAAGAATTCCTGCCATCGCGGTGAATGTTTCAAGTCATGGACATAAGCAAACAAATCAAAGTTGTGTTTGCACCTCTTGATGGAGAACTTTGCCACAAACTGTGGGTTGTGCACGGATCTAATGGTGGTGATTATACAATGATCTCTAATGTCTGAGAAAAATGTTCCGACATGAGAGAACAGGTGTGGCTTGCTAACCAAAATTATATCTAAGAGGGAGCTGTTGTTAAGCTTCTTTTTATTTGGGTGAGTAGGCTCACCAATGAGTTGCACCAGCCCTAGAGTGTCACAAAAGGATTTCAAGGGAGCTGATGCATTTGATAGCCAATCACAGTTCAGGTGGCCAAGAATAATGGTTTCCAAGGAACTAAGCCCCAGTACGGAACTGAGGTGAGGCAGGAGATGTGGCCCGGCAGAAGGGAGCCTGCAGCAGCCTATTACACAGAGTGCACTGGAAGAAGAAAGTTCAATCTTTAGGGTCAAGCACTCGAATTCTTTGGGGGAGGATGATGCATCTATGCATGCGGCTGAGTATTTGTCCCTTACATAAATTGCCACCCCACCTCCTCTTGATTGCCTTTCCGCTTGGAAGAGTAAATAATTTGGGATATGGATTTCATTGTCTGGGGTGGCTGGCCTAAGCCAGTGATCACTAGGACATCAGGTAGGGTGTGGCTCACCCAAGCCTGGATAAGGGTGAACTTTTTCAGCAAACTACAGGCATTAAGATGCATAAAAGACACTCCTTTGATACCTGTCAGGTCTGATGGAGAAGAGAGGGTGTCTAATGGTCCTGGGTTGAGTTTGACATTGCCTGAGCACAATAGTAAAAGAAGCAGGATTCTTTTTAATGCAGCGAACTGTAATTTTTAAACACTATCTTTTGGGCGATAGGGGAGGCGATGATGATGGGTAGGCCTGTACCCACTCCTGGTGTTATACTGGCCTAGTGCTGCAGCGTCTAGTGTCCTGGCAGAAATTTGCCATGAGTAGGAAGTCTCAAGTCTGGATGGGGAAGTAATCTGCAGAGGCAGCTCAGGAGATGTCCCACTTCCTGGCAGAGACAGCTGAGAAGCCCAATAGTCCAGAATGGCTACCTGAAAGGAGCTGTTGGACACATGACAGGGAGAAGCGCAAGGGTCATTCCACTTTAGGGAGGAATGAGGGTTCTGAAGAATTGAGCTGAGTGCTAGTAAAGCTAGTGACACACTGAGGAACCAGCTGTAATTTTCCATGGTAGATCTAAATGCCACAACAGCCAGCAGTAAAAGCCACTAGAAGCCTAGACCAATCGGCGATCAGGTGTCATAAGTTCAAAATCCTTTTGTTGGCTGAGAGGCAGTTTTGGCACTGAACGTATCTGTGGAGCAACTCTTTGCAGCTGAGCCAGTGAGGTGGTTCAAGGCTGCAATCCGGTGTGGCAAGATTGGTCTGTAGCTTTCGTTTCTGTTTCTGACCCTGCTCCATCAGTACAGAATGGAAGTGGGGGCAGGGGTTCAAGTCTTGCAGCCTTAGTGGATGAGCATGGTTCAGCCTGAGAAACAGGCAGAAAAGCCCTGGGGATGGTCCTCAGAAAGAGAGGTATCCCAGGTCCACTAGAGCAGAAGAGGAAGTAGAAAATATAATGTGTTTCCTCTTTAACAGAAAAGACAGCTGTTGTAGCCCTCTAGTGGCTATGTAGTATAATTTGAAAATGAGAAAGTAGACACAAAAAAAAACAAATGAAATTCTTGCTTTACAAAAAAGGATAGCCTCCCAGGGTCAGCAGTGCTGATAAACATCTCGAATGAAGCAAGGTAAAATGGAGACCAGCAGGAAGAAGTCAGTGAGGCTGAGATCCTCCAATCAGAGTGTTGGTGCTGAAAATTCAGAATGTCCAAAGGTGCCAAATACCAACGTACCTGAAGGGGTATACTGCTTTTGGCTGTTTCTGTAGATTTCTGGGCCCTGCAATCAACCGGGGGTTCGGAGGATCCCGGGCGGCAGTTTCAACATGGGAAGAAAGCCTCAGGGTCTGCTAATTGGCAGTAGCAGAATCGTGGGTTGCTTCCCAGGACAGGTTTGTAGCTTTTCCTCTGGCGGCGAGGTGCGAGCCCCAGGAGGGCACGGCACATCTGAGGGGCAGAGGAAAGGAGATGGACTAAGTATGGGCAGGCAGGGGGAGGTGTGGTTAACTCAAACAAAGAAACAGGGTGGCCACTATTATTTGGAAGGAGGAGACTAAACTACAAAGTGGGTAATAGAAACAGGGAGGAGACGTAAGTGGGTTAGAGGGCAGACAGGTGGCAAAGCGAGAGGCAAGGATTGGGCTTTAAATTTAGAATGCTAGGCAGTACACTGAAAAGTCTGGTCAATTTAAAACTACAGCTTTACACAGAAATTAATTCTAAAAAGGATTCAACTATGCACTTAGAATAATAGTGCAGTACAGGTCAAATAATCTTAAGACTCTACAGTTTTACACTTAGAATTAATAATAAAAAGGATTAGTATGTAGTTTTAGGATATTAAGGAGTGCATAAAAAGGTCAACTTAAAACTCTTCAGCCTTTCGCAGAGAATTAATTCTAAAGAGGGATGTAATCACAGTGCATTCAGAGCAGGTAAATCACTTTAAACAATGGCAGTGTAACACTGAATGGCCTAAGCTGGATTGATAGATGAGGTGAGAAACAGTGGGGGGTCTTGCCATTCTAGCTTTACAAAAACAACAATTTCTTTACAAAAAAAACAAATGAAATTCTTGCTTTACAAAAAGGATAGTCTCACAGGGTCAGCAGCGTTGATAAACATCTCTAATGAAGCAAGGTAAAATGGAGACCAGCAGGAAGAAGTCAGTGAGGCTGAGATCCTCCAATCAGAGTGTTGGCGCTGAAAATTCAGAATGTCGAAGGCGCCAAATACCAACGTACCTGAGGAGGTATACGGCTTTTGGCTGTTTCTGTAGATTTCTGGGCCCTGCAACAAACCAGAGTTCAGAGGATCCTGGGCAGCAGTTTCAACAGGGGAAGAAAGCCTCAGGGTCTGCTAATTGGCAGTAGCAGAATCGTGGGTTGCTTCCCAGAACAGGCTTGTAGCTTTTCCTCTGGCGGCGAGGTGCGAGCCCCAGGAGGGCACGGCATATCTGAGGGGGAGAGGAAAGGAGATGGATTAAGTAGGGGCAGGAAGTGGAGGTATGGTTAACTCAAACAAAGAAACAGGGTGGTCACTATTATTTGGAAGGAGGAAACTAAACTACAAAGTGGGTAATAGAAACAGGGAGGAGACGTAAGTGGGTTAGATGGCAGACAGGTGGCAAAGCGAGAGGCAAGGATTGGGCTTTAAATTTAGAATGCTAGGCAGTACACTGAAAAGTCTGGTCAATTTAAAAGTACAGCTTTACAGAGAAACTAATTCTAAAAAGGATTCAGCTGTTCGCTTTAAATAATAGTGCAGTACAGGTCTAATAATCTTAAGACTACAGTTTTACACTCAGAATTAACAATAAAAGGGATTAGTATGTAGTTTTAGGATATGAAGGAGTGCATAAAAAGGTCAACTTAAAACTCTTCAGCCTTTCGCAGAGAATTAATTCTAAAGAGGGTTGTAATCACAGTGCATTCAGAGCAGGTAAATCACTTTAAACAATGGCAGTGTAACACTGAATGGCCTAAGCTTGATTGATAGATGAGGAGAGAAACAGTGTCGGGGGGGGGGGCTTTCATGCCATTCTAGCTTTACAAAAAAGAACAATTTCTTTACAAAAAAACAAACAAACAAAAAAATGAAATTATTGCTTTACAAAAAAAGATAGTCTCCCAGGATCGGCAGCACTGATAAATGTCTCTAATGAAGCAAGGTAAAATGGAGACCAGCAGGAAGAAGTCAGCGAGGCTGAGATCCTCCAATTAGAGTGTTGGCGCTGAAAATTCAGAATGTCGAAGGTACCAAATACCTACGTACCTGAGGGGTATATGACTTTTGGCTGTTTTTGTAGATTTCTGGGCCCTGCAAAGAACCAGAGTTTGGAGGATCCCGGGCGGCAGTTTCAACAGGGGAAGAAAGCCACAGGATCTGCTAATTTGCAGTAGCAGAATCGTGGGTTGCTTCCCAGGACAGGCTTGTAGTTTTCTCTAGTGGTGAGGTGCGAGCCCCAGGAGGGCACATGGCATCTGAGGGGGTATACGGCTTTTGGCTGTTTCTGTAGATTTGTGGGCCCTGCAACGAACCGGAGTTCTGAGGATCCTAGGTGGCAGTTTCAACAGGGGAGGAAGGCCACAGGGTCTGCTAATTTGCAGTAGCAGAATCGTGGGTTGTTTCCCAGGACAGGCTTGTAGCTTTTCCTCTGGTGGCAAGGTGCGAGCTCCTGGAGGGCACGGCACATCTGAGGGGGTATACGGCTTTTGGCTGTTTCTGTAGATTTCTGGGCCCTGCAACAAACCGGAGTTCTGAGGATCCCAGGCAGCAGTTTCCACAGGGGAAGAAAGCCTCAGGGTCTGCTAATTTGCAGTAGCAGAATCATGGGTTGCTTCCCAGGACTGGATTGTAGCTTTTCCTCTGGCGGCAAGGTGAGAATCTCAATACAATCAATTTGTTTTTTATAGGACTGTTTCAAAGTTGTCTGTAAAGAAATAAGTGTGAAAAGCTTGGTCCTCAGTTGTAAATAATGTAAATAATCTTCCCTGCTGTTATTTTGTCCTTTATAATAAAAAAGATTTTCAATTCGTATTTAGTGTCAATCCACCATTCTAACATGGTGTTGTAGTAAAGGGCAATTGAAAGTCTGGCTTGTAATAAAGCTGAGCACTCTTGGATTATTGTGTTACAAGTTAGTAATGAGGTGTTTAGTTTCCAATAACCTTTGCTAAATTTCCTAGTACCTGATAAATTCAGTGACACATGTCTGACAAATCTGTACTGTCATTTAAACCTTTGTCTTTCCTAGCACCTAGCTCAAAAATCCAGAAACTTTCTTGCTGTCCAATGAGTTTCTTGATGTCACCTCCTCTAGGTCCAAGTTTAACCTGTTCTAGCCCCAAAAAATGAAAATTATGTTCCCCCTGCATTCACACTTTCAGATGTCTAACTATAGCATAGCTATCATCCATTTTCTGTACTGCTCGCACATGCTCTCCCACTTTAATCTTGAACTGTCTAGTGGCTCTCCCTACATAGTAAGCCCCACACTTAAACTGCAGCAAGTACACAACATCTCTACTGTTACAGGTAATAAAATCTTTAATAACTACCTTACTCCCTGTACTGGGATGTACAAAATATTTACGGGGTTGTACAAATTTACATTATGTGCACCTGCCACACCGATGGGTACCAATAGGAGGAGGGGCAAGAACAGACTGTTTAAATGATTCTGGTCCAGGGATGATGTTCTTCACCACCATATCTTTAATTTTCTTATTACATCTAAAAAGTACCCTAGGACCCTGCTCCCCCACCTGTTTCAATTTGTGCTCCAATTCCAAAATAGACCAGTTACTCACTATTATCTCTTTGATCTTCTCTGCCCTACTTGAAAAGGTTGTAACAAACGGACATGTGTACCTTCTATCTGTCTCAACCCCTTTCCCTTTATGTATAAGGGTTGTAGCTCTATCCATGTTTTCAACCTTCTGTATGGCCGAGGCTATACTGAGAGTACTATATCCCCTTTCTATAAATCTTTGAACTTGTACGGCCCTTTTCTTCCTGAACTGATCCTCCTTAGTGCAATTGTGCAGTGCTCAGGCCAACTGGCCCTTTGGTATATTGAACTATACTGGATGACAACTTTCATACCTCAAAAGGCTATTTCTATCAGTATCTTTTTGGTATAGAGTGGCACAAATGTTCCCCTCCCCATTCCTGTATATATGCGGGTCCAAATAGTTAATCTTTGAGCTGTCCAGCTCATATTTGAACCGCAAGCAGGAGCTAGTACTCTCCAGCCATTTAACAAAGTCCCCAAATTCAGACACTGTGCCCTTCCATGTAACTATGACATCATCAGTAAAACGCCACCACAAATCCAATTTATAAAAGTATGGATTTGTGGCAGCGCTGCAAAGATGATCTATTTCTCAATGACCAACATATAAATTGGCGTAACTAGGGGTCATAGTTGCCCCCATGGCTGTACCACAAATTTGAAGGTACAATTGATCCTGGAACATGAAAATATTTTTAGTTAATACCTCCCTTGCTAAATCAATCAGGAAGAGGGTGGGAACAGATACTAATTGCACCTCTGATCTAGCATCAAGAAAGTACTGAAGTGCATCAAAGCCCTCCTGATGGGGGATCACTGTATATAAGGACGTCACGTCTATGGTGGCAAAAAAACAATCACTATCCAAGTCAAAATCTTCCATTAAATTGATTACCTCAGTGGAATCTTTTAAGTAAGATCTAAGCTGAATCACTAGGGGTTGCAAGTGTTGATCTAAATACATCGAAAGAGGTTCTGTCAGCCACCCTCATCCAGAGATAATAGGACATCCAGGGGGGTGGTCCAAACTCTTGTGTATTTTGGGCAAAATATACAGAATAGGAAGGACTGGAGAATGGACAATCATAGACTTATATTCAATATCTGAAATATAGCCTTTAAGAAAAGCCACATTCAAAATTACACCTACCTCATTTTTGAAATTCTGTACCAACCCCTTCTGTATTTTTCTATAAGTGGCATCTTCTACTTGCCTCTCTATTTCATGTACATAATCCTTTTTATTCTGAATCACTATTGCCCCCCCATCAGCTGGTCTGATAATGATGTTATCATTTTCTTTTAAATCTTTAAGTGCTTGTTGTTCTTCCTTAGTGCAGTTCCTTATGATACTACCCTGGTTATGTGAACTATCGCTCAACTTTTCTAAATCTAGTTCACATTTCCTGGTAAATAAAGAGACCACTGGGTTAAAAATAGGACAGTATTCAGATCGGGAACTAAAGCCAGTAGATGCAGAGTTATTCAAATCACTTTCCTACAAACAGTTGAAAGTGAGATTGCATGCAAATTTATTTAAATCTACACACACATCAAACCAATTAATACCTATAGTTGGACAAAATGAAAGTCCTTTACTCAATACTGAAATCTCACTATTTGTTAAATTACATTCAGACAAATTCACTATAGGTGTAAGAGCAATATTGGCACACTCAGTCTGTTCAGAGGTTGATATATCATTAGGCAAGTCAGTACTTATAGTAGATGGTTCAATGTCCAATAAACACTGTGCAACTAATATTTTCTCTTGCCTCTTCCTCCATGTCACCCCCCGCCTCGTCCTCCTCGTTGATGTTGTACGAATTGGAAGTGGGTCTTCTTGTGGCACTGACTGCGTCTGGTCCCCTGGTTTGAAAGTGGGAACTGTCCAGACTTGGATTCCCCCGAGTCCCCTTCTAATGAGGGCTCAGAGTCATCTGTGTCTGAAGGGCCCATAGTGTAATCAAGAACTGGCTGACCACCCAGAAACTACAAGCTCCCATAACAATTGAAGAAATAGAGGCCACAGTCACTAAACAATTCTCTGGCCATTGCCCTGGCCCTGATGGATATACCAATGAATGGTATAAAACCTTCAGTAAAGAAATAATCCCAATACTTTTAAAACTATTCAGAGAAACGGCAGCTGGAAACACCGTCCCCCCATCCTGGGAGTACGCCACAATAGCCGCCATCCCAAAACCTAACAGAAATAAACTAGACCCCTCTGCATATCGCCCGATATCAATACTGAATTCAGACTATAAAATCTTCATGGCAATATGGGCCAAAAGAATAGAAACAATCCTCCCAACAATAATACATCCGGATCAAGTGGGTTTCATAAAAAATAGATCCACTACAGATAATGTTAGAAAATCCTTAATACTTATAGAATACATCCAAACTCAGGAGATCCCAGCTGCCTTTATAAGCCTTGATGCGGAAAAGGCATTTGATAGGGTAAATTGGCCCTTTCTTTGGGACATCCTAAAAACATTCAGTTTTTTGGATTCACTGCTGTGTTGGCTGACTCAAATATACCTTTCACCAAAAGCATACATTTGGATAAATGGGGGCCTTTTCCCCCCAATCTCAATAGGTCAGGGCACAAGGCAGGGTTGTCCTCTTTCTCCTCTACTCTTCGTATTATATCTTGAACCATTAGCAAAGGCAATAAGAATATCGGACAAGGTGGAGGGTGTCCCATTGCAACAGCCAGATAACAAGATCAGCTCTTATGGATGACATACTTCTGTCCTTAATATCTCCTTCTGACTCAATCAAAGAAACATGGGAAATTTTAATTCGATTTGAAGAATTGACTGGTTTTAAACTAAACATTTCAAAAACTAATGCTCTCTTGTTTAACTATTCCCCCCCCAAATGCACTAAACGGAAGTCTAGCAATTAAATGGCATTCTACCAAAATAAAATATCTAGGAATTCACATCCCCCAAGATCTTCAAGTTCTTGAACTAATAAATTTCGAATCTATCACAATAGAAATCAGTAAAGACTTAGACAAATGGTCCACCCTACCTATATCTTTATTTCAACACATTGAAACCATTAGAATGAATACACTACCCCGCCTACTGTATTTGTTCCAAAATATTTCCTATTTCCCATCACAGTATTATTTCAAGTCATGGGATAACATGATATCTAAATTCATCTGGAACAAACAAAAAACACAGATCCGTCTTTCTATATTAAAACTATCACTGGCCCAAGGCGGTACTAATCTTCCGGACTTGAGAAAATATGCTGAAGCGGCATTTCTGAAAACTCTTTTATTATGGCTTTCTGACCAGTTTGACTCCCAATGGAAGAAATTGGAATTTCACTTAAATGATATGTATGATATTAAAAAAATAATTTTTCTTCTCCTGGGAAAACCTCTCCCTTAAGAGATTTCACAGGAATTACCTCACAGGTCCTAGCTAATTGGTTTAAAATGCGAAAGAAAGAGACCCTCCAATCAGTCTACGAATATTGCAAAATAATTTCAGAGGATGATCTCTTCATTCCATCCCATAATCTTTTAACTTTTTCTCGTTGACGCAGACTAGGGCTGGAGCAGGCTTTTCAATTTTTAGGACCAAATGGGATCTTATCGTTTGAAGAATTAAAACTTAAATTCAATCTTCCAAATGTAGATCATTTTAGATACCTCCAAATAAGAAACCATCTACTTCGTAATAGAATAATTCAGGTTAAACTGACTTCCCCTCTTTTAAAACTATTCCTGGATCACTCGTGGGGGCAACACTGGAATCATTTAATTGGTCATCTATATAAAATGATGCGAAACAAATCTAAAGAATCTACAAACTCAATATTAGCAAGTTGGAACAAAGACCTAGATCTTGTAGAATCTGACACAGAGTGGTCCTCTCATCCTTACAGGTGGTCAAGATCACCCAGTCTTACATTTGGAGAGAATACTCCTGGAAATGTAGATCAAGATTTCTCAGGTCCCCGGCTAATTTGACTAAATATCTCCTGAATGAATTCGGAGTATGCTGGAGGAGGTGTGGTGCCAAAATGGCTGACTTAGCACATATACTGTGACAGTGCCCATATCTAATGCCTTTCTAGTTAGGCATCCAAAAAGAAATTGGGGAGGGTCTTGGGGAGTGTGTTGAGCTTACAGCAGAAATGGTGCTTATGGCAGTTTACCCGGATCGCTCTCCCCGGACAAAAACTCTACTTCCTGTCTTGCTATTGGCTGCAAAAAAGTCTCTAACAAAGAAATGGGTGACCAAAGCAATACTGAACATCCATGAGTGGAGACAAATAGTGTATTCTATATACCAGATGGAAAATATTACAGCAAAATTAAATAACCAGGTGGACAAATTTGCCACCCTCTGGCAAAGATGGTCATTCCATCAGGCTAGGGTTGATCCTGATTATTGTCCATAGTAGACAGGAACTGGGTTAGTGAGAAAATGAGAACAGGACGAAGTTAAGGGATTATTTATCTGCTAATAACAACCTGTATCAAACATAAAAGATATTCATGCAATGTAAACCTGCATCTTAACAATCTTGATGTAAGTATAGATAATGATGTGACTGTAAAATGTCTCCTGAACTAAAAGAAAAGAAAAAAAACCTCAATAAAAATATATTAAAAAAAAAAAAGAACTGGCTGGCCACTACCTGAGTCCCCATTAGCCCCCTTGTTCTTTTTCAAAATTGATTTAAGGCCCCCTGTTGAATGCTGTTCATCTTTTTGATCTGTTCAATCGAAAACCCTATTATTTAGGTAGTCTTATTCGTCCCTAAGGAGCATTTTTTGTTTCTGCTGCTTTAACCTGCTATCATAGCATAAAACTTTGTCAAAAAGCATCTTGTTAAGTCTCTCGAACTCCATTGTATCAGTAAGTGCTTTGAGTGATGCCTCCACCTCACTTATGTCGGCAGTCAATTTTTCTCTAATTGGCTTAGCAAATTCCAAAATCAAATTAATGTTATTAATGGAGGCTTCATGCATATTCTTTTGCCATCGGTCCATAAAGTCAAAATTATCAGTGCCATATGATGGTTTCTGGACTATTCTAAGCCCACATGGAACTTGATTGACAGTTAAATATGCTTCCAACGTGGTTTTGTACCAGAACATCCTACGGCCCTTTAATACAAGTTTTTCCAATTTTCGAAATGTGGCTTTGATGTCGAACTCACCCACAGTCTCAGCGTCCTTCACAACATTATCAAGCAACAGATTTCTATCTCCAGTAGTAGAAAAAAAAACAGATCCGCAAATCCACCAGCCAGCATGTTCGGAGCAAATGTGGCAGCCTCAGGCATAACCCTCTGGCTCATCTTGATGACGTGGCTCAAACCCGTAACTGTTGCTCCAAAGAAAAAGGCAAATCACAGTAAACCTGAAAATTTCAAGTCTTCGGGTCTTCCTTGGTTCAGTTAATTATCCTGCCATCCTGGGAACATATGCTCGTCATATACCACTCAAAGATTGCTCTCAAACAAAAATTACTGGAGATGACACCACACATAAATAACTAGAGGCTCAGCAAAAACATCTCTCAAGTAATGAGGTGTAAAAATTCCTTGCTTCTGACTTCTCTAAAGTTTGCCCGTGCTCTTCATAAAGGCATAAATGAAGCAATACAAAAAATAGGAGCACCCGGACATGAATTGATGGTGCTGTGTGAATAGCAACGCATACAGTCAACGAAAAAAAGCACCCATCACATGGAATGAGACAGACACTGCACTAGTGCCAACTGATATTTATTTACACCGTGGCAAACTACAACCGGTAAAAGGCTGGTATAATCATCAGAATAAACTTATGTTTCACACAGCCATACTGCTGGGCATCATCAGAGTTGATTCACTACCTCAAAACGTGTGCATTTTTTACTCCCCATTGAACTAATTAGCCAATTAAAGACCAATTTCAGGAAGTTAAAACATTCCAGGCATAAGAAATGCCAACTATGTCAGACATAATTAACAAATACATCCTATACACAGATACATCTTATCTATATTTACAACAATCTCAGATAATACATGGAGAATACATATCTAAAAGATCTCCACAAACCGATATATCTAAATACAAACACACACGCTTTCTACAATATGTTTAATACTATATGAAAAACACAGAGGCCCAGATATTCAAGAGGGTTGCGCATGCGCAAGTCCTACATTGCGCCATTCTGCGATATTCAGCAGGAGGCAGTTGCGCCACTGAAAACAGGTTGAGCAACAGCGTAATGCAAATGAATGCATGCTCAACAGGAGGGGGAGGAACTATGCATAAACTGCGCAACCCAATATTCAGTCGGGTTGTGCAGAGTTGTGCATGCGCAACCCCCAACCTGCGCCTGCACAACTTTGAGCCAAAAAAAAAGGATCAAGTTGAGGGCCACCCACAGGTGGAGCTGCTGTATTGCAGGGTGCAACTACAACATCTGCCACCACAGTGGCTGGCCCCCCAACTCAGTCCCTGTGCCTTTCACCAGCCCGATTGCGGCAGAATGCTGCACGCCCATTGGCTCTAGCTCGCACCATCGGGCGCAGCCCTACCGACAGTCAGTCGGCGGAAGGGCGGGCAGCAGGCGGTGGGATGCTGCCGCCTCCGCCGCCAGGGGGAACGGGTGGGGGCTCGTGGGTGGGTGGGGTGGGGGGATACTAGACACCAGGGAGATGTTTGGGGTTGTCACTGACATTCTGCCCGCGATCGGGCATTACGGTCCACTGACCACCAGGGAGATATTTGGTTGGGGTTGTTTTATGTTCTGCCCGCGATCGGGCATTGGGAGATGTGGGCGGGGGTTTTATGATACTTTCTGCCCGCCGATCGGGCATTGGGAGATGTGGGGGTTTTATGATACTTTCTGCCCACGATCAGGCATTGGGAGATGTGGGCGGGGGTTGTTTTACGCCAGTTCCGCCATCGGGTTGCAGGGTGCGTCGGTCCCCGACGGCTGCTGCCTGGCAGGGCGGCGAGGCGCAAGTCCTCAGGGATCGGCGCACCTACATGCTAATGGCATGCAAATGGGGCCATAATCACATGCAAATGGCCCCCCCGCGTCTTGTATGAATTATGGCCCCATTTGCATGTCACCTTTTGAATATCGGAAATTTGCGCATGGCGCAATGGTACTTGCACCACCGCAAGTTTAATGCTCAACTCTGACAACTTGCAGTGGCGCAAGTTCCACTGCGCCATGCACAGTGGCTGTGGCTGGGGGGTGATATTCAAAGGAGTTGCTCAATAGTGCAACTCCTTTGAATATCGCCCCGGCCACACCCCTGCGCAACTATTTTGAGTGGCGCAAGGGCTTGCACCTCAGAATGGCGCAGTTTGAATATCCGGGCCAGAATCTAAAAAGTGAATCAATTAATTAATAAATCAATCACTGCTGGAGACAGAAAGATATACAGGGTCCCAAATGGTAACCCAAACAATGATAACAGTCACTGAAACTTATTTAGATGTACATATTGCACGAAAATGAACACTGTGGCATATTTAAATGCATCTATTGCACTGACAATTTTTTTTTATGTATTTATTGAACTAAGAAGTCTTTTTTGTGATTAATATATATATTGTGTTACAGAGGAGATTAAACAGTAACAGGAAAGTTTAAACATCCAGATTACATTGAGGGGGCTCACAATTCTAACCTGTTCTTCAAGCCTATACCCTATCCTTGCACTACAAACATGTACAAAGAGACACAGTATTAACAGGTTAGAAAATAAGGGGATACATAGATGGGTACATCAAAAACATCTATCAGCACCGAAATCTGGCAAGGAAGGCTGACAAATCTATATCGTCATTTAAACCTTTGCCTTTCCTAGCACCTAGCTCAAAAATCCAGAAACATTCTCGCTGTCCAATGAGTTTCTTGATGTCACCTCCCCTAGGTCCAAGTTTAACCTGTTCTATCCAAAAAAAATTAAAACTATGTCCTGTAAAAAGAAAATTTGAGCATTTATCAGATGCAGGGATGCGAATAATATATGCTTTCTTTTTATATTCCTAATGCTATTGTGGCATTTTGGTTACTTGGTCTGCCACTAAAGGACCCCTTACATTCTCTGTGATCTGCCAGACCCTTCAGTTGCTGCTGGTGAGGACCCCACCGGGATGCAGTATTTTTGGAAGACTGTGCCATCATGCACTGCTGATAAGGTATTTCCTGGAAGGAGACCTGACAAATGCAGTGTGGGGGAATCCCATGATGATGCCAACAACACCTTGTGGAAGTGGTTCACCTTGAATCTTAGCAATCAAAACCATCTCTGACTGAGGAGGCACAGTGACTGAGTCTATGGCTGCAAGTTGCCTCTGAGGATCTAGTGACAGTTTGAAGCAAAGTCTAGGATGGTTTTGTGAGCTTTGAGGAAGTCCAGGCCAAGAATTATTGCAGGTTGAAGATCAGGCACTATGTAAAACTTGACAGTAGCCTGTCTTGAGCCAAAGTGGAGCTTGAGATAGACCACGCCTGTGATAGGTACTGTAGCTGTGCTTGCTGTGATAATGTACTTTATGTTGGCTGGAGAGACATTAGGCATGTGACGAATAGTTTGGTTGTTCAGAATACTGCTGTTGATAACTGATATTTCTGCTCCAGTGTCAACCAAGGCATGTGTGGACCAATCTCCGATGGTTACAGGTACATAGTTTGCTAGGAGAGGTGATCTGATGACAGGTACCTTTGCCCCTGGGAGTGAGAGTTGCCAGAGTTTGCAGTTGGAGGATGTGTTGTGTTTGAATTGCAAGAGTCAGAGGGGCGGTCAGTTGCTGTGTTCCCCTGCCCAACAAAAGCCCCTAGTCTGTTGGGCAGTGCTCATTTCCCTGATCCTGGGAGTAGTTGCGGTTATCCTCTTGATTGTGCTGAGGTGGATGTCCTTGGTTCTCTTGAGTCCTGTTGTAATACTTTAACTTTCAGCAGACAGCAGCAGTATGTCCTCTGAATCCACACCACTGGCAGGTTATAGGCTCTCGGGAAGGTGGAGGTGGATCAGGTTGCTGTCGAGGTGGTTGCATAGCATTAGAATTTGCAGAAGAGGCAGTTGAGTTGATGTGTAAGGTATTGACAGTTGAGATAAGCTTGTCAATCATTGCTTGTTGCTGTTGGACACATGTGGTGAGTGCAGCCAGTTGTGAGGTTTGGGGCACCTGAGCACTGGCAGCCTGAAACATTGAGATGGACTCTTGAGCTAGCTGTGAAGCTTGGATGGTGTCTGTCCAGGTAGTTGGCTTTTGCTGTATGACATAGGTACGAAATTGAGGAGGCAGTCCCCAGACAAAGGCTATTACTTGATCTTTCTCTGTTTTCTGTAGGTGTTTGCAGCAAGGCTCAATGTCCACTGTGAAGGCTTCTAGAGATTCAGTGGGTTGCATTGTCATTCCCACAGCTGTTGCTCCAATAACCAGGGTGGGTGTGCTTGGAAAAAAATGGGCTTTGAAGGTTGTATACAGTGGTGGCAGTATCTCCTTTGACTTGGTCTGGAAGTGCGTTGAACAGGGAAGTGGCAGTCCCTCTCAGAAGCAAGCGCAAGGTATTGGAGATGTGCAAGGGATCAGTCCAACCATTGAAAAAAATCCATGCTTGGAATTGTTCCAGCCAATTGACAGCGTCTTCGTGAGGCAAGGCTGAGAAGGGTACTGGTTATAGGCTGGTAGGCACTGTGGACTATGGTGAAATAGTTTTAATGTATGCCAGGTCATCTTGAATGGCTTGCATAGCTGGTGCTCCTTGAGCTGAGATGGACGACTGGATGTCATGGAGGATTGTTTCGATTTTGTAGCCCCACGCTCTTGAGGTGGGCGAAGGTAGAACTCCAGATGCTCCGACACCCATATCTGTGTCGTTGTCAGACATCGTGGTTGGAGATGAGCTTCGTTTCACTGAGCGAAGGTCCTACAGGTGAGAAGAAGTTACTATTGTGCAGCAGATGGGACGTCATGTCATAGATGAAGTACCAAGCAAAAAATATTTTTGTAGACAAAAGTACAATTTTGTTGTAGCAAAGTTCATCAAATGACATCTTAATTAAGAATTTCCACTCAATTCTGTGTTGTCTGTTATTTAAATAAAGATTTAGTTGCAAAAATCGACTATTTGTTGCTGTGTCCATTCATTTCAATAGGATTGCCATTGATTTCAATGAAGTGAGGTCAATGTGTGCCCTTCACAAGATGGCCACCAAACTTTGACATGCAGTTCCTGTGGATTTGATTAGCCTGACTGTAGCAAGATGGCCACCAGCAGGGGGGGTTAAAGGCCACTTCCTTTCTTGCTATTGCTGTGCCCAAGATGGAGGATTCTTGCCATGAGGCTGCTGTGCAATGATCAAAATGGCGATTGCCACCCTGCTGCCCTTCCTCCCCACTGAAAATGGTGGTCTTTTACTTGGTAAGTGCTAGAATGGGGACATTTCTGCAGTGATTTGGCTGCTCTTCATTTTGTGTCTTATTCTTTTTTTGAATATGGCTTAGATTGTGCCTCTGCGTCCCTTCAGTCATTTGGTAGCCCCCTTGATTATTTAATACGTATTTTCCTTATTTGCCAATCTTCTGTGCTTTATTTGAGTGTATTTATTTGTTCTGTTCCCTGCCTGAGCTTTGTTGTTTTTTTTGTTTGTTTGTTTTCTGCCCCTAAGTATTTATTTATGGCCCTTTTGTTGGAGCGTGGGGAGGAGCGCTCTTGCTGCAGTCAGTACTGTAGTGTATTCAGAGAGACCCTTTGTTCTGCATGCTGAGTGGGTGCAGAGGTTCTGTGGTTGCTGCAGTGGTATTTTGGGAGGATTGGTGCTTCTGTGCTGTTCACGTTGGCATGAGAACTGCAGTGGTTTATTGGAGCAGCTGCCTGAGCTGTGGTTGTGTGGGGAGCGCTTCGTATTGTGGCCGTGCTTGTGGTGTGGCTTGTAGTGGAGCTGGCTTGCTGGGCAGCAAAGCTGGAGGGCTATGAGATTATTTTGTGGCTTTGCAGAGAGGCACTACTGGAGAGGAAGTAACAGACTTGAGGAGGGAAGATTGCTGAGGGAGCGGTTGAGTGGAGCCCCTGAAAGGAAGCTGCTGAGTCGGGGAATTGCCTTTGAGAGGAGGACCTTGATTGGTGAAGGGGGGAAAAGCCCTGGGAAGACAACGATCCTGGCAGGGAGAGGTATTGGGTTGGTAGCTGCAGCTGTGAGGGCTATAGGGAGCTTTCCTGGCAAACAGCAGTTTGAAACTTTTGTGGCAGGCAGGGACTTCTGTGCAGGCCTTCTGCCATGAGGTTAGGGCTGCAACATGGGTACAATTCGCAGCTCAGTGGTGCTCAGGCTTGAGAAAAAATTTACTTGCTGACAGTTCATTAGTTTAGCTGGCTAGCAATGTTGAAATTTGCTTTGTGGAAGTCTTGGTACAGTAGGAGGGCCGCAGGCTGCTATACTATGTGATGGGAGACAGCTCATTTTTTTCTTCTATGCAGCCAAGGCTGTTTGTAAAATATCATTCAAGCAGTTCAGACATACTGAGGTGATGACTTGGGGTAACCAGCAACACAGGCAAGTGAGATGGGGGTCTGGACAGAAGAAGGGCCACATTCTCCACCATGTGTGACATTTTGGTTACTTGGTCTGCCACCAAAGGACCCCTTACATTCTCTGTGATCTGCCAGACCCTTCGGTTGCTGCTTGTGAGGACCCCATCTGGACCGTGCAAATAACTAGATGGACACATAAAATATAATAATACAGGTTTATTCTGTACAGCAGATGTTCTTCTCATGAGGACATGCCCCAGACAGACAAATTCTCTGACTGACAGGCATACATGGCACTGCCAGGCAGTGCAACAAATAGATACCTGCAGGTTCTAAGTGCTCTTAAAGGAGAGTCAGCTTAACATTAAGCCCCATGCTTAATGTGTGCTTCACACTATTAACATTCAGTGATAATAAATTTAACTTAGAAAGTGTCAAAACAAGTAATCAAATTATGGTCTTTTCTTCCTGGTCCTTTTGTAAATGTTTTCTTTTTTTTCTGGTACCCCTTCCTCTTCTGAAATTTCTTTCACAGAAGAAGCTCTAGATGACAATCGGAGTCTTCACCATCATCTTCTGTATTAGTTTCTATTGCTGCATAACTGTTTCTAGTTTAAATAGAATCCCTTCTAGATATTTTAGGTGTTGGTTATTGCTTGTCCTGTTTTCTCTTTCCTCCCACCACAGTAAATTCATCTTGTGGGGTTGGGGGGGGTATATCATGTGGGTTTTCTGATTGAGTTTGTTCGGTGTTTTGTTTGTTAGGTGAGCCTACAGTTTCATTTGATAGCTGAATGTCTGACTGTACTGTAACAGGTTCTTCCTGCCTCTGTTCGGGGGGGGGGGGATGTCTGCTCAAGAGTCGGAATGAGAGATTGGGCCTTCTTTCTTTGTCTTTGAGCTTCCAGTACCATTTCTTCCTGATCATAGGAAGAGCCTTCATTATGGACAGCCCATGGGCATACTGTGTAGGAATGTCCCTGTTCATCACACAGATTACAGTGTACTGGATTTGGGCAAAAATGATGAGAATGACCAACTTTAGGGCAGAAGTCACAGACTTGAATATCACATGCATTGCTGAGGTGAGAGAGGGAGCCATATCTGTGGTGTGTTTTAGGCTGTCCTGGATAAAAACATAACCCTCTGTCTCTACTGATGTAAAAGCTACTTGGCAAATGCTGAATGCCTGCATCAGTGTTCTTCAGTTTGACTTTTATGTGCTACCCCCCTGTCCAAATATTCTCAGTGTCCATAATTGGTTTTGGTCTCTCTATCGCCTCCACCCACTGCTTAATCCAATGCAGTATATTGGAAATGCTGACCCCATCATTTTTAAATAAGATATTAACAATTTTCCAAGTAGGCTTGGTTAATGGAATGACTATGAAGGTAGACCATACAGGCGTACAGAGTATCATAGGTATCATAGGTAGAATCAAGCTTTAAGACTTTCGTCCATGATGCTTGCCCATCCCACAATGTTTAGAACTTCGTAGTTCTTTCCCTACAAAAAGAGTCCAATCTAACCTTGAAAGTATCCATGTTTTTTCTATCTACTACTGAGGAAGGGAGGTTGTTCCAGAAGGAAATTACCCTTTTCGTAAACCAGTATTTTCTTAAATTAGAATTCCATTTGGGCATTAGTAATTGCTTATTATGTCTCCTCCCACTACTCCAGCTTGTTTTGAAAGTAAGACCTAATTCTTCATGCAGCTTAGTGTCCCCCATACTTTTATAAAGCATATACAGATCTCTTCTTGCCTTCTGTGGTGTAAAGAGTAAAGGTTTAAATGCTCCAGCCTATCAGAATAGGGAATGCTTTTGAGCCCAGCTACAGATCTCATAGCTCTACGCTGTACCCCCTTAATTTTTGAAATATCATCCCTTTTTATGTGGTGACCACACTTGAGCACAATACTCCAAGTGTGGCCTGACCAATGCTCCATCCAAAGGCATCAAAACCTTCTCATCCCTGCTGGCAATATGTCTCAAAATACAGCTGAGATTTTGGTTAGCCCTTTTGACCTGGTCTTTACAGTGGGAGCTAAATTTCAAATCAGTTGTAATTTTAATGCCCAGATCGCTTTCTTCCTGGGTGACATATAATGTGTCATTTCCAAGTGTGTATGTAAAGTTTTTATTATGAAGGCCCAAGTGCATTACTTTACACTTAACTATGTTCAGTTGGAGTTTATTAGTCTCAGCCCAATTATGGATTTCATTAATAGCAATTTGTAAGGATAAAGCCTCAGCTGAATCATTCACAATCCTGCCCACCCTACAGTCATCTGTGAATTTAGACAACCAAATGTGTGAATCTTTTAGTTCAAGGGTGGAAATGTAGATATTAAAGAGGCAAGGCCCCAGAACTGATCCCTGAGGGACTCCACTTGAAACTGGCGCCCAATCTGACAGTACCCCTTTCACAGTGACTCTTTGTTTCCTCCCCTTAAGCCATTCAGATATCCAGTTTAGGATGTTGGAGTCCAACCTAAGCTTGACTAATGTATTCATTAATTCAACATGGGGAAGTTTATTGAATGCCTTTGCAAAATCCATAAAGGCCACATCTATTGCATTTCTCTTGCCTAATTCACGGTTAACTTTTTCATAAAAGGTGAGCACATTTGTTTGACAGAACCTTGACTTAGTAAAGCCGTGTTGTGAGGGATCAGACAAACTATGTTCTACTAGAAATCCAGAATATTTTATTTTAAGATACCCTCCAAGACTTTCCCTATTAGCGAGGTCAAACTCACTGGCCTAAAATTTGCCGGCACAGATTTGGACCCTTTTTTGTGCAGCGGTACCACAATTGCAACTTTCCAATCCTGTGGGACTTCTCCTCTATCTAGGGAGGCCTGGAATAAGTTAATAAGGGGCAATGACAACAGGTCTGCCAACTCGTGCAATACTCTGGGATGTACGTTGTCCGGGCTGTGGGATTTATTAACATCTAGCTTATGCAGTCTGTCCCTAACATCCTCAGGGTTAATTACAATTTGCCCAGAAAGTGGCTGAATCTTAATAGTACTAGATGGCGAGGCCCTATCATTAAAGACTGAGCAAAAATATTTATTTTTTTATGTCCACCATCTCATTTTCTGAAGCCAGAGAACCGTCACTGTTTTTAAAGGGACCTATGACATTATAACTGCTTTTCATGCTGTTAATATAAGAAAAAAAATAATTTTTGTTGTCCTTCACCTTAGCTGCTAAAAATAGTTCCCATTGAGCTCTTGCCTTTTTTTTATTGTGGATTTAACCTTCCAGGTAAGGTCTCTATACGCCTGGTAATTATGCTGGGTTTTTGTCCTTTCTGTATTTCTTAAATGTTGTATTTTTTCTATTGATCAATTTTTTGATAGATGAGTTCATCCATCCTGGGTTTATCTTCTTTTTGGTTTTAAATTTGTGCAAGCTTGGGATATATTTATTAATAAGTTATTTTAATTTTATAAGAAACATACTCCACATCCCATCAACCGTGCAGCCCATAAAATCTTTAGTCCAATTCCATAAGGAAAATTCTCTTTTAAACTGCATAAAGTCAGCCCTGGAAAAATTCAACTTAATCGTGGACCCTGGCTCTGTAGATACATTCGTCCCTTTTATCCTAAATAATACCATAGAAGGGTCACTGTTACCCAGTGGGGAATTGGTCCTAACCTTGTCAAGTGAGTCACCCGTATTGGTTAGCACTATGTCCAGAATATTTATTTATTTAGTTTTTGTTGACTGGGTAAGTGCACTAGACAAATCCTGCCTATTTTCAGGCATGACCCGGTGGGAGGGGGATACAGATGAATGCCAACTGTCCTTGAACCAGATTAAGCTGTTGGTGGTATTTTTCAGTGAATGAGGGAAATTTGGCCAGGACACCGGGGAAATTCCCCTACTCTTTTCGAAAAGTGCCATGGGATCTTTAAAATCCACCTGAACTACCACCAATCCAGGCAGATGGGACCTCAGTTTAACGTCTCATCCAAAAGACGGCACCTCAGAAGTGCAGCACCCCTCTCATGCTGCACTACAGTGTCAGTAATGGGATATTAACCCAAGTGCCAGATGTGGGCCTCTGGTACTGGTATTGTTGCCTCTGGTACTGTCTAATACATTTTGGTCCAGTCCAGTTTAGTCAAATGCTTCCAAAAACACGTAATCTGTTTTATTTACTCCCTTTGATAGCTTCCAGTCTATATCGGGAAGGTTGAAGTCACCCAAAAGCAAAATTCTGTTCGCAGGGTCTAAGTTGCTTAGCTGGTTTAGTAAAACCATATCGTTAGCTGTTAAATACGGGATTTTCCTTGGTGTCCTGGCCAGCTTTCCCCTTTCCATGAAACTGGTAAATGCAATTATCCAAGGTTATGTGTGGGTGTTGATGTGTAAAATGGCTGCCACTATAGATTCACAGTCACTTCACTACTATATTTCATGGCTTGTAGAGCACTTTGGGATACAGTGTGTATGAAAAGTGCTATATAAATTCTTCTTTTTCTTCTTCTTCTTCTTCTTGCTAGTCAGCTACTGTGTCAAGATGCATTCCTGCACTCCTGTTGCTGCCTGCTTCTTGCCAGAGATAAACAGCTGCTGTGCACCAGTATGCACCTAGGCTTTGGGGGAAGGGGTTCCTATCTGTTTGTAAACAATCCACTGGGTCATTTGCATGGTGGCTCGACCCCCTTTCCTCACTGCTCTCAGTAAATTTTGAAGGTACATGGGATGAGATTGTAACAACCAGCTGAGCTCAACACAGTCACAAGGTCAGTGCTGGCCCTACGTGGTCACACAAATGACTTAGAGGTAGCTTTTGTGACTAAGAATGGGCACCCAGGTCAGGAGTACAATTTATAAAGTAAAAAATAACTGTCCGGTTGGTCCATCAGTGTAGTGGTAGCAGTATTGCTCATGACACTGGTGAGTCGGGGGCCAGCCAGGAAGAGGATCGTGCACCCCGGAGCAGATGTCCCTCATCTGGAGAGGGGGAATGGCTGGTCCCAGTGCTATGCTGCTACCAGGGTGACCACAGGTGGCAGTGTGCTTCGGCCAGCATAGGGTGTGGGAGGGATGCCCAAAGAGGATGTGCTGTGCATGCTTGCATGTACAAGCTTGTGTTTTCATGGAGTCAGTGTCCCTGGGAGGAAAATGGGGGAAAAGCCAGACAGTGCATAATGAAGAGTCAGACCTTGCAGGTCCCACACTGGTAGCAGGGCCCTTTCTGTGACCAAACTGGATCTGTGTCATCAATGGGGGCAGGGGAAGCTGGGCCCACCATAGGAGGTACACCATAAAGAAAATGCCAGGGATGGAGCTAAGCCCCTGAGGAACCAGTTGACAGGGCTGGAAATTGGACCGAATGACAAGAAGCTAGCACTGGAGGGTAAGAAATAAATTAGCCCCCACCCAAAAAAAATAATAGTAACTGACAGTAATGGACTATGAAACAGAGTTTGGGAATTATCACTGATGGCAAGCTGTTGGGGTAACAGCAGAATGCAGGGGTAGTAGTTCAGAAGTAGTAATAGTAGTAGTCTTTTATTTATAATAGGCACCCTTCCAATACTCATGGTGCCTGTACAATACAAAAGTTCAAGACTATAAATAATAAGAGTAACAATAACATAAAAACGCATGTAAAACATACTAACACATGCATAGATATATACAGTGCTGACAGTAAAAAATCCATATCTGCTCAAGTCCCTGCTGCATCAGGCATCACTTCACAAGGAGGAAAGGATACCAGCAACATGAACCCCCTCAGGGAACACATCCCAGAGGGTGGGGGCAGGCACTGTAAAAGCCAGGTCACCCATGGGCTTCAAGTGAGATGGAGGTAAGTCATATTGAATACTGGGCGGCATTAAAAGGGGCATAACAAGCTATGTTTGCAAGAAAGCAGTATGTACTTTGAAGAAAGGAGGAGGTGTGGTGCTTTATGCGAGGGAAGGCATAAAAGCAATGGAGATATAGGGAATTCAAGAGGGAGCAGAGGTACTGTGGTTTACCCTAGAGATAGGGAATAAAACATCTAATTGCACTGGCATGATCTACAAGACTTCCAGCACACTGGGGAGGAGTTAGATAAAGTACTGGTGGAATCCATTGACAAGACGGCAGAAAAGAGGGAGGTGCTACTGGTGGGGGAATTCATTCTTCTAGGTGTAGATTGGACCCTCCAAGCTGCAGCTTCAGCAGGAAGGAGGGACATCCTGGACTCCCTGCAGGGGGCACTCCTCCAGCAACTAGTCAATTAACCCATTTGTAATGGGGCAATACTGGACGTGGCACTCACTAACTGGGACAGGGTTGCAGATGTCAAGGTGGGAAGCCACCTCGAGAGCTGTGATCACTGTATAGTATGGTTCAATATAAGGACAGGTGTGAAATTGAACCACACATGGGTGAGGGTCCTGGACTTCAGGAGGACAGATTCTAAAAAGAATGATGAATTCCTCAGGAACGGTCTTGAAGGGGAGATGACCTGACTGAGCTGGAAAAACAATGGGTGAAGCTAAAAAGGGCCACAGTGACAGCAACAAACCTCTGGGTCAAGAAGGGAGCAAAAGCAAGAGGAAAAAGAGACTGCTATGGTTCTTCAAACAGGTGATAGAAAAGGTAATGGATAACAAGGTAGCATTCAGAAGGTGTAAGGAGACACAGAGGGAGGAAGGAGGATAATGGGGTGTATCTTTCTTTATACTTCTCAAGCATCTCTATCTGAGGTTAGGGAGGCCATTCAAGCCGACTTTGCCCAACTCAAAACCAATCTCATTAATGCCAGACTTCTCTTAAATGGCAAGAAAACCAAAGCTATGATCTTTTCTTCTAAAACAGTGCCCTCATTAACATCCAACCTGCCGAAAAAGTTTATAGTTACATCCTTAGGCGAGCCTCTGGAAGTTACTCCGAAATTTAAATATCTCGGGTTCTGGATTGACAGTAAGCTCACCTTCTCGGAACATCTGGATGACCTTGCCAAAAGGTTAAAAATACGCCTAGCATTCCTGTTTCGCAACAGGTCACTTTTCCCGCTCTACATCAGAACCAGACTTGTACAGGCTACGTTCTTCCCGCTCCTTGACTATGGGGATCTAATTTACACTTCGTCTTCAACTTCAAATCTAAGGGAACTGGACATCCTTTATCACCCTGCCCTGCGATTCATCACAAACTCCTCAATACAGATACATCACTGCGAACTGTATTCAGCCGTAGGCTGGATGTCACTCACTACCAGACGTATTCTCCACGCTGGCACCTGGACCCTAAAACTCCTACTTAACAAACTCCCTAGTTATCTAACTTCCCTTATTCAGACCGCTCACAGTATCTACTCACTCAGAAACTTAGACTTCATAACGTTAAAGGTCCCAAACACTCGTACTAATCTTGGCAAACACACCTTCTCAGTCACCCTCCCCACCATCTGGAATCAGTTACAAACATCCCTGAAACTTCCCAAGTTAGTCTCTCCCAGTCTTTTCGAAATGCTATCTAATGCAAAAATAAAAGACGTGTGTAACTGTTACTAAAACCCATGTTGTCAGGATTTATTTAATTCCTCTGGTATAAAATGTATGCACCAGCATGTTAGAAAAGACTGTTGTGACTTGTGGTAGGCTATTCGGAGCATTATTGTACACAAGTATATGTTCAGCACTTAATGTATGCAATAAGCACTTACTGTATGCAGTATCAGTCTTGCTTGTATTTATGTATCAGGACCTCCTTGTGAATGAGCTTGCTCAATGGAGTTTTTTTTCCTGCAATAAACTTGAACTTGAACTATCTGGGGAGTGCAAAGCTGCAAACTGTGGAGAGAATAGTCCAGGCAGTGACGAAGGGGGACAACACATTTCTGTTAAGTATGTCAGTGAAAGGAGGAAGACCAGGGGTGGGATTGTAAGGCTAATGGGGGAAGGGGGCTGTGCAGAGAGACAACAGGAAAAGGTAGACATCCTGAACAAATACTTTTGTTCAGGGTTCACAGAGGATGGAGAACGGGAGGGACCACAAAAATGTAACAGGATCATTGTAGGGAGGTAGGTGGACACTAGTCATTTTTGGAGGAGAGAATCCTGAAGGGACTCACTAATCTGAAAGTGGACAAAGCAATGGGGCCTGACGGGGTGCATCCAAGAGTATTGAGAGAGGTCAGGAAGGTACTGTCTGCACCTCTAACAGTCCTATTTAACAGCTCATTGGAAACAGGGGTGGTTCCAGAGGACTGGAGGAGGGTAGATGTAGTCCTGCTTCAGAAAAGTGGTAGCAGGGAGGAGGGTGGCAATTATAGGCCTGTCAGCCTGACATTGGTGGTAGGAAAGTTAATTGAATCACTGCTGAAGGAATGAATTGTGGAATATCTTGAATTCAGTGGGTTACAAGACTCGAGGCAGCGTGGATTCACTGGGGGAGGGTGATCATGTCAAATGAATCTGATAGATTTCTTTGACTGGGTGACCAATGTAATAGATCAGAGTGGAGTGGTGGATGTAGCCTACCTAGATTTCAGTAAGGCATTCAACACCGTTCCACACAGGAAGCTAGTAAGCAATTTGGGTAGCTTAGGAGTGGGTGCACAGGTGGTAAAGTGGATAAGAAATTGGTTAGGGGATAGGCAACAGAGGATGGTAGTAAACAGTTCACTTCAAGGAAGGGAGGGTGACCAGCAGGGTGCCTCAGAGATCAGTGCTGGGAATGGCACTCTTTAATGTCTTTATAAGTGACATTACAGAGGAGCTGGAAGAGAAGGTCTGCCTCTTTGCAGAGGACACCAACATCTTCAATAGGATGGATAATACCTTGGGGGGTGAGCAGTCCTGGGAGAAACTAGAGGAGTGATCAAGGATACGGCAGCTGGGTTTCAGTTTGAAAAAGTGTAAAATAATGCACTTAAGGCACAGAGACCAAGGGGTGGAGTACAAAATGGGTGGAGTGGTGTTGACTACTACCAAGCAGCAAAGAGACCTGGGGTAATCATATGTGATGACCCAAAGGTGGCCAGGCAGTGCAACAAGGTAGTTGGGAGGGCTAGTGGGATGCTGGGGTGCATAGGGAAGGGTACAACCAGCAGAAAGAGGGAGGTGGCCTTACTTCTGTTTAGATCACTGGTAAGACCACACCTAATCTGTGTTTACACGGTCACATTTGCATTGGAGTAACCCGTGCACTTGGGTTGCTCCAGTGTAAATGTAACTGTCTAGACAGGTATCCAATCAGGGTAAGCCGCTTACTAAGATGCTCCCAGATTCTCTGGCAAGCTGGGGATGACAAGAGGAGTGAGCAGCTTACAGCAGCTTAAGTGGCAGTGTGGACTGCCTGCACCTCAGCAATCAGAAGATGTCTGGCTCCCCAGCGATGCAAGGCCCCTCACCAGCACAGATTGCAGCGATGCAGAGAGGGCCTGTGTAGACCAAAAAAAACACAAGTGGTTTTGTGTTTGCAGTGCTACTGCCATGTAAACACGGCTCTAGAGTACTATGTCCAGTTCTGGAGGCCGCATCTCTGGAAGGACGTAGACAGAGAGGAGGTGGTCCACAGGAGGGCAACTAAAATGATGCAGGGTCTGCACCTAAAGTCCTATGAGGAGAAACTTAAGGACCTCATTATGTACACCATGGAATATGAGAGGGGGTATATGATAAAGGCCTTTAAAGATGAAATACAAATTCTTTAAAAATGTACTATTTGCCAAACATGATACAACTAGGTCTCATTTGCTGCTAATAAAGCTCAAAAGTTGTAATTACTCTTGTGTAAATGCTGTTTTGTTTGCCTGTCTTATCTGATGGTTTTACAAAAATTCCCTCAGACTTTTTCAAACCAACCAGTGGGATCTTGGGTAAGTGCTGATGTCATTCAAGCAACAATTACATCATTTTCCTCCAGGTCATGTCACCTTAGCACACACAGTACATCACACTGTGAAATGGCAAAAGCATTATTTGCTACCAATTTTCTGATGGGATCTTTTATTAATTGACTTATACCAGTAGAACAAAGTGATAAATATCTGGCAGGTTCCCTTGGTTGGTCATCAACCTCTTGAGCATCATATCAAGCCTCCCCCCAAAAAAAACTCATGCCCTTAAAATGTAAATTTTTGTTTCCTGCATTCCCTTTCCAGCCCTGCCTGAATGTGTCACAACTCCCTCCATATTTATTCTTTTCAGATTCACTCCCTTTGCTGAAGTTCCATAGCACTCACTAAAAGTGTACTACTGCCCCAGTACCTCTCTCCAAATGTATAATCCCACAAAAACATTCACATCTATTCTGCCCCTTCCCAGAAATTATTCTTTTTTTTTTCTATATAGATTTTGATTGGCTTTTTTCTCCATTTTCTCCCCATCCCTGTGCCCTGGGCGTGCACATGCATGTGGAGGTACGTGCACACCACACCTTGGGGTGCCCTCCCACAACACTGCCACCCCCTCCCACCTACATTACCCACCGGACCTCCACCTGGTGGGAGCAGAACTATGGGGGGGGGTGATGACCACCCCGGGAGAGGAGAGCTGCCTTTCGGCTGCTTGATCCTGCTCCCTCCCTCCTCCCAGGGTGCCAATGGGGGAACAGCCAGGATAACTGTCCTGGGCTCAGATGACTCAGGGGGGTCCAAATTTATATATTTATATGTCTTGGGGATGGGGGGGCCCAGACCTAAAGGTGTGTCCCAGGCCTGGAAATTTCTATTGGCACCCCTGCTCCATCCCTTCCTCCCCCAGTGCCAGCTCTCCGATGACCCTAGGTCATTCCCGAACCCAGGTGACCAGTGTGGCACAAGATAAGGCATCCAGCACCTCAACCCTCAGTGCCACTGGGCCGGCTCCTTGAAATGGTTCTAAAACATGCACACACACCTCTCCCAGTTTTCTAACTGTACCTTGCACCACTCTTATAGCCTATACCCCTTCTCCCACACACCTCCTGAAATGTATAATTACCATACACCCTTCCTAAAATGTGTACCTCTGAACCCCTTAAAAAAATTCTGCATTCCTCCTTAAATTTTCCCCTCACCCTTTATATCTGTACTCCTACCCTGCACTCATCCAAATATTTGCATACTAACCCCTCACACCCCTTCTACAATTTGTACTCCCACTGTACCCCAACATTTGTACCCCATCTCCACTCACCCAAGATGCATGCCCATCTTTGTATATCCCAAATTGATACCATACATACTTCCCCAAAAATCTGTACCCCCTATGACATGTCTCCTGAGACTTGTACCTGCCTTGCAAAGCTCCTCCAAACCTGCAACCTTCCGAAAAGTTCACCTCGCAACCTCACTCAACACAAAATCTGTACCTCCTACTCACTTCCTTCCCCCAGCCCTGGAAACCTTCTAAAGTTTTACCCCGTCACACTCGGAAAACTATTGACTCTATCTCCACCCTCCCCATGATTTCTACTCCTTCTCCTGTACCCCTCTCAAAATTCATTTTACAATCCAGTTTCCCAAACATTTGACTCAATTCCCTGCACACACAGCATATGTGCAAGACTGCCAAAAATCTGCATTCCTTCTCTTGCAACCCTCACACAATTTACACACTTACCACTACACCCTTCCACAAATTAGCACCTTTTGCCCCACACTACTCCAAAAATATGTGCTGTACCTTTCACACACTTCTTCCCAAGTCTACACTTCAGCCCTTTGTACAGTTTAAGAGATGAGAGATGGTAGGGAAACAAAGTTTGGGAGGGATGCCAATTTCAGCAGGGATGCAAGTACAAATTATTTTTTTTGCTACTTCTTTTTCTCTCCTCATTGATATGGCCCTTCTTTCTTCTGGAGAGAGCCCCCAGTCCCGTCACCCAGCATCCACCATCTGGAACTGACCCATACCCCAGAGCTTACCCCCCCAGTGGGGTTTCCCAACGCCCACTGGAGACCGGTTCAGTGTGGCCAACACCATGACTAGCCGGGAGTGGAGATTATGAGGTGCCCTCCATCATTCACTGTGGCAGCTATTTCCTGGTTTTCTCCCAGGAGACAAGGCATTCAATGACGCCTGTGGAGTGAGCATGCACATGTCTGCATGTGCTCCCTTCTAATGTCTGCTGCATCTCTTCCCCCCTTTTTTCTATAGTGTCAGCACATTGTTCCCCAGCCTCCACTAGGGGCCAGTCAAATGCCGACCACTGGCGACCCCCGCCCGGAGAAGGGAGGCAGTCCCTCAGATGTGATCCTTCTCCTCCCTACTAACCCCTGGTGGCCATGCTGGTTCCCGAACACAGGTTGCTGGCATGGCACAAGGTACGAGCATCTGATGCCTTAGCCCTCAACACCACGGGCGACTTGCAGAGTACACAAATTTTGGTGGGGTATTGCAAGTACAACTTTTGGGAAGGGTGAAGGGGTACAAGTGCAAATTTGGGAGACATGCAGTGGTACAAGTACAATTTTAGAGAGGTGTGCAGGGTACATGTACCAATTTTTGGAGGGGTGGTGGGATGCAAGTACAAATTTGGAATGGGTACAGGTACATATACAAATTTTGGGAGTGGTGTAAGGGTACAAGTATAAATTCAGGAATGTATACAGGGGTACAAGTATGCATTTTTGGAAGGTTGCAGTGGTATAAGTACAAATTTCTTTCAGGGATATAGGAGTGCAAGTTCAGATTTTGCAAGGTGTGCTATAAGTTTTGGGAGGGGTGCAAGCGCAAATTTTGGAAGGTTTTCAGGGGTACAAGTATGAATTTTGGGAGAGTTGCAATGGTGCAGGTACTGTACAAATATGGAAAGGTGTGCATGGATAAGAGGTACAAATTTAGGGGGGGCAGTAGTATACGTACAAATTTTGGGAGGGGTGTAGTGGTACAAATACAACTTTTGGGAGGGGTGTAGGGGTACAAGTAAAAATGTTGGAAGGGTGTAGAGGCACACTTAGAAATTTTGGAAGGGGTGTAGGGTTACAGGTACACATTTTGGAAAGGTATAGGGGTGCAAGTACAATTTTTGGGGAATGTGTGGAGGTACAAGTACAAACTCTGAGAAGAGTGCAAGTACAAATTTGGAAGAGTTGTGGAGTTACAAGTTTAAATTTTGAGAAGGGTGTAGAGGTACAAGTACATACTGTGAGAGGGTGCAAGTTCAAATTCTGTGAGGAGTAAAGGGGTATAAGTACAAATTTTGGGATGGATAAATGGGTACAAGCACAAATTAGGGAGAGGTGCAGGTATACCAATACAAATTTTGGGAGGGATGCTTGGGAGATGTACAGAGGTACCTGAACAGTTTTTTAGTTTAGTTTTTGTTGCCCATGTAAGTGCACTAGACAAATCCTGCCTATTTTCAGGCACGACCTTGGGGAGGAGGATGCAGATGAATGCCAACTGACCTTGAACCAGATTAAGCTGTTGGTGGTATTTTTTAGTGAATGAGGGAAATTTGGCCAGGACACCGGGGAAATTCCCCTTCTCTTTTCGGTAAGTGCCATGGGATCTTTAACATCCACCTGAACTACCACCAATAAAGGCAGATGGGACCTCGGTTTAACATCTCATCTGAAAGACGGCACCTCAGAAGTGCAGCACCCCTCTCATGCTGCACTACAGTGTCAGTACTGGGATATTAACCCAAGTGCCAGATGTGGGAACTGAACCCACAGCCCTCTGATCTCCTGGCTTTTTGAGGCACATGAACAAATTTTAGGAGCGGTGTAAGGGTACAAGTGCAAATTTGGGAGGGATGCAGTAGGGGTACTAGTACACATTTTGGAAATGGTGTAGGCATACAAGTACACATTTTGGGAGGAGTACAGGGGCACAAGTACACATTTTGGGAGGGATGTAAATGTGGAAGTATAAATATTGGTAGGTCTGTAGAGGTGCATTTTTGGAAGGGGGTTGAAGTTTACATTTTTAGAGGTATGAAAGGTACAAGTACACATTTTGGGAGGGCGTGTATGGGTACAAGTGCAAATTTTGGGAGAAGTAGGGGTACAAGAACAAATTTTGGGAAGGATGTCAGGGTACTAGTATAAATTTTGGGGCAGGGGTAGAAGCACAAATTTTTAGATGGATTGTCGGCGCAGCGGTTGGATTTCCGCTTGTGACGCTGGTGACCCGGGTTCAGGAATGGACCCGGGACACTGGAGAACCAGCCAGGGGAAGAAGTATTGAGCATCCCAGGACTGCTCTCCTTCTCTGGGGGGAGGGAGGGGTGAGTGACCGGTGATTGATGGACCCCTGGCGGAGGCCGGGGGTACCACAGCGACTAGCACCAGAATGACGCTCAAGGGGAGGTGCAGATGTTGGCTTCATTGTACGTCCCCACCCCGCCTACGGGGGGGGGGGGAACCAAGCTGCCAGCCTCTTAGACGAAGCCAGCCGTCAGCTTCAATCAGCCTCTAGGACGGCCCCTTTGACCTATCCCATTGTCTGCGGCACCGTGCCGGGTCGGATCTGCAACTCCGCCCAGGAGGTTAAGCTGGGGGTTATCGAAGGGGTGTGTCTAATGTGGAGGTGGGAGTGAGGGTCCGTGACCTGGCTGAGGTCCTGGATGGCTGGCGGCTGCAAAAAGTATATAAATAATAATAAAAAAAGCACACATTTTGGGAGGGAGGGAGGTAGGTGTACAAATACACATTAGGAGGGGTGCAAGGGTCCAAGTACAAATTTGTGGAGGGTGCAGGGTTGCAAGTACAAATTCTGGGAGTGGTTCAGAGGTAAAAGTACACATTTTTAAGGGTGCAAGAACACATTTTTGTGAGGGATGTCAGGGTACAAGTATTTTGAAAGAAGGCAGGGGTACAAGCACAAATCTTGGGAGGGAGTTAGGGGTACAAATACACATATTGGAAGGGGTGCAGGGGGACAAGTACACATTTTGGAGGTGTGCAGGGGTACAAGTACAAACATTGGGAGGGACATGGGGTACAAATACAAGTTTTGTGAGGGATATAGGTGTACAAGAACAATTTTGGGGAGGGATGCAGTGGTGTAATTACAAAATTTTAGGACAGATGCAGGGGTACACATGCAAATTTTGGGGTTGCAAGTTCAAATTTCAGAACGGTTGCAGGGATGCAAGGGCAGAATTTTGGCTGGGTGTAAGTACAGATTTGAAGACAGGTGCAAGGGGTGTTCATTTGGTAGGAGTGGAGGTGTAAATGAACGCATATAAGGCAGTGAGGTAGGCTAAAGTACTCATTTTGAGAGAGGAGTGCAGAGGATGGGGTTCATATTTGGATGGGTGCAGGAGTAAAAGTGCAAATTGTGAGAGGAGGGGTGAAAATAAAAATATTGTAATGGTGCAGTAATAGAGGTGCACATTTTGGGAAAGATGAATAGAAGTCTAACATTAGCATTGGCTAAGGCAGAATTACAAATTAGGAAGAGGTGCAGGATGTGAGTAAATGTTCTAGAAGGGTACAAGGGCAGTTGTACAAAGTCTGAGAAGAGAAGACCCATAACAGAGAAAATGCCTAAACAATAAAAGTGTGATAGTACCTCAGCAAATGGGGTGACTCAAAATAGAACTGCAAGCAGGTTAGCTATGTTAGGGAAATGAGGTAAAAGAAATTGACATTACCTGATGATATTTGAGCACCCCTTCTCTTGTTTATATTGCTCCCAAAGTTTTTTCTGATTAGTGTGCGAATATTACTAGATATTTAATAACTTGTAGCATTTTTAATACTATTTGAAGTGACAACTGATTTTTGTCATCATAATATGATGTGTATACTAAGCTGCCAAGACCTTGAGGAAAGTGATGTCATTCTTGCCTAAATTACATCACCAGTCAAAATTCTGCCAACTGGACTGAAAAAGTTGGAGGGCCTTTCTGTGAAGCCATCAGATTATAGAGGCACTAAAATAGAATTTATACATAAGAAACTGCCATTCCTGCAGTTTATTTGTAATACATAAGCCTGGTTGTCCTTGTGTCAGGAAAAAAATTTTTATTTTTAAAACATACTTGCATTTGATCTTTGAATACCTCATGGGGGTAAATAAGATACAGAAGGGGAGAATTTATCTGAAAAAAAAGGTGCTCAAAAACAAGGGGATATGCTATGAAGTTGGAGGGGTAGATTCAGGAGATGTAGATTCAGAAGAGATGTGATAAAGTACTTCTTCACACAAAGAGTGGTGGATTTCTGGAACAGCCTTCCAACAGAGGTATTAGGGCAAAAATAGTGGTAGGGTTCAAGAATGCATGAGATAGGCACATGGGAATCATAGTGGAAAAGAAGGGGGGAAGGGAGAAAGAGCTGTAGATCAAGTAGGATCTGGGGTGATAATGTAGCTAGGAAAAAAATGGGCAGACTGGATGGGCCAAGCATTCCTTATCTGCCATCAAATCTCACATTTTTATGCACTGCATTATTAAAGCCACTTAGCGGAGCAGAAAACTTAGTATGTACCCTGCTACTGACAAGGGCATATACAGTACATATCCTTACAGGAGAAATAGCTTGTGATGTGATGTGCAAATGTCCTTGTGAACAACAAACACGGACCACTTCTCTCAAAGAAGTGGCCTAAGAGCGCAAAACAGTGGGGTTGTCCTGGTTGCTGGTTTATAACAGAATTAAGAAATACAAACATATTCTTTGTATTTAGTGAGTGAGCAATTCTCCCTAACTCTTTACTTGCAGATATTGGTTTGCGTGAGCGCTTTTGCGGGGAACTAGGACTTCCTGCAGTAACTGTTCTTGCTTACAACTTCATCTCCAATTTCACTAGGACTCTCCAAAGGCTCCACACTGGGACCCTTACTATTCAGCCTGCTTAGTAACAACCTTTTGAAAAGTCTGCAGCAATTCCAAAATGAATGTGAACTAGGGATGCTCAGAATTGGCCGATTCCAATCCAATTTTTGGATTTAGGAATAAAGGAACTTCCAAATCCTAATCCTAATCTGATTCAAAACATAAAAGGACCCCACTACTGGAATCGGATTTTAAATCCTAAATCCCAAATTCCTATGAAAAAATAGGTTTTAGGATTTCATTTGGCATTAAGATTTTCAGACTGCAATTTTGAAAATTCGAAATCTGGAAATCGGGTAGGAATCCGATGAGTCCAGTTCAGTTCGGTGGATTTCGAGCAACCCTAATATGAACCTCTTTGCAGATGACACTGTCATTTATGATAAGGCCAAGTCTATCACTGAGTGTAGCAACTCCTTGCAGGCAATGGATGCAGTGTTTGTCAAAATGCAAAACTGGATATTCACTAATAGTTTGCTCCCAGACAATACCAGGATCAAGGTAATCTTGCTCACTAACAAACCACTCTACCAAAGCTCATTATGTAGCAGATCAGAAACTGCTACCCCCACCACCACCGCCTCTGCCATGGAAAATACTATCAACTTAAAATCCTTGGGGTAAGGTTAGACCGAAAGTTATCCTTCAGGGATCAGATCACTAAATCTGTCCAGAGTACACACCAAAAAAATGGCTTACTATACTGCAACAGTAGCAGTCCTGATTTTAACTTAAGTAAAGCTGTATCTATCTGTCTAGCTAGCTATACTAGTCTCTCCTCCCTGCATAGAGTATGGGAGTGAAGTCTTCAGAGCAGAAGGCCCCACAGCACTACATACGATTGATGTATTAATCACTCAGTAATAACCAGACTAGGGTGTTCATAAATGCCTCGACCTTCAGCCTCAGTGTTTTCTACCCTGGTACAGTTACTACCTTGTAAACCCTGACCACTATCCCATTATCACTATATAGAATGCATTCATATCATTCTGTTTTAGAGCAGTCGACATTTACTGTAGTCTAAAGTGGCAGTATTTAATTTTGTACTCAAATTAGCATTTTGTCCATTTTCACTGAAACACCTGGCAGTACAGCCTAGAGGTTAGAGTAATGAGCTGTAAATGAGCTTGGTACATCCAGAAGACCTGGCTTTGATTCCCACAACCTCCACTTGCATACTATGTGACTCTGAGCATGTCACTTAACCACCTCAGTGTTCCTGGGTCACCCCTGAAAACAGGCACTTGTGCCTAGTGGGCCTTACACGGTTACCAAAAAATAAAAATAAAAGTGTTTTTTTTTTTTTATAAGATTTGCATGAAATTCTGTTGTTTCCCTATACATTAGTGTACCTTCCCCAGCAAACTTATTCATTCCTGCTTATGAACTGGGGTAGGGCATGATGGACTTAGCATCCCTTCTGACCTTAAATACTATGTTATTTTGTACTGCATTGTATAGATGTCATGAAATAAAGAATACATCCTCACATTAATGCATTGTGTTGTACAGATGGAACTATTAAAACAATACTGTTTAAAAAGCTGAGGAAAGAAGGCAGGAAGGAAAGGGTCATGATTTTATAGAGTACCTTTATACAAACTGTATACCACAGCAATACTGGTGCCAGTTTTAGTGCACAGGGACATCACAAGAATGCAGAGATCAGAGAGAAGTTGAGCACAGGGAGAGGTTAAACAACTTGCGCAGGGTCTTGTAGTGAGAAAGTTGCAGTAGTGCAATTTAGATCTGGGTCTTCAGGTTCACAGCATAGTGCTCTATTGACTAGGCCATACTGATGTCCTAGGGTAAAAAAATAAGTGAAAAGCCACATTACTGCCCATTCAGCTGAATGAATCACAAGGTTTTGTTCTATTCTGTGTATCACTGGTGTCATTATGAACTTGAATAATTGTATGGGGGGGGCGGTCCAACATAACATCAGATCTAAGAATTGTGCTGCTCTGCTTTTGATCTGTTAAAAATAAACATTGAAAAAACAAACTATAATCAAGGCCACTGGTTTTGGTTTTTTACCCGAAAACCAAGTAAAATTCCAGAATTTGGACTGCCTGCACACTGGTAAAAACAAAGAATTTCTCAGAATTTGGCATTTTATACCAGATCAATAAATCAACAGAACTTCTATTTTTTTAATAATTGATTCCTGTACTGTGTTCAATTTGCTTCATTTAATGCTCTGTATATTAATCTTTGTTTTATTATGATAATTTATACAGATGCTAAAAGAATGATAGCAAAATCCTGGTAAAATCTGAAAATTAGACTAAGAATCACCAGTACAACTCCCGAGTTTCAAGTCTTGAAAAACAGAATGTCATTATTTTAAATACTGTAAATCAGTGGCCTTGGCTATAGCCCAGCAAGTCGACACAGAAAGTAAATGTAAAGGCTGGGACTGGTGACACACAAGTAATAAATTGTCTTTTTGCCATGCCTATTATAGGTCCGTGCATTTTTAATTTATACTTCTATAATATGTAATCACTGGTTGGCTTTTTGCATCTATATTTACCGTATACTGCATTTTATATATGCCTTGTATAAATTGTTTATATTCTTGCAGCTTGTTGTCCCTTTTGTTCTCAATTGTTGGTGAGAGTTGCTGTACGTCTAGAACAACTCTCTACATGTTATGCTGGTAGATTGCTCACTGTACAGATTGCCTTGGATTGTGCATTTTGCCTGATTCCTAATTTCACTGTATTATTGTCTGTGTTCCACTGTTTATTTTATTGTATCTTGGTACAGTAATCCATACTGCCTGTCTATTGTACTGTTTTATTTACATTGATTGCACTTTACCATTGAATGTGTTTGTCTCCCTGTGCCCTGCCCTTCAGTCGCACATGAAAACGAGCCTTGACTCAGTGTGTCTGTCCCAATTACCAATTTTTAACTAACTAACTAACTAACTAACTAACTTATACTGTTGTCCCCTTCCCTGAGGTATAGCTGGAAATTAGCTGCAAGCATCTCAATATATTGTTCTGGTGAAAATCTTCAATCAGTCAATAAATAATCTGTTAAGGTGTGCTTGTCACTTAAAAACAAGCATCTGTCAATGCTGAATGTTTGCTTGCTGGTATTAGCATTGGAAATGCAGGAGTTAGAGAGATGCAGAATAAGAATGGCAGTGAAGTATTGAACTTCACATCAACCCCACCTCCACCCTGCAGAGACGGGCAGGCATTGAGGTATGCATTTGGGTCATCGCCCATAACGTTCATGCCATTTCACTTCACCCTATCCTGCAGACACCGACACATGTTGAGGTGTGCCTTGGGGTATTCGGCTGTACAGTCACTCCATTCCATAAGGATATACATTGAAATGGGTGCAGTATAGGAGAATGTGGTGAACTGTGGGTCCGAAGAGTGCAAGGCACACCTCGATGCCTGTCACTAGCTGCAAGGTGGTGGGTTGGGGGTGGAATGGCATGAGCATTACAGTCGGCAATCCAAAGGCACACCCCTGATGCTAGTCAGTCTGTACAGGGTGGGACGTTATGGTTAGACACCCTAACGCCCCGGGTGTTTGTTGGTATTTACACTACAAATTTTCAACATGGCCTTTTTGTGACCCCCACCTCATGAAAGCATTTGGGGCCTCTTCTCATGAACAGTGGCACTGTGATTTTGTTACTGTGTCCTGAACTTTGAGTTCCCACAGTGACCATGCCAATCTGCGCCAGATGTATGAAAACACAGATCAGGCAGGATGTGAAGAATGACAGCTGTACCATTCATAGGGAGCTGTGAAGAGATGGCAATGTTGAAAATCTGTAGTGAAAATATTAAAAATACTCGAACTTCTGGGCTTATGTGGAAACTGCGCAATGCGTGTGCGTAACACAGTCATTTAGTGGATTTTTTTCATCACATTTTCAACATAGGCATTTTGTGACCTCTGCTCATGAAAAGTGTCACTATAATTTTCCTAATCTGTCCCGAACATTGATTTCCCACAGCTACCGCACTATTTTGAGCCAGATGTGTAAATGCATAATTTTGGCAGGACATGAAAAATGACAGCTATACTGTTCATAAGGAGGTGTAAAAAAATGCCAATGTTGAAAATCTGGAGTGAAAATATTACAAATGCACGTAATTACGAGGGTGCGTGGAAACTGCGCAACATACACTTGTAACACAGTCATTTCATGGAATTGTGTCACTAAATTTCCAACATAGGCAATTTAGCACCTCTGCTCATGAACGGTGTCACTGAGATTTGTTTTTAATCTGTCCCGAACACTGACTTTCCACAGCAAATACGTTATTCTGCGCCGGAAGCGCGAAAACACATTTTGGCCAGGATGTGAAAAATGACAGCTGTACTGTTCATAATGAGGTGTGGAAGAATGCCAATGTTGAAAATCTGGAGTGAAAATATTACAAATTCACGAAGTTATGAGCATGTGTGGAAACTGCGCAATGCATGCTCTTAACACAGTCATTTTATGGACTTTCGTCACCAAATTTTCAACATAGGCATTTTAGAACCTCTGCTCATGAACAGTGTCACTGTAATTTTCTTAATGTGTCCTGAACACTGATTTCCCACAGCGACCGTGCTATTCTGCGCCAGTAGTGCGAAACCACATTTCGGTCAGGATGTGAAAAATGACAGCTGTACTGTTCATAAGGAGGTATGAAAAAATGCAAATGTTGAAAATCTGGAGAGAAAATATTACAAATTTGCGAAGTTCCGAGCGTGCGTTGGAAAGGTGCAACCCATGCTCATAAAACAGTCATTTTTTGGATTTCTTTCACCAAATTTGCAACATAGTCTTTTTGAGAGCCCACCTCATGAACACTGGCACTGTCGTTTCATTACTCAGTCCCGGATGGTGATTCCATGCAGTGACTGCGAAATCACCTTTCGGGACTGAATAACGCCATGACAGTGCCTGAATTCATGAAGAGGGGTCCCAATAACCCCATGTTAAAAATTTGGTGCCAAAATTCCCAAAAATGCCTGAGATATGCACCAAAGTTGAAAAAACCCTATTTATGCCATTATACCGCTTACCGGCATTTCTTCAGTTCGTGGTCAGCTTTGAAGAGTGCAGACGTGTTCCCGGTCCACCAAAGATCATCGCGCCAGGCTCCGGAGGTAAGTATGGGGTGGAGGGTGTGAGGAGGTCGGGTTCACAGTGGTTGGGTGCAGGTTGGGGGAGAGGATGACGTCCAGTGTGGGACCGTTTCCTTTGTTTCAGGGAGATAAAAATAAATAAAAAGACGTCACAGGAAGGGTTTTTTTTTCCAGGCTTGTTTCCAGCACACTGGGGTGGGCTCCCAGTGTGCCACCTGCCTTTTTTTGGGTGGGGGTACTAAAGCCGATGGGGATTGGGCCCCCCGTCAGCAAAGAATGATTGTTTGGGGGGCCATGATGCTGAGGGGGATTGGGCACCCCTTCGGCACACAACAAATGGGGAAGGAGGTTACATCATGCTGAGGGGGAGTGAGCTCCCCCCTTGGCAAATAAACTGGGTCGGGGGCTGCCGATAGGGGGACTGGCCACCCCCAATCGGCTTTCATGGGTCTGAGAGGTGGCGGCAAGCTGCCGCCATGTTTAAATTAATGTTACACTTGGGAAGGTACTGCCCTGCAATGACGGGTCGCTTCCTCATTGCAGCAGAATGGCTGACGCTACAATGACGAGGTGGCCCCTCATTGCAGTGGAGAAAATGTTTCTACTTGGTGGCACTTTTGGAGACCAGTGTCATCGGCACACTGTGCCTCCAGTGGTCCACCAGTGCCAAGCCCCCAAATGCAGTGCCTCTGTTGGCTGCCACAGTGCCGCACCTCCACAACCCACTTCTCTCCTAAGCTGCTGCATGTTTCTTGTGCATGCGTGCAAGCAACATAAAAATGGAGCTCAATTTAGAGTCACAATTTTTTATGCTGGTAAATAGGCACAAATTGTGCCCAGTTACACCGACTAAAAAAAACAATTGCTATATAAGATAATAATGCCTCTTCAGAATATCAGGGACTCCAAGTAGGAGGTTTGGACAAGGGGACTGCGATGTTAACCTGATCAGTTCTGGCTGCCCCAAACCTGATGAGAGGAGTCTCTTGTACCATCAGGGAAACTCTTCGGAGGTCCTGTTAGCTTATTCTTAATCACTCAAATAAGCTGGAGTGATTTATATAGGTTTTATTTATTTTTTTATTTCAAAGTTAAATGAAGCTGCCCATCCCCCAGTTCTGATATTGAATACTCCACTCCTAACATTCCTGTATGAAAAAACACTATATGCAGGATAAGAGATGCAGTGGCGTTGTGCACTGATAGGCTAAAAGTGGGTATCTGTGCCCCTTTCATGCATCAGCACTGTTTGATGTGCATTAGAAACATAGAAACATAGGCTTTGTCAGCAGATAAGGACTGCTTGGCCTACCCAGTCTGCTCATTTCCCTACCTATTGGATAAGCTGCAGAGCCTTGTTAACCAACAGCCTACTTCCTCTTACCCCCCCACAAGAATTGCTTTATGTCTGTCCCATGCATTCTTGAATTCCCCCACTGTTTGTGACCCCACAACCTCCTCAGGAAGGCTGTTCCATGGATCCACTACCCTCTCTGTGAAAAAATACTTCCTTACATTGCCCCTGAGCCATCCCCCCCTCTATCTTCAAATTATATCCCCTTGTTCTTGCACATCTCTTTTTCTGAAAGATGCTACCCTCTTGGACTTTACTGATTCCCTTGAGGTACTTAAATGTTTCTATCAAGTCCCTACTCTCCTTCCTTTCCTCGAGGGTATACATATTAAGCTCCTTTAATCTCTCTTCGTGTGGCTTCTAGTGCAGACCCTGTACCATTTTAGTTGCCCTTCTCTGGACTGCTTCCATCCTACCTATGTCCTTGTGGAGATGAGGTCTCCAGAAATGCATGAAGTATTCCAGATGGAGTCTCACCAACTGTCTGTAAAGAGGGATAACAGCTTCTTGTTTTCTACTGGTGATGCCTCTCCCTATGCATCCACGTATCCCCCCAGCTCTCCTTACTGCCTTCTCACATTGCTTGCCTACCTTTAAATCATCTGATATGACTACCCTCAGGTGCCTTTCCATTTTTGTTGTTGTTAGTACCTCCCCCCACATTATGTACTCTTCCCCTGTATTTTTGTTTCCTAGGTGCATCACTTTTCAGTTCTTTGCATTGAATCTAAGCTGCCATACATCTGACCATTCCTCCAACCTTGCCAAGTCCCTTCTCATCTTTTCCACACCCTCTTGTGCATCAGCCCTGTTGCAGATCTTTGTGTCGTCTGCAAAGAGGTATACTTTCCCTTCCAGTCCCACTGCAATGTCACCTATATAGACATTAAAAAGAACTGCTCCCAGTACTGAACCTTGTGGTACCCCACTAGTATACCCCCCTTTCTTTGGAGTGGACTCCATTTACTATTACCCTCTGTGTCCTGTTGTCCAGCCAATGTTTTACCCAGGCTACAACCATGGGACCCACTCCAAAGTTGGCTAGCTTGTTTATTAATCTTTGTGTGGGACTGTGTCAAATGCCTTGCTAAAGTCTAGGTAGACCATGTCCACAGCCCCTCCCTGGAATACTACTTTGGTCACCCAGTCAAAGAAATCAGTTAGATTCATCTGACGTGACCTTCCCTCTGTGAATCCATGCTGCCTTGGGTCCTATGCCCCAGTGGCCTCTAGGAACTCAACAATTCTTTCCTTCAGAAGTGATTCCATCATTTTCCCTACCACTGAGGTCAAACTGACAGGTCTGTAGTTTCCTGCCTCTGTCTTGCTCCCACTTTTGTGAAGGAGAATCACATCACAATGATAAGTTTAAATGCTACATTGACAAGCATTTAAACTAGCAAAGGGGGGTGGCAGGCCAACAAGGAGGGTACCTACTTGCTCACCCCCCACAGCTAGCAGTGGAACCAGTGAACCAGAGGAGTTGCTGTCTCTACAAAGCAGTGTGCAAAAGATGGAGATTAGCGCCCAAGAGGTGGATAGGCAGAAAAGGGGCAAAATTCAGCAGAAGGGCTGACAGCAAGGAGAACCAGGGATAAAGGACAACCAAGGAAGGGGCTGAAGCAGAACAGCAAAACAGTCTAGGGAGGTCAAATCATGGAAAGCAATGTGTGCAAATGCCAGGAGCCTTAGCAACAAGATGGAAGATCTGGAGGCTGTCATGGTGCAGTCAGACCTGGACATTGTGGCCATCACTGAAACCTGGTGTAATGATAACCACGACTGGGAGATGGCCATACCTGGCTACAACATATTCAGAAGAGACAGGGCAGGCAGGAAGGGAGGAGGAAGTGGCACTGTATGTGAAAAATGACATAAGGGCCACAGAGATCCAGGAGGAACAAAATGGGGGAGAGATACTGTGGGTTAAGTTGGAAAGGAAAATGAGGCTAGCCATCTGCACAGGTGTGGTCTATAGACCACCAGCCCAGGAGGAAGAAACAGATAGGGAACTGATGCTAGCCATCCAAAGGATGGCAGACAAGGGTGAGGTAGTACTGGTTGGAGACTTCAATATTCCAGACGTGGACTGGAGCATCCCAGCAGCAGCATCAACTAGGAGCAGATTTATCCTGGACTCCCTTCAGGGGTGCCTTCCTCAAGCAACTGGTCATGGAACCAACTCAGCAGAAGGCAATACTGGACCTTGTGCTCACAAACAGGGACAGTGTGATGGGGGTAACAGTGGGGGAGCACCTGGGGAACAGTGACCACCAGTCACTGTGGTTTGAAATCACAGAAAGAGCAGAACCAAACCACACAAAAACACGTATCCTGGATTTTAGGGGGGCAGACTTTGGGAAAATGGGGAGATACTTGAAAGAGGCATTAAGGGGAATGGGGCAGGAATCAGGGGTTGAGGAACAGTGGGCAGTATTTAAAATGGGGATTACAAGAGCAACAGAATTATGTATTACAGGTTAGCAAGATGAAAAGGAAGAGGAGACCATTATGGTTTTCCAAAGAGGTAGCAAAGAAAGTGAAAGCCAAAAAGATTGCATTCAGGCAATACAAAAAGACACAGGCAGAAGGGGATAGGGAGAAGTACCAGGAGAAGCAAAGGGAGGCAGGGGGTCAGTAAGGGAAGCCAAAGCTCAGACAGAAGAACACATTGCAAAATCAGTGGGTAGAGGGGACAAAACCTTTTACAGGTACATAAGTGGAAAAAGAAAGGCAAAGGGAGGGATAGTGAGACTGAAGGGGGAGGATGGGGGCTGTGTGGAGGATGACAACAGTAAAGCTGACATATTGAACCTGTATTTCTGCTCAGTCTTTACTGAGGAAGAGGAGGGTAATGGGTCTGAACGGAGTACAAGGGGTGAGAATGGTGCACAAATGGACACAAGTCCCTTTATACGAGAAAGGGTCCTGAAGGAACTGGAAGTAATAAGAGTTAATAAAGCAATGGGGCCAGATGAGGTGCACCCCAGGGTCCTTAAAGAACTAAGAGAGGTGGTGGCTGAACTTCTGGCTATCCTGTTTAGCCGGTCACTGAAAACAGGGGAGGTACCCAAAGACTGGAGGATAGCAGATGTAGTCCCCTTGTACAAAAGTGGGAACAAAGAGGAAGCGGGGAACTACAGACCAGTCAGCCTCACCTCGGTAGTGGGGAAGATCATGGAAACACTACTGAAGGAGAGATTGGTGGAACATCTGGTTGTCAATGGACAACAGGACCCAAGGCAGCATGGTTTCACCAGGGAGAGGTCATGTCAGACCAGCCTCACTGAAATTTTTGACATGGGTGACTAGGAGGTGGATCAGGGAAGGGAGTGGACATGGCCTATCTGGACTTCAGCAAGGCCTTTGACACTGTGCACATAGAAGACTATTGCACAAACTGGGGAATATGGGTGTGGGCAGGACAGTAGTGTGGTGGGTAGGTAACTGGCTGGGTGGCAGGACACAGAGGGTGGTGGTAAATGGCTGTCACTCCACAGAGGGAAGAGTGACCAGTGGGGTACCACAGGGATCAGTGCTGGGACCGGTCCTATTCAATATCTTCATCAGTGACTTTGCGCAGGACCTAGAAGGCAGAATTTTCACTGTTCGCTAATGACACAAAGCTCTGTAACAGAGTAGACACACCAGAGGGTGTAGACAGAATGAGAAGGGACCTGCAGAAACCTGAAGAATGGTCAGGGTTTGGCAGTTGAAATTCAATGCAAGGAAGTGCAAGATAATGCATATGGGGCACAAAACCCTGGCACAATATATCAGTTGGGGGTGAGGATATAGCATGCACCAAGCAGGAAAGGGATCTTGGGGTTATCATCTCTGATGACCTCAAGGCAAGAAACAGTGTGACAAGGCAGCAGGTAAAGCAAATAGGATGCTGGGATGCATAGGCAGGGGCATCACCAGCAGGAAAAGGGAGGTCATAATTCCACTATACAAGACACTAGTGAGGCCCCACCTGGAGTACACTGTACAGTTCTGGAGACCTTACCTATGTAAGGACATAGACAGGGTAGAGAAGGTTCAGAGAAGGGCAACAAAGATGGTGCATGGATTGCATCACAAGTCCTGTGAGGACAGGTTGAAGGAGCTGAACATGTACTTCCTGGAGGAGAGGAGGGAGAGAGGGGATATGATAGAGACATACAAGTATCTTACAGGGAGGAACAGGGTGCAGGAATGCACTATTTTTAAGCGAAAAAGATGTTCCAGGACTAGAGGGCATGGGATTAAGTTGGAGGAAGGACGATTCAGAGGAAACGTGAGGAAGAATTTCTTCACAGAACGGGTGGTGGACAAGTGGAACACCCAGAGGAAGTGGTGGGGGCTGAAACGATCACAGGATTTAAGAATGCATGGGATAGACATAAAGGAATTCTGGAGGTCAGGGGTAAGGGGCAACAGACTTCTTGGAAAACATAAACTGAACCTACAAGCTCAAATAGGCAGACTGGGTGGGCCATAGGCCCTTATCTGCTGACACTGTCTATGTATCTATGTATCTGCCCTCCTCCAGTCCTCAGGTATCACAGCATCCTCCCATGATTTCTTAAAAAGGGTATTCAGTGGTGTCACTAGTTCTCCCCTTAGTTTTTTTAGAATTCTAGGGTGAATCCCATCAAGACCCATTGCTTTGCCCCCCTTCAGTTTTAGGAGTTCTTTCAGGACCCTTTCTTCTGTGAATGGACTGGAATCGAGCCCCCCCCCCCATCCAGCGTGCTTCTACTCTTTGGTTTAGGTACCTCCCCTTCCTCTTCTTTTGTGAATACTGAGCAGAAGTATTCATTCAGTATCCCTGCTTTTTCATTGTCACCCTCTGCCCACACTCCCTTCCCTTTATTAAGTCTCACTATCCCTCCCTTGGTCTTTCTTCGCTCCCTAATGTACCTATAAAAGGTTTTATCCCCCCTTCTTGACTGAGTTGACTATCTTTTCCTCAGTTTGGGCCTTTGCTATTCTGACTGTCTTCTCTGCTTCCTTCTGCTTTAACTGGTACAGTTCTCTGTCCTGCTCCTTCTGTGTTTCCTATACTTCCTGGATGCAGTCTTTTTCTCCTTAACCTTTACTGCCACCTCTTTTGAGAACCATAGTGTTTTTTTCCTTTGTTTTGTTTTGTTGATTTGCTTCACACAAAGGCTTATTGCATCTGTGATGGCTGTTTTGATTTTCCCCATTGTTCCTCCACCCCTCCTTCTTGCCCATTTGCTAGTGCTTTTCTGAGGCACTCTCCAATTTTCCCAAAGTCAACCCTCCTAAAGTCCAGTACTCTTGCTTTTGTATGGCTTGACTCTATGGCTGTGTTTATTGTGACCCACACTGTTTAGTGGTCGCTTGTTCCCAGATGGCTACCCACTTCTAAATCTGAGATCCTTTCTCCATCCCCATTTGAGAGTACCAGGTCTAGGATTGCTCCCTCCTGAGTGGGTTCCAACACTAGCTGTCTGAGGCATGCCCCCTGTAGGGCATCAAGAATGACCCGGCTCTTGGATGTGGCTGCAGCAAAGGTGCTCCAGTTAACATCTGGCATATTCTGGTCCCCCATCAACAATATCGCCCCTTTTTCAGCCATTCTAAGGATGCTTTCTATTATTTTCTTGTCCATTGCCTCCCCCTGAGATGGAGGTCTGTATACAACCCCCGTGTGGATTGTGGTGCCATTTCCTGTCTCCAGGGTGACCCACAGTGCCTCCTCTACTCCCTATTTACTCTTTAGTTCCATTGTTTTTATCCCTTCCCTTACATAGAGAGCTACTCCTCCTCTTTTACCCTACCTGTCCTCCTGTAGATTGTGTACCCTGGTATGTTGACATTCCAATCATGGGTCTCTGCGTACCATGTTTCTGTGACTGCCACGATATCCAGCAGTCCCTCTTCCATCAAGGCCACTAGTTCAGGGGAGCTTGTTACACAGACTACAGGCATTGGTACTCCTCACCCTCCACTTTTTGATGGCCTTACCCCTTTTAGCCTAATCCCTGTCCTTACTGCTTTTGCCTTTTTCTGCATTTACCCCTGTCCTGCTCCCTATTGACTTCTCTGCCTTGGTGTTTACCTCACTAACTACCGTGTTTTGTGGGGGGAGGCTGGGATTTCCCCTGCTCCTTTCCAGTGCCTCCACCCTTGGCTAATTTAAATGCTTGCCAATGAAGCATTTAAACCTATCACCTAGGATCCTGGTTTCCCTCCCGGACAGATGCAGACCATCGTGCCAGTATAGACCTGTATCCCCTCCAGGTGGATCCCTAGTCCCCAATGAAGCCAAAACAATGAACTCTGCACCAGTTTTTCAACCATTCATTGAATCTCATGGTGCGGAGTACCCTAACATCACCTTTGCCATAGACAGGCAGCACCTCTGAGAAGGTTACCGTACATGCTACTTGTCTAAGACCCCTCCCCAACTCTACAAACTCCTCTTGCACTGCTCTGATCCCATTCCCAGCCAGGTCATTTGTCCCTAGGTGGACAATGACATCCAGTTCCCTCCCCTGTGCAGCTGCACCCGCGATCCTGAGGATTCGCTTCCTGTCCCTCCAAGCTGTGGTGCCAGGCAGTCACCTTACCTCCCTCTCCCCTTCCTTCCCCAGTTCTACTCCCCTAATGATGGAGTCCCCCACCAGGAGTTGCTTTCTTCCCCTGTGGGGTTCCGTGCCACCCTCCTGTGGGTCTTCATCGTGGAGGTTTCCAGCATCCTCCTTTGTCTCTGCTGCAGGTGCCTCAATAGAGGAACCACTCTCTGCCAGAACAGCATATGAATTGTGAAGAAGTACAACTGGAGGGATGTGACTCTGTTCCACCACCCTCTCCCTCCCTGAGCCCACCTTGGTCCAACTGCTCCTTCTTCTTGGCAACCTCTGAGGCAGTGGCGGTGGCCCTGGTGGTCTCTGGGTGGGAGAGGAGGTTTCTCAAATCCTAGCCAGGTCAGCCTGGAGGCTGGCAACCTCCTCCCTCAGACCAGAGAGGTGCCTGCAAATAGGGCAGCATCGCAGCCTTCAGCATGTCTCCCGGAAGACTGCCTCCCCACAGCCATTGCACTGCACCATTCCCATCGTGTCTTATTTTGTGGCCCTCTCTCCTCTTCGCATTAGCATGGAAATACCCCAGGACCCTCTCTGGCCAGAGCATGAGGTGTCGCAGGCAAGGGGCTGTCACAAAGGCAGTTTGCACCATTTTTGTGACAGCCTGTTGTGACTGAAAATCAATCCCCTAATACTCAGACACAATTTTGCTCATATCTTATAGATTTTCTGCATTTTTATTCCTTCTGTTCTTCACCACAAGGCTCATTTACATGGAAACAAGATCCTTGTCCCATACAGTTAATCTGCTCCTGCTGTTCAATCCTCTGATCGAGTACCAGTCCAGTATCTGTGACATCGTAATCATTTCCACACCAACACACCGTAATGGCAAGACAAGGCAATGTTTATTTATTTGACATCCCTTCCAGTGGCTCAGGGTGCCATACAGGAAGAATAACTTAAAACAATAATTCATTAATAAATAAGCAATAAATACAACATAAATATGTAAACTTATTGAAAACACTAACAGTAGGCTGCTTCAAAGAAGTAGGTTTTCAAGGCATTCTTAAAGGTCTTCATCAAACAGGCAAAACGAAGACAGCAAGGAAGAGAGTTCCACAGCAGTGGGGCAGAAACCCAAATGTTCTGTCCCCTGAAAGCTTCAAATTGGACCAGGGGATAGCATGAAGGTCCACAACAGTGGGGAAAAAAAAGGACAGGCAGGAATGTGAGGGGGCAGGAGTTCTTTCAGGTAATCAGGACCCAGGTGTCAGAAATTCAGGATTATAACTTCCACAAAGGATTTAAGCAGCAGAAAGGGATGACCTCTAGGAGACAAACATCCATTTTCCATGCAAATGAACTCAGTAATAAAGAACAAAGGGAAATACGGGAGTACTGGCTGATTCAGTTAGCGATCACATGGCCATATATTATGTGATAGATTTTTGATATCATAAACCCCCCCTCCTTGTTTGGGTCATGCTAGGTCCTTTAAGAAGCCTAATATTCCCTTATTACATTCCCACTTAAAAGCTGTTGATTGGTCCTTTCTTAAATGCATTCCTGATGTTGATTTGGCTTTGGATTATTTTTACAACCAGTTGTTACCGATTCAGGATAGTATGTTCCCTGTTCATTCATTTAGGTGTTGTGGTTCTCCCACTGGATGGTTTTCCCCTTCTATTAAAAAACTGATAAAGGGTCGAAATGAGGCCTGGTCAGAATTTAAAAGGCTTTCAAGTATAACTGCTTTGAATTTGTATCCTAGGCTTAGGAATTTAGTATCTGAGGAGGTAAGGAAAGCAAAAAAATGTTATTATAGGGAACGATTCGAGTCTACCTGGGCTAATCCTAAACAATTCTGGAATAATGTTACTCCCTTTTGTCTCCAAAACCCAAATCAAATATTCAGAAGGTAACTGTGGATAATGTTGATATGTTGATTTGCCTGAAATAGTCAAATTACTGAATAACAAATTTTCTGATTTGTCTAAGTATAGAAATGTATCTTCTAAATTTAGTGTTCCAAATTTTTAATTATTTGAGGTATCCCTAGATTGGCCTAGGTTTGTTTTTAGAGATATAACCCAGGCAGAGGTTCTAAAGTTATTGCAGTCTCTTCCTGATCAGGCCAGTGATTGTGGAGGAGGATCGGATGGCCAATTTTTGAAATTGTCCATCTCATTCATTGTAGGCCCTCTTTGCTATTTGTTTAATTTGTCTTTGGTTACCTGTGTATTTCCTGCTGAATAGAAAAAAGCTAGAATGGTTCCCATCCCTAAAAAAGTTAATGCTGTTTCTTTAGATGATTATAGTCCCATATCAATTTTGAACCGTCTTGGTAAAATGCTTGAAACATTAGTGGCAATGCGAATCAATGAGTACCTTGAGTCCCATGAATTATTGGCTACACAACAACATGGCTTTCAGAAATACCATGGGACAGGTACTGCCTTGGGTGGGTTCACGGACACAGTCCTCTGTGATTTTGAAAGAGATAGTTTGATGGGGGCGGTGTTCGTGGACCTAACCAAGGCTTTTGTTTTGATTGACCATGACCTTGCTTGCTATAAATTAGTGAAAATTGGTTTCTCTGTTGCCGTTGCTTCTTGGGTTCACAATTATTTGCATGATAGAAGCCAATATGTCCAGGTCAGATCCATTGCCTAGGAAGTATCCTCAATTCATTGTGGCATCCCACAGAGGTCCATCCTGGGCCCGTTATTATTTTCTATTTTTGTTAATTATTTGCCTCGGATTTGCAGACATAGCAGTACATATATTTATGTGGATGACTTAATAATCTATGCTCAAGCAGGGACTGTGAATGAGCTGTCATCTGTGTTGAATGAGGATTTTGGGGCTGTTTGCTCCTGGTTATCTAGTGATGCCATGGTTTTAAACTCAAACAAAACCAGAGTTATGTTGTTTGGGATGCCATTGACGCTTCAGGATAATCCAAGGCTTGATATACAGGACCAGCATGGCCTTTTGATTGAACAGGTGTCACAGTTCAAATACTTGGGTGTGATTCTGGATTCATATTTATCCCTTTCTCTTCAAGTACAACTGGTTGTTAAAACAATTAACAAGAAAATTGGTTTATTATACAAATGAATTTCTTATTTCACCTCTGATACTAGGAGAGCTATTGCTTTTGGGTCCCTGTTACCTCATTTTGATTATGTGTCAAGTCTTTATTTTAATATAGGACAGAAGGAAATGTATGCTCTGACTGTTACCTATAACAATATATGAAGGTTAATATTAACGTCTCCTAGTCAGACCCATCATTGTTATTTATATGCTGAATTGGGTTGGCTCACTCCAGAGTACAGGATTCAATATGTTGTGGGGTGTGCAATGTTTAATTGTTTTCATTTTGGAAAGTCTTTTCCTTTGTCTAAGTTAGCTTCTTTCAGGAATGTTTTGCCAAGTTTGAGGTCTGCAACTGGCCCTTTATTCAGTGTCCCACGCCATAGATTAAGGAGTGGAACACAAACTTTTTCTTTGGGTGCCCCAATGATTTGGAATACTTTTCCTCTAGACATTAGATTAACAACTTCTGTAGTTAGTTTTAAACTGAAACTGAAACAATATTTATTGTCCATGTCAGGTTGTAATTGTTATTGTTTTGTATTGATTGTTTGTGTTTTGTTGTAAGTCCGGGTTGGGCCTGAAAAGGGACCGATGGTCCAGTGTCCTTGCCCGGTTAACAAAGAATAAAATAAATAAAACAATACATAAAATATAATCTGAACTAAAATAAATAAATAAATAAATAAACAGAGCCACTACTCAGTATGTGGTGCACAAAGTATTTAACAGTATTGCAGGTCATAAACTTTGGCACACACTTCTGCTCAAACAATACACAATAAAAAATCACAGATAGTCTTTATTCACAATTCAGCAGTCCAACTCAGCAAAAACCAGGTAGCCAGAAAAAAATCAACGTTTCATGCAGTCGCACCACCTGCGCTTTGTCAAAAGAGTAAAGTGCCATACATTACTCTTATTTAAATAGTGCCCCATAAAGTGTTACTCATTAAACAATTAAATTACTGAATTACAGGTGCTTATCCTAGGATTTATTGTGGCACATTAATAATTGAACTTTAAACATTTCTGTACAAAATACTACTAATAAACCATTATTCAAATTTTACACTACTATAAAATAACAATTTATATTTTTTTTATATTTTAATTAATGGATTTTCAGTCATTTCAAACCCCACATCTTGAAGCATAATAATGGTTAAACTACCATACTATCTAATTTGCCTTGGAGTCTCCCACTCCTATATCAGTTGAATCAAGTATGAACAGGTATAACTGTTTTACCTTACTTTTTAAGGCTTTTAAAGAAACCAAACAATGCAGTTAGCTCAAAGATGATGCTGTAGCTCAATTTTATCATTCAATCCAGGCAAATCTGACACCTGCAATCTAAAGATCCAATAATTTTCTTTACATGCCAGAATTTTATTTAGATCCCCTCCATGAGGTCCCAATTTGACTTTATCTATGCCCATGAAGATCCAACTATGTAATGCTGAATCAGACCTTGAATAAGTATGTTGAGCAGTGGCATGTTCCCTATCCCCCGGTTTCTACCTTCCTACCCTGACCCCCCCCCCCACAGGGTTCTCAACATCCTGAAGGGGGAATCAGGAAATGGCTACCCCTCCTCCTCATATTCAGTTATTGCCTCTCCCCCTCTCTTCTCCTCCTGCCCTTCTGGGTCACCCTTGTGCACAATATACCCCATCCTTTTTACTCCAACAACACTTGCATACTACCTCGAGTCTGCTCCTGGTACACTCATGCACTATAATGGTTCTGTTACATTAATACTGTTTGGTATGTTTATATGTTCTTTTGTATGATTTTGGACATGGATTATAATTTACCCAATGTTCCACTACTGTTTATTGTACAATACCTTGTGTTTCAACTGTTACATAATCTTACAATGTTGTATTGTTTGTACAACCCACATACTATTGTAACTGTGCATCCTTCACAACCCTATGTAACCCCTTCCCCCCCAGGTCACACCATGAGATTAATAACTTGTTGTTCAGTGCACCCTCCTGGTGAAACATTTCAATAAAATAAATAAATAAATAAATAAATCAAATAAATAAAATAAGTTTTCATTCGCTACATCCCTCATATGCTCACCGACTCATACCTTTAATTTCCTTTTTGTCTGCCCCACATAATATGCCCCACATTTGCACATCGTTAAGTAAATCACAAAACAGGATCAATATTCGAGAATTTGTCAGTTGTGATTCCTGTTTTGTGATTTATTTAGTGATGTGCAAATGTGGGGCATATTATGTGATGCCGGACAAAAAGGAAATTAAAGGAATGAGTCGGTGAGCATATTAGGGTTGTAGCAAATGAAAACTTAGAATATGCCACTGCTCAACATATGTATTCATGGTCTGATTCAGCTTTACATAGTTGAACCTTCACGGGCATAGATAAAGTAGGAGACTCCAGGGCAAATGAGATAGTATGGTAGTTTAGCCATAATTATGCTTCAAAATGTGGGGTTTGAAATGACTGAAAATCCATTAATTAAAATATAAAAAAAATATAAATTGTTATTTTATAGTAGTGTAAAATTTGGATAATGGTTTATTAGTGGCATTTTGTAGAAATGTTTAAAGTTAAATTGTGAATGTGCAACAATAAATCCTAGGATAAGTGCCTATAATTCATTTATTTAATTGTTTAATGAGTAGCACTTTAAGGGGCACTATTTAAATAAGAGTAATGAATGGCACTTTATTCTCTTAACAAAGCACAGGTGCGACTGTGTGAAAGGTTGAGCTTTTTCTGGCTGCGTGGTTTTTGCTGTGTTGGACTGCTGAATTGTGAATAAAGACTATCTGCAATTTTTGATTGCCTATTGTCTGAGCGTAAGTGTGTGCCGAAGTTAATGACTTGCAATATAATCTGAACTATTGTATCTAAATACCTGAAAACATACCTAAAAACGGTCCCTCGGACCAGTGTACCTATCTGATTATCAAGTAAATAAATAAAAAATGTGTTTTTTGAAACTTTACCCAACGTGAAAAACTTGCTCTAAACCTTGGGGTTGGGCAGGCCAAAGTCTTGGGAACCAGTCATCTTGGGGAGGGGGGTGGTGCCACTACAGAGCCAAGGGCACAAGAGGGGGTGCTCTCCCTGCCTCTCCTCTACTTCTCCTTTCAACACAGACAAGCTGCGAAGAAACTGTAGGTATAACCACACTGACCTGTACATTTAATAAGTATGCTGGAGCGACTACAGGATTTTCATTTATCTAGTGGCTTAACACCAAAACAACAGAGAGTGTTAGCATTGTATGAATACATTATTGCCTTCGTGCTTTTTCAGTTGTTTGATTTATCACTCTAAGAATTCACCTCCTTACAGGTTCATGATGACCTGGGTATAAATAAAATGTATTCTGTTAACATATGATTGCTACAGCTTAAAGAAGAACTGTGGTGAGCCTGTAACTTGTTTTTCCTGTAGAAGCTGTGTTTTAAATATATGGTCCTATTTACTATTGTTTTATAGTAACTGGTGAGCATTTATTCCCTAAGGGAAACACAGTTATAATTTGCTGTTACAAACTTACAGCCAGCTGATTATAATGGCAAACATGTGCTGGGTTTCTCTCGGGCGATGCATGCGCCAGCCGCCGCGGTTCCTTTACTCTGGGCTGTCCCTTATCAATAAAGACTTCACGGCGGTCCACCCCTTGTAGTCAGTGGTAAGTTACTGTAAAAAAAAAAGAAAAAGAGGTCTTTGTATCTCCATTTATACTTAAACATTCTTAAAAAAAACTAAAAATAGGGATTCTGTGTCAGTTGCTGTGGACCATGCTGAAATCCGGTCAGTTTGCGGCTCTGTTTATTTTATACAATTGCTGTGGGGAAAAAAATACTCCCTAGCAATGATATAAAATAAATGCTGGATAGGTGTGTAAAACTCGAATTTTACACACATCCGAGGTGTGAGATGCCTTAATAAACCCCTCGAGCTTTGCTTTCGGAGTTTCTGTGGCATCCCACACTTCGGTTGTGTGTAAAATTCTCATAAGACCCCCTACTCAGCCATTATTCAACATGTATTGTCATGTTAGCACAGCATACTTATTTCATTCCCACTGGTGAAGCATGGGGGGGGGAGGACATGATGGATCTAGAGTCCTTTCCGACCTTAAAGCAGCATTGCTTGATAGAAGTGAAAATTCTGGCCTGCGGTGTACTTTTTATTCCATTTCAGATTTCCCCTTCCCTCCTGTGTTGTATGATTCCCTTCTTTCCCCATTTTGAGTCTGCTACATTAACACTTTTTTTTACATTTAAAATAATAAAAGGAGCAATCCTCTTTAATATGGCTCAGGCCAGATTTTCATCAGTATTTTCATCAGCTTTTGTGACTCTGTTGTCCCAAGAGGCTAGGGAGCTGTGGCCCTGATATTCAGAGCTTGGTGCTAGCACAGCCCAGCCATTTGTTCTGGTGATTTTCAGACAGATAGTGCTCATTGATGGAGTGATGCTGTCTGACTGAGTATTGATCTATGTCAGCACAGCACTAAATGGATCTGCGTGACCCCAACATAGGCCAGGGCTGCACATGGCCCATGGGAGATAACACTGCCTGAAATGGCTAGCACCAGGTCCCTGTTGGGCCATATTCAGACCAGGTATGCAAATGAGCCCATTGGGCATGCAAGGCACTAAGAGGCCTTCTACATGCCCATTATGGGCTAATTTGCATGACAAAAATCACTCCCTGGTGGTCCAGTAGTTTCCCAACCCCCTCATTGCCTGGTAGATATGTATTTTAAAAGTCCCTGAGGTTCAGTGACTCCCCCCACCCCTGATTGTGCATGCACAAACTCATCAGTTTAGATTAGCAGGGAAAAGCCCAATGTAGTTGTAGTTCAGAAAACCTGGTGGGATCTAAATGATAACTGGGACAAAACAATAGAGGGATACAACCTCATACATAAGGATAGGACTGGATGATCGGAGTGAGAGAAAACCACTGGCTCACCAGAAACGTTTAACATACATATCTACTGGGCAATGGGGGGGGACCACTGGACCACTAGGGACTTTTAAGATATACATCTACCGGGCAATTGGGGGGTTACTAGAACACGAGGGACTTTTAAAATACTGTATCTATCTACTTGGGTGATTGGGGTGGGGTGTAGCTTTGCACAGTGGTGGACAGCTGCAGTACAGCTGCCCTGTCTTTGGGGGTGGGGCATGGCTTAGCACCTGGCTAAGATGTGGTTTTCAGCAGCAGTAAACAGCGCCACTCAGTGGGCTGTTTACCTCTGCTGCAAACCTTTGAATATGCTGCTCTGCCAGTATACATGCAGGGACCCCCTCATTTGCATAGATACAGTGGAATATTTAGTGCCTTTGTGCTGCCAGGCTTGGGGTGTGCTCTGGAGGCCTCTGAATATGAACCCACCTGGAGGCATAGTGGCCTTGTTTGTTTCCTTGGTAATACTGATAAACACCTGAACCAAGCCATATTAAAAGGAGTGCTCATTTTATTATTTCAGATGTAAAGAAAAGTGATAAAGCAGATTCAAAATGGAGAAAAAGGTGGATAGTACAAAAGAGAAGATAATGGTCAATCAGAAATAGAATAAAAAAGTATAGGTCACAGTTTTAAGCACCATCATGTACTGTGTTACTATATTCAGTCTTTACCCAGCCTTTTAATGAACTCAGTGAACCCGATTCTCAAAGTTCCCGGGGCAGCGCAAGGGGCTTGCATCCCAATGGTTGATGCAAAGTGCCCCTTGTGCCAAACAATCCCTGGAAGTGATTGATAAAGGCAACCTACACCTACCACACGCAGTCTGCACCTAATGGGGCTTGTGCTGCCCTTGCACCACACACTGGGCTATAGCACAATGCCAGGGACTCGCAACAGATGCAGGCTGCCAAATCCCTAGAAGCGGGATTCACAAAACTCCCCCAGCAGTGAAATTTCAAAGTACCATTAGATCAGCCAGGGCTGGTCTAAGGGTACTTAGAAATGTTGCCACCAGGTGAGTTGACTAGGTAGCGGCAATGTGCCGCCGTCCCCCCCTCCCCAATGTCCCCAAGAATAAGGATTTAGTATACTTCCCTGGTGGTCTAGTGGATCTCTGATCCCCGAGTACCTCCCATATAAATAAATATTATTGGAGTCCCCTCCCTGGTGGACTAACAGACCCCCTTCCCTGATGTCCCCATGCAGCATGTATTAATTAGACCCTGGTGGTCTAGTGGACCCCCCGATCCCCGATATCCCCATGATGACTTGCCATATACAACATCCCTGGTGATCTAGCACCCCCCTCAAGTGACGATACCCCGTTTTGTCATAGTATGTAATGGTTGGTGGCATAGTGGCCACCACGCCCCCATCCCCAGAACGGGCTGGCGACTGGCACAGCCCACCACTCACCACCATAGCCAGCCACTGACTGATCTCTGAAAGGGTGCGTACTGTATACAGTATGTGCTTAGTGACAGCTGTCAATCACTGAGCATGTACTGTATACAGTACCTGTTGCTTCAGAGCTCAGTCTGTGGCCTGCAGTGGTGGTGAGCAGTGGGCTGTGCCAGTTTCCGGCCCATTCTGAGGATGGGGGTGGGGTAGAGGGGCACTGCCTACTGGGCAGGGGGACCACTATACCACCAACCATTATACACTACAGCAAAACAGGGGACTGGGGCTTTGGGGGGGGTTTGCTAGATCACCAGGGAGTTTTTATTTGGTAAGTCATCATGGGGACATCAGGGATCGGGGAGGGGATCCACTAGACCACCAGGACCTTTTGATTACTACATACTACATGAGGACATTGGGGAGGGAGGACTGCTAGTCCACCAGGAGGGGGGCTCTGGTACTATTTATTTAAATGGGGGTACGCAGGGATCGGGGCTCCACTAGATCACCAGGGATGAGTACTACACCCATTTTTGTGGGGACATCGGGAAGGGGGACCACTAGTCCACCATGGATTGTCTGGGGATTTTGCCATGTGGCCACCCATGATTTTTGGCACCCAGTCCAGGTGAGCCCTCTGTTTGGCATACTGCTATGGTTGCTGCAAGCCACGGGACTTTGCCGCTGGGACTCTACCAGATTGAGAATCGGGTACAAGGTCCCTGACACTTTCAGGTTTGCTGCAGCCCTAGATCACCACACCTTGTGGTGAACTAAGGGCTTTTTGAGAATTGGGCCCAGTAGGTATTTCTGATTCTCACTTTGGTAGGAGGTACCATCTGAGAATTGCATGATGGCATTTATGTCTTGTTTAGTCACCGAGTTCTCCTATAGTGGAACACGGATGCATTGTGATAAAAATGTAATAGTTTACTTATTTGTTTGAATTAATTTATTTATAGTGTATAGTAGAACATTGTTCTATATAGAAATCCATCCTTTTCAAAATGCTCTTTTACCACAGTTCAAAGGTCCTGGAATGTGATTGTACCCTCCTGTGGTAGAACAGCATTCTAGAATCTCTAGAGACTGCACAAATCAGTTTCATTGTGAAAGAGAAAAAAACACAATGCACACATTTCACATAATGCTATACACTATAAAAAATACAGGATGAGCAACTTTATGCATGAGCAGTGTGTTCTGCCACCTCAGGGTTCTGATTCCTATGGACTTCTTGAGCTTCGCTCTCGAGGTCAGTGGGAATCAGAACCCCTCTGTGGCAGAAGTTGCCCATAGTTGTCCATCAGGTATTCTCTATATTGAAAGAGTTTTACCAGGAAAGGCCTATGAGCTGTAAAACAGCTTGTTGCCAGAGGTGTCATGAGGGAGGGGTACATTGGCAAACACAGCAAACCAGTTTAACAGCAGACAAAACTCATTCACAACAAGTAGCATCAGTTTGTAATACAGGCAGTAAGGGCAGCAGTTAAGTAATACAATAAGGCAATTTAACAGCAAGCAGAAAGTTCATATACAATAAGTCACATCAGTGTACAACACAGGAATGTTGCAACAGTTCTGAATTGATACTACTATAAGGAAATGTGACTGCAAATGAAGTAATTCATATACAGTGAGCAGCAGCAGTTTATAATACAGGTTGTAGGAACAGTTAAATAGTACTAAAGGGCAATCTGACTGCAAACTGAGTAATTCATATACAACGAGTAACAGCAGTTTATAATCCTAAATGCCTATCTTCTACACCTTGGATGGCACCCCTCTTGAAGTGGTACATTCATAGCTCAGTGTGTGGCTATTGCAAACTTGACTTCTCTGCACACATTGACACCATTCATGCCAAGCTCCACCCCAAGCTTTGTGCTTGTACAGCAATAAAGACTGTCTGTCTCTGCAGGTATGCCAGGAGCTCGTCATCAGAATGGTGCTCCCACTCTTTGACTGTGTGGATGTGGTTTATGGCACCACTCCCTCCACCTCCCTGGCCAGACTCCCTTCCAGCAATCTGTGCACTGGCAGCTGTGCGCCCATCATTAGGGTGCCAACTTTGGGAGTTTGCCACCCCCACCAGAGTTAGTATGTATAGAAAGTGGGGCATGGGGGGGGTGCAGGGGTGCAGACCCCCACAAAAAGAGGTGCTGGCAACCTCAAAACATGGCCCCCTAATGACCGGGTGCACTGCTGCTGGTGCCCTAAATGGGTGGAACTGTCCAGACTGGACAACCTCTGCAATGCCTGCTGTCATTTTGCTACCAGCTTCCCCTCTCGTACCCATTATTGCTCACTCCACTCCTCCTCCTCCTTACCCTTTCTTCTTCTATATTCATGTCACCAGAACCGTTGTGCCTCATTCATATCCAAATTCTGGTTTGGGTCCCTTCCCTCTTATTTCTCCTCACTCCTCTCCTCCATTCCCTCCATCCAAAGGATCCTCACATTTTCACCATTCCTCTTTCCTGGTCCTCTGCTGAGCAGTCAGCCTCCTCTTGTCATCTCCCTTCACTCTGAAACCCACTCCCATCCTCCCTCACTTTCACTTCCGCCCCTGTTTCCTTCAGGTACCAGCTGAAACTCTTTCTCTCCCCTTGCTCCTGTTCTCCCCCTATCTGACTACCCCCCCTTACATTTGCCTGCTACCCTGGTGTAGGTGTGGCTGAATTGCCTGATTTTTTGAGGGGTGTTTGCTCTTACTGTACTTACTTCTATTTTAAGCATGTGCTTTATTCCACCTTACTGTAACTATGAACTGTATCAGTGCTATACAGTTCCATTTAATTCTGTACTGTGTCCATGCTATGTATTTGCTCCCCCTTTTCCCTTCCTTCTGGGTCTCACCTGGAAATAAGGCTTGGCTCTATGTGCCTTTCCCAGTCAGCAATTTTCAAAAAAGCATACAAACAAAAAATAATAATACAGGTAGTAGGAACAGTACAACAGGTAAATAATACTATAAGGCAATTTGACTGCAAACTGAGTAATTCATATACAATCAGTAATAGCACAGGCAGTAAGAATGGTGCAGAAAGTTAAAAGAACTACTACTGCTAAGGTAAGACAAGGGCAGAGTTATATGCAGGAGCAAGCATAAGTAGGATGGGTTTGAAGTAGGGCCGTCAAGGAGGATGGGGAGGGAGCACACAAAAACATAACCTACATCATGCATTTCTAAGATGGTCTTTGCCATCAGTATGTATATTAGAAACGTTCCCTGTATTAAATAAAAAAAATGATAAAGATGGAACAAGAATGGAATAAGAACCCAGTATTTGAAAAACGGCTTCTACAGAAAACATATACTAGCAGTTTAAATGCAGCTGTCCTTTAAAGTAGAGACATTTAAAACAATTCCAAAACACCATCAGGGGTTGCATTTTAGGTCATGCCAAAAAAACATATGATGGTCCTGGGGATTCACCTTTTCTTATTTTCAAAAACAATTTTTTTTTTACTTTTTCATGCGCTCTGTTTTACATGAATAGTTATCAGATTGTCACGTAATGGGAGGTCAACGTGGAGTTTCTGATGTCGGTATTCCCCCATGACAAAAGGTTCAAGTTGTCTTTATAAAATAATAATATTACATTTTTTATTCTCACTAACATTGTTAGATTTATTATTATAACTAAGAAATCTAAAGTTGTGACAGGGAAAAAAAAGAAAATTAAAAAATGTTGGCTGCTCAAGAAAAATGCCTATTCAAAGCTGAGGATCAACATATTAATTTTTTCTGACCTTAGTTATAGATGTTTGGAGTGTGATCCACAGACTATCTTTGTGAGCACAACCACCAATCATTTTGGATGATGGGGCCTCCCTCTCCCTTTCTTCGAATATTTTCTTAATTGAAAATTTGCCTAATGTGCGTGCTGTCAAAAGAACCCCAATGGAATACAACCATTTCTCCCTTGCTAAAGTGTTAATTAAATCAAAGGAAAAAAAAAACTGAGTTGCTGATGCCTCTATGAAAAATTTGAAATTCATAATATTTAGACACAATTCAGTCTTTATTTCAGATATCTTCAACGTATTTCTCTTCTTCATTATTTTTTACTGAGGACATTGGCACAAAAACAGGATCTTAATCCCTTAGAGTTCGTCTGTCCAAGCAACTCATTTTTTACTTGCAGTTATAACACTCTTGTGACGTCACAGTTTATTGTCATGGGCTGGAAGTATAGCCTACCGGTTAGAGTAATGAGCTGTGAATGTGCTTAGTACATCCTTCAGCAGAGCTGTGTCTGATTCTCACAACCTCCATTTGTATACTGTGTGACTGTGAGCAAGTTACTTAACCACCATGTTCTCAGGATACACCTGGAAATGATCCAGTGTAAACCACTGCAAATAGTCACTGGGTGAGATTTTTATACAGGAGGATGCAGCTCTCCTGTGCATAACTTGAATGCATGATGCTTCCAGGCAAACGCGTCGGGTTGCTTGTGGCTTATCTACAAACATCCCAATGCATTTATGATACCACTTTTTCTGGCAGAAAAAAATGATGCATGCATCTAATTTAGATGCATGCATCATTTTCTGGATGCAAGTTGGGGTGATTGTGTCCTGGAGTTAAACCATCTTGTAGGTGATCTAACTATTAAAGTAGAACCTGGGCAGCTGCATCTGTAAAATGGACATGGCCATCTGAAAATCCCACCTACTGACTCAATGGTATGTCCATTTCAAATGAATTTCCCCCACTACTGTATTGAATCTTGGGGTAATTCTAACTGCCCAGCACCAATGCAATAATTGCCATGCAGGTGACCTGAATTCAACAGCAAGCTTGGGATGCCACATTGGGAGGCAGGCCAGACTGTAGTAGCAGCTGATTGGCAGTTCACTGCGGTAGGGAAGGGATGGTGTCAAGCAACTGGTGATGCACTGACCTGTGCGATGAGTCAATGTAGCTTACTCCTATCACAGGACATCACTGTGTGCCATCAAGGCCACCAGATGGCTCTGCCCTACCCAGGGGAGGAGGGAGTGAACAAAGGCAAAAATGAGAGGAAAGTGTATACACATTTTCATGAGGGCTTGGATTCCACAGCCCTCAGAGCTTCAACCCCTGAATTGCCACTGGATCCTAGTCCAGAAATGGACTGCCTTGGAGGTTGGGAGGTCGCTCTCCCCCCTGCCATGAAGGGAAGGCCATAAGCATGAGAAGAAGAAGAATCAGAGGGAGGTTAAGGGAACAGAAGGTCTGATCAGAGTTAATATCCCTGTGACCAGCGTATGCCCAAGCAACAAGTACGGTGATGGGGAGAACAAGCACTGTGGGAGAAAAGGTTGTTTTGAAGTTATTTAGTCATTATTTATATAAAGATGGTAGTGCAACATAAATATAGCAATTTTTTTTTTATGAAATTTAGTTGCTGGATATGCTGTTATGGTTTAATTAAATGTTTTCTTTTTATAAGTTTCCCACTGTGTGTACTGTTCATGTAGGTATGTTGTTTTTATCTTTAAAATCTCAATAAAACTTTAACTGCCAAAAAGTATGTATATATAAGATGTTTTTATTGTTAATTATAAAACAATGGTTGGCAATGGAGCATTCTGATTGCCTGATAGCTTTCTAAAAAGGTTGGTGGGAACACTCCTGTACAATAGAGCAGTTAGAATTTAAATGTTAAAATGTTCATTCAATAAAACCATAGAAAATATTGTGTTGCTGATGCCTCAGGGAAAATTTTGAAAAATATAATATTTAGATACAATTCAGCCTTTATTTCAGATCTTCTACAGATTTCTTTTCATTAATTTTTACTGAGAACATTTGCACAAAAACAGGATTTTTATCCCTTATCCCTATCTGTCTAAGCAACTCATTCCTTACTTGAAGTCATAACACTCTTGTGATATCACAGTCTGTCACCATGAGATGAATATCCTAGTCCCAGGTGGGGTCATAGGTAGTGGTGGGTACCTCAGGCTCCCAATGGGATAATTCCATCTGCAGCTGCAGTGTCCTAATCGGTTATATGCAGCCCCATGGGTCAAAAGAAGGTGTCTGTTATTACACAACCCACACCAATATTGAAGTATGTGTACACCAAAGCAGCACTGTACTGTGTACTCACCTGGAGTGACTCAACCACACTCTAGTAGGCATCATTCTGGTCTCTGTACCTGTTGACCCCATGGGTTGGGGTGGCAGGTAGGTCGTCCTCTTGCAGCATCGTTTGGGCAGTGTCCTCCTTGTCTTGCCTGTACTGGAATGGTGACCGAGGCTCAAGTGGTATGTAATTCACTCAGCAGGGGTACACACCCACAGATCCCATATCCACATGCTAGCTGGCAATTTGTCAAGACCATGGATGAGTAGGCCAACACTTAAAGGATCCCCATCTTATATGGGCATGTGCAGGTATCAGTGACTGAGTATGTGTCAATGCGCTTTCTGTGCCTGGATCATTTTGACACTCTCCTTCTAGCCCCCGGAAGAGTGTGCCTTGGCATTGTTACATTCTGAAAAACCTTGATACATGGGACAGGAGGCCACTGCCCAAGGATGGAGCTGTTTCTGGTAACAGTTATGCACACAAGGATGATCAGGGGCCTGGTCACCCTGTCCATTATGATAAGAGGGCCAAATGCGACAGTGCTGTAGGTCATCCCCAACAATAGGTGGTGCACACCTACTTTACCAAATGGTGGGAGGGAGGAGTTATGGTGTTAGGTGGTGGGCTGTGTATTGTAGTCATACAAAAAAGTGACTGTAGGACACATGCTTGCAGTGCTGTGACACAATGCCAAGGATTGGAGTGTGAGTGTGACTAACAGTGGAAATGTGAACATGTGTGGACCCAGCAGTGTTGCACAACCATTTGGGGGGGGCAACAAATGCATGCAATATGTCCTGTGCCCCCTCCCATATAGAAACGTAGAATTTGCTAGCAGATAAGAACCAATTGGCCCATCTAGTCTGCCCACTTTTACCTGCCTACAGTATCACCTCAGATCCTACTTGCTCTCCAGCCCATTCACCCCCCTTCCTTTCCCTAAGATCCCCTTATGTCTGTGCCATGTATTCTTGAACCCTACCACTGTTTTTGCCCCCACCACCTCCATTGGAAGACTATTCCAGGAATTTACCACTCTTTACGTGAAGAAGTACTTCCTCACATGACTCTACCCCGCTTTAGCATCTTTTTGAGTCCCCCTTGTCCTTGAGTACCTTTTTCTGAAAAATACTTCCCTCCTTCACTTTATTTGCCCCTGTGAGGTATTTTAAAGATCTCTGTCATATCCCCCCCTTTCTCTCCTCTCTTTTAGGATGTACATATTTAGGTCCTTAAGTCTCTCCTCGTAGGGCTTTTGATGCAGACCCTGCATCATTTTAGTTGCCCTCCTCTGGACCATCTCCACTCTGTCTATATCCTGCTGGAGATGTAGTCTCCAGAACCGGGCACAGTACTCAAGGTGTGGTCTTATTAGCAATCTATACAGAGGCAATACCACCTCCCCCTTTTTGTTGATGATACCCCTCCCTATGCACTCCAATATTCCACTAGCCATTCCACCTGTCTGGCCACCTTTAGATCATCCGATATGATTAACAGCTCTCTTTCCTGCTTGATGGTCATCAGCACCATGGCCCACTGTGTACTCTGCACCTGGGTTTCTTTGCCCCAAGTGCATTACTTAAGCAATAAGGCACAACAGGGTGTGGGTTATTGGGGATTTACCCACGCCTTGTGTGGTATGTCACGAGGCACAGCCAAGTGACTTAACCACACAAGAAGTGGGTAGATCACCCAATAACTCACACCCTGGAGTGCCTTATTGCGATTATACAATGGACTCATGTGTAAAATAAGTTTAAAAGGTGTTTAATTATGTTTTTCATAACTGCCATTCCTCAGCCGTGCATTATGCAGGAATTACCCAAGGTCATGTGACATGTTTTGACCAATGAGGTTACAGGATTTTCACACACCGTTGTATAATTTGCACTTTTTCACATTGAAACTCGGCTGTCATACCATTGACCACTCCTCGAGTTTTTTCAGGTCTCTAGCCTCCATCTTCTGCTTGTGTTTAGGACTCAGACAGGGTCCAATACTGCAGCTAGACCTCCATATCACTGATCACTGTCTCCTCTGCATTGTGGTTTGGTGTGTGTGGCTGTCAATACTCCACACCCCCATGGCCATGCTGTCTACCCTGCCCTGTGCGGGTGGGCACTCTGGTGCTTTATGTTTGGGCTTTTTTACCAGCCCTAAGGGTGTGGCCCTTACAACCTGAACCACATTGTACATCAATAGGTTGTTTAACATGGGGTATTCTTCCATTAAATATGGTGGGGTCATGGGGCATGCCAAGGTCTTGTAACTCATTTTGAGGTTTCTGCTGCTACTTGCTCCCTGTTGCTTTGGTCCATCCCACCACTGTTGTGATGATGTACATAGTTGCTATGTGGCACAAAGCTCCATGTCACACTTATGCACCTTTTATAAGCGTCCACATGGCACTTATGCACCTTTTACAAGCACCTCCCTCCCTCCCCTTTGTAGATTTGGCTCTTGGCTTGACCAGTCTATTATGTTTCACTTCTATACAATTGGGTTTCCATCAGTCCCTCTGAATTTTGAAATCTAGTACAACATGTTTAGCAAATCATGCCTCCACTCAATATGCTTATCTTAGTAGAGACATAGAAACATATATTTTAATGGCAGAAGGAGACAGCAGTAGTAGTAGTAAAAGCTTTTATTTTTATACAGGAAGATACATGTCATTTGGGTCATACAACCCAGTTTACAAGACAGTCCTTTTTGTCTCTAAGTTGCCTAAACATGTGCACATTCATTAACTGAATTAAAAACATACAGAAGCAGTAAAATCCTCAAATGCAAAATACAATTCAGACAATATAGAAAAGACAAAGCATGACAGTGACATTATGTACATCGATCACAGATAATAAAGTGCAATAGGCTAGTTACATTGGCATCGGAATTGATTTATGCCCTTTATCTCCTGAATGAACAAATTAAATGAGGGTGAAATACATGCTGAATAGGGTGGGATATTCCAGTTTTTGCTGCCTGGAAGCATAGTGTTCATTCCCCATGTTTACTTCGAACAATAGGAAAGTGAATTTTTTTCACATGGACTATTCTTTTGATTTTATCAGAGGACATTTGTTCCTTATCAAATAATCTAATATTAATGTAATGATTTGGACGGAAAACATATTTATATATTATTTGTTGCCATGATCTAATACAGTTAATGTCTAAAGACTGCCATTGTAACTGAGATAGTAATGTACAATGGTGAGTTCTTATGTTACATTGTAATACATACCTTGCTAATTTGTGGTGTAACTTGTCTAATCTATTCAATAATTGTCTCATTGTCCATAGGATCTGTCCTTGCTGTAATACCTCACCCCACTGGCCAACTACACTGGTGGTCTGTCATCCTCCGGCCCCACTCCCCACGTCTCAAACCCATGTTGTCCCCCCCCCGGGGACCATAAGTCCTCTTGCCCTTCCCCAAACATGTTTAAACCCATTAAGGATAGCTACCGTCTCCATTTCTGCTGGCAGCCTGTTCCATGGTTCCACCACCCATTCAGTGAAGTTGAGCTTCCTCACATTTCTCTTGAACATGCCCCCTGCCAACCTCCAGTCATGGCCTCTAGTTATTGCATCCCTATTTCATAGAAACTGGTTCCCAAACTTGTTTATACCTCTGAGAAACTTATGCATTTCGCCTGGCCTCCAGTGACTACATACTCGGGGCTTCCAGCCAATCCTTAGAGAATCTGCCCTGTTGTCCCTGTACCATCTTGGTGACCCTCCTCTGTCTGTCAATGTCTCCCTTTAGGATAGGACTTCAGAACTGGGCACAGTACTCCAAGTGAGGCCCCACCTGGGATCTGTACAGTGGCAGAATTACCTCACTTTTCCTACTGTCAAAACCCCTCCCTATACACCTCAGAATCCTCGATGCCCGCCCTTGCTGTATTCTTTCTTGTACTGACTTGTTTGCATGAGAAAGTCACTGATTATGACTCCTAGATCCCTCTGCTGTGTTGAGGCTGCTTATTAAAGCTGGGCGGAATTGCATATTTCCACTATCCTGAGATTTGGCTGCAGAATTTAAATTTTTGCAGAATTATTACAAATTGTGTAATTTATATTTCCATTGGTTTCTGTTTTTTTTCTGGATGATTTGCTGGGGGGGGGAGGAAAATCATGCTACTTTTACCTTTGCAGGAAATACTCCTTAGTTCACATTGTATGACAGTCATACATTGTGCATGACTATGTAACACGATGGGATTGTGGACTTTTTCCCTACTAAAGTAAAAGGGCATGGTGCCATAATCCCACAGACAAAAACAACGCAGCATGCAATGCTGTAAGCAAAATGTCAAAATCAAATAAAAGGTTGGTGAAAACACCAACTGGCACAAAATGCAGAGGCAACATAGAAAATAAGGCAACATGGGAGTTTTTTGTTTTGTAGATGCTCTGCCCCCACACCCCCCAGAATTAATATAATAAACTCCAAGGGGGTGTGGACCTTGGGGATGGGGAGAAACTCGGGAGGGTGGAAATTTCTTTATTAAAAAAAAAAGTCCAATACCAGAAGACAGGGAACCAAATCTTGGTCCTCAGGTCTCCTTCACTCCAGGTGCTAGTGCCTTAGCCACTTCACCACTGGAGTAGCTTACCCAGGCACCACACCTACAGCTACTTGATCCCTTCCCCATCAGTGCGTACAGGGGTAGCAGTAACTCCCTAACGCTATTATACCCCTGTCGCTGTAAATGATTTGGAGATTTGTACAGCATGGTTTTTGCCACACTATTCTTTCTTGCAGCGACTTCTTGACCTGGGACCAAGTAAAAGTACAACAATTTGTGTACTCCTCATACTCCTCAGAACCTAACAGAACATTTCTTTTTAAATATATTTTATTTGCAAATAAAAACAGAGACAGCGAAGATTACATTACATACACTTCAATACAATATAGAAAACATAGCAAACAATACTCATTTCAGGTCCAGATTCATTTGCTGTATAAATAACTTAACAAACATTGGGGTCTATACATGAAGGTACAGATTGCCTACACATTGCAGATCTGTGGAGCATAGGGAATCCTAAGTGTTAATGCAGCAACCCCTCTGCAGATGCACAAAAGAGTTCCAGATCCCTTCGACAATGGATCCCTGGGCCAGTCGTGCAGCTATGCCCATGGCTGATCCAAGGGTATGTCTGGGGGTATGCCCACACTCCACACCATTCACTAAGATGTGAACTGCCGAGCAGGGGGGTGCAGGATATGGCAGAAGGGACCCTGCCATATCTGTTACTGCCCCCCAAGGCACTCCCCATGACACACATCAGCTGTGGCAGGACAGGGACTCCCTCCACTGTGCTTCCCCAGCCCACTTGGCTGACAGGGAGAGCTAGGGACAGTGATTTGGGCACTTGCCTATACTTTAAAATAACAGTGGTCCCACACATTCCCAGAATCCCCTGCTTTCATGGAGCAAGGGATCCACTTTGAGACCCAGGATGGTATCTGACTGGATGCCCACCTGTGTCCATTGAACTGCCCCATCGCAGCTCCATGCCAGGGGAAGGGCCATGAACTGGCACCCTGCAGAGGCATGCAGTTGTGCATACCATGCACCTGTCTGCAGGTACGTTGCTACACAGGGCAGAGTATGCATGAATCACACATACCTGGCTCACTGTCATGCATAGGGCCCAAGGAGAATAAATGTATTTTGTATTTTCATAGTTAGGCAATTTCATATGATAGGCATGTGCAAAAATAGGGATATCCTAAAGAGACATTAAATGATGTTTAGGAGTATCTGCATTTTCTTTCAGGCTCACTATGACAGAATATGTTAGATGTTAGAATTAGAAGATCTCAAGATCACGTGGTGCAGAGCATGAGCTAGCTCCTACCTCTCGGAGCTCCGTCTACCCAACCTGCAAATTTTACCATTTAGTGGTCCCTATTACTTTCTGGCAGTATTCCTGTTATCTTTGGGAGATCTACACTAAAACGCTTTCCGTCGGGTAGCGTAGGATGGATGCAGAATTGTAGGAAGCCTTACCTCGACACACGCCACCGACTACCCGGAGAAGGCCTCAAAAAGCAAGGGCCTCTATTACACAGCAAACCCTGGCGCAGGTTCCTGGCGCTTATGATACGGAACCCTTACATTAACCAGCTTCCTCAAAGAGTTCCAGCCTTTCAAGGATGAGATGAAGGAGCTGGTAGGGTTAAAAATATATCGCGTGCCCTGGAAGATTTAATCCCTGCGGATCATGGATAATGAAGCTCTGTCTATGTTCTGTAGAACGCAAGAACGAAAAGCTGGCACCGATCTGGCAGCAATGAGGCAACGGATATCTAAACTGGAAGGCAAGGTCGAGGATTTAGAAGGTCGGAGTCGCTGTAATAATGTTGTAATTATCGGCCCCCCGGAGAAAGAAGAGGGAGCCGATCCTATTAAATTTGCACAGCGTTTAGTGGGGAAAATAGCTGGTCCTTCACTCTTTGGGCATGCCTACACTATTGAAAGAGCCCATCGAGCGTTAAGAGCGATACCTGCAGCTGGAGCCCCTCCATGTACTTTCATCCTACGCTTCCTCAACTACTTGGAAAGGCAACATTTCCTTCTGAAGGTTAAAGAAGTCAAGGAATTGTCCTGGGAAGGTGCGACGTTGAGGGTGGTTCAAGATTTCCCACTTTCAGTCCGGCAGAAGAGAGCGACTTATCACCCCATTATCACGAAGCTTATTGCAGCTAATATTAAGTTCAGGATAGGGTATCCTGCACGATTTCAGGTCCTGGTGGCTGGAACCTGGCGTAGCTTCGAGGGTTATGAGTCCGCATTATCAGCTTTAAAGCAAGCCTTCCCTGATTTATTTAGAGAGCCCTGAGTTTTGTTGCTGCAATGTTTCTGAGTCACATCTTCCACCCGGCGTTGGATGGCTGTGAGTGAAGTTTGGATGCCACGCTCTTGCTGTGAAATGGATCGGATCCCAGTTTAATTTTCCCGCTATTCAATTTCCTTTTGAGCCCCGTTTAACTATTTATTTCCCCCAATGCCGGTAGCGTTTTGGGGTCATGGATGGGGATTTGGACCGGTTGGCTCGTCTCCTTTATTGCTGGACAGTTTCCAGGTGGCCGTGTGTGCCCGTTTTAATTTTGCAGTTCCTATGACTGTGCTCCTTTACTTAATGTGAAGCCGTTCGAGTATTCAGCTGATGCATGCAGTTGCTTGCTTATTTTGTTTTGTTATTTTCGCTAGATGGCGCCAGAGACTGCCAGATTGTTTGGAGCACCTCGGTAGACATGGACTGAATTTTAGTTCTTCAGGGAATACGGCGTACTGTAAAGAAGAGCACCCTACTACAAACTTATTTAAGTTATGCTTAAGTACCTTGTTCATTATGTAGAGTTGGTACAATGTTTTTCAATATAATAGACAATTTGTACTTGGGATAGTGGGTGGTGGGGTGTTTTCTGTATTACTGTTTTGGGGGCTTATTTGGTTTGTGAACATTGATTTGGCTTCGGATATCAGCTGGGATATAGCGGTTAATGTTAGTTATCAGTAATGTGCTTAATAGCAATTATTACTACTTCTTTAAACTGTTGCCTTAAGGTCTGGGGTTTAATAAGTAATATCTTGTTTGGTCTGAAGATTGCGGGACTGGGCATTATTGATTCGGGGAGGCTGGGTGGACGGGACAGAGGTAGTGAGTTTCATTGAGCTGTAACCATGTTCACTGATAGATCGGGTGGGGTGTGGGTGGAGGGGAACTGGGGGTTTGGGAGTTATTATTGCTATGGGGGGGCTTTACGTTATGAGAAAGGGGATGCTCGAGGGGGGGTTTGCACAGCACGCTCAATCTTAGCTATAGATGAATGGACTGGTTTTATAGACTTGTGTTATTTTGAATATATTAATAGTCTTACAAATGGCTAGGGAGTTAAATATTGTGAGCTGGAATGTTCATGGACTTCGCCACAAATCAAAACAATATAAGATTTTAAAACATTTGGGCTATGTGAAAGCAGATGTTATGTTTCTGCAGGAGACCCACTTACTTAACTCTGAAAGTAACCAACTACGGAGGCTCCAAATAGGTCAGGTCTTTGCCTCTGAAGGCAGTTCCCAAAGCAGAGGGGTTATGGTCATGTTACGTAGATCTGTTCCCTTCAATCCGATTCAAACATTCCAGGATAGTTTAGGGAGGTACATTTTTGTCAGGGGTACATTACATACTCTTGAGATTATCCTGGGTTCGATTTATGGTCCCAATATTGATACCCCTGGATTTTTTTGTTCAGATTATGGAGTTACTCTCTCCCTATTGCAATTTACCTATTGTAATGGGTGGAGACCTAAATCTGGTAATGGACCCTGTTATTGATAGATCTGGGTCGGTTAAGAAGGGTTTATCTCTGGGTCAAAGGGCAATAAGAGAACTGATAGACCAACTGGTCTTATGTGATGTGTGGAGGATTTTTCATCCGAATGTCCGGGAGTTCACCTTTATTTCTCAGGTACATAATACCTTGTCTAGAATTGATTACGTGTTAATCTCAAATACTATTTTACCAGGTGTTTTAAATACCGACATATCCCCCTGGCCCGCTATCGGACCACTCTATAGTAACGTGTCTAATTGCATTTTCATCTTTACCCAAACCTGGGAGTAGTTGGAAAATTAACAATCAGTTATTAAAGGATCCGAATCTGGTTAAGTATATCTCTTCTCAGATAACAGAATTTATTTCCTTTAACCTTAATTCCACTAATCGGCCGAATATGGAATGGGGGGGCATTCAAAGCTTTTATACGGGGCATTTTGATAGGCCTTGCCTCCTGGAGGAAGAAGGAGAGGCAGAGGCGTATTTCAGAGCTACTTAACCAGATTCGGGAAAAAGAATCTGGGCTTTCGGCCTCTTCTTCAGATGATTATAGGCAGGAGTTAACTTTGTTAAAGGACTCATACCTTCGGATTCTAAGTGAACAGGCGGAATGGGCGATCATCAAAACTGGGGCAATATACACGGATCAAGGAGAAAAAGCTGGCCGATTATTAGCTAGGAGGGTTAAGCAATTAGAGTTTTCCAGGTTGGTGCCTGTCATTCGTTCAGTGGATGATGGTTCGTTTAAGACTTCCCCTGAGGATATTTTGGGGGAATTCGAAAAATATTTTGAGGAGATTTACGCTCCCATGAGGGATCCACCATCGGAGGAGAGGATAGGCACCTTTTTAAATGGTTTAAATCTCCCCTCTTTGAGTGAATTTCATCAAGCCCTACTCACGGCTCCCATCACGGAGAGTGAAATTAACCAGGTTATCAAGTCCCTTCCCTCCGATAAAACACCAGGCCCCGATGGTTTTTCGGCCAATTTTTATAAAACCTTCTCTAAGGAGTTAATCCCCTCACTGTTGAGACTGTTTCGGTGTATTTTAGATGGTGCTGCTACTGATGTTTCTCTTTTTGAGGCCCTAAATTGTGCTTTTGCCTAAACCGGGTAAGTCTCATGATTTGGTGTCCAGCTATAGACCCATTTCACTTCTGAATCAGGATATTAAAATCCTTACCAAATTATTGGCTGATCAGATCAGTGGGGTCCTTCTGGGTTTAATAGGACCTGAACAGGTTGGATTTATGAAAGGAAGGTCCTCAACTGATCATTTAAGGTTATTGGCACATGTCTTCTCGGCTTCCAGGGATTCAGATCACCCAATGGTATTGGTTTCTCTGGGCCTTGAGAAGGCCTCTGATAGGGTCTATGGGAGATACTTGGTCAGGGTTATGAATACCTTGGTTTTCCCAACAGTTTTGTTCGTGGGTCAATGCTATTTACAAGTTCCCAACAGCAAGAATTCTTTGTAATGGGATAACCTCAGCCCCTTTCAGACTTTTGTTGGTACCAGACAAGGCTGCCCACTTTCCCGCTTCTTTTTAATTTATATATTGAACCCTTATTAGGCAGATCAAACAGGAGCAACGGATCCAGGGTATTCAGGCCTGGGGACACCTCTGAAAGTTCTTGCGTGATGCAGATGATTTGCTATTGAAACCTATATCCGTCTGCCTCTATTCGATTTTACTCGAAACCATTGACAATTTTGGTGCTATTGCTAATTATAGGCTTAGTACTGGCAAGTCTGTGGTTTTCCCCTTAAATTATAAAACATACGCTCAGGATATTATCCCTTTTGGGTTGGCTTGGAATGCTGAGGTAATCAAATATTTGGGCCTTACCTTGACCAGATCTACTTCTCGTTTGGTTCAATTTAATCTTGACCCAGTATTGCAATGTATTGAAGTTGATCTTAAAAGATGGGCAATGCTTCCTTTGTCTATCTGGGGTAAAATTAACTTAGTAAAATGAATGTCTTTCCTCGCTTGTTTTATCCTGTGAATATGTTAAATATCTGGCTCCCATTAAAATGGTTTAAAAATTCATAGTATAATTTCCGCTTTCATTTGGAATTATAAGAAACCTAGATTGGCTTATCATAAATTGATTGCCCCTAAACTGTCCGGTGGCCTGAGACTTCCCCATTTTGGTCTGTACTACTGGGCTAGTCATGCTAATAAGTACCTTTGGTGGCTTGCTATAACAGATGGTCCCCAAACTAGTACCTATATACCTTTATGGTTAAAATTAGAGATATCCCGGATAATCGATTCTGGAATTATGCCTAGGGCCTTGTTATATTGTTGGCACAAATCCCTTCCTATATCTTTGCGTAATTCTCCTATTGAGATATCTGTTAAAGTTCATGTGCAATTATGCACCTTTTTAAAATACTCTCATAATATGGATCCAGCTCAACCACTAATAGGTAATCTTAACTTTTTAATAGATGGGAAACCCATTAAGGAGGCTTGGTTATCTTTACGTCGAATGGGAAGAACACCCTTCCCCCCTCAGCTAGTGGTCAAACAGGAATTCAGCGTGTTTGCCGTTCATTTGCATCACCAGGTAAGAAAAAAGGTTTGTCTCCCCATACGATGCACTGGGGTAATGCCAAACTTCACCCAACAACTAACACACCAAAATCTGGCCAATGGAAAATCATGTACACAATGCTCACAGCCTGGAAATAAGATCCCAGACCTGCAGGCAATTATGTCAGAGGCTAAACTGGACATAGTAGAATTAGTGAGGCGTGGTTTACCAGTAACCACACTTGGGAGACTTCAGTACCTGGCTATGTATTGTTCGAGAAGAGACCGAGGTGCAAAAGGGGAGGGTGGCCCTGTATGTTAATGAAAATATCAAAGCTGCAGAAATTCAGAATACACATAAGGAGCCAGAAGAACTGTGGGTCACCCTGGAAACAGGAAATGGGACAGCCATAAGAACTGGGGTTGTCTACAGGCCCCCAGACCAGAGGGAGGACATAGACACATTACTGTTAGAAGATATACAAAACATGACAGCTAAAGGGAGGTTCTGATAATGGGAGACTTCAACATGCCAGATACAGATTGGTCAATACCAGCAGGAACATCTGCCAGAACTAGACTCATAGTGATTCCTGCAGGGGAGGGCCTCAAACAACTGGTACAGCAACCCACAAGAGACAGGGCTATCCTAGATCTAGTACTGACTAACAAAGAAGGGATCACAGATCTCCAGGTAGAAGGTCACCTGGGGCCAGTGACCATCACATGGTATGGTTCAATTTGGCTACTACATCTAAATCATCCCATTCCAAAGCAAAAATATGGGACTTCAGAGGAGCTGACTTTGATAAGATGGCCAACAGAGTTAAGCTTAGCCCTGGCAAAAAGAAACACAGGTGAGGAGGTACAGGCAAAGTGGGCAAGCATTAAGGATACAATACTTGAAGCAACATCCCATTGTGTTAGACAGAAAAGGAAGTGCAAAAGAAGAAGGAAACCACTTTGGTTCTCAAATACAGTAGCAGAAAAGGTCAGAGCCAAAAGGCTGGCCTTCAGAAAAATATAAGGGAACACAGCGGATGAAGATAGGGAGGCATACCAAACTGCCCTAAGGGAAGCAGGTAAGGCAGTAAGGCAGGCAAAGTCCCAAACTGAGGAAAACACTAGCACGAACAGTAAAAGAAGGTGACAAGACTTTCTATAGATACATTAGTGAAAGGAGTAAGTCCAGAGGGGGTATTGCTAAGCTTAATGGAGAAAAGGGAGCATGTGAGGAGGAGGACCCTGTAAAGGCATCTATCCTAAATAGATACTTTTGCTCAGTATTTACTGAAGAGAAGGTAGGCAGGGCCCACAGCTCAGCATCATGGACACAGGGGGAGGGAGGTGAGCACTACTCCTCTCACAAAAGAAAGGGTCCTACAAAGCTGCTAAGCTCAGGGTGGATAAGGCAATGGGACCTGATGGCATACATCCCAGGGTACTTAAGGAGTTAAAGGAGGAACTAGCAGAGCCATTAGCAGAATTGTTTAGTGAGTCTCTGAGCACAGGAGAGGTCCCAGAAGACTGGAGAAGGGCTCATGTGGATCCCACTCCACAAGAGTGGTAGCAGGGAGGCGGGGAACACAGACCGGTCAGTCTTACCTCAGTAGTGGGCAAGATTATGGAGGCACTCCTTAAGGAAAGGATAGTGCAACACCTGGAATCCATAGGGGCACAGGATCCAAGACAGCATGGGTTTACAAAGGAAGGTCCTGTCAAACTAATCTCATAGATTTCTTTGACTGGGTAACCAGAGTGGTGGACCAGGGGAGCAGTTGATGTCGCCTACCTTGACTTCAAGCAAAGCTTTTGACACTGTTCCACATAGAAGATTGATAAATAAGCTAGGTAGGCTCGGGTGGGTCAGAAGTTGGTCAACTGGGTGGCAAACTGGTTGACTGGCAGAAAACAGAGAGTGGTGGTAAATGGTATACAGTCAGAAGAGATGCAAGTCACAAGTGGGGTACCTCAGGGATCAGTCCTGGGGCCAGTCCTATTCAACATCTTCATTAGTGACCTCGCAGATGGACTAGAGGGTAAGGCTTGTCTGTTTGCAGATGACACCAAGATCTGCAACAGAGTAGATGATCCAGATGGGGTGGGCAGAATGAGAAGAGATCTGGATAAACTAGCAGAATGGTCAGAAGAGTGGCAACTGGGATTTAATGCAAAGAAGTGCAAAATCATGCACATAGGGAAGAGAAACCCTGAAGCCACTTATAGGCTGGGAGGGGAGTTGCTAGCAGTCACAAAGGAAGAAAGAGACTTGGGCATCATCATCACTGATGACCTAAAATCATCCAAGCAGACCTCTAAAGCAGTAGGTAAGGCTAGGGGGCGTTAGGGTGTATTAGTAGGGGTATCACAAGTCGTAAGAGGGAGGTAATAATCCCTCTGTACAAGACATTGGTTAGGCCCCATCTGGAGTACTGCATGCAGTATTGGAGGCCACACCTTCACAAGGACATTAACCAAATTGAGGCAGTCCAGAGAAGGGCAACCAAAATGGTGCAGGGACTGCATCAGAAGACATATGAGGACAGATTAACGGAGCTCAATATGTATACCCTTGAGCAAAGGAGGGAGAGAGGTGATATGATCGAGACATTTAAACACCTTAAGGGCATAAACAAGGTGAAAGAGTCTAACATGTTTAAATATAAGAAAATAGCAGGACAAGAGGACACAGCATGAGATTAGAGGGAGGCCGATTAAGGGGAATGTGAGGAAATTCTTTTCACAGAAAGGGTGGTAGATGCATGGAATGGCTTACCACAAGAAGTGGTGGCTATGAATACAGTGCAGGGCTTCAAACAGGCATGGGATAGGCATAAGGGAGCAATACAAATGACTATGAATAGATAGGTCACTGACAGAGCAAAGGCCGATGGCACATTTATAAGGTAGAAAAAGAAATGGGCAGACTGGATGGGCCTTTCGGTCCTTATCTGCCGTCAACTTCTATGTTTCTATGTTTCTATGTTTATTGGGGAAGGTATTGATTAAAGACCTGTTTTCGGAAGGAGGAAAATTAGTCACTTCAATTGAGATATTGAACAAATTTCAAATTCCTCAGGTTATGATATTTAAGGTTTTTCAACTTCGGCATTTGGTGGCTAGCAAATTGGGCACTCCTCCCCTTAATGGGGCAGTTTCTGATTTCTGTGATACACTTGAGCCACTGGTGGAAAAGCTCATGCAGTATCTGCCATATATAGTACATTACTTAATTGGACACATCCCTTAATTCTTGCTGCAAGACAGTATTGGTCTCAATCCTCCCAGAATATAATTTTGATTGGACAGGCATCTGGAAATCGTGGTCATAAATTTCTTTTACAAGACAGACTTAGAATAATGCAATTCAAATTGTTACATAACATTTATTATTCTCCTTAAAGTTAATTAGACTTGGTATGCCTTCTTCTTTCGTTGTTTCAGATGCCAACAAGGGGCTGGGGATTTACTTCATATTTTTTGGCATTGCCCTAAAATACTGCATTATGGGGCAATATTAAGGAGAAACTGACCCTGTTTGGGGTTGGATAGGTTATTTACCCGAGATATGTATTCTTGAGGATATGGCCGCTATTGATGTTCGGATAAGGAAATACCATGTTAGTTTGATTTAGCCTCGGTCAAAAAGTGGTTCTGAGCATTGGAAAGACACTGTAGATTTCTTATGGTGAATGGTTCCAGGAACTCCTGGCTAATCTTAGAACTGAAAGGACTATTGCAAGTCTTCAGAATAACCTGTCTAAGTTTAACCGAATTTGGGGTCCATTATATTCTTTTTATTCTGTATCAGAGTAAATGGTTTACGGTAACAGCATGTTTAGGGATAGGTATTTGGTGTGCTGTGCAAGTGGCTACTGGTGTGGGGAGGCGGCTGGGGGTGAGGGGATTGCATCCGAAGGTCCTTTATGTCATGTCTGGTGATTTCATCAATATTTTATGTTCCTACTGGATGTACTCCTGTACTGAAAATTTTCAATAAAGGTTGAATTGCAAAAAAAAAGAATTAGAAGATCTCTGTACAGGCCCACTGCAATGGATGCCATATCTAATCCATACTCCATATCAGGAGGTCCCAAAGGACTGGAGGAGGGCAGATGTAGTACCACTTCACAAAAGTGGGAGCAATGAGGAGGCTGGCAGTTACAAGTCAGTTGGCCTTACTTCGGTGGTGGGGAAAGTAATGGGATCAGTACTGAAAGAAAAGATTGTGGAATATCTTGAATCCAGTGGTTTACAAGATCCAAGACAGCATAAATTAACTAGGGGGAGGTCATGTCAAACTAATCTTATAGAGTTCTTTGACTGGGTAACCAGGGAAGTAGATCAGGTTGGAGCGGTGGATGTGGCCTACCTAGATTTCAGTAAGGCCTTCAACACTGTTCCACATAGGAGACTCGTAAACAAGCTGGGCAGCCTAGGAGTGGGACTAAAAGTGGTACACTGGGTAAGAAATTGGTTGGAGGATAGGTAACAGAGGGTAGTGGTAAACAGAGTTATCTCTGAGGAAGGGACGGTGACTAACGGGGTACTGCAAGGATCAGTACTGGGACCAGTTCTCTTTAATATCTTTAAAAGTGACATTGCAGAGAGACTAGAAGGGGAGGTATGTCTTTTTGCAGATGATATAAAAATCTGCAATAGAGTGGACACTCCGGGTGTGTGTGTGTGTGTGTGTGTGTGTGTGTGTGTGTGCAAAAAATGAATGGAGATCTAAATAGCAGTAGTAGTAAAGTAGTGAAATGTTTATTCATAAAACACTTTATGAATTGGATATACTCAATTGAGCATTTGCTCATTTACAGTGAAGTCCATGTGTCACAACAAGTTACAATAAGTTCACAAAACAAATACAAAATATAGAATGAATACAAAATTACTTTTAAAAGAAAACACAGCCTGAGTAGCAATGCCCTACCTACTCTTTTATCTTAAGTTCTATTACTTTTCAAATATGGCAGTCAAGTACATACAGTACATGTTAGGCATTTACTCAGTATAAAGTACAACAGTGCCTGGTATTTTCATTAAATACCCCTAACCAGAGTTTTATGTCCCCCCACTTTGTAATATTTCCCACAGTTCTTAATGTTTTAGGCAAACCACCATAGCTGTGGTCCTCTAACAAATACTGATTGTCTCCCTATTTCCATGTTGTATCTTGGTATAACAAGATCCAGGGTGCCTGCTGATCTTAAGAAATACATTTTAACCCTGGGAACCATTTTTTCCATAATATAGTTGGGTAATTGACCCAACAGCCCTTTTGAACAAAGGCCAAAAGGTGTTCTACTAGGAGCTATCATGTAGATATTTCCTCCTAAGTTGTCTATACAATGAACATTTATGTGTTAAACGGGGCTCCAAATATAAAGCGGACCAGCCTACCAAAGCAAATGTCCAACTTGTGCAGATCTTTTTGAACCTGTAGAGTATAAAATATCCCTATAATAAACCGGGGGAGGATCATATAATCTACTACCTGCTTCCTTACCTCTAAACTCATGCAGTCTTTTACCCTATAAAGGGCACCTAACCTTTTCCCTATATTCGTAGCCACATTGTTTATATGAGTGGTCCAACTCAGGGAAGCATCGAGCCACAGTCCCAGGAATTTATACACCTGAACCTGCTGGATCAGAAGGCCCCGACGCACAATCAGGTCCAAATCTTCATCCCTATCACCTAAACCTATTCTATTAAATAACATAGTCTGGGTTCTCTTTACATTTAACACCAGTTTACTACTGTCCAGAAAGGCCTGCAGCCCATCAAATGCTATCTGCAGGCCATCCTGTACAGCAGTCTTATTTCTATCAGCAATATAGATCACCATATCATCAGCATATAGATGATAGTTAACTGATGAATTAGAAAATTGAACTCCTTTAACATAAATATTAAATAATAAAGGATGCAAAATTGAGCCCTGGGGGACTCCTGATCCAGTGGGGTGCAAACCTGTGACCCATGGCCCTAAAGACACCAGCTGAGATCTACCCTTCAAGTAAGAGGACAGCCACTTTTGTTCCAACCCTCGAAGACTGATGGATGCTGCCCTGGACAGGAGGATGTCGTGGTCCAAGGAATCAAAGGCCTTGGACAGGTCAACAAATAATGCTCCTACTAATATCCTCCTGTCCAGGGCCTCTTGAATATCTCCCACCACTTTCACCAGGGCCATAGTTATTCCATGATGACTTCGAAAACCCAGCTGCATCTCATTCAAAAGACACTGTGAATCAAGATGATCCTTTATTTGTTCTTCAGTTAGTCTCTCAATTAATTTTAGAGAGCTGAGGCAACAACAAAATAGGGCGATAATTGCCCAATTCCATTTTATCCCCCCCTTTAAATATTGGAAAGACTTTTGCTTGTTTCCAAGCTGTGGAAAAGACACCTGTGCTCAAGGATAAGTTGTAACGGTATAACAAAGGATATGCTATAATAGGGGAAGCGTATTTAAGCAACCTCATTGGCAGATTGTCCAAGCTGACAAATTTAGATGTATCTAATCTTAACAATTCCCTGATTACAGACCGAACCTTTATCTCTGAATAAAAATTGTTTAACTGAACATGTATCTCCCATAGTTTCCTGATTTGTGCTTCTCAGGTTTTCCCTGTCCTAAGTATATAAAACCATTGTTAAATTCTTCTGCCACCCTGTTTGAAGCAAGAACCATCTCATCTCATCTTCTATTTTAAATACATTTGATGAATCTTTACCTTGCCTTTTAAGTAAGACGTTTACTTTCTTCCAGAATTCCCTAGGATGAGATGTGCGGTTACTATCTAAAAGCTGTGTATAATGTCTCTGTTTGGTTATCCTGACTTGCTTAACATACTTATTACAAATCTCCCTACACTGGGCCCAATCTAACATATTCCCACTCTTTTTAGCTCTCCACCACTTCTTCTCCCTACACTGCTTTAATTTCTTTAGATCGAATGAATACCATAAAGCATTTTTATTTTTCAATACTTTAGATTTAAGGGGAGGGCATGCCTGTTACACACAACCATAAATTCATTTAGAAAATACTCCCACATGTCATCTGTTGTTGGTATTAATTGTAAACAATCCCAATTTATGTTACTTAAGTCCAACATAAAACTAGTATAGTCAAAGTGTTTGTAGCTACGCCAGTAAACAAACTTACTGTGTTCTTTCTCCATAACTTTTTTCCTGGTATAAAATACCAGTTGATGGTCTGAAAAAGTCTCAGGCATGACCCCACTTTATAAAATGTTATCAATTTTGTTTGTGAAAATTAGGTCCAGTCCTGATGATGATGCTGGATTCGTTATATTAATCCTAGTAGGGTCATAAATCAATTGGGTGAGCCCCAGATTTTTCTGGAGCTCAACCAATAGATAAGCTTAAGGAGTGGTCCAGAAAGTGGCAACTAAGTTTCAATGCAAAAAAATGCAAAATCATGCACTTGGGGGGTAGAAACCCAGGGTCAGAGTACAATATGGGGGGGAGTGGTACTGGCAACCATGAAACAGGAAAGAGACCTGGGTGTTATCATATCTGATGTCCTAAAGGTAGCCAAACAGTGTGACAAAGCAGTGGGGAGAGCCAGTGGGATGCTAGGGTGCATAGGGAGGGGTATCACCAGCAGAAAGAGGGAGGTGGTGATATATATGTATAAATCTCTGGTGAGACCCCACCTAGAATACTGTGTCCATTTCTGGAGTCTTTATCTCTGAAAGGGCATAGACACAGTAGAGGAGGTCCAGAGGAGGGTGACAAAAATGGTGCAGGGTCTGCATCAGAAACCATATGAGGAGAGACTAAGGACCTCAATATGTATACCCTGGAGGAAATAAGGGAAAGGGGGATATGATAGAGACTTTCAAATATCTCACCGGTATAAATAAGGTACAAGGTTGAAGCATTTTTCAGAAAAAAAGATGCTCAAGAACAAGGGAACATGCTATGAAGCTGGAGGGGGGGGGGAAGGGGACTCAAGGGAAACATAAGGAAGTACTTACTAACAGAGAAAGTAGTGGATGCCTGGAAGTTGGAACAGCCTCCCAGCGGAGGTGGTGGGGGTGAAAGCTGTGGTGGGATTCAAGAACGCATGGAATAGGCATAAGGGAACCTTAGTCATTAGGGAAGGAAGGGCTAAGTCGGAGACCAAGTAGAGTCTACAGTATTACAGTAGGTAGGGAAATGGGCAGACTGGGTGGGCCAAGCAGTCCTTATCTGCTGTCATATTCTATGTTTCTATGTTTCTATCTCACAATATTTCTGAATATGTTTGAAAGTAAAGTATTGCTGTTTTTCTAGTCTCATACATTCTGTTAAGATATTCTTCCAAAGGTCCCAAGTAGGAGCTATAGTGTCCTTGCACAATCTGGCTATGCATCACCATGCATTAATGACCATCATATTTAATCATTTTAGATTCGCTCCTTCTGGGGGATTTTGGGAAGTATAATTCTACTTCAATATGTAAGTTAATCTTAAGCATGTTATGGATTTATCCTAAAAATATTTGCCAAAATATAGTGAGCTTGGTTCATAATACCATTAGGTTTGACAAATTTGACAAAATGGAAAAATATTTGAATTACATTTATTTAAAAGGTACAGGGCCAGATTTTCAAAAGTCTGTGACTGGCACAAGGATCTTGCGTCGTAAGAAAGTGATGCAAAGGGGCACCTTGTGTTAGACTTTGTGGCACTCAGGATTTTCAAAGGAGGCTTGCTGCACCCCCAGGACCCCTGCACTAGATTGCCTTGAACTGTCCTTGTGCCAGCCGCATGATTGCACCATGGTGGTGGGGGCTTGTGCTGCATCTGGGCTGTCACATCCCCTAAATCACCATTTCAGAACCCACCCAATGTTGGCATGGGCTGCTGGAGTTCGACCAGCCAGGAACTGGTCTAGTGGCCCGTGCACCATTCCAAGGGCTGTGGCAGGGTGGGAGGTGGTCTGTGTCCCCCCATTGTAGTCACTGCCAGTGACGTCTGTTGCCCCTGCACCCAGTCTAGTGTCTCGGCAGTAGTGGAGCTGCAACTTTGACATGTAGAGCTCCCCCCCCGCTGCCAGTCATATGACTGCCACCCCAGTCCCTGACACTGAGGCTGCAGTGCCCTTCCCATTCGGGTCTGTCACCCCCCACCCAAGCCACCGCAGCCAGCCCCCCATGTGCCCTACTAGCTGTCCGATGCATGACTGGTGGGTCCTGCCACAGCTGCCACTGCTTCCCAAAAGGGACATTGCTTGTGGTGTTCCCCTGCTGTGCACCGGCTGTGCAGTGCACAGGACAACTTGTGGCAAACTTGGGGGTGGGGTTTGGTGCAAGGACCCCAATTTTTGAAAAATCAGGCACAGGGTCTCTGGCATACCCAAGCTTGCTGTAGTTGGGGATTTGGCACACAGTGCATCAGTCATAGGGGAGCTTTTAAAATCGAGCCCACAGTGTATAGTATGTTCTGTTTAAAATGAAAAATGATCTGATTAAATCTGTTGTTCATGGATAATTTCCAAAAGGAACAAGTCATGTCCTTTTTAATTATAGGTAATGCTTTTGTAATTCCATTTGCCATTTGGTTTTAAGAATATGAAGATCTGCAAACATAGGTTCAATGATGTAACCATAAATTTTAGATATCAATTTAGTCCAACTGAGTGAAAAATAAATCATCAAACAATTCATTTCCTTTATTACAGGGTTTATGGTTATCTAATAAATCCTCAAGGCTGCTCTCACTTGTACATAACTAAAAAAATAGTTTTTTTTTAGACAATCATATTGCTCTGTTAATTGCTGAAATGACTTTAGTGTGTTGTCCTGGAATAGATCTTCGATCAGACATACACCAGCTTGTTCCCAAATTTTAATGTAACCATTATTAAAGGTTTAGTAAATGTTATTTTTCCAAATGGGAGAAAGTCTACTGATTTCTTTTTTATTCTTAGATCTAGAAGCAAATGGTTTGATACCTTTTATTGGGCCAACATTGATGTTACAAAAAGAACAAAGTGCCTAAGCTTTCAGACCAACCAAGTCCTTCCTCGGAAGCTTATGGCAGTTATTTAGAAAATCACATACTATTAACACTCAGATCATACATAAAAAAACAGAAACAATTTTCATTGGTTTAAAATACTATTTAAACCATAACTGAAGTTTAAATAAGAAGAACTAGATTTCACCAGTTTGCTATTAGCTGAGAAGCCTTCCAAAGTCAAATGTCCACAGAATAACATAAGAATCCTTCACGCAGAAAGTTCCACTAACTTAAAAACTGAATGTATAAATGTGTTGTAATATATGGAGATAGTGAAATAATACCATCCTATCCCATATAAAAAATTTCCAGCAATACACCACTGTCTTAAGTGATAATACTATCATTCCTTGCTGATAATACTATCATTCAGAGGTGATAATACCATAGTTCCACCTTTGAATGATAGTATTATCACTGAAATGCCACAGCGCATGTGCAAGTTTGCCTGCCAAGAAACCCAGTTGCCATGGTGCCACATCCCTTCCTGCACAGCCCTAGTGATGACGTGCATCCTCATCGGCATCTTTTCTTTGCCTGATTGGCCAGTTATTGTTTGTGGGTGGGCAGAGCAGTTCAAAAAACGTTGCGCCCATCTCTCGCTTTCTGAGAGAAATTCGTCCTCTTCATTGTTTCGCCGACACATCTTTTTCCTCCTCCATTTCAACAGTTATCTGGTCGATCCTGCATGCCTGCAACTGAAAGGTAGGACAAAAAGTACGCTAGAAAACAAGGCTATGAAACAGAGCCACGGCAGGGCAGGGGGAGCAAGACACAGAGTGAGCGAGTCAAAGGATGCCAGGAAAAAAGAAAATCAGATCTGAAGAATTCGATCCATGTATTACAAAAAACAACAAATGGGTGAGTGGGTATCACTCGTGAGTAATACCATCGAGAGGTTCTGGGGACAAGGAAACTTCGGGAGCTACTACAGTCTGTTAAAATGTGATAGTATTGTATGTTAAAAAAAAACAAAAAAAAACTATATAACATAAATTTTCTATGTATGGCATTAAGTCGGTGTAAAGTAAAGTTTACCTAGTGTGAGAAACTGTTTCACACATTTATACAGCATAAAACCTATCTGGAGACACTTTCCCAACTATACACTAAATCAGTTACTATATACCATAAACACTGAGACCTTCAGTGCTGTAACACGATTTTATACAAAATAATATCAATTGTCAGTATTAATGGCAAATTAAAAAACAAACCTGTCAAGGACCCCCAAGTAAATGAAACCATGTATCCTGATATGTTCAGACTTTCAAAAATGTGTCAATATATAATCATACTACTATATGTACAGAAACATTGTAAGGAATCTGAATAAAAAACACAATGGAATTACCCCCCGGGAAAGACAACTAGTTAGAAGGAAGTATACATATTCTCTATGTTTGAGAAACAAGAGTCCTAACACACCATCATTTACACCAATCACTACAATATTTACCCAATGGAATTTAACCTATGAAGGGCCCACAAGTAAATGAGACCATGCACCCTCATATGTTCAGAGTTCAAAAATGTGTCCATATAAAATCAGACTGCTGTATGTACAGACTAAGGAATCTTCATAAAAACCCAATGGAATTAAACCCTCCCCCCACCCCCTGGGGGAAGATAACTAGTTAGAAGGAAATAAATAGACACTAAGTATATGAACTAAGAGTCCAAACACACTATGACATCATTTTGTCAAGTACCTGAATATAAGCCATACCTAAATGTTACCACAACCCCCCACACCCACACCCAGCACACCTGCATAACCCCCCCAGAAAAAACATACCCCTACCCCCCACCCCCACACACATAGCTCTTTGGTAAAAAACCCACATGTTGCTAACCAGTTAAAAGGGATTCTATAAATATTAAAACCAAAAAACAAAGACACACTGAAGTCCTATTATACAGTATGTCCATCCTTAGAAGTAAAGGTCTGTGTAAGTTTAAGTAGGATAATGTGACATAAACCCCAAATCAATGTTCATGCCATCTTCCATCATATTGAGAAGTAAAATAAGCCTGATCTCAGAAGCCCATCTCTGTTGTGTACTTTTGAAATGTTCTTTTATGACCATTACTGACATATCTGAGATTGAGTGATCTATCTGAGAGAAGTGCTGCCCTGCTGGTTTTTCAGTCATCTTCATATTAATAGTATGTCTGTGCAAGTTCATTCTAGCGCAGAGTGGTTGCTTTGTCTCTCCCACATACCCTGTTTGAGGACTTTTCTTGCATTGAATGAAATAAACAGCATTACTTGATGTACATGTACAAGTCCCCTGTATCCTGAATTGTCTGTTTTGTGATGTAACCACACAATCTGAGGTGGAAATGAGCTCACAAGTCCTTCATCTGGATTGATTATAGGGTCGTGTACCATTTAGTGTCATGGTATTCTGTTCTGATGCAAGTTTACTCCTAACAATCGGGTTGGCTAAATGAGGTTGTTGTTCAAAAGATAGTGGTGGTAGTTCTTGAAAAATACAATCTAGGGTCTCATCCTCACTAAATATTGGGTGGAGGTCTTTAATAATCTTTCGTAGAAGTTCTAGGTCAGGATGATATGTGACTGTAAAGGGTATTCTGTTGGTAGTGGTCCTTTTCTTATACTGAAGTAGTTATTCACTTAGTACCTGTGTTGCATGTTCTACTGCTCTGTCGGTTTCTCTGGAAGAGTGTCCCTGCTCAATAAAGTTTTTTTCAACATAGCCAAATGTGTATCTCTGTCTTCCCCATTTGAACAGATACTGTGATACCGAAGTGTTTGACTGTACATGACAGATTTTTTTGTACGGCTCAGGTGATTACTATTCCTGTGTAAGTATGTCTGTCTGTCTGTCTGTTGGCTTCCTGTAAATACATGTATGTAAGGTTTCATCCTTGATGGTAACAGTGGTGTCCAGAAAATTAACACTGGTAGCAGAATATTCCAGGGAAAGCTTTATGGTTGGGTGGAGGTTATTAAGTTCCTGATGAAAATCCTTAAGTGTGTCAGTGCCCTCTGTCCAAATTATAAACAAATCATCAATGTAATGGAAATAAGTGAGTGGTTTGTGTGTACAGTGCCTTAAAAAGTCCTCCTCCAAATTTGCCATAAAAAGATTAGCATACTGTGGCGCTATCCTGGTGCCCATTGCTGTTCCCATAGTTTGAACATAATGTTTACAATTGAAGCTGAAGTTGTTATGTCTCAGAATGAATTCAGTTATTTTCCCCACCACTTCAGGGCTGATGTTTTGATCTAATCCTTTCTCATGCAGGTATTTAAAGCAGGCTGAAATGCCATCTGTATGTGGAATATTAGTGTAGAGGGATGTTACATCCATCGTGGCTAAAATGGTATTAGGTAGTAAATCATTATAACCAGAACGTTTATGCAGGAAATGTGTAGTGTCCTGGATGTAACTATTCCTTTCTATAACCAGTGGTTTTAAAGTGGTTTCTACAAATCCCGAGATCCCCTCAGTCGGGGTACCATGCTCTCTTATTCATTTGAGCAATCATCTCCCAAATAAGTAACATATCTCTCGAGAATACATTTTGACAACATGTTTTGACTCTTTACAGCAGATTTAGTAAACAATATGGCTTTCTTCTTTTGGTGTGGAATATCCTATGCCTCAGAGTAGATTCACGGTGGTGGGTTATACATCATTCTTTCTTTAAGTGGCTCCAAAAGCATGACTTTATGATAAGACTCAAAACCGGGTAGCTTTTAACCTGCCTTATTGTCAAGGGCTAATAGTTTTCCTTCTTTTAATTTAGCTCTCCCACTCTTCCAGATAAACTTGGAAATTGCCCTATGTAGTTTGGAGGACATCCACTTTGGTACAGTATAATACAAGGTATAGCCTGGAACAAATAAAGCATTCTGGGTAACATATTTCATTTTAATGATACTAGTAAACCCAAGTAGTGTCAAGGGGAGACCTTTCCAGTTATCTAAGTCCTAACCAACGGCAGCTATCGTTGATTTAATATTTAGATCTATTAGGTTTTTGATTTTATTTGTTAAGTGAAACCTAGCAAAACACTTTAATGAAAAACGTTGCAGAAATTCCGTAAGTACAGAAATGAAAAATCCACAGAATTCTGCTGGTGGCAAACAATTTCTGGACAGCTCTAATGCTAATATGACCAATCATTCTGTGTCCCCACAGGGTGGCCCCCTTTTGCCTGACACCCCAATGGCAAAACATGGAAAAAGACCACTACAGCGACAGTGGTCCGGTTCTGCGTTATGCTTTCCCCCAGTGTTCTGCCCCCTCCCCGGACCAACTCCGACCTGGAGTTGAGAATCCTAAAGTCTGGGGGGTGCAGGAGGCAGAGTCCCCCACATGGAGGGAGTGGGGGCTACAGCCCCTCCCACAGAAAGCACTGGAAGATTGGGTGGCACAATACCTGTGTCAGTATTGTGACGTCGATGTGCGGGAGGTCGGCAATTTTACTGTCAACCTAACTTGGTGCTTCCGTTACCTCAAGCCTAAAAGTCATCAATATGAGCAAACGTGATGGCTCATTGCATTTACATTACTCAATGTATGACTTACCAAAGGTTTGTATATGGTGGGCTTACAATCAAGGGAGACTTTAATGAGACACATCCAACAAAAAAGCTAGGCTTCTACAAACACCACAAACCACCACACATATAGTGTGCAAAAGAACTCAAAGGTTTATTGCATGTGGTATAGAAATATGGTTAACAAACACCTTCAAGGCAAGCCATCTAATAGTCCAGTGGGTAGCGTAATGTGCTCCTGTGCTGGTGACCCCTGTGAGGTCGGGAAGCCAGCTGGCCAGACTGAGGCTGGGGGATGAAACTGCCACATGGCAGCATGCCCAGCCCAGGGAGGAAACATGCAGCATTCCGCCACATGAGCTGCACTTTGTGGTGGTCCGGGGAGTCTTCTCTCACAGTGGTGCATTGTGCATATAAGGCCGACATAGGGGCTGTGCACTGCATCTGAGTAGGTGGGTGGGCAGACCATGGAAAATGTGGCAGCTGCAGAGGGGTGAGTCTAAGTTCATTGCAGCACCCATACCACACACTGGGCATGGGGGGGGCTTCTGGATTGTGCTTTGAGGGAAAAACAGCCCTCCCCTGACCCCACCATGGGGGGACTATCTATAGGGTAATCTCCCTCCAGGCAAGTACCTGGGATGTTGGGTGATGGGGTGGGCCACCGAAAGAGGATGGGAAAAGGCTGCTGAATGGGAGAAAAACTTGTAATTAAAAAAAAATTACAGGCAGCAGTAAAAAGAAACACCAATGTTTTGCATGTCCACATGCACTTTTCCAAGACTACACCCTTTGTAGTGCAAAAATAACTTAAAGGACAACCACAGTGAAAAATATGCAAAACATATGTTGTGCAAAATGTTTTAATTTGTACGTATTGTCCTAGTGTGTAATTTTCTTTGCTTGATGTTAATTTTTTTCTTCATTTTCCTACTAGTTTTATGGCCCTTGGGTATCCCCATGTTTTAATTTTTTATTGTTCTTCTTTTTCTTACCATGCCTCCCGTCTCATGACAGTGATTCAGGGGAAACAGAGGGAAGCAGGAAAAGCAGTAAGGAGCACTAAGGCACAAACTGAAGAGAGACTAGCCTAAGTGGTAACAAAAGGGTCAAGACATATTTTAGGTATGTAAACAAAAAGAGAAAGACCAGAGGAAGGATTGTAAGGTTAAAAAAGAAAGGGGTGACTGTGCAAAGGAGGACTAGGAAAAGGAAGACATCCTGAACAAATACTTTCATGCAGAGTTCACAGAAGAAGGGAAAGGGTGAGGACTACAAAAAAATAACAGGAGCTTTGAATGGGGCAGAGTTGGACACTAGTGCTTTTTTGGAGGAGAGAGTTCTAAAGGGACTTGCTAATCTAAAAGTGGACTAAGCAATGGACCAGATGGGGTGCATCCAAGGGTATTGGTGGAGCTCAGGGAGGTACTGGCTACACCCCTGACAATCTTGTTTAACAACTCACTGGAAACAGGAGTGGTTCTGGAGGACTGGATGAGGGAAGGCAAGGCAAGGCAATTTTATTTGTAAGGTGCCCAATCCTGGAGCCTCTGGGTGCCTAACAGTAATTAAAACACGACATAAGGGCAGCTGTAGTCCCACTTCACAAAAGTGGTAGCAGGGAGAAAGCTGGCAATTATAGGCCAGTCAGCCTGACATCGGTGGTGGGAAAGTTAATGGAAGCACTGCTTAAGAAAAAGATTGTGGGATATCTCGAATCCAATGGTTTACAAGACCCAAGGCAGCATGGATTCATGGGGGGGTGGGAAGTCAGGTCAAATTATTCCGATAGATTTCTTTGATTGGGTGATCGCAAGCTAGGTAGCTTTGGAGTGGGTCCAAAGGTGGTAAACTGGGTAAGAAATTAGTTAAGGGATAGGCGACAGAGGGTGGTGGTAAACAGAGTTCATTACAAGGAAAGAAAGGTGACCAGAGGGGTGCCACAGGAATTAGTGCTGGGACCAGTCCTCTTTAATGTCTTTGTAAATGACATTGCAGAGGAACTGGAAGGGAAGGTCTGCCTCTTTGCAGATGACACCAAAATCTGCAACAGGGTGAACACTCGCGGTGGGGTGGAAAGGATGAGCAGAGACGTAAGAAAACTTGGGGCATGGTCGCTGGGTTTCAATGCAAAAAAAGTGAAAAATAATTCACTTAAGGCACAGAAACCTGGGGGTGGAGTAGTATTAACAACTACAAAGCAGGAAAGAGACCTTGGGGTAGTCATGTTGGATGACATAAAGATGGCAAAGCAGTGCGACAAGGCATTTGGGAGAGCTAGTGGGATTCTGGGGTGCACAGGGAGGGGTATCACCAACAGAAAGAGGGAGGTGGTATTGCCCCTGTATAGATTTCTGATAAGACCCCACCATGAGTACAGTGTCCAGTTTTGGAGACCACATCCCCGGAAAGACTTAGAGTGGAGGCAGTCCAGAGGAGGGCAACTAAAATGGTGCAGAGTCTGCACCAAATGCCCTAGAAGGACATACTAAAGGACCTCAATATGTACATCTAGGAAGAGAGGAGTGAGGGGGGATATGATAGAGAACTTTAAATACTTCACAGGGGTAAATAAGGTACAGAAGGGAAGTATTTTTCTGAAAAAAGGAGCAAAAGAACAGGGGGACATGCTATGAAGCTGGAAAGGGGAGATTCAGGAGAGATGTGAGAAAATACTTTTTCGCAGAAAGAGTGGTGAATTTCTGGAACAGTTTTCCTGTGGAGGTGGTGGGGGCAAAGGCAGTGGTGGGGGTCAAGAATCCATTGGATCGGTGTAAGGATAGCTTAATAGAAAGGAAGGGGGAGGGAAAAAGAGCTGGAGATGGATTAGGGTTTGTGGTGATGCTGTAGGTAGGGAATAATGGGCAGACTGGGTGGGCCAAATGGTCCTTATCTGTAGTCAAATTATATGTTTCTGTGTTTCTATGATTTGTTTGACCATCGATTCAGTGAGTGATAGCTGCTGCAGCAACTGCAATCTGCTGTTAGGAGCCTGATATTCTAATCTCAACTAAATAACTCTTTCTAATCCAATCTTTTTGTTTTCTATGTATGTTTCTAAGTCTAGCCATCAGGAATAAATGTTTGTTTTTAAAGCTTTTCATGTCATCAAACTACACACAGCCATAAAACATGCACAAATCACCCAGGTCATCAATGCTATACTTAGTGAAGACTCCAGCTGTTTCCTTACAAAATAGACTACTACGTTATCCCTCAGGTGTTTGCCATCTGTACATGTAGCCTTTATTAGTACTTGCTAGATAAGAAGTTGCTTAAAATCACAGCTGTACTGTTGTAAACTTGACATGAAACCAGCACTTGCTGAGTAAATGGCCACAAATGCATCACTGTTGCATGGGGGCAGGAGGTATTGTAGGAAAAAGAAGATCCCTAGGGGCCACAAAATTAGTAGGCAAATTTAGAAAACAATCCTAACAGCAAACAAAGGGAAGGATACATTAGGACTATACCCACAAATCAAAACACTCTGCAGAGCTTATTTATTTGTAAAGTTTGACTGTAGTTCCCCTTTAATTAAACTGACATTACAATAAAATTACCCCAATATTCAGACCAGAACAAACTTGAGTGAAAACAGACATATGTCATAGTAGCTACAAATTCCCTAATCTATATACATATTACAATTAACATACATGTATAACGATGTTAAAAGCAAAAAGCTAAAAATCTAACTCATTTAAACATTTTAATGCCACCACAGTTGATATGACATTTTAACTATTGTACACTATCAGTATAGTCACTTTAAAATTGATAATGCAGGGAAAGAGTATGGCAACTATGAATCAGAATCTAGATCACATGTACATCTGTTATCTAAAACCATCTTCATTTCCTTTTTTTCCTAGTTCTTCGGTGGCAATGTACATTATTGTGATACAGAGGGTCCCATGTTTAAAAGGTTAGTGCAGCGCTAACTGGATTAGCACCTTTAGCACCACCCTAACCTGGATTTGTGCCCTCGTTCTGGGCAGGGCTGTATTCAGAGGCCCCAGGAGCTCTGCACTAACCTGGTAGAATGATTGTGCTAATGATTAGGCTGTGCCCATGCAAATGAGAGACCCCTCATGCATAATGAGGGATCTCTCATTTGCATAAGAGATCCCTCATGCATAGTGGTGCAGTGGTGTATTCAGAAGATTTCAGTGGCACTAAACAGCCCCAAATGTGGTATTGTTTACCACTGCCAAAATCTGGCCATAATGCAGTATTAAGTCTGCACCGCCACCCCTGAGGGTAGGGTGGCTGTACTGCAGCCAACTACCTCTGTGTCAAGTGGGCTTCCTGATCACCCAAGAGGTAAATAAAAGATCATTCCCTGGTAGTCTAGTGGACCACCTCCCCCCAACTGCCCATGTTGTAAACATAATTTCTAGGTAGTCTAGCAGACTCCCCACCCCCTGAATGAGTGCCAGTATCCCCCCTCACTGCAGTCACTGCAGTCACCAGTGTGACATCCAATGCAGGGCAATTGGCACAGCCCTCCACTCACCTCCCTGGCTGTCTGCTGTCTGACAGTCAATGAGCATGATCGTGAGTACTGTTACAGTACTCATGATTGTGCTTATTGACTGTCCACTACACTAGCAAGGCTCTTAGATGTCAATAGGGACAACAGCACTGTGCAGAATGCTAATGAGCATATAATGGGCATGCCAATGGCCCCTTAGTGCCTTGCATGCCCCATGGGCTCATTAGCATGCTAGGGCTGAATATGGCCCACAGGAACCCTGGCACATACCGTTTTGGGCAGCGCTATCTCCTGTGGGCCATATGCAGCCTTAGGCCAAGCCAGCACAGTTGGTATCCATTCAGCTGTGGCCGTGTGCTATTTTTGGTGCAGTGCTGCAGGCTGTGCAGCTCTATTGGCCAGCTCTAAATATGGGGGCCTATATATGTGGTGGCCTGTGCTGTGTGTAGAAGCCCGGCTTTTTTGTTGGATGTGCATTATGTGTCAGTGCCATGGCTCCACTTCACTCACAGTGGCCATTTTTGTTTCTGCTGGTCTTTAAAAGGGGTCTCCACTCGCTAGCAAGAAAATCCCAGCTGACAGTAGCAGATGCCAACTACCCAACTGTTTTTTTTTTTTTTGTAATTTCTTTCTGTATCCTCTCAGCCTTCTGGGACCACTCTCCTTCTGAAACCCCCAAGGCTATCACCATTCCTGTTACCTGACTGACTTAAAGTGCCATCCTCCATGGAGCTGTGGCTTAACCCCCCAGATGGGGATGAGGTGAAGGTCTGGTCCCTTGAGTGCTTCTAATCTCATCAGGTGGCAGACTTTGGAGATCCAGGTCCAGCCAGGAGATCTTCATCATCTGGTTCAGGATTCCTGCTTTTCCTCCATTTTTCACCCAACCCCTCAGGAGCCATGGAGACATGGGCTGCAAGTATGCATTTCACTTATGTGATGTCACACCCAGCCAGTACAACTCCTCCCACCTCTGGTCCTGCCGAGCCCTACCATCCCCTGCATCCAGGGGATGGTGTGGCAGTCAAAGATGTGATCCTCCTTGCCCGGGGAAGGACAGCGTCCTCTGGGATGCTGAATCCTTCTCCCCACTGGTTGGCCGCTGATGACTTGGGTTTGTTCCTGAACCCGGGTCACCAGTGTCACACGTGGTAGCACTACCACTGTGTTGACAAGCTGGCCATTATCCAACATTTCAAACTGAAGTTCATTTTCAGCCTGTTAGATTCTTCATTAATAATAACATATTTTCAGCCACCCCATTGGCCAGCAGCATTGTGTCGTGCTGCAGCACAGGTGACCCAAGTACAGAAGAGAATTCAGGATGCCACATCAGGAAACAAGCCAGACTGCAACAGCTACCTCTCGGCAGTGGGTTGTGGTCTGGGGAATGGTGTTGGGCACCTGGTGCCAGAGTGACCCTTGCAATGAGCCAAGGGAGCTTGCTTCCTCTGCAGGATGTCACTGCATGCAGTTAAGGCCATCAACAGGCTTCGCCAATGGCAGTGGAGGAGGGAGCAGGGGCAAAGAAGAAAACTAGGGGTAAAAAAACACATACCATCTATAGGAAGGCTAGGGTTCCTGGGCTCCCACGGGTCCAAGTGCCACCTACACTGAATCCTAGTACAGCTGGTGGACTGCCTCAGGGTGGGAGTACCCTCCATTGGATTCCCTGCCCATTGAGTGAAAGCTATGGGAGCCATCTGGGTGGCAGCTGGACCTAGGGGTGCTAGGAGAGTGCCAGGCTTGTACAGGGTATATTTCTGAGACCAGGGTATATTTCTGAGTCCAGGGTATACTCCTGAGATCAGTGAATATTCCTGAGACCAGTGTATATTCCTGAGACCAGGGATTATTCCTGAGACCAGGGTATATTCCTGAGAACAGTGTATATTTCTGAGACCAGGGTATATTTTTGAGTCTAAGATTTGTTCGATATCATTGTATATTCCTAAAACCAGGGTATATTCCTGAGACCAGTGTATATTCCTGAGATCAGAGTATATTCTTGAGATCAGTGCATATTCCTGAGACCAGGGTATATTTCTAAATCCAGAGGATATTCCTGAGACCAGTATATATTCCTGAGACCAGTATATATTCCTGAGACCACCAGTATATATTCCTGGGACCACGATATATTCCAAATATATGGGTATAGTTCTTAGTCCAGGGTATATTCCTGAGACCAGTATATGTTCCTTATATTCCTGAAACTAGGGTATATTTCTGAGTCCAGGGTATATTACTGAGACCAGCATATATTCCTGAGACCAGTATATGTTCCTGAGACCAGTGTATATTTCCGAGTCCAGGATATATTCTTGAGACCAGTATATATTCCTGAGACCAGTATATGTTCCTGAGACCAGGGCATATTCTGAGTCCAGGATACATTCCTGAGACCAGTATATACTCCTGAGACCAGGGTATATTTCTGAGACCAGTATATATTCCTGAGACCAGTGTATATTCCTGAGGCCAGGAAATATTTTTCACTACTGTGGCCAAGGAAGAAAATGCTGAAAGGAAAAAAATAAGAATATACTGTATAGTGTGTGGTAGAATGCTGGATACCCTTATGTATTCCTGTGGTTCACTGTCCTGACACACATCTGCCTGGGCATTATTGCCCGATAGGTGTAGTGCCCCAGTAGTGATCATCCCATCAATAAAATATTCAATGGATTTCGACAGGGGTAAGGTAGCGGTACCTTAACCCTGCTGGTGCATGTTAAGGGACAGTTGTTTGGGGGTGTTGGCCAAACTGCTCCAGTGGTGTACAGGGCTAAACCACCAACAGTTTTGCCAACGAACTCCCTCAGACCCAGGTTTTGGTCCGGGTCACATCCTTTTAGGGGAACATACCCCCCAACACTTACTTTTTTACTACGGGGTCTGCTCACCCTTGGAGTTGGTTATTTTAGTTATGAGGGGTGTGGAGGGGCGGAGTCACACACATGGGGGTTGTGGGGGGCAAGTTTATTTGGTTGTAATGCCCAAAATATTACTGTCTGGCATATGATCTGTTTGGGGCTGTGAATTGTGGGCAGATTAACTCAGTATGCTGAACATCGGCATACTGAGTTTAGGGATTGCATGGTATATCCGAACGCTGTTCCGCCTGGAAATCCATGCCTGGAACATTATTGTTGTGCTGCACTCAGTGCATCATGATGTTGTTGTGCTGCACTGAGTTACCACAGAAACCTCTCCATCGTACAACTGCCTCGTTGTGTATGATTGCTCATACACGATCCTCTACGTGTATGAAAATATAACCCTTGTTCCTTAGAGATAAGCTTATTTTGATGCAGTTCAGGAGCTGAGATCACAGTCTTCTGCTTGTGACATCACAGTCTGTTGCTATGTAACAGACTGTGATGTTATAAACCGAGAATTATGACCTCAGCTGTGGGATAGTATTAGGGCAAAATTAACTTTCTCGGATAGGGATCATGTGTTGATGCATGTTTCCTTTTAAAAAAAAAACTGAAAGGCAGTCAGCCTACTAATGCAGGGGTAGTGTTACCTCTTGCAGTGCCAGTGACATGGGTTCAGGAATGAACTTGCATAATTGAAGGGCCTACTGGGGGTGGAGGGTTGAGCATACCAGAGAGCGCTCTCCACCTCTGGCAGTGAGAGCTTGCAGTCTTCTGGGTGACTACAGGTGGCAATGTAGCTGGAGCTGCTGCACAGGGAAGGAGGGCATTGATGGGCTGTGACGTGCACTGAAACACATCTACGTGCATCCTTGAGCCCATTATCGGCAACCTAGGGAAGGGGAAGAAAAACTGACCCTCCCCAAACATAGCAGCATGAAGCCACCCTGCATCACAGGTCCCACACCCTTGACTATGCCCCCTGGCATTACAATGCCAGAAATTACACTTTCCAGGAGTTATAGCACCAAAAGCACCCTCCTGGGAAACAGTCAGCTAAAAGAAAGATTGTCGCTGTCACTCTTGCCCTTTTTGCGATGACAGCATTACCTCACTGTAATGCTGTCACTGCGCTGATGGGCTACAGACTGAGGCATCCCACCCCCGACTGCACTTCAACTCCACTGGGGGGAACAAAGCCACCCCCTGGTGTGCCACCTTGGGGAGGGGTGCAAGTCTGTGAGGACCTTATGGTCGAGATAAGTCCAGGAGCAGGTGGGTGAGGGGGCTGGACATGGAGTCAACCGAGACAGGGCCGCCTGGGGTGACAGAGGGAGAAAGCAAAGTAAATTAAAAAAACAGAACTGAATGGCTTGGAATTCAATTGTATTTTGAATTTTTGTGTAACTAGAACATTTCTTGACAACTGTGATTTATTTACCATGGAAAAGATTCCTCTTTAAGATTTCTCAGTTCCAAAATGGTTAATTTGCAGAGATCCAAAAGCTAATAGCTTTATTAAATAAGAGACCTAATGCCTGGATGTGTATTTACATTCCTACTAAAGTTAATGGAAAAGAATTGCTTAACTCTGAAGTGACTGAGACGTCACTTGGGTATAAGATGTCTGTACCAGTACAACCAGCACCTGTTTGAATGCATTTTGCATTGTAACTCTATCATAGCACACACATCACAAAGGGGCTCCAGCATAGTGAATGGTTATTCTTGGATAACAGGGGTACTGTAGTTTCCATCCCCGAAACTTATGTGCTAGACATTGCTTGGAAGTGTGCTACTACCAGTCATTTAAAACTCAAAATACCGTTCTCCTACCATTATACCATCCTAAATGTTTTTTTTCTTATCTAATACAATTAGCTCAGATTTATTGAGATCAAGTTTAGCTCCAGCTAAAAAAGAAGTTTATTCTCTTGTGGAGGAGCAGTGGTAATTTTTATGGCATAATGTTATATATGTTTCTATATAAAGTTACTGTATCTTTTATGGTTACGAGTGCATTCTCAAGTTCGTTGGGTGAGAGAACTGTGAAGTGAAGCTGAGCTGTTCTGGTACACGAACTTGAGAAGAAACTCTTATAACCATAAGAGACACGGGAACTGTACATTTAAACACATTATAAATCATGTTGGAAACCTTTGTTAAAAAAAACAAACAAACTACAATTTGAATTTTAAATTAAAATGTGTTCTTCTCAGAAAAATAGAGAGACCCTTTTGTGGGAAAGGGACTATATCAACTGAACTTAGAACTTCAGAATTTTGGAACTAGTTGGATGACACTTCCTCTTATGGTTATAAGAGTACCTGGAATGTTAGAAAATAAACCCTGGATCTAAGCCTGGCTAGACTGTTTGGCTGTCCTCCTTCTGACATATGTGTACACTCTCCAAGAGCCTTGTGTCGCCTCTGTTGCTGACCTCAGCTTATCCTTACTGCTCCCATTTTACCCTGCCGCTAATCTGGTATTTTCTCTTTATCCCCAGGATTTAGTTGATGGTACCTTTGACATTATTTACATAACAGTCCTAACAGTAGCCTATTTCACTAATTACAACTCATTTATTTTGTTTTTCTCTATCTTATACTATTCTGTTATTTATACTTCAGACCTGACAGTTCACATTGCTCATTTATTCAAGACTGTATTTAAAGCAACAGTATTTGTTAGCCAAAAATTTCATCTTATAGTTTTTTTTAGCAAAAATGTATTTCTGACATCTTTAGAGTCATCCACAAAGTATTCTTAGTTTTCTCAGATATTTTTAGAACAGCTTATAGAGTAATTTTGTAATTAATTACTCACTTCATTGCAGATGGCCAACTGCAATTTAAATCTCTTCCGTTGAGGTTACCTGTTAACTGTCCATGCTAGATTTATACTGCAGACATATTAGAATAGTGCCACCATATTTCTTATAATAAACAGCTCAGCATTCCAAGATTGTAGCAAGATATTTAATATAGAGAATAAAGTATGGGTCTGGGTGTGCAACGAGAATGTACACACCGAGGGGTTTATGCATAGCATCTAATTCCTATGTGTAAAATCTGAGTTTATACACACCCAGATCCATACTTTATTTTATATAATTGCCGGGATGTCCTTTTACCCCACAGAAACTACATAAAATAAAAAAAGACGTTGTTGTGTGACCGCAGCAGTCTGCTTAGCTGTCAGCGTGTGCTGTACGTTTGTCGGTGGCTCGCTTTTTATTTTATTTTTTTTTGTTTCATTTTGAGGATATTTCCCTCATTTTGAGTCATTTCTGAGAGCCAGCACTTACCGGAGTTAAGAGTAGTGGCCCAGAGGGGGAAAAATGAGGCGGACAGTGGCTGGGAGGAAGAGTGTCAGAGGTGAGGGCGCCTGCGCAGTGCGAGGGAAACCGGGCACGTGTTCGCTGTTATAAATGCTCCTTTATAACGGTGAATTATGCTACAGTTTCCCAATGGGAAAAAGGACATGCCGGTTATTATTAATTTTTTTGTGGCAGGCATGACACAGAAGTGTGACTTTATAAAAATTTCAAAATCCTGTATCTTGATTCAGGAATGAAAGAAAACAAAATGAAAGATGGGTATCTTGATCTTTTTGGCAGAAAAACATTATTGCTGAAAAAAAAATAGGGATACTAGAAAATACTGCTGTTTTAATTGCACTCTTTTTGCCTGTAACACCTGTAACATTTTGCTGTGCAGTGCTTCCTCACTATAATAAACTCCATTACAATGAAAATTCAGCTATAGCAAATGTATGTCTTGGCTCCTGTTTAACACCGCAGCATGTCAGCTCATCTGTAAAAATCCTGGAAGTGCAGATTTCTTTGCATGTAAATGACAGCTCTGTCAGTTGTCAGCTGTCAGCTGTACACTCTGGTGGGTCACCTTGTCAGCTGGTTGTCAGCTGGTTTCCAGAGTTTGTCAGGTGATTTATTTGTGACCATAAAAGTGTTCTGGTCAGCATGGTGGGCATTGTTGCCAAACCAAGATCATGGAGGTGTGTTGCGTACCTATGAGCAGAATCAAAACAAAAAAAAAAACAAGCATATGTCAATGCCGAACATTGGTTGCTTGTTAAACAATTTGTTGTTTTTCAAAAAAATCCCAACGGCGAGTCTAGTCTTCATACCTGCAAGACCTCCCATGTTGCAGCACCACCCCAGGTGAAGCCTCACCATTGATCTTTATAGGGGTAACACTACCTCTCTTTTTCAGCTGGTGATACCCCTGCCTGTGCACCCCAGCATCCTACTAGCCTTTCCTACTGCCTTATCACACTGCTTTGCTAGAGGCTGAAACATAGAAACTGTCAGCAGATAAGGACCACTAGGCCAATCCAGACTGAGTATAAGCCGTGTACCTGACTATGGCTTCTGACCCTCCCTTAGCTGTACCTCTGTGGTTCTCCCATGCCTGTCCCATGCATGTTTAATTCCCACCACAATACTTGCTCCCAACACCTCCTGTGGCAGACCATTTTATGTGTCCACCACCCTCTCTGTGAAGAAAAGTGTCCTCATATTCCCTTTTAGCCTGCCACTTTCCAATTTCATGTCCTGACCCTCATTTTTATACTCCTTCTGTATTGGAAGATGTCTTCCCCTGCACCTTGTTTATACCCTTGAGGTACTTGAATGTCTCTATCATGTCTCCTGTCTACCTTCTCTCCTCCAGTGAGTACATATTGTGGTCCCTTAATCTCTGCTTGTTTGTTTTGTGGTGCAAGCCCTGTATCATCTTAGTCATCCTTCTCTGGACTGTCTCCAGCCTGTTTATGCCTTTTCGAAGGTGCAGCCTCCAGAACTGCACACAGTACTCCATGTGAGGCCTGACCAGGGTTTTATATAACATCATCATTACCTCCCTCCTTCTGCTGGTGATACCCCTGCTTATGCACCCCAGCATGCCACTGGCTATCCCTGCTGCCTTTGTAGTCTGCTCTGACAGTTTCAAGTCATGTGAAATTATAACCCCCAGGTCCCTTTGTTCCTTGGTGACTGTCAGCAACTGTCCCCACCCATCCTGTAGCTCTCCCCAGGGTTTCTGTGCCCCAGGTACATCATTTTGCATTTCTTTGATTTAAACCTCAGTTGCTACTCCTCAGACCATTTCTCAAGCTTGCCTAGGTCCTTTCTAATTTTCTCCACCCCTTCCGGAGTATTCACCCTGTTGCAGATCTTGGTGCAATCTTCAAATAAGCAGACTTTTCCTTCCAGCCCCTCTGCAATGGATGACACTAATGAAGACATTGAACAGGACTGTCCCAATAATCGATCCCTGCGGTACCCCACTGGTCACCCCCTCCCCAGATTACACCCTATTTACCACCACCCTCTGTCTCCTGTCTGTTAGCCAGTTTCTAACCCAATTCATCACCTTGTCTACCATGCCCAAACTACCAATCTTGTTACCCTCTTATGTGAGATAGTGTTGAAGAACTTGCTGAAATTGAGGTAGATGATGTCCATGGCCCCCCTCCCCGATTAACTTCCTTCATCATCCAGTCAAATAAATCTATCAGATTCATCTGACATGACCTACCTTCTGTTAGGCCTGACCAGGGTTTTCTATAACAGCATCACTACCGCCCTTCTTCTGCTGGTGACACCCCTGCCTATGCACCCCTTGTAATTTTTTCAAATTTTGACCTCTAATTTTCAACATAGTCTTCTTATTCGCATACGTCATAAACCCATAGGTGAAATTTTCTTAATCTGTGGCAAAACGCCATTCCATGCCACAGATGCAAAAACTCATTTTGGGCAGGATGTGTGAAATGACAGCTGTACTATTCATGAGGTTGTGTGAAGAAATGGCTAGGTTGAAAAATTGGAGTCAAACTATAAAAAATTGGCAAAGTTGTGCATGTGCGTAGAAAAATTTCAATGAGTGTGCGTAACTCTGTCTTTTGTTGGTATTTTTGCTCCAAATTTTCAACCTGGGCTTTTGGGATCCTGCCTCATGAGCAGTGGTGCTATCATTTTGTTACTCAATCCTGAAAGGTGGTTTCATGCAGCAACTGCGCCATTCCATGCCCCAGGTGCAGGAACATGTTTGGGGCAGGATGTGAGAAATGAGGCTGTGTTGAAATTTGGAGTGATAGTATTAAAAATTGACCAAGTTACAATTGTGAGTAGGAAAATTTTTTAATGAGCACATGTAACTTGGGCGTTTGTTGGTATTTTTGCTCCAAATGTTCAACATGGGCTTTTTGGGACCCCACCACATGAACCGTGGCACTATCATTTCAGTACTCTATTCCAAAAGGTGATTTAGGGCAGCGACTGTGCCATTCCATGCCACAGCTGTGAAAATACATTTTGGGCAGGATGTGAAAATGACAGCTTTACTATTCATGAGGTGATGTGAAATATTGGCTATGTTGAAAATTTTGAGTCAAAATATTAAAAATAACCAAAGTTACATGTGTGCGTATAAAACTTCCAATGAGCGTATGTAACTCAGGCATTTCTCTGTATTTTTACACCAAATTTTCAACATGGCCTTTTTGGGACCCCACCTCAAGAACAGTGGCACTGTCATTTCATTAATCAGTCCCAAAAGGTGATTCCATGCAGTGACTGTGAAATCACCTTTTGAGACTGAGTTAACGAAATAACAGTGACAGTGTTCATGAGGTGGGGTCCCAAGAACCCCACGCTGAAAATTTGGTGTAAAAATCTCAAAAAATGGCTGCGATATCAACAAAAGCTGAAACCACCATTGACAGCCATTGACACAGTGCTTGCTTGATTTTTCAGTTCGTGGTTGGGCTTTGAAGTGTGCAGACATGTCCCATTCCAGAGAAGATAACAGCTCTTGATGTCCGGTGGTACATATGAGGTAAAGGGAGTGTGTGGGGAGGTGGGGGTGCACAGAGATGGTTGGGATGGGGGAGACGATGAGGGACCATTTTCTTTTTTTACAGGGTTAAAAAAATAATAAAGACATCAGGGGACGGTTTTATTTTTTTAGGGACAGGAATGTTTCAGCTTTACAGGTACACTCCGCCGGACCCCCAATCAAGGCCAGCAGCTAATGGAACTGGCAGGAGCACTCAGTGGACACACAGGACTGGGGTGCAAGGCAGCACACAAATCACTGCATGTCTTGGTGTGCTGAATGGTCATGCAAATTAAAAGGATGAAGCCCTTTTGGATTAGAGTGGCTTCGGTCCTTTGAGGGGCATGACCATTCAGTCCACCATTCAGACAGTTGCGTCAGGATCACATTAAGTGGTCATAGGGGTATGCTGCCGAGCCCCTGGTTCTGTGAATTGCAATGGGCTTGGCAGTGACACCCTCCAAAATCCTATATTGCCACAATACATTGGATTGCACAAGTGCAACCAACATAATGAGATGCTCCTGGCACTCTGTTGAGACAAAGTTGTGGATTCTTGACTGCTTTAAAACTGGGGAGAGTCTCACGAAAATTAGTAGTGAGACTGGGTACTCCAAAAGCGCCATCTGCAGCTGGAAAAAACAGGAGGGTGCTTTGCAGGACTTTATTTCTGAGTGCTCTGACTCCAATGGGCTGCACCACAAAAAGCTATGGCATGCTGATGAGGATGCCGTGGACCGTGCTACCCAGATGTGGTTCAGCCAGCAGCAGGCGAATGGTGTGCCCATATCTGACTGTCTTGTCCATGAAAAAGCTGAGCGATTTGCAAAAGAAATCCATGGAGAGGGTACACATCTCAAATACTCTTCAGGGCGGCTGTGGTGGTTCAATGTCACCATGGGATATGAAAAGTGACAAAAACAGGTGAGCAGCGATCTTGTGATGATATGATATTCACTGAGTTTTTACCAATGTTAAAGCACATTTTAAAAAAGGGGGGATACCTACCAGAACAGGTGTATAATGCTAACAAAGCAGGCCTGTTCTGGAGGTCTCTCTCTGACATTACTCTGGCTGCCAATACAGAATCAAACACAAGCAAGGGGGTTAAAATTTCAAAAGACAGACTCACATTCTTATTTTGCACAAATGCAACAGGCACACATAAAGTTACCCCAGGCACACATAATGTTATCCCACTATGTCTAAGCCATTAAAAAAAAAAAACTTGCTGTTTCCACATCAATATGAACTCCTTAACAGTCACCTACGATGCCAGCAGAAATGTGTGGATGACATCTTACATGTTTCAAAACTGGTTTGACATATGCTTTGTACCCTTTGTTTCTGCCCACTTATGATCTAGAAAGTTGTCATGAAACACCCTCTTGCTTGTTGACCTGCTTTTAAGTAGTACAGTATGTTTTTAGTTTGTTTCGCTTTTAATTAAGATTAGTAAAGATGGCTGATTTTCTACAATGTCTGTGTCATGTCTTATGTTTGCTAACAGTACTTTGATTTAACAAGCTTCTATAATGAACAGTCAGGCTGGGTCTACTTTTGTTTATTACAGCGAGGGAGCACTGTATTTTTATCCTGTACCTTTTCTCTAGGTCACACCTGGAAACAATCCTTGGCTCTGTGTGCCTTTCCTAGTTAGCAATTTCCAATAAATAAACAATAAACAGTCATGACTGGGTTAAAATAATGTCATGATTTATAAGTTTATAGGAACAATCAGGATGTCTTTTGTGGCTGTGAGAGGGTCTCCATGCACATTTTAAGGCAAAGAAAACTACAGACAGACGCTGAGAAATTCTGATGCCCTATGAATGCACATGTAGGCACTCTTACAATCATAAGAGACATTTAGCTGTTTCTATGAACTTGTTGCAAATCAAACTATGTTTGATGACATTTAAATTTAAAGGGCAAAAGTTTTTTAAACTAAGCAAAACAAGCATTTGTCAATGCCGAATGTTCGCTGCTGGTACTGCTGTTGTACTGGGTCTTGCTTGTACACATTTTTACTATGTATTTACACAGCATAGAGCAGATAAGATGCAATGTCTAATTTTCAGTGGTGTCCTGCTTTGACACATTGTTATACTGTAATTTCCCAGGACAGGACAGCTGAGAGGCAATATCTACTTTTAAGTGGGCTCCCACATTTTGTTCTAAAATGTCCAACAGTCTTTTTATGACCTGACCTTATGATCAAGACAGGTGACATTTTTAAAATCCCATCCAAAAGGTGATTTCACTGTGTGACTGTGGAAACAAATTTTGGAGAGGATTTGAAAAATGACACCTGCCATGTTCAGGAGGTGGGGTAACACAAGGGATATGTTGAACATTAGGGGCCAAATTCTGCAAAAAATAAAGTTATGAGTAAATGTTGGAACAATTCATTTCCTCATAACTTAGTTGGTTTTTCACATTTTTACCCCAGATGTTCAACATAATCTTTTATTGACCACTCCTTCTTGAGCATGACAGGTGTAATTTATAAAATAATGGCTGAAACATCATTTTATGCCACAAATGTTTAAACACATTTTGGGTAGGGTTTGAGAATTGACAGCTGTCACATTCATGAAGTGGTATGTGAAAAAATGGCTATGTTGAAAAGTTGGGGTCAAAATATTGAAAATTACCACAGTCATGAGTGTGTCTTGAAAAACTGCAATGTAGACTCAGAACTTTGTTGGTTTCTAATATTTTAACCCCACATTTTCAACATAGCCTTCTTATGACCCACATAGCCTTCTTATGAGCCTCAGCCCACCTTATGAACAATGGTGGAGAAAATGTTAAAATCTTGCCCAAAAGGTGATTTCTCACCACACAAGTATGAAAACACATTTTGGCCAGGATTTAAAAAATGACAGCTATCACATTCATGAGGTGCTGTGAAGAAATGGCTATGTTGAAACTTTGGGGTCAAAATATTGAAAATTACAAAAGTTACAAGCCTGCTTTCATAAAGTTCAATGCAGGCTCATAACTTTGTTGTTTTTTAATATTTTTACCCCAAATTTTCAACATAGCCTTCTTATGACCCCATCTTACGAACAGAGCAGAGAAATGTTTTAACTCCTGCTGGAAAGGTGATTTTGTGCCACAAATGTCAAAGATTTACCTAATTTCAGTGCCATTTTTCATGAAGTGGGGTCCCCAAAAGGGCATGTTGAAACTTTGGGGCAAAATATTCAAAAATGCCCAAGTTATGCCAGTAAGTTCAAATCCCCATTGTAATACATTGACCCGCATACCTGATTTCCTCAGTCCGCAGTCCGGCGTTGATGAGTGAAGACATGTTTGCAGTCCAGAGAGGATTCCAGCATTGGACTCCTGGTGGGTAAATAAGGGGCTGGGAGTGTGTGGGGTGGTGGGTGCTGAGTGGAAGGGTCGGGTGGGGTGACAGTAATGGTGGTGGTGGCAATAGACATCAATGGACATTTTTCTGTTTTACAGGGTGTGCAAAAAAAAAACTACAAGGGATGGTTTTCTTTATTTCAGGTACCAATATTGGGATTGGGCACCGAGTGTTGGTGTTATGTTTGGCATCACCGGGGTGAGCTCTCCAGTGTCGCATAACAAAAAAGGGCAGGCTGGGGGATAGCAATTGGCACAGGGGATTGGCACCCTCGTCCTGGAAGTTTAACATGGAGAGGAGTCATTATTTTTGGCAGTGTGGGTGGTGGGGAGCTCCCCAGTGTTGCATAATGAAAACAGGCAGGGTGAGGTGGGGTAGCAGCCAGCACGGGGGATTGGACACCCTTGTGTCAGAATTTTAACATGGAGGAGGTGGGGACCTTATGTCTGGTGGCATGCTAGATGATGGCATTGGGAATGACGTTGGGGGGATGCCACAGCAGGCTGATCATGACAGATCAGCTGTGCTTGCTGGGCGGTGTTATAAGATCAAAGGAAAGAGTCACCCTATGACTGGATCAGCTCGTTCCTTTGAACTACACAAAGTTTCTCTGCAGCAAGCCAGAACAGTGTCATGGCTGATGACTGGTATGACACTGATGACCATTTTGCAGACCACTCTGCATTGGACTGACAGTGTCACACCCCTCAAAAACTACTCTCATGGCAAAATGTTCACTGTGCGTGTGTGCACCGCAGACATAAAAATGGACACCTCCTGATTTCAAAAAAGAGCTACATTATACTTTTTGAAATGCTATTCATGAGGCCCTCTTATATATGTTAATACGACCAGGGAGATCACTCATATAGTTGTAAAAGTGGTCTCACACACATTCTTAGGGTGTGAGTGCACTGAACCATAGGTGAGAAGTTCAGACCAGGGTTTATAGGCAAGGAACCTCTCAGTACTCTTGTTTTGGGTTATTGAGCATGTGACTTCAGCACTTTTGTAAGTAACTATTTCTCGTGTTGCAATCAAATCTGCATTAAGGTGTACAATGCCAGTTTTCTTACCTTTGTCTGCATTGTTGAAGATAGTATGTCAGTACAAAAGTAAAAGTGATCTGCATGGTTGTATTAATATAATACTGATATAGAGTCTTACACTACTGATATATATTCAGATTTTACCAAACGTCCCTGATTGTACCAGTTTTCAGGACACCTGTGTGTGAGGGACACACTTTACATAATAAGAGTGTCACATGAGCAGTGGAAATGTGTGCTTTGATTGGTCAGGAGCACACCCTTGATCTATAATGGTTATAAGAGGTCCTCACATGGCAGAATTCCTCAATGCTGATTGGTTGAATTAATGCTGATGGTTTATAATTGGAATAAGGAGCACCTGTGCTCGAGAACAAGCTTTGGGGCAAAGGCCCTTAATAAGTCACAGATAGAAATGGATCAATAACCTGTACTTTAAAGGTGCATTTTTCTTGATGTTTCTGTGGCATTTTAGGGGCCACAAAAATGTCAACTCCATAGCAAGCTGAGCTCCGTGCATGAAGCTGGATTGGCTCTGTAATACTGACCTGTTGAAGTGGTGGTGAGCCAAAATTCTATAGATATTATCAAAATTCTATTGGCATTATCTGGTTAAGTGTAGATACTCCTCACCACCTGCAGTATTTTTTGTGTAGTGCTCGTGTGTGAAACAAAATGGCTTCTGTGGCTGTCTCTTGGAATAGGGCACCACGATACTTGAGAGGATGCACCAGACAGCACAATAGGTCAACATGGAATCCTTATGGGTGGAAATGGCTCACAACTTAGAGTATGCATAATGCTGAGGTTCGTACTGAGATCATATAGGAAATCGGGAAGCAATATACTCATGATGTTTCCATCCAATATCCCTTATCAGTGAGTGAAACTACTATTGAGCAGCCACTTATCAAGTTTGTTTTTGAAGGCCATCTTGCTTTTACTAATGATTATTTCCAGAGGTAGGGTATTCTAAGCTCGTATCACTCTTTGTGAAAAGAAATATTTCCGGTTGTTGGTGTTATACTTAAACCTATGTAACTGGAGAGGATGCACCCTAGTTTCTATCTGGTCCTGTTTATAAGCAAAACCCATTTCTATAAACAAATAGGGATCATTCATGATATCCCATAATAGCAACAAGTCCCCTCTATATCGCCTTTGTTCTAATGACATTAACTGTAATGTCTCAAGACGGGCTCGGTATTCCATGTGCCTAAATCCATGGATTTGTTTTGTGAACATTCTTTGTAGTCTTTCGATGTGCAATGTATCAGTTTTTTTGTGAGGTGTCCAGAACTGTGAGCAGTAGTCCATGTGTGGCCTGACATATGATCTATAAAGGGGGAGAAGTACCTTTGCATCCCTGAAGGCTATGTTTCTTTTTATGTTCCATATAATTCTGTTCGCTTTGCTTATAACTTCAATAGCTTGTTTAGAAAAGCTTAGGTCTTCTGTGATAGAAATTCCCAGATCTTTTTTCATTACTGTGTTAGTTAACGGTATGATTCCTAAAATACATTGATGCTTCATATTTTTCGAGCCTAAATGCATAATTTTGCCCTTTTCTGTATTCAGTTTCATGCCCCAGGTTAGTGTCCAAGTGTTAATATTCTCCAGATCTTTTTGCTATGAACTAATATCTTCAGCGGTTTCACATTTTCCCCCCAGTTTAAGATCATCTGCAAATTTCATGTTAGCATTAAGTAAGTTATCTTTTAAGTCTGCCACAAAAACCTGAAAAATGTAGGGACCCAACACTGACCCGTGAGGGGACCCCACTTGTCACTGTGGATGTTTCAGAGTGTTGGGCATTTATGACCAATCTCTCTGTTCTTTCCTTAAGCCAGTTTTGGATCCAGTTCATATAGAGTGGATCAACTTTTCTTTTTCTTAGTTTTTGAGCTATGTGTTCATGAGGTACTTTATCGAAAGCTTTACTGTAGTTGACGAAGATGATATCATAAGGTGTTTTACAGTCTAGATGTTTACTAACTTGTTCATAAAAGCAAAGGTTAGTTATACAAATTTACCTATGCCGATGCGACAACAGTGTTGTCGACGTTCAGCATAGTGACATCCCTGATGTCGACAGGTGAAATTTCGCCTGTCAGACATCGATCTGTTTTTCTATTGGGGGCTACACCCACCGCACCCCCTTCTATAGATTGTTAAGTCCAAGTCAGAGTTAACTCGAGGGGGGGAGGGCGAAAGGGTGAAATTTCACCGTCGGGTCTCCCATGGTGACATTTTCGGAACTTGTCAAAAATGTCACTGTGGGGGATTTTGCTGATGGGGTTTCTCTCTTCCAGTTACACATGATCTGCCTCCTGCAAAACCATTCTGGGGGCTGTCAATGTTTCCCAACGGCAGTTCGATCCTATTTTTTATAATGCCCTCCAGCACCTATTCGACTAGATATATCAGGCTGATAGGCCTATAGTTCTCTGCTTTGGATTTATCTTCCTTTTTAAAGATAGGTGTGATGTTTGTAGTTTTCCAGTCCTTTGCTACAACACCAGATTTTAAACTTTTTTGCAAAAAGTCTTTTTAGGGGGTAAAGTATCTGTTTTGTCCGTGATGTTGTCAGGGCCAGGGGAATAATCCTCCTTTTTTTTATTGATCTTTTCACTTATTTCGTCTTCACTAATCCTGAGAAAGTTACCACCGGGTATTTCTGACCTAATATGAACTGTATGTTTAGTGGAGTTCACACAGCAAAAGTAGGTATTAAGAATGTTTGCCATATTAACAGGTTCATCCGTTCATGTACAACCTTGTCATTACATTGTAATAGTCCTACTTTGTAGGTTGACATTTTTAATGAGTTTATGTACCCATAGAAACTTTTGAAGTTATTTTTAGTGGCACTTTTGGCTAGATTTATTTTAGTCAGCCTTTTAGCTGTACATATTTCTGTTTTACTTTTTTTTTTTTCCAAGTTTTTTATATTTGTCCCAGAACAGAGGGATGTGTTTTTTGTGCTTATAATAAGCTTTCTGTTTTTGCCATAAAAGTTTCTTGATTTTACAGTTTAACCACTTGTGTCTCTGTATATTATTCTTAGTGTGATTTTTCTGTATTTAGATAGATATTAGTTGGATATTGTAAGTATGAATTTTTTTTAATTATTCCACATATTTTCAGCATCACAATCCTCCAGTAAGTTATCCCAATTAGGATTTAGAAGTGTGTTATTGATTTTGATTATGTTGCCTTTTTATAATTGAAGAAGATGCTATTGTTAGGCTGTATATTGTGGGAGAAGTTTATATCCAGAGTTACTACATTGTGATCACTAGTACTGAGAGGAGGCTCCACCCTACAGTTTTTGATTGTTAATCCCTCCGTACCTAATGCTATGTCCAAGATGTTTTCACCTCTTGTTGGTTTTGTTACATACTGGTTTAGCATAAGCTGTTCAGTGGCTTCCAGAAAACATTTGTTTTGTACTGTGTTCACCACAGTTTTATGCCAGTTTATATCTCCCATATTCATATCCCCTAGAAATATTGCCTCCATTTCTTCACATGCGAGGCCTAGCTCACTAATGATGCATGTTGTATCTTTTAAGCTAGCATCAGGTGGTCTATACCCTGGGCCTATAATGAAACTATTGTTTTTGTTGTGTAGTACTTTGATCCACAAAGTTTCAGTGGTATCATTGTTTGGTTTAATTTTTGAATGAGTCTTGTCCAGGGGTTTTAGTGAGCTGTTAATAAACAGCACTATTTCTCCCCCCCCTTGCTTTTTTCTATTTCTGTGAAATGTGTCGTGCCCCGATATACAAGTGTTCGAGGTGTTGTCTTAAAGCCACAATGCAGGGAATTTTGGGCCTATTAGGATTGTGCTGTACTCCAGCCACCTTTTGTTGTTGCCTGCTGAATTGTAGAGTGCTTAGAATTTTTTAGAGATTGTATTAAGGGACACTGCCAATCCCTCACAACAAGGAACCATAGAAATTTGCCAACAGAAGAAGGCCTCGTGTTTAATCCAGGCTGTCCTGTGAGGCTGTACATGCCCCCAGGGGGGCATGACCATTCCCCTACCCCGCTATCCCTGGATCTCCCTTAACCAGCCCTTTGTGTTAGTCCCACCCTCTCTCAAGTCCCTCCACTGTTTCTGTGCTGGCTATTTGCATAGGTAATCTATTCCACCTATCCATCACCCGCTCTGTGAAAAAGTACTTCCTGAAGTCCCTTTAAATCCTACCTTCCACCAGTTTCCTCTTGTGCCCCCTAGTCATGATGTTGCCACTGTCTGTGAACAGCATGTTCATGCCCACTTTGTTTATATCCTGCAACTATCTGAACATTCTGATCTTCTCCTTCTCTCCCTTCTAGTCTCCAATGAGTACATTTTGAGGCTCTCTAGTCTCTGTGCACACATCCTCCCCTGCTGGCCGTGTTTCATCTTGGTCACTCTCCTCTACACTGTCTCCAGTCTGCTTATGTCTTTCCTAAGGTGGGAATTCCAAAACTGCACACAGTACTCCTGGTGCGATCTCTCTAGGGTTCTGTATGGGGGGCAAAATTACCTCTTTACTCCTGCTGCTGATACCCCTCCCAAAGTAACTCAGCATTCTTTTCTGTTTGCTTTCCCTATCACTTTGTTACATTGAGCTGATGATCTGAATTGTTAGAAATAGGGTTGTCAGAACTAGTTCTAAAAGGATTAGAATTTTTTTAGAACCCAGGGGTTCGAGTTCTTATTTAGAATTAGAACTCTTGTGCTAGTGGTGGTGCTGAGGGTTGAGGCACTGGACACCACACCTTGTGCTATGCTGGTGACCTGGGTTTGGGAATGAGCCTGGGTCACCAGGGGTCAGCTGGGGGGGAGGGCAGAAGCTGGACTGAGCAGCCCCAAGGCAGCTCTCCACTCCCGGGGATGGCTCTTGTTACCTCTGCAGCATGGCTGCCCCTAAGTGGAGGCCTGAGGGCAGCACAGGATGGAGAGTGGTACGAAGGGTGGGTTTTGCGGGACTGCTGTGTGTGTGTGCCTCCACATGCACATGAGTGGTGGCAACAGGGAAAGGAAGAAAGTGGAGCTGGCAGGCTCCATGACATTCCGAGTGGCATTCCTGGTGATGGGAATGCTGGCCATGGACGGATATGAACCCCCCGGGGGGCTGGGGGGACAGAGCATGCCTGCCAGCTCTACAGAAACAGGAGCAAAAAATTTTGTTTAAAAAAACCAAAAAAAACTAGAAGAGGGAAGCATTCTGTGTTGTAATCATTCTAAATGCTAAATGTGGTACCCTGATGGTGGTAAAATGGATGTTAACGTGTGCTGGGTCTCCACAACAATATAAAAGGGTAGATAAGGCAACTGTGTCATGATGACACCAGTAACGTGACCCCAAATTACTAACACAGGGCCCAAGTAGGTGGATGGTGGCACCTGACAAAGAGAGGTGGGAGTCAGAAATAGATTCCAAATACTATTCAGGATTTTATTCACACAAATGGGGAAAGGGAACACAGTCACAGGGAACTCTTATCCCATCTCTCCTGTATGAGGAGAATTCTAAATCAAATGATTCTAATAGCTCTGCTTTATGAGCGTTCTTTACTGTATACCCTGTATGAGGGTGACTATACACACATTTAATAATCAACTGTAACAGCTCTGCTTTACGAGCGTTCTATCTACTAAGATCAGTAAATCACTATGCAGTTTCTAATACTACCCTGAGGTGCATCTCTGCCTAGGGCCTATTACCTGGGGTACTCCACGCTAAGAAACTTTATAGCATGTCACTAACAAGACTCTACATATGTCATAAGAGGCAGTTTGTGCACAGTTGAGATTTCTCTGTCGTCGAGAAGAAACTGGGTTGTGGGATATGAAACACAAGGGAAACACTTGCCTGACTGGCTGGAATAAGTTAAAAACTAAGAATTCAGAGAGAATTTTGAACAGGCCATGAGTTCTTGACCACACCCCACCTCTCTAGGGTTGCCGGAATTTCAGGACAACGCAAAGATTTCCATGGCTCAAAACCCACTGAGGGCCACCAGAATTGAAACACAACAGACCCGGCCACAGCCTGCTGCTGGACTGCCGGAAGAAGAAGAAGGTACTGCACAACTGGCCACAGCCCACTTCTGGACTGCTGGGAGAAGAAGATGCTGAACACCCAGCCACAGTCCACTTCTTTACTGCTGGGAAATGAAGAAGATGCTGAACACCCAGCCACAGCTCACTTCTGGACTAGCGGGACATGAGGAAGATGCAGAACATCCAGCCACAGCCGTCTTCTGTACTGCTGGGAAATGAAGAAGATGCTAAACACCCAACCACAGCTTGCTTCTGGACTGCTGGGTAATGAAGAAGATATTGAACACCCAGCCGAAGCCCACTTCTGGACTGCCAGGATATGAAGAAGATACTGAACACCCAGCTGCAGCCCACTTCTGGACTGCAGGGACACAAAGAAGATACTTAATACCCAGCCACAGCCCTCTTCTGGACTGCCAGGACACAAAGAAGATACTGGGAGAAGGAAGTCTGTAGAATGTGAGAGAACAACAGGGTTCTGGGCACCAAGGCCGGATGAGCCAAGGACTAACGTAAAATAAGAAATAGGATGATGATGCAGGGTACTGAAACAGAAGATCTGGATGGCACTTTGGTACGGATGACAAAACAAGAAAACAGACAGTAACTTTGTACTGGACCAGGCCGTACACTGGGAACTGGAGAGCAGAAAATAATAAACAGGACGTTGCAAATTGAGACAACTGCGGCACGGTTCTTCAAGAATTTGCTGCTGACTGCTTCAGAGATGCACTGGAGATGATTTCTGGAGTATTGAAGAAGATTGATCTGTACACACATTGGTGGAGTGATTCTGGAAACTTGCTGAAGACTGATTCGAATACCTTGTGACCTGAAATGCTGGCAACAAAGCAATACTTCCTGGCACTGAAATGCTAGTATGAAGCAATACAAGGACAGTCTCACAATTTTACTGTTCGGAGGAATGATAGCAATGCAATGAAAGTCTCAGTTCTTATTGCAGTGGTCAATTATATAGTCTCAACATCCAGACCACGGTAAATATACAGGCACTTTACTTTACTGGGTGAACCCTAGCTTCAGTGGCCCTAACTGCCAGGGGTCCCTCTAACTAGATCAGGTTCTTCCTGTTACTGCAGTTCTGTATGGCTAGCTAGACTCCCTCCGCATCTGGGGTCACAAATGTTATTGGGCCCCTATAACACCTGTGGAATCCAAATGGCTAGCAGTGGGCTTAACTTCATCCTGTTATGTAGCAGTGGGCCTGACTTGCCCTTTTAAGAAGCATTGGGCCTAACTCGCCCCTTTAAGTAGCAGTGGGCCTAACTCACCCCTTTAAATAACAGTGAGCCTAACTTGCCCTTTCAAGTAGCAGTGGGCCTAACTCGACCCTTTAAATAACAGTGGGCCTAACTTGCCCTTTCAAGTAGCAGTGGGCCTAACATGCCCCGTGAGTCCTGGGCTTCCCTTGCCCCTTTAATCAAACATTTGGGCCTGTCTTGCCCCCTTTAAGACCTGGGGTCTGTTACCCCTATAACCACTGGGCATTTACTAGGCCTGGGAAATCTGCAGGCCTGGGAAATCTGTAGACCTGGATGATCTCTCAAACAATCGCTAGGCCTCTCTTGGTTGGGCCCCTTTTAAATTGCTGGGCCTCCCTTGGCTGGGCCCCTTTTAAATTGCTGGGCCTTCCTTGCCCTATGAAGTAACAGTGAGCCTAACTTGCCACTTTTAGACAGCAGTGGGCCTAACTTGTCCTTTCACACACTGGTCCTTGCTTTAATTAGGGGTCTCCCTGCCCTCTCCTTGAATATTTATGAGCTTTATTGTGTCTTTAGTGTTGAACCCTCCCCTGGGCGTTGCCGTGCCCACTGAATATTCAAATATTCAAATTAGGCCTTCTGTGGCTTTTCCCCCACTGCTCTGAGCCGCCTTTCAGCTCTTTGCACCAAGCGCTAATAAATAAAAAAAAACAAAAAACTTTTTTTCAGTTTTGGGGCAGACAGCACATTGCAGCATGCTGCCACCAACTCACCACACCAAACCAGGGGTGAAGAGATGCAGATGGGAGGTGGGAGGTGCTGCTCGCAGAGGAAGGGAATGCAGGCAGTGACTGGGCAGCAGGGGACCTTGTGAGGTCCTGGGAACAGCACAAATGATGCGGCAGCGCTACCGCCACCTCCGGGGGACCGAAACTTTTACTTTTTAAAACAAAATAATAAAACGGGGCACTAAGCCCTTGTGACAGGAAACAAATGGCTTCTTTTTCTTCTGGCACCTCACCACAGCACCGCGGACCAAACGCATGACAAGGTACGCTGTCTTCAGTGACTGGAGGCAGAGGGGCACACAGGAAAGCCCTCAGAGACAGCTTCAGCCCTCCTGGCAAGCTCTTCTTGTCCCTCCTCAATGTCTGTGTCCTCTCCCCTCCACAGTCACCATGATTCTCCCTTTTCACTGATAAATATTTTTTAAACTTAACACTGGGTTCTGGTTCTGGAAGGCAGGGCAGGTGCCACACAGTGGGCATTCCATCTGCTCAGCCTGGCATTCTGTATGCTCAGCATGACATTCCATTTGCTAAAGCTGGCATCAAGGGCTAACTTTTTGATTATTTTCTTAACTATTTACAATATGTATACAGTATTTAGAATAGGTTTGATGGTTGCATCTGAAACTGGGCACCTGGGCATTTACTGAGGCACCTTTCTACTGGGGCACCCTATAGGGCTGGGCACATTTATATTTTTCTTTCTGTTATGCCCCCAACTCTGGGGCACTACATAAATACAGTGTTCTTTTGTTCAGATATTTCAAAGACAGAGGATGCCAGTCTGGAAAACAAACTGTTGGGAATTACATTTTAAACTGTTTATGTGAGACACCTACAGTATGAGAATGTGCTGCTCCTATACCTGTACTGCATGTGCTGCTGTGCCAGACTACAACACGTTAGTTGTGACTCTTGGTTTTTGCTTTTCTGAATGGTACACAGTAAACACACAACCATTCCCTTTGTAAACAGATAGCTGCACAATCGATCAGACTAGACAGATCGTAAGGCCTTTATCTGCCGGCATGTTTGTATGTTTCTCTTTCTTTTCTGCATGTGCAGAAAACAGAATATATGTTGCTGTGCTGGTCTCCTTTTAGTTGTTTTTTTCTCCTCTCAGCAACTTTGTCTACCCCTTCACTTCAGTCCTACATGCAAATAAGTTCAAGTTCTAAGGTAGATTAGAACCCTAGAACCATAGGCGTAGATTGTGGGGGGGGCAGAGGGGCAAGCTGCCCCAGAAATTAGACCAGGACTTTTGTAGGAGCCCAGCCACCATTTTCCGGTTATCTTTTTTTTTTTTTTTAATATTGAATGGGCTCAGGGCTATGCCCGGACTGCCTGCACCTCTCCGGGGGAGGGGGGGTGGCGGTGCAGCGCCGTGTCTCTTAAACAAAAACTATCCCCTTTTCTGATTGGCTGCAAGCCTGCAACCATAGTAGCCTGCATGTGATAGCCAATCAGAGAGTGCTGCAAGCTGGCGCCATCGCGTGAGCAGTACTCCGTTAGTGGTGCCATTTAGTTGTCTGTGTGCCTTCCATGAAGAAGCAGCAGCAGCATCCATATAGCATAGGGTTGAGGAGAGATAGCTATTCGAGGATGTTGAGCAGCAGTTGCTGGTTGTCTGTCAGGTGTCACCAATGTCTCAGTCAGTCTAGTGTTCCCACCCTCCTCCTGTCCTGAACAGCCCAGTTTAAATATACCTCACCCGAGTCCTCTGACTACCTACTCTCTGTTTCTCAGTGCAGCCATCTGTGCTCTGGGCTCTCTTTCACTGCCACCTGAGCCTCCCATCCCTGAGAGCCTAGGAGGCCTGCGGCTGCAAGGCCTCTACCACTGGACACACCAGGCAGAGGAGCAAGTAGTACAATTACAGTGAGTCTGAGCACGGTCAGGCTTGCCTGCACACCCAGCTCCTGTGTCCAGCAGGCCAGAAAAAGATTTACCGTGTTGTCGGTGAGTCCCACACCATGCCCGTTGCCCACCAGTTCCACGGTCCACCGAGAGGGATTATTCAGGTCAGTGAACAGCCAGGCCCAGAACAATGAAGAAGCCGGTGGTCATGCAGGCTGTAGCAGACCCATAATGCGATACGTTCATCTGGTGTCAGAAAAAATGAGTTACTGTCTCGCGGGAGATTAATCGGGAGAGGAATGGGACTGTTGGGAGAGACTTGGCTACCTGACCTGCCTTCTTGGCCTTGCTGTGCCCTGCTGCATGCTGCCCTGTCTGTGCCTTACTGATTTGGTGAGTAACTGTGCTGCAAGCTGGTTGTTGGAAATTAATACCATTCACATCCCAGAAATGTGTTTTTTTGGGGGGGGTTGTCTCGGCCATGGCTATGTGTCTGGGGGTTGGGTGGAAGGTTTGCTGTCAGCTTGTGTTTCTTTGGGTGGGAGGGGATTTGCTGGCTGTTGAGGCTGTCCATGTTGGTGGGGTGGGGGGGCTTATTTGTTTGGTATGGTGTGGACACTGGTCATGTTGGTGGGGTGGGGACACTCAGTTACTGTGCTACTGGTGTGGTGGGGTTTATTGGGGAAACTCACTGGACGGTCTGTGTTTGGTGGGGCTGGGGGATGGTCTGTTTTGTGGGGATAGGGTCGGGGGAAACAGTCTGTGTGTTTTGGGGCTGACTCACTGAGAGGATGGTCAGTGTTTGGTGCTGGGGAAGGGCCTGTTGGTGGGGCTGGGGGGACAATCAGTGTTTGGGGCTGGGGTGGTTAGTGTTTGGGACTGGGAGGGCGGTCAGTGTTTGGTGGGGCTGGGGGGGACAGTCTGTTTTCTATTCTGGGGTCTGGTGGGGTGGAGACATAGGCCATGGTGATGTGGGAACACTGGCTGTGATGGTGGGCTGGTGACACTAGCCATTGTTTGGTGGGCTTGGCTGGCCATTTGTCTGGGGGGACTGTCCATAATGGTGGAAAAGGGGAACTGTCCATGTTTGCCTGCCGGGTATCTTGTGAGGGGGGGGACTATTTGCTGGTCGGGTGTCTGGGCGGGATCTTTCCATGTTGGCTTATGGAGGGGGTGAATGTCAGTGATTGCTGATCAGGTGTCTAGGACGGACTATCAATGTTGTTGGGGAAGGGGAACTCTCCATGTTTGCTAGCCAGGTGTTTGGGGGATTGTTCATGTTGGTGGGGGGGGAAATTCTGTGTTTGCTAGCTGTGTGTCGGGGGTGGGGACTGTCCTTGGTGGGATATGGGGACCTTCCATGTTTGCTGGTTGCCTGGGTGTCTGATGGGACTGTCCTTGTCAGTTGGGAGAGGGGGCATTCTAGGCTCGCTGGCCCGGTGTCTGGTGGGAGGGGGGACTGTTTGGGTGTCTGGGGGGGGACTGTCCTTGTTTGCTGACTGGGTTTCTGGTGGACTGTCCATGTTGGTTAGGAGGGGGGGACATTCTGTGCTTGCTGACTGGGTGTTAGCATATAAACATAAGTAAATGTTAAAACGTAATTTCCACCTCATCCTTTACCTGTCAAGGGATGCATCTCACTGACCTGTGCCCGCAGCTAGCATACGAACATTAGTAAATGTTGAAACATTATTTCCCCTCATCCTTTACCTGGCTGTAAAAGTAATCTTTCACTTTTTTGATTTCTCCAATCGTCCACTGTGGAGGGGTGAAACAGACAGATTCCTTGGCCTTGCTGTCTCTGTCTTCATTGCCTGGCAAACACAACCAAAGGGGTAGCTTTTTGTGTTCTCCCCATACAGTGTTACAAGACTAGCAAAACAAATCTTGCACTAAAACATGCACCCTAAAGAAATGATTATACTACTACCTGGCTATTGTTATAGCGACTAGTGACTGGCCATGATTTTTTTGGGGGGGTTGGAACACTGGTCGTGTGTGTGGGTGTGGTTGCGGACACTGCTGGTTGTGTGTGTCTGTGTGTGTGGTTGGGGACACTGCTGATCGTGTGTGTGTGTGGGGTTGGGGACACTGCTGGTCATGTGTGTGTGGGGGTTTGGGGACACTGCTGGTCATGTTTGTGTGTGTGTGTGTGGTGTTGCGGACATTGGTCATTTGTGTGGGTGGGGTTGGGGATACAGGCATTGTGTGGGTGTGGTGGGGCACTGTTGTGTGGTGGGTGGAGGCACTGGTATTGTGTTGGTGGGGCGGGGTTGTAATTGTATACCAGGCAAACTGTGCTGACCAGTAGCTCAACATCTCTCTTTCCAGACAAAGAAAGAAACATAAACAAAATGCAGTATAAAATGTGGTTTTATTTATTTTTGTGTGCTTGTGATGGGGAGGCACAGACCTGGATGCCTGGAGCGGATACCAGATAAGTGGAGCTGGAAATGGTATTGGTTGGGTGGGGTGGGAAGAGTGGCTGTGCTGATGGGGTGGGGAGAGTGGCTGTGCTGGTGGGGTGGACACAGAGTGTGGAGAGTGGCTGTGCTGGTGGGGTGGACACAGAGTGTGGAGAGTGGCTGTGCTGGTGGGGTGGGGAGAGTGGCTGTGCTGGTGGGTTGGGGAGAGTGGCTGTGCTGGTGCAGTGGGGAGAGAGGCTGTGCTGATGGGGTGGACACAGAGTGTGGAGAGTGGCTGTGCAAGTCCATCAGGGTGCAGAGAGTAGCTGAGCTGGCCAGTCTGGGTGGAGATAGTGGCCTTGCAGGTCTGGGTGGGGTGAGTGGGCTGTAGCTTTTTGCATGGGCATTTAATTCACTGTTGCTTGCTGTGCCTTCTGCTACCCTGCCATCTTTGTGCTGCTGTGCTGACCAGGGCGGACTGGTACACATGCTGAAAAAAATGTTTCTGGCCACTGGTGATGGAAGAGGAAGGGGTGGACGGGCATACTGGCACAGAAATATTTTTTCAACATGTATGCCAGTCTGCTGGGTCCACGCCATGCTTACCTCCCTCATACAAGGGGCTTCTGAGCACTAGAGATACGTTTCTGTGACAAAGTTAGGAACTGTTGGAAAGTATGAAATCCTACAGTATAAAAATTGTGCATGTTTATGTAGTTTCACCTTACTGTGTGGTTCGACAAGATGTTTTGTGGTCTCTCCTCCTCATTTAGCACCCTGACTCTGACCCTAGCCACCCCAGGCAGGGAAGGTCCATTGTTTTGTGGTCTTTTGGTGGTTTGTTGGGCATTGTAAAATGCATTGTTTCATTACTGTGTTGTACTGCCTGGACCTGCTTTACCCTGTCTCTATCCAAAATGTAAACATGGTATAAAAAGTTCATTTTTGGTGGTGTGTGTGTTTGTCTGTGTCTGTGTGTAGAAGAATAGAGACACACGCTCGGACAAAAAACTGTATTAAACCACATCAAACTGAAGCAACTATGTTTCATTTGTGCCCTTCAAAACTGTCAGATGAGACGATTTTGAAGTAGTCTATGTGGGGGACATCCACGGCAACCTGGCCAGCACAACCGGTCCACCACACACTGTCATAGGTGATGCTAATAAAAACCACCAACCAAGTATTTACCTTTCAGGGTGGGTCCTGCAAGGCTGTGCACAGGTATCTGGAGTCGTTGTTCCAGCAAACTTCCTGTGGCGTCTGTTCTCTTAGGTTATGTGATGCGACCACTTTTATGCCAGGGCAGTCCATGTTTGCTTGGATGGGGTTGTGTAACGCTGGGCATGGACAGAGATGCATATTCCTTAGGAGCCCATGGGGAGGAGAGTGATAGGGGTTGTGGTGTGACCACACCATGCCCATGATCATCTTGAACAATTAGGGGATTTACATTGTTCTGTTGCACTGTCCCAGGTACATCAGCATGCTTGTTAAGAGCACCGCCTGAGGGATATCAGCAAGTCCTATGCTTATGTATGCAATGCTTGCTTGCTTGAGGAGAGCATTATCCTCTTCGCTTACCTTACCTAACCAGATTCAGGCACGTGACATTGAATAATATGGGATGGGATGGGAGACTAATGAATTAACTTGGTTATAACAAAGAAAAGTGTTAACACTGGGTGCAAGTAAGCAATAATGCCCCGACAGGGCATGTGTCATGCTGGGATAACATCACGCCCCAGGTGGTTGGGCACGAGTGCATCCAATACATAAGGCATGATGTTATCCTACCATGACACACACGCTGGAGGGCATTATTGCTATCATACAATGGTGTGTTGTTATACAGTATTAACAAACATAATTTTAAAGATGTTTTATTTGGTGTGGAAAAATATTTTTAAGAGAAGATACAAAAAAAAACACACTAATGCTAACAATCATCAAGAGGTTAACGGAGAGCTGAGACTAGACCTGTGATGAATCGGATGTACTGGGATAACATCATGGGTCTAGCCCAAGACTGACCAATCAGAGGCCAGCATTCATTCTTGTCATTGTATAATCGCATTTTTTTATGTAATCTATGTAAATAAGGGCTCATGCTATGAGGATGCACAAGCTGGGATGTTTCCCATACCATCCATGTTTATAGGTATACTGAGGTGGCACAGCCATTTGCTGCACTTCCTTGAAACATGCTTTTTACACTCCTCAAGGGTGGGAGGGCTAGCTCAAGTAGACATTTCAAGAAGTTTAGGATCTAGTATAAGGGCTGGACTTGGAAGGGTTATGTAAGCAGCAAAGAGGGGTGAGAAACTAGTGAGCTATCCACCTGGAGGTTCAGGTGGGGGCAAAATTAGGTCAAGACTGATTTGAATTGAAGCTGAGGTGAGGTCCTGTCCTCTTGAGAAGGAAGTTAAGTTCCTTACATATTTTCAGCTTTACAAGTAAGTCCCCACTCCCAAGGCAGAAGAACGAAGAACTGAATACAAAACAGGTCTCGGTCAGTTTTTCGACTCTGGTCTCAGGAGGGGTTGGGTCGAGAGCAGGCTGCAGTAAAACTGGTGGGGTGGGGAAAAGTGCTCTGACTTGGCCTGGGCTGGTCCCTCCCAGGAGTTATTCAGCTGTAGTCTTAAATGTATTTTGGGCATTATTTGATGCTGGTTGATTTGTTTGCATTACACAAGCCACCCGCCCTCTTCACTGTCGTGATACGTGAAAATCAGGACTTTTTTGTTACTTTGCCCCCCCTGTAAAAATAACAAACTATGCCCCTGCCTAGAACTATTTGAAAAGTTCTAGACAAGAACCAGAACACTGAACATTAGTGGCTTCTGACTACTCTAGTTAGAAATCAACACATCCAGAATCCCTTTCTTCCACTGTCTACTTCTACTAACCTGTATTCCACCACAGGGTTTCTGTTGTCCATGAGCACGAGTGTACACTTTTTGGCACTGAAGCTAAATTGCCAGATCTTTGACCAAATCTTAAGCCTCCTAAGGTCTTACTTCATTTCCCAGCTACCTCCCTCACCATCAACCCTGCAAAATAACTTGGTATCTTCTGCAAAGGGGCAGATTCTCCCTCTGATACCCTCGTCTATGTCAGTGATGAAAATGTTTAAGGAAAATGGCAGACAAGGCCATTATTGTGCTTACTGCTGTAAAAAAAATAGGGATTTTAAGCATAATTTAACATTTTTACTTACTTTTTGCATAGGTAAAAATCCATTAATATATGACCGCCATAACTTCCTGTAGCTGGAGACATCCACGGCCATCCTGCATAGTTTTAGGGCTGCCACCTGTCCGGTTTTAGACCGGATAATCCATTTTTTGGGGTCTTTATTGGTCATCCGGTTTTGCTTACATGTAGTCTGGTTTTGGGGCCATTTTGAGGGCTCACATACTTTTAAAACAGATTTATCAGATCATTTACTATTTTGGTTGTGTGTCCAAGTTACAAAGCTCTGATATCACAGGCCTGTTTTGTAAAACCAGTCTGTCTGATAGGTGTAAAGTATGGCCATTAAGACCATTAGCAGTAAATCAACCTAATCTTTTGCACTCTGAAGTTTAGGTATGGTCTTTTACTGATGTGTTAGGAAACCTTTGTATGCTTTCATGTGGATGATACCGGAGGACTAAGGACCCCTCTTGTGCTCGTGGATAATTACTGCACTTTCAGATGCTGTTGTTCAGCCCACCGCCGCAACAGAGCTATCCAGTACATGCCCACCTGGACTAATGCTGCACTGCTTAATACAAATATTTCACCTGGACTAATACTGCACTGATATTTAAAGCTAATAAAATACATAACGGGGGGTGTTGGGGGGCGGAGCCTCCCAAATGCACAAAAATATTACAATAATGCGGTATAAATATTTCACTGCAACTGGGGGTGTACAACTAAAAACAGGTCAACTTCAAGTGATAGCAATACAAAAAGTCTCATGTTTTGTGATATTATTCTCGAGACTCGAGATTTATAGCATCATCAGTGCACCCGGGGGGCGTGGGGGGCGGAGCGCCCCACAGAAAGAATAATATCACAAAATATGCTATTTTTTTCAGATATTAAAATAGAGCCATTTTCATCCTTCTCTGCCAACTTAGCAAACCTAAGCACTGTTACCCCTGGCAAATAATTGTTTGCAGCAAGATGTTTTTAGGTCTATCGGACCATGGAAACAAGAAAAGTTTACAGAGAGTCAATTTATTAACGGCTACAGCTTCTGCCCACACCCTGGAATAAACATTTTACAGAGACTAATACTGAATCGCTGAATGTAGTTTTTTTAGACCTTTTTGAGCTTGTGCAATTGAACTGTGCAATAATGAATTTAGTGCCTTTTCAAGTTGTGTGATTAGACTGTGTGCAATAAATAGCCTTTTGCTAAGCTGTCATTGTTGGGCGTGTCATTGTATGCCATTTTACTGTGTGGAGGCATGTGCATGACGTTGCTAGCCCCATCAGTACCGTATTGAGGTACAATAATTTTTTCATGCAAGGGGTATCCTTAATCATTCGGTATCGCCCTCATGTGTACTTTTTTGTTTGTCATATATTGTGATGTGTTTTACACCCATTTTTGTTAAATTAATAATCTAATTGTTATTGCCTTTATCACTGCATTGATAACTTCTCTCCTGAGTCCAGATAGTCAGGTGATAACAGCTTTACCCTATCTGGGTAAGCAACACAAGACAGTCTACCTGCAGTTGTCTGTGCTATAGCTAAACCTACAGCTGCACGCTATCTGGGTGAGCACTGTGAGGTAGTTTAAACTCCTATTTTCTGTGAGCATGTAGCTATACTCCATCTCACTGAGCACTGCAAGTAAATTAGACATCTGCTTACTACAGGTCTTTATGGGGATGGGGTTCAGAGATGAGGAGGTCAGTTGTGCCAGCTGTGGGCTGCTCTTCTCCAAGGGATTGCTCTGGAGGAGGGGGCAGTGCCCCATCTCCAGGATCTTGGCAGAACTCCAGGCTCAGCTGGTGGCAGCAAGGGTAGAAATATCTCAGCTGCATCATCAGCTCAGCAGGAGCCCACCCTCACCTCCCTTCCCCAGAGACCCTGTGTCAGGGAGACCCCTGTCACAGTGGACACCCCGGGATAAATGGAAGCCCTTTCCCCAAGCGGTTTATATGTTTTGTATAATGTCTGGCTTGCTGCTTGGCCGGTTATAACAAAACTAAGAGTATAAGCTTCAAAATGGAAGGGCAGTTTTAGTATAAGAATAACAAAAGTTTGTTTCTGCTTTTTCTAAATGTTAGCAGCCCTCTTCTAAGATATATTTTGCAGCAGACAGCATGAGGTAATATGACCCTGCAGGAGAGTTTAGGAGAGCACAGAATGTTCTGACCTCGGCTCTGACCTTTCCAATGTTGTAAATAAGTTCTTCTGTACTCCAGGTGGCTGCCAAATAACTGTTCTCTATGGAGCAACAGTAGCCCCTAGTGGCTAGTTTTATGTTATGTCTGCTGTTAGTCAAAAGGCAGTGGAAAATATTTCCAACTTCTCGTAAGTTTATAAAAAGGCCTACCTCAGTGCTGAGAGAAGATAGATAGGGTGGTCAGTTGAAAACTGACTGAGGAAGGTGGAAGACCTCCAGGTAGTGTATGCTTTCACACTGTTTGATTCATGCTAGGCTGAAGAAAAGCTTCAGAAACTGTTCAAGCTAAGCAGTTGTCTGACTTACCATTTTGCTTTCTGTATATTTTACTTCATGAAAATAAAATGATAAACGCAACCGTGCATTTTTTTATGCACCTGATTTGTGGTCTGCCTGAAATTGTGTTACCCTAAACCCATGCCCGGTGACATATGGTGTCAGCAGAAGTGGTATCTGACTGAACGTCCAAGGTAACAAGGGGGAGTTCTGTCAGTTGGTGCCAGACCTGGTACCGAGGATACATGGCAGAGGTGCATAACACCAGGTGAGATGAGGACAGCGCCTGATGTAGATGGTGACCTGGGCAAGGCACAACAGATGGCATGAGACAGACCCGATGGGCAAATGGAGACCCTGATACGGCTTCTTCAGTGGATGAGTGGGAGATGGCTGGAGGCTGATCAACACTGGAGAGAGGTGCATCGCGGATGCCAGGAGCTACTTGAGAGGTCCCACTCAGAAGATGTCGAGGAAGAATCAGTGGAGCAGGATCCATGGGCTCTGGAGGAAGAGAACCCCCTGATGGAACATTTGTGACAAACGCTTGTGTAGATCCTGTTATTGCCCATTTTTCCAGGCTGCTATTTTGTGGAGGACAGTAAACAAGAAGACGAGTCCCCAGGTAAGACTTTGACTGGCAATGTATTACTGGGGCAGAAGACTTCAAGCAACATGGAAGGAGCCATTTTGGCTGAAGGGACTTTTGCATGTTTTAAACCTCCTCCTATAAAAAATGATAGAAACATAGAAACATAGACTTTGACGGCAGATAAGGACCACTTGGTCCACCCAGTCTGCCCATTTTCCTACCTATTGGATAAGCTGCAGATTCTAGTTAACCAACAGCCTACTTCCTGTAACCCCCACTATAATTGCCTTATGTCTGTCCCATGCATGTTTGAATTCTCCCACTGTTTTAGACCCCACAACCTCTCCAGGAAGGTGGTTCCACATGGCCCACTACTCTCTCCGTGAAAAATTTCCTCATTACACCTGGAGCCGTCCCTCTCTAACTTTAAATCGTGCCCCTTGTTCTCCACACCTCTTTTCTGAAAGATACCCTCCTGGACTTTGTTGTTTCCTTGAGGTACTTGAAAGTTTCTATCATGTCCCCTGCTCCTCCTTTCATCAAGGGTATACATATTAAGCTCTCTCTCAGTCTCTCTTTATATGGTTTCTGATGTAGACCCTGCATCATTTTAGTTGCCCTCCTCTGGACTGCTTCCATCCTGTCTATGTCCTCTGTAGATGAGGTCTCCAAAACTGCACGCAGTACTCCAGATGGGGTCTCACCAGCTGTCTGTATAGAGGGATAACCACTTCCCTTTTTCTACTTGTGATGCCCCTCCCTATGCATCCCTGTATCCCCCTGACTCTCCTTACTGACTTCTCACATTGCTTACCCACCTTTAGGTCATCTGATATGACTACACCCAGATCTCTTTCCATTATTGTTGTCGTTAGTACCTCCCCTGCTATTGTGTACTCTTCTCCTGGATTTTTATTTCCCAGGTGCATTACTTTGCACTTCTTTGCATTGAATCTAAGTTGCCATGTCTGACTATTCCTCCAACCTTGCCAAGTCCCTTCTCATCCTTTCTACCCCCCCTTGTGTATCAACTCTGTTACAGATCTTTGTGTCATCTGCAAAGAGGCATACCTTTCCTTCCAGACCCTCTGCAATGTCACCTATAAAGACTTTAAAGAGGACTGGACTCAGTACTGAGCCCTGAGGTACTCCACTAGTAACCCCCCTTTCTTCAGAATGTGTTCCATTCACCATGAATATGTTCCATTCACTATGATTATTCTCTTGGTACTGACTGGTGAAAGTTGCAGGTGGGAGATCCTGAAGTTACCCTTTTTTTTCCTTTTTATCACTTACCGGTAATTGTTTTATTGATTTTAAATCATACAAACATTACAGAACATAATTAAACAAAACACAAAACATAACACAGACAATCTGTGATCTTATTTATACACACCGGTGTCAGCCAAACTGTGGCTGCACAACAGGATCAGCACACAGTTATCATATTCTACAACAGAATCCTGACTGTTGAAAAAGGGTTTATGCAATCTAATGCAATTGAAAGGTGTACCTACCTCTCTTCCATGGTGAACCATGTGACCAAGTAGGAGGTACTGCTGCTGATTGCCAAGGCCTCAAGGAGCAGAAGGTTGTAACTTCCAGTGGTCATACAGGAGCATTGTCTGAAAGGAAAGGGCACCACAAAGCAACTAAAGCAACATTGTTCTGGTTATGTACATTCAGGAGTGGAGTAAGCTAAAATCCATCCGGTTAATAAGCAAATATCAATAACTATTTACATACTGTCTATATTATACAAATTTGTCTGAAGTTACCCATTTAAGAGAATATGTAAGCTGGCCCGGTGGTGCAGAGGGCTGAGGCGCTGGTGCCTTACCTCTGCCCACGCCGGCGACCCGGGTTCGGGAACGGACTCGGGCACCATGGGCTGGCAGGGGGAAGGAGAGGATTGAGCCTTCGGAGGACTGCTGTACTCTCCTGGGGAGGGGTGGGCAGATAGCTCCACTCTGTAGTGGCCCCCAGTGGAGACCGGGGGGTAACACAAGTAGCGGAAGCAGGAGGGACTAAAAATAGAGAAAGTCGGAAATCGGCTTCGGCACCGCTGGATGATGGCCCCCACTCTCCTTGTTTCCCGGAGCCTCCAGGAGCATCCTCTGCCACAGCGGCATCCCAGACTGTAAGTAAAAATAGTGTGCTGGGGTTCTCTGCCACCTGGTGCCTTCCCCCTTGGAGGACAGGGACCCACCTGGCGATGGGAAACACTGGGACAACTCAGGATTGGCTGCTATCTGTGGGGAGGTGCTCCAGAAGAGGACTGCTGGGGGGAACGGAGCACTAGGAGGCCCGAAGGAGTGGCGGGCGCCGGGGTGTAGGAGGACATAAAAAGAATAAACAAAAAAAAAAGAGAATATGTAAAAATCAAGGATGGGAGACAGGCGAATGGTGGTGTGGGGGACAGGTTATGGTGGTTTGAACTTAGGAAGGAAGGTCTATATCATATGAGGCCCAACCCCCCGATGAAGCAGGTGGATGCCCAGGTAGTGGTGCCTGTGGCATATAGGAAAAAGGTGATGGAGGATGCACACTTCAGTCACTCGGTGCATCTGAGCCATGGGAAGGTTTTGGCTAGACTAACCCCGTATTTCTATTGGCCAGGCGTGTACAGGCAAGTGGCAGCATACTATAAGATCTGGTATGGGGCAGACAGATTGCAACCCCTGATAGTGATGTGGGAGGAGTACCCCAGAGAGTGAAGAGCAAGAGGTGGAACCCTTGGGGGGGGAGGCTCCCACATAGAACAGAAGAGACTAAGTGGTAGCCAACACACTAGTAGTGTATAAGATTTGATATGTAAACACAGAGGTTAGGCACAGGCTGTTAGGCATACAGTGTGGTATATTACTAGCCTATCTTTAAATGTCTAAGTGGGGATGGAGCAAGATAGTTCTCCCCTAAAGAAGTTCTACTGGGTGCTGGATTGTCCAGCTGTTTGATTGCATCTGGTCAGGGAAAGTCAGTAGATGGCATAAAACTGCCATTAGTGGTTCTTTCTCCTAAATGTATGTGATGATATTGTAGTGTACTAATGGAGAGACTAATTTCAGAATAATTTAAGATGTCTCAGGGTATTTGTAGTGTTGTGAATAGGATACTTTACAAATGTTTTTTTGAAAGGGACCCTGAGACAGAGCTTCCAATGAGGGTGGGCCAAAGCTCCACATCCTTCCAGGGCATTAGTTAAGATTTGGACAACCTTAGGATGGCTACTCTCTTATGCAGGAGGATGTGTGACAGGGTGACCCCTGTCATAGCAGACACCTCTGGGATAAATTGAAACCCCTTCCCCAAGCAGTTTATATGTTTTATATAATGTCGGGCTTGCTGCTTGGCTGGTTATAACAAAATTAAGAGTACAAGTTGCAAAATGGGAGGGCAGTTATAGTATAAGAATAACAAAAGTTTGTCTCTGCTTTTCTAGATGTTAGCAGCCCTCTTCTAAGATATATTTTGCAGCAGACAACATGAGGTAATATTCTGCAGGAGAGTTTAGGAGAGCACAGAATGTTCTGACCTTGGCTCTGACCTTTTCAATGTTGTAAACAAGTTCTTCTGTGCTCCAGGTGGCTGCCAAATAACTGTTCTCTATGGAGCAACAGTGGCCCCTAGTGGCTAGTTTTATGTTATGTCTGCTGTTAGTCAAAAGGCAGTGAAAAATTTGTCCAACTTCTAGTGAGCTTATAAAAAGTCCTACCTCAGTGCTGAGAGAAGATAGATAGGGTGGTCAGTTGAATATTGACGGATGAAGGTGGAAGGCCTCCTGGTTGTGTGTGCTTTCACACTGTTTAATTCATGCTAGGCTGAAGAAAAGCCTTAGAAACTGTTGAAGATAAGCAATTGTCTGACTTGCCATTTTGCTTTCTGTATATTTTACTTCATGAAAATAAAATGATAAACACAACTGTGCATTTTTTATGCACCTGATTTGTGGTCTGCCTGAAACTGTGTTATCCTAAACCCATGCCCAGTGACAGACTCACTGATCCAGGGGGTGGAGAGTGGTGGGGAGAGGGATGGGAAGGGGAAGCAGGGTTAGCCACAAGGAGGTTGTCTAGCCTCTCACTATCCAGATGTGAATAGCTTCACACCGCTAGAAAACGTTTAGGCACCTGACTCTGCTGGGGGCTCTGAGACAGTTGGCAGGAAAGGATAGGAAATGTGATGGCACCCAATGGGAGCAAGTCTATCAGGAGAATCTTAGTGGTCAGGGACTCCATGATTAGTGGGGTAGAGAGGGTGCTGGGGATGGACAGGAGGGGGATGGTTTGGTGCCTTCCTGGGACATATGCCATCCAGGATCTAGACTGGATAGGAAGGATATTGGGGAGGGAGCAGGGGGAGATGAGGTTGCTAGTACACCTGGTTACCAATGATCTAGCAAACCAGTCAGCTGGAATGGTGAAGCAGAGCTTTTGTAGAGTGAGGACAGATTGATGGCACACTTAGCCTTCCTGGCCTTTTCTGAAGTCCTCCCTGTGTGGGGCACAGAGGGGGAAGCAAGATAGGCTAAGGAAGGAAGTAATAGAAGAGTGCAAGAAAGCAGCAGCAAAGGCAAAAAAGATGTTCGGATGCATATCTAGGGGGATCAGTAGTAGGAGAGAGGAGGGTATACTTCCCTTGTACAGGTCACTGGTAAGGCCACATCTAGAGAATGGAGTTCAGTACTGGTGCCTGCACCTCAAAAAGGACATTAACCTGCTGGAGAAGGCCCAGAGGAGGGCTTCAAAGATGATAGTGGGTCAGTAGGGTAAGGCATACAAGGAGAGGTTGAGGGCACTAAACATGTACTCCCTGGAAGACAGGAGAGAGAGAGAGGGACATGATTGGGACCTTCAAGTACTTGAAAGGGATAAATACGGTTGATAAGGAGAGTCTCTTTAAGCTGAGTGGCAAGCATAACACGAGGGGGCAGTCTTAAGCTGGAGGGTGGGAGGTTTAGGAGGGAGGTCAGGAAGCACTTCTTCACAGAGAGGGTGGTGGACATTTGGAATGCGCTGCCAGAAGAGGTTATCTCATTGAAGACAGCGGGTAGTTTTAAGAGAGGCTGGGATAGGCATGGGGGAAGGTAAAGATCATGGGTTGGGAGGATGGGAGGAGTGGAGAGGAAGGGCAGGGACATTAGCTCAAGCTGTCAACCCTGCAATATGAGCAGACCTGATAGACCAAATGGCCTTCTTCTGCTGGCTTCTTCATATGTTCATATGTAAGAGTTTAATGGATAGCTTAAGGGATGGTGTAAGGAGAAGGGGTATCACTTTGTGGGGGACCTGGGGGGACTTCTGGGACAGGAAGCTCTTCAAGGATGCTGGACTTCCCTGATGAGAGAGAGAGAGAGAGAGGGCCTGTGCACTGAGGTAGAAGTTTGATGTCTATATTAGATTTTAAAAACTGACTGCAGGGGAGATTGAGTCTAGGGGAACCTTGATGGCAGGGATGGCAGTAGAGAGGAAGGGGATCCTAACTAGTACTTCCTCACATCTGGGGGCTTGTAATGGCATAGCAGGTACCAAGAAAGCTGTGACCCACAGTGGACTAGGTGAAGGGACTTTGGAGAGGGGGAACTGTAAAGGGCGCAGACACCAGAAAAAACAAAGGGATGAGAGTACACAGGAAGCACAATGGTAGTAGCAAAATAGGATCAGGGATCAGATAGAGGGGAGTATGCCTTAATGCCAGGAGCCTAGGTAATAAAATCAGTGTGCTCCAGGCACTGATGGTGGACACTGAGGTGGACCTTGTGGCCATAATAGATCCATGGGCTTCAGAAAATAACCACAGAAAACTGACAATTCTGGGGTACTCAATGTTGAGGAGGGACAGGGGAATGGGTAGAGGGGGATGAGTAGCCCTTTTTGTCAAGGAGGGCATCAAGGTTGTAGACGATGGGTAGAACATGGGTAGTAATGGGGTGACTAAGCTGTTGTGGGTACAACTCATGGCAGCCTCAAGCAAGAAACTGCAATTGGGGGTGATCTATAAATCACCGGGACAAGTGAAAGAGAGGGACAGACAGCTCAGGAAGGAGGGGTAGCTAAGGGGGAAGTAGTGGTGCTGAGAGATCTGAACCTGCCAGTCATCAATTGGGATGTGGCCAAGAGCACCAGAAGTCAGACTTTGCTGAACATGCTTCAGGACCGTCTACTGGTACAACTAGTTAAGGAGCCCCCCCCCAGTCAGACTGTGATTCTTGATGTGGTGCTCACCAACTCGGAGGTGGTAGGTGCTGTGGTAGTAGGTGAGCCACTAGGGAACAGCGACCATAACTCTGGTTTGAACTGGCCCTTTGGATGGGTAAACTGCAATCAGGAACTAAAGTCTCTGATTTTAGAAGGGTGGACTTCAATAGCTGGTCAGGGATACGTTAGTTAGGGTGGACAACATAGATGGGGTGGAAGAGAGATGGGGAGCAATTAAGGGGGGCATTCTTGGGGCATCTAAAGTATGCATGAGAACAGTAACTAAACAGAACACGTTTAAGAGACCACTATGGTTCTCTGCAAAGGTCAGAGAAGCAGTGAGGATAAAAAAAGGCCTTCTACAATTTTGAAGAAAAGCAGGGGAGGAAAAATAGGGACAATATTTGCAGAAAAATAGCAAGGCAAAGAGGGCAGTTAGCGAGGCAAAAGCAAACACAGAGCTGCATATTATGGAGGGGGTCAGGAGTGGAGAAAAATAGTTCTTCAGGTATATTAGTGAAGAAAGGAAGAAAGGAGGGGGACTTGTGAGGCTAACAGAGGTGGACAGGGTGATTGAGGTGGACGGGCAAAAGGCTGCTGTCTTTAACGATTACTTCTGCTCAGTTTTCACAAAGGAGGATGGTGGGCCCTTGCCACAGAGTGGGATCAAAGTGGCTACCAAGGGAGTCCCAGAGATGAGGTGGCCAGTACTTACTAGCAAAAGAGTTCTGAAAGGTCTGGCAGCCCTAAAGATTAACAAGGCCCATTGGTTGCATCTGAGGGTACTCAGAGAATTGGCAGTGGAATTGGCTGATCCCCTGATAGGTCTACTCAACAGTTATCTAAGAATGGGGTGATTCCAAGAGACTGGAGGGACATGGATGTAGTTCCACTCCATAAGGGGGGGTGGGGACAAGGAATAAGCAGGGAATTACAGACCTGTCAGTCTCATCTCTATTGTAGGGAAACTAATGGAGTCACTGGTCAAAAAGGACCTCATGGACTACTTGCAGAGCAGTGCACTCCAGGATAGTAAAGAGCATGGATTCATGGCAGGGTGGTCCTGTCAAACTAACTTGATAGTTTTCTTTGGCTGGGTGATGAGGGAATTGGATAGGGGCCACACTGTGGCTCTACTCCATCTTGACTTCAGCAAGGCTTTCGACTTGGTGCCTCACAGACAGTTGCTGAATAAGATGGAGGATCTGCGTGTATAAGGTCATAGTAAACTGGGTAGGTAACTGGCTAAAAGGAGGCAACAGAGGATAATGGTAAATGGGGTTAAATTGAAGAGAGGGAGGTCACAAGTAGGGTTCCACAGGGATCTGTCCTGGGTCCAGTCCTCTTCAACATGTTCATTAGCGGCATTGGTGAGGGAGTCCGAGACCGGCTGTGTCTCTTTGCAGTGACACTAAACTCTGTGGGAGGGTTGATTATGATGAGGGAATAAAGGAAATGCAGAGACGTGCAAAAGCTGGAGGAGTGGTCAAGGGTTTGTCAGTTGAAATTCAACACCAAAAAGTGTAAGGTTATGCACCTATGGTACAAGAACCCCGGGAAGGAGTACTGGATGGGAGGGGTGAGACTCAGTACCATGACTGAGGAACAAAACCTTGGAGTTATCATCAGCGACTCCCTAAAGTAATTGAGTCAGTGTAACAAAGCTTATAGCAAGGCAAATAGGATGCTTGGATGTACTGGGAAAGGTACTGAACGGGAAGTAATACTTCTGTATAGATCCTTGGCGAAGCCACACCTGGAGTACTATACCCAGTTCTGGGGTCCTCACCTCAGGAATAATAGGGATAGGCTGAAGACAGTACAGGGTAACAAAAATGATTCAGGGCCAGCAGGGCAGATCCTCTGAGGAGCACCTCAAAGCACTGCACATGTACTTGCTGGAGACCAGCAGGGAGAGGGGAGATATGATGAGACCTTCAAATTCTTGGGATTAACAGGATGAATTGTGAGTAACTGTTTAACTTGAATACTAGCTTGCGGTCACGTGGTCATGAGTGGAAGCTACCTAGACGGAGGTTCAGGAAGGACGTGAGGAAGTACTGTTTTACAGACAGGGTGGTGAAGCTATGAAACAGGCTGCCAGCCAAGGTGTTGGGTGTGAAAACCATTAGTAGTTTTAAGCATGGCTGGGACAGAATGACGGGTAGAGTGGTTGCTCGGGGCATCAGAATTGGGAAGGCGTATGGGGGAAGGGGGAGGGCTAAGACCCTTGGGGAACAGTAGGTCCCAGGGATATATAGAAAAACTCAGGCAGACTGGAAGGACCTGGGATTTTTTCTGCCGTCACCGTCTATGTTTCTGTGTTTCCTCAATACTGTAGCTAGTGCTCTCTTTTTCTTATACTTGAGCATTTCATTATATTAGTTATACCATTACTGGCCATTCAAATGAATAGCATGGAATGATGTGTCTGAAATTGTGGAAGATCTTATAACTACGAAAAGAAACAGCAGTAGCTGCTGAGGTAAAGTGAACACAATGTAGGATTGAGGGTACCACAAACATCGACAATTCATTTATCAGAAATTGGGCAAAGCCTATCAGAATAAATGACTGACATGGAAAGGAAAATGGGAGAATGTTTAATAGTGGTTATGGCAACAAGCTGTGAAGGCACTTGGTACATCCAGCAGACCTGGGTTTGATTCTCACAGCCTCCACTTACACACTGTGTGACCCTGAGCAAGTCACTTAATCTCCCTATGCTGCTGGGTCACCCCTGTAAATGGCCTTGTACCCAGTGGGAATTACCTGGCTACCAAAGAACAAAAATAAATAAATAAATAAAAAATAGTATACAATTGATTTCTTATCACTTTTAATGTCTATTCTGAGATTACAAATAGCATTGGAGGAGGAGGAGCAATATACTAATCAGCAATAAAAAAGGGGTGGGACCAGAGGTGGAGTTTGGGGTGTGGTTTAGCATCGGTTTTCACCTCGTCTAAAGGTAGCGACCTCTAGCCAGCTTCCTGTTCACTCAGTATATTAGTGAGTGCATAGGAAGCCAGCTGGTGTGCGCTGGATGGCCGTGGCTGCCTCTCGCTGTAGAAAGTTACAGTGGTCATATATTTATTTATTTTATTTATTTAGCTTTTGTTTACCAGGTAAGCACACTAGACAGTCACGTGCCTATTTTCAGGTGCGACCCGGGAGAGTTACAGAGATACAAGCAATAACAGAACAGAGGCTAGCATCAAGTTACACAAAGGTACAGTCAGAATACAAGCAAGAAGGACCAGCCGAAACAAAGTACAAAGGCTCGGGTCCATCTGTTAGGCAAGGTACAGACAGGTATAAAAAATCAACCACAGTCAGGTAACAGGCAGAGAACAATTTTAGTGCAGTTCAGTATGAGGCAGAACAACCCGGGAGGGCAGCCAGGAAAAATTAGTTTTTACGAATATACGAATATACGAAATTTGCCAGCAGATAAAGGCCTAGAGGTCTATCAAGTCTGCTCGAATGTGCAGCTAGCACCCCTTATTCTGCAGCTGCCCCTCCCTTCCACCCTTCCCCTTCATTAACCATCCCCCTTGTCCTGTCCCATCCCCTTTTGAAGCAGTCCACTGTTCTACTGCATACCACTTCTGCAGGTAACGCATTCCACCCAGCCACCACCCTCTCTGTAAAAAGTGTCTCCTCATCTCCTCCTGAACCTTCCTCTCCTCCAGTCTCATATCATGGCCCTGGTGGCCTCCCTCCCTTGCTTTGAACAGCCCCTCTGTACCCGTCTTGTTTATTCCTTTCATGTATTTAAAGGTTTCAATCATGTCACCCCTGTCTCTCCTCTCCTCCAGTGAGTACATGTTCAACTCTTCAACCTCCTCTCGTATGATAAGTCCCCAGCCCTTGATCATCTTTGTCAGCCCTGCGCTTCATGCCCCCTCCAGTAACAATGTCCCTCTTCAGATACGGGCTCCAGTACTGCATGCAGTACTCCAGGTGTAGTCTAACTAATGACCTATACAGTGGCAGAATCACCTCCTCCCTCCTCGAGGATATACCCTTGCAATACAACCCAGCATTTTGTTGGCCTTTGCAGCTGCCTTCCTACATTGTGCTGAGTTGTTCATTGACCCTGTAATGAGCACACCCAGATCCTTCTCCTCCTCTGTCTGGGCTAGCTGCACTCCCCCCAGCTGGTAACTCCTCCTTGGGTTCTTCATCCCAAAATGCAGCACCTTGCACTTTTTGGCATTAAACCCCAGTTGCCAGGTGTCTGACCAGGTTTCAAGCATTGCCAGATCATCCTGCAACCCCTGCCATCCCCCAGGTCATCCACCACCGTGCCTACCTTGGTATCATCAGCAAACAGACTGATCTTGCTCTTGATGTCCCATGATATGTCTGCAATGAATATCCCAAACAACACTGGTCCCAACACCGAGCCCTGTGGAACACCGCTCGTCACTGCCCTTGGGTGTGAGAGCTTCCCACCCACCACCACCCTCTGTTGCCTTCCCTGAAGCCAGTTCCCTACCCAGCTCACTAGCTTTGCACCCGCCCCTGTGCCTACTAACTTCCTTCCCAGCCTTCCATGCGGCACAAAGTCGAATGCCTTACTGAAGTCCAGATACAGGACATCCACTGCATGGCCCCTGTCCAGTTGCCTAGTTACCCAGTCATAGAACTCGACCAGGTTAGTTTGGCAGGATCTGCCACGTATGAAGCCATGCTGTCTGCTGTCCTGTAGTCCTTTAGCTTCTAGGAGGGCCACCAGCCTCTCCTTCAGGATAGTCTCCATTAGCTTACCCACGATGGATGTGAGGCTCACTGGTCTGTAGTTTCCCGGTTCATCCTTGGGGCCACTCTTGTGGAGAGGCACCACATGAGCCATCCTCCAGTCCTGAGGTACACACCCTGAATGTAGTGAGGCATTAAATAGGTCTGCCAAAGGTCCTGCAAGGACCTCTGCCAGCTCCTTCAGTACCCTGGGGTGGATGCCATCTGGGCCTGGCGCCTTGTCCACCCTCAGTGCCTTCAAACCCTCTCGAACTCTGCCCTCCATGATTTCCCCATCTGTCACCACTTCCCCCCCTGCTTCTGCCATTTCTCCCACCTTGGGTGTCACCCCCTCTTCTCTTTAGTAAATACTGAGCAGAAGTACTCATTTAGTGCTTCTCGCCTTATCGCACCCTGTTTCCACCCAACCCCTCCTTCCTTATCCTTACTATGTGGTCCTTACAGCTCCTTTTCTCCTGATGTACTTAAAGAAGTCCTTCTCCCCTTCTAATGCCTTGTGCCAGCTTGAGTTCCGTAGATGCTTTGGCTCCCTACTGCCCTTGTCACCTCCTTCGATTCTGTCAAGTACTCCTCCCTGTCCTCCCTCCCTGTTTTCTTGTACTTCTTAAAGGCAGCTCTTTCCTCCTTACCTTTTCCATGACCTCCTTGCTCAACCAGTCGGTTTCTTAGCCCTAGCCTTCTTGCTCTGGGCTTTGCAACAGGTTTTGGTTGCCTCCACTATCCCCAGCTTTATGAGCTCCCACCTCTGGTTAGTGTCCATACTAGATTGAATTCTGGCCAGGTACCCTTTACCACTTTCCCCATCCTCCCAAAGTCGCCCTCCGAAGTCCAGCACCTTGTGCCAGATTCCACTCCTTCCTTGCCCATATCCAATGTGAGCCATACTGAGTGGTGGTCACTCCTGACAGCAGTTCCTCCACTGTAAGTTCTCTCACAAAGTCCCCATTTGCCAGCACAAGGTCAAGGGTATTCCTAACCTGGTTGGTTCACTGACCATTTGCAGCAGGAAGCTGTCCTAGAAGGCATCCAGCAGTACCTGCTCCCTTCTGTTCCTGGTTGTTGTTGTGCTCCAGTCCACTCCTGGCATGTTGAAGTCCCCCACAATCACCACATTACCCTTCTTGCAGGTCCTCCTGATCTGTTCCGCTAGTTCCCTGTCTAACTCCTCCGTCTGAGATGGTGGCCTGTACACCACTCCCATTCTAAGAATCCTATTCTTGGAATCCTGGATTTGCACCCAAAGTGACTCTGTACTACCCTCCTCCCTTTCCTCCCTTACACACTTCAGTCCTTCCTTCACATATAGTGCCACCCCCCTCCTTTCCCAATCACTCTGTCCCTACGAAATAACCTGTACCCTGGTACAGACAGGTCCCAGTGATTGTATTGGGTGGCTCATGTTTCTGTGATGGCTGCAATGTCCACCTCTCCCTCTGCCATGAGAACCTGTAACTCTGCAGTTTTCCTCCCAAGGCTCCTAGCATTAAGGGTAACCACCTTCCACCCTTTTCCCCCCTCCCATCCTGCCCTCCTTTCCTAGCATCACCAATAGTACTTGCCATTTGTCTTTTGTCACTGTTATGGGGGGTAAGCTCATATGGTTTCCCAACCTGTGGTCTCTGCATATCTCTTCCCCAACTGCCACCCCCCACTCCTAGTTTAAATTCCCAACTTCCTCTATGTACTCCTCCATCCTCTGTTTCAACACTTTCTTTCCCTCCTCACTCAAGTGTAGTCTGTCCTTGGCATAGAGACTACTGTCCTCCCAGGTACCTCCCCACCCCCCCAACAGCCCATACCCTTTAGCACAACACCTGGTTCTTAGCCATCAGTTAAATTCCTCTATTCTCAGCTTTCTTGTTGTGCTTGCCTTTGGCACTGGACGTATCTCTGAAAAAGTTACTGATCTTCCTGCCCCCTCACATAATTGTGCTAGTTCCTCAAACCTCCTCTGGACTGTTTCTACTGTCTTGTCAGCCAGGTCGTTTGTCCCAAGATGTATAATTAAATGAGGCTTGTCCCTACCCCTTCTAGCATATTTCAGAACAGATTGTCCCACCCTTTCTGCTGTCATTCCTGGCATGGCCTCCTCCCAAATGCAACTATGCCTTTCCCCCTTGCTACCCCACCTGACTCCTCTTAGTATTGAGTCCCCCAGAACTAAGATTCCACCCCTCTTACTCCCTGCTTGCTTCCATTCATCTCCCTCTCTCATTTCCAGCTCCTCTTCTTCCTCCTGCACATTATTTCCCCCTTTTACCCCTGTTGCAATTCTCCCAGCAGAACTTCCCCCCACTCCAGTTTGGTCCAGGCATTTATCAATTACTCCTCTAATTTCATCATTTCCCTCCTCCACCGTCTTCCTCTCTAGTAGTGCAAAACTATTTTCTGAAGACCCTTCACAAATGCCCGCTCCCTCTCTCTTCATAGTAACCTGTTCTCTCCTTTCCACTCCATGACTTTTGCCACTTCTTCAGCCTCCCTCACAAGTCCCTATCTCTCCTTCCATTTGCCTTTTGTCTCCTGACCTGGTTTCCGGGCAATCGTCTCTTCCTGGCCTGGGCCCCTTGTCTCTGCTTCCCTTCTTCTGACCTCTCCTCACCACTGTTGGCTTAAATCGCCCTCCCTCATCTCCCCTTCTTCCTCCCTCCAGTATTGGGATAAACCCACCCCCAATCTGCCTTGCCTGTCTTAGTTCCTCCTGCAGACCCTCAATCTCCATTCTAAGTTTTTCTATGTGGTTGCACACTAAACATCCTCCCACACTCCAGGCAATTTTTAGAAAGATTGGTGCACCGCAGTTGTTGCAGCCTACCACCCTACCCATTGCTGTCATTGCCCACCAGCGACCCCCCACCCTTCCAGATGCAGGATGCCAAACACTCCCCCAAGTCTTCCCTCTCCCCCCTCTATCAGTGCAAAACATTTTCTTTATTTCCCTTACCTCCTTTGTTGCACACGTTTAGATATATAGAGCAACTGCTTTTTATATTCCTATCCACACTCAAAAAGAGACTTTAAGTAGCCATTGCACAACCTTCTTCAAACTCCTACTCCTCCTTTCTCCACTGCAATATCAATGCGAATAAGTAATAATGAAAGCTCCTAGATTTGCATTTACTTCCCTTCCACTGAGATAGCAGTCACCTCTTCACTTGCTGCTGTCCCTTTCCTGGATGTCTGGTTCTGCTATGACGGGTGCATATCCTTTGCCTGTTTGAGAGAGTGATGTCAGAACCCTGGTATAAAGCAAATAATGGACAGGGGTGGGTGGGGTGGAGTGAGGGTTTGGGTGGGACCAGCCCAAGTCTTCCAGAAACAATCAGGTAGCTGAGACCTCTGGTCAGACCATTAGCACCCTTCCCCCACTCTGCACTAAAACTTTGCAGCTAGTGAAGCCAGCAACAATGAATCACAATGCTACTCAAAGCCCCCAAAATAGGTTTGCTACCCAAAGAAACAGGACTCCAATTCAAACAGCTTCACCAACAACACATCAAAATAGGCTTGGAATTAGAAGATATAGGTCTCCAATTCAAAGAAACAGACCCAGTTAAATCACAATTATGTTTTAAAACAGAAGAAATAGGCCTCTACAAATGCAGCCTGCCACACAGTGAATCAAACAAATGAGCCCACTTATAGCTACCAAAACAGGTTTCAAAATTCCAACAGCCCCAAACAATACCCTGCTAGCCCCTTAGTAGTAAGAAATAAAAGAAATAACCTTCTACCAAGTAGAATCCACAACAAACAATGTAAAAAAACAACAAGAAGCTACTGTACTGTAGGTCTGATCCTGTCCCTCTTCTAGTTCCTAATTTTTGTACCTATGAAAAATTTAAATTATGCTTAAAACCTCTAATTGGGGGTTTTACGGTAGTAGACACAATAACGTTCTCTTCTGCCATTTTTTTATAAGGATTACTGGCCAATGTACTGATCCTTGTGGGACCTCACTAGTGGCCTCCTTCACACCCAAGTACTCCCCATTTACCACTACCCTTTTTATTCCTACCATTAGCCAGTTCCCAACCCACCATATCAGACTATCCCTCACCCCAAGGTCCCCTAATTTCCTGTCCAACTGCCTTGATCTCATTACTAAAGTCCTTACAGAGAACATCAAATGCTTCACCTGTCCGTTATCAACAGCCTTCATCACCCAGTCAAAGAAGACAGGTTCGTTTGACAAGCTCTGTCTGCCACAAACCCATGTTGCCTTCTGTCCTGCAGCCCATTTGACTCCTGGAACTTCAATAGCCTCTCTTTGACAGTAGATTCTTGCAGTTTCTTGACTACCGAAGTAATACTGACTTGTCTTTAGTTTGCTGGCTCATCCTATTCTCCACTTTTGTGTACAAGCACAATGTCCACTGTTTTCCAGTGAAGGGAGCAGTTGAAGAGATCTGCTAAGGGTACTGCCAGCCCCTGCGCCATCTCCCTAAGCACTCTTGGGTATATGATCTCTGTCCCCAGAGATTTATTGACTTTCAGGATCTCCAGCCCTTTGCACACCCTTTCATCGGCTATCGGTTCCATGCACAGTTTAGCCCCCTGATCTGGTGTTCACTTTGCCCTCAGTTAGGGGACCCTTCTACTCCTCTATGAATACTGAGCAGAAGTAATATTTCAGCCTTACCCTTTTCTTCTTCTTCTTCCCACTCCTCACCCTGCTTCAGCTTTACTATTCCTTCCTTTGTTTTTGGTTTTTCCCTAATGCAGCAAATGAAGGCCTTATTCTCCCTCCTTTACTCCTTCTGTTATGCGCATTCATTTCCACCTTAGTCTTCTTCACCACTCTGTTGGCCTCACTCAATTTTCCTAGGTGTGCTTCCCTTTTATCCTCTGCTTGACTCCCTTTATATCTCCTGAATGCCATCATTTTTTCTCTCACTGCAACCCCGTTATACCAAATCAAACTAATTTTCTGTTTTTCTTGCTTTTGCCCACTTGCCTCAAGCAGGAGCTGCTGACCTCTTGCAGACTTTCATTTGATGATGCTCCATTTCTCCTCTACATCCCCTGCTCCCTCTACACCCTCCAATTTGCAATTGAGCTTCACCCTTATTTTCCCCAAATGTGCTCTTCTGAAATCCAGGACTCTAGTTCTGCTTTTGGTGTGCTCCTTATCTAGCTCAGTATCGAACCATACAGGTAGATGGTCACTATTACCAAACAGTTCCCTTACCTTGATATCCCTCACCTAGTTGCTGTTCATTAAGACTAGGTCCAGGGTTGCCTCCTCCCTTTTTGACTTGCTGACCACTGGAAGAAGAAGCCATCCTGGAATGCATCCACAAGTGCTTGATTTGTGGTGCTGCTTGCTCCTGGGATGCTTCATTCCCTATCAGGAAGATTAAAGTCTCTTATTATCACCATGCCCCCTGTAATGCTGCCTCCTTGACTTCTCCCTACAGCTTCCTGTCTGTAGCATCCTTTTGCTTCAGTGGCCTGCAAACTACCCCCATTCTCACCTTCCTGACCTAACCTATTTCCAGCAGTAGCCACAGCAGCTCTGTCTATGCATCCTCACCCATGATCACGTCCTTGGTAGCCTTGATACTCTCCCTCATGTACGGGCCATGCCTCCTGTTTCCCTTAGCCTTATCATTAATGAAAGGTTGAGTACCCTGTGATGATGATGTCCCAGTCATGGTGCGATGTCATCAATGTTTCAGTCATGGTGACTTAGTCCAGTTGTACTTCTGCAATCAGTGCCTGAAGAGCCCCCATTTTGTTACCCAAGTTCCTGGCATTAACACATATGACTTTACAGGTTGCCCGATACCCCATTTTAGTTTTGTTTGCACCTGTTTCCTGCCTTTGCTTCAGTACCTATTACCAGTTATGGCTTATTTTCCCATCACTGCCTTTTGATGTACTAGTTTGTTCTAAGACTGTCAAGTGAGTGTCCCCCCGTGCTACCCCCTCTCCTTACCTGTTCCAATATTGCTCTCCTGGGGGGGGGGCCCTATTGCTCTCACCTTGAAAAAGCTTAAGGTTGTATGCCTTGATGAAGCCCCTTCCCCCCATGTCTAGTTTAAATTCTGGCTGAAAACTCTTCCGGCTTTCTCCCCAGTGCCCTGGTTTCCTCTCCGAGGAGATGTAGGCAGTCTGATGTATGCAAGGCCTTATCATCCATGAGGGTTTTGCCAAGCCCTAACATACCCAAATCACTGCACCCCACACCACCCCTTTAGCCACACATTGAAATATTCAGCCATTGCCTTTCTAGCCTGACCAGCATTGGTAGCACTTATGAGAAGGCTACTGAGACTGTACTCTTCCTAAGCTTTTCTCCCATAACTCTAAACTTCTCCTGGGCAGCTTCCACTCTACAACCCTCCAGATCACTGGTTCCCATGTGGATCACAACATGTTGCTTCCCACCTTCCCGTCTGGTCAAGGTCTAAAGCCTGGTAAGATCTTCTCCACTGTCATGTTTGGGAGGCACCCAACCCCCACTTCTGCCAAACTCAGGGCTGTCAATCAGCCTCCCTGTCCCCCTGACTATCAAGTCCCAAGCACTAAGATTATCTTATTTTTCCTGTCTCCTTTCTTCCCTCTCCTCCCAGTTTGTTCCTAATGCATGGTCTGGCCCACTCCACTAGACTTCCTCCACATAATCTGGACCTTATTCACCTGAGTCAGTGGTTACTCTGCCTTATGGCTCTGGAGACATGGATAGTAGCCCTCCCTGGTATTTTCAAGGGCTGTTATTGGTTCCTTGTCTCCACTCTAGTGATTGAAACCCTCCCTTTTACAATTCACATTCCCTCCCTTCTCACCATGAATTATCTTTCCTCTGAAGCCCTTTGAGACTGCTGTGGAAGAGGTGTTCTGGCTACAGGCCCCCAGTGAACAGAAGAACCCCTCAGATAGTTGAGCTCAGCCTAAGATGGTTTGGATGCAACATCAGGAACCCCACCCCTCAAAAAACTAGGCAACCCCCCCCCATCTCCCAGAGCACCCTTGAGAAGATGGCCTTGCTGCAACCACTGATTCTTATTACCCCTGCACTCTTTTGGCTGCCCAAACATTCTATGTCCTTACCTCCCTTGTATCAGTTACTGAGGAACTGTGTAGGCCTACCCCAGATATGGAGTCAAGGTATGATATTATTTACTCCAAGAGTTAAATTTATCTCTTCAGTATCAGTTACTGAGGCACTATATAGGCCTGTCCCAGACAGGGAGTCGAGGCCAGAGGGAATTTACCTGAGACTCTGATACCACAGCCAAGATATTAGACTGCTGTATTTGCCTGTTTCTGGTAGGGAGTCTAGGCTAATGGACAACTACCTGCCAGTCAAGTGTACTATATGTTATCTGTAAACACCCTACTGATACAATGCGTTGATATATGACTGCTCAAGCAGAGTCCTCTGCAAAACTAAGGATTACCTGCTGACATCCCCGCAGACACTGCCCTCCTGCTGTGTGGCCTCTATGCACTGGGGTCTCCAACTCTCTGGGGTCACTGATCCTTGGAAAATTAACTACTGGACTGCTAGCTACTGATTGGAGCTAGTCAGTCATGTGGTTGCCCCCTAAAATGGCACCACACATGGCTGTCTTCCTCTCGTCAGCCTTCCACAACCCCCCTGACTGCTGGCTACTGATTGGAGCCAGTCAGTCATGTTGTTGTTCTCTAAAATGGTGCTACACCTGGCTGCTTCCTCCTCTCTCAATCTCTCACAATCACTCACTCACCATCTGAGCACCCAGACCAGCCCCCACAGTTCAGCAATTTCAAGCAGTTGTTATAAATTGAGCAAAAACAGACCAAAGCTGCAGTAATCAGCTCCCCATGACCAAAAAGGCTTACCTGCCATTTCCTTTCCTAATGAGCTCCTAAAATGCAACTCTGACCCTTTTAAACTAATGTGGTGGGGTAGTGTGTGCTAATAGTGCCTCAGACACAGAATTTAATTCTTGAAAGGGAAAGTCCAACTGCCCTCCATGCCCTGATTACCTGATCATTAGTCATTGCCCTGGTCTATGCTGTGATTGAAGCACATGTTTTTAGAGTGACCAAAGGAACGGTAGATCAGGGCAGTCCACTCAGAAGCACAGATAACTTCAGCTATAAAAAGTATCAACTGATACTGAATTTTAAAAAGGAAAACTAACCTATACAGTAATGGCTCCAGCCTCTACTGGTTACCATGGCATGGAGGGGCTCAACAGCTGCCAATCAGGGCACCTATATATTGTTGTTATGGCAGTAGCTTTGCACCACATGGGGCATCAACCAGGGTACTATGTTATTTTCTTTTTAATCAGTGTTTTTCTACTTGATGTCCTCCTGTCTCTCTGCACCCTCTCATCTGGTCCTGTGGCCCTGCATCCAAGCCCCACCACCCTGCCTAGAGGGCCTTCAGGGTGGCCCCAAGCCCTCCAGATACTTCACTCTATAGGGCACAGCAATGCTGCCTGAGTCAGTGGGTGTAGACCCTGCTGGTGCAGGCGTGGACCATCATTGTTCACAGGAGGAGGATTTACCTCTTTTCTTCCTCTTCCTCTGAGGACAGTGATGAAGTGATGTCATCGGACATGCTTGGGCACAACTGCACACCATGCATCAATCTTGGTGACGTCCTCCCCTTCCTAACAGGCATCCTCAGTTCTACCTCTCCCTGTGGTTACCCAGGAGGCAGTGTAGCAGTGAGGATCAGCACCCTCCCTCCCCAAAGGGAAGGAACATCTGCTGGGATGCTAAGCATCCCTTCCCCAGCCATCTCTCTGATCATCCAGGCTTGGGTCATTGGCACCAGAAGCAGTAGCCCTACTGCTGTGCTGAGAAGCCAGTTAGGGCACACATTTTTTACCTGGGCACATACCCTGATGCACCCTGGTGTAGAGCAGCTACTGACTATGACTTCATGCCATGAGATGCAAGGATATGTATCAGACAACAGTGATAGTGGTAATATTTTCTTTAAGGTATTGATGAATAAAAAGCTTATTTTACAATAGAAGGGCACCCATAGTTGCAATTACAGCGTCTCAGAAACTAGGCAACCAATGTTTGGAGACCAGGAGTAGACTTGTCGGTAATTGCTGATACATTTTAGTCTAACAATCTAGACTCTAATTGAAGTAATTATCCCCATTAATCCCATTTATGCAATGACTAATATCGGTTATTATCTGATGTTGACTGATGTATAAAAATCAGCAAACTGTTGCATTAAAATTCAGCCTTTGCTTTTCTATATGGTAAAAGGTTCCACACAATGAGCAGACGTGTTGTATTCCATGGTGGTGTTGACTGAGCATACTGTCTGTAGTTGATCTGACCATGTGGCTCCAATGGTAGGGCACCCTGGTGTGAGGCAGCTTGCTTGCTTTTGCAGGACACAGGACAATGGATTCTTCATAGTAACTATGAACAGCATGTGCTGCAGGTATGCAGCATAAGAATTTTATTTTGACCAGTTTTATTCTGTATATAATTATCTAACAAGAACACATTGTTTTGTGTGCTAATCTATATGGCACGAAAACACAGAGAACTCAATTGTGCCAGTGATAATGTGTAGGCAATTTAGGGTAATATTCATTATTAAAGGATTTCTAGTAATTAACTGTACAGTGGTGTGCTATTTCACGAAAGATTCATCTCCTGTCATGGAGGGCTATTTGTTTGCCTTTTTCGTACAAAGTGCTGTTTCCAGTGTCCCTGTGTTCCTTTTTTGAAAAGCAAAACCTATATAAAAACACAAAACAAAGGTGTCTAAGCTAGGAGTCAAATGTGCTAAAAGAACTATATAATTTTTCTGGAGAGCAAACAAGTTTAAGTATAAACAAGTACAATGTGTAATGCATTCTTGCATGCATCTCCTTGGTAGTATCTATAGCCATGTAGTAGTACAGCAGAGATGGATAGTAAAGTTGTTGACACCTTTTCTCTCATTCAGAACCTTGACATGTGACACCAATATAAGCGTTTCAAGTCTGGAAAGTTGATTTCTTGCTCAGCCTCTGTGATCTACTTTGCTGCATCTGCTGAAGAAGGGCCCTGTGTATCCTGAAAACTTTTGCATTAAAATGTACTTATTGGTCAAACCCATCAGATCACCTGTTTGTCTTTCTGTTGCACAAGGAACAATATGACTTCAGACAATTCTTTTGCCACATTTTTAAAACTGATTCACCTAGGAACATAGGAAGCTTGGGGGTGGTGGTGGGGGTTAGAGCTCATCAAGGTCCACCCCGAACCTAATGGGTATCCCGTTAAATGGCAACTAAATAATAGCGACTACAAAATAGTGAAAAAGTAATAGTGAAAACAACAATAGTAACTAGTATTTCATGGTGAATTTCCAAAATAGCGCAGCACAGCATGTTATAATAGCGCCGCGAGTCATAACAGCGCATATCAACCGCTGCTACAAAAGACGTTCAGTCCCTCAAAAAAAAAGTCCTGGAAAAAGTTACAGCCACTTACTCCTCTATAGTCCATTGCTTTTCAGCATTGTCCTTCTGTTTCCTGCTGTCATCATGGCAACTTGCAGCATTCTTAACAACACTCTTTAAAGACTATCTAAAATCCTATCTAAGCCATGCTACTAAATAGCGCAATCGGAAGCGCAGTCAGTAGTAGCTGTTTTGCCTGCAATCACTTTTATAATTGCAGGTATTAATTGTGTCACATTTCTTTTCACAGTGCAGGCATAAAGTGAGACAAGCCACACAGGTGTAGACAGTATGTATGGGTGCAATTACTATTTAACTGCTGTCTCTCTAGCCATGTTCTGTTGCTCAGTTTGTGATCCTGCATTTCTGGCTGTGTTGCTGAGTTGCTGAATCAGCTATGACCCTGGAGTTTGTTACAAGTCAGAAAGGTAAGCCCCTGGTTTTATATGCTGGCTACCTATTTTGAAAGGACAAAGTGAGAGCAGACAAGGCATACTGGAGATGTGCAGACTGTCACAAATTCAATTGCCTAGCCAGACTCCACACTGTAGCAGACCGTGCTGTTATCGAGCTTAAAGAGCACAATCATGTACCTGATGTAGGGGAGGCTGGTGCCAGAAGGGCGATGGCAGACATTCGTTGTCGTGCTCGTACCACAGTAGAAACTACATCACAGGTAGTTGTGGAGTGTACTGCGTCAGCCCCTGAAGCTGTAATGGGTAGGCTGCCAGGCCTTAGTCTAATTAAAAGAACCATCTAGCGTATACGGCAGACTGAGAGGGGGTGTCCTGCTACACCTGCATCTGTGGAGGAACTTGTTAGTCCCACTGAATTCTCAGTGCTTAGTTCTGGGCACCGTTTCCTTGTTTTTGATAGTGGTAAGGAACCAGATAGGATTCTAATATTTGCCACTGAGGGCAATTTGAGGTTCTTGCATGACTGTGATGAATGGATGCACGATGGGAATCGATCAATGGAAGTGTCACACTGCCACACAGATGGGAGTAGCACAAATCAATAATGCAGTGGAGGGTTGGCACAGGAGTTTTAACTCCTGGCTTGGAGCATGCCACCCAAGCTTTTGGAGACTTATTGATTGCTTCTGAGATGAGCAACATCTAACTGACATGAAGTTGGAGCAGCTGATATCTGGTGCCACTGTGCCAGTAAAACAGGAACAAAAAGAAGGTATAAAGACTTCAATCAGCATATTGCCTCCATTGTTTTGGAGTATGAAACATGCACAACCTATGAATATTTGGGAGGTGTTACGTATAATTTTCAGTTCCAAGTGTGAACAGTTGGAAGTGACAGATTGCCTACGAAAGTTTGAAGTTTGCAGTGTGAAGTTTAAAGTCTGAAGTGCCACAAGTGTGAAATAAAGAAATTCGTCCTCAATGAAATAAACACTTGCTATCTGACTTTGTCCAAATTTTTTTTTTAAAGTAAAAAGTCGCTATTTTGATGCATTTCCATTAAATGGAACAGTAACTAGAGCTGAGTTTCTTGTTGCTAGGAACTGTGGGCTAGTAGGAGGGAACGAGTAGGGCAGTTACTATGGAGCAGTACCTCCCTAAGCAGGAAACAGGAATCGTGATTCAACATCAACACAGAGATTGCTATTTTAACTTTAGTAATTAGCTGTTACTTTAGTAAGTAGCTGTAACTTTGTCAATGACTTTTTTTGAGGGACCGAATGTCTTCTGTAGCAGCAGTTGATATGCAAGGAGCATGGGGCACTATTTTGATGCCATGGTCATGTAAGGCATAGCATAGTACTGGTTACCATTAGCATTGTTTTAACTTTCTGCAAAGGAGTGAGTAGATTAAACTTTATTCACAACTTTTTTTGAGGGACTGAGAGTCTTTTGTAGCAGCGGTTGGCGCTATTTTAAATTTCTGCATTTTGATCTGTCTGTCATTATGTGATTGCCATTATACACTCGCTATAATGGCGATTGCTGTTTTATTTTCACTATTATCACATGGAACCATCTTAATGCTGCTTCGATTCCCCCACCTGAGAGAAAATGGCTAGTATTAGTTTATTTATGAATTTATAATTTTTGAACAGGAAAGGCACACTGAGTTGTGAAAGCTTATTTTCAGATGCATCCTAGGGGGCTGGCTACGTGGACCTTTTTAGTGACAAGGTGAATGTTGGCCAGGGAACAGGGAACCCCCTACTGTTTCGATAAGTGCCATATGATCATTGACTTCCACTCGGAGAGTCACCAGAGATGGGCAGAAGGGACCTTGGATTAAAGTCTCATCTAACGTTATGCACAAAATGTTCCTCCTTTTTTAAGGATGTGTCCATTTATTTTTTTTGTCTCCTGCCGGCCCCTCTTGAGACACTCATTTGGACCAGCCACATCCACGACTCCCAACAGGCTAACTTCTCTGCTGGGTCTCTGAGAGGTCTATGCCACTCAGGTCTGTTTCTGTTCCTAATGGGGGGGGCCTACCTGTTTGGCCATCCTGAAAAGGAGGAAGAGGAAAGTGAAGGGCAATGACCAGGGAACGACTGGAATGTTGTAAGGGTGAGGCTGTTGTGAAAGGATGAGGTGATGGTCATAATGGACCTAGAGTCCCATCTGACTGTGAATTACAATGTTACTATTGCTGTGGACAGGGCAACGTACCCATCATTCAAGCAGAGGGAAAACTATTTTCCTTTGGTCGAGTCCCCCAACCCCCATCATGCAGAGGAGTGCCACCACTTGCTCTTCTAAGCTTTCAATGCCCCTCCACATCACTGCACCTCCAGCAGGACTAAGGATTTGCACAGTGTTAGGAGGCAGCTGAGTAGCATCACCAGCGAATCCTCCCCCTCATTGGAAGGAGAGCATCTGGTTGAACTCTTGATCCACACCTGCTGGATTCCACTCATGCTGTCCTGGACTTGGGTCCAGCTCTTTGTTCAAACAGTTTATGCCAAGCCAGCCCATCAGCACAGAAGAAGCGCTACTGCTAGAGATATCTGCAAACTAGGTTGTGGAATAAGCCCCAGTCACCATGGGCCAGCTGGGGGGGGGCAGATTGAACATCCAACAGGCCACTGTTCTTCTTCTTCTTCTTCTTCTTCTCCATAGTAGGAAGCTGTCCTTTGCTGCCACTCAAGTGCCAGCTAGGTGACCACATGTGGAGCAGCAGGACACAGCATGCCTAGCAGGAGGGGGCACTGGTTGGTGTTATGCAGTAGCATGCCTCAGTATGTGTACACATGCACACCCTAGTCATCCGCATCTGTAGGGCAGGGAGGACCAGAAAATGGGAAAACCCCTTGACCTGGCAGGATGAAGTCAGCAGTTTGAAGCCCCCCACCACTGAGTCTGCACCCTCCACTGCTGAACTTTGGTCTTCAAAGGGGGATTGGGGTCCCCACCAACAACCCTTCCATGGGGTCTTAGCCATGGAGGAAGGAGGTAAGACAGTAAGTTGGAGGGAAAGTGAGTGTTGGGGCCTCGGCCACCATGCAGAAGGGGATCTGATTGCTGAGACAGGAATAATTAAAGGAGAACTGTGCAAATATTGACCTCCCCTCCCCCGAAAGGCTTACCCTCCGATTAAGCTTTCTACACAGAAAATCCCCCTTTTTTCTAGCAGCCACTTACTTTATTTTTATTCTGTAAAGTCCGTGAACAGGAAATATGGTGGACCATGTGCAGCTCCATTTACTGTAACAGTGCGGCGCCACTCACTTCAATGTAAGCAAGCTGTGCGGCACCACACTGTTACAGTAATGGAGGCCTGCATGCGGTATGACTATATTTTTTTGTTTCTTGGACATTACAAAATAAAAATAAAGTAAGTGACTGCTGGGGAAAAAAAGGGGATTTTCTGTGTAAAAAGTTTAATTGGGGGGTAAGCCTTCCGGGGGCAAGGAGGTCAGTATTTGCACAGTTCTCCTTTATGGAAAAAACAAAACTATTTATGCCATGACAATTTAGTGGGCATGCCTCCATGCAGGTGACCCAAGATTGGGAGATGACTCTGGCCTCTGTAACCGGGAAGCCACAGGTAGGAAGAATTCTGCCCATGATAGTGTGTTCCAGTCTGTGGAGGATTGGTGCCACCCTGCTGTGCCACAGCAGCCCCACGTGGTGGGCCAAACAGCTAGCTCCCTAACAAGGGGGCAGGCAACTGGCTGTCACTGTATGCGCTCAAGGTTCATCTCTGGCTGTGCATGGTGCTGCGGGGTGGTGAGAGGGTCAAGGGCCAAAGAAACTGATGCTTTCTCACACAACAGAACAAGGTGGGCTTCAGAAATACTCCCAGCCATCAAATGACAGTCTGATTGGTGCTGTCGGCCCCAACTGAACTTCCTGCTTTCCCACCAGATACTGACAGATCCTGGGGGAGGAGGAATACCTGCAACCTGGAGACTCTAACTTGGGCTGTGGGTGAGGGTAAGCCACAGAGGAGCATGAAGTAGGTCAGCCGACATGGGGCTAGAAACTTGCAGGTGGCAGCCTGAGCACTGAACGGCTGGGGCCACAACAAACTGGGTGGAGAAAGAGAATAGTTTACGCTGTTGATTTGTATTGTTAACTAAGGCAATTTCTCAGTTTATGGCATATACTGGAATACAGAGGAAGCTCCTGTTAGGTTGAAGCCTTTATTCTCTGTAGCGCTCCTGACTCCAGGGCTGATGTTTGTAAGAAAAACAGAAAATAAAAAGAATTCTGGAAAAAAAAAATGAATGAGTCAAGTCAGATAATTCAGTCCAGAGTTCACTGCAAGTCTTTGAAGTCGTTGGGTTTTCACAAGCAACACAGAGCAATAACACATCTAAAGCTTTACCAGGGCATTTAACTTGTTTATTAGTTATTACTGCAGAATGGCAGTTTCTGTGGGCCCATGTCAAATAACTAGTTTAACCATTTTATCTGAAGAAGGGGTGGAACATATTTTTATAATGGGGATTTTCTCCCTGATTTTAGGCCAGAAGAGCCTTAAAGGGAACACTTAAAAACAGTTGCCATAATAGTTTGAATGTCTATGACAAGATTATTTTAAATATGGTATTTGGCTTACTTGTAGCTGGCAGCTGTCCAGAAATATTGATGACTAAGTCTACACTGTACTGATTCTGCATTGCCACCATTTTAAGAACCGTGTGATGTCACTGATGAGCCAGCTGTAGCTAACCACATTGTACTCAAGGACAGCTCGATTGTCAGTGACATCACAAGGTTCTAAACACGGTGGCAGTGTAGTATCAATATGGGGCAGACTTAGTCATCAATGTCTCTGGACCTTTACCAGAAACAGGTAAGCCCAATACTTCATTTAAAATAATTTTTCATGGACTATGGTCTTTCAAACTATCGTGGCAACTGTTCAAAAATGTTTCCCTTTAATTTATACTAATGATACAATAACAGCAATTTAAACATAAAGCTCATTGTGTATATTATGTGTAAATACCCATACTTTTACCCTAGGGAGGTGTGATACAGTCCGCTTAGAAATCATACATAAGAAGCAGGCTTGGAGTAGTAGATAAGGAGGTAGTGTGGTCTAGTGGTTAGTGCACTGGTGTGGAAACTGGGAGATCACAGGCTCAAACCCCATTCCAGTAAGAGCTGTTCAGAGGACTAGGTGCCAGTGACAGTACCGAGCTCACTGTTAGTTAAAGTCACAGCACTCATCACTCAAGTTTGTAAATACGGTGGTCCATACGTAAGGTGCTTAATTTTACATTATTTTATTCAGACATGCAGAACATACGCAGCAAAACCAGCATGGCATTCAAAAATATTGGAGGACAGAGTATGCGTAATATATGCTGTAATAAGAAATTCAATGTTGTGTGTTATATAAATGGTATAAGTATGCATTTTGTCACTTTAAAACATTAAATGTGATTAATTGAGTTCAGCTGAAAAACCTGCTATAAATGTGGCTGTGCCCTAGAGGGCACTAATCCTTTTAGAAAGCCAAAAGGTGAAACGTCAGGGTTTTTACCTGCACCATACTGGGCTGGTTTTGCTGTTTATGTTCTGCGTGTCTGAATAAAATAAGGCAAAATTAAGCACCTTATGTATGGACTACCTTATTTACAAACTTGAGTGGTGAGTGCCGTGACTTTAGGTTCAAACCCCACTTGAGGCAACACTCACTCATCACAGTTAAATGTCAGGCGGTAATCAGATTTCTGAAGAAATCAGATTCCCGGAAAATCTGACTGAGTTTTCTGTGGTGCTGTTTACATCCAGACTGTTTTTAATATCTGATTCGGTACACCTGTTTACATGTCTGAGAGGTATCGGGTTTCTTTTAAATGGGATCAATTTGTATCATTACTAGTTTGTCTGCGGTATTAGGATTTTGGCAGAAAACATCTCGCCCAGAAAAAAGTAAGAGTATTTGCCCTCAGTTTACTCACACTCCAAGCTCTGCCCCAGAAGTACCCTACTCTAGTAATGCCTCACAGCTACCTACCCAATATTCAGACCTGCAACTACCCCACCTCAGTATTTGACTCACAAGTCTCCCCACTCTAGTATCTTTCTCATAACTACTCAATATTTTGCCCTGCAGCTACCCCACACCAGTGTCTGACTTGCAACTACCCCCACTGTAGTATCCCTGAAATAACTACCTAGTATTCTGCTCTACAACTACCCCACTCTAATATCTTGCTCACAACTACCCCCATTCTAGTACCTCTCTCATAACTACCCAATATGTAAAGAGAGGCATTCATTTGGTGAGAGGGAAGGCAAGTAGAGTTGTAAGGCATAGGGGGTGTGGGGCAGAAGTGTTTCTGGGAGCTCCCTGGGAGATGGGGGGGGGATACCTGGTTTGCAGTCTTATTGGACAGCTGCGGGCAGAGGTGTGGCAGCTGAGGCAGGATATAAAAGTGCACTGTGGGGGATTCTAGGTACAATGTGGAGGCAAGTGGGGAGACAGAACAAGAGGGAGCCAAGTTAGAGGTAAAGATAGAAGGGGCAGAGGGCCACAGGGCCTGGAGGGTAGGCCGGGAAATAGGGAGGCCATGGCGGGGGGGGCACGCGGGGAATGAGGAATGAGCAAGCAGGTCCCCAGGGTCCATCTCCTCCACTGAGAAAGAAGGCCTAGGGTGGGGGTGGTGGATAATTGTAAGGGGAGCGGGGAAGGGAGGATAGGGAGGGTGTCCAGTAGAAGCACCTGCAGAGGTGCCATTGAAGAACTAGCTCCTCCCACTGGACAGAAGGGAATGGGGGAACTTGGAGGGACAGGTAAGGACAGCAAGATGGGGGGAGGAGATAGTAAGAGGGAGGACTGGAGGGATGGTACGAAGAGGGGATGAGAGGAAAAAGTTTAAGCTAGAGATGGGGTGGTGAAGTAGAGAAGGGCCATGGGGAAGGGTGAGTGAGGGACAGGCTGGGAGTGCGCACAGAAGAGGAAGGTAGGAGGAGTCCCAGGGAGTACTGAGGGTCTGATGGAGGGGGCTGGGATGGGGTAGTTATTAAGAGGGGTTCAGGGGGAATACAGGATGGGCAGGAGGGGAACGAGGAGGCAGGCAGGAGTGGGCAGAGAAGGGAGTGCGGTGGGGAAGGGATCCAGAGCAAACTGTAAGAGGGTAGAATGTATGCCAGGAATGATGGCGGAGAGAGTGGGATCTCTGATAGACAAGCACATAGAGCAGGAGGGTGGGAAGCCTTACATAATAGTGCATCTGGGTACAAACAGCCTTGCAGAATGTGAGGTGGGGGTGGTGCAAGAGAGGTTCAGGGAGGAAGGGAAACTCTGTAGTGAGGTGGGGAGTTCAGTGGCCTTCTCAGAGGTGCTACCAGTCCCAAGGGCTAACACTGCAAGGAAAGTTAGAATTGAGGAATTCAGTGTATGGCTCAGAGGGTGGTATGAGGCAGAGGGGTATGTGATAGTTGGTGACTGGGGAGGGACCTGGGAGAACAAGTTCTTGTATGCACCAGACAGGTTATATCTAAGTAAAATGGGCATAAGGGTCCTGAAAAGGCAAGCTGGAGAAATTTATGGGAAAAAAAAAACTAAATTTAAACTGATGTGGAGGGTAATGGGGTGCAAAGTACCCTCAAGCACCTGGTGGAGGAGGCCAATGGGCCTCCCCAAGCAGGATGGAATAGTGAAGAGCTAATGGGGGGAGGAACAGGGAAGGAGGGAGTGGGGGAGGGGGAGAAGGAGGAGAAGGGGATGGGATAGAAATAAAGCAGGGACTGAGTCACGGTGTAGGGTGGTGTCTCTGAATGCCAGAAGCCTGGGAAAAAAAAATAGCTGAGATACGGATGCTGATGGTTGACAGAGAGGTGGACATAGCAGCCATCACAGAGACATGGGCCACACAGAATCATGACTGGGACCTCTCAGTCCCAGGGTATAAATTGTATAGGAAGGATAGGGAAATGGGAAGGGGGGGAGTGGCTCTGTATGTGAAGGAGAGGATAACCTGTACCAGAGCGGAAGGGACAGATGGAAAGACAGAAGTATTATGAGTGCAGGTACAATCCACTAAGGGGAGGAAATTAAGAATAGGGGTGGTTTACAGACCACCTTCACAGGATGAGGAGCTAGACAAGGTACTGGGGTCCCAAATCATAGAAATGGCAGGTATTGGGTAGGTAGTAATAATGGGGGACTTCAATCTACCAGGGGTGGATTGGACAATCCCAGCTACCACCAGCAACGGGGATCAAGTACTGGTGGATGCATTCCAGGGTGGGTTCCTGACACAGGGTTTCATGGAGCTCACTAGGCAGATGGCTGTACTATACCTGGTCCTGTTCAGCTGTGAGCATGTTCAGGATATAAAGGTGGAAGTGCCATTTGCAGGTAGTGACCACCATGCAGTGTGGTTCCACGGGGACATGGGCAAAGGGATGGTCAGGACCAAGATGAGGGTTTTGGAGCTCAGGAAGGCTAACTTTAATAAGATGGCAGAAATTCTGGAAGGACACCTTGCTGGGATCAGAAAGGAGGTGGAAGTAGTGCAGAAATGGGCCACTATTAAGGAGGGACAGATGAAGGCCACTAGTGAATGTATCAAAATCAAAAGCAAGAAATTTAAGACCAAAAAGCCCAACTGGTTCAGAAAGGAAGTGGCAAATGTAATAAGAGAGAAGAAGGCAGCCTTTGGAAAGTTCAAATACATTCAGAAGGAGGATAAGGAGGCTTATTGTGCTAAATCAGAACAGGTAGAAATGCAAAAGTTACAAAGGAAGTATGGTTGGCACAGGGAGTATAATCTGATGAGAAGGCCTTCTTCAAATATAAATGGGAGAAGAGGGATATTAAAAATGAGATTGTCAGGTTAAAAAAGGAGGGGGGTTGGGCAGAAGGAAATGAAGACAATGTGGACGTGCCTTACACGTACTTCTGCTCCATCTTCACTGGAGATAAGGACGGACCAGTGGCAAAGGGAACAGGGGTGGGGATAGGGATGGAGGAGTCACAGAAGGAGCAGTAGAGGTAGGCTAGGTGCACAAGGGCCAAAAGGGTCCTGATGGTACTAGCGGAGGTGCTGGCAGGTCCCCTGGCAGATCTGTTTAACATCCCTCTGGAATCTGGGAATGCGCCTGGGACTGGAGAAATAAATATGTGGTGTCTCTCCATAAAAGTTGGCCAACGAGTGAACCCTGAAATTATAGACCGGTCCATCTGACCTCAGTAGTGGGGAAACTGATGGAGATTATCCGGAAGGGAAGGCTGATAAGATTTCTTGAGGAAAATGGACTGTGAGATGAGAGGCAGCAAGGGTTTATGTCATGGAGGTCCTGCCAGACTAATCTGATTGACATTTTTGACTGGGTGACCAGGACAGTGGACAGAAACATAGAAACAGAAATTGTTGGCAGATAAGGGCCTTTGGCGGACCTGTCTGCCCATTTCCCCTAACAACTGCGCTCCCTCGTGCATTGCTGGGACTAGGTTTTGCCCCTCCTCTGAGTACCAGTAAACCTATATGCCTATCACAATCATTTTTTAAACCTGTAATCATTTCTTCCCCCACCTTCTCTGCCAGCAGGACATTCCATTTGTCCCACACAATGTTTTGTGAAGAAGTACTTTCTCATGTTCCATTTGAACCTCCCTCCCTCCAGTTTAATCTTGTGCCCCCTTGTCCTTGAGCATCTTTCTCTTTGGAAAATAGTATTCTCCTGCACCTTGTTCTTCCCTGTGAGGTACTTAAGTCTCCATCACATCCCTCCTCTCCCTTCTCTCCTCCAGGGAGCACATATTTAATTTCTTCAGCCTCTCCTCGTAAGGCTTGTGATGCAGTCCCTGCACCATTTTGGTTGCTAGGGATGGCTTTAGGGTTCTGAGGGCTTTTGGCAGGATTAGTGAAGTCACGGGGTCCCATACTATGCCCTCCTTTACCCCATGTGTTTCTCTGTAGCCTATATGTGCACCATTTTTTTTCAGTACAACCAGTGGTATGTTTTTAACTTTGTTAGGAGAGACAGCTGTTTAGTCCTTGGGGATGTTCTTTCCATTCCAGCCATTATTATCTATCTGCCTCATACTGACTGGGTCATAGCTTGGTAAGGCATTTCATAATATCATGATGCCAGATCAGAAGGAGCTGCCCAGGCCTTTACAGCTGCTCTAAGAAGATAACATACAAAAAAAAAAAAAAAAAAACACAATAAAAAATGAATAAGATAAATTGCTCTGGCTGCGGTCCCCCATAAGCATGGGGCCCTCAGCGACTGCAGGGTTCGTTGGTGCCTAAAACCGGCTATGTTGGTTGCCCTCCTCCCAACCGCCTCCATGCTATCTATGTCCTTACGTAGATGAGGCCTCCAGAACTGAAAACAGTACTTGTGGTACAGCCTCACTAGTGTCCTGCATAGTGGAATTATGACCTTCCTTTTTCTACTGGTGATACCCCTGCCTATGCATCCCAGCATTTTGCTTGTCTTTCCTGCTGCCTTGTCACACTGCCTACCTACCTTGAGGTCATCAGAGATGATCACCCCCAGGTCTCTTTCCTGCTCAGAGCATTCTATTCCCCCCCCCCAGTTGATATGTAGCACCTGGGTTTTTGTGCCCTGTATGCATCATCCCGCACTTTTTTGCATTGAAACCTAGCTGCCAATCCCTTGACCAATGCTCCAGCTTCTTTAGATTTCCCCTTATTCTATCTACTCCCCGGTGTGTCTGCCCTGTTGCAGACCTTAGTGTCGTCAGCGAACAGGCACATTTTCCCTTTTAGACTCTCTGCAATGTCACTGATAAAGACATTGAAGAGGACTGGACCCAGCACAGATCCCTGTGGTACCCCACTTGTCACTTTGCCCTGTGCAGAGTGGATGCCATTTACCACTACCTTCTGGGACCTATTATCCAGCCAATTCCCCACCCACTTCATTACCTTCCTGCCCACCCCGTGTTCCCCAGCTTGTTTAACAGCCTTCTATGTGGCACGGTGTCAGAGGCCTTGCTGAAATCCAGGTAGGTCACATCCACTCCCCCCCCCCGATCCACCTCCCTGGTTACCCAGTCGAAAAACTCAATGAGGTTAGTCTGGCATGACCTCTCTCCCACAAAACCATGCTGCCTTGGGTCCTGTAGACTATTGACAACCAGGTGTTCCACTGTTCTTTCCTTCAGTAGTGTTTCCATGACCTTTTCCACTACTGAGGTCAGGCTGACAGGTCTGTAGTTCCCTGCTTCCTCCCTGTTACCACTTTTGTATAGAAGGACTACATCAGCTCCCCTCCAGTCCCTGGGTACATCTCCTGTTTCCAATGATAGACTGAACAGGGTAGTCAGAGGCCCTGCTAGCAGCTCTTTTTGCTCCCTCAGTATCCTGGGGTGTATCGTACCTCATCTGTTCCCATAGCCTTATTAACTCTTATTGCCACCAGTTCCCTGAGGACCCTTTTTTGCAAATGGATCTGTGTCCAATTCTGTGCCCTTCCTGCCCTTATTACTTAATGCTGGCCCATTTTCTGCCCCCTCCTTTGTAAAAACTGAACAGAAGTATGTGTTCAGTATTTCTGTTTTCTGGTGGTCATCCTCTACCCTACCCCCATCCACCCCTTTTAGACTCACAATCCCTCCTCTTGCCTTCCTTTTTTCACTGATTTATCTGTAAAAGGTTTTGTCCCTCCTTACCACTGAGTTTGCTATGGGGTCCTCTGTTTGTACCTTGGCTTTCCTACCTGCCTTCCCCGCCTCCCTTTGCTTTACCTGGTACCTCTCCCCATCCCCCTCCTCATTTGTCTTTTTGTGTTATTTAAATGCTATTTGTTTTGCTTTAACCTTTTCCGCCACCTCCTTCAAAAACCACAGTGGTCTTTTCTTTCTTTTCCCTTTGTTAACCTGTTTGTCACAGAGTTGTGTCACCATTGCAATCCCTGCTTTGATTGTTGCCCACAGTTCCACTACCCCTTTCTATTCCCCTATATTGATCAGAGCTGCTTCTAGGACTTTTCCCATCTTTATGCAATCCGCCCTCTTAAAGTCTAGGATTCTTGTCCTTGTGTGGCTGGTTCTGCCCCCTCAGTTATTTCAAACCACACTGTTTGTTGACCATGGTTTCCCAGGTGTTCCCCTACTGTTACCCCTGTCACACTATCCCCAATTGTGAGCATCAGGTCCAGTAGTGCAATGTCCAGTGTGGGTTCTATGACCAGCTGCTTAAGGAATGCTTCCTGTAGGCAGTCCAAGATGTTCCTGCTCCTAGCTGTTGCTGCCACGGGGAGACTCCAGTCCACATCCAGTAGATGGAAATCACCACCCAGCAACACCTCCCCCTTGTCTGCCATTCTTTGGATTCCTAGCATCATCAATCAATCAATCAATCAATCAATCAAAATCTTTATTTATTCAGGCGAACATCATTGAGCGTCGCTCATTTACAAGATGGACCTGAGTGGTCATACAAAGAAGGATACAAGTTTTGTACAAAGACATGGAAATAAAATAACATTAATACAATCAATTAGATGAGAGATATATACAAAATTTACAGATATACAAGGCACAGTAACAATAACTTAAAACCTGTAAAAATGAAGAGGACATTCGATATAGGAGGGCTAATATTCAGATAGTAAGGCTTCTGTAGGCTTTTTATACGAAATGGGATAACTGACAGGGTAGAAGAATGGAAACTAACATAGTGGATTACAGAAGGGAGGGGTGGGGTTGGTGAGACTAGGCCTTATGGAAGCAGTTGCACAGTTCTGGGAATAAGGTGGTGTATAATTTTTGAAGGATGATAGGGTAAGAGGGTATTCAGATTCATAGATTTTGGAGTGAGTTCCAGATAAATGCTAGGAATAGCTGATAGCAGCCCTCCCAAACCGGTGCAGGTATTGGGAATCTTTAGCATAATGAGCTTATTGATCCTTAGGTGTATGGCCTGGATGTGATTCGGGTGAAACAGTCTGAGATGTAGGAGGGAGTTTGTCTGATAAAGCTTTATAGATCCAGATTGCAGTATTTTTTTTCTTCTGTGCTGTAGGGTTGTCCAATTGACTGCTTTGTAAAGAGAGCAATGATGGGTGCTGGAGGAAGGTCTGTAATAAATCTAATGGCTCTATGATACAGGGTGTCAGTTTATTTAAGAGGAGAGGGAGCAGTGGCCGTAGAGGAAATCAGCATAATCAATGATGGATAGGAATGATGCCTGGATTAATCTTTGTTTGGAGTCTCTGGTAAGGTAGTGTTTTATTCTGTAAAATAGGCCAAGTCTTTGCCTTAACTTTTTTAGGAGCTCTTCAACGTGGACAGAGTAGTCAAGCTTATTGTCAATCCAGACTCCAAGATATTTGAATTTATCCACAAATTCCAGATTTTCTCCATTGATTGATTAATTGATTGATTGATTGAGTAAAGCTTGTCAGATGCAGAGGTCCTTTTCTTGTTGTGCTCGCCGCCATTATGTGCATGGTGGGACACTGGCCGTAGAACTGCCGACTTCGGGGGTGACCAATCCCCCTGTTAGCTGCCCTTGCCCCCTGTGAATGTGCTGACAGGGGAGCCCACTCCCAGTCGGCATAATAATCAACTCTGTGCCTACCTCCTCCTAGCTGGTGGTATATTACCCCTGTGTGGATGGATGTACCCTTACCCCTTTTTAGTAAAACCCACAGTATCTCCCCTCCTCCCTGTTCCCCTTGAATTTCTGTGGGCTTTATGCATTCCTTCACATAAAGAGCCCCCCCTCCACCCACACTTCCTGCCTACTCTTTCCCTCCTGAATAAATTGTAACCCATTACAGCCACTTCCCAGACAGGGGCCAAGTGGTTGATGTCCTGTATTTGGACTTCAGCAAGGCCTTTGACACAGTGCCTCATAGGAAACTGGTCAGAAAGCTAAAAGACCTAGGGTGGGAGCCAAGCTTGCCAGATGGGTTAGAAACTGGTTGCAGGACAGAAGCCTAAAGGTGGTGGGTGGGGGAATTCTCATAAGCTAGGCCAGTGGTGTCCCACAGGGCTCGATGCTCAGTCCTGTGTTGTTTAACATCTTCATCAATGACATAGTGGATGGGATCAAAGGTAAAGTCTGCCTTTTTGCAGATGACACTAAGCTCTGTAGGAGAGGAGACAGGAACACAGAGAAGATCTGACTAGGATAGAGAAGTGGTCTGGCATTTGGCAACTGGGGTTCAATTCAAAAAAGTGCAAAGTTATGGACTTGGGATGAAAAATCCAGAGACCAAATACTGGTTGGATGGTATGCAGGTTACCAAGTCAGAGGAAGAAAAGGATCTGGGGATAATCATCACAAGTGACCTGAAACACTTGGCACACCGCAGGAGAGCAGCAGCATAAGCAAATTGGATGCTGGGCTGCATAGCCGGGGGATTACCAGCAGGAAGGCCAAGGATATACTGCTGCTGTACAGGTCACTGATAAGACCACACCTAGAGTACAGTGTGTAATATTGGTGCCCTTATCTTAAGAAGGATGTTAACTTGCTGGAATTGGTCCAGAGAAGGGCGACAAATATGATCCAGGGCCAGCAGAGCAACACCCATGAAGAAAAGCTCAAGTGGCTTAACATGTACTCCCTTGAGGACAGAAGGGAGGGAGGGAGGCAGATACAATCAAGACCTTCAGATACCTTAAAAATAACAACAGGGTGAATATGGAGTCCCTCTTCAGTCTGAGTGGGAATAAATCCACTAAGAGGCATAGCATAAAGCTGGCAGGGGGAAGATTCGAGAGAGAGGAGGAGACACTTTTCTACCAAGAGAGTGGTGGCCAAGTGGTAGGAGTTGTCAAAGTAGGGGGTTTCACTGAAAATGGTGGATAGCTTCAAGAGAGGGTGGAGCAGAGTTTTCCAGTAATGAAATATTTGCCTCCTTTTGCTGCTGGTCCTGAATGTGTGTCACAGGTATGATGCTGGTATCTTCATTTGAAAGTGTATAGAACTTATACTTAGAAATAAGGTGAGCCCTTTCTAATCATTCAGCTTTCTTTCTCACCATAACCAGAAGAGGAGAAGGTGCTTGAAAGATGACTTCCAATAATTTATGTTTAGTAATAAAGTGCCATCTTTGTAAATATCTGAAAAATTCAGAGTTAGGAAGATGAAACGTTGTTTGTTATTGTTGAAAGGAAAGGCTATGCCCGTCCTCCATACAGTTTTGAAAAAAGAGAAGCCCTTTATGTGCCCAGTGATTAAAACCCATGTCAAATTTCACAGGTAAGAAATCTAGGTGGTTATGCATAGGGATCCAGTAAAACTGCCGAAGTGAGGTGGAAATGATCTTTTTAACTGTCAACCACAAACCCAACATATGTTGGGTCCACTGATTAGTAACTTTAAATAAGTCAGAGTTCGTACTAACTTGCCAGGGTCGCAAGTTCAATGGGCCGTCCCTAGCCAGGGCCGTCTCTATCTGCAGCCAAGAAAGGTCTGGGGAGTGCCTGACCATGTCTACTATGTGAGTGATTTGGTCGACACTGAAATATTGTTTAAGGTTAGGGAGGCCCAAGCCTCCAACTCACTTACAGTATGTTGCTGTAGCAGTCCCCAACTAACCCCCATTTCTCTGCCTTGCCAAATAAACTTTTTAATAGCAGTTTTGAGAAGGTGCCAATCATGTCTGGGGATCGAAAGAGGAAGTGTTTATATAAGAATAATAGGCACAGCAGGACATTGATTTTAGTAGTTTCAATTCCGTTTATTAAGGTAAGGGGGAGCAATGACTATCTACGAAGGTCCGCACAAATTTCTTAGTATGGCCTCCCATAGTTAACCTGGTAAAGGGAAGTTAGATGTTTTGGCAGAAATATGCCCAATTACCTGACAATATTGAAACCACTGCTTCAATTCCAGAGAGATGTCCCCACTAATGTGTATGACCTTGGATTTAGAGGCACATGTATTTACTTTAAAATCTGACATGGCACCATATAAAGTTAATAGGTTATCATCACCCCAATCAATCAGAGAAGACCGTGTTGCTTCTGCTAATGGCTCCATACTAATAGCGAAGAGGATCGGCAAGAAGGGGCAACCCTGCCTAGTGCCCAGCCCTGCCTAGTGCCCAGCCCTGCCTAGTACCCAGCCCTGCCTAGTACCTCTACCAATCCAAAACTGAAGGAACAGAGACCTATAACTCAAATTCTGGCCTTCAGGGAGTCATACAACATGTTTATCCATTTTAAGAAATTCTCCCCAAAACCCAATTTTTTTGAGATTTCTTTCAAAAACTTGTAGAAAAGGATGGTTGCCCTGATTTCAACAGAGCGTCTGGGCCATAAACTGCAAAGCACAAATGGAAAAGGACCCCACACATGTCCTTGCACCCAAAACAAAGCTACACTCTGTTTCTAGGAGTAAAAGAGCTGAACTTTATTATCACAGATTTAAAAACCCGAGTGACATATTACAGAATAAAAAGTTCCCCACAGGGGCTGCAAAGGAACTCCCTGATGACGTTTTGCACCCCTGTGGGTGCTTTATCAAGGGTTAAGTTCCATATCCTATGCATCTTCTTCAATAGTGAGAACATAACTACTAATCAATTAACAAGTATGTAATATGTATACCCCACTAAAAATACATTCAGTATTACCCATGCATATCCCCATTACTAATTAAAACACACAGATTAGCAAGCTATTCCCCTCATAGTGACATATAACAAATTAATGGAATCCATCATAGCAAAATTGGCGATCACAGTTCCTTCAAATTCTTGTCAATCAGTGCTCCCATTATGGATCTTCAGCTCATTAGCAGATGTTCTTTCTTGTGCTGGTCGCCAAGGTGATGGTAAATGAAGGGATGCTTGTCCACTAATCACAGCATTACATCAAAAACCTTTCCATAGAGCTGCCTTTAACCAGTCTTTTAAAAAGACAAAAAAGACAGATTTTAGTACATAACAAAAGGCATATACAGCAGCTTAACATTCTATCTAGAGAAATGGCTTAATCTCAGCTCTCCCATTCAGTCCTGGTCTCTGTAACACATTTAGTCTGCATATCCACTTTGCTTCTTTTTGTAATGCCACATTGTTCCGATCCCCACCTCTCGGACCAAGTTTTACCTTTTCTATCCCCATGTACATCCAGGTATGGTTATTACCAGTAGAAGCAAACTTTACATGTGCAGCTAAAATGTTCGTGACATCCTCATTTGCAGTGTCCTGCTAGTTTTGCATCTAGTGTATCCTGGAAGGATTTTCTCTGCTTATTCTGCGCTGCAACCTAGCTGATGATCGGTCTTCGCAGGACAGCCTTCATTGCATCCCAGCAGGTTTAAATGGAGGGTGGACTGAAGCATTTAGTTCCATGTAGGAGGTTATCTCCTTACTGAGCATGGTAATGAAGTTTGGATTGGTTATTAAACTGGAGTTAAACCTCCAAGCTGTCTGCCTGTTTATTTGACCTAGATTTATGACAAGGGTGATTGCTGCATGATCCGACTGAGTAACATTATGGACCTATGCGGAAATAATTTTATGGGCATCTTGGGAATTAACTAAGAAGAAGTCAGTCCTGGAATATTCTTGGTGGGAATTGAATAAAAAAGTATAGTCCCTTTCATCTATGTGTTGGCTATGCCATATATCTACTAAACCAAGTTCTTCCATAAATCCTCTTAAAGCCTTACTAAAGCTTTCATTGGTATCCAAATTTCTGGAAGTTCTACCTAAAGAGGGGTTCATGGCACAATTAAAATCGCCCCCTAATACAAGCATGCCTTCACCTAGCATTGCTAACTTGGTAAAAACTGTAGTGTAGAATGATGTGGCACTGGTGTTTGGAGCATGTACAGTGGCGTTCCCCAGGATGAAACCCACTTTTAAAGCACTCTGCACTATGCTGCAGCAGACCTACTGAATAAAGCAATGTAATTTCAATGACGATTAGTCCCCTTTGTCATGCAGGACACTGTGGCATTCACTTCATCCTGGCAGTGTCACATTTTCCTGAATAACAATAGGGACTAATTGCCTACAAATCTGAGAGGGAGGACACTAAACTAACAATATAAAAACAGAAATTACAACTCTGTGTATCAACATTTCCTCTCTCTATCCTTAGACGATAAACTGCCAGGTTTGGAAGCTGTTGCACAATTAGATAGGGATCTGGTTTCCATGGATCTTCAATCTTATGTTTACCCGGGATCCCCAAGTTCTGGGTAAGTACTTAGTCCCCTGGATGGAGAGCTTTCTCTTAGTCTCTTTATAGGTTGGACTTCTCAGCTGCTTCTTAGGTCACCCTCTTGGCCTCTTTTCAGTTGCGCATGTGACCTCTAGATGTAGGTCAGGTATGTCTCTGGCAAGGTGGCATAGAAACATAGAAACATACAAACATAGAATTTGACGGCAGATAAAGACCGCTTGGCCCACCTAGTCTGCCCATTTCCCTACCTAATGGATAAGCTGCAGATCCTAGTTAACCAACAGCCTACTTCCTCTTACCCCCCACTAGAATTGCTTTATGTCTGTCCCATGCATTCTTGAATTCCCCCACTGTTTTTGACTATGACCTCCTCAGAAAGACTGTTCCATGCATCTACAACCCTCTCTGTGAAGAAATACTTCCTGACATTACCTCTGAGCCATCCCCCCTTTCTTTTCAAATTGTGCCCCCTTGTTCTTGCACATCTCTTTTTTTTTGAAAGATGCTACCCTCTTGGACTTTGTTGATTCTATTGAGGTATTTGAATGTTTCTATCATGTCCCCCCTCTCCCTTCTTTCCTTGAGGCTATACATCTTAAGCTCTTTTAGTCTTTCTTCATATGTCTTCTGGTGCAGACCCTGCATGATTTTGGTTGCTCTCCTCTGGACAGCCTCCACCCTGTCTATGTCTTTGCAGAGATGCGGTCTCCAGAACTGTACACAGTACTCCAGATGTGGTCTGACCAACTGTCTGTACAGAGGGCCAACAACTTTTTGTTTTCTACTGGTGATGCCTCTCCCTATGCATCCCAGTATCCCCCCAGCCCTCCTTACTGGCTTCTCACATTACTGGCCCACTTTTAGGTCATCTGATATGACTACCCCCTGGTCCCTTTCCATTTTATTGTTGTCAGTATCTCACCCCACATTGTGTACTCTTGCCCTGGGTTTTTGTTTCCCAGGTGCATTACTTTGCACTTCTTTACGCTGAATCTAAGCTGCCATACACTTGACCATTCCTCCAACCTTGCCAAGTCCCTTTTCATCCTTTCCACCCCACCTTGCATATCAACCCTGTTGCAGTTCTTTGTGTCATCTGCAAAGAGACATACCTTCCCCTCCAGTCCCTCCGCAATGTCACTTATAAAGACATTAAAAAGGACTGGCCCCATTACTAAACCCTGTGGTACCCCACTAGTAACCCTCCTTTCTTCACTGTGGACTCCATTTACTATTACCCGCTGTGTCCTGTTGTCTAGCCAGTGTTTTACCCAGGCTACCATCCTGGGACCCACTCCCAGGCTGGCTAATTTGTTTATTAATCTTTTGTGTGGGACTGTGTCAAATGCCTTGCTAAAGTCTAGGTAGGCCATGTCCACAGCCCCTCCCTAGTCTACTACTTTGGTCACCCAATCAAAGAAATCAATTAGATTTGTTTGACATGACCTTCCTGCTGTGAATCCATGCTGCCTTGGGTCCTGTGCCCCACTGGCCTCTAGGTACTCAACCATTCTTTCCTTCAGAAGTGATTCCATCATTTTCCCTACCACTGAGGTCAAACTGACAGGTCTGTAGTTTCCTGCCTCTGTCTTGCTCCCACTTTTGTGAAGGGGAATCACATCCGCCCTTCTCCAGTCCTCAGGTACCACACCATCCTCCCATGATTTATTAAAAAGGGTAGTCAGTGGTGTTACTAGTTCTTTCCTTAGTTCTTTTAGAATTCTGGGGTGAATCCCATCAGGCTCCATTGCTTTATCCACCTTCAGTTTTAAGAGTTCTTTCAGAACCCCTTTCTTCTGTGAAAGGACTAATATCAACCCCCCCTATCCAGAGTGCTTCTATTGACTGAATTAGGTCTCTCTCCCTGCTTTTCCATTGTGAATATTGAGCAGAAATACTTGTTCAGTATTCCTGCTTTTCACTGTCGCTCTCTGCCCAACCACCTTCCTCTTTATTCAGCCTCAGTATCCCTGCCTTCATCTTTCTTTGCTCCCTAATGTACCTATAAAAGGTTTTATCCTCCTGCTTAACCGAGTTGGCTATCTTTTCCTCAGTTTGGGCCTTTGCTATTCTGACTGCCTTCCCCGCTTCCTTCTGCTTTAACTGGTACAGTTCTCTGTCCTGCTCCTTCTGTGTTTCCTTATACTTCCTGAATGCTATCTTTTTTTCTCCCTTACCTTCCCCACCACTTCTTTTGAGAACCATAGTGGTTTTTTCTTTCATTTTGATTTGTTTATTTGCTTCACACAAAGGCTTTTTGCCTCTGTGATGGCAGTTTTGATGTTTCCCCATTGTTGCTCCACCCCACCTTCTTGCCTGTTTGCTAGTGCTTTTCAGAGGCACTCTCCCATTTTGACAAAATCAGCCCTCCTGAAGTCCAGGACCTTTACTTTTGTGTGACTTGACTCTATAGCTAAGTTTATCATGAACCACACTGTTTGGTGGTCGCTTGTTCCTGGATGGCTACCCACTTCAAGATCAGAGATCCTCTCTCCTTCCCCATTTGAGAGTACCAGGTCTAAGATTGCTCCCTCTCGAGTGGGTTCCAATACTAGCTGTCTGAGGCATGCTCCCTGTAGGGCATCGAGAATGGCCTGCTCTTGGATGTGGCTGCAGCAAAGGTGCTCCAGTTAACATCTGGCATATTCAGGTCCCCCATCAGCAATATCTCACCTTTCTCTGCCATCCCAAGGATGCCTTCTATCATTTCCTTGTCCATTTCCTCCCCCTGAGACAGGGGTCTGTATACAACCCCTGTGCGGATTGTGGAGCCATTTCCAGTCTCCAGGGTGACCCACAGTACCTTCTTTCCTCCCTGTTTGCCCTTTAGTTCTGTTGCTTTGATCCCTTCCCTTACATAGAGAGCTATTCCTCCTCTTCTTCTTCCCTCCCTGTCCCTCCTGTAGATTGTGTACCCTGGTATGTTGACATCCCAGTCATGGTTCTCTGTGTACCATGTTTCTGTGACTGCCACAATATCCAGGCATTCCTCTTCCATCAAGGCCACCATTTTGGGGAGCTTTTTACCTAGACTACAGGCATTGGTACTTATAACCCTCCATTTTTTTCTGGCTTTATTTCTTTTTGCCCCATCCCTATCCTTACTGCCTTTGTCTTTTTCTCCATTTACCCCTGCCATTATCCCTATCGACTGCTCTATCTTGGTTTTTACCTCACTAACTACCCTGACTTTGGGGGGGGCTAAGATTTCCCTCCTCCTTTTCAGTGCCTCCCTCCTTGGCTAGTTTAAATGCTTGCCAATGAAGCATTTAAACCTATCACCTAGGATCCTGGTTCCCCTCCAGGATAGATGCAGACCATCGCATTTGTATAGGCCTGCATCCCTACAGGTGGAGCCCCAGTCCCCAATGAAGCCAAATCCCTGAGCTCTGCACCAGTTTTTCAACCAGTCATTGAATCCCATGGTGCGGAGTACCCTAGCCTCATCCACGCCATAGACAGGTAGCAATTTCTGAGAAAGTTACCATGTGTGCTACTTGTCTAAGGCCCCTCCCCAACTCCACAAACTCCTGTTGCACTGCTCTGATCCCATTCTCAGCCAGGTCATTCATCCCTAGGTGGATAATGGCATCCAGCTCACTCCCCCTTGCAGCTGCTCCCATGATCCTGAGGATTAATTTCCTGTCCCTCCAAACCATGGTGCCGGGGCAGGCACCTAACCCCCCTTTCCTTCCCTCCCCAGTTCTATCCCCTAACAACTGAGTCCCCCACCAGAAGTTGTTTCCTTCCCCTGTGGTGTCCTGTGCCACCCCCCTGTGGGTCTCCATTGTGGAGGTTCCCAGCATCCTCCTTGGTCTCCACTGTGCATGCCTCCATAGAGGAACCATGCTCTGCCAGAGTGGTGAATGAATTGTGGAGAGGTACAACTGGAGGGATGCACCTCTGTTCCACCACCCTCACCCTCCCTGAGCCCACTGTGGTCCAACCACTCCTCTTTCTTGGCAACCTCTGAGGTAATGGCAGTGGCCTGGGTGGTCCCTGGGTAGGGGAGCAGGTTTTCTGAATCATTGCTAGGTCAGCATGGAGACGAGCAACCTCCTCCCTCAGACCAGAGACGTGCCTGCAAATAGGGCAGCAACGCAGTTTCCAGAATGTCTCCCAGAAGACTGCTGCTCCACAGCCAGTACACTGCACCTCTCCTCACATGTCTGTGTCCCTTCCTGTTACAGATGCTTTTCTTTTGTTGATTTTGTTCTTGTTTTAGTGTGTGCAAGCTTGTGAGTGTCTCTACCCCCATTCAGTGTGCTGTGCCTTTAAGGATATGAACAGGTGTATGTTGTTAGCAGTTTTGGGGAAGTGATGTCAGAACCCCTGCTATAAAGGAAATTATGCGCTTGGGGTGTGTGGGGTGTGGGGAAGGGTGAGAGGGAGTAAATCTCTGCCATCCAGAAACAATCAACTACAACTCTGACCCTCCACCCCGGGGAGTGCCTTCCTTCCTTTCAGACACCTATTTCACAGAGGTTAAGTACCAGGTCTACTCACAAATGACTGCAAATATCTCCCAGCTACAGTTCCTCCCTGATAACTTAAAGGTAAAACTAAGACAAGTCAACCCCAAAAACAGAATCGGCGCTAGTTACTTACACAGGTCCAAAAAGTAATAATTCAGTTCAGCGTAGTCTAGAAAATAACCTCCTTGATTTAAGGAATCTCTGGCTTCTTTTTCTGTCTCTCTCTCTTTCTCAGCAGCTGATACCCCAAAATATGAGTCTACTGGAAATCTAGCTTCCCATCTGAACATTATAAAATAGGGTGAGAATCCTGTTGAGTCATTTTCAGTACAGTTGTAGGCATGGATCAAGAAGTACCTGCTGACTCTTGTATGGCACTTTTGTAGGTTTCAGTGTCTCCAGCATGTTATGTAGTGTTCTATTGAATCTCTCTAGCTGAGAGTCACCCTGTGGGTGACAGGGAGTGGTTTGGGACTTCTTGATAAATATAATGCTAGTAACTTCTGTGATAAGATGACTCTCAAAGTCTCTCCCTTGGTTGGAGTGAAGGTAACTGGGAAAGCCATAATGCACAAAGTACTTTTCACAGAAAACATTAGCCATGGTGGTTGCCTTTTGATCTTTAGTGGGAAAGCCAGTGCAGAGTGAGTGTTATGGTCGGTCACTACAAGAATGTTACTGACCTCCTTCCAATCAGGTTCAAAGGCAGGGACGCCAATGCAGACTGGGTCCATTGGTCCAGTAAGGGTGATGTCTACAAGTGGAGCCACCCTTTTGAGTAAAGCCTTAGGTGTGATGCACAAGTTGTAACTTGCAGCATTTATAATGTCTCTCTACTTCAATAGCCATGCGTGGCCAGTGGAATTGGTCTTGGATGAAACCCAAAGTTTTATCATTCCCCAGGTGTCCCACGTCCTCATGAAGTGATCACAAAACCATTTTTGATACTTGCAGGGAAGAACCAGTTGCTTTGTGCAGTTTTATGATTCAATACAGCACTCCATTCTTTAGTGAAAGTTTGTCCCACTCCCTCAGGAGAAATGGCACATCTGAAAGATTTGATTTTACATGAGTGGAAACCAAGCCCTTCTCTTTGCCTAGAATGATGTCCTGCAGACTGGGATATGTCCACTGTGCATGTCGTACATCTGCAGGTTTGAGGTGAGGCAAGGAAGTATTATGCAGCATGGTGAAGTGAGCATATACCTCCAGTACAGCATCAGGATGCACTCAAAGCAAGTTTGAGGCCCTGTTGGGGTTGATGGGAGCAGGCCAGTCCTTAAGCACCATATTGCTTTCACTACATCCTTGGATACATAGGTCCGTGGCCCCTCTGTGGATAGATTATGATGTGGTCATCTGGACAGGGCATCTGCATCAGTGTTATTCCATTCTGGATGATAGTGCAAGTGGAAGATGTAAGCAGATAGAGAAGAGATCTGTCTATTCCCAGTGGTGTCAAGCTTGGCAGTCATTAGCACATAGGTCAGCGGCTTATTGTCTGTCAATACAATGAACTTGGCTCCATAAAAATATTCATGGAAATGATCATTCACTGCCCACTTTAGCACAAGGAACTCCAACTTATGGACTGGAAAGTTCTTTTCACAGGGACTTGGACTGCGACTGGTGTAGGCAACTGGTCTCACACCATTTTCATGTTATTGGTAAAGTACAGCACTCAATCCTTCCACACTGGCATCAATGTGAAGACTATATGGCTTGGTACGGTCAGCAAAAGGGCAAAACAGGGGCCCCCATCTGGCACTGAATGATCTCTTGAAAAGCATTTTCATAGCCTGCAGTCTGTCTCTTCCCAAAAGGTTCATAAGTCCTGTGGTATTCCAATGGTGGTTTCTGTTTTGTCCTCAAACCTTTGTTTTTTTGGGTTAGAGGATGCCCCTGAGTCAAGTTGTTCAATGGCATCACACCAAGCAGTAGCCCTTCACAAATCTTCCAGAATATCTGCAGAACCTCAGGCAAGACTGACATATTTTTAAATTGTTGTGTCTCAGCCAGGTTGTGAGGTCTTCCACTTTTACTGGGTCAGTGCTGATTCCTTGCTCTGATACAATGTGCCCAATATATTTGACTGCAGTCTGACAGACCTGACACTTGTCTAGGGAGACCTTTAGATCATGTTCCTTCAACCAGTCAAGCACCTTTAATAGTCGGGTGTCATGTCCTTTCAGTGTCCTTTGAAACACTATGAGATCATCCAGGTAGACTAAGACCTCTAGGAGATTCATATCCTCTACCACCTTCTCCATTAGGCACTGGAAAGTTGCTGGGGTGTCAGATGTCTGTTGCGGCATATGATCAAATTGATAAAAACCAAGAGGACAGATGAAAGCAGTCTTCTCCTTGTCTTCTTCAGCCATCAGTATTTGATAGTATCTACTGCACAAGTCCAGTATGGAGAACCATCTACTCCCTGTCCAGGGCATCTTGCACTAGAGGCATATAATACTGGTCAGCAATGGTCCTTTGATTAAGGGTGCAATAGTCAATGTACATTTGTACGGTACCAGTCTTTTTTCAGGCCACCACTATATGTGAAGCATAGGGGCTTTGAGACTCCTTTATGATCCTGCCACCAAGAGTTCTTGTAGGTGTTGATTGACATCTTCAGTGTCAGCTGGTGCCAGTCTCCTCAACCTTTCTCTGATGGGGCGGTCATTATATAGTCATATATGGTGTTCTTCCCCTTTGGCACATCCCACATCCCACACATGGCATGAGAAAACATCTGACTGGTCAGTCAATTCCTGTTGCAGTCATTGCTTCCAGTTGGAGGGAATGGGAGAAGAACCAAAATGGAAAACTGCTTTGTCCAATGGATGGGTCCTTTCCTGATGGGATGGTGCCCCTTCCACCTCAGCAGTGTACAGACTGGCTAATATCATACCAGAATGCACTGTCAAATCCTTACATGTTTCATTCTTTAACATTATGTTGATTCTCTTGATCGTTACATTGATACCAGGTAGTAATCCTCATTGCACCATCAGATCACATGGCAAACCTCTTCCTCGGGACTTTACAATGATGATCTGAGCTGACAAGGCTTCATGGCAGTTCACGGGTCCTTCTACTAGGCACTCAGCACCAGGGGGCACAATCAAATGCTCTTTTTCTTCTTTCTTTCTGACTCACACAATCCCCTCAGGGTTGTTGCAGGCCTTGGCTTCCTTCTTCAGGTGAGCAGTATGCACAGTGACATACAGTAAATTGGAAACATCTGGTAATTTTCCTCCCCTGCTTTCTGTAGGCACAAGTTGGCAAGGTATCCAAATATACTGCCACTGGTTCCAATTAGTACCCATGTTTTGTCCAATATCTGGTAATCAGGACAAAGGAGAGCCAATGTATTGATCCTTTGAGGAACTCCAGTAAAAGTCTCAGGAAATTCAGTTTGCATAGTGATGCGTCCATTGTAGGGGTGGCTGGCACTGCACAAACCCCAGACAGAAAGTCCTTCTAGAGGTTGCAAGGGCAGGTATTTTAGGTACATCCAGTAAAAGGATTGGTAGATAATGGAGACCCTGCGATCCACTGTCCAATATGGCTTCACATGGGTATCCCTTCATGGGTATCTGTATGGTCAGGGTGGGACCCATCAATCCAGGTGGCAACTTGTGTTGAACAGAGGTAGGGAAATTTATCTGTCTTACAGAGCTGTTCATTCTCAGAGTCCTAGATTGCTCCCTTACTGGGCTTCACTGTCATTTCCCTATGACTGTAGCCGTCTTTTCCATTTCTGATCTACAAGCTGCTGGTTCTTGGGTCTGACACATCCTCATGCAAAATGTCCATCTTCTCCCACAGTGAAAGCAGAACAGCCCATCTCTGCACAGTGTCAAGGGTTGAGGTCTGACCCTTTGGGCAGATGAAGGATTCAGTGGGTATTCACAACTAAATGACAGGGAGTTGGCTTGTGGATGAGGTCCCTGCACCATCTGTAAGACCTTCACAGATTCAGTGAGTTCCTTCAGCTGAGTAACTATGTCTGTGGCATCACTCTGCTCTTGGGGGCTGTCAGCTTGCAGCTGCAGGGGTATGGCTTTTCTTGTAGGTACATTTAGTGATTTGGCACTGGCTTCTTCTTCCCTTACTTTATCCAGTTGTCAGAAGTTTGGGGGATCTGCTCTGTGAACTTTCAACCTGAGATATATCAGTGTCCAGCAGGAATACACAGCTCTTCGCAAAATCTGTTCTAGTCTCATCTGTGCAGTCTATGCAGGGGTAATCCCCCATCTTCCACAATTTTTCAAATCACAGTCTCCACTCCACTGATGTAATGAGGCAACCTTACTCCCTTTTCTGCATGATGGCTCCCTGTTGGTAAATTAGGTCCTCCCTCCACTCAGCTGCTCCAAATGTACTCTTAAGTATGACAAAGTGGTCATTTGCAGTACAGTTTAGCTGGCTGGCTTGTAGGGAATGGATGATATTCAAAGCCATACCTCTCATCCTCTTGCAGTTTTTTTGCATTTCTCATCATCTGAACACTTCCACACTTTCTCCATCTGTGTGGCCTAGCTCATCCAACTCTCATAGTCATCTCCCACAGGGGGAGTGGGGGTGGCTCCACAGAAAGTATGCAGTCTTCTGTACTGTTCATAGGGCATGACCAAATATGGGTCCAGTCCTGTCCCCCAACCTGGACTCTGCTGGGTGGTATTGCCTGCACTGGTTCTTCTTCCTTGAAGAATGCTCTCACATCTTGAACAGTCTATCCTTCAGCTGCCAAAAAGGATTGTAATTTCTGTTCAAATTTGCTTTGCTGTTTAGGGTTTTTGGGGGGAGAGTCTGGGCTCGCATGGATTGTAATGAATCACAGGGTGCAGTCTCTATCATTAGTGAGCTCATCGAGCACCCTTGAGGGATCAACATCCTCTTGCCACTCCATCAGAACACATAATGTCTGAGCCAAATTGTAAACTCTTCCATGAACAGTCACTTTTCCCGAACTTTTTATGCTGCCTATGACACTTTCAAGATGGTCCCTAAGAGTTTCTTCAAGGATCCCGTGCACAAAAATGGCTTTGTTCAGATCAATGTCCTCACCCTTACACCAGTGTAGCAACAAGTTGTGATCCATCATGAAGCTGAAAATTGGGTGGGGGGAGGTATTAAACTCTGTTCCTGCCCCAGGGTGAGGTCTTGCAGAAATGTTCCAGAAATTCCAGCGGTGCCTCCAAATTTGTAACCACCCCCATCTGTGAGGTGTGCTGACTAAGTCTGGAGATGGTAAAGGGCAAAGTCTGTTATACCTTCCGGTGAATGATCCCTGGGTTCATTTGAAATGGACTTGGAAAGTGGTGTGATGCCTCCACCTGTGGGGATCCCCATGGCAAAGTGCTGTTGGGAGTGTTTCTCACAGGAATGAAATACAACTCCCATCCTCTGTGACAGGGAAAACAATAACACAATCCCCTCCCCACTTATCACTCTAAACAAGCAAATAAACATCAAGGCAATAATGGCAAATAGGTAAGAAGTTGTTAAAGGAATAATGATAGGGTGAGAAGAGTGTGATAATATCCCACCTCGGTGGTTGAGCCAAGGCCACTGGCTGAGGCATCCAACACCGAGAAGGATGTTATCCCATAACACCCACCCTGGAGGGCATTATTCTATTACACAATGGCTTGTTGTTTTATACAGAAAAAAATAATTTTAAATAATTTTATTTAGTGTTTAAAATTTTTTTTTTAAGAAAAGATACAAGGAATGATCAATAAGCTGAAGCATATCATCAGCAGGGATGTTATGCCAGGATAACATCCCTACTGTGATGGTCAACTGACCAATCAGGAGCCAGGATTCTTTCTTGCCATTGTATAAAAAAAAATAACCAATAGATTTATTTTGGGGTTAGAGAACAAGGTATGGGACATGAGAAGCAAAGACAAAAATAAACAAAGGCAGCAGTTTGCATTCATCCAACCATAAGGTGTATCTCAGTAGCTCACCCCCCTAGTGGTGCACCAGTTAACCCCACAGTCCCTCTTGGAGTTCTCTATTACAGTTCGAGTGTGCACACAAATGCAGAGTTGCAGACCTGTGACACTCTGACCTGTGTGTGGTACCATGTAAATCTCGCATTGGTCATAATAAAGGGACACAATCATGACACAGCAAGACCACGCCTGCTACAAGCAGCATGAGGCAAGACCTGCAAGTACTTTATTTGTTTTAAGAGGAGGGGTTTATCCTCCCACACCCCTAGAACTATTATAACCAACTATGAGGGGGTGTGGACATGGGCAAAAAAAAAGCAAAAAAGATTCCCTTACAGGAAATCAAACCTCTTTCTCTCCCAACCCCATCCACTGCAGGGTTGGGTGCTCTAGCCACTCCACCGTCAGAGCGGCTCGATGGAGAACCCGACCCTCAGTGTCCACATACACTTCCTTCATCCGGGTAAGTGATAAGGGGTACTGATCCTTTCATATCTCTGTAATTCCTCTGTCGCTGTTATGCCATTTGCACTCTTCACAGCGCGGTTTTGCTGTGTGCAGTTTTCTCTGTGCTATTCTGACCTGGTAGGTGTAAATTTGGTTGTTGACTACAGGGGCTGACTGGCAAATTACACAGCTGGATGTACAGTAAAATAGTTACCCCTGGCTGTAAGCTGTAGCTGTGGGCTTGATTCTAAGGTTGCACAGAAATGCCCAGAAAGTACCTAGCTAGTTAAACAATAACAATGATGAGCTCTATGGGTAAAATCCAGCACTCACAATCTTTAGATGAGAGGCTGGTGCTGTTTCCATGGCGATGTCTCCCTTAAGCAGACAATGGCTGAATATTCTTTTCTATAAGCCATATAAAGGTGCAGCAGACCCAACACACTCCCAGTGGTGAAGGGTGCAGGCTGTGATGACTTTAGATGATGAGAGCTGTGTTCTGTAAGCTGGTTACTGGTGCGATGGACCCAACGTGCTTCTGGTGGTGATGGCTGTTGGCTGTGATGATCTGGAAAATGATGATCCTCTTCGCACCACATAGGGTTTTGCCTTAACTTACCCTGACAGGCTGGCAGTCATTTAGGACCTCGGCTGGTTCAGTCCCCTGTCAGGATAAAATCCTAACAGCAGTAGAAGGCAGTGGGTCACCACCATCCCAGATGCAGAGCAGTTTTCAAGGCAACCCCTGCCCTAATTCAATACTAGAGCCAGGCTTGCCACTTTAGCTGCATCAATTCCCTTTTCCAAGAGTCTTAAGTCTGTTTTGGGCAAACTTTTTAGTCAGACAGGAACAGCAAATGAGAGATATTCACATATGGTCTCCTCTCCTCAGAAGTTTTCAGACCAATCTGCTCTATTTGCATGTCTCCCTCTTGTACAGAAGTCCAGGGATAAAATAGCAGTAACTAGCATCTCAGGCACTGTTCATCATGCTAAATCCCTGGCTCCCAGTGGCTGTCAGTTCTGGGAAAAAAGCATGCATACAAATCCTGTACCAGCTTGCAATTCAGAGCTGTTTTTCAGAGCTGGGCTCTAAACAGATGTGAGTTTCACAGAAACAGGATGTACTAATTTAGTTGTTTTGCAGAGCTGAACTACAGTAGTTTCCAAACTGATGTTAATTTCACAAGGACAGGATGTGCTAATTTAGTAGTTCTGCACTTTGTGCAGCTTTAAGAGCTGCTTGAAACTAAGCAACCTCCTTGATGTGGGCTCCCAGACCCTCAAGGCAGTCTAGGGGCCAGTTGAGTAAAGTGAAGTGGCGGTACACTGGCCAAAGTGAAAAGGACACTGAATTAGCCAGCAGAACAAATGACAGTGTCCAGTCATGTCCTAGGTCCTGCTGCTGCAATCTGGACTAGGACAGGGCTGAGGGGTGAGGGAGTGGTGCAGGGGAAGGTAGCAACAGTTTTCCAGAAAGAGCCAATGGCAAACCCCCTTTTAGGAGAGGGTTACACTGTACAGCTCCTGTAAATGCACTTTGTGCAGCTCCAATTAATGTATTCTATACAGATGCTATAAATGTACACTGTACAGCTATTACAGTTTTCTAGAGAAAACCTTTCTTAAATGTTGTTTGCCTTGCCAGTTTTTGCATTATAAATCATGAACTGATTGCTAGCCCATCGGTACTGTTTCTTCCTAAACATTCCAGGTACTCTAATTAAGCAGTAAGATTTGACCAGTGGTTAAAGTAATAGTCTGTTAATCCCCCCCCCGGCGTAATGTGGCATGAGGTGCAGCTGAGTGCTATATTACCCCAGGGGGTGATTAACCGACTGTTTATTTGACTCCTGGGAGTGCCTTATTGCTGTTATAAAAAAAAAATTCCAAAAGAAAAGTATTACAGGTATACCTTTTGAAACTTTTCTTCACTGAAAGAGAGAGTTTTAATACAATAGTTCATGCACCAACTGTTTAAGAATGCTGGTTTAGAATCATTATAACAATGTAGGTTTCATTGGAGTGATTTCATTGGTCAGTTCAATGAAATCTACATTGCATTAGTCTTTGATTATTATGCTAGTAGAGCCCTTTTACTAGCACAGTGATATACTGAATCAAGTACACCATGGAATGTTGGAATTAATAATTTTAGATGACCGCCATAACTGCTCCCACTTACTTAGATCACTATGCTGTTGACCGCCCTTCTACCCTTTTAATGTTTGCTTGCGCACATGTGCAAGAAATATGTTATGACAACTTGCAGGAGTAGCAGGTTGTGGAGGTACAGCTGTGTTGTGGCCAATGCCGCCACTGCCTTTTAGGGCTTGTCTGTGTGGCACCAATGAATGAGCACACTGTCTATGACAGCAGCTCAAAACCATGCCACCAACTTGAAACAATTTCGCTGCTGCAATGAGGGAGCAACCCGTCATTGCAGGGCTGCCTTGCCTGGTGTAACCTTTCAATAAACAAGGCAGCGGCTGTCACCGTCTGCCTCTCACAGTCCTGCCTGAAAGCCGATGTCAGGGTGCCCAACTCTGTTGGCATGCCCTCCCCAGTTAATTTGCCAATGGAAAGCCCAATCCCCGTCAGCATGATGTCCCCGTAGTGTAATTTGTATGCTGAGGGGGTGCCCAATTCCCCTCAGCATCATGCCCCCCCAAACACAGATCCATTTTCGTTACTGACGAGGTGCCCAATCCCCATCGGTTCCAGTAGTCCCAAAACACCCAGGTGGCACACTGGGAGCCCACCCCAGTGTGCCAAATGTACCTGTAAAACAGAAAACCTTCCTGCAAAGTTTTCCTTTTCCTTTTTTTAAACTGTAAACAAGAAAATGATCCCTCGTTGTCTGCGGTGCCTCCCTTCCCCAACCCGCACCTACCCTCTGCGCACCCTCCCCTCACCTCCCCCTTACCCCATACTTACCTCTGAGCCTGGCGCCACACTCTTCAGTGGAGTGGGAACACGCCTGCACTCTTCAAAGCCTACTGCAAACTGAAGAAATGCCGGTAAGCTGTATAATGGTAAAAATAGGGGGTTTCAACTTAGGTAGATATCGCGGCCATTTTTACGACTTGTTTTCGCACCTGTGGCGCCAAATGGCGCAGTCGCTGTGCAAAATCACCTTTTGGCTAACAAACTGATAGTGTCACTGTTCATACGGTCACAAAAAGCCCATGTTGAAAACTTGGAGTGAAAATACCAAGAAACGCCCAGGGCAATAGGGTTTCCGACCATAACACCCTAACCTGTAGGGACTGACCAGCGTCAGGGGTGTGACTTGGGATTGTCGACAGTAATGCTCATGCCATTCCACCCCTACCCCACCCTGCAGCCAGTGACAGGCATTGAGGTGTGCCTTGGACTCTTCGACCCCAAAGTTCACCCCATTCTCCTATACTGCACCCATTTTAGTGTATTTCCTTATGGAATGGGGTGAGTGTAAAGCCCAAATACCCCAAGGCACATCTCGACACTTGTCGGTGTTTTCAGGGTAGAGTGAGGAAAAATGGTGTGAGCGTTATGGGCGATGACCCAAAGACACACCCCAATGCCTGTCCATCTCTGCAGGGTGGGGGTGGGGTTGGCGCCAGTTCAGTACTTCACTGCCATTCCTATTCTGCATCTGTCTAACTCCTGCACTTCCAATGCCAATGCCAGCAAGCAAACATTTGGCATTAACAAATGCTTGTTGTCCGTGTAATTGTTAACAAACAAAAAAGGATTTCAGTACCTGAAAGCTCCTGACAGCTGAAACCTCCCTCCTCCCAGTTTTGTGGCTCAGTTCATGTATTTTATATGAAATGCTTGTTTTACATAGATACATAGACAGTGTCGGCAGATAAGGGCCTATGGCCCACCTAGTCTGCCCATTTGAGCTTGTAAGTTCAGTTTGTTTTCCTAGAAGTCTATTTCCCCTTACCCCTGACCTCTAGAATTCCTTTATGTCTATCCCATGCATTCTTAAATCCCGTGATTGTTTCAGCCCCCACCACTTCCTCTGGCAGGGTGTTCCACTTGTCCACCACCCTTCCACTTGTCCACCACCCTTCCACTTGTCCACCACCCCATTTAGTATATAAATGTAAGCACAAGGAAATATCTGATGTAAAATGTGACTGCAGTACATATCAATTGACAGAGGCAGCAACACAGCGGCATCTTTCACAAATGGTGAGCATAGTCTGTGCTCCAATCCACCATGACAACATCTAATCAGTTCCTGGACAGTAAATACAGCAAGGGGGAGGCTAGGATCTACGCACCAAGAACTTCAACAATTGGCTGAACAGATGGTGTGGAGAGGAAGGTTTTGGCTTCATTGGGGAGCTGGGGCCCACCTGGGGAGATGCAGACCTGTACGGGGATGATGACCTGCATCTTTCCAGGAACAGCACTGGAGTCCTCAGTGAATGGTTTGAATGCTTCATTGGCAAGCATTTAAACTAGGCAATGGGATGGAGTAAAGGGAAAAGGGTAAATCATACCGCCCACCCCCACAGGCTAATGCAGCCTGCAAGGAGGACACAAATATGTATACAGCCGGAAATGAGGGAAATTAATCTTGGAATCAGAAAGCAACACCAGTACAGGACACAAAGGGAAAGGCAGAGAGTGTAAGGTAGCAAAATAAGGGAAAAGTGGGTGGGGGAAAGAAGCAGGTGGGTGAACACAGGATTAGAGGGAGGGCAGGCAGCAAACCATGGAAGGCCTGGTTACAACTACCCGAAGCCTGGGGAATAAAATCCCCTGACCAGGAGGCCTTGTTACTAGAGGCAGACCTGGACATAGTGGCAATAACAGAGACCTGGTTTACTGCAAACAACGACTGGGATGCAAACGTCCCAGGTCATGCCCTATTCAGGAGAGATGGGGAGAATAAAGGGGGGCCTGTAGGTAAGACAGGGTATAAAAGCAACAGAGGTGCAGGGTAGACGGGGGAGATGGAGGCACTGTGGGTCACCCTTGAGCCAGGCAATGGTACAGCAATTAGAACAGGGGTGATCTACAGACCTTCAGTGCAGGGGGAGGAGATGGATAAGGATCTAGTAGATCAAATTCAGGAGATAGCAACAAAGGGTGAGGTATTGCTGCTGGGAGATTTCAATATCTCAAATGTTGATTGGACCATCCCAGCAGCAACTTTAACCAGAAGCTGGGGCATCCTGGATTCCCTACAGAGTGTGGGACTCAGACAGCAGGTGAGTGATCCTGCAAGACAAGGGGGGTGATTCTGTACCTGGTACTGACCAATGGGGACAGAATCTCAGATATCAAGGTGGAAGGTCATCTGGGAACCAGCGACCACCACATAGTGTGGTTTAACATGGGGAGAGGGACACAGTCTAGTCACACTAAGATGAGAGTCTTGGATTTTAGGAGGGCGGATTTTGCTAGTGTAACCCCCTACAAATAGGGGTTCCCAAAAAGTCTTCCTTGAGCTTGCCTAAATGCTCACTGCCAGGCTGGTGTCCTGCATTTTAGCAGTTTAAATGTGATTGCCAGAGAGTGCCTGTATAGCCTCTGTGTACTGTCTCTTTAAGAGCTGCCTGGATTGCAGTCATAAGTAATCTGAGAGGGAGCTCTGTTGAAGGATGTAACTATTTGCTGAAAATCATTTAGAGTGATAATGATAATGTAGTTTGTCTAATCTGCCTTCTTTGCAGCAAGGACTGTTTAGTTTATCTCCACTATCTTGGTCCTGGACTGCGGAATTGGACCAATCAGTTCTGGTGGGACCTAAAATGGAGCCAGACTACAGGAGCTGTCTAGAGTCAAAATCTGTAGGAATTGTAGTTTTGGGCTTTTGGTCCCTTTTTGCACCTGAAGGGGGAACTCCTGTTGTGACTGACAGATGAATCAGCCAACTGAACCTTTTGGATCTGAGGGAAATCCCCCAAGCTGCCAGCTGTTTCAGTCAGATCTCAGTTGGAAGCTGAAGAAGGAAGAGCTTGAGACAGTCAAGCAGCCATCTGAGTAGTTTTGTATGGGAGAACTGTGAAAGGGCTAAGTTTTGGCCTGCCTGTCTGCCTGCTGTCCCTGAGAGGGAAAATAGAGTTTATTCGGACTGAATCCAAGTTGTGAGGACTATTTAAGCCACTGGACTGTGACCAGGCTTTAACCTGAAGAAGACCGAAGATTTGCTGAATACGATTGGCCTGTCAGGATTTCCAGCTGCTTTTGAATCCTCGGTTTGTGCAGAGACTTTGCGATCGTGACCGGAGAGTGGTTTGCCTGGTACAGTAGAATTTCCTTACATGTAAATGTGCTGTGTATTGAAAGTGGGTCTTGATTTGGTTCCCCACTTTGTGAACTGTGTTCAGCTTGCTGGAAGCTTTATCCAGCCTAATCGGACTTAATCCGCGTTCATCTCCATTTGGCCTGGGTCATGCCATGCTGGCCCTGCCAGACTACTCCACTGCACAGAGAAAGCCACCGATGAGAGATCTGCCTGGGTATCAGCCCCCTGCTCCACGCTTGAACAGGAACGACGCCTCAGCGAATCGTGTGGGTCCTGCTTCTCCTGGCCCTCCAGATTAACCACCTACTGTCTCGATTTTCATCAGCCTGTGTCCAGTCTTGGGTATCGTGAGTAATCATCAGGGTAGCTCCCTGCAACAATAGCCTAATCTAAAAGTGTGTCATCTGATTGTCTTGTTGTTTTCTTTTCACGAACTGAGCCCTCTGGCTCTGGATTACAAATAGTGTGTATTGTGCATGTTGTTTTCTTCCATCACAGGGCCCCAACCAGCTGTAATGTTCCTGGCTAGCCCACCAGTCTCCATCTGGGTACCCAGAGTGTGTGACTGTTTATGGATCCTGAAGTGCATGCATAACTGTTTGATGGATAGAGCATTTAAGCAAATTAATCTGATTACGCCCCTTCCTTGTTCAAGTCCCTTAAATAAATCAGATCTAATGCTTTATTTATTTTTTTTTTGCATTTATCCTGACTGTGGTTCCAGTTTGTGCAAGAGTACTGTACTGTACTGCTGTTATTTGCTGTGTATTACCTTGTTTTACAGGGGGTCCCCAGGGCCGAGCCAGAGGAAAGCCCTGGTGGTAAGTGCAAACAGTGTGGGTACTTATGGGTACTTATGTGGTGTATCAGGGATATTGTGAAAGTGATTATTGTGTATTATTCTGGCCACTAGTAAGGAAAGAGGGAGTTACAGTGTCCTGTAGGGCTGTGTCCAGGTTAGTTTGACCACTACCAACCCTGACCTCTGGGTGGAGGCACCCATTTCAGAACTCAGGCCCCTTAACCTGCTACTAGCCAAGCAGGCAGGGGTAGTAGCCCTTGGGATAATGCCACCTAGGGGTTACACTGTTATGGGGAGGTGTATCAAAGAGGCCCTGGCAAGGCAGGAGCTAGGAGAAGGAGCTGAGGAGCAGGGGGAACACCTGAAGGGAGCCATACAGGAGGTGATGAACCAATGTTTAAAGGTGGTAAGCAAAGGCAAGAAAAGGAGGAAACTGCTATGGTTTTCAAGGGAGGTGGTTGGCAAGGTAAGGGACAAAAGGGTAGGAGACTCAAAGGGAGGAAGACGGGGAGGTGTACCTAAAGAATCTCAAAGAAGCGGGAAAGGCTATAAGGAGAGCAAAGGGGCAGACTGAAGAAAGACTAGTGCAGACAATGACAAGACATTCTTTAGGTACATCAGTGAAAGAAGGAAACCGGGGGATTGTAGTTTAGGGGGGTATGCGGGGGAGTGTAAAGAGGAGACCTGGAAAAGGTGGATATACTGAACAACTACTTCTGTTCAGTATTCACTGAAGAGGGGGAGGGTCACAGACTACAGCTGTGTAGCAGACAAGAAAGGGGGGTAGGTCAACACTAGTCCATTCACAGTGGAGAGAGTCCTGGAAGAGCTCACAAAACTAAAGGTGGACAAAGCAATGGGGCCAGATGGAATACATCCAAGGATATTAAGGGAGCTGCAAGGGGAGCTATCAGTGCCCCTGGCAGCCATTTCACAGAGTCACTCAACACAGAAGTGGTTCCAGAGGACTGGAAGAGGGCACATGTTGTCCCGCTACACAAAAGTTGTAGTAGGGAGGATGCAGGGAACTATAGGCCGGTAAGCCTCACCTCAGTAGTGGGGAAGATCATGGAGGCTCTGCTGAAAGAAAGAATAGTAGCACACTTGAATTCCATCGGTGCCCAGGATCCGAGGCATCATGGAGTCACAGCAGGAAGGTCATGTCAGATGAATCTGATAGATTTTTTTGACTGGGTTATGACGGAAATAAATCAGGGAGGGGTGTTGGACATCACCTACCTCGATTTTCAGCAAGGCCTTCGATACTGTCCTACATAAAAGGCTGGTGAACAAGATAAGAAGTCTGGGCATGGAGCAAAAGTTGATAAACTGGGTTGGGAACTAAAGCACAGAAAGCAGAGGGTGATGGTAAATGGGATCCAATCTGGGAAGAGGGGGGTGACCAGTGGGGGACCTGTTTAATGTCTTCATTAGTGACATTGTGGTAGGGCTGGAGGGAAAGGTCTGCCTCTTTGCAGATGACACCAAGATCTGCAGTAGGGTAGATACTCCAGATGGGGTGCAGAGAGTGAGGAGGGACATGGGAAAGCTTGAAAAATGGTCAGAGGAGTGGCAACTGAGGTTCAATTCAAAGAAGTGCAAAATAATGCACCTAGGATGAGGAAACCCTGGGGAGAGCTATAGGATGGGAGGAGAGTTTGCTGACGATCACCAAGGAAGAAAAATACCTGTGGTATCATTTTAGACAACCTAAATGTGTCAAAACAGAGTGAAAAGGGTGCAGGGAGGGTCAGTGGCATGCTGGGGTGCATAGGCAGAGGTATCACTAGCAAAAGGCAGGAAGTGGTGATGCCATTGTATAACACACTAGTGAGGCCTGACCTGGAGTACAATGTGCAGTTCTGGAGGCCACACCTTCGTAAGGACATCGACAGGGTGGAGGCAGTCCAGAGAAGGGTGACTAAGATGGTACAGGGTTTGAACCAGAAAACATATGGGGAGACATTAAAGGACCTCAATATGTTCTCGCTGGAGGAGAGGAGGGAGTGGGGAGAAATGAGTGAAACATTCAAATACCTTAAGGGCATAAACAAAGTGCAAGGGGGAGACATCTTCCAGCATAGGAGGAGTGCAAGAATGAGAGGGCGTGATATGAAATTGGAAGGTGGCAGGTTAAGGGGAAATGTGAGGAGAGTTTTCTTCACAGAAAGGGTGGTGGACACATCAAATAGGCTGCTGCAGGAGGTGGTGGGAGCAAGCTCAGTGGAGGGATTCAAGCATGCCTGGGACAGGGATAAGGGAGTCTTAGAGGTGGGAAGGGGGGTGAAAAGCCAATGACCACCAGGTAGGGCCAGAGGTTGCAAACTAGTGTAGGGCTTATGGGCAGACTGGATGGGCCTAGTGGTCCTTATCTGCAGACAATTTTCTATGTTTCTATGTTTCTAAATATGTGGTAGTTCAAATAAATTCCAAATCAACTGTCAAACTGTGAACTCCTGTAAGCTGTTCATCACAGACTCTGCTTCCCATTGAAGATAACAAAAGTACTCTTGCAGGGTGATGTGAGCAGACAGAACAGCTGACAGGAGATCTTGAGCTAGCATGAGCACTGTTGTTATGAAAACTAATACTGACATGCCATATGTAAATCCAGAGTTCTTTCCAAAACTAATGTAGGTGATACTTGGGCTTCATGGCGCTGTGGGTCAACAAAAAACAAAATAAAAAAAACACTTTTATGTCCTACTTGCTTAAATTGCAGATTGGCATGGGAAACAAAAAAAAAACAGTAAAGAGAGGCAGGTAGGGAGACTATCCTGCCCCTGTATAGGTCGCTGGTCAGGCCCCACTTGGAGTACTGTGTGCAATACTGGCACCCGTTCCTGAAGAAGGACATCAGATTGTTGGAGGGGGTACAGCGTAAAGCTACAAAGATGATCCAGGATTGGAGGGCAAGCCATACGTCGAAAGGCTGGGAGAGTTGAATATTTACTTTTTGGACGAGAGGAGGGACAGGGGAGATATGATTGAGACCTTTAAGTACTGTACCTGAAGGGAATTTATTTTTTATTTATCGAAAAGTTTCACCAGGTAAGGTACACTGAACAACAAGTTGCTCATCTCTCGGAATGACCTGGGGGAGAGGGTAATGGGAGTTACATAGTATCGAGTACACACAATTTACGCACTAGCATAGAAAGAATAAACAAGACTAATACAGAGGATTTTTCAGAGGAGAAAGGAGAGGGACACGAGAGGGCACAAACTGAGATTGGAGGAGGGTAGATTCAGGAGAAAGATGTGGAGATATTTTTTCATGGAAAGAGTGGTGGACAAGTGGAACTCCTTGCCAGGTGAGGTAGTGGCCTGCAAGATGGCAGACAGCTCAAGAGGGGTTGGGATAGGATATGGGGTAACGGATGGGGGAGGGAGGGAGGCAGCAACATTATAAGGTGCTAGCTGCACACTCGAACAGACTGAATAGACCGTGAGGCCTGTTTCAGCTGGGATTTACGCATGTTCACTTGTAATACAGAACATTTATAAAAAAAAAGTTGTATCTATGTTTTTACTACATTGGGTGACCACCGTTCATCACACTATCCCGCTGAAAAGTCTGAAACTTCAAAAAGTCATAACAGGAACTCAGACAGAGGATCAGAACATGGGGGCTGATAGATTCCATCCAAATGCAGAAATATTATTTGTCAACTGAGATGAGGTACACTTGAATGAAAAAATAAGACTGTTCACTAGAAATAACAAACTTTGCTTTCTACATTGCTATAAAAGCAGTTAGGTCACCCAGGAGTTACATTAATTATCTGTCAGCCACTGGAGGCTTGTGCCACTCGGTTTTACCTTATGCCTCATTATACCCGAGGGGATTTCATAATATTAGTAGGTATCAGGTGATTTACCACGGCTAGAGTGGTTTGCAAATCCTCGCCAGCCGTGGGTAAATCCCCCGAGCAACCCACATCCTCCATGGCTTATTGCATTATACCAAGGTTCATTTTTTTTACTATGATAAAATGCAACTTTTAAAGAGGTTGCTTTGTTTTTTTATTTTTATTGTATTTATTCCTATGCTGCAGATGATTAGGATTATATACTCATCAACAGCCATTGGTTATCTGAGGATTTACAATGACGGTAAACTGCCAATCTGATGATTTAATTGGCTGTTCACTTATGTCCACGGTGTAATAACAGATAATTGATGTAACCCCTGGCCCTACACTATTGCTTAAGAATGTATCATTCCAGTCATTCAGCAATGCTAGAGGATGGAATGCTGGCAGTAAGAATTCATGCACCATGGTAATCAGGATGTACATGACAGTGTAACAGAGATTAATGTAAGGAGCTCCTAATGCTGACAGCCAATCAGATTGCAGAATTTCTGAGCCCTTTATATAATAACCATAATAAATTTCTTGTGTGATTTCAACCAATCAGTGCGCAGAACCACATTATCTGTTATCTTGGGTACAGTGGTCTCTCGTGCAGAAAAGTTGAGTGTGGAGCTTCCACTTCACAGCCAGTTAGAGAACTACTTCATTTAAATTTTGAAATAAAAAAAACAAAACTACTAAATAACTTATTACAAATTACTCTAGTCACCTTAATAAGATAATACGGCCTTTGAGAGTGTCTCTCATGGTCTAAGAGAATCAGCTTATGAGGCTTGGGTAGCCAGACCCTCTCCCCAAACATTGTACTCGGAGGCTCTTATATACCATAACAGATCCTTTGCAGGAGCCCTGTTAACATATATAAGAAGGTGTCTAATGCACAGTTATAAAATTCTGAAGTTCTAAGTTCAGTTGGAATAGTCTATTTCCCACAAATGAGATTCTCTAATATGCTGCAAAGTAAAATGTTTTTATTTTAGATTCGTATCCCATTTAATTTTAAACAAAGGTCTAATTTTTATACTGTATTTACTGTTTCTGTGTCTCTTATGGTTGTAAGACTTTCTTCTCAGGTTCTTCCCTCACAGAAGACTGGTAAATAAGCTGGAAAGCTTAGGGGTGGGGCAGAAAATAACAAGGTGGGTGGAAAACTGAAGGACAGAAGCCAGAGGGTGGTGGTTAATGGGGTACATTCCAGGGAGATGCGGGTGACAAGTAGGATGTCCAAGGGATCGGTACCGGAACCCCTCCTTTTTAATATCAATATCAGTGATATAGCAGATGGGCTGGAGGGGAGGGTGTGCCTATTTGCAGATGATATGAAGATCTGCAATAGGGTAGACACCCTTGGGAGGGTGGAGGCCATGAGTAAGGACCTGAAGATTCTGGAAGGGTGGTCGGAAACTTAGCAGCTGGAATTTAATGTCAAAAAGTGTGCAGTGATGCACATGGGATGTAAGAACCCACAAGCAGCGTACACTCTGGGGAAGGGGGTAATTAAGCCAACTAAGGAGGAGAGGGATCTGGGAATCTTAGTATCAAGCAACCTTAAGGTAGGTCTTCAATGCAGCAAAGTGGTGGGAAAGACAAATGGAATATTGGCATGCATCGGAAGGGGCATAACAAGCAGAAGGAGGGAGGTACTGATGCCTCTTTATAAAGCCATGGTGAGGCTGCACCTGAAGTATGGGGTCCAGTTCTGGAGAGCACACCTACGCAAGGACATAGATGGGATTGAGAAGGTGCAGAGAAGGGCAACCAACATGGTGCACGGTATGCAGGGGAAGTCATATGAGGAGAGGTGAATGGAATTAAATCTGTACCCAGTGGAGGCTAGAAAGGAGAGGGGGGGGCATGATAGAGACATTTAAGTCCATGAAGGGGATCAATAAGGTATGGGAGGGGAGCTTATTTAAGAGGAAGATGGGGGTTAAAACTAGAGGGCATAGTCTAAGATTGGAGGGAGGAAGATTTAGAGGCAATGTAAGGGGGTGTTACTTCACGGAGAGGGTGGTGGAGGCCTGGAATAAACTACCAGAGGAAGTGGTGGGGGCAGAAATGGTGGAGGGATTCAAGAGGGCGTGGGACAGACATAAGGGGTTGGTAAGTGGGGAGGGGAGGGGATGTCCCTTGACATAGGTAATGAGTAAGGGGTGGAGGGGGCAGACTCGATGGGCCAGAGGGTCCTTTTCTGCCACCAGATTTCTATGACTGTATGATTCATTGTGTGTAAGAACAGCTCAGCATCACTTCACAGTTCGCTCACCCAAAGAACTTGAGAATGCACTCTTCTAACCGTAAGAGACACAATAACAGTACATATTATTTACTTTATTTTATTTTATTTGTTTTTGTTAACCGGGTGAGATACACTAGCCATATGAATGACCATTTTCAGGCACAACCTGGGAGGTTACATAGTAGTGGTACAGAATACAATACAAGATCAGTACAATGCAGAACAGAGACAATGCTCAGCAATCTAATTAAAGCAAAATACAACAGGCAAAGTAAAATAAAATACAAAAGAGTATGGCTTGACAGCACACAAAAGGTTATTGTACAAGTTAAGTGCAATCATAACATTCACGAAAAACATGTCAGAGGTCACTAGTACAAAGCAAGTAGTGCACCAGTACAAAGCAACTAGCGCATCAGCTACATGGAGGGTAAAGCAATTCCCAAACAGGGAGTTACTTGGGTAGAGTGGGGAGAATATCGGGTAGGTGCAGTCAAAGAAGAAAGATAGAGGGGTGGAGTGATATAAGAGAGGAGGTAATAAATGGGAATGGGGGAGTCCAATTGCGGTGGTAGTTGAAAGACATACAGACAGGATATTCTGAAGGGATTGAAACATTTACATTGAGTGCCAATGGTAAGAAGAGAAAGATGTTTCTTTTTAAATAGGGCATGAGTGGGTGAGAGCTGTAGATCAAGAGGAAGTGTATGCCAGTATTTAGGGGCAGCATGAGAGAAAGCACAGACACCCTTGGCGGTTTTACACCCAGGTACGTGAAGTAGAGCATGGTCAATTGATCTATGGCCATAAGAGGAGGACAGAGGGAGTAGCGAGGAGGTAAGCGAGGCTGGGGTATTAGATTGCATAATGCTGTCCATTATGGAGCCAAGGGCAAGATTCCTGAGAACAGATGGCGGGGGCTACTTGAGATCGACATAGAGTTGACAATGGTGTTTAAGCGAGGGGATCCTGAGGCATAGCAGCAGATATTATTATACATGGTATCCCCCCTTATGGAGGGAGGAATTGGATGCATTCACATAGGTGGCTGCACCATAGGTGAGAGATAGGATTAGGATACCTCTAGCAATAGCCAGTCTCACAGAGGGGGTCAGAGCGTAGCTAGTTTTGTAAGCCACCCAATTTTGGAATTGACGAATTTACATGTGACTAGAATACGTAGATCGAAGTAAAGGGAACCATCTAGTAGAATCCCCAGATATTTAAAGGAGTTTACTATTTCCAGCACAGAGCCATCAAGGCAGGAGATTTTCAGAAGACTCTGGCTGGTCTTAAGTTTAGCTGCAGAGCCAGATAACATGGCTTTCATTTTACCCACATTGAGGACAAGCTTCTGCCTGTGGAGCCAGGTTTGAATGTTGTGAAAGGATGTGGAGAGACTGAGGTTGATCTCTGATACATCCCTTGAACTAGAATACAAGACCAGATATTCTATATAGAGCAGGGACAAGCAGGAAGGGGTGTCACGTGCAATCTGATTTATGAATATGGAGAAGAGCAGGGGACCCAAGATAGAGCCCTGAGGGACACCTATGTTGACAGAGGTATGATCAGATAGGGCCAAGTTGAATTTAACAACCTGAGTTCTGTTAGATAAGTCATTGAACCACTCCATGACCTGTGCAGAGAAGCCGAGGGAGAGAAGATTAGGAAGAAGAAGAGGGTGATTCACACGATCAAATGCTTTGGTAAGATCAATAAAGACAGCACCAGTCAACAGACCAGAGTCCATGGTATAAATGGTGTCGTTAGTGAATTTAAGCATGGCAGTGACAGTGCTATGTCCTTTATGGAATCCATGTTGATCATGCGAGAGGAAAACATACTAAGTGAGATAATCAATGGTTTGAGAGGAGACCAATTTTTAGATGATTTTGCTCAGAACTGAAAGGATAGCAATGGGCCTGTAGTTGGAGATGTCTTTTTTTATCACCCTTTTTGAAAACAGGACCGATTCTGGAAATTTTCTATATGTCTGGGACTTTGCTCTGGAAGAGGGATAAAGTGAATATTCTTGCTAGGGGTGAGGCAATAAAGGAGGCAGAAAGTTTTAGGAGCTTGGGCTCAAGGCAATCAGAACCAACAGCAATAGTATCAGATAGTGTTTAGACGTTTTAAGACATCTGCCCTATGAATAGACTTAATACTAAATAGTGAGATCACGAGTCTACCGTTGCTGGATGTGGAACTTATCCAAGGCTGGGTTGAAGGGAATAGAGAAGTGAATTTAGACAGGTCAGAGAAGTGCAAGTTAAAAGCATTTGCAATGGTTACAGGATCATTGCAGCACACTCCATTTAGGATCATATCATTAGCCATATGTGATTGTGAGGAGCCTAGGAAGATTTTGACATGGGTCCAGGATTTTCCAGAGTCTCCTGCAGCATCTGCAAGGAGACCTTTGCAGTAGGAGCTTTTTGCCAGTCTTATTTGCCTTTTACACAGGTTCCGCAGCTTCCTGTAATCATTATAGTCTGCGGGTAGACCCATATTTTTAAAACACTGCTAACATTTATCTCTCACACGGATTAAGGAAAGGAGCTCTTTATGAAGCCATCTGGTTTGTTTACCATGGATGCAACGTGCAGAAAGAGGGGTGTGTTTATCCTGGACTGCCACAAACTGAGAAAAAGTAATCAAGGGCAACTTGCACATTCTGGATATGATATAGGAGGGACCAGTCAATTGTGGAGATGTCCAGTAGGAAACCTGCTTGATCAAGATTGGCAAAGTTTCTAAAGGAGATTTACCATGTTGGTGGTGGGGGTTCAGTGGTGGGGCTCCAACAGCAGAAGATGGGAGAGTGTTCACTGATGGCATCGGCAAGGGTGCCAGCAGCCGTGATTCTATCAATATGGTTGGTCAATATCCAGCTGATCACAGTGTGAGTGGTGGAGGAGTATGTGACTCTCGTAGGGTCGGTAATTAGTTGGTGAAGGTTGTGACTTTGAACCAGGGATTGTAGTGAGTTGTGTGCTTTTCCTGCTCAGTTAAGGTTCAGGTCACCAAGGATAATTACTTCATTTTGTTCAGCGGCTCGAGCGGTGTGGTCTTAGAGTTCCTCAAGGCCCGAAATACCACTCTGAGGAGGGTTGTAAGCACAGATGATATGCAACTTCTTAACACCATGGAATAGGGTAGCATGAATAGATTCACATTCAATCAATCAATCTTTATTTTACAAGGTGAAACACCATTGAGTGAACTCATTTTCAAGGTGGACCTGGGCAGTTAACAAAATGAGTATAAAACACAATAAGCAAACAGTAAGCAGAATACAGAATATGGGTGCAAATAATAAGTACATATCAATATAAAACATATACAATAATGAATTCTGGAGCGCAATACAGAAGGAAAAGGGCAAATTACTTATGTACAATATATACAACTCTCTACCCTCCCCCTCTCCCAGTTCCATAGCATCTCGCTATTCAGATCTGGCCTTAAAACCCAAATAAAGGAGAGTGCTAAGTGTTATTGTGGCTAAGCTATCCTCTCTCCTACCCTCCTCTTCTCCTGACTCTGGGTCTTCCTAGACCCTACGTGATGGCACCCAGCAAACCCCCTAGGACCCAGGTATGCTACCGAATCATGGATTAGGTTCATCACCTAATTTCCTCACCGTCAAATAAGTTTCTATGCCTGGACTCGCTCTATCAGTACTGAAACTTTTAATACTGCCTGTCGTTGTTTGTCCTTACTGTACCCTGTATTACCCTCCACCCCCTGTAACCAATGTGGAGACTTTGAAACACTGCTGTGTCAATACTGAAACTGTAAATACTACCTGTTCATGCATGTTTTTTCTGTATTTCTCTACCCTCCACCCCCTGTAACCTGACGTGGAGCCTTTGCAAAAGAGTCTATGACTCAAAGCATTGTATTTCCGATCTTACTCAATAAATAAATAAAAAATAAAAATACAAAGATCTCACAGTTTGTGATATAGATATGTGCTTGCCGGTAGTCATTTTATAATGTCCTTAAGACAGACATGTAAATGAAAGTTAGGTTTCACATTGAGCGCCTCCCAAGTGGGAAGGGAAGAAGAAGAAGAAGTGAGGGCATATTACATAGTGGGAGGGAGAAGAAGGATGAGGGAGAAGGCAGGAGGAAGGAGAAGATACAAGACATTGGGAGGCACCAAGATACTTCACAGTGGGTGGTGCCAAGGTTCCAAGGGAGGCAGCTACAGACAGGTTACACATGGTCGCAATCAGGGGAAGCATTTGCATGAGTCCTTGAAAGAACGTACGTGTAGCATCTTAAATGAGGGCTGGGAGATATGGTGGGTCACCTTCAGAGTATTTTGCAATGTATTCCAGAGTTGGGGTAAAGCAAAACTTATTGAGGAGCTACCAAATCTAGATTTAACCTTAGGTAAAGATAAGGTAATATACGAGGAGCTTCAAAATGCATACTTGCTCACTGTACTGAAGGGTAGACAGTCGGCTATGTACTTAGGCAGCTTCTTTGTGATTACTCCATATATCCAGAAGGCAGCATTTCTTTGCCTTCTAAAAGTGAGGGATGGCCAGCCAACTATGGTATAGAGGGAGCAGTGATGTGCAGAATATGGTGCCCCAGAAATAAATCTTATGGCTCTAAGATGCAGCACATCAAGTTTGGCAAGTGCAGAGGCTGGACCTTGTCCATAGAGGAGGTCACCGTAATCCGGAATCGAAAGGAAGGTGTATTAGACCAGCCTTTTTTTTTTGGCATCCTGGGTCAGCAAGTGTTTGATCCTATAAAATAGGCCAAGTCTCTGCTTAAGCTTTTTTATGATATCCTCAATGTGAGCAAAGGAGGAGAGATTATGGTCAATCCAGACCCCTGGTATTTGAATCTGCAGCGAGATTAGGTGTGACAGAGACAGCTAGATTCAAGTGGGACTTGTAAAAGATGGCAACCCTTCCGCCTCTTTTATGTGATGGTCTGTCACACCTGAATAGGTTATAGCTAGGTATGGTGCAGGCAGAATCAGGAACTGACTGCTTAAGACAAGTCTCTGACAAGCAAAGAACATTTGGGATATACTGAGCTACCCAAGTCTCCAGCTCAGCAAGATTGCATAGTAGGCTCCTAATATTTAGGTGGGCAATGCGGAGACCCTTCAGGTTGGTCCAGTCAGCGTCAGAATGCAAGTAGCAGGCCAGAGGGCCAGGGTTAGATTCCACATTACCCAACAGCAGGAGTGCTAGGAGGAGGTACCAGAGCTTGTGATGAATGAAGGAAGACTGAACAAGAGCTGGGTGGCACAGGCTTCTGAAGGAACCGATGGCAAGAACTGAGAAATGTCTAGGGAGTAGTAGGGAAGTAAAGTAATACTACTTTAGCTGTCATAGGAGCAAATTAGAGAAGGAGAAGTCTTTGGTATTTGATGGAGAAGGATTAGAGTACTGGAAGGAAGGGGGCAATGTAAACTGTGTAAGGAGGGACAGCGCAAGTCCCATAATTAGAAGAACCGGGAGTTCACACATCATTCTAAATACAGTAGTGACTAATTAGAACTGGAATGAAGCCGTAACAAAGAAAGGGGGGGTTGGCTGAAGGACAAATAGGAACAAACTTGCAAAGTAGAGGTCAGCGAAGGAGTTATGCTACAGATGTAGACAGGTCTGGTAGGTGAGTATAGCTAGTGGAGAAAAGCAGGTGATGGAGCAATATGAAAGGATGCTGATCCAGTTAAGGAGAGATGACCGAAGATAAAGAGTAGGAGTAACTTAGAGCATGTTCGAGGAGTAAACCTCAGGAGTGCATTGGGGAGAGAAATGTGATTGGCTAGGCAAAGAAATGGGGTGGAACTAGCAGTGCAAAAAGACCATTTAAAGAGTGCTGAGGGCAGGAGTGGGCCGGTGGGAGAAAATTCAAGTTTGTAAAGAAAAGCACAGTGAAAGGAGAGTGCAGCAAGGAAAAGAAGTTAGGAGAGATGGCTTGGGGAGTGAGAATCATCTCATCCAAAAGAAAATGGTAGGAAAACAAAGCAGTCAATCAGGACTGTCAGCAGAGAACCCGGGGCCGATGGCAGTAGAGGCTTTCAGTGCTGAGCTATGTAGGGATTCTTAGTGGCAGTCAGGCAGCATACCTTGTGGCTTTAGGGTCCAGTAAATCTGGAGCACAGTCGGCGGCTGTTATTAGCTAGCTATGAACCGCCAAGGAGCAGGAGTGTGCCCGTTCAGGGCAGGATGCCTAGAGGGAGGATGGCAATAAGGAAGGATTAACTTAAAAACAGAGCTAAGGGGAGTGGCTAAGGCTTAATTAGTGGGAGGATCACAGGTTAGACAAAAGAAAGCTAGACAGTAGTTGGTGGGCGGGTGAGTTGGCAGCAAGCAAAGAATGGCCTGGTGGGGACGGGGGAGAACAGCAGGGCAAGAGCAGGTAGTTAGGTGAAAGGATAGGAGGGTGGGAGAAGGCAGGAAGCTGAGAGGAGGTGGAGAGGAGAAAAAAGGCTTAAGGTGATAGGCAACTGGGGGAGAGGAAGAGAGCAGAGCAAATTCAGTACAAATCTAAGCAATCAAGTCTCAGTAAAATTAGGCAAGTACAATGCATTTAGTACAGTGAATAAGGCAGGCTATGCAATGGATTACACAAAACTGTATACACAAGAATGAGCTAAAATCAAAATTCAAGTTTGTAAAGATAAGCGCAGTGAAAGGAGAGCGTAGCGAGTGAAAGAAGTTAGGAGAGATGGCTTGGGGAGTGAGAATCACCTCACCCAATAGAAAATAGTAGGGAAACAGAGCAGCCAATCCAGACCATCGGCAGAGAACTCGGGGCCAATGGCAGTAGAGGCTTTCAATGCTGAGCTATGCAGAGATTCTCAGCAGTGGCCAGGTAGCATACCCTGCGGCTTGCGGGTCTGGCAAATCTGGAGCATGGTCGGCGGCTGTGATTAGCTAGCCGCTGCATTACCACAATTTTGCCCACTCATCCATAAAGTAGGTATGAAAAAGCCTCCCCACTCCTGTTCTTAATTCTCTTTCATGGCCCCCCCTTCCTATATTGTAATGACCGTGCAAAAGTACTCATTTAAAATGTCAGCCTTTTCTTGGTCTCCTTCCACAGACTCTCCCCCTGCCACCCTTCTTAGGCTTACTATCCCATCCCTAGCTTTTCTCTTCTCACTGACACATCAGAAAAAAGTCTTATCCCCCCTCCTCACTTCCGTTGCAATCCTTTCCTCTGCCTTTGCTTTCACTCTCCTAAACACCTTTCCTGCTTCCTTCTGCCTGGTCTGTTACACTTCCCTGTCTTTTTCCCTTGGAATTTCCTTGTACCTTTTGATAGCTGCCTTTTTTTCTTTTATCCCTGGTAGTTCAGTGACATCCCATCCCAATTGTAATTATATATCCCTGATAGTCCTGTGGTATCCTTCCCCCCTACCAGTCCCTATTTTAATTATATATAGAGCCCTGGTAGTCCAGTAGCACCTACCACCCAATTCCCATTATAATTATGTGTAATTTCCTGGTATTCCAGTGATACCCTGCTCCTGCTCTGATTCCTGTTGTAGTTGTGCATTGATCCCTGGTAGTCCAGTGGTACCCTGCTCCTGCCCCGATTCCCATTGTAATTTTGTATAGATCCCTGGCAGTTATGTGTTACCTCCTACCATCCAATCTCCATTGCAATTATGTATAGATCCCTGGTAGATATGTGCTACCCTATACCATCCACTCTCCATTGTAATTATGTATAGATTCCTGGTAGTTATGTGTTACCCCCTACCATCCAATCTCCATTGTCATTTGGTATAGAGCCCTGGCAGTTATGTGTTACCCCCTATCATCCAACCTCCATTGTAATTATGTACAGATCCCTGGTAGATATGTGCTACCCTATACCGTCCACTCTCCATTGTAATTATGTATAGATTCCTGGTAGTTATGTGTTACCCCTTACCATCCAGTCTCCATTGTAATTATGTATAGATTCCTGGTAGTTATGTATTACCCCCTACTGCTCTATGATGCCGGTTCAACAATAAACTCGTTAACTGGCATCACAGTACCAGGCTTTATGTTGACCGCGATTTGCAGTCGGCAGGGAGCTGCCCACATCAGAGTGTAAATTCTTCTTCAGGGAGCTTCACCCCCAGAAACCCCACAAGTGGGGGACTCTGCCCCCTGCATCCCTCATATATTTAGATTTCAACTTCGAGTCGGAGTTGGTTCAGAGAGGGGGTGCAGGATAGGGGAGAGTGTTGCCGGGTCCCAGCTGAACTTCTACAGTGACTTGGCACTGTTATTGATATTGACGCATGTCACTGTAGAAGTGTCGCTGTACGGGGGCATACCCCATTGGATCTCCATTGTAATTATGTAAAGATCCCTGGTACTTATGTGTTACCCCCACCATCCAATCTCCATTGCAATTATGTATAAATCCCTGGTAGTCTAGTGGTATCACCCTACCACCCAATCCCAGATGTAATTATGTATGGATCCCTAGTAGTTCAGTAGTACCCTGCTCCTGCTCGATCCCTGTTGTAATTATGTATGGATCCCTAGTAGTTCAGTAGTACCCTGTTCCTGCCCGATCCCTGTTGTAATTATGTATGGATCCCTAGTAATTCAGTAGTACCCTGCTTCATTAATTTATTGGAAGGCAAGATTGAGAGTAAACCCTCTTTTACAACTGCATCCAGTACAGAATACACAATACACAACAAAATAAAATGATACAAACACAACACATATAATTGCATCAAGGTCCTATAATTATATACCTAAGCAAAAATTCATCCAAAACAGTTACAACGATCAAAATACACTCTGGTAAGCATTGTTTTAAATCCTGAAATGGATAATATAGAATTTAATTTACACTGCTTTTTGATCGAATCCCAGGCTCAGGGAACCGACACGGCCAAAATAAAATTCCCATATTTGGTTCTTTATCTGGGAATATTAAAATTACTGAAAGTGGATGATCTCGATATAGAAAAATATTGTTTTTTTAAATGAAGAGTATCTAGGAGAAAACTAGGTAATGTCCTAGTTACGCATTTATAAAATTAAAGATATCAATGAATGTCCCTCTGTATACCCAGTGAATTCCATCCTCTGGAGGCATATAAATAACAATGATGCATACTCCAGGGGAGCACAGTTATGAATCTAAGTGCGCTGTGATAAAGTGGGTCCACAGTGCTCAAAACTTTACTGGTGTATTTTTATAAATACAATCTCCATAATCAAGGACAGTCAAAAATAAGGCGTTAACTAAAGGTTTCCTAATGATATAAGAAAAGAAGTGTGACCTATTCCTGTAGAAAAAACTCAGGATTCTCTTCAGCTTTTGAGGTAATAGAAAAACATGTTGACCAAAATTAAGCTGTTCACTTTTTTACTCTGTTCAGTACCTCACCCTTATTACATTTCAAGATTAGGTTAATATTAGATGACTGTTGAAATTATGTATGGATCCCTAGTAGTTCAGTGGTATCCTGCTCCTGGCCGATCACTGTTGTAATTATGTATGGATCCCTAGTAGTTCAGTGGTATCCTGCTCCTGCCCGATCACTGTTGTAATTATGTATGGATCCCTAGTAGTTCAGTGGTACCCTGCTCCTGCCCGATCACTGTTGTAATTATGTATGGATCCCTAGTAGTTCAGTGGTATCTTGCTCCTGCCCGATCACTGTTGTAATTATGTATGGATCCCTAGTAGTTCAGTGGTATCCTGCTCCTGCCCGATCACTGTTGTAATTATGTATGGATCCCTAGTAGTTCAGTGGTACCCTGCTCCTGCCCGATCACTGTTGTAATTATGTATGGATCCCTAGTAGTTCAGTGGTACCCTGCTCCTGCCCGATCACTGTTGTAATTATGTATGGATCCCTAGTAGTTCAGTGGTATCCTGCTCCTGCCCGATCACTGTTGTAATTATGTATGGATCCCTAGTAGTTCAGTGGTATCCTGCTCCTGCCCGATCACCGTTGTAATTATGTATGGATCCCTAGTAGTTCAGTGGTACCCTGTTCCTGCCCGATCACCGTTGTAATTATGTACGGATCCCTAGTAGTTCAGTGGTACCCTGCTCCTGCCCGATCACTGTTGTAATTATGTACGGATCCCTAGTAGTTCAGTGGTACCCTGCTCCTGCCCGATCCCTATTGTAATTATGTATGGATCCCTAGTAGTTCAGTGTTACCTCAGCCCCCCCAGTCCCTGATGTAATTATATACAGATTATTTATTTATTTATTTTATTTATTTGTAAAATCAGTTTACAACCTTTGAGCCAGAGGCTCGTTTCCAAAGGTACTTCATCACATAAAGACATACATTGTGTTTTTGGTTACATAGTGTAGGTTTGCAAAACAATAGGCGTTCATCAGAGGCGCCACGTCACATTGTGGTCAGACAAATACATTTGGGTTACAAGTACATGTAAGTTGAGAACAGGTTAACACAAGTTGGTATCAATAGTGAGCAATCTAGTAGGTAAACACTGAAACAGCTGGTACTGGCCAGGTTAAACATAAGCATGGTGTACAGGGAAGTGGTGGTGGGATGGCTAGGTGGAGAGCCTGGAGGGCATTGTCAAGAGAAGTAGAGGTGGAGGCAACTTTCAGAGACAGGAGCAGTTACGAGTGTTGATGATGTGGTTTCGAAGGGTGGTTTTGAACTTAGAGATGGTGGTGGCATTGGAGATGGGGACAGGGAGAGGGTTAAACCAGGTTGGGGCTCTATAGCAGAAGGACCTCTGGCCACGGCTGGTTCTTGATCTGGGGACCATTAGAGTGGTCTTGTTGGAAGACCGTGTTGCAATAGTGGGAGGGCTCTAGTGGATGGATACCGTTACCCCAGGGGGGGAGAGCCCGAGTAGGGTTTTTTTTGTGAGGAGACAGGTTTGGTATTGGAGCCGTTCATCCAGGGTAAGCAATTTGGCCTCAACATACAGCTGACAGGTGTGGAGTGAGCCTGGGGCACCTGTAATCAATCTGCAGGCTTTGTTCAGGGTTAAGTGAATTTTTTGAGTGCAGTGGTGTCGGCAGCACCATACACTGGTAGGCCATAGTCTACAAGGGACAGAGCAGACGATGTAACAGCGAGCCGGAGAACATTAGAGGAAGGCAGGTTCTATGGCGGAAGGAATGCCCAGCTGTATGTTAGTGGCGGATGTTAGGCATCATGTGGTTGTGAAATGTGAGGGCTGAGTCGAAGGTAACCCCAAGGTATTTGTAGAGCAGACTTGTTCCAGTGGCTGATTGTACTTGGAAGGATATAGAGTGGGTGGTTGCTAGCTTTGTTTGGGGTGGGAAAAGAGCATAGCTTTGGTCTTTTAAGATTGATGATGCAGTCTGCGCCCTTAAACCAGGCTTTGGCACTGTTGAAAGACTGCTGTAGGGTGTCCTGGAGGAGATGGGATTGCTGTGGTGGCAAAAGGACAGCGTCATCTGCATACAGTAGAATTTTGCCAGGGCAAGCACTGGGCAGGGTGTTCAGATAGAGCGAGAAGAGAAGGGGGCCCAGGATGGAGCCTTGGGGGACCCCAGAGTGAATGGGATGGGTATCGGAGAGTGTGCTATTGATTTTTACACACTGCGATCGAGCGTCAAGATAGCTTGTGCACCATGCTAAGGGGCGAGCCGAGAGACCAGTGTGGCAGAGTGCATTCAGCAGAAGTGGATGGGAGACGGTGTCGAAGGCCTTTGAGAGGTCGATGAACACTGCACCAGCTAGGGAGCTGGTATCCAAGGAGGAGTGTAGGAAGTTGGAGAATTCAATTAGGGCAGTGCTGGTACTGTGACCAGCACGAAGCCATATGTTGCTGTGGGCATAGGAATGTTATGCTTAGCCAGATAATCAGTGATTTGAATGGCCACCACTTTCTCCAGGGCTTTAGAGAGGGGAGGAGGATGGAGATTGGCTGGTAGTTGTTGGCCAATGACCTGTCGCCCCCTTTGTGAATTGGTGTGATAATGGCTGTTTTCCACGCTGTGGGAAATTGTCCCAGGCAGAGTGACTGGTTAATTAGGTTGGTGAGTGGGGCAAGGACTTCATCTAGCACCAGCCTGAGGATACTGGGGTCCAGTGAGTCATTGCCGGGACTGGTAGTCTACTGGTACCCAGTTCCAGCCTGATCTGCATCGTAAGTATGTATAGATCCCTGGTAGTCCTGTGGTACCCCCCTGACCCCAATCCCTGTTGTAAGTATGTATAGATCCCTAGTAGTCCAGTGGTACCCCCTCCCACCTTAATCATTGTTGTAATTATGTATAGATCTCTGCTAGTCCAGTAGTACCTCCCGCTCCCCACCCTCACCACAATCCCTGTTCTAACTATTTAAGGATCCCTGGTAGTCCAGTAGTACCCCCTCTTAGCCCGATCCCTGCTATAATTATGTATAGATTCCCCAGCCCCTGCTGTAATTATGTATACATTCCTGGCAGTCCAGTGGTACCTCCCACCTTCCCTAATCTGTGCTGTAATTGTTCTGCAATTATATATAGATCCCAGTCACTTCACTACCAGTCTAGCATTGCTTGTAAAGTGCTTTGGGATACTGTGTATGAAAAGCGCTATATAAATGCTGATTCTTCTTATTCTTCTTCTTCTGGTAGTCCAGTGGCACCCTGCTCCTGCCCAGTCCTCATTGTAATTATATACAGACCCCTGGTAGCCTAGTGGTACCCTCTTATCCCGATCCCAGCTGTAATTATGCATAGATTCCCCAATCCCTTCTGTAATTATATATAGATCCCAGGTAGTCCAGTGGTAACCCCTATTACCCGATCCCTGCAGTAATTATATATAGATCATTGGTAGTCCAGTGGTACCCTGCTCCTGCCCAGTCCTCATTGTAATTACTTACAGATCCCTGATAGTCAAGTGGTACCCCCTCTTACCCAGATCTCTGCTGTACTTATAAATAGATCCCTGGTAGTCCAGTGATACCTAATTCCTGCACAATCTCTTTCATAATTATGTATAGATCTGTGGTAGTTCAGTGGCATCCCAGAAGTACTCTTTTGTTAGCATGAGATACACTTATTTTGTGAAGACTTTCTTATGCATTAAATATATGGTTGTCATAGCAACCAGAGCACTCAAGCGGCCAACACTGCCAATTTCAAAAGGAAACTTTCAAATAAAAAAAAATCTAAACACTGTATAGATCTTTAATGTACTGATACATTTCACGAGGTACTCTTACAAGTAGAACACTTGTACTGTGGTTCATACTGAGGTATAGAGAGCAGAAAGCAATAGTTTTCATTTGAACTGCTCCCTTACATCTCAGTGGTAATAGCATCGAAGACTGCCCCTTCATCACTAACCAAGCCAAGTTAGACTTAAAACTTTGTCTAGTCTTACATTCTACAACATACCTTGGGAATCTGTTCCACAAACCCACCATCCTCTGTGAATAGAAATATTTCCTTTTCTCAGTTCTGAAGACATTTGGTTGCAATTGAAGTGTGTGTGTGTGTGTGTGTGTGTGCGCACGCGCGCGCGCCTTATGTACGTAGCCTATCCCCCTTGCTCCAAGTTTCATTTCCCCATTCTTGTTTGTCCTGCATTATATAATAACAACATATCCCCATGGTTCTCCTGCTCTTTGGATTTATGAAGTTTAGTTTCCCCAGTCTGTCAGTATATGGTATGTCATTCTGGTCCATAATCAGTTTTGCTGCCCTCTTCTGGAACCTGTCCAATTTCTTCACATTTCACTTAATATATGGCATGCTTTGCTTTGCTGTTCTCAAAGTTGAAGAACACATGTGAGACCATACTTATACTAAAAGAGTATCCCATAATGTAGTGACACCCAAAAGAGGTTGAAGAAACCTTTCCCATAACATATTATCCATAAAGAGCTAGTGTACTGCCTAAAACTAATGCTAGGTTTTAAAAGCAGTCAACCATTACCTTTGATATTAGAGGAACTGTTTTCTTTTCCCTTTGGTTAGTTAGAAGATTGTTTACAGGATGCTAGTAGGTGTGATGTGTGAGACAGCACTTTGCCTGGCAGCTGGCATATCTATCCTCCCCCCCACACACACACTGCATCATCAGTCTAGTGATCTCTCTGTTACATCACTGCTGCTAAGGAACAGTCACGCAGTAGCTGCCAGGACAGTCACCTGTGATGTCACTGTCAGTGAGCTCACAGTGCTGTTGTAGTGGAGGGACTAGCGATAGATATGTCAGCTGCCAGGCTGAGAGCTATACCACATCTTATCATATAAAAAAAATCTTCAGAAATAAAAACTCACAACTGGCTGCTTCTCAAATTTTGTATAATTTTCCTGTCTGTTTTGACTCCACTAGCTCTTTAAAGCAGCAGTGCATGATATGACACAAACTGTGAACTATACCTCTTTATTCTATTTCAGATTACTCTTTCTCTCCTGGCTCTTAAAAGCCCCTTTCCTTCTTTCAAGTCTGCAGTAGAATTTTTTACATTTTAAAATAATTAAAGAAATTGTCATTTTAATATCTCTATTCCCAGGTACTCATAATTATTCATAGCTGTTTTTTGAGTGCTCACTGTCCCATAAGGTCAGCGAGCAGTGTCTGCTGCATGCCTCTCTGCCCCTGACCAGGGCGCACAGCTCCACCGGTTCTTCTGGACCCAGCCCCTGGACGGACAGCATCTCCGGAGCTGCCACCCAAGACTGCAAGCCTGGCCACAAGGCCTGAAGAGCTGCTGCCTCTCTGCCCCTGACCAGCCCCACACAGCTCCACCAGTTCTTCTGGAGCTGGCCCCCGGATGGACGGTATCTCTGGTGTTGCCACCCGAGACTGCAACCCAGTCACAAGGCCTGAAGAGCTGCTGCCTCTCTGCCCCTGACCAGCGCGCACAGCTCCACCGGTTCTTCTGGACCCAGCCCCCGAACGGATGGCATCTCCGGAGCTGCTGCCCGAGACCGCAAGCCTGGCCACAAGGCCTGAAGAGCTGCTGCCTCTCTGCCCCTGACCTGGGCGCACAGCTCCACCAGTTCTTCTGGACCTGGCCCCCGGCTGGACGGCATCTCCAGAGCTGCCGCTTGAGACCGCAAGCCCGGCCACAAGGCCTGAAGAGGTACGGCTGCTAAACAACCAATCGGAAACTGAGCGCTTCCTCTGGCTATGCTCCGATTGGGCAATTCCCTCTCCCAGTCTGTTTGCCACCTGCCGCTTTTTAAACTGCTTTTTGCTACTGAATCTGTACCTACGAGTCCTGAAACTGCTTTTGTGTTTGAACCAGTACCTAAGAGACCTGTAATTACTGCTGAAAAAGAAGGAAATTGTTAAAGTGTTCATTTTAGAGCTGATTACAGTGATAACTGTTTACAGCCCTTTCCTGAATATCTATCTCACTGTAAGCCCCTCTGGCGCCTCTTCCCTTTGTTTTGCTAAATTCTCCTGCTGTGACTGTCTGCCACCCAGCCCTCAGCCAGTGCTTAAATTCCCCTGTTTTCTGTCTCTCCTGCAGCTGCTGCCTCTCTGCCCCTGACCAGGGGCGCACAGCTCCACCGGTTCTTCTGGACCTGGCCCCCGGACGGACGGCATCTCTGGAGCCCCCGCCCAAGACTGCAAGCCTGGCCACAAGGCCTGAAGAGGTACGGCTGCTGCTGCCCTGCCGGCACTGTGCGCCGGCTCCCTACCTGCCCACCCTATTTTGACTATTTTGTTTATAGCTTCGGCAAGTCACATGAGCAGAAATTTACTAACAGTCCACTTCTCCATTGGCTCCTTATACTTTCTCACCACTAGAGGGACACGGTAACCCTTCTATCTCCTGCCACTATGCCTTCCTATCACATGCACTTGCCTTACCCACACCACCTACTCTTGGCGATATGGATTAGTGCCTTCCTGGTGACGACAGGTATGCCTGCTTCCCCGGCCACATACCCAGTTACTCATCCAGAAGCAACCACAGTAAACTACATAGGAACGATACCACACACCCTGACTCTTTGCCACATTAAATACCCGCACTACCCCTCCCGACCACACCACCCTTACCTGCCTGCCTGATCTACTAATCACACTGCTCAATACATCCTCAACTGCACCCTGCAATGTACAACTACCTGGATGCCATGCTCGATGCATCTCAGCAACCTGTAGTTACCGCAAAGCTAGATTCCTCTCTCTCCTGCTCCTCCTCCTCCTGCTAGCTGGTGATGTCCACCCCAACCCTGGTCCCCCTACAATGAACTCTCCTACCACCCTTCACACACCCTCCACTCCCCTAGCCTTCCTGAACGGCCTAAAAATTATCCACCTAAATGCCCGCAGCCTTACCAACAAGCTACCCTTACTGCAGGTCATGGTCCTCGAGTATAAACCTGACGTCGTCATCATCATCTCTGAAACTTGGCTCTCTGGCCATATCACGGACCAAGAAGTCCTTATTCCTGAATTCACCACAACCAGAATGGACAGACAAGGAAGAGGTGGTGGAGTGGTGATCTATGTCGCTACCTCCATACAACACAGTCGTGTTGAAAGTCACATCTCCCTCCTCCCATGAAGCTATCCTCCTCAACATAAAGCTTCCATACTCCTGCCCTCTATTTGTCGCAGGAATATACTGCCATCTGGGCCAGCCCTCCTCCCAAGTCACTGATCTGATTAAGAAAATAACAGCCCTTGCCCACGCTGGTGAGCTGTACATACTGGATGGCCCTAGCATAAATTGGCTCTCTAACACACTAGCCAAAACTCGCTCCGACATTGAGTCACTAAACCTGACTCAACTAATAGAGGAACCTACTCACATGAACCACAGAACAAATAGCCATTCCCTTCTGGATCTAGTCCTAACATCACACCCCCACAGGGCCAAGGCTGCTGGCCTACTACCTGATGAATTAAGTGACCATCGTCCCGTATACATGGTTCGCAAAATACACAGGCAAAAAATACCCCACAAGGTCCTCTTAACACACACCTACTCCTCCCTGGACACTCTACCTCTGCACCATGACCTCACCAACACTGACTGGTCCTCACTTGCCATCTGCACCACTATCTACACGGCTCTCCAACTGTTCTGTGAAAAGTTCCTCCATATTTGGAACCTACATGCTCCACTGTGTAAAATCAGAGTCCGGGGAAACCATCTGCCCTGGGTAACCCCTGAGCTACTATCATGTCAAAGAGCCTGTGACGCTGCTTGGTGTAAGCACAAGGTAACCAAATGCCCCAGAGACCTCCAACAATACAAGGAGCTTCATAATAAGTGCACCAAAGCTATCCAGCTGGCCAAATCCAAACACTACCAGGCTAACTTCCATGCCAACACAAACAATCCTTCCAAATTCTGGAAGGTTGTCCAGTCCCTCTTTTCCCTGTCCACCAAGCCTCCCACTCCTACCATTAGGCAGAATCTCTCTGACATCTCTGAGCCATCGCCAGTCACTGATTGCTTTAACTCCCATTTCACATCCTGCGCTACAATGCTCCAAACGGCTCACCTGCTGCACTCACACTCCACCACAGGCCCGCCCCCCTGCTTCCCCCTCCTACTCCGCCAGCTCCCCCTCCTCCTACCCCTTTCTCCTTCATCCATATCTCCCCTGCTGCTGCATTCCAAGCCCTTCAGTCAATCAACCCTGGTAAAGGTTCCACCCCAGATGGCCTGGACCCCAAGCTCCTCTCTCTGTCTGCTCCCGCCATAGCCTATCCTAAATCCATCTAGCTCAACCTCTCCTTTGTCTCTTCCACTGTTCCTGTAGCTTGGAGACATGCTACAGTTCTTCCACTCCCCAAAGGGGGAGATCCCTCCTCCCCTAGTAACTACCATCCTATCTCTCTCCTTCCCACTCTGGCTAAGCTCCAGGAGCATATAGTGCTTGAACAACTCTGCTCCTACATTTTTGACTCCTCCTTTCTCACTACATTCCAAGCTGGCTTTAGAAAACACCACTCCACTGCCACCTTGCTCTTACGCCTGACTGACACTATCACCTCGGGCATGGACAAAGGCCATATAACCTCAGCTATTTTTATTTACCTGGCCAAGGCCTTTGACATGGTCTCCCACCCTATACTCCTATCCTGCCTCAGGACTGCTGGTCTCTCCCCTAATGCCACTGAATGGTTCAAATCCTATTTGTCCGGTAGAACTCAATCTGTTTGCATAGCTGATGCCATCTCCTCTTTCCTCTCCATTACCACGGGAGTTCCCCAGGGATTGGTACTTGGTCCACTCCTTTTTTCAATCTTTCTTAATGACCTCCCTCAGGTCTGCTTAACATCTGACATACACATGTATGCAGATGACACTGTGCTGTTCACAACTGGTAATTCAGTCACTGATGTCACTGCCAGGCTTCAGCTAGATTTCGAAAAGGTACAACGATGAATAAGCGAGCACCACCTCTTCCTAAACTCAAAGAAAACAGTCCCCATGATGTTCGGTACTAGGCAGAGGCTGGCAAGGCTTCCCTCATTATCCACCTTCTTCATCATAGATGGAACTGTATTAGAAGACACCACTTCCTTCCGCTACCTAGGAGTTTGGCTCGATAGGAACCTAAACTTCTCCATCCACATTGGTACTATCCTAAAGAAACTCTGGCCTAAGCTAGGAGCCCTCTACCATAGCAGCAGTTGTATCCCACATCTGGCTAGGGTGAGAATTGGTACATAAAATGATACTGCCAACCTTTGACTATTGTGATGTCATATACGGAGCTGCCCCTCAATCTTCCTTATCCAGGTTTGAACCTCTCTACAACTCCTTCTGCCGGTTTGCTCAAGATGCCCCTGCTCTGACACATCACTGCACCCTCTACCACTCCCTAAATTTTCCATCTCTTGTCAACAGGAGAACACTGCATGTGGCAAAGTTTACCTCTAAATTCTGGCTTGGCTCGCTCCCATCGTACCTAGCCACCTCCTTATCCACCACTCGCCCATCCAAATACACCCTCCAGTCTGAGGACACCCACTTGCTGAATATACCTTACAGAAATACTACATCTGGCCAATTGGCTTTCTCCTATCGCCTACCAAAACTCTGGAACCAACTACCAACCCAAATCCGCCACTCCTCCTCAGCCTACTCACTCTCTTCAGCCCTAGCAAACTACCTGGTGACAAACTGCAACTGCACTTAGCCACTGTGGCCCTGCCAACCTGCTGGTATGTACCTCCCTCTACCTCCAGCTGGGCCACATATGGCCTCCCAAATCCCTTATGCAAGCCTGTACTTTCTCCAACTTGGCACTTCCTTCACCTCTACTTCCCACCCCACTCGTCCATCCTCTACTATCCCCCGTTAGTCACTCAAATGTGTATTAATCTAGATATATTGTTTAGCCATTGTTTAATTGTAAATTGTTCAGTCTGCTTGTACATATATATGTATATATATTGTTAACCTAGTTGCTAATGTATGTATCCTGTTATATTACTCTTTGTCCCATTTCCCCTTCCCCCAGGACGTACCGTGAGACAAGCTTCTTGCTCAGTGTAACCTTCCTGGTGAAACATTTCAATAAATAAATAAATGCTAGATCATCTTAGGCACAAAATAATCAATAGTAAACAATAGGGGTGTTTAAACACAGCTGAGAATACTGAGGAAAACTGGGATAGCTATATTAAAAGGAGCACTCCTTTTATTGCTTCAAATGTAAAAAGATTAGTAAAGTACATTAAAAATAAGGAAAAAATGCAGCCTACATGATAAGAGAAAAAGTATATTAGAAAAAAGTATCAGTAAAAAAGTTTCACTGTAACATGCACTGCTGCTTTAAATGAAATCTTTCTACTGGTAACACGGACTGTTGGTTTAAGAGAAGACTAAACAGTGTACTGAAAATAAAGTTAATTTGCCCTACTATTAGCCATGTTTTGTTTAGGTGAAATGAAATCCAGTTGGTGCAGTAGGTGTTTTGCTGGCCCCCTTCCCTTTTGTCTGGAGTTTGTGTTTTGGGAAGAATCCGTTATCACAGCTGTTCCAGTAGATTTTCCCTCTGAGATGGGACTGGTGCCAGACCAGCCCTCTGGGGGACCCAGTGCAATAATTTAATGGTCATACCGGCTAGGTCCCGAGACTGTCTGGTTCAAAAGAGGAGACAAGATCAACTTCAATTTGACTGGTAGCTGAAAGATGTTGACCAACAGAAGCCTTGGGAATGGAGTTGGTAGAGGCAAAGCACTGCATTGTAACCCTTGAAGGCTCCGCCTGACATCAGTGGATGCTATCCATTTGTGTGTGGCATGAGACTTCTCCAACTGGTTTTTAATGCTGACATGTAAAATAAATAAAATCCAGGTTGAAAAGAGGTTATAACTATGTCATGGTATTAAAGAACTACCTGGAGCCTGCTGTTTTCCAAGTATCCATTTGCATTCTGTTAATACTTCATTCTTGCTGGCTTTTGTTTGGAAATTAAGTGGGTGTTTTGAATTTACTCAGTGCTTAAAGTAACTATTTTAGAACTGTATTTTAGAACAGTATGATGTAGTTTATATTGCTGTATAGTTCTTATATTGTCACAATGCATCTGCGTTTTACTACAGAACTTGATTAGAGAGGCAAACTACATTGAAGAGTTCTAAAAGGGTGATTACCAGCAGTGGGCGAATCAGAAATATCCACTCAATTTAGTGAAAAGGTGGAACCAAGACAGAATGATATGAAAGTAATATTTTAAACAGCTTATTTGGGGAAAAATACTTATATGCTCAATGCAGTTCTTTAACTAATTAATTATTACTAAAGCAGCAGTACAACAAAACTGGGTAAAAAATGTGACCCTATCTTTTTCATTATAAAAAAATTCTGGGCACCTTCCAGTTTTTGGTAAACTGTTCTAGTTCTACCCAAATATGAGTATTTAAGAAAATAAAAAGATGGCCACCACATTTGGCTTAGGAATACCACTGTAGATGTAATAAGGGGTAGGATCAAGAAGATGGAAAAAGCTTATGGTGTACAGCATGGGAGGTACCTGGAAATGTTGATTTGAGAAGTATGTTAATATTTTTCTTAATTGTAGCTGAAAGTAGCTTTTTGGGGAAAATATGTTTTGTTGCACTGATGCTTTAAATAAATAAACATATACCTACCTACCTACAGTACATAAATACATAAATTGATTCATTACTGACTGGGGTAAATCACTGGAGAATACAACCCACTTTTACAGGGGTACCCTGGCTATTTAAGTATAGGCTACATAAACACAGTACGTATGTACAGTATATAAAACACACATACAGTATCAGAGACAATCAGTCATTTATTTTTTATTTATAAAAAAAACACAATTCCAGTTGATCAAAGTGCTTGTACAAAATACATCATACTTAAAAACAATAATATGAAAATGTACAAACTGCAATTAACATTCAGCAACTTTAAAAGCAAACCAACCTATCAGACAGGGTCAAGAAAAGCTATTTCAAATAAATATGTCTTGAGAGCAGAATTAAAGCTCTCGACTGTCAGGCACTCTCTAACCCGATGGGGTAGAGAATTCCACAGGATAGGGGTTATAAAAGCAAAAGAACGGGGCCCCCGAGGTCTTAAGTTGAACCCTGGGAACCTCTAGCAATCCCTTGTCAGAGGAGTGGAGTGGGCGGTAGGGACAAAGGAGATATTGCAAGTACCGTGGTCCATGGACAACAGTCCAATTATCAAACTAACCATGGCATGTACAAGTAATGTTACCCTTAAGTGTTGTTTCAGCCTTTATTTAAACAAATTAGAAACATAGAAACATAAAATTTGATGGCAGATAAGAGCCACTTGACCAACCTAGTCCGCCCATGTTTCTTACCTACTGTCACATCATAGACCCTACTTGATCTGCAGCTTTACCCCCCTTCCCTTGCCTCTAATGTTCCCTTGTACCTATCACATGCCTTCTTAAATCCCATTAGTTTTTGCTCCCAGCACATCCTCGGGGAGGCTATTCCAGGCATCTACCACACTTTCTATGAAGAAGTGTTTCCTTACACTTCCCCTGCTTCTATCCCCCTCCAGCTTCATTGCATGACCCCTTGTTCTTGTGCATCCTTTTGTCTAAAAAAGGCTTCCCTCTTGAACTTTATTTATACCCTTGAGGTATTTTAAAGTTTCTATCATATCCCCCCTCTCCCTCCTTTCCTTCAGTCTGTACATATTGATGTCCTTCAGTGTCTCCTCAAAGGGCTTTTGATGCAGATCCTGCACCATATTAGTTGCCCTCCTCTGGACTGCCTCAACTCTGTCTATGACCTTATAGAGATGAGGACTCCAGAACTGGACACAGTACTCTAGGTGAAGTCTCACCAGAGACTGATACAGAGGTATCACCACCTCCCTCTTTCTGCTGGTGATAGCCCTCCCTATGCACCCTAGCATCCCACTGGCTGTCCCCACTGCCTTGTCACACTGTTTGGCCACTTTTAGGCCATCAGATATGTTAACACCTAGGTCTGTTTCCTGTTTGGTGGTTGCCAGTACCATGCCCCCCATTTTGTACTCTGATCCTGAGTTTCTGTGCCTCAAGTGCATGACTTTGCATTTTTTTGCATTGAAACTTAGTTGCCACTTTCTAGACCACTCCTCAAGCTTACCTAGATCTCTAATAATTTTCTCCACCCTCTGGAGTGTCCACTCTATTGCAAATTGTCATGCCATCTGCAAAAAGACACATCTTCCTTTCTAACCCCTCTGCAATTTTGCTTATAAAGATATTAAAGAGGTCTGGTCCCAGTAATGATCCTTGCAGCATCCCACTAGTCACCCTCCCTCCCTCCCTCAGAGTGAACTCCATTTACCATTACCCTCTGTCGCCTATCCTGCAACCAATTTCTTACACAGTTTACCACTTTTCGTCCCACTCCTTGGCTGCCCAGCTTCTCTCCTATGTGAAACAGTATCAAAGGCCTTACTGAAATCTAGGTAGGCCATATCCACCACTCCAGCCTGATCTACTTCCCTGGTTACCCAGTCAAAGAAATCTATGAGATTAGTTTGACATGACCTCCCCCTAGTGAATCCATGCTGCCTTAGATCCACTGGGTTCAAGATATTCCACAATCCTTTCTTTCAGTAGTGATTCCATTAATTTCCCCACCACTGAAGTCAGGCTCACTGGCCTGTAATTGCAGGCCTCCTCCTGGCTCCCACATTTGTGAAGTGATACTTCATCTGACCTCCTCCAGTCCTCTGGGACCCCCTCCCTTTTCCAGTGAGTGGTTGAATAAGACTGTCAGAGATACAGTCGGCACCTCTCTGAGCTCCCTCAAAAACCTTGGCTGTATATCGTCTGGCCCCATTGCCTTGTCCACCCTAAGATTTGCAAGTTCTTTCAGGACTCTTCTCAGTAAATACTCTAGTGTCCACGCCCCTTCCTCTGATGCCCCTGACACAGATCCCTCACCCTCCCTTTAATTTGTGAAAACTGAACAAGAATAATTTTCAGGATGTCTGATTTTTCTTTGTCCCCTTCCACACAATCCCCCCTTCCCTCCTTAGCCTTACAATCCCTCCCCTTGTCTTTCTCCTTTTGCTAACATACCTGAAAAATATCTTGTCCCCTTTCTTTACTGTCTGTGCTTTCTTCTCCTCCGTTTGTGACTTTGTGCTCTTGACTTTTCCTGCCTCCACCTGCTTCTCTTGACACACCTGTCTGTCCTCCTCCCTCTGTGTCTCCTTATACCTCCTGAATGCTAGGTTTTTTGTCCTTACCTTCCCAGCCAACTCTTTTGAGAACCATAGTGATCTCCTTTTCCTTTTGCTTTTGCTTACTTGCCTGATGCAGAGGTTTGCTGCCTTCACTATGGCCCCTTTTAGCTTCATCCACTGTTCCTCCACTCCTTCTAAGTCCTCTCATCCTGCCAATGCATCCCTGAGGCATTCTCCCATCATTGTACAATTGGCCCTCCTGAAATCCAGGAGCCTCACTTTTGTGTGGTTCACTTCTGACACATTTCTTATATTGAACCACATTGTTTGGTGATCAGTGCTCCCCAGGTGGCCACCCACCTTGACATCTGCAATACTGTCCCCATTGGTGAGCACAAGGTCCAATACTGCTCCCTCATGAGTGTGCTTCTCTTCTAATTGCCTGAGGAATGCCACCTGCAGGGAGTCCAGAATGTCTCTGCTCCTACCTGAATCTGCAGCTGGGATGCTCCAATCTACATCAGGCATATTGAAGTCCCCCACCAGAAGCACCTCCCCTTTATTAACCATCTTTTGGATGGCTTCTTCCAGAACCCTGTCCATCTCCTCTCCCTGTGTCAGAGGTCTGAAGATCACTCCAGTGTGAATAGTGGCTCCATTCCCCTTTTCTAGGGTGACCCACAGAATTTCCATCCCTACCTGTGTTCTCTGCATCTCTGTTGCTTTTATGCTATCTGTTACGTAAAGAGCAACTCCTCCCCTTTTCTTACCCACCCTGTCCTTCCTGAACAGCGTATATCCTGGTATGGCTAAATCCCAGTCCTGGTTCTCATTGCACCATGACTCAGTAATGGCAACAATGTCTAGATCAGCCTTGATCATAATGGTCACTAGTTCAGGGGTCTTATTCCCTAGACTTCTACCATTTGCAAACATGGCTTTTCACATGTTGCTACCACCCTGCTTGCCAACCCCCCCTTTCCCTTTTGCCTTCTTTCCTTACCCACTCTACCCTAATTTCCATCACCATTCATACCTACCATTTTGTTTTTCTTGTTATCCAATACCCTTGGGGATTTGCTACCCTTATGCTTCTTCCTACTGACTACTTCAGATAGAGGGGAGGGGGACAGTCTACGTCTCCCTGTTTTCTTCCACAACCACCACCCTCTGCTAGTTTAAATGTTCACCTATGTAACATTTAAACCACTCACTGAGGACTTTTGTTCCCTTCCTGGATGGATGCAGGCCATCTTCCTTGTATAGGTCTTTATCTCTCCAGGTGGGACCCCAGTCTTCAATGCAGCTGAATCCCTCCCCACTGCACCACTCATTCAACCATTGATTGAAGCTCCTGGTATGGATTACTCTGTCCACCCCTCTGTCGTAGACCAATAGTACCTCAGAAAAGATCACTGAGTTTGCTACCTGCCTAAGACTCCTCCCCAACTCCCTGAACTCCTCTTGCACTACCCTAACCTCATCCCTGGGCAGATCATTAGTCCCTAGGTGGACAAAGGCATCCATCTCTTCCTTCTGTCCTGCTGCACTAACAATCCTTAGGATCCGCGTTCTATCCTTTTGAGCTGAGGTGCCAGGCAGGCACTTAACCTCCCTCTCCCCTTTCCTTCCTACTCCCAAATAAACCACCCTCACAATATAGTCCCCCACCAGGATTTGCTTCCTCATCCTATTGAGTCCTCTGCCACCCTCCCTGAGGACTTCGTTATGGAGGTCCCCCACTTCCCCCTTGATGAGTACCACGGGTGCCTCCCTGGGATAGTGCCTCTCTGCCAGGACAGCATAGGAATTGTGTAGTTGTACCGTAGGGGGGGATGAGCCTTTACCCCTCCACCCTCACCCTTTCTGAGCCCACCATAGTCCAGTCGCTTCTCCTCCTTGGCACCCTTTGAGGCAAACTGTCAGATAAGGTTTATCTCAGGTCAAGAGAGAGCTCATTGCACTTTGCTGCTACGCTGTAAGAGAAGGATTTCTGGCCATTAGTTTTCATAAGTGAAACTGTGGCAATTTGTATTAGTCAATCGCAGGCCTGTACTTGGATCACATAAGGACAGTGCATTAGTCAGAGGACAGTAAATATTGCTAAAAGGTGTAGAAAAGGCACATGTTAAGAATGTCTGTTCTCTGATGCTAACAAATCATGTTTAAGATAAAGGAGACAGTGATGTTCCTTATTCATGCTGATAGCATAAATTAACAGATTGTGGTATACAAGATAGTTCTGTGATGTCACACTTCATCAGAGATCAATACCCTGCTTATTGTGCTAAAATTTAGGGGTGATAGCAAAATGGACCAGGCAACATACAGTTTTGCATCACACGTCAGATAATTCTTAATCCGGTATAAGTCTCCCAATTTTTGGTGTATTAATTTATGTTACTGATCTAAGTGAACTTCAAATGCAAAGTTTCCATCAAAATGAACCCCCAATGCTTTTGACCTGAGTGAGAGCCGAACTGTCAAGAGTAGTAACTGAGGAGTTCCTCAAGCACTTTGATAGCGTTGGCCTACTGCCAAACAATATGGTGTATGTTTTTTTTTTAATCTGTTCAAAAGCAGTTTGTGATTTAAGAAGCACAGTTGCAGACTTTCGAAAGCTGCGCTCAGCTTCATGTTTACACTATTAACGTCTCCTGAGTAGGTGTAAAGAACAGCAGCATCTGCACAGAGTAGCATGTTCGAGTTTTTTTCAACAGGATGGGATACAATTTGAGAACAGAGAGAAAAATGTGGGGTCTAATATTGAATCCTTTAGGAAACCCTAACTGAACAGCACAGGACAGGGAGAGGGGATGCATCATTATGTATTTTTACCACCTGAGTACTGTCACTGAGGTGATTGCCAGTGGTTGAACAATTCATTCTTTTTACGTATTTATCCTCTCCCTCTCTCTGTCTCTCTACAGTATATATATTTCCCTCTTTTTCTATCCACAGTATCTCTCTCTGTCTCTTTCCTTCCTCAGTTCATATTTTGTTTTTGGTTTTTTCATTCAGTTTGCTTCTTCTAGGAATAATAGATGTTTAATTCTGCCACATTCTTCTCCCTTACCCATACAGTTGCCACCCTTCTTCAGCTTTCTGCATGACACTTCCCCTTCTCTTCTACTTGTTTTGCTTTCCATCTCTTCCTCATTGTGTTCTCTGCCTAATATATCCCCACAGAGCAGCTCTCATCTTCTGTTCTGACAACACAAATGCTGAATAGCACCATTCAGTACAGATCTGCGGGCAGCAGAGAAAACAGCCCAAAGTCTCCAGTCTGCAGACAGTGTGGAGCTAAGAATACAGTTCACTGTCTGCTCTACCATACCCTCAGTGTCATGTTTTTGACTTTTGACATTAATAACTCAGCCAAAGGAATCTATTTAACCTTAAGGTCTGGTGTACATGCATAATTAAGCAAGACAGTAAGGTCCAGACAGAGACTCTGGCCACGCAGAGACTGCCACAGTAAATTCCCGATTAGTTTTTGAATAATGACCAAAAGCCATGGTTGCTTTTTTTGTAACAAATGGTTCTCACTCATGTTTCTGAATGCTAGGAAGGAAAACAATGTTTATAGGAAATGCACAGTCGTATACAGACAGGCTTTTTCCAGTGTTGTTTTGCTCATGGGGAATAGGGGCAAGGGAACAGGCTCCCCTCCCCAGCATATTAATAAAGTAATTTAAATTCCACACTTGTCTGGGGGGGTGCACTAAATGAATGTATATCTGTAGCACATAGTGTTGTTAGGCATATATATTGTATATATTATACAACTGTGTATATATTGTATATATTGTATATATTGTACCACTGTGTATATACAGTACATACAGTATATAAACAGTATATTTATAAACCTAGAATTTGTCAGCAGAAATGGACTGCTTGGCCCACTCATTCTGCTGACGTGCTCCCTGCAGATTGTACATCCACAGACCATATCTGGTCTCCAGCAATCCTCACCGCTCCCTACCTCTGCTCTAATATACCCCTGTGTCTATCCTTAGCACGCTTGAAGTGTCACACCCATTCTAGCCTCCACCACTTTGGCTGTCAGTCTGCTCCTTTCAGTGATGAAATATTTCCTAGTATCTTTCCTGACTCCTCCCTAATGCTGGTGCTCAACCTTATTTGGAAGAGGATCCCCTCCTGCACATTGTTCATCCTTTTGAGGTACTTGTAGGTCTCAATCATGTCACCCCTGTCTCTCCTGCCTTCCAGGGTGTACATGTTGAAATCCCTCGGTCTCTCTTTGTATGATTTCCCTTGCAAACCCTGCACCATTTTAGTTGCCCTCCTCTGGACCACCACCATCCTTACTATGTCCTTTCTGAGGTGTAGTCTACGAAATTGTACACACAGAAACGTAGAAATTGTTGGCAGAAAAGGACCACTTGGCCCACCCAGTCTGACCAGATTTTACCTGCATATTCCATTTCTGCAGACCCTGCCTGGTCTCTTTTGACCCTCTCCCCTCCCTGTCTATTGACCAATATTCCCTTATGCCTATCCCATGCATGTTTGAGGCCCCCCACTGTTTTTGCTCCCACCACCTCTGCTGGCAGACTGTTCCAGGAGTCCACCACTCTTTCAGTAAAGTAGTATTTCCTCACATTCCTCTTAAACGTCCCCCTTCCAGCTTCAATGCATGACATCTTGTCCTGATGCACCTCCTCATTTGAAATAAGCTCCCCTCTTGTACCCTGTTCACCCAGTGAGGTACTTGTAGGTCTCTATCATGTCCCCACCTCCCTCCTTTCTTCTAGGATGTACATGTTGAGATCCCTCAGTCTGTCCTTGTAGAGCTTTTGATGTAACTCCTGCACCATTTTATTTGCCCTCCTCTGGACTGAATTCACCCTGTCTATGTTCCTTCTGAGATGTGGCCTGCAAAACTGGACACAGTACGCCAGGTGGTGTTTCACCAGTGACCAATACAGTGGTAACACTGCCTCCCTCCTCCTGCTGGTGATACCTCTCCCTATGTACTTTAGCATTTCACTGACTCTGCCCACTGCCTCATCACACTGCCCCGTCACATTAAGGTCATCAGATATGATAACCCATGATCTCTTTCCTGCTTAGTGACTGTCAGTATCCCCCCCCCCATTTTATATACTCAGCTCTTGGGTTTTTTATGCCATAGGTGCATGATTTTGCCTTTTTGGCATTGAACCCAGGCTGCGATGCCCTCGACCACTCCTCAAGCTTTCTAAGGTCCCTACTCATTATCTCCACCACCTCCTGGGTATCCACCATATTACAGATTTTCATGTAATTTCTTCTTCTGTAATGTCACTTATGAAGACATTGAAGAGGACCGGTCTCCGTACTGAGCCCTACGTCAACCCACTACTCACTCCCCTCATTAGAATGAGTGCTGTTTACCGCCACCCTCCGTTGCCTATCCATTAGCCAGTTTGTTTCCCAGTTTACCACTTTAGAGCCCACCCCTAGCCTGACCAGTTTGTGTATTGGTCTCCTATGTGGCGCAGTGCCAAAGGCCTTGCTGAAGTTCAAGTAGGCCTTGTCAACTGCCCTTTCTTGATCTATTTCCCATGTCACCCAGTCAAAGAAATCAATCAGATTCATGTGACATGACCTCCCCCTATGAATCTATGCTGGCTTTGGTCTTGTAACCCGTAGGATTCAATATACTCCACTAGAGTTTCCTTTAACAAGGTTTCCTTTAATTTCCTCACCACAGTAGACAGTGCTCCAGGTACGGATATACCAGGGAATGATACAACGGTAGCACCACCTCCCTTCTGCTACTGGAGGTACTCCTCCCTATGCATTCCAGCATCTCATTAACCCTTCTCACAGCCTGTCACACTGTGCTGCCACCTTGAGATCCTATGACATAATAATCCCAGGCCCCTTTCCTGTCTAATGACTGTCAGTATTTCTCCCCATCCTTTACTCAGCACCAGGGTTCCTATATTCTTGGTGCTTGTTTTGCATCTTTTGACACTGAACCCCAACTGCCATGTCTTAAACCACTCCTCAAGATTCCCTAGATCTCTATGCATTTTCTCCACCCCCTTCTGAGTGTATCTATCTATCTATCTATCTATCTATCTATCTATCTATCTATCTATCATAGCAGCTGCTGTTTAGAGCCCTTGGAGTTCACCTTTCCATGCCTCCCAAGGAGGCCAGCATGTGCTACACTAGGTGCATTGGCCTAATGTGGCATGATGCCTCCACCTGGGGTGGTAATATAGGGTACCTAAATGCTGAAACACAAGGCTATTACCCCCAGGAAACCGTGCATAAACTGCCCACACAGTTCTGCCCCCAGAACAAGTGACAAAACAAACAATGACAATCCCCAAACCATAAAATGCAATTAAACACATAATTTATTTAAAAGGGAGGGTGAGGAAAGAACAAGGGGGTAGCAAGGTAAAACGGGAGCAAACTGTGGTACCAGTAACACTCTTCTCTAAGCAGTCAAATGCAAATACTTTAGGCAATACACAGAGCATTGCTCTGCACCACAGAATCTGCCCACCCCCAAGCAGTCCTCAAATCCCAATGCAGGTGCATCTAGCTTAATATCCCCAAAAGATCATGGGTGACAGCTTTCGGTGTGCTGCAGTGGGTACCACACTAGGGATGCTGAAGCTGCTAGCAGGGTGGAGGTCAGTGGCGTGCTTTGAAAGATTGCAGTTAACGAACTTTGAACACACTTTAACCTGACAACATAAGTTGAAAAGGGGCCCCTGTTTGTATTCTGTAGAACATGTGGCCAGCTGGCCTCCATAGGACTTCTGCCCTGAGCCTCTTACACTGACTCAGTCCTGCTCAGGTTTTCTCCCTCAGTTTCTGGCACAATAACTTTCTTCTCAGTTGTAGGGTTGAACCCTGGAGTTTTTTCACAGTTTTAATGCCACAAGTGATAACTCTAGTTCAGGTTGCTAGTACAGGCTGGATACAGTTGCTCCCAGCTGGAATGCAGGCTTCCCAAGTCTATCTGGTGGCTTCCTTCCGCTTTGTTTCTCTCTCTTGAGCTGTCTTTCTGAAACTCTTGACCTGGATCAAGGTGGAAGCCTTCTCAGACTGGTGACGCTGTAGGGGCTCATCCTCCAGATGGGAAAAGTTTGTGCTGGGTCAGGGAAACCTTAGTTCCAACTTGCCTTTAAACTACAGCTTTGATGAAAACTTTTTTTCTTCGGACAGATATTTCAGTCAGCCAGGTTTACAGTGCCTGGACAAAGAGTGGCATACCAGCTCACACCTTGACACACAGTCACTTTTTTGGCTGTCTGACTGAACTGGTCTTAATCTCTGAAAACAATTCCTTTTACCAGGTTTGAAACTTGACACTTGATTGGTCAGGCGTGTTCCCAGGCAAACTGTGTCTGGCATGAACTGGCTCCTGATTGGCTGAGATTCACGAGCAAATGTGTTCCCACCCTACAATCCCTTCCCATGGTGCTCTGCAGTGTGAGGAGTCATGGGGACGTCCACATTTGTTTACATGCTGTTGACAACTTTGCAGCTTGCTGCCTCTTTACAAAAAGTCTCTCCATTTGTCCATTATCATGTCATGGCCCTGCTGACTGTCCTGGGGCCAGAGATGTATTTGAATAGCCTAACATACAGCCCATTCTGAAGCCAGGTACTCTGCTTGTGTGGGAGATGGACATCCATGCTGCTGTCCTGCTGGTGCGCATGCGCACTTTCACTTTCTCAGTTCCGGACTGCTGCCTACCCAGGGCCAGGAAAACTCTTAGACTGTGCCATACAGCATGTTTGACTTTTGATCCTGGCTGTTTCCTGCCCTGGAGCCAGGATCCTCACTTGATGTGGGCACACTGCCCAATCTAGATACTGGAACTCCTGCTCCAATTTGCACACTTCTGCACATTTGTGGCAGTCCAATATGTCTGCTGTGCTCCTGTGGCTCTGTTCTGTGGCCCTGCCGTGTCTTCCTGGGCACAGGGACCCACCTAAGCAGTTGCTGTTTTCCTTTCCGGCCCCCTACCTCATCCACTTTACCACTCCTGATGGACAAAAGCAGAAGGAACTGTATGGCAATGGCTGTTGATCTTGGATGTGGAGCTCTGCTTTGTATCCCACCATGGCTCCTGTCTACATCTTTGCTAGCCCTGCCGGTCCCCACCTTCATCAGTCCTGGGGACGGGAGGGTGAAGACAGGATCACTGGTGCTGGAGAAGGCAGCAAGGTAAGTCTTAGAATTCGGGGGGGGCTTACACTGTTGTACTACTGTGTATTCACTGGATACTGCATACTGTACCATCATACATATTGTACATGTTGCACCAATGCATATTATACAATGGCAAGAAAGAATCCTGGACTCTGATTGGTCAGTCTGGGATCAGACAGGAGCCAATGTATAATTGCAATAATGTGCTCCAGGGTGTGTGTTGTGCTGGGATAACGTCACTTCTGGGGTCATTGGACGTACTCGGCCTGCGGCCTCGTGCCCAACTACCCCAGCCGTGACGTTATCCCAGCACAATACACCCTGTTGTGCATTATTGCTTAATTAATTATTCCTCTGTCTGATACTGTATTTGATTTTCCCATATATATATATATAATTTTGCCCTGATATTTTGTACGATTTGTAGCCTCATATTGTTATTATTCTGTATTTTATAGTCCATGCACCCTTCCCCCAGGTCACACCTGGAAATGAGTCTTTACTGGGTGTGCTTTTCCTGGCCAAGATTTCTAAATAAAATAAATAAAAAATAATACAAGTTTAAAATGTGTGCTTCTACCAGAACTTTTGTTTCTGTGATATCTTTGTGTTCTTTCTCTCCTACTCTCTCTCATGCTCTTCTTTTCTCTCTGTTTATATATATTCCTCTTTTATCTCTCTTCCCCTTCATGAATCATATGAACATATGAAACTTGCCAGCAGAAACAGGCTTCATGGTCTATCAAGTTTGCTCGAATGCGTAGCTAGCACCCCTATAATGCAGCTGGCCCACCCCATCCCCTCCCACCCTCAGAAACTGCTCAGCGTTGTTTACCCAGCCCTTCCTTGCCCTGTCCCATGCTCTTTTGAAGCTGCCCACTGTCCTGCATATACGAACATATGAAACCTCCATGTCATGTCCACCTCTCCCCTATGGCCGGCTACCCCATATAGTGGGGAGTAAAAGAAAAATAATTTCTAAAGTCCTGTGGCAAGAGCAATATGCTTTTAGCAGAAGGATATGAGAGGTCTGCATTCTGAACATTGTATTTTATCTTGTTAATGTGACACTGAGCAATAAAGAAGTTACACAAGGTAAGCTGCTGTGGAGTTGCTTAAACATTATTGCCAAGTGTTTTGCTGGTACACACAGTGCTTGCACTAAAACATTTAATCTCAGTGTACACTAAATGGTATCTGCCAGGCTTGCCTTGATATGATAAACAGCAGCACATAAAAGCCACCTACGAGTACTTTAACTCAGTTACCTGAGCCTTCTAGGGCAAGCACGTGAACCTTCGCTGGTTTGATGCATACCCACCACGGTCTGCTGAAAGTGCTATTTTCTGGAAGTGTGATGCAATGATGAGAAAAGCACAGAATTTTAAAACCTGACATCAAGTGCTGTACTGGCGACGTGGCTGCGTGGCACGGAACCATGGCACATCAATGCTGCAATGCCGTGCTTTGATACGGCAGAAAAACAACATGCCACTGGCCTTGACTGTAGTTGAACAAAAATTTCAAACATTTACAGTTATTATAGGTAATAAATTATACAAATAAGAACATATACGGTGACGCCAACAGAATAAGGCCATTAGCTCTATCGAGTCTGCTCCAATGGCAGGGTCCTTATTATCACCTACTGACCCTGTGCCCACTCTCTGACCATCTCTTCCCCTCCATCCACCCCCCTCTTGACCTTTATTTTCTTCTTAACTCTATCCCATCCCCTCTTGAAGCTGCTCACCATTGTCAATGAAACCATCTCCTCAGGAAGGCGATTCCAGCCTGCCACCACCCTCTCTGAGAAGAATGTGCCTCCTATCCTGTCTCCTAAACCTTCCCCCTCCAACTTGATACTGTGTCCCCTTGTGTTTTGATTCCCACTGGACATGAAGAGTCCTTTCATGTTCACTCTATTTATTCCTTTCAGATACTTGAAGGTCTCAATCTTGTCCCCTCTTTCTCTCCTATCCTCCAGGGAGTACATGTTCAGAGCCTCAACCGCTCCTTGTGTGTCCTACTGGCCCTGATTATCTTGGTATCCTGCCTCTGGACTGTCTCCAACAAGGTTATGTCCTATTTAAAGTATGGGCACCAGTATTGCATGCTGTACTCCAGGTGTGGCCTCACCAGTGACCTGTACGAGGGCAGCATCACCTCCTTCCACCTCCTGCTGATCCCCCTGGCAGTGCAGTCCAACATTTTATTTGCCTTTGCTGCTGCATTCCTACATTGCATGAAGTGCTTCAGGTCACTAGTGATCATCACCCCCAGATCTTTCTCCTCCTTGGATGCAGCTACCCGGACCCCCCCCCCCAGGCTGTACTCAGCTCTTGGATTCTTAGCTCCAATGTGCATAACCTTACACCTCTGCATTGAAGCCAAGTTGCAAAATCCCAGACCACCTCTCCAGCTTTTCCAGATCTTCCCTTAGGTACCGTGACCCTTCTTTTGTGTTCACCATCCCACAGAGCTTGGTGTTATCTATGAATAGACAAATTATGCACATAATGCCATCCCCAATATCATTGATGAAGACATTGAAAAGCACCGGTCTGAGTACTGAGTCCTGCGGGACCCCTCTGGTGACCTTCCTGGTGCTAGAGAGCTCACCTCCCACCACCTCACTCTAGGTTCTTCCTCTCAGCCAACTTTCCACCCACATACTCAGCTTCTCACCAGCCCCCTAGATCTGCCAATTTTCTGATGAACCTCTTGCGGGGTACAGAGTCAAAGGCCTTGCTGAAGTCCAGGTACCGTAGTAGAATAGTGTGTGTCCTTATAGAGAATGTGGAACATGATATTAAAGGAAACCTCTATTCCCAAGAAGACACTGATACTGAAGACCAGCAAAGGAAAACATGCATGCAAATAATGTAGCAGGATGGTATTGATTATGGAAGCTTCACACCAGCATATCATTGGTTGCAGCCCACTGTCCCCAAACTGAAGAACTGGTGTACTTATTACAAAAGTAAGCACTGGATGAAGTCTCAGAGACTTGGAAACAGGAAGAGTACAATATTCTGTGGTAAACAAAGATGCAGACTGTGAGACTTATACAAAATATAGGGGACTTTCACATTTTGATTCTTTGGGAACAACTCTAACCTTAAAATAAACCTAAATAGCACTTCAGTGGTAATATGACTAAGGTGGTACTATATATGCTGCAATTATTCTGGTTTATAGAAAAGGAGGATGTTATATATGGATTATATACATAGAACTATGTCTTTCTTTTAAAATGACAGCATTGTATGAAAATAAAGTGTAAATTTGGCAGTGCTTATGAACAAAATAATATACATTATGTCTTAAAATAAGACTGTCTGCTCAGATTATATTACTTTCTCCACCCATTCATTTACTGGGTGTTAAACTGTTTGACACAACAGCTTCAATTAAAGAACATAAGTTATGTGCTTTGCTTAATTAAACTTTGGGACCACGTGAAGGGCTCATCAACCTGCACTTTCCCGGGAGGACTGGCCTCCCATTCCCAGTTCAATCTGAGAGAATTGGTTTCTTGTATCTATACCCATGGATATATTTGATTCTAGCTGTACTGTTTTTTTTTCCATTCATGTACACTGTTTTATGCTCTCTTGTGTAACTATTATGCCATACTGTTCCTGTAATTTTTGTTCCTGAGTTTTTTTTATCTTGTGTTATAATTTATCTGTCGGTACTACCCCATTGTAACCTCCCAGGTTGTACCTGAAAATAGGCATTTCATTTTCTAGTGTGCTTACCTGGTCAATAAAGAAACTAAATGAATAAACTCAGTTTTGGTTGAGTGGCAAACATGTCCATGAACTTTGTAAAAGTATTTTGACACATACAGGCCATCTAAAAAAAATCACAAGCTAAGTGAAAGTATGAACTTCTTACAAAAGAGTTGGAAGGCAGTGAGGTTAAACATTAGGTAATATATTGATTAGCAGTCACTTTTCTTAAATTGCACTTTTCTCAGTATTCTAAGTGTCATTGTACCTTGCTTCTTGTATTGTGGTTTTTCTTTCAATTTTGAGATTCAACATCTTATTTTTTAGTGGTGTCCTTGATGTGACCTTTGACCTTACCCCCCCCCCATGGCACCATGCATGGTCGCTCATGAACTTCATGTACACGCAGTAAGAGGGGTTGTTGCAGTGCCCTCCAAGCAGAGATGTGCCACCATGGACAGTGTTATTTCCAGCTCTGGTTGCCTGACTGCAGTGACAGGAGTCAGCTTTTGAACTCAGGTTCCTTGCATTGCAGAATGATGCATTTTCCCCGGGACACCAGACTGCCCACCCTGTCCATTTCTATCTGCCTTTCATTGGCTGTGTCTTACCTTATGTAGCCATTTCATGACATTATTGATGGCACATCAGAAGGTCCTGCTCAGTCCTGTGATACCCCTTCTTTAGAACTGGGGAGTAACTAATTACTTGTGACTAGTTACTGCAATATTTACTACTTTTTTAGTAACTAATAATAGTAATAGATTACTTTCAAGAAAAAGCAATAGGTAACTAATATTATTTTTTTCCTAAAAGTAACTGGTTACTTGGATAATTTTTAAGTGCGATCTGTTGTCCTTCCACAGCCATAGTCTCTCACACTTTACCAGCATCGGGTGGAACTGTATCCAGTGCAGGACTTAAAATCATCAGGTATTCTAACATCACTCCTACAGGATTTGTTTTTATAAGTAGAACTTGTATGAATTTCTGCAGAAGATATGTAATGAAAGTAATGTAAAATTTCATAGAAAGCAATATGCATTACTACTACAGTTATTACTTTTTATACATAAGTAATAAGTGTAACTTATTGCAGATATTTGAGAGGAACTACATATGAACATACGAAAATTGCCAGCTAGGCTGCTTATGAATGCAGCTAGCCTCCTATTCAACAGCTGCCTCACCCTCCCTCCCCTTACCTCCCTTTACCCTCCCCTTTGCCCTGTCCCACCCCATTCCACTGTGGTGCATGCCATCACTTCAGCTGGTAGTGCATTCCACTTTGCCACCACCCTCTCTGTAAAGAAATGCCTCCTCACCTCCCCCCTGAATCTACCCCCCTCCAATCTCATGTCATGGCCCCTAGTGTCTCTCCCCACCCTCCTCCTGAATAGATCCTCTGTGTCTGTTTTGATTATCCCTTTCATGTATTTGAAGGTCTCAATCATATCCCCTCTGTCCCTTCTCTCCTCCAGTGTGTACATGTTTAACTCTCTTAGCCTGACCTCATATGGCAATTCCCCCAGACCCTGAATCATCTTCGTTGTCCTGCGCTGCACCCCCTCCAGCAGCCTAATGTCCTTTTGCAGGTACGTGCACCAATACTGCACACAGTATTCCAGGTGGGGTCTAACCAATGATCTGTATAACGGTAGAATAACCTCCCTTCTTCTTGAGGTAATTCCCCTTGCAGTGCACCCCAGCATTTTGTTGGCCATTGCTGCTGCCTTTCTGCATTGTGCTAGTAACTTTATTCTTTTTAAAAGTAACTCCACAGTCATGGCTTTTCCTTCTGTTTTAATAGGCCAACATAGAAACATGGTAATTTAAGGTTGGAAGGGACTCTAGGTCCATCAGGTCTGTCCTGTCTGCTTCATAAGCAGTGACCAACAAGTATGCTAAATACAGCCAATAAATTAAACGAGCGCTGCTTGCAGCTAACTGGCCTGTGCAACTGCACAGTCTGGTTTGTTGTAGTTGCAGGTAGTTGCAGTTACAGCCACTGACCAGTAGGCAGTGCCAGTGAGGTGCCTGCCTCTGCTGTGCTACTCAGCCACATTGCCACACTTGTAATGCACATGCCTTACCACTGCTGTACCACCTGCACTGCCACCACTTGTGGCATATCTGCCTTCACAATACCACTCACAGAGCTTCCTTCAGCACTGTGCCAATTGTAGAGCCCCTGCCTGCAACACACCTGTACCAACTGCAGTGCACCTGCCTGCAATGTACCTGTACCATCTGGAATGCACCTGACTGCAATGTATTTGTGCCAACTGCAGTGTACCTGCCTGCAACATAGCTGTAACAACTACAGTTCACCGATCTACAATATACCTGTGCCAATCGTGGTCCAGCTGCCTACAAAGTACCTGTGCCAACTGTAGTGCACCTGCCTGCAGTGTACCTGTACCAAGCGCAGTGTACCTGTACCATCTGCAGTGCACCTGATTTCAATGTACCTGTGCCAGCTGCAGTGCACCAGACTGCAATGTACCTGTCCCAGCTGCAGTGCACCTATCTGCAATGTGCTTGTGCCAACTGTAGTGCACCTGCCCGCAACATAGCTGTAAGAACCATAGTGTACCTCGAATATACCTATGCCAATCTCAGTCCAACTACCTACAATGTACCTGTGCCAACTGCAGTGCACCTGCCTGCAGTGTACCTGTACCTATCACAGTGCACCTGCCTGCAATGTATCTGTACCATCTGCAGTCCAACTACCTACGATGTACCTGTGCCATCTGCAGTGCACCTGCCTGCAATGTACCTGTATCAGCTGCCATGCACCTGCCTGCAATGTACCTGTGCCAATTGCAGTGAACCTGACTGCAATGTACCTTCTGCCAGCTGCAGTGCAGCTGTCCACAACATAGCTGTACCAACCACAGTGCACCTACCTACAATGTACCTATGCCAATCTCTGTCCACCTGCCTACAATGTTCCTGTGCCAACTGTAGTGCACCCACCTGCAATGTACCTGTGCCAACTGCAGTGCACCTGCCTGCAGTGTACCTGTACCTACCACAGTGCACCTGCCTGCAATGTACCAGTACCATCTGCAGTCCAACTACCTACAATGTACCTGTGCCATCTGCAGTGCACCTGCCTGCAATGTACCTGTATTAGCTGCCATGCACCTGCCTGCAATGTACCTGTGCCAACTGTGGTGAACCTGACTGCAATGTACCTTCTGCCAGCTGCAGTGCAGCTGTCCACAACATAGCTGTACCAACCACAGTGCATCTACCTACAATGTACCTGTGCAGATCTCTGTCCACCTGCCTACAGTGTTCCTGTGCCAACTGTAGTGCACCCACCTGCAATGTATCTGTACCAACTGCAGTGCACCTGTCTGCAATGTACCTGTACCATCTGCAGTGCACCTGACTGCAATGTACCTGTACCAACCACAGTGCACCTGCCTACAATGTAGCTGTTCCAATCACAATCCACCCGCCTGCAATGCAGTGTACCTGTGCCAAATGCAGTGCATCTGCCTGCAATGTACCTTTACCAACCACAGTGCACCTGCCTTCAGTGTACCTGTACCAACTGCAGTGCACCTACCTGCAGTATACCTGTATCATTTGCAGTGTACTGCCTGCAGTGTACCTGTACCAACCACAGTGAACCTGTCTGCAATGTACCTGTGCCAACCCCAGTGCACTAGCCTGCATCATACCTGTGCCACCTGCACTGCACCTGCCTGCAGTGCACCCACCAGTACTGAACCATCTGCCAGTAACGTACTCATTGCTCTCTCTCATCTGTGACATTATGCCCACACTACATTACCTGCATCACCTATGCTTACAATGCACCTGCCAGCACCTAACCATCCACACTGTACCAGCCCCAGTACACCAACCTATGATACACCTGCTGAGTCTGAACCAGCTGTCAGTGATGCACCATCAAAAAGCTGAAAGGAGACCATGCACACTCATTAGAGGAGCTGCCATTCCCTTGCCTAGGCATGTAAGCAAAGCAGAAAAGCTTATAAATGGGCACACACAGTTCTGAGACATCAGGCTTGACTTTCAAAAGGAAAACTTTGACACAACATACCTGTGCCAAATGGTTATGATGCAAGTGGCACCTTGCATCAAAGTTTGTGGTAATCCTGATTTTCGAACGCAGACTGCATCAAATCAGGATGCCATGTGCCAAAGCAGCCTATGGCACCCTTGCAGCAGATGCACCCTTGCGCCAGGTTGCATGGGGGCTTGTGCCACAGTGGGACTGCACCATCCCCTTATTTTGAATTCCAGAAGCCCTGCGGTGGTTGCAAGAGAGACTCAGATTAGACCACCCAGGAGCTGGTCTAGATGCCCTGTGCTGCTGCCTGGCAGGGTGGCTATTTGGGGGGGTGCCTGGAAGGTAGGGACCCTGTGCCCTATTTTGTAAAATTGGGGGGTCCCTGTGCCAAAGTCCATAAGGCTTGATCAGAAGATCTTACAGGACATGTTGGCATGTTGCAATTTTACATGGGGTTATAAATGCATATTATTCTCCCATAATTGACAGTGTGTGTGTGTGTGTGTGCTTTTTTCTTACAGTAATGTATCTCCTGCAATACCATCATCTGTGACATTCTTCCCACACTGCACTACCTGCATTGATCATGCTTGTAATGTACCTGCCAGAAACTTACTACCTACACTATACTATCCGCACTATCCCTTGCCTGCTATATACCTGCCTTCACTGCCTTCACCTGCAATGTTCCTGTGACTCCACCTCAGTAAGGCTGGTAGCCCAGTCCCACTCCAATCTATATTAGTTGCCCAGCCACCACTCTGGTTGGTAGTTTGGGTATCCCCAAACACACAGATGTGCGCAAAAGAGCCTGGCAGGGACATAATACCAAGAACTGCCTGCCTCTTCTACTCTGCCCCTTTTAAGTCACACAGTGAGTATGTGGTGGTTGTGAGATTCAAATCTTGGCCTCCAGATTTGAAGCTCAGTGCTATGACCTTAGGCCAAACTGCAGTAGTTCCTATAATGAACCTTTCCAGCACCTGATCAGCTGTGCTTTATAGAGCATGGTTCATTAAGAAGAAAGTCTCCTCAACCTACTGTATTTTCTGTGTACCTGTGTAGTTTGTAGGCATCAACAATGATTTCCTCTCTTGCGCCCCCTTAATTTTATCCTAATAAATGAGGTTGCTTCTCTGTTTTGCTTTGGTGTGAAAACCTGTTTTTCTCCATTACAAAGGTCATAACCCCACTCTTGCAAGACATCATGGGAGTTGATGATACATATCTGTACAAGCCAGCAGAAGTTATACTCTCAGTCAGTTCTGTTACATGTCTTGTGAAGTCCCTGTATGCTCTAAAAGCATTTTTTTCCTAACTTCGATACACTTTAAACTACAGAAAACAGCAGGACACTTACTATGCCTTGAAAAGTTTCATGGCCATCATAAGACAAGAACATAAGAACTGCAGAGGACAGCAACAACACTAATACAGTATAACTACTGCAGGTTTAGCACTAAAACATAACATTCCAGGATGTCTTGTATGGGTCGGGTCATGACCTTTGCAATGGAGTTAAGCAGGTTTTCACACAAGACTTAAGTACCTTCATTTACATTTAAATCCTGATGAAATTAAGAGGGTGCAATAGAGACAGTTATTGTTCATGTCTACAAACCACACAGTTAAATAGAACAAAAGGCTGAGGGGACCTTCCCTTTAAAGTGAGGGACACTGATTAATGCGGAAAATCAAACTGCAGTTAGACATGATGTAATTATGTGTAAGAGCTGTGCAAGAGCCGTGCTCCACAACTTTATTTACTTAATTTGACAGCTTTTATTTATTTTTAAAAAATGTTATTATTGACAACCTTAAAAACTCTTGTTTTCGGACAGGTATCTCGCATGTAGGATTTTCTTAAGCCATGGTAACTAATCAGCAGCAGCAGCAGTAATGTCATCTCAAGAGCACTGTTTGCCCATGACACAAATTCGCTAAATCCCATGCCTTCTTTGGAATCTCCAAAATCACTCCATACATGATTTAAAATTGCAGCTTCTCCATGCATCTCTAGAGCAAATCGTTCATTTTTATCCTAACAACTGAGCCCAAGACAGGCACACTATTGGCCCGCTGCTGTGAAAATCATAACTGAGCAGCCTTGCCAGTTTCTGCCTCATTGGCACAGCAGAGCCTTTTAACTTTCAAGACTTCCACTTCAGAACACTCCAACACAAATTCTCTGAGAGCCCCTTCCCGATTTATTCAAGTAACGATTGTAGAGTTTGAATACCCTGTTTACTGTGCAATTTTAGTAGGCTCTCTCCTGCTTTAATTTGGCCAGTACTACTAGCTTTGTTTCGACAGCATACCTGAACTGCTTCATGGCTGTGAATTTGGGGCGCGGTAAGTTACCACAGAATTTGTGCCACCAAATACAGGTGAGGCTAATTAAATGGGAGCCAAAGAAGGTGTTCATTATAGCTGATCATTTACAATAACAAGATATGGTCTAGTGCAGGAGCACTGTGCGTCAGCCTCCACCTACTTTCTTGCCATTCACCACACCCTACCCCTGAGATTGAACTATAAGTGGTGAGTTGTGGCATTCAAACTTGGGGTTCAAGGTTCATAGCACTGTACTCGAACCACAAATGGAGCTGCCTGCTTATTTTCCACCCTTCTAAAATGGGTCACATATTGAACGAGCAATACTTGTACAATTCAAAACTGGATCTCCAGAGCCACAGCTCTTTGATCAAACCCTTTAATTTGTCTCACATCCCAGGCTCTTGGTAGCATTTGCCTCTTGGTGGTCTAGGACTCCAAATTGTAAAAATTTTGGAGAGTCTGTACCTTCAGGTACAGTGTCGACCAGCGATGCCACTCAGTACCTATGCTCCACCTCTCCTCCCATTCCTTACACTTGCCACATCATGGTGGGTACTTACCCCACCACCACAAAAGCCGGGGGGGTCAGGATCCAGGGAGGAGAATCTCGAGTCGAAGTGGTGCAGTGCTGATGGCCCAGACTTCATGTAGCAGGCTGGAGGATTTTATTGTGTGTGTGTGTAGGTTCCCCAGTCCCTGGCACTGATGTGCAGTGGTATCAATGATGCTGCTGTGCGTGCTTCCGCGCACCACATATCTGATGCCATTTGCACCATCCCCACTGTGAGCTGCTGCTTGCACTGACCCCAGTCACCACCAGAAGCCAGCACAGCTGTGGTTACCCCACCCCACCCTCCCTGGAGGAGCAGCACAGTCCCTGGCACACTCAATCCTCCTCCCTTCCGGCCGCCCCCCAATGATCCGAGCTCATTCCTGAACCCGGGTCACCGGTGTGACGCAGGGCATGGCGACCAGCGCCTCAACCCTCAGTGCCACTGGGCCAGCCTAAAAACAATACAAACTTACCTGTGAAGCACACTTGCTGTCTGTAAAAACCATGTAATTGTGGCACTGCATCTAACCCTGCCAGGGTGTCCACAAACCATGTTGAGATGCCTGGGTTCCTATTCTAATATTAAGACTGGCTCTTTCCCAATAGATAACATTATTATGCAGTGCCTCCACCCAGAGTATAATTTTAGTAGGTCTGATAATAATCTGGTACAACCCCCTGTGATGCTGTACCCACCGCAATACTACATTGTCATCCCACACATGGATTAAGTAAGCAATAATACCTGACAGGGTAGGCAGTATTGGGCTATACCGGACCGCCCAGGGGTGTAATGAGGCCTGACGCCGCAGGTGGAGGGCCGTATAGCCCCTGGAAGGTCCGGTGTAGCCCCATACCGCCCACCTTGGAGGGTATTATTGCGCTTAGAAAATGGTCACTGTAAAAAAAAGCAAAAAAATCATTCTTAACAAAATACTGATTTCAAATAAGTTTTGTAATAAAATAGTTCCTCCACCTGCATATGATGCATTTTTAATGTATTTATTTATTAGCTATGGACTTCACTTGCTTTGACTTCAGCATCCAGTCAGGCTACTCCAGGTCTCTGCAGTGCAAATTGCCTCAGCTCCTTCTCTCTCTCTCTCCTATCAATCTTCAACACAACAGAGCCACTGTAAATTTAACTTTCTGTGCCCGTTTCTTTTGAGCTGCTTTACAGCTCAATCACCGCTCCAACATGCACATCCTTCTCTGTCAGGCCCACAAAGTTGCGCTAAATATTTATGAAAAAAAAAGCCCTTTTCTTATCCTTTTGTGCTTGTCCTCTTCGGAGATTTGTTACTGTCTCCATTTTCATGCTGTAAATGGAGGGTCGCAGGCAGCTTCTTGTACAGTGGGCAGGCGGCTGGATGACAAGGAGACAATTTAGTAACTGCCTGATGAAAAGGTGAAAGGTTGGGTGGCCATAGGACGCTGATGTCTGAGTACTTTTGTTTTTGAATTATGGGGTGGGAGCAAGATCAGGATTACTTCGGGGAATTGCAATCCTCCTTGGTCTTGAACCAGTACACCCCCCCTCCCAGGTCACTTGTGTTACAGTTTTTTTTGTTGTTGTTGTTGTTCGTTAGTGAGACTGTGCTGCAACCCATTAATCAGGCTGATTCGTATTTTCTTACCCCTCTGAATGCAGGCAGCAGGCTGAGAATGGCACTGTGATTGATTGAGCAGGGAAACTGAAGGTACAGGGGAAATGATTTTAAAAATGTTAGCGGGACTTTATTTTGTTAAAAAAAATCATGTTTTGCATAGTGAGAGTGTGGTGGGTGTGACTACTTACATAGTTTACAGAACTGTTCTCTTCAAGTGGCGCTGAGCACGTGATGTGACCTGCTAGCTCTAGTATTTAAAAAAGGAGCGTTTCTTTTCTTCTTCACTGCGGGAGAAGTGTGTCAAAAATTAACAGTATTTGGCAGGTCTACATGTGCAGTGTTCTTGTTTTTCTGTGTGCTCTCATGCTTGTGGCAGTTGTTTGTGATTTGGGAGCCCTGGGAGCCGCATTTGGCATGCCGGCTTTCTGAAGTGAGAGTCAAAGACGTGGTTGTGTGTTGATGCCTTCCATGTTTCACAATGAGTACAGGCGATCGCTGTGACTGTTGGTTTTAGCTCCTTTACTTATTTGTACTGTGCAATCTCTTTATTCACTTCATGACATAGTCCTGAGTGGGGGGGGGGCGAAGGCTGCAAACTCGCCCGCTAAGCAGCGAAAAAAAATGGCAGCATTTCAAAATAAACATTCTATTTGCATACTGATCTCTGTGATGTGGTTTGTGGCAAGCTGGCACTTTTAATGCCTGGGCTCTGTTGCCTGATTGATGCCCACCTTGCCAGGGCTATCAGCCAATCAGAGCCTGGGGATTTTCTTGACCATTTTCTAACAGTTAGTAGACCCCAAAATACATGTTTCTAAATTATTGACTCACTCTAATAATATACTCACAGGCCAGATTTATAAAAAACTGTTAACCAAAATGTATTTACCAGGGTGAGAGTTAGGAATGGGTGAATTGGTTGAAGAGGTTAAACACACAGTTTTGATTGGCATCAGGTAAATCAGCAGTTGGATTGGAATTAGATTATCTGCAAAACCAAAAAAAAATATTATGCAACTTAAATTCAGATGTTTGGATTTCTGGCCACCCATTAATATTCTGATGGACTCAGTTTTAGTTCTCTCTAACTATTAAGCTGCCCTAAATGTTTAATATAACACATGCCTACTGGTACCAGTCCCCAGTCTTTATTTATTTATTTATTGAGGTCTTGGATTACAACCTTTGAACTAAAGCTCATTTACAAAGGTTCCACGTCAAAGACAATTCATGTACATTAATAGGTGTTACATACAAAATAAACATAGGAAGTAAGTAGACAATTAAATTAATACAAACTGGTACTGTTGTATAATCAAATAGGAGTATGTTCAATACACTGTTGAATAATCCTAAAAATATGAGTGGGTTCTAAATAGAGAAAAAGAAGCTTAACAGGAATACAGAGGAGTCGAAATAGCAGGAAACCAACAAGCTGCAAACCATTGTCAGGGGATGGAGGAATGACAAGAGAAGAGACAGAATAGAGGGAAAGGAGCCTGATAGAAGATTTGAGGTCTATTGCAGGAAACCAGCAAGCTAGAAGCCCTTGTCGGGGGGAGAGAAGGAATAAAAGCTAGGTAGGTGGAGGAATAGAGAAGGAGGGAGAAGGAGGGAGATTGGGAGGGAGGGGAGGGGCAGGAGGAATGGGAGGGAGAGGAGGGTAAGATTGGAGAAGGGGAAGGAAGGAGAGGGGAAGTGAAGGGGCAGAGTAAGGCAACTTGACAGGGATGGGATAAGAGCTCAGAGTTTTGGCGCATGCTTAAGAGGCAGTGACAGGTCTTGGGAAATGGTTGGAAAGGTACAACCCCCTGGGATGCTGTACCCACCCGCAATACTACATTGTCACCCCACACATATAATAGAACTCTATAATTCTATACCTGGGTACCCAATACTAAATTATTACTTGCAGGCCTGATACTCTTTTCAGCTGGTTGGCTGGTATTGGGGCCCTTAAAAGAACATCTGATTAGCATTCTTTATTCCTGGGACACATTTTAAACTGTAACTCTGTAGGTAATTCCCTCACGGTGGTAGCTTGGGCTTTAGGTACAGAAACTTGGCTGGTAAAACAATAACTATTTACAGTCCCTTCTTGATGCAGAGCTAGTCTGTGTACTCATGGTTCTGTAGTCATCATTAGGTGCAGAAAAGGTTCTCTCAGGCAAATATCAAGTAGACGTAATTCGGCAGTAGCTTTAGCTGAGATGCCAGCAGGAAAGTTGGCTGAAGCCTCTTTTACTCTTTGGCTCTTGCAGCTTGCAGATTGGAATTTCTCAGCTTCTTAGAAGATACCCCTTTCTCTGGGCTTGAAGTCACTTTCTAGATCATTCTGGAAACAAACTAGGCTGGGACCAGGGCCAGCATGCCTCAGACCCCCACGTCTAGACTATGCCCCACAGGGAGAAGCGCATATGGCAGTGCCTTGACTGGCACACTACCAGGCTTACTCCCAGGCTAATCCAAAAGACAGTCTCTCTTTAATTTCTAGCAGTTCAGCTGCTTTGAATCATCACAGGCACTTCAGCCATTTGGCCAGAAGGGCATACATAGTTCTTCCAACAGTCAGGATACAGTCTCAAACGTGAGTGCATCCCCTTGGGCTAGAGAGGACCCAAACTCTGGCAGAGTCTCAATCAGTAGGCAAATTCTTTGCAGAAATAAAGCTTAAAGCATGGCTCTCGACCAAGTTGGGCACTTTACTTGTTAGCAAATCTTGTTCACAATAGCTTCTCACAAGCCAGACCACATAGCACAGTTCCTTTTAACTAGCTGGTGGTTGGAAGCCCCAGTCTGAACATTCACAGTCTTCACAGGCAACTTCTGGCAAAGTTCCAACCTCAGGATACTTTTCTTCCATTCCTGTAGGCACACTAACAGTCACCTCAAGCATTTCACATACACAGGACTGTCCGTGGTCATTCACACAATTGTCCACCCATCCTGGGGGCACTGGATGCTCGCAGTGTTCAGACAGATATAACCTCTTGGCTACTTGGCCCTATGAAGGTCTCCGAGTTACTTGTACTTTAAGTAGAAGTTTATTTACTCAGGATCAGCATGCAGCTTTCTATTAACTGAAGTCACAGGATTCATCAGCACTCTCACTGCTGAGGCAGAGATGTTCTTTCAGCTCTCTCACAATTGCAGACAAGGCTCTCTGCAGCTTTCTCACAGCTCAAGTTAAATCAGGATTCTTCCACAAACTTACTCTGAATGTGGAAAGATAAATGCCAGCCCTGGGGGACAAGTATCTGGCAACCCCCAGGCCAGCTACTTCAAAGTCTTGCAGCCACATTTCTTAGCAAGGGACAAGAGCCTCCCCTCCCTATGGAGGGGCTCCCACTAAATTGACACTAGACTGAAAAGTCTCTGGGATTTGGGGAGCCCTTTGCAGCTCCTGGTTGGCTGAATCACTTGCTTCTCTTAAAAATTACTATTCATCAGGCTCCCTTGATGCCTGATAGGTTCCTTGTTTAGGTGCCAACATTTGTCCCTGCTTTTTCCCCCCACAAGTCTTGGCACGGTCCCAAAAGTCTTTGCCAGAAATTCTGACTTTCCGATGCACTGCTTAAAGGTCAAAGGCTGAAAACATGGCTCCATTTTAATATAGTCCCCAAGCAGTCCATACAATGTCCCAACTTTAATAGTCTGGCACAGCTAAAATAAATATTTTTTATTTACATGAGCCCTACTGTTCAATGGCAGTCCTTGTGCACTATTAAATGCTGCAGAATTTAAACATATTTGTACTTTCCTTCACCTGTCACTGCTGCCGAAATGTAAAGTCCCCAGGAAGCAGACAGGCTCCCAGATTAATATTAAAGGACCTCTCACTAATATTCATGAACCCCCACCCCCCCCGTAGCCTGATAGGCGCTCTTTATTTAAAATGCTAGGTGTATTTTTGTGTGCCATATTCAGGTCACCAGCCCCTGATTAGGTAAACTCTGGGACCAGGACTTCATAACAGGCTACTGTTTTACAACTACAGCAGTAAGAAAACAGAAGGATGCTACCTAATTGTGTGAGCTGCCCACCCGCCTTGACGTGTTTATAGAGAGAAGGCGGCAGCTCACAAATGCTCCTCCTTCCCCACTGAGAGCAAAATGAATACAGGGGCTGTTCAGGGGCCCAGGGGCACATCGTAACTCAGGCTAGAAATGGTGGTGCACAAAAGGGGAAGAATGTGGGAAAGCTGGCAGATGGAAGCAAATGGGAGAAATGACGTGAATAAGGTAAGCCCCCATGGGGGGTTACACTCTTCCCTGCATGAGAGAAATCGGCAGCCGCACTAAGTTTGTGGCATAGCCTGGCACCCAACAGTAGCTTTTAAACATATTCAAACATTTAAACAATTCTAAGCTAGACATATGGCTTCCTAGCTAGCACTGGTAACCACAATACCCTAGTCTAGCAATCACAAACTATCCAAGCAATAACCCACATCAGCAAACAAACTGTGAGCATTAACAGATGACATATGTTTCCCAGGGACCATAGGCAGTAATAGATTTTAAGCTGGCATAAATATTTGGTGCATTTCCACTTTTGGCCACCAGGGGGTGATAACTCCCCTACACTATTTCATTGATCAGCAATGAACAACAGCCATGGGCAGAATTTGGCACTAAAACACTTTCTATTAGGCATTCATCTGTATCCCCCTCCCCCGGGTCGTGCCTGAAAATAGGCAGGATTTGTCTAGTGCACTTATCCGGTCAACAAAAACGAAATAAATGAATTACTCTAAATAGGTTTTTACCATTTTAAAGGTCACCATTAGGTTTGTGAACTGAGGAGGGGGGGTCCATGCTGGGTGTGACATGGTTAACAGGAGATCCCAGTGATGCTTCCATTCGTGTCGCCCTGGTGCCGTATCTAAGAGGGTTACTACTCCTGCCTGGGTGGCTGCAAACCAGGTTGAGGGGCCTGGGTTCCTATTCTGATATTAAAACTGGTTCTTTCCTAATAGATAACATTATAATGCAATGCCTCCACCCAGAGTATAATTTCAGTGGGTCTGATAATTACCTGGTAGAACCCCCTGGGATGTTGTACCCACCTACAATACCACACTGTCACCCAACTCATGGATTAACAGTTAGCAGACCCCAAAACACATGTTTCTAAATTATTGACTCACTCTAATAATATGTTCACACGCAAGATTTATAAAAAAACTGTTAACCAATATTTATTTACAAGGGTGAGAGTTAGGAATGGGTGAATTGGATGAAGAGGTTAAACACACAGTTTTGATTGGCATCCAGTAAATCAGCAGCTGGATTGGAATTGGATATCTGCAAAAAAAAATTATCATTATGAATTTTAAATTTAGACCTTTAGATTTCTGGCCACCCACCAACATTCTGATGAATTCAGTTTTAGTTTTCTCTAACTATCTAGCTGCCCTAGATGTTTAATATAACACATGTCTACTGGTACCAGTCCCCAGTCTATAATAGAACTCTGAAAATGTATAACTTGGTTACCCAGTACTAAAGTATTAGTTGCAGGCCTAATACTGTTGCAGCATGTTGGCTGGCGTTGGAGCCCTTAAAAGAAAATCAAATTAGCATTCTTGTAACATTTATCTACAAGGGTGATGCTCCTGGACCCTTTGCTTGCCCTCCCCATTTTGACCAATGCCTGCCAGGTGTAGCCTGTGTAGGAGCTCTCCTTGTCTCCTTAGCCCCCCACCACCCACTCCAATCATTTCTGCCTCCTCTCCCCAGTTCCCATTGCAACCTTCCTATTTTCTGCCTATGTTGGCCAAACTGTCTACACACTGGACACTCCCCCTTCCTCCACAAGTTCCTCAGGAATATGGCCACTCCACACCCAATACAGCTCACCAACGTTCCATCCTCCTCAATCTACCACTCCAGTCATTCAGACCCCCCCACTCCATTCACCAGGGCACCCACATGCCCCAGTTCTCTGGTCTCCACATCCTATCTGTACCTGCTTATTGCTACTGGCTCTTTTTTGTTTTATTTTTTTGTTTGTTATTTATTCCTAATGCTCCTTCTTGCTTCTGACCCTGCCTGGCGTGGCCTGTGGTCCTCCCTGCAGATGCCCCTTAGTCAGATGCCACACTCTTGCTTTGTGGCACTCATGAGTCGGGGACATTCACGCGAGGGGTCACTTGGCCCTCTAGGTAATTAATATTGAGCTCCGTGGCCTTATTGAACATCAGAGTTTGTCTTCTGGGAATGGACTAGTGTCCACCTCTCACCTTCCAATGCTCCTATTAGTTTTTTGTCGCCCCTCTCCTTCTCCTTCTTCTGTGAACACTGAACATAAGTATTTGTTCAGGATGTCTGCCTTTTCCTGGACCCCCTCTGCACAGTTCCCCCTTTCCCTTTTTAACCTGAAATTCCCACCACTTGTCTTCCTCTTTTCACTTACTTACCTACAAAATGTCTTGTCCTCTTTTGTTACCTCCTGGGCTGTTCTCTCTTCTGTTTGTGCTTGTGCTCCATACTGCCCTCTCTGCTTCCCTCTATTTCCCTGGTACACTTCTCTATCCTCTTCTTTCTGTGTCTCATTATACTTACACCTTCTGAATTCATTGGGGACTGGGGACTCTCTTGAGGGGATGTGGGCCTGTGCAGGGGCGATGGCCTACACCCATCCAGGAAGGGAACAACAGTCCTCAATGAATGGGTTAAATGCTTCCTCAGCAAGCATTTAAACTAGCTGGGGGGCAGATGGGAGCAGGGAGACTCAAGCAGCCCACCCCCACAGGTAAGAACAACCAATAGAGGAGATCAGGAAGATAAGTTGATGCTGGGTAAGCCTGAACTCACTAAAGAAAGGGAGGCAGTAAGAGAAAGAAAATGGGGTCAAGAAAAGGAGCCAGGAGGGAAAAAGCAGGACTAGAAGGGTGAGAGGCAGGGAAACATGGAAAGCCATGTATACAAATGCCCACAGTCTGGAAAATAAAATTCCCAGAACTGGTGGCCTTGATGGCGGAAGCTGACTTGGACATTGTGGCAATAACTGAGAAGTGGTACACCAGGAACCATGACTGGGAGATAAATGTACCAGGGTACGCTGTATTCAGAAGGGATAGGGAGGGTAAAAAGGGAGGGGTGGCTCTTTATGTCAGGGAGGGCATAAAAACAACTGCAATACAGGGAAGAAAGGGGGAGGCTGAGGCTTTGTGGGTCACCCTTCAGCCAGGCAATGACACAGCAATTTGCACAGGACTGATCTACAGGCTTCCAGCACAGAGGTAGGAGGTGGATAGGGAGCTGGTGGAAAAAATCCACGTGATGGCAGCTAAAGGGGAGGTGCTGCTGCTGGATGATTTTAATATGCCGGACGTGGATTAGACCATCCCAGTGGCTGGCTCAGCCAGTTGCAGAGACATCCTGGAGTCCATAAAGGGGGCCTAAAACAGTTAGTGCTAGAACCCACCAGGGACAAGGTGGTTCTAGACCTGGTGCTAACCAATGGGGACAGAGTAAAGGAGGTTCAGGTGGAAGGACACCTGGGGTCCAGCGACCACCACACAGTGTGGTTTAAAGTGGCTACAGGGTCACAAACAAGCCACACAAAAATAAGGGTCTTGGATTTCAGGAGGACAGACTTCGTTAGGATGGAGATATATATATCAGAGAAGCCCTAGTGAGGAAGGAAACCAAAGGGGGTAGAGGAACAGTGGGCACAGCTAAAAGGAGCTATAGTGGAGGTAACAAACCAGTGCATTAGGCAGAGAGACAAGGACAAAAAAGGGAATAAGCCACTTTGATTCTCAAAGGAGGTGGCAGAGGAGGTAAGGGCCAAAAAGGTAGCTTTCAGAAAATATAAAGAGATGCAGAAGGAAGAGGACAGGGGGGTGTACCTAGATAGGAAGAGGGAAGTAGGAAGAACAGTAAGGAGAGCAAAGGTGCAAACAGAAGAAAGGATAGTGCAGACAGTAGGGAAAGGAGATAAGACTTTCTATCGGAACATTAGTGAAAAAAGGAAAGCCGGGGAGGGATTGTAATGCTTGGAAAGGAAGAGGGGGAGAGGGTGGAGGGAGACCTAGACAAAGCATCAGTACTGAATGAATACTTCTGTTCCACATTCACTGATGAAGGGGAGGGAGAGGTGCCAAAAATAGGCAGCAGAAGCAAAGGGAAGGGTTCCGGGAGGTCTGGGTGCTGGCATTAGGGCGCCGGCATGCAGAGCGCCAGTAGCAGGGCACCGGCAGTGACAGTGCCGTGCCGCAAGGCCGCAGGGGACAGAGAGCACCAACACACCTGGCACGGCTGGGCAGTGCCACATCATACACCTGCAACCATGCCCACTGTAAGGCGGTGGGGTGGCGAGAGACACAGCACCACCAGGGAGCACCATGGGGCCCACTGTGACAGTGACACAGCCCTCCCATGGACACACACAGTGCAAGGGAACAGGGCAGCATGCAGTAGGCCACATGGCATGGCCATTGACCCACACACCCAGAGCCACAGTGCCACTGCGCACACCACCCAATGGCAGTCACCCGCCTCGCGGCAGGGAGCCATGCATGGGCAACAGGCTGCCATGCACTGCGGCCACCCGGGATCAGGGAGTCGGGGTGGACAGGGGCAACAGAATGCACAACAGGGAGGGGTGAGCAACCTGAAGAGGGGCACCTGCGGCACAGGCACAGGGAGGAGTGCATAGACTGGGAGAGGGGCGCACAGGTAATGCGTTGGAGAACACAGCCCCATGGCACGACGCCACAGCAGGGGCAAGGGAGGGAACAGCAGTGTATCCAAGGGGTCCACAGGAAACAGGAGGGGGGAGGGTGACCCTACAGGACAGTGCCACACCATTAGGGAATGGACAATGGGACGAGGGGCTGACCCCGCCAGGGACACTGTGGGACATACATCATGTGGACACGGTGCTGCTGGTCTGACTGATAGCATCCTAAGCTGACATCCCAACAGTCAGAAGCACACTGGGGATATGCAGACACCAGGACACATGGGCAATTGAGTGTAACTAGCAGGCACCCACAATGCCGCATGTGGCAGGGGGGACCCGTGCACTGGGTGGAGGGGCGCAGGACACCTGTACAGAACAGCACTTCCCCAACCCTGGATGACAGCAGCCCTACCTGAGCCCACAGCCCAGGCCATATGCCCACCCCTGCCACCATGTCACAGTGCACCTTGGACACCTGCAGCAGTGCAGGCCACTGACACACACCACCACACCCACACGCACACATCCACACCCTCACATGCACAGGCACACAAACAATGGACACAGGAGGCAGCAGTGCTGTTCACACACATTTACTGTGCACTGTAGGACGTGTTAGTTGTCACACAGCTACTGGCACTGCGGGTCACCTGTGGTGCAGCCCTGCAGGCATGCACATGCAGTGGACAGGCTATTGTGACTACACCTGCAGCTGGAAGTACATGGCAATGCCCTTCAGATAGTCCTGGATGCTGTGCTCCCTGTACTGCGCAACCAGATCATTTATATGCTGGCCTCTGTTCCAGAGCCTCCTGCCGGTTGGTGCAGCAGGCTCTCCTGCCATGTATTGCTGCACCTTGATCTCATTGAGCTGCTCCTTGGTCCACAGACAGTCAATGAAAGTCCAGATGGAGGGATGGGCAGCCCCCCAGCAGGGAGTTGAAGCCCCTGTGCCAGCCCTCAACCGCGTTGATGGTCCATGACAGACCAGACCGTGTGGCAGTGAAACAGTTCCAGATGACAATGGGGTAGGTAGGCTTGTGCCTGTGGCCACTGTGGATGGGCTGCCCGAGCCAACAGTCCTCAAAATAATCCAGGAGTGGTGCCAGCATGTCCTCCTGCTTGGCAAAGAATGGCCATGTCCAAAGCTCCTTGGAAGGTCTGCACCACATCATCAGGTGGCACATATGCCAGGGCAGGGAGCAGATGTATAGACATGGCGAAGTCAGGATTGGTGGTGTACTCCTGCAAGACATCTGGCAGCTGCTGCACCTTCCACCACACTGCCTGGCACAGTTGGAAGAAGCACCCCAGCAGGGTGGTATCAGGGAGGACAGTGTGGAACGCCTTGTGCGCAGCCAGTTCATAGTCCACCATGATGATCTCTGGGGACAGACCAAGGTGCAGCTCTGCCAGTTTCCTGAACACAGCGGTGTAGGCCACTGTGGTGTGCATTGCCATGAGCATGAAGACTGTGGGGATGACATTGCTGTACTCAAGGCCGTGGATTGCGTACAGCTGCCTGAACAAGGGTGGGCAGCATTTGAATGTCCCATCGGTGTACCAGTTAGCACAGTGCTCCATGTACTGTAGGTTCCTGTAGGTGAGGAAGATCAGGTATCTGTCTTGCCCAGACCCCGAGTCCCATAGGAGGAATGGCTCCCCCTTCTCTGTGCGGTTGTAGGGCTCAGGCACCACCAGGTAAGCAAGCGATGCTGGCAGCTGTGGTGCTGTGCTTGCGGCCCTCGTACTGCGCCACATGGACCGACGTAGATTTTCCAGGTGTGGCAGCCACCCCCCAACAGCCTCTGGCAGTGCACTGCAGCATACTGCCACCACCTGTTTCAGGGTTTCTGATGTCTGCAGCACCCTCCTCCTGATGTTGGCAGGCACACGCTGCACAGTGATGTCCGCCCAGTCCGAGACATGGTTGTGCATCCCCAGGGTGATCACCAGCTCCCCCTGGCTGGTGTTTGCCTACGCCTTGCAGTGGCCTCCACAGTATTCCACACACTTCCAGTAGGTCTTGAGGCCTCATGTGCACTCCTTCCTGAAGAGGAATCCATCATGTAGCAACAGTCTGTTGCCCCTCAGGCTGTCCATGTATTCCAGCAGCGTGCCTGCAGCTCCTCCTGTGACTGTGGTTGCTCAGCAGCACTGCTGCCTAAGTACCCTACCAGGTGCATGCCATTGGCCACCTGCAATGCGGTGCACCTGGATGCCCTGCTGGTCAGCTCCCTGTGGCATGCCCTGATTGGGGTGTGCACATTGCTCTGGGGGGTGCCCCTGTGTGTCTGTTCCACCCAGTGGCCCTCCATATCACTGCCTGTCATCCCATGTCCCTCTGCATGGTCTGGCCATGGTTGTCCCTCTCCACCACTGCCTGCACCCCACATGGCACTGCTGCATGCCCTGGCTGCTACCCTGTGCTGTACCTGCCCAGCCGGCACACACAATTTTGTCCTGCTTCAACACATCCTCTGCACTGGGTGTGTGTGCGTTCTCTTGGCAACGCACTAGGCACACCCATGAGTGCCTTCCTGTCATTGTGCTTCCCTGTTGGCACCTGCAGTTGTGTGGGTGTCGCTGCCTCTGTGGCCTTGTCCGGCACCCTTCCATCCCCTGGCAGGTCACAGCTGGTGTCTGGCCCCTGTGGCTGTTCAGGTTGTCCAATGCAGCCACACATCTGGTCCTGGCTGCTGTGGCAGTCAGCTGTTGTGGTGTGCCTGCCCTGTTTGCCTGTTCCAGCCCAGCGCCTTTCTGCTTCCCAGTTGTGGGGCTGCACATTTCTTGCTGGCAGTTCATTTGCAGTGCCCTGGGTGTGAACATAGCCACACATGCTCCCACTGTGCAGGTGCCATGACCTCCTGGTGCTCTGCTTGCTGGAGCCCCTCTCAGTCTCTGGGTACTGGACATCCTCTTCTACTGGTGCTCTGCTGACAGGTGTGCTCTTGTGGTCCATGCCTCCCACCAGCACTGTGTTTTGCAGCACCCACAGGCCAGCGCCCAGGCCACCTGAAACCAAAGGGGAGGGAGGTGAACACCAGTCCTTTTACAGAAAACAGGACTGTAGGAACTCACAAAACTGAGGGTGGACAAAGCAATGGGGCCAGACGTCATATACCCTAGGATATTAAAGGAACTAAGAATGGTGCTAGCAGCACCTCAGGCAGACTTGTTTAGTGAATCAGTCATCAGAGTAGTAGTTCCAGAGGACTGGAGGAGGGCACATGTAGTCCTAATTCATAAAAGTGGTAGTAGGGAGGAGGCAGCAAGCTATTGGCCAGTAAGCCTCACTTCAGTAGTGGGGAAGATAATGGAGGCACTTCTTAAGGAAAGGATTGTGGAACACTTAGAATCCAGTGAATGACAGTACCCGAGGCAGCATGGATTCACAGCGGGAAGATCATGTCAGACAAATCTGAAAGATTTCTTGAATTGGGTGACAAAGGAGGTGGCTCATGGGGAGCAGTGGATGTTGCCTACCTTGATTTCAGCAAGGCCTTTGACATTGTTCCACACAAAAGGCTCAAAGACAAGCTTGGGAGCTTAGGGCTGGGACACAAGGTGGGGAATTGGGTCAGAAATTGGTTGAGGGACAGAAAGGAGAGAGAGGTGGTAAATGGGGTTCAGTCCAGAGAAAGAGGGGTTATCAGTGGGGTACCTCAGGGATTAGTCCTGGGGCCAGTCCTTTTAAATGTCTTCATTAGCAACACTGCTAAAGGACTGGAAGGGAAGGTCTGCCTATTCGCAGATGACATCAAGATCTGCAATAGAGTAGGCACTCCAGAAGGGGTGGAGAAAATGAGGGATTTAGAGAAGCTGGAAAAATGGTCTGATATGTGGCAACTAAGATTCAGTGCAAAAAAGTGCACAATCATACACCTGGGGCACAAAAACCATGAGGAGTGGTACAGGATGGGTGGAGGAGTTACTGACGATCACCAAGGAAGAAGGGGATTTGGAACAATCATCTCAGAAGACCTAAAGGTGGCCAAGCAGTGTACAAAAGCAGGGGGAAGTTCCAGTGGTATGCTGGGATACATGTGAAGAGATATCACTAGCAGAAGAAGGGAGGTGATGATGCCACTGTACAGAACCCTGGTGAGACCTCATCTGGAGTACACGGTACAGTTTTAAAGAACGCACTTCAGGAAGGACATGGACAGGACATGGACAGGATGGAGGCAGTTCAGAAGACATATGAGGAGAGATTAAAAGACCTCAATGTGTATACTCTGGAGGAGAGGTGAGAATGAAGGGATATGATTGAAACCTTCAAGTATCTTGAAAGGCATAAACAAAATTCAGGTGAGCAACATATTTCAGTATAAGAGATGTACAAGAACAAGGGTGTATGATATGCGTTTGGAAGGGGGCAGGATAAGGGAGAATGTAAGAACATTTTTCATCACGGAAAGGGTGAGGGATGCATGGAACAGCCTACCCCAGGAGGTGGTGGGAGCAAACACAGTGGGGGGGGTCTCAAGAGGGCATGGGATAGGCAATGACATTTAGGGTTAGAGGTTACTGATACAGGTAGGGGAAAAGGGCAGACTGGATGGGTCTAGCAGTCCTCCTTATCTGCCATCAAATTCTATGTTTCCATGTTTCTATGAATGCTGCTTTCCTGGCTTTTTCCTTTTGCGCCACCTCTTTCAAGAACCAGAACTTTTTTTCCTCTTGCGTCTGCTCTCTTGCTTGATGCAGAGGTTTGCTGCCCTCACTATGTCCCTTTTTATTTTCACCCACTGTTCCTCCACCCCACCCATGTCATATGCCACCCACTAGGTTATCCTTGAGGCATTCACCCATCTTTATAAAATCTACCTTCCTGACACTTATTTATTTAGTTTTTGTTTACCGGGTAGGTGCATTAGCCATAAAATGACTATTTTCAGGCACGACCCGGGAGAGTACAACATGTAACAGAGAAAACAATGTGGTGATACATAAGTACGGTCATACAAAATAGAGAAAACAGCACAGCGATGCTATACAAAGTACATTAAGCAGGAGTACACATTAAGGGAAGTAAAACAGACACTGTATCTTGACTGCAACAATTTAGCATAATAACAATAAGAGTAATAAATAGTCAGAGACAGCACTATTATAATAAATGCAGAAACAGAGGGCATACCCTAGAGGAGAAGAAGAGTACAAGAGAGACTAAGTAGACTTGATAGAGTCACTAAGGATTCTAGGTAGGGTCAAAGCAAGTGCAGGTATCAGCAAGGTGCAGATAGCATCGGAATTCATTTTTAAAACTATGGTGAGATTGTGACAGCTGAAGGTTGAGTGGGAGAGCATGCCACATCCGAGGAGCAGCACTTTGGAAGGCCCCAGTGCCTTTAACCGTGCGACATCTCGGGACAAAGAGCTGGGATTTGTCAGCAGATCGCCGGCCATGGGAGGAAGTTTGAGGAACAAGAAGCTCAACCAGCAGGGATGGGGTTTTATCACCGATGATCGAGTCCATGAGAGATCCCAGATAATATTGTCTGCAGGCAGTGGGAGAGAGCCAGTTAAGATTGTTATAGAGAAGACAGTGATGTTTCAGTCGAGGTGACGAGGAGGCAAAGCGACAGACATTATTATGTGTGACATCCCATCTCGCTAGGGAGGATTTATGGGCAGAGGTGAGAATAGAGGCATCATAAGTAAGAGTTGGTAACAGAATGCCATGAGCAATAGCTAGTCTTGCAGAGGGAGTAAGCATGTAGCTTGTTTTGTAAGCCACTTCTAACTTTGAGTTTACAGATTTGCAGGAGGATTGAATATGTAGGTTAAAGTCCGGGTATGGGTTCAACAGGATCTCAAGGTACTTAAAGGAAGTAACATTTTCTAGTGGAATGCCTCCTGGATAAAGAACCTCCAGCATATTAGAACAGGCTTTAATCTTCGATGCTGATCCAAAGAGCATGGCCTTCATTTTCTTTTCGTTGAGTACAAGCTTGCGGTCCAATAGCCAGTCCAGAACATTCTTAAAGTCAGAAGTGAGCACTGAGTTTATACAGGCAATATGAGAAGAACTAGTATAAATGACCAGGTCATCTGCGTAGAGAATTGCTGAACAGGATTATAAGACATCAGCAGCGTGATTAATAAAAATTGAGAAAGGAGGGCCCAGGATGGAGCCCTGAGGGACCACAGTGTTAATAGTGGACGATTTTGACATGGAGGAGTTAAATTTGACTGCTTGCATCCTATTTGACAGATAGCTACAGAATCAGTCCACAACAGGGGCTGAAAAATGGAATTTATGGAGTGAAGAGAGAAGTAGGGGGTGATCCACTAGGTTGAAAGCCTTAGTAAGATCAATGAAAATGGCACCTGTATGTTTTCCAGAATCCATGTTGGTCAGTATGTCGGTGGAGAGTTTGAGAAGAGCCAAAGTGGTACTGTGCCCCTTTCTGAAACCGTGCTGGGTGTCCGAGAGGAGATCATTGCGTGCAAGGTAGTCAATTGTCTGAGACGCCACTATTTTCTCTAGTATCTTGCTAAGAACCGAGAGAATTGCTATAGGCCTGTAATTGGCCATATCCTTTGGATCACCCTTTTTAAGTATAGGCATTATACGGGCAGATTTCCAAAGGCCTAGCATGGTACTGCAGGTAAGAGATAGAGTAAAAATTCTAGCAAGTGGGGAGGCAATCAGAGGAGCAGTCAGCTTGAGTAGGCAAGGTTCAAGCAAATAAGAGCCGGAGCTGGTATTGATGGATAGGGACCTGAGTAATTTCAGAACTTCGACTCTGGATATCACCTTAAAATAAAAAGGTAGAGCTGTAGGAGTACCATTTGATAAGTCAGAAATATTAACTGAAGGTAGAGCGGTAGGAGGATTGGAGTGCATTCCACTAGATTGCATGGTATAATGTGACAGGTCAGAGAAGAGATTGTTAAAACTGTTTGAGATGGTCCTAGAGTCATTGCAATGTACACTTTATAATCATCTCGTCAGGAGTGACCGACTGTGAGGTACCCAGGAAATTTTTGATATGGGCCCAAAATTTCCTAGTGTCACGGGAAGAGCTGTGAAGAAGGTCTTTACAGTATTTACTTTTGGCCGCTCTAACTTGTTTCTTACACCAATTCCTTAGTTGTCAATAGGCATCAAGGTCAGATTGAAGGCCAGATAGTTTGTATTGAAGTCAAAGCTTGTCCCGATGGTGCAGGTTAACTAAGAGGTCTTTATGAAGCCATCTGGTCTGTCTACCTCTGACCCTCCTAGGGGTATGTTTACTCTGTGTGGCAAGAAATTCACAAACGAATATCTGCATGGTGACATCCACATCAGTAGCTTGGTAGAGGGCTGTCCAGTTGATGTTAGAGACATCAAGAAGAAATGCATCCTGGTCAACATGAGCTAGATTTGTAAAAGTGATTAGTCTGGGTGGTCATGATGGAGAACGCAGCCATAGAGAGGACACAGAAGGTGGGAGAACGGTCTGTTAAAGCATCCGCCAGGAGCCCAGCTTTAGCCACATGTTCTATCTGATTGACCATCACCCAGTCTAGGAGAGTGCCCGTTTGAGGTAATGACATGGTTCTAGTTGCTCCAGAAATCAGCAGGTAATAATTGCAACTTTACGTTAGAGATTGCAGAGGGATCTGAGCGGACCCTAGCCAGTTTAGGTTAAGATCACCTAGGATGATGCCTCATTATGATTAATAGGTTTGGAGGTGACTTCAAGGAGTTTTTGCAGGCCTGTCATGCCCCCAGGACGGGGGTTATAAGCACTAATAATATGGAGCTTCTTATCGCCCATTACAAGGATAGCATGGATGAATTCACACACTGAGTGAGAGGCAGGAACAGGGATAATAGATACATTGAAGTAATTCTTGAAGAACAGGGCTACTCCTCCACCTCGTTTAGCCAAGGCTGTATCCCTTATCCCTCACCTGTAAACATTTAGGGTTCAAGCGGGCATTAACAACTTTAAAATGTACTTTGGATTTATTCTTAGCCAAATGCATGGCCAAGATAAGAAATCTAGATATAGATTTCATGAGCAAATTTTTGATATTCTGTAAAATGAGTCCAGCAGGATACAAGGCCAGGCCACTTTCTAAACACGTGGACCTCCACCTCCATTCAACAACCCTCCCGCTTATTTCATCTCACATACATCCCCACTGTAACAGGGATTTTTCTTAAGAGTGGAGCCCACAATGGATTAAATTGGTGCGATGGTGCCAAGGGCCATAGTGATGGTAGTGTTAAAACACTGAACTATTTCCTCCACTCCCTGAGTACAACCTTGTAACAGCTCTGGCCTAGTAATATGGTTTTGCAAAGCATCTGGGTTTGTCCCATAGCTAGGCCGATAAGACTGAAATTCCCTTTTAGCTGCCAGAAGTGTAGTATCATATGGTTCAAAAGAGATTACATACTTGCTGGACTATGAAACCAGGGGCCAGATATTCAAAAGCCCCCTTTTTGGCACACATATGGAAAAACCTTGCAGGTCTGCAAGACTTCTCTGCATGTGCCGTATTTTTCATTGCGGAGCCATTTGCATCCGGTTTCACAATTTACAGCAGCTTGCAGCTGTTTGTTGGCACAGCTGCATCAAAATGCTATGCCTGCTAGTACCTGGCGTAGAATTACTGCAAGATGGGAGCAACTTCCGTGGATGCTGCCAACCCACCGGCTCATCTTCCTGGGACTGATGAAGACCTGTAAAGCACAAGGTATGCCTCCATTACATTCAAAGTGGTGCCAAAAGGGATTGTGTGGTGATCCCAATTGTCGACTTAGGTTTTTAGGAGCCCTGCAACTGTGTAGTCGCCAATGTGGTAAATAAGAAATGCTGCCTATGCGGAGAGTTTTTTTCTACACCAGCAGCTGTGGAGTGGGATTTAGTCGCAAAACTTAAAAATACAGCCCCAGTTCTGTTTGAACCTCCCTTAAAGACAGCCCCACTGAAAATGTCAGATCACAGATCTGTCCTTTGTCATGAGTCAGGTACCCAGTATACTGCTTAGAATTCATACTGTGCATTAAATCTATGGAAGACAGGACTAATTGATTGGAAGTATTATCAATATGTAAACTGAAATCCTCCATGACTAGAAACCTTGGCACGTCCACCATCAAAATTTAATTTTTTCATTTTTTTTTCATTTTATTTGTTTTACTAGGAAAAGCTATATTGAGCAAAGCTCATTTGCAAGGAGGTCCTGGTTAGGACAGTACAGTACAGAAAATAAACACAGCAGTGATGAGTATACAGATTGAAGAATAACATAAATTACAATGGTGTATTGCCTGCCAGGTCATGGCAACAAAAGCAGGTACAGAACTAGAGGCAAAAAATTAGACTCTTACGGTCCACTGCGGGATCCGCATGCGCAGCCTCGCCAAGGGCACCGTGACAATAGCTGATGCCATAAGTCCAGTAGGCACAGAAATTCCTTGGCTGTAGTGTACCAACTGCTGTGGAGCCACAGAGCCTGAACCAGCGGGTGTTCCACCCTGCCGGCCTTAGCATGGTGCAAACTGTGCACTCGCACAGGGCCCCAAGAGCAGAGAGACCCCCAAAATCCTTAGCTGTCCAGTTGGCCTCCTTTTTTCCTGGTCCTCTATGTTCTAATTCAAGTAAAGTGCAAAATTAAATTGGTGTAATGGAGTGGAGGACCCCTAGCAGGCAGTAACCACTGCATGGTGTGGGTCTTCCTCAGTTTGGGCAAGGAAGCAGCAAGGACCAAGATGAGGGCAGGGGACTTCAGAAGAGCAGACTTTGGCAGGATGGGCAACATCCTAGTGGGACATCTTGTCAAGATCTGCCCAGAGATGGATGCTGACCAGGAATGGTCCATTATCAAGCTAGGTCTGGAGAAGGCCACTAACACGTGTGCTAAGACCGAGAGTAAGAAGTCCAGGACCAAAAGGCCAAGCTGAATCAGCAAAGAGGTAGCAAAGAAAGTGAGGGAGAAGAGAACAGCCTTCAGCAGGTATAAGAAAACTATGTGAGATCAGACAGGGAGAAGTACTCAAGGAAATCCAGAAAGGTAAGTGGAGAGGTCAGGGTGGCTAAGGCTTCAAGGGAGCTAAGGCTGGCATAGGGGGATCAGAGAAGGGGAAAAGGATTTCTTCAAGTACACAGGAGTGAAAAGAATCTTTAAGGATGAGATTGTCAGGATCAAGAGGGAACGGGGATTGGCGGGGGGGGGGCCAAATGGAGGCACTTAATGAGTACTTTTTTTCGGTGTTCACTAGGGAAAAGGATTGGCCTATGCCACAGGGGAAAAGAGGGCTAAGAATGGGAGGAGCAGGGGTATCTGATGGGGAAAATCCTGGAGGACATGGCTTTAGAAGGCCTTAAGGCCCTGCGGGTGGATAAGGCTCCGAGACTCAATGGAGTGCATCCAAGAGTCATGAGGGAGTTGGCAGAGGTCTTGGTGGGCCCTCTGGCGGACCTGTTCAACATCTCACTGGAGACTGGGTGCATGCCCCAGGACTGGAGGATGGTGCATGTGGTGCCTCTCCACAAGAGTGGACCCATGGATGAGCCGGGTAACTACAGACCAGTCAGCTGTACCTCCATTGTAGAGAAGTTAATGGAGACCATTCTAAAAGAGAGACTAGTGATTGTTCTGGAAGTGAATGGTCTCCAGGATGGAAGGCTACATGGGTTTGTCTTGGGAGATCCTGCCAGACCAACTTAATTAACTTTTTTGATTGGGTCACAAGTTCGCTCAACAGGGACCATGCAGTGGATGTCCTGTATCTGGACTTCAGCAAGGCCTTCTACTCAATACCACATGGAAGGATGCTCAGTAAGCTAAGGAATCTGGGAGCTGGGAAGAGACTGATGAGGTGGGTCAGGAGCTGGCTGAAGGACAGATAGCAGTGGGTAGTTGGGGGTGGGGTTTGAAACTCAGACTTGTAACCAGTGGGGTCCCACAGGGCTCAGTGTTTAGACCGGTGTTATTTAACATCTTTATCAGGGTTGTAGCAGACGGGATCAAGAGTAAAATCAGCCTGTTTACAGACAACAAAAAGATCTGTGTGAGAGTTGACAGTGAGGAAGGGAGGCAAGAACTCAGAGAAGACCTGGTAAAGCTCGAGTGCTGGTCAGCCATATGGCAGTTGGGGTTCAGGTTCAGTTTTATTTGCTCAACCAAGATGAAAAAAAGAATCATCAAGGTTATTACAAAAAATAGGATAATAGAGTACTGTACCTTGTAAAAGCATGTGTACATCCAAAAGTTATATATTCTTTGTTAAAAAGACATCATCATTAGTTGCTACAGGCTGAAAACCGCTAGAATAGAATCAACGTATTAACACACAAACATACCTTTGTAATACTTTTCCTAATAAAATCAGATCATCGTATCCAACCACTCAAAGTTAAGCAATTGAGTTATAATTCCTTCTGAGGGAATAAAACAGATAATTTCAGATTCAACTTTTTTTTATGAATAAATATTTAGATTTGTTTATATCACCATTTGAGTCTTGGGTGTAGGGTTTATTTGTCTAGGTTTCTTTTTACTCATTCTCTCTTTATAGTTTGATATTTTCCATTTGATCAATGACATAAGAAATGCGGCTATTTGTTTGGCATCCTTCATTGTGAAAGGATGGAGAAGAATAAAGTGTACATCATATCTGACTTGACTGTAACATTTTATAATGTCTTTTATGTATTTATCACGAAGGTCTGGAAAATAATTGACGAGTTGGGGTTTAATGCTAAGAAGTGCAAGGTCATGCACCTGGGATACAGAAACCCTGGGACTAGCTACTGGCTGGGGGGAATGCAGGTATCCATTTCAGAGGAGGAAAAGGATCGAGGGGTGCTAGTCACAGGGGACATGAAACATTCTGTGCAGTGCCGTAGGGCAGCAGCCAAAGCTAACAAAATGCTGGGGTGCATAGCCAGAGGAATCACCTCCAGGAGGGAGGAAGTCGTCCTGCCACTGTACAGGTCACTGGTGAGGCCACACTTGGAGTACTGTGTGCAGTTCTGGTCCCCCTATTTAAACAAGCGTTTGTCAATGGTGAATGTTTGCTTGCTGGTATTAGAACTGGAAATGCAGGAGTTAGACAGATGCAGAATAGGAATGGCAGTGTATTGAACTTCACGCCAACCCCACCTTCACCCTGTAGAGATGGACAGGCATTAGGGTAAGTGTTTGGGTCATCACCCATGATGTTCATGCTATGTCACCTCACCCTATTCTGCAGACACCGACATGTGTAAGGTGTGCCTTGGGGTGTTTGGCTTTACAGTCACCCCATTCCATAAGGACATATGCTGAAATGGGTGCAGCATAGGAGAATGGGGTGAACTCTGGGGCCAAAAGGTCCAAGGTACACCTCAGTGCCTGTCACTGGCTGGGGGGGTTGTGGTGGGATGGCATGAGCAGTTCAGTCGGCAATCCAAAGGCACACCCTAATACCTGTCAGTCTGTACAGGGTGGGACATTATGGTTAGAAACTCTAATGCCCCAGGCATTTGTTGGTATTTGCACTACAAATTTTCAACATGGTCTTTTTGTAACCCCACCTCACAAAAGCATTTGGGACCTCTTCTCATAAAGAGTGGCAGTGTGATTTTGTCAATGTGTCCCGAACTTTGAGTTCCAACAGCGACCATGCCATTCTGCGCCACATGTACAAAAACACAGATCGGGCAGGATGTGAAGAATGATAGCTATACCATCCATAGGGAGGTGTGAAGAGATGGCAATCTAGAATATCTGTAGTGGGAATATTAAAAATGTTTGTACTTCGAGCATACATAGAAACTGCGCAACGCATGCACATAACACAGTCATTTTTTGGACTTTCGTCACCAAATTTTCAACATTGGTATTTTAGGATCGCTGCTCATGAACAGTGTCACTGTGATTTTCTTAATGTGTCCTGAACACTGATTTCCCACAGCGACCACGCTATTCTGTGCCAGAAGTGCAAAAACACATTTCAGCCAGGATGTGAAAAATGACAGCTGTACTGTTCATAAGGAGGTGCGGAAAAATGGCAATGTTGAAAAGTTTGCAGTGAAAATATTGCAAATTCGCAAAGTTACGAGCACGCATAGCAACTGCGCAACACACGCTTGTAAAACAGTCATTTTTTGGATTGTTTTCACTAAATTTGCAACATAGACTTTTTGAGAGCCCACCTCATGAACACTGGCACTGTCATTTCGTTAATCTGTCCCGAAAGGTGATTCTATGCAGTGACTGAGAAATCACCTTTTGGGACTGAATAACACCATGACAGTGGCTGAATTCATGAAGAGGGGTCCCAATAACTCCATGTTGAAAATTTGGTGCCAAAAGTACAAAAAATGCCTGAGATATGCACCAAGGTTGGAAAAACCCTATTTATGCCATTATACAGCTTACCGGCATTTCTTCAGTTCGCGGTCGGCTTTGAAGAGTGAAGACGTGTTCCCTGTCCACTGAAGATCATCGCGCCGGGTTCCAGAGGTAAGTATGGGGTGAGTAGGGTGTGAGGAGGTGGGGTGCAGGTTGGGAGAGGGCCGCGGACTCGACGAGGGACCGTTTTCTGTTTTACAGGTTAAAATAAAAAAAAAAAAAATCGCAGGACTTTTTCTAACAAGGGACATTTTGGCATGCTGGGGTGGGCTCGGCATGCCACCTAATGTTGTCTTTGGGGGCAGTAGCCGATGGGGATTGGGCACCTGTCGGCACATATGGGGCAAGAACCCGAGGGATTGGGCACCCCTGGAACAAAACAAAGTGTTTTTGGGTGGGGAACATAATGCCGATGGGGAGTGGGCTCCCCCTTCAGCAAACTAAACTGGGAAGGCGGGGATTGAAGCTGATGGGGATTGGGGCACCCCATTGGCAGACAAAGGATGTTTTTTGGGGGACATAATGCTGACGGGGAGTGGGCTCCCACGTCGGAAAACTAAACTGGGAAGGTGGGGACTGAAGCCAATGGGGATTGGGGCCCCTGCCGGCAAACAAAGGATTTTTTTGGGGGGGCACATGATGCTGAGGGGGATTGGGCACCCCTTGGCACTGGGGGCTGGTAATACTGTTTGTAAACATGGCGGTGGCTTGCTGCCGCATTCACAAACAATATTACACTAGGCAAGGTACCGCTCTGCAATGAGAGGTCACTCCCTCATTGCAGCGGAATGTCTGACGCTGCAATGACGAGATGGCCCCTGACTGCTGCAGCGAAAACCTTTCAAGTTGGTGGCACTTTTGGAAGCCAGTGTCATCAGCACACTGTTCCTCCATTGATCCACCAGTGCCAAGCCCCCAAATGCAATGCCTCCGTTGGCTCACATAGTGTCACACCTCCACAACCCGCTTCTCTTCTAAGCTGCCACATAATGTTTCTTGCACATGCGCACAAGCAAACATAAAAAGGATATAACACTACTGGAGGGGGGAGCAGCGAATGGTGACAAAGATAATATTAGGTCTGGGGGACAAACCCCATGAGGAAAGAATGAGGGAGCTCAGTATGTATTCCCTAGAAGATAGAAGGGAAAGGGAGGATATGACTGAGACCTTGAAATGCTTAAAAGGTATGAACAGGGTTAATACAGAGGGTATGTTCAGCTTAAAAGGGGGAGGAACACAAGGGGACACAGTCTGAAATTGGAGAGGGTAAGATTCAAGAGGGAAAAGTAGAGACACTATTTCACAGAAAGGGTGGTAGCAAAGTGGAACGAATTGCCAGAGGAGGTGATCTTGCTGAAGACTGTGGGAAGTTTTAACCCTTGGGCTGCAAGCAAAATTAGAACATACTGGAATTTTGGACTGATATATCAGTCTGTGGCACTCAAAGGGTTAACAGGGAATGTGACAGGGTCAATGGAAAGATCAGAATGGAGTGGAGGCCGGGAAGGGGGATGATGGCGGGCTGGAATGATAAATCGGGGGGACTGGAAATGGGGGGGGGGACAGCTTCAGTAAATTAAACTGTGAGCTGTACACTCAAGAAGACAATAAATCGTTATGGCCTGTTTCTGCTATTGTTTTCACATGTTCATAAAACTAGCTGAAAATGAAAATATAGGGAGGCCATGGTTGGGATGGAGGTGTTTCTTGGGAGGTTCACAACTTCTGATATGGGGCCCCAGCAAGGAGGTTCACAGAGGGCCCTGGAATAGCTAGGGCCAGTGCTGCAAAACATAATCTCAGACATAATGTGAAGAGACAGAGGCAAAAGCATATGATCGCTGGCATATTGTAAAGAATAAGACAGTTGCCATCAGACTACCAGATTTGTCAAGGACATCAGCAGTACATGCTGGAGGCGTATAGATTTGAAGAATTTTTAAACTAGACCCAGGTTCTAAAATGCTGGAAACTGCCAAATATTCAAATGAGATCATAGGTCGCAGTTGCTAATAAGCCTAACAGATCCTATTGGAAAGCTAACTGCCACTGCCCCCTTTTTGTCCAAGCCTGGGGCATGTAAGTAACAAGACACAACAGGGCACTGGTTGTCTGGGGCTAGAGCATAGTGAGGCTTGAGGTGCTTGTGCTGAGTGCCTTCAACACCTGAAAGTGTATTAACATCAGACCGCCAATGCCCTGAAGTGTCTTACTAAACTTATAAAATTAGTCCCAGGTAAAAGAAAATGTTAAGATACTTACCAATCTAATAAAAAGTGTGTGTGTGTGTGTGTGTATGTGTGTGTATGTGTATATATATATATATATATATGTACACATCTTTAAGTACAAAATAGTTATGGATCTGCTATTGCGGCTGCTTTGGCTTTGTTGTGCCACTATGTGGTGCTGTCTAGTTATGACTGCTTGATCTGTTTCAGCATCTATGAGAGGGCGTTTTAGGTTTGTTTTGCCACTATGTTGCTCTGTGTTGTAGTGGTTGCTTGATCTATTGCAGCATCTATGAGAGGGAGCAGTGTATTGGGTTTGTTGTGGCACTATGGTGTACTGTGTGGTAATGGGGCATGGGGTCATAATGTTGCACAACATTATGCCGCATGTACAAATCGCGCTGCCAATAGCATGATTCTTTACATCGGCATAGAATCTTTTAGAGCCCCACACCCTCCGAACCTCCCCAATAAAAATTTTCAACTTTGGGGAGTCAGTGAATCGCACTAAACTGCGAAAAAAAAAATGTTATGGTGCCAGGAATCAAACCAGGTCCCAGATGCAGTGCCTGGGTTCTTTGCTGCAGTGGCTCAGTCCATTGAGCCATGGCTGCTGCTCGGCAGAACCCTGTCCCAGCAGAGGTCTTATCCTTTGTCTGGGATAGTGTGATGGTGCAATACCACGTATAGCAGTATTTGTGGTATTGTACCACTCACTGTCTCGTACAGTGCTATTCCGAGTTAGCTGTAATGTCATACGTTATTCAGCGTATGATGTTATGACCAGCTAGGTGGTAAAGGGCTGCTTAATCTTTTGCAGCATCTGTAAGAGGAAACATTTTGGATGTGCGTTGCCATTATGTTAAGCCATGTGTAATGGCTGCATGATATTTTGCAGCATCTATGAGGGAGGAAAGTGTTTTTTTTTTGTGGGTGAGTAGAATACTAGCATAAAGCCATTCTTATTGACAGTGAGAGTGAGCAGCATGTGTAGTTGGTAGCCACTATTAGGAGGGAGAATAAGAAGTGCAGGTGAGTACTGAAGCTGAATTTCATCTCTTTAACAAAAGTAGAGATTCCAATGCTGGCTAGGTGAGTGAGTGAGTGGGGTCACTGGAGTGAAGGGGTGGTGAAGGATCAAGTGAGACGCCAGCTGTGGCTGCAGACAGGAGTAAACTACGATGGAGGATTTGAGGCCTGTAAACTAAAATGAGAGAAAAAACGACAAGGGTGACTGGATGGTTTTAAATGTTTTATATTTACATCTTAGATTTTTTTGAGGGGGTGAGGGGTAGGAAGTCATTGAAATGTGGTTAAATGCTGATTTGGAAGTTGTAGCAAGTAAGGGGTGTTTTTTTTTAGTTTACCAGCATGGCTGCAAGAAATTTAAAAAAAGATTGTGGTACAGTAGGCATGGATATCAGTTTGCACTGCATCTTGACGCCTGACAGAAGACCTGAACTATTGACTGGCTCCACATAAGAACATGGGTCTGAGACTCTTTGAGCTAATCAGGTTGCAGTATTTTCCTACGCATTTTATGATAAATAATAGAATAGCCAGAGGGGAGAGCCTTTGCTATGATCAAATTTGCGGTCTTATCTAGCCAAGTTTCAGTTATATAACATGTGCCCACCCCCTGGAGTCCACCTTCCGGCTAGTGACCAGATCATGAAAAATATTTTCTGTTTTACCATTGACCTAGCATTCATTAGCAACAATTTTGGACAATTTAAGTATCTCTCAATTCTTCCAATTTTGTCCTTTCTCTAGGGTAGGAATTGAAACTGTGGGCCTACCTTCTCCATAAAGCTGACTCCATGTCTCACCCCCTCCCTATCAACACTGGTGTCCCTCAAGGGTCCATATTGGGCCCTATACTTTTCTCCATATTTCTTAACGATCTACCATCTATCTGTACATCAACCTCAATACATATGTACGCAGATGACACGGTTCTCTACACCTCCAGACAGTCCCCTACTGATGTTGCAAACAGATTTCAGCAGAACTTCAATAATGTTCAGTGCTGGTTTTGCTCTTATCAACTTTTTCTAAACGCTAAGAAGACAGTCTCCATGACCTTTGGCACTAGGTAGAGACTCTCTAAGCTCACCTCTCTGCCCTCCCTCCATATCCTTGATGGGACAGTCCTTGAGGACACCTCCTCATTCAGATATCTGGGTGTTTGGCTTGACCAGCATCTCACCTTCTCTGGTCATGTGGACGCTATACTGAAAAAGCTGCACCCCAAGCTCGGTACGCTATACAGGAACCAGAACTGCTTCCCTCTCCCAGCTAGGCGCGAACTTGTCCAGAAGATGATCCTACCTATTTTTGACTACTGTGATGTAGTCTACAGTGCCACTCTCAAGACCTCCTTAGCCAGATTGGATACCCTCTTCAACTCCTTCTCTCACTTCGCTCTGGACTCTCCTCCTCTCACTCACCACTGTCCACTCTACCACTCTCTGGCATTTCCCTCACTAGAAAATAGACACCTCCATCATTGTACTAAATGTGTCTCTAAATTCTGGTTTGGATTGCTCCCATCCAATCTCACTTCCTCTCTATCGGTCCTTCCTTCCTCTGCCCACTCACTTAAATCTTATGACTCTAGTTTCTTGGTTGTTCCTTGTCGGTCTACCACTGTAGGCCAGGCTTCTTTCTTGTATTACTTCCCAAAACTGTGGAATTCACTTCCTCAGCAGATTCACTACTCATCCTCCCCCTCCGCTATAACTTCAGCCCTACATAATTTCCTCTCGTGAATTGCACCTGCATTTAACCTACCTGGTATTCCTGACCTGCTCCCCAACCTCTATCAATATAGTCAGTAACTATTCTGAATTACAGCTCCCTTCCAGCCCCACTACTTTCTTTCCCTGCAGAGATCCCTACCAGGACATTCCTTCAGGGTATCTATAACTACCAATATAACTATGACTTTAAATTCCTATCAATCTACAACTATCACTATATCTATAATCTTGATTCCTATTCATCTGCTCCCCTCCCAGCCTCACTGCCTTTCCACCTCTGCTGTTATTCCCTATCCACCCCTTTCTTTCGGGTTAAATGGTACCATCATCATGAATTTAAAGTGTTATCCTAATGTAATGCACTTGACCTGTCCATTATGACCTCTGTAAACAATTGTATTCATATGCTGCACTTAATATGTACTTTCTGTTATTTACTATTCACCATTGCCAATATTGTTGTAATAACATTTGCTGTTGTAAGCATGTATGCATGCATGCATGCTGTGGAGAGAGTTAGTGTGGAGAGGATTTTTGTAAGTTTTGCTATTGTTTTTTAAACTGCAGGAGAGAATGATTAGTTAATTCTACTTGCTGTGGAGAGAGTTAGTGTGGAGAGGATTTTTGTAAGTTTTGCTATTGCTTTTTTTTAAGTTTAGCCTAAAGGTTTCTGTGGCTGTGTCTTTTGAATTTAGCTTAAAGGTTTCTGTGGCTGTGTTTTTTGAATTAAACTCAACGGGGGCACAATGGCCCTACTTAGAGCCGGAGGGAGAGGCCTAAAGAGAACCTGGGGCAAGTGTCTAATTTTTGGACTGTATATGTTTGTGAGACTTGGGAATGCCATTGGTGGGTTTGTAATTGTGTTCGTAAATGACTGCAATCAGTATAGAGAGACTGTATTTCACTGTCCTGTATAGGTAGTGTGAACCATGGGTAGGATTGTGGGGTGCAATGGTTGTGGGGTAGCAGTGTGGATGAACATATTGTGGAGGCTGGGGGGTGTCCACTATGCCACAGGCTAAGGAGGCTTGAGGAGGAGGTTCAGTGGCTTGGCAGGGAGTTGGGGAGGTTGAGGGGTGAGGGGAGAGTTGCATTGGTAGAAGGGCTGACATCTGAGAGTATCGGGGGGCACCCCAGAGAAGGAGCAGTGGGTCAAGGGAGGGGTCAGGGGGAGGGGCACACTAGACAGGAAGCCAGCTGATGAAGGGTAGGGCCTAACAAAAGAGGAGCAGCAGTAGGTGGGAGGGAGGAGAAAACACAAAGTAATGCAAAGAGTGTAGGGAACATGTTTGCTGTACTAGTGACACTTGGAGAAGAGGACACAGGAAGAGGTTGCACAAGGGATAGTACTCACAAAGAGGAGGAAGTGAGGGGCATTACTAGTGGAGAGATTGAGCACGGTGTGGCGGGGAGGGATAATACTTGGAGAGATGAGGAGGGAGAGTGAAGTTAGCAGTCAAACAGGAAGGGAAGGGGTCTCAATTGAGAGGGCAGGGAAGACACTGGGGCAAATGGTAGAAGCACCACCTTGAGTGGCCCCAGGAATAAGAACCTGGGCGGGGGGTGGCGACGGGCACAAGGAAAGAGGAGGGGGGTGTACTGGTGTTGGGGGACTCCATACTCAAGGGGATCAGATGGGGCAGCAAGGGGGAGAGGTACAGTCAGATATGGGTGGAATCCATGCTGGGATTAAAGGCAGACAAGGTAGGACAAGCAATTTTAAGGTGTGCAAGGAGGGGTAGGAGGAATCCTCACATTGTGGTACATGTGGGACAAATGACCTAGCTGGGTAAACGGTGGAGGTAACAAGGGAGAGGTTTGAGGAAGTGGGAAGGTTGTGCGAGGAGACTGGGGAGTATTTGGCCTTCTCGGAGGTGCTCCCAGTACCCTGCACAAGCACAGTGAGAAAGGAGAAGACTGGGGAGTTGAACGCATGGTTGGTAGAATGGTGTTGAACTAAGGGGTATGGGGTTGTGGGTGGCTGGGGCAGTACCTGGGATAGTAACAATCTGTTTGCAAGGGATGGGCTGCACCTGAGTGGGGAGAGGGAAGGAGGTATCAGAGCAAAGGCTGGGGAGATATTTTGCAACAAAAGTGGATTTAAACTAGATAGGGAGGGTGGCAAGTGGACTGGATGTAGGCAGAGATTCAATAGAGTGGAGTCACAGCCTCCCCCCCCCCAGGCTAGCAGGAAAGGACTCCAGGTAGCTGAAAAGGGAGGGAGTAGAAGGGAGGAGATGGAAGGTGATGAAGGGAAGGGGCAGGATGGAGGGTGGTCTCGCTAAATGTGAGAGGCTTGGGCAACAAATCAGCTGAGCTACAGGCACTCTTGGCAGTGTGGAGGGTGGATAGTGCAGCTGTCACGTAAATGTGGGCAACCTAGCACCGGGACTGGATCTGGCAATCCCAGGGTACAAATTATACAGGAAGGACCGTAAGGAGGAGGGGGTGGGGTGGCAGTCTATGTGAGGGACGGGATCAAATGCGCAAGGGACGAGGAGGAGGAAAGGAGAACAGAGGCAATCTGGCTGCAGTTCCTAGACTCAAGGGGTAGGAAACTGAGGTTTGGGGTGGTATACAGGCTGCTGTCCCAGTCTGAGGTGCTTGATGGGGAATTAGTGGGACAAATCAGAAAGGTATGTAGAAAAGGGAAGGTGGTCATCATGGGGGATTTCAACTTGCCGGGGGATGACTGGAGCATTCTGGTCACTCCAGTGCTAGGGAGCAAGTGCTCCTGGATGCGATCCAGGATGGTCTCTTGACGCAGTTGGTCAGTGTACCTACTAGGCTAATGAACACTTTAGATCTGGTATTGTTGAATGGGGAGGCAGTAAGGGAAATAAGGGTGGAGAACCCACTAGCCAACAGCAGTCACCAAATGGTGTGGTTTATTACCATGATGTGGGTGGAGCTTGGATGTCATTTTAACAAATATAAATGACGATATTAATAATATCAATATAACCCCAGGATCCAGTGACCATGATATAATCACATTTAAGTTGGATAGACAGAAGAAGAGAATAAGAGGAAATACAGTTCATGTACTCTATAATAAGGCTAATTATACAAAAATCAAGCAAGAACTTAGGAGTATTGATTGGGTAGATTTAACAAAAGAATTGTCAGTGGAGGAATCTTGGAATGTGTTCATACAAATAAATAACAGTTTGATGGAGAGATATGTTCCCAAAAAAAAGGTTTATAATAGAGGCAAAAAAACTATTTGGTTAAACGGGATTATAGTCAGCTTGATCAGGGAAAAAAAGAAACAGTATAAGAAAATGAAGAAGCAACAAACAAAAGAGAATAAGGTGAAATATAGAAAAAATTTACATAATTTAACAAAAGAAATTAGAAAAGCAAAGATACAAGTAGAACTTAAGCTAGCAAATTCTAAAGCCAATACAAAAGGGTTTTTTGCCTATGTCAACAACAAAAGAAGTAATAATAGACAGGTAGGACCAATTAATGTAGATGGGGAGCTTGTATTAAAGCCTGGAGACATGGCTAGAGAATTTAATAATTTCTTTTGCACTATGTTTAATGAAGATCAGTTAGGACAGGCTAAGGAATTACCACATGTTGTAAATGACTTAATTGGGCTAATTACTACTGAAAATATTTTGATTAAAATAAAAAACTTAAAGTGGGCAAGTCGGCAGGGTATGATGGGCTACACCCAGGATTTATATGAGGTGGCAGAAGAAATTGCTCCAAAAATAGCAGACATTGGAAGGAGGTCATTATCTGATGGATATGTGCCAAGAGATTGGAGAGTGGCTATTGTGGTGCCTATTTTTAAAAAGGGATCAAGGACGGATGTGGCCAATTATAGACCGGTTAGCCTGACTTCGGTGGTGGGGAAAATAATTGAAGGAATAATAGTGGATGAAATAAGTAATTATTTGGAACAAAATAAATTATATGATAAAATGCAGCATGTATTTCTAAAGAACAGACCAAATGGTACTAATTTAGTCACTTTTTACAACTGTGTGGTAGAGAAACTGGATGATGGTAGGGCTGTGGATGTGACTCTGCTGGATTTCACTAGGGCATTTGATAGGGTCCCCCATGGAATAATGATAACTAAGTTGGTGGAACTGGGAACAACATCATAGTGAGATGGATTGTGAAGTGGCTAACAGACCAAATACAGGTGGTGAGAGTGAATGGTTATCTGTCTGGGAAGCAGAGAGTGACGAGCAGGGTGCCACAGGGGTCCATTTTGGGCCCCATATTGTTTGGTATCTTTAGAAGGGATTTAAATATCAGTAGTTCCAATAAAATTAGTAAGTTTGCAGATGATGTTAAGATTGGAGGGGTAGTGGATACCTTTGAGGAGAGGCTTGTTTTTTGGCCAAGATTTGTTAACCATTGGAGACTGGGCGATTAAGAATGGAATGATATTGAGTATGGAGAAATGTAGAATATTACATATGGGAAGAAATAATATCCATCAAGATTATTATTTACAGGGAAGTAGAATGATAGAGTCAACTGGGGAAAGAGACTTAGGTGTTTACATTTCTAATAGCTTAAAGAACGAGATGCATTGTGATGTTATTGCAAAGAAAGCAATGAACTTGGTACATTGCATCTATAGGAGTTTCTTTTCTCATGACAGAAGAATATTGTTACCAATGTATAAAACATATATAAGACCAATTGTGGACTGTTGTTCGATAAGCAGGAGTCCATTCCTAAAGAAGGGATAAGATTCTGGTGGAAATGCCACAACGAGCTCTTACTAAACTAATTCCAGAATTAAAAAAGATACCCTATGAGGAAAGGTTGATGAATCTTACATTATGGCCTACAGAACTGAGAAGAAAAAGAGGAGATTTTTTGTTATTTTACAAAATATTGCATAATGAAGAACTTAGAGAAGAGCTGAATCTGAAATATAGGCAGCAAAAATATAATCTATGGGGACATGAGCTTCAATTAATTAAAGATAAGTATAGAACCGAACTAAGAAAGAATAGTTTTAAGATCAGAACTATAAGACAATGGGATAAGTTGCAACAGAATGTAGTAGAGGCAGAAAGTTTCAGTATTTTTAAAATAAAATTGGATAGACACTACTCGGTTGGCATCCCAAATGCCTCCACTTTATAGTGGGAACAGCTTATATGGGCTTGGGCCTTCTGCTGTTCTAAAAATTCCCAATATAATTCCTAGTATAAAAGTAACACGGATGGTAAACTTCAGAGGGGTGGATTTTGGGAGGATGCGGGAAGTACTGAAAGGGAAAATGGAGGGCATAAGGCAGGAGATGGACGTGGAGCAGAAATGGGATATTATTAAATGGGGGATTAGAGAGGCAATGGTGGCCTGCACCAAGACACAGAGTATGAGTAGCAGAGCAAGAAAACCTTGCTGGTTGAACAGTGAGGTAGTGGAGGTGGTGAGGGCTAAACAAGAGGTGCACCAGAGGTATAGGAGGACAGGGAAGGAAGTGGACAGGGAGGAGTATGCATGATAGTCCAGGGAGGTGACCAGAAAAGTGAGAGAAGCCAAGGCCTAGAGGGAGCTGAGATTAGCGCAGGAAATTCATGGGGGGGGGGATACTTTTTCAGATACATCAGGGAGAAAAGGAAGTGCAAGGAGACAATAGTGAAGATAAAAAAGGGTGGGGAGTGGACCAAAAAGGGGGGGAAAAACAGGAGGAAGCACTGAATGAATACTTTTGCTCAGTGTTCATGGAAGAAAAGGGGGATCGCTACCACCATGGGCTGAGAGGGTGGGGATGAGGGGGAGAGGAGGCGACAGATGGAAGAATTGAGGGAAGTAGAGTCCTAGAGGGACTGAGGGCACTGAGGGTAGACAAGGCACCAGGGCCGGATGGGATCCACTCCAGAGTGCTGAGTGAGATGGCAGAGGTGTTGGCGGAGCCGCTGGTGGATCTGTACAGCACCTCACTGGAGTCGGGATGTGTGCCACTGGACTGGAGGATTTTATTTATTTATTATTTATTAGGTTCTTCGAAAACACCTATGAGCGGATGCTTGTTGAGAGGTTCCACGTCATTACAGTTGTTGAGGAAATCATGGTAGTGGGGGAGACAAAATAACAAGACTAAGTATATAAAACTATACGCAAGCACAGCATACAAAAAATACAGTGGGGTTTCATAGACAATGGAATAGTGTAATAAGGCATTGTACAATGTATGTCTATGTTCTAAGTAAAGAAGAGACAGGGGGTAGAGAAAGGTGGAGGGGTGGAGAGGGGATGGGGTGAAGGAGGGGTTGTAGCGGAGGCAAGGAGTGGGAAGGGGGTTGGGAGAGGCCATGGGTTAGTGGGGGGCTGTAGAGAGAGGCAAAGAGAGGGAGCAGTGGTGGGGAGAGGGCAAGGGTGAGGAGGTGACAGGGGGTGGGTTGCAAGTGCTGCAGAAGGCCTAGGAGGCACGTGCTGCAGAGGGGCTATGGTACATGGCACATATAGTGCCGTTACACAGGGGCAGACCAAGAGACGAACTTGGTAATTCTCGTCCGGTAAGTCTCACCTCCATAGTGTGCAAACTCATGGAAACAATACTAAAGGAAAGACTGGTGTAGTACCTGGAGGACAGCGACTTCCAGGATGTGAGGCAGCATGGGTTCATTTCGGGGAAGTCTTGTCAAACCAGCCTGATACAATATTATAACTGGATGACAGGTGAGTTGGATAAGGGTCATGCGGTGGATGTTCTTTACTTGGACTTCAGCAAGGCTTTCAATTTGGTACCTCATGGGCGGCTTGGGGGGAAGCTAACTGGTGCAGGGGTAGGGGCAAAAATGACGAACTGGATTACAAGCTGGCTGAGTGGGGGGCTGCAGCAGGTGGTGGTGGGAGGGGAGCTCTCAACTTCGAAGCTGGTGATGAGTGGGATGCCACAGAGCTCTGTGCTGGGATCAGTTTTATTTGGGCTCTTCATATCAGACATTGTGCACTGGGTGGTGAGCAAGGTAAGTCTGTTCACAGACAACACCAAAATGGGAGCAGTGGTAGATGGAGGGGAGGGATAGAAGCAGCTGCAGGGGGACCTAAGCAAGCTAGAGGAGTGGTCAGAGAGAGGTGGCAGCTGGGGTTCAGTGCAAAGAAGTGTAAGGTTATGCACTTTGGGGCAAAGAACCCAAGAAGAGAATACTGGCTGGGGGTTAAGCTGGGGATCACTGAGGAGGAGAAGGACCTAGGGGTAATGGTAACAGGGACCATGAATAACACTGCCCAGTGCAGGAGAGCGGCTACAAAAGTGAACAAAATGCTGAGGTGCATAGTGAGGGGGTTTTCATCCAGGTGAAGAGAGGTGATCTTGCCCCTCTACAGGTCGCTGGTAAGGCCGCACTTGGAGTACTGTGTGCAGTTTTGGAGGCCATACCTGAAGCATGATATCAGGCAACTGGAGGGGTTGCAGAGGAGGGCAATGAAGATGATATGTAGAATGGAGGACAGAGTCTATGAGAGCAGGCTGGGAGACCTGAATATGTACACCCTGGAGGATAGAAGGGACACAGGAACATAACAGAGACATTCAAGTATCTGAGGGGAATCAATATGGATGGGGCAGACGGGGTCTTTAAGCTAAGGAGGGGGAGGGATACCAGGGGCACGGGCTAAGAATAGAGGGGGGAAGATTTAGGAGGGAACTGAGGAGACACTATTTCATGGAGAGGGTGGTAGCAAAATAGAAAGCTCTACCAGAATGGGTGGTATCATGTAAATCTGTGAACAGCTTTAAAAAGGCATAGGATAGGGTACAAGGGAGAGTGAGGGCGGGGGAGGTGTCGGGGCAGCAGCGGGATGACAAAGGGAAGGGGTTGGGGGAGCTGCAAACTAGGGGTGCTAGCTGCACACTCGAGCAGACTTAGATAGACCGGGTGGTCTGTTTCTGCTGGCACATTCGTATGTTCATATGTTTGTATTTCCACTACCCTTTCCCCTGGCCAGGACGCACCATGAGACAAGCAATTTGTTGTTCAGTGTACCTTTCCTGATGAAACGTTTCAATAAATAAATAAATAAATAGAGATTGCCAAACTCAAAAAGCTTAGTAATTTTTTTTCATTTGTTGTCTATACCTTCTTTGGGGTTTCATAAAATCATAGAATCTTGACAGCAGAAAAGGACCTCTTGGCCCATCTAGTCTGCCCCTCTCCCTCACTATGCCTCCCTTCTCCATCTGATAGCACCCTTCCTTCCACCCTGTAACCCCATGTGTCTGTCCCATGCTCTCGTGAAACCCAACACTATTCTGGACCCCACCACCTCCTCTGGAAGCCCATTCCATGCTTCCACCACCCTCTCAGTGAAGAACCGTCCCCTCACATTGCCTCTGTAGCTTCCCCCCTGCAGCCTCAAACCATGCCCCATCGTTTTAGTGCCTTCCTTCCTGTGAAATAAACACCCTGAGCCTGCTTTGTTTATCCCTTTGACATATTTAAAGATCTCTTATCATGTCCCCTCTCTCCCTTCTAGTCTACAATCTGTAGAGCCCCAATTCTCTACATCTCTGTTCGTACAGTTTGCCCTTCATCCCCTGTATTATCTTGGTCACTCTTCTCTGAACCCTTTCAATTACATCTATGTCTTTAGGCAGGTATGGCCTCCAGAACTGAACTCTGTACTCGAGGTGCAGTCTTACCATGGCTTGGTATAAGGGCATCAGGACCTCCCTCCTTCTGCTAGTGATTCCCCTTCCTATACACGCCAGCATCCCATACGGTCTCCCCCCCCACCCTGCTACACTGAATTCCCACCTTGAGGCCACTAGACACTGCTATCCCCAGATCCCTCTCCTGCTCCGTGAACCTGACTTCCTCACCTCCAAGTGTGTACCCTGCCCTTGGGTTCCTGTGCCCCAGGTGCATGACTGCATACTTTTTGATATTGAATTTTAGTTGCCAGGTCTCTGCCCACCCTTCTAGTGCCCTCAGGTCCTGCCTCATGTCCTCAACATCCCCTGTGGATTCTACCCTATTGCAGATTTTTGAATCAACTGCAAAAAGGGCCATCCAACCCTTCAGCCCTTCCTCCATGTTGCTGATGTAGATATTGAAAAGGAGTGGTCCCAGCACTGACCCCTGGGGGACCCCACTCATCACCCGCCCTGTCCGGGAGAGTACCCCATTCACTATCACCGTCTGGCTTCTGTCCACCAATCAGTTTTCTACCCATCCAGCTATTTTGTCCCCCCCCCATACTTTCCAGCTTGTTGACTAGCCTTCTGTGGGGTACGGTGTTGAAGGCCTTGCTGAAATCCAGATAGGCCATGTCCACCACCCCCCCCAGTCTATTACCTGCGTCACCCAGTCAAAGAACTCAATTAAACTGGATTGGCATTCTTCCCCTTTGTGAACCCATCCTACCGGGTCATAATGTCATATGCTTAATAGTGTACTACATTATAGCTAACACGAGACAGCGCTGTCCATGACAGCGAATGGTGTAAAACCACATATACTACTATACGCGGTATTGCACCATTCACACACTCTCAGGCAGAGGATAAGACCTCTGCTGGGAGTAGGTTCCACAAAGCAGCTACCCGTGGCTCGCTGGACTGAGCCACAGCAGCAGGGCCCAAGCGCTGATTCACGGTCCCAGACATTTTATTTTTATCCATGGATTGTGCGTTCCTCGAGTTGGACTCCCCCACCCGGAGTTGAGAATCTTTGGTGGGGGTTGGGGGTGCAGCCCCATGACAGAGGGTATGGGGAAGAGCCCCCACAGAAAACAGACTTATGTCGCGACATGGAGTCACTGTATTATAGCGATATTTACATGCGGCATAATGTCTTGTGACATTATGACCCCATGCCGAACCCATGCTGTCTGTCATCCATCAGTCCATTTTCTCTAGGTAGTCCATCACCCTTTTACCTAATGAGTGCCTCCATGACCTTCCCCACCCCTGCAGTGAGGCTGACCAGGCGGTAGTTTTCCCTCAACTCCTTACTTCCCACCTTGTAATGGTACCACGGTCACCTTCCTCCAGTCCTCCAGCATCCTTCCAGAAGTCAGACACAGGTTGAACAGCCTCGACCAGTGGGGCAGCCAACTCCTCCCTCAGTTCCCGGATCACTCTCGGATGTAGCCCGTCCAGTCCCATGGCCTTGTCCACCTTCAACCTGCCTAGTTCCTCCCTTGCTCTTTCTGGACTGAAGGGACTCGTGTCCACCTCAGTGCCCCTTCCCTTCTTCCATAACTCAAGCCCCCTGCCCTCCTCCTCTTTTGTAAATATTGAGCAAAAGTACCTATTTAGTTCTTCTGCTTTATCCCCATCCTTTTCTAATGGCTTCCCTCCTTCATTCTACAGCCTTGCAATCCCTTATCCAATCTTCCTCCTTCCTCTTTTCTCCCACATATCTAAAAAAGGTTTTTTCTCCTCTCCTGGCCCGTTTTGCTATTCTTTTCTCAGTGTTAACCTTCACCCTCCTTATTACCTTCCCTGCGAGCTTCCTCATTTCCCTATAGACCTCCCTATCCGCTTCCTTCTGTGTTCTCTTGTATTCCATAAAAGCCCTCTTCCTCCTGCCCCAACCACTCTTGCCACTTCCCTAGTGAACCAGAGTGGTCTCCTACATCTTGCACCCTTCCTCATCCTCCTAATACACAAATGTGCTGTCTCCCTCACCCTGTCTCCAATAGCTCCCTATAACTCCTCCACATCATCTACCTTTCCATGCCCTCCATCTCCTCCCTCACTATCCTTCTCATCATGTCAAAGTCTGCACACTTGAAGTCCAGTACTGTTGTGTTTGTACGGCACACTTCCCTCCCTACTCTCACCTTGAACCTGACAGTCCTGTGGTCACTGTTTCCCAGCTTCTCCCTCACCTCCACCTCCTCCACACTCTTGCCATTTGTTAAGACCACATCCAGCAGGTTGTTTCCCCTAGTTAGTTCTTTGTCCAACTGCTGAAAGGAGACCCCCTGCAGTACCTCCAGAATCCCCCTGCTTCTAGCTGAAGTCGCAGCCTGGATGGTCCAGTCAACGTCTGGGAGGTTTAGTTCTCCTACCAGAAGTGTTTCCCTCTTGAGAGTCATCCTTGCAATTGCCTGTGACATCAACCTGTCCTGTTCTTCCCCTTGTGAAGGTGGTCTGTAAACTATCCCTTGTCTCAAGGATTTCCCTGTCCTTCTGCTTAGTGTTACCCAAAGGAGTTCAGTTTCTCCATCCCCCTCCTGCCCCTCCATAACCTTTATGTCCTCCCCAATGTATAGGACCACACACCCCTTGTCTCTCCTATCTTTCCTGATCAATCTGTAGCCAGGGATAGCCGTTCTCATGTGTGATATTCCATTCACCATGTTTCCGTGACTGCAATTACGTCCAGTCCTTCATACACAATGATGGCTACCAGTTCCTCCATCTTATTTGCTAAGCTCCTAGCATTTACCACTAAACCCCTCCATCATAGTCCCCCTCCCTTTCCCCTCCCCAAGGGTATGCCAGAACCTAACACGTCATCCCTTCTCTGAGGGACTAGGGCTCCCATCTCCAGCCATAGTTTGATGTGGTTTTATTCCCAGCCCCCCCATTTACTTTAAATTATAAGCTTTTTTAAAGAACCCCCCCAGCCTACATTTTAGTACAGCAGCACCTTCTCTGTTAAGGTGTAGTCTGTCAGGGGCAAAAAGACTGTCATCATCCCATGTTGCCCTCCAGTCCCCTACTGCCCATACCCCATCTGCTTATACCATCTCACCAGCTAACTATTGAACTCCTTTATTCTTTGTTTTCTCTCTGTACTAGTTCTGGGCGCTGGCAAAACCTCCAAAAAGGCTAGAGATTTGAAGCATAGACCACTGCAAAATCTAGCCAGAGCCTTAAATCTCACCTGTACCTCCAATAGACTATCCCTAAAAGTCGTTTGTCCCCAAATGGAACCCTAGATGTGATTCCTCATCCTGTTTCCTACCCCATAAGGGAATATGGTGGATTACCTCCAGCGCCGTCATGCCCGGTATGCACTTCACCCAAACTGCGTTGTTTCTGCCCCCCCACTTGATACCCTTTAGGATCGAATCACCGATCAGTAGCACTTTGCCCCTTTTTCCTTCTGTTTTACCTGCATCACAGTTCTCCTTCACCAAGCTACTGGTGTCTGTTCTATCTTCCTGTCCCTCTCTACCCCCTCCTGATTTCTCACCTTGAGCCCTAACCCTCTCATCCTTTATAGCTTCTTCCTTTCCTTCCATACTGGCATTCAACACTACCTCTTTTTCCCTTGCCCTTAGCTCTCAGATCCCTTGCCCTCCATATGTTTATCCCCTGCCATTAATTCTCCAGTTAGCCTCGATGAGTGGGTAGCATCATCCAACCCTGTTTCCATGTGATCATCTAGTCCAGTACCACCCTGAGTCACCTTCTGCTGTAAGTGTTCCCTGTCTCTTATCTGCTCTACAACTGGTGTCCTATGCTTCCCCACTCTGACTCTCTGTTGTCCCGGTACCACCTGTTTTTCATTCTTATGCATCTCTTTTCCCCCTTTCTCCCTTACCTCCATCTATTATCCCCAGTTTCCTGCATTGTTCTCTAACATCAACCCCCAACTGACTTAAAGGTAATCATTAGAGGAGGCAGAATAGTGTAATGGTTAAGGGCACTCAGCTGCAAACTTGGAGACCTGGGTTTGTATCCCACAGCCCCCACTTGCATATTGTGTGACTCTGAGCAAGTCACTTAACTTCCTTGTGCTCCCAGGTTTCACCTGGAAACAAGCTTAGGCTTGATGTGCCTTTCCTGGTTAAACAATTTCCCCTTTCCCTTGAAATAATTCTCTTAGCAAGACAGCAATCCCAAATACAGGTGAAAGTAAATCCCTGTAGGAAGTACTGAAATTACTCCCACAACAGTCACACAGCCAGAATAGTAGGGTAAATCAGTGCATCAATTTGTACAAACAAGGCAGAAAAAGAGTTAAATAACAATGTCTACAGCAGCAGATCTAAAAGAAGGCATTCAATAGCCACTCCTGAAGCAAAAGATGACCACGTGTAACGGATCCCCCCAAAAAAGTTAGGCCAGACTCAGTATTCAGTATCTAAGCATCCCATTAACTGCCAAATCAACAGGGGCTCCGGGTAGCTTGCCACAAGACCGACGCAGCTGATACCAAACTTGGTGCACATTAGCAAGACAAAATGGAGAAGTCCATAACAGTGGAATCAAAATAAGACAATCATTTGTCAATGCTGAATGTTTGCTGCTGGTATACAGTGGCTGGCGATGGGGGAACAGCATGCCTGCTGAGCGATCCGGCAAGTGACAGGGGTGAGACAGCACAGCCATCAAGACTGGACAGGTGTAGTGAAGTTACTGTTATTCATAGTGGTATCTCCCCTGAAACAGTATAGTAACTGTCTTTATCAAGTCATGTTGCAAAAGTTATTTTTGCTGTAACACCAGCCAGCATGAAGTTTGGCATATGTTATTTCAATAATTGAAAACAATACCAGTAAAGAACTTTTGTTATAATACTGTACCCCATACCTGAAGGTTTGAGCCCAAAACTAAATCCAAATAAGAAATGGCATAAAATAAGGGTTCTTTCCATACCTTGGCCAACTCCTGCCAAAAGGCCCAAAGAAAAAGACAAGGAAAAAATACTACTGTGTCTTCAACTGTCCCATTACATGTATTATTTGGACAATACTTTTCTGCCGAGCTCTTTGCTTGTGCGTATTCCATACACCCAGATGGCCATGGCAACCTAACCACAATGACTCCCAAAACTGTGGGGAATTCTAGTATTTGTGATTATATTCAAACTCTCCATAAATGTGTTTGAGGAGAGCACACAGGAATTCTGACGTCTCAGTGAAATTTCCATCTATAATATTCTGGCACACCCACCTTTGTTATTTTTTAATTGAGCAGGGCCAGTTTTCCATGTTCTCATTTTTGCCACATATATAACGTATAACGTGGGACATGTACCCCTTGAGACCCAGAGGCCACCCTTCGTGAGCGCTGAAACCCTTTCTCTGTCCATGATTTCAGTCACTGACTCAGAACTCTCAATCTGTCCAAAGTTCAAACAAAAATAACTGAACTGTATCATTTTACATGAAAAGACTGCAAAGGGTGATTGTGACCTCACACCCTCAGAACGGATAGGAACTGGGCTTGTTCCCTTGTCATCTTCCAATTTCTGACTGAAGGAGCTGTGGTCTAAGGAGACGGACACGCCTATCTACCATGGGATAATGTGGCTGGGTTTTCTACCCTAAAGCAATGTGAGAGACTATAAAACTAAGAGATAAAAAGATGGTTAGGTCTTATTTCTTTGTGATAAAATATTGCATTTGGCTGAAAGGATGCATTCTGTTCCTGTGTCTGAGCTGTAGTTTGTAAGCAGCACTGGTGTTCCAGTTTCAAAATGCAATGCATGCAGAGTCATTTTGCCCCCACCCCATGCAGCAGGCAGCAGAGTCTGCTTTGTGTTATACAATTCTACTCCCCCCCCCCCACAAGGCCCTAGAGGCAGAAGTGTTTCTGGGATGACAACAAAATCCAACATCCAAGTCCTCATAGGCTGGAGGAAGCTGTCAATTTTCTTTGATTCTTTGTATAAAATAACTCATTTCAGCAGTGATATTCAGCACAGGTTCAGGATCCACAGTATAAGAATGCCCATGCCTATAGAAGAAGTAGTAGCAGTAGTAGTATTTATTTCTATCTGGTGCCCTTCCCCAGAGGCCCAGGGTGCCATTACAATAAAAGGGAAAAGCAATCTATAATCCATAGCAATAACTAGTAAGTACATAATAAATTACCTTATCCCATTAATAACATGAAATACCCTGAAATATAAAATACACTAAACAGTAGTGAGCTAAAGTGCTGCACATATGTGTTATGGAACTTCTCCAAATGCTTGTTAGAATAAATAAAACTTGAGTCCCTTTTGAAAAGCATCCACTGAGGAGGCCTCCCTCAAGGTTTGGGGCAAAGAGCTCCACAGTGATGGGCTCGCTATCTCAGAGGCCCGGTCAGCTGAACTCTTCAGTCTAGCCTTCAGAACCATGAAGAGACCCTCTCTGACCAATCAGAGTGGGCGAACTAGGATGTGCTGGTGCAGGAGCTCTGCCAGGTAGGCTGCATCCAGTCCATGTAGGGATTTATAGGTTAATAAACCTGTCTTAAATGAGATACGCCACTCCACCGGCAGCCAGTGCAGATCACACGGTGCTGGAGAGATGTGGCTTGATCTTGACAAGCCAGTAAGTACCTAAGCAGCTGCATTCTGCAACAGCTGCAGATGTCATAGCATACCCCTCCAAACCCGAGGTAAAAAGAGCTACAATAGTCCGACTACAAGACACAAACACATAGAGGACCTCTAGTGTTGGAATAAAAGGGGTGGCAGACCACAGGGACTCAACTCTCATAGTCTTGCAGGGATTCCCTGTAGCTTACACATACTTCCAGTAACTCATAATGGGAAGGGGGGTAGTCTGTTTAAAGACTGGACCCCCATGGCTTATAAAGTGTAATTCCAACAGAGTCTCTCCCCTGGGGTATGGAAATCATATATCTACAGCAGAGAAGGTGTAATGACACCCACCCCCATGAAAACTGCCCCCGTTGCTGAGAGTATGTAACAGATCAGATGATGCTACTGGAGAGAATACCACTTAACTTTTCCACACAGAAATTAGGGGCATTAATAATCAAAATATGGGACTATGTGGATCTTGGCCCTTTATAATGTGGAACATATTATAAGAAGTTTTGATACTTGATCAGAACATTGTGAAAACTAATATAGTGTATGGTGGAACGTAATTCTGAACCGATTTCCATCACAGTAAAAAAGTTGTTCTGCGTTAGTAGTGACGTCCTCAGTGCAGCAGAACAACTTTTTGTTCTGCTGTAGTATGGACATCACACTTGAACGCCCTCGCACTGTCAGTTTTGACAGTTGTGGAAACCTAGCCCTTTGAGTCTCTCAGTGGGCAGGGCAATGTATTTTTGGTTGTATTTGTTTTTTTTACGGCAGGTCACGGTTCTTGCTGCGGGCAGGAGGGGGCCGGAGAGAAAGAAGCCAACTGATCGCTGTACCCAGCGGACTGCCTGTTCGATTATAAAGTAAAGTTAGTAAAACAAGCTGTATGTTAATCGTGTTCCCCTTCTCATCTTGTGTCTCCTCAGATAATGAATCACTGTGGCAAAACCATGTGTCTCCTCGCATTTCTGTGTTGAAGTTTGACTATTGCCATTTACTGTTAACTGTAGCATGTGTTTTACCATAGTACCATAGTAACATTTCTCGCCTCCATACTACTGGCTCCTTGTATTTGTTTAATATTTATACAATTACACCATACACTATAAAGAAAAGTGTATGACTAAGTGTTCACAACAGGGCTAATCTTTACCCTCTTCATTACTGTGATGACTGAAAGACCTCTCGAGCTGCACTCTCGAGGTAATCAGTCGTCACAGTAATGACTCCGGTAAAGAATAGCCCTGTTGTGAACACTTAGTCATACACTATCCTATACATCTTTATTTGTGCAACGTTTGATTTTGATTACCAGTAATCATCTTACAATATTATGCATTTCTGCTTAAAAGTCTGAGTTTATAGCACCTTCTCAGTCAGCACCCTTTTCATGTACAGTAGGATAGATGTGGGGCAAAGCAATCTGGAGGAGTAAAATAAGGGACATCCCTTTTAATGTGGTACAGTTGAAGGATATGCTGGACAGCCCTGAGCTTGGAAGGAAGGGGTGTCAAGTGCTTGTTTTTTATTTTACAAATTTAGTGACGGAGGATGGCCCAACTCAAATGCACCATCTAGTTCATGGGAGGGGGGATGGTCTTCTTATAACACGAAACACAGGCTAAAAGAACAGTAAAAATGAAGAGCAGAGCTTTCCAAGATTTCCCTTTGCCCTTAGCCGAGTCTATAAATGAATGCTGTCATTCCCAGTAGTCCAGTTAGGTTTGCCAGGCAAGTAAACAAAGGAGCATGTCGGAGTCTGACACAACAGCTTTTTATGTGAAATGTAGCACAGGTATATTTTTATCTATAAAACCACTTTAGTGGTTGAGGACAAGGTGCACTGCAGTGAATTTGTGTTCAACTCCCAGGGATGTTCAGCCATCTTCCCTTGTGTGAAAAGGTGCAACAATATCAAGTCCAACCCCAATCATCATAGCGTGAAATGAGGGAATAGTGTTTAAAATGAAAAGAAAAACTACTTTGGGCAGATTGCCCCATTATAGCTTTTACAGTATCCAAGGGTTAAATGGGAAGTCAAGGCATATCAGTGATTCCTTAGACCTCAAATTAGTTGCCCTTAACATTGAAGAAATACTGATGCCCATTACAAAGATTCTAAACCTCTCACTGAGACTGGCACAATTCCCCCAAATCTGGAAGTCAGCCCTTGTTACCCCTGTTCACAAAAGTGGAGACCGCACTATACGCACAAACTATAGACCTATCTCTATACTTCTACCTCTGTCTAAGGCACTTGAGTGCATAGCTGAAGATCAGCTGGTGGAGTATATGGAAAAATACTCGATCCAGTGCATCCTGTAGCATGGTTTCAGCAAGCAACATAGCACTACCACAGCACTGCTAGAATTCCTTGGTTTCATTCACCAATCTCTGGATCAAGGTAGATTGGTGGGTTTGGCCTTCATAGACCTCACAAAGGCCTTTGATACAGTGAACCATGCTTTACTTCTCAAGCAACTGTCCTCAGTTGGCCTCTCAGCAGATACTGTGCCCAGGTTCAAAAGCTATCTTGTAGGCCACTCCCAGTGGGTGAAGATAGCTAATGTCACCTCTGACCATCAACATGTCTGCTCTGGAATACCACAGGGCTCCATACTGGGTCCACTTCTCTTTAGCATCTTTCTTTACAATCTCCCTCACTCCTATCACCAGCAGATCCTCCTCTATGTGGATGACATGGTCATATGCACTAGCAACACTGACCCTGAACCACTGGAACACCAACTTCAACTCAGCTTTGAGAAAGTGGAGGACTGGTTCAGGAAACACAAGATGATTCTGAATTACAAAAAAATGAGTCATTTTGTTCAGCAGTGCTTGCAGGAAAATGCAGATCCAGTGCTGTAACCATCAGGAACTCCTCTAGCATCCCGCTTGAACAAATTCAACATTTCAAGTATCTAGGGGTAACCGTGGATAGCTCACTATCATATGCCTAGCATGTTGAGAATGTTGCCAGGTCTGCCAGTATCAAGATAGGGTTATTCCATAGACATAAACACAGTCTAATGCCTGAAGCCCTTATACTAGCTATCTATAGCTCCATAGTATCAATTGCTAACTATGGTCTGGTTATCAACAGCTCAGCTTCCAGCACTACCCTCCGCAGAATATCAGTGGCACTCAATAAAGCATGCTGACTTCTTACTGGAGCAGCATGCCTTATCCACACATGTGAACTGTATGTGCAAACAGGTTGGCTTCAGCTAAAAGGGAGGATTCACTATCAAACCTGCTTGCTAACTAAAAATGCATTTCTCGGGCTTCTGCCTTCTGTTGTTACAAACTTACTCAACCCCTCTTGCAGCTCCCAGCACATGCATAGCTCAGTCAACCAACTCTTCTCTGTCCCAAGATACCAGATAATACAAGGGCAATGATTGTTTGCATATAGAGCGCCACTATGATTTAATGGGCTGCCCAGTGATACCTCTTTCTTATCAAAATTGGGACCATTTAAAGGCACTCTTCATCAGCATCTTACAGCTAACAGTTCCTGTGATTGTTTCAACTGACATGGCACTACCTCAGCAGTATTGACACATCCTGGTGTACCTATTTCTCCCCTTTCTCTGTGAATGACCACTTTCACCCTAACCGCTCTGCCCTATTTCCTGCTTCCTTTCCCGATCCTTCTTTCACCTCACCTCCTCACCCTCCACATTCTTTCCACTGTTCATCTTCACTTACCTGAACTTTTGTTCACTCAGATCTACCGATACCTATTTGACAAAGCACCTTGAGCGGCCTCCTTTCATTAGGTTATTTTTGATTTCCTACTGATTCATAGTTTTAATTTTAGTTGCAATGTTAATGTCATATTGTCATTTTAAATACTTTCTTGTCAAAATTTTATGTAATGCCATCTGTTGTATGTCTGTCACTCTTCCCATTGAAGTGGAACATTTGTAAAAGAGCTGCTATGTCCTCAAAGGTAATGTAATCTGAGAAATGAATAAATAAATAAAATAAAATAAAATAAATAAATAAATGGAAGTTCTATGTCCCTCACTGTCCCTCATTTTGAGTGTCCAAAAATGTCCTTGTCCCTCATCTCAGTGACAAAAGGTTGAGAGGTATGGCTCCGCAAGTGGGGGCAGAGAAAGCTGGGGCCTCCTCTCCTCTCCTCTCCACCAACCAGCCGCCAGGCCTTCCACCAATGTACGTGGTCTCCTGATTCAGATTACTTACCCCCTCCCCATTTACAATCAGTTGCTACACCTGTAGCCTCCAGCAGTTTGTCCTGCTGCACTAACCACACAATAAACACCCCACTATCTAGTTATTGGGGGTCAACAAACAAAGTGCCTCCCAGCTCTGGCTTTCCTGGGATTTCACCGGCAGCATTGCTGTTAGTATTACCCCCCATTAGCTACACCCTTCCCCTCATTAGTTGCCCCCAGAGCATGTGTTTATGGTACCTCTAGTAACACCACCCCTCTCCTGGCTTCCCTGGTATTTCCCACGATTGCCATGGCCGTTTGTTGTCAACCTACCCCCAACACAACACACACACATGGCTCCATCTCTCAGAAATGTATCTTACATCTCTATGTCCTTGGGCTCGCTCAGCTGCTGCTCCCCGGGTGCTGCTGCTGCTGCTGGGGGTGGTGAAGGTTCATGTTGGCCTCGCTCTCTGGTTCAGTCTGGCCTTCTCTCAATCCCACCTGGGCCCACTGTCCTTTCAAGAAGGCGACAGTGGAGGAAAGGAGCCTCGCCTAGGCCTCTGCTGCAGCCTCCACCTTTCCCAGTGTGGTGACGAAAGAGTGAGAGAAACAGGCAGCAGGGGGAGGAGGCAGAGGCCGGTGGCAGGGAAATGCACACATATCCAGAAAATTCAAATGTAGTACAAACTGTTGGAACCAGGACAGTGAGCCCCAAGCAGCAGCCCCCAACTCGCGGGGACCCTCGGCTTCTCTCTTTGGCATCCCCACTTCTGAAGGTGGTGCTGCACAGGTTCAGACTGCCGACAAAGAAAGGAAAACCAAAACCTGAGTGAACAAATAAGCAAACATAATCATTGCTGGTCCATTGGGGGGGGGTGATGTCAAGATAGCCATCTCTCCTGCATCAGTGCGGCCTCTGTAGGGACTGGCCATGAAGCTGACACCAGCGCCTGCTTCCCTCTCTGAGCCTGGCATGGGTTTATCTGACCATAAATGGCTCTGGCTCAGTTCAGCATGGTCCAACTTGTTGGATCTGCCTAGATCGGTGCAGCCTCTGTGGGGACTGACCTCGAAGCTGAGCCCAGCACCCACTTCCCTCTCTGAGCCTGGACCATAAACAGGTCTGGCTCGTGTGGTCCAACTCACTGGGTCTGCAGCCCCTGGTTGCAGCAGGCTGTGTGTTGGAACATGGTGCTTGTCGCAGTGGGCTCGTCATTTGGTACTGTATTGCGGCCCCATCTCACTCACTTGCACGGTGAAGATGACAGGACTTTGTTTTTATTTCTGCAGGGGGAAGTTGCCTGCTAAAGCACATGTGAGGAAAAGGGATACTTGCTGTTTGTGTGCCGAGGGCAGGGGAAGATGAAGACTTGCTAAGAGATGGGACAGTCTATGCAGAAGAATTGGTGACTGCAAGCCACAGTTGGACTGAAAGTATGGGAGGGGAGCCTGGGGAGTGATTATCCAGCCACTAGTTGCTTCCACTATGGAGAAGAGGGATGCCGTGGGGTGAAAGTCAGTCATTTGCTGGCCGGCAAAGCCTTCTCTGACTGGAGCAGCTAATTTCTTAGAAGTACAGACCAGCAAGCTGGGAGTTGTGTCATGGCCACAGCGTGTGGTGATTGCTGTAGACTGTCCAGCCCCTTGCAGTTTCAGCTACAATGGGTTCGGCAATAACACCCTTCCCCCTGAAATCCCCTTGTACTTGTCCCAAAACATTTGATGCACAAGCGCAGCAAATGTAAACAAGCATGTGTCAATGCCGAATGTTTGCTTGCTGGCATGGGCATTGGTAGTGCAGGACTTAGAGAGATGCATAATAGTAATGGCAGTGAAGTACTGAACTGAAGCCAACCCCATCACCACCCTGCAAAGACTGACAGGCATTGGGTGTGCCTTTGTGTCATCAGGCATAACGCCCACGCCATTTCACCACACCCTACCCTGCAGACACCAACAAGTGTCACGGTGTGCCTTGGGGTCTTTGGGCCTTATGCTCACCCCATTCCATAAGGAAATATGGTGAGATGGGTGCAGTATAGGAGAATGGGGTGAACTTTAGATCTGAAGAGACCAAGGCACACCTCCATACCTGTCACTGGCTGCAGGGTGTGGGTGGGGGTGGAATGGCATAAGCATTACAGGCGAAAATCCCAAGTCACACCCCTGATGCCTGTCAGTCTCTACAGGGTGGAGCGTTATGGTTGGAAACCCTAACATCCCAGGCGTTCATTGATATTTTCACTTCAAATTTTCAACATGGGTTTCTGTGACCCCCACCTCATGAACAGTGGCAATATCAGTTTGTTAGCTGAAAGCTGATTTTGCACAGCGACTATGCCATTTGGCACCACAGGTGCAATAACACATTTCGAAAAGGATGTGAAAAATGACAGCTGTACTGTTCATGGGGAGGTGTAAAAAATGGCAATGTTGAAAATCTAGAGTGAAGATATAAAAAAACTGGTGAAGTCACGAGTGTGCGTAGAAACTGCGCAACACACACCTGTAATATAATTAGTTTGGGGATTTTTTACAGCAGATGGTAAACACAGGCATTTTGGGACCTCTGCTCATGAACAGTGTCACTGTGATTTTCTTAATCTGTCCCGAACACTGATTTCCCACAGCAACCACACATTTCTGCACTGGAAGTGCAAAAACACATTTCCGCCAGGGTGTGAAAAATGACAGCTGTACTGTTCATAAGGAGGTGTGGAAAAATGCCAGTGTTGAAAATCTGGACTGAAAATATTACAAATTTGTGAACTTACAAGGGTGCGTGGAAACTGCGTAATGCATGCTCGTAACACAGTCATTTTATGGACTTTTGTCACCAAATATTCAACATAGCCATTTTAAGACCTCTGCTCATGAACATTGTCACTGTGATTTTCTTAATCTGTCCCAAACATTGATTTCAAACACAGGCTGTGCCATTGTGTGCTACATGCACGAAAACACATTTTGGGAAAGATGTGAAAAATGAGAGCTGTACTGCTCATAAGGAGGTGTGGTAAAATGGCAATGTTGTAAATCTGGAGTGACAATAGTAAACATTCTTGAAGTTATGAGCGTGTGTAGGAACTGTGCAATGCACACTCGTAAAACAGTCATTTCTGGGAATTGTTTCACCAAATTTTCAACATAGGGTTTTGGGGGTCCTACCTCATGAACTGTGACACTGTCATTTCATTACTTGGTCCCAAAAGGTGGTTCCATGCAATGACTGTGAAATCACCTTTTGGGACAGAATAACAAAATGGCAGTGGATGAGTTCATGAGGTGGGGTCCCAAGAACCCCATGTTGAAAATTTGGTGAAAAAATTCCCCAAAATGGCTGAGATATGCACAAAAGTTGGAAAAAAAAAAAACATTTATGTCATTGTACAGCTTACTGACATTTCTTCAGTTTGCGGTTGGCTTTGAAGAGTGCAGACGTATTCTCGGTCCACCGAAGATTGTTGCGCCGGCCTCTGGAGGTAAGTATGGGGTGAGGGGGAGGTGTAGGGAGGAGGGGTACATAGAGGGTGGATGTGGTTTGGGTTGAGGGAGCAAGAGAGTCAATAAAGGACTGTTTTCTTTTGTTCTAGCTTTTGGTTTTTAACAAGATGTGGGACTTTTGCCACATTGGGTGGGCTCCCAGAGTGGCAGCTGCAAGTTTGCTGGGGGTGGGGGCAGTGGAGCTGATGGGGGATTGGGCACCACCGTGGGCCTCAGACTTCGGCCATGCTGGGGTGGACTCCCAGCATGGCACCAGGAAGTTTGCTTTTGGGGGAGCAGTGGAGCAGACGGGGGATTGGGCACCTCCGTCAGTCACACAGTGTGCGGGAGAGGAGGGGAGTGCATGAGCACGCTGGGGTGGGCTCCCAGTGTGCTACGTATGTGTTCATGGGGGGGGGGACGAACTGTCTATGACAGTTCGGATGCAGTGCTGACGTGTCGGCAATTTGCATACTGCTGATGGCAGTATGCAAATTGCCTACACATTACCACCATTGATTGTAGCAGTGTTTTTCTCAGAACTATATGCCACTGCATCTGAACAGCTGTCATAGACAGCTTGGACATTCATTGGCGTGGTGCAGCTGCACCTGCAAAAAGGAGCAGGGCATTGGAAGTGGGGAAGGCACACCTACAAAAACTCGTATGATGGCACTATGTTTCTTGCACATGCGTGCAAGCAAACATAAAAATCAGTAATCACTCCTGTGAGAGAGAATGTCCACATATTGTACAGTGGATCCAATAGAGAAGTCAGCCTTTAGGAAGCAAACATTACAGCACTTTCTGACAAAGTTCCCAGAAGAAGCCTCATTTTGAGGCGGTACATAGCTCAGCATTTTTTATGCACTTGTGGCAATAAAAGCTATTTAAACATTCTTCAGCCTAGTGTGCACATAGATCTTTTCTTGTTTGCCTTCTTACAAAACAACAGGAGTCCCCAAACTGCTTGCCACAATGACAGAAGTAGCTGAAGCCCCACCTGTTCCAAAGAGCGATGGACCACTGTTAATAGGGCCCAAAAAGGCATCACATCCCAATGTTATCAAACAAAAGCAGCCAAACAATGACAGATAAAATCTTAAATTGTAGTCACTTACAGCTTCTTGGCTTCTACAGGTTAAATACTGGTTCAACAACCTTCCCCCTTTTTTTTAAAGATCCTGCTCACTCCCCTCCTCTCTCCAGTCACTACCTTTTTTCTACACTAGGAACCAGCTCCTCATTCTTAGGTGGAAACAGAAATCCATTCAGCTTAACTTCCACCATGGACTCCAAGGAGGTATGGAACAACCTTGGCCTGGGCAGCACCCCCCCAGTATCCCCTCTGCCACATAGTTCCTCTGGCTTCTGTTCGCATCACATGGTGTCTACACCTGGCTGCTCATCTGTGAATTGTCTTGACAGTGTTAGCAAAGAAAACCAAACAAAGGCTGCACAAGGTGACGTGGTGCTCCAATCAGATCAAAAATTACACACAGCAAAAGATGAGCACTCACCAATCAAATAAGCATCACGCAGGCTCCAAAAGTCCAATAACAAAATAATGGTATCTAATCCATCTTGGACAGTTCTTTCCCTAGTCTGATGTAGTCTTTTTGGATATTCATCTCTGTCTTTTTCCTATGTCATTTGTACCAATGTGAATTATTACTCTTGGTTTGCTTCCTGTTTTTGTTTTTTTGTTAGTGAAAAGAATGTGTAACCCCCTTGTTACCTGGGGTTACTAGAATCCCAGTAAGACCTAGTGGTAGGCAGGAAAGGCAGCTTGTGAAACTCCAGTTAAATGGTTTCACACTGTCTCACTCTGTTCTCAGTCTCAGCTGAGACTGAGGGATAACATCACCAATAGAACTATAGCAGCTGCATGAGCCGCATTGGAATCTTCAGCAAGGGAGTTGGATAGAACGTTGGGAGGTTTTGAAGTCAGTCTTCAGTCAGTTCAGTGTGAAGTTGGGAGCTTTCTGAGAAAGCAGCTCAGTGAAGGCTTTAGAAGCCTCAGCCCTGACAGAGGGCTACTTTTAAGTAAAAGGGTGTGTGTCTCTACCTTAAAGAGAGACACAGAAGATAATTGAAGTGGTGGAGACCGCTGTTCTCGGGTTTCAGTGCCCCCTCCCTCTGGGGGGCAGGAAAGGGTTCCCTGCAGATTCCTGGGGCAACCCCCTAGTTCTGCTTGTGAAGGAAAAGCTGCCTGTTTGTTCCAGAGTTTATTTGGGAGAACAAAAAGACTTGTGAGTCACCTGTGGGGCACCTGCAACGTGAGGGTGAGTGTCTGCTCTTGCTAAAAGGGCCTATGTTTTTCACCCTGGGACTTGTGTGACAATGTGGGGATCGAACTACTAAATATTGGGAAGCCTAGAGTAATGGGCTAAACAAAGTAAAAGTAGGTTCAAGTCCAGAGCTTGTTGGGATGCAAATAATATGTAGAGGAGATGTGACAGATGTCTACCCAGAATCTACATTTGAAAGTTCAGTAAGGGAATTGTTCAGTTTCAGAGAAATGGCCGGGTATGGGCTGTGAGAGCTGGAGGTGGGTGGCCCCCCATCTTTAGTGACCAGATCCACCTCTATGGATTTCTTCTGTGGATTTCTACTTTACCTCAGGCACTTGGCCAGTGATGAGGGAAGTACCCAGACGTGAGATTGTAAGGAAAATTCTCTGTAGGAGTCGAAGACTCTAGTATGGTTTGGGGAGCCACAACAGGATAATTGGTTCATTCCTCAAATGGACCACAGATCAAGTGGCCGGCAGGGGAACCGGGCCAGTGGGGAAAACCCAAGTAGTATACAAGTTGGGCTGTGTACCCAAATCTGCGTGCAAGTCCAGGCTGTGTGCCTGGTGGGTTTAGAGCCTGAGGGCTGGAAATGGTGATAAAGTGTTCTGTTGTCTCTAATCTGCATTACCAAGAAATGTAGCCCCATGGGGGTCCGTCTATGCTTTGTTTGTTCAGCTTGGATGTGAATAAAAGCCACACTGGAGAATCCCATTCCTGGTTCTGGATATTACAGTTATTGCTTCCAGTGTTTGGATTTACTTGGGTGCCCCTGTGCAGAGTAGCCAAACCTAGGTCCTCTGTGCCGAGTAACCTCATCCTCCCTGAACCCAGTCCCCACCAGGTACTGCTGTCAGCTTCAACAGCATGCCACCTGTCATTTTGGCAAAAAGGCAGGGGTGAGGGGTTACAAATGTATTTTGTATACAATATAAAAATTACATTCATATCAAGTCTTACGTATAGCAGATGTAAAAATAAAATAAGTGCTGAGTTCTAACAATATACCCCTTAAACTCTGTCTGACATAATTTATTTTTGCCCCGATAGACATGTTACCATGTTTATTTCTTTGTTTTTTGCTTCTTTTTTTTTTACATACCACTCTGTCTGTGAATCTCACAGTAGAGTCACCTATCACCACATTGTGTGATCTTGGTTCATGCTGTATTGCAGTGTGGTCCTTGTACTCTTCCCTATCAATGGTTAGTGTGTCAAATCTATTTGATAATTCAATATTTTGTTATTTCCTCTGAATGTCTTTGTTCCTTTGTTAAATCTTACCGTTGTCCAGTCACTGTCACTGTCTGTTCCCCCATCCTCTTCCCTTCCTCTTTGTTTATCTTTGTTTCCATATTAGGTTGTCCAGGTTGTCCTGTGGTTAATTTTATTGTTGTTTGGGTGATATCCAAACCTCTTATATTGTCAACAAATGACTCAAGATGTCTCATCTCTTTCAAACCGTTAATTTCTTCTGTTATTGTTTTAAGTTCAGCTTCCAATATCCTTATTTTACTGCAGTTATCACACATAAAATTAATATCCTGAGTGTCAACCTCATTTTCCATATGTTTGATATGCATACATTGTACAGGCTGAATGCCCTTCTTCCATCTAGAAAGCTGATATACATTCTGTATAGATATTCTACACCTTATTTAACCTAGATTTGTTCCTGGGCCCCCCTGGCCTCCTATGACCAACACATTGTCTAACACTCCAAGGGTTGGAACTTCTGGTTTCACTCTACTTTAAGATTCAGTATAAAACAATAAAACACAAATGTTCTCCCCAGTTACAGCTGTGCAGCTTAAAACTATGAAGCTAAAAGTTAAAAGCTTAAAGCAACTATTAACACCTGCATAAAGGAAAAAAGTTGAAGAGTATTAAAGGGGTAGAAATAAACCCTTGCTGGTTCTGTGCCTCTTACTGTAAATATGTAAATTTTTGCACAGTGTATATATCATTGATTAGTACTTCATCTGACTGATGCCATGTTCCCCATCTCTTTCCTTCTGCCCCCTCCCCCAGGTCATTCCTGTAATGAGACTCTTGCTGTATCTCTGTATGTTTACTCAATGAAACAGTTTCAAGTCAATCAATCAGTCACTCAATAAGAAGAAAGAAACAATTACTTAAATTCCCTCACTTAAACATTGTCAACTTTTGATGAGCACCTACCATGCTTTTGGTATTTTCTCCATACCTAATTCTAGTATATTTAAATTTTGCACTTCTTTTTTTCACACCTCTACCTTTCTTTTATTTACACCTTTACCTTTAATTTATCATGGGTCAACAGCAACCCTGTGACTGTACTCTGCTTGTTGCTCTCCTTTCTTTTGCATTGTTCATACTCTGTAGTATAGTTGTGTAACTTCTACAGTTCATTACTGATGGCAATGTCACAATTTCTGTGTGTACATTGTAGTCCTCCCATTGGGAGTCCCCTCCCTCCAAGTCACACCTTGAAACAAGCCTTAGCTCAGTGTGCCATTCCCTGTCAACAAATTGTAAATAAATAAATATAATAAAAAAAAGCAATTTAAAGAGTTGAATACTAATTCAGATCATAATACAAAGTCACATGCATATACATTTTTTCAAACTCTAAAATGACCTGCTCTTCCAGTTTCCATGGCACTATAATTGCTAGATTGATTTATTTCTTTCTGTGAAATGGATTAGCTGTATATCACTGGTCTGACAAAGTGGAGCAAATGTTTCACTTATCTTTGCTGAGGAGACCAGTGTAAAACAGCCGATTACTGGGCAAGATACACCATATGCCTTGTAAACTTGTTTTTAACACCTGCAATTATCATACCTTCAGTTACATTGCATTTGCACCCTCGGGAGAGAGAGAGAGAGAGAGAGAGAGAAATAACTCAAATCAGACATGTGCCAGTTACCTATTTGTGTGTTTGTTATCGTATTGCATAAAAGAGACATTTGGTTAGAGCACTTTTTTTTCTATTTCATCTAATAAATACTTTAAAGGGGAAGTAAACATTACAGAGGTCTCTCAACTTGTGAAAGCTCATAAAAAGAAATCTCAACTGTTTTATGGAACTTCCTTGTGGGTGTCCAGAGTCCTGAGATATGAATATCTAAATACTCTGTAGATTTTATTTATATTATTTATTTATGTCTTTGGTAACCGGGTAGGTGCACTGGCCAAGAGGACCATTTTCAGTCATGACCCGGACCACACAGTGGCAAAAGGTACAATACATACAGTACATACAAGAAACAGCACACTGCAGTAGTACAGATGGTACAAGTTACATACAGGAACAGAAAATACAGTTTCAGTAGTATAGATTAATCATGGTTTGTGCTGCAGTTTACTTTTACATACAATGCAAGTTTACAATAACAACTCCAACAGGGTTCTAGTGCAGTAGCAGCAACAAGACATTGTGCAATACCAGACAGTGTAGCACAGTAGAGACAAAAGGTATAGGAGGAGATTGTTGGGGGGGCTAGGCAGGAGAGAGGGGAGTGACAGGGCATGAGGGGAAAAAACACAGAGCAGTGTTAGATAGTTCAACTTTCATTGCAAGGGCAAGATTCAGACAGATTAACACTCATGCTTCAGGTGAGAAACGGAGCTAGGGGGAGAGAGTGAGAGGGGTGCTGGAAAAGTGAGGCTAGGGTGTTATGGGGGGGTCTGGGTAGCCTTGGGGGTTATGAGAGGAAAAAACACAAAGGAGGAGGTTATTGCTGCATATTCATAGAGGTTTATCTGGAAAAAGTTAATGCTAGTTACTTTACACGGTGCAGTGATAGTTTGCAGTTGTGAGGAGCCAGGTTTTAAGTTTTTTTTTTAAAAGCTTGGTGAGTAACAGATGAGCAAATGGACAAGGGGAGTTTGTTCCATAGGGAGGGCACTGCAACCAAGAAAGATTGACTTCCCATAGTAGTGGTGATGCAGGGGACTTCTAGTGGGGTGATTGAGGAGGCCCTGAGATTCCTTATGGTCACTCTATCTGTCAATAGGGGTGAATATGGGGGGCAGGTGCTGGTTTTGGCATGAGTTGTCGAGCAGACAGCCCATAGCATAGTCAAAGCAACCTTGAAGTGGGAGCCACCCTAAGGTCTGGTAGAGGGAGCAGTGGTGGGAGTGGAAAGGATCTAGGAGGACAAAATGACATATCGAGTTGTAGGTTGTGTTTAGCCATGAGAGCAGGGTACAGGATAGTTGTGAATAGACTGGAAAGCAGAAATCAAGGAAGGGCAGGAGGTTTCCACATGCAATGGTGAGGCATGCCTCAGCAGACAAGTAGTGTTTGTGTCAGTAAGCAGCTCCCAACTTTTGGTGGATCCTACGTGTGGTATGATTGACATGCTCAGTGAAAGAGAGGGAAGGGCTGAGGGTGACTCCCAAGTATCTAAAAGATGTGACATTTTCAAGGGAGGGCCAGCTGGGGTGAGTACCAGGAGGGAGGAGTTTGTTTTGGCAGCCTTGGCTAGAAAGGGTTTAGAGCCAAAGATCAAGGACAGTCTTCTTTTCATTGACTAGAAGTTTGTTGGTGAGGAATCATTTGTGGACAGCTTTAAAGTCATATGTGAGGGCAGAAGAGATGGAGTCGACTGACTTGTCACTGTGGTATATAACTAGATCATCAGCATAGAGAAAAGCTGTACAGCTGAGGCTGTCCCTGGGGGTGTGTGTTGATGAACATGGAGAAAAGCAGAGGCCTGAGTATGGAGCCCTGGGGGACCATGGTAAGTATGGGGAGGGGGCCAGAGGATGCTTTCCCACTAATGACCGACTGTGACCTGTTTGATAGGTAGTTATCGAACCATGCAGCAGGTTAGGGGAGCAACCAAAGTGTAGCAGGGTGGTGTGGAGGAGTTGGTGGTCAACCAGGTCGAACACCTTTGACAGGTCAATGAAGACTGCACCTATGGGCTTGCCCTGGTCCATATTCCTCAGTACATGATTTGTGAAGATGGCCAGAGCAGATGAGGTACTATACTGCTTGCAGAAGCCATGCTGAAGGGGACATAGGAGGCTATATTTTTCCAGGTGCTCTGATAGCTAAGCTTGCATGATTTTCTCAAGCAGCTTGCTTAGGTGGGGGAGGAGAGAGATGGGCCTATAGTTGTCAGGAGAGAGGGGATTGCCAGCTTTGAAAATTGGCAGAACATTGGCATGCTTTCAGGAGTCGGGTACAGTAGCTGTGGTGAGGGCAAGATAAAAAATGTGAGTGAGGGGTTTTACAATTGCAGCTGAGATGAGCCTTATAAAGGCAGTGTACAGCTCATCACTGCCAGGACTTCCTTTGGCTTGTAGAGACTGTAGCAGTGGGGTCCGAGATGGGACCAGTGGGGAATGCAAGTTGTGCTATTTGCCTGTTATTCTTGGGGTTTAGGAGAGATCCAACGGTAGCCCAGAAGGTGCATGGGTTACCAAGGTTGTTTCTCTGTTGATTTTGCTAACATTGGTGTTTGAGCAAATTGGTGGTCTGTTTACAGGAGTTTCTCAGTCGCCGATAGGCATTCCAGCTTTGGGAGGAGGGGGATGCTTTGTATACCTTCTATTTACGATCCCAGTCTTTCATTAATGCCAGGAGTTCTTTGGTTATCCAGCGCATGGAACCACCTCTTATTCTTCTAGTCATGAGGGGGAAATAGGTATCCTGTATGCATGAGAGAGTGGAGGTAAATAAAGTGACAGCCTTGCAGATGTTTCTGTGGTGGTAGAGGGCAGACAAGCTGATTGCCCTACTCTCTCTAAGGACTAGGTTGGGATCCTGGTGATCAAACCTTTGGAAGGATAGGAGTTTGTGGGGGGGGGGGCAGATTGACTTGGTGGACAGTACAGCATAAGTCAAGGTGTCGTCACTGATCAAGTCAGATATTGTGCCTGTTTGGATTATTAAGTCTGCACAGTTGGTGGTGACCCAGTCAAGGAGGGAGTGGTTTTGTGTGCAAGCATTGTGTCTTGTGGGGGTGGAGATAAGTTGTTCAAGATTATGTGCCTTCAGCAGGTTCACATAATCTGGCACTATGGCATCCAACCAATTTAGGCCGAAGTCTCCAATTGCAATCAGGTCTCTTGTGGGCGCTAAGACCCCACACCATCCAAGAAGATGGATAGCCCTGAGATGCCTCCTGTTGGAGGGTTATAGCAGCAGCCTGTGTATAGTTTTCTTAGACTCACCCAGGCTTAATTCAGAGAGTAGCCATTCACTTGGGAGGTGGGGGTGGAGCAGTTGATAACGGTAGCACTGATGTGCTCTTGCACATATAGTGCTATGCCTCCACCCCTCTTGCTGCCCAGTCTGTTGTGGTGTAGGAGTGAATGCCCCTGTAATTGAAAGTGGGAGTCTAGGTGAGAGGGTTTAAGCCAGGTTTCAGAGAGGTCTAGCACCTTTGGACAGTACAGGGCTACCCACACCTCAAGCTCTGGGAGCTTTGATGGGAGGCTGCAGACATTTATGTGAGTAATTTTTAATCCAGAAGGCCTTGCCCAAATGGTAACTGTGTGGTCTATGTGGGTGTTTGTGAGGCCAGGGTTTGGTTCTACATCTCCAGAGAGGAGGATATGAGTAAGGAGAGGGCAGTTAGGTGTATGCTAGCTGGGATTTGGAGGGTGATAGAGTGCACAAATAGGCCAAGCAGTTGGCATTCATAGTTGGACAGCAGGGCCAGGATGATTTCACTCGTGAGAGTGATTTCATGCCCATGCACATAAGTTGGAATATCCGAGTTGTCATAAGTTGTGGTAGGGGGACATAGTCTTTGCTGGTCAACCACCAGGACTAATGAGCAGATATCACTTGCCAATAATAGAGTGGTTAGGGAAGCCCACATAATTATGATTGAGCATGAGTACATGTTTGTTGGTAGGTGCCTGGGCTTGCAGGTGATAGCCAGAGTCAGGGAGACAATGTTTGGCCCAGAGCAAGGAAAAAGAGCTTTAGTATCCACTTTGTGTTGGGCCAGAGGAACAGGAGGAGTTCTTTGGATACAGTGGGGCAGTAGGACTAGTGAAGCAGATAGGGAGTAAGTAGTGCAGCTTGTTCAAGACAGGGGGAGGTCATAAAACATTGTAGTTTGTAAAATGGAATTTGGTTTTGGTAACAGTAGGGGGCAGTCCTGGAGCTGCTGTGGCAGAGTTAAAGAGGAGATACTAGAGAGATACAAATCCTGATACCGTTAATAACTCAAGTTTGCAAGAGGAGATACTTGAGAAGTGCAGTCCTGACACAGTGAAAGCTCAAAGTTTGCAACAAGAATGCACAGATTACAGTCACTAGAGGGGTGAAAAGGGGCAGGGTAGGGCAACAATACAATGAGGGTCAATGAGAGAGGGTGGAGGGAAAGTGGGAGGGGGTGAGTATTTAAAAGAGGCCAGGGTCAGGGTGGGCGGGCGGAACAAAATGGTAGTTTTGAAATAAAACCGACAGGTCTAAAAGCTGTAAGAGCTTCAGATCAAATTCAGGCACTGAGCTGCTGGCTTGGAGGAGGAACCAATGGCAGATGAGGAGTCGAGTCTGTCACCCAATAGCAGGTCAAGTCTTTTGCCCAATAGCAGGCAGTTCTGGCTTGCAAATTACCAAATAGAAATTACTGGTAAAGTCCTGATGTGGCCATACCTGGGCTTTGGAGCTGGTGGGTGGGTGGATGGGAGAGGAGATGTGGCTAGCTGGAGGAACTCTGAGCCACGGCCACTGGCAGCTGATTTGCCTGTTCATGGGCATCTCCTGCAGGGAAGAAAGAAGAGAGGGGTTAGTGCTTAAGTAGAGAGAGTCGTCACAGGAGACGGCACCTATTCTAATCGGTGGGAGGTGCAGCTAGGTGCAGAAAACAAAAGAAGGTTATTAAGTTTGCAGTTTAAGGCTAAGCGAGGGATTTGCATGAAAGAGATGGGGGAGAGACTATCTGGCTCTTGGTGACAAAAAGCATAATGGGAGGATAGCTGGGGGCTGGGGAAAGGGCAGAAAATGGTAGCAGACAGTAGCAAGAAAAGATCAGAGAGGCAGCTATATAAATAAAAAAAATATAAAGATATAAGGGGCAACTGGAGAAAGAAACAGGCAGCGGGGTAGTCAGAATAGAAAGAGGCAGGTAGAGGAGGTTGTAGAGACAGGTTAATTTAGATCAGCTGCAAAAATGCAGCACAAGGTAGCTTTGAAATGCTTGCTAAATGAAAACAAAGCATTAATTAGCATCAGAGCAGCATCAAAATATAGCGCAAGAGCAGTTTTTGAAATGCTGGCTAAATTAAAATAAGGCATTAACTAGCATTAGAGCAGTATCAAAAATACAGCACAAGAGCAGTAAATCAAAACAAGGCAATAGCCATTTCATAGGATCTTGAGACAGAAAGGGATTTCACTGAGGGACAAGTTGTAATTAACAACATAGAGCTTGCCCCTCAGTGACATCACTTCCTCTTTTAAGATTACATGAAATGGCTGCTGCTTTGTTTTGATTTACAGATAATTTGATATTCATATCTCAGGACTCCTGACACCTACAGCTAATCCTAGCACCTCGTTTGAATGGTCTTGTACTTTCACAATTTTAGTGACCACTGCAATGTTCACTTCCTCTTTAAGTTGATTGTGGAAGCACATTTTGAGGTTGTTTCCTTCTTTTTTTTTTTTTTGTACAGTTTCATTTTCCAGCTGCAAATGTTTTCTTTCATTCGTGCCCTGCCTCTGCCCAGTGGTACAACTGTCAGGGCTAGACCGAAAGGGAGTTCAGTGATTTGATAAGGTCATGCAGGGATTCAGTGTTATAGTGGAACTTTTACATTTCAGATGGGTTATTCTGGATAAATACATTGTAGTGCTCTAGTAGTGCATTTTTATTGTTTGAGCTTTGTCTTGCCAAAATACAAGACTTAAATAGTGGGAGTACAAGGTAAAAAAAATGGTAATATGTATTTATGTATAAAAAAAAAGCAACAGTAAATTCACAAAAGACTTTATGTCCATAAGGTTCCCTGCCCAGCTAAGTATGGTGTGCAAACATCTGCAGATTTAAAAATGTCAAACAGAAGTTGAAAATGCTTACTCCACTCTGGCAAGGGTCTCCTGCTCCCCTCTCAGAACATTTGCCCCTGGTTGTCCAGGAGGAAGGGAGACCTTCCACAAGGAATCCCCGTGGTTCCATTTGCATCACCCTGCCGAAGGTAGGATGGGAGTCTTTAGAGGGAGTATGGCAAAGCAATAACACCAAGCCTGCTTCTCCACTTGGCAGTACATGGGGCACACTGCCATGATGGCCATGAGAGGATCTGGACCCCCTCAAGAGGTCTCAGCAGCTGAGGAATGCAGGAATGTGTGGGTTTATGTAGAGAACAGAAGGGAAATACATATTACAATAAAAACTATATCAAATATTGTAAAAGTCTGAAATCTGTGTTTCCTGTAATAAATTAAATGACTGATACAAAACAGGAGGAGGAGGTTATCAGTCATTTATGCCTCAGAATTTCAGATGTGTTCTCATATATCTCTTTTGGTATTCATATATCTAGCTACATTATTCAAACTTAAAGTAGAGCTGCTCTGAACCTGTTAGTCATTTTTCCCAGGAGAGGCTGGTTTGTAAGCACTGGTCCAAATTCTGTTATTGTTTCACCTGCACAGGCCTTTTAGTAACCTAAGTGGTTGTTTCTGCTTTGAAGTTTGTTGGTAAGTACCATTTTAGAACTGTATGATGTAGTTTATGTCCCAAACAGCCATAGAGTTCTGAAATAGAAAATAGGTGCATTGTACTAACAATAGAAACGTATAACAGGGACATAAATTACATCATGTAGTTCTAAAATGGTTCTTACCAGCAGCATAGAAATCAGAAACACCGACTATGGTAACTAAAAAGCCTGTATAGCTATAGAAATAATGGAATTTTAATTAGTATTTAAAAAGCAGTGTCTAATGTGAAAAGTGACTTACAGATTCAGTGCAGTTCTCCTTTAAAAGAACCACTGGTATAATGATCCTGTGCAAACCTGTAGATGTGTGTATTAAGTGGTGTTCTAGTAAAGGAGCCAAAATATCCTTCCTTAGTTTTGTATAACATTTACACATAGAATACACAGAAAAGGAAAAACATAGACTTTGTCAGCAGAAAGGCCCATTAGGCCCATCCAGTCCGATGAAATGTTCCGTCACAAACCTACTCAGCAGGTCAAGCCCTCTGCTCCCACAGTGCCAACCTCCGAGTGCAGTATTATGAACAGGTAACAGGGTAACTCTCCTGTCTGCTTGTGGGTCCGAATCACCTTTGGTCTTAAGTTCCGGGGGGATTCAAACTGTGAACCTTATGCTAGCTTACCCAGATGTACAGGCTCAGATAATTCTGCTCTTTGTGGAATGCCAGATATCTTTCGCCTAAGGGCACCTAACAAAGTATCCAAAATGAACCCTTAAAACTCTATAAAAGATCTTGGGTATTTCTTACCTTTTTTCAGTTCAGTAGCACCATTAAGCTTATGAACAGTTGTCAACTTTAACCATCTATACTTCACATGCAAAAGAGAGAATTTCGAAGGCACACCAGGCAGTCCCTTTAAAATAAGAGGTTTACTAAAAAATGGATAAAAAATATGTAAAATGTAAACACAGAATACTATATCGCAAAGCATGCAATCACTAAAAAAGAGCAAGGTTAAAGTACAAACATAAACTCCTACCTCAATGCAATTAGACTTTCCTATCTAATGTATACCTTCTTACAGTGCTTAAAGTTAGATGTTGTTTCTAAGAGCCCACAAAGAAATGTGTCACTAAAGATCAGACACATAATAGTTTAAACTGTTTCTATACCCACCTCTCCATGATGTCACCTAGCTCTTCCTTGTTAAATATAAAAAAATAATACACACAGGATATCCTATCAGGAGGTACGTTAAATAAGGTGACATCAGCAAAAATGCATCTCCCAAATTATGTCTGTAATTTCCCAGTTCCTTCTCTGTGATCTTTGAGCAGTTCCTGTTCCTAGCCCATATCAAAAGACCTTTTACAACTCTGCAGTTTTCTCACCTAGATGCCATATAGCTTTTTAACACCAGTTGAAATTAACTGTTCTTCCTCTGAAGACGTCATAAAAGATATATTTTAGTTTCCCAGCTTCAAAGAAGCAACCGGTCACAAAATGCAATGTCTTGGAAGTTAATCACATTACAGCGCTCTTCTGTTTGACATGTATCCTGTCATTTTAACTGAAACCTGGGGGGAGGGGGTCATCCCACAGGCTGTCTCATCCGAGATACTCAATAACACATTCTATATACAAATACCATAGAGCAATCATAACCAGCTGGCCAAGCATCACAATCCTCCCTTCCTAGACTGAATTTGGGGACTCTATCCCCTGCATGGGATGAGCTTCCCAAATCAGTTCACTCCTCATAAAGACACGAAAGCCCATCGCTGTTCTGATTGGTTGCTCCAGCCCTATGTAATATTGTCATGTCATACCCTTATTTTATTTATTTATTTATTTATTTATTTGTTTATTTATTTATTTCAGAGACTCAGAAATACCTTTGAGTCATAGACTCCTTTACAAAGGTTCCATGTCACATATAATAGATCCAGATACACAAATACAGTTAGTCCAGATACAAATACAGTGATTGTTACAGAGTAAAGTTATTTTACAACAGGAAAGTTAGACTAACATTCAGGAACTAGTGCAGTTTGAGACAGTTAAAAAGAGACTGGAAACTTAACATCACTGAGATGGCGGAGTTAAGAGCTGTATGCAGAGGCAGGCCAGAGGCCATTGTCAGTAGTAGAGGGATGGGGGGCGCCAGTTCACGTACAGTCACAGTCACTTGAGGACTGAAGATGGGCCCTAAGGTGCGTTTTGAAATGACCAATTATTTGATCAAAACGCAAAGAGGAGGGTAGGTTATTCATCCACAAGGGTGCCCTGTAGCAAAAGGATCTTTGGAATTGAGTTGTGCAACAGGAAGGGATGGAGAAACAATGGGTGTCTGAGCTACGGGTGTGCTTAACTTTAGAGTCCATGGTGATTAAGGAGGTGAGTGCTGTGGGGAGAGGCCAAGGGTGATTTATTTTGCTAAGACATAAGTGTGGAATTTGATTCTGTTGTCAAGGTTTAAGCCAATTGGTGTCCTTATATAGCACACAGGTATGGGTGAATCTGTCACACCCTAATATAAGATGACAGGCCTTGTTTAGCACACGTCTAAGACTATCAAGGGCCGAGAGGCTCGCCCCTCCAAAAGTCAGAAGGCCATAGTCTAGCAGGGAGAGTACCGAGGAGGAGATAGCAAGCTTAAGGGCCTCGGGGGTAAGGCAATGTTTATAGCAGTGCAAGAGCCCTAGCCTAATGTTTAGGGCCTTGGATAATTGATGTATATGCTCATGGTAGGTAAGGCCAGTGACCAAAGTGATGCCCAGGTATTTAAAGGAATGCACAAATTCTAGGGGGGAGGGTCTGGGACGCTGATAGAATTTGAGGAAAAAACACTTTCCTGGAATTCTGCGGATGTGCGAAAAGCACACCTTTGGTTTTTTTTATAGTTAATAATAAGGCATTGTGAGGCGAACCAGCTTTCGACAGCATTGAAGGAGGACTGGAGGACTGGCAAGACTTCATCTTAACACTCTACCATTAGTTTTTCCCATTTGCGTCAGCCAAACCAGGGGGTTGTGGTCAGTTTGTACCACAAAATGCTGCCCATATAAGTATGGCTCTAACTTCTTTAGGGCCCACACTATGGCAAGACACTCTTTTTCCACAGTAGAGTGTGCCTGCTCCCTGGGAAGTAACTTTTCACTCAGGTGCACTACTGGGTGATCTTTCCCTTGGTTGGATGTCTGACTCAGTACTGCCCCAATACCACATCTGAGGCATCAGTCTGAACTATAAAGGGTCTGCTATTTATTTTTTATTTATTGAAGGTCTAGGAATTACAATCCTTTGAGTCAGGGACTCATTTGCAAAGGCTCCACGTCATACATAAATGAGGACAGGTACAGAGTATAACAGAATACAGAATACAGTACTAAGTACAGAGGCATAGTCAGGACTTGTCTATACAGGAGCACTGCACAGTGCCTCCTTCAGTCTGGTAAAGGCTATTTCACAGGTTGGTTCCCAGGTAATTTTCTTAGGCATCCTTTTCCTTACAGGTCGGATAGGGGAGCAGCCAGGGCACTGTAATTGGGTACAAATTTCCTATAGTACCCTGCTGTCCCGAGAAAACTCCTGACCTGCTTCTACAATTCTGGTCTGGGCCACGCCTTGATCACCTCTATTTTTGCTTGGTTAGGACAGAGCTGTCCCCAGCCTACAACATGCTCAAGGTATGCCACTTCTCCCATGGCAACCTGGCATGTCTCAGCTTTGACAGTGAACCCGGCCCTCTGTATCCTGCCCAGCACTTCCCTAAGGTGGGATAGGTGTTCCTCCCAGCTGGCACTAAAGATGGCAATGTCATCCAGGTACGCCATGGCGTACTCCTCAGCACCATTTAACACCTGGTTCACCAACCTTTGGAAAGTGGCCGGGGTGTTCTTCATTCCAAAAGGCATTCCTTTAAATTCAAATAAGCCTATCAGAGTGATGAAGGCTGACCTCTCCCTAGCTCTGTCCATTAACTCTACCTGTCAATACCCCTTGGTCAGGTCAATAGTCGTAAGGTAGGTCGCCCCCCCAGCTTGTCCAGGAGTTCATCCTTCCAGGGCATTGTGTGGGTGTCTGACTTTGTGACTGCATTCAGTCCATGGTAGTCCACACAGAAATGAGCAGAGCCATCTGGCTTGGGCACAAGGACTATGAGTGAGGCCCAGGGGCTGTGGGATCTCTGGATTACCCCTAAATCCAGCATTTCCTCCACTTCCCTCCTAGTGTCCTTTTGGACAGCTTCTGACACCCCATATGCTGTCCGTCATATGGGCGTCTGTGTCCCTGTCTCCACAGTGTACATAGCTAAGGGGGTTAGTCCAGGTTTGGCGCTAAACAGTGGGCAAAGTCTGCTAAAACCTCCCTTACTTCCTGGATCTTGTCCAGTGCCAACTGAGGTGACACTTTGACTGCCTCCACAGAGGACTCCTCCTTTCTTTCTTCCAGCAAGTCCAGTATGGGGTCTTCTCTGGCGGTCCCCTCCCCAGGACTACATACTGCGAACACCATGTCAGCCCTATTAGCATATGGCTTCATCATGTTGACATGGTGCATCCTTTCTGTTTGTCTTCTGTCAGGTAACTCAGTTATATAGTTCACGTCATTTACCTTCCTAGCTACTTAGTACGGCCCTGCCCACTCAGCCTGCAGCTTGTCTTTCCGGACCGGAATAAGGACCATGACTTCCTGACTCATCGTGTATGGGTGAGCTGTGGCTCCGCGGTTGTACCACACTTTTTGTTTCTGTTTGGCAGCTGCCAGGTTGCTCTGGGCTGTCCCCATTATCTCCTTCAGCCTTTCACTAAACCTAAGGACGTAATCCACTATGGGAGTTCCCTGGGTGGCATGTTTGCCTTCCCAGTCCTCCTGGATCAAGTCTAGGGGCCCACATATCCGGTGTCCATAAAAGAGCTCAAAGGAGGAAAATCCTGTCAACTCTTGGGGCACCTCCCTGTATTCAAACAACAGGTGGGGAAGGTAGTTCTCCCAGTCCCTTCCATGCTGTTCAGCAAGCACCCAGAACATTGACTTCAAGGTACAATTAAATCTTTCCACAAGCCCATTGTCTTGTGGGTGATACCGTGTCGTGCATTTCTGCACCACCCCACACTTCTTCCACAAATATTTCATCAGGTCCGACATGAAGGAAACCCCCTTGATCAGTGATAACCTCCTGCGGAAACCCAACACGGGAGAAAATCCCAAGTAAGGCATCTGCCACTTTGTCTGTCCTCAGTGAGGACAGGCCGACTGCCTCGGGGTACCAGGTGGCATAATCCACCACAGTCAGGATGAATCTCTTCCCTGAGGAGCTGGGGATATTTAAAGGCCTCACAATATCCATTCCCACCCTCTGGAATGGCTCCTCCACTATGGGCAATGGAATCAGGGCGGCTTGGGTTTTCTTGCCCGCCTTCCCTATTTCTTGGCACTGGTGAAAAGATCTGCAATAGTCCTTCACCTGCTGGGTGAAGTTGGGCCAAAAGAAATTCTGGGCCAACTGCTGCATAGTGCAAGTGATTCCCAGATGACCAGACAAGGGAATATCATGTGCAATGTTGAACAACTGCTCACGATACCCCTGGGGAACGACAAGCTACCTGCCTATCACACCTCTCTCTGTCTACACAGCCTGAGTATACATCAGTCCATTTTTCCACTAAACCTTACGTTTAGCATCACCTCCCTGTGCTCCATCAGAGTCTGCCCAAGCCCTCAGCTTCTCTAGACTAGGGTCACTTCTTTGAACAGCTGCAAACTCCTCACACATTCCCAAGGCATGGGGACAGGTCCTCTTCAGTCTCTAAACTAGGGTCCCTAGCACTAGCATCAGGGCACTAAGGATCACTGCCATTCCTAACCCTCTGACAATGGGTTACCCCTCCTTCTTTGGAGTAACCCTCCGTAGTTATGTGGTTAACTGCTGCTGGGGAAATTTCTACCCTCTTTTCATTAGTCTCCATATCAGGAGACACAGGATGGGGAACCAGCCTCCCAGTGGTTTCCACAATGGCGTCTGTGGGTTCAGGGAACTACAGTTTTCCCTTGCCGCTTGGCTATGGGTAACTGCACACACCATCCCCTGTTTGAGATTGTTGCCAAGGATGACATCAACTGCTAACGTTTTGGCTACAGCCACCTGTTACACAGTTCCCCCATTTCACCCCAGTCCAGGAGAACACTGGTGAGTGGCAATGTTTTCTCTTCACCAGTGAACCCTAGTATAGTGACATATTTATTGGGTATATGCTGACCAGGCTCTACTATATCCCCTTTTACCATTGTCAGAGATGCTTCTGTGTCCCTTAACCCTTGTGTCTGTACACCATTCACCATGACTGGGTGCATGTGTTCCCTCATGTTCACAGGCATGCTTTCAGGGACACACAAACAACCCACTTCTTTCCTAGCCCCCTGTTGCGTATTGCTTGCCCTTGTGGGAGACTGTCTGGCAATATGCCCAGTTTCTCTACAGACCCAACATTCATTTCTTTTCTCAGAGAAATCTTTTCTCTGAAACCTGGGGCTAACTGGTTTCAGTGGAGGCAGTGAGGGTTTTAGCTGCCCTGAAGGCGTGCTTTTCCCTTTCTGTGCTGCCACATCCACCCCATTCACTATCAGAGCAGGTCTGCTCTTGGCATAGTGGTCTGAGAGTTCAGCAGCCTCTTGCACTGTTTTGGGATCTCGGTCCTTCAGCCAGGTTTTCAGCTCTGTGGGGCATGCTCCAAAAAACTGTTCTAACAGAATAGCATTTTCAATTTTATCTACAGAGTTTGCTTCAATTCCTTCCCACCAATGTTTTAAAAACTGACATTGTTTCATGGCTAGCTCCTCGTAGCTCATGTCAGGGCTTCTTCTGAGCTTACAGAATTTAGCTCTGTATGATTCAGCACTTAGATCAAACTTTTTTAAAAGTGCAGCTTTAAGTTTGTTGTAATCATTACTGTCCTCATTGTCCATTTGACCCAATGCATCCCAAGCTTTCCTGGTGAGTAGCAGGGATTGCTGGAAGCTCCAGGACTCTCTAGGAATTTTAGCCTGAATACAAACTTTTTCAAAGGAATTTAAAAAGGCATCCATATCCTCCCCTCTTTAAATTTGGCTGTCAAGTTGGAATTCAGTTTGTAACCCAGTCCTGTAGTTCCAGTTAAACCCAAGCCACTTGCCTGCTCTGGTATGGGCGGTTGGAGTAGTAGCGTCTCCAGTTCATGTCACCTCTGGCGCTCACGCACCTCACGGTCTGCCTCTCGCCGTTCCTGGTCTCTCTTCTCCTGGAACTCCAGCTCAATTCTGCACAACTCAGTCTGCAGCCTGAGTACTTCTGGCTCCAGAATGCTGGTGACCTTCCCCTGCTGCTGTGGCCCTTCACTAGCACTGGCCCTGCTGTCATCCTCATTGGATCTGGACACTGCACTGGCCACTAGCCCTTCCACATTCAAGGTTTGGTCCTTTACAGTCACAGTCTGTGACTCGATGCTCTGGGTATCTGCTGTCATCAGGGCATCCACAAGGTTCTGCTTGGTGGCTCTTACCTTGTATAGGACTCCTCTGTCCTTGCACAACTGCCTCAAGTAGTCTACAGTGTGCCCACTGTAGTTGGAAGCCATCTTCTTCCCTAAGTACAGCTACTCTAACTTGCACCTCAGAAAAATAAATAAAACAGGTAGGAACTTAACTGTAAGCAAAATTATATAGTTCTGTCTCCTTTTTTTAAAATTAAATCACTGCCTTTTTTTTGCAAGTGAGCTGTACAGTATCAAGCTGACACGCTGAACAATATACAACTTGTGTTATGAAAATTATCAGCACCGCTGCCAACCAGTCTGTCACAAACCTACTCAGCAGGTCAGGCCCTCTGCTCCCACAGTGCCAACCTCCGAGTGCAGTATTGTGAACAGGTAACAGAACAGGGTAACCCTCCTGTCTGCTTGTGGGTCAGAATCACCTTTCTCAAGTTCTGGGGGGATTCAAAGTGTGAACCTTATTCTAGCGTACCCAGATGTACAGGCTCGGATAATTCTGCTCTTCGGGGAATGCCAGATATATTTTGCCTAAGGGCACCTAACAAGGTATCCAAAATGACCCCTTAAAACTCTATAGAAGACCTTGGGTATTTCTTACCTTTTTCCAGTTCAGTAACATCATTAAGCTTAGGAACAGTTGTCAACTTTAACCATCTATACTTCACATGCAAAAGAAAGAATTTCAAAGGTACACCAGGCACTCTCTTTAAAATAAGAGGTTTACTAAAAAATGGATAAAAAATATGTAAAATGTAAACACAGAACACTAAATCGCAAAGCATACAATCTCTTAAAAGCACAAGGTTAAAGTACAAACATAAACTCCTACCAGAATACAATTAGACTTTCCTATCTAATGTATACCTTCATACAGTGCTTAAAGTTAGATGTTGGTTCTAAGAGACCACAAAGAAATGTCACTAAAGATCAGACACAGAATAGTTTAAACTGACTCTATACCCACCTCTCCATGATGTCACCTAGCTCCTCTTTGTTATATATAAAAAGAATAATACACACAGGATGTCCTGTCTGGAGGTATATTAAATAAGGTGACATCAGCAAAAACTTATTTCCCAAATTATAAGTCTTTGATTTCCCAGTTCCTTCTCTTTGATCTTTGAGCAATTCCTCTTCCCAGCCCATATCAAAAGACCTTTTACAACTCTGCGTTTTTTTCACCTAGATACCATATAGCTTTTTAACACCAGTTGAAATTAACTGTTCTTCTGAAGACGTCATACAATGTATATTTTAGTTTCCCAGCTTCAAAGAAGCAACTGGTCATAAAATGCAATGTCTTGGAAGTTAATCACATTACAGAGCTCTGCTGTTTAACATATATCCTGTCATTTTAACTGAAACCTGGGGGAAGGGGGTCATCCCACAAGCTGTCTCATGAGAGACACTAAATAACACATTCTATATACAAACATCATAGAGCAATCATAACCAGCTGGCCAGACGTCACATTCCCTAACTACAGTATTCCATTTCTGCAGTTCCAGACCGGTTTCTGGCAACTATCCCCTCTCCCTGCCTCTTTCCCAATATACACATATGTCTATCCCATGCATGTTTTAAACCTCCCCATAATTCTAGCTTCCACCACTTCTGCTGGCAGTGTGTTCCAGATGTCTACCACCCTTTCAGTGAAAAAAAATCCTCACAACTCTCCTGAACCTTCCCCCTCCAGTTTTACCACATATCCCCTCATCTTGGTGCTTGTCCTCATTAGAAAGAGGCTTCCCTCCTGTACCCTGTTCACTCCTGTGAGTTAATTCCAGGGTGAATATGTTGAGATATCTTGGCCTCTACTCCATCTAGGGCTTCCCTTGCAAATTCCTCACCATTTTAGTTGCCCTCCTGTGTACAACCTCCACCCTGTTTCCTTTTTGAGATGCAGTCTCCAAAACTGGACACAGTACTTCAGGTGGAGGCATACCAGAGAGCGATACAACAGCAGCAGCACCACCCCCCTCCTCCTGCTGGAGATACCTCTACCTATGCACCCCAGCATTCCACTAGCCCTGCCCACAGCCTTTCTGCACTGTGCTGGCACCTTGAGGTCTTCTGAAATGATAACTCCAAGGTCCATTTCCTGTCAAGTGACTATCAATACCTCCCACCCAACCTATATGCAACACTGGGATTCCTATGCTCTAGGTCAACAGTTCTAAAACTTTGTCATAGTGAGCCTCCCCTAAGCCATGGAAAAGATCTTGAGCCTCCCCCAAAATACTGAAATATTTTTGGGCCTCCCCATTGAAAAATAGCCTACTTTTCACAGTACATCAGGAATAAATTGAAACCTCTTTGCATAACTGGCTCTCATGTTATTAAGCTTATTGTAACCCCCCTCCAAAACAGGACAACCTACTTGCTCCAACATTTTTGACTCTCGAACCATTGTTACCCCTTACTGCCATACCTTCATGGAGTTAGACTGGGTTTTTCTGTTTCCTCCTCTAACTGGAATAGCAATCCTGCCAACCTCTGCCTCTCCCCTACTTGTAAGCAACTTCAGGGATCATGTTGTTCTCTCCTGCTCTTATTCCTAGTACCTGTATGGTTAACTCTTGTATTTGGGCAGTTCTGCTGCCAGTCTAATTGATCAATTGTTCTTCACATTGTTGGCTTATTGTTCTTAATTTGTTTGCACTTTTATTCATTTTGTATTGATTGAGTGTTCTGCAGTTACATTCTGAATTGTATCTCTCTCACTACCCTTCCCTGGGTACACCTGAAATAAGCATTGGCTCAGTGTACAGTACCTTCCCTGGTCACAGACTTATGAATAAATACATAAATTCACCTGTTATCCTCTTTCAGTTTGCCTTATCACTTCATTCAAAATCTATAAAGTTCAAAATTGAACTATAACACTTTTTCAAGACTACTTGAGCCTCCCTTGGAACAGGTTGGGGCCTCCCCAGGGAGGCTGGCCTCACCATTTGAGAACCCCTGCTCTAGGTGCATGATTGTGCACTTTTTGGCATTGAACCCCAGCTGCCATGACTTTGACCACCTTTCCAGTTTCCTAAAATTTCTACACATTCTCTTCAACACCTCCTGAGTGTCTACCCTATTGCAGACTTTGGTGTCATCTGCAAAAAGGCATACCTTCCCCCTCCAGTTCTTCTACAATGTCCCCTATGAAGACATTGAAGAGAACTGGCCCCAGAACCAAGGTCTGTTGTACCCTGCTGGTCATTCTTCCATCCTTGGAGTAAGTGCAGCTAACCTCTACCCTCTGTCTCCTATCTGTTAACCAGTTTCTAACCCAAGTTACCATTTTTGGTCCCACCCCTAGGATATTTAGTTTCTTAATCAGCCTCATGCATGGCACACTGTTGAAGGCCTTACTGAAGTCCAGATTGGCCACATCCACTGCCCTGCCCTGATCTTTCTTTCTGGTCACTCAGTCAAAAAATCTATCAGATTCATTTAACATGACCTTCCCCTGTAAATCTGTGCACCTGTGGTCTTGCAACCCATTGGATGCTAGATGCTTAACCAGTCTTATTTTCAGTAGGGATTTTGTTAATTAACACAAGATGGAAGTTAGACTGACCGGCCTATTGCTGCTAGCCTCTCCTCTGCTGTTGCTCTTGTATAGAGGGACCACATTAGCCTTACGCCAGTCCTCCAGATTTCCAGTGCGCTGTTGAATTAGTCTGTTAGTGGTGCAGTTAGCACCTCCCTGAGTTCTTTTAGTACCCTGGGGTGTATTCTGTTTGGTCCCACATCCTTATCCACCTTCAGGGCTACAAATCCTTTCCAGGACTCTTTCCTCTGCAAATGGACTTGTATAGGACTCCCCCTGTTTTTGCTTCTCCCTGGTGGCCTGTCCCCTCCTCCCTCTACTTCGAAGACTGAGCAGAAGTATCTGTTTAAGATGTTAGCTTTTTCTTGGTCCCCTTCTTCATAGTCTCCCTCTTCTGCCCTTCTGATCCTCAGTATCATTCCTTTTATTTTTCTCTTCTCACTTGTTATATTCCTTAAAAAAGTCTTATCCTGCTTAGTCACCTGTCTAGCAATCCTTTCCTCTGTCTTTGCTTTTGCTCCCCTGACTGCCTTGCATGCTTCCTTTTACTTTGCAAGGTGCACCTCCCTGTTCTCCCCCTCTGTGTTTCTTTATACCGCTTGAATGCCACCCTTTTTACTTTCACCACACTTGCCAGTTCCTTGGAGAAGCATAATGGCCTCCTTTTCCTTTTTTTTTTGCTAACCCCTTTCACACAGAGGTTTGTTGCCCTTGATATACTAGTACCTACCCTTGTAGGCTTGTACAGGAGGGATGGTCTGCATTCATTGGGGGGGGCAAGATCCTTAGTGAAAGGTTTAAATGTTTCATTGCAAAGCATTTAAACTAGCCAAGGGGGGAGGTGGAAGTATGCAGGGAGAAACCAACTGACCCCTTCCCCACAAGTGAAGGTTGACAAACAGAAGGATACTAGGGCCAAGGAATCCACAAAAGAAGCCACAAATGGAAGTAAAGGCAGAGGAGGCATATAGGGAAGGCATAGGAATAAGGGGGTAGCTGGCACAGGTGAAAGCATCAAAACATGGATAACCATGTGTACAAATGCCCATAGCATGGGAAACAAGATCCTAGACCTAGTGGCCTTTATGGTGGAGGAAGATGTAGACATTGTTACAGTCACTGAAACATGGTACAAAGTTAACAATGACTGGGATGTTATCATACCAGGGTACGCAATCTTTAGGAGAGATAAAAAGGGTAAAAAGGGGAGAGGGATGGCTATATACATCAGGAAGGGGATCAAAGCAACTACATTAGGGGGAAGACAAGAAGAAGAAGAGGCACTATGGGTCACCTTAGAGATGGGGAATGGCACTGCACCATCATCAGCACTAGGGTTGTTTATAGACATCCAGCACATGGGGAGGAAATAGACAGGGTATTAGTGGATACCATCCACAAAATGGCAGAGAAAGGGGAGGAGTTGCTCATGTGGGACCTAAACATGCCAGATGTTAACTGGAACACCTATGCAGCAACCACCACCAGGAGCATAGACATCTTGGGGCATCCTTCATGCTGCTAGTGGAGGAGCCAACATGGGAGGGAGCAATATTAGACCTGGTTTTCACCAATTGTGACAGAATAACAGATCTGTCAGTGGGCAGCCAGCTAAGGTCCAGTGATCACCATACAGTGTGGTTTAAGGTGAAGACAGTAGTAGAGTCAAGCCACACAAAAGTAAGGGTCCTGGATTTCAGAAAGGCAGACTTTGCAAAAATGAGGGAACACCTCAAGAAAATCCTAGCTAAGATGAAGGGTGGGGGGGGGTAGAGACACAGTGGGAGACACTTAAAGGAGCCATAGTAGAGGTAACAAGCCTCTGTGTAAAGTAAGTCAATGCAGCAAAAAGAAGGAAAAAAACACTATGGTGTTCCAAAAAAGTGGCAGGGATGGTTAAGGAAAAGAAACAAGCATTCAGAAAGTACAAAGAAACACAGATAGAGGAAGACAGAGAGCTGTATCAGGCAAAGCAGAAGGAAGTGGGGAAAGCAGTCAGGAACACAAGGTGCAAAGAAGGAGACAAAACATTCTTCAGGTATATTAGGGACAGAAAAAAATCCAATGGTGGGATTGTGAGGCTAAATAAAGGAGGAGGGGGAAATGTGTGGAGAGAGACCTAGTAAAAGCAGAAATTCTGAATGAATACTTCTGCTCAGTATTTACAAAAGAAGGCGAAGGAGAGGGACCAAAATTAGATGGTAGAAACACACAGGGAGGAGAGGTGGACACCAGTCCATTCATGGAGGAGAGAATCCTAAAGGAACTCTTGAAACTAAAAGTAGAAAACACAATGGGTCCAGAGGGGATGCATCCCAGAATACTGAAAGAACTCAGAGATGTAATAGGGGCACCATTGACAGCCCTTTTCAACAAATCAGTGGAAGAAGAAGTGGTGCCAAAGGACTGGAGGAGTGCAAATATGGTACCACTACACAAGTGGGAGCAAGATGGAGGCTGGGAATTACAGGCCAGTCAGTTTGACCTTGGTGGTGAGGAAAATAATGGAATTGATGCTAAAGAAGGGATTGTAGCATATCTTGAGTCCAGTAGGGCACAAGACCCAGGGCAATACATATTTATAGCTGGTAGAGCTTGTCAAACAAATCTGATAGATTTCTTTGTCTAAGTAACCAGGGTGGTTGACTGGGAGGGGGTCTTTGAACATGGCCTACCTAGATTTTAGCAAGGCATTCAACACCATCCCTCACAGGAGGCTATTAAACAAGTTGGGCAGTCTGGGAGTGGGTCCCAAGGTAGTGAATTGGGTCAGAAATTGGCTGAACAGCAGGACACAGATGGTGGTTGTTAACAGAGTCCAATCCCAGGACAGGTGGGTGACCAGTGGGGTGCTACAGGGCTCAGTGCTGGTGCCGGTCCTCTTCAATGTCTTCATTAGCAACATTGTAGAGGGGCTAGATGGGAAGGTACACCTCTTTGCAGATGACACCAAGATCTGCAATAGGGTTGACACTTCAGACAGGGTGAAAAAAATGAAAAGAGACCTAGGCAAGTTGGAGGAGGGTTCAAGAGTGTGGCAGCTTAAAATTAATACAAAAAAGTGCAACGTCATGCACTTGGGACACAGGAATCCAGGAGAAGAATACAAGATTGGTGGGGGGAGATACTAACAACAACAAAACTCGAAAGGGACCTGGGGGTGATTATAACGGACAACCTGAAAGTAGCCAAGCAATGTGAGAAGGCAGTGGGCAGAGCCGGAGGGATGCTAGGGTGCATAGGGAGAGGCATCACTGGTAGAAAACAGGAGGTGATGATGCCACTGTACAGACAATTGGTAAGGCCACATCTGGAATACTGTGTTCAGTTCTGGAGACCATATCTCTGGAAGGGGATAGAATGAAAGCGGTACAAAGAAGGGCAATGAAAATGGTGAAAGGAATGAACCAGAAGACATATGAGGAAAGACTGAAAGACCTCAGTATGTATACCCTCGTGGAAAGGAGGGAGAGGGAGGATATGATAGAGATATTCAAGTACCTCAAGGGGATAAACAGGGTCCAGGAGGAAAGCATCTTTCAGAAAAAGAGAAGTGCAAGAACAAGGGGTCACAGTATGAGACGGGGCAAAGGAGAAACTTTAGGAAGTATTTTTTCATAGAAAGAGTGGTGGATGAATGGAACAGTATCCTTGCAGAGGTCATAGGGGCAAACAATAGGTGAATTAAGGGATGCATGGGATACACAGAAGGCAACCACAGTGGTAGGAAACAGAAAGTAAGCTGCAGATCATTTAGGATCTGGTACTTATGTAGGTAGGGAAATAGGCAGTCTAGGTGTGCCAGGCGGCCCTTTTCTGCCATCACATTCTATGTTTCTCTGTATGTACCCTTATTGTTCCCCACTGTGGTCTACTTTTTCCCGAGATTCCTCCCACCCGAGGCAATTTCTGAAGTAGTCTTCCATTTCTTTAAAATCCACCTTCCAGAAGTCCAGGACCCTCATCATCATGTGGTTCACCTCCACTCCTGTCTTTATGTAGAACTTTGACTAATTGCTTTAAAAAGCCCCTTGTAGAGAGTCAAGGATGTCCCTGCTCCTTGCTGAAACTGCAGCTGAAGGCTTCATTCCACATCTGGCAGATTAAAGTCTACAAGTAGCAGCACCTCCTTCCTTACTTACCATCCTGATGATGGCTTCCCCTAGTGCCCTACCAACCCCACCCCCATACTGGTGGTCTGTACAAAACCCCAGCATGGACAATGGTCTCAGAGCTTGTCTTCATGGTAACACACAGAATCATGACTTGGTTGTTCAGTTTGTCCATCACCAGATGGACATAGCTTTTTTTTTCTCATAGGGACTCTGATAAATCTCCTGTGGACAACTGCTGATTCAAAGTGGGGTTCCACTTGCCAGAAAATAAATCCCAGTAATCCTTTGCATATCTCAGTTCCAAAATAAAATGGAATTTCAAGCTGCTACTTTCTTTGTTGATAAAATTATATGGATACATAGATACATAGATGTTTACAGATAGAAAAAGACATGTCCATCCTGTCTGTCCATTTCTACCTGGGGCCTTACCAGTCCAACATTAATATGGCCTTTAGTTGATCTACTCTCCATCCAGATTATAAGGCACTGCTACCCCATTTCACTTTGTTCTCACCATCATTTACCTTTAAATGTCCATTTTCCTATTCCACCCATTCTAAAAACTAGCTATTGTCTCTACATTAACCAGAGAATTTGATAAACATTTCCACTTCTCCACCACCCTTTCAGTGAATAAATATTTTTTGCATGGAAAGGAGTAGCGGTGAGCATATTATGCCTGTTCTTCATTCCCTGCACTGGCTTCACGTTAAATGGCAGATCAACTGTAACATTCTTCTTTTAACCTACGTGGCCCTCAATGGAATGGGCCACGTGCGCCTCCGTGATCTTCTTGCAATCTGCAATGATATCCGTGAACTACGCTGTACTAGTATGGGCCTTTCCGCTCTTCCAAAGTCCACATTAAAGTCAGCTGGGGACATAGCTTTCTCCATTTCTGCTCCTCTTCTTTGGAACAGCCTTCCCATGGATATTCAGTTTGCACCCTTGGACCCCACTTTCAAATCTAAATTAAAAACCTGTCTTTTCAGACAGGCATTTGATAGTGCCTGACCAGCCCTTGAGGTACTGTAATTCTGAAAATATTTTAATCTTGTTGGTTATTAATTTTCTGTATTTACACTGTGATGTTTTATGATTTGTGAATGTATGTGTCATTTGTATGTACAGCACCTTGGTTTTAAGAAAGGTGTTTTTAAGAGTCTGTCTGCTTGTCTGCTTGTCTGTCTGTCTGTCTGTCTGTCTCTGTCTGTCTATCTATCTATCTATCTATCTATCTATCTATCTATCTATCTATCTATCTATCTACCTATCATGTACGAACATACAAAAGAACCAGCAAAAGAAGTTCATTCAGTCTATTGAGTCTGCTTGTTATTATTGCAGGGTTCTAGCTTATGCCATTGACTCTGACCCCCCCATCATCCACTCATGACTCCCCCCCCCATAGTCTTAAGGTTTCCCCTTATGCCTAACCCTGGCCCTCTTAAAACTTCCTGCTGTCTTTACTGAGACCACTTCTTCTGGCAGTACATTCCATGTGGCCACCACCCTGTCTGTAAAAAGTGCTTCCTAATATCTCTCCTAAACATTTCCCCCACTTACTTCAAACTGTGCCCCCTCGTGGTTCTGTTGTCACTTAGCTTGAAGAGACCTTCCCTATCCACTCTGTTTATCCCCTTCAGGTATTTGAAGGTTTCTATCATATCTCCCCTCTCTCCTCTCCTCCAGGGAGCACATCCTCAGGGCTTTCAGCCTCTCCTCGTAGGACTTCTCCTGCTGGCCAATGATCATCTTGGTTGTCCTACTTTGGACCCTCTCTAGCAAGCTGATGTCTTTCTTTTGGTATGGATGCCAGTACCTTATCCTATATTTTATATGTGGTCTCACCAGTGACCTATACAAGGGTAGTATGACCTTGCTCCACCTACTGCTGAATCCCCCGGCTATACACCTTATCATTCTGTTTGCCTTTGCTGTTACCTTTTTGCACTGCGAGGAGTGGTTCAGGTCACTGGTCATCATTACTCCCAGATCCCTTTCTTCCTTCGATGCTACTACCCAGATCCTCCCCCTCCACAGGTATTACGTGGTCCTAGGATTCCTGGCCCCAATGTGTATCATTTTGCATTTCTTGGCATTGAAGCTAAGTTGCCAGATCCCTGACCATCTCTCAAGTTTCCTGAGGTCTTCCCGCAGGCCCTGTATCCTGTCTACTGTGTCCACCCTCCCACAGAGTTTGGTGTTGTCCACAAACAGGCATATCTTGCCCTTAATGCCTTCCCTGATGTCATTTATGAAGATCTTGAGCAACACCAGACCCAGCACCAATGTGACCTCCCTGGTGCTGGATAACTCTCCCCCACCAGCACTCTGAGTTCTGTCTCTTAGTCAATTGTCTACCCACTTTGCTATTTTCTCTCCAGACCCTAGATCCCCAAGTTTCCTGTTTAGCTTCTTATGTGGCACAGAATTGAAGGCTTTGCTGAAGTCCAGGTAACTCATGTCCACTGCCTGGTCCCCGTCTACTGCCCTTGTGACCCAGTAAAAAAAGTCAATCAGGTTTGTCTAACATGATCTTCCTCCCACAAACTTGTGTTGCCTGTCATACTGGAGACTGCTCTCTTCTATGTACCTCACCAGCCTCTCCTTAAGTATGGCCTCCATGAGTCTGCGCACTATTGAGGTCAGGTTGACTAGCCCATTGTTCCATGGATCATCCCTGGGTCTGCTCTTGTGGAGAGGCACTACATGTGCCATTCTCCAGTCCTGCAGTACCATGTCTGACTCCAGTGATCTCTTGAAGAGGTCCACCAGCAGCCCCCCAAGCTCCTCTGCTAGCTCTTTTATTACCCTTTAATGTATGCCATCTGGTCCTGGGTCCCTCACTCCGTCCACTTCTATTACTAAGTCTGTGCCCCCGTTCACCTTCTCCACTCGGGTGGCACTGGCCCATCTTTTTCCCTAGTAAAGACAGACGTATTTGTTCTGTACTGTACTTCTGCCTTACTTTCTTCTTCCACCACCCATACATCCCCCTTCCTCAGCCCAATTATCCCCTGTTTTTTGAATGGTGTATGGTAGAATGCTGTTGTTGATGGAAATCCATTACTGAAATGTTCTTGTTGTGCTGCAGGAGCTGTGCTACTGCTGTAATACAACAACATCGCGTGTGTAGCTAACATTCTGAAGCCGCAACTCCGATTGCAGATTCTAACACATATAGAAACAGCATCAGCAATCATGACAGCCACTTTTTTCTTTCTCTAAACCTTGGATTTGGAGTACCTGCTCCCTCATTCATTATCCTGATGCCTTCAAAACTCAACTCAGCTTTTCAGTGGCATTGGGACAAGTGTGAAGATGATTCAAATTGTAGATTGCGGAAGCACTCCCGATCAATTGGAGCACTCCTTTCCCCTGCATGTGCGACAGTCTTATTCTGTGGAGTGTGTCTCATGTGCAGAAGCCCTGGAAATGGACACATTTTATGAACATTTTATTTTAAATATATTATTGATCGCTCTCGATCAATAATATAGTATTACGTCCCCTGTCGCCACTCGTGCCTGTATTAGAGTGGTTTCATTTGCCTTCAGCCTGAACCAGAACGGCTCAGTTTTTCTTTGCTGTTCTTGCTCCAGTCGAATGCATGTGAAACCAATCTTATACAGCAACCAGTGGCTCCAGGGGACATATTAACAGACTGATCAGTGGGCAACAGTAAGATTTTCACTTGAAACTGCACTGATACGCTCTATACTGTAGGTGCATGGAAAATCATACACTATAAAAACTGTGTATGGTTTTCCACACACAAACAAGGCTGAGTCTTAATCTTGAGATTGTTGTGGCAACCAGGGAACCTCTCAAGCAACACTCTTGAGGTCTCTGGGGCAACCTTTCAATTAAGACACAGCCTTGTTGTGTATGAAGAACCCTACACAATCCTCTGTATTGTGTATGGCAAAATGTTGTTCTGCATGGAAACCCATGCCTAGAATAGGATTGTTTTGCTGTGGTAGTGACCTCATTATATTGTGCTGCAGTAGTGATGTCACTACTGCAGCATAACAACTTAGTATGCTGCCACCCAGCTGCTTTCCTCTAGCGAATCAAGCTGGAAGCTGGGTTTTTTTTTTAAACTTGAGCATACAAAAACATCTGCAGATGCAATCTCTAGTTGTACATTGAATCAGTAATTTGAGCCTGCCATTAACCATCAAGTGCCTACCCCCCAACCACCAGTTCTTTGAAAGGAAGCGGAGTGTCTGAAATGGGCATGGATGCCCATACACTATAAAAGATAATCTATGGCATCCTTGCACAGGCAAGCCTGTGTCCTCATCTCATGTTTTCTATAGCAACCAGGAAACCTCTAGAGCTTCCCTCTTGAGGTTTCAGGTTGCCATAGAAATCTCTCAGTGCAGACAGAGGCTTGTTGTGTATAGCTGTCCATACATTATCCTATCTCAACCAACCTATCTATCTATCTATCTATCTATCTATCTATCTATCTATCTGTCTGTCTATCTCTTTTCTTACAACCCCACCTAATAATTTAGTGATGGAACCTTCTCTTAATAATCTATGCATGGCAACATCACCATTGTTCTTTGCAGTCATCCCAGTGCCGTTTAGGAACTGAGGTCAAAATCCTCAGTGTGTGACAATGCAATTGGTTGCTATAAAACATATTACAGTTGCAAACTGAGGAGAAATACCTCAGCTATGGAGTAGCATCAGGACAAATGGACAAGGAGAGTGTTTGATGCAAGCATCCTGTTTTTTTTACTTTATACATTTTTACTGAAAGTTTTTGAAGATTACAAAATAATACAGAATAAAATTATTCATACAGAAAATAAACATGTAAGTAAGCCATGTACAGATAGTAAATACAAATAACAGACAATTATAGACTTGGGTCTAGGACATAAATATTGAACTAATGACAAGAGGAGGCAAAAACGGCATACGTAACCTCAAGTGTTTGACTAGTTAAAATTGAATATGAATTCAAAGAAAATGGGCAGCATTATCCCATTATACATATCATGACAATTAATCTAGACTCCACAGATCCTTCAAATTGTGATTGGAATGCAAATTACTGTCATGGTGGTTTCAATTGAGTTATTAAGGTACCAGCAATGAGGTCTGACCAATTTAAAAAAAAAAAATAACATGATCAGATGTTATTATAGAAACCTCATTTATCCAAAGCTGTGTAGCACATCTTTTCATTCTGGGCTGACCTACCCGTATATTGAAGCCACTCTTGAGAAGATGGTAACCGTGTGTTCCTCCATTGGGCAAGAAATTGTTTATTTAGACCCAAAGCTGATGTCAATACCCAAAGCTGTGTGCATTTTGTTTGATTTACTAGAGATCCACCATATCCTTATTTGCAATGAGGAGACTTGCTTGAAGTTCAGTTTCAGTTCTTGGAGACATTGTTGTGGAATTGTTTGTGAGCAAAGTGTACAAGGCAGACATGCAGACTGCTTTTTAGGTCAACACTAAAGCCTGTTGGCAGGGCTTTCATTCCCTGTGGAAATGTAATAGGAAATACCCACCACTCTAATTCATCTAGGCTCCAGGATTGTTGCATGACCGAGATCTGCTGATGCCAACTGGGATTTGTTTACTGGTGTCATAGCTCCCTTTGGAAGGAGGTCTACATGTTGAAATAGTTGAGGAAGGAAGTGCAGAGAATAGTAACCAAAGTGGTTGAAAGTTTTGAAGAGCAGGCACTATAAACCCAGGTGAATCGGTAAACAATCATGTTTTTTGAAGGTCAGTCATGACTGATCATTGTTAATCATTACCTTATGATCATCAAAGGAGATTTTTATCTAAGATCATCACTTACATTATTAATCATCAAACATGAACTTTTAAATTACCAACTGATGATTATTGATTATTTTGTACGCTTAAATCAGCATGATGGTTTTTGATGATCTGTGGATGATCAAGTGATGATAATTGATGATTATATTAATTTTGTATTGTAAGACTGTCTGCAAGTCACTTGAGTAATATTTAACAAAGTTCTACGTGTTGCTATTATGAAAATATGAATGTCAAATATCAGCAAAAGCAAATTAATATACTGTTTATTATGTGAAGTCAAGTGTTTATCCATTTAGTAAGAGTATATGCAATGTTAGGTATCGTATACACATGTGCATGATTACTTGACATATTTTAAAAGGACAGTCTGGACCAAAACAATGGATTTTAAATCTCATTTTGCCTTGACAGTATTAGTTTGCAAACTGTTAGGAAAGCTTCTGAGCAAAAACCAGGTACTTGTAGGAATTCATCACAACCATAAAAGGAACCACTGAATGGAGCTATATAAACCAATCTGAGCCTTTATAACACTTAAGTGAGTGTCAGAGTAAGTATAATTAAAAGCAGTGTGTTTGTATAGAAGATGTATCATAACTGATAATTACAATAAAGATGTTTAAATAGAAAAGATAAATTCTGAAAGTACTGAAAAACAATCATTTGATTTTTAAAATTTGTTACAGAAATCCTAACCATGGCCATTCAAGAAAAATGATGATGATATGAGATCATCATTAATCACAGCCACCATTTCCATAACATCATGTTTTTTGATTGGCGGCCATTTAACATTCATGTTTAATTATTGTTAATTATTATCACAGTGATGGGTTTTGAGACTTGAGCATGATCTTTGAACATAGCTGATAATGATCATTCATGATACATCATTATAAAACCATAATCCTTTCAGTTGTGAAGGCCATCTCACAGATTTGGGGTGGTGTGAGAAAAGAAAAGAAGAATTGGGGGGTGGGCACATGGTCATGGTCCTTGATTATCTGAAAGGGATAACTCCCTTCAGACCAAATGGAGCTCTTCTGGGTACAGAAGGATGAAAGGAAAAGAGGACGCAAAATGTCATTGAATGGAAGCAGATTCAAGACAAACAGCAGGAAGAACTACTTCCCAGAATATAAGGGGAACACTTTTTTTGCAGTTAGTAGTATTTCTCTCCTAGCTCCCAAGCAGGCCACCAAATGCCAGCTATCCCTGCCCTGTTACCCCTACTTTCCTCCAGGGCTTACCATTACACAAAGCAGCATGGCCTGGATGTTCACTGGGTGCAGGGCTACCAGGTGGCTGGATGTCAGTGGTCGATCAGAATATCTCCATTTTTCTGTTTTCTGGCCCCTGAGGAGTGAGCACACTTCTGTAAATGGGACATCAGCAGCCACCACAACCTCTGTCTTGGACAGTCCCAGCTGCCTTTCCCCCAGCCGACTCTAGGAGTCAGTCAAGCACCAGACATTGTAACCCTCCCTTCTTCCCCAAGAGAGGAGGGCAGTCCTACAGACACTTGATCCTCTCCAGTCCCAGATAACTCCTGATGACCTGAGTCTGCATCTGAACTCTGGTCACTGGTGTGATGCGATGTTATGGTGTTGAGTGCCTCAACCCTCAATGCCACTGGGCAGGCCATGTAAGGTGGACACTCAGAGTAAACTCCCAGGGCAGGTGGTATCAGATGATAGTGTAACAAGCTTTAAGTTCAGATGGGACAAGTACTTTGAAGAAAAAGGGGTGACAGGGTATTTCTACTGAGCTGGTGGGAGAGGAGGAACATGACGACACTGTTATATAGTTTTCTCCTTCAAGATGTATATACCCCAGCCCATCGGCACAGTGGTAGGGTTATTGCTTGCAGCGTCAGGGACTCAGGTTTGGGAATGAGCCCAGGACACTGGGGCTAGGCAGGGGGAGGAGGAGGAGGAGGATTGCATGTCCCACAGGACACTCTTCTCATTTGAGGAGGGCAGCACTCTCTGCTGCTGTATCACTAGCTGGTTGACTACAAGTGGTGATGCAGACGGAGGAGCTTGAGGGAGGGAGAACACAACTTGGCTCCAGAGTGCAGCCATGCAATTGCTTTGGCATGTGCACCATGGTGTCCTCCCCAGCTGAGCCTTTGAGGGCTGGGAGTAACTAAGTGGAAAACCTCAGAGCCCAGCACACTTGGGCCTCATTACTTTGACTGTCCTCTTTCTGCACTTGCAGACTGGAGTGGTTTCTTATGTGCCAAGCCACCCGATGGAATCTACCATGAGGCAGAATGCCCTGTGGACCCCACCGTGACAGGTAAGTGCCAGAGAAGGAGGAAGATAGGGCTGGCTGGTTGCCAGGAAGAGATAGGCAACCCCCATGACCAGGGGATAAAAAGATGCACAGTATGTAAAATAAATGCACTGTAAGAAAAAAATGGGTCTCCTGGTTTCTGGCAGGGCTGTCCTTTCAGCGCTAAAACACATTGTCCCCTAATAGTTTGTTTATTTTTTTTTTTTTAGTTTATTATTATTTCAGAAAACACATTTGAGCCAAGGCTCTTTTACAAAGGTTCCACGTCGGGGAAACAATACAGAACATGATGAGAACAATAACTAGTACAGTAGTTTCAAGCAGTCATAGGCTTCATCGGGTCTATTAAAGCTTCCATATGGAATTATTGTGATATGTGCAATGATTCACAGTATGTATGTTAAGTTACAGTAATTTGTGTATATTATTCAAGAACATATGTACAATAAAAAACAGTTGTAATATGGTTCACTAGAATAAATTAGAAACTGCTTGGAGAGATGGTAGATACTTTTAGAGGAAGCTCTGGGGAGAGAATGTAGATAATAGTGGGGAAATAAAAATGGAGGAGATAGGAGAAAGTGGGGGGTGAAGGTGGGAGAGACTTAGAGGGGGGAAATTAGAGGGAAGGAGTTAAGTTTAGTTAGGAGAAACATTCACAGGAGGCCATTGTGACAAGGTGCTGATGCAGGTAGCACTTGAAAGTGCCCAGGGTAGTGTCATTGGTAACAGCAGGTGGAAGTGAGTTGCACCAGGATGAGGCTCTGTATGTAAAGGAGCATTGTCCTTGAGTAGTGTGGCAGTGTGGAACACAAAAAGTAAGATATTCTGAGCTCCTGGTTAGGTGGGGTCTGCAGCTGGAGGTCAGTAAGGACTGAACCCTTGAGGGTAGGAGATTTAAGGTAATCTTTTTTGCTAGCATACAGGTCTGGTACTTGAGTCTGTTGGGAAGTTGGAGCCAGTTTGCTTGCTTGTAGATGTCACAGGTATGTGAGAGGTATGGAGCAGAGGTCAGTAGACGACATGCTTTGTTAAGGGCAATGGCTATTCGTCGAAGTGCAGTGTCAGTGGCAGAGCTGTAGATCACAAGCCCGTAGTCGATTATTGATATAACAGAACTCTGAATGGCAATGCTTAGGGCTTCATTGGTGAGGCAGCTCCTATGTCCAAAGAGAAGTCCCATGCAGGTGTTCACAATCTTGGCAATGCTCTCACTGTGTTCAGAGTAAGACAAGGTGCTGTCGAGGGTAACCCCCAGGTATTTAAAGAGTTGAACATGTTCGAGCAATGTCCCTTCACTGTTTGTGATAGATAGACATTTGTTTTTATGTTTGTTATGGATGCCATGAAACATAATTGTTTTAGTTTTTTTGTGATTTAGTATGAGTTTTTGATATTTAAACCATGTCTCCACTTACATAAAGCTTGTTTGCAGTTGCAGTTGTAGGAGGGAGGGGTGGGTGGGAGGTGAAAATAACTGCATCGTCTGCATATAACAGGAGTCTATTAGGGCATGATGCAGGGAGATTGTTCAGAAAAATACTGAAACGCAAGGGACCTAAGATGGACTCTTGGGGAACTCCAGAGTGAATCGGACGGGAGGGTGAGAAGGACTCACCAACTCTGACCTGTTGGGTTTGGCCGCTAGGTAGCTTTGTAACCAATGTGCAGCATCATCTGAGAGGCCAAGGCAAGATAATTGTTCAAATTGCAGGGAGTGGTTGACAGTGTCGAACGCCTTTGTCAAATCAATGAAGGTGGTGCCAGCTGGCCCTGTGGCGCTGAGGGTTGAGGCGCTGGACGTCACACCTCTTACCAAGTTGGCAACCTGGGTTCAGGAGTGAGCTCGGGACGCCGGGGATGGGTGAGGATTGAGCACCCGTATGGACTCCTCTCCTCCCCATGGGATGGGGTGGGACTGCTCGGCATGCCAGCGGCTCCTGGTGGAGGCCAGGGGCACTGCAGCATGTCTGGCTGCACGTAGTTAATGTGCTCTGATGTGGGCAGGGATTGTCGTGTGTCCTACATCGGGGATGTGCACACACGGGAGGGGGAAGGGGAACAGAAAAAGAAAAAAAACGATCCGTGGGGTAGGTTATGGCACCTGCCCCCATCCCCAATGCCGGGCCCATCCAATCTGACCTTCCAGGTTCCTCCACCTGGGTCCTCTCTCCCGTCGGGGTCTGTCTCAAGGAGCGCCCAAAGAGCAGGGGTGGCCCAACCCCAGAGGGGTTAAGCCTGGGGTACTGACAGTGGAGTAGAGGAGGAGGAGAGAGGAGGTACAGATGGAGGACTTCAGGCTGGGGAGGATCAGGCAGGATGCCTGAGTGAGCCCCCCTAGACCGTGAATGGATGCAAAAAGAGTTAAAAAAAAAAAAAATTAAGGTGGCGCCAACAAGATGTCCCTGATCCAGAGCATTATGGATGTAAGTGGTGAATTCAAGGAGAGCTTTGGTGGTACTATGTCCTTTTCGAAAACCATGCTGCTCCTGACATTGCAGATTGTGGTTAGCATGGTATTTTGTAAGTTGATCAGCAACTATTCTCTCCAGTGCTTTTGAGAGAGAGAGAGAGAGAGGGGGAAGAATGGAGATGGGTCTGTAGTTAGAAGTTAGGGTCTTATCCCTACTTTTGTGAATTGGCATCGCAACAGCAAATTTCCATATTTGGGGGAACAGCAAATTTCCATATTTGGGGGAACTGAGAAAGCATTAGGGATTAGTTGAAGATTTTTGTGAGTGGGGTCAGGACTTTATCAATGGTGAGGGCAAAGAGTTTCAGGTCTAGGGAGTCGCCACTGAATCTGGACCTCCCAAGCACTTTGAGCAGTTGTTTCTTGGCTAGGGCCTCCGAGATAGTTTTAAAGGTGGATGGCTCTGCATTATTCTTGCTTTGTCCAAGCCTAGACAGTCTGGTGGGGGGGGGGGTCAAAGAAGGTTGGAGGAAGCACATGACTAAGATCGTTGAATGCCGCATTAAAAGCGTTAGCCATGGTGACCTGGTCCAGAGTGAGGCAGCCATTTACATTGAGTATAGAGGTTGGTACTTTGGGAATATGCCCTATAAATTCAGAAAGATTCACCCCAAACATCTTCCTGTCTTTCCATGAGTTAGCGGGTGCGCTTCTGTAGTATCTTGCCTTTTTGTTTCGAATTGCTCTAGTACTGGCATTTCTTGCTGCTTTGTAAGCCTGGGTATCAGCTTGGGTGCCAGTCAGGTTGGCCAGGTGCCAAAGATGATCCTGAGACCTTAATTGATCCAGAAGATCAGAGTTAATTCAAGGATTGTTGATGTCTTTAATCTTGTGTTTTTTGAATGGGGCATGGACATCACAGGTGCTGTTAAAGCTGTGGATAAAATATTCAAGAGCAGTGTCAATGTTGGAGGCTGTGTCTATCAGAGACAAATTATGGTCTTGTAGGAGGGTTTTTAGAGACACAAGACGACCAGGAATAAGTCTCCTGCTGTTAATACTTTTGGGAGGAGGCTTAGTGTATTTGTTCGACCAGGAGCAAAGGATTGGGGAGTGGTCGCTTAAACTGTCAGAGAGAACTACTGTTTTTGTGATGTGATCCAGGTGGTTCATGAGTACCCAGTCCAGAAGGGTGGTAGTACCTGTTCTGTAGTTCACCCTTGTGGGTGATTGGACCATTTCCGAGAAGTTAGCAGCAGTCAGTGCGTCCTTATATTTGTTCGCACTGGGGGAGGACCAGTTTGCATTGAAGTCACCAAGCAGGATTGTTTCTGTGTTTTGATTAAGTAAGTGTATGAAGTCTAGTATGGAACTTAGCCCTTGGTTGGTCAGTTTGGGGGGATATAGATTGATGCCACTGTCAGGTTTTTGTTTTGTGCTCCAAGCAGTATCTTCATGGCAAGGACCTGGATGTCATTCTCAGCGACAGGCACACTGAAAACATGACCCTTAAGAGATTCTTTCAGGTAAAAGGCACAGCCTCCACCTCTCTTGGACAGCCTGTCTTGCCTGAAGACGGTATACCCTGGTATCAATATTGTGATTTACTCCAAATGATATGAGACTTGAGAAGGGAAGGGGAGAGAGGAACAGAGAGAAGAGGAGAAGTAAAGAGAAAAGAAGGGAAGGGAAGGGAGGAGAGATGGGGAGGAGAGGGGGAGGGGAGGAGGGGAGGAGGAGGAGGAGGAGGGAAGAAGAAGAGAAGAGAAGTCTGTTTACTTGCTAAGAACAAGCTGAACACCTGTTGCTGTACTTTCCTCTCTCGGAGTGTTGTCTCAATGAATCAGACTGCTGTTTCTTCAGTGGAACTGTACGTAATGTCTTCTATCTGAAGGAGCTTAAAGTAGGGGTGCAATGAAAATTTTTTATTTTCCAAAAAGCTAGTTTATGCTACAATTAACAAAAATATTAGCATGCCAGTAAAATCTACTTTCCTAGGTAACTCCTATGCTGTAAACTTTAATTTTTCTTTTATTTCTTGTTCTTACTACTTGCCAGGTCCACAATGTTATTTCTATGCCAAATGAGATCACCATCTTTTTTTCTTGTGATGAAAACTAAATTGAAACATTTATGAAATATTCAACATTTGCTGGAACTAGGAAATTTTGCCATCAAATAAAACTGGAAGATGCCTGGAATCTTTTATAGAGAAAAAATGTACTTTCAAATGTTTTGCCCTCTTCGCTGCACTGTTGCTTTAGAAAATGTATGAACAACGGAAGGACCTGTGGAAAATTAGATGGACTAGCACTGCAATATCCCTGGAAGGAGTAACTGGGAGCAAAGCTGGGAATCTCATCAATCAGAAAAATGAAAAAGTGCATAAAATAAACTTAAGGTATGAGCCAGTGATGCCCACAACTTCCACTCAGCTGACTTCAGTGCTAAAATGGAAGACATTTGTAATCGCTACATAAGGAAATACCTACAGCAATACATAAAACTGTACAGCTAAGAAAAGTGCCAAGAATGTGCTGCAGACTTTGCTGTACATGCAGTTTACCATATTTATTTCATTTTCATGTTTAGTGCAATTTTTGAAAACATTTACATATTTAGTTGAAGATGTGTGGTGTGGCTGCCTACTACTAATGACAATGTCAGCAGTTTACGAAGACATTTTTTAAAAACCTAGAGCTGGATTCACAAGGACTGGCACAAGCTATGTCAAACAGCAGCCTGCGCCAATCTCTGGTGCATCAGGGACCTTGCACCTGATTCATTATCAGGAGGGGTTCTGGCAACACTGTCAGAGACGCAGCCACATCCACTCCTCCGCACCAAACAGAAGGCACATTCGAGAGGAATGATGGAGGCTTTCGGCTGCCCCTGGCCTTGTGGTAGTCAACCTGGCAGCTGACAGTGCCCAAGGCATGTGGGGCCCCCCACCCAATGGACAGCATTCCAGTGGGGATGGACGATGTTGGAGGGCAGCTGGGTGTGCATGGCCGTGGTGGGCATTTCTCTGTCAGGCCCTGTCCTGCAGTGGGGTGATAGGACACTCCAGGATGCATGCCACAGGTGCCCTGTTATCAGGGGGTCCTGGTACAGGCCTCAGTACCCTGACAGCAAGCGGGGTGCCACTGCTGTGTGGCAATGCATGTCTTGGGTTGCCGGCATGCAGGGCATGGCATGGGGGTTCCAAAGATGACTGCACCTGTATGCAGCGCCATGCCTTGCAGGGTGCCACTGTCCTGGTGCCCAGGGTGCATGGCCAATGTGGCAGTCTGGTGTGGAGCTTGGGTCATTAGACCAGCCTTTTCCTGAAGTGTCACTGACTGCAGGGCTTCCTGAACCCTACCTTAGGGGATGTTGCAGCTGGGTGCTGACGCAATCCCCTTTCACCATGGCGCACCCACCCTTCAGCCTCAGTGCTGATGCAGGACCTCTTTCATGCACTGGAACCCACCATCTCTGCAGCCACCACTCCTGAATCAGGAACCCCACCATTTTTGACACAAGGCACCCTTTTTGTCAAATCTGATTGACACAGGCATCTTGCATCAAATATTCAGCTGTATGAATCGAGCCCCCAGTCTTTATTACACAGTAGCATTGGTAAGCGATATGCCACGGCAGGGTGTGCATCAAAGGATTTTAATGCACACCAAGTCACAGTGAGGCATGAGGCCAAAGGCCAAGTGTTCTCACATCCCTTTTTTCCATAAGAGTTTTTATTGATTTTCAAGAACAGTAAGCAAAAGAACAATGTTACAGAATTAAGTAAAATTATAGTCAATCAAACAATAAAATGTATTGCAAAGTTTTACTGTGTTTTCCTTTTTAGGCAATGCTATTGCTTAATTAGCTATAAAGTCTTATGAAGAAAAGAGTAACCAAGATGTTACAAAGATCGGGCAGGATTCACAAAACAGTTGCGCCCGACGCATCTGAGATGCACCGGGGCAAATGAGATGTGCCGTCCTCAAACAGTGGTATTCACAGAAGGATGCACCACAAGATGCACCATGTGCATCCCCGCTATGAATACCACTGAAGCGACATGGCGCAAGTTGCCCCAGCACAACCAGGATGCGCAGAAGCACCCTGGACCACAAAACATTAAATAAAGAGCAAGTCAGCAAGGGACACAGGAGCAACAGGGGGAGACTGCAGTGGTGCAAAGGTCGCTGGTGAACAGCCCAGCAGGGACTGGGCACAGGGCCAAAGGGCTGGAGAGTGGCCCATCACAGCAGATGAGGTGCACAGACAGAGCACACATGGTGACACCTGGCAGCGCCACTGAAACACACCCAACACAGGGGACCAACAGGTACAGATGCCATGCACAGGGGTGACTGACAAGGTGTGACACAGCAGCAGAGGTTCACTGGTCAGCATGGCAGAGGGAGCCACCCATGTCCCAGTGCACAGGAACACAGCAGAGCATACATGGGAGCTGCAACACAGGCACACACAGGGGGACAGGCACAATGGCACAAAGGCTGAAGGCCATGTCCTACACAGGAGGAACATGCCCACAGGCATTGTGGAGTGCAAGAAGAGCAGCAGAACAACAGGGGATCACCAAAACAGAACAAAACATCATGCACCACACACAGAATAGGGACACTGTGCAAGCCAGCACAGTGGAAGGCCACCCAACAGGCCAGACGCAACATAAAGAACAGATACTGTAGCGTGCATGAAAGGTGGACATGGCACATGGATGTGCAGTACCACAGGAGCACATATGCAAATGGGAAAAAAGGTACTGTGGAATTCAGCAAGCACAACAGGGCACCACCACAAGATAAAATGAATGACCATAGACACCGTCATCAATACCAAACGATTTACTGATGCAAGTATAAGAAAACAAAAATCAATATGCACAACAGTTTAAATAACAAAGAACAGGGATAGGGTGGTGTGGGAATGAACAACTGAACAATAAACAGTGAACACATGAAAGTAACGGTATGTGGGGGGGTAACAGGGGAAGACTGTAACTAAAGGTGATGGTCATGGAGGATAGGGGTCAGTGAACAAAAGGGCTATGTACAAATGGCCCAGTGGCCTGCTGTCCAGGATGAGCTGCAGCCTGGCATTCACCTCTCCTGCCAGCTGCATGAAGTACCCTTACAAGCAGGGCAATTGCCTATAGGAGCTGCTCCTGCCTCCTGAACAGTGGCGTCATGGTCCTCCTGAGTGCCCTCTACAGCTGAATCCCTGCTGGTTGTATGAAGATCCACCCTCTCCTCCTATCTAACACATCTGCATGTGCTCTCCATGGATCTACAGTGGGGGAACAGACAACAGGAACTCAGTGCCATGGTCCACACCACCCCCCGACCACCATGTGAGTGTGCTGGAGGCAGCCCCCATGGCAATGGTCGACAGCACACCATGCACACCGCACACCAGCAACAGGCTGGCATGCAGAGCCACACAGTGACCATGCAATGGTACTGAGATACTGTAGCACAAGGCTCACAAGTGTATACAGAGTGATGTGCAGAGGGGCACGCAGCCATGTCCCACACAGCATGTGCAGATGCCAACAGGCTGCACAACCGTGCATGCCCCGTCTGACCACCAGTGGAGCATCACAGTGTGCACATGGTCCAGAGAAGATGCGTACATGGTGGACGGATACACAGGAGCCATGTACACTATGGCTCTAGCACATGCTGCCAAGGTGACACCCCGTGTGTGCACAACATGCAGCACATGGACATGCACATGTGGCAGTCAGTGATCTGCTGTATGCATGGCCCCACCCCCCTGAAGAACACACAAAGGAAGCACATGCAGTACACTCACCTGCACCCACATGACCAGAACCTCGGCCTCCTCCACTGGCCTTAGGGTGCCTGGTCTACACTGCCACCATGGCCCTCCACCTGTCTGCCAGTTCTGCAATGGAAACACAAGCAAAGAGCACCATAAGGTGACAGTAGGTGTGTACAACCTCCCCCCCCCACCAGTGACCCACAGCAACACCACTGGTGCCAGCATGAAGTGATGAACCCACCCCCCTCAGTGACCCAATGTAACAGCACCCTGGGCAGTGTATAGTAACAGACACCACCCCAGACTGTGCCCACCATGGCAGTGTGCAGATGGATGTGTGCCGTGTCACTGTCAAAACCACAATGCACCTGCCACAGTGCCAATGCAACCCCCCCCTGTCATGCACCATGCCGCACATGTTGACACACAGTGGTCATGGCTGCACTCCGCAAGCATCACCAGCAGGACATGCCACGTGTGTGTGTGTGTGTGTGTGTGTGTGTGTGTGTGTTTGTTGGGGGAGGGCTGTGCACCAGAGCACACTGCACCACCCCCCCTTGAACTGATCATCTGCCTGCTAGAGTGGATGTAAGCTGTTGTGACTTACCTGAGCATGGCACTGCACCTCTGTGTGCCTGGTCGCGAAGGCAACAAAGCTGGTCAGGGTTCCCTTCACTGCAGGTCACTATAGCGGTGCCTGCACTGCTCCCCTGTGCATGCAACACCTGTCCTGCACACCAAACTCTCTGCCACCCTCTCCCACACAGCAAAGCGTGGCTCGTTGAGGTCCTGTGTATCGAAGAGCTGCCCCTCCAGTGGCATGACAAGAGCCACCAGGTTGGCAAGCCCACCTCCCTCCAGTTCATGGCTCTGGGTCCAGCTGACTGGGCATGTGGTATTGTGATATGCAGTGCTGTGGTGGCAGATGTGCACACTACAAGCTGCAGGAGGGCTATGGCCTATTTGAGCCACATGCGCGATAGTCCGAGCAATGGACCACGCATCACAGGGCTGCGGCGTGGTAATGCATGATTGCCACCGATTGCACGTCTCCGTGCATGTGCAGTGCTCACATTATGGGCAGGAGACAAGGGTTGGGTCATGCACGTCTCATGTGGAACTGTCATACTGTGAATGGCACACTTTGCCACTCACAGTGCACTGAGGATGGGGCATACTACCATAAATGTGCCATGGTCTGCAGGGGTGCAGTGATGCAACGTCACACCGATGTGCCATACCCGTACAACACGAATCATGTAACATGCTGCTGACATTAAGCATGCTACCGCCAACACTGAACAGGATGCGCTATACATAGCATGCTACTGATGATGCATCATGCATACATGGGGATGTACCATGCGACTTGTGCCGCATTCAGGAAATGCCCCAAATGCAACCTTGCATGCGTGGAACTGTGCCGCAGGGGGATGCGCCCAACACCCCAGTTGCACATTGCTGATTGAGAAGGTTGTTGTGGGTCATGTGTCTGGTGCTGCTGTGGGGCCAGGGACTGCCGACACTGTTCAGTAGGGTGATGTGGAGCAACAGCACGTGGCAGGGGACCATGATGCAGGTGTCTCTGTGCACGCAGAGATTGCCCATGCCCAGTCCCCGTCCATTCAGTGGCCTGCTGTGCAGCATCCACCTACAATGCATGCAGTGCAGCAGGCCAGAACACCACCTGCTTAACAGCACCGCACCCCCGTTTCATCCCCTGCTGACGAGGCTGAGGGCTACAGACACCTCCTGTGGGACACCATGGCGGGGCAGGCATCCCTCAGGGCAGAGCTGAGGGGCATTTGGGCACATCTGGTCATGGAACATGAGTCATCAGCTGTGTGGTGTGCCCAGATGCTGGCCGAGGCTCACCTACTGTGGGTGGGTATGACTGCTGCACTGGAGTGGATTGCACTCACTGTCGAGGCTGTGAGTGCTAACAGTGCACCACGTGCAAGCCGGAGTACCAGCCACACCTCCAGGAGTGCCTCATGCATTCTCAGATCACAGCGTCAGGTGAACCCATTGCTGCTGATGCCATCACCATGCCTAGCCATCCCTGACGCCCCCAAATCCAACCTGGGTCTCGGGGGTGACACACCGGCGAGCACCCATTCACTGTTTTGCTTCAGTACCCCACCAGGGGTGGTGGACACCTTCCCTGTCGACAGTGGCACTGACTCAGTGACCACCATGTGAGGGCATGTCTGCTCGCATGTCCATGGTGGCTTCCGCTGATGCCTGGGTTGACTGTTCCCATGGCCCCTGTAACCTTCACCTGTTGCAGCCCACACACCAGGCTGACAGTGCCCGGGGTGGCGTGATGTGGGACACCTGTGTGGGGCACTGTGTATGACCAGGGCCACCGGTGTTGTTCTGTGTGGCATGGGTGTGATGAGTGTGACCTTGTGACTGCTGTGCATGTGTGCTGGTAAATATACACTGATCCATGCCATACACTGTGTCCCCACGTCCATGTGTGGCCTGCTGTGTGTGTGTGTGTCTGTGCATTGCTGTCACCCCTCATGGGTGTGTTCTGCACCCACTGTGTGGTAGTCATCTGCGCATGCGTGTCATTCCCCACACCCACCTGTGGTGCGTGTGTGTGTGTGTGGGGGGGCTGCTGAGTGTTGCCCACCTGTGATACTCACTTTTGGTCCCTGAAATGCTCCTCCACTATGGTGTCCCTGTACCACCGGGAGCTGGCGACCAGGCATGGGTCCCTGTGAGCCAGGGGTGGCAGCACACATCCTCCATGGTGCCCCTACTTCACTTCATCTTCCCCCTCCCCCCCCTCCTCCTTCTTCTCTTCGGAACTGATGCCCTCCTCAGCCTGGACAGCTATTCCACGGTCAATGGCCATGTTGTGCAGCATACAACAGGCCAGGAATATGCAACAGGTCTTCTCTGGGCTATATTGTAGGGCACCACCAGATCTATCCAGGCACCTGAAGTGCATCTTCAGCATGCCAAAGACTTGCTCGATGATGGTGCATGTAGTGATGTGTGCCTTGTTGTACTGCTCCTCCGCCTCTCTGCCAGGATGGCGGTAGGGGGTGAGGAGCCAGGGTCAGAGCTGATACACTGCATCACCTGTGGGGGGACAAAGCAGTGTGTTAGTACCCCGCATGCATGTGTATTGTGTGCCACAGCCCCCCCATCCATCACTGTACACTGGTGCAGCTACTATCTGTCCACCTCCGTACCTGTGGCCCACCTCCCGGTGCAACACTCTACCACCACGTTGGGACAGCGCATTCATGCTCTCACTAATGACTGCAGTGCCCTGGCTACCATCATCTGCCCTGCACCTGACCATCCCTGCATCACAGACTGACTTCCCCTGTCCCATCCAGCATCGGTAGCCCTCCATTGTCCAGTGCCTGCCTGTGCCTGGGTGCATGTGGCACACTGTGCACTGCCACATGTGCCTGCTGTACCACATCTCCTCACCTCCCATGCTGCGTTGTGCTACTGCACTGTCCCTCATTGTGCGTGTGCTGTCCCGTCGACGTACCCACCTCCACTATCCTGTCTGGGCATGTGCCCTTGCATAGTCCCTGTCATTGCCCCTACACTCATGCACTACTTCCAAACATATGTTGCACCACTGTATGCAGTTTGTGTGCATGTCTTCATGTCCCACTCACCCTCTAGGTGGCCGCTGGGGACATCTTCAGTCTCAAAATGGTGGCACAGGACAGATTGGTGACATATGAAGGCATCGTGTGTACTCCCAGGGTGTATGGTGCAGACATTGCTGATGTGCCCTGTGGCATTGCACACCACCTGGCAGTTTATAGAGTAGAACCCCTTGTGGTTCATGTGCGGCATTGCCTCATTACCAAGTGGTGCACGGATTGCCACATGGGTGCAGTCAATGGCCCCAGGACACCTGGCATGCATGCCACCCTGTGACACTGCTGCATAGCTTCTGTCCGCTCTGCCTGTGTGCTTCAGAATCAAATGAACTCTGAAGCATGTGGGAGCAGTGCGGTGAGGAACTGCGTGCGGATTCAGGACATGGATGGCTGGGATAGGGCAGTGGTGTCTCCAACTGGTCTCTGAAAGGTTCCCATGGTGAGCAGGCACATTGCTTTTGTCACCTTGATCTCCAAAGATATGGCAAGTCCCCTTCTGGTGGGTGCCTGCATTTCATCATGGCACAGCTTACAGAGCTGCCTCAGAATTGTCCTCTTCAGGCGATATCAGCCAACTGTTTCTATGTCTGTCAGTTGTTCAAATGTTACTCTGGCATGACACCACCGCAGGGCAGGCTGCCTATGGTGCCTTCCACTGCCGCGTTGGTTTGCCCGTCTCCTCATCCCCATTAATATGCCTACCGTCAGGAATGGTGCACCATCCATATTGGTTTCCTGTCTTGTGCTGCTGCTGGTGTTCCTTCTGCTGCTGCTCCTATCCTGTAGGCTGCCTTCTGGGGGCTTGTGCTTCAGTCTACCTCTGTTATACTTATCTCCTTAGTGCGCATATGGGTGGATGCACTGTGTATGCACTGTGTTTGCGCATTCATTTTGCTTTGTGAATGGGGATGCGCCATGTATGCAGCCACATGCCCCCTCCAGATGCGCTGCATATCATTATTTTTGGTCTCCATTGCATCCGGGATGTGCAGGGGCATCCCTGCCCTGTGTGAATCGCACCAGTGTGCTTCTCTGAGATGTGCCTGTGCATCTCAGATGTGCTGTGCGCATCTCTTTTGTGAATCCTACCCACCTAATATAATACATCCCGTATACAAATTAATTACTTCAGTTCAGAAAAGGGTGTCCAAATTCTCTGAAAAATATCTAGTCTGTCATGAAGTGAATAACAAATCCTCTCATTACTAGCTAGGAATACCATTTGGTTATAGCATTCACTAAAAGAGGGTGTAGATTCACTCTTCCAGTTTCTTAATGCAAAATGCTTAGCACTTAGTGAAGCATGGTCAATTCAGATTTTCTGGTACGTGTCCAAGCCAAGATGGTCTAGAAATAACCCCAGTAGGAATATCAAAGGTATGGATGGAATATGAATTTTGGTGACTTTTGCACATAAGGCAAGAACCGATTGCCAGAGTTCCTGGATTTTAGGGCAGTCCCATAGCATGTGGGCCAGACCTGTTTTGGGATGGTTACATCTACAGCAGCTGGAATTACTTAAGTACCCCATTATATACAACCTGTTTTGGCTTAAATAACACTCATGCAAAATTTTGAACTGGATCAGCCTACCTTGTAATTCCTTGAAACTTTGACTGTCCATTTTCCATGTTGAATCCCATTACTTGAGGGTAACTTTGAATTGTAATTCTTCCTCCCAGGTCTCTTTGGCCTTGTTTGCTAAACAGGTACACAACATGTGTATTAGCTAGAAGTTCATGTATGAGACCAGCACCCTTCCTAAGAGAACCTAATTTGATCAATTGGTTCCGTTTTTCACATTTGGGCATGATATAGTCATTTGTTAAAATATTCTTTCTAAGGACCTCCATTAAACAAAGGTAGAAGTGATAATGAAATTTGTGAACGCCATATTTGTCTCTGATATCTTGGAAGGAAAGCAGGAGTCCCATGTCCTGGTTAGTAAAATGACTTTGTTTGGTAATACAGTACCAGCCTCAACCAGTCCAGATTCGATAACCCTCCATCCCCATCTGTTAGACTTGGATTTAAGCAAATAGGCATAGAATTTAAAGGTGTCTTATTTGGGTTAATGATGTTATTTACTTTCATATGTGTTAGTACTGATCCTCGTGTACATGAAGTGTCTTTAAATTGAGAATAGGAGGGTACAAACATAAAATCTGTAATGCAGTACGCTTAAGTAAGCTTTTTTTCCATAGACAGCTATAAGGGTTGAGAATGTGGCTTGTTAGAGGGTTCTGCTATGTATGCCAGAGTTTGCTTAAGGATAAAGGCAAACTGATATTGTTCCCACCATGGGACGGCAAGGCTGCCCATATCTTGAGGGGCCCTTAGCTTGGAAACACCAAATCATGGAGATTTATCATTCCAGAGAAATTTTCTGATAATTCTTTCTAAACGCTTAAGGAATTTTGTATCTAGTAATATCGGCAGGTTTCGGAAGAGGTAAAATATTCTAGGGGCCACATTCATTTTTATTGCATTAATTTTCCCCCACAAAGATAGATCCGTTTTCTCCCATCTAGCAAATCCAACTCGATATCAGTCATTAAAGACAAGTAATTTAGTTCCAAACTTTTTTCTACTTTAGTTGTAATCTGCAGCCCTAGGTAAGTAATTGCACTTTTAAACAATTTTTTTGTGCAGGATTCCTTCTAGACTTGCCATAGTGACTTTAGATACATTGTTGTGTAATACCTGAGTTTTATCCCAGTTTATTTTAAGACCTGAGATAACTTCAAAATTTTTTTTTTTTCTATTTATTAGTTTTCCACCCAAGCTGCCTACCACCCGGTACTTTCGGCCCGGTCACGGGCCACGGACTTCCACTCCTCAAATCGGCCACGGGCCCTCTAATACCCCATGGCTTACCTCCCACGGCGGGGTTGCGGAACTCCCCCTGCATGCTGCAGTCTTCGGGATAGGTCGGAGGGCTGGCCTGAGGAGCTAATTGAAGCCGTGGCGGGCTTCATTGAAGGCAGCTGGCAGTTGTCTATTTTTCTGTTTTTCTGGGGGAGGCGGGGTCATGCAATAATGCCTGGCATCCGCACCGCCTCCTGTACATGCTAGTGCCAGTGGCTGTGTGACTCCTGGCCTCCGCCAGGGGTCATCGATGCTCCGGGCACTTCCCAACCCTCCCCCCAGAGAAGGAGAGCAGTCCTTGGGATGCTCTATCCTTCTCCCCTGGCCAGCCCTCCAGCAACCCTGGTCCATTCCCAAACCCAGGTCGCCGGCATCGCATGCGAAAATCCAACCGCTGCGCTGATGGGCCGGCAAAATTTTTAAAGACTGTTCGAAAGTTCGTGCAGGACTGAACTGGCCCACTAAGTGTTAGCAACAGATCATCTGCAAAGGCAAAAGAATTATGTTCTAATTTACCTAATTTTATTTCTTTAATTCCTGGGTAGTTCTGATGATTTTGATTAAAGTTTCAAAAGCCAAGATGAATAAGTAAGGGGATGGGGGCACCCTTGCCTTGTGCCACATGCCAGCTTAATTTGGGGAGATATAACAGTATTGGTTAGGACTTGTGTCAGTGGGTTGTTGTAAATCACAGCTATCCATTCAATAAAACTTCCTCTGCAACCAAATTCGGACAATGCTTTAGACATGTAAACCCAACTGGCAGAGTCAAAGACCTTCAGGATGTCCAAGGACAACACAATAAAAGGAGCCTTCTTTTTGTTGGACCACCATATTAGATTAAGGAGTCGATGGATACAGTCAGCCCCTGACCTATTCTGAATAAACCCTACCTGTTTCAGCCCTATCAATTTAGTGATAACACCTTGCACTCTTTTAGCCTGAATTTTGGTTAGCATTTTGTAGTCTGTATTCATCAAAGAAATTGGCCTATAGCTGGTGCAATCCAGGTGGTGTTTATCTTTTTTGTGAATTAAGATAAGAAAGGCCTGTTTCATTGTAACAGATAATGACCTGTTGTTCCATGCTTCAATACATGTGATATATAGTTGATGAGAAAGTATGGGGGTAAATATTTTATGAAATTCCCCTGGAAAGCCATCAGGGCCTGGATCTTTCCCATTGCTAATTCTTGGGTTACATGTAGAATTTCATCTAGGGTTATTTCCTTTCTGAGCTGTTCTCTGTCTAGTGGCGCAAAGACAGGTAGATTAAGTTTTTTTTAAAGAAATCGTCCAGAGTTTCGGGGAGAAGGTTCCCTGGTTAGCATGGATATTGCTGTAAAATGTGTGAAATTCACAATTTATGTCCCTGTTGTTTGTGAGAATGTTACTTGAACTACTTCTAATACCCGTAATTAGGTTCAGTTGTTGAACCTTCCTTAATCTGAAAGCTAAGAGTTTACTCACCTTATCACCTGCTTCCCAATAATTTTGTTTCATCCTAAAGAGTGCATATTCTGCTTTCTGAGACAAGATGACATTATCCTCTCCCTTGAGAACTGTTATTTAATGTAAGAGTTCTCTAGAAGGTGCTTTGGAGGATTTGAATAGTTTTTCCAGGTCATTTAGCTCTTTTTTCCTTTTCTGTAAGCATTTTTCCTCTTTCCATTTTTTCTTGTAGAGGAGAAGCTTATGATCTTACCCCTTATGTAAGCTTTGTTTGCTTCCCAAATACAAGTTTGTGAAACCTCCCCATTGTTATCGATATCAAAGAATTCCTTAGTCCAGTCAGCCATCCAATCTAGAAAATCTTTTTCCTTATGAAGGTTTGTATTAAGTCCCCAGTGGTGTGCTTTCCCACCCAACCCAGATGACCCACCTATTACCAAGTTTATACTAATCAATGAATGGTCTGAGATGGTAATGTTATCTATCCTACCATCTAAAGTAGAGGACATCAGACTATTAGAGATTAAAATATAATCAGTTGTACTATAGGAAGAATGTCCATTTGAGAAAAAGGAGTAATCCCATCCCTGGGGATGGACAATCCACCGATAATCAAAGAGACCCAAGTCCACTAGTAACTTCCTAAATGATGCACTACCTTTTGTAACTAGTTGAAGTGATCTATGGGAGGATCTATCTAGAATGGGATCAAGTATTTCATTAAAGTCTCCTTCAATGATTAGTTCATAGTTGGAGAAGTTATAGAGTGCAGTTGTCAGAGAGTTGAAAAATCCTTCTTGGCCTTTGTTTGGCGCATAAACATTGCAGAGAGCTACTTTATGGCCATCTAGTGTCAAAGCCAAAATCTGATACCTCCCCTCTCGGTCAGTTAAGTGATTATGTTTGCAAAAATGAATCCCCTTTCTAATTAAAATGGATGTACCACATTTCTTGGAGGAAAAACAGCAGCTCTCTGCTTGTCCCACCAAACTCTCAGCAATTTTACAGCTTCCACCTGAGTTAGATGGGTCTTCTGAATGAAGGCGATATCAGATTTCTTCTGATTTAGATAGCACAGCACTTTTTTCTTTTGACCAGGGATGCCAAGCCTTTTACACTCCAGGATGTAATAAAGTAATGGAACATAATATAAACACACTAGTTACTCACTCCAGTTAAAAACGATAATTCAGAGTTACATAGTATACGGACAACTGTGAACAAATTGAAAATAGGGAAAACTGAATGCAAAACCTACAGTATCTTAAATCTGTAAAATAATAGTGTTGCAATTTAAACCTAAAACCCATTAACCTTACTTTAATTGCAGTGTTTAGAAAAGAGATATGAAGAGACAATCAAAAGCAAATATATAACAAATCCTATGTGTTAAAACTATAAAAAGTCTAATAGGTGTGAGAACAACTGTTTAAGTAGGATGGTACTCTGTTTGAGACACCGCTTCAATACCAGACAAAGTCCAAGGTATTGTGGCTAGTGGTCGACTTGATACCAGATAGTAGCAACATGGGTTCTGCTGCAAAATTCAGATGCCTTAATATGATCTCTGATTAGTCAAGTTCCACTGGAAGCACAGGAGAAATAGAAAGGAAAAAAAAACTGTTAAATGTGTATAGAATACCAGAGTTTGCATGGAAGTTAGGGGAAGGGAACTGATCAAGAGAAGATGACAGCCACAAAATAAAACAGATGTGTCTTAGGTCTACTCATTAGGAAGAGGGGAAAGGGTCACTCATGCTTACAGGTTCAAACCCAGCCCATGCCATTACATATTAGAACACTTGTGATTCCACATGTGCTAAATGTTCCAATGGCGCTAAAGGCTGCTCCAGCTACCTAGGGTCCCTCCAGGTGCATTGTTAAGTTATTCATCAGGGATATGCCTTGGAACCTATTGTGATGGGATTTAGAAGGGTATCCTATCAGGATACCGAAGCTGAGGGTCCCGACATTCACCGACCTGGCTTCGGTATCCCAAAATTAGGGATGCCTAACATTTCTGCCCGACCACAAAATATTTCACTGGGTGAAATTGTATTTCACCAGATGAAATGCTAGGTTATGCCTGCAGAACATGGTTGAGCCTGGAGTAACCTAGTGAGGGTGGTGGAGCGAAGTGCTGGCCGATCCGCTCCGTGGCATGGAGCACTAATGCTTCTGCAGCTCGGCCAGCAAGCTTTCTGGGATGGAGGTCTGTTCCCAGTAGGGGAACTTTAAAAAAAAAAAAAAATCTTTTGCACCCCCCCCCAACGTAACTACCAACTTCGAGGTCCACTCCCCCTTGGAGTTGGTTATTTTAGTTAGGGGGGTTCTGGGCACAAAGCTCCCCGTATAACACAAGTTCCCATCAGGATATTGAAATTCAGTCTCCCGACCTCAGTATACTGCAGGTCAGGAGACCGAATTCCAGGATAGCATAATATATTCAATTCGAGACTACCCCAACTATCTAGGGTTCCTCAAAGCACATAATTAATTATCCATTATGGATACACCCTGCAACTTGTAAGAAAGAGACATTCAGAGATAAGCAAATGGAAGTTATATAAGAATATTGTGACCTGGGCTGTAGAACTAGTTATTCATATAAAGGAGCTATGTCCTAAGTTTGGGGAGATATGGTAGAGACTGCACATTCAGGACAGCTCATAATCAAGTAGTTTGACATTTATTTAATCATGTCAAAAAAAAACCTTTATGAGTTGGAATGTAGCAAAATGAGACATATTTAGAATCATACGTTAGTTTCCAGGGAAATGTGACTCATTAACAAGCAGACGCAGATTTCATAGGTAGTTGGATTTGATCCCAATAAGCTGCAGATGTAATATGACTGCAAAGTTTAGATTCAGTGAGGATTAGCATAGAAGGTAGTTCATGGTTATGACAAGCCTAGCTTGGTGAAAAAGTTAGACAGATGCAGCAGGTTGAGTGGATAATCACCACATACAGTCCATTTCAGGGAAGGAATGAGAGCCATGCAGAGGCTAGTATTTCTGAAATAAGCCAAAGGTAATGAACTGTTGTGCAAGCAATATCGTTTTACCCACACTCCACATGGAGGTAGCTGTAGTGAATGGGGAAAGTTCCACGAAAGTAGACATTTGCAAGAGAATGAAAAACAAAGCAAGAGATGTATGCTATTAACTGGAAGAGATGAAAGGTCATGTTGCCTTTAGTTGGAGTACTTACGAGGTTTCTCTTGTGTTAAGGATCAGGTATGTGACTCATTCATGGAGAACAGCAGTGAGGTTTCTGCGTCTAAGGGAGGACTGTTAAATGATGCAGGGCTGGATCTCCAGCTGTCCTGATTTCTGGATCTGTTCCACTTTTTGGGGTTATAGTGATTGTGCATAGACATCAGCACTGGTAGCTGACTGTTCCTGTCTGGAGGTTTACTGTGTCTAAAGATATTTGAGCCCCAGGTATTTTTGAATCTGGTACCCTGCTGGATAGCTTATGAGCACAAATGGGGTTGGAGAGGATGACGGGACCCCAATCAGGAAAGTGTTTCTGTGGAGGGACATGCTGATTGGAGGTAATCTGTGTGTCAACTGGGAGGTTAGCTGAAGTCATGTCTGTGGGGCTTGCTTCAGAATGCTGGATACTGACACTCGGGGCTGCACTAGTGTGCAAGCCATTTGAGACTGACTTTCTGCTTGAAACTGACAGAGCATTTCTACGGCCTCCAGAGTCCAAACCTTGTACAAAATCCATAACGTCCCTCGGTTTGTCAAATTCTTTTATTTATTTATTATCCAAATCAGAATTGCAACCCTTTGAGTCATAGAGTCCTTTGCAAAGGCTCCACATCTTGGTACAGAGGTTACAGAAAAATTTGAAAATTAACAAGACATTGTGAACATTACAATACAGTGAGGACATAAATGAGAGCAAAACTCTAGGGTCAAGGTAACCCAGAGTCAACAGAAACACATTTGATACAAGGTTACTTTTGAGGTTTCACAACTAGGTGCAGAGACTTCAGACAATGTAATCATTATGATACAATGAGAACATGAATGAGAGTACAGACTCTAGGAACAGGTAGCTCAGTGTCTGCAGATACATATTCAGTGATACATAATACAGAGTTATGCACAAAATTATGCAGTTCAGAGGTGAGAGGACGTCAGCAAAGCAGTTTAGCTTTGAGAGGTATCCAGTACAAGGATTGGGACTAGCAGGAAGCTGAAATGTAAAGGTCCCCTGGGGAGGTGGGTATGGAGAAGGGCTAAGAGCAGTTACAAGTAGCAGAGTCAAGAAGCAGATTCTTGAGGTTGGATTTAAAGAGGCCGAGCCTGGGTTCTAGGGAGATAGAGGCCGGTAGGCCATTCAGCTGGATGGGAGCATGACAAAGGAAGGAACTTTGTCCCAGGGAGGTCCTACAGTGGGGTACTATGAGGGAGGCTTTAGCAGAGCTTCTGGAGACCCTAAGAGGAGGAGCCAATTTTGAGAAGGGAGTGAAGTCTGGGGAGGGGCCTGTCTGTGGTATATTTTCTTGGCAATCAGGCACGTATGGTACTTAAGCTTCCCCTCAAAGTTTAGCCAATGCATGAGTTTGTATAGGTCACACATGTGGATCAGTCTGTCACATCCCGTGACCAGCCGACAGGCTTTGTTGAGGGCCATTTTAATGCAGTGTAAAGCAGTAGCATCAGTAGTGCCATAAATTACTATCCCATAAACCACCAGGGAGAGTACTGAGGAGGATACTGTGAGGCGGATAACCTTGGGGGAAGACAGTGCTTTGTGGCGATAGAAGAGTCCAAGTCTAGAGTTAATAGAAGCAGATAGGAGCTGGATGTAGTTGTGGTAGGTCAGAGAGGTATTGAGGGTAATATCAAGACATCTGAAGGTTGTTATCTGCTGTAAGGGGTTTCCTGGGGAGTTAACAGCGTTCAGCAGTATATCATGCTGTGGGCTCTGGCGGTGGGCAAAGATCATGGTCTTGGTTTTCTTGTAGTTCAAAATTAGGCGATGGGCTATGAACTAGGTTTCTACTTCTGTAAAGAAACCCTGGAGGGCAATTCAGAGGGTATTGGGGTGTTGGTGGCACCAGAAAACAACAGCGTCATCTGCATACAGCAGAAGTTTACCACTGCAGGATTTAGGAAGGGAATTTAGGAAAAGGGTAAAGAATAAGGGTCCAAGTATTGAGCCTTGTGGTACTCCCAAAAGGACTGGGCGGCAGGAAGAAATAGTGGTGTTGATTTTGACCTGCTGAGTTCTGCAGGAGAGGTAATCTTTAAATCAGGATGTGGTGTCACATGAGAGGCCTAAGGAAGATAAGGAGTTGAGGAGCAATGTGTGATTGACGGTGCCGATGCCTTAGTTAGATCGATGTAGATCAACCCAACTAAGTGTCCTTGTTCAAGGTCATTATGTATAAAGGAGGTGTACTCTAGGAGTGCTATAGAGAAGCTGTGGCCACTCCTAAAGCTGTGCTGCTCAGGACACAGCAGGTTGTATATTGACAAGTAGTCCGTGAACTGATCCAATGCTATTTTTTCGAGTGCCTTAGAGATAGGGGGCAGTATAGAGATGGGTTGGTAATTGTTGGGAGATGTGCGGTCCCCACTTTTAAGGACAGGGGTGATGACAGCACGTATCCAGGGTGTCGGGAATTGGCCGAGGCAGGGGGACATATTTATTATTTTGGTGAGCAAGGGGAGAACTTTGTCAAGGGTGAGGCGGAGGAGTTTGAGGTCAAGGGAATCTCCGCTGTAGCGGGACTTGGCCAGGATGTTAGAGAGATAGCTTCTGGCCTCTTGTGGAGAGATGGTCCGAAACCGAAATAGGGGGATGTTTGTTGGGGTGGGGGGTCAGGAGGGCAACCTTGGGGGGGGACGAAAAAGTTTGGTGGAAGGACATGGCTGAGGTCTGAGAAAGCAGCATTTAGGGTGTCAGTGATGGCCAGAGGGTCTTGAATGATGGCGCCCTCAACAGTGATTTGTGCAGGGACAGGGGAGACTACCTTACCACTAAGTTCTTTGATGTTGCTCCAGAATTTTTGCCCTGATCCCCAGGTGGAGGTGAGGTCTTGCTTATAGTAGATAGCCTTGGCTTTGCAGATGGCCCATGTGCATTTGTTCCTGGCTTCTCTGTACCGTTGCCTGCCTAGGGGGAGTTTCGAGTCCAGGGCTTTAAACCAGAGATTGCCCTTGTGGGACACCATACCATTATTTTCAATACCAGTGAGAGTGGCTGGATACTTGAAGTAGCATGTTAAACCCAGTCTGTGCAGCCCCTGCTTGACTTCTAAAATAGCCTTACGTCTCTCCACTATTTCATATGAGAGGTCTTGGAAAACTAAAATGTTCCCTCCTTTCCAGTACAACTGCCTCTGTTCCCTAGCAATTTTCAGTGTCTCATCTTTCATTGAGTAACGTAAAAAGTAAGTGATTATGTGTCTAGGTCTGCCTCCTTTTTGTAATCGGGGTCCTAAAGATCTGTGGGCTCTTTCGATCTCAAGAGCACATGGCCATTGGTAATTTAGAACAGATGGAATGAATTACTGTAAGGACGCTATGATGTTCTCCTCTTCTTTTCCCTCTGGTACTCCCAAAGTTCTGATATTGTTCCTATGGCCATGATTTTTGAGGTTGTCAACCTTGTCCAATAAGTAACTGATTTGTTTATTTTGATAGGCAACTTCTTCCCTCAAGAAGGCAACAAAGTCTTGTATGTTACCAATTTCAATTTCATGTTGCTCGACCCGCCCAGTTAAAACTTCAATGTCCTTCTTAATATCACTCAGAGCACTTTTAAAACTGGTGATCTCAAGTTTAATATCAGCAAGCATGTCTTTTACAATATGTATCTCTGTTTTTGAAGCTAGATCACTGACATCGTTCCTCGTAGCTGTTTTACTTCCTTGAGTTGGATTGCCATTCACTGCTTTGCTTGTTCCTGAAGCCATAGCTGTGATACTTGACAAGATTCTGTTTAGCTGGGAAAACATTTAAAATGGTGAAGGAGATAGCTGATTTTGTAAATGATCATTAGTCTGGATATTCATCAATTAAAAAGGGCAAGTTCAGTGGACCAACAACTATTCTGATGGCAAATAAGTATGAAAAAGAGCAGAGCCAATGAGCATTAATCATAGAATCATAGAAATCTGATGGCAGAAAAGGACCGTTCCAGCCCATCAAGTCTGCCCAGCCCTCCCTTTTCACATCCCCCCTCTCATTGCCACCTCACTCCCAACCATACTCAGTACCATATGCCTGTCCCATGCCCTTTTAAATTCTTTCACCGTACCAGCCCCCACCACCCAGTCTGGTAGTCCGTTCCAGAGCTCCACCACCCTCTTCATGAAGAAACGTCCCCTCACATTGCCCCTGAATCTATTACCTTGCAATCTGAGGCTGTGCCCTCTAGTTCTGGCTCTCTCCTTCCTCTTCAGTGGCCCCCTTCCCCAGCTTTATTTAGCCCCTTTACATACTTAAAGATTTTGCTCATGTCACCCCTTTCCCTCCTTGTTTCTAGTGTGTACAGGTTCAGCTCCTTACACCTCTGCTCGTATGTCTTCCCTGCACATCCTTGACCATCCTTTTTGCCCTTCTCTGAACTCTCTCCAATGCATCTATATCCTTGCAGAGGTGTGGTCTCCAGAAATGCACCCCCTGCTCCAACTGTGGCCTCACCATGGCTTTGTAAAGGGGCATTATTACCTCTCTCCCTCTGCTAGTAATGCCCCTGCCTATGCACACCAGAATTCCAGTAGCCTTTCCCACCACCCTAATACATTGGAAACCCACCTTAAGGTTAGCGGAGACTATGATCCCCAGATCCCTTTCCTGTTCTGATTTTTTGATTTCCTCCCCACCCAGCGTGTACCCTGCTTGCATATTTTTCCTCCCTAGGTGCATCACAGCGCACTTCTTGACTTGAAATTTCAGTTGCCATTTCCCGGCCCAATCTTCAAGTGCCTTGTGTTCCCTCTTCATGTCCTCCACCCCCTCTGAGGTGTCTACCCTATCGCAGATTTTTGTATCATCAGCAAATAGGCACACCCTCCCTCTCAGACCCTCTGCAATATTACTGATGTAGATGTTAAACAGGAGCAGACCCAAAACTGATCCCTATGGCACTCCACTCCTTACCCTTGCCATCTCGGAGTGCACTCCATTTAGCACTGCTCTCTGAGTTCTCCCTGTTAGCCAGTCCTCCACTCAGCTTTCTATTTTCCTTCCCAGCCCTATGTTTTCCATCTTGCTCACCAACCTTCTATGAGGGATGGTGTCGAAGGCTTTGTTGAAGTCCAGATAGGCCACGTTCACTGCCCCTCCCTGGTTGATTGTGTCACCCAATCAAAAAACTCAATTAGATTGGTCTGGCATGATTTCCCCTTGGTGAAGCCATGCTGTCTGCTGTCCTGTAAGTCACACTCCTCCAGGTAATTTACCACCCTCTCCTTGATTAATGCCTCCATTACCTTTTCCACCACAGATGTGAGGCTGACTGGGCAGTAGTTATCCTTTAGCTCCCTGCTGCCTCCCTTGTGCAAGGGCACTATGTCAGTCCTCCTCCAGCCCTCTGTCACCCTCCCTGTATCCAGTGACAGGTTGAAGAGCCTAGCCAATGGTGGGGCAAGCTCCTCCTTCAATTTCTTGAGCACTTTGGGGTGCAACCCATCAAGCTCCATTGCCTTGTCTACCCTCAGCGCGGGCGGCTCAGCCCTGACCCTATCCAGTGAATGGGCTCTGATCCACGCATATTCCCTTCTTCCCCCTTGGCTTTAGCACCAGGCCTCTGCCTTCCACTTCCTCCATGAACACCAAGCTAAAAAACTCATTTAATGCTTCTGCCTTTTCGTAGTTCTGCTCCAAGTTTATCCCTCCCCCCAGTCTAGCAATCCCCTGCCCTGCTCTTTTTCTTTCCCTCACATATCTGAAAAATGTATTATCCCCCGCATGTTTGGCTATTTCTTCCTCCTGGCTACCTTTGTCCTTCTGATCTCCCTCCTGCCAGAATCTTCTTTGCCCTATAATCCTCCTTATCTCCTTCTCCAAGTGTCATCTTGAATTTTCTGAATGCCCTTCTCCTTTCCCTGACTGCCCCTGCCACCTACCTAGTGAACCAGAGTGGTCTCTTCCATCTCTTGCTCTTCCTGACCTTTTTTATGCACATTTCTGCTGCTTCCTGAATCCCTCCATGATAGCTCCCCATAGTTCCTCTACTGCCCCAACTTCTCAGTACTGTCCATTTTTTCCCTATCTTCCTCACCTTATTAAAGTTTGTGCATCTGAAGTCTATGACTGCTGTATTTGTTTCTCTTGTCTCCCTCCCTGCCCTAACCCTGAAACATACCACTCTGTGATCACTGGTGCCCAAGGCTTCTCCCACCTGCACCTCCTCTACACTCTCCCCATTTGTGAGTGCCACGTCCAACAAGTTTCCTTCCCTCGTTGGCTCCCGGACCAGTTGTTGAAGGAATACCCCCTGCAGCTCAGCTAATATCTCTCTGCTCCTTGCTGATGCTGCATCTGGTATTTCCCAGTCAACATCTGGGAGGTTCAGGTCACCCACCAGTAGCAGTTCACTCTTCCATGCCAGCCTTGCAATTTCCTGAGTTAGCCATCTATCGTCCTCCTCTCCCTGTGAAGGTGGCTTGTATACCACCCCCAGCCACAGGGATTCACCCATCTTCCTACCGAATGTTACCCACAGCAGCTCAGTCTCCCCTTCCTCCCCCTGCCCTTCAGTTAAACTGATGCCCTGCCTGACGTATAAGGCAACTTCCCCCCTTCGTGCCTTCCCTGTCTCTTCTGAACAGTCTATACCCTGGAATGTGATGCTCTGTCCACCAGGTCTCACTTATTATGACCAAATTCAATCCCTTGTCCCTCATGATGGCCTCCAGGTCCACCATCATATTTCCTAAACTCCTGGTGTTTGCTGACAATCCCTTACACCAGTCTCCCCCTAACTTTCCCTTTGCACATGTCTCCCTCTTGCCCAGCCATGTACTGCTTTTCCGGGGGGGAGTGCTGGTAGCCCACCAAGCTTTCCTCCTTGTGGAGCAGGTTTGTCCCCACTGCCCCCCAGTCTAGTTTAAATTGTACGTATCTACTATACATTCCCCTAGCTTGCATTTCAGTACTGCCACCCCACCCTATTCAGGTGCAGTCTGTCTGGAGCAAATAGGCTCTCGTCCCCACATGTAGATCCCCAGTTCCCTACCAGCCCGAACCCCATTTGCTCACACCACCCCACCAGCCACTCACCGAACTCCCTAATCCTTGACTTCCTATCAGTGCTTGCCCTTGGTACTGGTAACACCTCTGAAAATGCCACTGATTTAAACTCTAGACCACTATAGTATCTAGCTAGAACTTTGAATCTAGCCTACTCCTCCATCATGCTATCTCCTGCCAGGTCATTTGTTCCCAGGTGGAACAGCAGGTGCGTTTTCTCATCCTGCTGACTCCCCCTTGATGGGATATAATGAATGACCTTTACTGCTGTCATGCCCAGCAGACACTCAACCCACACAGCACTGTGTTTGTCTCCCCTGCTCCCCCACCTAATCCTTTTTATTATAGAGTCCTCAATCAGTAGTACCCTGCTCTCCATCTCCTTCTGATCACATCTCCCTTTCATCCTTCTTCCTACCCTGTGTCCTGTTTTCTACCCTATTCTCAATATCACATTTGCCCACTTCTTCTCCTGAAGCACTATCCTTGCTCTGTCCCCCCCAGTGTCTTCACTCTGTGCCCCTCAGTTTTGTGCCCCCTACAGGCTCTGTTTGTCAGGCTGCCCTCCTCTGCACCTCCATTTAATTTTTTCCCTCCCCATTTATCTGTCCCTGCACATCCCTCTTCTGCTTTTTCCGGGGGACCTTCCCCCCTTTCTGCCCTATCCAGCTTTTGCTGCTTTGAGCCTGAGTACTCTGTCCCCTTCCCCCCTTTTGGGCTTGCGTGGTAGTCATACCTAATAGGGCCTTCTCTGTCTCAAATTTTTCTGCACCTTCCACCTTGCTTGCCACTCCTTCCTCCCCGTGTGCTGTTTAACCTCCTCTTCCAGACCCCCCCCCACATAGTGCTTCTAGTGAGGCAAATCTATTTCTTCGTTCTGAGCCCTCTGCCTGAATCCCTCTGGTCGATGGACCTCCCCTTGCTCCCTCCTCCCTTGTCCTCTGCACAGGCCATATTCCTTTGTACTGTACCAGCTGCCACCCCCCCAGGTTTCTCTTGTGCATATTGCTGTCCTTATCTGGCAGTCCTGTAACCCCTCCCATTAAACTCAGGCTGTGATCTTCAGCAGCGCCTGCGTGTGATCCCTGTATCCTTACATCCCTGAGAAATTCCACTCACCAGCTCAAACGTAGGTGCACGATACAACACATTGTTGGTAGTTGTGCCACAACTGCACACCTAGGAATGTTGCAGCCTTGTGCCTTCAGCACCTAGAAGTACAGTTACAGCAAGCTGCCACCACCTTGGAGTGCCTTCTTGTGGTTCTGAAATGACTAGTTGGTGAAACAAAAATTTAAATATGCTTTGAAAAAAGTTAGTTTAAGTAATTTGTGTTAATCAAGGTAAGTCCACTGGAATACAAAGATCCAATTTTCAGGGATGATCCAGGTGAAGTGGAAAGTGAAGTAGTTCCTGTGCATGGGGTGGTGGGGGGTGTGATATCATAATGTGTTGCTTGTCAGTGTGAAACAAACATTCTGAAAAGTGGCACAGGGGTTTGTTTTAGGTGCTGTGCCCAGATTACTGGGACTTCTTTTACCCTGTTTGTAGTGGTCTTAAAATGCATAGCTGCTGGCCATTCAAGATGCAGCATTTTCCCTGCCCATGTTATAACAGGGCTTGAAAAGGAGTGTATACTTAATGAATTAGGTATGACAGGGGGTGGTATGTCATGGGATATCACTATGCCACATGTATAGCATGAGGGATTGCTATGTCACACATGTTGGGAGGTGCAAGGCTGTAGGCTGAGTGCCTATTGCACTGAGAAGTGTTGGTATCCCAATATGTACCACACCCTTTCATATATTAATGCTATTAGACAATAAATTCATGATATTCTTAATGAGAAAATAATTTTAAAAGGTATTTTTTTGCATTTAAATTAGTATTTTTATTGTGTAAGTGTACTGTCTAAAAAAGTAGTGTTATGCAGTACGGGTATTTGACCAAAGATGGAGGCTGCTTTGTCAGCACTGCCATATTGTTTGTGGACTAAGGGCTCAATCCTCAAAGGTGGCTGGGATAAGCTCAAATGGGGCATATCCCAGCCGTGCATCTGTGCATCCCAATGCCATTCCACAATGCATGGCATTTGCTGCCCCTTCCCCCTGCACCTCATGTGTGAAGCCCCACAGAGGGGCAGGGTTTGGCAAGGAGGTTGGTGTTGTACAGAATGCTGGGCATCCAATGGAATGTCTAGATCATCACTGTAGTGGATCCCCTGCTCTGCACAAAGTAAGGGACCATAGGATATGGCAGTACATGACAGTCCTGCACAGACTGCCATATCCCCATTAGGATATCACTTTACCACACTGGTATGACCAGCTGGTGCTTGCTGAACTCAGAGACCTCCCAGCCAACCTAAAGACCTGTAGGCACGTGGCAAGGAGGCTGATTGGACCTTGAGTAGAATCCTTCAGCTAGGCAGGGCACATAGGAGCTACAGTCACCCCTCAGAATATGTAACTTTGCCATGCCACTGTCCCTCTGTGGCTTGAATTAGGACTCTGGGATCAGATGCATGCATGCCCCAGCCCATTTTCTGAACTGGCTGAGTGCATTGCAGTGTGCATGGCATGGGATTGGGTACAGTGGGATACATAGATAAAACAGGTGATGCTCTCTGCATGCCTCCAGCCTTTGTAGGCAGTAGCACCCCTCCACTCACATGGATTACTTTATGGACTGAGTCTTAAGAGTGCAAGGCAGATATGCAGACTGATTTTTATGGCTGTGGGCGGAGCCTACAGCCATTTTGCTATCTGTAGCTTGAAAATAGAATTTCATGGAACTCATTTTTTGGACATTTCAATGTATTCTTCCACATCTACAAATCACTATGACAACTAAAATAAAATAATCCCTTCTTTCTGTTTAGAATGTTGGAGACATAACTACAAGCTGCTTATCTGATGGCCATTAGGAAACTAAAACAGCTTGTTAAATATTGGTTGCCTATTAAACTGGAGATTTGTTTACCCCCTTCGAAATGCAACAGCTTGCACATTTAAATGATTAGCATTTAAACATGTTTTACTAGTAATTCAGTTGGGGATGAATATCTTTCAAGAAAGACTTATACCTCATAAATGTTACCCTTTCCCAGTAAATTTTGTAAAGATTTACACTGTTTTTAACCTCTCAAGACCTATCTGATAAAATGCCAGGTCTTCAGTGAACTACCCATACTAAATACATAAATTTCTTTTTGACATAAAGGGCTGGAGCCTGCTTCCCAAACATAACTGATAAGAGCTACTGAGATCTCTTATAGTGAGAGAGAGAGAGGGAGAGAGAGAGGGAGAGAGAGTGTGTGTGTGTGTGTGTGTTTGGGGGGGTGGAGAAACGGTCAAAATCTAGGTAAGGGAGACCTCATCTAATGAATTAACTGCTGACAAACCATGAGTGATACAGAAGAAAATGATCTGATACCTTTTATTGGACCAACATAAATGTGACATAAAGAACTTATACCATTTATAAAATTCCTGGTCAAACAACTGCAAACAGAAGAGTGTTTTTTTGTTATTTTATAATATGATGTACTGAATGTGTATTTACTGAGTTGCTGGATCAGGGCCGTGATAAAATGATAACATATATTTAACTCATTCAAGATTCCATCAGGTGGACAGAAAAAAGTCTATGAGAATTTGTCTGAAAACTAACAACTATAAGATGCAAAATTAGCATGTATGTCTGTGTGTATATGTATGTGTGTGTGTATATATATATATATATATATCTATGGAAATGTCTCTTTTTGCAATACATTTGTTTACAGGCATTACTAGTATCTTTTGAAAAGTTTGTCTGACTTGTAATTACTAGTTTTGAGTATAATTCATGAAATAATGGGCTTGATATTTGTTATTTCATATAGTCCCCCATTGTGCCTTATGCATAGCATATAAATCCAACTCATTCCAAGGCCATTGTGACATATAATATTAATACTGAGCAGCAAATCGGAGCTCTTTTCCTAATAAAAGGCTGCTGATATAATAAAGAACAAAGTCATAAATAAAAAAAACAGTGGCTTATGGACACATTTACAGGGATTTGATTCTGCCTTTGTGGGGAAAACACAGGGAAAATGAGGGCTTCTTACAGAGTAATGGTTATTTGGATCTGGGAGCACTGAGTATTTCTTATCCTGTATTTTGTATCCTGGGTAGTGCAGGGAAAATGCTGCATCTCATTGTCACAGGGATGTTCATTTATACATATTTGCACTGTATTTACTCAGGCTGTCCCAGATTAGATGCAATATCTTGTTTTCAGTGGGGTCATGATTTTACCATTTTTATAACGTATTCAGGCTGCCTAGTTCAGGGCCCCCATATTCAAAGGAGATATGCAGTGCATCCTGGTGGAAAAGGGAGATGTGCCACACAACTCCAACAATGCTCAGCAGCTCAATATTCAAATGTGCGGGATGTGCCTGCTGCAAGGGAATGGGCCAGGGCACACACAAATGGTGTGCTGTTCAAGTCAAGGGGGCAATCCCATGCATATGCCGTGCTGCAGCATATTTAGTGAGAATGTGCCCCTCACAGTCCAGAGCACTGTGGCCCACAGTTAGGCCATGAATAGTTGGCCTAACCTGGCCAGCCACCCACAGGCAGGCTGCAGATGTGCACCCAGGTGTACAGCAGCCTGGCAGCCCAGGTAGACTAGAGGTACCCCCTTTCGATCCCCAATCTTGCCAACTCCATCCCTGAAGAGCTCCATAGTGAGCTCCATGGCCAGCCATTGACTGCACTGAACCCAGGCTGGGGACCTGCACTCTGGAATGACCCAACTGTCTGTACCGTGCATTAGGGTACCATGCCAGCTGCAGATCCACCAGTGTATGCAGCTATGTGTATCCACAATCCGCACAGGGGTTATATACAGACCCCCATCTCAGGGGGAGGAAATAGACAAGGAAATGATAGAAAGTATACTTAGAATGGCAGATAAAGGGGAGATATTGCTAATGGGTGATCTGAATATGCCAGATGTTAACTGGAGTGCAGTTGCAGCAGCCACTTCTAAGAGTGGGTTATTCTAGATGCCTCACAGGGGGATGCCTAGACAACTAGTATTGGAACCCACTCGAGAGGAGCAATCTTAGACCTGGTTCTCTCAAATGGAGATGGAGAGAGGATCACAGATGTAGAAGTGGGTAGCCATCTGGGAACTAGCGACCACCGAACAGTATGGTTCGCAATAAACACAGCAATAGAGTCAAGCCATACAAAGGCAAAAGTACTGGACTTCAGGAGGGCTGACTTTGCCAAAATGGGTGAGTGCCTAAGGAATACACTAGCAAATGGGAAGGAAGGAGGGGTGGAAGAACAATGGGGAATAATAAAAACTGCCATCACAGAGGTAACAAGTCTTTGTGTGAAGCAAATAAACAAAACAAAACGATGTAAGAAACCACTATGGTTCTCAAAGGAGGTGGCAGTGAAGGTTCAAGAGAAAATAAAGCATTCAGAAAGTACAAGGAATCACAGAAGGAACAGGACAGAGAAGTGTATCAGTTAAAGCAAAAGGAAGCTGGGAAGGCAGTCAGAACAGCAAAGGCCCAAACTGAGGAAAAGATAGCCAACTCAGTTAAGAAGGGGGATAAAACCTTTTTTAGGTACATCAGGGAGTGAAGGAAGACTAAGGGATGGATAGTGAGGCTTAATAAAGGGGGGGGTGGGCAGAGGGTGACTGTGAAAAGGCAGAGATACTAAACAAATATTTTTGCTCAGTATTTACAAACGAAGAGGGGGAGGTACCTAAAACAAACAACAGAAACACTCTGGATACAGAAGTTGATACCAGCCCATTTACAGAAGAAAGGGTCTTGAAAGAACTCTTAAAACTGAAGGTGGACAAAGCCATGGGGCCTGATGGGATTCATCCCAGAATTCTAAAAGAACTAAGGGTAGAACTAGTGACACCACTGACTACCCTCTTTAACAAATCATGGGAGGATGGGTGGTACCTGAGGACTGGAGGAGGGCCGATGTGATTCCCTTCATAAAAGTGGGAGCAGGGCAGAAGCAGGAAACTACAGACCAGTTAGTTTAACCTCAGTGATAGGGAAATGATGGAATCACCTCTGAAGGAAAGAATTGTCGAGTACCTAGAGGCCAGAGGGGCACAGGACCCAAGGCAGCATGGATTCACAGCGGGAAGGTCATGCCAGACAAATCTAATAGATTTCTTTGACTGGGTGACCAAAGTAGTAGATCAGGGAGGGGCTGTGGACATGGCCTACCTAGGCTTTAGCAAGGCATTTGACTCAGTCCCACACAAAAGATTAATATACAAGTTAGCCAGCCTGGGAGTGGGTCCCAAGATGATAGCCTGGGTAAAGAATTGGCTGGAGAATAGGACACAGAGGGTAATAGTAAATGGAGTCCACTCTGAAGAAAGGGGGGTTACTAGTGCGGTGCCGCAGGGTTCAGTATTAGGACCGGTCCTCTTCAATGTCTTTGTAAGCAACATTGCAGACGGACTGGAAGGAAAAGTATGTCTCTTTGCAGATGACACAAAGATCTGCAGCAGAGTTGATGCACAAGGTGGGGTGGAAAGGATGAGAAGGGACTTGTCAAGGTTATAGGAATGGTCAAATGTATGGCAGCTTCGATTTAATGCTAAGAAGTGCAAGGTAATGCACCTGGGAAACAAAAACCCAGGGGAAGAGTACACAATGGGGGGTGAGATACTAACAACAACAAAAATGGAAAGGAACCTGGGGGTAGTCATATCAGATGACTTAAAGGTGGGCAAGCAATGTGAGAGGGCAGTAAGGAGGGCTGGGGGGATACTGGGATGCATAGGGAGAGGCATCACCAGTAGAAAACAGGAAGTTGTTATCCTCTGTACAGACAGCTGGTGAGACCCCATCTGGAGTACTGTGTGCAGTTCTGGAGACCCAATCTCCGCAAGGACATAGACAAGATGGAAGCTGTCCAGAGGAGGGCAACTAAAATGGTGCAGGGTCTGCACCGGAAGACATATAAAGAGAGACTAAAGGAGCTTAATATGTATAGCCTCGAGGAAAGGAGGGAGAGGGGGGACATGATAGAAACTTTCAAGTACCTCAAGGGAATCAACAAAGTCCAAGAGGGTAGCATCTTTCAAAAAAAGAGGTGTGCAAGAACAAGGGGCACAATTTGAAGATAGAGGGGGCGGCTCAGAGGTAATGTAAGGAAGTATTTTTTCACAGAGAGGGTTGTGGATGCATGGAACAGCCTTCCGGAGGAGGTTGTGGAGTCAAAAACAGTGACTGAATTCAAGCATGCATGGGACAGCCATAAGGCAATTCTAGGGGTTGGGGGTAGAAAGAAGTAGGCAGCTGGTTAACTAGGATCTGCAGCTTATCCATTAGTTAGGGAAATGGGCAGACTGGGTGGGCCAAGCGGTCCTTATCTGCCGTCAAATTCTATGTTTCTATGTATGTCCCTGGCAAACTGAAGAGGGAATTTACATATGTCCAATGCATGCCTTGTCAATGCTGTATCTTCCTGCTGTTATTCACCGCTGCAAGTCCACACTCTCCCTTGTTCCCCCGATGTAATATGCCACCCTCTAGACTTCTGAAGTATCCCAGGTGCCATAGGGTGCGGTATCCTGTAATGTCATTTGCAGTGTATGCTTCAGGCTATAGATAGTTCATCCACAGTTCCCCAATTGTACAAACAAATGGGAAATTGGCTGTAACGTGCCTGTTTTGGGACCTGTGTGAGTGGGTGCAGCATCGACCGTCACCCACACTGAGTAGTGCAATGGCACCGGGATGATGGATCCGCATGTGAGTGCCTGAGGAGTATGACCACTGGTCGTTATCACCCACACACAGCTCATGCCTATGTATAACACATTCCAGCATCCTACTGCGAGTGCTCTGCCACCCGCCGATTGAGTGATATAATCCCATTACAGAGCCAGTTGTCACAATGGGATGGGCTGGGGGGCAGAGAGGGGTCTGTTTGTGCACTGTTGAGGGGGAGCGGTGCCACTACACTATGGACATGGACTGTAGGTGTATTCATGTGCAATTAGGGATGGCACTGGGGTCCCTACAATATGGAACCAATAGAGCCTGGAGTCTGGTATGATCGGGGCTGCTGGAACGGGTGGGGGGTGCCACTATACCACCAGAGACTTCAGGGCCTGTCCCACATGGGAGTGATTGGGATTAGGGCCTGGCGGTGAGAGCTGCTCCGGGGCATTCATCCCCATGCCAACATGCAAATGGACTGGTAATGAGCGTGCATAGGCCCCTTTGCACCCTGCATGCTCAGTTCATTCATTTGCATTCATGGGCTGAATTTTGCCCATGGGGGCTGTGGTGCATGCCAGTATGTGCCACGCATTCTCACTGGAAGGTATTGAGTTGGAGTCACCCTGGATGCACCTGACTTGGTGGCCGCCTGCATAGCGACTCCCGTACAGGGTCATATTTTCAACAGGAATGATGAAGTCCACCAGGATGAAGCACAGTGTCACACGTTTACTGCATGACAAAAGGGATTAACTCCCTTTGAAACTGTATTATTTGCTGCAGTACCTCTACTGCAGAATTCTGTAGTGCTGCACGTCATCGTGGTGGGCTTCACTATATGCACACCTTGTACCGGTGGCGCATTCTCTTTGAATGTTGTATCAGTGCTGACCGGTGCACCCTCTTTGTGCAATGCATCTTTCTGCTCGTGCATCGATCTGGCACTTAATGTATCCTCCCAGATGTAAAATATTTTTTTTAGTGCATTCTGATTTTACACAATGCAGCATAGTATTGTGTAGATGTAGAACCCTACTGAAAATAAGATGCCATTTCTTCTGTGAATTATCTAGACTAAATATATAGCAATCAGCAGGTATATTCTAGGAAAACACATTGTAAAAATGTGTAAAAGGAATACCACATTGAAACTGCCTCTCCACAGATCTGCATTGTGCAAATTCATTAGAAATAATGGGTAAAAGCATCCCAAAATCTCTCCACAGCCATATCGGCTCTGACCAGAATTTGTTAGGTCAATGCTGAAACCTGTTGGTAGGGACTGTAATTCCTTGTAGAATAGTGCTGGGATATCCCCATGGCTCTCAGCCAATCAAGTTTTAGGATTTGGTTTTACTATTATATATATTATATAAGCAAGGTATAATACATGACAGGGTGTGGTATATTATAGGATATTGCCACACCTTGGGTGCATTGAGTGTCATTAATATTTTTAATGATTTTTTACAGTGCAAGTATACATTGAGAATAATAGTTCCCTTACTTTATTATATTGTTTTCAGGTGGTGCTGTTGTAGTATGCTCCACAGGAGAGGGGAGCAGGAAGTAGTAAAGTAATGAAAGGAGGAGAGACAGGTCTGAGTTTGAATGGTAGTTGGCCAGCCTGTTCTTGTCGGGTGGTGGTAGCCCTGAGTCCGAGAGCACAGCAGCAGCAGGTATGGTGTATTGGAAACCTGGGACTGGAGAAGATGTGCGGAAGTAAGTGTGCTGGTCAGATTGGAGCTTTTTTTAAAACACTGTAGTGAGAAATGGATGTCAGGCAACAATTTTATATGTGGATCAAGGAAGATGGAGTACTATGAAGGCAAGCGAAAAGGCTGTTGTCTGGCACTTTTTTTATGTGGTTATGTGCAGGGATGCTAGCCAATCAAGTCTGATTATATATTTTAGCCTTTGGGTAATGCAGGATATAATTTATGCTGCACATTTTTGTAAATGAAGAATGGGGTAATCTATTTCAGATACACCAGCATGGTTGTAGTTGTTTTAAGATGAGTACATTTGATGATGATTTCACTGAAATATCAAATAGGTGGAGATGTGCAGAACTCTATGGGGGAAAAAAGCCTAACAGAACTTGAATGGTTTGGTTTTGCTAGTACCTGACTTTAACTGTGGCAGTTCGGCTCTGATTTTGACTTGGATTTGTTTTTCTTGTTTTTTAAATATAGTTACGCTTGTCCACTTCAGCACTCACCTCTCAGCCTACATAATGGCATCCTGCTCCACTCTCTCCTAGATCACGTGATCAGACTGCATATTCTTTTCTACTCCTGACCTGAATCCCTTGCACCATGTCACGTAGATACCACAGCCCTGCACAAGCATACACTGCAGCACACAGTCCAAGAAAGGTTTCCAGCCATAGGAAATCATGTGCTGTTTGCATTGTGCAATTTGTGGGACAAAGTGTGCATGCACCAGTGTAGTGTATATAACACTGTGATGCACAGCAAGTTTGGGCTGTTTGTATCACACAATTTGTGGGGCAGAGTGTGCATGCACCAGTGCAGTGTGTATAACACTGCGATGCACAGCCACTTTGTGCTATTTGTATCACACAATTTGTGGGACAGAGTGTGTGCATGCACCAGTGCAGTGTATATAACACTGCGATGCACAGCCACTCTGTGCTGTTTGTATCACAGAATTTGTGGGACAGAGTGTGCATGCACCAGTAACACAGAAACATAGACTTTGACGGCAGATAAGGACCGCTTGGCCCACCTAGCCTGCCCATTTCCGTACCTATTGGATAAGCTGCAGATCCTAGTTAACCAACAGCCTATTTCTTCCTAACCCCTACCAGAATTGCCTTATGTCTGTCCCATGCATTCTTGAATTCCCCCACTGTTTTTGACCCCATGACCTCCTCAGGAAGGCTGTTCCATGTGTACACCACCCTCTCTGTAAAAAAAATACTTCCTCATGTTGCCCCTAAGCTGTCCCCTTTCTATCTTCAAATTGTGCCCCTTTGTTCTTGCACATCTCTTTTTCTGAAGGATGCTACCCTCTTGGACTTTGTTGATTCCCTTGAGGTACTTGAAAGTTTCTATCATGTCCCCCCCTCCCTCCTTTCCTCTAGGGTATACATATTAAGCTCCTTTAGTCTCTCTTCATATGGCTTCTGGTGCAGACCCTGCACCATTTTAGTTGCCCTCCTCTGGACTGCCTCCATCCTGTCTATGCCCTTGTTGAGATGTTGTCTCCAGGACTGCACGGATTGCGCCAGATGGGGTCTCACCAACTGTTTGTACACAGGGATAACAACTTCCTGTTTTCTACTGGTGATGCCTCTCCTTATACATCCCAGTATCCCCCTAGCCCTCCTTACTGACTTCTCACATTGCCTGCTTACCTTTAGGTTATCTGATATGATTACCCCATGTCCCTTTCCATTTTTATTGTTGTTAGTACCTCCTCCCCCATTGTGTATTCTTCCCCGTGAAGTGTATACAACACTGTGATGCACAGCCACGCTGTGCTGTTTGTATCATGCAATTTGTGGGACAGAGTGTGCATGCACCAGTGCAGTGTCTATTAACACTGTAATGCACAGCCACTCTGTGGTGTTTGTATCATGCAATTTATGGGACAGAGTGTGCATGCACCAGTGCAGTGTATATAACACTGATGATGCACAGCCACTCTCTGCTGCTTGTATCATGCAATTTGTGGGACAGAGTGTACATGCACCAGTGCAGTGTATATAACACTATAATGCACAGCCACTCTGTGCTGCTTGTATCATGCAATTTGTGGGACAGAGTGTGCATGCACCAGTGCAGTGTATATAACACTGATGATGCACAGCCACTGTCTGCTGCTTGTATCATGCAATTTGTGGGACAGAGTGTACATGCACCAGTGCAGTGTATATAACACTGATGCACAGCCACTGGATTTCCAATCCTACATGATACAATAAGTCTGGTTGGGAATGACAGTCAGGAGCTCAGCGGAGCTCAGTGGAGGGTAGTGAGGTGGCAGACAAGCAGATTTTTTTAGGTTCGACAGTAAAACAACAGATAAAAGCTATGCCTGACTGCTGCCCAAAGTGGAGAATATGGTAAAGGTGGCAAGAGGAAAACCAGGCAGGCAGATGCCAGACCAATGTCCATTCCATGCTGTTCGGGCATTCAGAAATGCTGACCCAGCATGCTGGGATTTCTTAAAATTCACCTTCAACTCACTTGGGGAATAAAAAACTGAATACGAAAAACCCATGGAAAACTGCCTGAAATCCGGGGCATCACCTCTAGGAAGGAGGAGGAGGTTATTCTGCTACTATATAGGTCACTGGTGAGACCACACTTGGAGTATTGTGTCCAGTTCTGGTGCCCCTACCTTAAGAAAGATATAAAAGTACTGGAGGCGGTACAGCGGAGAACAACCAAGTTGCTTTAGGGCATGGGGGACAGAACATACGAGGAGAGACTGATGGAGCTGAACAGATACTGGCTGGAGGACAGGAGGGAGAGAGGGGACATAACTGAGACCTTCAAATACTTAAAGGGAATAAACAAGAGCAGCAGTGAGGGCATCTTTATCCTAGGGAAGGAAGGTACAACAAGGGGTCATAGCCTGAAATTAGTGTGGGGGGGGTAGATTCAGGAGGGAAATGAGAAGGCACTTCTTCACAGAAAGTGTGGTGAAAGGGTGGAACGAGTTGCCAGAGGAGGTGGCGAGGTCATTAACCAGCTTTAAGAGGGGTTGGGACAAGGTAAAGAATAAGATTAGGTCAACTAGGCCCACAGGGAGAGGGGGGGAGTACAACTCAGGAGGGTTGGGGGGGCAGCTACTTAGTATAACTAGCTGCGCACTCGAGTAGACTCAATAGACCATTATGGCCTGTATCTCCTGGCAATTTCGTATGTTCATATGTCTTTTTTAAATAGATTGCAGGCAAAACAAAATATTTTTTATTAGGAAGCCTCAATTAAAAAGCACTTTGTGTTGATATAGATTTGATCATTGGAGTACTAGTAGCCTCTGGCATGTATCCATTGTTTTTATTGAGGGGGGTGCAGTGGTAGTGCTGTGGTATTTCAGCAGCCCCTAGTAGACAGCCATTTTTGTAGAGTAGTGCTGCAGTATTATAACTGTCACTGGTTGCAGCATTTTTGGTGCCTAATGGTCCAATCCTTTTTTTTAATCAGTTATTGCACACTTTGTTGGCTGTGGGGCCCCTTTGGCACTGAAGCCATCCCCTAGTCCTGACACCTATCTTCTCCAGGACTTACCTGAGCTGGCTCAAATCCTCTAAGGATTACCCCTCTGAGTCAGGGCTGGGAGAGAAGGGCCACCCTCCCCACGATGGTTGTGTATCCAGATTGCCAGCCAGGGCTCGGTCAGTGGTGCAGGACCTATGAGGGTAGCAAGGGGTCATCCTGCCACTGCAGGATTTTCCTTGCAGTTTTCAGCCATCACCCCTGATTATCATGCACAGCCCCGACTCCAGCCTCAACATGCCCAGCATCCCCTGGGGAGGGATAGCTCTGTGACCCAACTGTAGAGGGTCACTCGAGTGGTGATACATGATGCCCATCCCTCTCTAGGCAGGTGTCGCAGTGCCATCCCCCAGCCCCTGGCCACCCAGCCAGCTTCCTGATCTCGCTATTAAACTCAGGTCACCAGTGTGGGAGCACAATGCACTACCCACTGCACCATCGGGTGACCATAGCACTCCACTATTTGAGTGTCCCTAGGTTTATAGTCACAATTTGTTTTTCTATAGGGGTACTGCTCTGGTATTTTAGTAGCCCCTGGCTTATGCCAATTTCTGTGTGTGTGTGTATTTGGGGACAGTGTCCTGGAATTTGAGTAGTCCTTGGCCAGTAGCCATTGGTTTTGGATGGAGTATTGTGCTCCATCATTTGAGTTTCCCTTGACTTATAACTATTGCTTTGGGGGTGGGTTGAAACTGCTAACCTGTATTGTTCACCATTATTTACTTGTTTCAGTTTTTTTTTAATTATATTTTAAAACGAAAGGAAAGTGGAATATTATATTAACCTCACATTCGCTATGAACGCAAATCCTCCAGAGTCAGAACCAGAAGCATAACATTCCTGGTTTGACCACCCCTTCAAAAAGGGACTGAGGATGGTAGCATCCAATTGTACTGATGTATAATACACTTGCAAACTAAGTCACAAAAATTGACTTTTTTTTATTTAGAATTTCTGCATGGTGAGATATTCACATTTAAGCAATACCCCCCGTTTTCAAGAGGGTCCCAGTACAGTCATTATAGCAGATATGTGTTACTAATGTGGTAGGTAAGCATGCTTGATATATGAATGAGCACAATTTAAAATTTAGATATAATTCACATTATAGACATATTTACAGTAAATATTTCATTTCCGCAGTAATGTAAGGAGGTGTGGAGTGAAGGATTTGGAATATATAAACAGGGGTGTGAGCTGACAATTGATGTAATTCTTGCAAGCAGTCAGAGACAGTTGTGCAGTGCTAAGATGGGTGCACATTGCTTGTATGAAAGTGCTGTTTTTTGCTGCTTTTTTGGTCTTGTTGAGAACATTGTTCACGTTGGTTGTTGTGGCTGTGACAAATGCTGTAATTCCGATGGGTTTGTGAGCTCTAGGCACTTGGAGTGGGTGTTTAGTCTGTGATCTTGGTGCATAGGGCACGTTCAGTTTGTATAAGGGATTGTTGAGATAGTTGGGGTACTGCTAGTGCACACATTTAAAAACCAGCATTGGCCATCTGAATTTGTGCCTCTTTCTGGCAGGAGATTATCAGGGTTATTATATAGTAGACAATTATAATCAGCTGGGCCTCAGTCACTGCTCCTACGCTGGAGATTAAATTCCCCAGACCATAATCCTTTCTCCTCTCTGCCATCCCTCCTCCTAGTACCTTAAACCTAGGCCTGCTTAATGTTTGTCAATGACTATACCAACCAAATCCCTTTCTGTCAAATGTTAATTGTAATGTTAATGCCTGTTGTAATTGAAATGATACCTCTGTAACCGTCTGTTTAATCTTACTGTATCTAACCTTGCTGTGCTCTATTATCTGTATCCCAAAGTGTTGTACTATTTAAATGTTTCCTCCAATGTAGCTAATCCTGGGTCACCTCTGAAAAAGGGACTTTCGAGAGCCTACCCAGTTAACAAAATTAATAAATAAATAAAAATAAAATAAATGATGTAGGCTTGTGCTTCCACCCAGAGTGAATCTGCACATGATGTTGTGCATAGACATGGCTTTGCTCAATGATTGTGTCCTGGTGCCATCCTGTGAATTTCACTGCTGTTGTAAGGCCAGCACTAGTGACTGCTAGAGTACAGTATGAGTTCCATGGTGTTCAATAAAATGCAGGTACAGACTCAATAAAGTGCAACAAGTTTTTGGTGTATTCCTCTTGCCATTGGTGTAATGTGTTCTCTAGCTTAGCTTTTTATTTAGCTATAGAGCAAGGTATCTGAAGGCCTGCACCCCGAACAGAGGAATCCATAACAGAAAATCTGCTGCCAGTGTGTTATCAGATATATACAGGTACAGTTCATGAGGGCAGATCACCAGGTTCACCTAGCTGTTATCCTAAAATCAATCACCCAGTCCAGCTCAGTTTATTGCGTGCTCTGTCATCAATCTGATATCTAGTGAAAAAACTGGTTTGTGTTGGAGCTGTGAGGCTTATTGCAGAGGTTCAAAACATTTGCATGTGTAATTGTTTCTCATACAAAGCCCAAGAAACTAGTACTGTATATGCTAGCACAGACATTCCTGCTCATGACGGTTGTGTGGGGGCAGTGGTAGACATTTATTTTATTTTACCAGGTAGGGGGACTGGATCAAGTGATTCATTGTCAACCAAGCCTTAGGAAAAGTGGGTTACAGTAGGGAAAATCTCATAAAATTACAACAATCACATAGAATAAAATCAGATAATACAAAAATAATAACAAGTATTTACATATATATATATATATATATATATATATATATAATATAAACACATAGCCCACTCATCAAACACTTTCCAAACAATTACTAAATAATTGATGGAGACTGTAGATTGTCATTTATGCATTTTAAATATGCTTGCCTTTCGATCACTGTCTAACCCAATTTCTGATATTTTATACTGGTCCATAATATGACATAATGGACCTACAATCCCTTCTAACCTCATGTTACTGTTACTATGGAAAAACATTCTATTTGGAAAGGTGAATGCTCACTTTGTCGTTAACTTTATTCTGCATATCTTTGCTACCAAAATGTAATATTGTTTGCATTTTCATTTGTTATTGCACTTGCCATGTTAACTATTGCACTCTGTACCTTGTTTTGCACCGTATGATTGTTTCTGTGTCTGGTGCTTTACTGTTCTCTGCTGCCCCCATGCTACACCTGGAAATCAGCCTTGGATCTGTGTGCCTTTCCTCATTACCTATTAATAAACAAACAAACAAACTAACACACAACTAAACTAACTAACTCACTAACTGCCCAGAATTTCTTGGGGCATTACCAGAATTTACAAGATTGATCCATTTTGGGAATGTCCCTAGAAATCCTGAGCCTGCATTGTTTTTTTGTTTTTTTGCCACTGAAGTGTTTTTACTGTAGATCGAGGGAGCCCTCCTGCCCTGTTGGAGCACTCCTTTCCTCAGTTCATGAGATGCTCTAATTCTGTTAAGATTGTCTTATGCACTGGTGCCCTCGAAACAATTACATTTGGGAGATTTTCCAAAAATGTTTTTCATCTATTGTTAATTGCCCATGATGTTGCTCTCTTGTTTTGCAGATTCATTTCAGAAAAATTTGCAAATGATCTCTCTGCAACCTATCTTGCTGAGCTTGCTCTATGTTCCCTAAGTGTATGTTAAAAAGTACAAGATGATGCATGACCTCACATGGGGTGGGGATGGAGTAAAGGAGTTAGACAAAATGGAAATTCATGGCTACATCCCTGATTGCTATGGTGACAGTGGAGTAAACAGCTCTCAGTTGCTAGTGGGATGGCACTTCAAATCCATACAGATACCACACAAGTTATTACATAGGTCATTGAGAAGAATATCCCAATCTTAGGAGTGTGGCTTTGTTCCCATATTGCCCTGTTGTTTCTGCCTATGCGTGCTGCTGCAAATGTTCTCCACATGCTCCACATTAATGATACTACTTTAATCCTTTCTTTATCCTCCTCCTTTATCAGTCTTACTTTGGGCTTGTGCCAGCCATCTCCCAGTACCAGCATCCTCTATCTCAGTACTTGGTCCTTCTGGGGTGGGGCATTCACTGGAGTCCAGCGTCCACTCAGGAGTCGAACCTGGTTGGTGCTTCATGTAACACAAAACCTGAGAGGCTCACAGCCTTTCTGCCGGCGGTTATGCTTTTTTCCTTTTGTTGTCCCTCATCTGGTACTCTGTCCCTCCACCTTTCCACTGACTCCGTACTTAGCCTTTGTTGGTCTTACAGACATACAATGGTTTCCTGTGGAGAAGCAAGCTCCCAAGCCCCCCACATGGGTACCCTGTCTCCCTGGCAGGAACGCACTGCCACTGGCAGCAATTCCCCAGTACTGGGTCCTAGTATGAGCACCACTGGTCCACTGCATGGGCACCCACTTGCCCACCCTGTCAGGAACACACTGCCACTGGGGGTCCTTCCACAGTCCTAGCTCCCAGTGGAAGCACCCTGGGTCCCCCATAAGGACCCTCTCCCTCCATGGCAGGAACGCACTACCATTAGCAGGCCTTCCACAGTCCTGACTCCCCATGGGAGCACCCTGAGACCCCCACATATGTCCCCTCTATCCCTGGCAGGAACACACTGCCACTGGCAGCCCTTCCACAGTCCTGGCTCCAAAACGAAGCACCCTGAGTCCCCCACATGGATCCTTTCCCTCTCTGGCAGGGACACACTGACATTGGTAGCCCCCCAGGCACTGGCTCCTAATGCTTGCTGGCATTGGCAGTGGTAGTGTAGAAGTTACAGAGCTGCGTAATAGGAATGGCAGTGAAGTACTGAACTGAAGCCAACCCCACCACCACCCTGCAGACAGTGACAGGCGTTGGGGTGTGCCTTTGGGTCATCAGGCATAACGTCCACGCCATTTCACAACACCCCACCCTGCAGACACTGACAAGTGTCACTGTGTTCCTTGGGGTCTTTGGCTCTTGCGCGCACCTCCTAATTCCATTAGAAAATACGTGAGATGGGTGCTATATAGGAGAATGGGGTGAACTTTGGGGTCAAGAGTCCAAGGCATACCTCGATGCCTCTCACTGGCTGCAGGGTGTGGAATGGTATGAGCATTACAGGCAAGAATCCAAAGTCACACCCTGATGCCTGTCATTCTCTACAGGATTGCGCTATGGTTGGAAACCCTAATACCTCAGGCATTCGTTGGTATTTTCACTCCAAATTTTCAACATGGTTTTTTTGTGACCCCACCTCATGAACAGTGGCAATATCAGTTTGTTAGCTGAAAGCTGCTTATGCACAGCGACTATGGCATTTAGCACCACAGATGCAAAAACATTCCCGAACAGGATGTAAAAAATGACAGCTGTACTGTTCGTGGGGAGGTGTAAAATGGCAATGTTGCAGATCTGCAGTAAAAATATTAAAAAAACTGCTGAAGTCACGAGCGTACATAGAAACTGTGCAACGCACACCGTAATATAATTAGGGTTGGGGATTTTTACAGCAGATTGTCAACTCAGGCATTTGGTGCCTCCGATCATGAACAGTGTCACTGAGATTTTCTTTATCTGTCCCAACAATGATTTCCCACAGTGACCACGCATCTCTGTGCTGGAAAGTGTGAAAACACACTTCAGCCTATGTTGTGAAAATGACAGCTGTACTGTTCATAAGGAAGTGTGGAAAATGCCACTGGTGAAAATCTGACTGAAAATATTACAAAGTCATGAACTTATGAGGTGCATGAAACTGTGCAATGCTCACTCATAACACAGTCATTTTATGGACTTTTGTCACCAAATTTTCAACATAGCCATTTTAAGACCTCTGCTCATGAACAATGTAACTGTGATTTTTGTAATCTGTCCCAAACATTGCTTTTGCACACCAACAGCACCATTGTGCGCTACATGTGTGAAAACACATTTTGGATGACATATGAAAAATGGCAGCTGTACTGTTTATAAGGAAGTGAAATAAAATGGCAATGTTGAAAATCTGGAGTGAAAATATTAAATTCGCAAACTTACGAGCATGCATAGGAACTGCGCAACGCACGCTCGTAAAACAGTCATTTTTAGAAATTTTTTCACCAAATTTTCAACATAGCCATTTTAAGACCTCTGCTCATGATCAGTGTCACTGTGTTTTCTTAATGTGTCCCATACATTGATTTTGCACATCGACTGCGCCATTGTGCGTTACATAGGCGGAAACACATTTTGGGCAAGATGTGAAAAATGACAGCTATACTTCTCATAAGGAGGTGTGGTAAAATGGCAATGTTGAAAATCTGGAGTGAAAATATTGAAAATTCGTGAACTTACGAGTGTGCGTAGGAACTGCTCAACGCATCCATGTAAAACAGTCATTTTTAGGAATTTTTTCACCAAATTTTCAACATAGCCATTTTAAGACCTCTGCTCATGAACAGTGTCACTGTGATTTTCTTAATTTGTCCCGTACATTGATTTCGCACACCGACTGCACCATTGTGCGCTACATGGGCGGAAACACATTTTGGGTGAGATGTGAAAAATGACAGCTGTACTGCTCATAAGAAGGTGTGGTAAAATGGCAATGTTGAAAATCTGGAGTGAAAATATTGAAAATTTGTGAACTTACGAGTGTGCGTAGGAACTGCGCAACACGCTCATAAAACAGTCATTTTTTGGAATTTTTCCACCGAATTTTCAAAATAGGCTTCTTGAGAGCCCACCTTATGAACACTGGCAGTGTTATTTCATTAATTGTCCCGAAAGGTGATTTCACGCAGTGACTGCGAAATCACCCTTCGGGCCCGAATAACGCCACGACAGTGACAGTATTCATGAGAAGGGGTCCCAAAACCCCATGTTGAAAATTTGGTGCAAAAATTCAAAAAATGCCTGAGATATGCAACAAAGTTGAAAAAACCCTATCTATCCCAGTATACAGCTTACTGGCATTTCCTCAGTTCGTGGTCGTCTTTGAAGAGGGCAGACGTGTTCCCGGTCCACCGAAGATCGTCGTGCCGAGCTCCGGAGGTAAGTATGGGGTGGGGAGGTGTGGGGAGGCAGGGTGCACAGTGGGTGGATGCGGGTTGTGGGAGGGAGGCAGGGAGGCAGCGTGGGACCGTTTTTTTCTTTAAAGGTTGTTTTTAAATGGCCAGCGCGGGGCGTTTGCCATGCTGGGGTGGGCTCCCAGCGTGGCACAGGGCAACTGGTTGGAGGGCGTGGAGCCGATGGGGATTGGGCACCCATTGGCCATAACATCTATTGCCACGCTGGGGTGGGCTCCTGTGGCACCCTGTACTGGGGTGAGGACAGTGGGAGCGATGGGATTGGGCACCCCGTCGGCTATACTACGAGTTGCCATGCTGGGGTGGGCACCCAGCGTGCATGTGGAAGGCTTTGGGGAGCGCAGCACAGCTATACAATGTGTGCGTGGGAGCGTCACGCGGTATGCGTGCTGCAGGTTTCTGTGTGTGTGTAGGGGGATGCGATGAGCAGGCGATATCTGATCGCTGCTCACTGAAGCATAGCTCCCCCTTTCAACTGTACGCCACTGCATTTTGGAGCTGTCATAGACAGCTCCAGCATGCATTGGAGGACTGGGGCCATGCCTGCCAACACACTGACTGAACTGGAAGAGGGGGTGACACACCTCTGAAAACTCAGATGATGGCACTATGTTTCTTGCACATGAGTGCAAGCAAACATAAAAATGGCTGAGTTATACCTGGTTATTCAAAATTTTCTATGCACACGTGTAACTTTGGTAATTTCCATTATTTTTACTCACAATTTTCAATATAGCCTTTTTATCACATCACTTCATGACCAGTACAGCTGTCAGTTTTCACGTCCTGCCCATAATGTGTTTTTGCACCTGTGGCATGGAATGCCATTTTCCCATGGATTTGAACATTTGTACCTACAGGGTTCACGAGGAGGGGTGATAAGAAGGCTATGTTCAACATTTAGGGTCAAAATATGAAAAAGTGACAAAGTTATGCCCACTTGTTGCAGTTTTGGTACACATGCTAGTAACTGCGGAAATCTTAAATATTTGCACCCCACATTTTTTTTTTATTATTTGTACTCCTGCTTCATGGGCCTCTTTATCTGGAGGGAGCCCCAGTGCTGCCCCCCTGATGTCCACCAGCCGATGCCAGCTAGCTACCTCCATGGCTTATTCCCCAGGCAGGGTTAGTGGGAGGGGCCCACCGTCACCAAAACCAGATTCAGTACAGGGGTCGATGCCATGGCTATTTGGGGGGAGGAACTGTGAGCCCTCTCCATCATCCACCATCAGCTTTTTTTCTCCTGGTTTCTCCCCTTCAGGGGTGGAGTATGCAAGGATGCTGATGATGATGCCCACATGCTCCCATGTGTGCACCTCATCAGGAATCTGCCCTGCCTCTGACCCAATGTCTTCAGCGTCGGTGTGCCAGCCCCCTGCCACCGCTGGGACCAGGCATGCACCAACAACTGGTCTCCCCTTTCCCCAGAAAAGGAGAGCTGTCCCTGGGATACTCGATTCTTCTCCTCCCCTGCTGACTCCCAGTGTCCTGCACTCACTCCAGAACATGCATCGCCAGCATGATGCAAGGTGTGGCATCCGGCACCTCAACCCTCAGTGCCACTGGGGCTGGTGATGCACCCAACATTTTCAACATAGCTTTCTTATTCAAATGCTGTCCTAAATATGGCAGCTTGTTAAAACATAGTTCAGGCAGGCTTTTCCTCTTGCCAGACAGAGTTATGCCCACTTGCTGCAATTTTGGTAGGCATGCTAGTCACTGCAGAAATCTTTAATATTTGCACCCTACATTTGTTTTTTAATTATTTGTACTCCTGCTCCACAGCCGTCTCTATCTGGAGGGACCTCCTGTCCCGCTCCCCGACATCCACCAGTCAATGCAAGCCAACTACCCTGAGGGCTTTCCCCCCCGGTGGGGTCATGGGGGGCCCACACCCATCAAGACCGGATCCAATAAAGGGGTCATTGCCATGACTATTCAGGGTGGGACCTGCGAGCGCCTTCCATCATCCGCCATGAGCTTTTTTCCTCCTGGTTTCTCCCTTTCAGGGCAGAGTGTGCAAGGACACTGGCAACGGTGCTGTGCATGCTCCCGTGTACTCACCCCATCAGGCGTCTGCCCTGCCTCTGACCTGATGTCTGCAGAGTTGGTGTGTCAGCCCCAGCCACTGCTAAGGGTGGAGCCAGCACCGACAATTGGTTGCTCCTCTCCCTGGAAAAGGAGAGCTGTCCCTGGGGTGCTCAATCCTTCTCCTCCCCTGCTGATCCCCAGCAGCCTGTGCTCACTCCTGAACATGGATTGCCAGCATGGCGCCAGGTGTGGTATTCAGTGCCTCAACCCTCAGCGCCACCAGCCTGGCAATGCACCCCACATTTTCAACATAGTCTTATTATTACCCAAGCTTCTGTATGCAAATGCTATCCGAAATATGACAGCTTGTCAAAACATAGTTCAGACAGGCTTTTCCTCCCACCAGAAGTTCAACTAACACAATACACACCTGCCACATAAACCATGCAAGGAAACATTCGGCATTGACAAATGCTTGTTGGAGAGACATCTCCGGCACTGATCTTCATCTGAGATATCAAGATCTACTAGCTTGCGAGGGAAAAATGGCAGTGATGAGCAATTTTATATGGCACCAATCTTCCTTTAGTCTCTCTGCAAACCTCTAGAGTGGTATTCCAACTCTCATTCCATTTCCCTAAGGAGATACAGGCTGGTATTTTCAAAGCCTGGGGCACAGCACTTGCATCCATATATCTGATGTGTGCTGCATCCGGGGAAAGGCACCAGGATGTTTGTTGTTATATTTTCAAACATCCCAATGCATATGTGGCATTTTATGTGTTGTACAACGAAAAAATTATGCATGCATCAACATTCTGACACATATGTCATTTTCAGAGTACAAGTTGTGGCAATTACCCTCAGAAGTTAGACAACCTTTTAGGTGGTCTAATAGTCCTACAGATTTCATGCACCCACATCAGGAAAATGGACAGGCATGTTTAGTATGTCACCCACTAACTCCAAGTTCAGTTTCCCATTTGGGTTTAAGGAGCTCAATTGGGTTCTTACTAGTATCTATAAAAAGCTTTTTTTTAAGTTTTTAATTTATACTTTTATATACCCCCCTGTCTTGGCATAGTGGAGGTATCACCTTCCAGTTGGGTGTAGTGGTCTTTATGGAGCTGCAGACCAAGGTACATGTACCTTAGTTTTCCCCCTTTTGCTTCTGTGTTCTCTGTCCCTGCAGGGACACCAATGCTGCAGCCAAGGACCCCAGTATGAGCATGCTCCTTCCCTGTGTCTTGAGTGCTGTGCCTCTCATATATCTACAGGTGGCACTGTGTGATGTGGCTCCCCCCCGGGAGGAGGATAATGTCCTCTGAGACTCTCAGTCTTCTTCCCTCCCCAGTCAGCTGCTGACGACCCAGGCTCATTCCTGAACCTGGGACTCCAGCATTGTGAACGGTAACTCTATCGCCAGGCTAGACCCTATAAGAAGCTTACAAATTGTCTTGTAGCCTTTAGAGGTGGTATAAGCTTATCTAACACATTCAAAGGTGGCAGAGTGAAATCAGAGTTGAACAGATCCCTCAACAAATTACAGATCTGAGGGTAATTTTGGAAGCTTGTTTTTGAGAGTGAGAATTTCTTGGAAAGAAAGAAAAGTGGGGCAGTGGTGACTGTTATTGTGTCCTTTTGATCATCTAAGCATAGAATACCTTTCAAACAACATGAAGTCTTGCTGTATTCTGACAATATGCAGTTAGCCCCAGCACTTGAACTGCTCCAGAGAGAAAAGAGTTAACTCTATGCCAGAGCATAGTACATTGAGCTTGAGCTCGGTTCAAACCTCTGTCTGCTGCACTTTCAAGTCTAACCGTCAGATTCTTTATTCTGCCTAACTGAACAGTCACTTTGGAGAAATCTCCTTCGCATGTCAGTTCGGTATAAGTAAAACGTCAGTTTTAAACTGTAAATTTTATTCTTTTTCGGTTCAGATCCCTGTCTACGGTACAGTAAGTGTTGTAGGTAGTGGTCATTAATTTATTTTTCTGTGTGGAAATTGTAAAACTTTCTTTCGGTCTGGCTGGAGCTGATTGATTTTTCTATCTTTATTTGTGAAATCTTTGGTTTATTTGTATTAGTGTGAGGTACTGGTCCTTATCGGTTTAAAAAAAACGTGATTTTTAATGTTTTTTTCCACAGCCCGTAACACAGTTGGTAATGATAAGGGGGCCTTGCCTGGCTTTAAAGCTGCTAAAGGGTAAGTGGATAGGATGGCTACGCCTGAGAAACCCAAAAGAAAAACCGGGCCCACTGGCTTTCAGCACTGTAGTGAGTGTGGGGATGCCTTTGGCAAGGCAGACCCTCACACCACCTGTGTGTATTGTGTGGGGTTTGACCACCTCGATTCAAACTGCCAAATTTGTAAAAATTTCCGCAAGGCCACCCTGGACAAGAGATTGGGCAGGCTTAGGTAAAAGGAGGCCGAGAAGTCCACTGATCCGGATGGCCAGCCCGGTTCGGTTCCAACCAAACCTGAGGGAGTGCCCACTGACCTGGGTGATATTTCCTCAGGCAAAAGGAGAGCCGATCCTGAGGGGATGGTTCTGTCAAAAAGGAAAAAGAAATCATCCGGTTCAGATCCAGAACTGTCACGACCAACCGCTGAAGAAATTGCCAGGGTGATTAGTATAGTGGAATTGCTCCATTTGGTTCTGGCTGATCTGGCACCGCTGGGTAGGCACTTGGTTTGGTCAGTTCCTCCGGTTCCAAAATATTGTCCAGATAATTACTATGAACTGGATTTGGAGGGGGAAGAAGGTTTTGATGATGATGGTGGTGGTGGTGGTGGTGGTGGTGATGGTGACGGTGACGGTGATGGTGATGGTGATGGTGACGGTGACGGTGACGGTGATGGTGATGGTGATGGTGATGGTGATGATGTGGAAGGCCTGGATGAGCCCATTGAACTGAACATCTCCCCAGACAGGCCTTCCAATGTTTCCCCTTCTAGGCTTTCTGAGTCCCCTTCCCACTATTTGTTTTACAAAAAAGTGGCAGACCCTCCTGCTCCCTCTGGTCGAAGCTGTTGAGGAACAAGAAGAGCCTGACTATGTAGAGATGATGGACATCCCAGAGTCCAAAAGGCTGTCTATTCCCCTCCTTAAATCTTTTGGGAAACAGACACAAAAAATACTTCAGACACCAAACTCATTACCTCCTGTGGGCAAGAGAATGGACAGGAGGTATATGGTATCAGGCTCAGATACAGAGTACTTGTTCCAACAATGCAGCCATGTTGGGGTCATGCAGCCTGCAGCCTGTGACAAGGCTAATATACTTTTGGCTTCATACCCCCCAGATAAAGACTCTAGGAAGGTGGATGCTATGGCCAAAAAACAGTAGTTGTCATCCTCCTTGGGACTCAGGCAGGCGAACTACATGGCCTACACAGCCAGATACCAGAAGTCCAGGTGGGATACTGGTCTGCAGCTGGCTAAACAGTCTTCCTCCAGCTAGCCAAAGAGCTGGAGGAGGTGGCTACTGATGAGATTTAGGCATCCAAAGTCCAATTTCATGCTGCTGTGGACTCTGATGATGTTTCATTACAAGTCATGGCTACATCTGTGTCTCTTAGGAGATTTGCTTGGCTCAGATGTGCTAGCCTCTCGCAGAACACCCAGGCTAAGGCCATGGATTTCTCTGTGGTAGGTAATTCTCTGTTTGGGGAGGAGACAAAGAATTACATGAAAAATATGGACAAATATAGGACCACCTACAGGAGTGCACAGGCCAAGGACAGGGAGGCAACTCTACAGAAGCAGCAGGCTAGGGGCAGGGGCAGGCCTTTTCACAGGCCTTTCTACCAGGCACAGGCCTCCTCTCCTTTTCCTCAGAGTGGATTCTTCAGAGGGAGAGGCAGAAGGGGGATGAGCAGGGCTGCATCCTCTTCTCAGTCCAAGGCTCCTGCCAAGCAGATACCCTGATGTGTCAGCCCGGGTCGACTCCCCCTTTCCAGTAGGAGGCAGGCTGGCTTACTACTTCCAGGCCTGGAAGTCTGTCACCTCAGACAAGTGGGTCCTTGAGGTAGTAAGCCTGGGACTGGCTCTCAGCTTCAAAAAATTTCCAAAGTTGAGGGTCAGGTCTTTTCCACCTGCAAACATATCCGAAACCATTGCCCTAGAGGCACAGGTTTCCTCTCTGCTGGCTCTCAGAGCCATAGAGAGAGTTCTTGCTACACACAGGGGAAAAGGTTTGTATTCCAGATACTTCCTTATCCCAAAAAAGATGGGAATGGCGGCCTATCCTAGATCTAAGATACTTAAACAAGCGCCTAGTCAAGCCAAAATTCAAAATGGTGACTCTGGGAATAATTCTTCCCTCTCTAAGGCCAGGTGATTGGCTAGCCTCCCTGGACCTCAAGGATGCCTTCTTCCACATTCCCATCAGGTGCTTCCACAGAAAGTACCTCAGGTTCGAACTGCCTTCAGGTCATTATCAGTTCAGAGCAATGCCCTTCGGACTAACATCAGCACCAAGGGTGTTCACAAAATGCCTAGCAGTAGTAGTAGTGGCCTTTCTCAGGAGACAAAACATTTCCATATTTCCACACCTGGACGACTGGCTCATTGCGGGGCAGTCTTCAGACCTAGTCTAGTCAAATCTGCAAGTGACTCAGCAATTGCTCACTTCTCTAGGATTCCTCCTCAATCTTCCAAAGTCAGTTCTTGAACCAATGCAACTCCTGACCTTCGTAGGGGTAGAGTTGGACACTGTCCAAGCAAGAGTCTTTCTTTCTCTGGCAAGGGTAAAGGCCCTTATGGACCTGGCTTCTTCCTTCCGCTTTCTGGTATCTCGACCAGCAAGGCATTTTCTTCAACTCCTGGGCCACATGGCAGCTTCCACTGCAGGGGTACAGGGGGCCAGATTTCAGGTGAGGGACATCCAGTTCCACTTAAGGGCTTTTTGGTCTCAGAAAAAAGATCCTCTAACCAAACTAATTCCAGTGACTCATACTCTGATCCAGGCTCTCCAGTGGTGGTTGGATCAGGACAGCCTCAGACAAGGAGTCCCATTTGTGACCCAGTCTCATTCTGTGGTACTAACCACAGATGCGTCTCTCTTGGGGTGGGGAGCTCACTTTGGAGTCCTCACAGTATAGGGGGTGTGGTCCCCTCAGGAGTTTCTACTTCATATCAATCTTCTGGAGCTCAGGGCAGTGTACCTGGGTCTACAAGCTTTCTCAGACTCAGTACAGAACAAGGTGGTTCAGGTCAGGACAGGCAACACCACCACCATGTGGTACATCAACAAGGAGGGAGGCACTTGGTCTATGGCCTTGTGCACGGAAGCCATGAAATTATGGTCCCTGGCTTATTCCCTTCAGACATCTCTGGTAGCAGTCCACCTTCCAGGGAATTACAATGTGCTAGTAGATGCCTTGAGCAGGATTTCTCAGGGCCATCACGAATGGTCCCTGGATCCCCTGGTGTTAAAAGTAATTTTTTCAAGGTGGGGCACTCCAGAGATAGATTCCTTTGCAGCCCCAGACAATCATCAACTTCCTCTCTTCTGTTGCAGACCCCCAGTCTTGGGATCAGTCCCCCTGGATGCTCTACTTCTGGACTGGGAAGGGACATTTCTGTATGCCTTTCCTCCATTTCCTCTATTATTCAAAGTTCTGGTCAAGATGAGGTCACAGTCTTGCAAAGTGATCCTGATTACTCCAGACAGGGCCAAGCAGCCTTGGTATCCTCTATTGCTGTCCCTAGCAGTCCAGCTTCCCCTGTCTCTTCCCAAGAATCACAATCTGTTAACCTCCTCTCAGGAGAAGATCTGGTACCCCAACCTTCAGTCTCTCAACCTCAAGCCATGGCTCTTGAAGAGTTAGAATATACAAGCCTGCATCTGTCTCAGGGGGTTCTGGATATTCTCAAAGCCTCTTGAAAACCTGCCACCAGAAAAACTTATAATTCCAAATGGAAAAGATTAAGCATTTGGTGTTCCAAAAGCAGATTTCTCCAAATACTGCTGATTTGGCTACAGTTCTGGATTGTATGGTTAATCTTAATGGGTTAGGCCTTAGACCAGCTACTCTGAAAGTACACTTGGCAGCTGTTTCTGCATTTCTGTCTGTGGGGGAGGTTTCCTCACTGACATCTTATGCTATTTTCTGTAAATTTTTTAAAGGATTGCTCCATACCAATCCTCCTTTTAAGGATCCTACTCCTGCTTGGGATCTTAATGTTTGCATTGCTCAGCTTATACAACCATCTTTTGAGCCTTTGGCCTCAGCAGAAGTTAAATACTTGCCTTGGAAAGCTGTGTTCCTGGTAGCTATTACCTCTGCCAGGCGTATCAGTGAATTACAAGCTCTGTCAGTGGAGCCTGAATTTGTCTCATTCCATAGAGATAAGGTGGTCCTTAAAACTAACAGGAGGCTCTTACCCAAAGTGGTTTCAGATTTTCCTCTAAACCAGTCCATGTCTCTTCCTGTTTTCTTCACTGATCATTCTTCTTGAGGGGAAAGGAGGTTACACAGCTTGGATGTTAAGAGGGCACTTAGCTACTACACTGAGCGCACTAAGGCACTTAGGTTTGACTGTCCTCAGTTGTTTCTCACTTATGGTGAAGTGGGAAAGGGCAAATCTGCAACTAAGAGGACTATTACCAGGTGGATTGTCTCTTGTATACAATTCTGCTATGAGAAGCTAGGCAAAATACTCCCTTCAGGCCTGAGGGCTCATTCGACTAGAGGTACAGCTGCTTCTCTGGCTGCTGCCAGAGATATAGCTTTATTAGAAATATGCAAAGCAGCCACCTGGAAAACAGTCCATACATTCACCAAACATTACTCCCTGGATATCCAGGCTAGGAGTGATGCTAGGTTTGGTACAGCAGTACTGCAGAGCCTATTCCAAAAATAGGTTTGGTCCCTCCTCCATGGAGGTACTGCATGGTAGTCTGCTTATTGTCAAAATACAGCAAGATTTCATGTTGTTTGAAGAAAAAATTACTCACCTTAGTAACTGTGTTTCTTCTAATGGAGTCTTGCTGTATTCTGACCTCACTCCCTGCCTCCACCTTCAGAACCTCGCTTTTGGGAAGTGGGCTTGCAGGTACAGTGCTGCACCTCAGGGGTGTACTTGTCACGCCCCCTTTTCGAAAGAGGGAGTGGGTTATGTTCATGTTGTCTTTAATAGTTATGTTGTTCACTACCTAGTTTTTGTTTTGGAGTTCTCAACTTGAGTCTTTTGGGACCCAAAACATTTGGTTGCCTATTTGGCTTGCAAATTTGCAATTTCCACCTAGCAGGTGTAGTTAGTTAGTTTTAACTCATAAGAATCTGACGGTTACACTTGAAAGTGCAGCAGACAGAGGTTTGAACCGAGCTCAAGCTCAACGTTCTATGCTTTGGCACAGAGTTAACTCTTTCCTCTTTGGAGCAGTTCAAGTGCTGTGGCTAACTGCATATTGTAAGAATACAGCAAGACTCCACTAGAAGAAACATAATTACTAAGGTGAGTAGTTTCTTCTTCTGCTTCCATGTCATTGGATTTAGCATTTCCCCATCAACCAGTATCAATTTGTTCTCCCTGAGAGGGCAGTGAGGGGAAGTTAGTGGATTTCAATATAATACCGCACTTTGACTGTGGGCTTTAATAAAGGATGTAATTTTAAATGATTAGGTAATCCTGTAAAATGTATTGTCTTAGAATGTTTCCCCTTTAATGAGACTTCTCAGTACTAAACTAGCCAGGACATCTTTCATAACCTTGTTGTCAGAATGTTTTCATATTTTGAGATACCATGAATGTTTCCTGTTGAGGTCAAAAGTTAGGTAGGGCAAAATTAACCTTTAATTATTGGATATTGTAATTTTAGCAGTATTATTCGAGCAGGTTTGCTATCCCAAATGAATTTACATATTACAGAATACATATTTATTTAAATGTAAGAAAGTATATGCATAAGCAGGTGCTGAAGAAGGTAATAAATCTTTGGGGCCAACGTCATATTTACAGTCCGACTTTTGTCCCACAAGGATAGAAACTCTGGAGTTCATCTTTGAGTATAAGAGCCTGAATAACCCTTAAAGGGCTAGTAGAACCAAAAATATCAAGTTGTTACAAAGTTTAAGACAGAGACCATTATAACTTTTTATCTCTGAAGTATCTTTCTTTTCATCATTAGAAAGTTTTTCTATGTGATAATATTATGCTGGATTTGTGGAATAACTCTTTGTCTAGCAGCTGCCATATACACTTGTATTCCTCCCCCTACATCATCAGCACTGTGACTTCACCAACAGTGATAGCACTTGTGGCTGTTCTGACAGCTACTGAGTGGTTCTTCCTGAGCAGCTGTGATGTCATAATCAGTGAGGTCACAATGCTGATGATATAATGGGAGGAACAGGTAAGTCAACTGCCAGGCAAAAGTGATGTTCCACAAATGACACTTACTAACATCAGGTAAAAAAACATTCTAATTAACCAAATATAGAAGAAAGAGTACAACAGATATAAACAGTAACTGCTGACTACTTTTTAAACGGTTAGTTTTAAAGAGCATGTGCTTAGTAAGGATGTTTATTCTAAAGAATGAAGGTTTGGGGCCTTGAGATGCCTCTGCAATAATGTTATTTGCTTTTATCTGTTTCTTTAATTACCTTTTCATTGTGTTATTGTTATTTTGCCAGTTACTTGTAAAAAAAAAAACTACTCCAATGTAATCCTTTTCTTATGAAGTCAAAAAAATTGTTACTGACAAGGCAGGCAGTGTAGTTTAATGGGAACCTGCAAATCTGTTTTTAGATTATAGAGAGAAGTAAAACTTTATTCCACTAAACTATTATAGCTTTAATCAAAATACATGATTTTACATAACATGTGATCTTTTGTTATGATTTAGAAGTGATATTTTCTTCCTACCCAGATTTTACTTGGGAAGAAGACAAGAGAAGCCAGTTACTGTCTTAAACAATAATAATAATAATAATAAAATCATACAGATGGACAACAGTAGTTCAGACATTAAAAGGCAAAGTCTGCTGCTAAAAAAGTACCTGTTCCTTTCAAAAAAGATAGAAAAATATCTATAGTTTCTCATTTAAAAACATTTGGGTCCTAAGTAGTTGGCAGTTTCTGACACCACAATACCAGAATTCTCTTTTTCACTAGCAGTATGAAAAGCAAAGATGAAAACCTATTTATTTCACTACACTAACAAATGTTGTACTTTTAAAGTAGAAAGTATTTGCTTACTCACTGAAACCCAACAAATAAAATAGTTGTCGATAGATGTTTTTCCAAAAAGCTAGTTTCAGTTACAGTTAATAAAAATGTTAGCATAACTGTCAAATCAACTTTTACAGGTACCTTCCAATGCTGTGCATTATGAGTTTATTTTTTTAATTTTTTTATTTTGTATCTTTTTGTTCTAACCCTTGCCAGGTCTGCAGTGCTATTTCTAAGCCTAATATGATAGACATCTTTTTCCTTGAGAAAAAAAATTTTTAAAACATTTATAAAATGTTAACATTTTGGTGGAACTACTGTAGAACACTTTGTCACCATATAAACAAGCATTTGTCAATGCCGAATGTTTGCTTGCTGGCATTGGCAGTGGTAATGTAGAAGTTACAGAGCTGCGTAATAGGAATGGCAGTGAAGTACTGAACTGAAGCCAACCCCACCACCACCCTGCAGAGAGTGACAGGCATTGGGGTGTGAATTTGGGTCATCAGGCATAACGGCCTCGCCATTTCACCACACCCCACCCTGCAGACACTGACAAGTGTCACGGTGTTCCTTGGGGTCTTTGGCCCTTATGCGCACCCCATTCATTAGGAAATGCGGTGAGATGGGTGCGATATGGGAGAATGGGGTGAACTTTGGGGCTGAAGAGTCCAAGGCATACCTCGATGCCTCTCACTGGCTCAGGGTGTGGAATGGTATGAGCATTACAGGCAAGAATCCCAAGTCACACCCTGATGCCTGTCATTCTCTACAGGGTTAGGCGTTATGGTTGGAAACCTAATACCTCAGGCATTCGTTGGTATTTCACTCCAAATTTTCAACATGTTTTTTGTGACCCCACCTCATGAACAGGGGAATATCAGGTTGTTAACCCGGCTACTTATGCACTGTGATGCTGACATTTAGCACCACAGGTACAAAACATTCCGAACAGGATGTAAAAAATGACAGCTGTTACTGTTCATGGGGAGGTGTAAAAATGGCAATGTTGCAAATCTGCAGTAAAATATTTAAAAAATGGTGAAGTCATGGCGTACATAGAAACTGTGAAACGCACCTGTATATAATTAGGTTGGGGATATTTTACAGCAGATTGTCAACTCAGGCATTTTGGTGCCTCCGATCATGAACAGTGTCACTGTGATTTTCTTTATCTGTGCTGAACAATGATTTCCACAGCGACCACCATGCATCTGCGCTGAAAGTGTGAAAACACACTTCAGCCATGTTGTGAAAAATGACAGCTGTACTGTTCATAAGGAAGTGTGAAAAAAATGCCACTGGTGAAAATCTGGACTGAAAATATTACAAAGTCATGAACTTACGAGGGTGCGTGGAAACTGCGCATTGCTCACTCGTAACACAGTCATTTTATGGACTTTTGTCACCAAATTTTCAACATAGCCATTTTAAGACCTCTGCTCATGAACAGTGTAACTGTGATTTTCTTAATCTGTCCTAAACATTGCTTTCGCACACCAACAGCACCATTATGCTAACACTACATGTCTTGAAAACACATTTCAGGCGACATATGAAAAAATGGCAGCTGTACTGTTCATAGGAAGTGTAATAAAATGGCAATGTTGAAAATCTGGAGTGAAAATATTAAATTTGCAAACTTACAAGCATGCATAGGAACTGCACAACGCACGCTCGTAAAAGTCATTTTTAGGAATTTTTTCACCAAATTTTCAACATAGCCATTTTAAGACCTCTGCTCATGAACAGTGTCACTGTGATTTTCTTAATGCGTCCCATACATTGATTTTGCACATACTGCTCCATTGTGCACTACATGGGTGGGAACACATTTTGGGCAAGATGTGAAAAATGACAGCTATACTGCTCATATGGAGGTGTGGTAAAATTGCAATGTTGAAAATCTGGAGTGAAAATATTGAAAATTCGCGAACTTACGAGTGTGCGTAGGAACTGCGCAATGCATCCTCATAAAACAGTCATTTTTAGGAATTTTTTCACCAGATTTTCAACATAGCCATTTTAAGACCTTTGCTCATGAACAGTGTCACTGTGACTTTCTTAATTTGTTCCATGCATTGATTTCGCACACCGACTGTGCCATTGTGCGCTACATGGGCGGAAACACATTTTGGGTGAGATGTGAAAAATGACAGCTATACTACTCATAAGAAGGTGTGGTAAAATGGCAATGTTGGAAATCTGGAGTGAAAATATTGAAAATTCATGAACTTACGAGTATGCATAGGAGCTGTGCAATGCACGCTCGTAAAACAGTCGTTTTAAGGAATTTTTTCACCAAATTTTCAACATAGCCATTTTAACACCTGAGCTCATGAACAGTGTCACTGGTGATTTTCTTAATTTGTCCCATACATTGATCTCAGTACACCGACTGCGCCATTGTGTGCTACATGGGCAGAAACACGTTTGGGTGACGTGTGAAAATGACAGCTGTACTGCTCATAAGAAGTGTGATAAAATGGCAATTTTGAAAATCTGGAGTGAAAATATTGAAAATTCGCGACCTTACGGTGTGCGTAGAAACTACGCAATGCACCCTCATAAAACCAGTCATTTTAGAATTTTTCCAAATTTTCAACATAGCCATTTTAAGACCCTGCTCATGAACAGTATCACTGTGATTTTCTTAATTTGTCCCATACATTGATTTCAAGACACCAACTGCGCCAATTCTGGCGCTTCATGGTGGAAACACATTTTGGGTGATGTGAAAATGACAGCTATACTACTCATAAGAAGGTGTGGTAAAATGGCAATGTTGAAAATCTGGAGTGAAATATTGAAATTTCGTGAACTTATGAGCCTGCATAGGAACTGCGCAACGCACCCTCGTAAAACAGTCATTTTTTGGAATTTTGGCACCAAATTCTCAACATGGGGTTTTTGGGACCCCTTCTCATGAATGATGTCACTGTCATGGTGGTATTCATGCCCAAAGGGTGATTTTGCAGTCACTGTGCAGTCACTGCGTGAAATCACCCTTCGGGCCCAAATAACGCCATGACAGGACATAATTCATGAGAAGGGGTCCCAAAAGTTCTATGTTGAAAATTTGTGCAAAATTCCCAAAATGCCGGATATGCTACAATAGTTGAACCCCCATGTAACCCATTATACAGCTTACCGGCATTTCCTCAGTTCGCGGTCGGGTTTGAAGAGTGCAGGCGTGTTCCCGGGTCCACTGAAGATCGCCGCCATGGAGTCCGGAGGTAAGTATGGGGTGGGGGGGTGGGGAGGCTGGGTGCGCAGTGGGTGGGTGCGGGTTGTGGAGGGGGTTGGGAGACGTGCCGGGGACAGTTTTTATTTTACAGGTCTAAAAACAAAAAAAGACGTCTGTGGACGCTTTGCCACGCTGGGGTCGGCTCCCAGTGTGGCACAAGGACTTGGGTGTTCAGCTGATGGGGGATTGGGCACCCATCAGCAAAATAAAAATAAAAATTATGCACTGCTTGGCTACGCTTGGGTGGGCTCCCAGTGTGGCACAAGGATTTGGGGAGGGGTTCAGCCAACAGGGATTAGGCACCCCATCAGCAAAATAAAAAATCACAGCACCTTGCTTGCCACACTGGGGTGGGCCTCAGTGGGCAGTGCGACCTGGGGGCGTTCAGCCGACGGGATTGGGCACCCCGCCGGCCAAAGGACTGACAGGCACGCGCTGGGTGGGCTGCCAGCGCGGCACCCAACTGGGGGTGGGGATGCAGCTCAGTCGACGGATTGGGCACCCGCGGCTATCACAGTACGGCACGACACGTCTGTTCTGGCGTGGAGCTTGCGCGTGAGCAGCCGATATCTTGTCGGTGCTCACTCAAGCATAACTCCCCTTTCAACTGTATGCCACTGCATTTGGGCGTGTCATAGACAGCTCAAAATGCGTTGGCTTAAAGGGGCCGTGCCTGCCAGCCCACTGACTGAATTGGAGGAGGAGGTGACACACCTCCGAAATCTCCGATGAAGGCACTATGTTTCTTGCACATGCATGCAAGCAAACATAAAAATGGAAGATGCCTGGAATTGTTAATATTGAAAAAAAATAAGGTCACATTTTTTGCCAAATGTATTTGCACTGTTGCTTTGAGTCATGGAGCTCTAGCATCATAAACCATATTAACTATGAATAATTCTGATATTAGGGCTATACATATCCTCATTGGCAGACACAACTATTATAATTACCAACTCAACAAAGGAACAACTTGTATTTTTTCCTTGATTTTGTCATACGGTAAGAGCCAAATTAGGCATGATGGCTAATGACAGTAGTCTTTCTTACCAAAATATTGCAGACCGGAAGACTTGCAATTTGAATAAAAGCAGCCAGTTTTTATCTAAATAGGAAAACCTAGGAGTTTGTTTCTAATGAAAACAATAGAAAACAGCAAATTAGTAGAATGATGCTACTTTTCAAACTAAGGTTTTGTAAAGGATATGTGCTTAATAAGCAAATTAGGGAAAACATGGGAAATCTATTATTTATAAAATTACACAGTTAGCAAAAGACATATCTGATGTGTTATCAAATATTAAATATATCCAAGTGCAGTATCTGATAGCTAAGCTTACAAGTGATGCATGTCTCGTAAATTGCTACATAATTATATTTTTTTGTTCAGTGTAATATTTGAAATTTGTATATTGTTTTATAAGAATATTACATTAAAATTTGCTGATTTCATACACAGTGCATTATTTATTTGTATTTTTTTGTACCAGAAAAGACACACTGAGCTGTGATAGCGCATTTCAAGGTGCATCCTGGAGAATGGGTTACATTAACCTGTTATAGTGACTGGGGAATGTTGAGCAAGGCACCAGGGTAAATTTTCTCCTCTCACAAAAAGTGCCATGGGAACTTTTACTTCCATCTGGACAGCCATCTAAGGTGGGCAGGAGAGACCTCAGTTTTGCCTCATCCAAAGGATAGCATCTCAATAGTGCAGTATCCCTCAGTGCTACCCTACAGTGTCAGTATAGGGTATTAGCCCAAGTTCCTGTTGTGGGATGAGAACCCACAACCTACTTACCTTCTGGCCCAAGATATGAGTGTGTTGCCTATTGAGCCAGTGACGCTGACATTAAACTACTGGTTTTGGGATAAATATACAGGTATTTCCTCAGAAGTGAAGCAACATTCTTCTGACAGAAGGATGTTTCTGGAAACTTTTGTTATAATTACTGGTAAGGGTTGATTACAACCAAAACTCTTGTAGTAGAATTCTCCATTATACACCCATGAATACCTAGGTGTGTATAATAGAGAGCATATGCCATCAACTAGCAGAAATCACTTTCAGTGTCTCTTCACAGGAGAACAAGTGGCTTTTTAAGACATGAAACCAGTAATGATAAAAAAATAAAACATGGGGAGTGTGTTGTATCTCAAGGCTTTTCTACCCATCATGGGTATGTAATGGAGTCCACCGCTGGACTGCTTCACCCTCTTCTTTTTTTTTCTTTTTCTTTTCCTCACCCCGTTCCCCCACCCCACCCTTCCACATGATGGCTTTCCCTGTACGACCAGGGTTGTGACTTCTACTATTGTTATACTTTATATGATTACTATTTACTGCATGTAACTTTATTCCATAAATCACTGTTATATTGTGTTCTTTTGTTGTCTGTATTGCACCTGTATGTTGCCACTGTTGCATCTCACACTGTAACCATGTCTACTCTCCCTGCGACAGGGTGCCTTTGTAAATGAGTCCCTGACTCAAAGGCTGTAAATCCGACTTCAAAAATAAATAAATAAATAAGCTTTACTACCATGGTTTATGAGGCACCCTACACAACGGGTGTATAAAAAATCTTCATTTTACACCACTCACCATGCGTGATTCTATATATTGCAACTGTTCTTCAACCATGATGGTGTTATTGTATTTGGGGCCATTTAATTTGCAGTGCTACACTTTGCATTAAGTTTCTATTACCACATGTGTTGCAGAACAAGAGAAAGTGCATGGAAACTACAGAGTATGTGTAAACATTTGATTCATGTAATTACACTGTATTTATCCAGCAGTTACAATGTAATTACAGTATAAATACTGTGGCACACCAGGAAATAATTTGTTGCTAAGAATTAATTAGAAAATGTGTTTGTTTGTTTGCTAGTCATGTGGAAAGGTAGTCTGAGTCTTACAATCTGTTTACAATTATGGTGTGTAGCAAAAGGAAAATTGAGCTACTCATGGCACAGTAAAAAGTGCACTTAATACTAAGTGTTTAGATATGCAAGCATTTATTCAGACAGTGGCACAAAGGTGCAATAAAACTCAATGTTTCACTTGCTGAATGCTGTATTGACTTTATTTACTGTTGAGGCACCATAGCCACTGAAGCTGCCCTCCTCCCTTTGATCCTGACTTATAGGGTGTCTGGAGTGCTGGAGAAGATTTCTTAATAAATTAAGTTTGCCTTCTAACCTGCATGGTGTGTGCACCCTTTTTTTGTTTTTCAACACATGTGAATCCTGTTTCCTGGTTAGAGGTAGCACCTTTAGCTGTGCCCTGGTGCATGCTGTTTTTTTTTTGTGTGTGTGTTTACAGTTACACAATGGAGAGAGTGAATAGGACATACCTCTCAACCTTTCATCACCCTAATGGGGATACAGCCCCATACAATGTGTGGGAAACATTCAAAATGTTGGAAACACCATCTTACCTTAGAGTCAGAAGCTCAGAACATGGTGGAAGTTTATGCTTCCATGTTCACAGAGTTTGCTGTCCATTACAGAGCAGCTTACACCACTTGGAGTACTTTTTAAAATATAATGTTTAGATGCAACTCAGTTTACAGCATTTCATATATTTTCTTTAGTGGTGTCCCGTTGGCTCTTACTATGGATAACTGCAGGTGAATGGGAGTTCTATCCCTTGGACTAGCTGTTCAGGTTGCTTATTCCTCACCTGAAGTCATAATCCTCAGCCTGTGATATCACAGCCATTTCCTTGGCAACAGACTGTGATGTCACAAAGAGAAGATTGTGACTGCAAGTGGGGACAGATCAGCAAGACTAAATTAACTCTAAAGTGCAAGGATCTATTTTTCATGCACATACTGTATCCTAATTGATTGATTGATTGATTTTGTTTCTGTTCACCTGGTAAGTGCACTAGGAAAGTAGATGCCTATTTCATACACAGCATATCTATCTATCTATCTATCTATCTATCTATCTATCTATCTATCTATCTGTCTGTCATCTACCTATCTATCTATCTATCTATAGAATATCTGATGGGAAAGTGTCATATACAAGGGAATATTTTCATTCAGGGGCCTAACAAGCTTATAAAGTCACAAGCCTGAAGACCAGTCGACATTTATGAGCTTGTTTGGCCCTGAGATAGTAATATTTTATGAGTGTACAGGACTTTGCTATCAGATGTTTTATATATTACATAAGGATGGACACAAACTAGATTGTTTTAGAAGTTTTATTATAGTTGTATTGTAGTAAGGTGGTAGTTAGACATGTTAATAGTGATGTAATAAGGTGGTTGTTACACATGTTAAACGTGTTGTAATATGGTGCATATTTTGTCTTTACTTGTAAAAGTTTGTGAATAAGTTGTTTATTACAATGTAATAAGATAGTGTAGTTCCATTAGTAGTGTATATACTAGTTAATTACTATTACATATAAGGAAATAACTGATGATTTTTCCTATCGGAAAAGTCTAATTCATGTAATCTGTCTATCTATCTAATATGTGATAGTGGCACTATCTCTCTCTCTCTCTCTCTCTCTCTCTATATATATATATATATATACACACACACACACACACACACACATATATATATATATATATATATATATATATATATATATAATATATGTGTATATTATATACTAGTACAGTAATGCCACTATAGTTAGGACTGAGTAGGTAGTTTAATGATAAACTCCAAGTTTTGCAGTTTAATAGCTGTCTTAGGGCCTTGAACCTAATGCTCAACCCATTCCATTCCAAAATAAGGTGACATGGCTAAAGCATAGGTGAATGGGGTGAGCGTTAGGGTTCACAGCCCCTAAGACAACCCTCGCCCCCACCTGTGGGTCTGTGCAGGTTGGGGAATGGGATGTTAGGGTTGAAAACCCTAACACCACATTTCCCTAATTTTGTCGCTAACCCTAAGTGATACTTTAAAAGGTTTTTTTTTGCAATTTATTTCATTTCTTTTTGAGATATAATCATATCCTTACTTAACTGTGGGAGCACAGGGTCCTTCAAGTCCTGTGTTCCCATCCCTCCATAGATGCATAGATGTATTTAGCTATGGATGCACAGGGACCTCCGGCCCCAGCGCATCCAATCATAGCACAACAGTCACAAAATTGTCACTATAGCCATGTTGTTACCCCACCTCATGCTCCCGGTAGAGAATATTTTGCAATCCCCACCAAAACATAACTCTGTGTAAGCATAACACTAATCTGTAGCACAGATGCAAAAAATACATTTAGAACAGGATTTGAAAAATGACAGCTATGTCATATATGAGGTGGTGTAATAAGAAGGCTATGTTGAAAATGTGGGTTCAAAACATTTAAAATTATCAAAGTTACGAGCATGCATAGCAAAATTGTGCCAAATAGTCATAACTGTGCCATCTTAAATAACTTTGAACCCACATTTTCAACATAACCTTCTTATGACCTCACTGCATGTACCCAGTACAGAAAATTTTAAAATTTCCACCACAATGTAAATCTGTGCAACCGCAACACTGTTGTGTGCCACAGGTGCAAAAACACATTTTGGCCAAGATTTGAAAAATGACATCTGTGGCATACATGAGGTGGGGGTGATAAGAAGACCATGTTAAAATATGGGGTGAAAATATTGAAAATTTGCAAAGTTATGAGCATGCGTAGTGAGATTACAACAAATGTCCATGAAACAGTCATGTTTTGAAATTCTGATTCCAAATTTTCAACATAGCCTTCTTATGACTCCACCTCATAAACAATATAATTGTCGTTACACAAAATCTCATTGTAAAAGTGATTTCAACAATCGACTGTGAAATCACCCTTCTGGCAGGTGTTGCCAAAGGACAGTCATATTGTTCATGAGGTTGGATCCCCAAACAGTCATGTTGAAAATTTGAGACCAAAATTCTGAAAAGCAGCTGAGTTATCACTGAAAGTTGAACCCCCTCATTGAAACACATAGAAGTGCATTTACCTAGTTTCTCATATTGCAGTCAACAGTTCCAGTAGCAAGACATGTCTTCAATCAGCAGAGCAGGTCTTGAACCTGGGATCTCCTGAGGTGAGTGAGGGTAAGTGTGGATGTTAGGGGTGTGTGGGAAGGAGGGTCTGCAGTGGAAGGTTGGGTGGAGGTATGAGCATGATCAAATTGACTTTTTTTTTTATAGGTGAAAAAATGTAAAACACATCGAGGGACTTTTTTCTTTTCAGCAAATAAAAAAATGGAACGGCAGGGGACACCACTGCCACCAGTGAAAATATGGGTATTAGAGGGTGAGAGGGGGTATCACTAGCCACCAGGGAAATATGAAATATGCATAGGGACAGCAATCAGAGGGTGGGGGGGTGCCACTATACACCAGGGATATTTAAAATAACCATGGAGAGAGTGATTGGAGGGTAGGGGTACCACTAGGCACCAGAGACATTTAAAATAACCATGGGGACAGTGATCAAAGTGTGGGGGATACCACTAGCCACCAGAGAAATAATGAAAAAAAGGTGTATAGTGACAGGAGGATGGCAAAGCTGATCCCTTTTCACAAGTCAATTCTTTTTTGTCAGCTCGTGAAAAAGGACCGGCCCAAAACAAAGGAAGTAAGCTAGTCACGAAAAAGGAATATAAATGCATAAAAAAAAACTCAAAGCTTGCTTCGACATAAAATACTTCTGAATCAATCTAAGGGTGTCCTGATGAACAAGATACATGTGTTGGTGTATCTGCTTATCTACATTTTTGTGGGTTTTCAAATAAAACCAAAAAACAAAAACAAAATGGAAAACAAGATTGTGGCTCAGAAAAAAAGGAATTGTTTCTCACAAAAAAGGATTTTGTTCTTGCGAATAAGGAACACTCTTGTGAGACTCAATCCTTTTTCACAAGAGCAATTCCTTTGTTGAAAAAAAGACAGCTATCCTGAAAATTGAACTTCCCATAGGATATAATGGACATTTAAAAACTTAACTTTGCAACAAATTAACATTTTTGCACCAAATGTTTGCTGTCTGTTCTCCTACCAAAGTTCTTTCTAACCTAAAAAAATAATGCATAAATTCCACACCATTTGGCCACAAGGTGATGAGGAAAAAACTGGAAAAAAGGGATTTTTTTTTTTTTGCTTTTTGTAACTATCCAGATCTCAGGATCTGCACATCCAACTGTAACAAAACTTGCCACACCAACAGACCTGCCCCACAGGACAGGGCATACCAAATTTTGGGCAAATCCATTGAACAATTTCAAAGTTATTAAAGTGCAAAATCTGAGGTTTAACATTAAACAGGCTACTCAGCCCCTAACTACTTGGGATTTATGGGCGCCCTATAATATATTATACAGGCATGATAGTGCCTGTAAATTAGGGTTGGGTAAGCACATCCACAGTAAACTCAAAGTTTAGCACCTTAATAACTCTGCCGTCTTTCAACCAATTTACTGTACATGAAATTTAAAAGGAAGTACAGCCAGTGTGCCAGGATCTCTTGATCCTATAAATTTCATGTAGATCGGTTCAGGGGAGGCAAAGTTACAGAGGTGCAACCCCCACCAAAGTCTCAATTTTTGAAAATTTTTCAAGACTTTTTTGCCACCCAATAACTTAAAAAATAGGAGCCTTTGAAACTTTAAACTTTCAGAGTTGATAGAGGTTAGTCCAAGGTGTGTGCTTTTGTGGTTTTTAGGTTCCTCAGTTAAGTAGTTTTTAAATATTTATTACAAATGTTCCATTTCTGAGCATGTACAGTTCAAAAAGTTGACATTCTGTTCATAACTGAATTTTGCGAAGGCATAAGTTTGCACTGTAAGATGCAGCTGTCTTTAATAAATGACAGCTGTGATGTACAGTGCAATCTATGCTGCTGTTGCCACTCGTAGGTCAGGGATGGAGCTCTAATTGTAGTCCCACCATCCTGACTATGCTGTGCCTTCAGTGGTATCTGCACGCCAGGGGTCCCAATCCCCGATGGCAGTGTGTGTATGTTTGTATTTGTTTATTAATTAGTTTATTTTACTTGTTGATGCCCACTGTCCCCCCCCAGCTTGTTGTTTTTTGTAATTCACCCCTTTCCAGTAGAGTGGGGCACTGGGGAGCCCACTCCCAGTGTCCCAAAATAGATTAATATTATCTGCATACCTGCAAAAAAGAAAAATGTCCCCCAACATCTTTGTTTTATTTTTTAAACCTGAAATAAAGAAAATGGTCCCTCATCATTGCCACTATTCCCCTTCCCCTATCCTACCATCCCACTGAGTGCCCACCAGCCCACAACCCTGCCCCTTACCCTGTACTTCGGAGGTGGTATGCTGACATCTTCTGTGGAGTGGGACACTTCTGCAGTCTTCAAACCCCAACTGTGAACTGAGGAATGAAGCTGACTGCCGTGGAGCTTGTTGCACTGTATGACACAGCTATTGTTTAACAAAGGGCAGTTGTGTCGTATAGTGCAACCCTTAGTGCCGCATAATGTATTTGCCCTTAAGAGCTGATTACACTATACAACACAGCTGTGTCATATAGTGCAACCCTTAGTGCTGCATAATGTATTTCCTCTTAACAGCTGGTTGCACTATATGACACAGTTCTGTTGTATAGTGCAACACTTACAATGACAAGCAAGGAGCATTTAAATTCCCAGAGATTTCTGGCTTCCAAATGAAATATTATTTTAAAAATACATGTAATCTGACACCAGAATGCTCACCCCCATGTTGCACCCCCCTCCAGCCCCTTTTTTTATTACCTTACTAACACTGGGGGCCCCAATCCCTGTGTCAGTATTAAGTATATTGTTTCCCCTTCCCAGCAGTATGGGACACTGGAAAGCCCACCCTCAGTGTCCTTAGTAGAGGTGGGCAAAGACAACAAAATTCACTCCTTGGAAAATTTTGCAAATAGCACTCAATTCACGGATTGCAGTTCATGAAATTTTACAATTCGCAGAGCCGGGATCATCTGTGATTTAAAATGCACAAAACTACCTATCCCTGGTGGTAGTGGTAGTACCCCTGTCACTGCCAATCTCCATCCACAATAAATCCCTGGTGCCTAGTGGCAACCCCCCCATCACTGGTGATTGCCATTCACAAGCACAACCACACTCATTAAATCCCTATCCCTCCCCTGGTGTCTAATGCCCCCCTGCCATCGATCACCCTGCCCTGGTGTCTAGTGGTGCGCTGCTTGCCGACACCACTGACATAACACATTGTATAAAAGATTTTCATTAAATCCCTGGTGTCTAGTGGACCCCCACCCTGTCTGATAGTGCCCCTACCCCGCTCCCCCCAACTTCAAGCTGGCCACCTGCACAGCCCTCCACTAACCTCCACATCTGGCAGCCTAACAGAGCTCAATGAATGAGCACATGCTTCTACAAGCACATGCTCATTCTCTGACAGCTCGCTGTAATTTTTTTCACTTTTTCAGGGTTGTAGAAAAGGAGTGGAGGCTGCTCCAGTCGCCAGCGGGGGTGGTGGGATGGGGGAAATGGCATTGTGGACCCCCATCCCACATCCCTACCTTCCCTACCCCCTGCAACGCTGACAAAAATGACAGAGAGCTGTCAATGAATGAGCATGTGCTTGTACAAGCGTGCGTTCATTCACTGAGCTCACTTGGGCTTCCAACCATGAAGGTGAGTAGAGGGCTGTGCTGGTGGCCTGCTCTGGGTTATGGTGGGGGCAGTGGGGTGGGGCACTACCTGACAGGGTGGGGGGTCCACTAGATACCAGGGATTAAATGATAATCTTTTATACAGTATTGTTGTGAATGTGGGCTAAATTCCATGGGATGTCCACCACTCATGCCAAATAGGACAGGGTGGTCAGTGGTGGGGGAAGGCTAGACACCAGGGCAGGATAGGGATTTAATGAAAGAATATATATATATTTTTATAGTGTGGTTCGATTGTGCTTGTGGATGGCAATTGGCAGCAGCGTAGTAGGGCCTACTAGACACCAAGGATTTATTGTGGTTGGTGATCAGTTGGGGGGGGCACTAGACACCAGGAAGGGATGTTGGACTGCCAGCTCTGGGGGGGGATGAGACTTCTCCTTGCTATGGGATTTTTTTAAGTGCAATTTGCACCTTAAAAACCCTAAAAGCAAGGTGAAGTCACAAATGGTGAATTTTGTGTAATCTTGAAAATTGCACGAAGTGCCAAAAAATGCTGTGCTGAAAATTTGGTGAAAAAATTAACCAAAATGCCCAAGTTACAAGTGTGCATTGAACATTTTTTACACAGGCGTGTAACTTTAGTCATTTATAATATTTTGACTCCAGATTTTCAACATACCCATTTTTTTCACACCACCTCATGAGGAGTACAGCTGTCATTTTTCATCTCCTGTTCAAAACATGTTTTCACACCTGTGGAGTAGAATGGCATTTTAACTTGGCATTTGTGAGGTGGGGTCATAAGAAGACTATGTTGAAAGTTTGGGGTCAAAATATTTAAAAAAATAGAGAATTTATTAAGTAACATTGTTTCTAGGGATGTCCATAGCACCTCTGGGAAACATCCTGCCTTACCGTACCACTGAGCTATGTTCAGGTGTGAACTCAGTGAGCCAGTTTACTGAAACAAGGCTGATGGGGAAGGTGCTGCAGCATGCAGCACCAGTCATGGCCTGGGTATGGAGGGAGCAATGTTTTGGCACAGACATCACACCCTGTGGTGGGTCAGGGAACCTCACCCACAAGGTATCAACAAGTGTGTCTGCTGGTCCCATGCACTGCATCAGGAATGTCTCCAATATTGTATTTCACTCATTTTGCGCAGGTCCCAAAGGCACCTGCACAAATGAGGACACAATTACAGAACTGTCTCCAGTATTGTATTTATCTCATTTTGAGGATACAGTTCCACTATCACAAAAAGAAGGGAAATTATTTGCAAAAATCTACGTTAATGTAGAGATTAGGGTTGTACAAATGCAAAGCGTACAAAGACGAGAAATGAGAAAACATTAGGGATTTTGGTCTGTGGAGAATTGTCGAATCAGTGGTGGGGTCTTACTTGGGGTTGTTAATCCTAATGCCCAACCCTACCCTGGATCAGATGAGGTCAAATGTGATGTCTCTTCAGGCAGGTGAAGAGAGGTGATCTTGGCCCTCTACAGGTCGCTGGTAAGGCCGCACTTAGAGTATTGTGTGCAGTTTTGGAGGACATACCTAAAGCGTAATATCAGGCTACTGTATGGTGTGCAGAGGAGGGCAACAAAGATGACATGTGGAATAGAGGAGAGAGAGACTATGACAGGAGGCTGGGAGACTTGAATATGTACACCCTGGAGGATAGAAGGGACAGGGGGCACATGACAGAGACATTCAAGTATCTGAGGGGAATCAGTAAGGATGGGGCAAATGGGGTCTTTAAGTTAAGGAGGGGGAGGGTCACCAGGGGGCATGGGCTAAGAATAGAGGAGGAAGATTTAGGAAGGAAATGAGGAGGCATTATTTCACAGAGAGGGTGGTAGAAAAATGCAAAGCCCCACCAGAATGGTGGTATCATGTGAATCTGTGAACAGCTTCAAAAGGACATGGGACAGGGAACAGAGGAGAGTGTGGGTGAGGGTGGGGGTGGCAGTGGGATGACAAAAGGGAGGTGATGGGGCAGCTGCAAACTAGGGGTGTTGGCTGCACACTCGAGCAGACTTAGATAGACTGGGTGGTCTGTTTCTGCTGGCACATTTGTATGTTTGTAGAGAAAACTTTGAAAGATTATGTTGCCCATACTGTACAACTATGAGGCACTAGGTAGGAACTGTATGTTGTATGTTAGACAGGAGGCTATGGGCTGGGGGTGGGCATTAGGGTTGACAACCCCAAGTAAGACCCCACCACCGATTTGCCAATACTCCGGAGATCCAAATCCCTAATGTTTTTTTCATTTCCTGTCTTTGTACGCTTTTCATTTGTACAACCCTAATCTCTGCATTAACATAGTTTTTTGCAACTAATATTTATTATATCAGCATGGTAGCACCAGTATATTAGGATTGAGTGCAAACTTCTATATTAAATCCACATTTTTGAACCTTAATAATTTTGGAACCATTCAACAGACATGCTCAAAGTTTGGCATGCATAATTTCTAGTGGTAGGTCCCTTATGTCAAATTGAATAAACTTCATTAAAAACCAGAAGCAGATAAACAGACCAAGACATAGAAACTCCTGGAAGTAATATGTAAAATTAAGATGATAATAACAAAGCCCAGGAAGTGTACAATTAACATGGAAAAACACTACCCAACAAAAACCTTCCCCCATACCCCTCCCAAGTCCCCCCCCCGCACCATTGGAGATTAACAAAAAATGCACATTAAAAGAACATTAATCAGGGCACCCAGCTTGATAAACCCAGCCTGCTGAGAAGGTAATTCTGGGAACACTGCAACGTGCACTCATATTGTTAATAAAACATACAGTGGTACCCAGATACATTGACATCTACATAGTTTACCAGATATGCTAGCTATAAGACGCTCAGCTTGCAAAGCAAACAATATATCCATATACCATTCAAGAAATGAAGGCAAGCACTGATCAAGCCAATGCTGAAGAATGACCTTTATTGCACATGTCGAAATTAAGGCCATATGAAACTTCTGGTTGCCAATCAGAGCATCGGTATATTCAATCCGAGAACATTTTCAAGAAACTTATTCTGGAAAAAACCACGGGAAATGTAATTATATTAATATAAAACCTTAAGTTCTTAAAGTTGCTGCCTCTTTCAATGTGTTGTATGATCAACTATCAGTGGAACCACTGATAGTTCATTGGTATAGTCACTCAGAATACAAATCTCAGGGAGAAAAGCATCAGATAGCCCCAACAAGGGGTCCAGGTGTGCTTGAATTGAATTCCAAAAAGGGACCACTTTCTCACGGGACCATAAGACATGAAACAAGGTACCAGGTTCCTTACCACATCTGGAACCAAGATCAGTGGGTGATCTACCCATTTTGTGCAGTCTGACTGGGGTATAATAAAGCTTGTGGATAATCTTAAATTACATGAATTGGTAACTATCCCACTTTATATATTTGTACAGATGATTCCAGATGACAAGCCAGTTTCTTGTGGGATTAGTAACTGAAAGAGTCTGATCCCAATAGTAAAACCTGAGACCCGCATTGGCAGCCAGATGTTCTTGTAAGGACCAATTGTAGTAAGAGATATGGTGGGAGATAGGGGCATTATGAAGGGAGAGGAAACACAAAATCACCTAAAGGACTGGACCATGGACTATTACCAAAAATTGTAGAAGCATATGAAACAATTGAAAATAACAAAAACAGGAAGATGGTGACCAATGATATAGGATGCAGGCCTCCTGAAAGGATAGTAACTTCTGGTTATAGGTAAGATCTCCAACTGTGTCCACCCCCATACCAGGCCAAAACCTTCTAGAAAGTATCTATCCTGCTATACAAAAATTAGGATTCCCAAACAGGGGTTGAGAAGTATCTTTGTATGGCATGATTTTTACTAGAGCACATAGTTGGGAATGGACACAGAGGGAAGCTTCCAAGGGGGTACCCTGTAACGACTGAGAGAGTTTCTTCTCAGGGAGGTAAGGGAGTGACTGAAAATCTAGGCCATTATTAGAACACAAAGAACATTCTTTATCCACCCAATACGGAACATATAGTTCCAGAAGGTCTCCCCGGAGGTCCTCAACCACTAACAAAAACTAGTAAAATGCACAGCCAGGTAATATAAAAAGAAATTAAGAGCTTGTAGTCTTCCATCATGCTTGGCATGCATTATTTTGGAGTAGGCCAAGCGGGCCATCTTGCCTTGCCACAAAAAAGAAGTAAGAATTCTATGCACTTGGGTAAGCCATGACCAGGGTAGGGCAAAATTATATATCTGTAAAGGGTACAATAACCGAGGTAAAACATTCATTTTTATAATATTTAGGTGGCCCCACAGGGAAATAAGTAGCAAGGACCAACAATCTATGTCTGCCTTGATACAGTTGACCTAAGAATCAAGAATAAATTGTTTCATCTTGAGAGGTGAGGTGCTGAGGAAAATCCCCAGATGTTTCAACTTGTACTTCTTCCTTACCAGGCCAAGGTGCTTGACATCCGCCCATAAAGTATTAAAGTTAAGCGGCATGACTTCAGTTTTAGCTACATTTAATTTATAATTGGAAATAGTACCAAACTGAGACATGATCTTCAGGGCAGCAGGCAGGGATGTAGCAGGAGAAGTGACATGCAGCAAATTATCATCAGCATATACTGATAGTTTATAAACCACGTCCTCTATTGAAATGCCATAGACCTGCAGGGAAAAGTTTAATTTGCGGATAAGGGGTTCCAATAAAAGATTGAAAATATAGGGAGAAAGGGAACACCCCGCCTGGTGCCCTTATGGAGAGAAAATGGTGACGATAAAACTCCATTATAAAGAATTTGGGTTGTCAGAGTGGAGTAGAGCACCCTGATCCATTGTATGACATTCTGGGGAATATGGAATTTAGGTAACAGGGAAAACAGATAATCCCATGAGACCTATCAAAGGCCTTTTCTGCATTCAGGGATACCAGAACTGCAGGAGTAGAGGTGTTCCTGGATGCAGAAAACAGATGAGAGCTTCCTGAGATGATCCACTGAAAGTCGGCCTTTCACAAAGCCGACCTGCTCTCTACTTATAAGTGAGTCCCAATCTAGTCCCAATCTGCAGGCCAGAATCTTTGCGAGTATTTTAAAATCCAAGTTGATAAGGGGTAGCGGCCTTTAGTTGGATACAAGCAGGGGATCCCGACCCGGTTTAGGGAGGATCACAATAGTGGCCACAGTGAAAGAAGTCAGAAAGGCCTTATTTAAAAATGTAATTAAAGGTGTCTAACAAAATAGGGGCCAGTTGGGCTTTAAAAGCATTGTAAAAATTGGACATGTGCCCATCCAGGCCAGGGGACATATCTGAGGCTAAAGAGTCAATTACATGAAGGATTCAGCTAGTGTCAGGGGAGCCTGTAAAATGACGACGTGGGGGTCGGCCAATTCAGGAAGGGTTGTATCTTGAAAGAAGTTAGCTAACTGATCTGGGCTAAAGGGAGAGGAGGACGGAACATAAAACTGTTAGTAAAAATGTTAAAAGCACCAACAATGTCGCGTAGTGACTTGAGGAGATTCCCAGAGTCCGAACGTATAGAGGAGACAATCCTATCCATAACTTGAGAATGTAAGTAGAGAGTCAGCAATTTCCCAGCCTTCTCGCCTTGATCAAAATATCGCAATATGGAATGTAACAATATATGCTCTGACTTCTCACCCAAAAAAGTAATATATTGGAATCTGAGAGACTCCAGCGACTCCCACTTCGATTGATGAGAGGTCGATGAAATGTGCTCCTTGAGAGATTGTATAGGTTGTAACAGGGAGGTCAAGACTGCCAAGATCTGTTTTTTCCACCTGGAAGCCAAATGAATCAGTTTCCCTTGAAGAGCACACTTCAAGTCCCCCCATAAAATGTCAAGTCTGAATGTAGAGGGAGAATGAAGTTCCATAAAATTAGTAATAAAGGATTGGATGCACTTTGTAAGTTCCTCCGATTTAAGTAACTGATCATTTAGTCTCCACACTTTATCTCTATCAAGGGAGAGGAGGAAACTAAGCTGAATGCAAGGAGGATGGTGGTCAGAAATAACTTTAGCTGACTAAAAGCAAGAACTGACCCCGGGAACATATTCTACTCCCAGCAGGAAATAATCTTGGAGAAGGAGTTGAGTGGAAGGGAGTGAAAAGAATATTCCTGGCAGTCCGGATTCAAAGCCCTCCACGGGTCAACTAAACCCAAGGAGTCCATTAGATCATGGAGAGCCAATTGTTCCAGGGAAGGTGCTTGTCAGACTTCACCAGACCTAGCCATCTCATTACAAAAAGCCAGATTCCAATCCCCCCAAGGATAGTCGGGAGAGAACTCCAAGGAGCTAAAATAGACATTAAGGAGGCTAGAAATTGGAGGTTATCATTGGTAGGTCCATATACAGCCCCCAATACCTCCTTCAAGTGGCCAAGCAGAGCCTGGAGGATGATATAGCAGCCTTGGGAGTCAGGAACCTCCTGGTGGAGACAGAAGGGCACTCTCCAACATAGAAACATAGAATTTGACGGCAGATAAGGACCGCTTGGCCCACCCAGTCTGCCCATTTCCCTACCTAATGGATAAGCTACAGATCCTAGTTAACCAGCAGCCTACTTCTTCCTTACCCCACCCTCTAGAATTGCCTTATGACTGTCCCATGCATGCTTGAATTTCGCCACTGTTTTTGACTCCACAACCTCCTCCGGAAGGCCATTCCATGCATCCACAATCCTCTCTGTGAAAAAATACTTCCTTAAATTACTTCTGATCCACTCCCCCATCTTCAAATTGTGTCCCCTTGTTCTTGCACACCTCTTTTTTTGAAAGATGCTACCCTCTTGGACTTTGCTGATTCCCTTGAGGTACTTGAAAGTTTATATCATGTCCCCCCTCTCCCTCCTTTCCTCAAGGCTATACATATTAAGCTCTTTTAGTCTCTCTTCATATGTCTTCCAGTGCAGACCATGCACCATTTTAGTTGCCCTCCTCTGGACAGCTTCCATCCTGTCTATGTCTTTGCGGACATCGGGTCTCCAGAACTGCACGCAGTACTCCAGATGGGGTCTCACCAGCTGTCTGTACAGATGGATAATAACTTCCTGTTTTCTACTGGTGATGCTGCTCCCTATGCAGCCCAGTATCCCCCCAGCCCTCCTTGATGTCCTTTCACATTGCTTGCCCACCTTTAGGTCATCTGATATGACTACCCCCAGGTCCCTTTCCATTTTTGTTGTTGTTAGTATCTCACCCCCCATTGTGTATTCTTCCCCTGGGTTTTTGCTTCCCAGGTGCATTACCTTGTACTTCTTAGCATTAAATCTAAGCTGCCATACATTTGACCATTCCTCTAACCTTGCCAAGTCCCTTCTCATCCTTTCCACCCCACCTTGTGCATCAACTATGTTGCAGATCTTTGTGTCATCTGCAAAGAGACATACTTTTCCTTCCAGTCCCTCCGCAATGTCGCTTATAAAGATATTGAAGAGGATTTGTCCTAATACTGAACCTTGCGGTACCCCACTAGTAACCCCCCTTTCTTCAGAGTGGACTCCATTTACTATTACTCTCTGTGTCCTATTCTCCAGCCAATTCTTTACCCAGGCTGTCATCTTGGGACCCACTGCCAGGCTGGCTAGCTTGTATATTAATCTTTTGTGTGGGACTGAGTCAAATGCCTTGCTAAAGTCTAGGTAGGCCATGTCCACAGCCCCTCCTTGATCTATTACTTTGGTCACCCAGTCAAAGAAATCTATCAGATTCTGCCTGGCATGACCTTCCGCGTGTGTATCCATGCTGCCTTGGGTCCCTGCTCCTCTGGCCTCTAGATACTCGACAATTCTTTCCTTCAGAAGTGATTCCATCATTTTCCCTATCACTGAGGTCAAACTAACAGGTCTGTAGTTTCCTGCTACTGCCTTGCTCCCACTTTTGTGAAGAGGAATCACATCTGCCCTCCTCCAGTCCTCGGGTACCACCCCATCCTCCCATGATTTGTTAAAGAGGGTAGTCAGTGGTGTCACTAGTTCTACCCTTAGTTCTTTTAGAATTCTGGGATGAATCCCATCAGGCCCCATTACTTTGTCCACCTTCAGTTTTAAGAGTTCTTTCAGAACCCTTTCTTCTGTAAATGGGCTATTATCAGCTTCTGTATCCAGAGTGTTTCTATTGTTTGTTTTAGGTACCCTCCTCTTCATTTGTAAATACTGAGCAAAAATATTTGTTTAGTATCTCTGCCTTTTCACAGTCACCCTCTGCCCACCCCTTCCCCTTTATTAAGCCTCACTATCCCTCCCTTGGTCTTCCTTTGCTCCCTGATGTACCTATAAAAGGTTTTATCCCCCTTCTTAACTGAGTTGGCTATCTTTTCCTCGGTTTGGGTCTTTGCTGTTCTGACTGCCTTCCCAGCTTCCTTTTGCTTTAACTGATACAGTTCTCTGTCCTGCTCCTTCTGTGATTCCTTGTACTTCCTGAATGCTTTCTTTTTCTCTTGAACCTTCACTGCCACTTCCTTTGAGAACCATAGTGGTTTCTTACATCATTTTGTTTATTTGCGTCACACAAAGGCTTGTTACCTCTGTGATGGCAGTTTTTATTATTCCTACACTTGTCCCACCCAGGATCACCTAAAAAGGAGAACCTGGGATGGGGGTAAATGGGTCTCCTGCAGAAAAGCTATATCAACCTGTAACTTGTGTAAATGATGTTGAATTTTGGCCCTCTTGACAGGTGATTTGTGCCTTTTATATTCCAAGTACAAAAATTATAGGCAGGCATACTGAGATAACCAATAATAGAAAATCAGCTGGGTGACAAGCAGGGAAACAAATGATAGAAAGCTACATAATACCCAAATTAAGACCGGTCTTGGTGGTGCCCACCCCCAGCCCAATCCCCTCCATATGCAAAGTAGTTCAGGAGTAATAACCCCAAACATTAATAAATACGATTCATCCCTCCACCCTCCCCTCCCTGACATAAAACACCCAGACAAATAACCCATAAAACCTCTCATCCCCATGCCCTCATATACTGACTAGTCAAAAAAAGCAAAATAAAATGCCAAAAAAGTTAACATCCCCAAACACAGCAACCACCCCTCCCAGCCCCACCATCACCCCCAATCTGTGACTAATCTAAACCCCCATTGCCCTCCCTCCCATACCCAACTAGGAAAACAAGACAGAAAACAATCATATTTTTCCTGCCACCAGCCTCCATCAAAAGAGATGGATATCCCAACCCCAATCCAGTACGTGATATCTACAGCACCTGGTAGATACCTCTCTGAACCTCCCACCCTCACCCATACTACCCAACCAAATATAGAACCTTAATTAACCCAATGTAACAACCCTCACTCATCATAAGCAGTGAACAAAGTTCCAATCATGGAACTGAAGCTATGGAACCCAACGTAACCACCTTCCTCTTCTTAAAAGCCATGCACACAATTAGTAAATGTAAACATAGAAAAAACAGTGGAAAAAAAACTCAGTACAAACATTAAAGGTCACAGACAGTGAAATAACATGCCAGAAATGAGCATGGATAAACCCATCAGTGTCCATTAATGAAGGGAGTGGGGTGCTAACACTGTTTCAAGTCCAGCTCCAGGTATACTGAAAAATGTTCTTTGCCTTTTGCCAGGGCACTTTGATACAGTTGCTGCACAGGAGCCAAATAAAATATGTAGTCTGTGTACTGTCTCAAACTAAGCAAATAATGGACCCTGGACATCTCACCATGGTAACTAATGAATAATAACGTATGAATATAAAGGTTCCCAAGTGAGTCCATCAGAACTCAGATTATACGAAGCTTAATCCTGCTTCAAGGGGAATGATAATGTGAATCAAATGAGTAAATACTGGCCTGCCAAATAGAAATAAAAAGTTCATAGAGTCCTTAGAACTAGCAGTCCTCCGAGTAGTTAGGCCAAGAAGACATGCAGGCTAATCAGCACGGAAAAATTTATTTTGTAGTCCATGCATCAAGCGCAGATGGCACTAATGTGGCAGAGCACTCTAGTCGAAAAACCTGCATGAACAAGTACATGGGCCATGTTCTCACTGAAAGGTAGCCATCGGGGAGTGTTTCAAGTAGAGGTCTAATGGGGAAAAGCAGGAGACGGGCTAGAAATCTCTGGGGACTAAGTGCAGCACTCACCAAACTTGATCTGTAGCTGGAGTCCCAGAAAAGAAAACAGCAGATAACCAGGGGGCCCCTTGAGTCCAAATGTCTTTCCTTACCAAATAAGGGTAAGCAAAGCTGAGAAGGTCGATGCCAAACATTGCCACCAGTCTAAGTACTCTAGAAAGGGGCCAATAAATGAAAATAACTGCTGAGAGGTGCATAGGGTCAAACAAAATACTTGAGAGAGTCAGCCAAAGCAGAACATAAACCTCAGGGGTAGGACTTGAATCAGTTCAGGTAGTACATTCAGACACTGAGCCTCACAGTGTCAGCTATCCTGCAAAACAGTCCAGGAGTCAAAGAGCCATACAACTGAATACTCAATAGTCTTTGAAGGGGTCCAGGAGAAAGGCTTGTAAGTCCTTCATTGCTTGATCCACTGAGTCGAACGATTGCCATTTGCCATTAATTTGGACCTGCAGTCTTGCCGGATGCAGGACTCTAAACTTTTTTTAAATTTAAAGTTTATTGATTTTACAAATACATATCAGATTAACAGACATACAATGACATGACAGCTATTCTCTCCCTCCTGCTCACCCATTTCCCTCCCCCCCATCCACTCCCCCCCGATGCCAACTGTAAAATTCAGAACCAAAGGGAAATCAAAGGAGATTCAAAAGGCCATTCAAGGGGAAATCTAGGTTTGACCGGTGGTCCATTGCATACCCTATCCTCAAAGTGAGTAGAGGACATGGAATTTTCCTCATATCCACTTGTATTTGCCAGTATGGTTATACAGACTGGATATCATATTTTCCGTGTGAAGATTGGAGAGTAATTCCTGGACCCATTCTAAATAGGAGATGGGTGTTGAATCAATCCAGTGTCTAAGCACTAGCTTTTTCACTGAGAGGGCAATCATGGTGATATGATACCTACGATCCATTACTGGAAAACCACTAAAATCACCCACCAGGCAAACTTCTGGAGTGAAATAATCTTGGAGTCGCAGTAAAGGATCTATCCTATCCTTACTAGTCTATACTAAGCTGCCTTTTCTTGCAAACTATATTCTTCTCACCACCCCTCTTTAACACCCATCTTGATAACCTCTCTCCACTCTTCCTAGAACCCATCCACTCTTTCCGTCCTACAAGAGTCACCCCCTCCCACCCCAATGCTAACTCTTCTTCTCTCCCCTCCCCATTCTCCTCACATCCCTTCCACTTATCCATCCCTTCCTACACTCCCCATCCACACACCCCTCTCTGCTCCACTCCACCCTCCTCAACTTGGAGGTGCACCACCCTCCAAGCACTGCTCCGGTGCATCCAAACTCTCACCTTTGCTCAAGTACCCTGTCCTCCTCTTGCTTTTGGTAGGTGACATACATCCCAAACCTAGCCCCCAGGTGCCCAGGCAATTCCCTAACTCGCCCTCCACCTCTCCAGGCTTGCCCTCTTGCCTCACCCTGGACTCACTCCCCAAGGGTCTCCGCATTTTCCATCTCAATGCCAGAAGCCTCCTCCACAAAGTGGAAGCCCTAAAGTATGGGTCACCCAGTACCACCCCGACATTCTCTGCATCATGGAATCATGGCTATCTGCCAAAATCCCAAACTCCTCTCTTGTCATTCCTGACTACAACTTATTTCTTCAGCAACGGGGCAAGCTTGGAGGGGGAGGGGGTGGCACTATACATCAGGCAATCCCTCTCGAGTTCTATCATCTTCTACATATCTTGCCCTTCCTCCCATGAATCCATTGTTGCACTCTTATGCTTTCCCTCCTCCACCCCCCTCTACAGTGGGGCTCTGTACACCCCACCAAAGACCTCGCCCAACTCCGTTGTCCAGGCCATCTCCTTAATCTCCTCTAGGACATCTAATGGCGAACTTGTGCTTCTAGGTGACTTCAATCTTCACTGGCTCTCCTCCTCCACCAAACCCACCACCCTTAGGATTGAAGCCTGAATCTCTCCCAGCTAATCTGGGAATCTACCCGCCTAAACCATCAGTTCCAAAACCACACCCTTCTGGACTGGATTTAATCCACCCATCCCCACCGTATCATGGCCTCTGGTATTTTCTCCGATGCCCTTAGTGACCACTGTGTTACTTATTGCATCTGCAAAATCTACTCCCCGCTCTCTTAACCTAAATTCATCTGGTCTTGCCCCCTACACACCCTAAATGAGTATGCCCTGCAACAACACCTCTCAAATGCAGATTGGCAACCAGTCCTCTCTGCGTCTGATGTAGACATCGCCCTTTCCCAGTTCTGCGGTATTTTCTGGTGTATCTGGGACGTTCACGCACCTCTCAAGAAAGTCAGGGTAAAATGCCACCATCACCCCTGGATCACATCCGACCTTATCAACCTGTGCTATTCCAGGGACAAGGCATGGAGACTGTACAAAGCGCCCCATGCCTCACGGAACTTGCAATGTTACAAACACCTCAGAAATAAATGCACTAAGGCCATTTGCATTCCAAAGCATCCTACTTTAATGCACAATTCACACTGATCCAGAACCTCCACGCATCCTTCTGGAAGTTGATCAACTCCCTACTTGACCCTCCACTAAACAGGGATTCCTGGCTCTTAATAGTGACGGCAGCACTGTCTCAGATCCTGCCTCCGTGGCTGAGCTGTTCAATAAGTTCTTTGTCTCCTATGCCCTTCCCGACTCCCTTCCCACCCACCCCCATCAGCTGAACCATCCTCCTCTACCCCTGGCTTTCTCCTTCCTCCCTTACACCTCTGGAAGTATACAACACACTTACCTTCCTTAACACGTCCAAATCCAGCTGCACCCCAAACTGCTCCGTATCTCTGTCTCCACTATTGTGGCCCCCTTAACTTACATACTAAACCTCTATCTATCCACAACCACTGTCCCCAAAGCCTGAAAAATGGCCCAAATCATCTCTCTGCACAAAGGTGTCGATCCCGCCATACCTGGAAATTAGAAGCCTATTTTGCTTCTCCTTGCCAAAGTCCAGGAATCACTTATACTGTCCAAACGGTCTGACTTTCTCTCTTCCAACAGCTCCCTCTCACCCGTACAGTCAGGATTCAGAAAACACCACTCCATCATCACCTCCCTTCTACGCGTAACTGACTCCATCCTCTCTGCCATGGACAACGACCTAACCACATCCGCCATTTTCATAGACCTGGCTAAAGCCTTTGACTCTGTCTCCCACCCGCTGCTACTCTGCAAACTTAATTCTTTTAGCTTAGCCCAACCTACCATGGCCTGGTTCCACTCATACCTCCATGACAGACAACAAGCGGTTCAAATATCTTATCTGGTGTCCCCCAGGGCTCTATACTCAGCCCCATCCTCTACTCACTCTTCATAAATGACCTTTCCTCCACCTGCCTCTCCTCCAATGTGCATCTATATGCAGATGACACTATAATCTTTGCCTCGGGTCCTTCCTATGGCAGTATCCTCCCAAACCTCCAAAACAACTTCAACAGAGTCCAATCCTTTTTCCTTCAGAACCTGCTTACCCTCAATGTTAAAAAAACCTGTGACCATGTTCCTTGTCCAGGCAGAAGCTTGCTACCCTCCCAGCCCCCCAGCGATCACCACCCCTGCCTGGCTCACCCCTGGAGATAGTCCCTACTTTCAAGTACCTGGGAGTATGGTTGGACATCCACCTCAACTACTCCTCACATGTCAAGGTTCTCTGCACTAAACTCCGGCCCAAACTCACCATCCTCTATCGACACAAGGCCAGCCTACCCATCCCCACCCATTGCGAGCTTGTAAGTAAAACAATCTTGCCCATTATAGACTATGCCAAAATAATCTATGGTACGGCCCCAACCTCCTCTCTCTCCAGACTAGACACCCTTCTCAACTCTTTCTGCCACTTCGCCACTGCCTCCCCCCGACTCACTCACCACTGCCTACTCTACGCTACACTCTTCATTGCCCCGCTCTCCTACAGAAGAACCATCCACAGTGCCTCCTTCATAGCAAAATATTGGCCTGACTTCCTACCCCCCACCTCATCTCCTGCCTTTCCTCTGCCACCCCTAAACTATCCTCTTTGCCTCAAGGACCCACGCACTTTCCACCTGCCCCACCCTCACACTCTCACCAGCCAAGGTGCCTTCTCGTACTGTCTCCCCCTTCTCTGTAATAGCCTTCCCTCCAACCTTCACCTGTCTCCTTCTTGTTCTGCCTTTATGCAACTCCTCAGGCTCCTCCCCACCCCAGACTGCCCTAAATGCTCCAATGGTCACAGCACGCAGCAGAGGCCCCTCACAGTCTCTACCTACCCTAATCCGTGACTGTACTCTTAACTCACTTTATTATTTACTCTGCACATTAACTCATTATATTTTATTGAAAAGTATTATATTCTTTGTAAACATGTCTGTATGTACTCCCCACCATTTGTCACTCTTTTTCCTCGCTGTACACTCTGTACCCAGGTCGCACCTGGAAACAAGCCTTGGCTCAGTTTGCCTTTCTCGGTCATCAAATTTTAAATAAATAAATAAATAAAATAAATAATAGTTTCCCATACCGGAGTAACTTTGTTACACTCCTGAAACATGTGTTGCAGGGTACCTTTGTCCTCTTTACACCTGTTACATAAGGGCATGCTTGTTCTTCCTATATTGTATAAATTGTACGGTGTCATGTACATGTCATTTAAAATCTGTAATTGCATTAATCTTACCCTATCTTGGGTGATGTAACGATAGCAGCCCTCCCAGATTTTCTTCCAATTAGATTGTGTTTGTGGATACAGATCCACTCAGTATCCCGGTATCCCATCCACTTTTGGAAACACTTTACCATACAGATTGGCATATATATTGGAGACAGCATGTGGGGCAACAGCTAGATCACTAAAATCCTTCAACAGGTTAATTGAGTGTGGGGGTATTACTGTATGTTTGAAAAATTGGACAAGCATATGTCTAATCTGATACACTCTAAAAACCATTTTATACTCAATCCCTAACTTGACCAGGATTTCAGCAGTGGATAGCCAATCCCCATCCCCTTTAACCAACTCCTCCACCCTAGCCTCATCTAACTGAGGGATCCAATTGTTGGGAATCATTTTCCCATCAATTCTGGAATTAGGATTCCTAACTATGGGTTGTACCAAATCCTTCATATTTGCATAATTCAGTGAAGAGCACAGTTGAGAATGGGTACGCACTGAATTACCAATTACTGACCAGTGTAGGCCTATAGGGAATGCTCCCACATTAATATAATGCAATGAAGCTGGGGAGATTCCATTAAATTCCATCATATTCATCTCTGTACTGAGCCAGAGGGAAATGTAAGGAGAGGAATCCAGGACCTCCTTCATAGTAGTCTGCCTCAAGTATTTACTTACTTGGCTGGCCCAATGATAGAGACCAAAATGAGGTAATTTTAGACTACCCGGGCCTTTAGGGGCTGCCAGTTTGTGGAACACTCTCCTCAGGGACTTCCCCAGCCATCTGAAGTCAGTGACACATGTGTGAATTACCTTAAACCAAGCCTTGGGTAGCTACTGATTCGTGAGGTGAATGTGGTAAAAAATCCTAGGGAGAACATTCATCTTGACGATGTTGATACGTCCCCATAAGGGCAGAGGAAGACTTCTCCATCGGTTCAAATGCTGTTGTATTGTTTTAAGTAATGTATTCAAATTTAACTTCTTCATCTGAGCATCACTTCTAGCTAACTGGACACCTAGCTCCTTCAGGGATCTAGGTGTCCAGTAAAGTCCCAGTTGTAGGATATCCTGTTTGACTGTTCTGGAATTAAGGGGGAAAACAGATGTCTTCTCTGAGTTTAGTTTATAATTGGATAGAGCACTGTACTCTTTAATCACTTCCAAAACCCCTGGAATGGAATCATTGGTTGGGATTCATGAAGCAGTATATAATCTGCATAAGCTGCTATTTTCTCCTCCCTGTTACCTAGGGGTATGCTCTCCTCTGGGACTTCCCCAGCCATCTGAAGTCAGTGACACATGCATGAATTACCTTAAGCCAAGCCTTGGGTAGCCACTGATTCATGAGGTTAATGGGATAAAAAATCCTAGGGAGAACATTCATCTGGACGATGTTGATACATTCCCATAAGGGCAACGGAAGACTTCTCCATCAGTTTAAATCCTGTTGTATTGTTTTAAGTAATCTATACAAATTTAATTTCTTCATTGAGCATCGCTTCTAGCTAACAGGACACCTAGATACTTCAGAGATCTAGGTGTCCAGTAAAGTCCCAGTTGTAGGATATACTGTTTGACTGTTCTGGAATTAAGGGGAAAACAGATGTTTTCTCTGAATTTAGTTTGTAATTGGATAGATCACTGTACTCCTTAATCACTTCCAAAACCCCTGGAATGGAATCATTGGTTGGGATACATGAAGTAGTATATAATCTGCATAAGGTGCTATTTTCTCCTCCCCTCTGTTACCTAGGGGTATGCCACAAATCAATGGGGATCTCTTTATGGAAATTATGAGGGGTTCTAGCTAGAGATTAAATAATAGAGGGGACAACAGGCATCCTTGCCTCATTCCAGCTTGCAGAGAGAAGCAGGGTGAGAAAGCCCTGTTACAATAAATGTTTGCAACTGGGTTAATATAGAGGAACTTGATCCATACAACTAGTTTAGGTGGAAACTCAAATCTATGCAGAGATCTAAACAAGAACTGCCAGTCGACCCTATCTAAGGCTTTCTCTGCTTCCAGGGAGACCAAACCCATAGCTTGAGAGGCATCCCTGGATGCAGAGAAAACATGCACCAGTCTATGGAGGTGATCCACTGAGGACCTCCTCTTCATAAAATCCACTTGGTTAGGTCAAATAAGGCATGATTGAACCTTCTCCACTCTTTCTGCAATCAATTTAGATAGAATTTTAATGTAATTAAGAAGTGATATGGGTATATAACTGGATACCCGAGTTGGGTCTCTCCCTGGTTTAGGAAGAACTATTATCATGGCTTCTAGAAGCCTTGAGTCCACCCGCTTGGACTCCAACATGTGACTAAACACTACTAATAACCACGGGCCAGCTGTTTCGCAAACTTTTATAGAAGTTCAGTGAAAACCCATTGGGACGGGAGCCTTATCCAACGGGAGGTTCTTAATTACCCTAATAATATCTGCTTCTGTAAAAGGGGCTACTAACATCTCGGACTGAGTAGTAGTCAAAGAGGGCAGAGGGATTTGAGCCAAATATTGATCTACTCTGTCTTGCAGAGGCCTGTCAGGCATTTGGCTATATATTCCCTTGTAATATTCCTCAAATTCCTTAGATATAGCCCCAAAATTGACCTTAAGTGAGCTATCTGCTTCTGGCTGAATAGCTGTAATATGCCTCGAGGTTTCCTGCTTTTTTTCAGCCTAAGGGCTAAAAGACACCCAGCCTTTTCCCCCTGCTTTGTGTATTTGGCCCTAGTTTTTAATATAGCCCATTCCGCTTTCTTCCTGAGCAGCTCACTGTGTTGATCTTTAAGTTTAATGAGAATTTCCTTCTCCCGGTCACGGGTCTTATTCGAGAGATGTTTCTCCCTGCCCCTAATTTGGGATAGTAGGGAACTGGCCTCTTCCTCCCCTCTCCTCTTCCTGGCCACTGAGATCTTAATAAATTCCCCTCTTATGTAGCATTTAAGAGCCCCCTCATTCCATGGCCAGATTGTCTGTTGAACCCCAGTTGTCCTTCTTAAAAAATCCTAAACTTGTTTCAATATGTTTAGTGATGTCGTTGTGTTTCAAAATCTGATTATTTAATCTCCAGGCTTTATTCACCGGTTGGGGGGTGGAAAGGAAGAGATAGCAACTAACCACTGAGTGATAAGACCCCACTCCATGCTCCATACCACTGTCCAGAAGCCCTCCCAGAAGTGACTGACTCAAAAGAAAATAGTCAATCCTGGAGGCCGACCCATGAACAGGGGAATGAAACATGTATTCTCTAGCTGAAGGATATAACACTCTCCAGGGGTCACAAGGTCGGTATGATCTATCAGATCTTGAACTGCTCTCTGTGCCAGTGAGAGTCCCGAGCCTTCCCTACCTTCTGATTTGTCTAAATTGGAATCATATTGGAGGTTCCAATCACCCCCTAGTATAATTGGGAGGGATAAGAAGGGTGATATCAGCGTAAGGATGTCTGTTAAAAAAGAAAGATGAATCAGAGTTAGGCCCATAGAAACTACCAAGTACAAGCTTGGTGTTTAACATCTTGCCTCTAACTAAGACATAGCACTCCTGTTTGTTGCTAATGCACTGATTACAGACAAAAGGAAGAGAGTGAGCCAACAGAATTGCCATGCCCCTGCTGTCCCTGATATCTCCAGCTGCAAAAACTTGCCTCACCTGCTGCCTCTGCAGTAGGTTAGTTTCATTTTCTAATAGGTGGTTCTCCTGGAGTATGACAATATTTCCTTGTAGATATCCCAAGTGCTTAAGTATTTTTGATCTCTTCACTTGTTGCCTAACCCCTTTAACATTCCAGGAAAACACCCTAATTGGAGTTCCCATATTGAAAATATTTTAATTGTGTTTGTCCTTGAACCTTGCAAAGGTATTCCATTGTTTTTTTGTTTGCATCAGGCACCCTGAAACTCTTTTGTCACCCCATACTCCCCAACAGCCCCACAATCTCCTGAACCAAATGACCCCAAATTCCTTTTGATACTCCCCCCAAGACAACATCCCTAGAAACATAAATGTACAGCATAACACCCCATCTCTAAAAAGCACCCAAGTCAGAAGTTAAATACTAGAGAGAACTCTAAACTTGATGGCAGCGGCAATAAGTTTGGTGACCACAGGGTGATATGCCACTCTCTTTTGCCTACTGGCAGCAGGCAGTTCCTGAGTTATTCGTAGGCGTACCCCATCCCAGGTGATTTCTTTCAGATCCCGAATCTTGGAGAGGACATGCTGCTTCTCCAGAAAATTTAGAAACTTAAAGATCAATGGCCGGGGGGGATCCTTTGGGGGGATGAGGTTGCAAGGAGTGGTGGGCCCTCTCTATAATATACACAGAATTGTATGGAGAGGGTCCCGCTATTTTCACCAGCAGCTTTTGTACAAAAGAGATGGCGTTGGTACCTTTTTCAGCCTCGTGGAGGCCAAAAGTAAAAAGAATGCTCCTGTGACTTCTCCCTTCAAGGTCTTCCTGCTTGTCACTCAATTTACCAAGCTTCTGGCAGAGGGTGGACTCTTGGGGTCTAGCCGATCTTGCCAGTGCTCCAGGGAGTCAGTACGGGCATCCATATCACTCATCCAGATGTTTAAATTGCTGATGTCTCTCCTCAAGGAATGGAGCTCTGCTGTAATTTCCTCAGACAGCTAGCTTTGGAACCCACTCAGTAGGGAGCAATCTTAGACCTGGTACTCTCAAATGGGGAAGGAGAGAGGATCTCTGATCTTGAAGTGGGTAGCCATCTGGGAACAAGCAACCACCAAACAGTGTGGTTCATGATAAACTTAGCTGTAGAGTCAAACCACACAAAAGTGAAGGTACTGGACTTTAGGAGGGCTGATTCTGTCAAAATGGGAAAGTGCCTCTGAAAAGCACTAGCAAACAGGCAAGAAGGTGGGGTGGAGCAACAACGGGGAAACATCAAAACTGCCATCACAGAGGCAACAAGCCTTTGTGTGAAGCAAATAAACAAAGCAAAACAAAAGAAAAAAACACTATGGTTCTCAAAAGCAGTGGCGGGGAAAGTAAGGGAGAAAAAAGATAGCATTCAGGAAGTATAAGGAAACACAGAAGGAGCAGGACAGAGAACTGTACCAGTTAAAGCAGAAGGAAGCGGAAGAAGGCAGTCAGAATAGCAAAGGCCCAAACTGAGGAAAAGATAGCCAGCTCGGTTAAGAAGGGGGATAAAACCTTTTATAGGTACATTAGGGAGCGAAGAAAGACAAAGGCAGGGATACTGAGGCTGAATAAAGAGGAAGGTGGTTGGGCAGAGAGTGACAGTGAAAAAGCAGGGATACTGAATGAATATTTCTGCTCAGTATTCACAATGAAAAAGCAGAGGAAAAGACCTAATCCAGTCAATAGAAGCACTCTGGATAGGGGGTTGATATTAGTTCTTTCACATATGAAAGAGTTCTGAAAGAACTCTTAAAACTGGAGGTGGATATAGCAATGGGGCCTGATGGGATTCACCCCAGAATTCTAAAAGAACTAAGGGAAGAACTAGTAACACCACTGGCTACCCTTTTTAATAAATCATGGGAGGATGGTGTGGTACCTGAGGACTGGAGAAGGGAGGATGTGATTCCCCTTCACAAAAGTGGGAGCAAGACAGAGGTAGGAAACTGTCAGTTTGACCTCAGTGGTAGGGAAAATGATGGAGTCACTTCTGAAGGAAAGAATTGTTGAGTACCTAGAGGTCAGTGGGGCACAGGACCCAAGGCAGTATGGATTCACAGCAGGAAGGTCATGTCAAACAAATCTAACTGATTTCTTTGACTGGGTGACCAAAGTAGTAGACCAGGGAGGAGCTGTGGACATGGCCTACCCAGACTTTAGCAAGGCATTTGACACAGTCCCACACAAAAGATTAATAAACAAATTAGCCAGCCTGGGAGTGGGTCTCAGGGTGGTAGCTTGGGTAAAACACTGGCTGGACAACAGGACACAGCAGGTAATAGTAAATGGAGTCCACTGTGAAGAAAGGAGTGTTACTAGTGGGGTGCTGCATGGTTCAGTACTGGGGCCGGTCCTTTTTAATGTCTTTATAAGTGACATTGTGGAGGGACTGGAGGGGAAGGTATGTCTCTTTGCAGATGACACAAAGATCTGCAACAGGGTTGATATGCAAGGTGGAGTGGAAAGGATGAAAAGGGACTTGGTAAGGTTGGAGGAATGGTCAAATGTATGGCAGCTTAGATTCAACACAAAGAAGTGCAAAATAATGCACCTGGGAAACAAAAACCTAGGACAAGAATACACAATGGGGGTGAGATACTGACAACAACAAAAATGGAAAGAGACCTGGGGGTAGTCATATCAGACAACCTAAAGGTGGGCCAGCAATGTGAGAAGGCAATAAGGAGGGTTGGGGGAATACTACTATGCATAGGGAGAGGCATTATCAGTAGAAAACAGAAAGTTGTTGGCCCTCTGTACAGACAGTTGGTAAGACCACATCTGAAGTACTGTGTACGGTTCTGGAGACCACATCACGGCAAAGACGTAGACAGGGTGGAGGCTATCTAGAGGAGGGCAACCAAAATGGTGCAGGGTCTGCACCAGAAAACATATGAAGAAAGACTAAAGGAGCTCAAGATGTACAGCCTCGAGGAAAGGAGGGAGAGGGGGGACATGATAGAAACTTTCAAATACCTCAAGGGAATCAACAAAGTCCAAGACGACAGCATCTTTCAAAAAAGAGATGTGCAAGAAAAAGGGGGCACAATCTGAAGATGGGGGGGATGGCTCAGAGGTAATGTGAGGAAGTATTTCTTCACAGAGAGGGTTGTAGATGCATGGAACAGCCTTCCTGAGGAGGTCATAGAGTTAAAAATAGTGGGGGAATTCAAGAATGCATGGGACAGACATAAGGCAATTCTAGTGGGGGTAGGAGGAAGTAGGCTGTTGGTTAACTAGGATCTGCAGCTTATCCGTTAGGTAGGGAACTGGGCAGACTAGGTGGGCCATATAGTCTTTATCTGCCACCAAATTCTATGTTTCTACCTCAACACCCTGAACAATATTAGATATGTGCCCCTCTTAATTGCAACAGACATATAACCTAACCTGCACCCAAACCTGAACCCTAACGCTAACTCCTAAACAAGTAATGTTTAATGAGGGCACACATGACAGAAAGTATACCTTGGCACCCTAAACAAAATCACATATGTGCCCACAATTAACTGTAACAGATACAGAACCTAACCATAACCTAAGCCCCTTTGGGTCTTGCAGTCCCATCCATGCATAATTTTTGAAACACTGTGGTGCTATCCTTCTTTGCCTGTAGAAATACAGGACCCTCTGGACCCTGCACTACCAACCCATAGTGTGCAGCACAAAAGAAACCCCTCACATTGTAATGTTATCCTATAGGAAAAAGTTAATTTTGAAACCTGCTTTCCCATCAGTTCATAATGGTATCCTTATGCAGGGTGTAGAGTAAGCCTTACTCCACCCCCAACGCAATAGTCACATGCAGCATCTCATGCCTCACTCCACCCCCAGGGTCATCTTAAGGGTCTTGGATCTGCTTTCTGAGGGGTACTTGCCATACAACATACACTTAATTGTAGGCAAAGCTGTACAGCTCACACATTGTGAATGTGTTCCTCAGTACCACAGTCACCTTCGCCCCATTTGTTGCAATTCACCTGCAGTTTTAAACAAGGCCTGTAAACATACAAAATGGCTTACTACACCTAAAGGCTGTTCAGGGTGCTGAGGTAACCTTCTGTCATGTGTGCCCCCTTAAATATTGCGTGTTAGGTTATATCTCTGTTGGAGTTGGGAGGCAGTTATCTCACCTAAAGGTGTAGTAAGCTGCAAGTCCATATTTCAAACCATTTTTGAGATATAGCTGCTGAAACATACCCTGACCATTATGTTATCCTATGGAAAATGACTAAACTTCAAATTCTTATAACTACTGTATGGAGCAGATTAAAATTTTCTCACCAAACCAGCAAAAGGCAAATATGTGAGGCAAGCCCTCTGTACCCTTTAAATTTCAGCCCAAAAATCTGAACCTTTTATTTGCTATGAAATGACAAAGAAACAAGTATATAAAAAAAAGTTGTGCCACAAATTGCGACGAAAGGAGTGGTGTTTCGGAAACACTGAGTACTTTCTACAGTTTGCAGCACAACCCCCAGTTGTTTTACTGAAACTAGTGGTGCAGTTTGCAGCAGTAAAAACCCTGCGGATAAAATAAACTTATTTCTTGCCATTTCTTGGACAAACTGCCCTCAGAATTCGATTTCTCTGCCCCTGATTAGGTAAACACAACTGCTGGTGTTTACCATCTCTCAGCAATTTTTGAAATATTTAAATTTGTTTGCCTTGCTAACTGAAAACAAAATGACAGAATCTTGACACTACATTCTGCACTTCTAACAATAAATACCATTTTTGTGGCAACAAAACAGTTGTTTCGCACGGCACATCTAACTTTTCCCATAAGAAATTATGGAAAAATTGAAACTTTAATAACTTTCGAATGGATTAATATTTTTTCACCAAACCTATAAAAGGCACATCTGCAACCCAAGCCTGATACACCCTAAAAATGTCAGACCAAACCCCCAGGCGTTTCTGAGAAACAATGTGGCAAAGAATTTACACATGAATGGTTAATTTCATATTTTTTGACACTTCACATCTCCGCACCCACACATCTGACCAGAATGAAACTTGCCACATCCAGAGATCTTTGGATCCTGACAGAGCATGCAAATTCTCATATGAATCTGTCAAATGACAGCAAAGTTACTAAAGTGCAAAATGTTGGATTTAACATAGAAGTGACTGTTGAACCTTAACTATAGTGGCGCTATTGTGACACTATAATCTCTCTTTCTCTCTCTCTCTATGTGTATATATATATATATATATATATATATATTTATTACAAAAACTTTAATGCACCATTAGGGTGGAACAGTAAAAAGTAGGGGAATGCGATCTTAGGGTTCCCAAGCCTAAGATCCTACCCCCACCCTCGGCTTCCAACCTGAACACCCCACCCTTGGCTTCCAACCCTAAGACCTCACCTCCACCCTGCATGCAGGAACAGGTGAGAGGGGTGTGCCTTGGGGTTTGCGAACCCTAATGCTCACCCCATTTCAACAGTTAATAACCTAACATGGGTACAGAAAAAAACAATGGGGTGAGCATTAGGGTTCGCAACCCCAAGGCACACCCCTCACACCTGTTCCTGCATGCAGGGTGGAGGTGGGGCCTTAAGGTTAGAAGCTGAGGGTGGCGTTTGGTGTTCGGATAGGAAGCTGTAGTTGGGGTTGAGGTCTTAGGCTTGGGAACCCTAAGATTGCATTTCCCTACTTTTTACCCTTCAACCCTAATGATGCATTAACAAAGTTTTTTTGCAGTGAATTTCCTTATTTTTTCAGATAATATAAATAGCATCCTTATTTTATGGTGTGGGAACCTGCGCTCCCATCCCTCCATTGAGATAGTACAACAGTATCCTTGAGACAGTATAACAGTATCCTTATTTTATGGTGGGAGCACAGGGTCCTTTGGACTCTGCGCTATCATCTCTCCATTGAGATAGTATAACACTATCCTTATGTTACAGTGGGTCCACACTCCCATTCCTCCATTGAGACAGTATAATAGTATCCTGATGTTATGGTGGGAGTGGAGGGTCTTTCGTACCCTGCACTCCCATCCCTCCATTGAGACAGTATAACAGTATCCTTATTTGACCCCAAATTTTCAACATAGCCTTGTACCCAGTACAGCACATTTTCATATCCCCGACAAAACATAATTCTGCACAACTGTAATGCCATTCCATGCCACAGATATGAAACAGGTTTTTTGGTAGGATTTTAAAAATAACAGCTGTACTATTCATGAGGTTGTATGAAAAATGGCAATGTCAAGCATTTGGAGTGAAAATATTATAAACTGTCAAAGTTACAAGCGTAGAAAAATTTCAGTGACTGTGCATAATTCAGGTGTTTTTAGGTATTTTTGCACCACATTTTCAACATGGGCTTTTTGGGACCCCGCCTCATGAACACTGGCACTTCATTTCATTATTTGGTCTTGAAAGGTGATATCGTGCAGCAGCCATGCCATTCCACACCACAGGCGTGTAAACATATTTCAGGCAGGATGTGAAAAATGACAGCTATATTGTTCATGAGGTGGTGTGAAAACCTGGCTATACTGAAAATTTGGAGTGACAATATTAAAAATGGCTAAAGTTATGCACGTGCATAGAAAAATTTCAATGACCATGCTTAACTCTGGCATTTTGGGGTATTTTTGCACCAAATTTTCAAAATTGGCTTTTTGGAACCCCACCTCATGAACACAGGCAGTGTCATTTTCTTAATCAGTCCCAAAAGGTGATTTCATGCAGCGACAGCAAAATCACCTTTCAGGACCGAGTAACAAAATGACAATGCCAGTGTTCATGAGATGGGGACCCAAAAAGGCCATATTGAAAATTTGATACAAAAATACCCAAAAATGGCTGAGATATCAAGATAAGTTCAAAACACCAGTGACAGCCATTATACAGCACATACCTTGATATTTCAGTTTGCGGTTCAGCTTTGAAGAGTGCAGACATGTCCTGGTCCACAGAAGATGACAGCCCCTGAAGTCCAGTGGTAAGTATAGGGTAAGGGGGGTGTGTGGGGTTGTGGGTGCTCAGTGGGAGGATTGGGATGGGGGAGGGAGGCAGCTGGGATGGCGAGGGACCATTTTCTTTTTTTTAGGTTCTTAGAAAAGTGACAGCGGAAGACAGTTTTCTTTTTTCAGGAAAAATTGGGGACACTGGGAGTGGGATCTCCAGTATTTTGAAGTGCTTGAGGGGTTTGCCAGTATTGCTGGCATGGGGATTAGGCCCCCTGATGCTGGAAATAAAAAATAAACAGATGGCAGGCATCTGACACTGGGAGTGGGCATCCCGGTGTCAGATTATATAGTTAGGGACATTGGGAGTGGGTTCCCCAATGTTCCAAAGTGCTTTGGGGTAGTGGACCTTCATTGCCAGCACAGGGATTGGGCCCTCTGATGCCAGTAAGAAGAAAACCAAAGGGAATGTGGGGAGGACATCTGATACAGAGAGTGGGCATCCCAGTGTCAGAATAGATTAAATTAATAAAATCCTGGCAAAGGCAGGGAGGGGGTGCCACTAGAACCAGATCAACATGGGGGAGGGGGTGACAGTAGACACCAGGGATAGGAGGTGCCAGAGACACCAGGGAAAATGGATGGCTCCATGCTGCCTCTGTAGCCAGCAGCATGAGCTCCAGCTGTGGCTGCAGAACTCAAGAAACCCCAGTGTTCTCATGCAGAGAACGGGGGTAGAAGCACTTTTCACGCTAAGATTGGCACCCAAGATTTCGGGTGACCAGCAAAGTTGCTTCAGGCACAGTTCATAAAAAAACAAAACATTAGAATATAGCTAAACGGGTCTTGTTTAGCTAAGTTTTGATGTTTCTTTTTATATTACATGTTTTTTACTTGCTTTTTTTCTCTCGCTAACAAGAAAAAAGGTGGCGGACACAAGAGAGCTCTGTGAAAGTAAAGCAGGCTCTCTGTGACTCCACATGCAAAAAAAGGTGTATTTTCTGAAAGAAATGGCTCAGTGTGACTCTCAATGCCAAAGAAAGTGCAAAAAAGAAAAGCACTTTCATGCAAGAGAAACAAAGAAATTTGTGCAAAATAAAACTTGTGTGCCTGACATATAAATTTTACCATAGGAAATAATGGGAAATTAAAAGTTTGATAACTTTTGAACAGAGTAATATTGTTTCATCAAACCTTCAAAGACACATTTGTGACTCAAAGGCTTTCTACCCTGAAAACTTCAGCTCAGTACTTACAGTCATTTCTGAGATACGAGTGGACAAAGAAATGTAGAAAAACTGGTAAATTTAGGATTATTTGACACTCTTCATCTCAAAACTCACATAATCGATTCACACAAAATGTGCCAAGTCAGGAGCCCAACACCTAGAGATTATGCATGCCAAATGTTGTGCAAATCTGTTGAACAGTTCCAAAGTTATTAAGCTTCAAAGTTTCGGGTTTAACAGAAGTTTGCATTCAACCTTAATATACGGGCGCATATATATTCATTGCAAAAAAACCTCATTAATGCACCATTAGGGTTGAAGCATACAAAGTATGGAAATGCGATCTTAGGGTTCCCAAGTCTAAGACCCCGTCCCCACTCTCGGCTTCCAACCTGAACACCCCACCCCACCCTTGGCTTCCAACCCTAAGGCCCCACCTCCACCATGCATGCAGGAACAGGTGTGAGGGGTGTGCCTTTGAGTTGTGAACCCTAATGATCACCCTATTTCAACAGTTAATAACCTAACATGGGTACAGAATAAAACAATGGGGTGAAACAAGTTCACCTCCAAGGCAGAGAATGGGAGTAGAAGCGGTCTACCGTTAAGCTTGTCACCCAGATTTCGGGTGACCGGCAAAGTTGTTTTAGGCACAGAACATAAAAAAAAAAAAAATCAGAATATAGCTAAACGGGTTCTGAGTAGCTACGTTTTGATGGTTCTTTTTTATAGTACATGTTTTTTTACTTGCTTTTTTCTCTCGCTAATGAGAAAAAAGATGGAGGACACAAGAGAGTGCTGCAAAAGTAAAGCAGGCTCTCTGTAATCCCACATAAAGCCTTTCTGAAATACAGGTGCACAAAGAAATGTAAAAAAAATTGTAAGTTTAGGATTATTTGATGTTCTGTATCTCAAAACTCACAAAACTAATTCACACAAAATGTGACAAGATAGGAGCCATATCCCTAGAGATTACGCATGCCAAATATCCTGCAAATGTATTGAACAGTTCCAAAGTTATTACGCTTCAAAGGTTTGGGTTTAACATAGAAGTTTGCACCACACCAGTATAATATCTATCTATCTATCTATCTATCTATCTATCTATCTATCTATCTATCTATCTATCTATCTATCTATCTATCTATACACACACACATACATACACACATACATACACACATACATATTATGCTTGTAGGGCAGTGCAAATATAGTTAGGGCTGAGCAGGATGTTCAATGTTAAATTCCAAATTTGCACCTTAATAACTTTGGTGCAATTTAACAAAATTGCACAAAATTAGGCATGTGCGGTCCAGGTGGCGAGTTCTCACTACCTGGGAAATGTGAAAAAATATATAAAACCTACTTTTTTTTTAGTCTTTTTTTGTTCTCACCTACAGCAAAGATGGTTTAGAATTTTGTTCCAAAACTTTCAGGGCAGAAATTGGCTTGTGCCAAGGGTGTGTCTTTTGAAGGTTTTCATGAAAAATATTAACCAGTTCTAGAATTATAAGGTTTTGAAATTTGGCTTCTTAACATGCTCAGTAGGGTTTTCAAGATAACCCTCTGATATGACCCACAAATTCTTCCTTTACAAGCTGTTTCTAGGTCATGACTAATTGTGTTTATGGGTCATGAGACAACATTGTTAGGTTGTGACAGCCACCGTCTGATTTTTACCTGAACCTAGGTAAGTGTAACCTATGTAGCTAGAGTCTGGTGTTTTTTTTTGTTTTTTTTAAACAGCCCAGAAATACCTTTTCTGTGCACCCCCAAAATCATGGGTGCCCAGCATAGTGAGGTGGCCATTTTCTTGGTCGTGAGCCAATAATTTTTTGGTCTCACATAAAGTACTGTGACTAAAGAATTTTCAGTTCACAATACATTCTCCCTGAGCTGTCAGATTATTCGGAACAGTGGTGGGACCCCTAAATCTATGTCAAAAGACACAGAAGGTACATGTTGGGAGACCTACCAAGGCCAGTAGGGATTAGAGGTAAGGTTGCAAAATAAAGCAAATAAAAATGGAAGCAGAAGAAAAATGGTGACCACTGATGACCTGCTGAATGTCCACTGCATTTTGGTCTCTGATCTCATCTTAGATTTACTCAGTAAATGCCAACTCATGCAGCCAACAACATGAACACTCAAATTTCCTTTCTGTAGGCATTTAAGTCTGTTTCTTTCTGCCCTTCTAAGACAACAAGTAAAAACTGCAAATAAAGCAAATATAATCAGAAGCAGAAGACAAAACACCAGCCGCCAATGACCTGCTAAATGTGGTCGGTATTTTGATCTCTGCGCTTCCGTCATGCCCTCATGCTCTGTGTTATCATTTTTTTCTTTCAGATACTGTATTTAAAAACAAACAAACAAACTGAAAGCCAGCAAACAGACTTACAAGGAGATAAGCCAAATTTTATTTGGAGAATGAAAATACATTGTACCTCTGTACATCGCCATCCTGACACCAATGGCACGAGGTCCCACTTAGCCATGCTAGTGGTCGACGGTCCGCATCTGCTCCTGCTCAAAGCTGTTCTTTATTTCATCCCCTTTCTTCTGTACTGAAAAATGGTGGAACATGCTGGCTCGTCTTCAGTTCAGTCCCAAAGGATATGAATGAAACATTGACAGCTGCATGTAGTAACACATGATTGAGAGCTTATAGGCCAATCATGTGTTACTATAAATGATGATTTCACAGCTTCATTCATGTCTTTTTGGGAATGAACTGAAGACAAGCCAGCTGCTGTGTCACAGGACCATCTATCTTCTGTGACCTGACCTCTTCTGATATCTTATCTCTTGGGTTCTGGGGAGGGGGAAGAGAAAGTTAGTGGTTAGTTTGTGTGATGGGCATAGGTAGCAATGCTAAACTGGGGTAGCTGTGTGTTTTTCATCAGGGTTACTGGGGTTACTGATTTGGCATGTGTTGCTGCCAAGCAAAATGAAATGTTGGGAGGCACATTTAAACCCATTCATCATCCCACAAAAGTATCTGTTGGTGGACAATAATTTCTGTACTTTAATCACAAATACAGCACTTTCTTTCTCTCAGTAAAACTGTATTAAATTATCGTTGTCACTTCCAATGCATAAAACAAGGCTCACACCACAGTACTGCAGCTGTGTCTTGCAAATCAGGTAGCAGGGAGCTGGAACATTGCTGTGGGGAGAAAGAGAAGAGCTAACAGATTGGCAGCAGCAGAGGTTTGTATTTTTTTTATTTATTTATTTCAGTCTTGGAATTAATACCTTCGAGCCAAAGGCTCTTTTACGTAGGCTCCATGTCATGTCAAAGAACAGAACAAACAGTATAGTGAGAAAATACACAGTGATCCTAGGAGCAAGGTAATAATAAAATAAGCACATATGGATTTAAGTTACAAAAACAGGCATTTTTCAGACATACAGTGGCTAGCAGTAAGCTTAACTAGCAAGGAAGGGCATTAGAGTTGGGATCCAGCTACAGGAAGAAAAAAATGCAGCCAAGTTGCATTGTCAGAGACAAAATGAGGGAAAGACAACAACTAGGGACATGATTTTACAGGATAGACAAAAGCAAAGGTCTACGGCCTGACATTGTTTCAGAGTAGGGATACAGCCAAAGGCATTGTCTGAGCATATAAAACAACTTGGGCCCATTTCCTCTCCTTCACCCACATCCTACACCACCCTTCCTCCACCCTACCATCCTACCCTTGCTACTACCCTATAACTTACCTGCCTTCCTGATGTCCCCATTAACCAATCCCAGTATCAAACTATGCTTACTGCTTCATAGAGGGCATCATCAGTTTGTGCACTGATTGCACAACTGGAGTGCACTCTTAAACTGAATGATGCAGCCCACATTTGTCTGCTGATATTCCCCCTCCTGGCTACATAGCGAAGTACTTGGAGATATCGAACAAATATTGAACTATGTCATTCAGTTTGAAGTGCACTCGATGGTAATCAGTGCAAATGCCTATATAACAGATGAATACTACAGATACTGGAGAATCAAAACAAACAAACGTAGTAATGCAAGATAATGAGGTGGGGCAAAGTGGGGTAATGACAAACAGGCTAAGTTGTTTTATGCTATGGAATCACAGGAAGCATTGGTGACTAGTGCTTGGCGAAATTTCTCTTTGAATATAAATTATTATACCTTGCAAATCGGGCAGCATGGAGCCATGACATTTCTGGGAGGCGGGAGAGATAAGCTGACAGAAGATGGGGCAGCAGCAGAGGTTTGTTTAAAATGGGACTAGAAACAGTGAATTGCTAATGGGAGGGACAGATAAGGAGAGATGTGATAGATGTCACGCTATTCAGATGCATATACAGTAATTGGCACTAACAGCTGACAGTTCTCAGTCAGTTCATGGGTGATTACTGTAAATAAACAAGAATCAGAATGACAATATGTGGATAAAAATCTGCACTGTCATTCTTGCTCCAGCTGGTGACTGGGTGAGATTGCTGAGAGCAGTCTAACCACATTCTGTTTATTTTTAAGTGCGTTGCCTTGGTTTGAGCTGTTGTGGACTGTGGGGGGAAGCCCGGTCCTGTAGTTCCATGCTACTAGCAGTCTATTGCCTTGCTGTCACAAATCCTACCCACATGCCTACAATCTACTTGTCCCACCCACTCCTTCGTCCTTCTCATCCTTGAACCCCCCCACTCCGCCTCCACCCTGTTTTTCTCAACATTCCTCCTTTCTCCTCCCTGTAATAGCTTTTCTTATCTCCTCTGCCTCTTCTCCAGTTTTCTACTTAGTCTCATTTTCCAATCAACCTAATTGTTCCCTGTTTTATCTAGAGTAAGTAGTCTTAGCTCCCTGTGCTTGACAAAGCCTCTAGCTGCTAAAGTTGTCATAGTCTCATTGTATGTATATTGCCTCTATGTTGTCTCATTCCATGTACATTGCCGCTATGTTGTATCTCAGTGTCTGATGTGGAACCTTTGTAAAAGAGCCTTGGCTCAAAGGTGTTATCCAAAATCTAAATAAATAAAATAAAATAAATATTGCCTGCAGTGCACATTGGGATAGTGGAGGTCCTGCTTAGCCCCCATCTATGTTTTTAAGCCTGTACCGTTTTGACAAGGGAAGTAATCATTGCATACAGCAGCTACAAAATGTTCAGATTCACCCTTTGGTGGTATTCTGTACTTTTAATTGAACATTTTTAAAGTCTGTGGGAATGCAAAACCTGAAGTCACTGTAGTGCCTCAGGGCACTGGCATTAGGGTGCCGAGTAACTAAAGCACCAAACTTCGAGTTTGCCACCCCCTCCATGAGGTTCTCCCCCAGAGTTGAAATACATAGTTAGAGAAGTGTGGGGATACAGCCCCCCAAAAGGGGGGCATGGGGAGCAGTCCCCCACAAAAAGAGTGGTCGGCAACATTGCCATTTGTCGCTGTAGTGACTTGGTGCCCTAACTCTGGTGCAATGTGAGGGCAGAACCACCAGCAATAGCAGGTGGACACACTTCCATTTTTCTGGTTTTAAAAGCAGACCTCTATCAAGAGGTATTGTGGCTGGATGGGATTGCTGTGGGCAGTCTAACCAAATACTTTGTTATTTTTAAGTGAGTTGCCTTGATTTGAGCTGTTGTGGACCATGGGTGGAAGCTCATTCCTGTATTTCCATGCTTCTAGCACTCTGTTGCCTTGCAGTGCACATTGGGATAGTGGAGACCCTGCTAAGCCTCTATTATTAACATTTATGTATTCAAGCCTGTAGTGTTTTGACAAGGGAAGCAAGTGCTGTATACAATGACTACAAAAGGCTAAAATCCACCCTTTGGTGGAATTCTGTACTTTTAGTGAAACATTTTTAAAGTTTGTGGGAATGCAAAATCAGAAGTAGCAGGCCAACTCACTTCCAGTTTTCTGGTTTTAAAAGCAGACCTCTAGCAAGCATTGGCAAGTGCTGAGTGGAGACGATGCTGGCAGAGGCAAGCTACATCTGTTCTGTCAGCAAAGGAAGGTGAGGAAGGTGGCCCACCCTCTTGGCAGTTTAACAATAAGTCCCTAGAGTGATCTGCAATTATTGTAAATATTATGGAATTAATAAACCCAGCAGAGGACTTTTCGGAAATCCTATATGATTCAGGCTCTGTAGTTAGATGTAGCAGTTGATTAGTAGAAGCATATAAACATAGAAATTGTCAGAAGATAAAGGCCTTTGGCCCATCTAGCCTGCCCTACTATCGCAAACAAATGTACTCATGAAATGTAATAGATAAAGATCATAAAAAATATGTATGCACAAAATGTCAAGATCAAGCTAAACTCTTGATAAAAATAAAGAATTTAAGAAACAAAGAATGTAAGATAGACAGCACTAAAGTTAATGTGGATTATAGATATAACACACCTACTATTGGTACTTCACAGACTAATAGGAAAAAAAAGATCCAGGGTGGAAATTGGAGAAACTGACCCCAGCTGGAAGGATATCAATGGAGAATTGGGGATGACGATAAATGGTACCAAGTTGCTAAAAAGTCTTATAAGGAGGGGAGGATGGCAACTGGTGGATTAGAAATTAATTTATCAAATATGTACAGTACATGTCCCTATCAATGGATACAGATTATGCTGACACAGAATCAAATTACAAGGAATCTGAAGAATTTAATGGGTTCAAGGAGAGACAAAAGCATTCCCCAGTAGTTAGTAAAGTACTTGTAATTGTTTTGTTTTTTTTGTTTCTTTTTATTGCATGTTGAAGACAAACATTATAAGACTTAATCCAGTCACAGACTTTTCGCATATATAACATTAGAGGTTACATAACTCTTCAGTCCTAATGCATAGTCGGATTGTATTTCTATAAATAATGTTCTATGACTGCATTTCAATCTTAACGTCTTGGTGCTCCCCTATGTTTCTACAGTGAATGGTTTCCTTCAACCACTGGCCAATATTCTAAATTCTACCTGCATCCCCTTATCCCATTCTTTAATTCATATTTCCATCAATATACCAACTCCCTGTCAATTGCAAAGTTCAGGGGTCAAAGCCTGTCTCGTGGATAGAAAAATACATTACCCATGGTCTCCAAAAAAGTTCAGACTGCTTCTTTTTATTATGGATTTTTGCTGTTAGGGATTCCATTTGGTAAATGTCTGCTACCAGTCCTCTCCAATCATGTATTGTTGGAATTATTGTGGAGTGCCACACCTTGTTACTGCCTTCTTAGCTGCCAAAATAAGTATAGGAAGCTGAGTTCGGTGCCAATGAGGATCATGCTGAGGGTAAATGGAGGTCAGTACCAGTTCTACTGTTAGTTCAATTGGTTCTCCCATGCAGTCTGACATTTCTTATTGTAGAGAGCACAAAAATGGGGTTAATAGGGGGCAAGACCAAAAAATATGGCCAGGGTCAGCTATTCTACAAAAGCAAGTTTTCCAGCAAGCCCCATAAGAGGATATAAGATATTTAATTAATACTGCAGGTGAGCGGAAATAGCGGCTTCTGCATTTCCATTCAAATTCATGCCATCCAGTGGCATGAGTGATTTGACATGCCTGTTTTGAAGCCTGAAGCCATTCCTGTTCCTGTATCTCTATCTCTAGGTCCCTATTCCAGCTTTCCATAGAAACATAGAAACATAGAATTTAACGGCAGATAAGGACCGCTTGGCCCACCTAGTCTACCCATTTTCCTACCTAACAGATAAGCTGCAGATCCTAGTTAACCAACAGTTTACTTCCTCCTACCCCCCCACTAGGACTGCCTTATGTCTGTCCCATGCATTATTGAATTCCCCCACTATTCTTGACTCCACGACCTCTTCAGGGAGGCTGTTCCATGCATCCACAACCCTCTCTGTGAAAAAATACTTCCTCACATTACCACTGAGCCGTCCCCCCTCTATCTTCAAATTGTGCCCCCTTGTTCTTACACATCTCTTTTTCTGAAACATGCCACCCTCTTGGACTTTGTTGATTCCCTTGAGGTACTTGAAAGTTTCTATCATGTCCCCTCTCTCCCTCCTTTCCTCAAGGGTATACATATTAAGCTCCTCTAGTCTTTCTTTGTATGTCTTCTGGTGCAGACCCTGCACCATTTTGGTTGCCCTCCTCTGGACAGCCTCCACTCTGTCTATGTATTTGCGGAGATAGGGTCTCCAGAACTGCACACAGTACTCCAGATGGGGTCTCACCAACTGTTTGTACAGAGGGATAACAACTTCCTGTTTTCTACTATTGATGCCTCTCCCTATGCATCCCAGTATCCCCAGCCTCCTTACTGCCTTCACATTGCATGCCCACCTTAGGTCATCTGATATAATTACCCCAGGTCCCTTTCCATTTTACTGTTGTCAGTATCTCACCCCATTGTGTACTCTTCCCTGGTTTTTGTTTCCAGGTGCATTACCTTGCATTCTTGCATTGAATCTGAGCTGCCATACATTTGACCATTCCTCCAACCTTGCCAAGTCCTTCTCATCCTTTCCACTCCATCTGGTGTACCAATCCTGTTGCAGATATTTGTGTCGTCTGCAAAGAGACATACTTTTCCTTCCAGTTCCTCTGCAATGTCACTTATAAAGACATTAAAAAGGACCGGTCCCAGTACTGAACCCTGCGGTACCCTGCTAGAAACCCTCCTTTCTTCACTGTGGACTCCATTTACTACTACCTTTTGCGTCCTGTTGTCTAGCCAATTTTTTATCCAGGCTACCACCTTGGGACCCACTCCAAGGCTAGCTAACTTGTGTATTAATCTTTTGTGTGCGACTGCATCAAATTCCTTGCTAAAATCTAGGTAAGCCATGTCCACAGCCCCTCCCTGGTCTACTACTTTGGTCACCCAGTCAAAGAAATCTATTAGATTCGTCTGACACGACCTTCCCATCATGAATCCATGCTGCCTTGGGTCCTGTGCCCCACTGGCCTCTAGGTACTCAACAATTCTTTCCTTCAGAAGTGATTCCATCATTTTCCCTACCACTGAGGCCAAACTAACTGGTCTGTAGTTTCCTGCCTCTGTCCTGCTCCCAAAATAATAGATTTAGTGGAGTCTCCCATCCCCTCTCGCAGTACTCTATATAGAAAACCCACTTGATGTGGCCATAAATTTCCCTGAATAGCATCCTCCAGATATCTCCAAGCCAGAGGCAAAGGGTCTGGTAGTTTAGTAACTATGTCTTTTTGTCATAGTAGATAATTTCTGACCTGGTTATATCTGAAATGGTCACTACTCGATAGGCGGAAGTTAGTTTGTAGAGCTTCAAATGGGAGAATCCCAGAGGGGGAAAGGAACTGTTTAAAAAATTGAAGGCCCACTTATTTCCATCTTGAGAAAGTGTTGTCTAAAGATGCTGTGAGGAACCGATCATCCCCTGAAATTAGCGCATGATAAACAAAGAGATTTCTGAAGGCTTTATGTCTTTTTATTTTATACCATAGCTTCAATACTTGGGCTGTGAAAGGGGAGAAATCCCTAAGGGAGGGCAACCTAGTTTCAGGAACCAATGTCACTTTTATAGTATCATAAAGGTCACTGATGGCAAATTCTAAGTCTTTGCGTGGAGAGTGATAACCAGAGAGATAAGATTTTAAAGAAAGATGCCATTGAGTAAAGTTTGAAGTTTGGTAGATTAGCCCCTCCCTGAGAAAGTGGTAGTTGAAGAAGGGACATTCTAATTCTGGGCTTATGACCATTCCAGATAAAATTTGAGGTCAGTCTGTCCCAGGATTTAAAATAAAAGTTAGAGGGGAGGGTGGGAATATTTTGGAAGAGATACAGTAGTTTTAGAAGAATTATCATACGGATAGTCTCAATTTTCTGAAAGAAAGACAATGGCAACCTGGCCCATATCCCCAAATCTTTTTGAATCTGGGTGGATAAAGGTTCATAATTTAACAGCTCTAATAATTCTAAATTTTAAGTACTTGTAATTGGTGACACATTGCTGAGAAGATGCGACATGCAAATATGTTGAATGGACAAGGAAGACAGTATAGTCACTTGCCTACTAGTGGCTATTATTAACCGTCTCCCTAAATTATTTCAAAATAGTGAAAGAAATCCAACTGTAGCAGTGCACATTGGAACCAACAATGTCAGAAGAGACCATGAGAAGGATACTGTTGATGAGACTTTAGAAACTAGAAAATATATTAGAAAAAAGAGGAACTGCAGACATATTAAGCATATTGCCAGTGTTAAAGGGACGTCTGGGAAAGACTAAAACAATACAAAGAAAAAATGCACAGTTACAAAGCTGGTGCAAAAAGCTGGGAATGAAATTTATAGATTCATGGGATGCATTTTTTGGAAAAACACACTTGTTTTCCAAGGATGGGCTACATCTCAACAGAGAGGGTACTAGTATCCTGGGAAAACTATTTACTGATGTTTTGCCTAGGGTGAGTTTAAACTGATATCCACGGGAGGTGGGACAGTTCAGGTTGATTCTGAACTAAAAGCAATTTTACTGAATACAAGTAGTCTGGGAAACAAAAAAGGAGACCTGGAAGTACTGCTACACACTGAAAATATTCACATTTGTGCAATAACTGAGGCATGGTGAAAGGATAATAACTGTGGCAAGGAGATTGAGGGCTACATTGTTTATTATAAAAACCATAGTGACAGCAAATGGAGGAGGGGTTGCATTATATGTTAAGAACAATATAGAGGCCATTGTAAATATCTTATATGACTACTCAGGGAATATAGAGCAATTATGGGTCCAGGTAAACCAAAAGAACAATAAAAAAATCAGTTTGGGTGTTTGTTACAGAGAACCAAATATCATAGCCCAGGAACATGACAAGTTCCTGAAAGTACTAGAAAATATCTACCCAAGAAAAAGGACTCTAATTTTGGGAAACTTTAACCTGCCAAATGTACATTGGGGAGCATATACAGGAGATACATTACTGGAGACAAAATTAATAGAAATCATGGTCACACTTAACTTTAATTATAACATGGACCTCAGACACCAACCAATCAGAATATCAGGCTGGCACCTTACCTCTATTGTAAATCCTTTGATAATCACAGCAAAAGGTGCCAGCCAGCCACATTTAAAAAAAAAAAATAACAATCCGACGCCAAAATCATAGAACTGCGACCGCCATCTTGTTTCCCCACTAAGCGGAGACCATAAAACAGCAGCTCCGTACATCAGGAAACAAAACAAAATAAATACCGAGTGGCTATGACATTATATCAAGTACTGCTTTTAAAAATAATAAAAAGCACTACTGTAGTATAATTGTCAATGAGACACTGGGATCTGTTATCAGATTTACTCATGGCTGGCATGGATTTACCCAGTCGGCTGTGCCTCATGGGCAAACCACACCAGCCTTGGTAAATCCCCTGATAACCCACACACCCTCATGGCTTATTGCTTAACCAATGTATTAAACAGACCACCAGAGGTGACAATATATTGGATGCAGTCATCAGCAACATGGAAAACAACATATTTGATTGTATGGTACGTGAACCATTGGGAGCTAGCAACCATGATATGGTGCAGTTTAGAATAAAGGGTAGTTGTAAACCACTTAAAGTGAGAGCCAGGATTAGGTGTTACACTAAAGTTAACTTAAATGTCAGAAAAACATAACAGTAAGTGGGACTGTGAAAAGGATTTCTGTAGAAGAACACTGGAGCAGAAAGGGTCAAATTGCATACCTAATGACAGCGTTGTATCTGCAAGTTTGCACCTAAAAAAGTTAAGTACACTAACACTGGTAGAATTCCTATATGGTTTAACAGCTCTTTAAAAAAATAATCAGACATAAAAAGAGGGCTTACGCTAATTACAGGAACACCCCATCAGCAGCCTAATGGCAGGTTTACAATGCCAGGGTTAAACAGTGCAAATCTCTTATACAAAATCTAAAAGGGAATTTGAACTGAGACTTGCCAGTAATACAAAAGACAATAAAAAAGCATTTTATAGCTATGTTAATGGCACTAAAGCAGGGAAACCAAAAATTGGTCCTATTGAAGTGAACAATGAAATAATCCAGGAAAGTTCAACCTTGGCTGAATTATTTAACAAACACTTTTTGAGTATCTACCACCAAAAAAATGGAAAGAGTAGAAACACTAAATAGAAATGTAGATTTGAATGCCGTAGATGTCAAAAGTTAACTCTCTAAATTAGATTCAAATAAACCACTTGACCCAGATGGGTTTCAGCCCTGGCTACTGAAGGAACTCGCTGATAAACTAGCTGGCCCACTAGCTGACATTTTTTCATGCTCTATTATAGAAGGGAGAGTAATACCTGAATGGAAATTATAACTTTCATGCCTGCCATAAATTGTCCCATAGGAAATAATGAGAAATTAAAACTTTTATATCTTTAGAACTGATTAATATTCTTTCACCAAACCTTTAAAAGGCACATCTGTGACCCAAAGGCTTTCTACCCTAAAAAGTTTAGAACAAAACATAAAACCATTTCTGAGATACAGGTGGACAAAGAAACTTAAAACAAACCTGGTAAATCTAGGATTGTTTGACACTCTGTATCTCAGAAACCGTAAAGCCAATTCACACAAAATTTGGCACGTCAAGAGACCTACCCGTAGAAATTATGCCTGCCACATTTCATGCTAATCCATTGAACAGTTCCAGAGTTAAGTTTCAAAATTTCAGGTTTAACATAGAACTTTGCATTCAGCCCTAATATACTGGTGCCGGTATAATATAAATAGAATAATAGATAGGTTCTGGTGTATTATAAGGCAGTAATTCCATCTCAAGGTTCTGGGGACACAAGAAACCTCGAGAGCGAAGCTTGAGAGGTTTCTTGTGTTCCCAGAACCTTGAGATGGAATTTCTGCCTTGAAACACCAGAACCTATTTGTTATTTTTTGTAATATATGGATGTGAGGAATTTCCAAGTTCTTACTTGCGCTGCTGCGGTCTGCAGAGTTCGTCAGACTCAGAGTGTTCCTCGCTTTTCATTTGCACACACCCCCAGCTCCCGATCCATTCCCGTTTCTTTCAGAGAAAAAAAAAACAAACAAACACATGGTTCATACAGTAGTCGCGTCCGGTAGTCCCAACGATAGTATTACAGGGACCGGAAGTATAGTATTATTGGGCCGGAAGTATAGCATTACGAGCACCGGAAGTATAGTATTACGGGACTAGCTAATCTATTACAAGGATTTTTTTGTATGGTTTTAAGGGGTATTATTTTAAGAATCCATATATTACATACATATATATATATATTTATTTATTTATAAAATGGGTAGGGAAATTGCTTGCAATTTATTGGAGAATGAGCATCACATGACCGTGTGACTGCACACCTGCACTTTTACCCCCCCTCCAAAATAATTTTGCCATATTATAAGATAGATAATCCACTCTGAGATGTGCTGCCGCACTCTGATATACGCACGCCTTGGGTGGTTGACGCATTCAGCCTGCGGCCTCGTGCGTACAAAGCACACCAAGGCGTGCGTATATCAGAGTACATTAGTGCATCAGTTAGGGTTAATTTCACACCAACAAAAGTCTGGAAATTTGATGTTAGGGTTATCAACTCTACCCACCCACCCCACCATCCACAGACCAACAGGCACCAGGGTGTGCCTTGGTGTCATCAGGCCTAACTCTCACCCCATTCCACATGTAAACAAGTTAAGATGGTACAGTATAGGAGAATGGGGTTAGAGTTAGGCCCGATGACCCCAAGGCACACCCTGGCACCTGTTGATCTGTAGATGGGAGGGTGGGGGGTAGGATTTGTAACCCTAACATCAAATTTCCAGACTTTTGTTGGTGTGGAATCAACTCTAATGGATGCAGTAATGGAGTTGTTTGCATTGAATTTCCCTTATTTTTGAGAAAGTGAAATGTTACTCATATGGTATCTATAGGTGGGAGCACAGGACCTCCAGACCCTGCTCTCCCATCCACCCATAAATGTAGACACATAACATAGGAGGGGCCCTGTGCTCCCAGTTTTGCATAATGGGATGCATATTTGGGAGCATGAGCCCTCTGGACTCTGCACTCCCATTCACCCATAAGTATAGAGACATAGTGCAGGACGGCCCTGTAGTCCCAGTATTTAAAGATAGTTTCCATGGGTAGGAGCATGGGCCCTCTGGGCCCTGCACTGCCACCTACCTATTAGTATAGAGATATAGTGCAGGAGGGCCCTGTGCTTTTAGTTTTGCATAATCATATCCATAGGTGAGTGTAGAGGCACAGCGTAAAAGGGCACAGTGCTCCCAGTTTAGCATAAATAGTATGCATAGGTAGGAGCATGTTCCCTCTGGGCTCTGTGCTCCCACCTACCCATAAGGACAGACACGTAGCATGGGCCTAGAGGCATTCCAAGTAACCCATGTAATGCTTATTTTGCAATATCTCTGTAACCATAGCAATTGCAAAAAAAATTATTTTGCAGTTGTATTCCTGACCTAGTCACCTCCACATTTGCTTTGCTGCCCTTAGCAAATAAATCTGTATCTTGAACCATTTTCGAAATATATGCGCCAAAAGGTGGTACGGCCACCACAATGTTAGCCTATGGGGAAAATTCGTAACTTCAGTTTCAGTTTATTTATTATACTGGAAAGGCGTGTGAGCAAGATTTCCCATTTTCATGAACATCCAGTTAGAGACACACAAATAAAAGATTTCATGGTACAAAAATAAGCGCATTACAAGGAGTGAACATTACACAGGTCAGAGTGCATCGACTGGGTGCAAATACAAGAGGTGAACAGTAATAGGATAAATGAGCAGGCAGACAAAGCAACAAATATATCAAATCAAATCAACTAAGGAGGTTCAATTGAGTTGGAAAAGAATAAAAACTAATGAAAAGCTAATTATAGTCAGGCGCATTTACATGTAAAAGCACTGGAAAGGTGTCTAGTTAGATTGTGCTTAAAGGAGTAAGTAGAGGGACACTGGATAAGGGATGGGGGAATGGAGTTGAAAAGTTTGGTGCCCGTATATGAAAGGGGGTTCTGGCCTTGAGTAGTGCAGCAGAAAGGAATGGAGGAGTAGGAGAGGGAGCTGGACCATCTGGTGGAATGCGTGGGAACTGATGTGGTAAATAACTTCAGAGTATTGTAACTACGGAACTGATGAAAATTTTATAACCAAACCACAAAGAGGCACATCTGTGGTGCAAGGGCTTGTCACCCTGAAAATTTCAGCCCAAAAGTCCAAACCGTGTCATGGCACTGAGGTGGCAAAGAAACTGTGGTTTTGGCGAACACCACAATGTCATCCAATGGGGAAAATTCACAACTTTGGAGTACTGTAACTATGGAACCAATGTAGTTTTTCACCAAACCACCAAAAGGCACATCTGTGATGCAAGGGCTTGTCACACAGCAAATTCCAGCCCAAAAGTCCAAACTGTGTAGTGGCAGTGAGGTGGCAAAGAAACTAGCTTCTGCCAGAGAACAGCAAGAGGAAGGAGCTGCTGTTATAACTATACTTCTCTACTGGGACTAAAGAACTAGAACTCTACTACTGGGACCTTCAATTTAGGGTAAAAACAAAACAAAAAAAAAGAGTTAGTGTGTTTGTCCGAGCTGGCTGAAGTGAATTGTTATCTGTGCAGTTATCTAGATGTTTTTCTCAGGTGGCTGAAGGGAATTGTTATCTGTTCAATTAACTAGGTGTAGAAAGAGCTGTAAAGTAGGGGGGGGGTTTAGCTAGAAGGAAAGCAGGTTAAAGCCAGATTTAAAAACGGCCATAGATAGCTTCTGGCAGAGAACAGGCAGAGAACACCAAGAGGAAGGAGCTGCTGTTATAATTACACTTCTCTACTGGGACTATATTGCCCTCTTTCCTTCCCCTCCACCCCCCAAGCCAGTTCTACTTTTATAGGCACAGGATTTGACTGACAACAGGAACTTCCTGTTTGGGAGCAGGAAGTGAGTGATCACAGTGCCACAAAAGACTCACCATCCTAGAAGGAAAAGAGTAGCTCTCCATCCCTTCTTAGCTGCTGGAGGTCTGACTCTGAGCAAGTAAGGAGACTACTGAGAAATATAGGAACTTCTTGTCTCAGAACAGGAAGATCAGGAGCTTAAATGGCACAGAGGCAGTAAGTAAGTAGGGAGAAAATAAAATAAAATAAATAAGTAAACAGAGGAAAGAGTAAGTATTCAAAACAACAGTTAAGAGTGCCAGAAATAAGAGCATGATGGGAGTGGTACAGTGCAGTGGCTGTGGAACAGCAGTCTTCTGAGGAGGCGCTCTGGAGGATGCGGTGTTGTCCCATCTGCAGGCACCTCTCTGGGCTAAGGGAGAGTTGCTCATCTCCAGGCTGAGTTGGCCAGGATTTGGGGACCTCCTCTCCCACCCAGGGACCACGGGGCCACTGCCTTTGCCTCAGAGGTTGCCAAGAAAGAGGAGTGTTGGACCACAGTGGGCCTCAGGGAGGGTAAGGGTGGTGGAACAGAGGTGCATCCCTCCAGTTGTACCTCCACAATTCATATGCCATTCTGGCAAAGTGTGGTCTCTATGGAGGCACCCACAGTGGAGACCAAGGAGGATGTTGGGAACCTCCACAAAGGAGACCCACAGGAGGGTGGTATGGGACCCCACAGGGGAAGAAAACAACTCCTGGTGGGGGACTCCATAATTAGGAGGGTAGAACTGGGGGAGGAAGGGGAGAGGGAGGTAAGGCGCCTTTCTGGCACCATGGCTTGGAGGGACAAGGAGTGAATCCTCAGGATTGCTGGACCAGCTGCATGACAGAGGGAGCTTGATGTCATTGTCCACCTAGGGACAAATGACCTGGCATAGAAAGGGATCAGAGCAGTGCAGGAAGAGTTTGTGGAGTTGGGGAGGGGCCTTAGACAAGTAGCACGGACGGTAACCTTCTCGGTGGTGTTGCCTGTCTATGGCATGGGTGAGGATAGGGTGCTCCACACCATAGGATTCAATTAGTGGTTGAAAAGCTGGTGCAGAGCTCGGGGGTTTGGCTTCATTGGGGACTGGGTGTTGACCTGGAGTGATGCAGGCCTATACTCGTGTGATGGTCTGCATCAGTCCACTAGGGGAACCAGGATCCTAGGTGATAGGTTTAAATGCTTCATTGGCAAACATTTAAACTAGCCAAGGGGGGAGGCACTAGAAAGGAGCAGGGAAATCCTAGTCCCTCCCCCAAAAATCAGGGTAGTAAGTGAGGTAAACACCAAGATAGAGACGTTGATAGGGAGGAGGGCAGGGGTAAATGGAGAAAATGAGAAAGGCAATAAGGACAGGGATGGGGCAAAAAGGGGTAAGGCAATCAAGAAATGGAGGGTAATGAGCACCAATGCCTGTAGTCTGGGCAACAAGCTCCCTGAACTGGTGGCCTTGATGGAAGAGGGATGCCTGGATATCATAGCAGTCACAGAAACATCGTACACTGAGAACCATGACTGGGATGTTAACATACCAGGGTACACAACCTACAGGAGAGACAGGGAGGGGAGAAGAGGAGGAGGATAACTTTCTATGTAAGGAAGGGATGAAAGCAGCAGAACAAAACAGTAAACAGGGAGGAGAGGAGGCACTGTGGGTCACCTTAGAGACTGGAAATGGCACCACAATCCGCACAGGGGTTGTATACAGACCCCCATCTCAGTGGGAGGGAATGGATAAGGATATGATAGAAGGCATCCTTAGGATGGCAGAGAAAGGGGAGATAATGTTGATGGGGGACCTGAGTATGCCAGAGTTAACTGGAGCACCTTTGCTGCAGCCACATCCAAGAGCAGGGCCATTCTAGATGCCCTACAGGAGCATGCCTCAGACAGCTAGTTTTGGAACCCACTCATGAGGGAGCAATTTTAGACCTCGTACTCTCAAATGGGGACAGTGACAGGATCTCAGATCTAGAAGTGGGTAGCAATTTGGGAACAAGTGACCACCAAACAATGTGGTTCATGATAAATCAGCTGCAGAGTCAAACCATACAAAAGTGAGGGTACTGGACTTCAGGATGGCTGACTTTGGCAAGATGGGCGAGTGCCTTAGAAAAGCACTAGCAAACAGGCTAGAAAGAAGGGTGGAGCAACAATGGGGAAACATCAAAACTGCCATCACAAAGGCAACAAGCCTTTATGTGAAGCAAATAAACAAATCAAAATGAAAGAAAAAGCCACTGTGGTTCTCAAAAGAGGTGGCAGGGAAGGTTGGGGAGGAAAAAACAGCATTTAGGAAGTATAAGGAAATACAGAAGAAGAAGGACAGAGACCTGTACCAGTTAAGGCAGAAGGAAGCAGGGAGGGAAGTCAGAATAGCAAAGGCCCAAACTGAGGAAAAGATAGCTAACTTGGTTAAGAAGGGGGATAAAACATTTTATAGGTACATCAGGGAGCACAGAAAGACAAAGGGAGGGATAGTGAGGATGAATAGAATGGACGGTGGGTGGGCAGAGAGGGACAGTGAAAAGCAGGGCTACTGGAACGAATACTTCCTGCTCAGTATTCACAAAATAGGAGGAGGGGAGTGCACCTAATCCAATTAACAGAAGCACTTTGGATAGGGCCTGATCCAGTCCTTTCAGAAGAGTTCTGAAAGAACTCCTAAAACTGAAGGTGGAAAAGCAATGGGGCCTGATGGGATTAACCCCAGAATTCTAAAAGAATTAAGGGGAGAACCAGTGACACCACTGGACTACCCTTTTAAAAATCATGGAGGATGGTGTTGTACCTGAGGACTGGAGGAAGGCAGATGTGATTCCTTCACAAAAGTGGGAGCAAGACAGAGGCAGGAAACTACAGACCTGTCAGTTTGACCTCTGTGTTAGGGAAAGTGATGGGAGATCACTTCTGAAGGAAAAGAATTGTCAGTACCACCTAGAGGCCAGTGGGCACAGGACCCAAGGCAGCATGGGTTCACATTAGGAAGGTCATGTCAGATGAATCTAATTGATTTCTTTGACTGGGTGACCAAAGTAGTAGACTAGGGAGGGGCTGCGGACATGGCCGACCTAGACTCTAGCAAGGCATTTGACACAGTCCCACACAAAAGATTAATAAACAAATTAACCAGCCTAGGAGTGGGTCCCAGGGTGGTAGCCTGGGTAAAACATTGGCTGGACAACAGGACACATGACATACAAGGTAATTGTAAACAGAGTCCATTCTGAAGAAAGGGGGGTTATTAGTGGAGTACCGCAGGGTTCAGTACTAGGTCCGGTCTTTTTTAATGTCTTTATAAGTGACATTGCAGAGGGACTGGAAGGAAAAGTATCTCTTTGCAGATGGCACAAAGATCTGCAACAGGTTGATACACAAGGAGGCATGGCAAGGATGAGAAGGGACTTGGCAAGGCTGGAGGAATGGTCAGAGGTATGGCAGCTTGGATTCATTGCAAAGAAGTGCAAATTAAAGCACCTGGGAAACAGAAACCCAGAGGAAGATTACACAATGCGGGGGAGGGGGGTAGTAACAACAACAAAAATGGAAAGGGACCTGGGGGTAATCATATCAGATGGCCTTAAGGTTGTAAAGCAACGTGAGAAGGCGGTAGGGAGGGATGGGAAGATTCTGGGATGTATAGGGGGAGGCATCACTATCAGAAAACAGGAAGTTGTTATCCCTCTGTACAGACAGTTGGTGAGACCCCATCTGGAGTACTGCGTCCAGTTCTGGAGACCCCATCTCTGCAAGGACATAGACAGGATGGAGGCAGTCCAGAGGAGGGCAACAAAAATGGTGCAGGGTCTGCAAGAGAAGCCATACAAGGAGAGTCTAAAGGAGCTTAATATGTATACCCTTGAGGAAAGGAGGGAGGGGGGGGTCATGATAAAAACTTTTAAGTACCTCAGTGGAATCAACAAAGTCCAAGAGGGTAGCATCTTTCAGAAAAAGAGATGTGCAAGAACAAGGGGACACAATTTGAAGATAGAGGGGGGACGGCTCAGGGGCAATGTGAGAAAGTATTTTTTCACAGAGATGGTGGAGGATGCATGGAACAGCCTTCCTGAGGAGGTTGTGGGGTCTAAAACTGTGGGAGAATTCAAGAATGCATGGGACAGACATAAGGCAATTCTTGTGGGGGGTAGGAAGAAATAGGCTGTTGGTTAATTAGGATCTGCAGCTCATCCTGTAGGTAGGGAAATGGGCACACTAGGTGGGCCAAGTGGTCCATATCCGCCGTCAAAGTCTATATTTCTATGTTTCTATGGTTCTATGATTTTGGGGGTTCTGTTGTCGCAGATTGTGAAAGTATGTTGTGAATTGTGAAAGTACGGTGCGACACTTTCTAAAATTTGCGAATGTTTCATGCATGTACTGTCACAAATTGCAACAGTAGAAATGGGCACATCAAAATAAACATATTTCTGAGTTTTTTTTAAATTCTGATGCATGAATGCTGTTCCTAGGACCCCATTTAGGTCAACACAACAGCTGGTATTTACCTGGGGACAGTAGTTTTTAAACTATAACATTTTTTCTCCACCACTAACTGAAAACAAGATGGCAGCAGCAGAACAGTACAGAGGGGATATGCGACAGTAAAACATGCTGTCACTGACAAATCTGTTACTGTCATGCATAGCTTATATTTTTTTCCTATAGGATATAATGGGAAACATTACATTTTAATAACTTTTGAAAGGAATAATATTTTTTCACCAAACCTTCAAAAGGCACCTCCTTGACCTAATCCCCATATACCCTGAAAATATTGGACCAGACGGGCAAACTGTTTGGGCTGTAGAGACGAGCAAAGAATTCACAAAAGTTGAGGATTTTCCACACTTTTTGATGCTCTGCAACCGCAAATTCGACCAGTACAAAAATGTCCAGATCCAGAGATCTATGGTATGACATTATTTCAGCCAAAGCGGATGAACAGTTGCAAAGTTTATTAAAGTGCAGAATTTGGAATTTAACATAGAAGTGGCCATGCAATCCTAACTATACTGGCCCTACCGGGCAGGTATAATGTATTCTTAAAAAGCCACAAACCCAAAGGGGTTTTTAATACTGTATCAAAAAACAAGAAGAAATTCATAAATACTGCATACACGTAGTCTCCTAGCTGAATTTTCGTGGTAGGATATTGCCACTATAGTGAGGTTTGGGTAGGCACTTCAATGTTAAATAGTGGTTATCAGCCACACATACAGTATCTTGGCTGTTTCTTGTCAGATTGCCACAAAATCTTCAAAAGCATAATTAGCAGCCCAGAATCTCCTGACATGGCAAGTTTGGAGAAATTTGGTTCAGTGGTCTTTTGGCTAGAAATGAGCACAAAATTGAAAAAGAGTAACTCTTTCAAAATAAGGTCAGTTCATGTGCCACTGTTAATTATTGCTGTCACAGTGCATACGCCCGCAATCACAGATGCACTTTTACACCATTTGGTGTCAAAGTCCATTTGCAACAGAAGGATTTTGCTGTTGTCTCTTCTGTGACAACAGGAGCCCTGTAGTTAATGATGGTAAAATGATTGGGCATTCAGTAATGATACCAGCATGGTCTTAAGTTGGCGGTGTTAACTGTGAGATTGTTGAGAATGTATATTGTTGCAATAAATTAATATATTATTGATCAAGGTAACAATCAATAATATACTGTATTTGAAAAGCCTCCTCTGATCATGCCCATTTCCTGGGCACCTGTACATGAGAAACTCTACAAAGCAAGAGTGTCTCACATGCAGGGGAAAGGAGCACTCCGATTTGTTGGGAGGTCTCCCTTAATCAATTACAGTATTTCTCTAAATATAATTTTTCTCAAGGTTTTCCTAGTGGTGTCTTTGCTGTTTAAGCAACATAGATTACAATGGGCCTGATGGGCACAGGTCATTGGGATACTTTCAAAATGAGCACGTCCTGGCCATGTCTCCGTGTCCCCAGATGCACAGCCCATCTGCAGTCATTAGCATCCCCAACCCCCAGCTTCTGTGCTCTGATGGTGTGGAGCCATGTATTGTGGCAAAGGGTGGCAGGGGTACACAGAGCAGGTCTAGAGCAAGGGTATCCAACTGGATGCCCAGGCAGGTCCACAAGTGAATTCCTGCCTGCACAGGGAGCAGGGCATGGTGGGATATGGCGGTCCTCCTGGACTGCTGCATCCCAGCCAGAAAAACACAGCTGTTTAAAAGAAAAAACAGTTAGTACTGATAATGCCCACAGCCCACTATGGAAACTCCTAGGGGTTCCAGGATGGAGTGCAGATTGGGCCCAGAGTAAGCACATGTGACTGGGCGAATCGGGTCAATACTGTATTTGTAAGACAGTGTAGTATTGACGGCGCTGTAGAGACAATGCCTGTATGTACATCGACAGGGGCAGAACAGCAATAGGGCAATAGGGAAATACCACTACTTCTGTTACTGTATTCTGTTATGGGCAGTGAACAAGTTGCCATGTGCTGGGTTTGATTCTTGTAAGTTTTACTTTTTTACATTAAAAAAGGCTCTCACTGAATTTATGGTCTGGAGTACTGGATTTGATAAAAATAAATGCCATGTGCTGGGTGCCTGGTTGAGCCGCTCCGGTGGTGGAGTGGCTAGGACACCAGCACATGGCATAATCAGGAGACGTGGGACCATGGTTCGGTTCCCCCCAGGTCTCCCCTGCTACTCCTTTTGCTGGCATTTTTTTTTGTTAAAACAAACTTCCCCCCTCCTGAGTTTCTCACCCATCCCTGAAGTCCCCCCCTTGAGTTAGTTTAAGTTCTGAGGGGGGGCAAATGTACTCCCATTGTTTTCACTGGGCGTGATATTCCTGAGCAGTTATTATGACCGACTCTGTTTGTGGTCGGTGCTGTTATTGCTGCGATGTTTGCAGCCATGCTGTTTTTGTCAATGGCAAAATGACCCTGTGCCGTGGTTGGGCAAAGGGGGGTCACATAGCTGATAATGCTGCCCCTAGGGCTGTGCGGCTTTCCCCCCTTGCCGCTCTCCGCACCACGGAGAACACTCTAAGGATTGGGTGCATGCTTGCCCACATCCTCTGGCCTGCCTGTCTCACTTACATAGCCATGCATACAAGTCAGGGATTAGGAGCAGACAGGGTACTGTTCCTGTTGTGGTTGCTGTGGAGTGCCCTGATGGTGTGCATCCTGCATGTTTGGGGCACTCCATGGCATGTACTGGCCCTCGGCATGTGCCGATGGACAAGGAAGCTTTTGTGGATTGGGCTGTATGAACGATTGCTTTCAAAGTTTAACGCAAACTGTAGGACAGAGCTTTCTCCCTATGGGACAAAACTCTCTCCATGTGGGATAGAACCCTCCCCATGAGGGACAGCACTCTCTCCGTGTGGGACAGAGGGCTTTTGAGGGGTAAAATGAGGGACTGTCCTTAGTAATGTAGGACAGTTGAGAGGTATGGAACAAGGTACAAACCTCAAAAACACTTTGGAACATTAGAGCAGTTAGGGAAGATGTCAAATATATAATACATACTGTATGAGTAATACAAGTTGAGTGTCAGTTTTAAAGCACCATGTAAGAAAATTCCATTCTACCAGTGGATGTCTAGCAACTGTTAATGATGCAGCTCCGAAAAGAAAATCACCACCAGACTAGAGTGCATCCCTTTTACTGTACAGTCAGATCGAGTTATACTACTACTACTAGTAATGATACAAGCAATTGTTGTTTTTCATATAGCTTTGTATTCTCCATTAATGTTGACCTTGTCCTTATGCCAGGGTGCATACCCTCTGTGGTGATGGCCCAAGTCTCATCCTCTGCTAGCCTCCCACCTTCACAACTTATAGTGGTACAGGTCTGAGACTACCTTTGGCTGTCATCAGGATGGTGGCTTGGATTTTACCCCCCTTTTTTTGTGCCAGCCACCTCCCCCATGTCAAGACAACACCTCTGTCTGCCTCCCACATTACAGTGTGCTTTTCTGCAGGCACCAGCCCTCATGAGGGTGCAGACTCCCTAGCCCACCATGAGGGGCCACTGTGATAGCGCAGCCTGGATGTCTACCTCCCTGGACTGGCTCGTGTTGAAATCAGCAACATTCCTCAGCCATGGCCACCATGATTCCAGCTCTGTAAGACTGCTCTAGAACAATGTGCTTACAAAACAATTCTGGCAGTTACGTCTGTTATCAAATATCAGTGTGGCTCAAATGGTAGCACATTCACCTCTGGGCCAGAAAGTTGTGGGTTCAAGTCCCATACTGGGATTCAGTTCATACTATAAATGTTGGCACCAGAGTGCACTAGGGGGATACTGTACAGTTGGGGTGTGCCATCCTTTGGATGGGATGCTAAATTCTGGTCACTTCTGTGCATCCTGGTGGATGTCCAAGTAGAAGTAAAAGAACCAAAGGCACTTTCTGCTAGGGTAAAAGTTTTCCTCAGTATCTTGGCCAGCATTCTTGTTCCCGTAAAACTGGTTCATGCAATTGTCCAAGGCTGTGTGTGTGGGTGTTGATGTGTGATATGACTGCCACTACACATTTACAGTCACTTCACTAGCAATCTCTCATTGCTTGTAAAGCACTTTGGGATACATGTGTATGAAATGGGCTATATAAATTGTTTCTGCTTCTTTTTTTTTTTCTTTTTGGTAACTGGGTATGCCCACTAGGCACAAGTGCCTGTTTTTAGGGTGACCCGGGAGCACTGGGGAGGTTAAGGACTTGCTCAGTCACACCGTATGCAAGTGGAGGTTGTGGGGATCAAGCCCAGGTACTGTCTGATGGATGTACCAAGCTGATTCAGTGCTTGTCACTCTAATCTCTAGGCTATACTGCCAGACATTCTTCTACTCCTCCTTCATCTTCCTCTTCTTCTTCTTCTTTTTCTTCTCATTCTTCATCTTCTTCCGATTACCTGAGTATAAAACATTAAATAGACGCCTGGCATATGAAAGGCAAATCAGTCATAGCCTAATAGAGAACTTCTCCAACAAGGTCAGATACTTGGTTCCAGAGCTCTGATAACTTACAATGCACAAAGACAAGAAACTCAGAGCACTCAGTTCAGCTCTATTGCAGTCTTTATTAAAGTTCTAACAAATGTTACAATGTGGCTGTGATAGCCACAGATGTATTATAACATTTGTTAGAATGCTAATAAAGGAATAATGCCCGAAAGGGTGGGTGTTATGCTGGGATAACATCCCGCCTCGGGTGGTTGGGCCCGAGGCCACCGGCCGAGGGAGTCCAACACCCTAGAAGGGATGTTATCCCAGCATAACACCCACCCACCCTGGAGGGCATTATTCCTATTATACAATGGCTCGTTAATTTTAAAAGACAGAAAGATGAGAAAAAAATGCATTTTTAAATAGATTTTGTGTTTGATTTTCAATGTGAAGGTGTACTGAAGAGAAAAGTAGTTCTGTTTTTGCCAGTAGATGGTGCTGCTCCTAAACAAATTGATGTGTTTTTGAATCTGTCTGCTGCCACCCACCCCCCCACAAACAACTGTATCTTGTTTGCAGTTCTCTCGGTACAGTTTGCTTAATGTACCGTGACAGTATCACTGTGGATAACATTTTGATCAGAGCTGCCAGCGTGTCACTGTTCTGCGAGACTCCCGGTGTTACCGCTATGAACAGAAGTCTCTGACGGTAGATGGCAGGATGTAGGGAGGAGGACGAAGAATGTGTTTTACTTTTGGAGATTACGAGGTGAGCTAGGGTCGGGGAATGCTGGAGGAAAACTGGCAGTCAGTGACTGTTGGCAGTTTGCCATTTACTGAGTCAGGGACTGCGCTTTTGGTGAGTTAGCGAGCGAGCGCGGCATATTTCGACATTGCACGTGCTCGCACTATCGTACCTGCAGAGTGAGTGGACTTCGGGGCTTGTATTTGTTTATGTATTTTTAAAGTGTCTGAGCTGGAAATGTTAGGGTTGTGGCGGCTACTAGGTGACGGTGACAGGGAGACAGTTGTCAAGCAGGCGGGAACCTCGATTCCGCGCACAACAGGAACTGCTGTAGCTGTTGCTTGGGACGACAGTGGAGTGATCTTTTGTTCACTTGGAATGCGGTTGTCGGTGTTCTGGGAGTAGAGTCAGGATGTTATGCTTGGATAACATCCCGGTTCCTGTTCCAGTCTGACCAATTGGGGACAAGGATTTTCTCTTGTCATTGTATAATGAAGTTTGTCATTACACTGGACTGAGGGCTCTGAATTGTTTGTTTCTATAGCCCAGTAGAGCCCTGAGTTTCTTGTATTGTTTCTTAACGTTACCCAGAATAACCCAACTGAGATGCAGTACCTTATTTATAGTGGGGTCTCACTACTACTGTATGGTAATACTAAGAGGCTTGATGCACAGGGATGTCACATGACTTCTTCAACATTGCAATGTAACTGACTGACTGGGCAGCATGAAGACTTCAGACCTCCTGGTTCAAAGTAGGGTGCTCTAACCACTAGACCAATCTGCCTGTCCTAGTTATCAAAGTACTGATAAAGAAAAAAGAACAAGCAAAAATATTATTGAGTTTTTTTTTTAGTATCCAAAACAAATCCTAACTTTTTGGGAAATTCATTTAATGTAAATAAATAAGAAAAAAATATGTAACGTCTAGTTTTTCCAGTGCGTTGTTCTTGCTGTTCTACATCTTTATTTATATGTATATTGCATAAAGATGTGGGATTGTTCTAATATGTCTTGTTTTTATTATGACTGTAGGTTTCATGAGATAAGAGAGAGAAGAGATAACATTACTCAGTATGAGCCAGATTGTGACAGTCTCTGTACACATAAGGGCCCATTCTACAAGAGATACCACCCGTGATAAACAAGGAATATTTTCTCTTTTATCAGCATTTATTCAGCCGCTCATGGAGACTGTCTGTCGCTTCATTCCAAGCCCTTTAGATGTAGATAGTAACATAGTTAAAGCTACAGTGTTCATGCCTGTTGGACAATTGTAGTGCTGTGGATTCTGTGTTATAAGTAAATGGGATGTAAGACTAAACAAGAAGGTCATCTCATGACATCCTAGGGATCTGAAAACTGCAATGTGAAACTGAGAGTTTCTGGAACCATAAGAAGTCATGAGACAATACTCTTGATTAGCCAAGGGATGTCTCCGACATCCTCTTTACTTTCTATAAAGCACTGATTTTTTTCTGTGACATCTTCTCAAAAATAAATCTTACCCAGCACAAAAACACCTCCAAGAGCTGCCGCCACTCTTAATTTGACTGCCAGCTGGACTTTGATAAAATCTGGACCACTGTACTTGTACGGTCCAAAAGTACAACACCTGGACCAGCTGCACCAGCTGGACTGGGTCAACTTGTGCAGTCTGGCTGGTTTGGCCACATCAGTTGGTCTGGTTTTTACCTTTTTTTTTCAGTTTGTTCCAGCGGATTTAGATTTTTTGTTTTTCAAACTCTGTTTCATTCACTGCCACTCGGGGAACTCTCTCAGGCATCCTCCTTAACCCCCAGCTCTACCTTCTAGCCTGAGACTTCTCCTGTATCCTAGCACCAGCCTGGCTATCCCCCCGGCTCTGAGCCCCCCGATGTAAGGCCACCCTATCTGCCCAGGGTGCTCTATCTATGATTTGGGCCGGGCTGGGCTCGGCCCAGGACAGGAGAGAGTCCAGCTGATGGAGTGTGGCTGGTGGGAGGCGGTGCCATCGCCTATCCCCGAGGGCAGGGTTATTCTTTAGAGTTACGCTCTCATCCCACCCCTCAGACAGAGCCCGAGTGTGCAATGACACCAGGAGACATCCATCACGGCTCCACTTCCCCTCTACTGATGCCCTAAGCATTGCAGTGCCTCCAGTCTCCACCGGGGGTCGCTGTGGTGCTGGGCATACCCCTGGATCCCCCCCCCGAGAGAGGAGCAGTACTCTGGATGCTCAATCCTCTCTCTCCCCTGCTGATCCCCAGCAACCCAGGCTCGTTCTCGAACCCGGGTTGAAGGCATGGCATGAGGTGTGGTGTCCAACGCCTCAACCCTCAGCACCACCAGGCCAGCCCCAGCTGATTTAGATTTAATCTAGGGTGAGAGTATGTCTGAATTCTGGACTGCTGTACCCAGGCCAGAGCTTTAACTGTTTTGATCCAGTCTGACCTCAGTGGTCTAGATTTCCCCATACCAGACCATACTAGATCAAATCTAGACCAGCTAGAATAGACTGACTGTTACAACATAGAAACAGAGAAACTGACAACAAATAAGGGCTGCTTGGCCCATCCAGTCTGACTATTTTCATTATGACTGCTTTTGCTGCAAACACTTCGTAGTCTACAGCACTGTCTCTTCCACCCCCTTCCTTTCCTTTATGATTCTCTTGTGCCTGTCCCAGGCTTTTTTGAATCCCACCACTGTTTATGCCCCACTGCCTCCACTGGAAGGTTGTTCCAGGCATCCATCACCCTTTCTGTGAAGAAATATATCCTCACATCTCTCTTGAACCTACCCCCTCCAGCTTCATATCATGATCCCTTTTTCTAGCGCACCCTTTTCTCTGAAAAATACCTCCCACCTGTACCTTATTCATCCCTGTGAGGTATTTAAAGGTTTTGATCATATCTCCCCCCCCTCCAGGGTGTACAAATTGAGCTCCTTTAGCCTCTCTTCATAGGGCTTTTGATGCAGACCTTGCACCAACTTGGTAGCCCTCCTCTGGTCTGCCTCAACTCTATGTCTTTTCCGAGATGTGGTCTCCAAAACTGGACACAATACTCCAGGTGGGATCTTGCCAATGACTTATATAGGGGGCAGCACCACTTCCTTCTTCCTGCTGTTGATACCCCTCCTATATACCCCAGCATTTCACTAGTCCCAATTGCCTTGTCACATTGTCTGGCCACTTCTGGGCCATCTGATATGATTACCCCCAGGTCCCTTTCCTGATTGGTCATTGCAAGTATCTCTCCCTTCATTTTGTACTTGACCCCTGGGTTTTTGTGGCCCAAGTGCATTATTTTGCACTTTGTTTTATTAAATCTTAGCTGCCAAACCTTTGACCATTCCTCCAGCCATTTTAAATCTTCTACTATCCTTTTCACCTCCCTGGAGTGTCCACTCTGTTGCAGATCTTCGTGTCATCCACAAAGAGGCAGACCTTCCCTTCCAGCTCCTCTGCTATGTCACTAATAAAGCTATTAAAGAGGACTGGCCCCAGTACTGACCCCTGAGGTTCCCCACTGATCACTCTCTCCTCCTTGGAGCAAACTCAGTTTCCACCACCCTCTGCCTCCTATCCTAACTAGTTTCTCAGGTCCACTTTGCCCACCCCACCAACTTGTTTCACCAGTCTCCTACGTGGGAGCGGTGTCAAGGCCTTGCTGAAGTCTAGGTAGGCCATGTCCACCGTCCCTCCCTGATCCAACACCTTGGTTACCCAGTCAAAAAAATCTGTCAGATTTGTTTGGTATAACCTTCCCTCCATGGAACTATACTGCTCGGGTCCTGCAGTCCATTGGATTCCAGGTGTTCTTCAGTCCTCTCCTTTAACAGTGTTTCCATTAACTACCACTGGAGTCAGGCTGACAGGCCTATAATTGCCCACCTCCCCCTTGCTACCACTTTTGTGAAGTGTGACTACATCTACTCTTCTCCAGTCCTCCAGGACCATGCTGGTCTCCAGTGAGCTGTTAAATAGGTCTGCCAGGGGTGCAGCAAGTACCTTCTGGAGTTCCTTCAGCACTCTTGGATACACCCAGTCTGGCCTCATGGCTTTGTCCACCCTCAGATCAGTGAGTGCTTTCCTGATCCTCTTCCCTACCCTCAAAGCTCTTGATTCCTTCTTGTGGTCCCTCCCCTTCCCCTTCTATTGTGAATACTGAGCAGCAGTATTTATTTAAGGTGTTTGCCTTTTCTTGATCCTCCTCCATACATTCCCCTCCTCCATCTTTAACTGTACAGTCTTCTCTTTGTCTTCCTTTTCTTGCAAACATACCTAAAAAAAAAAATGTCTTGCCCATGTAACCCTGGCGCCATCCATCCAATGGCTACACTATCCCTGTCTTGTAGGCCTAACCAAGGTTGAGGGGCCTGGGTTCCTATTTTAGATTTACAACTGGTTCTTTCCCAAAGATAATATTATTGCGCAGTGCCTCCACTCAGAGTATGCTTTTGTGTGAGCTAGATAACACCTGGTACAGCCCCCCGGGATGCTTTACCCACCCACATTACAATAATGCCACTCCATCACATGACCCAATGACCAAACCCCACATTTCAATATTTTGGAATTTCTGATTCTTTCTAATAATATGTTCACACACCAAGATTTATAAAAAATGTTTAAACAACATTTATTTACAAGGGGTAAGGATTAGGAAAGGGTGAATTAGAATAAGAGTTAAAAAAAAACAGTTTACTGGCATCATCATCATTGGTATTCTTGAACAGCAATCAACATAATCATTTTTCACTTTGAATTCAAACCCTTTATCACATCTGGCCACCTACCAGCCCTCTGATGGATTCAGATCTCAGATGCTATCTAGCTGCAAAGATGGCAGAACATATATTAAATGCCCACAAAAATACTAGTCCCCAATCTGAAATTAGAAGCCCGCAATTCTAAAACCTTTTCTGGGTACCCAGCACTACATTCTTAAAGTTGCAGGCCTGTTAAAACGCTGCAGCTGAGGTGGCCAGCATTGCAGCTGGATTAAAGAAAATCAGGTTAACTTTACTTTTATTCCTGGGACACATCCTGACAGTAACATTGCCAACAACTTAAACACTTCCTCGCTTTGCTAGCTTGGGGACTTTAGAATACTGAACTTGGCAAACTTGCAATAACTATTTACAGTTCCCATTAGGTTGGTAAAGGGTGAGTTTGCCTACTCACGGCTTTGAAGTCCTCATCCGGTATAGAGAAGCTGTAGCTGAGATGCAGACAGGAGCACTGGAAATTTCTCTCAGTTTTGAGGTGCTACCCCTTCTCTCTAGGCTTGAAGTCACATTAGGCTTGGCTTGTAGTCACAGGAAGAACAGACCGGTCCGGTACTGGGGCCAGCATGCCTCAGACCCCCATGTCTAGGCTATACCTCTCAGGTGGAAGCACATATGGCAGTGTATAGCTGGCATACTACCAGCCTGACTCCCAGACTGATCTGCAAACAGTCTCTATCATTTAGCACATTTACATTTAGCCATTTCAGTTGCTTTAAATGGTCACACTTCCTTCAGCCATGTGCCAGCGTGGCCAGCATGGTCCTTTTGGCTTTCAGATCACAGACTCTCACTGGTGGGTGCTTTTCCCCTAAGGCTAGGGCAGACCCAGACTCATACAATCCATGTAAAGACAAATTCTTTTTCTTCTCCCAAAGCCAGGCACACAGGAGCGTAAAGCATGACTGTATACCAAAACACCAAACAGAGCTTGAGGCTTGGCTCCCCACCACTTGGAACACTTGACAACAGATGGAGCTTGGGGCATGGCTCCCCACTATGTTTAGACTTTAATTGCTAGCAACTGAACTACTGTAGCTTCTCTCAAGCCTAAGACAAAACATCATAGTCCCATTTGGCTATACTGGCATTTGCAGCTCCAATGGACATTTACTGATCCTCACAGGCACTGTCAGGTAAATACTCTGTGTACCTAGGGAACCTCCCTTCCAGCCCTGTAGGTACTTGTGCCAGTCACAATCAGCATTCCACAAACTACTGGACCCTTCTCTGGTCACTTACATAGATGTCCACCCATTTCTTAAGTGCTGGACAAACACAGGGTGCAGACAGACATTAAGCTTTCTGGGCTTTCTGGGCTTCTCTGACCCAAGCAGATCTCTCACTGACTTGTACTTGTAAGCAAAAGTTTACTCACTCAGAAAGATTCAGAAGCTTTCCTTTTCCGAAAGTTATAGAGTTCATTAGCATTCTCACTGCTGAAGCAGAACGTCTTTGCAGCTCTCTCACAAATGCAGGCAGATGCTGGCTTCTTCCCCACATTTCCTCAATGTGGTAAGACAAATGCTAGCCCTGGGGGACAAATTCTGGCAACCCTCAGGCCAGCAACTCTCATTGCTTGCAGTCACTTTCTCTTCTAGCAGAGGCAGAAGCCCCCCTGCCCTATGGAGGGGCTCCCATGGAATATGCTAGGCCCATTCTTTCAGCTGGGGTCTGGAGCCCCCCTCCCTGTGGAGGGTCTCGCACCAAACTCAACTCAGCCTGCAAAGTCCCTGGGTTTTGAAGAGCTCTCTGGGGCTCCTGATTGGCTGAAATCACTTGTCTGTCCCAAGAATGAATATTCATTAGGCTCCTTTGATGCCTGTTAGGCTCCCTGGTTAGGCGCCTAAATTAAGTCTCTGATTTTTCCCCACAAGCCTTAGGCAAAGTCCCAAGAGTCTCTGGCACTGTCCCAAAAATCCTTGCACTCAACACCTGGCTTTCTGATTGGCTGCTGTGCTGCAAATATGGATGCTTGTATACATAGTCCCCCTGCAGTCCATTGCAGTCCCAACATTAAAGTTCTGGTGCAGCCAGGTTAAACTCTTTATTTTTATCATAACCCCACACTTTAATAGCCACTAATATGCCCTCTCAAATGCTGCAGTAATTAAATATTCAGGTGCAGTCCTTAGTCTGTCACTGCTGACGAAACACAGTGACCCTAGGCAGCATGCAGGCAGCTCATTAGGGTCCCACTTTAACAATCTGGTGCAGCCAATACAATCAATATTTAGTTACACAATCACAGAAACACAAACAAGCAGTGATGCACACAGGAACAGATGGTTCCAAAAAATAAGTAATTTATTTATTAAGACACAAGTGGTTCCCCGGTGCTTCGAGAGTTAGAACCATCTTCAATGGGGATGGGGGTTGGGGGGATGGAGTCACATAGATAGGTATATTCTTAAATAGTCTAAATGCCAAATGACATTTCTCAAAATAAATTATTCAACCAATCAAACTGAATTAAATAAAATGCTACCAATATAGAACATTAAATATAAAGTGCATTTTGTTACTAACACCTCATAAAAACACATACATGTTTCTGCAGTTGATATTACTCATTATTGCAATAATTTCACCTATTTCAAGTTTTCCACTCTTCCATGAGGGCAATAATGCAAAATAAATTATTTTACGTTGCTAACCAGTATTTAGCCACACTCAAAGCCTTAAAGCCTATTATGTGCTGCTACTCAGAGATGGTGGCAAAACCGGAAATGATTATGATTATATGCTTTGTGTTACCCAATGCACATATGGCCATTTAGAGTACCTGTTATTTGAATATTACACTATAGAAGATGGCAAACAGTTCTTGTAATAAATATTTGTGTACTTCATATTTTCTGGTGTGATCTGCCTGATGGCGATTCATTGATTTTTATACATAAAGCATTTTTTTATTAGTATAATAATATTAACTCTGCCCAACTATATCAAACTGCACATACAAAATGAAAGAATGATGACACCAGGCAAAAATTAAATATTCCTTATATACAATACCCACAGTTTTGAGTCCAAATTCAAGGATCAGGATGAATTAAAAATAATTAAATTAATTAAAGGTAAACACTTAAGTCCAGGTCTTTATTTAAACCCCTTGCCGACAGAGTATCTAAAGTAAATATCCACTTTGTTTCCTATGTTAAAAGGATCTATTTTCTGGCAACTTTTCTGGGCAATGGTTTGACAAATTCCAGTATGGTGAACCTGAGGGACATGGCTTACTATCATGTGCATGCATACAGTGTGCAGTAACTAATGATTCCAGATTATTATTCCCGATATCCCTGATGTGCTCCAAAAATCTCTCCTTAGCACATCTAATAGTGTGCCCAACATACAGCAAGTTGCATAGACATTGTGCTACACAGACAATGTAGTTAGTGGAGCAGCTCACAAGGTAAAATATTTTTACAGTTAGTTCTCTTGTGGGGATGTACAGATACCTTCCCCGAACCACATGTTTGCAAGCAATGCAATGGCCACATCTGAAACAGCCAATAGGCCTTTCTGGCAACCATGTATGCGGGAGCACTTTATCAGGCATGTAATGGCTACTATAAATTATGTTACCCATATGTTTTGCTTTACTAATGGTGACTCTTGGACAAACTGAAAATAAATTGGCTACACTGCAATGTTTGAGTAATGGCCAGTGCTTCGATAGAATATTTTTTACTTTTGGAGAATTACAATTATACTCTAATACAAAGTTCATGTTTTCATTATTTACATTGTCCCTTACTCTTGGTTTCAGCAACATAGTCCTGTCCTGTGAACTCTCTCTCTAGAACTTTGTTCAGCTTCTCTATCTTGTACCCTCGTTATAAGAATCATTGCAACATTTCACCAGCCTGTGTTTTAAAAACTTGTTCTGTTTAGCAGTTTTGTTCAATCTTAAAAACTGCTCATATGGAATTGACCTAATAAGAGAGTGTGGGGGGGGGTGCACTATCTGCGTGCCGTACAGAATTACCCACAGTGGATTTCCTGAAGCATGCTGTTTCAATGTTCTCATTCACAGATGCTTTCAATGTAAGATCTGAAAAATAGAATTTTCACTATTGATTGCAAAAGAAATGTTTAAATTCATATCATTCTTATTTAGAACCTCTATAAGAAATTGTGTGTCGCTTGTGTCCCCTGCCAAACAATGATCACATCATCAATGTATCTGCTCCAGAATATGATATTCTCCAAATACTGACTGTTTGTATAAAAAAAAAATATCTGCTCTCCCACCACCCCAAATATAAGTTTGTTTACTAGGGTGCAACAGTTGCACCCATCGCTGTCCCCCTGTTTTGTAGATAACATTTCCCATTAAACAGAAAGTAGCTATGATGCAGAATAAACTCAACAGAATCTAAAGAAAATTGGGGGGGGGGGGACTTCATGACATAGATTACTATTAAAAAAAAATCTTAAGGCCTCAATGCCAAGCTGGTAAGGAATACAGGTATATAATGATTTCACATCCATTGTAATCCATATGAAATCACTTTGCCATTGTAATACATCCAATTTCTCCAGAATATGGAGGGAATATTTACACAATCCCCTTAGTTAATTGTTCCCCTGAGTCCTCCTAAGTGACCACATTTATTCATATTTATTTACACATGGGCTCCTGTCGCTAGTGCCAATACTTTAATGCCCTTTTTGACCTAGGACAGGCTTACTCATGAAGATCAATGCAGCCCTCATTAATATTCATGAGCCCCAATGGAGCGTGCATGGCGCTCTTTATTTACAAACATTCTGAGGCTCTCCAGGGCTTCGCCGTGGTCACTGGGTCCCCACCTAGCTCTGACCATGGGTTGGGGACCACCAGGAAGCTACTTAATTGACCAAAATTGCAGTTGGGAGTGAAGTGTGCCTCTGCACATGTGCAAGGTACCGGACAACCTTGAAGTGCTTGGGGGGAATGCTGGCAGCCTCGCCAATGCTCTGAATGCCCGGAAAGGGCATAAACAAACAAAAGGGGAATGTTGGGGGTTCTCTGGGCACACCTGGACCCAGGCCAAATGGCGATGCAGATCGGGCACAATCCAGGGGATACAGCAGACACCAGGAGGCAGATGGGAGCAATGGGAGACAAACAGGCAAATAAGGTAAGCCCCCATTTTGGGGGGGGTTTACACCCATTTGATACTGCATGGGCTATTCTTTCCTCAGTTGTGCCTTTGCACACCTTACTGCTTTGCCTGCAACCCTACATTTCCTCAGATGCATGTCCCTCTCCTCTTCTTCTTATACCTTCTGAATGCCACTCTTTTTGCCTTTACCCCTCTTGCCACCTCCTTCAAGAGCCATAACAGTCTCCTCTTCCTTCTGCTTTTGCTTATTTGCTTGACATACAGGGTTGTTGCCTTTATTATGCCCTCTTTTAGTCTGGCCCATTTGCCCTCCGCCCCTCCCAGGACATCTCCCCCTTCCAGGTCCTATTGGAGGGATCTCCCATCTTTGTAAAGTCAACCCTTTTGAAATCCAGGACCCTCGCCCTTGTGTGGCTGGATTCTGCTGCTGTTCTTATATTGAACCACACTGTGCGATGATCACTGGTCCCCAGATGACTTTCCACCCTGATGTCTGCAACACTGTCCCCATTAGTAGGCACCAGGTCCAGTATTGCCCCACCTCAAGTGGGCTCACTGACTAGTTGCCTGCGAAGACCCCCTGCAGGGAGTCCAGGATGTCTCTATGTCTAGATAATGCTGCAGCAGTAAGGCTCCAATGTATATCTGGCAGATTAAAGCCCCCCACCAGCACCATTTCCCCCTTTCCAGTCATTTTCCAATTGTTTCTAAAATTTCTTTATGTAAGTCTTCCCCTGTGTTGGAAGCCTGTAGACCACTGCTAATGGCTCCTTTCTTGACTCGAGGATGGCTCACAACATCTTGGCCCACACCTGAATTCCCTGTACCTCCATCACTTTATGTTTGCCTTTACATAAAGCACCACTCCCCCTCCTTTCCTTCCTACCCTGTCCTTTCTAAACATTGTGTAGCCTGGTATGACCTTTTCCCAGACATGATTGTCCATGCACCATGATTTGGTAATGGCCACTGTATCCAGTTCTGCCTCCACCATGATGACCTCCAGGTCTGGTATCTTATTTCCCAGACTTCTAGCATCAGCCCACATGGCTTTCTGGATTTTGTTAACCCTTTTCTGGTCACTTCTCCCTTTTTTCAGATGTTCCCCCTTCCTCACCTTTTTATTTTGACTGCTACTCTTCCCCCTCCCTTGCTAACTCCATGCTACCTTGATTATCTTGCATCTCTCCTCTCAGGATCTTTCTACTCTCCATCTCAGCTTGTAGGAGGGGGGTGCAGTTACTGCCTGCCCTTTTCCTTTTGCTTCCCCTTCGGCTAGTTTAAATGTCAGTCGAAGAAACATTTAAACCATCCACTGAGGACTGCTGTTCCCCTCCTGGATGGATGCAGGCCATCTCCTCAGTATAAGCTCTAAGCCTCCAGGTGGAACCCCAATCCCCAATGTAACCATACCCTTTCTCTCTGCACCATCCCCTCAACCATGAGTTGAAGGCCTTAGTGCAGAGCTCCTTCTCCTTCCTCCTGTAGTAGACAGGCAGCACTTCTGTAAATGCTACAGTGTGTACTACCTGTCTAAAACCCTTCTCCACTTCTCTTAACTGCTCCTGCACTGCTCCTGTTCCATCCATAGCTAGGTCATTCACCCCCAGGTGGACAATGACATCACACTCTTCCTTCCTTCCTGTTGCCCTCACAATCCATTGGATACATTTCCCATCTCTCCAAGCCATTGCATCAGGTAGACACTTTACCTCTGTCTCTACCTCCATTCCTTCCCCCAGCTCTATTCCACTGACAATAGTCCCCCACCAGATGTTGCTCCTCCTTCTTTTGGGGTCCCCCTTCCTCACCCATGGGGGATCCATTAAGGAGGACCCCCACATTCTCACTGTCCACCACCTCGGGTACCCCTTCTTGGCAGTCCAGCTCCTCCAGAACTGCATAGGAATTTCTTAGTGATACCGGTTGAGGAATGTGCCTGTGACTCACTTCTCCCAGCCTTCCAGATCACACCACCCCTACCCTTCTTGAGCCCACTGTAGTCCAACTGCTCTTTGCTTCTGGCATCCTTTGAGGCAGCAGTGTCTGCCTAGGTGGCCCCTGGGTGGGAGAAACAGTCCCCCAACTCCTAGTCAATGCATCTTTGAGTCTAGTGATGTTCTCTTGACCTCACCCAGTGCTGTCTGGAACTTAGACACCTCCTCCCTTCACCCAGAGAGGTGCATGCAGATGGGGCAGTACCACAGTTTCCAGAAGGTCTCCCTGTATACTACCACTCCACAACCACTGCATTGTACCCTCATTTCCTTTTTCTGCTCTTCTTGTGCTTCCTGTTCTCCTGTCCCAGAACTCAGTAAGGCTATCCTACTAACACCCAACAACAGCAAGCCACTAAACCCCACAGCACACTAACTCCCAGCTACAGTTTAACAGCAAGCCCCTAAACCCAGAAACTCACTAACACCTGACTACAGTTTAACAGCAATCCCCTAACCCCAGAAACACACTAATACCCAGAAACAGATTAATAGTAAGCCCCCAAGCACACTAACTCCCAAATGCTTAGCAGCAAGCTTCCAAAGTATAGCACCAGACAACACTGGTGTACCTGGGATCTGTCGGACAGGGGTCCTGGCTGTTTGCTGTCTCCTGGGCTGACTCCAGGCAGACTCCATTTGTCACTGTCCTTGGTGCGTGTCCTTAGCACCAGGTCCACGAGCGGTGGGCCACTTGGCAAGGTCAACATTAAGTAGGTCAATGTGGAGTGAGGGAAACTTCCTGGTAGTACCCGATTGGTGCCCAGCAAAGCAGGAAGTATGGCTTCACTCTGGATCTGGTGGTTTATTGGATAGCCCCAGATCCAACACAGAAGCAGTCTCCAATGCTGAGCTCCAGCTTTAGGAGCTCTGATCCCTGTCTCCATGTACTGAGGGTGGGGCAGCTCAATCTGCCATTAGCCCCCCCACAGCAGCAGTCTTCCCTCTTCAACTGCTTTCACAGCAGCACGCGTTATCCTTAAAAGCCTTCTTCTACTGAGGGAAATGTCCTGGTAGCACCCGATTGGTGCCTGGTAAAGCAGGAGGTGTGACTTCACTCTGGATCTTGTGCCTGACTGAATAGCCCCAGATCCAACACAGAAGGAGCTTCCCACTCTGAGCTCTGGCTCCAGAAGCTCTGATCCCTGTTTCTGTGTGCTGAGGGGGGCTCAATCTGTCATGAGCCCTCCCACAGAGGTGGTCTCCCTTCTTATTGGGGACTGGCTAGTCTGGCAGGAACAGCCAGACCATGCAAGCTGATCCTGGTCTGATCAGTTCGATTTTTATTATTTTGGTCTGGTCTGGGTCCATCGGCCTGGTTATTAAGCCATACCCCTGTCATTCCATGCTCTGTCACCACTGCCTATTAAATAAACAAGAAAAAATGACAGACAAGTGGGTGTTACTGAGATCTAGGAGGGTGAGTCAATCACAAGTTTAAAAAAACCCTGTCTACTCAAGGTCATGAAATTAAAAACCAAGATAAACCTAAATAAGAAATCAAATAATTATAAAAACGATTAACACAGAGCTATGAAATATTATGAATCTTTCCAGATCAGACTGCAGCAATGGAGAACCTCCGCCATGGAGCTACCTGTCAAACTTCTCATAGCGAGTGAAGATAGAGGGCTCTTCCTCTGATAACAAGATTGTGTCTGTAGGAATGCTCCAAGACCTTTAGAAACCTGTTAGTCTGCCAATGCATTACTGTCTGCTGACAATGCAGTAATTTACTCTAAAAACTCTGGCCTAGGTAGCTTAACTGCTGACCTTCAATGCAATTTCAAATTCGTAGAAAATTGGTTCTCAGACAACAAACTGCTTCTCAGCTATAAAAAAAGCTAAATCCATGCTTATCACATGCCCACAACTGAAAAGAAAAGTACCCTCTCTTGACACCTATAATGCCAAGGGACTAAAACTTGAGCAGGTGGAAGTCTTTAAATACCTCAGGGTAATTCACAAGAGTGTCTTGTCTACTCCAGGCTTTCAGAGTTCCTATTGTTCTCTGGCATTCTCTCCCCCTTCCAGTCCAGCTTCAGGAAACAGCATTCAACTATCTCCTCTCTGCTGTGGGTCACTGACTCCATCCTCTCGGCAATGGACCAGGGTCATATAACTGCCACTACTTTTTGTAGACCTGGCTAAGGCTTTTGATTCCATTTCCCACCCACTCCTGCTAAATAAACTTCACTTGATCTGGCAGGCAGCTCCTGCGCTTAGCTTGTTCAGCTCCTACCTACATGATAGGCAGCAGTCTGTCCAGGTAGGAAACTTCCTATCCTCCCCTCTTCCTATCCTTGCAGGTGTCCCTCAAGGCTGCATCCTCGGCTCCATTCTTTTCTCTGTTTTCATGAAGTACCTCCTCTATCTCCCACATTCACATGTATGTGGATGATACCATTATCTATACCAATAGTTCTCAGACTTTGTCACAGTGAGCCTCCCCAAATCCATGGAAAAGAATTTGAGCCTCCCTTAAAAACTGAAATAATCTTGGGCCTCCCCAAAGAAAAATAACATACTGTACTTTGCGCAGTATACCATGAATAAGTTGAAACCCCTTTGAGTACTTGGCTCACATTCAGTTCTCTGTCTTATACTGACATGGAACCTTTGAAAAAGAGCTCATGTGCTCAAAGGTGTTATCTGAATAACAAATAAATAAAATAGATATTATTATTCAGCTTATTGTACCCCCCCAACAGACCACTCTACTTGCTCCACTATTTTCATTCTTGAACCATTGTTACCCCTTGTTGCAGTCCCTTCATGGGTCACACTACTTTCTCAGTTTTCTCCTGAAATGAGCCTTGGCTCATTCACCTTCCCTTGTCACCTATTAGTAAATAAATACATAAAATTCACCTACTATTATCCTCTTTCAGTTTACTTCATCTCTTCACACAAAATATATAAAATTCAAAATGTAAATACAGTACCTTTTCAGACTTGCTTGAGCCTCCCCTGGAACAGGTTGGGGCCTCCCCAGGAAGGCTGGCCTCACCATTTGAGAACTTCTGATCTATACAATGGGACCCTCCGCAATTGATGTTCAAGCCCCCCTCCAGCATGTCTTTGGCAAAGTCCATACCATCTAAAATTAAACATTAAGAAAACTATTACAATTGACCTTCGGCTCCAGGCAGAAGATGTCTAGACTCCAAACCTCTCCAGCATTCTTCACTCCAGACAGTTCATCCCTCAAACAGGTCCCCACCTTCAAATACCTAGGGATCTGGTTGGACAGCCATCTCGATATCTCCACACACGTAGACACCATCTGTTCCAAACTCCACCCTAAACTCGGCATTCTCAATCATAACAAAGACAGAACTTGTCTCAAAGGTATTCTCTCCATCCGTCGGGAGCTGGTCACGAAAATGATACTTCCAGTTATTGACTATGCCAGCATGGTGTACGGCACTGCCCCACAACATCTCTTTCCAGACTTAACACCCTCCTAAACTTCTTCTGTTGCTTTTCTACCTTTTCCCTTTCCCTTACTCACCACTGCCTTCTCTACTTCTCTCTCTTCTTGACACCTCTACCCCAGAGGAGGTTGGTCCATTGTGTATCCTTCATCACCAAATACTGTTTTGGGACTCTACCTTCTTATCTCTGCTCCCACCTATTACCTGCAAACCCCTTGGCCTACTCTTCATGCTCCAGGGACTCCCAGCTCTTTCTCCCTTCCATACCCCACTCAACAGCTGTTCAGTTTGCTTTCTCTTATCACCTTCCTTTCCTCTGGAATCAGCTCTCCTTAGACTTTTGCTAATCTCCCTCACTCTCCGCCATCAAAAGCTTCCTCTGACTCCTTCCTGTTACCCAATGCTCATCCCCCTTTTCCTCCTCTGCCTCTCCTTCACCCCCGCAGCCCCCTGCTCCCCTTAATATCCCCCTGACTCTAACTGTCCTATACTGCTTCTACAAATGTTTTTGATACTTGCACAGATTGCTTATTATGTACTTTCAAGTTCCCTAAATTACTCCTTGTTTTATCCCACACTTGTATTACATTATGAACAGCTCTGATTTTTGTTACCCAGGTCTGTATTGTTTCCCCTGCTTCCCCAGGTCACACCTGGAAGTGAGCTTTGACTCAGTGTGCCTTTCCCAGTTAATGCTTTTTAAATAATCTATCTATCTATCTATCTATCTATCTATCTATCTATCTATCTATCTATCTATACATTTCAGACACTACCCTATCCTTTGCCCCATATATGGACAACCTGGTGCTGATGGATAACAGGAGACTGGGAGCCTTGTTTAGAAATTGCAATAACCTCACAGCAGAAGCTAGATGCCTGACTGTGTCCAGCTCTGTACTGTCACCCATTGATTATGGTCTCACCATCTACTCAATTGCAAGTGACACCATGTTGAATAGAATTACAGTAATCTGTAACAATGCCTATTGATCTGTGTTAGGAGTTGAAAAGTGTACTCACAGCTGTTCCCTCCCCCCCCAAAAAAACTGGCTACCACTGTCTAGCAGAATAAAGTACCAAATCTGTCTGGCAGTAAACAAGGCACTGCTTGCTCTCACCCCTCCACCTCATTAAAAACTACTTCTGCCTCATTGCCAACCAATACAACATCAGGAGTATGTCAAGGAATTCCCTAGAGCTGCCCTTCTGGAGAACTAAATGGGACCAACACTCCTTTGCAATATAGGCTGCTGTTTCTGTTTAAAAGTGGATGCCTACTATGGGGTCCAGAGAGAGACTTGCCAAGTACAGAACTTTTTAGTTTGTGTCTGATTTAAAAATGTCTACTAAAGTGGGGGGTCCAGTGAAGAGACACTGCTAATTACAGAACTTTTAACTTCATGACACCTCAGAGGTGTGTAAAGTAGTATGTTAAATGTGAAAGACATTTCAAGATAACATCTACAAGAGTTTCTGAAAAGGGTGTTATTAACCAGATGAATAACTTAGTATAAATTTGGAAGCAAAAGGTGGGAGACCCCCCATCTGGAGTAACCTTGTTTACCTCGCCGGGTTCAGTTTGGGCACCTTTGTTTTCTCTCAGTGTACTTGGCCAGTACCTGAAGAAAATACCCAGACGTGGGATTTTGGATTTTCAGTGAGCCTGAGTGTGCTCTTCGGCAGCTGAGGGTGCCACCAGTAATTCCTCATGAAATATGGGAGAGTCTCCTAGTAGTGGCCGAGGGTGCCTAGTCAAGGGAGGTGTACCAGTTCTGGCCGTGTGTGCCAAGATCCATTTAGAACCTGAGGGTTCGCTGTGTGTGTGTGTGTACTCTGTACCCCAGTAATCCGCATTACCAGTGGGAGTAGCTCTGTGGGGGTCCATCTTCATTTTGTATTATTCTCCGTGTATGTGAATTAAAGCCACACTCTAGAATCCCAACCTGGTTTGGGCAGTACTTTTACTGCTTCCACTGTGTCTGGATTTACTTGGGTGCCCTGACCAGAAGTACAAACCTAGCATAATTCTGAGCAAATGTTTTCTCCCAGGGACCCAGGTTGATGGCCATGCTAAATGGTCCCCCCAGGTGTGAGCCAGGTATTTGCCACACTTGGTTTGCCTGTCTGAGGATGGCAAGCTACGAAGTAGAAGTATTGGTGAACAGAACTGTTGTAGTGACAACCCCCATCCCTCTTGTTGGTGCCATGTGCGAGAGGAGCAGCCCTGCTAGTTGAACAAGGGGGGCTGGTTGGGGGACGTTACACACATATCAGGCATGAGTGAAATCCAGATTGCCAAACCTGGACTGGACCAAGACACTAAAAACCAGACCAGCTGATCCAGCTGGACTGAGTGCAACTTTTGTGGTTCAGCCAGACCAATTGGTCCATAAGTTCCAGTTGATCTGGATTTCATGTTGGGTGATGGGTGTGGGTGAAATCCAGACTGCTGAATCAGACCAAAATGGTAAAAGGTCCGGTCTGGGTCTTATGGTCTGAATTTATCCATACCCTCACCTAGATAAAATCTGGAACTGCCAGAACAGGTACCCAAAATGGTAAAAACTGGACCAACTGGTCAAGCCAGAAAAGCAGGACTGCACAAGTTGTGCCCAATCCAGCTGGTACAGTCAGACCAGCTGGTCTGGTTGTTACTGTTTTGGTCTGGTCTGGGTCCAGCAGTCAGGATTTTACCAAGTCCCCTCTCTTGCTAACATATACACACATATGTACAGTATATATATAATTGCTGTATGTTTTATCAAAGACTATTTATTCTAAGTACCATTTGTCAACTTTACTAGTGTCACCGCCCCTACCTGTGGACACTGCTTTGCTAAACAATACTGCTGAACCTGCAATGCCCTAAGTGACTCACATGTGCTGTTCATGTGCTAAACAGGCAACTATTTTCTCCCTGGGGGCTGCGTGTGTCACCCTGTAGTTGTTCTCTGCTTCTTGCTGGCCCAAGACTGAAGTTCTGCAGGGTTTGGACACAAACTTATATATTGCATAGGGCCACTCTGTTGCCCCCTCACCCCCATTGCTGAATTTTATCCTAATGTACTCTCAGAATTTTGGAATACTTTTTCAGAAATAATGAAATGGATTGGAAATACCCTGCACTTTGGTTGCTGGAATCTGAACACATGACCATGATAACTCACTGTGTGACCTTTAAGAAGTCACTTAATCTCTTGGTTCTCTAGTCTGTTTGGTTATGGCAAAGGGTAGAAGCAAGATCTCACTGGAAATGTGATTTTTATGTTTGCTTGAGCATGTGCAAGAAACATTTCGGCACAGCTTAGGAGAGAAACAGGGTTTTGGAGGTGCGACACTGTGGGGGCCAATGGCCCCAGTGCCTTTTGAGTCTTGGCGTGCTTCCCCCAATGCAGTGGCAGGCTGCTGCTGACACTAATTCAGCCAGCGTGTCACCACCTTGACACATTTTCGCCGCTGCAGTCAGGGGCCACCTCGTCATTCCAGCGTCAGCCATTCTGCTGCAATGAGGGAGTGACCCATCATTGCAGGGCGGTACCTTACCATCTGCATGCCCCGACCCAGTTAATTTACTGACGGGGAGCCCAGTCCCCATCAGCATAATGTCCCCACCCCCCAAGTTTGTGTTGTACACTGAGGGGGTGCCCATTCCCCCTTGGCATCATGCGCGCCCCCAACAGTCTGTCTTTGCTGACGGGGCGCCCAATCCCCATTGGCTTCAGTCCCTGTTTCCCAGATTAATTTGCCAATGGGGGAGCCCACTTCCCATTGGCATAATGTGCCCCCCCAATTTGTTGTCTGCCGAGGGGGTGCCTACTCCCCTCGGCTCTTACCCTCCCCACTCGGTATGTGCCGACGGGTGCCCAATCCCCTGCCGGGCTACAGCCCCCAAAAACATTTAGGTGGCACACTGGGAGCCCACCCCAGCATGTCAAATCCCCTGAAAACCAAAAACCATCCCGCGATGTTCCCTTTTTTTATTTAAACCCTATAACACAGAAAACCATCCCTCGTTGAGTCAGTGGATCCTCCCCCAGCCTGCGCCCACCCTCTGCGCACCCTGCCTCTCCACACACCCCCACCTCATACTTACTTCCGAAGACCAACGCAACAATCTTCAGTGGACCAGGAACACGTCTGCACTCTTCAAAGCTGACTGCGAACTGAAGAAATGACGGTAAGCTGTATAATGACATAAACAGGGTTTTTTCAACTTTGGTGTATATCTCAGGCATCTTTGGGAATTTTTGGCACCAAATTTTCAACATGGGGTTATTGGGACCCCTCCTCATGAATTCAGTCACTGTTATGGAGATATTCGGTCCTGAAAGGTGATTTCACAGCCACGCGCAGAATCATCTTTCGGGGCCGATTAACAGAACGACAGTGCCAGTGTTCATGAGGTGGGCTCTTAAAAAGTCTATGTTGCAAATCTGGTGAAAAATCCAAACAATTACTGTTTTATGAGCGTATGCTAGCGAGTTTCCACACAATGCTCTGACGTCAGAAATTTGTAATATTTTCACTCAGATTTTCAACATTGACATTTTTCCACACCTCCTTATGAACAGTACAGCTGTCATTTTACACATCCTGCCAAAATGTGTTTTCGCACTTCCGGCGCAGAATAGCGCGGTCACTGTGGGAAATAAGTTTTTGGGATAGAGTGAGAAAATGGCAGTGACACTGTTCATGAGCAGAGGTCCTAAAATGCCTATTTTGAAAATTTGGTGACAAAAGTCCATAAAATGACTGTGTTACAAGTGTGCGTTGCGCAGTTTCCATGCACCGTTGTAACTTCGCAAATTTGTAATATTTTCACACCAGATTTTCAACACTGGCATTTTTTCACACCTCCTTATGAAGAGTACAGCTGTCATTTTTCACATCCTGGCTGAAATGTGTTTTCACACTTCTGGAGCAGAATAGCACGGTCACTGTGGGATATCAGTGTTAGGGACAGATTAAGATCGAGCGAGTGAGAGTGGGGGAGTGAGCGAGCTCAACGGAGCTCTGTCGGGACAGCTGTGAACTTCTTTGTGGGCAGAAAAAGGCACCAATGCAGGCAGGAGCCCAGTACAAAAGGGCAGCTTGCAGCGCTGGGAGAAACAGAGAACGAGTGAGTGAGAGAGGGGAGGAGCAAGCTTAATGGAGCTCTGTCGGGACTGCTGCAGATTTCTTTGTGGGCAGAAAAGTGTGCCAATGCAGGCAGGAGCCCAGTATAAAAGGGCAGCCTGCGGCCACCAGGAGAAACAGAACGAAAGCGAGTGAGAGAGGTGGAGTGAGCGAGCCCAACAGAACTCCTGTCAGACCAAGGCGATTTCGCTAGGACAGAAAAGGCACCAACACAGGCAAAAGCCCAGTACAAAAGGACAGCCTGCAGTGCCAGGAGAAATAGAATGAGTGAGTGAGAGGGTGAGTGAGCGAGCAACGGAGCTCTGCCAGTACTTTAGAGTTGCCCACCCTCCCCCCCAGGTTCCTCTGTGGTCCTATATTACAGCAGGGTCCCTGGGGTGGAGACAAAGCAATGATTGGATACTTTTAGAATTGCTGTAATAATACAGATTTAGTCATTCTGTTTCTTTCTCTAACTGAGCTAAGTACTGAGCTATACTGTTTTGATTGCTGTAATAATACATATTTATTTGTTATGTTTATTTATCTAACTGAGCTGAGTAATACTTGGAGTGCAATAGGATATCTAACTGGGTTAAGTGAAACTATATGAGAGCTGAGAACAAAAAGTATGGTAGCTGAGGGGTGAAAAATGGACAAGAAGGCTTTAGGATTGCTACAGTGATACAGTATCTAACTGATGAGATTTGAGACCGAATTAACCCAGTCGGCAAGGGAGCAGTAGGGGGTCTAGTGTGGGGGGGACAGAAATTTGAGTAAATAGGGGCCTAACAGTTGTAGTTGGGTACAGAACCTGGGAGTAAGAGCCCGTAACATAAGATGCGGCCAAAATGGAGCAGGTACCACATGTCACTAGGGCGGGCATCTTTGGAAGGGTGGTGGAGTGTACAGAGTGTGGATCCACCATGATCCTGGACTGGGCTTGGAGGATGGGGGGGGGTGTATGGTCTGTAGATGACTGGCTAGTTTGAGGGAGTAACTGTGGAGGTTAGGGAGTAGTCAAAGTGGCAGGCAGATGAGTATGGTAGGCATCCTGGCTGGGGGAGGTGGGCTAGGGGATGGCAAGGGGGGATGGAAGAAAAACAACTAGGGACTGAAACCGACCCCAGTATCAGAGGCACTAGCAGAAAAGAGACAAGTGATGGGGGTGCCCGAGATGAGGTGGGGGGCTACTGATGAGGGAGAAAGAGATCACAAGCAGTACCAGGGGAGAAAGCAGATGGCTGCAGGTAGGAAGGGACCAGGGGTGGTATGGAGGGGAACAAGTAGGAAGAAGGATCCGATGGGGGAAGAGATGTAGGAGGGGTATCGACTAGGAATAGATTCGAGCCTCTGGTATGGGAGAGAGGGGGAACAGGAACATACTGAAGGGGGGAGGACAAGCGGGGCATGAGAGGGATGGCAACAGGTAGGGGAAGAGATAGTGAGGATGAAAGGGTAGATGGGAGGGCTAGTAAGGAAGGAGAGGGTGGTGACTGGAGGAGAGAAGGCTATGGGAAGGGGTAAGGATGGGAGGGGCATCACTATCGGGATAGAAGGGAATGGGGGCTCTAAATCGACAACAGTGGGGATAGGAGAGGGGTTGGAAATCAGCAGGGGAGGAGGGGAGGTCGACATGTGAAGCCCAGTAGGAAGTAATCAGGCTGGGAAGGGGTTCAAGGGGGGATGGGAGGAATAAGGCAGAGAAAGGGTGAGGCAGTGAGGGGTGCAGATACAGAAGTCACAGAGGATGCAGCTGGATGGGGGTAAGGGGCAGGAAGAACAGTCTGGGGTGGTGGAAGGGCATTAGAAGGAAAGAGGGTAAGGGACGGGGCACTCCATCCTGTTGAATCTCTATTCTGAAAGAGGTGAGATGGGGCAGAAGGGGGGAAGGCACAGCTGCATTTGGGGTTGAAGCTATCCCCAGGTTGACTGCAGGAGGGGCAGGGCAGGCACTGCTCAAGTTTGCAGTGAGGGGGAGGAAGAAACCTCATTTAATGTTGCATGTGGGTGCAAACAACTTGTTGGGGGAGACTGTGGAAATAATGAGGGGAGGTTTGAGTAGTTGAGCAGGCAGGCAGTGTGAGGGGTTGGGGGAGTCAGTGGCATTCTCGGAGGTACTCTCGGTACCATGTGCAAGCATGGGGAGGAAGGGGAGGATTGAGGAGTTCAACGAGGGGCTGAGGGATTGGTACCACACCAAAAATTAGGGGTGAGTGACTAACTTGTGTAGGGTCTGGGGGAATAGTGACTTGTACATGGCGGACAGGCTACACTTGAGCAGGGAGGGGACAGGAGTATCAAAGGCGGGATTAGAGGGGTGTATCTCTACTAAGGTGGATTTAAACTAGTGGGGGGGGGTGGCCAAAAGACTGAGGTTGGTAGAAAGGTCCAGACAGGGGAGCCTAATGAGCTCACCCCCCCTAGATAAAGGTAAAGGAAGAGGCGTAGTAACCCTGGGAGTGGGCGGGCAGAGTGGTGTGAGTGTAATACAGAAGGCAACACCACCCGCTAAGAATAAGGAGGAGAAAGGGTGCAGACTACTGGGAGGAGGGACACAGGCCAAGGAGGAGAAGAGTGATGAGAAGGAGGGGTACGGGTGGAAGGTGGTCTGACTAAATGGATAGAGAACTGGTTACAGGAGAGGGGGTGCAGAGGGTGGTGGTGGTGGAGGAGCTCTCGGCACCCAGAGCAGTGATAAGCAGGGTGCCACAGGGGTCAGTGCTGGGCCCAGTGCTATTTGGGCTCTTTATCTCCGATATAGCACACAGAGAACCAGAAGAGAGATTATTGGGGGGGGGGGGTTACAGAGGAGGAGAAGAAGGACCTAGGGGTGTTGGTAACTGGGAGCATGAACAACTCGGCCCGGTGCAGGAGAGCAGCAGCAAAGGCAAACAGGATGCTGGGGTGCATCGCAAGGGGGTTCTCATCCAGACACAGGGATGTGATCCTACCTCTCTACAGATCATTGGTCACACCACACCTAGAGTACTGTGTGCAATACTAGAGGCCATGCCAGAGGAGAGATATAAAGTTACTGGAGGGGGTGCAAAGGAAGGCAACAAAAATGTTAAAGGGGATAGAAGGAAAGGAATATGAAGTTAGGGTGAAGGAGCTGAACATGTACACACTGGAGGAGAGGAGGGATAGGGGGGATATGATTGAAGCATTTAAATACTGAGGGGGTAAATAAACCTAGCACCGAGGGGGTGTTTAAACTGATAAGCAGAAGAGAGACAAGGAGGCACGGACTAAGGTTGGAAGGGGTACGTTTCCAGAGGGAAATGAGGAGGCACTACTTCTCTGAGATGGTGGTGTCTAGTTGGAATGCGCTGCCAGAGGGGGTGGTAACATGTAGGACAGTCAATAGCATTAAGGAGGAGTGGGATAAAGCAAGAGGAAGAGTTGGGGGCAGGGGCTGAGACAGGCGGGGGAGTAACTGAGGGGGAGGAGGCTGGGGCAGCTGCAATCTAGGGTGCTAGCTGCACACTTGGGAAGACTCACATAGACCAATTGGTGTGTTCTGCTGGCAGATTTGTATGTTCGTATGTTCGTATGTAAAATCACAGTGACTCTGTTCATGTGCAGAGGTCCTAAAATGCCTATGTTGAAAATTTGGTGACAAATGTCCATAAGATGACTGTGTTACAAGTGTGCATTGTGCAGTTTCCACGCACCCTTGTGACTTTGCAAATGTGTAGTATTTTCTGTCCGGATTTTCAATATTGCCATTTTTTCATACCTCCTTATGAACAGTACAGCTGTCATTTTTCACATCTTGCCCGAAATATGCATTTACACATCTGGAGCAGAATACCACGGTTGCTATGGGAAATCAATGTTTGGGAAAGATTAAGAAAATCATACTGACAGTGTTCATGAGCAGAGGTCACAAAATGCCTATGTTGAAAATTTGGTGAAAGAATTCCACTAAATGACTGTGTTACGCGCATACGTTGCGCAGTTTCCACGTATGCTCGGACGTTTGAGCATTTTTAATATTTTCACTACAAATTTTCAACATTTCCATTTCTTCACACCTCCCTATGAATGCTACAGCTGTCATTCTTCACATCCTGCCCAATCTGCATTTTCATACATCTGGCGCACAATGGCACGATCGCTGTGAAAACTCAAATTTTGGGACACATTGACAAAATCACAGTGCCACTGTTCATGAGAAGAGGTCCCAAATGCTTTCATGAGGTGGGGCCCACAAAATGGCAATGCTGAAAATTTGTACTGCAAACACCAACAAATGTCTGGGGCGTTATGGTTCCAACCATAATCTCCCACCCTGTACAGACTAACAGGCATCAGGGGTGCCTTTGACTGCCGACTGTAATGCCCATGCCATTCCAACGCTAACTGTAATGCTCATGCTATTCCAACCTCACTTCTACTCTGCAGCCACTGATAGGATAGAGTCGAGCTGTGCCTTGGACTCTTCGGCCTCAGGGTTCACCCCATTCTATATTTCACCCATTTCAGCATATGTCCTTATGGAGTGGGGTGACTGTAAAGCCGAACACCTCAAGGCACACCTCAACACTTGCCAGTGTCTGCAGGATAGAGTGATGTGAAATGGCATGAACGTTATGGGCGACAACCCAAACGCATACTCCAATGCCTGTCCACCTCTGCAGGGTGGAGGTGGGGTTGGCGTGAAGTTCAATACTTCACTGCCATTCCTACTCTGCATCTGTCTAACTCCTGCATTTCCAATGCTAATACCAACAAGCAAACATTCGGCATTGACACATGCTTGTTTTTATTGTTTTGTAACTGGTTAAGGCCCACTAGGCACAAGTGCCTGTTTTCAGGGGTGACCTGGGAGCAATGGGGAGGTTAAATGGCTTGCTTAGAGTAACACAGTATGCAAGTGGAGGTTGTGGGAATCAAACACAGGTCTGCTGGATGTACCATGCTCATTCACAGCTCATTACTCTAACCTCTAGGCTGTACTGCCAGGCCCAGATTTTACATCTCAGCTTGGCTATCCTGGGTAAAACAAAATGTAAAATAAAAAACCTCCCACAACAACATACTGTCTGGAATTGTGTATTCTTATATTCTTTTCAACAAGTGTATTTGTCTCCTTTTCATCTTGCTTAAATGTTTTAAAACTAGAATTCATTTTTTAATGGAAATGAGGCAGTCCAAGGTGTGGGTTCATGTTGGATTTGCCAACTTCTTGGGTAGCTTAAGGGACTCGTCTTCACTTTGTGCCATATCACCCAAGCCATGGATAAATCATACAATGACCCACACCCTGTCACCCCTTATTCCTTAAGTGTAGGTTTCCTATAGCTTATTTCTGACTTACTGTATAGCCATTATGAATGTTACAGATAACGGAGTACATTTTATTGTGCATGATCTTATTTTACATGTTGTACCTGTTGCATGCTGTATGGAATATGTAAGCAATAAGACATGATGGGGTATGTGTTGAACCTATATTACTGCATGGTTAGGGCGTAGTAAGTCACGAGGCCAATGGCCGAGTGACTTCAGCCACAGCCGTGCAGTAATATATGTTCAACACATACCTCTAAGTGTTTTATTGCACTTATAAAATGGAGTACTTTTACTAGATGAAAAAAAAATCAGAAAATATTATATTTACATTAAAATGTAGCTTTATTTGAACAGTGTCCCTTCGCAAGGAAAAATAGTCCCTTTTAATTAACACAGTAAACTGCTTCAGAATTGTCTAAAATGACACAGTATGTTGAAATCCATTGCCCAACAAACAAGGCAGGAAAAGCTTTCATTTTTAAACTTATCTACTTACAATGATAAATTGCAGTTGAAACTGACACATGCTAAGCGAACTGCAGCAGGAGCAAACGGGGACTCCTTGAGAAAGCTTAGTAGTTGTTTTTATTGGGGAGTATCACCACGGTTTACAATAAATGGAAGATATGTGAAACAGCGTGATGGCCACAGAAAGAGACCATGAGTGGTGTGTTCAGTTTGGCAATCCAATGGCCACTCACAGAAGAGACAGACAAAACATTGATGCGGGATGCAAAGTAAGAACTCCGTTTAAGTAGAATAGGGAAACGTGTACAAGTGCCATGATAATGAAGCATTGAAATCAAGATTTATAACTGCAGCGGGTCAGGAGCAGGACTGTCAGCGAGATCGCAAATGCAGGCATTATTAGTACAGTAACTGTGGTGGGTTGGGAGTGGGATTGTCAGCAAGACATTCACTTCCTCGCTAACCGAGACTAAAAACAATGGCGGCTTTTAAAAAACGAATGTTCCATGCCTAGCTCTGAATATTCCATTTAGGGGATTGATTTCTTTGCCTGTACTTTTTTTATTCTATATGTAATACAGATATTACACTGGTTTTCTAGCCAATCACTGAGCTTATTTTTTCATGCCCATTTTATAAGTATATATATGCATATGGTGTATAGAGAGGATATGTTATGCATGGATTTTCATGCCAGCTGGAATGTTGTTGTACCATAGTTCAAAGGTCATTGAAAATGGCTATACCCTTCTGTGGCACAACAGCATCCCAACAGGTTGGAGATCATTGTGGCAGCTGGTGTTTTACACAGCGCTGCCACACGCACAGCAATCAGCTGAAGTTCTGAACTGAAACTGTTGGCACGTTGAAAACACTTTTGTTTAAAAAAAAAAAAGAAAACTAAGATAAAAAACCAAAACTATATACTATATAAAATACTGTGACTGAACAACCAGACACCCAAACAGCCCGTGCTACCACCTGGGGCTTTTGATTACATTGGACCTTTCAAGCTTCACTGTTGAGTTCTAATGTGATCACAACCCCTCTCTGACAGCACAGGCTGTTTGTGTATGGTTGCCCAACCATTATTATCTATGTTTGTATCTTCTTGGTTGCAATTATAAAAGATGGGTTCCCCTCAACTTTCTTACCAATAAATTGATTGATTGAGCATAGCCATGGCATGGAAATTAGATATCAGGAGGTTACACTGATTATTTGACATGGTATTAGCTGATACTTGGCAGAGACTCGATAAGTACATTGACGGCATGACGGTAATGCCACTGAGCTGGGGGGTGGGAGGAGGAGGAGGAACTTGATGGACCACTGGTCTTCTTTACCCCCTAAATATGTATGTATGTATGTATATATATTTCTGCCTAGATTAAAACATTTCTATCAAGCAGAAAACAACACTGCTGTGTTTTACAATTATAAAATGGGCAGAAATCTTTAAAAAGTTGATTGGCTAAATCAGTCGTTAATCCATGATGATGTCACTGTTCAAAACTGATTACCAAGTTTAGCCATTTCCTAACACTTTGGGGCCATTTTATAATCACAATAATGCACTCCGTGGTGTAGTATATCAATGGTTATTGTCACTTCTTGGTTGGTTGAAGCATCTTGATGACATCTCATTATATACCACACCATGTCATGTATCATTGCTTAAATAGTCACTTTCTTCATATAAAGAATGCTAGAAATCTGGCAGTTCTTCGTCAGCAAACCAACTAGGGAAGGGAATACCCTTGACCTCATACTGTCTAACGGGGAGTGGGTGAGGGATCTGAGGGTGGAGGAACCACTGGTGGGGAGTGACCACCGGACAGTATGGTTCCAGTTGCAGCTGGGTAGGGAGAGGGGGCATCTGGCACAAAGGTGCTAGATTTTAGAAAGACTGACTTCAAAAAGATGGGTGAAGTAGTGCAAGGGTTCCTGGACAGAATTCAGCCTAATATGGACACGAATCAGAGGTGGGAACTCATTAAGCTAGGGACAATGGAGGCAACAAATTCCTGCAGCAAGGCCCAAAGTAAAAAGGCTAGTGCGAAGAAACCTAGCTGGATGAGCAAGGGTGTCATAGACAAGGTGAGGAGGAAAAGAGTCGCCTATAGGAGATACAGGAGAACTTGGAGGGGGGAGGACAGGGAGATGTACCTGAAGGAAGCAAAGGAGGTGACCAGGGAAGTAAAGGCAGCAAAGGCATCAAGGGGGCTCAGGCTGGCAAAGGGAATTAAAGAGGGGGGAAAAGACTTCTTCAGGTACATCAGGGAGAAAAGGGGTTGTAAGGACCAAACCGTAAGGACTAAGAAGGAGGGGGAGTGGGTGGAAAAAGGGGACAAAAAGGCAGAAGAACTTAACAACTACTTCTGCTGGGTTTTTACTAAAGAGAAAGGGGGAATACCTAAGGTTGGGGGGAGGATAGAATCAGCGGGGAGGGTGTGATGGTTGGGGAAATCACAGAAGGTAGAGTGCTAGAGGGATTACGGGCACTGAGGGTGGACAAGGCACTGACACCAGATGACATACACCCCAGGGTACTGAAGGAGTTGGCAGAGGTCCTGGCAGGTCCATTGGCAGGCCTATTTAATGCCTCTCTGGACTCAGGGTGTGTACCTCAGGATTGGAGGATGGCTCACGTGGTTCCAATCCATAAGAGCAGTCCCAAAGATGAACCAGGGAACTATAGACCAGTGTGTCTCACATCCCTAGTGGGGAAACAATCCTGAAGGAGAGGTTGGTGACCCTGCTGGAGGTCAGTGGTGTGCAGGACAGTTGGCAGCATGGCTTTGTCAAGGGCAGATCATGCCAGACCAACCTAGTGGACTACTATGACTACATGACTAGAGAAATGGACAAAGGGCATGCGGTGGCTGTCCTGTACCTGGACTTCAGTAAGGCATTCGACTCTGTGCCACACGGAAGACTAGCATGTATGCTAAGGGGCACAGGGCGGGGGAAAAATTGGTGGGATGGGTGGAGAACTGACTGTAGGGATGGCAGCAGAGGGTGGTGGTGGGAGGAGAATTATCATCCCCAAGGGCAGTGACAAGTGGGGTCCCACAACAGTCAGTGCTGGGACTGGTGTTATTTGGGTATTTATTGCAGACATCTCGGTAGGCATAAATAGCAAGATCAGTTTATTTGCGGATGACACCAAGATGGAAGCAGTGGTGGATGACCAAGGGTGGGGGGAGTGGCAGAGATTGCAGAATGATCTAACAAAGCTGGAGACATGGTCTAACACCTGACAACTTGGTTTCAATGCCAAAAAATGCAAGGTGCTGAATTTCGGGGCAAAGAATCCAAAGAGGAGCTACCATCTGGGGAGAGGGGTGCAGCTAACTGTGACTGAGGAGGAGAAAGATCTGGGGGTGCTCATTATGGGAGCAATGAACAACTCAGCACAATGTAGGAAAGCAGCAGCAGTGGCCAATGAGATGCTGGGTTGTAGTGCAAGGGGTATATCCTCTAGGAGAAGGGAGGTGATTCTGCTGTTACACAGATCACTGGTCATTCCCCACCTAGAGTACTGTGTTCAGTTTTGGTGCCCCTATCTAAAAAGGGACATTAGATTGCTGGAAGGGATGCAACACAGAGCAACAAAGATGATCCTGGGTCTGGGGGAGCTATCATATGAGGTTAGACTGAGGGAGTTGAACAATGTACTCTCTGGAGGAGAGGAGGGACAGGGGGGTATGACTGAGACCTTTAAGTACATGAGAGGAATAAACAGGACAGGCACTGAGGGACTGTTAAAGGGGAGGGTGGGGAGAGACACTCGGGGTCATGATATGAGATTGGAGGGTGGAAGGTTTAGGAGAGAAATGAAGAGGCATTTCTTAATGGAAAGGGTGGTAACAGAGTGGGGTGCACTACCAGCAGAGGTGGTGGCCTGTAGAACAGTGGAATGTTTCAAGCAGGGCTGGAATAGGGCAAAAGGGAAGGTCATGGGGGTAGGGTGGGAAGGGCAGCTGCAGGGTAGGGGTTCTAGCTGCAAAATCGAGCAGACTCGATAGACCAAATGACCTTTTTCTGCTGGCAGTTTCTTATGTTCGTATGTTTGTATGTACAGTAGTGAGCAAACTGCAGTCTTGGATGCATACCAAACTGAGATCTATAGTAGAATCTAGGTTTTTAAATTGGCATTTTTTTTCTTCTCAGTATATAACTGACAGATACAGTCTGATACTGATCAGAAGCCAGCATATTACTCAAAAATATATTCTATTATTTTGTATTGATGACAACATCAGGATTGCTAGCCCCTGTGTTACTACTTTTTGTTTTACTGTGGGTGGTGATACATTGAGGCATGTCCTGGTGCTTACCATCACCATGCTGTTAAACACATGCAGTTAGAGATTAGAGTATCAGTCTGTGAACCTGAAGACCCCTTGGTCATCCATCAAATGGCAGTACATAGTGCTAGCATAGTACATAGTACATACATACATAGTGTTTGCACACATTTAGGTTCTCCCTGTATGTTGCACTGATGTTATACCAAATATGAAAAAAAAACTCAGTTAACAGTGGGGGCCATGCTGTGGATGTGCTGTACTGTCCTTATACAATAGTATGACTGGGTGACGAGGGAGTTGGATGGGGGCCATGCTGTGGATGTGATGTACTTGGATTTCAGCAAGGCCTTCGATTCAGTGCCTCATGGGCAATTAAGGGTGAAGTTGGCTGGGGTGGGGACAGAGATGTCATGTTGGATCTCAAACTGGCTACAGGGTAGGCTACAAAGGGGGGTGGTGGTGGTGGTGGGGAGTCTCGGAGCCTAGACCTCTGTCAAGTGGGGTGCTGTAGGGCTCAGTGCTGGGTCCGGCGCTGTTCGGGCTATTCATCTCAGACATTGTGCAGGGAGTGGGGAGCAGGATTCACCTGTTTGCTGACAACACCAAAATGGGTGCAGTAGTAGATGAAGAAAAGGGATGGATACAACTACAGAGGGACTTGACCAAGCTGGAGGAATGGACAGGGAAATGGCAGCTGGGGTTCAATGCAAAAAAATGCAAAGTGTCACATTTTAGGGCTAGAAACCCAAGGAGAATATACTGGCTAGGGGGGAATCAGGCTGGGGAGTACCGAGGAGGAAAAGGACCTGGGGTTTTTGATAACAGTGAGCATGAACAATACTGCCCAGTACAGGAAAGCGGCAGCAAAAGCAAACAAGATGCTAGGGTGCATTGCACGGGGATTCACGTCCAGGCGCAGGGACGTGATCTTGCCCCTCTACAGTAGGCTGATCAGGCCACACTTGGAGTCCTGTGTGCAGTTCTGGAGGCCATACCTGAGGCAGGACGTCAAGCTGTTGGAGGGAGTGCAGAGGAGGGTGATGAGGATGATTCAGGGGATGGAGGGAATGGACTACGAGATGAGGCTAAAGGAACTGAATATGTACGCACTGGAAGAGAGGTGGGAGAGGGAGGACATGATCAAGACCTTCAAGTACCTGAAGGGTATCAACAAGGGGGGGTTGGAAGGGGTGTAGAAACTAAGGAGCAGGAGGGAAACTAGGGGGCACGGCTAAGAACAGAAGGAGGGAGATTCAGGAGGAAGATGAGGAGGCATTACTTCACAGAGAGAGCAGTTGCGAGGTGGAACACACTACCAGAAGGGGTGATAGCAAGTAAAAATGTAGTTGGCTTTAAGAATGCTTGGGACAGGGTACAGGGGTGAGTAAGGGTGGGTGAGGGGGTCAAGGGGTGGGGGAGGGGCAGCTGCCTGCTAGGGAGCTAGTTGCACAATCAAGCAAACTTTGATAGACCAGTAGGTCAGTTCTGCTTGCACCTTCGTATGTTCATAAGCCTAGCAGGTCAATATTTCATACGCTCTAGAGCACATGACATGACCGCATAGTAGGAATAGTGCGGTAGGGAAGAGCGAGAGAGGGTGCAAAATCGCAAAAGGATGTATGCGTGGTAGTACACCCTCTCACTCTTCCCTGTGCAGGATAAGGATCCTGCTGGGATGAGGGTCTGCCAAGGAACTGCTTTGGCTCCACGGGATGAGCCACTGGCAGCAGAGAAGGCAGGCAGTGTGTTTGGGACCGGGTTTCGATTCCCGTTCCCAGACACATAGATTTTTACATTTTTCACACTTTGTGCGATTTTCAATGTTGACCCCCTGCCCCGGAGTTAGATAGTTTATTTGGGGGGTTTGGGGGCATATCCCCCATAACAGGGGGTGTAGTGCCCTGCAAAAAACAAGAGTTATGCCGCTGGCAATATGTTGCACTGTATTGGCAGCACGGTATATTGCTGTGGCATAATGTCTTGCAACATTATGACCCCATGCCAATCCTAGGCAAGTTGCTTGAACTCCCTGAGCATCTGATTCCTACTTGGAAAGGAGCTTTGGCTCAGTGTGTGTTTTCAGTCCAAAAAATGTAAGATATGAAAAATAAATATGTAATGTTTGCACACATTTAGGTTCTCCCTGTATGTTGCACTGATGTTAATACAAATATGAAAAAAAACTCAGTTAACAGTTCAGAATTTTGACTGCCATATTTTCGCGTTTGGCACAATGACTTCTTCCACCAGAAGGCATCAGCATCTGTTTTAAAGCTGGGTGATTTTGTTTTACTTGTGTGCGAAAATCACATGAAATCCAGTTTATTTCTGATAGGTGTTTACATGCAAAATTACTGTTTCCACTTGAACAAAAAACATCACTGATTTTCAAGCATAAACACAATTTATGCATGATATCTGGGATATGATTTTTTTGCACAGTATGGTTAATGAAAAACAGTATTTTCACAAAATTGTGTCATTTTCTTAAAATTTTGTTTCAAACATGCATGAGTCAATTTCAACCAGTCATAATTTGTTGTGTGTTAATAAGCAATAATACACAACAAGATGTGCAAGATCAAGAGATATCATACGAACATATGGACATACGAATCTGCCAGCAGAAACAGACTTCATGGTCTATGCAAGTCTGCTCGAATGGGCAGCTAGCACCCCTAGATTGCAGCTGCCCCAACCCCTTCCCCCACAATCAGAAAATTCTTAGCCCTATTCGCCTAGTTCTCAGCACTATTCACACAGACCCTCCCTCACTCCCTGTCCCATGCCCTTTTAAAACCTGTCCCATCCCCATTTAAAATTTTCTACCGTCTTACATGATACCACCCCCTCTGGCTGGTCATTCCACTTTTACACCAGCCTCCCTGTGAAGTAATGTCTCCTCATCTCTCTCCTAAATTTACCACCCTCTAATCTTAGCTAGTGTCCCCTTGTGTCCCTATCTTTCATCAGATTAAACAACCCATCCGCACTGGCTTTGTTTATCCCCTTCAAATACTTGAACATGTAACCCCCCTGCAAATGGGGGTTCCCAAAAGACTTCCAGGAGCTTGCTTGAATGCTCCAAGCCTGAATGGTGTTTGGTGTTTAAGCCATTTATCAGTGAGTGTTTTTAGAGCCTCTGGTACTGTCTCTTTAAGAGCTGTCTGCTTGCAGACATAATTAGTTTATATGGGGACTGTGTGTTTTCTCTGCTCGAGTACCACCTGAACTGCTGCTAATTCACTCCATTTTGCAGTCACTAGGAGTGCAAAGGAACCTATCTGAAGATGTAACTGTTTGCCAGAAATCATTTAGAGTAATAATGAAAATACAGTTTGTTTAACCTGCTTTTTTGCAGTCAGAACTGTGTTGCCTAGTTCCCATTCTAGTTTTGAACTGCTGAACTGGACCAATCAGTGTGGGCTAAGGTAGCTCTAAAATGGTGCCTTGGACGAATCAGAACTTGGACTCGTAATCTGAGCCAACCACAAGAGGATTGTAAGGGCAGTGACTCTGGGAGATGTAGTTTGGACTTCGGCGCCTTTTTGGACCAATAGGGGCAGTCTATTGTGAGTGATAGCCAATCCAGCCAAGAACTGGGAGGAACTCAAAGGAAGTGCCCGGTTTTGTCTGCTGGAGTTTCAGTTGAGCTCTGGCAGTGAAGAGGGAAGGAGCCCTGTGCTTTTTCGGTGTGCAGTTTTAGTCGGGAAACGTGTGTAAGGCCCTGAGTTCCGGTCTGCAGCTTGTGTAACTGCTTGTTAGGACTGAATCCATCCTGTGAAGAGGATCAAAGGATATCTGAAGAGTAGAAACCAGGCTCACCCTGTAGAAGACTGGAGAAATTGCTGAATTGCACTCGGTCTGTCAGGAACTGAATCTGCTGTGTGTTCTCCCGGGTATTGTGCAGTAATTGCGATCGGGATAGAGAAGCAGCCTGCCTGGTATAGTACTTTCTGTTTACCATATAAATGTGTGAAGAGGCTTGTGTAGCTCAAGTGAATCCTGCTGCCATTAAAGGACTTTGCCTGTTGCAGTTTGCCATATAAATGTGTGAGGAGTCTCGTGGAGCTCAAGAGTAGCCCTGCTGACGTTGAAGGACCCTATCTTGTTTGGAGGTCGTGAGTACTAATTCAGGTCGCCTCGTTGAATTGCCACCTTAAATCCAAATGGAATCACTGTACTGCTGACTGTTTAACTAATTTTTCTTTTCTGTGTGAAGGGCCCCTACCAGCTGCCACGGTTTGGACTAGCCACTAGGGCTTGGCTACCAGGACAGTAACTGGTAGGATAGGCCTGTGCACAGAGCCAAAGGTAGATGAGTAAAGTGATAAGCTAATTAACCTGATTTCCCCCTGTCCTTGTTATATCCCCCTAAATAAATCAAAGCTGCTTGTTTCAGCAAAGTTATACTGCCTGAGGTATTTGTCTATGTTAAAGTATTGTACTGTGATTGTTGCACTGTATCTTATTTTACAGGGGGTCCCAGTGCCTGAACCAGTCCTGGGGGTAAGTGTATACTGTGAAGGTAATTCTGATATACTGTGTGGGCCACTAGTGGGAAGAAAGGGGGGTTGCAGTGTCCCAGAGGGCTGTGACCAAGTTAGTTTAACTATTGCAAACCCTGACCTCTGGGTGGAGGCACCCGCCATCGGATCCAGGCCCCTCAACCTGTTAGTGGCAAATCAGGCAGGGGTAGCCCTGGGATAGCCATCTAGGGGTTACATCTTGGAGGCTCACCGCTGGGATTGTGTGTCCTCTAGTGGCCATATTTACGAACCACTGTTAAGAAAAAAAATGGGTACCCCGACAGAAGTGGCTGTGCACCGGCTGGTGGAGTGGTGTATTGGGGAGGAGATTGACCCCCAAAATGCTATGCTTATCCTGGACATCCCCCTGGGTATCAATACGGACACTGTACAGGGAGTACTTTCCAAGGTGGAAGGTTTACAAAATCCTTGGTGGTGGGTCGGCATGCTAATCTGCTCACCCACACTTTCCTGGCCCTACTAGAGTTTAGGATCCATAGATAGCTCCAAAGTGCCACAGACCATTACCCCAGAGGAGCCCTCACTACCTGGAGAGTGATAACTATCACAGTAAAGACCGGGGAATGAGCCCCCACCACTGTCTTAAACTTTTGAGGAGAAATTTGCTAAATGGTTGCTGGGGAAGGAAAACTGTGGAGGACTTGAAGAAACTATTCTTGCCACCTGGTGTGTCCTCCCCAACACCCTCTCCCGCTCCAGTACCCGTAATGGTGGCTGAACCAATGCAGACTCCTATTTCTGCACCTGCCATTAGTCACGACTCTACCGAAGGTTGAGGATCTTCTCTGGCACCCTCCCACCCCCAAGGGAGGATGACTGGGAGACCTGGATAGACTATGTTGCCCCCAAGTGCTAGAATGGCAATGCCGGGAAGCGGCGAAGAGGGTTAGTGAGAGCCTCCGAGGTCCTGCCCTGGCTACCATCCGTGCTAAACGGGCCAGTAACCCTGAAGTGACTGCACAGGCCTATCTTGAGGCCTTGGAGAACTGTATGGAGCCAGATTCTGATGAGGATCTATGGTGGAGAGTAAGGAAATGCACAACAGTACCAAGGGGAGTTGTTGTCTGTGTATGTATCTCGGCTGGAAAAATTGTTGCAAGAATGCCTCAGAAAGGGTAGTTTGCCAGCGATTGAACTGGACCGAACCAGGCTGGACAGGATCCTTAAGTCTGCCCCCTTCTCAGAACTGCTGTTGCTTCAGTTACGCCTGGCAAATCGACTGGAATCACCACCCTCCTATGATGAGTTAATGAGAGAAATTCGAGGAGTTGAGAAAAGGCGACCTCGGGAGGGACCTGCACCAATAGCTGTGGCTACGACCCGAGTGACTGAGGGTGGCCCATCAAGTGAAGTTCAGGGGCAGAGGTTGGCAGTCAATGAGTGCTCTGACAAGGAAAAGATATGCCACAATGGGGTGAACTGTTGAGAGAGATCCGAGTTCAAAAACAGTCCTTTATGAAGGCCACGCCTGCAAGTACGGGCCCCGACCTATATCCGACTGCATCTGCTATGGTGGGGTACCTCACCCATGTATCTCCTGCTGATAACAGCTCCAAACTCAATTCCTTGACCATGGAAGTGGAGAAACTGACGAGATGTCTCCAAATGCTTATCACGCCCGCAGACAGAGATGGCACCCAGGTTTCCAGTTAGTAATACCCCGCCTGCCCCTGCCAGGCGCCTCGCCAGCTCAAACTCCAGAAGTATGTTTTGCTATAATTGTGGAAAGATGGACACATGAAAAGGGAATTCCTGTCCCAAAAGACACTGACAAAGTTGCATATAGGCTACAAGGAGAGCTTCGGAGAACAAATCAGAGGTTAAGAGGTGCACGAAATGATCCCAGTGAGGGCACCAAAAATGCTAACTCATGTCCTTTTGTGGCAAGGTCAGTTGCCCAGGCCCCCACCACCGCCTCTCCAGACTGGTCCAGAATAGTGGGTCCCTCCATGGAGACCACTGTAAAGGTGAATGGAGTGTCTACAAGAGCTGTATTAGACAGTGGCTCCCAAGTGACAATTATGTTCCAGGATTGGTATCAGAAGCATTTGTCAGGCGTACCCTTACAACCATTAGAAGGACTGCATGTATGGAGGTTAAGTAGGAAGGCCTACCCCTATTCGGGTATATCGAATTTGGCTGTCTTTCCCCACCTCTGTGGCTGGAGTGGCAGAACAAGTAGAGACCCTAGCCTTAGTGTGCCCCCCACTGGACTGTATGATGGTGTCCCTTTGTTGATTGGAACAAATGCTCATATGTTGGAAGGCTGGCACAGTTGTGTTATGAAAACAGGGTCAAAGACTAGTAGAGCTTTAAGAGTTCCGGCTTTAATTAAGAAGGCCTATGAGGCACAGAGAGATGCTGAAAAATAGAACCAGAGGAACCGGTCGGAATTGTATGGAAGAAGGATCCTGAGTCTCTGATCCTGGCGCCAAATGCCCAGTGTACCTACAGGAGAGGTCCGTGATCAGAAAGGATGTTAAGAATAAAATATTAATGTTGGATGCACCAGGCGATGGAAAATTGCCAGGACGGACTGCTGGTCAAGCCTAGTATTTTGCCTGCTAGAGCCCATGCTTATGCCAGAAGGGTAATGGTCCAAGTTCATAATGTGTCTGAAAGAGACATTCTGAGTAACTAGAGGTTGCATCCTGGCTAATGCATTGTGCAGACACTGCAGTGCTACCAGCAGCAAGAGTTCGAGGAAGAATGACAGAGTAACACCTGACTTGTTTGATTTCGGCGACTCCGCTGCCAGCTGAATGGAAAGTGAGGATCAGTGAGAAGCTTGCCCAGAGAGACCAGGTGTTTTCTTTAAAGGAATGGGACGTAGGATGCGTGCATGGAGCTGAGCACAATATCCGGCTGCATGTTGAAAGACCATTTCGTGAGAGGTCTCGACGCCTGGCACCTGCTGATATAGATGATGTGAGACGGCATCTGCAAGAGATGTTAGCTGCTGGTGTAATACAAGAATCCAGAAGCCCTTATGCTTTCCCCCATTGTGGTAGTGAGGAAAAAAGAATGGGACAGTAAGGATGTGCGTGATTATCGCACCTTAAACCGGGCGGACTATCCCTGATCAGTACACAATGCCCCGCATTCAGGATGCTTTGACTGCCTAAACGGGAGCAGTGGTTCTCTGTGCTGGATCTCCGCAGTGGGTACTACTATATCCCGATGGCCCCAGAGGACCAAGGAGAAGACAGCCTTATCTGTCCACTTGGCTTCTATGAATTCATGAGGGATGCCTCAGGATTTCAGGTGCCCCAGCCACTTTCAACGATTGATGGAGCGTGCAGTGGGGACATGAACTTACTAGAGTGCCTGGTATACCTAGATGATGTTATTGTGTTTGGCAGCTCACTGGAGGGAACATGAGAGCAGATTATTTAAGGTATTGGACTCGACTGGAGGACTTTGCCTTAAACTGTCCATTGATAAGTGTCAATTTTTCAAACATCCGTAAGTATGTGGGACACATAGTATCCACCGAGGAATAGAGACCCACCCAAGTAAAGTTGAGGCCTTGACCACCTGGCCACAGCCCAAAAATCTTAAAGAACTGCAAAGATTCCTGGGATTCTGTGGTTATTATCGGCGGTTTATCAAGGGACTATTCAAGAGTGATCCGCCTTTACTTAACCTTACTCAAGGGTATCCCCAACCTACAAAAAATACCAAGTCAGCATCCCTCAAGACTGAAAGAGTGTATTTTCATCCAGTGAAGTATTTGGGGCCGCTGGACTCCTGATTGTGAGACTGCTTTTCATGAGATCATATATCAACTTACCCATGCTCCAGTGCTGGCCTATGCCGATCCAAGAAAACCTTATGTCCTGCACACTGATGCTAGCTTGCAAGGGTTGGGGGCTGTGTTGTACCAAGAGCACGAGAATGGCCTGAGACCAGTGGCCTTTGCCAGTAGCCTTGACCCCATCCGAAAGAACTATCCTGTACATAAGTTAGAGTTCCTAGCTTTGAAGTGGGCTATTGTTGACCAATTCCATGAGTACTTGTATGGGGCTAAAATACTAGTAAAACTGACACTAACCCTTGACCTATGTGCAGACCTCAGCTAAGTTGGATGCCACTCGCATATAGGTGGCTTTCGCATTATCTACATATGACTATGCTCTGAATACCGAGCAGGTCTGAACCACATAGATGCTGATTCTCTCTCCCGGAGGCCTGTTCCCCAGAATGATTGGGTCCGATTAAGAACCTGACATTCGGCACTCTGCCGGAAGTTTGACAGGAGGAACAATGTCCACGGACGCAGTGGACTGCATGGTGGATTGCTTGGGACCCTCTGAGAATTGCATACCTGTAATTGTTGCCACTTTTCTGGTATAGACATTGGTGCACTTGCCTCAGCTGGGACAATGACAGTATTCACGTGTCTCAACTCCGCAATCCCATGATCAAAGCAGCTTTAGAAGCCTCTATGCAGGAAAGATGTGTCCAAATTACTCTCCACTGATTTGAGAACTGCACTGTTATACAAAAAGGTCCTAAGTTGAAACTGATCAATAAACTGTTATACAGAGAAACAGTAGACAGAGGGGGACAAGTAGACAAACAACAACTAGTGCTGCCCACTGCCTTCTAGACTCAGTACTGATGTCCTTGCACAACCACATGGGGCACCTTGGTCATAGACAGAACACTTGACTTGGTGAGATCCAGATTCTATTACCTAAGATGGGGCTGATGTGAAGCAACACATTCGGAACTTGTAGTCGCTGCTTACAGAGGAAAGCTTTGCCCCAGAGGGCTGCCCCTTGTTAACATCACCACCAGTGCACCATGGAGCTGGTCTGTATTGATTTTCTGAGTTTGGAGTCAGATCAAAGAAATATCAGTAATGTGCTGGTGGTCAGACCATTTCACGAGATATACCCAAGCTTTCCCACCAAAGACCAGAAAGCATCCACTGTGGCCAAAGTACTTGTAGAAAACTTTTGTTCACTATGGGCTCCACAAAGAATCCATTCTGATCAAGGAGAGACTTTGAGAGTCGTCTGATCAAAGAGATGCTTTCTCTGTGGGGAGCGAAGTCCAGAACCACTCCTTACCACCCGAAGGGGGACCCACAGCCTGAACGTTTCAACCGCACTTTGCTAGATATGCTAGGCACCCTGCACCCAAAGGACAAGCCTAGATGGAGCCAACAAATTAGCACCCTAGTACATACTTATAACTGCACCAAAAGTGATGCCACTGGGTTCTCCCCCTACCGTCTGATGTTTGGAAGAGAAGCTCGACTACCGGTAGATGTGTGTTTTGGGGTCTCTCCTGATGGGGTTCAAGCTGACAACTATTTACAGTATGTGCAAAGTTAAAGGCCCAGCTAACTCATGCGTACCAACTGGCTCAAACCATGGCTGCCAAAAGAAATCTGGCCAACAAAGAAAGGTATGATAAAAGGTGAAAGCACAGGAACTCCAGGAGGGAGATCGGTATTGCTAAGAAATCTGGGACTGCATGGCAAACACAAGATTGCTGACAGATGGCACCATCTCCCTCACATTGTAGTGGGCAAACTAGATGATCTGCCAGTGTACAAAGTAAGGCCTGAAAATAATTCAAAAGAGGTAAAAACAATGCATAGAAATCATTTACTGCCCATTGGACAAATCTTGATTGAGTCTGAGCCCCCAGAAGATGCCCCCTCTGGACCAGTGACTAGAGCTGCTGCTAAGAAAAGATCAAGAAAGTCTGCACCTACAGAAGCAGAGTTAAAGTGTTCCCCTGCACAAGTCCCAGTTGAGCATGTCAGTCCATATCAGAAGAAAGTGAGAGTGACTTTGAATACTATCCTTCTTACAAACTGAGTCAATTGTTTCGGGGCAATCCCCTAGTCAATACTGGAGATGAAGCTGGGCCTTCTGGACTATCTAAGCCCCAGCTTGTCCCTGGAGTCAATGCTCCCAGAAAGTGAAGTGCAAAGCATCAGATCAGATGAAATGGAATCATTGTGCATGGTTGAACTGTTTGAGCTTTCAGGGGAGGAAAATGAGGATTGGGGCAGACTGGTGATACACCAGAACAAGAAGAGTATTTTGAGTGCCCTGACAGTCCACTGCCAGTGTCCGAAAGCTCTCCATGCAAGCTGAATGTTGTGGACTCAGAAACTGTAACTCCTGGAGCTGAAAGTGCCCCAAGTTCTAGCCTCTCTACCCCCATGGAGACTCCCCTGACAAGTGAGGACAATGCTGAAAATGAGACTCAGAGTGCAGAGACTGTAACAGTTCCCCTAGAAAGACTGGTCGAGCTGTAAAGCCTGTGGTGCACCTCAGTTATGATTCACTGGGAGGCCTGTGGACTTGCCTCTCAATGTTGTCCATAAAGGAGTGTATGTGTCCCGAGCTCATTGCCCAAACTGAGTCAGTGCTAACTCCAAGTTACTTGTGTTGCTCCCTCTAGTATGGTGCCCTGCCCCGTCCAGCCCCAAGGTAACTGATAGGAAGGGGCCCCTCTTCAGGTTTCATGTACAAGAGGTAATAACTTGAGTTATAGTACAATGTGTTTGTAATACCATGTAAAGAGTGACGTACTGCAATGTTTCAGAAATGTGTTCTTGGTAAAATGATATATTGACTGATGATTACATGTGTGAGCCTAATGCAAATGTATTTGGTTGCAGTTAAAACTTATGGGGGTACTTGCTTGACGCGGACGTCAAGCTTTCCCAGGCCAGGAAGGGTGTAACCCCCCTGCAAATGGGGGTTCCCAAAGACTTCCAGGAACTTGCTTGAATGCTCCAAGCCTGAATGGTGTTTGATGCTAAGCCATTTATCAGTGAGTGTTTTAGAGCCTCTGGTACTGTCTTTAAGAGCTGTCTGCTTGCAGACATAATTAGTTTATATGGGGGACTGTGTGTTTCTGCTCAAGTACCACTCAAACTGCTGCCAATTCACTCCATTTTGCAGTCACTAGGAGTGCAAAGGAACCTATCTGAAAGATGTAACTGTTTGCAGAAATCATTTAGAGTAATAATGAAATACAGTTTGTCTAACCTGCTTTCTTTGCAGTCAGAACTGTGTTTGCCTAGTTCCCATTCTAGTTTTGAACTGCTGAACTGGACCAATCAATGTGGGCTAAGGTAGCTCTAAATGGTGCCTTGGACTAATCAGAACTTGGATCGTAATCTGAGCCAGCCACAAGAGGATTGTAAGGGCAGTGACTCTGGGAGATGTAGTTTGGACTTCACGCCTTTTGGACCAATAGGGCAGTCTATTGTGAGTGATAGCCAATCCAGCCAAGAACTGGGAGGAACTCAAAGGAAGTGCCCGGTTTTGTCTGCTGGAGTTTCAGTTGAGCTCTGGCAGTGAAGAGGAAGGAGCCCTGTGCTTTTCGTGTGCAGTTTTAGTTGGGAAACGTGTGTAAGGGCCCCTGAGTTCCGGTCTGCAGCTTGTGTAACTGCTTGTTAGGACTGAACTGTCCTGTGAAGAGGATCAAAGGATATCTGAAGAGTAGAAACCAGGCTCACCCTGTAGAAGACTGGAGAAATTGCTGAATTGCACTTGGTCTGTCAGGAACTGAATCTGCTGTGTGTTCTCCCGGGTATTGTGCAGTAATTGCGATCGGGATAGAGAAGCAGCCTGCCTGGTATAGTACTTTCTGTTTACCATATAAATGCGTGAAGAGGCTTGTGTAGCTCAAGTGAATCCTGCTGCCATTAAAGGACTTTTGCCTGTTGCAGTTTGCCATATAAATGTGTGAGGAGTCTCGTGGAGCTCAAGAGTAGCCCTGCTGACGTTGAAGGACCCTATCTTGTTTGGAGGTTGTGAGTACTAATTCAGGGTCGCTCCCTGTTGAATTGCCACCTTAAATCCAAATGGAATCACTGTACTGCTGACTGTTTAACTAATTTTTCTTTTCTCTGTGAGAAAGGGCCCCTACCAGCTGCCACGGTTTGGACTAGCCACTAGGGCTTGGCTACCCAGGGACAGTAACTGGTAGGGATAGGCCTGTGCACAGAGCCATAGGTAGATGAATAAAGTGATAAGCTAATTAACCTGATTTACCCCTGTCCTTGTTATATTCCCCCTAAATAAATCAGAGCTGCTTGTTTCAGCAAAGCTATACTGCCTGAGTGTATTTGTCTATGTTAAAGTATTGTACTGTGATTGTTGCACTGTATCTTATTTTACAGGAGGTCCCAGTGCCTGAACCAGTCCTGGGGTAAGTGTATACTGTGAAGGTAATTCTGATATATTGTGTGGGCCACTAGTGGAAGAAAGGGAGGTTGCAGTGTCCCAGAGGGCTGTGACCAAGTTAGTTTAACTATTGCAAACCCTGACCTCTGGGTGGAGGCACCGCCATCGGATCCAGGCCCCTCAACCTGTTGGTAGGCAAATCAGGCAGGGTAGTGGCCCTGGGATAGCGCCATCTAGGGTTACATCTTGTAGGCTCACCGCTGGGATTGTGTGTCCTCTAGTGGCCATATTTACGAACCACTGTTAACAAAAAAAAAATTGGTACCCCGACAGAAGTGGCTGTGCACCGGCTGGTGGAGTGGTGTACTGGGAGGAGATTGACCTCAAAATGCTCTGCTTATCCTGGACATCCCCTGGGTATCAATACGGACACTGTACAGGAGTACTTTGCAAGGTGGAAGGTTTACAAAACCCTGTGGTGGTGGGTCGGCATGCTAATCTGCTCACCCACACTTTCCTGGCCTAGTAGGTTAAGGATCCCATAGATAACTCCAAAGTGCCACAGACCATTACCCCAGAGGAGCCCTCACTGCCTGAGAGTGATAACTAAGTAAGTAAAGACCTGGGGGAATGAGGCCCCACCACTGTCTTAAACTTTGAGGAGAAATTTGCTAAATGGTTGCTGGGGAAGGGAAAACTGTGAGGACTTGAAAAACTATTCTTGCCACCTGGGGGTGTTCTTCCCCCAACACCCTCTCCCGCTCCAGTACCTGTAATGGTGGCTGAACCAATGCAGACTCCTATTTCTGCACCTGCCATTAGTCACGACTCTTACCGAAGGTTGAGGATCTTCTCTGGCACCCTCCCCACCCCCCAAGGGGAGGATGACTGGGAGACCTGGATAGACTATGTTGCTCCCCAAGTGCTAGAATGGCAATGCTCGGAAGCCGAAAAGCGAAAGAGGGTTAGTGAGAGCCTCCGAGGTCCTGCCCTGGCTACCATCCGTGCTAAACGGGCCAGTAACCCTGAAGTGACTGCACAGGCCTATCTTGAGGCCTTGGAGAATGTGTTGGGAGCCCAGATTCTGATGAGGATCTATGGTGGAGAGTAAGAAATGCACAACAGTACCAAGGGAGTTGTTGTCTGTGTATGTTCTCGGCTGGAAAAATTGTTGCAAGAATGCTCTCAGAAAGGGTAGTTTGCCAGCGATTGAACTGGACGAACCAGGCTGGACAGGATCCTTAAGTCTGCCCCTTCTCAGAACTGCTGTTGCTTCAGTTACGCCTGGCAAATCGACTGGAATCACCACCCTCCTATTATGAGTTAATGAGAGAAATTGAGGAATTGAGAAAGGGTGACCTCGGGAGGACCTGCACCAATAGCTGCGGCTCTGACCGAGTGACTGAGGGTGGCCCATCAAGTGAAGTTCAGAGGCAGAGGTTGGCAGTCAATGAGTGCTCTGACAAGGAAAAGATATGCCACAATGGGGTGAACTGTTGAGAGAGATCCGGAATTCAAAAACAGTCCCTTTATGAAGGCCACGCCTGCAAGTCGCGGGCCCGACCTATATCCGACTGCATCTGCTATGGGGGTGGGGGTACCCACCCATGTATCTCCTGCTGATAACAGCTCCAAACTCAATTCCTTGACCATGGAAGTGGAGAAACTGACGAGATGTCTCCAAATGCTAATCACGCCGCAGACAGAGATGGCACCCAGGTTTCCAGTTAGTAATACCCCCGCCCTGGCTCCCAGTGTGGCGCCTCGGCCAGCTCAAACTCCAAAAGTATGTTTTGCTATAATTGTGGGAAAGATGGGCACATGAAAAGGGAATGCCTGTCCCCAAAAGACACTGACAAAGTTGCATATAGGCTACAAGGAGAGCTTCGGAGAACAAATCAGTGGTTAAGAGGTGCACGAAATGATCCCAGTGAGGGCACCAAAAATGCTAATTCACGTCCTTTTGTGGCAAGGTCAGTTGCCCAGGCCCCCACCACCACCTCTCCAGACTGGTCCAGAATAGTGGGTCCCTCCATGGAGACCACTGTAAAGGTGAATGGAGTGTCTACAAGAGCTGTATTAGACAGTGGCTCCCAAGTGACAATTATGTTCCAGGATTGGTATCAGAAGCATTTGTCAGATGTACCCTTACAACCATTAGAAGGACTGCATGTATGGAGGTTAAGTGAGGAGGCTACCCCTATTCCGGTATATCCGAATTTGGCTGTCTCTTCCCCACCTCCGTGGCTGGAGTGGTCGAACAAGTAGAGACCCTAGCCTTAGTGTGTCCCCCACTGGACTGTATGATGGTGTCCCTTTGTTGATTGGAACAAATGCTCATATGTTCGGAAGGCTGGCACAGTTGTGTTATGAAAACGGGTCAAAGACTAGTAGAGCTTTAAGAGTTCCGGCTTTAATTAAGAAGGCCTATGAGGCACAGAGAGATGCTGAAAAATAGAACCAGAGGAACCGGTCGGAATTGTATGGAAGAAGGATCCTGAGTCTCTGATCCTGGTGCCAAATGCCCAGTGTACCTTACAGGGAGAGGTCCGTATCAGAAAGGATGTTAAGAATAAAATATTAATGTTGGATGCACCAGGCGATGGAAAATTGCCAGACGGACTGCTGGTCAAGCCTAGTATTTTGCCCGCTAGAGCCCATGCTTATGCCAGAAGGGTAATGGTCCAAGTTCATAATGTGTCTGAAAGAGACATTCGAGTAACTAGAGGTTGCATCCTGGCTAATGTGCATTGTGCAGACACTGCAGTGCTACCCAGCAGCAAGAGTTCAAGGAAGAATGACAGAGTAACGCCTGACTTGTTTGATTTCGGTGACTCCCCGTTGCCAGCTGAATGGAAAGTGAGGATCAGTGAGAAGCTTGCCCAGAGAGACCAGGTGTTTTCTTTAAAGGAATGGGACGTAGGAGGCGTGCAAGGAGCTGAGCACAATATCCGGCTGCATGATGAAAGACCATTTCGTGAGAGGTCTCGACGCCTGGCACCTGCTGATATAGATGATGTGAGACGCATCTGCAAGAGATGTTAGCTGCTGTGTAATACAAGAATCTAGAAGCCCTTATGCTTCCCCATTGTGGTAGTGGAGGAAAAGAATGGGACAGTAAGGATGGCGTGGATTATCGCACCTTAAACCGCCGGACTATCCCTGATCAGTACACAATGCCCGCATTCAGGATGCTTTGGACTGCCTAAATGGGAGCAAGTGGTTCTCTGTGCTGGATCTCCGCAGTGGGTACAACCAGATCCCGATGGCCCCAGAGGACCGTGAGAAGACAGCCTTTATCTGTCCACTTGGCTTCTATGAATTCATGACGATGCCTCAAGGGATTTCAGGTGCCCCAGCCACTTTTCAATGATTGATGGAGCGTGCAGTGGGGGACATGAACTTACTAGAGTGCCTGGTATACCTAGATGATGTTATTGTGTTTGGCAGCTCACTGGAGGAACGTGAGAGCAGATTATTTAAGGTATTGGACCGACTGGATTACTTTGGCCTTAAACTGTCCATTGATAAGTGTCAATTCTTTCAAACATCCATAAAGTATGTGGGACACATAGTATCCACCGAGGGAATAGAGACCGACCCAAGTAAAGTTGAGGCCTTGACCACCTGGCCACAGCCCAAAAATCTAAAAGAACTGCGAAGATTCCTGGGATTCTGTGGTTATTATCGGCGTTTCATCAAGGACTATTCAAGAGTGATCCGCCCTTTACTTAACCTTACTCAAGGGTATCCCCCAACCTACAAAAAATACCAAAAGTCAGCATCCCTCAAGACTGAAAGAGTGTATTTTCGTCCGAGTGAAGTATTTGGGGCCCGCTGGACTCCTGATTGTGAGACTGCTTTTCATGAGATCATATATCAACTTACCCCTGCTCCAGTGCTGGCCTATGCCGATCCAAGAAAACCTTATGTCCTGCACACTGATGCTAGCTTGCAAGGGTTGGGGGCTGTTGTACCAAGAGCACGAGAATGGCTCTGAGACCAGTGGCCTTTGCCAGTAGAAGCCTGACCCCATCCGAAAAGAACTATCCTGTACATAAGTTAGAGTTCCTAGCTTTGAAGTGGGCTATTGTTGACCAATTCCATGAGTACTTGTATGGGGCTAAAATACTAGTAAAACTGACAATAATCCTTTGACCTATGTGCAGACCTCAGCTAAGTTGGATGCCACTGTATAGGTGGCTTTCTGCATTATCTACATATGACTATGCTCGAATACCGAGCAGGTCTGAACCACATAGATGCTGATGCTCTCTCCGGAGGCCTGTTCCCAGAATGATTGGGTCCGATTGGCAGAACCTGACATTCGGCACTCTGCCGGAAGTTTGACAGGGAGGAACAATGTCCACGGACGCAGTGGACTGCATGGTGGATTGCTTTGGGACCCTCTGAGAATTGCATACCTGCTGCTTATTGCCACTTTTCTGCAATAGACATTGGTGCACTGCCTCAGCTGGACAATGACAGTATTCGGGGTCTCAATCCAGCGATCCCATGATCAAAGCAGCTTTTAGAAGCCCTCTATGCAGGAAAAGATGTGTCCAAATTACGCTCCACTGATTTGAGAACTGCACTGTTATACAAAGAAGGTCCTAAGTTGAAACTGATCAATAAACTGTTATACAGAGAAACAGTAGACAGAGGGGACAAGTAGACAAACAACAACTAGTGCTGCCCACTGCCTTCGAGACTCAGTACTGATGTCCTTGCACAACCACATGGGGCACCTTGGTATAGACAGAACACTTGACTTGGTGAGATCCAGATTCTATTGGCCTAAGATGAGGGCTGATGTGGAGCAACACATTCAACTTGTAGTCGCTATGCTACAGAGGAAAGCTTGTTCCCAGAGGGCTGCCCCTTGTTAACATCACCACCAGTGCACCCATGGAGCTGGTCTGTATTGATTTTCTGAGTTTGGAGTCAGATCAAAGAAATATCAGTAATGTGCTGTGGTCACTGACCATTTCACGAGATATGCCCAAGCTTTCCCCACCAAAGACCAGAAAGCATCCACTGTGGCCAAAGTACTTGTAGAAAACTTTTGTTCACTATGGGGCTCCACAAAGAATCCATTCTGATCAAGGGAGAGACTTTGAGAGTCGTCTGATCAAAGAGATGCTTTCTCGTGGGAGGCGAAAGTCCAGAACCACTCTTACCACCCCAGGGGACCACAGCCTGAACGCTTCAACCGACTTTGCTAGATATGCTAGGCACCCTGCACCCAAAGGACAAGCCTAGATGGAGCCAACAAATTGCACCCTGGTACATGCTTATAACTGCACCAAAAGTGATGCCACTGGGTTCTCCCCCTACCGCCTGATGTTTGGAAGAGAAGCTCGACTACCGGTAGATGTGTGTTTTGGGGTCTCTCCTGATGGGGTTCAAGCTGACAACTATTTACAGTATGTGCAAAAGTTAAAGGCCCAGCTAACTCATGCGTACCAACTGGCTCAAACCATGGCTGCCAAAAGAAATCTGGCCAACAAAGAAAGGTATGATAAAAAGGTGAAAGCACAGGAACTCCAGGAGGGAGATCGAGTATTGCTAAGAAATCTGGGACTGCATGGCAAACACAAGATTGCTGACAGATGGCACCATCTCCCTCACATTGTAGTGGGCAAACTAGATGATCTGCCAGTGTACAAAGTAAGGCCTGAAAATAATTCAAAAGAGGTAAAAACAATGCATAGAAATCATTTACTGCCCATTGGACAAATCTTGATTGAGTCTGAGCCCCCAGAAGATGCCCCCTCTGGACCAGTGACTAGAGCTGCTGCTAAGAAAAGATCAAGAAAGTCTGCACCTACAGAAGCAGAGTTAAAGTGTTCCCCTGCACAAGTCCCAGTTGAGCATGACTGTCAGTCCATATCAGAAGAAAGTGAGAGTGACTTTGAATACTATCCTTCTTACGAACTGAGTCAATTGTTTTGGGGCAATCCCCTAGTCAATACTGGAGACGAAGCCGGGCCTTCTGGACTGTCTAAGCCCCCAGCTTCGTCCCTGGAGCCAATGCTCCCAGAAAGTGAAGTGCAAAGCATCAGATCAGATGAAATGGAATCATTGTGCATGGTTGAACTGTTTGAGCTTTCAGGGGAGGAAAATGAGGATTGGGGCAGACTGGTGATACACCAGAACAAGAAGAGTATTTTGAGTGCCCTGACAGTCCACTGCCAGTGTCCAAAAGCTCTCCATGTGAGCTGAATGTTGTGGACTCAGAAACTGTAACTCCTGGAGCTGAAAGTGCCCCAAGTTCTAGCCTCTCTACCCCCATGGAGACTCCCCTGACAAGTGAGGACAATGCTGAAAATGAGACTCAGAGTGCAGAGACTGTAACAGTTCCCCCTAGAAAGACTGGTCGAGCTGTAAAGCCTGTGGTGCACCTCAGTTATGATTCACTTGGGAGGCCTGTGGACTTGCCTCTCAATGTTGTCCATAAAGGAGTGTATGTGTCCCGAGCTCATTGCCCAAACTGAGCGTCAGTGCTAACTCCAAGTTACTTGTGTTGCCCTTCATATGGTGCCCTTGCCCGTCCAGCCCCAAGGTAACTGATAGGGAAGGGCCCCCTCTCTTCAGGTTTCATGTACAAGAGGTAATAACTTGAGTTATAGTACAATGTGTGTGTAATACTATGTAAAGAGTGACGTACTGCAATGTTTCAGAAATGTGTTCTTGGTAAAATGATATATTGACTGATGATTACATGTGTGAGCCTAATGCAAATGTATTTGGTTGCAGTTAAAACTTATGGGGGTACTTGCTTGTCGCGGACGTCAAGCTTTCCCAGGCCAGGAAGGGTGTAACCCCCCTGCAAATGGGGGTTCCCAAAAGACTTCCAGGAGCTTGCTTGAATGCTCCAAGCCTGAATGGTGTTTGGCGTTTAAGCCATTTATCAGTGAGTGTTTTTAGAGCCTCTGGTACTGTCTCTTTAAGAGCTGTCTGCTTGCAGACATAATTAGTTTATATGGGGGGACTGTGTGTTTCTCTGCTCGAGTACCACTCGAACTGCTGCCAATTCACTCCATTTTTGCAGTCACTAGGAGTGCAAAGGGAACCTATCTGAAAGATGTAACTGTTTGTCAGAAATCATTTAGAGTAATAATGAAAATACAGTTTGTCTAACCTGCTTTCTTTGCAGTCAGAACTGTGTTTGCCTAGTTCCCCATTCTAGTTTTGAACTGCTGAACTGGACCAATCAGTGTGGGCTAAGGTAGCTCTAAATGGTGCCTTGGACGAATCAGAACTTGGACTGTAATCTGAGCCAGCCACAAGAGGACTGTAAGGGCAGTGACTTGGGAGATGTAGTTTGACTTGCGCCTTTTTGGACCAATAGGGGCAGTCTATTGTGAGTGATAGCCAATCCAGCCAAGAACTGGGAGGAACTCAAAGGAAGCGCCCGGTTTTGTCTGCTGGAGTTTCAGTTGAGCTCTGGCAGTGAAGAGGGAAGGAGCCCTGTGCTTTTTCCGGTGTGCAGTTTTAGTCGGGAAACGTGTGTAAGGCCCTGAGTTCCGGTCTGCAGCTTGTGTAACTGCTTGTTAGGACTGAATCCGTCCTGTGAAGAGGATCAAAGGATATCTGAAGAGTAGAAACCAGGCTCACCCCGTAGAAGACTGGAGAAATTGCTGAATTGCACTCGGTCTGTCAGGAACTGAATCTGCTGTGTGTTCTCCCGGGTATTGTGCAGTAATTGCGATTGGGATAGAGAAGCAGCCTGCCTGGTATAGTACTTTCTGTTTACCATATAAATGCGTGAAGAGGCTTGTGTAGTTCAAGTGAATCCTGCTGCCATTAAAGGACTTTTGCCTGTTGCAGTTTGCCATATAAATGTGTGAGGAGTCTCGTGGAGCTCAAGAGTAGCCCTGCTGACGTTGAAGGACCCTATCTTGTTTGGAGGTCGTGAGTACTAATTCAGGGTCGCTCCCTGTTGAATTGCCACCTTAAATCCAAATGGAATCACTGTACTGCTGACTGTTTAACTAATTTTTCTTTTCTCTGTGTGAAAGGGCCCCTACCAGCTGCCACGGTTTGGACTAGCCACTAGGGCTTGGGTACCCAGGGACAGTAACTGGTAGGGATAGGCCTGTGCACAGAGCCATAGGTAGATGAGTAAAGTGATAAGCTAATTAACCTGATTTCCCTGTCCTTGTTATATTCCCCCTAAATAAATCAGAGCTGCTTGTTTCAGCAAAGTTATACTGCCTGAGGTATTTGTCTATGTTAAAGTATTGTACTGTGATTGTTGCACTGTATCTTATTTTACAGGAGGTCCCAGTGCCTGAACCAGTCCTGGGGGTAAGTGTATATTGTAGGTAATTTGATATATTGTGGGCCACTAGTGGAAGAAAGGAGGTTGCAGTGTCCCAGAGGGCTGTGACCAAGTTAGTTTAACTATTGCAAACCCTGACCTCTGGGTGGAGGCACCCGCCATCGGATCCAGGCCCCTCAACCTGTTAGTGGCAAATCAGGCAGGGGTAGTAGCCCCTGGGATAGCGCCATCTAGGGGTTACAAACATATCAATCATAACCCCCCATCCCTCCTCTTCTCCAGGGTGTACATATTCAGCTCACATAGCCTGTCCTCATAGGCTTTGCCCTCCATCCCCCATAACATTTTTGTCACCCTCCGCTGCACCTCCTCCAGCAGTTTAATGTATTTCTTCAGATATGGGTGACAGTACTGCGCACAGTATTCCAAGCACGGCCTGACCAGTGACCTGTAGAGAGGCAGGATCACTTCCTTGTGCCTGGACATGAATACCCTCGCAATACACCCCAGCATCTTGTTAGTCTTAGCTACGGCTTTCCTACATTGAGCAGGGTTGTTCATGCTCCCCATTATCCACACCCCAAGGTCCTTCTCTTCCTCAGTGTCCCCCAGCCTCACCACACCCGACCAATAGTCTCTATTCTGGTTCCTTGCCCCAAAGTCCATAACCTTGCACTTCTTCGCATTGAAGCCAAGCTGCCACCTCTCCAACCACTCTTCCAGTTTTGTTAGGTCCCTTTGTAGTTGTCTCCACCCACCCACTTCATCAGCTGACACCCCCATCTTAGTATCATCTGCGACCAGACTTATCCTGCTCCCAATTCCATGTGAGATATCCGAAATGAATATCCCTAACAGTACTGGACCCAGCACAGAGCCCTGCAGTACTCCACTAATCACTGGCCTAGGTGTTGAGAGTCCCCCCCACCACCACTACCTGTCGCTAACTCCCCCTCAGTCAGTTCCCTATCCAGTTTGCCAGTTTCTCTCCCACTCCTATGGCCATCAGTTTCCCCCTAGCCACCCGTGAGGCACTGAATAGAAGGCCTTGCTGAAGTCCAAGTACAGGATGTCCACTGCATGACCCTTATCCAGCTGTCTTGTAACCCAGTTGTAATATTCTACCAGACTGGTCTGACAAGACCTCCTCGAGATGAACCCATGCTGCTGCCCATCCTGGAGTTAATTTCCCTCCAGAAATGCCACCTGTCTCTCTTTCAGTATTGCCTCCATAAGTTTACCCACTATGGAAGTGAGACTGATGGGTTGGTAGTTTCCCTCCTCAGGTGCATTGTGAGGCACAAGACCATAGACCAAGTGAGTTCAACTTCCTGAGAAGGGAGGATATTCCACAATATTGCACATCTTGGAGTGTATCATTGCGATCATGAAATGAATCCATATTGATTTTGCTGACTGATGGCATGACATACTTTCAGACCGGGATTATGTATGGAGATATCCATATGAATGTGTTGTCAAGGGCTGGATTAAGACTGAAAAGGGCTCCTGGGCATTTTTAAGAAGAAGCCCCCCCCCCCAAATTGAAAGTATGCGATTCTTATAGAGGCACTTGATGTAACTAAGATTCTTAAAGGAGTTTTTACTTTCACTAGCACAGCACAAAACTGACCAGATATTAAATAAAAGGCCCTAATACAAATGGTGTCTGCGCTTTCTGTTTTTACTCATTATGCTACCATCCACAGACTCAAAACACACACACACACACACACACACCACAAAAACAAAGATCACCCCCTAAAGAAGATATTTTTGACTTGTTTTTTCTAGTTCTTGAGAACATGCATCTTGTACACATAACTTTTTTTATTTAGTTGTTTAACCAGGAGTAGCACACTAAGCTGAAAGCTTTTTTACAGGAGCGACCTGAGAGCACAGGGAAGTTAAGTGACTTGCTCAGGATCACACAGTATGCAAGTGGAAGCTGTGGGATTTAAACCCCCGTCTGGTCTGCTGGATGTCACCAAATTTGCAGCTCAGAGCCTTAAACCACTGCGCTGTACTGCCTCCCTAATATCTTGTACACACATACTTCATATAATGGCTACCCTGTAAGTTCTCACATCAGCAGCCACCCTGAGCAGCTTACAGTTACAAAGTTCCTACAAAGGTCCCCTTGCCCCTAATTCCCTAGTATGGGGAGGTTCTGAGTTACTTGCACAAGGTCACACAGCAAGACGGTGGCTGTGGTGGGATCCAAAATCCAGCCCTGGATCCTTGGATCACAGTTCAGAGCTGTAAACACAAAATATTAAAAAAAAAGCTCATCCTCTAATTTTTTGGGGGAGTAAAATCATGGAGCGTCAAGAGAAAGTGTTCCCCCCATAGAACTCTTCATGCTTAATAAGCACATGCCCCGCCATGGCGCTTTCTATGCTTATTAAGCATAGAAGGGTCGGGGAGCTCTATAGGGAGGGTGACACTTTCACTTTCTCTTGGCACTACATGATTTATGCTCTAAATTTCTAACAGGAGTGTGAACAAGTAGACTGGTCATTGTGGGGCCAAAGTCTGCAGCATTTTATTCTGTATGCCAGAACAAAAAAATACTTTCAAACCTAAATTAAACAATCACTACAATGGAGATGGCCACATTCAGCTAAACTACTAGCATGCTATTGAGACTCGACATCTATATGATCACTCACAGACACCAGACTGATTGACTCAGTTTTTCGGGCATTGGGCAATCATTTCTGGACTGTTTACTGCAGAGTCTTACTGGTAGACATGCCTTCACATCTCTAGCAGAGATCATCGATGATCTGTGGCTTGACTCTCAAACTGAAACGCTCCTTTGTCTTTTTTTTTTTTCTCTGCCAGCTAGCTCTGCTTGTCAGTCCACCTTCCTGCCACCTCATCTCGTTTCCCAGGTCTTACCTGCTGCCTTTTTCCCAGAGTGCACCCTGGATTATCCCCCAGGGTGGGGCCAACTGTGAGCTCCCTCCACTACTCCCTGAATGGTGCCCCGTGGTGATCTAGTGGCAGAGTGTCTTGACCAGCTGCATGGGGCTTCATGGGGGGTGGACATCCTCTTGCCTCAGCTGGACAATTTTTTCCCTGGCTGTCAGGAGGTGTAACATGTAATGACGTATAGGTGAATACGTGCCAGCTGGCACACCTCCCTGGAGCCTGCAAGCTTCAGATGTGACACCCCGGCCTCCACTAGGAGTCAGTCAAGCACTGAGCGCTACCTCATCCTTCCCCCGGAGGAGGAGGAGGAGAGCAGTCCGTCAGATGCTTAATCCTCCTTCCTTCAGCAGGCCCTCTGACTCGATGGACTCTCATCTGAACCTGCGTTGTCAGCATTGCAGATGCAAATACAGTGTAGCCCACTTATGGTTGATACCTCTGTGCTTGAAAATTTGCTCTGGTATATCTGTAGTCTGACCTAGTGTTAGTACTGAAAATCTTTAATTTCATTAACCGCATTATCGTAACTAGTGCTAGTGCTATGTGTCTAAGGGGCGGTTTAGTTAGGCACTTTATTGGTACAGTACAGTACAATACTGTAATGTGTAGGGTACAGTATACTGTAAACTTTTTTAGTGGTTATTTTTGTTTTTGTTATGTCTGTGCCGTACCCCGTGATAATAGCGCTGACAAAATAATGAGTGACACAATAGCGACTGCACAATAGCGACTCACAGATAATAGCGACTCAGAATAAAAGTGTTCCGAATATGTAATTCTCCTCCTCAATCAATGAGCGGCATGGTGATAGAATATATAAGATGGGGGCCCCCCGCATATGTATCAAGTTTTCATGCCAGGAAGAACAGTCAAACAAACAGGTAGTAGCAGCAGCTGTTCTTGGCAGTGGAAGTCGCTATTTTGACGTTCGCTGTTTTGTCAGCGCTATTATGACATGGAACCGTTTGTGCTTGTGCTGTTCTTATTTTTTTATTTATTTAGTGGCACCCATTTGAACCATAACAGTACAATGCAGTATGTTGATGCTTGTGCTACCGTTGGGGTGGGATGGGGTGACTGGAATTTGTTTTGCAGTTTCATTCATTCTTTATTTGCTGGCAAAGTAATCTTTGATGCTGGCCTGTCTGGATTTTGTGTTGCCATATTTGGCCCACTCCTGCTCTCTTTGTTCCATCAAGGACCAGTTTGGAGATATGTCCTCGTGTTGCTTCATCGCTTGGCAAACATCCCGTGATGTTACTATTGACTCTGCTGGTGTGTCCTCAGTTTCAACGTTGTTTTCATCTTCAAGCCCTGGTGCAAGACAAAGAAAAGATACCGCTGCTTCGATGTCGTCCTCCTTGGGCTCGATGGAAAAGTTGCCACCAAGGTGACACAACTCCTAAAACTCCTTGTCAGTTAGTCCAAGTGGTACAAGTTCTTCTGGCTCAGATTCCAAGACACTGTCTGACACACATCACTCAGGTGACCAAATTCAGCTTTTGAAAAGCAGTGTACAATTGTTTGAGGGGTCACAGCATTGCATGTCATGTTCATCATTCTTATGGCATCCAGCAAGTTAATTCTCTTTACACATTCAGCAGCTGACAGTTCACAGTCATCCAGGAGCTCAAAAATTTATGACCCCATTAATCGAACGTAGTGCCTTTTGAGCTCATAAATTAGTCCTTGGTCTAAAGGCTGAATTAGGCATGTAGTGTTGGGTGGCAGAAAAAGTAGCTTAATGTGTTGAAGGCCAGGGACTTGTGGATGGCCAGAGAAATTGTCAAGAAGCAAGAGAATATTTTGCAGCAGCAGTTTTCTATCCCACATTTTTAGCCACTCGATAAACAGATCTCCGATCATCCACGCTGATTGGTTGGCTCGATACATAACTGGAAGGCGTTTAACCCCCCAAAAGCAACATGGCTGGGCTGACTTTCCAATCACCAGTAACAGACATTTGCCAGATCCAGCCATGCTGCAGCAGCACAAAACACTTAGCCTCTTTTTACATTGGCACTTTGTTTCTCTCCATGGGCATGCTTAAAGCCTATGTTGTGTCACAATTTCCATCTGTGTAACCAGCCCTTGGATGGAACAAAGTCTGTCTTACCTAATGCAGTGACAATCTGTGCAGCTTTCTTGAGTAGAAGAGGTCCGCTAATTAAGGCATCATGGCCTCTGGCATTGGCAAACCACTGTAGGAGCGCCTCTTCTATTTCGCCATCTTTCCCATCCCTCTTTCTTTTCCTCTCAGGATTTTGATTGCCATGCCATGCCTCAAAAACCTTATTGTGCTCCCTCTGGAGATCTGACAGTGTCGATTTGGGCATACCGAAATTAATTGAGAGCTCTTGTAAGCTAATTTTCTGCATGCTTTGAATCTCATTGAAAATCTCCACTTTATGAGCAATGCTAAGTGCACTTCGTTTCAGTGGCATATTGTAGGACTGTGTGTTAGTGTGTCAGTAACAAGCAACAGGCTCCTTGTATGAAAAGCTCATCACCTGACATCACCTATAATTAGCACCCTGTCATCCGAGGAATGACCACGAGTAACCTGTGACCTGTAACACGCTTTTACATGGTATGACGTTATGAGTAGAAGTCAAGAAAAGACACTGTGAGTGTTGTCTGCTGTTTGATATATGTGACTGCCTTAAATCACAATATTGAAACTTTTTTACATGAAGATGAATGAGGATGGCTTTCGGTAAATGTGAAACGACCAGTAAAACCGAACTTCTGGTATAAAGGTATCCATTATAAGTGGGCTGTACTGTACTACCATGGTGCTGGCAGGCTGGTGAACTTGAACACTCCTAATGGTGGCAGTTGGCAGAAGATCAAAGTGTTTCCCTCCTCTTGACAAGCTGGAAAGGCAAACAAACCCATGCACATTTAGTGGTGCTAAGTGAGCATAATCCCTCCCAGCTTCCCATCATTATCACCACCTATCACATGTTCTGGGCATCTTTGGGAGTATTGGAAGCTCCCGTCTGCAATTTCTGCTAGCTGCACCTAGCAGCAATGCCCAAAACTGCAGCACCTAAAATTAAAAAAAAATGGTCTTTCCTCAAACAAGGAGCCCGGCAGGTGCAGTCGCACTACGATACTATTCCCGACCTAAATCTACTTGCATTTCGCAGGTGGGTGGGTGCCAATTTTGAACCATGGGAGAGGAAGGGAGGGTGAGGGGGCTCCTCAAAGCTCATGGTCCCGGGAAAACTACCCAATTTTCCCTTCTGTTAATCTGGCCCTTGTGGTGTCACCCAATCAGATATGAGGAGTTTGACCATCCATTTCATAATGAGTGCTATACTGTATAACCAATTTATCATTGCTAGTTTCTAAAATGTACTGTACAAGACAGATAATGGGAATGTAGAGCTGTAAAAGAAAGAAAATAGAACAGAAGAGTTTAGCATACCTTCCAAGCCTCCCTATTTTTAGAATCAAATAACAAGCTGTTTCTCTTATCTTTGTTATGCTCCCACAGGCCCCAGCACCCCACTCATTCAGGCCACCAAGTGTCCTCTGCTGCCTGCCAGACTCACCCCCTGCTTCTGGACATCTACCAGGCTCTTGAGGGGGTCTGGTCCCCCTTTGTTTCTGACTTCTACTTGCTGGGTGGCCCCCTTCTGGTGCCCTCGTGGTAGCACCTGGGAGGGATGAGCACCTTGGAACATCTGTTGAGATGACTGGGGGGGGGTGGAGCCAGAGCAAGGAGGGGCCTGTTGGCATGGATGCACACTTGATTATTAAACATTAAAGCCTTTAAAATTTTAATCAGTGGCGAGTGTGCTTTACTTCTGGCTAAGGAGTGCAGCTTCATTTTTTGCTTTGTATGTATGTCATGGATTAGCAGCCCTCTTACTGCACCCACCGTGTTTGGAGGAGTATCACCGTCACTTTGTTGGACATTTAGTGGCATGGATGAGAACTGGACCTGGCCATCATCTGGCACACTGGACCAACTTATTTCCCTTTTTCTCCCAGCCCTCCTACTAACCTGCCTCCCATGTGCACTCATCCTGGGGCATCCTGGAATGGGGCAAGCACAATGTGTGCTCTCCTATGTCAGTGTGTCTCCGCAAGCTACCACCAAGAGCTACTCTAAGAGAGATGTTGCTCCAAACCCTCTCAGGGAGAATGTGTCCATGTGGATGTTCTACAATTGTAGCTTCTGACCTCTGCTCCTAATGTGCCTGGCTCAGGACCCGGGACCCAAACCTGGGTCACTAGCATGTAGTGATAAGCAAAGTTGGCAAACTTCACTCTGCAAATTCATTCATGAGGTTTGCCATATTCACAAAATACTGACTTCACAACATTTTTGGCAGGTGAAGTGATACTATATCAGGTAAAGTCATGCAAATTGGCTGGCGAAATTACAACTTCGTCTTGACTTTGCCTGACTCTGTGTGAAGAAGTGTCATTCCCCAGAAAAACTCAGTATTAAGTGGTGAAGTGGCAAAGTGGGCAATTCATGAAGTGATTCGTGAAGATAAATTTCTCAGCTTTGCCAGCGAAGTAAAATTTCTAAACATTTTTACTAGCATGCCAGAGCAGTCCCTCTCCACTTGTCACCAAGGATTCAGCTCCCTCATGTTTTTTAATGTGTCTAACTCTGCATTTTCACCATTTTGCATTAAGTACAGAACATTTTCCTGATTGCAGTGGTCAGAATCAAGAGATTTCCCTCATTTAAGGAGACTAGGAACTTAATATATTGCAGATGGCCATGTCTGACTGCAGCCACACCCTTTTGCTTGTGTCTAATCCTATAAGGCCCCAGAATACATTCCACCCCATCACTCAGTTCCTTTCATCCCTATTCAGCATGGCTCTCCCTTTGTATACTACATGCTACTTCTCAGTACACCAACATCTTATCATGCTTCAGTATTTACTAGCAGTTTTAGGTTTTTCATCTTTTGCATGTTTCTATTGCCCATCTGCTCACAACCCATTACCCCTCCTTCTCATCTCCCTTTCTCCCTGTTCTGCACCTGACTAGCCCTCCTTCACACTCCCTATATAGCGTCCACCCTTGCACCTTCTGTTAACCTTTCATCACTTTGGCACTTTTGAATTGTACTTCTTGAACAGCATCCCTTAACGCTGTTATTCCCCTCCTAATCCTCACTGTATAGTTTAAATTCTTCTTCCTTACATAAATTGCCCATGTACTCTATGATGCTTAGTTATGATGCTTAGTTTCCTTTCTACCTATTATGTAATTTTTCATTTTTCATTTTTGCAATTGTCGGAATTTTTTTGTTCTTGATTTCTTTATTGCCCTCCTTTCCCCCTACCACCAGGGACACATCTGGAAATGAGCTGTTATCATCTTAGTATGTCTTTCCTGTTGAAACTTTTGAAATAAATAGATTAACAGTGCAACTCATTATAGTGTGAACAGTTATTGTAGTACTGTATAGACTTGAAAGTTGAATTTTTTTTTACTCGTGTATTTTTTGGCCCTTGGATGCTGCGGGGGGGGGGGAGGAGCTCCGCCCCCGTATTGGCTAGGTTCCTACATATGCCAGGATTGGGGCATCATGGAGCTTGTGCTGAGGGTTTTTCCCTTGTGCATCCCTCCTCCCCACCTGTCCAACGTAGGGCAAGTCATGCAATGACCTCAGCGCATGATTGGGCGTGTTTCCACACCCGATGTGCAGAGGTCTGCTGGTCCCCACACCGATAGGCTCCCAGTATGGTCCCAGACTGCCACTTCCCCCTTGCCAATGCTAGGAGTAGGTAGGCGCCGGGTACCAAGTTCCCTCCCTCCCCAGAGAAGGCAAGCAGTATCTTGGACATTCAGCCTCCTCCCTCCCAGTTGACCCTCCGACGTCTGAGGTCCGCTCCTGAATCCCGGTCATTGGTGCCGCAGATGGAAGCACTTACACTGCACTGGCAGACTGGCCACAAAACTGAACATATTTAAAATGTAACTATTGTGGCATGGCTATCGGGGCTGTGGCAGGGATGTCACTCTAGATACCGGCAACTTGGGTTTAGGAATGAGCCTAAGACACTGGAGCGGTGTTGGGGGTAGGAGGTCTGAGTTACCCACAGGACACTCACCTTGTTGGGGAGGGAGGGTAACCATTCCACACTGGGAACCCCTCAGGTGGTGCAGGATATTTGGGATTGGAAGTGGGAGGGGCTGGGATACTCAGTTCAGTGACACACATGCTCACTGCCTGCACACATCACATGTTAACACTAGTGTCCCAGGGGAAGGGACAACAGGAGAAAATCTCAGCCCCCTGCAGAATGAAGCTCCTCGCAGGCCATGCACCACCAGCAAGGTTAGCTCTCTCTCCACTGGTTTCAGTCACCAAAGGGAGTTTTGGGTCCACACCCAACAATCCCACCACGAGGTTACGTCGTGGGGGCATCTAGAGAGAAAGAAGGCGAGATAGGGAGTGACAGAGCGTCATACCTCTCAACTGTCCCTGATTTTCAGGGATGTCACTGATTTTGCCTCAAAATTTTACTCTGTCCCTCCTAAAAATGGTGTTTCCGTGACCAAACAGTGAGGGTTTTAACTACAAAATGATGTCAAAAATTAAAGTTACAGGCTTGTTCTTCCTTAGAAAATGTATTTTACACCAAGGCCCTTATTCTACCAGCTTCCCGAGTGGATATCACCAATTTTGAAGATGTGTCCCTGATTTTAGTCCTTTGTCACTGATTTTTTTAAGCCTTGTCCCTGATTTTTGATGCAGGAGGTTGAGAGGTATGCAGAGCGTGGGTGGGCACAGCAGAAGGGGCAGTGGATGCGCAATGCAAACATAAATAGTAATAAAACAAATTACTATTTCAGATCTTTTACCCAGCTGCTGTCCTGTCTTCCCAGAACCCTCTTGCAATCTAGGTGTATCACATAAATAAGATTATCCTTGGGGAGCAAAAGTTCAAAAGAACAAACAAATTGATGGTTGTTGACTCACAAGCTGTTTTTCAGTGATTTTACTTGGGAACTGACAGTATTTACAAATACGAAATACCAAAATATTGAAGCTACTGGGAACTACCCAGCTGTGTTAAATAAGACTTTGATTAGTGAGAGATTCCTGTTCAGTTACTGTATGCTTAGTATTTCGTTTCCTACAGGCACAGCTTTTTTTTTTGCTGCAAAGAGTTAACATTCCATCTGTAGATCTGTTTTCATTTCTTTTCATGTCAGTGCTCATCATTTGCTTTAGTCAATAGGAGATGTCCTAGCTGATGGAGACAGACTGGTTAGTCACACTGACCGTGGGTCGCCAGGCACTGAAAACGGCCTGAGGTCATATCCTAATGCAGTCCTAACAATGACAGACAATCCAGACCCAGGAGACCTTGGGGAAACAATGATAAACAATGACCATTACTTTTCTATAACAAAAACTACACAAAATAACTATAAACTCACAGTCCTGAATGACAAGATTAAGTAGGAACTCATAAAGCAACTTCTGGGGAAATTTTAAAAAGCACAATATTTAGACACTGTTCAGCTTATAAAGCATGGGAGCATCATAAGATGCTTCTGGCCAGTCACAGTATTTCTTTAAGTTGCGTGCGAGATGCTCTTATTTCCGTAAGACTGTCTCACACACTGTGCCTTAGTAATGGGCTTCTCGCTACCACTGCCCACACTGCAAAGAAAGGAACAATTAAGTAGATGCAGCAATTTAAAAAAAAAGTCTCATAATTTATAATAACTTTATTGGGACACTAGGAGGGCCTCGTAATGGATATAGGAGTGTTGCCTCTGGTGTACTTAGGACACCAAAACCACTTGACTTTGGTTTGCAGTTCTCTTGCCCTAAGAATGCGGGAGGCAACACTCCTATATTCATAAGAACCATTTCCAGCATCCCTATATAGGTATACATTTCAGCATTTTTTCTTCCTGTTGTTGTTTATCATTATTAGTATAATTTGCATGGAAACACAATCCTTATCCCCTAGAGTTTATCTACCTCTGCTGCTTGATTCTTTTGTATAGTCATAATCCCCTGTTTATGACATTACAGTTTGTACACACACACACACACACACACACACACACACACACACACAGCCTTGTGAGCTGATCACATGACCACAGGATTAAACAGTAGGAGTAGGTCAACTGTAGGGGGACAAGGATCCCATCGCCATGTAAATTAATCTACAGTAGTAATTAAGAATAAAAGTAATAGAAACACAGAATATTTAAGCTGAGTTGTGTTAAAATATGTTTTTCAAAGTTTTCTTAAAAGTAAGAAACTCATCTTAAGTAAGCTGTAACATACAACAGGGTATGCGGCAGTGGCAGAGCTAGAGGGGGGGCTGGGGGGGTGGTCGCCCCTCCTGGCTGCCCCAGTGTGAGTAGTGGTACCCCACCACCATCTTTCTTCACTGTTTAGTGTCTACTGTGGAGCTCATGATTGACTGAATGGCCCTCCCTGGCTTCCAAATGCTCCCAAACCTGGCTCCGCCACTGGTGTGCGGTAATGGTAAATTGCAGTATGCCCCAGGTGAGTTGTGAGGCATGAGATGCATCTGGGTGCCTTTAACCACTTGGGGAAGTGTGGTCATTTATGTCATTACCGCACAACATGGAGTATGTTACTACTCTTGAAAAAAAATGGTTTATAAGTTAAAAATCAAGAAAAAAGAATAAGTTCTGAACCATGCAGTAATGTGAGATTGTGGGTCGCAGTGTCTATGGCACTCCCCAAACCATTACATTATGAGTTACGTTCACCTGATTAGCTGAAGATGCACATGTGACAAAGCCAAATCTTAACCCCCTAGTCCCTGGTCATCTCGGGTATCCTCAGTTCTTACATGTGCATTGCCCAGGCTGCAGCACTCACCCTAGCTCCTGCTTCGATTAAGAGTTTTTTATTCAGTTGATGTGAAATTAATGCAGGGTCATGTGACCAGATTTGACCAATCAGATTGCTTGCTTGATTGAAGACATTTTATAAGATTCAGTATTACATAGTGGAATCCTTTCATTTCCACACAGAGTTTGACTGGTATAATCAGTTAAAGCTTTAATCCAATCAAACAGTGACATGCAAAATGAGGTGGTGATCTTCTAAAGGTTTTCTAAATATATTGTCCTAATACTCCCATATTATGGCAGTATAAATTATCTTCTTCACAGAATGTTGCTTTAGCCAAGTATTAAATAATGAATCGCCAATACCAAAGGGAGTACCTGCTGTGAAAATGAATATGTTTGCAGAATAATACTTTTTCACACTTTATTCACACACATTCCTCCCTGTGGAACTGTGTATGTGTGTGTGCTTTTTAGTCTATGTATATTTAGCACTTTAAAAGGTTACATCATTCAGTTCAGAGATGGCTTTCACTTCTCAAATTCATTATTAATGTGAGCTTACTTTGGATTTTAGAATTGGTTTCAGGATGACAGTCTGAGGAACTTTGATTGATTTCTGAAAAGTGAACTTTGCTTTTCCTTTAAAAAGGAATTACCTGTCTTTACCACACTGGAAACACAGCTTACTATAAGCTGCTTCACTTGTCATCTTGTTTATGATAGATGTCTTAGACATCCTGACCACTAGTCGCCAGACTCGCCAGGCACCAAAAACAGCCTAAAGCCACGTTCCTTTTACCACTCTACACTGACAGTGATAGACGACTTAAAGCCAGGAGAGCTTCATGGAACAATGTGAAAAGATATCATAGCTCACTGTCTCCACAACTATTATCTGTTATAGCCAACATGTGCAGAAGATCCACTTGTATATCAAATTCTTAGGGGAAAAGACTATATTAAAGCATCGGTCAGAGTTGAAGCTTAGCAATGTAAAAGGAAGGAAATGTGATATTTGGGTAAACAAAGTACCCAAACCTTGGTTAATCAGTGGCATGGTGTTTCTTTGGGTTTGGATGATTGCAAAATGCAGTGTTGGCACAATACAGCATTAGCATTGCCCTAACTTCTGCATTGCCTTTCCAGGCACAGAAAAATAGCCTCACACACCAGTGCTTAAAGAGAGGGTGTTGATGTTTTATTAGTGCCACGGTACATCACATAATCACTCATTCAAAACCTGAGAAACACCACATCATAGAATAACTAAGGCTCTGGAGACTTTTTTTACCCTTACGTCTTATATCTGTTCTGTGTGATGTTAACATTCAGCCCTACTTGATACTTTAAGGTATTTTTTTTTGTTTTTGTTTTTTTTACAATGAATTTCCTTTTTTTAAGTTGGTCCTGTTTGTCCTCCTGTCCAGGCATGGCCCACCATCCTGCCAACCCCTCTTGCCCCATCACCCTGGTTTGTCCCTTACCAAGCCCTGTTCTCATGTGGCTTACCCCTGCAGCAGGGTAATAGAGAGTGCTTTAACCCCCTCCGGGTCAAGGATCCAGAAGGGCCATGCTTGAGTCCCCAGGTGTGGTGCCTGTGAGAGGTCAGTGATCATCCTACCAGCCAGGATGACTTTTTCCAGTTTTCATCCCTCCATTTGTATGGAGGAGTGTGCATGTCATGACATTAGTGGCAGTGCCATAACCCTTCCATGCGTGGCACACCAGATATCTGCTATTCTTCCCCCTCCTAAGTGCAGTCCCAGTGTCCTGTCCCCCAACCTCCACTAGGATACAGTCTAACTTTGGGTGCCATGCCATCCCTTCCCTGAAGGAGGAGAGTAGTCCCTTGGACACTCAGTCCCCCCGTGGACCCTTTAATGTTCCATGCTTGTTCCTGAACTTTCCGGGTCACTGGTGCCTAGCTGACGCTTTCACCATTGCACCCTGCAGACTGGCCCCATTTCCTGTTTCTATTTTTTGTTGTTGTTTTGGTTTTTAAAGGAGATTCAGTAACATATACTTAGTACATTGTGTTGACAATTCTGGCTGAAATACTAATGGCAAGCAGTACCTGGTCCCAGCACCACACTCTGCCCTCACCCCACTGTGGGCCTAGCAGTTCTGGCAGTACAGTGGCAGACCCTCCTTCTCCCCATGTTTATACCAAGCAGTCCGTTATATATAGTGGTCCCCCCTCCTCCATGCCCCAAATCATAATTCCCTGGCATGCAGCGGTACCTTTTTCCCTCACCATTCCCCAAACCATTCCTCATTTGTGCATAGGTTGGAGCGTGCCAGGCTGATCTCAAAGTCATTGGTACTGATGGCATCCCTGTGATGGTGGTCGACTCTTTCAAATACCTGGGGGTAACCCTTGAACCTCAATTGGATCTCTCCCTGCACATATGGAATTCCTGCAAGGCCACAAACTGCAAACTGGATCTAGCGTGCAGAGCAAAAAGTTGCCTCACCCCAGCTGCCAGACTTGCTCTGGCTAAAGGGGTGTTCCTCCCCACGCTTTGCTATGGGCTCACCTCCTTCATGAATGCCCCCAAATAATGGCTCTCCAAATGGGACACCTCATATAACAACGTATGTTGCTTTGCCCTATCAGCCCCTCGTCTCACCCACCATTGCCAGCTTTACTCCAGGCTAGGATGGCTCTCCCCTAGTAACCATCGATCCTTTGTAATGGGCAACTTTACGGACAACATCATCCGATTGTCCACTCCACTGGCACTTGCTGACCTCCTCCAGCCTGCCCCCTCTGGCTGTCAGTTGAGGTCCATTGACTCCCAGACACTTATGGTCCCCAAGACTAGCTCCCTTGTGGGGAATCGCGCCTTCGCAGCTCTTGCCCCCAGAGCCTGGAACCTCCTTCCGGCTCATGTAAGAACTGCCCCCTCCCACAGTTGTTTCATGTCCTCCCTTTGGGGTTACTTAGAACAAGCTTTAGACTGCCTCTGCTTTCAGCTGTCCTACCCTCTGTGATGTGCCTGTGAAAAATCCTGACTGCATGTGTGCATATGTTCCCTAGTGCACACTTCAAAAATAAAAATATAAAAATATGTGCTGCTGATACTGGTCTTGCTTCCTCGGGAGCCTTCCTTAACACTGTAATTGCAATGTAATTGTTCTCTGCCTGTACCTGACTGTAGTTCTTTGCCTATACCTGTCTGTACCGTGTCTGACAGCTGCTACCTTGTCTCTGTACTTGGTTTTTGTTGGTCTTCTTTGCTTGTATCTGACTGTAACCTGTTTAAATTGCTGTTATCCTTCCTCTGTATTGTTATTGCTTGTATCTTTGTAACCCTCCCGGGTTGCACCTGAAAATAAGCACCTGACTGTCTAGAGTGCTTACCTGGTAAACAAAAGCTAAATAAATAAATAGTCACCATTGTTTTGAACAGCATTGGATGTTATCTGCACTACTATTAATTCTTGTCTGTTGCATCTGTATTGCTCCCTTTCCCCCTTCCCCAGGACACGTCAGTAAATGAACTGTTTTCAGCTCAATATGCTCTTCTGGGTAAAACTTTTTAAATAAATGAAATAAATAAATTACTGCTTGCATTTGCACTCTTGGTGTCAGTTTCAGCAGGTGGAAGGAGGCTGGCTGTATGTGACAAAGACCTGTTTTTTTTATTCTGCACAGGGAAGAACATAATTTATTTTAAAATTTTCTTCATGACTTCCTTTTAAAAGAATATATTTCAAAAACACAAGAAGCAGCACCCTTGGGACTGGGTTACACAAAACTGAAAGTTTCAGATTTCAAATCTCAGCCACTTTTAGTTACTGATGAGCAAAATAAAAAAGAGAAAACAAAACATACTTGTTCACTCTAGGTTATTAGTTTCAACAGGTGGCAGAAATGACTTGTGAAAATGAAAGCTTAAAGTTAAACCTGCTTTTTCAAATCTGCAAAATTGTTTTTACTTCCTGGTTTTGTGAAACTGGTTTTATAACTTCAACTTTTTTGATAATTTATGTTTTTAAAAACTTTTTCCATTTCCAAAACACCTTAGGAACAGGATCTGACAACCCTGAGCATTTAAATTTCAAATCCAAAGCATTTGTTAGTTACTAATGAGCAACACATAAACTCTGTCTGTGTACTTCAGTTATCAGTTTCAGCAGTTGGCTACAACCACTTTTGCAAATCTGTTTTCACATTTACAAAAGTGATTTTTAATTCCTAGATTCCTAGATTCAGGTACGGCTTCTCACCAGCTCCTTGCTCCGCTTGCTTCGGAAGAACTGCCAGGTCCTCTGGCCCAGACCGCAAGCCCGAAGCCTCCTATTGGCTACTTTTCTAGTCCCTCTCTGGACTGTTGCTTTTCCTCCTTGCTGACTCCTTGGTCCGGCTTCTACCTACTAAGGGTGGCGGCCCCAGATTGGGTGCTCCTGAAGCCTGCTCCACACCTGAGAAGTGGCACACTCTCCTGCTGCTGTCCTCTATGGGCAGCAATTGCAAGACCAGCGCTCAGGTATGGTTTTTCATCAGCTTCTTGCTCCGCTTGCTTCGGAAGAACCACCAGGTCCTCTGATTGGCGAAGACTGCAAGCGTGAAGCATCCTATTGGCTACTTTTCTAACCCCTCTCTGGACTGTTACTTTTCCTCCTTGCCAACTCCTCAGCCCGGTTCCTACCTACTAAGAGTAACTTTAACAATTTTTATATGCTTTGTTAAGTGTTAGCTAGAGCTGCAGATGTTATTTCAGTTTGCCTAAATCCTAGAACTGTAGTGCTAGAAGATAATTGTATTGTTTAGTGATTACAGCCCTTATACTGCAAATGTTGCTTAACTCTGCAGCTTTTTTTATTCTTTCCATCTTACTGCCTTCCTGCTGTCTCTTCTCAAGCCTCTACCCCCCCTTCCCGGGACCACCCCAGCACCTCTTGCCAAGCTACTTTCACACCTCTATTGTTCTCCCTAAATCTGTTTTGCCTCCTCTGCACTCTTTCCCGCCCACTGATTGAATCTTTTTAACTTCAACCTCTTCTCCCCTCTCTCCCTTAGGCGGTGGCCCCTGATTGGTCACTTCTGAAACCTGCTCCACACTGCTCCATGCCTGAGAAGCAGCACCCTCTCCTGCCTCTGTCCCCTATGACCAACAACCTGAAGACCAGCACCCAGGTATGACTTCTGACCAGCTCCTTGCTCCGCTTGCTTCAGAAGAACCACCAGGTCCTCTGATTGGCCCAGACCACAAGTGCGATGCCTTCTATTGGCTACTTTTCTAGCCCCTCTCTGGACTGTTGCTTTTCCTCCTCGCTGACTCCTCAGCTCGGCTCCTACTTACTAAGAGTAATTGTTTCAGCCCAGCCACCCTGGCCCTGACCTTGAACTCTATTAAATCCTCTATAACCCTGCTTCTTTTTATTTAGTGCCTTCTCATTGGATCTCTCCCATGGCTAAGGCCTTAAAGAAACACTGCAACTGCTGACACTGCCACCCTCTTCAATACCATCGCATAGGATCCCTTCCCCCGGATACAACTCACACATCTTTCCCAGTTACTGTGGAACTAAAATATGCTGCACATTCCTCCTATTTCTTGTATATACACTTATTGCAGCTGGCCCTGATGACCATCTAGGAACCCCCCACTCTTGTACCCTGACTCATGCCTTAGCTCAAGCAGCTTGATAAAGGAACCAGGGGTAACCTCCTCAGTGGGGGCCTACCCGGAGTACTCTACCCCACTGACTAATCTGAGGGCCCAAGCCTCCACCCCCCTGCCATGGCACCTACATGCTAGTAGCTCCGACAACTACCCTGCTGAAGATCAATCAGCCTTTCCCTAGGAAAATCAGATGCCACAAGATACAGTCCCACCCCGTTCATCTGAACCCACAGGTTGACATCCGATTCATTCAGATATGCGGGAGGTAGGATAAACGGGTGCGCTCGCGATATACAGTAATGTACTCTGCATTACTTAACGCACACAAAAGCAGTTACAGTACTGTATTAACAAATCAACGCAAAAGCAGTTTAGTGTTTGCTGATCACATCTTTATAAAGTGCAGTAGAAGAAAACAAAAAGTACGCTAAAAAAAGGATTAAAGCACACAATGATCATAACTTTTTGGCATACCAGATTTAGCAAAAAAATACATGACAGAAATTTGGTTTAAAGAATAAAACTTTTTCCTAGCAGCTCGCTGTCTTAGCTGCTGTAGTAGCATGACCTGTACTGGATCACAGTCTACCTGGCTCGCCATGTACAGGATGCACTTGTCAAAGCAATCAACTGCCTCTGAATGAGTTGGCAGGACTGGAGTTGCCTCGTCCACTTCTGAGTAATTTTCAGCTTCTGGCTCAGACTGTGAAGACGTCGACACAAGCTCAAGGATCCCGTCATCTGAGAGCTCCTCATGACCCTGTTCCTCTTTGTCTGAATTGAGCCATATCAGCACTTCTTCTTCAGACAGCGGGTCAGACAGTGTAGCAGCAAGTTCTGTAATCTCAGCCACTGAGATACTGCTATCGGGAAAGTCTGGAAGGTCAGGAGTGTCAGAAACAGCTGGGTCATCATGAGCTGTTTTAATCCCTGATTTCTTCTATGCCTTTTGTCTTGACTCAGGATGCAATGAATCCCATTCCTCGGCAGACATGTACACCACATCGTTAAGTGTGATAGCCCTCATGATGTCACCCAGTGAGGACTGGGCATTGTCCTCAACCAAAACGGTCTGAAGCAACTTTTTTCTGTAGCACCTTTTAAAAATCTCAAGCACTCCCTGGTCATAGGGTTGCAGCTTGGATGTTGTATTGGCAGGCAGAAAGGAGCACTTGATTACCCCACCCCGTGTTTGGACATCAGGAATGTTGTGGTGTGCTGACGAGTTGTCAACCAGGAGTAAAGCTTTGATTGGCAACCCTTTGGACCACAGGTACAGCTTCACTTGTGGCACAAATCTGTCATTAAACGAACTAGTGAAAATGATGCCTGTCATCCAGGCGCTATGCTGTGCTCATACTGCACAGGCAAAGTTTGCATATTGAGGTGCTTGAAGCACCGTGGCAACATAGATTTGCCCACCACAACCAATTTTAATTTATGACCGGCCACGTTAACACAGCCAAGCACAGTAATGCGGTCTTTCTGCTTTTTAAACCTTGGGGCATCTCTCTCTGCACCATGGGCTAGTGTTTGCTCAGTAAGTCCTTTCCAATACAGACCTGTCTCATCTGCATTGAAGACTTGCTCTGGTAACAACCCCTCAGCCTCGATAGTGTCTAGCAGCTTCACAATGAAGGGCTCAATGGACTCGTCGGCAGCACTTAGTCGCTCCCCGCACAATTTCAGCTGCTGTATGCCATGCTGGCATTTGAAGCAAGTTAACCATCCCTTGCTAGCAGAGAACTGTTCTGAACTTCCAAGGCGCTGATGATACTGGAGCACCTTCTCCTTCAAAATTGGCCCTGATATTGGGGTTCCTTTTTCCCGTTCTTGTTGGAACCACATGTACAGAGCAGCATCGCAGTACACATCCTTGCAAGACCTCATGTTTTTCTGTTTCTCAGATCCTACTGCCATGTCCATGCTGCCGGCGAAATTGCAAAGCTTGTCTTTTGTAGACTTGATATCGCTGATGGTAGACTTTCCTACGCCATACTTGTCTGCCAAGACTACTGCTCGCTCTCCACTTTCCAGTCTCTTCACAATCCATATTTTTTGTGCTACACTTAGCACCACTCACTTCCATTTTCCTGAAGGGGATTCCATTCTTGAACTACAGTATACTACTACTGATTCACTGAGCCGAATGTGTCATTTATGAGCCATTCACAGCAGTTGCACCTATTTAAGACAGTGATCCACACTAAACAGGTACAGTATGCCAATTAAAACTGTGGGGGACATGATCAGTGTTCGTGAAAGGGAGGGTCGTATTAAGGGGGGGTCGAATAATTGGGAGGGGACTGTACAGTCCACAAAAACACTCAGCCTCACGGCAAGGAAAGTGATCCTAATGCTACTTCTCCTATCTGGGAATGTACATACCAATCCTGGCCCTCCAACTTCTATCAGACCAGGAGGGTGTAAGACTAAAGGCCTAAGAATAGCTGCTATGAATAGTTGCAGCCTCCCTGCCAAATTCATACAATTCCAGGCCTGGATGGCCCACCATAGTCCTGATATAATCTGCCTTATGGAGACATGGTTGACAGACAAGATAAAAAGTAATGGAATTGCACTAACAGGACATCAAGCCTTTAGGCTTGATAGGAGGGGCAAGAAAGGAGATGGCTGTCTCATCTATACTAGGGACTCCCTCCACTGCTCTGTCCTCCCCATTAGCATGATGGCTGATGGCCATGAACTCCTAGCTGTGAAAGCTCAGGTTGGTCAGCATAGCAAGTCCCTGATCATAGCTTCAGTCTATCTACCTTCTAAAAAAAACAGAAATGGTCTTCTGAAGATCCTGGGTGTTGTGGCCACTCTCCCTAAGGACAGTGAATTCATTATCACAGATGACTTTAACATAAACTGGGACTGTAATGAACTGACCCCTCAGAGGGACATTGTGGCCAGCACCTACAGTACCTAACACAATTAGTCACTGAACCCACTAGATGGAACTACAAGTCAGGCAACAATACTCTCCTTGATTGACTGCTCTCTAATTCCCCTCCTGGATTTCTGAGGTCACGGTGCTGCCAGATACCTTGAACGGCCACTCTCCGGTCACTTTCAGGTGGTCCAGTAAATTCAAAAATAACCCCATCATAATTGAGAGCAGGGTACTGAAGAAAGGTCAGCTAGGGTCTCTCAAAACAGTCCTCTCTCTGTTTGACCAATCCCCCATCAATGTGATATCAGACCTAGACCTGGCTCTAAAGTACTTTGTCGATGGGTTCAATGGAATCTGTGCTGTTTATGCCCCGGTAAGAAGAAGGAAAGCTTGCGAGAATAACAATGACTGGATTACTGGGGTGCTCCTTGCCAAGATGAAGGAAAAGGACAATGTCTGGTTGAAAGCCAGGTCCACTGGTAACAAGCATGACTACCAGTGCTACAGGGCTTCCAGAAATTTCTGCATGAATCTAGTCCAACAGGCCAAAGCTAACTACCACAAGAAAATGCTGAACAGGATCTAGGGAGATGGTAAGAGGTTTTAGGAGAACATCAAAAATCTCTTTTGGAAGAATGAAAAGAAACATCCTCAACTGCTCAACATAAATGACTCTCCCACATCGGACCCACTCCTAGTTGCGGAATCCTTCAACTCAGCCTTCACTGATCTGAAGACAGTCCTCCCCCATGCCTATCTACACCCCACTGAGGATCTCTGCTACAACAAGTCAACCATTAACACCCACCCAGACTTTTACTACAAGACAGTGACTGTTAAGTAGTCTATGTACTACGTAAAAAAAATGGTAGGAAAAACCAGAATGGGCAGTGATGGAGTAGTTATGAAACTAATATCTCTCACTCTTGACGTACTCTTCATGCCCATAACCAAATTATTCAACAAATCACTAGCCCTGGCTAAATTCCTGGCAGTCTGGAAACTAGTGCTAGTGACCTCTGTTCACAAGAGCGGTGACAGGCCCTGTATTTCCAACTATAGACTGATCTCAATCCTCTCCCTCCATCCAAAGCACGGGAAAAGATTGTAGCAGATCAATTCACCGAATACCTCAACAAATATCAACTGCAATGCCCCAACCAGCACGGATTCAAGCAGAATCACAGTAATACCATTGCTCTGGTGGAGTACATTGACTACGTGCATCAAGCTCTGGAAGAAGGCAAATTGGTTAGGTCAGTATTTATCGACTTAACAAAAGCCTTCAACACCATTAACCATACCCTCCTCCTGGCTCAGCTGCAGAACCTGGGGTGGCTGCTAATGCAGTATGCTGGTTTCAGGACTACTCGTCTCTTAGATCTCAATGTGTCAAAGTTGGACAAACAGTGTCAGGATCCAGAGAAGTCTCACTGGGTGTCCCCCAGTAGTCGATCTTGGGACCCCTGCTTTTCAGCCTTTTTCTAAATGATCTTCCCAAAGCCTATGACACCAAAATTATCTTATACACTGATGATGCAGCATTCTGAATAGCAACACAAGAATCAAATGTCTCCAATCTGAACTACAGTACTGCTTTAACAGACTAGAGGACTAATTCTGTGAACACAAGCTTTTGCTCAATTATAAAAAGACTAAGACATGCTCTTATCCTGTCCCCTGCTCAAGAAAAGGTTCCCCACCCTCTCCATCTTCAACAAAGTCCAAGCACCTCTGGAGCAAGTGCACTCATTCCAGTACTTGGGGGTCACCCTCGATGACACCCTATCCTTTGCTCAACACGTTAATTTGGTGGTCAAGGCAGTAAATTCCAAGCTGGGAGTACTATATGGGCACAGAAAATACCTTACTCCGGCAGCCCTCTACCTCTCAGTCACTAGCTCCATTTTATCAACCATTGATTATGGCCTGGTAGTTTATGGTGCAGCCACGGATACAGTGCTACATAGAAACATAGACTTTGTCAGCAGATAAGAACGGCTTGGCCCATCTAGTCTGCCCATTTCCCTACCTAGAGGATAGGCCGCAGATCCTAGTTAACCAACAGCCTATTTCTTCCTACCCCCTAAGAGGGTACAAACCACACTTAATAAGGCTTGCAGACTCACTGTAGCTGCCGATCACCTTACTCATACCTGCTCACTTTATGAGCAGACAAACTGTCTGCCTCTGGGTAGCAGGATCAAGTTCCAAACCTGCCTCCTTGGCAGAAAAGCGCTGTTGGGCAAGGCAGCCCATGCACATCTGATATCTTCTCCCTGATAGGCTGTGGGTATGGCACCAGAGGCAGTAAGCAGGGGCACACTTAGTGCCATTTTGATGAACTGCACTTAGTCAATGTGCCTTCTCCTACAGAGCACTCCCCCATGGCTCAGCGAGATTTCTGAGGTCACTCACATTACACCTAGTCTCTCCTACTTCAAATCCAAACTCAAGCACTACCTTTCCTCCAGCACTGCCATGTGCCTGTTTTCTGAACGCCTGACAGACCACCCCCTGGAAGCCCACTGGCTAGCTTCAGTGAGTTGCTCCCAGAAATTAGCCTGGGGCTGTTCTTCGGTTCCCCCTACCTTGCTCAGTCTTGCCTCCCTGTCAATCCCACCCCCATGCTACACTCTTTCTCACATGCTCTCCTCCACCACCCCCTCCCTTGTGACTCACCTGCCCCTCTCCTCCATCTTCTTCTCTCCTGTGGCCCACCTGCCCCCCCATTGCATGCCCTACCCTCCTAGCCTCCCTCCCTTTGTGCTGTCAACAAAGCCTCTGGCCCGAGGCTGCCTACTACCCTCTACTCCTTCCCCTGGGGAAGGCTGTTCTTGATCATTGCTCTGTATTTTGCCCCTTCCTAGAGAGGGGCTCTTTTCTGCACCTCACACTATTTTAGCCCCATCTGACACATGATAGAGTTCAACTGTTGTAACAATGCTTAAGATTTGTAATCCTAATTCTTCATGTATTACTCTTTACCTGTACTGTACTGTGTCTGTTAACTGTTATATGACATATAACCTTTGTAAATGATCCTAGGCTCAAAGGTTATTTCTGAATCAATCAATAAATAAATAAAACAAATTGGCAAAAGTGGTTTTGCATTTGCAACAATGCTTTTAAGAGTTGTGTGTTAATTGGCCTTATCTTACCATTGTGTTTTGTTTGGCTTATAATTTCTTTACTGTTCAATTGTTCATTTCTAAAACATCAAAAGCACCCTGTTGGGACAGTAATTCATGAACCTGAAAGTTTCATGCATCAAATCCAAGCCATTTTTAAGTTATTTATTTATGAGAAAAAAGCCATTTTCCCACAATTTATAACATTTTGGCCACACTGTAGCTCAAAAACTACTGAACCGAATTTCATTAGACTTGGCAAGTCTCAGCATCTACAGCAGTGTAATAAGTAGGCAAATTAGGCTTTTGTATGGAGATGTATTCTCATTGCTAACTATAGTGGTATGGTGGTATTGCTATAATACAGATTAGCTATAACAAAAAAACCCAGCATTATATTTGAAAAGATGTTGCTAATTAATTAATTTATTTAGTTTTTGTTGACCAGGTAAGTGCACTAGACAAATTCTTGCCTATTTTCAGGCATGACCCAGGGGGGAGGGGGATACAGATGAATGCCAACTGACCTTGAACCAGATTAAGCTGTTGGTGATATTTTAGTGAATGGGGGGAGATTTGGTCAGGGCACCGGGGAAATTTCCCTACTCTGCCTGCAGGGGGCTTGACTTCCTGGGAGCGGAGTGGAGGAGCCCAGTTTAGAGCCGGACAGAGGAGGAGGAGGAGGAGGAGGAAGTGGTGATGTGGCAGGAGAGATGGAAGAATCAATGGAAGGTACTGCTTTACATGGAAATCTGCCTGTAAATGAAGAAACGGTTGTGCTAGAGAATGTGGACAGTATAATTGTGTCACAAACTACAGAAAATGGAAACAAGCAGGTTGGGCTTTGCATTTATTTTCCTGAGGCAGAGCAGGAGCAGGCAATTCTGGTTCAAAGTAAGCTGTTGTTTTTGCAATCAGAAAAAGAAAAACAGTTGCAGCGCTTAAAAAAACAAGACACAGTGCTTGCATTGATTCAGAATTCACAAGTGGCTGTCAGTATGTCCGACGGCCCTGTCAGAGTCAGTTTGCAGGAAACAACTGCGATGACTCACGCCCCCAAATAGTGAACAGGCAGGAGCTCCGGTTGAGGCAGAAGTCTGTGCGGAGAGTATAGGGTCTGGCCGTAAAGACAGGACTCCTCCTGTGTGCCTAGAGCCTCGGATTGATTCTATGCCTGCAACAATGAGTAAAGCACAAAGGCATCGCCTGGGAATTGGTCCCCTAAAACAGCGCTGGAAGGGGCTGGATGGACACAGGATTCGTCAGGGAGGTGGTCGCCCGACCCTAGAGACCCCTTCTTTCAGGATTTACTACAGAACTCTGGTTTGCCAGTGGCCACCAATGATGTGGCTCTCAAACGCCAGGGTAACTCTAATAATGCTATAGCTACTGATTTGACTAATGAAAATACTGATGTGGAAAATGTCGTTGTAAATGCTGAAGTAACTACAGTACCCCCCAGGGTAGTTGAGTCTGAGGGGGCTAGGCAGGAAGGAAATGTACAGAATAATACTGAAGGAAATACAAACCCTGTTTTTAAGTTATCGGACCTGTTTGCGACCAAGGGTGAGCTGGCCCCTAAGCTCAATGCGGTCCGATTACTGTATAAGGGGGGTCTGGAGGAACCTCCAAACAGGATCTATATTGCAAAAACATTACTGAAAATGTCTATGAAGTATTTTTCATCAGAAATATTTGCCCTTATCAGTTTGGGAAATGGGAACCACGATGTAAGTTTTAAAAGTGTGACAAGTTTAGAACGTTTTTGGTCTTAGTACCAGACCCTAAAAAATACCCCAGTCTGGATCCCTTTCTGTGCTGTAGCCCTCACCAAACCCCTAATTAAGACCATCACAGTAATGTTTAAGAACGATGGGGTACATGTCGAAGACATCCTGTTCTGGCTTCGCCAGGGATGTGATATTCTGGGGAAACCTGTGCCCACTTTGGATAGTGAGCAAATATGGGATGAGGGGTGGGGTATAAGAATCAAATTGCACTCAACAGATTTTGGGCCTTTACATCTCCCTAGTTCCTTTTTTTTGGGCAGAGACAGGGGCTCCACTTTTTTATAATGGGCAGCCAAGATCTTGTTTTAAATGTAACTTTAGAGCCCACCTTAGTTCGGCCTGTGACTCACCACGCTGCAGCCATTGTTTAGGGTTTGGACATGCTTCTTCGGCCTGCCTTAACTTGTTCAAATGTAATTTGTGTGAGCACACAGGACACTCCTATGGGAGATGTCCATGGGCGTCGCACAATAGGGAAGATTGCCCTTCTCAAGAAGGATTGATAAATGTTGCCCAGCATCAACAGGCTAAGAGGGTAGCAGCTAAGGATCTGCAGACCTTGATGGCTGCAGGCCGTCAGGCTCCCCTCCAACAGGTAGAACCAGTACAGGTAGCTCAAGAAGAAGTAGTGGGAGACGCACAAGAACCTGTATCAGTTCAGGAAACCCCTAGCTCTGAGAATAAGTGGAAAAAAATATGCAGCACTGCCTATGGAGAGCACAGATAAAGACTCAGAGGGTGAAGAATCAGACTCCTCCTCCATCACTTCTAATACAGACACTGAGGGTGGTGAAGAGGGGTCTATAGCAAAAAGAACAATGCAGCGTAGAGTATCTATGACCCCTTAAGGACCCCCTTCTTTTCAAGGTTTGATGAATTGCTTTCCCCACTTCATTTTCCAATAAATGGAACTGTTCACCATCAGCACTATTAACATGAATAGCATAAAAAAATGAAAGGAAACGTGCAGGGGCAATGTTGTATCTACAAAACCAACCCGGTGACATTGTCTGTATATTAGACACTAGGTTAAAAATAAATTATGAACTGCAGCAGGCCTCAAGGGCCTGGCCCCTAGGTCCTTCAGTTTGGTCCACCAGAACAGAGACATGTGATGGGGTGGGTATATTATTCACTAATCCACAGTTTAAGGTATCTAGATTGGTGAACATACACCCAGGGAGAGCCCTATTACTGGATGTCTCCTGTGGTTCCCTTAGATTTCAGATTATAGCACTTTATGCTCCTCAAACAAAAGCCCAGAGACCTCTCTGTTCAAGGAGATACAGCCATTCATATACGCATCCAGAATTGTATATTGGTTGGGTGATTTTAATTGTGGTCTAACAAAAAATGACAGGGGCCTGCAAACTGACAAATTGTTCTTGGATACCACTGCATTAAAAAATATTATTCATACTGCAGGGATGGTGGATGCATATAGGGCATTGCATAACAAAGGGGGGTTTACATACCACAGAGGCCCCTTAAAAACTAGGATTGACTTTGTATTTATACCATTTACATTGACCATACAAGAAGCCACTGTTTTTCCTCGTGAGTTCATAGACCATATGGTTCTCTGGGTTAAAACTAAAAGTGGAACAAGCACACAGTGTAATGAACCATATTAGAAGTTGAATGAGTCAAGGTTAGATAACCCCTCTCTACAAAAGACATGGCAGAGGGAATGGATGGCTAGGCTCTCAGTAGCAGCTTGTTACACAGATATTTTGGAATGGTGGGAAGACACTAAGCAGTCTTGGCAACAGTTTTTTCAGAGGTGGCCCATGTTAAAACCACCAAAGAGTACTTAGAATATTTGCAATTACATCACCAATTGCAGAGGGTAATTTCCCAGATGGAGGTTTCTGGTGCAGACCTTAGTACACAGGTAAGCAACCTAAAGAAACAAATGTGGTCCTTGCAGTATGATAGGGCCAGGACTCTTCAGCAAGAGCTTAGGTTCAGGACTGAATTTTCAAAAGGCTTACTGAACCCATATAAAGAAAGTAGGCATAGAATAGAAAAAAACAGTCATTGTAGAACTAAATACCCCCTCAGGGGAACTAGTTAATTCCCCGAGAGAGTTATTAAAGGTGGTTGAAGACCAAGTGAGGCATACCTTTGGACCCTCCCCAGAACTAGAGGTACAGGATATTTTAGACACATTAGACTTGCTCCAGGTGTCTGACATAGATGCTGACATGCTCACAGCTAATGTCACACTAGAAGAGGTGAAGGCTGCTATAAAACAGCTATCCACAATTGCTGCCCCAGGATCTGATGGACTCAGTTCTGGATTTTATAAGACATTTATAGAAGAAATTTCCCCAGCATTAGTACTCCTTTATTCCCACATATCAAACACTTCAAAATACTCCAAGTCTATGATGGACGCAGTGTTGGTATTGGTACATAAAAAAGGGTCTCGTCAGGATATTGGCAACTGGAGACCACTGAGTTTTTTAAACTCAGACATGAAGATTCTGAGCAAAGTGCTATTGCCAAGACTGTCGAAGGTGGGTCAATACTTAGTAAGCCCCTTTCAAACATGTGCACTAGAAGGTAGAACACAGCAGGACAATTTAATCACATTAAGAGAAACTTTCTATATAGGGAAAACAGAAAACAAGACAGGTTATGTTCTTAGTATGGACCAGGAAAAGGCTTTTGATAGGCTCTCACATACATTTTTATTTTCCACTTTGAAAGGGTTTGGGATACCAGATAATTTTGTCAACTGGATTCAGGGAATGTACAAAGCATCCTTTTTATACCCTAATGTTAATGGGTGGTTTGGGAGGAAGATTAAATTCAGTAGAGGGGTCAAGCAAGGCTTAGCCTTAGCTCCCTACTGTATGCATTTGGTATAGATATATTAATCAGGTTAATTTTGGCCTGGGAGGAATTAATAGGAGTAACACTTACAGACACACTACAAGTTAAGGCTTTAGCCTACGCCAATTACCTTGTTTTAATTCTTGATGCAGACTCAGCAGAATTGGCACTGACAGCAGTCTTGGCACAATTCTCATACATGTCAGGCTCCAAAATAAACCTGGGAAAAAGTAAGGGGTGATTCTAGGTAATATCCCAGTACCACCGTCAGGGTTTTGGGCAGGAATCACAGTGACAGCGGTACCTCTTACAATTTTGGGAATTCAGTTTGGACGAGGAGACATGGCGGAAACTAATGGGGGGGGGCAAGATACAGAATGTGAACAGGATGGTGGCCGGTTGGAAGGGACAGCAGATATCCAAGAAAAAGAGGGTTTTGCTTATTAAAACCCTGTTGGCCCCTCAATTTTTGTACCTTAGTTATGTTTTCCAACCCCCTCAATCTATCATTACAAGTCTCTATCGAATGTTTTTTCAGGCCTTTTGGAACTCGAGACTGAACCCTATTAAAAGAGAATTCACATATCTCCCATTTAAAGAAGGTGGGGTGGGAATGATACACCCCATCATCTTCTACTTTAGTCTGTTTATTGCCTATAACATTGGTCCTGCTATGCGGCCCAATACAAGATATTGGGTTCCCTTGGTCAAGGAGTGGCTCTCCTCCTGTTTGCTAGCATGGGAGAATAAGAAAGTAAGGTCTCTTCCCTCAAGAACCCCAGGGTATGGGAAGGATTGTGTTAAGAATGCCATCAGATGGGGAGTTATGCCAACACACATGGTTACCATGGATAGGAAAACTATATATACAGCCATCTTAATGGCTGAACATACCTCAGAGGTAAAATTCCCAGGATGTCGGAGGGCTAAATTACCATATGTTATGAAACAGCTGAGCAATGATAGGATTCCTGCGTATGCTTGGGATGCCACTTGGTTAAGTAATTATGGCAGGCTAGGGGTAAAGGGGAATAGCAGGCACAAACAGTTATCTGAAAGGTACTGTCCTAGGTCAACTTGTACCCAGATAATAGAGACACAGCAACACCTTTTTCTGGAGTGCCCTTATGCCTCTTCCTTTTGGATGAATCTATCTCAATCTTGGGAAGAGCCAGGGCTAAAAGTTCTGACATATCAGGCAATCATGTATAGATCTGAGGGAAATAAGTTGGGTAAATATAGAGACACAATGTATACTGCCTTGGTAGTAATCAGGTACGTTTTGTGACAATCAAGGTGTACGCTAGTTTTGCAACAAAAACATGTCTCATATCAGGAATTGTTAAACAATATGTGTCTTTCTCTGCAGAGCATACAGAAGGCAGATATTAAGAGATACTCTTGGGAGAAATCCCAACATTTATAGTTAAACTGTGCAAAATGGGTAACTTAGGAAATATATTTTTCTGGTGGGACTAGAGTATTAAGTAGAATACTAAATGTTTTCATGTGGGTATGTGTTAGAAAAGTTTCTTTACCGTTATGCAGAAGTCTGCATAGTTTTTGTCATTTTTTTGCTTTATTATTTGTGATATTTAAAGTTTGTATCTCAAACTGTTATACTTTGATTGTATGGCAATGAAGTCCACCTATAATAAAAACATCCCTACTCTTTTCTGGATTTATGACTGTGAGTGAAGGTTTAGGTAGTATGAATATGATTTAGACTCTTAAAGTCAGGTTTAATATTTTTTTTTCTCCTTTTCTCAAAAAAAAAAAGAAAGAAAAAAAAACATATAGAGGGGTTTATTTGTATACCTCGCCACTATTTCAGGAGGTCAGGAGGTTTGAGGGAGGCTTCTTTCTTTCTTTTTTCCCTTTTCCCCCCTTTTTTTAGCTGTGGTATAGATTCATGGTATGAAGGTAATACCTGTAATGTTGCTTTGCCTCTTTTATGTTCAAGTGTGATGTAACATTGGTTTGCATAAGGCACTCCTTTGTTTTATTGGTTTCAATATTTATACAAGCTGCTAGCCTATTTTTTTTCTGTGTCTACTGTGGAATTACTATTGACCTTGGATGTGTTTGAATGTGATGTAACACTGACTGTTGATATTTTTTCTTTTAAATGTTTTAAATAAAAACTTCCCCTACTCTTTTCGGTAGGGGGTGCTGTCACATAGGTGCATGGTGAGAGTTCAGTCTGGAGCCTGTACTGCTAGGATGCAGTGTGGTTGGTGATTCCTCGGCAGGTGTGTAAGCACTGATAGCGGGGACCGACAAAAGTTGCAAATGGAGTTATCTGAGCCAAACGTTTCTGGAGCTCAAGATGAGGAAATTATACTTCAAATAGAGTTGGAAGCAAATATCCACAAAGCAACGAGGGTGTACAACCAAGAGGCTTCTAAATTGCTAGAGAAAAAGAAATGCAAGACACATGCAGGTATGTTTCCTTTCCCGGAGACCTCTAATCCAAAAGTGTTTTTATGTTCTCAGTCCAGTGCCTCGCAAGACCAGCTGCTGCTTTCTCCTGGTGTCGGCAATGGTGCACACAGCTTGCTATCAACACTGGGAGATGTGGGCTGGTCTGCAGATAATGCGCTCGATGATGCAGGTTGGCTTTGGAGGCCTGATGGCTCTTGGGCTGTGGATCCAAATTATTTGGGAAGCTTAAGACAGGTAGGCCAAGAACAGCCCCAAGGAAAATTTCTGAGGAGGATGCTACAATAACAGGACAACAAGTGGGGTGGGATACCCCGATGCGTACAGGTACACCGTCCTATTCTCCCCATACCACACAGTAGATAGGGGGCCACACAAAATCAATTGACTTAACTACTGAATCAGGCCCTACTGTCTTAGAGACAACAGGGCAATTTGAACAGGGTGCTAATGATATGGATGGGGACCACGAGAGACAGGAACACCCTTGCCAAGCTGCTAGTGACAAACAGAAACAAACTTATGCCGGCTTATTCCACAAGCCTGTGGAATTGACGAAACAAAGAAATGCCATCCGCATACGATACCTGGAGGATATGGCAGAATTACCCAATATATGCTTTGTGGGACAGATTCTAATTAAACAATCTTTAGGTTTTTCCCCAGTGAGGTATATGTATTGATTCATGCACCAGATGAACAAACTTTTAATGTGAGTTTTCAAACTCCACATATTCTAAAACGTTTTTGGACAAAGTATTCATTATTAAAGATGAATCCCCGCTGGATCCCGTTTCAGGTTATTCCCCTAACCAAGCAGTCCTTTTGTATTCTGACAGTACTGTTTAGAAACAAAGGGGTTAATGTGTCTGATATTTTATTTTGGTTAGACAAGAGGTGTGATGTTAAAGGCACCCCAGAGCCCATATTAGACACGGAAGGCTTTTGGAATGGGGGTGGCATATCAAAGTAAAATAGTTCTCTGTGGAACAATGATTTTCAACACCTACAGAATTGTTTTTTTCATTGGGAGGGATAAAGGGTTTATTTTTTGCCCAGGTCAACCTTGAAAGTGTCACAAATGTGGTTCTCTTCGACACATAAGTACCAACTGTGACATGATTATGTGTTTTCATTCTGGGGAAATGGGTCATACTAGTATGGAATGTGACAATGCCCCAGCTAGCAATTTTTGTGACAAACCTGGCCATACCTTTACAAATGTCCTTTAGCAGCTCACAATACCGATGATGCAGATTTCCCCATATAAGACTATTACATAAATACAGCAAGGTCTGGCAGGTTACCACCTGACCCAAGGCAGCCTAGAGCCCCCCATCGTCCTCCTGGACAGGACCCCCCTCCTGTAATTGGGGACACATCTAGAGATCAAGTTCCTCTGGTTTTTCCTAGTGGAATACAACTGATACCAGAGACTGCACAATCACTGAGAGATGAGATTTCAGAAATGACTATTCCCTTAGGAAAAGGGGATATGGCCCTGCAACCCCTCTCCCCCCCCGCAGTGGGTCAGAACAGTAACAGCAGTACAGGAAATCTAAAGGGTATAGTATTGGACCCCATTCCTAACATTGCTCTGTCAAATTCATGTGGGATCTTACAGGTAGGGGAAGAGATGGTTGACCAAGATTCAGATACTGCATCTAGGTCCTCGTCACAGAGATACCCTGCTTCTGATGTTGAACAGGGGAAGCTTTCTGTTGGTATCAAAGCACCTAAAAAGAAAAGTGGGTTTCGAATGGGCTTGAGAAAGAATGCTAGGAAAAAACAGTCTACCACTTGACAATGACCTTTAACCAGCTCTTATGATTTAACTATGGTGATATTCAATGTTAACAGTATTAGATCGGAGAATAAAAGACTAGCAACCTTTGATATATTTTCTAAATTGCATTGTGATATAGTATTTTTACAAGATACTAGATTGTATACAGTTGCTAAATTTGATAAGGCTTCTCAGGCATGGCCTTGGGGTCCCTGTTTTTAGTCTGGGGGGGGTCCTCTGCTCTGGAGGGGGTATTGTTTTTTTAACTTCAGATATAGTGGCGACAGATATTCTTGAGATTGAAGCTGGTAGGAGTTTATTACTGGATGTGACAGTGCACGCATCTGACTTTTGGCTTATAAATACTTATGGACCACAAATTAAAATGGAACAAATTGAATTGTTGGCCAAAATTCAGCCTTACTTGCTCACAAGGATAAATGTTCTTTTTGGGGGTGATTTCAGCATAAATAGAGCAATACAGGATAGGGGTGCTAAAAGTCCCAATTTATATTGTGACTCAATTTTTTGAACGAGATTTTGAATTTTGCTAGATTGATAGATGTTTTTTTTTCTAAAACCTATGATGTCGAATGTACATACTTTTCAGGTTCTTGTAAAACAAGGATAGATTATTGGTTTGTCTCCCCAAATCTGCAATTTCTGCAATCTTAAGGGTCACACCAGTAGCAATGTCTGATCATGTTCTTTTACAAGTTACCTTTTCAAATTTTCCAGCTATCTTAAAAGGCCCTGGTTATTGGAAATTAAAACTTTCTTTATTGAACAATCCGAAAGTAAAAGAGGGGTTTCTTTCTTTATTAAATGCTAGAAAGTCAGTTTATTTTTTGTATGATTCTGTCCAGATTTGGTGGGAAGACACAAAAAATTATATAAGACAATATTTTAAAACAATTGGGAGGATGCTGGGTAAAGCAAAACAAAATTCCTATAATAATCTAAGGCATAAACTACATCAGGCATATTCCAACTACAGCGGGTTATAATGGTTGATATGCTTGAGGTTAAAAATTTGAAGGATGACTTGGCAGAGTTACAATATAATAAATGGAAAACCCTGGAAAAAGCACAAAGGTTTGGCATTACAGGAACACAGGAGATGATTAATTCATTTGAGCACTGTGCTACTCATCGGCAACACAAGACATGAGACAGGTGTTGACGTCCTCTGGAAATCTGGTGAGAACCAATCAGAAATTCTAGCAGAATTAGATAAGCACTTGCAACAGCTATTTAAAGCAGATTCATCCTTTTTTTTTTTTTTTAATTTTCTTCTTTATTCTGCCTGCGACCGCCAGGTCATCTGCCCAGTCACGAACCCCTGGACCCTCACCTCCATATTGGCTGTGACTCTGACACCCTAGCTTTCCCCCTTGGGTTGGGGTTGCGGCACTTGACCCCCTTAGTGCCTCAAATGTGGGACTAGAGTCTGGAGCCAGCCTGGAGGCTGATAAGGGCCAGGGCAGGCATCATTGATGGCGGTGGCAAGCAGGGATTTTTTTTCCTTGTATATCCAGGGCTGGGAATGTGCCCCACCCCTCTGAGCATTTGGATGCTGGAGTTAGTGAGTGCTCCTAGCCTCCTCTGGGAATCCTCGCGTACCAGGCATTCTCCCCGATCCCCCCAAGAATGGGAGCAGCCCTAGGGGCTCTTAATCTTTCTTCTCTGGCCATCCCTCCAGCTCCACAGGTCTGTTCCGGAACCCGGGTTGCTGGTGTCGCAAGTGGAAAACCAACTGCTGCACTGGCGGGCCGGCCATAAAGCAGATTCATCCTTGACAGATGAAAAAATAGCAGCTTGGTTGTCTGAGTGTAAGGTTCAATCTGTACCTAGGGATATGTGTACAATCATAGCCTATTACCCTAATGGAATTAGAAGCAGTAATTAAGGCTCTGCCCCAAGGTAAAGCTCCAGGACAGGATGGTTTACCAAATGAAATGTATCCCATAATATTTAATACCTTAAGATAAGAATTACTACAATTATATATGGATTGTTTGGACACGGGCATTTATCCTCATAGTTTTAATCAGGGTTTGGTTATTTTTTTACATATAAATCTGGTGATAGGGAGGACCTGCGTAATTGGAGACCAATTACACTTCTCAATTCAGACTGTTAAATTATGACCAAAATCTTAAGTAATAGAATATCCATGGTTTTGCCTCACATAGTCCATTTTTCACAATCTTGTTTGGTGCCAAGTTAAACAATTATGGACACTTTAATTTTGTTAAGGGAAATCTTTGATAGAAATGCTACGGGGAAATATCAGGATTTTTGCTTAGCATAGATCAACTGAAAGCTTTTGACAGAGTATCTCATCTATATCTTTGGTCTTGTATGGCACATTATGGGTTTCCTAAGAGTTTTATCTCTTGGCCGAAAGGATATTATAGCTCTGCAGTTGTGGCCCTTTATGTTAATGGCAGGACTGGGAAATTTCAGTCGCACAACAGAGGTGGGTGTCAAGGCTTCCCTCTCGGTCCCCTTCTATATAGTCTTACATTGGAACCTTTGTTGGTAAGGTGAAACAGGATGGAGAATATTAATGGTATTTCAATCCATAGTGATATGACTGAGCTTAAAACTGTTACTTATGTGGATGATCTTTGTATCCTCTTAATGGATCTTTCCTCCAGTAAGGTTATAGAGGAAGTGATAATGGCCTTTATGGAAAGTACAGGGGCTCGGATTAATTTTACTAAAAGTAAGTGCCTTTTTCTACGAAATAACATTTGTCAGTAGAAAACAATTATGGGAATTCTGGTAATTCAATCAGGATTGAAAATTTTAGGAGTCTATTTAGGGGTTGAAAAAGCAGATGAATATAACTGGGAATGTCTCATTCAAGAAGCTAAAGTGAGAATATGTAATTGGAATAAGTGGAGGGTGGCAAAGATGAAGTGCATCTATATGATTAAAACGTGTTTTTAGGGTCACTTTTGCATGTAGCAGCCATTTACCTCTTGTCTAGACATTTAGAGTGTGCTTTGTTGAGTATATTTCTTCGGGCGTTATGGGGAAACTGTTTGAACCCCATTAAAAGAGACATATTGTATTTAAAAAGGGATCAGGGAGGTTTAAATATGATCAATCCAATTGTCTTCTTTTTTCAATATTGTTATATGTTAATATTAGGCCCTTAATTATTAATATGCAACGAGTTTGGACACCTTGGGTAGCAGATGTAATCTCCCCATGGCTTGATGATTGGGAATGGGATAAGGTGGTAGCTATAAAAAAAACATATTTAAGGCCCACCATACTCCTATTATACATGTTTTGGAAAACTTAAACAATGGCAGATTACGAAATCTACGGTAGCTCAGTCTTTAAGAAAATAATTTTATGTAGCAGTTCAAAAAAAAATATTCTACTCAATTGCCTGTTTTCTACCAGAGACCACAAAAGGAACTTCTATATATTACAGCAATGTTAATGTCGGCCAGTATGCCTCCCTTTATGTGGGATGTAACACGGCTTTGTGTACATGGGAAATTACAGGTAAAAGACAATTTAAAGCATAAAAGTAAGGATGATAGAGCATGTCCCAGAACTAGACTATGTACAGAACCAGTAGAATCATTACATTATTTATTCTTTTCTTGTCCGTATATAAAATATTTCTGGGCAATTTTAGTGCAGTTTTGGGCTACTTCACCTTTTACTGAAATTACTTCTGAAGTGTTACTATTAGGCATATTGCCAGATTCATGGAAACAGTATGATATGGCTGTTATGCATGGAATTTTAGGTTGTCTAAAATATTATATTTGGCAAACCTTGTTAGGTGGTCATTACAGCAATATTTTGTCACTCCAGAGCAGTTATTTTGGTCCATTAGAGAAGTAGCAGTATCTTTAAAAAGACACGATTACAATAATTTGCCCACAGCCATCTCAGCTAAAAGATGGAAGTTATTATGTTGGTTGGATACAGGATGAATATATAGCTATAAGAGGCAGATATATGGTAGATTTATTGGTTGTGTATTCTGTTTTGTGTTTTTTTTTTCTTTTCCTTTTTTTTCTTTAGCACGTAAGGTCATCAACTCTTATTTGACAACTATATTTGACATTTTGGAATAATGGTGGGATAATACCTAAGTCAGTTGTACCTGTAGATAACGTTTTGACTTTCCTGCAGAAACACAATGGTGGTATGTATTCCATTTTTTCTTTTCCCATTCATTTTAATATTCAGTCATCATACAACACCATTTTGGTTTATGGAGCTCATTACCTTTTTATGGGTAAGGGTTGAAATTCCGACTTACACATTTCCTTTTACTATTCTCAGGAATGGGAAAGAATAAGGTTTCAAGTGCGTTTTGTTTATGGTTAGAACTCAAGTGTGATGTAATACTTATTTATGTTTCAACCCTTACTTTTTCTTACAATTTTGTATGTATTACTGTAATGTCTGGAATTTTGTTTGGCGTTCTTGGAATCACATATTCCCCTACTCTTTTAGTGGTGAGGGAGAAGGGTTTTCTTTTGTTTAAATATGAATCATTTATGTTTACTGGTTACATGTGATGTAATACTTATTCATGTTTTTATTTTCAGTTATTATGATATGTATGAAATAATACATTGTTCAAATTGTGTTTTAAGTTTTGAATAAAACATTCCCCTACTGTTTTTGAGAAGTGCCATGGGATCTTTTAACATCCACCTGAACTACCACCAGAACAGGCAGACGGGACCTTGGTTTAAAGTCTCGTCCAAAAGATGGCACTTCAGGAGTGCAGCACCCCCCTCATGCTGCACTGTAGTGTCAGTATTGGGATATTAACCCAAGTGCCTGGCGTGGGGAACAGGCCTACTAAATATATTTTAAATGCACTAAGTACATTCAGTTGCAGATTTCAACTAGTAGTAGCAATCTTACTGACTCAGCAAAAAGAATGGGTTAGCATGACCATCAGCATCTCTTAGAGGATACGCAATAAACCCAGGAGGAGTCTGTCCCATACTGCTAGGCACGAACTAGGAACCAGGTATGGAGAAAAGATCACCTCACCAGTAGATTCCTTAAGTATTTATATTTTTTATTTATCCTACACATATAGTGAGCATTCCACTTGGCATAACCCAACTTCAGCAGGGCCTTTCCCACACTTAACAAGACTCTATTTAAACTGAAGTCTTCTAGGCCAGCTCACCAATACAGCAGTAGCTCTAGCACTTGCATCACTGATGACCATGGTTCAGAAGTGAACTCGAAGCATCAGAAGCTCGGCTGAGTAGAAGAGGATCGAACATCTATGGGACTGCTCTCCTTCTCCGGGCGGGGGGAGGATGCAGAGCCTGGCATGCACCTGACCCTAAGTGGTGGCTAGGGAGAATGCAGTCCAGGGCCACCAGAAATGTGCACAGGCATGGTTGCCATCAGCACACATTGTGAACATGCATCCTGATAGCATTGCATGTCCACACCTCCAGGGGAGATACAAGAAAAAGCTCCCAGGCTGCAAGATACACTGGTCACCCACAGGCCCCACACTCATCTATCTAAGCCTTATCCAGCTCACCAGATCCCGTTCTACAGTGGGGGTTGAGGAACCCCACTGACTCCACATGGTGGGTAAGCCCTAGGGAAAGACGTGGGCAGTATGTCTTGGAGGATACCAGGGTGATGAGCAGAAGGAGACTGGTTTGACGGGCAGAAAAAGATTCACAAAAAAATGAACCGGAGTCTTCTAGGTGTAAATGACTTTTCAATTCTTTTTGGTTTTGGCTTTTTTTTAATTCATCATTTTCTTTTTCAATGATCCAGTGCTTCTCCTACACTCAGCATTCTAGATATCCAGAGCACTGGATCCACTGACTACACATCTGACTGTTCACTATAGCCCTCTGTTGGGCTCATGCTAATCTAACAAGTTGACAGTCACTTACAGTCCTACAATATAACTTAGCTGAGATTTAAAGGGACACTGTCAACATTTGATGGACTTTTTTTTATCCCTTATTCGAAAAGGTGCCTGAAGCCATCTATATGACCAGTTAAAGTATCTATGCTTCTGAGATGTAGGCATCTGTTTGCATTGAGAGCTGCCTTCCTCATGCTCACAGTCATGTTTGAGAGCTGCCTTCCTCACGCTCACGGTCATGTATGGAGAACTCCTTGTTCATTGTAATTTATTTATTTATTTAACATTTACTGACTGGGAGAGGCACACTGAGCTGGGGCATATTTCCAGGTGCAACCCAATTGAGGGGATACAACAAGGAATGAAACATCAACAACAAATGCAGTGATAGCAATGGATGCATAAACTTGAACAATAAATGAAATGTACAAATGTGCAAGTAATGAATGTCACAAACACACTCAGCAGGTCAGGCCCTCTGCTCCCACAGTGCCAACCTCTGAGCACAATACTGTGAACAGGTAACAGACAGGGTAACCCTCCTGTCTGCTTTTGGGTCCAAATCACCTTTAGTCTCAAGTTCTGGGGGATTCAAACTGTGAACCTTATGCTAGCATACCCAATGTACAGGCTCAGATACGTACCCTCTTCAGGGATTGTGGTACAACCTTTCACCAGGGGCACCAAGCCAGGCTTCCAAAAATTAACCCTTAAAACTCTATAAAAGACCTTAGGTATATTCTTACCTTTTCCCAGTTTAGTAACACCATCAAGCTTCTGACCAGTTTTTGTCAGTCTTAACCCTCTATATGTCACATGCTAAAAAGAACTGGCAGACCCAGGCAGTCTTTCAAAATAAAGGGTACTTTACTTAAAGATGATAAAAACATGAAAAATGTAAACACAGAACAATATATAAAAGAGCATACAATCACTTAAAAGAATACGGGCAAAGTACAACACAAAAACTCCTACCACAATACATTTAGACTTTTTCTATCTAATGTAGTACCTCTTAAGTGCTTAAGTTAGATCAGAGCACAGAGTTCTATCTCTCTAGCATCCCAAGATGGAATATGACAACAGTTCAGGCACAGTATAGTTTAAACTGTGTTTCTCCACACCCCTTATGTGAGTCATCTAGCTCCTCCTTTTACAATATAAAAAAATTACAAACAGGATGTCCTATCAGGAGGTATATTAAATAAGGTGACATCAGCAAAAACTCATTTCCCAAATTATGTGTCTTTTTAATCCACCAGTTCCCTTGAAGTTTCACAACCCTACAATCCATCACCTACGTGTCAGATAACCATGTCCTGTCCTGTCCTGTAATAAAATGTATATTTAGCTTCCCAACTTCAAAGCACGTCATAAAAAGGCCATAAACTGCAACTTCTCAAGGAAGTTAATTACATTACAGAGATCTCCTGGTCAGTTCCTGTAACTGAAACTTGAGGGGGGCACCATGGCACAGCTGCCTTATGTAAGACAATCACATGCTATTTTTTTTTATATTACAAATATCATAGAACAATCATGACCAGTTGGCCAAGCATCACAATGAATTCCAGAGAAACTAAAGAAAGCAGTGTACAAAGTTGTCTGGTTATGGGGTTAGCCCGTATGAGTGCTGAGAAGCACATCACCAATGTACAATAAGATATGTAACATAAGATATATAACAGATAGACAACAAGCTTTCCTTCAAAGACCACATCGAGGATCTATCAAAGAGGCTTAAAGCATGCTTGGGTTTCTTCTTTAGTAATAGGACCCTCTTTTCTCTCTCACAACCCGCAAAAGACTTGTCCAAGCAACATTCCTTCCCTTGCTTGACTACAGAGACATTATCTTTATCTCCTCCCCAACCTTGAGCCTATCTAAACTGGACATACTCTATCACCGTGCTCTTTGCTTCATTGCTAACTCTGTGTACAGGACCCACCACTGTGATCTTTATGCAGCAGTTGGGTGGACCTCTCTTGCCACCAGACGCCTCCTGCATGCTGGCATTTGGACCCTCAAATTACTACTCCACAAACTGCCTGTCTATTTAACGTCTCTCATACACCTCTCGCATAGTGCCTACTCCCTAAGGAAATCCAACCTTATCCTACTAGATGTTCCCAGGACACGTACCACAGCTGGCCAAAGAGCTGTCTCATACACCCTCCCAAACATTTGAAACCAACTACAAGCCATGCTGAAGCTAACCAGCATCGTATCAATTAACTCCTACAAAACACTAGCTATCTATAAATTAAAAGACATATATAGGTTCTACTAGGCCCCCAACGCCAAGTCAACTTCCTAGGTACCAACTGGCCCTCTACTTATTAAGCTGAAATGTGTTGCATGACTTAGGGCAAAGTTAAAGCTGGAATGTACTGCATATATAGCATAAGGACTTCTGTTGTGTATACCTCTTGTATTATATATTTATTCTTTGTTGTTCTACATTTCCACATCCACCCACCCAGATCAACATTAATGGTGTGATCTCCTCAGACCCAGCCCTCATAGCCAACCACCTCAACACCTCTTTCACTGACCTTAGCCCTATCCTCCCTACAAATTTTTTTGACCCTCCTCCCCCAGCACCTGCCGTAAATCTTTCTCGCCCATATTTTCTCCTCCACCGTGTTTCTGCCCAAGAACTTGGCGCACCTTGTCACTGCCCTCAAGAGTAATAGTACAGGCAGTGACACCTGAATCCGTGTATCTCACGGCTGGTCTTAGACACAGTCCTTACCCCATCACATGCCTCATCAACACTCTCTTTGCCTGGGGAAGGTTCCAACTGCCTGGAAAGTCGCCACTGTCACCCCTATCTTTAAAGGTGGTGATAGGACTGTGGCTGGAAACTATCGACCAATCTCCATTCTCTTTCCTCTCTCAAGGCCTTGGAAAAGTGGTGGCTCTCAAATCTCTGACTACCTCTCCACCTACAATGTCCTTTGTCCTGAGCAGCATGGCTTCCGAGCGGCCACAGTACCAACACAGCCCTCCTAGAGTTCTCCAACTTTCTCCACTCTCGTTAGACACTGGTTCTCTGGCTGGTGCTGTCTTCATTGACCTCTCGAAAGCTTTCAACACTGTCTCCCACCCTCCTTCTTGATGCCCTTAGTCTCTGGTTTGCTGCTGGGCTATCTCCTGGTGCACCAGTTATCTATCTGACCACTACAGCGTGTAAAATTAATGGAACCTACTCAGACATCTGTCCCATCTTTCTGGTTCCCCAGGCTCCATTCTGGGCCCTTACTATTCTCCCTTTACCTTAACACCCTTCCACGCCCTGCTCGGGGAACATTCTATTGTACACTGATGATGCAGTCATCTTTGCCTCAAGTCGTAACCTCATTGCCCTCCAGGACTCGCTGCAGAAGTCCTTCACTGAAGCCGAGGGCTGGTTCAAGGAACATAGATTGGTGATAAATCTTAAAAAAACAAAAACCATGTTCTTCACTCATTCCCAAAACAAGTCCTGCAACTTCAAACTCCTCATTCACTCTGGGTCCTCTTCCCTCGAACAAGTTTGTTCCTATAAATACCTAGGATCCATTTTGACCCTCCCTCTCCTTCCATGGACACATCGCTGCCCTAGCCACTGCCACTAATATCCGATTGGGCATCTTACACGGTATAAACCTGCCTCCCCGGGGCTCTTCAACTCACAGTCACCTCCTCTATCCTGTCCCTAGTGGACTGTGGACTGCCGGTGTATGGTGCTGCTGATCAGAACGCACTCCATAAAATTCACACTACTCTGAATAAGGCCTGCAGGTTAATTACTGGAGCACCTAGGCTGACACACACCTGTCTACTGTACGCTAAAGTGCTGGTACTTGATCTTGACGAGCGCCTCAAATATCTGACCTGTACCCTTACAAAAAAGACCCTCCTTGGGCTATCCCCACCAGGATTGACCACCATACGCCACTCTGTCCCACTAGTTCATACTCAGACCTCTGGGAAAACCTCTCTTGTTATCCCTAGAGCTAGGACCTCTCACGGCCAAAGAGCCTTCAGCTTTAGGGCCCCCTCCTGGTTCAACACACTGCCCCCCTCCATCTCCGAAGCTCCAGCTATATCGTGCTTCAAAACTTCATTACGTAACCATCTTATTAACACCAGATGCTGTAATTGCCACTAGTCAAAGCCGTACTCAGTACTTATGACAAAGCTTATTACTAAGCTGCTAAGGACAACATAACTCTGGTATTGTTTGCATCAATCCTACCCGTACTAGCTTGTTTGTATCTATGTCTTAAGTTACTGTTATACTTATGTGTTGTACTGTTATACTGTGTATTTTCGTTTGTCTTACTGTGACAAGGTACCTTTGTAAATGAGCCTATGGCTCAAAGGTTTTCCAAACTGCTGTTTAAATAAAATAAAAAAATAAATAAAATAAAAATTTTGTATCTCCTGTCTATGTAATTGCGAACTGTATGTGTATGTGCCTTAGGACCTCCTTGTGAATGAGCTTGCTCAATGGAGTCTTTCCTGCAATAAACTTGAACTTGAACTTGAAACTTGAAGATATAACAGAGTAACAGAGTGCAGGCAGTATAGCGCAGTGGTTTAAGGCTCTGAGCTGCAAATCTGGTAACATCCAGCAGACCAGACCTGGTTTTGAATTCCACAGCTTCCACTTGCATACTGTGTAACCCTGAGCAAGTCACTTAACTTCCTTGTGCTTCCAGACTGCACCTGTAAAAAAGCTTTTGGCTTAGTGTGCTACTCTTGGTTAAACAACTAAAAAAAAAAGTCATGATGGCATAAAATTCAAACTAAAGAGGACACTGAGTTTTAAGCTATACAGTATATAACAGATTAAGAGGCAACACAGATAAATATTGTGGGAGGGTGGATAGGGCACAGGTTGTTGTAATGTGGAGAGAAGAGGAAGAAGGCTGGCTGCAGGTGCATTCTTTTGAGAAGTGAACCACTAAAAGTGGTTTTATAGCATGCAGGGAGAAAGTGAGAGAGATGGGGAGAGGGAGATTGTTCCACAGTGTTGGAAGGCAGATGGAAAAAGCAGGCTGATCTATTACAAAATAACTGCAAGGGATATGAAAGGAATGAGCAGTCAATGATTGAAGGGAGTAGGATGATGGGATGGTAGGGTTAAGATGAGAGGACAAGTAACTGGGAACAGTGGCAAGCCAGTATTTGGCCAAGAAGGAGGAACATTGTTAGAGATGCCAGACCTCAAGGGAGGGAGGGGAAAGAGACATCATCATAGAGAAAGCAGTAATGGATGGCAGATGGAGAACTGAGGGCAAAGTAGGAGAAGTAGTGAAAAAGGGGGTCCAGCCTTTGCAAGTGTAGATTTTCGGGCAGTGCTATAGACAACATCTGCATAGTCAAACACTGGAAAGGTCATCTTAAGGAGGCTGTCTTGGTGGACAGGGAGAGAAAGGCAGGATTTGTTTTGGTACAGCATGCAAAGCTTAGGGTGATGTTTCTCATGAATAGTATCAATATGGGTGAAAAAACTGAGATGCTGGTACACCCACAACACTAAGTACTTAAGGTGGAATACCTCATCAAGTAGGTTGCTATTCAGAGGTTTTTTTTCAAATTGAACAAACTTTATTGAACTTGATTAGAAAGGAGTAAACAGGACTTCCGGTTCCGCCTTCACCCCATGAAGATGTGAGTAGCTTCAGTGCCGTACTCTCGAGGGAAAAATAACTACCTAATTAGCTGGAGAGCTGATCCTCACCATTCGATCTAAATAAGCAACCATCAGGAGAGCAAAAATGCCGGCAAAACATCACCAAAAAGCCACCCATCTGTTTTTTTTTAAGCCAACTGTCTGAGAGGAGACCCGAGACACCAGGGCCACAAGCTGCAGCAAATTGGCATCTATTGCATCATGCTCTCACATTGCAAACAGTGATGAGGAAACCAACGAAAAATTCACCATCATCTCTAAAAGACTGTTTAAAGAGTTGTCTAAAATAAGTACTACCATGTCCAGTCTGCAGAAGGCCATTACAGACAATACAAAGGGCCTTCAAACATTAACTCAATGAACCTCCAACATGGAACAGGGGCTCACTGAAACTGCAGAAGCTGTAGAAAATCAAGACTCCACCATTCAATGTCTTTTAAGTCGGGAAAGGGAAATAACAAAACAATTGGATGATCACGAATTAAGAGCCTGAAGAGAGAATCTATGCCTACATGGTCTGCCTGAGGACACAGAGAGAGGAACTATGGAACCTTTCCTTGATTCTTTCCTAAGAGAGCTACTGGATTTACCAACTGACACAAGCCTGAATATTGTACGGGCACCCAGAGCATTGGCCAGGAAGCCATCCTACCCGAAAGCCAACCCTAGGTTGATCGTTATGAAATTTATAGACTACCGAGTCAAAGCTCTTGTCCTTCAAAAAGCATGGGCCAAAAAGGAGATGTGTTTTGGCGATAAATGTCTGTATTTTGACCAGGACTTTACTCCATTAATGCAACAGAAAAGGCGCACTCTACTACCCATCAAAACGTTCCTGGGCTCAAAAGGCAACAAAATGCACTTAGCAGCACCAGCCCAATTGAAAGTATTTTTACCAGATGGTCCATTGTTCTTCCACACCTTAAAAGAGGCAAAAGCAGCTCTTCAGCAATTGGAAGTACCACCGGAGCTTCTTGCCAGGCCTGACGACACCTACCTGGTGGAGATGCTCAACTCCAAACTGTGGAAAAGAGCGGCTGGACCCACCAAGAAGAGCCATCCTTCTAGGACATGCAGGATTCAAACTTCGAGTCAACAAACAGATGAACCCGGTCCCAGCACTTCTGCCTCCTGATCCCTGACACCAGAACTTGTACTTACAGACTGGAGATTCATGGCAGGTTGAATGATTCGTGGCTGGCTGGGATCCATATGGCATCTGTAGGGGAGTTAAGATGGCGCCCACCCACAGGATTGAGAGCAGGAAATTCCACATGGACTGAAAATATATTTCTCCGTGAGAGGTCTATGGGGTGTCTGTTGGCTGGAGGACGGGGAGGTTTCTGGGATTTGGTAAGTATGCATCTTGGGGGGTGGGGAGGAATGAGCCATGTTATCTAAGGTAAGGTGTTCTCTTTCCCTTTTTTCTTAAAGTTGGAACAAGGAGAATTACCCCTTCACATGTTTTCTCTTCCCCCGGGGGCATGATCAGCCACTCAATTGGTTGCCTCTTCTTCATTTCAGGGAACGCGATACCCAGGTAAATTAGGTCTCTATGGAGGTGGTTTCTCAAGATGAAGAAGAGGGAGACCCAGTCATCGGCAAGACGGATCACGACTACCTGAGGAACTGCTATGGGTTTGATGGAAAAAGTGGTGCCTCACTCAGCTTGTTCCTTGGCAGGGAATCCAGAGGAGGAGAGAGCGCTGGCATGGTGGTCCTGCAGGGAGGAATGATGTTCCAGAAGATGGTCATCCTACAAGGTAAGACCTTATCCTTGCTTTAGATTAGAGGTAGCAGGCAGGTGGGGAGGGGACAATTAACAGCGGGGGATTGATTGAATAGTAGCCTGGGGACTGATCTTACAAGATGGGGGAAGGCAAGTCATCAGATCAGGCTGGCAGTCCATTAGTCCTTGCATGGCTATGAGGGACCTGCAGAATGGTGAGGGGGGACCCTCACCATGCCTGGGGAAGATGGGTGACATGGCTGACTGGCCTCTTCCCCCTCACACCCCAGACTCTGCTACACAACTAGTGGATCAACTTGGATGTTACTGGGGGAGCAGGGGAGGCAGCAGCATACCTTGCATCAAAGAGAAACCTTTATAAACTGCTAGGGGTGTGCTTGGAAGCCCTCTCTGGAAAGATGCACATGGCCTAAGAGGGTATGAGAGGGAATATTATAAGTAAGTTTATATAAAGAGTTCACTCACAACTGAGTTACAGTTCTTAGTAGACACTGGCAACAAAAGGGGGGGACAAAGGTGTGCTTCATGTAGCTACTTGCTGAGGGAGAGGAGAGAAATGGTAGCTCAAAAGCGCATGTACAGCCCAGGGTCCTGAGATGGGAGGTCGACCCCAACACTTCAAGTTCCACCAAAATGGAGGGTTGGTTGTAAAAGATACCTTGAGAAGTTCAACTACCACAATTAGTTTGTTAAAAGTTTTATTGCTGTTAAACTAGTTATAAGTTATGAACATACAACACTGGTGATGAGAAAGATGGATGTCAAACTTCAGATTTCCATGAAAAATGGAGAAGGGTAAAATAGTGATCTATAATGTTAGGGAACTGAATAGCCCTATCATATGAACAAGAATTTTAAATTAATTAAAAAAACAGAGCAGAGGTGGTGTTCATTCAAGAAACTCATCTTTCTGTGGAAGAAGAAGGGAAATTAAAGTGGGGATGGGTAGGTGAGGTATTTCATTCATCCTGCCACTTACACCCCTATAAAAGAGGAGTGGCCATTTTGATACACAAAGATTGCCCGCTAGAAATTAAGGAATGCCATCAAGACCCATAAGACAGATTCCTAATGATAAGAGGCTCTTACGGAACCATACTCTGCTCTCTGTTAAATGTATATGCCCCCAGCATAGAAAAGGAAAGGGTAAACCTCCTAAAACAGATGCTCTCTAGGTTGTCCCCCATTCAGGGAGAAATGTACATAGTGGGGGGGGGGAATTTAACACAGTTATGAACCCCGTAATAGATAAATCAGGAAGGAGGGTAGGAACAAGATCCCCTGCTGTAAAGTGCCTAGGCGGGCTAGCCAGAGAGATGGGCCTCATAGAAGCATGGCATCATGTCAACCTGAAAACTAGGGACTACTCATCTCGGTCAGCCCCACACCAAACCTATTCATGGATTGACCTTTTCTTCATTTCCTTGGAGTGGGCCCACATGATAGTTGAGGCTCGGATATTGCTGAGGACTCTGTCAGACCATGGGACGATTTGTATGAATCTCTCCCTGGCTCCCTCATGGAGGTAATCTTCATGGAGACTTAACATCTCATTCCTAAATAGTGAGGCTTGCCAGGAGTTGGTGAAGATCACCTTGACCGAATATAAGGAGCTGAATCCTCCCTCGGAGTTCTCGGCAGCAACTTGGTGGGATGGCTTCAAGGCACTGGTAACAGGGAAACTCATTAGCTTTTCGGCAGCCACAAAGAGGGAAGGGGTGAGGGAACAAAAGGACTTAGAGGAAAAGATCTTTGACTTAGAAGCAGAACACAAGATTGCACTAGATGTAGGGGTAAGGAAATAGCTAGAGAGTCAGAGAGATAAACTTGATAAGCTGCTTGATGATAAGATAGAGGGTGCCCTACGATACTCCAGGCAGAGGTACTATGAAGCGGGGAACCGTACAGTTAAACTGTTAGCGTGGCAACTGCATAAGGATGCAGCAGGACGGGTGGTCCTCAAGAACCGACAGAACCAAAGGGCAGTGACGTATGACTCTGACCCGAGGAAAATCTCTCAACACTTCCTAGATTTCTATAAAAAGTTATACACGGCAGACAGATCAGAACAGTGGGAGGAGAAAGTAGGGAGATTCTTCAGCTGGGTGCCCTTGCCAAAGCTAAATGAAACCCAGAAGGAGGACCTAGAGTCCCTGATGTCCCAGGAAGAAATATTGAGAGCAATAAAACAGTTAAAGTGAGGGAAGGCTCTGGGCCCAGGTGGTATCTCGACTGAGTTTTATAACGCCTTTGAGGAGAACTTGGCCCCACACCTGGGGGAAGCCTAAAGGGCAGTCCAAGAGGGTAAGGGAGCTTCTACATCATGGCAATATGCACAAATATCAGTGCTCCATAAAACTGGCAAGGTCCCCACCCTGTGTGAATCTTACCGCCCAATCTCCCTTCTTAATATGGATCAGAGAATATTAACGTCCATTTTGGCGGGGAGGCTGCAGGTGAGGTGGAATCCCTAGTCCACCCGGATCCCACTGGTTTCATCAAGGGCAGACTAATTCATGATAACATTAGACACCTGCTGAACCTGATGGCACACCAGAAAAAAGGGAAGGAACCTACTTTGGCTGTCTTTATTGATGCCCAAAAGGCATTTGACCGGATGGACTGGGGCTTCCTCTTCAAAACTCTGGAGGGAATGGGTCTGGGGCAAAAATTTAGAGATAGCATAGGAGCACTCTATGCATCACCTCAGGCTATGGTACTGGTCAATGGGATCACCTCTGCCAGATTTCACCTACAGAGAGGTACAAGGCAAGAATGCCCACTATCCCCACTCCTTTTTGCCATGTGTATTGGGTAACCCGTGAAGTGGGCACATGAGGAAGGGCGCTGTCCATTACGGTGACACCTTCCCGGTGGAATCCACTCATGGCGATGGAAAGGTAGGGTGACTGGATGAGGGGGTGGCCGAACTAGGCGACAGGATGTCACTATATGTATGTGCGTGGGGGGTGGGAGCGAGCATGGCGGCGTGGGCTGGGAGGGGTGGAGAGCTGTGAGGGGTGGCGTGATGGTTGCCTGTCGAGCTGCGTTGTGGTGTCGGGATTGGCTAGTGGCTGGGGTGGCTGAGGTGCGGGTTTGGATCCAGCCTTGGTGCAATTTTATTGCCCTGGTCTGAACCTTTTTTTTACTGTTTTCACCCCCATGCACTGCACCCCTCTGGGTTGAGAATCCTTAGTAGAGAAGTGTGGAGGATGAAGCCCCCTGCGAGGGGGGTGTGTGGGTGGGCACAGCCCCCCACAGAAAGCAGTAAAAATATGTCCTGGCGCCATGTGCTGGTGCGCCAGGGTTGTCAGAGTGCCAAAAATGTGTTCGGCACGCTGACCGAGCGATAATGGTGATCGCCTTTAGGCATTCGCCATTATCACATAGACCCTGTGTATTGAGCCTCTAGCAATAGCCATCAGGAACACTGAGACAATCAAGGGAATCATGGCGGGAGGAAGGGAACAAAAGATCTCCCTTTGTGCTGATGACTCCCTTTTTTTTCTCACTTCACCGCAAACCTTGGTACCAGCTCTCTTGGATACCCTCGAGGAATACGGCCAAGAGATAAGCAACCCCTGGACAAAACATATGTTAAGGGTCTTGGCTAAAGCCAGACAACTCACGGGCACACCAAATTCAGTGGGTCCCCTCATCCCCATAGTGGGAGACCCTGATCTCCCCCTGGTGCAGGCTGAGCCAGTGATCTGTCGGAACCAGAGGCTATTAATAAGATACAGCTCCTTACTACAGAATGGAAGGGTCATGTCTTTCTGGGACCTGCAAGTGAAATAGGGCGTACCACACTCAGACTTACATAAATACCTTCAAATTAGACATTGTATCTTGACCAATGACATCACAGACAAAGTGAGCAGAGATATGTCATCATTAGAGAACTTCCTATATTGGGCCAGAAAGCTTAGGGAAACTAAAGGCAGAGTAATGGGGACATATAAAGCCCTGAAAGGACTGGATGAAATGACCCTAGAAAATCTCAGGGGAAAGTGGGTGGAGAAGGGGGCGTGGCTTGCCCAGGCAAAAGATGGCTGCTTAAATCTGTTTCTCCAGAGGAACTTCAGAATCTAACCTAATCCATCCCTTTACAGACCGTCTCTTTGATGTCACCTCTGAAAGAGTTAATAGATTACAACATTTTGAAGCTTTTTTGCAAGTTATTTGGAGCTTTTCTGGAGCTTTTTTGTAACTTAACCGTTTGTCTTAACCCTGAGCTGGGCATGTATATTTCACCATGGCTGACTCCAATCTACAAACAAACTCTTTGGACAGAATTGAGTCAATGTTTTTCAAAGCTAATTGTGGACATTAATGATCTAAAAACTACAACCCAGCTTCATTGCAATAGTTTGACACTAGTATTACCCTGACTGAGACCAAATCTGCCACTAATGAGGATTCTATTCAAGAACTCTGTGCTGCCATGAGAGAACAAGACCGCATTATAAAATCTATGCAGGACAAACTAGATGATTATGAAAATCGCAATCGCAGAAACAATTTGCACTTTTTTGGCCTTCCAGAAGGGTCAGAACTTGGGGACACCATTGAACTGCTGCTTCATGTTCACCCTGCAATGTTAAAATTACCCCCTGACCTGCAGCTAACAATTGAGCATTCACATTGTTCCTTAGGTCCCAGGCCCAGTAAAGATCAGAGGCCCAGACCGATAATTGCTTGTTTTCTCAATTTTGCACACACGGAGCTTATTTTAAAACAAGCAAGAGAAATAGGCAATTTAATGTGGCAAGACTTTAACGTTTCTATTTTTCGGGATTTTTCTAAGGAATTGTCATTGAAAAGGAAGGCTTACAATTATCTTAAACCTATGTTGCATCAAAGGGGAATCAGGTTTGCTTTTGCGATATCCTTCCATGATGAGATTATTTTTGGGATCATCCCATAAAGACTTTAACACCCCTGAAGCTCTTGATTATTACCTAAAATCGAACCTGAATGCTCCTACCTCTGAGGTCTCCATGGCCGAGGTCCATTTGCCTACTCCACCACAATCTACCCAGAGTTCCATTGCAGCCGCACAGCCCAGTGCAGGAAGCTTAATCCAATTGTCTGTCCCTGACTCCCCGGAGACCATAGCTTCCATTCCAAGGCACTCTAACAGGCTTAAAGATAAGCTGTCTGTTTGCTCTCTCTCCTTTAATCATTCATGCTGTCCACCCGAAGATTTATCTAAATCTCTACCTGGTATATCCTCTCGGGTGTAGATTAATCCCTCCTTCCCCCTCCATAATAAATTTGCCCTGTTATCTGAAGAACTTACATCTCTACAGGCTGATTTGGAGGGGCTGGTCACCAAAGATCAAAATGTCGATACAGGAGAAACACTTCAGGGCAATCTCTCAGCTGATTCCTCTTGGGTGGAAGTTGTTGCAAGCTCACCTCTTAAAACACTCGAACCACCCCCCAAAAAAAAGACACAAAACAAAATCTGAAAATAAGGCTTCCAGTACTTCTAGCTCTCATGCATCAATGGTAACCTGAGTGATTTAAAATACTTTTAGCTCTTATATTTACCTCTGGGGTTATTTCCCCAGAGCATTGTGTAGTTTGAGACCGGCTGTTTTATTTGCCACATATTTTCCCTCCCTACATTATTACTACCCCTCTCTGCCGGGTTACTTTTGGAAAGATGTACATCGTGATCAATTGCAGTTTCAATTTACCCTTATCTGCTGAGAGTTAAGTACTTGTTTTGGCACTTTTGGCACTCTGATGCATGGTTTGTTTTTTACATATGCCCTAATTATGTGCAGCAATATGCCTAGCAACCATTCCAATTAGGTACCCTTCACTGAAATTCAGCGATTTAAGGCATTTCGTGCAATGTTACTCAAGTTGATGCAATGTTGTCAAGATATTATTTTTGTAACTTATTAAACCTATGGCTCACCTATAAAGCTTTTCCTTATATTATCAGTATTATCCTTTCTAGCATATTACGATATTTTACAAAGATACTCAATTCTAAATCTAAATTTAATGATCTATCTTTCTGGTAATCTGGAATTATCAACGTAGGCACAGCATTACATTTAAATGCATTTTTAAGTTCTAATTTGTACATACTGCCAGCAATTTTCGGTGTTTGGATGTATAATACTCCTGATACACTCCACCCTGCATAGCACACACACACTCGAAGCTTTGTAACATATAGGAGTCCTCTAGTGTGGCCCTTTTTTTTTTTTTAAGAGAGAGCTTACTTTGTTGAATTTTGGACCAAGTCACTCCCTCTTTAACCGTATGAAGGCATTGTTTGAGTATGGTATAAGCAATATTAATTGCTATTATCACTATTTTTATCACACAGAAGCTGGTTCTTTTTGCACCCTATTATACTCCCTTGGCCCTCGGGCACAGAAATTCCAAATAAATCATTCTGCTTTAAATCTTATAATTTAGTATAAGTATCTTTTTTTTTTTTCTTCTCACTCTGATATACTGATGCATTAACAACAGTGTGTATCACCTTCATGGAGGACGTTCCTAGGCTTGGTTGCTATGTCAACCTCTTTTAATTTTTTTTTTTTTTGCGTGACTAGACACTACTTGCTCTCATGTTTCTTTTTGTGGCAAGACTGGTCTCCATCATATGCTACACAAGTACATATATGATGTAGGTTGACATACGTTCTACCTATATATATATATATATATATATATGCATGTTATTACCAGACGGTCTGGTTATTTCATTGTTCACTATCCTATATATATAGGATTGTTGCTCACTTTGTATCTTGTTGAGGTTAACTATCTGGTTCCTTTCCTGTTCTATGATATACTATCTCCTGCTTGAGTTTATATTGTGAATTTACACCTATTGTTGTTTATAAGATTTAGACCTGGTAGCATATAACTATGCGAGTTCTCCCAGTCTACTTCCATTACTTATGCCCAGATGTGTATGAGAGAGTCTCTAAGTATTGTATACTGACTCATATCTCCTCACATCTACAAAAAGACCTTGTTATTTTTCATGGTTATAATATTGATATTGTAGTTGATGTTAACATAGTGATGCTGTTGTTATTAATGATTTTTCTTTCTTTCCATTTCTACTCGATTCTCAGAAAGATATCTGTGCCTTTTATGTTTTACATATTCAATTTTTTATGGTTCAAATGCACCTGCCACCACCCGTATATACGTTTTTTTCTTTACTTATATTCCATTCATCCTCTGCTTTACCTGTCGGTCCCTTCCCATTCCAGTGATAGTTCTTTTTTGATATTGACAGTATGAGTGACATGCTTTTTTACAAATAGAATGTGAAGGGACTTAACTCATTCAGGCCTAGAGATGTCTGTAGGCGGCGTCTGAAAGCATAGCCACTCAGGACAATAACGCCTGTAGACATACCCAACTGACTTTCACTCAGGCCTAGAAATGTCTGAGGAAGTCAGCAGTTTTTACCTAACTATTAAACAAACCGAATTGCTTAGAATTGAATGCATAGCACCGTGAGAAAGGCAATTTTGCTCTGAACAATTTTGCTGCAGATACTTTGTGTCTATCATGTATACTTTAGGAGTTATTCATATTTGTTTAAGGTATGGTGTGCATGGCTAACATTTGTCTCTCAAGCCTCACCTAAGCACATTGAATAAATCTGAAAAAAAAAAACAGGTGTTTGGTATTTCAGCTACTATAAAATAAAAACGAAATGGATTACACTTGATTGCATAGCACCATTAGAAAGGTTGTTTTGTGCTGAACAAGTTTGCCACTGATACTTTGTGTCTACCACATATACTTTAGGAGTTATTTGCATTTGTTTAAGGTATGGTGTGCATGGTTGACATTTGTCTCTCATGCGTCACCTAAGCACCTTGAAAAAAATCAGTTGTTTGGTATTTCAGCTACTATAAAATAAAAACTAAATTGATTACAACTGATTGCAAAGCACCATTGGAAAGGTAACGCTGTGCTAAACAACTTTGCCACTCATACTTTGTGTGTAGCACTTACGGTTCAAGAAGTAGTCACATTTGTTTGTGACATGATGATTATGGCCAAGGCCACTGTTTTTCGGTGCTTGGAAAAAGCAAATTCCGTTTTGACCAACCTGGATTCCGGGATTTTACCAGTGTTTGGGAATCCAATTTCCAGGATTTTTCCGGTAATCCAAAACTTTATATTATTCACTCATTTTAAGTAATAAATTTGTCTGTCAGTATTTTATCATGTTTTTATGCAGATTTAAGTCACATTAGCAGAAAACAAGAACATTTAATCTCATATTGCATGTTATATTAGCTATCCAAGTCATGCATCTACCAGCTATCAAGGCTAATGACTGTGGAACTCCATTGGCTAAACTAGCATAATTATTAAAATATTCCCTTCTCAGATCAATGCAGCCGGTGAAAATAAATGGTCTCGTGTAACAGTAACATTTTTCTCACAGGGATTAACCAGTTCTGAAGTCTGTGCAATACTAAATAAACACCAAAATCTTGACTTTGTTTTAATGTTGACAATGTGTTCTGTGACATGTATAATAAAAACTTCTCAAAGCTAAAATGCAATTAATGTGTTTTATTTTAAAAAGATTTACAAAGATAAATATGTGCAAAAAACACAAGTACTGACTACTGAACATGGGTCAACAAACACTACCCAGACAAATACGCTACCCAGACAAACATGCTAACCAGACTACATGAACTAAACCATACTATGTGAAGGACAGTATAATCTAACCATAGCTATATATAATGCAGAGATACTACTATATTGCATTTCTACACTTTATTGCACAGGGAGGCACCATTTTTCTGCAAATAGTGCATCAGAATTGCAATTACACAAGATGGTGGGAGAGTCTACTTATTGAATAGCAGCATTGAAAATAATTTTAAATTGTCCACAGTCAGGCTTCTCCGTTGGTCGGTCAGGATTTGTCCATGTGCTGAAAATGACCTCTCTACATCTGCACTAGAAACAGGGACCCAGATGGCCTGAAGGGCTGCCTTTGCCAGAGTTGGTACCTGTGAGGACATAGAGATCCAGTACTGGTGAAGATCAAATGATTCAATCTCTGGTAGTTCACGCACTATCCTGCCGTGTAGATCTCCCAGTCCCTTAACAGTGCATTCTTATTGTGTAATGTGAACATTGGGATATAGGGCAAGTACAGTTGAAAGTCCTTACTGAGTTTGGGTAGGTTGAGTGGGTTTAGAATTCGACAGGCCATGAGAAAGTGTACAGATGGATTTGACTGCAGGTGTTTCATCAGTTTCTCCAAACTGACCTTGAAAGCATTTTTGAACAGTTTGATGTTTTCATCCCTTACTTTATTCCTCAGTTTAGAGAGGTACAGCTCTGCCTTCTCACCAAAGCCATCATTTTTAGTTGTGCCAGCCTCAAAGCGACTCTTAATTGCCATTAGCATGTCATACGTGGACGTCACAAGAGGTTTCTCCTTTGACTGCAAAAGTTCTATCACAGCAATAATGTCACCTGAATTATCTGTAATAAATGCCAGTTGTGCTTGTAGCTCATTGTACCAGTCATCCAATAATGCCCGTAGATTGTTTATTGAGGTGGCATCACTAGAATCCACCCTGAAAAAGTCCCTCAGGTATTGTAGGTGTGTCGAGTGGTATGCCACTGCTGCAAACCATGTGTTCTATCTAGTTAAAACAGGAACCAGTGGTAAAGCAATCATTTCTCCTGGAGCTTCCAGATCCTGCAAAAATGTGATAAATTCTCGTTTGCGTTTTGGTGATTGCTGAAAAGCATATTTTATCAATGAAACCAGTTCATTAACTTTTTTGAAATGGTGCAGCCATGTATCCTCAACAAGGGACAAGACATGTGCCCAGCAACACACATGCACAACATGGTCCCCAAGAACCCCGCGAAGTGCGTCATTAAAACATTTAATCATATAACGAGCACTGTCACTGACAAACGAAACTATATTCATAAATTCAATATCACAGCTCTGGAGAGTCTTTAAGACAGCTTGAGCCACTGTGGAATGGTTGACAGAGTCTAGTTCTGTGCTGTTTCCGAGATATGTCTTGCCCCCTTCCAACACAAAGATGACATGAAGAATGCACCTCAACTGTGCATCTGTGCTCTCACCGCATATCACCGACAATGATTTCCCAGTCAGAGCTGCTTTAAGGTCTGCATCAATCTGCTCTCTCTTAACTTGGGTAGATAGAGCTGTCTCAGGGTGTCTGCTTTTGGCACCGCTCCACTCCCCTTCACATACTTGCACATCCATTCCCTTAGTTGTGGATGTTCCAGCTTCTCCAGTGGAATATTCACAGCCCCCCATGCCTTAACTGTGTCCATGACCATCTCATTTCTTACTATCGATGATTCTGCTGCAGCTCTGAAACTGCTGGTCAGGGTCACCTGCCTTGCTGGTCTTCCTTCACTAGCAGCTCTTTCCTTATTCCTAGCATGTTTCTTACTAAGCAGATGATCTTTGACTGTATCTTTTCTGGTATGGTCCAGGACATGGTTGCAGGATGGACAGAAAAGTTTTCCTCCATCCTCATAGAGGCCTTCAGATTTAAACTGAAGGGCTCGCTCCTTACTGAGTGTAGCAGAGCTTGGCTTTCTTATTCAGTGGTGCAGCAGACATCAGTGCAGGCAGAAAGTATGAATACTGAAATCACAATGAAAAATATTAGTGTGGTCTACCAATCTGCTTGATGAGATAATTCAAGTAACAAAATGGGAGAATTAGATCCCCTAGATAGTGCAGTCCATGACTTTTATCCACTGGCTATGTGGCAGCTGCCACCGCCTACATCTGCCATCCTCCAGGTATGACAGCAGCAGCAGCCTATGACTCCCATCCTCTAGGTATGACAGCAGCAGCTGCCTACAACTCCCATCCTCCAGGTACGACAGCAGCAGCAGCCTACGACTCCCATCCTCCAGGTACAATGACAGTAGCAGCCAACAACCACCATTCACAAGGTGAGATGCCAGCAGCAGTCTACAACTCCCATCCTCCAGGTACAATGACAGCAGTGATCTATGACTCCCATCCTCCAAGTAAAATGGCAGCAGCATTCTACGATTCCCATCCTCCAGGTGTGACGGCAGCAGCAATCTATGACTCACATTCTCTGTGTATGACAGCAGCAGCAGCAACAGCCTATGACTCCCATCCTCCAGGTATGACAGCAGCAGCAGCCTACAACTCCCATCCTCCAGGTACGACAGCAGCAGCAGCAGCCTACGACTTCCATCCACCTGATACAATGACAGCAGCAGCCACGACCACCATTCACCAGGTGAGATGGCAGCAACAGTCTACAACTCCCATCCTCCAGGTACAATGGCAGCAGTAATCTCGACTCCCATCCTCCAAGTAAAATGGCGCAGCATTCTATGACTCCCATCCTCCAGGTGTGAAGGCAGCAGCAATCTATGACTCGCAGTCTCTGGGTATGACAGCTGCAGCAGCCTACGACTCCCATCCTCCAGGCATGACAGCAGCAGCAGCCTACGACTCCCATCCTCCAGGTACGGCAGCAGCAGCAGCCTACGACTTCCATCCACCTGATACAATGACAGCAGCAGCCAACAACCACCATTCACTGGGTGAGATGGTAGCAGCAGTCTACAACTCCCATCCTCCAGGTACAATGGCAGCAGTAATCTATGACTCCCATGCTCCAGGTTAAACGGCAGCAGTAATCTACGACTCCAATCCTCCAGGTACGATGGCAGCAGCAAATAAACATCCTCCTTCTTGCCCACAACTACATGGCAATTAACCTTCTTCTCAACTGTCAACCACACAAGCAACATTCAGACTTACCTGGTGCTACAGAGCTTTTTGCACAGCCACATGGATATACCCAACATGACTTGCCCAAAACCACACTGCAAACTGGTTTGAAAATAATACTACTATCCTTGAATTCCCCCCCGTATCACTGCATTGATCAAACAAAGATGTTTTCCCCCATGTACACAGTACTTGGACCGTAAGGCCAAGGTTGTGGTGCGACTCAAGCATCCGTTGGTATTTGTTGCCTAATCTGGTGACTTTAACTGCACTTAATGAAAACTTAGCACCAATCTCCTCTCAAAAAGAGACACTGTAGGCAAGTATGGCAAGTGTTGCAGTGGGAAGTGGGGTATTTCCACATGTCTCCAGCAGAAATAACTTGCACCTGCATACTGTAAGATGAAAAACCACTGCACCTACTGTAGGTTGGTCTCAGAAGCATGGTAGGCAGATGTGGGTGCAGGGTCACAGTGGGGATTCAGGGGCTTTCCAGCTCCCACCCGAGAAAAAAAGGACACTTCTGTAAGAACTTATCGTTAACAGTAGATCTTCAAGAGAATCTCTTGCAATAGGGCACACCTTAGAACTACAACCATCAGGCGCCAGACCACATGGACACAAAAGCTCAGAAATAACAAGACGCCCCCCAACTACTCAGACTCCCACACCACTACACCCAGGGCACACATTGTGCCGGTCTGGTGGCACAAAAGGGCTGAGGCTCTGGTCATCTTACCACCTCTACACAGGTGACCCATGTTAGTACTGTGCATGGGCTGCCGGGGGTCAGCTGGGGAGGAAAAGGACTGAACATCCGATGAACTGCTCTCCTTCTCTGGGGAGGGGGGGATCCTTAGTGGTTAGCACTATTGGAGGCTGGGGCACCATGCTGCAGAAGGGGAGGAGTTGGGTCAGATGCTTTCAACCAACATTGCCCCTGCAGACATGCTCAGGGATGCGGCACTGACAAATCTCATCCAGCCATGAAACGTGCCTGTGTTAGTGTGCTGTGCCACCAATCACCTCGCCCCACTTACTCTGGGGCACACAGCAAGAACCACAGCCCTTTGGACTTGCCAGAGGATTCAGTGTGCTAGTCATCTTCTGCGAAGTCCAAGGGGCTGTGTTTTTCTCTGGGTGCCTCCAACTAGGTTGGAGGCAGTGAGCTTGCTTTTCTCACAGAAACAGCCCTTGACAATACTCAGAACCCCATCACCCAGATGACACCCCCCCCACACACACACATACTGACTGTTGGGCACAGTTGGTCACAATACTCAGACCCCCCCCTCCCCCATGAAAGGGCTCCATGCTAGACCACACACACCACCACTCTGAGACATACAGGAGATAAGTTACTCATTCCCCTCCGAGGCCTCCCTGCCCCCCACATACACATACTTAGACGGCCACACACACACATATTGACTCAGCCGAGCAACCAAGCAAGACTTTGTACAGTTTTCAAAAAAGCAGGGTGCACTCCAAATGAGGTGGATGCTGGAACAAATAAGAAATCAAGCAAACCAGTACTCCAGGCTTCAAAAAAATCCAGGGCAAACATCCACTGTAGTCTTGTACAAAAAAAAAAAAATATAGCAATTCTCCAACACAAACACTCCTCTCCAGGACAATGTCCTGCATAGCTGGAGTGCTGGTTTGCCCCACCTCTTACAAGACTGTTTGTACTCCTAGGTTTTTCCACTTTTCCCCTCCCAGAACCCAGTATCATGCTATAGATATAGCAATCCCTGTAAAAGATTCAAAGAAGCAAAGCAAACAAGGAATTGTAGTTTTTACAACTTAAGTACCTCTAGTACTCAGATTTTATATTAAATACACACACACACATATATGTACATACATAGATATATATATACACACACACACACACACACACACACCCGACTCAGCTGAGCAACACTGATTGTTTGTACCCCTGGCTTTCTCAAAGAACACAGCAGCTCATGTTAGAAATATAGAAAATACAACCCCCTATACTGGCCCTTGGTTCCCTGATTTCACTGCACCAACAAATTAAAGTGGTGTCCTCACTCACTGTTTATACCCCTGGCATCTTCGCCCCCACAAAGAACACAGCAGCAGCAAATAAATATATATTACAAATACAGCTTGCAAAAAGAATACAACCTGGCCTTTGGTTCCTGATTTCACTGCACCATCAAATTAAAGTGGTGTCCTCACTCACTGTTTATTCCCTGCATTTTCGTCCCCCACAAAGAACACAGCAGCAGCAAATAAACATATTACAAATACAGCTAGCAAAGAAATACAACCCCCTATACTGTCCCTCGGTTCCCTGATTTCACAGCACCAATATCCAAAGCACAAGGCAAACAAGGGAGTTTAGTTTACCTGAAGTGTGCAGAGACAAGGCAGGGTTGCTGGAGATTTCAGGGGTCTGATGCCTCTATGGCGATTGTCCCGGTGGCAGCAATGCTCGTTTTTTTAAATACAGTCAAAGCCGCTTAGAAAGGGGACATTTGTGTATGGTAGTTTTGCCCGGTAAAGACAGCAGTTGCTTAACCATGTTTTACTTTCAAAATGCGTCTCTGACATTAAGAGATAGGGTACAGAGAGGATACTGAGCTGTGGAGTGTTAAAAATTAAATGTTTGGGTCTGCAAGAGTAAGGGGAGAAAGACAGAAACAGAACACCTGACTACTGTAACACCAGACCGCACATCGAGGAGACAGCTGAAAACAGCACAGCACAGTCATGGGTAAGAAGAGAGACAGTACTGAACTACAGTATTGAAAATTAGTGTTCTCTCCTCACCTGTACTGAAATGTTTCTCCTCCCCACATCACATCACTGTGCTTGAATGTAACATGAATGCCTCAGCATTCCAACATTTCACAGATCAAAATAGGTACACTTCTGTGTTGCAGCCTCCCCCCCAGCTCACTGAGAAGAGAAGGGGGGGTCCCCATCCCCCAGACACAGTGAGATTCAATAAATGCTGGAAGTTCTTGTTTGCAGTCCTCCTACTTGGATCTAATAAACAGCACTTTTTCTTGTTTCAGTTTGTTTGACTTGGCTGGGTTTTTTTTGCACACCTTGATTTCTAAAAGGAGAGTGAAAGGGGAGAAAAAAAAATAGCCAGGAGCAGGAACCCCAGGAAAAGCAAGGAGACAGAAAGTAAAAGACAGATCTAGAATAAAAATTAATTACTACCCTGGAATCCCACTCTACTATTACTGCAGCTGTGAGCACACAGATGAATTTCAGTGACTGTCTGTCATGACTGCCGCCCCCCCAACATCAAGAACATTCCAGCAAGACTGTCTGAGCAACTACCCCCAAATCATTTCACCCCATCCTGTCACCGACCTGCAGAGATGCCGATCCGTCGGGAGAACCTGATGTTCACTGCACCGCGGTCAAGGACACTGACTCCACACAGTATTGAAGACTCTTGGGTGGCGGCGCCAGTGAGAGTGGTGACTAGACTGGTGACCCGCTCGTAATTGCAACAACATAGCGCTCCGCAGCTCCTCCGGCTGGGCTACAGGAGTTAAATTCAACTGTAACACACCCGTCCTGCCAGTTTAGTTAGGGAAAGGGCAAGCGGCCGCGCAGTCACAGCAAGTGCAGAGGAGCCCTCAGAATGGCAAAACGGGTGGTCAGGGAATCAGGTGCAGAAGCATACTGCTACACTACGATTTGCCCTGCAATTCACCCACTATGTAAGGCGGCCAGTAACCGCAAATAATACCACTGAATTTTATGAAGGGATGAATGAGTAACAGATTTACCCATATTATTCGACTGGATCGCTGCTATTCATGGGCGCAGTGGTGGCTCCAGCTTCTGCTGGTTACCAGGGCACTGGGTGGGCACCACAGTTGGAAGCCAGGGCACCCATAGGAACCAGAATGTAAAATCATGCGTGTAAATTCCTGCGTGCCATCTCTGTTGCAACCCCCACCCAGCTCACTCCATAAATCAACCCTGCAGCAACTTTGGATTGGAAGAGGCACTTATAAACAAATAAATACATACATTCATACAAGCCCCCTCCTGCCACAGATAAGGCAAGACAGCAATACATATTTCTATCATCTCGCCCCTCCTCCCGGGTTATTTGCAGTCTGCATTTATGGCTCCCAGAGCCGGGCGGCTAGCATACCTCTAACTGTCCCTGATTTTCAGGGATGTCCCTGATTGTGTCTCAGATCTTTCCTCTGTCCTCATAAAATTTGTGGCTTTATGACCTAACAATGGAGATTGTAAGCATAAAATAATGTCAGACATTAAAGTTACAGACTACTTGTTCTTCACAAAATGCATCCTACACTAATTCCTTTATTCTGTCAGCTTCCTGGATGAATATTACCAGTTTTTAAGATGTGTCCCTGATTTGGGGTCTTTTTCCCTGATTTTTTTTAAGCCCTGTCCCTGATTTAAGAGGCAAGAGGTTGAGAGGTATGCGGCTGGTGCTCCGAAGTCCGAAAAACTTTTTTTTTTTTCTGTTCGATTGCACTAACATAACGCTGTAGCCTCCTCCTTTAGCAAGTTGCAACTTGCAACGGACTGAAAAGCCTTTTGGAGGCGTGTCTGCATCCAGGGCCATACTAGCCAGACAAATCATGCCCCAGTACTAGTAATTAATCGGTACTGGGAGAGAGTGAGAAGAAGCCCGGCACAGGGCACAGCAGAAGAAGAGAGCAGTGTAGCTGTGAATTTGATCGAGCCGAAATGGGAAAGCTAGACTCAGTGCTCCCAGATTTATGGGGATCCCTGTATTTCATGGGATTTCATGTGCAAAAACGGGGTACAGGCATAAATGCCGAATCTTGCCATTTCAACAGGGATTCTGCTAGAGTGACAGGGAATTTGGCTGGGCTCACAGTGCTGACATAGGAACGATGGATACCTGGCTAAAAGCAATGCTAAGCTATGCCAGAGAGATGAGATGCTGTTAACTTGTTGCTAAGTGACCTGACTCACAGTGCAAATGTCAGCATTCTTAATCACTGCCCATTCCTGCACTGACTGACACACTGAAAAGCCCAAGCAAACTCCGGATTGGTTCACAGCAGCTATGAGGTGCTTTGATTTTTTTGCTGAATGACCATGGTGCCACTAATAAATCATGTACCAAGCAGGAGTTGGTTCATTTAGTTTGTTCTCCCAGATCAAGCTCCTACAGTGTGCAGCATCTCTGTGTCTCAGCGGTGGGAAACCATTTCTCCGTACTGTTACGGTACAGTTGGGTACTAGTTTAGTTTTTGTTGTTTCCTCATTAAAACCTTCTACATCAATGAACCAGGTCAGTGTCTAGCTGTGCCCTTTGCCAAGAGGTTTAATGACAGTGGTGGTGGTTGTTGGGGGGATTTGGCTATGAGTTTTTGGGAAACACATGGATGGAGGTAGCTAGTGCATCTGTAAAGCAGAATAGAAAACCCTGCATTTTAAAACAGTCTATGTGCCTCCGACTCAGGACTCAGTCACTGGACCAGAACTGCAGCTACTCAACTGCAGAGCCTTGCAGTGAATTTTCTGATTTAAGATCTCAGCTGCAAAATCTTTCTGTTGGGTAACCTCTGTTAAACCGTTTACTGGAACTTTAAATAAAAGTCTGACTTGCTCCTCAAGCAGTAGGCTTACAGTAGGCCTGTATTGGTGCAGCAACCTAACTAAGTCATGCCACCGCCCACCTCCCCTCCCGCTGCAGCCGAGTCACTTACCTCCGCCGCCCTTCGCGAGCTCACTCCCAAACAAACAAAACTATGGAAAGCAGAGCAACTTTCCAACCGCCACCACTGCATGCAGATTTCTGTCGCCGCTCCCCCATTTGTAATGCCATCCCCAAGACAATGAGTCAAAGCACGACTCAGCTCACTCCATAAATCAACGTTGCAGCTGTTTGGATTGGAAGAGGCAGGCACTTATAAAACGCTCCCCTCCCTCCCGGTTATTTGCAGCCTGCATTATGGGGCATCTGGAGCTGGGTGACTCACTCTAGGGACAGGGTTTGCTGGGTTTTTCATTTTGAGTCTGGGACACAGTGGGACTGAGTGATCCGGTACGCGTTGCGACTAGGCTGCTGCTGCGTGATTGATAGGAGGAGCCACGTGGAGCCAGGAGCTTTGCTTTGCCTTTTTGTGTCTTGGTGTGCCCCAGTGTAGCATCGCCAGTGATGTGCTGTGGCCAAGAGCATTGTCTGTTTCCCCCATATCAAATCAATATATTACAGGCAAACAAGGGAATTTAGTTTACCTGAAGTGTGCTGAAGGGTTGCTGGAGATTTCAGGGGTCTGATGCCTTCTATGGTGATGAATCTTGTCCCGGTGGCAGCAATGCTTGTGTTTTTAAATAACTTTTTTTTTTTAATTTACTGTGGCCGAGAGCTCAGTCTCAGTACTGGGGTAGACCACAACCAAATCGCACAATGCACGGAGGGTCAAGAGGAGCAGGTCACTGGAGTAAAATTACAAGTGGCGCCCTCAGCATCCTCGTGTCTCTCTCGTGGTCTCTCTGGGTGTCTGCTGCGCTCTTCTTGTTCTTCCTTCTTTTCGGCGTTTTTCAGTAGGGGGGATGGCTTGCTGCACAGTGGCTTTTATGCTGCCCAGTTCCCGCATGCATGCAAGCATTGTGACTTCCGCGATACTTCCGGGTGCAGTTTGAATTCAGCCGGCCAATCAGGATTCCGGGATTCCGTCCGCATTCACGGAATCCCGGAGAAACAGTGGCCTTGATTATGGCTTGATTTTGCTTAGAAAGGCCCAGGATGCAGTGCTAAGAGTATACAGGGCACAAGTGGTGAAACTCTCAAAGAGCTCTTGTGGTATGAATGAGTTAATTCTCCTGGTAAGCAAAAGCAAATCCTCACGCATCTCCAAAAACATAAAACACAAATTGCTTTCCTTCAAGAAACTAAATTATTAGCAGAGGATGTTCACAGGCTCGAGAAACATTGGGTCAGTCAAATTTATGATTCGTCTTATACTGCTAAAAAGAGAGGAATTGCCATTCTTATACATAAGAGCCTTAAATGGTCTCTAATAAAATCCCTTTCAGATAATGAAGGCAGATGGGTGATGGTCAAATTAAATACGAATTCTGGTCCTCTTCTACTAGTCAGTGTATACGCACCTAATTCTGACTCCCCCAAGTTTTTTCATAACTTAGCTCAACAGATTTTATCTTTTAATACGAACAATGCACCACTCATTCTGGGAGGTGATCTTAACTTAGCATTAGAAGCTAGCATTGACAGAAGTAGCCCTACTACTGATGCCCACCCCAGAAGTATTAAAGCCCTCTCTCTGTTTATGCAGGACATTGGATTAGCTGATGTTTGGCGCCTTTTGCACCCTAGAGATCGAGACTTTACCTTTTATTCCTCTCTACATAAAACATATAGCAGAATTGACTACTGGTTAGCCTCTCCTATCGTAATAGAAAAAACTATTGATTCATCCATTTCTCCCATCATGATTTCGGATCACGCTTCAGTTAAATTGCATCTCTTGTGGGGCCCATCAATACCCAGAACTACCTTCTGGTGGTTAGATCCTCTCCTTCTTGGAGACCCAGATTTTTTATCCATAATTAAAGCTCAAATTCAGAACTTCCTCTTTCATAATACCCCCATTGAATCTTCTATGTCTAATGTATGGGAAGCTCTTAAAGCCACAATTCGAAGGAAAATAATTAGCTATGCTGCATATAGAAATAGGGTAAGAGAGCAATAATTGGCTGATATGGAAAAATTTCTTAAAGCCAAAGAGAATCTATACTTCTCCTCTAACAAACATCTTCCTGATTCTCATCTACATTTTGAAATTCTTCAACTCAGAGTCAAAATAAACAAACTAATTTCTCATAAAACTGAATTGGCCCTTTTTAAACTTAAGCATAAATTTTGGGAACATGGTGATAAAAATGGGAAACTCCTTTCTTACCAGCTTAAAGTGCAACAAATGGAATGCCATATTCTAAGTCTTAAAGACGAACACAGCAAAATTAATTTTGATAACTCTTCTATAAATCGTATCATGTCTACCTTTTATCAAAAACTATATCCTAATATAAATCCTCCTTCAACCATATGAATTCAACAATTCCTTAAAACTTTACACCTTCCCCATCTTTCTCCTCATGAAGCGAATCTCTTAGATGAACCCTTTTCATTACAAGAAGTTCAGAAAGCTTTATCCTCACGGAAATTGAATAAGTTCCATGGAAATTATGGTTTTCCTGTTGACTTTTTACAAAATATTTTCTCTTACTTTATACCCCCTCCTTCTTAACATTTATCAAGAAGCTTCCACTACTGGCAAGCTTCCTCCCTCTTGTACTGAAGCAGTTATTACCCTACTTCCTAAGAAGGGCAAAGATCCCATACACCCAGTAAGCTATAGACCAATTTCCCTGTTAAACACAGATGGGAAGATATTTGCTAAACTATTACCCTCCAGACTCAAACATTTGATCCCCAAACTGATTCACTGCTCACAAGCTGGTTTTATTAAACATAGGTCTGGATCAGATCACCTACATTCTCTACTCAATCTAATTCACAAAGCCAATTCTCTCAATTCTCCAGTGGCAGCCATAGCTATTGATTTTGAAATGGCTTTTGACTTTTTAAACTGGGATTATCTGTATCAGGTGCTATCTCACTTTGGCCTTCTGCATACCTTCTGCTCTTGGATTAAATCATTATATAACTCCCCTCTTGCTAAGGTACTTACTAATTCTACCCTTTCCTCCTGCTTTCAACTGGAAAAAGGAAATAGGCAAGGCTGTCCCCTATCACCTTCCCTTTTCATTTTAGTCATGGAACCCCTAACTGCCTGTTTACTCCAATCTGCCAGTATTAATGGCATCCCAATGGGAAGCTCAAGATATGTTTCCCTTTCTTATGCCAATGACCTCCTGATTCTACTTGAGAATCTGGACGAGGCAGGACCCCATTAGTTGACTTGCTTAGCAAATTTACAAGTATTTCAGGCCTTGCTTTAAACTATGGTAAGTCAGAAACTCTACCTCTTAATGACCATTGCAAAGTTTTTATGAACCACCCTTTTGTATTTCGATGGTCGCCGCATGGCATAACATATCTAAGAATCAAAATAACTAGTAATCTTAAGAAAATATGGGCTAGTAATCTTAATCCTTTACTAGATAAACAATTCTAGACAGATGGAGGCTTCTTAATCTTTCCTTTATGGGTAAAATCACGGCCATTAAGATGTCCATATCCCCCAAAATTTTCTACCTCTTTGCTAACATCCTTTTAATTGTTCCATCCTTTTTCCTTGTTAAAATTGATAAACTGATAGGTAACTTTATATGGGAGGGGAAAATTCCAAGATTTAATCATAACAAACTTTGATCTCATTGGAAAAAAGGTGGATTTGGACTTCCTTGGTTCAAAGGTTATCTATGGGCCTTCGGGTGGCACAAACCATTAAATGGTTTCAGAAAGCTTCTCCGCACTCCCCACTTTGGATTGCTATGGAATCCACACTGAGTCATGGAAGGGTTCTTACTTCCTTTGTTTTTAACCCCCTTTCCTCAAAATTAAAAACTCATCCAATCATGTCAGCTTCTGTTCTATATTGGAAGTTAACCCATACATTTTTGAAATCTAACCCAAACCTTGGTTTTACACCCCTTTATGGGGCAACCCACTGTTCACACTGGAAAATCATCCAATTTTCTGTCATTCATGGAGGAATAATGGCATTTTTGTTCTTGGCGATATCTTGGACCTGAACTCTCTCACCCTTAGAACGTTCTCAGACTTACAGGTCAAATGAAAACTTCCTAAACAGGACTTCTGGAAGTTTTTACAAATTTGAGCAGATTTCAACTCCATTTCTAATTATATATACAGACACACTTTTCTAAAATCACACATCTCGCACTGGGCTAATATCGCTACAAAATTAAGCAGCATCATTTACAAAAACATTATTGACAATCTTCCCGATCCAGCTACACAAGCTAAAAATAAATGGAGCGCTACCTTTAACTACAATATCTCAGATACACAATGGAGTAAATGTTGGCATCTGGCACACAGCATATTTAAAGATACCCGCAGCTCCCTAATACAAATCAAGATCTTGCATCTTTGGTACAGAACTCCTTCAGCACTTCACTGAATGGGCCTGTTAAATAACAATAACTGTTGGTGCTGCAACCAAGCTAACGATGATCTGTTTCATATTCTTTGGTCCTGCACTCCCATTAATAAGCTCTGGCATAAAATTAATTCATTTGCTTCCAAAGTAATAGGACAAAAATTTCCCTTTGATCCAAAACTATTCCTTCTAGGCCTCTATACTCCGAGCAACTCTTCCCTTTCACATGCACATTTTAGATGGCTAAACATACTTTTTCTTTTGGTTAAATGTCTGATTCTTATTAAATGGAAATCTACCCTTGTTCCCTCCCTTTTTGATGTTCTTCAAAGCCTCTCTCAATACGCCTCATTAGACCGTCTATCCCATGTTATTCATGACCGACTCACCGTATATGATCGGTGCTGGCAAAATTACTTTAAATTCAATGAAATGGCTGGTTCTTAAGACCCTAATCCTCAAGATTTATTTAGCTTTCCTTTTGGTATATCTTTAGCCTGTTAATTAGATCTGTGTCTCTCTAACACTCTGTGCACAGATATCTCCCCTCTTTTTCTTTCCCACCCTACCTCTTTCTTCCTTTTTCTACCCTGCACTATTTTCTACCTACAACATACATCTCTCTTTTATTTATATTCCTCCTCTACTGTATAATGTTTGTATTCTTATAGGTATCACTTCATATAATGGTTTGAAAGCCTGCTATAACTTGTTCTCGTACTCATCTTGCGCTAAACTGATCTCTCTGAATTCATAATACTTTAATAACTGTAACTCTTTTTTCACCACTTATGATATAAATAAGACAAACTCTTATGTTATATATATGTATATTTAAGACATCCTCATTATATTCAACCTAAACTATGTGTTTTGTTAAGTGATACCCTTTTGTAATCTATATGAGGTTTCCCTTTCATTATGTATGCCTGTATGTCTTTATATACTTAAAATTAATAAAAAGATAAACTCAAAAAAAAAGAAATTGGGTGGAGGATGCAGTGGTGGAGATCCCCAGGGCTGACTGGAAAAGAGCATGGGAAAGAGGGTGGAGGACCACTGCTTCACCAGGGTGGATGGAGTTCAAATGGAAATGTATCACAAGATATTTCCACACCCCCTCTATCACCAGACATTTCTCAGCACAGAACTTGGCCAGGTGTTGGAGGGACTGTGGAAGAATGGCACTCACCACCACATTTTCTAGGAATGTGCCAAGATATCAGGGTACTGGAGAAGGGTTCAAGATGAAATCAACAGGGTCTGGGGCATCCACCTCATAGTAGGCTTCCCTCAAATAGTACTGGGTTTAGAAGTTAAGGAAGTGAGAGATCCACAGTCCCAGAAGCTGTTGAGAATTGTATGCCTGGTGGCAGTCAAAGAGATCACAATAAACTGGTTGAGAAGTTCCACTCCTTCTTTTGAATCCTGGGTACAGAGGGTAGATAATGTAAAGAGAATGGAACTTCTCATGGCAAAATTAAGGCTACAATTAGATAAGCACAATGACATCTGGAATAGGTGGCTGGCGGCCAAGAACCTGGGGGCAGTAGTAGAAGAGCACTGAGGCACTGGGACAGAAGGACTTGGATCTGCGGCCTATACAGAGGGGAGCATGCACAGGGGAGCTGGGAGAGGGAGTGAGAAAGCTTCATCCAGGAGATGGGGGATTACAGAGATACTTTAAAAAAAAAAGTGTGAAGTTCCAGTAAAACGACCACACACCAGTGTTCAGTTCAGTTTTATTTTTAATGTTTCATTTATGAGTTTTGTTTAGAATGTTAGTGGTGGTTTTCTTCAAACTGAGGTGAACGTGTTCAGCCAGGGCTCTGACAGGAATCAAGGAAAGTAAGGTGGAACCTGCAGAGGATTAAAAAATTGAAATTGAATGAGTATATACATGAATAAATATACAAATGTAAAAATTAACATATGTTATGCAGTAAAGGCACTGACTCCCGGTGCAAGCATAAAGAGTTAATTATTTCTACTGTGAGGGAGACTGCGTCATAAGTTAGCCTAAACATACTGGTAAAATGTTATCTTTTTCTCTGATGTATGACACTTACCTTTTCCTCTGATGTATGACGCTCTCAAAATGTCGAAGACGCAATGTAATGTACAAGGATTTTTTTTCAGTCATCCACAATAAAAATTAGTTTTAAAAAAAGAAAGGAGTAAACAGTAATCACAAAAAGGATAGATAATTAATAATATACAGATGAATATAGATAAGACAATCATGGCACGGGGTCAAAACTGCACACGACAGAATGTCAGTGGCAAGCATTCGTGCCTCCCAGTATCTTTTTCTGGGGGCTCTGCTCCCACCCCTGTTATGGGGGCAGCACCCCTGGACCCCACCAACTAAGGATTCTAACTCCGGGGGGGTCCAACATGGAGAGCGGACAGGTCCAGGATTCGGCATAATGTTGTGCGCTATTGTGCGTACAACATTATGACCCAGTATGGACAATCACTAGACTAGGTATCAGTGAATTAGTAACAATTGTCATATAATGAACCAGAGCCCTGAGTCATTCTAATCAAGTTATAAAACAATATTCCAACCCATCCTCCCTCCCACCCAAGACCCAAGGAAAAAAAAAGAAAAAGAAAAAAATATCCCCTCCCTTCCTCCCTTTTTCTCTGAGACTAAGCTAATCCTAAAAATAGCAAGGACAGTAACATAACAGATGGAACAAAACAAAAATGGAACTTCATGTTCCTGAGAACAAAGAAGTAGCTCTGGGCGCAGCCCATCCCGATCTTCTCCAGAGCAATGAGGTGTAATTATCCCAAGTAACCGACCATCACCCAGCACCAAGGGTCAACAGGGTATAAAGAGGTTCCAATACCCAAGTGTATTTCTTTTTGGAGTCTAGCATATTTGCAATAATAAGTTCAGCTTGTAAGGCAAATAGCACTTCCTTATACCATTCAACAGAAGTAGGGATGGTCTGATCGCACCAGTGCCGAAGAATAACTTTCTTGGCACAGGCTGATATGAAAGCAATATGAGGTTTTTGATTGCCAATTAAGGGCCCAGCAAAATCTCCCAGGATGCAAATCTTGGGTGTGAATGCCTGTTCAAGCCCTAACAAAGGATCCAGGTGTTGTTTAATTTCTTTCCAGAAAGGCACCACCCTTTCACATGTCCATAAAATGTGAAGTGGTGAACCCCTCTCCCTCTGGCACCTGGTACATAAGTCTGACACCAGCTTACCCATTCTTTGAAGTTTAATCAGAGTATAAAACATGTTATATAAAATTTGGAAATTCATGAATCGATACCTATCCCATTTAATGTATTTATAAGTAGCTTTCCAGATGCAGGGCCAATCTCAAGGACTTCGCTGAGGTGGAAGAACCTGATTCCAGGAGTTAAAAAAAAGTTGCTCCTTTTCAGCAAGAAGCTCCCGCAACTGTGCATGATAAAAAACTATAACATGGGATTTAGGGGCAGCCGGCACCAAGGAAAGCAACTTGTCCCCATACATGCTGGGCCAGACCTCAGTACCAAAATGATGAAACAACATATGCCTTATTTGAAAGTACTTGAAACACATGTACGGGTGCCAACCGAATTTCTGTTGGACTTCAGAAAAGGTAAGAAGCTTGCCAGCATGCACCAGATGATCAACAGACAGACGCCAGAGAGGGCCAGGCCACCCGAGTCAGCATCTTCCCAGCAATTTGCATGTTAGGATTCCCCAAAATGGGTTGAGCAGTGTCTAGATAGGGGTCCAGATTTAATGAGAGACATAATTGTTTATGAGCGTAGAGAGAGAGTGACCTATGGGAGTGTCTTTTAGAGATCCAGGAATCTTTTTGGAGGGAATGTATAATAGGGCACAGGGGTTCAGGCCTAACTGGGAACACAGCGAATGTTCACAATCCAGCCAGTGGGGAATATAACTGGGTTCCAGCACCCCTAAGGTCAGGCGACACCAGGAGAGATAACGGGAGCAGTAGATGGCCAAATAATAAAGATAAACATTGGGGACATTTAAACCACCAGCCTCTCTTGTTCTCATAAGTTTAACCAGAGCCCTCCGAGGGGGTTTCCTTTACCACAGAAATTTAGAGAAAAGTCTGCTGATGTGAAGCAACCAAGTCTTGGGCAGAGTCAAGTTAAGCACTATGAGAGGATATAAGAGCCGTGGGAGAACGTTCATTTTAAGGATGTTCAAACGTCCCCATAGAGACAAGGGCAATAAGGACCAGCGATCTAAGTCAATTTTAATTTGATTAAGAACATGGTCCAGATTATGCTGCCTCAATTTACATGGGTCAGTGCTGAGGTAGATTATCACATATTTAAGTCTGTCCTTGACCAAAAGAAGGCCCAGGTGCTCTACACTAGTCCGAGCAGTGACAGCATTCAAGGGCAATTAGAGATAATTCTGAATTGGGTCATAATGTCCAAGACAGCTGGTAATGAAACGGAAGAAGACGTAATGTGGAGAAGGCTATCATCTGCATAAACAGACAGTTTATAATGGAGTGGGCCTAAGGGGATACCATGAACTTGAGGGGACAGATTAATTTTCCCTGATCAGTGGCTCAAGGTATAGGTTAAATAAAAATGGGGATAAGAGACAGCTCTGATGTGTTCCTTGCTGCAAGGGAATGAGTCAGATAAGACCCCATTACAAAGAATGCATACTGAAAGACAAGTGTAGAGCATCTTGATCCATCATATGAATTCAGAAGGGAGACCATATCTAGGGAGCAGATGGAACAGGTAGTCCCAGGGGACTCTATCAAAGACCTTCTCCATTTCAAGGGAAGCCAAAATCGATGGGGTGGGAGAGTCCCTGGACACAGAGATAAGATGCTAGAGTTTCCGAAGATGGTCAGCAGACAACCGACCTACCATGAATCCCACCTGATCCCTCCCTACTGAGGAGACAGTTCCAGACTGAATTTAACCTAGCAGCCAGGATTTTAGCCAAATTTTTTAAATCAACATTCATTAAAGATATGGGCCTGTAATTAGAGACCAATAGGTGATCCCGGCCTGGTTTATGCGGGAACACTATTATAGCTGCTGTAAGTGAAAAGTCTGAGAGACCTTCTGCAAACACATATTGGAACAAGCTCAGAAGGTGTGGTGCTAAAAGCTTTTTTAAGTTCTTATATAAATTTGAAGAAAAGCTATCTGGACCAGGGGACTTATCAGGGGCTAAGGAGTCTATTGCCATGTAATCTGCTGGTAGTGTCAAGGGAGCTTTTAACAATTTGGTCTGAGCATCCCCCAGCATACCTCTCAACCTTTTGTCCCCCAAATGTGGAACATTGCCTCTCAAAATGTGGAACAAATGAACAAAATCTGGAACACTTAATCAAATCTTTATCTAGAAGGCTCAGAACACTGTTAAAATGTTTGCATTTATGTTCAGAAAGTCGGTTATTAATTGAATAATATATTTTTTGCATCATTTACTGTACATTTTTGCTTTAAAATGTTAATACTGAATGTGGAACAAGTCCTCACAATGTGGAACAGGGAGCTTTTGTGAAGTAAAATGAGGAACGTTCCTCGTAATGTGGTACAGTTGAGAGGTATGTCCCCCAGTGAGGGCAGATCCAAATCATGAAAAAAGGTGTCAAAAAGGGAAAGATCAAGGAGATCTGAAGGAGCAGTATATAGAGAGTGGTAAAAAAACCTGAAATTGTGAAAATATATCTCTAGGTGAGATGACAAGGTGACCAGAAAGTGACCTGAGAGACGGAACAATCCTGTCCACTTGTTGAGTGCATAAGTGCAGAGCAAGGAGTTTTCCAGTTTTCTCACCTTGGTCAAAATACTAGCTTCCAGTCCTCAAAAGGAGATGCCTGGCTCTATCTCAAAGTGAAGTATTATACTGGGCCTGAACAGCCTCAAAGTGTTCCCATTCTGACTGTAGGGAAGCACCAGAGAGTTCTCTTTAGGCTACTCATATCTGCAACAAAAGAGAGGAGGAGGCCTGGGACAGCTCTCTCTCTTTCATCTGGTAGCCAACCGAACAATTTCACCTTGAAGGGCACATTTAAACAAATCCCAAAGTATGTCAAACTTTGGCATCCTGGGTGAGTTGAGACCGAAAAAGTCAGGGTTAAAGTACTGTAACCATTCAACCACTTCAGGGAGTCTCAATAACTGATTATTAAAATGTCATATTTTATCTCGTACCAGAGAAGGAGCAAAGTTAACCTGTAACACAGTTGGGTGATGGTCGGTTACCACTTTGGCCCCATAATGTCTCAAGACAACACCTGGCAGTGCTTCAATACTCAGTAGAAAAAAAATCAATGCGGGAGAAAGAATTATGTGGAATAGAGTGAAATGAATATTCTTTTGTGACCAGGTGTAAAGTCCTCCATGGGTCCAGAAGCCCCAAGGAATCTAACAGATCTTGCAGGGAGAATTGGCTCAGGGTGAGAGCTTGACCACATCTTGTGGTCCTGTCCAAGTCATTGTCTAAAACCAAATTCCAGTTCCCGCGAAGATCATGGGGACAATATGGAGATGAGCTGGGGAAAAAAAGGAAGGGTCTTCCATATTAGGCCCATAAACAGAACCCAAAATCAACTCCATATGTCCCAGTAGAGCCCTCATGAAGATGTATCTACCCTGAGGATCAGTTACCTCCTGGAGGAGATGCAATGGGATAGACCTGGACATCAAAGTAGTCATGCCTCTTTTACGAGAGTCTGTCCCTGAACCCAGGGCCTGCTCAACCCAGGAGCATCTTAGCAACTGAACCTGGGTTGGGGGATGTGGGTTTTTTGAAGAAAAGCCACATCCACCTGTAACTTATGAAGGTGCACTAGTACGTTAGTACATTTAGTTGGGGACTGGGCTCCCTATATGTTCCATGAGCAACAGCTAAAGCTATATGCCATAATGGACTGTTATAGATAGATGGAGTCAGGGAGGTAAATAAGTCTCACAGCATGGATCCAAGAACTCAGATATAATAACAGCCAGCCTTCAGAGAAAAAACCCAACTCCCTACCCCCACCCTCTCCCCTAATATCCCACAACAATCTCCATATAAGTAAGTGGCATACAAAAGACCGGATTAACCAAGTCAAAACAAACCCCCCATTCCTTCTTATCTCTTCTACCCTCCATAATCCCATAGGGAACGTCCCTATCCCCCCAATTGAACCGTTGTATTAAACTCCGAGCCGACACAGCTCCTCGCCTCATTTATCCAACCCCCGAATCCTGCACACCACTCCTATAAGCTAACTAGCGTATCTTAAGAAAAATAAAAAGGAGAACTGTGAGAAGATTTGATATAACATAGTTTGTCCTATCCTAGTACTGAATTTAACTTTGCAAGGAGCAAATTTAAACTCAAGTAACAAGTCATAAAATAAAACTGGTAATGCCCAGCTCTAGAAGGTAAACAAGATTGACTGTTAACCAAATAAAAAGAGTAGCTATTAACTATGTCCACCTAGGCATGCTTTAAGGAAATCAAAAAGGAGCATAGAAGCATAAGTCATGCAATGAATAAAATTTACCCCAAGAACAGAGCCATCTACTATAGAAAACAATTCCCCACACCCCTTAATTGTAACATTATGCAATTTCTCTTAACCCAAAAAATTAGATATAATAATTAAGCAATAATGCATGACAGGGTGTGGTATATCGTGAGATATCGTCACACCTAGGGTGGTTGGGCACGAGGCCGCATGCCGAGTGCCCAACCACCTGAGAAGTGACGATATCCCATGATATACCACACCCTGGAGTGCATTATTGCTATTATGAACTGGGTTAAGAGTTTTCTTCAATTAAAAAATACAAAAAACTAATTTTAAAATGTTTTGAAAATGTCTTTGGGGTGTTGGAGGAGTATCTTTCAATAAAATAGTTCTTGGAGGGGTCTGGGAAGCAGGTGGCGCTGTTGGGGGTGGAAGTGGTGATCTTGTGACTGTGTGACCCTCTTCTTCCAATTGTAGTTTGCTATATAGTTCCTGCAAACTTCACTTTATTTTTATTCACATTTTTTTTGTTTTGTACAGAGTTCTTCCTGCACACAGTGTTTTATTTTTTTTCCTTTGTACCGGGAGAAAATATTGAATGCCTTGCTTTTCATCAGCAATGGCAGTAGTACAGGTCATCCAACACTGACATTCAGTCCCTGTTTTGCGGTTTTAGATGAGGGAAGTGGTTTTAGTCCCGAGTTGTTTTTACATTCTCCAGGTAGTTTACAGCATTTCTATTTGTATCGGGAGAGCAGAGCAGAGCAGCACAGCACTTATTGAGGACAGCACTCGGGAGGACTGGTAAGGTGAACAGAAGTCAGGGAGCTGATGATGTGTATATGTCCATGCACTTGAATCCATTGTTTAAATGTGTAAAACAAAAAGACACTTGCAGTGCAATTTGTTGTGGGCGGGGTCATTAATTTGTTATTCTGGCCGGAAGAGTATAGTTCTTTTGACTGTAGTGGGAGATTCAGTGTATGTGTTTTGGCACTTTGTTCTGCTGCTGTGAGTACAGCTGTGTGAAGAGTCATGAGGGACGAGGGAATGGTAAGGTCGGAGGAATTTTTGGAGAGTGAGGAGGCTGGTGGCCAGAGGCTTTTTGAAGCCGTGGTGATGTAGCTAGATATCATCATGGCTTCAAAGAGCTGTCGGCCAATCAGCTTCTTAGATTTTCGATCCATAGTTCATAACATAAATTCTCTGAGTCCTTGCAGTGTGGTTGAGTCCTTCATAGTCCCTGAAAAATATCATGGATGTGTAACAAGTTAATGTTGTATAGTCTTAAGCCCAGAGCACAGGTAAAATCCTCCCTCCATGGCAATATCAGAGAGGAGAAATCACCTGCACAAAAGCCACAGATGCAAACTCACCCACACGATCACAGTCCTGTTCCATATGCTGATGCAAAGCCCAGATGTTCCATGGGTTATTGTTTAATACTGAAAGTCACACATAAAGGGAGATACTATTTTAAGTGCTGTTGAAAATGTCCCAATAATGAACCAGGTCAGGAGATCAAGAAAGGTGAAGGAAAATGCATAGCTGATCAGGAGCTTTTTCATGTTGAAAAGACCCCAAATGCAATACTCTTGTAACTATGTCAAGAGGGATGTTGATGGGCTGTTCTTGCATCTGCTTGAGACTGTTTAGTTTACAATGAGATTGGAAGTCTCATGACAAAAATTTGAGTGATGAATTAGGGTTACACAGAATAACTGGCTGAAGCAGGTTAGAAGAGTGTCCTTAGTGGTTGCTTGGGGATTGTAAGAAACCATCCTGCATAAAAGAGCATTCAGTAGGCCATGGAAACATAAGCTTCACTGTGGAGTTAACAAGTCCAAAGGCATTTCTTCAGTGGGGGTCTTTTCTATTAGAGTAAGGGAGAGGAAGCAGGTTCTGAGGACATTAGGCAGACCAAGAAGGCTGTTCATAAAAGAAAGACCAAAAAATCAGGAGAAATGCATGGAGACCACCTCAACCAGCAAACTGCATTTAGCACATATTCATTCCGGCAGTACTGTATACAACAGAGAGTCCCCTGAATTCACTGCACTTTAAAAAGGTCTGGTAGAATTTTTATGGGGGTCTGAACTGCTTAATCAACTGTGTCAAAAGAATGCCAGGTGTCTTGAAGCATTATTTGCAAGTGAGCAGGATATAGCATTTTAAGTTTAATCCCTGTGGCAATGAGCTTGGTCACCACAGGGTGATGCTGTACGCTTTTGTTGGATCCCAGCCGGGAGATCCTGAGCAACTCTCAACTTTTTGCCTTTCCATAGTATTTCTTTAAGGTCACGAGTTTTCTGCAGCTTATACTGCTTGTCTAAGAAATTCAAGAGCTTGAACATAAAGGACGGGGGTGGGGTGGGGGAGAGCCAGCAGAAGGTTTCGGGTGAAGGGAACAGTGAACCCATTCCACTATATAGGTTGGGCCATTCGGAGAGGGGCCTGCAATTCATTCTAGAAATTTCTGGGCAAATTGGATTGGTGTAGCCCACTCCTCACCTTTGGGAAGCCCCAAAACAATTAGATTGTTGCGATGGCTTCTGCCCTCTAAATCTTCGATCTTGGTTTCTAAATTTTGGAGTTTCTGCCGCAGTTGTGTTTTTTCCATGTCAGAATTATCTCTCCACTTTTCTAAAGAAAATGCCCTTGCTTCAAGGTCCCCCACCCATTTATTGATGTCTCCCAGATCAGATCAAAGTGATTTTACCTCCTCCGTGAGCTCTTTCAAGGCCTCCCCAAAAGGTGCAAACTCCTGCAAAAATCTCTCTTCTGAGAGTGGGGCCGATGCCATAGTAGGAGTTGTGCTTTTACTGGCATTCGATCTGTGGGCCTTTGGCCTCTTGTTTTTTTTTCTGGCATCTACGGAGGCATGTGGCAGGGACCGTATTGTCTCATTTCCACCTCAGACATAATTGCAGTAGAGTGACCAAAACTACAAAGACACACTCTGAGGGAGATCTTCAATTGATTTTCACTTCAAATGAGGTAGGACAGCTATGCGATAGTAGAATTCAACGGGTTGATAGTGGGATGAGTGGAAAGCTAGCAAAGAGCAGCTACTCAGTCAAGAGCATCACATGACTCTGCTATTCAGAGTTTTGAAGACAGGGATATACTGGAGCCTTGCTAGTCTCTGTCTGGTGCCAGATCCAGGATTTTTCAATGGTGGGTTCTGGGGTAGTATACATACTTGATATGCAAGTTCTTTAATGTTTTTTAATCCTTTATATTGTCTGCTATTATCTTTTTCATTACATTTTTAACAGAAGATACAAATGTAATTTACAGTTTTGTATGTGTATTTTTAATCCTTATATTGTCTGCTATTATCTTTTTCGTTACATTTTTAACAGAAGACGGCCCCATCTGGAGTACTGCGTGCAGTACTGGAGGCCACACCTTCACAAGGACATCAACCAAATTGAGGCAGTCCAGAGAAGAGCAACCAAAATGATGCAGGGACTGCATCAGAAAACATATCAGGACAGATTAATGAAGCTCAATATGTATACCCTAGAGCAAAGGAGGGAGAGAGGTGATATGATCGAAACATTCAAACACTTTAAGGACATTAACAAGATGAAAGAGTCTAACATGTTTCAGTATAAGAAAAATAGCAGGACAAGAGGACACATCATGAGATTAGAGGGATGCTGATTAATGGGTAATGTGAGGAAGTTCTTTTTCACAGAAAGGGTGGTGGATGCATGGAATGGCCTACCTCAGGAAGTGGTAGATATGAATACAGTGCAGGGCTTCAAACAGGCATGGGATAGGCATAAGGGAGCAATACAGATGTGTATGAATAGATAGGCCATTGACAGAGCAAAGGCCGATGGCACATTTATGAGGTAGAAAAAGAAATGGGCAGACTGGATGGCCTTGCGGTCCTTATCTGCCGTCAACTTCTACGTTTCTGTGTTTCTCTGTTTCTATCTACAGTTTTGAATAAGTATTTTGTTGCAATCAATAAATTAGATTTCTTCAACAAAGTGAAATGCAGTATCGGCAAGGAAGTTAAGGTGGGGAGTGCTAGCATCCCCTTCACCCTGCCCAAGATCTGCCACAGTCTCTGTCTAGAGGAAAAAGTCAGTGAGACATATTTCTGGCATTTAGTGAGAGCTGGTTTGAGCAGAACCAGCACTGGATGTTGCCAAAGTCATGCTGGAGTGAAGATTCCTGCTCAAGGACCAAAGATTCAGAAGAAAATAGAACTGTGTCATCAGCATACATGCATATGTATGTATGAGGAGACACAGGTGGAGGGGTGTGCCGCACCGGAACCACACCACCTTTGTGAGAGATTTGCAACTTTCACCGATGTCCATGTTTTCCGATCTAGAGGTTCCTGTCTTTTGGTTGTCCCCAAATCTCATTTGACATCTGCAGGTGGCAGAAAATTCTCTGTTGCTGCTCTGCAGTTGTGGAACAGCCTCTCTTTGGAGATTTGGACTGCCTCTTCGGTCCTCAAATTTAAAAATAAATTATAAACATGGTTATTAAACCAGACCTTCCAGGTACCTGGTTGTTTTGAATGTCATATTGCTGGTTAGTATGATTATTTATTCAGTGTATTAATGAATAATATATTTCTTTTTGTTAAGGTTTTTTTTGTGCTAGTATTTGGCTTTGGTTATGTACTGTGCTTTGGTTTTAAAAACGTGTACTGTCAGTGTCAATGGCTCAGCTGGTTGCATGCTCCCCTCTGAGGCTGGATGATCGGAAAGTTGTGGGTTCAAGCCACACACCAGGAACGTGGTGTAAAACCTCAGTACTGATGTTGTAATACAGCATGAGGGGGGTTCTGTCAAGTTGGATGAGACATTAAACTAAGGCTCCATCTGGCTGCTCTGGTGGTTATTCAGGAGGATGTTAAAGACTTCATGGCCCATCTCGAAAAGAGTAGAGGACTTTTTATTAAAACAAAATGAAAACAAAGAAATATAAAAGGAATGAACAAAATCATATAACAATCAAGACAAAAATAGTACAATCGAAAAATAACATGTAGAGCTGGACAGAAGTTGCAAAATTTCATGAAACATTTGTGGAATTTCAAAATGTCATGACATTTTCTGAACTTCCACCTTTGGCAAAGTCAGAATCTTCTGAATGTGTCTGGTAAAGTTTCACCCTGTTCCATAAAATTTTCTGACAGAATTGCAGAATAAAACACATGAACTGCTGAATGACAGTTCTAAGTAATTCCATTCTGTAGTTTAATACATTAAGCCACAAAACATGTAATCATTCTGCAATTCAGTTCTGTGGGATTTCTTTTTGCAGTTTAATGCATGAATCCACAATTCATGTATTCATTCTGCTGTTCAGTGACTCACTGAACTGTGGAATGAATGTATGAATTGCAGATTAAAGCATTAAACTGCAGAAATAATTGCCACAGAACTGACCACTGACAATGATCAGTTCTGCACCATTTCCTTCCACAGTTTAATACATTAATCTATGACTCATACATTTATCCCACTATTCTAAGTTGGAATTTCCACAAAAGTTGCCAAATTGCATTCCAAAATTTCATGAAAGCGAAATTCCGACTTTCACCAAAATTCCACTGGTGGAAGTTTAAATTTGCACAGCCCTAATAACAAGGGAAGAAATTGTCATTCTTATGTAGTGACAACCAGAACAAAATAAAAACAATACAAGTTTCTAATCAGGCCTTACTCTGATACCTAAGTTAACCTCCGCCTTTTAGGGAAATCGCATGAATATCAGAAATTTCCAGAAGATGATTATGCAAACTCATTTGTGAAACAGGTTTTAACAGCTGCCTCAATGATAACAGTAATGCTTCCAGAGAAATCACATTTTGCTGCAAAAGTAACTGACATTGTGATTACCATATATGGTACTTAAAAATCCAGGTGTTACCATTGCCAGTCCCAGACAGCTTCTTCAAGAAGCTCAAGACATGTGAATCAACATAGCTATGGTGCAGTAAAACCCCTCGGATTGAAATGGATCAGTTTACATTACTCCAGAACCAAGGCGGTACAAGCATACTTCATTTCAAAAATTATTATTGGGCCCCCCAATTAGCAAGCCTGAGAAGCTGGCATGATGCTCAATGCCAAAACACAGGTAGTCTGCTGGAAAAGGAATGGGCACAGCCACCCAGACTGACAGACCTCCTATATTTTATTTATTTATTGAAATGTTTTACCAGGAAGACACACTGAGCAACAGGCTGCTCATCTCCCAGTGCGACCTGGAGGGGTAGGGAACCAGGGAATACAATACTGTGAAATGTTACAATGTAGGAATACAATTTGATTACATTCATACAGTGAGAGCAGGTCAGTTGAAGTGCTGGAATGAAGGATTTACAGGTATGCACTACTTGGCTACAAAGCTAACATATAAAACTAGTATAGATATGATTAACACAATTAACACAAAGTAACATGCATTGGGTAAACACACAATGATAAGATGACACAATAATAATGGGTAAACTTTGCTGGGATAGAGTTTTTGAAGATTTAAGGTGGTTTGAGTAGTGAGGGCAAGAATGGAAGAATGGGAACAGAAATGCACAGAGAGTCACAGACATAATACAATTTGTAGGTGAGCAGAGGCAGCAGGGTGGACTATAAATGCATATTGGAGAGATTTAAGGTAGACCAGTAACTATGGCTAGGATAAAATGAGGGGGGTAGGGTGCAGATGGGTAAGAGAGAGTGAATGTTGCAGAAGTGGATGGTGGGGAGGGGGTTGTTCACAACAGTAAGCTGGTGGTCAAGCCCTACTGAGAGGAAACGGGATAATACATGATGAAGCAAGAGAGGGGATGAGAAAGAAAAAGGATGGGGGGATAGCAATCCATCAGTGTGCTGTGTGGCCCTGCTTGCACAAGGCAGTGGTCTAACAACAACTGCAGGGGAGAAGGAGGTAGGAGTTCGGGTAGGTAGGAGGAAAGGTGGGGAAAAGGGGGGGGGGTTGACTTATTACTTACAGTGTGCTGTGGACCCTGCCTGCACAAGGCAGTGGTTAAGCACAACAGAAGGGGAATAGATTGAAGGAAGTGAGAGTTAGGGTAGATGAAGAAAAGGGGGAGAAACACATTGGCGGAGGGAGAGTAGGCAATTAAGAAGAACTCTGGCAGTGGTAAAGTAGGAAGTGTTAGGGAGTAAGCATTTGTGATGGTCGGGTTGAGAGAGAAGAGGGGTAGAGACCTTATTCTGCATAGGACCTTGCCCTGTGTGGGATAACGAGAGGGAGTATGGAGGAGAGGGATTTGAAGGTATAGGGAGAGGGGTGGGGCAAGCACGGATAACAGCTTGGAGATTTAGAGGCAAATTTATGGAAGGAAAAGAAAGGTTAGTGTGGAGGGAAGCAGGGAGAATGGGGAGTGGGGGAGGTGGATTTGATGGGAGCAGGGTGTTTGGTGGGCTTAAAGGGGCTACTACCACTAGCAATTTGCAGACAGCTGAGGGAAATCAGATTATGACGCCTTTGCTCAACATCTGGCATGGGGCCCATAAATTTAAAAATAATGTGGTAAGGTACACAGTGCTGACTCCCCTATGGGACAGCCCCCTGAGTCCTCAGTTTCTCAAGGACCCTGGTTATAAGTTGTGGGCCTCCAAAGGGATCTCACTGCTAGTGCACCTATTTTCGGAAGGCAGGTTAATGTCCTTTGAAGAACTAACTCAAAACACATACAGTTCCTAACTCACATCTTTCTAGGTTTCTCCAGTTAAGGCATTATTTGGGGGAAGTTCTTGGTGCAGACTATAAATTACAGGACCTATCAGTCCAGGTCCTGCATGTTGGACAGTGCCCTGAGCACTAAAAGGCTGGTAACACAAATGTATAACAATCTGATGAGCTCAGTGAGTGGTACAGGGGATGGAAGCTACCTTAAATGGCAAGAAGATCTGTGAATCGAACTAGAAGCAGAGGACTGGTCTGATATAGTGGACAAGGGTTGGCACTTACCAATCCAGGCCAAATACAAAGACTGGGTGGGCCAAGCGGTCTTTATCTGCCATCAAATTCTATGTTTCTCTATTTCTATGTTTATGACAACATAGAGGGTATACTATATGCTGGTCGGATTAGCAAAATTCACCCCCAATATGATGGCACCTGTCCCAAAAGCTCCCGGGGTAATGCAGACCTACAACATATGATGTTTTCTTGTCCTCACCTAGCATGATACTGGCAGGAGATTGAGGCTGCATTAGCAGAGGTAGTAGCCACTAGAGATGCAGCAAAGTTTTAATTCGCAGGCAAAGTGAACTCGAAGTGGTCCACTTCAAATTCGCATAGCATTATGCGAACTGACCATTAAAAACTTGAAATTCACCTTACTTCACCTTATTTTGCATTGTCCACTTTGAGTTCACTTTGAGTTACAGTTTGATAAGGCAAAGTCATTAAAAAACAGGCCACTGATCACATGCCTGACTGTCTCTGCAGGTCTGGAGGTCACATGATTCAGGAAGGCAGTGAAATAGGCAGGAAGTCAGTGTTCAAAGTGTAAAGTGGGAACAGATGCAGCGTGCAACAGTGTAAGGTGATGCAGAATGTTGAAGGGCATGTCTTACAGACTCTGTCACCATCCGATATAACTACGGGACAGCACGGGTGGAAAAGTATGTCCGGGACAGGACCTTCCATTTAGGATATGCGCATGCTGCAAAGCACCAGAAGCCCGCATACTCCACAAAGGAAAATGACAAAAGGTCAATCTCCAGCATTTCCACTATGGCAGAATTGAGTTCACATGCATCTGCATGATTGGGTGGGTATTTAGTGTTGCGCGGAAAAAGGCTGCGCAATGTGGGCTGCATTGTTCGTTGCTTTACATGTGGTGTGCCAAATGGCTCTACTCTACTAATTGACATGGATGGGTTACCTTGGATGTGTGATGGTGGGTGCACAGGTGACAAGCCAATGCATGTGGTCATTTTCCTTGTTTTAAGCACAGGGGTTGATGTAGTAGAATTACTATATGGACCACCACTGCTACTCTGACCACTGCGTGAACATTCAAAATCCTCCTCCTCCTCATGTCTGTAGTAATCCTCTGGTGTTATTTCACCACTTTTACCGACATGGCTACTTACACTGATGGAAGGGGATACCATGCTCACTAAAGTGGATGGGGGGAACGCCCAACTACGGCATTAGCTCCCCTCTGGTGTCGTGTCCACAGTGCCTTGTGTCTGCTCTTCAGATGAGTATGCTGGCCCCCAGTGCCCAATTGGCTACCCTTTTTACCACACTTCACATGCACTTGGCAAAGCTGGCAGATTGCCACAGTTTCATTGTTGCCATCTTGTACAAAAAAATCCCAGAGTAGGGATTTAGATGCCCTACTCTTCACATGTCGCTGCTGGTGCATAGGTAACTGCACTTTTGGTAGCAATGAAATGGGGAGTGTAATGCATGATTTCTGCTGTGCACAATTGGACTTTGACTGAACATCGCAATCTATGACTATTAATTCAGGGTCATCAACAACAGACACAGCTACAGCAGAACTTTGAGGAGGGGGTGATTGACTAACAGACTGTTTACAAATAGCCACCTTCACTTTCTTTTTTTCCGGTTCCCAAATGAGATTGCTAGCATCATCATCATTATAATCATCATCCTCCTCTAATTCACTTTGGAGGCTGTCCTCCTGTGGAGATATTCCAAGTTCAACAGCAGCCTCAATATTATCAGCCACACTTTTTTCATCAATGTCTGAATGTTTAGATGGCCTGTTCTCAACATCAGTGGAAACATGACACTGTGAGTCATCATTAGGGCTGTAAGTTAATCACGGCTGTCACGCAGTGCAGGGATTCTGAGAAAAGCGTTGTTCTCTGTGAAGTCTATGAATTAATTTACCCGCCGCTTAAAATCATCATATTTTGATCAGTTCAGCCAGTGTTTCCATGAAAAATGTATCCACAACATTGCCTGAGCTCTGGCTGATTGCTGATCAGTAGAAAAGTATTGTTCACACATGTTGATGCTGTCAATTACTGTGTGTTAATTGCAGTTCGTCGATTACAAAAGCCCGTTCAATTAAGGTGTCAAAATAGTTTTGTCTCTCTGTTCACACACTAACTATATCAACTAACTGACAATACTTGCCTACAATTGCCTTTCAGGTGCCCACAATTACAATTACCTTTCTTATTAAACTGCACCTCAGCTGACTAGTCAGCAGTGCTTGCAGTCTCCCCCAGCTGGAGATGTGCATTAAATCAAACAGCTTGCCAGCATCTAAGACAGGCAATATGTATGCAACATAGAGGTGCTGACAGTATGCAAAGGGTACCTTTCATGTGTCCGGAGACATGTTGTTTTGTATGGTCTGCAACATTGCAGTAGACTACAAATGAAAGGCTATTTGCAACTGTCATCTAAATGCTGCTTTTCATGTTGCCAAGAAGCGCAACCTGGATTCTACCTCTGCCGCTAATACTGAGAAGCAGGACACTATGACAGAGATATTTTCAACCAAAACAGTTCAGCAAGAGGCTAAAAAAGTGGCACTGTTCAGCTTGGTTGAAGCATTTACTGTGGTCAATAATAAGAATTAAAGCTTTCATACCTTTTAATCTGTGTCTGGGCATTCCATGAAGATACTCTTTTTTTGGCCACCAGGTGGCCGTGAAAGTAGGTCAAAATCACAGTGATAAATTTACAGCCCAAGTCATCATCATGATCAGAATCATGTTCAAGTACTGTAGGTAGTGGGACATCAACTGCACTCAAGTTTGTGGATTCAACAACATTTTTCCCACATGATAAGTTTAACAGGATTGAACTTGTAGCAATACTCACGTTGTTATCAACCATACCCTCACTAACTTTACTAACAGCAGGGACAACACCATCTCCAACCAACATTGAAGCGACTGACTTCACTGTGAAAAACATAGCTGGACAAATCCCTATACTTGCACCAAATACTACCTTTCCCTTCCCCTTCTGCCATGTACTACCATGGTCATGCACACTCTTAACACTGCTACCACTGGTAGCCCCTGATGAACCTGAATGATCTTCACAACAACTTCCACTGCTAATAGTCTTCTTGGCAGCAACACTATAGCCAGAAACTGCTTTGTCTGACCATCTCTTCGAGGGCATTTTTTCAGATGACACAGACAATTTATAACAACTTGATATTTCAGCACTTTTGGATGTCTGGGAAGCAAAACACTAAATGTAGCCACACAGTACCTGTCCTTGAATCCTTAACCAGTCTTCAAAAAGCTGACAGTCAAAAAACAATACCTTGTTTTGATGGTTGGGAGGAGAAGCAGTAATTAGCTACATAGAAGCAGGGGAAACAAATTGCAGACAGGCTTAGAAATTCAGAGTACTGCTATTGTGGTGCTACAATGAAATGCATATCAGTTGACAGCATGCACACAGATCAAAGATCAGGCACAGAAACTTTAACTGTTCAGTATAGCACAACACAGACAGTCCCGTAAAAAGACTGAAAAAACTGCCCAGCAAACAGAAAATGTTTATAAACAATTCAGTGAAGCTGTACTGTGTCTACTTAAACACAAAAATAATAAAACAATAGCCAACAGCAGTTGGAGAAAATGCCTTTCTCACTACTCTCCCTTCTTCACCACAGATCAGCCCCTCCCCCGAAGCAGACTTCTACAGTGTATCTCAGTACAGAGACTGAATCAACTAAATTAATATTCAATATTGACAAAACATCAATAAATGCTTGATGATATAGCCACATCAGGGTTTACTACAATCGATCTACTAAATTTTATCACAAAATTCTGTGGCAAAAGGGCATTTTAAAGGTTTTTAGAGGGTTTTAATCTCAGAGCTCTGCGAGCAAACTGTCTCTAGCTTTCCACTACACACGCTACGATGAGCTGAGGCAGTGCAAGACAATAGAGAGCCCATGTGACCTTACATCCCATGATTCACTGCACAATCCTCCTTAAAGAGCACAAAAACAAGGTGAAGTAACACAAAGTCAATAGAAAACAAGGCAAAGTAATGTGAAGTCCATAAAGAACAACTGAACTTTGCATTACTTTGAAATGCCTAGTTATTCACTTCGCTTTGCTGAGTAGTAAGTGAAAGTCAGGTTCTACATGAAATACTATGCGTAGTGAATTTTTGGCATTTTGCCCACCACTATTAGCCACATAGTTTAATCTTACACCTAGAATGGTGCTGCTGGGTGACATCAGAGGACCTGCGGGCCAGCAGAAGGAAATTAGTCTTCTTGACAATCTCTGCAGCCAAATTAGGTATACTTACAAACTGGAAACATTCACAGGCACTGCTATTGCTGCAATACAATGTTAGTATCTATTGATATTGAGCAGTGTCAGTGGCTCAGTAGGTAGCACACTCGCCTCTGAGGCTGGGAGATCAGAGGGCTGTGGGTTCAGTTCCCACATCTGGCACTTGGGTTAATATCCCAGTACTGACACTGTAGTGCAGCATGAAAGGGGTGCTGCACTTCTGAGGTGCCGTCTTTCGGATGAGACGTTAAACCGAGGTCCCATCTGCCTGGATTGGTGGTAGTTCAGGTGGATGTTAAAGATCCCATAGCACTTATCGAAAAGAGTAGGGGAATTTCCCCAGTGTCCTGGCCAAATTTCCCTCATTCACTAAAAATTCATCTGTGTCCCCTTCCCCCCGGGTCGTGCCTGAAAATAGGCAGGATTTGTCTAGTGCACTTACCCGGTCAACTAAAACTAAAAGAACTATTTAGTTATTGGAGAAGGGCAATGACTGAAAAGTGGTCATTAGAACAATTAGAATATAAAGTCAGGAAGGGAATACATATTTATCAATCCATATGGGCACTGTATGAACAATATGAGACAAACCATCCCTGGCTAGCCAAAGAGAACTGACCTATGATAGACTGGATGCATTATAGCCTTTTACCCCTCCCCTTCTAAGAATGATCAAGGTTGTGCAATAATGACAGAACACCAATAGTAGACAAAAATATGTTTTTTTTTTATTTTAATGTTCTGCTTCAGTTTTTTGTATGTTAAACCAAATGCCAAAATAGTCTGACAAATCGCTGTTATCAATTTTCTGCAATACAATGTTAGTATCTATTTATATTGTCAATAACCTATATGGATCATTTTTTCCATTCAGGTGGGAAAAAACACAATTTTAAGGTAAATACATTAGTGAGGAAAATAATGGGTCTTTCCTTATCTGCAACCATCACCCAAAACACGCCAGCCATATAGAAAGTCGAAGTGTAAATGGGAAACTGTTTGCAACTGTTGGGAGCAAAATTTCCTTGGGCAGTAATGTTCCTCTATGGCCTTATGTTTATTATTCAAACTTACTCCCAAGTGCCCAGTGCAGCTTAACCAGACCATGCACACCATACTAACTGAATCACAGAGATCAATCAGCTGTTGACACACTTCCTTTGTTATTCAGAACATATTGGAAATTGGGGTCTCATGAAATTGGAGGGGTATAAAATAAACTAATGAAGGCCTTTCTTAGTGCCATGTGACCGAAACATTTTTGGTAACTCTCCATCAACATAAGGCAATTCTAGTGAGTGGCAGGATAACTAGGATCTGCAGCTTATCCAATATGTAGGGGAAATAGGCAGACTAGGTATGCCAAGCAGTCCTTATCTGCCATTAGAGTCTATGCTTCTATGTTAAAACATTTTCTTGATTGTTTCTATAACATAAAGAAGGGCCTGTGAGAACTGATTCTGTTTTAAGGTAAGTTTTTTAACTTAAAGTAGAGGAAGTAGGTATCTCGTCAAAAAAGTGACTGAGAATGAGTGACTCAAATATGAGTCACTCAGTCTCAGTGACTGTGTTGTGGGCTACCCTGAAAGGGTAGCGACAGAAAAGTGCAGGGTGAGAGAACAGTGATAGGATACTGGAAGGTATCTATAAGGTATGTGGGTGGTGGCGAGAGGGGAAGCCACTGAGCTGGCCTAGTGGTGTGGTGATTAGGGTGGCTGGCTCTGGTGGGGAGGATACAGGATTCAGGGCATAATATTTTTGTGCATTTCTGTGCTCATTTTTTTTTTGCTGTTGTCCTGGTTCTTCTGCTCTCCTCGACATGCAACCCCCCCAGAGTTAGTTATTTTAGTAAGGAGGTGCGGGGGGGTGCATAAACACTTGAGTGTCTTTTTGTCGCTACAAATGTACATCGCCTTTCTTATTTTCAGCGAAGTACATTCGCTGAAACAGTGATCGCCCTTTGCTGCGCGCCATTATGACATAGAACCTATGAAGTGACAGGGCGATAATGTTAGTGAACCGTGCAACCCAGGGTTTTTGTACAGAAGCCAAAAATAGGTGTGAAATTTGCAAAAATAAAGATGCTATGAAAAATGTGATAGGATGCACCATGTTTAAACCACCTTACAAAAGCAGGAGGTAGGATATATATCTCTCTATTGAATGGATTAAGGCAACTGTCCTAAATCATCCAGAAAAATATGCTGTACAGAGAGGTTTCCATCTTAACGGGTGTATATGTGTGTGTGGGGGAGGGTATATATAAAATGTAAGTAATAAGCTACAACAAGGTATGCATTATTAGAACTTTAATGCATGGTCAGGTGGCATCTCTCAGCAAATGACATTTCTAGTGTGTTTGTTTTTTGCCATTATATAAAGGTACAGAAACATAAGCAGGAGGAATGTCATGATTTATTTATTTCAAAAGTTTCACCAGAAAAGGCATACTGAGCTGAGTAGCAGCTATTTTCCAGACGCTTCCTGGGGGAAGGGGTACAAAGAAAGTAATAAAAGTATAATAACAACAGGTACGAACATATGACAAATTTCAGTCCACAATCAATTGCAATTGAAAACAAAGTAACAATATGTTAGGAGCTATTCACGTAGTAACAATGGCATGCAAAAACTTTATAATATGGAAGGTAACTCCCAGGATTTGACAGCTAATTTATTGAATGCTGGGTCAATTAAAATGTTGGAAAACGTGATATCTTTTCTTAAGGATATTGATACACAAAAACTGCATATGAGGGACAAACAACTAAAAAGTGCATAAAAAGCACTAGAGAAATATTACAGATATAAACTAATGGAAAGAACTACATAACAATAAATGTCAAGAATAAGGTAATAACAAGTTAGTCTAGGGGGAAATTTAGGAGACTGGGAATTAAGTGCAATAGAAACATAGAAACATAGAATTTGATGGCAGATAAGGACCGCTTGGCCCACCCAGTCTGCCCATTTCCCTACCTAATGGATAAGCTGCAGATCCCAGTTAACCAGCAGCCTACTTCTTCCTCCCCCCACCCCATAGAATTGCCCTATGACTGTCCCATGCATGCTTGAATTCTACCACTGTTTTTGACTGCACAACCTCCTCCAGAAGGCCGTTCCATGCATCCATAACCCTCTCTGTGAAAAAATACTTCCTTAAATTACCTCTGAGCCACCCCCCCATCTTCAAATTGTGCCCCCTTGTTCTTGCACACCTCTTTTTTTGAAAGATGCTACCCTCTTGGACTTTGTTGATTCCCTTGAGGTACTTGAAAGTTTCTATCATGTCCCCTCTCCCTCCCTTTCCTCGAGGCTATATATTAAGCTCTTAAATCTCTCTTCATATGTCTTCCAGTTGCAGACCCTGCACCATTTTAGTTGCCCTCCTCTGGACAGCTTCTATCCTGTCTATGTCTTTTGGAGATTGGGTCTCAGAACTGCACTAATACTCCAGATGGGGTCTGATCAGCTGTCTGTACAGAGAGATAATAACTTCCTGTTTTCTACTGGTGATGCCTCTCCCTATGCATCCCAATATCCCCCAGCCTCCTTGCTGCCTCTCTCATTGCTTGCCCACCTTTAGGTCATCTGATATGACTACCCCCAGGTCCCTTTCCATTTTTGTTGTTGTTAGTATCTCACCCCCATTGTGTACTCTTCTCCTGGGTTTTGTTTCCCAGGTGCATTACCTACATTTCTTAGCATTGAATCTAAGCTGCCATACATTTGACCATTCCTCTAACCTTGCAAGTCCCTTCTCATCCTTTCCACCCTCTTGTGCATCAACTCTGTTGCAGATCTTTGTGTCATCTGCAAAGAGACATATTTTTCTTCCAGTCCCTCTGCAATGTAAGCTTATAAAGACATTGAAGAGGACCTGTTCTAATACTGAACCCCAGGTACCCCACTAGTAACCCCCTTTCTTCAGAGTGGACTCCATTTACTATTACTCTCTGTGTCCTATTCTCCAGCCAATTTTTACCCAGGCTGTCATCTTGGGACCCACTCCCAGGCTGGCTAATTTGTATATTAATCTTTGTGTGGGACTGTGTCAAATGCCTTGCTAAAGTCTAGGTAGGCCATGTCCACAGCCCCTCCCTGATCTACTACTTTGGTCACCCAATCAAAGAAATCTATCAGATTCATCTGGCATGACCTTCCTGCTGTGAATCCATGCTGCCTTGGGTCCTGTGCCCCTCTGGCCTCTAGATACTGACAATTCTTTCCTTCAGAAGTGATTCCATCATTTTCCCTATCACTGAGGTTAAACTAACAGGTCTGTAGTTTCCTGCTTCTGCCTTGCTCCCACTTTTGTGAAGGGGAATCACATCTGCCCTCTTCCAGTCCTTGGGTACCACCCCATCCTCCCAAGATTTGTTAAAGAGGGTAGTCAGTGGTGTCATTAGTTCTACCCTTAGTTCTTTTAGAATTCTGGGATGAATCCCATCAGGCCCCATTGCTTTGTCCACCTTCAGTTTTAAGAGTTCTTTCAGAACCCTTTCTTCTGTAAATGGGCTGGTATCAAGTTCTGTATCCAGAGTGTTTCTACTGTTTGTTTTAGGTAACTCCCCCTCTTCATTTGTAAATACTGAGCAAAAATATTTGTTTAGTATATCTGCCTTTTCTCAGTCACCTCTGCCCACCCCTCCCTCCCCTTTATTAAGCCTCACTATCCCTCCCTTGGTCTTCCTTCACTCCTGAGGTACCTATAAAAGGTTTTATCCCCTTCTTAACTGAGTTGGCTATCTTTCCTCAGTTTGGGCCTTTGCTGTTCTGACTGCCTTCCCAGCTTTCTTTTGCTTTAACTGATATAGTTCTCTGTCCTGCTCCTTCTATGATTCCTTGTACTTCCTGAATGCTTTCTTTTTCTCTTGAACCTTCACTGCCACTTCCTTTGAGAACCACAGTGGTTTCTTACATCATTTCATTTTGTTTATTTGCTTCACACAAAGGCTTGTTACCTCTATGATGGCAGTTTTATTATTCCCCATTGTTCTTCCACCCCTCATTCCTGCCCATTTGCTAGTGCATTCCCTTAGCACTCACCCATTTTAGCAAAGTCAGCCCTCTAAAGTCCAGTACTTTTGCCTTTGTATGGCTTGATTCTATTGCTGTGTTTATTGTGAACCATACTGTTCGATGGTCGCTAGTTCCCAGATGGCTACCCACTTCTACATCTGTGATCCTCTCTCCATCTCCATTTGAGAGAACCAGGTCTAAGATTGCTCCCTCTCAAGTGGGCTCCAATACTAGTTGTCTATAACATGATAACAATGAAACTGGTGTTTATTTTAGTATTTTAGAGAATATTAAAGGATTTTGTAGCTATGTATGAATGAATGAATGAATGAGAAAGAATGTACCAACTGTAACAACATAACTTGTTATACAATAAACCTTTGACTTGAATTGAAAACAATTTAAAGAAAAGTGCCTTGGGTTAAATTTGAAGGGGAAGGGGGCTGAGCATTGTGGGTTTACATGGGAGAAAGGGGTAGGAGATGAAGAATAGATGTGAGATGACACAGCAGGGCAGCAGCCCATATACATACAGTGTTTGAGGGAGTAGCAAAGTGAGGTTGTTCTTGTGTTGCAGGGTACAGGAGAAGTGGTAGGAGGATAGCTAGGGGGCTAGGCTGGAGAAGAGAGGATAGAGAATCAAATGTTAGGGGAGGGGGAGGCAAGGAGATGCAAGGTTAAGGAAACAAGGTAGAGGGGATAGCAGGGGTATAGAGAATAGAAAGTTAGGGGAGGGGAAGGCTAGGGGATGCAAGGTTAAGGGGAGGAGATAGAGTGGAAGGCAGATGCTTTAAGGGGAGGAGAAAGAGAGGATAGAGAAATGGGGGTTTTACCAAGACACTAGGAGGATGACTGGGGAGAGGAAGGAGGGAGGGAGGGAGGGAGAGAGTGAGAGAGCAGTGGCAGTGGGAAATGGAATCGGGTGCAGTTGCAGGAAGGGGAGATGGAACTGAGAAGGAGAGAAGATAGAAATCAAAGGGATGGAGCAGAGTGGATGGATAAGGGAATGGAGTTCCACAGTTTAGGGAAGTGGTAGGAGAATGCAGACTGCACAATAGTAGTAGACCTAGAGGGGAGAGAGCAAGGGACTGGTAGCCAGAGTTGTAAAGTGAGTAGGTGAAAGGGAGGATAGGATAGAGGTCAGGTAGAAGGAGAGAGAGAGAGAGAGAGAGAGAGAGAGTCAAGCCAGTATTTAGTGACAAAGAAGGAACAGTGGGCAAGGTATATGGCTTTGGGGGGAGAGGAGAGGGAGGTGTAAAGATTACAGTGGAGTATGGGGCGATAATAACATACTGTAGACCCTCTTTTTTGGACATTTGCTTTTGTTTCCATCTATCCACCTTGGTCTTACAAAGTGCCAATAAATCTGATCAACTGTTATAAGCTGGGCGTTAAGAGCCAAAAGTAACCCCCAGGATTGTCATTGGATCCTGCGAGTAGGGAATTGCCTCTAGTTTTGTGAGTTTAGTCTATGCATGATTTAGATAAAATGCCCTGCTTTTACTTCTGCTTATTTTAGATCCTAATACCTTCTCAAATTCATCAAGGTGATCTAAAGCACTCATACCAGAGATCTCATCATGGACTATGGCACACATATCATTCATGTAGGCACAGACTGGCACTGGAGAGATTTGTAGGAAAGAGGATATCCAGTATCTCTAATTAGTTGGTCTGCCACAATTTTCCTTAAGACCCAGTCCAAATACAAAACATACAAGACTGGACTTAGGGGGCATCCTTGTCGAACCCTACATTTTAGTGAGATTATATTACTCAGGTAACCATTAATATTTGTTTGAAAAGTAGGAGTTCTGCACACTGTATGGATCTAATTTACAAAAATCTCAGGTAAACCAAAATAACATTAAACAGAAAATAAATATGTATGAAAGATGGAATTAAATGCTTTTTCTTGATCAATTGCCATAATTTTACCTGTCCAGTTTTTCAGTTTTCCTGCCTCAAACATTTCCCTTAATAGGAAAATGTTACCCTGAATTTTTCTAATAGACACAGAGCAAGCCTAATGCTGGCATAAATAAATGACCTACTATGGTGATCAGTCTAATGCAGAACATCTTTTGCTGAAACCTTACTTTTTGCATTAATGAGACTAATAGGTCTCCAATTCTGGATATCATCCAATGGTCCTTTTATGTAGAAAGATCACAACAGCATGTAACATTCAAGAGGATATTTGTCCTTTATCAAGACACCATTGAAACACTAATCTCAGATCAGTAGCAATTTTGTCTGAAAGAGTTTCATAAAAGGCAATTGTTAGCCCATCACTTCCTGAACGGGTGTCCTTTGGTAAAGATTGAATTGCCTGCATTGCCTCTTCTTGTGTAATATCTCTGATTAGGGTTTGTTTAATATAAGAAGAAAGTGGGGGAGGCCTTATGTCAGCCAGAAAAGCATCAATCATCCCAAAGGATGAACCTGCTGTCCCAAATGAAACATAGGTAGATATAGTAAGGCCTGTGGAATGCATAGCCCCCATGGTGGATGCCAGTGATAACATGATTCTTTTCTAGAGTTTATCTTGACAGCTTTGAAATGGTTCTAGTCTAAATTTCTGTATGCCAAACCTTTGCTCTGCCTTTAGAGAATAAATTCCATCTTATTGATATTTCTGCATCTGTGTTCAGTAGTAATTGAACGTGGGTTGAAAAATTCCCTACACCACTGTGACCATTTGAAATTAATATGTAAATATGATATCGCAGAGACAAGTATTTGTGATAAGCTGTAATTATCAGGTTGACAGGCAGGGACTGTAAAGTGGATTTAAGTGTGTATAGAATCTTAACACCATGTAAGGGGATCATTTAACATGCAAGTTATTGATTTACGTGCAGCCCACACTTCATGTATGATTTGCTGTACCTCATTTTAGGATAATAAGCTGTAATTAAGTATCTCAAATCTCTTTTTGGTGGAAGGAGACTGAATTACTCCAATACTGCATCTTAGAAAACAAGCATTTGTCAATGCTGAATGTTGCTTGCTTAAAGAGAATGCATTTGAGATGCACACACAATGCATATCTATTACATAACTATGTAATGCATATAGAAATTTACCAAAGTTATTAGTGAACATTGAAAATTTTCAATGTACCTTTGGTATTTTTTTAAGACTTTGACCCCAGATTTTCAACCGAGTCTTTTTATGACCCCACTTCATGAACCTGGTAGGTAAAACTTTTGAAATCTGGCTGAAAAGGTGATTTTGCAGAGCAACTGTAAAATCACGGCTTGGGCTGGACTTAAAAATTTGCACCTCTGGAGGGCCGGCCAGGGAAGAAGGATTGAGGCGCCTTTGGGCTGCTCTCCTTCTTCAGGGGAAGGGTTGAGGACAATGTCTGGCACGTGATGAATCCTAGCAGAGGCTGGAAGGAATCGCTAGCACAGGCATATAGCAGCCATAGAGGGGTGGGACAAATGCAGGACATCATTGCACGTCTCTGCCCCTTGGAGGGCAAAACCAAGGAAAAGACAACACCCTCTATAGCCTGCACTACCTAATCAGCTGGGGCCAGCTCCATGATTCTAGTCCCATGTTCATGGCACTGATGGCCCTAAGGTGTCATGACCCCACCCGAGGGGCAAGCCGGGTGTCTGGAGTCTGGCTATAACTGAGAGGTGGGGAGCACTAGGGTCTGTGACCAGGCTGATCCTTGAGTGGGCGAGGGCAACGAAAAATACAGAATTAAAAAAAAAATAAATAAATTTGCACCTCCCTTGTTCATGAGGTGGGGTCATAAAAAGACTTGGCGGAAAATCTGGGGTCAAAATATAAAACATTTCCAAACTTATGAGTGAATGTTGAAAATTTTCAACATACTTTCATAACTTTGCTGTTTTTTTAAATTTTGACCCCAAATTTTCAACATAGTCTTTATGAACCTGCTTCATGAAGCTGGTAGATGAAAATTTTGAAGTCTAGCCCAAAAGATGATTTTGCAGAGTGACTGTGAAACCTCCTTTTGGGATGGATTTGAAAGATTTCACCTACCTTGTTCATGAGGTGGGGTCCATAAAAGGACATGTTGAAATCAAAATCTGCTTGTCATAGTGGGTTGTATGAGTAAAGCACTGACACAAAGAGTAGGTGCAGAAGTCACACAGAGGTGTGAATTTATTTATAAAAGAAAAATAAAATAATAACTTTCAAAACAAAACAAAAAAATAAACAAACATTACACAGTCTGGATCTGGCATTAGTCCACTCTCTGTGTTACCTGTACCTGTTCCAAGGTTCAACTGATCTGTCTAGCCTAAGAAAAGGATCCATTTTATACAATAAAATGACATGATTTAAGAGGCTCCACCACCTAAGCTAACAAAAGTTGCTAAACTAAATAAAAAAATATATAAGAAACATATTATAGGAAAAGGCATCATCAAATATCTATATTAGGGACATTATATACACAAAAGGAACGCAAACAATCAATTTTTAAACATTTTTCCTCCTGAAGCCCCACCCACCTGCTGTGAGTGACAGAATCTCTTGGATAAAAACAAGAGAGCAAAGGGGTGCTGGCCCTTAAGGGGAGACCTGCTCTACACAGTTAGGTGAGTGGCCAAACAAAGCTGTCATTCTACTAAGGTCCCTGGAGTAACAAGTAGTCACAGAAGAAAGACAGCAATTACGTTCAGCTTGGCTGGCTTTACTTTCAGTAACAATACAGGTTGTTAAGGTACTACAAGAGTCTGGTACACTGAAGGGCTTTTAGATATTTAGGCAGGAGGAGCAAAAGAGAAACCTTAGAAAAAAATTAATGAGGCAAGCTGGCTGATCACGGAGGGGGTTTCTTCAGAAAACAGTATTAATTTATAAGAGAAATCCTCCATGACAATGTTCACCAGTTTGGGTTGTTCACAAGATGACTCTGTGAACCTGCGAGTGTTTTTGGTGCCAACTAAACACTTGCAGAGAAAACTTCATCAAAAACAACCCGAAAGGCTACAATAAAATGCAAACCACGACAGAAGAATTATTTAGCAGCTAGCATCTACATTTCTGGGCATTTTCCTAGCTTTGGGAATTTTCTAAAAGACTTGACTTTGTGGGTGACAGCCTCTGTATGTGTGCAGTACATATAATAGAGCTGACAACCGCAGTTCAGCACTAAAGGAGCAGTGCAAAGCATTGAAGCACTCGCATTCCCTTTACTTGGCCCTGAATACCCTGCACAGAAAGGACACTCAGGACAGGGACCTTCTCTGAGGGATTTCTATTTTAATTTAACTCTACAACAATAAGAACCAAGAGAAAGGAGTGAGGAAAACAGCTCTTTCCCTCACTATATTGCAGGAGTGATTTTTTCTTTATTCTCAGGCATCCCGATGATCGGGAAGACAAATCAGCCTAAACACCTAATTTGCACATCCTAACAGCCTACACAGGTAGGCGACACCAATACAAGCCTAAAAATAATGGGGGGAATACTTTAGAGCTATTTCTAGCTACTGAAACTGCACTAATAATTTTGGTAACTGTGCGGAGCTGCGATCCTGCACACATTCATGAAGGAATGCAAGCGAGCACTGGAACAAAACAAAAACAGCTCAATAGAGCGGCTCTATTTCTGGTGCTCTGACACAGCATTTGTATCTGCTTTTAACCATTTTATTTTACTGGCATAACAGCCAGTCAAGCAGGCAAACCAGGCGGTGGTAGGCAGTGTTCTCCCATGGCAAAGGGAGAGGGAGAGGAAGGGGGAGAGAGAGAGAGAGAGAGGGAGAGGGAATAGAAAGGGAAAAAAGAAGGGAGATTTGTAGGTGCCCAGCCTACAGGACAGTAAAAAATAGGAAAGACAAGGTGATGTTGCACAACAGACTCAAAGCGGGATATAAAGAAGATAGTACAGAGTGTCTGCCCTCAAGCCCAAGCTGGGGGAGAGTACAGTGCTACCACACTGCTGACAAAATAGTAACAAGCATTTGTTAATGCCGAATGTTCACCACTTGCACTACTGTTGAACTGGGTCTAGCTTGTACATATTTTTGCTATATATTTACCCAGAATAGACCATATGAGATGCAATATCTCACTTTTTTACTGGTGTTCTGCCATTACACATTTTCACATTATATTTACCCAGGATAGGCCAGTTGAGAGGCAATATTTAATTTTCAGTGGGCCCCTACATTTTGAGTCTAAATTTCCTACAGTTTTTCTTAATGACCTGATGTTATGATCAAGACAGGTGGAATTTTTTAAATCCCATCTGAAAGGTGATTTCGCAGTGTGACTGTGAAAAGACATTTTGGAGGGGATTTGAAATGTGCCATGCTCAGCAGGTGGGGCAACACAAGGGGTATGTTGAACATTTGGGGTCAAAATCTGCAAAAACAATGAGTAAACTATGGAATAATTCAACGTTTCTTCATAACATAGTTTTCTTTTTATATTTTGACCTCAAATTTTCAACATAGTCTTTATATGACCACTCCTTCTGAACATGACAGGTATAATTTATAAAATAGTGTCCAAGACATAATTTCACACCAGGAGTGTGAAAAACACATTTTGGCCAGGATCTGAAAAATAACAGCTGACATGTTCATGAGGTGGTGAGAGAAAAAAAAGGGCTATGTTGAAAATTTGGGGTCAAAATATTGAAAATTACCAAAGTTAGGAGCATGCATTGCAAAATTTCAATATAGACTCATAACTTTGTTGTTTTTTAAATATTTTTACTAACACTTTTCAAAATAGCCTTCTTAGGACCTCATCTCATGAACAAGAGTGGAGAACATTTTCAAATCCTGGCTGAAAGGTGGTTTCATGCCACAAGTGTGAAAACACATTTTTATCAGGATTTGAAAAATTGTAACTGTCCCATACATAAGGTGGTATGAAAAATGGCAATGTTGAAAATTTGGGGTCAAAATATTGAAAACTGACAAAGTTATGAGTGTGTGTGGAAAAATCTTTATCTTTCCCTTATCTCCAATTCTTTTGTCTCTCCACATAATTACCCTGCCCTCCCCACATTTCCCAAAGCCTTCCTCAACAAAGCCCTGTAAATTTTGGGGTTACTACCTCAAATGATTTGTACATAAATCTATGATTTGTGCATAATTCTATTGTAAATTACTTGAGTTTTACCTCAAATTACCTATATATAATCCTATAGTATATTGTTTGTATATATGTTTTTGTATGCTATATTTGTTTTGTTTTGTTTCTCTCCCTGTACTGTTTCTTCTTGATTCTGATACACTGGACACTTGTGAAAATGGGCAGTTTTGCTCACATGCCTTTCCAGTATAAAATGAAAATGAAATTTTAACATATGTTCATAGCTTTGTTGTTTTTTAATACTGTTACCCCACATTTTCAAAATAGCCTTCATGTGACTCCATCTCATAAACAAGGGTAGAGAAAATGTTCAAATCTTTTCCAAAAGGTGATTTTGCACAGTGACCTCAAAATCACCTTTTGGGATGGATTTGCATAATTGTAACACCCTTGTTCATGAGGTGGGGTTCCAAAAAGGCCATGTGGAAAATCTGGAAAAAAAATATTCAAAAATGACCAAGCTATTAGGGCATGTTCAAAACCCATTGAAATACATTGAACCACATCCCTGATTTCCTCAGTTCCCAGTCCAACATTGAGGAATGAAGATGTGTCTCTGGTCCAGAGAAGATGACAGCATTGGGTGATGGTCGCTGTGTGCCAGCAGTGCAGAGACATTGATGGATGATTTTCTTTTTCTGAGGGTGTATAAAAATAAAAACAGACTATGGGGGATGGTTTTCTTTATTTTAGATACTGACACTGATGATTGGACACCCCAGTTTTCATGTTTTTCTTGGCAGCACTGGAAGTGGGTTCCTAGATGTTGCACAGTGAAGACGGGTGAGGTGAGGGGTACTAGCTGACACCAGAGGTTGGGTGCCTTTGGCATTGGAAAATAAAAAGTAAGGGGGGTGGGATGGTAGTTTCTGAGTGGGAGGGTCAAGTGGGGGGAAGGTAATAGTGGCAGTGTACCAGCGGCGACAACAAACATCAATGGACTTTTTTTTTTACAGTGTGTATAAAAAATAAAAAAAGACTGCGAGGGATGGTTTACTTTATTTCAGGTACTGACACTAGGGTTTGGGCACCCCAGTGTTGGTGCTATGTTTGGCAGCATGGGAGGTGGGCTGTCTGGTGTCACACAGCGAAAATGGCTGGGGTGGGGGGGTACTAGCCAGCACTAGGAATTGGGTACCCCAGTGTCAGACAGTTAAGAAGGGTGAAGCTATGGGAGATGGGAGGGATACTTGGCAGAGGGCGGGAGGAATTGTTTTTATGTTGGGGGAGGACCACAGCAGGCTAATCATTATGGATCAGTTCTGCTTGCTGAGCAACATTATGCAGATCAAAGGAAAGAGCCACCCTATGATTCAGCTGGCTCTTTTTCTTGAACTACTCGAAGTTTCCACCCAGTATCACTAGAACAGTGTAATGATAAACCTGACTGATGATGGTTTTGACATTGTCAAGCCCCTTACAGACTGCCCCGCATTGGACCGACATTGACACACTTCTTAAAACTCACTATGATAGCAATATATTCAGGATCCATATGAAATCCGACAACAAAATGCCTGACACTGCAATCCCGACACGGTTGAAATCCCACCCAAAAACTGACCGACCAACTAAATTCCAACCACCAGAATCCTGTTTGATAAAATCCCACACAACACATTGCATGGCAAACCAGAGAACTGTGAAAAAACAATGCATAGTTACTCCTGTTGATAAAAATAAAGATCAGGTAACAAGGGTGTCTCTCACATGAATAATCTAATTGGCCTCACCTTTGAACAGAGGTACTGCACTTGTATTTTCTTCTTTGAACTAGCATACATCCCCTGCCAGTTCTTTTGTTTTTCTTTCAATCAGAAGGTCAAACAGGACAGAACACTGTCACTGGGAATGTAAGGCAAGGCAAGATAAATTTTATTTTTCTGGTGCCCAATCCCAGAGGCTCTGGGCACCGTACCAACACACAGAAGTTTAAGAATATGTACATGAACAAGTATGAGGGATGGCAGATATGTAGAGACTTAAATCAATCCCCCATGACTGTTGCAATAGTTTACCACTGCTGTACTTCATTTCCTTAATTGGTGTTCACTGTCCGCCTTTGCTTGTGCATGATCGGTGTTTCAACAAACTGTTGGGTGAATCGGATGAAGCGATCAGTTTTCACAAGGTAATTTACAAAAGTAATTCAGTCATAATTAATAGATAGGGACACTGGTTATTTATTTGATATTTTCAACAGGAGCTTACTACGAGAGCAAGTGCAATGCAATACGAAAGCTAGTACAGTGATACGAGAACAGCATGTTATTTTATTTTTCATAAACTGCACTAGCCCACTACAGACAATTACTTTTATAAATTACCTTCGAAAAAATGATTGCTCATCCAGTTCATCCAACAGTCTGTTGAAACCCTGATCCAGTGACAGTATTCTGTCTAAAAATGGCAGAGGGGGTAGAGCAGGACATGCTTTTATGATGTATGCCTTTTCTTCATACTGGCTGAGCTTAAAAAAGGTTAAAAATAAAAAGTAAATAAAAACAGAGCCAACAGGATACTCAGGATTTAATAATGAATTGTCGGGATTTTGTCAAGTTGGCATTTTATCGGTGTCAGCATTTTAGTAATTGGGATTACAGTGTCAGGCAATAGTATATTGGGACTGAGTGTGTCTGGCTTTTGTACCTAACCCATATGTTCACTGCACACAAGCACAACGGTGAATATAAAAAGTGACAAAGTTATGAATAAAAGTTCAAAATGCATTGAGAATATCTTGTTTTTTCAGTTCCCATACAGCGTCGGAGAAGGATGTGTTTTGCAGCAGAGCAGCAGAGGACCATTTCTAGGAATGTGAAGGTGTTGGAGGGGTGGGGCAGTGGGTGATGATTGGGGGGGTTAACGTGGGGTGGATGGAATCAAAAGACATTGAAGGATGATTTTCTGCTTTTCAGGTTACAATTAGTAAAACAAAATTAGAGTTGGCACTGGGCAAGCAATCAGGAGGTGGGTGAGTATACTGCAGTGGGTGGGGACCCCTTCTGAGGGGTGGGGACCAGGCACCAAGGGAGTGATTGGGAGGTGGGTGGGTGTATGTTATAGCAGAGTGTGGGTTGTCTTCCTTTTAAGGGACCATGGCACTGGGGAAGTGATCAGGAGGTGGGTGGGTTTTGGCTGGGGAGGAGTGTCTTTATTTCAAGGGACTGCAGCACTGGAAAGTGATAGGGAGGTGGACGAGGTGTCTGTCAGCAGGTGGAATTTCTTCACTCAGAAAGTGGCACACATTGATGAGACACATAGTTCTGCCATGGTTTCACATGGGCAATGTTGGCCCACAAATTATTTATTCAATCTGTGTAGGCCTGTCAGAATTTTACCACACATTAAAGACTGACTGAAGACAACAGTGCAGCATCCCATAGTGTGAGCTGCTGGTTCCAAAAATTCTGCGTCCATTAAGACAGTATCACATGTGGCCAGTGCATCTTGTTCTGCCATGGATTAGTGTTGTACACACTGCATGGGCAATGTTGCTCCAGAAATTATGTATGCAGCCTGTGTAGGCCTGTCAACAATTCAACCATTAACTCATTGAGCTGCAAGCTGACATTTTTTGAATAAGGTTAAGCTTAGTACCTTTAGACTAATATATATGCTCAGGGCTGAAGGAGCATACCTGTATATATATGAGTCTAGACTAAAGATTCAAGTGAAGAAGACAACAGTGTAGCATCCCACAGTGTGTGTGTGTGTGTGTGTGTGCGGCGCATGCGTGTGTGCGTGTGTGTGCGCACATTGTGTGTATGTTTGTGTATAGGCTACTGGTTAAAAAAATATAAATAAATAATGGACACAGAATCCCTCCCTGTGCACCTCATCCTCCTTCGCTGTTGGCCCAGCTGGAAGTGTACAAGATTCATCATCCATAAACCATGGCAAAAAGGTGTTTGAAAAAAGGGGCAGGTTATTTTTTTTAAAAGTGAGCATCTCTACATTTTGGGTCAAAAGACATGTTCTCCTTTTGGTGACAATATTGCCTGCAGCACTGAAAACTCTCTCCGAGTATGTACTTGCAGGTGGGCAACTGCGGTGCTCAACAGGTACCTGTATCAAAGAGGGCCAAATAGCTTTTTTTTTGGTACCAGTACAATAGAGGCACATCTCCTTCTGCTAGTGGCACATTCTCATCCAGGTAATCCTGCACCATTTTGTTTGCTGGTATCTAAGGCACCACTGTGTCAGAAAGTGAACTGCCATGCTTTTTCATCAAGCCGTAGCCAGGCAGGTGTTCCCATAGTGGTTTGTCATCAATGGCTGTCTTTCTGGGGGATGCAGAAGGAACAGCATCAGCAGTAGTAGCAGGCTGACTTGGAGACAAAAATGAGTGACTCCTGTGGAGTTCAATAATAGCAGTAGAAATACATTGTGGCCCTCCTTCCCTCCCTTTTCTCCACTTGGCCTGTCGGTGTGATTGATGAGTGTTGTCTTTCTGTTCTGTTTGTGCTCCAATTCTTGTTTTGTGTCATATGTACAAAGACCAGATGGATAAGCCAGGCTTTATAGGACTGCTGATCCTTACCTCATTCTTGTGCGTCAAAGAATGTCTCAAATGTGTCTTTGAACTGAGGGTCCAAGAGAGTGGCCAGGATGTAGCAGTCATCTGTATGCATTTTTGAAATGTGTGTGTCATTCCAGAAATGTAATATTTTCCTTTTTATGAGGTTGACAGCAGTGGTATCCTCCTTTTCATCATATCAAGTTTTCCTACAAAGAAGTTGCAGGTTAGTGAGGGAAATGGAGGGGAGTACTTGACTTAGACCACCTACATCAGCACTTGCCACCCTCTTGGCCTCCTCAAAGGGCTTCAGCAAAGTGCAGAGGGTCTCCATCAGGTACCACTGATTTGGGTTGATGTTGTCATCTCCCTTGCCAATAACATGCTCAGTGACATACTGGTCAATAGCTTTCGGTTGTTCTAGCAGCTGTTCCATCATGTAATAGGTGGCGTTCCATCATGTTGCAGTTGGTGATGGGGCAGTTGGTTCCACTGCTGAATGTTAGGTTACAGCTTACATGCCTTTACAGAATGGCTAAAATGACCACAAATGTTTTTGGCCAGACCTACACATGTCTGCACAGTGGTGCCTTCCTTATCTAGGAATCCTTCAACTATCAGAGTTATACAGTGAGCAAAATATGGAACATGTGTATAATTGCCATCATCATTTACTTTCACAATGTTCTTTGCATTATCTATTACTATAAAACCTGGTGTCAATGAATGTGGTGTCAGCCACTCCTCAAACGTCTGTTGAAGGAAGTGTAACAAGTGTTCTGCATGATGGCCATTGTCAAAGCCAGCATTGCATAAAGCTGCCTTCTTCTGGAGGTTGGGGGGCCCCAGTGACTTGCAGCTACTGCTACTGCTGATGGCACTTAACCCAGAGGAGGAGGAGGAGGAGGCAGAAAAGGAGGGGAAAGCAGAGGGGAAACTGACCCAACGGGTAATCACTGCCGTGTAATCAGTAGTCTGACCATTGGTCCACATGTCAGTGGGAATGTGAATAAGTGGAACAAATGATGATTTCAGGGCATGTGACACAGTCTTGCAGATACTGTGATACAAATCAGGAAGAACCACTGTGGAAAAGTAGATATGGGTGGGCACTTGAAACCTTGGCATTACAACTTGCATTAGCAACAGAAAACCAGCATTGCTCACAAAAGAGAATGGCAGCAAGTCGGTGGCTAAGATTTCCACAATTGCTCGTTAACTTTCTTGCCTCTGGTCTGTTGGCTTTGAAATTCTGTCCCTTTCCAGGGACTCAATCAGTGAGAGTTGAGTGCTTTTTTTCCCTGGATGTGACAGCTGCCTACTAGTTTTGCCAAATGGAGGGGGTGAAAGTGGCTGGTGATTTGCAGCCCCTCAGAGGTGTGGGAATCAGTGGGCTAAAAAACTTATAATTGGAAGATGTTCAAGTTGTGCATCAATTACCACCTGAAGGACTTTTTTCCATTTCCTCTCTACTTGGTCTCCTAGGAGTAATAATGTTTACCTCCCCGGCCACCACCACCATCATCATTGTCATTATTACTAGGTTTACTAGGTAAGTGGGGACAAAAGGAAGCCATGAAGCCTATCTTGATTGTCCCCCACATGTGTGGGAAATTATACTTTATTGTAGTTAATGGAGAGCCAATGATCTACTCCTTTTTTAAAGGATTCAAAGATATTACAGTCTACTAACTCTTGTGGTAGCTGGTTCCAGAGCCTTGGTGTTCTTACTGAGAAGAAATGAAGCCTTCTGTTTGTTTTTGCTTTACACACCATTAGTTGTTGATTGTGAAGTCTAGGTACTATTTTTCTTTGCGTTTTAACAGTACCATATTTGTCCATCAGAGAGGGTGATTTGAGAATTCTATACAAGAACAGAAGATCACCTCTGGAGCGCCTAAACTCCAGTGTATTTAGGCCTGTTTTTTGAAGCCTCTCTGGATATGGCAGTGATGCATCATCATCACGATCATCTTCACTGCCTACTAGTGCTTCTGCTAATGTCATGCGTTGGCATGCCTTCTCATACTAAGATTGGTGGGACTTCAGTAAATGCCTTTTCACGGTAAATATTCCCAGCCTTGTTCCTTGCGTGCCCTGACTCAGCATGTCTGTACATAAAAGACACACTATATGTGTTCATGATTCTTTGTCCACGCTAAGGAAATCCCACACTACTGATGTCACCGGTTTGGTCTTTCCTACTGGCATTGTTGGCTGTTGCCTAATGAGTAGGCTGCCGGGGGAGGGCTGCTTCCACATAATTACCCTTCTCTCTTTTCCTCAGCCAGTTCTCCCGGATCAGGGAATAGTTCAGTTTCCTCCTCAACCATGTGTCCTGGGCCACCAGTTTTGCCTATGCCTTCATCATCTGCTGTGGCCTTTATTGTTTTGGTTTACCACCACTTTTGGTCTTTTTTGATCTGTTATATGCACCTGCCCCAAGGCAAATTTCCACTTGTTCCACCTCCTCCTCCTCCTCCTCCTTCCCAGAACTGCTGCTGCTGCTATCACTTTTATCGGGCATATAATCACAATCCAAATCTCTTCCCCAAGAAGCTCTGCAAAATTACTTTCTGCCTCCCCCACCTGTATCACTTCTTGACATGCTCCTTTCTTATTTCTTTGTTTTTCTACAAAGATTGCTCATGTTGCAACCCTTGCAGGGCTACTGCAAGTGGTTCCTACAATATGTGATACTCGATGGACAATTCAACCACTACTGTCATCTTCCTCCACACTTGTAATTCCCAGTGAGGTAGAGGGTCTATTACCAAGCCAACTATACTTTTGTTTTTCTTTGATGTGACTAGAATCAGATGATTCCATATCGTCAGCTTCTTGACCTGTCTGTTGCTCCATTTCCTAATGCTTGCTATTGGACTCAGCCACTTGGGTGATGAGAATGAGGAAGACATATATTTCTTGTATTTTTTAATTAATGGAAAATATATTTTTCATTTAATTTTGTGATTTATTAATTTTTTTTATTTTTGTTTCATCAATGAAAGGCATATTTTAGTTAATTTTGTGATTTTATTGTTTTTTGTAGTATTTTATTTTTCTTTTTCATGGGGTGCCACCAAGATGCTACCTACAGGGGCCAGGCACTGTCACATTGCACTTACTGCCCACTGCCCAAATCACACTGTAAAAGGCTGTTTCAGGACTTAGGAGGAAGAGATGGAGGAGGAAGAAACAATTTTCTCAAGTTTTTTTAATGGGGTGCCACCAAGGTGCCACCCATAGAGGATGGGCACCAGCACACTGCCAGCTGGTACACACTTGCTGCCCACCACCCAGATCATACTGCACTAATCACACTGCAAAAGGCTGCTTCAGGACTAAGGATGAGGAGGAGGAGGAGGAGGAGGAGGAGGAAGAAACTATTTTTTAAAGTTTTTTATGGGATGCTACCAAGGTGCCATCTACAGGGGATGGGCACTAGCACGCTACCATCTGGTACACACTTGCTTCCAACCACTCAGATCACATTGCTCAGATCACACTGCAAAAGGTTGCTTCTGGACTCAGGAGGAGGAGGAAACAATTAAAAAAAATTGTTTTAGGGGTTGTCACCAAGGTGTCACTCACCAGGGGCCGGGCACCAGCACACTGCCATCTCAGCTGCACCATGCTTGTTGCCCACTGTCCAGATCACATTGTAAAATGCTGCTTCAGGAGTCAGGAGGAGGACTCACTAATTAAAAAACTGCAACAAAAGAGCTGAAAGTTGAATTTGAAGAGAATACCACCATGATGCCAAGTACCTGTGGTTGGGCACTGTCTGGCTGCCAGCTGGCTCACACTTACTGCCCCGCTCAGTAAAACTGATTTTTTTTTGTAGTAAAGTAGCTCCCAGAAGGCTTCTGCCAAGGACTGATAATGCCCTGCTAAAATGAAACTGCTGCAACAAAAAAGAAAAAATGGACACTAGCAGACTGCCACCTCATGTGTCCCATCTGCCCACTGCCCAGCCGAAAGCACACTCCTCCAGTCCCACCAGTCAAGCAAAGCCTTGGTCCCAGATTACTGCTGCAAGCTGCAGCACTGCTACTTTTTTCTTCCTTTTCCTCCCTTACCCAAGTTACAGCCCTGAGCTTCAGACAACTAACTGAACTTTCTGGTGAAAATTTAAGAAAAAATTTCCTTTTTTCCTAACTAATCTAACTGGATTTGTACAACAGCCTGCCTGAGCTACCTATCAGCCAGATGCCGGGCACATAAGTGAGCTCTCCCACTGGCTCACTTTGAGTTGAGCTGCGTAGCTGTGACAAAGAGGCTGGACTTGCTTGTGGGTCACAGTACAGTTAACCATTTCAGGTGCAAACTGCGGTTCATGGTTCATCTGGTTCAACAAGTCCACATCATTTGGACCAGTGTGAACCAGTGGAACCAAAAGTTTTCCTATTTTCCCTAAAAGTTTGCTACCGTCCAAAAGAATTGAACACCTGAAGTTCGAAGTTTTTTAATTCTTTTGTAGAATCAAACTTGCATCTCTAGTTCGTGCTTTTGGTGTCTGGTGTTTTGGCACCAAGCCGAGGGGAAGAGTCATACTCTGTGTTAGACACTACTATCACCATGTTACTACCGAATGGTGGTCTGGCCACAGCTAGTGTATCCACCCCATGCTAATGTCTGGGACTGCAGTGACAAATGGCTCTAGGGAAACAGAGGGGTCACCCAGTTTGCTCTGCAATACCTAGATATTCTACTAGGATTTCCAGGTACTTCAGGCCCTGCACATATCTGTGCTGGCCCCCTTCAGATTATGCTGCAGTGCAGCCACTGGTGTGTCAGGACTTAAGGCAGATTGGGCTTGGGTGGGCTGCAGCTGGGCATGAATACTTAATTCACCCCACCCCTCGTTTTGCACATTTCTTTGGATTTTCCAACTGGGGCACAGTCAGTGGGTTTAAAACATCAGTTTGACCTTGGGAGAACTCTAAAGTAAGAGGTAGCTCTAGCAGTTCACTTAATTCAGTTTCTTTGCGCCTCTCAGTTTCAGTGTCCCATGACCTTTAAGAATGCTTCTGCAATTGCACTGGGTCCTGAGAGTCCAGTTCAGCAGTTTGTATGGGTATAGGGACAGTAATTTCATTAGGAACTGGCAGCCTTTTTTCTAGTTTTATTTCCCCTGAAGTGACAGTCTTGCCTATAAGGAAGCCACCATTCTCATTACGTCTGCAACTGTCAACTGCTTCCCCCATTACCAGGCTGCCCCATACTCTGATCTCTTCCATCCTGCGGCATCTGTGATCATGTCTGCAGTCCATGGTGTGTCCTGCTCTTCCTCTGCTCTTCCCTTTGGTAGCATGGAGGTGATCTGCCTACATCCCAGACCAAGAATAGCGCTCACATCTGAGCTGAGTTGACAGTCAGCATTGTTTGAAGTTGACAGTCAGACCATGTCCTGACAGTGTTTCACTCAGTGGCTGTGATTTCTCCTTGCCAGTGTTTGTTTGTTTGTTTGTTTATTTGTGCCTGTTCTCAGATGCTCTTTTGCTATTCTTTCATCTTCCTCAGCTAACAATCTGAGGAGGTGAAACTTACATTCGGTTATAGCAGATTCCAAAACTTTTTCTGGATTTCCGGTTGACAGACTATTTTTCTCCCCTGACAGAATAAGGGTGTTTGAAACAGGACCCACATTCTCCATAATTATGTTCTGTGAGTCACATTCCATTGCTTCTTCTTCAGGGTGCATTAGCAAATCATTGGTAAATCCATTATTATTTTCAGCTGCAGTTTATTCATCTATTGAAAATGGAACAGCATTCTGCCCTTCATCTCCACCTCTTTCATCCACCGGGTGGCCATCTTGCAGGACAGCAAGTTGGCAGGCAGCGCTCCCCTCTGAAGACTAAGGGAGTTTCTCCAGTGTCCTAGCCAGATTGCTCCCATTCACAAAAATACTATCAACAGTTTAACCTGATTCAGTTTGTCAGTTGGCATCTGTGTCTCTCCCTTTTCCTTGGGATGAGGCTAAAAATAGGCAGCATTGCCTAGCCCTCCTTTCCCAGTTAACAAAAACTAAATTAGGGCTGTGCAAACCTCTAAAAGTTATACCTTGTGAACTTTGAGGTTCAAACCCCCAAAAGTTCTACCAAGTTCTACCTGGTTCTACCAGGTACAAATTGTAGAACCACGTTATACCTTTTTCAGGGCACACCAGTGCCCTCCCCCCACCATGCCAATAGCTGATCCCCAACCGTTTGTATACCAATCACCAGCCACAAGAGCAATTGAATTCCCTCGTGTCTAGTGGTCCCCCCCACCCCCCTCACCCAGGCAGGTAGTGCCCCCACCCCGTCCCTGAGCGGGTGACAGGCACAGCCCTCCTCCCTCCATCACACCAGTCACCCGACTGAGCTGTGAGTGTCAATGAATGGTTACGTACTACAAGCATAGCTCATTCATTGACAGGCCACCAGCTCACACTCATGCACTGAGCTCTTTGAGCTCTGTTGGGGGCACAGACAAGAGTGGATGGTTGTTCTGGTCACGGGGTTGGGGGAAGATCATTGTGGACCCTCCCTCCCATCCAGCCCCCCTCCCCGCCGGTGACCGGAGCAACTTTCCACTCTTGTCTGCACCTCCGAAAGAGCTCAATGCATGGGCGCAAACTGGCAATGAATGAACACGTGATTGTACAAGTACGCATTCATTTACTGACAGCTCAGTCGGATGGCTGGTGTGGAGGAGACGGAGGGCTGTGTACCGGTTGCCCGCTTGGTGTTGGGTTGGGTGGTGCATAGTGTGGGGCACTACCTGCAAGGGTGAGGGGTGGGGGACCACTAGACACCAGAGAATTCAATTTAATAATAATTTACTTTTCCATCTGGTTGGCAGCGGTCGGCGGGTTGGGGGGACCACCAGGCACCAGGGAATTTTATTCAGTTTAATTATTTACTTTTTCATCAGGCTGGTGGTAATTGGTAGGGGGATCACTAGACACCAGGGAATTTATTACTACAGTGAGTGATCGGCTATTGGTGGGGCTGGGCGGGGACCACTAGACAACAGGGAAGGAAATTTAGTACAGTGGGCTGGCAGTGAACCAAAGTTTTCAAAAAATGTCAAAAAGTTTGAGGATGTTCTCATCCCTTCAAACAACTGGGGTTTGACATTTTTTGGATCAAGGTCGAACTGAACTTGTAGCCCTAGACTAACTAAACAAATAAATAATAAAATAACATAGAAACATAGAAGGTGTCAGCAGATAAGGGCCTCAAGGCCCACCCAGTTTGCCCTTAATAAATCAATAAACATCTGTCTGTCTATGTCTCTGTCTGTCTGTCTGTCTGTCTGTCTGTCTGTCTATCTATCTATCTATCTATCTATCTATCTATCCTTTGATTTATTACTGAAGACATTTTCATTAAAGCAGGATATTTTCCTTCAGAGTTCATCTGCTCATGTTGCTTATTCCTTAGTAATAATTCTCTGCTTATGAAATCTTACTGCCTGTTGCCATGGAAATTATGCTGATGTCACAAGCAGAGGATTATGATATCATGATTTCAGGGCATGAAAAGCAAGAGGAATGAATGAAGTTTAAATGTTAATGGATCTTGTTTTGTGGAAAAGTGTTTAGTAATAAAGAACAAACTGGCCCTAAATCCACAGTCTAGGACTGCTATGAATCTGTACAATGCTGATGCAATTTATTTTATGGCATGCTAGCCAAATTTTACAAAATGCAAATGAAGGCCCAGAACTTGAGGCTATTGCCTGGTGACTTCTGTAAAAGCTGAGGAATTATGCTGAGCACCAATTTCTTTAAAATCATTCCTTTAATTTATAAAACCTTATCAGACTTTTAAAATGGTCTGCAATTCAGATGAGGTTCTTTTTCAGAAAATGGCATAGTTGCTGGAAGATTCTGATTAGAGGTGGGAAAGCCAGGAATCTGTCACCTAGAGCCAAGCCAGAGCTAAGCCAGGGGGGTCTGGCTTGACTCTACCTGCCAAATTCTGAGCTGAACCTCGGCTACTGACAGTGTCCCTCATGAGCTGCCCGAGAGGAGTGAAAGGTTTCAGCCACCACACTAACTGTTCAGGCTGACAAAAATGCTTACTTTGATCATAGCTGGCTCAGCCTGACCTTGACTATCAATTGCTTATAGAGGTCGAGCCCAGCCAAGTCAAGCACGTGGCTTGAGCCTACTCTGGCTTGCTCACCTCCAGTTATGAGATTACCCAACCCAGTTATCCCAACTACAGTATATTTAATTCCTAAGTCCAGCTTACCAGACTACAGTAAATAATAAATTTCACTGTTGGACTCCTCACCTGAAGCTAAAAGTGGGACGACATCACCCCAACCTTTAGAAAACATTCTTAATTCCTGATTTCCTTCAGACAGTAATTCAAAATTGCACTTCTTCCCTGCAAAATTCTAGTCCATTCCCTTACTGGAACAAGGCAAGACCTTTGTAAATATTTTGACTGCTACAACATGCAAGGATATATGCTGGCATATGCAAGCTACATGCAAGTTTTTATGTACGTTTCAGTGTAAGAATTATATGCAAGGAGTATGTAAGGACTGTGAAACATTCCTTGCATAAAACATTCATGCAAGAAAAATTATGAGTGGGGTTACTGTACTATAGTATTGATATTGCATCCTGATGTGGAATTACAATTTACAGTCTTCTGGTGATAGAGGAGGGTGTGCAACCTACTGAGACACTTACATTATGCTGTTCAAGTATCTTGCAAAAAAGTACAAACAGATATGCGAGCAATAATCTTGATAAATTCTTACGTATTTCTTGCATTTTTTTTTAAATTTACAATTTCTAGTTTTTTTTCCCCGTGTTTCACCCAACCCTGCCCATGCGTGTCTGGGGTACTGACGTACACATGTGGAGACATGCGCACACCAGGCACTGTGGAGTGCCCCACCCTACTAGCTGCTTCCTTCTCCACCTGCACCACCACCGGACCTCCACCTGGTGGTGACAGGACTACAGTAGGGACAGCGTCCACCCTAGGAGAGGACATCTGCCAATAGGTGGCTCAATCCTGCTCCTCCCCCCTCCCCCAGCTGGTTCCCCAATGACCCAAGTTTGTTCCCGAACCTAGGTCGCTGGCATGATGTGACGTAAGGCTAGATGCCTCATCCCTCTGTGCCATCAGGTCGGCAGTATTTCTTGCATTTTTAAAGGATATGTCTTCATTCTGCTCCCAATATTTTTGATCTGAATGCACAAGACCACTCTTACAGCTCTTAGAGTGGTTGCCACATCCAGTACTAACATACACCTGAAGTTTAATACTATACTCTACTCATGGCATTGCAGTCATAATCATGACTCATTATGATGTAGGTTATAGAGGGATATAAATTCAAATGAGGATTAAGAAACAAGGGTGGATAAACTATAAGGGATCAAGACCCTGTTTTCTGGGGTAACATGAGGAGTGATCAACAGCATTGCATTTGGGTTTCAATGCCAAAAAGTGCAAAATCATGCACCTAGGGCATAGAAACCCAGGAGTGGAGTATAGGATGGGGGGACATTCAGACAGTCACTTAGCAGGAAAGGAACCTTAGGGTTATCATATCTGATGACCTCAAAGTGGCAAGACAGTGTGACAAAGGAGTTGAGTAGTGCTAGTGGGATGCTGGGGTGCATAGGGAGGGGTATCTCCCGCAAGAGGAAGGAGGTGGTGCTCAGTGTTGATCCAAGATTTTACAGTGGAGGTGCTGGGGTTGTGTGCATACCTGATATGCAAGTCTTTTTAATGTTTTTTTAAACCTTTATATTGTCTCCTATGAAAATACAAATGTAATCTATAGTTCTGTATGTATATTTTCTTACAGTCAATAAATCGGCTTCTTCAACAAAGTGAAATGCAGCAGCAGCAAGCAAGTTACAGTAAGGGGTATGGCTGCCCCTTTGTTCCTCCTAGATCTTTCACTGGTGGTGTTGCCACAGTATACTCACTGCTGAGACCCCACCTGGAGTATTGTGTCTGCTTCTGGAGGTCGCACCTCAAATAGGACATAGACAGGGTGGAGGCAGTCCAGTGAAGGGCAACTAAAATGTTGCACTAGAAGCCTTATGACAGGAGAATGAGGGATCTCAACATGTACACCCTGGAGGAGAGTGAAGCAAGAAGTGACATGACAGAGACCTATAAGTACCTCACAGGGGTGAACAAGGTGCATGAGAAGAGTCTCATTCAAATGAGAAAGAGCACCAGCACCAGAGGACATGCAATGAAGCTGGGGGGGGGGGTGGAGTTTAAGAGGGATGTACGGAAATACATCTTCACTGCCAGGGTAGTAGATACCTACAACAGACTGCTAGTGGAAGTGGTGGAGGCAGAAACAGTGGAGGGCTTCAAGCATGTGTGAGATAGACATAGGGGTGTACTGGAAAATAAGCAGGGAAGAGGGAGGTTTGCTAGAGACCAGTTAGGGTCTGCAGAGACAAATTAGGCAGGGAACATCTAGACAAATGGATGTGTAGTAATCTGGGGTAGGATAGATGCCTACCGGGTCCCTTTGCTGTATGCTCTACTATGCACATTAAAACAGTGCAACAGGAACAGCATGGTTGGGAAGAGCAAGAGGGTACAAAACTGCAAAAAGGCTGTATGCGTGGTAGTGCACCCTCTCACTGTTCCCAGGCAGAGGATAAGACCTCTGCTGGGAGGAGGGTCTGGCAAGCAACTGCTATGGCTCGACGGGATGAGCCACAGGCAGCAAGGGGAGGCAGTGCAGCTCTTCCTCTGTTTATTAAAAATTATACAATCAGGATGTCTTGTGTCAGGAGGTAAATTAATAGGTGACATCAGCAGAAAAAACTTGTTTCCCCATATGACTTCCCAATTAAGTCTGTAATTTTCCAAGTCCTTTCTTTCATCCATGAGCAGCATCCTCTCTCAAGGACATCAAAGGACTTTTGTGACGTAACACCCAAGTGCCATAACCAGTATTCTTCCTCTAAATGCCATAAAAGTCTATGATTTCTAGTCTAGCAGCTGGTAGCTGCAATTAAGCTAGATAAACAGGAGATCCTTGATTTAGGTCTCTTCTAGGCTGTAATTATCTCCTGGCTTTTATCTTTTAGCTGAAACAACATGTCTCATGACAGACACTCAGTACCACATTTTTATATTACAAAAAATCATAGATTGATCAGAACCAGCTGTACAAGCGTCACAATCCTCCCTACCTATACTGAATTTGGGGGCTCTATCCCCTGCATGGGATAAGCTTCCCAAATCAGTTTACTCCTTATAGACATGAGAAAACTCATCTGAGTTCTGATTTTTTGCTCTAGCCCTATGTAGAATTGTCATATCATACCCTTGTAAAGCAAGACTTCATCTTGGAAATCTACCATTGTTTTTTCCCATCTGCGTCAGCCAAACCAGGGGGTTGTGGTCAGTCTATACCACAAAATGCTGCCCATACAAGCATGGTTCCAACTTCTTTAGGGCCCACACTATGGCAAGACACTCATTTTCCACAGTGGAGTATGCCTGCTCCCCTGGGAAGTAATGTTTTACTGAGATAGGCTACAGCATGATCTTTCCCTTGGCTGGATGTCTGACTCAGTACCTCCCCAATACCCATGTCTGAGACATCAGTTTGAACTATAAAGGGTCTGCTATAATCAGGACTTGTCAAAACAGGAGCACTGCACAGTGTCTCCTTCAGTCTGGTAAAGGCTTCTTTTCTTTGTCATCCTTTTCTTTACCATGTCAGATAGGGGAGCAGCCAGGGTACTGTAATTGGGTACAAATTTTCTATAGTACCCTGCTGTCCCAAGAAGACTCCTGACCTGCTTCTGCATTTCTGGTCTGGGCCATGCCTGGATTACCTCTATTTTTATTTGGTTAGGACAGAGCTGTCCCCGGCCTTCCACATGCCTGAGGTATGCCACTTCTCCCATGGCCACCTGGCACTTCCCGGCTTTGACAGTGAGCCCGGCCCTCTGTATCCTGCTCAGCACTTCCCTAAGGTGGGACAGGTGTTCCTCCCAGCAGGCACTAAAGATGGCAATGTCATCCAGGTACACCATGGTGTACTCCTCAGCACCATTTAACACCTGGTTCACCAACCTTTGGAAAGTGGCTGGGGCGTTCTTCATTCAGAAAGGCATTACTTTAAATTCAAATAAGCCTATCAGAGTGATGAAGGCCGACCTCTCCCTAGCTCTGTCCATCAACTCTTACTGCCAATACCCCTTGGTCAGGTTAATGGTTGTAAGGTAGGTCGCCCCTCCCACCTTGTCCAGGAGTTCATCCGTCTGAGGCATAGGGTGGGCATCTGACTTCGTGACTGCATTCAGTCCTCGATAGTCCACACAGAAATGAGTAGAGCCATCTGACTTGAGCACAAGGACTACAGATGAGGCCCAGGGGCTGTGGGATCTCTGGATTACCCCTAAATCCAGCATCTCCTCCACTTCCATCCTAATGACTTTTGGACAGCCTCTGACACCCGATATGCTGTCCACCATATGGGCGTCTGTGTCCCTGTCTCCACATCGTGAGTCGCTAAGGGGGTTAGTCCAGGCTTGGTGCTAAACAAGGGAGCAATGTCTGCTGAAACCTTCCTTCCTTCCTGGATCTTGTCTGGGGTCAGCTGGGGAGAAAATTTAACTGCCTCCACAGAGGACTCCCGCTTACTTTCTTCCAGCAAGTCCAGAAGGGGGTTTCCTTCATACGTCCCCTCCCCAGGACTACACACTTCAAACACCATGTCAACCCTATTTGCATATAGCTTCATCATGTTGACGTGGTACATCCTTTCTGTCTGTCTTCTGTCAGGCAACTCTATAATATAGTTCACGTCATTTACCTTCCTAACCACTTTGTATGGTCCTGCCCACTCAGCCTGCAGCTTGTTTTTCTAGACTGGAATAAGGGCCATGACTTCCTGACCCACCATGTATGAGTGAGCTCTGGCTCTGCTGTCATACCATACTTTTTGTTTCTGTTGGGCAGCTGCCAGGTTGCTCTGGGCAGTTCCCATAAGCTCCTTCAGCCTTTCCCTAAACTTAAGGACATAATCCACTATGGGAGTTCCCTGGGTGGTGTGCTTGCCTTCCCAGTCCTCCTGGATCAAGTCTAGGGGCCCACGTACCCAGTGTCCATATAAGAGTTCAAAGGGGGAAAATCCTGTCAACTCTTGGGGCATCTCCCTGTATGCAAACAAGAAGTAGGGACAGTATTTCTCCTAGTCCCTCCCATGCTGTTCAGCAAATGCCCAGAGCATTGCCTTCAGGGTACCATTGAATCTTTCCAAAAGCCCATTGGCTTGTGGGTGATACGGTGTCGTGCATCTCTGCACCACTCCACACTTCTCCCATAAACATTTCATCAGGTCCGACATGAAGGAAACCCCCTCGATCAGTGATAACCTCCTGCAGAAACCCAACACAGGAGAAAATCCCAAGTAAGGCATCTGCCACTTTGTCTGTCCTCAGTGAGGATAGGGTGACTGCCTCTGGGTACCGGGTGGCATAATCCACCACAGTCAGGATGAATCTCTTCCCTGAGGAGCTGGGGGTATTTAAAGGCTCCACAATATCCATTCCCACCCTCTGGAATGGCTCCTCCACTATGGGCAATGGAATCAGGGTGGCTTGGTTTTCTTGCCTGCCTTCCCTATTTCTTGGCACCTGTGACAAGACCGGCAATACTCCTTCACATGCTGGGTGAAGTTAGGCCAACAGAAATTCTGGGCCAACTGCTGTGTAGTGCGCATGATTCCCAGATGACCAGACAAGGGAATATCATGTGCAATCTTGGGAAACTGCTCACGATACCCCTGGGGAATGACAAGCTGCCTTCCTAGCACCCCTCCCTCTGTCTGCACAGACATATGACTTCCCAATTAAGTCTGTAATTTTCCAAGTCCTTTCTTTCATCCATGAGCAGCATCCTCTCTCAAGGACGTCAAAGGACTTTTATGATGTAGCACCTAAGTGCTATAACCTGTAGTCTTCCTCTAAACACCATAAAAGTTTATGATTTCTAGCCTAGCAGATGGAAGCTGTAATTAAGCTAGTTAAACAGGAGATCCTTGATTTAGGTCTTTTCTAGCCTGTAACTATCTCCTGGCTTTTATCTTTTAGCTGAAACAGCATGTCTCATGAGAGACACTCAATACCACATTTTTATATTACAAAAATCATAGATTAATCAGAACCAGCTGTACAAGTGTCACAATGGGGTCAATCAGCACTCGAACAAAACATATCAACAATATTTCCAGTAGGGGTAGCATAACCTATATATATAGATATATTAGGAGCACAGTAGTGCCCCTATATTTAAGATTGAGTAGGCTTTTTAATGTTAAGCCCACATTTTTGCACCTTAATAGCTTTGGCATTCTTTGACAAAACAGCCCAAAATTTGGCATGTGCAGTCAGGCTTTCAGAGTCTTAAGACTTGAAAAGTTTCATGATGGCATCTTGTTGGGTTTATGAGATACGGAGCACCAGAAATCTGAATAAAATCACATTTTTCACTGTACTTAAAATGTTTTTTTTTGCTCTCATGTACAGGCTAATGGGTGCTTGACCTATGTAATAGCCTGCCCATGGAAGTTGTGAGGGCCAAAATGGTGAGCGTATTTAAGACAGCATGGGATAAGGACAGATGAATAGTAGTATATAGACTTTGAGAAAGGGGATAGGCATCATGGCCAGACTTGATGGATCATACAGTCCCCATCTGCCGACATATTCTATGTTTCTATGTTTACATGGTACTGAACTGCTGCACAAAACTTTCGGGGTACATGTGATCTGTGCTGGTTCACCCATGCCACAGAAAAAAACATGTTGCTGATGGTGATTATGGTGCCAGCAGCATGCTGCCTGGCATTTCATCTCCCGGGAGTTACGGTGCCAAAGTGCCATCCTGGGAAACAGTCATCTTTTATGGGGGGGGCTTTGCCCCCTGCACCCCCCAAACTAAATATAACCTCCTCCAGGATGGGCATGCCCTAGAGGGGGGAGAAATTATGTGGGCGCAGAGGGTGACATGATTGAGGGGTGATCTAAAACCAAGATTACCTCTGTCACTGCTGCCCTTGTTGCAGTGCCCTAATTGCAGTGCCAAAATGTAGTCGGCACCTTGGCAGGATATGGTCTGTGCTGAGGTAGTACCTTTCGAAGGTTTGGTGAAAAAATATTAAACCATTCCTGAGTTATAAGGATTTAAAAAAATAGCCCCCACATATGAACCAGAATTTTCTGGCTCATGAGAGTGTTTTTTGGTTCACAAATTTGTTGTATCATGAACCAAAAATGGGTCACACTAACCACTTTTGTTTTTTTGGTTTGAGATGGCTGTCATCTTGTTTCTTTATTTCTGTTACTACTGCAGTTGGAAAACACTTGTACAGGGATAGTTTTAGCAAAACTAAAACATCCCTGATGTACAATGTTTTTCCTAAGTAAGATTTTATAGTCTGTTTATTGGGGAATTTGCAACAGTTTTATATTTCACATATTCATGATCTCTCCCAAGCTATTTCTGGTTCAAACCTCTTTTTTGGGGTTTGAACCAAACAATTTCTAGTTGGTGAACCAGAAAAAGTGGTTCGTACCACAATTTCTGGTTCACAAACCAGGAAAAGTGATTCACACTACTTTTTTGGGTTTGAACGAAAACATTTTCTGGTTTGCAAACCAGAAAACGTGGTTCAAACCAAAAAAAGTGAGGTTCTTTTCTGAGGCATACCGATTTCTGAAACCATCCTGTGACAGCTTTTTTGGAAGCAAATCCTACTTTATCAACTGTGACAGCCTTTGCTTTCAGCTCCCCTGTCAGCTTAGCACAGGATTTGGGGCAGTTACAAAAATGAGAGGGCTCTTTGTCGCATTTCCAAAGCTGAACCTAAAAAAGAAAAACAGTTTCCTTGGGGAAAGAGTAAGCTTTGATTTTGTTGTATTACTACTACTGGCCCCACAGAGACTAATAATCAAGCATCCATGGAGGTTAGGCAGTGTAGGAGCTGTCCATCACCACTGTATCCTGGGGGTTAATTAAACAGTATTAAATTACATAAAATGCCACTCATAGTATGGTTTTTATAAAATCAAAAATACATGCTGACTCTGTTATGTAAAACGCAGAGGGTTTAAGAGTTTGCTCACAGTGGGGTTATGCTTCTAATTTTCTCGGCAGTCCTCATGCTAATTTGAGCTCATTAATCAGGTTTTTGCAGGCTAGAATTAAAAAGAAGCATGAGCTCATAAACCCTTTTTCTGACCCTCCTGTTTGGCTGACCTCTATTCTGAGGTAAATCAATTTCTGAAACCATGCTGTGGCAGCTTTTTTTTTCACAGCAAATCCTACTTTATCTAACAATGACAACTTTTGCTGTCAGCTCCCCTGTCAGCTTAGCACAGTCATCGGGGCAGTAAAACACTGTCAGCACCTGTGTTGGCTTAGCACAGTCATTGACGCAGTAAAAAAACAAAAAACAAACTCTGGTCAGAGACAACATGGCTGCAATATTGATTTAAGCTGTCCCTTTGACTGCATTAAAATCTCTTATGCAGGCAGATTGAAATTCTCAGGAGAAGACCGTGAGCAATAGATATTTCAACCCAACAAGACCCATAACTCAGGTTTTGACTCCCTGATGACTAAAAAGAGATGTTCTATAAGCCAAAAAGAAAGAAAAAAATGGACATCAGATTGCATTTTCTTTCTTAGATCCCTAGTCCCACCTTCCTACCTTGTCCATGTCAAGCCATCTTGTAGGCATGTTTATGCTTGCCAATTGCACAAAAAAAAGAGGAAGAAGGTGAGGTGAAGACAGGGATTCATGCTACTGAATGGCTTAGTGCTTTCACAAATACCATGCTATAAAATATACAGTACCTCCTTAGAGCTCTATCAAGATGTCTTGCCTGCTTCAGCAATATTTCTTTGCCATTTTTGTTGCTAAGTGGGGCTCTCCACCAGTGTGTGTGTGTGTGTGTGTGTTTGTGTAGTGTGTGTGTTCTAAGAAGAGAGCAGCAATATAGCTATATAGGTTTGCTCTTATCCCACCAAAGTACAGGGATATGCAGAGTGCTGCACACAGCCTCACCTCCCTCAATAATACCTGAGTTACTCTCCAGCCTAGGCTGTGTGTTTGCTGTGTTTTCATACTGTACCTGTGTGCTTACTGGATCGTGTCCCTTTAATCCATTTGGAATTTGGTTTGAGCTTGTTTAGAGCTGGGTTTAAAAGTTCTAACTTTTGGGTATTTACTTTGCCTTTCAGGCAGGAGTTGAAACTTTTCTCCACCATTGTTCATTGGGTGGGGTCATAAGAAGGCTACTGTATGTTGAAAATGTGGCTTAAACATACTAAAAGCCAGCAAAGTTATGTGCCTATGCTGAAGTTTGCAAACACAGGTTCGTAACTTTGGTAATTTTCAATATTTTGCCGCCAAATTTTAAAAATAGCCATTCCTTCACAGCACCTCATGAACGTGGCAGCTGCCATTTTTTCATATCCTGGCCAAATTGTGTTTTCACATCCTGAAAGGTAATTTCACAGTCACTGCGCAAAGTCACCTTTTGGGCAGGAGTTGAGCATTTTCTCCATATTGTTCATGAGGTGGTGTCATAAGAAGTCTATGTAGAAAATTTTGGGCAAAAATGTTAATAAACAATAAAGGTATGAGCCTATGTTGGAATTTATGAATGCAGGCTCCTGACTTTGGTAATTTTCAATATTTTGGCCCCAAACTTTCAAAATAGCCATTTCTTCACAGCACCTCATGAATACGACAGCGGTTATTTTTCACATCCTGGCCAAAATGTGTTTTGGCATCCTGAAAGGTGATTTCACAGTTGCTATGCAAAATCACCTTTCTCACAGGAATTGAAAAATGTTCCCACTATTGTTCATGAGGTGGGGTCATAAGAAGGCTTTGTTGAAAATGTGGGGTAAAAATATTGAAAAAAACAATAAAGTTATGAGCCTACACTGAAGTTTGTGAATGCAGGCTCATAACTTTGGTAATTTTCAATATTTTGACCACAAATTTTCAACATAGTCATTTCTTCACAGCACAACATGAATGTGACAACTGTCATTTTTCAAATCCTGGACATAATGTGTTCTTGCATCCCAAAAGGTGATTCACATTTGCTGTGCAAAATCGCCTTTCAGGCAGGAGTTGAAGATTTGCTCTGCACTTGTTCATGAGATAGGGTCATAAGAAGGCTCTGTTGAAAATTTGGAGGAAAACTGTTTTAAAAAAAGTTATGAGCCTATGTTGGTGTAACCTTCTCTCTGTTTTGGGGGTTACCAGGATACCCATTGGCATGGGGACCCTGCATGATGCCAGGCTTGATAATGTGGGTGGGGCACTGGCATCACGTGTGCAATGAGTTAGAGTGGGAGAAAGTGCCCACGATGGGGTTCGGGTGGAGAGTTTGAGGAGAGTGACTATTAGTGACATGAGTTTCTGGCATGTTAATGTCTGTAGCCTCATGAAAAAAGTTTACTCTGATCCAGGCATGGATTAGTCATACTTCACCGGATGTTTTGGTGATCTCTGAATCCTGGCTCAGGCCAGCCACATTGGACAGCGAGATCAACATCCCTACTTATATGCTATTCAGAGCTGACAGACTGATTAGAGAAGGAGGAGTGGCAATCTATGTTAAGGACAAGTACTCCGCATTGTGTCTTGATTCAGTTTCGATAAAAAACAAATTTGAATGTCTGGCTATTAAGATTGAGTTAGCCACCTCCCTCGTGCTTCATCTAATAGGTTGCTATAGACCACCATCTGCTGGGCTGCAGCTCCTTACACATCTAGGTGCTCTATTAGGGAAAGGGAATTTTGAAACAATTACCCTAGGAGATCTCAACTACAACTGGCTAGCCAAGCCTTCTACTTCTCTTACCACCTTCTGTGATTCCTCGGGCTGACACAATTAATTGATGAACCTACACGTCCAAATAAAAGGAACCCGAGCAACAGTACCTTGCAAGATGTCATACTAGTTAATAAGCCCCACCTATTTTCTCTTCCTGGTACCTTCTTCTCAGATGTTAGTGACCATTGCTTTATTGCCATCATCAGATTGATGCATAATACAGTACCTACAGCTAAATTTAATACTAAAAGATCCCGTCGTAACTTTGATCTGGCTGCCTACATTAACAACCTGAAACATTCATTGTGCTGGCAGGAGTTCTACTTAGCCAACATGGTTAACATGGCCTATGACATATTCTATGAAATATTGGTGGGGGCACTAAACAAGTATGCCCCATAGTGAACATTTGTGTGAGGAACAAAGCTTGTTACTGGTTCTCTGCTGAATTGAAGGCTGCCTTGTTGGCAAGAGACAAGCTCTGGAAAAAGGCATGCAGATCTAGGTTAGACATTGATTGGTGTCAGTTCAGGAAAGCTTGGAATGCATGCACAAAAGTGGTTAGGGAAGCAAATGCTACATTCTATCGTAATGAACTGGACTCCGCTGCAAAGTGTTCCTCTAAATTTTGGAAGACAATTAAGGAAATGTTGGGGCACACCCCTGGCAACTCTCTGCCAGTAAAGATTAACTCAGGGAATAGTACTATCTGTGATAAAATGGGAATTCTAAACTCCTTTAACAACCATTTTGCTATTGCTGGTCTTGCATTTGATAACTCCCCTGCATGTTTGGCACGCTTGCAACTTGGAGTGCAAGATGAGCAATCTCCTGCCCCTGCCCCTGGCTTCTCATTCCAGCCTGCATTCCTGAAAGAGGTCGAAGAACTTTTGCTTCAGTTGGACTCTAAGAAAAGCACTGGGGCAGATTCACTAGATCACTATTTCCTTATGGTTGCCTACCATGTACTAGCAGTGCCAATCACTCATCTCTTCAACCTATCACTGTCTCAAGGGAGTATTCCACCGATATGGAAAACCGCACATGTCATTTCTCTGTTTAAATCAGGGGACCCTTGTGACCTGAACAATTACAGACCGATATCTCTCCTACCTATCTTGTCAAAACTTCTGGAAAAAATAGTGAGTAACTAGCTCAGGAACTACATTGAGTCAAAAAACCTATTAAACACCATGCAATCTGGCTTTAGATCAAGACACAGCACTATTGCAGCCCTTGCCAAAGTAACCAATGACTGGCGCCATGACCTGGATAGTAAAAATTTTTTCTGCACTGTATTCTTAGACCTAAGTAAGGCTTTTGACACCATGGATCACAGCCTGCTTCTCTCTTCCTTGAGGAATATAGGTCTTGACCCAGTTCCAATGAGTTGGTTTACTGATTATCTCTCAGGATGGCTTCAGCAGATGAAGGCTGAGGGTGAGCTGTCCTCACTCAAACCACTTCAAAAGGGAGTGCCTCAAGGGTCAATACTTGGACCATTACTGTTTGCTATCTATATTAATAATATTGATGATAGCATAAACAAGGCCAGTATACATCTGTTTGCAGATAGCACTGTTCTTTATCTTAGTCGTCTGACTCCTGAAGCCACCTGTGCAGATCTCCAGGAGGAATTTAACCGGCTGCAGAAACAGCTTCTTTTTTAAAAGGCTCCTCCTAAATGCAAAAAAAACTAAAGCAATGCTTTTCTCGCCCCACAGTCGTGTGGTGAACCCAGCCACTAATGGAACATTACCTCTGATCACCACAATCCTTGGAGAGAACCTGGAGTTTGTTCCAAAGTTTAAATATTTGGGAGTGTGGCTGGATCAGAATCTCTCATTCGCAGAGCATATTGAGGACTTGTTAAAGAAAGTAAGACAAAGGCTGGGTCTTTTCTTTAGGATTAACCAGTTTCTTACTAGTGAGGCAAAAAGTGACTGGTCCAAACAACCTTTCTGTCACTGGTTGATTATGGTGACTTCTTATATAGTCAGTGCCCTAAAGCCTCTCTTGACAAACTGGACACGCTTTATCACAGAGCTATTAGGTTTATTACTGGCCTTCCCTTCTCCACCCACCACTGTGCATTGTATGCAGCTATAGGGTGGAATTCTCTTATATTTAGGTGGAATAGAAACGCGATGATTTGGACATTCAGAGTGGTCACAAATAGCTTCCTCAATATATCAGTGACTGTCTCCCGCAAAGCACACCGGGAAAATATATCTTAAGAAGTGCCTCCCTTATTACATTGTGTATCCCCAAGGTTTTTTCCCACCATGGTAGAGCAGCAATTAGCTTTGTGTTACCATTCCTGTGGAATAAACTGCAAACATTTTTGAAATTGAGCACTCTCATCAGTTTGGATTCATTCAAGACCCTTTATGCTCGGACAGTGAGGGAATCCTGTAATTGCTTCCCTCATCACTAACCTACCCTGAATTAGAGGCTTTAGCTTCTTGCAGATTGTATTACAGTATAATGCTGGCTTCATGTGCCCTCTCTACTATGATCTCATCCCAAGGTCATATATCATTAAACTGTGTGGGAATTTTATAATCGCTCCCCCTCTTCCTCAGACTGCCTGTGCACCATTTTTCCATGCATACTGCTCGACCATTGCTCTCCTTCTCCCTACCTTGTTTCTTCCCTACATCTTCCCACCCCCAACCTCCACTGCACCTCCCCCTCCCTGTTCCTCGGCTTCAGTTTTTTTGGGAACTCCATACATCCCCTCAACCTAGCTGTACATCCCTGGTCAGGACTAAGTATTGTACTGGCTACATTATTCTCCAATCTGTTATCTGACTGAATCATTGTTATTTTCCCCGAAGCCATCTAGGACTCCCAAATCTCACATATATGACACAGTGATCCTCTCTGCTGTTGTGTGCCTACCTCTGTATTGTAGCTGATACTGTATTATGCACCTTCTTTGTATTTATTTGTTGTTATGATGATGATTATATTGTAACAGTGACTGTAAATAATTATTTGTAGTGTAATTGTAATGTATTTTGATCCGGTAATAACCAGGTCAATCTTGCAAATGAGCTTGTTCAATGATGTTTGCCTGGATAAATAAAGATTTGATTGATTGATTGATAGTGTGAGGAGCACTGGGGCCTGTTGTGCCAGCAAGTGGAGTGGGCCGCCAGTCGGGGCTGGAGGCACCCAGGGCTGGGGTGGGCCAATTGTCACCATGGTCTCAAAAGTGAAGCAGAGGGAGCCCCATGGTGAGGGCAAGCAAAAAGATCTGCAGAGTCAAGGAGGAAGAGAGAGAGAGGAGCCCATCTGACTCTGTGAGAAGACGGCTGAGAGACTTGGTGGCTGCCATGGCAGGCCTGGGACTGGTAAGTGGCAGTGACAAGGTTCTGGAGGGTCTTGTATGGTGGATCAGACCCTCAGCCATAACCCCATGTCCACTAAAGGTGTAAGAGAGTGTAATCTGCTGTGTACCACCCAGGGAAGAATCAGCCCCTGCATTGTGACCCCCCAACAAAGTTGTCAAGGGTGGGAAGTTTGTAGAATGAAAGGACTGTGCCCAGCTCCAAAATGTGTTCCCCATTGAGAGATATACAGTGGGTCCCAAGCTCCCCATGGTGGGGAGTAAGGTCGTAGGGAAGTTGAGAGGAAAGAGAAAGTTAGAGCCTGCTTGCCACCAGTATACTGAGATCCTGTTTTGGCTCCCAAAGGAAATGTGAAAGGATCCAGGATCAGGATCAGGACCCATGTCTCCAAAGCAAAGTGCCATGGCTGTCTGTTGTTGTAATGTACTAGTTCAAAAAATCTACCCCACTGCTTTATGGAGCAGAATGAGTTTTGTGGCTTGAGCCTTGTAAACTGTTGAAAAATAAACTATGCCTGATTGCATCTGAATTTCTGGCTGGAATTATCATTGTGTTTATGCCAAATGAATTGCTTGATGTTTTGCTGTTCCTAATGACTTTTCCCCCTGAACAGAAACAGCCTGATTGACCCTACAACTGGTGAGAAAAACCATCCAAGCACCCAAGACAGAGTTCGTGCTGTCACCAGAAGGAATCCCAAAATTGCTGAGGTACTTTTTATTTTGTGTATGCTGAAATAACATTTGAACTGACTGAGTCCTGACTAGGGGGGCCCTCCCCCCTTTCCCATGACTGTAACATCAGCAAATACCCCTAAACATGGGAAGGGAGGAGAGGTGCCCAGGTATGCCAGCAAGTAGACGCGGGAGTTTTGCAGCATGCCCTGAGGTGCAAGTGTTACCAAAGTGAGCCACCAAAAGTGCAGGTTTTACCAAGAAGGAGTAGGGGTTGCATTGGAATTTATGAATGCCGACTCATAACTTTGATAATTTTCAATATTTTGACCCCAAACTTTCAACATAGCAAGTTTTCCAAATCACCTCATAAACATGATGTGTCATTTTTAAAATCCTGCATGAGATGTGTTTTTGCACCTCTGGTGAGAAATGATATTTCAGCCATTATACTATTCTTAAAGATTGAATCAAGGCTAGGAACTTGGCTTGGGATAATTATAAACAATTCCCCTCAACATTCTCATAGATAGGCATAGATTGGTTTAGAAATTTGCATAATAAGGTGAGTTCATTAACTAAGGAAGCCAAAAACAAATATTGCAAAAAACAGCTTGAGGGAAATTTGTCAGACCCAAAGTCTTTTTGGGACTCTGTTAAACAGTTACTTTCTCCTAAAGAAAACTCTTCTGTAGAGAAATTAATCACTTCAAATGGAGTTGTCACAGATCCTGTTGAAATTTATAATTTATCGAGTTCTAAATTCTCTGACCTAGCATGTTATAAATCTGGTACTGTACTTTGAAGCAGTCTGCAGGTGTCCCTAATTTGGAACAATCATCTGGCGAGATGCCTACTTTTTATTTTTGTAACATCACCAAAAAAGAGGTAATGAAACTATTATCAACTATTCCAAGCAGATATAGTGATTGTGGAGAAGTATTGGATGGGGGCACTTTTTAAGATTAATTGCCCCATCAATAGCAGGCCCCTTGTGTTCTATTTTTAACTTATGTTTAATTTCTAGCTCCTTTCCTTCATCCTGGAAGTGCACCAGGGTGGTTCCAGTTCCAAAGAAACCAAGAGCAGAATCTGAAAATGATTTCAGACCAGTTTCTATTTTGAACCCACTGAGCAAGGTATTAGAAAAAATAGTTGTAAACCAGATCTCTGTATACCTTGAGACATACACCGTCTTGTGTCCTCAACAAAATGGTTTTTGAAAAAACTATGGGATGGAGACGGCCTTGGTCAGGTTCATGAACGCCGCTGTCAGGGGCTTTGATGATGGCCTTATGTTGGGGGCGTTTTTTGTGGACCTGACCAAAGCTTTTGATCTTATTGATCATTCCCTGCTTTGCCCAAATTGGGTGCCAGAAATGTGGTCACTTGGTTTAATGATTATTTGTTAAACAGGACTCAGTTTGTCAGTGTTGGAACCACAGTTTCTTCTATTTATCGAATAGATTCAGGTATGCCACAGAGCTCAATTTTGGGCCCGTTATTGTTTTCGCTTTTGTAAATCAACTACCTTCATTATGTTGATCATGTAATTCCCTGTTATATGCTGATTATCTCATTATTTCTTCTCAAGCAAAAGCAGTTTCTCAACTAACTTTCACTTTTGAACAGGAATTTGTAGACGCTTGCAACTGGTTTGTAGCTAATTCATTAATTCTTAATGTTACAAAAAAAAAAAAAAAACCTAAAGTTATATTATTTGGACCCCCCTTCATTGTTGAAAGATAATCCAAGCCTAATTATTCATGATGAAAAGGGAATTGTCATTTATCAAATTTATGAATTTAAATATTTAGGTGTATTTTTGGACCCTGATTAACCTTCTCGCACCAGGTTAAGGATGTTTGTAGATAAGTGAATTCTTAATTGGGCGTATTATATAAGCTTAAAAAATTATTTTCGGCTGATACAAGAAGATCAATTGCTACAGGGATTCTGCTGCCTCACTTAGATTATTGTGTTGGTTTGTACTTTAAGCTAGCTGTGAAAGAAAGTAAGGCCTTATTTATTGTGTATAATAACATTTGCCATTTCATTCTGGGTCTCCCTTTATGTATACCTCATTGTTCATTGTGCTTATAACATGGTTGGTTATCTCCTAACCCAGGATTGGCATACTTTTAGGTAATTTAATTTATAAATCCCTTTTCTAAAAGCTTATTTCCTTTAAGCAAGTTGGTTTCAATTCATGATACTACATTGAACCTGAGATCCTTTAAAGGAACTTTTTTGCAGACTATTTCTTATAAATTAAAACCTGGATCTCTCTCCTTTTCATCAGCTGCTTCCCATTTTTGGAAAGCATTACCAGAAAGTGTAAGATCTGTTCCATCCTTATAAAGTTTAAAGCCAGTCTGAAAAGCTATTTACAAGAGCTAGATGCCTGTAATTGTTTTGTCTAAGTGTGTTAATGTGAAATATTTGTTTTGTATGTATATGTATTTTATGTCAGGTTGGACCTGAAAATGGACTTGTTCCAGTGTCCTTACCTGTTTAACAAAATAAAAATAAAAAGAATAAAAAAAACTCTAAATGGTACATGTCATTGCCTATAAGGTGAATCATAAAACAAGTATCTTCAAAAGTTGGGGTCAAAATATTAAAAACAAAAAGAAATTTAACAAGATCAAATGTTTACCATTGACAAATGCTTGTTTCTTTTTGGCTTATAGAATGCCTCTTTTTAGTCATCAGGGAGTCAAAGCCTGAGTTATGGGGCTTGTTGAGTTGGAAATATCTATTGTTCATGGTCTTCTCCTGAGAACTGCAGTCTGCTTACATAAGAGATTTTAATGCAACCAGTGGGATGTTTTAAAGCAGTATAGCAGCCGTGTTGGCTCTGATCAGATTTTGTTTCAGTATGGGCTGGCATGCCCCAAACTACCTCACTTGTATGTAGACCACCATATGAAGCATGCCTCACAACTTCCTGTCTCTCAGAATAGGGACAAGGCTTTAAAAAATCAGGGAAAATTACCAAAAAAGGTAATTTCTTTAGAAAAAAGTTTCTATCAGCTCAAAAAGCTGCAACAACCTTTGGATTCATGAGAAAAGTGTTTTCCAAATGAGACCTAAACTATAGCATTACTGTTCTGCATTATTTTATATTTTAAGTCTCCTTTTCTCTGTGACAGAAATGACAATTTTAGGATGGACCAAGGAAATTTATTGGGAAAAATTAGGGATGTTAACATAATAAAATTAGTTCAAGATAGAGGGTACAACCAGCAGCAAGACAATCAAATAAAGGCTTTGATAGGCATATCACCTCCAACTGTATTCGACACCAGCCAGGTACTGTATAAAATACAAAGCTGTGGCACTCTCAGAGACATCAGAGGACCTGTCCCTCAGGAAACCTCAGCTGCTTTTGACTTCCTCAGGGGCCCCCATGAGGAAGTCCCAGAGCAGGAAGAAGCTGCTGGGGTTTTGTGACGGTCCTCTGATGTTTGTAAGTGCCACAGTTTTTGCATTTTGCTGCTGACATATGTCAAATAAATTTTTTTTATTTCATTTTATTTAGTTTTTGTTTACTGGGTAAGTGCACAAGACAAGAACTTTGCCTATTTTCAGGGACGACTTGGGAGAGTTACATACGGAGGAATTAGCTATTCAGGAGATAAATACAATACATGATGTTGTGCAGGGAACATAAACTATGATAAATAATTCAAACATTTCAGCAACATGGGTGGCAAGCAGTTACAAACAGGGGAGACAACAAATGAGGGAGAAATCAATACAGTATGTGTTTTAGTGCATGACCTAGCAAAATTTGGGAACAATATCGTATCAGATAAAGTAGTGTAAGACACCCCCAGAGACAGTAATCACAACCAGAGAGAAAGTACCATCCCACACTAGTATATGATGTACAGCTAAGGAAAGTGCTTTGGATTTGGGAAGGCCAGCTAGGTAGTTGCTCCAGGGATTAGGGTCCATGTGCAACTGTCAGTGCCCAAGAGGGAGGCATGCAGCTCATTTTTGAATGCCTGGTGCAATTTGGAGTGCCCAATGAGAAGGGCAGGATGTTCTAAAGCTTGGGGGTGGATGCTGTGAAGGCTTGTTCACCGGCATGATGTGCATGAGGGGGATGCTGCACTCCTGAGGTGCCGTCTTTTGGATGAGATGTTAAACCGAGGTCCCATCTGCCTGTTCTGGTGGTAGTTCAGGTGGATGTTAAAGATCCCATGGCACTTCTCAAAAAGAGTAGTGGAATTTTATTTGGGAAAAAAGGGCTACATTACAATAATATTTACAATTTCAGAAACATAACAGTCCTCATAGGATTCCAAAATATATACAAAAGAAACCAAAGAAAGCAGTGTATAAATAATTCCGCCAATTATGTACACAATTACCCTGGATCCCATTTGTCACAGTTTACCCAAATTAACTTACATTTTTCTTTAGAAAACAGGTAAGAATCATTATTCTTGATTTTCTGTACAGAAGTTCAAATATTATGAACCATTTCTTAGTGTGGAACTACATGCTGTTGTGTTACCCCTACACATCTGGATTGCCACAGAAAGTATTTAATAACTGTGAAAGTAATGTACAAAGTTTCAAAATTATATTTACCCCATCCTCTTAAGTTAGTTCCATACATAAGATCTTCATAGGGGAGATATTTAAATGAAGGTTCACTCCATTCTTTGGCTAAGACTTCCCAAAATGCCATTGCATATTTACATTCCGTAAACAAATGTTCCTGAGTTTCAAGTAGTTGATTGCATGACTCTCTTAAACAGTATCTCTCTGAAAGTGGCTTATGCTTATTACTATTTTTAACTCCCAATCTCCCGTAATTACTTAACCAGACTAGATCCCATGTGTATACTGGAAGTCTTTTGTTTTCCAAAAAATTCAAAGTACTTTTAAGTGTATTCTCTGGGCATTTGGGAAATGCTACAACTTCTTTTTGCTCCACCAGAAGCATGGCTCTATAGATCTTTTTCCAATCTTGAGTTTGTTTCTGAGCCAGAGTAAGTTTCCACTTAGTAAGATTTTTAATAAGTTCTATTCCAACTGCAGATATAGAGTCAATACTGTGAAGTAATCTTGTTTTATTAAGGGACCAGAAGGGAATGCTTGGGGCTAACCACTTTAAAACTAACGGCTTCCATACCTTTTCCCCTGGCTTCAACACACACCCTAAGTTATAACCAATGAAAATTCTATAAAAAAAGCTACAGGGTTCACCATATTTACTCCACCTTCTGCAATAGACCTATAAGTAAGTTTTCTTTTAATAGGATTTAATCGACTCCCCCAGAATGCCTGAAATAAAATACTAAAAAGAGATGTCACCACTACTTGGGGGGGGGGGGAATGTAACTAATATATAGAAAAACCAGGATCAAGAGTGAATTAATGAGGGCTACCCTCTTTTTTTTCAAGATTTGCTGCCCTTTCAATCCAGAAACCAGCATGTTTGCTCTACTAAGACAAATATCCCAATTTTGTTTAGCCAAATCACCTCCTCCAAATTCAACCCCCAGTATTTTAATGGGAGTTTGGGAGATGAAAAAACCTGCAAATGTTCCAGTTCTAGGCAGAGGGGTTCCCCCTAAGACTGTACCTACACTTTTACCATAGTTAATTTGAGCCCCTGGCATAGTCGCATACATATCTAATCCATAAGAGAGGGCTGTTTCTGATGTTTTAGGATGTAAGAGTAAAACTAAGTCATCTGCAAAAGCTAAAATTTTCACTGCTTCTAGGTCAGATATTGGTTGTATACCCCTGATGTCCTTTTGTGATATAACATAGCGAAGTAAGATGTCAATACTAAACACGTACAACAAAGGGCTAAGGGGGCACACTTGACAAAATCCCCTTTTGACCCTAATTTTCTTTCCCCACCACCCATTTAAATTGGGTACCAATGTAGCATTGTGGTATAATGTCTTCAACCATTATATAAATTTATCTGGGATCCCATATGCTTGAAGTGTGGAAAATAAAAAGGAGTGGGCTATCCAGTCAAAGGCCTTTTCTTGGTCAAGGCTTAGTATAAACCTGTGTACCTTACTTTTAGCTCCCCTATCAAATAATTCCCTTAAAATAATCAGGTTATCATGATGGTTTCTATTAGGTATAGCACATGTCTGAGCAGGATGAATTAAGACCTCAACCACTTTATTAAGTCTGGCCAAAAGAATTTTGCTCAGCATTTTGAGGTTGGTATTTAAGAGGCTCAGGGGTCTCCAGTTTTCCAGTAATTCCCCATCTTCTTTTTTATATAATAATATTAATATGGCCTCATTCATAGAAGTGGCTAAGTTTCCTTGTGACAGCATATGGTTACATAAAATTACTAACACAGGTGCCAAAAATTCCATAAACATTTTATATATACCTGCACCAAACTCATCCATCCCAGGGTCTGCATCCTTATGCAAGCTACTAATAGCATGCTGTACTTCCTCTAATTTAGTATTTCTAGATAGCTCTTCTTTTTCAGACTCTTTAACTTGAAGTAAATTAAGATGAGTGAAAAAATCACTATCTGTACTCCCTATTCGACAGTTTCCAAAGGCTGACTCTACATGTTTTTCAACCAAACCTAACATTTCAGCTGATATGGTGCATAAATGACCTGTTGAGTTTTTCAAACCAGTAATTATTCTGTGCCCTACCCTTTTGCTATATTCTTTAAAAGGATCAAGAGAACCTTTTTTTATGTGTGTACTAAACCTTAATTCCTGATCTAAATATTTTGCCCTATTATATTGGCAAGTTTTCATCTGTTCTTTAATAATCCTAATCCGAGAGCTATAATCCATGTTCTGCATTTCTGAGTGCAATATTAAGGTCTGCAATTGCCCTCGCAACTGTAAATAACGTATGTATTCTTTATTGGTTATAAACTATGATCTAAATTGAAAAAGATGTTTCCAAGAACTTTTAGTGTCTTCCCACCAGCTTATTAAATCCTCATAACAGGCTGAGACTGATAGTCTTGCCTCCTAGTCTGTTACCCAGGCCCTCTTAATGCAGGGGTCCTCTAAAAGGGATTCATTTAAATGCCAGTTATTTTTTCACACCTAGGTGAGCTACCCCAACTGAGTTGGACAGTGAGTGATTTATGATGTGAAAATTCCCAAGCAGTTGCAAAAACTTTATCTGATGCTAGAGTCTGGGATAAAAAAAGGAAGTCAATTCTGGTTGAGAGTTGGCCTTTAAAAAAGGTATGCCCGCCTGTTGGATGGTGCAACCTATAAGGATCTGAAAAAACAGCCAATGAGATTATGTTCCATAGTGCCAGTGTATCACAAAATAATTTGTTTGTTCTGAGCCCTCCATCTGCGAGTTCTAAATCACAATTAAAGTCACCTGACCACACTACAAGCTGAGATGTATGCAAACAGGGTTGTATGTTTTTAAAAGGGGAAACCCTCTGTGCTTTAGTTCGTGGACCATAAATTGTGATTAACCGAAATCTTTCCTGACAGTACTGTAATTAAAATGAAGCATAAGGGCCCAGCCAGAAAAGATATCAAGTACTCTAGATACCGAAATCCCAGATTTGGAGAAAAGTATGCCAACCCCATCACAACTCTCTTCCCCCACTGACCAAAAAGAAGGCCCTTTAGTCCAACTATTAGTTGCTTGCCTCAGCTCCTGGTGGGATTTGAGCCTGGTGTCCTGAAGACACCGAATATCATTGGGGAACTGATGTAATGAAAGAAATACCGCACTACTTTTATTTTTATTTTTGATACTGTTAACATTAATAGATGAAATAGTTAAAGTATGCATGAGAAGAAGTAAAGGTAAATGATCTTATCAGGGAGTTCTAACACATATTGTTTTTTTTGAAGTTTTAGAGCCCATTCTCTGCCTAGTATGCTTGGCAATAGAATCTTCCCCCACCTTCCTCAGTATCATCAGTTGTTGTGGAGGAAACTGAAGGGGTATCTGAATCTTCTTTCCCAGAATCGCCCCACTGTTTTTCCACTGGTAAGGAGGCAAATTGATTCTCAGTTTTCCATAGTTTGGGGGGGAGGGGGCTTTTCTCTTACCTTTCTTTCCTTCTTTGCCTTCAGAAATCTCTGCTTTTGACGCTGCCCGAGGTCTGGATCTTTTTTTGAAGAAACTGTTTTGAAAGGGGTGTCTGTGGGTGGAGGGGGAGAGGGGCATATCTTCCTTAAGCACAATATCAGTAGTTGTTTGGGGAGTTTTCATTCTCTCAGCTTGTCCCTCTTTATCTATGGATACCTCCATTACACTGTCAGGAGGCTGTGTTGGCTGTTGGTTAGCTGCATTACTAGTGGTGAGCCTTATATCCTGATCAGGGTTATTGTGCACCTCAGGGTTTCTAGTACTCTCTTCATCTTGTCTGGCTATTCTTTTGTCTTGTGCCTGCTGTGCCAAATTTGCAAGACCCTCATGAGACGGGCTGTCCTCTCTGTTGTGGGAAGCCCATGGACACCTACCATAGGCATGCCCTGTTTTTTACACAGATTACATTTAAACAGGTTTAAACAATTAGCAGACACATGCCCGTATTCAAAACAATGGTTACATCTAATGGTGTCACAGTCTGAGCTCAAATGAGTACGGGCCCCACATTTAAAACAGGCTTTGGGTTGGTCAACATAGAAAAGGGAGCCTCTGTCTTTCCCTAAAAAGAAAAAATCAGTCAAGTGAACTGGTCCATTGTTTGAGGAAAATAGCTTAATCTTGATTTTCCAACTCCCATTCCAGATCTTTTCACTATCTAGAATGGGGTGGGCCTATTCAAGACTTTGCATCTCTGTCTGAGCCAAAATAGTATGTCTTCAATGTTGACACCTTCATTTTTAAACATCACAGTAATAACTTTAACAGCTGATTTGGTTAAGGGAATCACTAAAACAGGGAGCCACAAAGCAATATATTTAGCTTGTGATTCTGTGACCAGAATCTATCCAAATTAGTGGCACTTTTAAAGCTAACATCAAAATGAACATTTCCCACATGAATCAAAGCAAAGATTTCTGAAGAAAAGAACCTCAAAGACCCTTTCAAAAGTATTTTGGCAATATATAGTCTATCAGGCCGCTCTTCCAAACCTCCTTTGCAGATGAGGCATACTGCGTTTTTTCTGGGAGCCTGCCCCCCTGTATTTTGAAACAAGTCTGCTAATTTAAACATAGGAGCAAGCCAGGCTCTCTGTTCTGGATTTCTTAAGGCTGCTTCAATTGGGCCCATACTCAATTGTTCATCAGCTAAGGGTGCACTTTGTGGATGAGTAATGGGGACAAGTTTCTGATTTAAATCTTGCAAAACAGCCCTGTAGGTTTAGGAGTGACTTGAACAATATTCGCGTTTTCAGTAACTGTAGCAAGGCTTGATGTGGTGCCCACCATACTAGTTTGTTGCTTGAGGGCAGTAGCGTACCTTTTCACTGTGGGATCACTAGGATCAGGCACCCACTGCCCTTCTGGTGTAGGTAACCATCCAGCTCCTGCTAAAGCACGCTCAGGGGACCAAGTCGGGTGAGGGGAAACAGAATGCTTATTTGGAGCTTTGCAGTCAGAGTTGGAAAAAGAATATAATTTCAGTGTTTTTAACTGTTTTACAGACTTCTGGAGGAACTGTCAAATTTACCTGTGTAAGGCCTTTAACTGGCTATGACTCCTACACCTCTGGTGTTTATTTGTTTTGTTGCTGTCTGGGACCCATTCTGCGATGAATTGCAGTGACGGGAAAGTTTCTCTGAGGGAGTCCGCACGGCTCTTGGCACTCGGTTGTGGAACCAGTTTCACTGCCAGCCACGCTCCTTGAGTGCGAACTCCCCTCGCCTGATACAGACACTTACATTACTTCAGAATGGGTCACCAGAATTTCAGCTGGTGTCCCTGACTGCTCGCTCAGCTGTTTGTCAGGAACTGCCTGTGAGGCTGTCAACACTTCGTCACTCCGCTTTGCAGAACGGGGCTTTTCCTGCAAGACACATTCTGCTTTTTGCTGTAAAACATATGTTTCAGGCATTTGCTGCTGAACAAGCTCTGTCTCATCAGAGACCCTTACAGTTTCAGTGTGAATTTCACCAGTGTTTCCTCCAAGGTCTTTTGGAATACTTAAATCTTCTGTGGAGACAAAAATCTCCTGCTCTGCTCCAAACTCTCTGAATTCCTGCATTAGCAATGCATTTTCTATGGCCTCAAGACTTGTCAGGTCAGGGGAGGAGGCCTGCTCCCATGCCTCAGAAGCATCCATCTTCTCCTCTGGCTCCAGCAAAGTGTCCATCTCAGACATTAGGACAAAGGTCCCCCCTACTGGCAGAGTAGGAGAATTTTCTCAGTGTCCTGGCCAAATTTCCCCCCATTCACTAAATAATACCACCAACAGCTTTATCTGGTTCAAGGTCAGTTGGCATTCATCTGTATCCCCCTCTCCCAGATCATGCCTGAAAATAGGCAATCATTTGTCTAGTGCACTTCCTCAGCCAACAAAAAGTAAATACATTACATAAATAAGTATCAGAGCATGTATTTGACTCTTTTGCTGTTGGTTGTGCCCTCTATCCTTTGCTAAGTTTAGTACTGAAAGCTTGACACTTAATGAGAAGCAACCCCCCACCCCCAGCAGCACCAAGCTCACACCTGACCTTCTTTACTGTTTGTTCTGGATAAAATCAGGGATATCCCCAAAATTCAGAAACATATTAGAGGTATGTAGAGCACACCCAGCAAAATGGGCAAGAATGAGGTCCTGATGCACTTCAAAGGCCAGGACATAGTGGCACTCCTAGATAACTGGTAGGATGAACAAAATAACTGGAAAACTAGAACAGAGGGATACAGGCAGAGATGCAGGGAATTTAAATTGGTGCTGACAGTGTAGTCCAGAGGTTAGAGTAACAAGCTGTGAATTAGCTTTTGGTACATCTAGCAGACCTGGGTTTGATTCCCACAACCTCCACTTGCATACTGTGTGACTCTGAGCAAGTCACTTAACCTCCTCAGTGCTCTCGGGTCACCCCTGAAAACAGGCACTTGTGCCTAGTGGGCCTCATCCAATTACCAAAAGAATTAAATAAAAAAAATAAAATAAACTTCATAGGTGAAGTTACAAATCTTCACTAAGTTCCTATTGGCATCACTGTCTTCACAACATTTTTGCCAGGTGAAGTGACACTTTTTCCCCCAGACCGTGGCAACTTTGTGAGCAAAATTTGGTAACTTCATGGAACAAAGTGCCACTTCATCTGGTAAAAAAGTCGCTAAGTCGGCACTTCAAACTTCGCAAAGTTCTGGTGAATCAAAGTTTTCTCAACTTTGCATACCTCTAGATAGACTATTCCATAGGGATATGCCTGGTAGGTAAGGGATTGGGGTGGCTCTCACTTCAAAGAGAAGGATCACTGTGGAGGTTAAGGATGACTTTATGGGGGCAAACAATACCACAGAGTGTATCCAGATAAAACTAGGGGAAAATGCATTAGACCCAAATACTCACTATGTGTCCATGAGCAAGTCACTTAAAGCGGCAGTACAACAGAAAATGTTTTTCCAGAAAAGCTAGTTTCTGCTACAATTAATAACAATATTAGCATACCTATCGGATCTACTGTTCTAGGTACCCCCTATGCTGTGCACGTTAAGCCTTTTTTTTCTTGATCCTAACTCTTATCAGATTTACAATGGAATTTCTAAGCCAGATGTGGTGGCCACATTTTTTTCTTGCGAAAAAAGCTAAATTAAAACACTTACTAAATACTCAGATTTTGGTGGAAGTAGAAAATGCTAGCAGCAAATAAAACTGGAAGATGCCTGAAATTTTTATAGTGAAAAAAAAGGTAGGTTCACATTTTTTACCCTACTTCGTTGCATTGCTGCTTTAACTTCCAAGTGCTCCATTCTATGCAGCAACGGAAATGGGTAAAACAAAGGACCCCACTACAACAGAGGTGCTGCATCTCATTTCAGATGAGATATTACATCTCAGCTGGGCTATCCTGGGTAAATAAATTGTGAAAAAATGAAGGGGGTCACAGAGTCACCCTGGAGTGAGCTGCATGCCTGTCAAGCGGCTCATCAGAGCAACGATGCCCACCTTTTTAATGAACTTATGACAGCAGTTAAATCAGATGTATGGTGGTCCTGAGGGACTTCCATCTCCCAGATATAGACTGGTATTTTGTAAGGACTAACAGCAGGGTTGAGACCAAGATCCTGTCCATCATCAAGGACTGCTTCCTCGAGCAGCATGTCCAGCAGGGGACTAGGTTTCAGGTACCCTTGATCTTGCTTGTATCAGTAAGGATGGGGTTATGTCTAGTTTAAACATTAAGGAACTAGTGGGCTGCAATGCCCTCAACAGGGTAACCTTCTCCCTGATGACAGAGAAAACTAGCTGGGCCTCAGCCAAGAGGACTCAGGAGTTCAGAAAGGTGACTTTTGCCAAGATGAAGAATCTGGTAGCCAAGGACCTGGAACAGCTGCATGAGGTAATTTAAAGATTCACTAAAGATTATAAAAGGGCAAGAAAACTTCTTGGGCTCTGACTGGTTAGTGATGGTCTTCAGCGATGATGTTATTCTAACACAACATCAAGCATATCCAAAAAGCAACTAAAAAGGTATTTTTATCACCTTTTTTCTTTCTTTCTCTTTATGGCTATGGGCAGCGCCTACAGTCGTTTCATGATCATAGCCTTAAAACAGCTGATCGTGGCACCTTCCGTTGGACTTTTAGAAGTATCCTTCCAAAAGTCCAATGGAGCTTGTAACACTCCACCATGATCGGCCACTATGGAGTAACAGCCACACTATTTCGGCTGTTACTTCCATATTCCAGGACAAGAACTGAGAATGCATGCCTTGCATGCATGCACAGTTCTGCTGGCTCCACCATCTTGTAAATGGCAGAATGCCACTCACCTCAACTACACATGCGTGAATGCCTTGCATGCACAGTTGTGTCACTGCTGCCATCTAGTGGATGGCACTCCTCCCGTACCTTCCCACTACTCCTGTCATCCCTGCTACCTCTGTTCCCTCCCAGCATCTGCAGCAATATAAAAACCCTCCCTCCCACTGCTGCTGTCCTCCCCGCTCCCTTCATTCCCCGTCCCTGCGCTGACATCGGGGTGCACACTTCCCATGTTGGCATCATGTACCCCCCCAACTCATGTGGCACACTGGGAGCCCACTCCACTGTGCCCATATTTATGCTTTTTTGTCCTTGTAAATAAAGAAAACCGTCCCAGACATCTTTATATTTTTCTACCTGTAAAAAAGAAAATGGTCCCTCGTCGTCACCCTAGTACCCCTCCCCATTCTCGACCCTCCCACTGAACACTCACCTCCCCGCACCCCTCGCCTTACCCCATGCTTACTTCTGGAGGTCGGCGCTGTCATCTTCTCTGGACCGGGACACGTCTGCACTCTTCAAAGCCGAACCGCAAACTGAAGACTCAAAGGTAAGCGTGGTATAATGGCAGTCAATGGGGTTTTCAACTTATGTTGATATATCAGCCATTTTAAGGAATTTTGGCTCCACATTTTCAACATGGGGTTCTTGGGACACCACTTCATGAACTCTGTCACTCATTTCATTACTCGGTCCCAAAAGGTGATTTTTGCGGTTGCTGCGCAGAATCACCTTTTGCGACAATTAATGAATCCACAGTGCCACTGTTTATGAGGTGGGGTCCCAAATAGCCCATGTTGCAAATTTGGTGAAAAAATTCCAAAAAATAACTGCGTTATGAGTGTGCATTGCGCAGTTTCTATGCACTCTCCTAACTTTGCCAATTTTTTATATTTTCATTCCAAATTTTCAACATTGCCATTTTTGCACACATCCATATTAGTAGTGCAGCTTTCATTTTTCACATCCTGACCAAAATGTGTTTTTACACCTGTTGCACAGAATGGCAAGGTTGTTCTGCAAAATCACCTTTCAGGACAGGTAAACTAAATGACAGTGGGACTCTTCATGAGATGGGGTCCTGAAAAGGCCATGTTGAAAATTTGGAGGAACAACTCTAAAAAATGGCCAAGTTATACCTGTTAGGCCAAAATGTTCTACGCACGCGAGTAACTTTGGTCATTTGCCAGCTCGCCACAGCTTTATCAGCTCTGGCTAGAACTTGTTTTTTAACAAGCGTGACATTTTATATTTGCAATAATGCACTCCTGGATGTGTGTTGTGGGGATAATGTCACATCTCAGGTGTTGGATGCACTCAGCCTGCAGCCTCATGCCCAAGCCACCTGCGGCATGACGTTATCCCAGCACGACACGTGCCTTGTCATGGATTATTGTTTAAATGTGCTTGAAGCAGATACAGAAATCTTAATACCTGCAAAAAAATAAAAAAATAAATAAATAAACAAATAAATAAAAGTAAGGGAAAATGTCCAAGAAATGGCCCTCTTGCTCAACAGCTCCATGTGCTTTTCCAGATTAAAAATTACAAATAAAAAAATAATACTATTCATTTTCTCTCAGGTAGGAGAAATTGACATATTATTAAGATGGAAGTGGACCCCTTCCTCGAGGAGGCGAGAATGGAAGTGGGTAGATGCATGGCCATGGATGTAGTCTATTTGAACTTCAGCGAGGCCTTTGACACTTTGGTACATGACAGGTTTCTAGGCAAAGTAAACCAGTGTGGTATACACAATGTGGATTGCAAAGTGACTTGAGGGCAGGAAGCAGACGGTTCTAGTGGACAATCTGACTCCAACTGGAAAGATCTACTAAGCAGCTCTCCTCAGGAGTGACTCCTGGGGTGACTGCTGCTTGACATTTTTATCAATGACCCTGGAAACTGGGGTCTCAAGCAGGCTGCTTACATTTGCAGATGGCACTAAGCTGATAAGGGTGGTGGATTTCCTAGATGATATGAATAAACTGCAAGAGGACCGCAACAAGCTGGGTGATTGACTAGACTGCTGCACTCTCACATTCAATACCAAATGCAAGGTGCTTTACTTGGGAAGGAAAAACATAGGCACGCCTTACTAATGGGTTGCTGTTGCTACAGTGGAGGAGGAAAGGACCTGGAGTTCATAATACACAGGAGGACTGAAGCATAACAAGCAGTGTGTGGCTACTGCCAAGAGGGCTAGCAGAATGCTGGGGTACGTTAAAGGGGCAGTGCCATCAAAGCAGGAGAAGTAATCCTGCTGCTTTACAATTTTCACTTTCATTTAATTTTTTATTTTTAACCAGGAAGTGAACTGCGCACAGACCTTTTTCAGTCACGCATTACACAGAACAACCAACAATGATAAAAAATATAGAACATTAATTACAACATTTAAGACAAGAAAAAACTTAACTTAACATATAGCATTTCTTATGTACAACTTCTTTAAAAATTGTTTAAAGTGCATGGCATTTTGTACAGATGTAGCCAAGTCAAAGAAATCATTCAAGATAGTAGGACCAAACCATGAAAATGATTTGTTCCCCATTGTTAACTTGGTTGGTTTTACTGAAAACATTAATTACTCCTTGTATTACATCCATTAGAGTTCAAGCAGAAAGAAGAAAACAGAATACCAGGACCAGACTTTTTATAAACACGAAAAAAAAAACTGCTGCATTATAATCTATCCTTAACTGAAGAGGCAGTATTCCCATCCCAGAATATAAACGACAGTGGTGCATTCTGTGAGGTGCTTTTAGAGCAAAAGGACTAATATTTTTTAAAATATGTTGATACTTATTTAAACAAAATCTGGTCAGATCCACCACGGCTGCATAATGAAGTAAGTGAAGTTGTGGGGAATTGTTAAGGAGGTACGGAGAAACAACACTATGCTTTGTAAGTAGTAACATTTGTTTTAGTTTCTGTTCTAAGGAAGGCATACACATTATTAAGAAAATATATGGAGGTGTACATTTTAATGGAAGGAATAAGAAGCAATATAGGTTTACAGAAGAACCCTAGAGCAAATGCCACTGATGTATTTGTGATCCTGAATTATATTGGCCAGACAGCCACATTTTAAAGAAAACACAATTGCACATGCCCCAATAATGCAAAGCATCATGGGAAACATATGCAAATCCCCATGATGGTACAGAAGGTGGCAGTACATGAAAAAGTAATGGCCGGCATATTGTTCAGCCTTGGGATTATTTACACAGGTTTTTTTTTGTGTGTGTTTTTAGAGAAACAGGGTTTTTGTCCATGAGGTGATGCAAGTTATATTTAAGCAATGTGTTGATGTCAGGAAGTCAGGTGTAATGATGATGGACTGTTAGCAGAGAAAATGTAACAGTAACTTTTAGAGGGGGTCACTTTTGATAAGGGCAAGGTAGTTATGCTTGTGATAATGGGAATATTAGGAAAGTATGAGGTCTATGCAGACACGGAGTACAAATGTGCACAGTTTCATAAGTATGTGCTCAGAGTGCAGGCAAATGTGATATGCAGGTTTGTTTTAGAAATAGGTAAAAATAGTGATACATGCAATTGACAAAAAGATAGATAATTACATAGACATATAGATAGAGAGAGAGAGAGAGAGAGATACACACACACACACACAGACAGGCAGAATAGGAATGGCAGTGAAGTATTGAAGTGACAACAACCCCACCCCAACCCCGCAGACATGGACAGGCATTGGGGTGTGCCTTTGGTCATTGCCCATAACGCTCATGCCATTTCACCTCACCCTACCCTGCAGACACAGAGAAGAGTCGAGATGTGCCTTAGGATGTTCAAACTTTATACTCACCCCATTCCATAAAGAAATACGCCGAGATAGGTACAGTATAAGAGAATGGAGTGAACTTTGGGGCTGAAGAGTCAAAGGCACCCCTCAATACCTATCACTGGCTGCAGGGTGGGGATGGGGGTGGAATGGCGTGAGCATTACTGTTGACAATCCCAAGTTACACCTTTGATGCCTGTCAATCCCTACAGGGCAGGGTGTTATGGTCAGAAACCCTAATGCCCAGAGCATTTCTTGGTATTTTCACTCCATGTTTTCAGCATGGGCTTTTTGAGACCCCACCGCATGAACAGTGACACTATCAGTTCATTAGCTGAAAGGTGATTTTGCACAGCAACTGTGCCATTTGGCACCAGAGGTGCAAAAACACATTTTGAACAGGATGTAAAAAGTGACAGCTGTACTGTTTATGAGGAGGTGTAAAAAAATGGCAATGTTGCAAATCTAGAGTGAAACTATAAAAAAATTGGAGAAGTCATGACACTGCTCCTGCTAATGTATACTTTTTTCCAAATTCCCATGCATCCCATTGTTTTCATCTCTATTGCTGTTATGTGACTTCTTAACCTAGCAACAGCATTTAATGCATTACATTATAAGGACACGTAAATGTTTTTAATACATTTACAGACAGTTACATAAACTTAATTTCCTTCATAGAATAATTTAAATTTAGTAACAGTGGTAGTACAAAGCAATTACTCTTAACAACTTGAAAACTAAAACTACTTTATATTGTACATTGACACCCCATAAGGACCTCCTTGAAATTGAGATGTAAATGTCACACATTTACATGCAATTGATAGAAAGACAGATAATTATAGACATATATATATATATATATATATATATATATATATATATATATATGTAGAGAGAGAGAGACACACAGGCAGAATAGGAATGGCAGTGAAGTACTGAAGTGACGCCAAACCTCCCCCACCCTGCAGACATGGACAGGCACTGGGGTGTGCCTTTGGGTCATTGCCATAACGCTCATGCCATTTCACTTCACCATACCCTGCAGACACAGACAAGAGTCGACGTGTGCCCTGGGGTGTTCAGACTTTGCACTCAACCCATTCCATAAGGAAATATGCTGAAATGAATACAGTATAAGAGAATGGAGTGAACTTTGGGGCTGAATAGTTAAAGGCACACCTCGATACCTGTCACTGGCTGCAGGGTGGGGATGGGGTGGAATGGCATGAGAATTACTATTGACAACCCCAAGTCGCACCCCTGATGCCTGTCAGTCCCTACAGTGCAGGGTGTTATGGTCAGAAACCCTAATGCCCCGGGCGTTTCTTGATATTTTCACTCCACATTTTCAGCATGGGCTTTTTGTGACCCCACTGCATGAACAGTGACACTATCAGTTCATTAGCCGAAAGGTGATTTTGCACAGCAACTGTGCCATTTGGCACAACAGATGCAAAAACACATTTTGAACAGCATGTAAAAAATGACAGCTGTACTGTTTATGAGGAGGTGTAAAAAAATGGTAATGTTGAAAATCTAGAGTGAAACTATAAAAAAAATTGGTGAAATCATGACTCTGCTCCTGCTAATGTATACTTTTTTTCAAATTCCTATGTATCCCATTGTTTTCATCTCTATTGCTGTTACGTGACTTCTTAACCTAGCAACAGCATTTAATGCATTACATTATAAGGACAAGTAAATGTTTTTACTACATTTACAGACAGTTACGTAAAGTTAATTTCCTTCATAGAATAATTTAAATTTAGCAACAGTGGTAGTACAAAGCAATTACTCAGACAACTTGAAAACTGTAACTACTTTATATTGTACATTGACACCCCATAAGGATCTCCTTGAAATTGAAATGCAAATCTCACATATTTATCAGATTTCTAACAGGAATATTTTACTATCCTAAATACATTTCTTGCTTCAGTAACTGCTCAGCACATCTGTTGCATGACCTACCTATTGACATTTTACATCTGCTATGCAATGTACTGCTGCTATGGCTGTATGGCTGAGAGGGACCTGGGGTGGTGGTGGATGTCAAGATGAACAACTGGGATGCATCGCTAGGGGGGGATCACCTCCAGAAGAAGGGAAGTGATACTCCCACTGTATAACTGCTTGGTGAGGCTGCATCTCGAGTACTGCATGTGGTTTTGGAGGCCACACTTAAAGAGGGACATTGAACTCCTGGAGAGGGTCCAGAGGAGGGCAACCAAAATGATCTGGGGCTTGGGGGAAAGGACCTATGGGAAGAGGCTCAAAGAGCTAAATATGTACACATTGGAAGAGAGAAGGGATGGGGGCATGATTGAGGTCTTCAAGTACATGAAAGGGGTAAATAGGGGAGGCTCAGTCAGGGTGCTCTGAAGGAAGGAGGGGGTAACTAGGGGGCATAGGTGGAAGCAGGAGGGGAGAGACTCAGGGGAGAAAGGAGGAGGTGCTACTTCACTGAGAGGGTGGTAGAACCATGGAATGTGCTGCCTGGGGGGATGGTGGAGGCAGAGACTGTGGAGGGGTTCAAGAGGAGGTGGGACAGGTACAGGGGTAGGGTTGTGGAAGCAAAGTCCAATGAATCAGGAATACCCTGGACTGGGAAGGGAGAAGCCCAAGAGGGCGGGGGGGCAGCAAGGTCAGCTCCCAGGGTGGGGCTAACCAAACGAGCAGACATGAAAGACTGCTAGGCCTATTCTGCTGGCATTTTAGCATGTTAGTATGTTAGTAGGCTTACTACACCAACATCATGAACCATAAAACAGATGCCTGCCATAACTAGGGAGGCAGTATAGCACAGTGGTTTAAGGCTGTGAGCTGCAAATCTGGAGATCTGGGTTTTAATCCCACAACCCCCACTTGCATACTGGGTGACCCTGAGCAAGTCATTTAACTTCCATGTGCTCCCAGGTTGCCCCTGTAAACAAGCTTTCAGCCTAGTGTGCTACTCCTGGTTAAACAATTGAAAGAATAAAACACAATACATTATTTTTCTTTCTTTATTTTGCTACTACAAGCTTTGACTAATACATCCATTCTTAAAGGTACTTTTTATGTTTGCTTGCACGCATGTGCAAGAAACATAGTGCCATCATCGGAGTTTTCGGAGGTGTGTCAGCCCTCTTCCAATTCAGTCAGTGTGTTTGCAGGAGCGGCCGCAGTTCTCCAATGCCACATACAGTTGAAAGGGGGAGCTACGCTTCAGTGAGCAGCGATCAGATATCGCCTGCTCATGCGCGCTCCCCTTACACACACACACACACACACGCTGCTGCTGCTCCCCCCAACGCACACACTGTATAGCCGCGGGGGGTGCCCAATCCCTATCAGCGTGCTGTTTCCCCTGAAACACAGTTTCATGCCACACTGGGTGCCCACCCCAGCGTGGCTACATCAGATAGCTGACGGGTGCCCAATCCCCACCATCTCCACTGTGTCTCCTCCCCGAGTACAGGGTGCCACGCTGGGAGCCCACCCCAGCATGGCAACAGATGCCATGGCCGACGGGGTGCCCAATCTATCAGCTCCATGCCCCCAGCCATCCTTCTGCCATGCTGGGAGCTCACCCCAGCGTGGCAAACGCCCCAAGGCCGTGCCTTTTAAAACAAAAAGGTCCCTCGTAGTCTCCCTGCCCCCCACAACCCGCACTCCACCCACTGCGCACCCTGCTCTTCCCACAACCTAATTTATACTTACCCTCCGAACGTTAATTGCGGACCGAACACGCTTGCACTCTTCAAAGCTGACCGTGAACTGAGGAAATGCCGGTAAGCTGTATAATGGGATAGATAGGGTTTTTTCAACTTTGTTGCATATCTCAGGCATTTTTTGGAATTTTTGCACCAAATTTTCAACATGGGGTTTTTGGGACCCCTCTCATGAATTCTTGCACTGTCATGGTGTTACTCGGGCTCGAAGGGTGATTTCGAAGCCACTGCGTGAAATCACCTTTATGGAAGGATTAACAAAATGACACTGCCAGTGTTCATAAGGTGGGCTCTCAAAAGCCTATTTTAGAAAATTGTGGACATCTAAAATGACTGTTTTACGAGCGTGTGATTGCGCAGTTCCACGCCATTTGCAGAAGTTCACTTTAATTTTCAATATTTTCACTCCAGATTTTCAACATTACCATTTTACCACACCTTCTTATGAGCAGTAAAGCTGTCATTTTCACATCTCACCTAAATGTGTTTCCCATGTAGCCAGTATGCAATGGCGCAGTTAGTGTGCGAAATCAATGTACGGGACACATTAAGAAAATCACAGTAACATGGTGTATGAGCAGAGGTCTTAAAATGGCTATGTTGAAAATTTGGTGAAAAAATTCCTAAAAATGACTGTTTTATGAGCGTGCGTTGCAGAGTTCCTACGCACGCTCGTAAGTCCACAAATTTTCAATATTTTCACTCCAGATTTTCAACATTGCCATTTTACCACACCTCCTTATGAGCAGTACAGTTGTCATTTTTCACATCTCGCCCACAACGTGTTTCTGCCCATGTAGCTCACAATGGCGCAGTTGGTGTGCGAAATCAATGTATGGGACACGATAAGAAAGTCACAGTGACACTGGTCATGAGCAGAGGTGTTAAAATGGCTATGTTGAAAATTTGGTGAAAAAATTCCCAAAAATTACTGTTTTAGGAGCGCACATTACGCAGTTCCTACGCACGCTGGCAAGTTTGCGAATTTGTAGTATTTGCACACCAGATTTTCAACAGTGCCATTTTACCGCACTTCCTTATGAGCAGTACAGCTACCATTTTTCACATCTTGCCCAAAATGTGTTTCCGCACATGTAGCGCACAATGGTACAGTTGGTGTGCAAAAACAATGTTTGGGACAGATTAAGAAAATCACAGTGACACTGGTCATGAGCAGAGGTCTTAAAATGGCTATGTTGAAAATTTGGTGACAAAACTCCATAAAATGACTGTGTTACGAATGAGCATTGTGCAGTTTCCACGCACCCTCATAAATTCATGAATTTGTAATATTTTCAGTCCAGATTTTCACCAGTGGCATTTTCCCACACCTCCTTATGAACAGTACAGCTGTCATTTTCCACAACATGGCCTAAATGTGTTTTCACACTTTTAGCACAGAAATGCGTGGTCACTGTGGGAAATCATTGTTCGGGACAGATAAAGAAAATCACACTGACACTGTTCATGATCAGAGGTCCCAAAATGCCTGTGTTAACAATCTGCTGTAAAAAAAATCCCCAAACTAGTTACATTACGGGTGTGCGTTGCACAGTTTCTACGCATGCTCGTCACTTCACCAGTTTTTTTAAGATTTTCACAGCAGATTTCAACATTGCCATTTTTTACAACTCCATGAACAGTACCGCTGTCATTTTTCACATCCTGTTCGGAATGTGTTTTTGCACCTGTGGTGCCAAATGCCATAGTCGCTGTGCAAAAGCAGTTTTCGCCTAACAAACTGATATTGCCACTGTTCATGAGGTGGGGGTCACAAAAAAACCATGTTGAAAATTTGGAGTAAAAATACCAACGAATGCCTGAGGTGTTAGGGTTTCCGACCATAATGCCCCACCCTGTAGAGAATGACAGGCATCAGGGGTGTGACTTGGGATTCTTGCCTGTCATGCTCATACCATTCCACCCCCACCCACACCCTGCAGCCAGCGAGAGGCATCAAGGTGTGCCTTGGACTCTTTGGGCCCAAACTTCACCCCATTCTCCTATACCATACCCATCTCACCATATTTCCTGATGGAATGGGGTGCGCATAAGAGCCAAAGACTCCAAGGCACACCGTGACACTTGTCAGTGTCTTCAGGGTAGGGTGTGGTGAAATGGCGTGGTCATTATGCCTGATGACCCAGAGGCACACCTCAATGCCTGTCACTCTCTGCAGGGTGGTGGTGGGGTTGGCTTCAGTTCAATACTTCACTGCCATTCCTATTATGCAGCTCTGTAACTTCTACACTACCAATGCCAATGCCAGCAAGCAAACATTCGGCATTGACAAATGCTTGTTATAATTTATGTGTCTGTGACTTAGGCAGAACTATGTTTAAAATCCTACACATAAATAAATAAATCATCAGAATAACATTTATTTTAGTAGTATCTACTTCCTTTTCAGGGGCCCATGACACTATATATATATATTTATATCTTTTAACTTCAAAGCACTAAACCTATTCAAATACAAAAAACACAAAACTGTTTTCTCTTCACATATTACTGTTAAACTTTAGATCCCAGAATGGTCAAGAAACAATTTAGACTTCACTCTTGAATGCCACTGTCACACCCACTTCTCATGCAAACAACAATCAATTACAGAAACCCTTTAGTTTCTGTGCTATGCACTCTTACATCAGAGAGACATAAATCTTACAGAACTGCTAAAAAAAACAAATTTATCAAGACTGGATTTCTGAATTAAAACCTGTCGTTTATAGTACCTACGAAAATAATAGTTTACTGGCTACAAATGATGCTACAGACATGACATTAACAAAATTTGTGTTTTACATGGAAAACATCCATATAATGAACTTGTCATACAGGACTTGTGACCTTCTGTCTGCATGTATATGACAAAGGAAACGGCACCTGCTTGATCCTTTTTTTTCTATTTTATTTTTATGCCCAACTTGCTCATACTGTTAGAGCCAAATATTGACAAGCTTAGTGTTAAAAAAAAAAATCATGATGTCTACATGTGTGTGTTTGGGGGGGGTATGCTTAGATGCAGTTTCAGGCACTCCTTAATTACTTCCCCTGATAGTCAGTTGTTCCAACATGATAGATCCACCTCATGCCCCTCCCACATGAACCAAAAAAAGGTGGGGGTGGATCTTTAGGAGATTCTCGGGTGGAGGTGGATCTTACTCCCCCAAAAAGCTAATGCTGCCTCCCACTACTCAGGTTCCAGTTCTTGTACCTCCCATTTAAGAAAGAAAATAGTGCCCTACAACCATTGACTAACATGAAAGCATATTTATTTGAGGGTGGAAAACATTTCTTGTAGGAGGGTAAGGCAGAGGAGACTATTTACACTTTCAGTCAGTTCCATGGACAGAAAACATGACATCACCCCTTTTGTACATGCAAAACTTCTGCAGGCTATGCCCACTGCAACCGTAAAAACGCTGTTTTGATTCACAGACGGTACACTCCCATAATCAAGTGTTGGAAGCTGAATTTGTTTAGCTATCAACATTCGTGCTTTGTCAGTCCGTGAGTCAATATTTCTATGTAAGTATCCTAACTTTAGACTTAACTTTTTTTAGACAAAGTCAATATGTGGTACCATACTAAAGGTGAGATCCAGGGGAACCCCCAAATATTTAAAGTTGGGGACCACTGAATGCTTATTCCCATTCATACCAACTATTTGTAAGTCATCACCGATTCAGGCCAACCGCTGAACTGTACAAAAAGCATTACTTTAGTTTTGCGTTCATTTACTTTCAATTTGTTCATTTCCAACCAAGCTGCCAAGATGTTATAATTTGTTTGGAACGAAACTTGTAAATCAGACAGAGGTGCCAGAATCAAAAAAAGACTGGATCATCTGCGTACAATAAACCTTTTCCACTAGAAAAAAATTCCAAGTAAATCATTTCTAAAAATTGAAAATAACAAGGGGCCCAATACTGAGCCTTGGGGAACCCCTGCCTTTACTTCCCTGGGCCCCAACAGAATGCCCCCTATTTTGACCCTCTGAATTCAATGCCCCAAATAATTTGCAAACCATTGTAAATTCAAACCCTTAACACCAATCCCTTCTAATTCTTCTATTAACAGCTTCTTGTCCACCATATTGAAAGCCCTGGTTATGTCCATGAACACCGCAGTCATAACCAACCCCTCATCACATGCTTTAAGTACGGTGCTCACCAACCCAACCAGGGCCATCACAGTAGACCACGATTTTCTGAAACCATGCTGTACAAGGCCCTGGTCTGACCCCATGTGGAGTACAAAAAAGACATTAAGGCATTCAAGAGGGTGCAGGGCTAACAAACTGATCAGGGATTTGGGTGACAAAAGCTATGAGGAAAGGTCGGTGCTAACATGTTAACTTTGGAGAAAAGGAGCATGAGATGGGACGTGATCTCAGTTTTCTGCATACCCCAGGGTATTAACAAGAACAAACAGAAAGAAAGTTGGTGGTTTCATAAGCAGTGTTTTCATCTACATTATAAAATGCCAAGAAAAAATCTAGAAATTTCATTGGCTGAGAGATGTCACTTGACTGTGCATTAAATCTGAATAAATGCAGAGTCAGGTACCTAACCTCATATTCCTCCCCCAAAAAAACTACTTAAAGCATATTATAAGTGTAATGAGCCACTCCAGGGTGTGCATTATAGGATTTTAATGTACTTCCTAGGGACATAAGGACACTAGGTCTTCGTCCTTTTGCCTTACTATACCCCGGGGCATGCATTAAGTAAGGAATAAGACACAATGAGGTGTGGTTTATGGCCTGATAAGAGCACACCCCAAGTGCGTAATGAGGCATAAGGTGCTTACGCCGAGTGCCTTTAGCACCTAGGAATTGTTCTTATCAGGCCATAAACCACACCTCAGAGTGTCTTATTCCGCTTATAAAATGGGTCCCCTTCTAAAATAATAATGTAAAAATTCACATAAAATTTGTCAAAAATATGTTACTATAATAAGTATAAAACAAAATAGAAAAAATTAGAAAAGTAGTCCTTATCATTGTATTTGAATGGACATGGGTCATTAGAAAGCCACCAGAGGGTGGTTGTGCCTCTCTGTGCCCCCCCCACCTACACACTCACACAAACTCCTTTGAGAAGCTTTTTATTTTATTTTTTGTTTTGTTTTCTTTCATGACTGTCATGCCAGAGTGAATGGAGAGAGGGACTGGTTTCAATAGGACTGAGTGGAGAGCGAGTATGTCCCTTACTAGCCTCCATAGCTGCTTGTTATTAATGCTTTACTTTATTGTAGCACAGTTTTCTATAACACACGGCAGTCACACTTGTACCAAACTGTGTTTAGCACCTATGGTGATGGCAGTACTTTTAAATAACTGGAATACTACTGGCAGCAAGGCTGGTGGAGGTGCGGATCTTGGGTTTGATTTAAAAGCTGTTTCTTGGCATCATGTGGAGATGATCAGTGGATTGCGGGTGGCTCTTTTGTGAAGTGGAGATTGTGAGCATCTCTTTTGTGAACCAGGGGGAGCAGAGATCAGACTTTTCCTCATAAATGTTTTACTTTACTTCATTGCAAATGGGGTACTGTTACAGAGCCGGGGGGCTGCAGGTCAGCTCGTACAGGATGGAATTTTGGGGGGCTCCAACTTGGCCACTACAGCACAGAGTCTGGCACAGCAATTTCTGTTGTTGTCAGTCCTGACTGGCTGAAGAGGTGCTGGTTTGCACAATATGCCCTGATAAGGACATGGTCAGAGCTACCTCTCAGCCAGTCAGGACACAGAAAACTCCCGACCCATTTTATAAAATCCTATAATGCACATCTTGCCATGGCTTATTACTAACTGGGAGTGTGTTGCAGTCCTGTGAGCTGTGCAGGGTGTTTTAAGGAGATGTTTTTGTTGAAAGAAAGTTGGTAATTTCAAATGCGGTACTGTCATTCACAGGGAAGTGTGCTGCAGTCCTGTTAGTTTCTAGGAGATTAACGCTTGGAATAACAGCTTATCAGGAACTCCATTGTCCTGATTATTGATTAGAATTGTAATGCTCAGTGATACAGTACATTTAATTTGCCTATTATTATTGGGGTTATTTTTAATTTAGGAATGGAAATACACAAATCTTGTCTCAACTAGATCTTTAATCCTAGTATCTATGTTAAATGTGCTGGGCTAAGGGCTACCTTATGGATCAGTGGTACTGCTCTGCGCTTCCATGCTGAGGACCCGGGTTTGTAAATGAACTTGTATGTTGGCACTCTGGCAGTCAGCTTGGGGAATGCACTGCTGCTGGCAATGTATCCCAGGTGGGGGAGGAGCGCCACCACACTCTGGCATCGTAGTTTCCTCTGATGGTAGGATAGGGAGCTTGCTCAACCAACATTGTGCAAGTTTCTTGCATCTGAGGCATGTTCCACCAACATGCTGTGCCTACCATCGGGGGAGAAAACCGTGGTGGATAATAGCACCCCAGCCATTGCAAGATGACTGACCAAGCCGCTGCAGGTTCTGCACTGCTGACCTTGGCCTCTGCTTCTCTTCTACAGATCTGAACCCTGAAAGGGGGCTGAGCCCCTACAAGCCCCTTCTGGAGTGGGGGGGGCACTTGATGCAGCAGGAGAGGTGCAGATAAGTCAGGGATAAGGCAGTCAGTATGACTGTGTGGGTTGGTCCGGATGGGGGCAGGCTGTGGCAAGGAGGATACAATCTCTATTACAAACACTGGGCTCAACTATAAAATACCTATTTAAGGTGACAGAATCCAGTGGTTAGAACTAAAAAACTGTGGGGTCCCTGGTTCAAATCCTATCACAATCACTGGCTGGCTGTGTGATCCTGAGCAGCCACATATCCTCTGTATATGTCAGGTCAGCCAGCTGGGAAACTGTGTGCATGTGGGACTCCACTGCAAATGAAATATTCTCAGTTGGTCTGTCCTAGGAAATACATTGCAAAATAAAGATAATCCTCACCCATGTCTAGTCTCTAAAATAATTGGCTTGCATAACTGGGGTCCAGGCTGCATACACTAGAAAAACACAGCTCATTAATTATACTAACTGTATTCTAACCTAATGTGGAAGTGGTCTGGTTATGGTTACCAAAACAAACAGATACTTCACTACCTAAATGCAAATTGCTACCTGCATAAAGCTGAAAATTGTTTAGTTGTGAGGTCTGTATTATCAGTGTAAACACAGCAGCAATAATGAATGAACTGCAAACAAGAAAGATGTGCTGCAGGACAAACAGGTGCAGCTGCTCAAATCTAGGTACAGCAACAAGCAAAAAAAAACACAGCACTCACTAGCTGTAATAAATATGCATCTCATAGCAGTATTACAAAGGAAATCCTCCAAAGATTGCCCATATAACACAGCTGCAAGTAGAAAAAGATTTTTTTGAAGTGCTGGTATACTTCAACAGGGAACTGCTCTCAACGACTCACCAATTGTCTTGCGCCTGTGCATGGCACTTTATCAAGGGTAGAAGGAATGAACACACCTATAGGCTAAGTAAAGTGTAGGTGGTTAGAGATGGAAAGGGAGTAGGGGGCAGGAGGCAGGGGCCAGATAGCAGGAAGAACAGGGGGGAGCTTGGAATGCGGGAAAATAGGGGGAGCGGGGGATCAGAGCAGAAGGAGGAGGAGTAGGAGGGGGTAGAGGGAGGAAAGCGCAAGGAGGAGGACCAGTTGGGAGGAAAGGGCAAGGAGAGGGACCAGAAGTACAAGAAGGATATAGTAAAGGGAGCTGAGGGTTTATGCCAGGGGAGCACGACAAGCAAGGAGGGTCTGAATGGAGACGGGAAGGAAGGGAGGACGAGCCAGGCAAGTATAGCAGATGGGGGAGAATGACCAGTCGCGAGCAGTGATGGGGGGGAGCGAGGTACAGAAGGATACTCGGGAGGAGAAGAGGCATAGGATCGAAGGGGGTGGCCAGAGTAAATAAGGAGGGGGCGGCAGATGGCACCCAGATAGTAGGAGGAGCAAGGAGCCGACTGAGGAGAGGGGCCAGTAGAAAGGATGAGGGACATGGAAGGGGGGGAAATGGAGGAAAAGGGGTGGTCAGAGTGCTCCTGTTAGGTGATTCCATGATCAGGGGTATCAAATGGGATAAGGAGGGGGAAGCTTGCCTGGTTAGAACAAAATGCTTCCCTGGACTAATGGTGCACAGGGCCAAGCATGAGGTATATCAGTTGGCAAAGGATTGTGGAGGTTCCCTGGACATACTGGTCCACCTGGGTACCAATGACATTGAGGGAAATAGTGAGCTAGAGATACAGGCAAGGTTCGGGGAGCTTGCCAGGGTCTGCCATGACATAGGATGCGTGATTTCCTTCTTGGAAATTCTGCCGGTGCCAAGGGCTAGTGGGGAACACAAGAGAAAGATTAGGGAGGTAAATCAGTGACTCAGAGAGTGGTGTGGGGCCAGAGGGTATGGGTTGATGGGGATTGGGGGGAGACCTGGGAGGATAGGGGCTATATGCTAGAGATAGGCTCCATCTCAGTTTGGAAGGAAGGGAAATCCTTAAGTTGAAAATAGAGGGGTTCGTTGGTGAAAGGTGGGGTTTAAACTTGTGAAGGGGGATGGATGGGAGAAAAGGCTGTTGAGGGGGGTCTGATAAAGGAGGCAATCTGTCTCCACCCCCCTGGGGAGCTGGAGGAATGCGGGAAAAGGCAGACTGGTAAGGTGCTGACCGGGGGAAGATAGAATCCCCATGGGAACGCAAGCAGGGGAAATGGAAGTATACGGAAAGGGTGGAAGGTAGTTCTGCTAAATGCCAGGAGCTTGGGCAATAAAATGCCTGAGCTCCAGTCGATGCTAACTGAGGGAGAGGTGGATGTGGCAGCGGTCACTGAGACCTGGGCCACTGCAGGGCACGACTGGGACCTGAACCTGTAGGGTTACACCATGTTCAGGAAGGATGGGGGGAGGGAGGGAAGGAAGGGGAGGAGGGGTAGCAATAATAGTCAAAAACTACATTGGCACAGGAGGAGTGGAGGAGGCAGAGGAAACTGTGGAGGCGATTTGGGTTACCTTGATAACAGGGGGGGCAAGACAGTAAAAATAGGGTCGGTATATAGACCACCCATGCTGGCGGAGGAACTGGAGGAGAGTCTGGTGGCAGATGTGGGGAGACACTGCAGTTTGGGCAGGGGAAGGATGGTGGTGTTGGGGGACTTAAACATGCCAGGAATGGACTGGGAGACTATGACATCCTTGGTGGCCAGGGAACAGAGGTTGTTGGATGCCTTTCAGGATGTGTTCCTAACTCAGCAGGTGGAGGAACCAACCAGGGAGGCATGGATACTGGATGTGGTCCTGGCAGACAGTGACCAGATTGGGGGCCTGGAGGTAAGGGACCCATTGGTGGGGAGCGACCATGCCATGGTCTGGTTCTGCCTGGACCTAGGAGGGGTAGAAGGTTGCACAAAGACAGAGGTAACTGACTTCAGGGGAGTGGATTTCAAGAAACTGGAAAGGATCCTTAAGAAGCATTTGGATGGGATTGGGCCAGACATGGACGCTGACAGTAGGTGGGAAATCATCAGGAGGGGGGCGCAGTATGCTACCAGCACCTGTACAAGAGTAAGATGAAAATGCAGTAGGGCCCGTAAACCCTGCTGGTGGAGAAAGAAGGTGGCTTATAGGCATTTCAAGTGCTCAAGGAGTGAAAGGGATTGAGGGGAGTATGAGCTGATGGCCAGAAGGGCTACTAGGATGGTGAGGGTGGCTAAGGCAAGGAAGGAGCATAACCTGGCCTGGGAAATTAGGAGAGGGAACAAGGGGTGCTTTAGATACATTGGGGAAAAACAGAGGGTGAAAGGGCAGATTAGCAGGATTAAAACAGGGGAGAGATGGGCACAAGACCTGGGGGAGCAGGCTGAGGTACTAAATGAGTACTTCGCCTCAGTTTTCATGAAGGAAAATGGGGGGTCTGCATCATACATGGGAGGAGATGATGAAACTGAGGAGGGGGGCACCCTCACCGATAGGCGGGTCTGGGAGGGGGCCATCACTGGCAGGAGGGGGAGGGCAAAGCAGGGGGATGAGGTAGCGGAGCTGGAAATCACAGCAGAGAGAGTGAGGGAAACCCTCAGGTCAACTAAGACAGAGAAAGCACCGGGGCTGGATAAATTACATCCCAGAGTGTTGAAGGAACTGGTGGATGTCCTGGCAAAACCCCTGGTGGAGCTTTTCAGCATCTCTCTGAGGACAGGGTTGGTGCCCCAGGACTGGAAGGTGGTGCATATAATGCCTCCACAAGGGGGATCAAGAGAGGTGGCAGAGAACTACAGGTCCATCAGCCTGACATCGGTGGTGGGCAAGGTGTTGGAGGGCATTGTCAAGGAGAGGCTAGGGGGGAACCTGGAAAAGTTGATGTGCCTGGATGATAGGCAGCATGGATTCGTACTGGGGAAATCATGTCAGACAAACCTTGTGGAGTTCTATGACTGGGTGACAAATGCCTTGGACCTGTGTAGACCGGTGGACGTCCTCTTTCTTGACTTCAGCACATGCTTGACTCTGTTCCACATGGGGGCCTGTTGGATAAGCTGGGAGAAATGGGGTGGGGAACCAGATGATCAGATGGATAGGAAATTGGCTCCAGGACTGGACCCAGAGGGTTGTGGTTGGCGAGATAGTCTCATCCCCAAGGAGGGTCATTAGTGGGGTCCCTCAGGGATCGGTCCTTGTACCCCTCCTGTTCAACGCCTACGTCTCTGACATAAGGAAGAGTATCAGGAACGAGATATGTCTCTTTGCAGATGATTCAAAACTGGGGCGTGGTGGGGGGAGGAGGGTGGCTCTACAGGGGGACCTGGAGGCTCTGGAAAGGTGGTCTAGAAAGTGGAAGCTGAGGTTCAATGCAGGGAAATGCAAGGTACTGCACCTGGGAGCCAGAATCCCGGGCCAAGTGTACACCATGGGGGGGGGGGGGAATGCTACAAGTCTCAATGGCTGAGAGGGACCTGGGAGTGGTAGTGGATGTCAAGATGAACAACTCTGAGACTTGTAGGATGGCAGTGGCCAAGGCCAACAGGATGCTAGGATGCATCGCTAGGAGATCACCTCCAGAAGGAGGGAAGTGATACTCCCTCTGTATAATTGCTTGGTGAGGCCGCACCTCAAGTACTGCATGCAGTTTTGGAGGCCACACTCAAAGAGGGACATCGAACTCCTGGAGAGGGTCCAGAGGAGGCAACCAAAATGATCTGGAGCTTGGGGACAGGACCTATGGGGAGAGGCTCAAAGAGCTAAATATGTACACATTGGAAGAGAGAAGGGACCGGGGACATGATAGAGGTCTTCAGGTACATGAAGGAGGTAAATAGGGAGGAGCAGTCAGGGTGCTCCAAAGGAAGGAGGGGGAGCAACTAGAGGGCATGGGTGAAAGCTGGAGGGGGGGAGATTCAGGGGACAAAGGAGGGGGTGCTACTTCACTGAGAGGGTGGTGGAGGCATGCAATGCACTGCCCAGGGGGCTGGTGGAGGCAGAGACGGTGGAGGGATTCAAGAGGGGGTGGGACAGGTACAGAGGAAGGATTCTGGAAGCAAATTCCTGTGCAGCGAGAATATCTGGGACAGGGAAGGGAGAAGACTGAGAAGGTGAGGGGGCAACAAGGTCAGCTCCCAGGGTGGAGGCTGACCACCGAGCAGACACGAAAGACCGTTAAGCCTATTCTGCTGGCATTTTAGTATGTTAGTATGTTATGATTATGCCACTCCTATTAATGTTTACATAACAATGAGAGGCATAATATTTCACAACAGTCTCAGTTGACGTGACTCTATTTACTTGCAAGACAACTGATAATATAGAAGATAAAATACTCAGAAAAAAAACATGCATTTAAAAAAACGCAGCAGTGCCTGCCAGACAGAAGTACATTCCCCCATTTCATAATCAATTTCTTTTAATAGAGGTTTTTATACTCACATCCTGCCATTGGTCTCTGGGATATACCCTGTAGCTAGGGATATACCCTATTCAGGTGATTTATGCCATCATTTGGAGAACAGGGAGGTTTACTTAACTGTTTTTCCCCTGTCTCCCTCCTCCCCAAGTGGGAGCAGTGCCTCTGTAGGCCTTGTTAACTGCAGCTCACCCTTCAGCAGGAGCAACCTCCCTGGCCGAGCCACGGAGTTTGCTGTGATGGCGGAACCTGCTGCTGATGCTCCCTGACTGAGCCACAGAGTCTGCTATGATAGCAGAACCTGCTGCTGATGCTCTCTGGCTGAGCCACAGAGTTTGCTGTGATAGCGGAACCTGGTGCTGATGCTCCCTGGATTAGATGGTCTGTCGAGCAGCAGTTGTTTCTGCCATGGTCTGGCCCCCAATGCAACTTCATGGGTTTGCTTCTGAAGCTGGGTCATTAGTACAGAAGGGCAATGTACTACCTCTGGGCCTCATAACAGATGTTTACTTTCTGACATTAGTACAATGCCCGTCCAACCTGTTCCCAGGTGCAATCACACAAGAACACAGATGAGAAACTGAAACTGCTCTGCTAATTATTGGTTCAGTTTTTCTACTCTTCAAATCGTATGCATATATATATATATGATAGTGGCACGGTCGTGCCACTATAGTTAGGGTTGAGTGGCCAGTTACATACTAAAGTCAAATGTTTGGACGTTAATAACTTTGGACCCATTTAATGGATTTGCCTGAAGTTTGGTACACGTATTGGGGCACACTAGATCTCTTGATTTGCCAAATTGTGTTTGTGTCGGAGTGCTGGTCTTTGTGTACAAAAACGCTGAAAAATGCAAAATTATCCATTTTTGGAGGCACCTTTTGGCATTCTTAATGTGGTCCTGCACGGCCGTTGTGTGGTATGCTACTCTGCAAGATGGCTCATTTGAAAGAACTTTGGTGGCCGAATATGCCGTTTTTTGTTTGGTGAAAAAATATTAAAGCATTCAAAAGTTATGGAATTTTTAAGTTCCCATTATAAGTCAATGGGAAAATTTATATGTATATCTTGCGATCAAAGAATGGGGGTTCTGGCCATCTGGTCTCGCCTGGCAATCAAAGAATTTGCAGCCTCACAGTTCAAGAATCTTTGTTCCTGAGGAATTTTCAAAATTCTTTGACCGTGAGGTCCGCCATCTTGTTTTCAGTTTTCCAATCACACAAACACAAATATCTCGGCTCAGGGGTCACTTCTGAAGTAAAACTTTGATAGGTTTTACTCAGGGGACCCTGATCTATTGAGCCATGGCTTTAGTTCCATCCAAATCGGTCAAAAAATAGAGTTATAAGCATTTAAAATCTTAATTCGTGGCTCGCTAACGATCTTTGATTGCGAGCCTGCAAATTCTTTGATTGTGAGATTCTTTGATAGTGATCTTGCATCGTGACCTAAAACACTAATATCTCAGCTAAGGGGTGGGCTAGAGACACAAATGAGGGCTTGTTTTGCTCAGGAGGGTCCGTTCTGTTGAACCATGCCATTGGTTTGGTTCAAATCAGAGAATAAATTATGTTTCACCATTTTTTATTCTTTGATCCTGAGCCTGCAAATTCTTTGATTGTGAGGCTGCAAATTCTTTGATCATGAGATTCTTTGATCGTGATCTTGCATTGTGAGTGAGGGACGAGATGGCCAAATTTAAAAATAATTTTTCTCAACCCGTGGGTGACCTAGGAAGTCAAATGAGGGTGGGTTTTACTCAGGGGGCTTCGTTCTGTCTAACCATGGTGGTGGTTTACTGCAATTCCTTCACTTTTTTGATTTATTACATTTTTAATTCTTTGTTCGTGAGCCTGCAAATTCTTTGATAGTGAAGCTGCAAATTCTTTGATTGTGAGATTCTTTGATCGTGAGATTCTTTGATCATGATCTTGCATCGCGAGCGAGGGACAAGATGGCCCAATTTAAAATTCAATTTTCTCTGCCCAGGGGTGTCCTAGGAAGTCAAATGAGGGTGGGTTTTACTCAGGGTTCTTCGTTCTGTTGAACCATGGTGATGGTTTACTGAAATTGCTTCTATTTTTTTGATTTATTAAATTTTTTATTCTTTGTTCATGAGCCTGCAAATTCTTTGATCATGAGGCTGCAAATTCTTTGATCATGAGATTCTTTGATCGTGATCTTTGATCGCAAAATAGGGACAAGATGGCCAGATTTTTTGTAATGGAATAGATAGGAAAATGTTGCCAATTTTTAACATTGAATATCTCAGAAATAGTTTGGTCTTTTTACTTGAAATTTGAAGGGAAGAAAGGCAACATCCCACAGATGTGCCTTTTAGTGGATTGGTCAAAAAATATTACAGGATGGCAAAGTTATGGCACTACAAATTTGGCCCTTTTTCCCATAGGATAACATTACGGCATCCGCCACATTACAGGAATTCTTTACCGCTCTGCTGGAAAATAACGGTTTGGTCTTTTGGGCTGAAATTTGAAGGGAAGAAAGCCAACATCCTATAAATGTGTCTTTTGGTAGTTTGGAGAAAAAATATTACAGGGTGCCAAAGTGACAGCACTCCAAAGTTGACAGTTTTTCCCATAGGATAACATTATGGTGTCCGTCGCATCTTTCAGGGCCCGTATCTCAGAAACAGTGCGAGATATGGACTTTTTGTCAAAAAAATGATTAGCCCCTCAAATAGGGGCTAAGCATAAAACTAGCCAAGAAAGTAATAATTCATACAAAATTTAAATTTTTTTCCTACGTCGTACGGTTCCTGAGATATAAGCAATTTAGTATTCCAAGTAGTACTTTTCTGCTCCGAAGTCAATTATAATGCACACATTCTTTGTTTTCAATTTGCTTTTTCAATGCAGTTTTTGAGGAAAAGAAGGGTGTGCCCTTTTGTTACTGTGACAGTTAACATTTCCAGTTGCGCTTCTGTTACCATTCGAATCACCGTTCCCGTCTACTCCACCGTGTGCGTAATGGTTTGCGTTTTCATATGCGCTTGCATTTCTGTTTCTGTTAGCTTTACTGTTGCTGTTACTATTACCATTTACCTTTACTATTGAGGTACCATGACCTTACGTGTAACAGTTTGCGTTTTCGTATGCCCTTGCATTTCTGCTTTTATTGGCTTTATTGTTGCTGTTACTGTAACCATTTGTGTTTACAATTGTGGTTCCATGAGTGTATGCGTTACGGTTTGCATTTTCGTATGTGCTTGCGTTTCTGTTTACTTTGGTGTTATTGTTGGTGTTACTGTTACCATTTGCATTTACAATTGTGGTACCGTGAATGTGTGTGTTACCAGTTGTGTTCTGTATGCACTTCTGTTTGATGTCTCAGTTTACTTAACTGTTTGCTTCGGCGTCACTTTACGCTTGTGTTTCTATTAACGTCTACTTTGCCATTTATGTTTGCTTTGCCATGTGCATTACCATTGCCGCTTGCGTTTGCTTTGCAGTTCCTGTTACTGTGTAAAAAGACATCACGTGGTGGTAGCACGGCACTCAAAGGGCCCCGCACTGCCACCACTGCATTCCTTTCATTATTTATCATCCTCATTCTCAAAAAGAAGGGAAATTAGAGGCAAAAAACTCTGTTTAATGCATCAGTTAGGGTTGTTCCACAGCAAAAAGCTAGGAAATTCAGGGTTAGTTGAAAGACCCCTTGGACCCTCCCCAGCCCACCCCCAACTGGCATTTGGGGTGCGCATTGAGTTCATCGGTCCTAACTCTCACCCATTCTCCTATACCTCAGCTTTTTTACATGTGATGGGGTGAGAGTTAGACTGATGATCCCAACGCCTAACCCAGTGCCAGTTAGGTTCCAAGGGGGCTTTCAACCCAACCCCTAATTTCCTAGCTTTTTTTCACTGTGGAACAACCCTAACTGATGCATTAAACAGAGTTTTTTGCCTCTAATATATATATATAGATATAGATATAGATATAGATATAGATATAGATATATATAAATTGCAAAAAACTTCATTAATACATCACTTAAGGTTGATAGCACAACGACAAAGTATGGAAATGTGATGTTAGGGTTATCCCCTACCACCCCACCCCACCTCATTTCCTCCACACACACCAACAGACGCCGGGTAAAGAGGTCATTAACAGGTCTAACTCTCACCCCATTCCATGTCTAACCAAGCTGACATGATACAGTATAGGAGAATGGGGTGTGAGTTAACCTGATGACCGCATTGTACACCCTGTCTTCTGTTGGTGTGTGGAGGGTGGAGCGGGGTGGTAACCCTAACATCACATTTTCATACTTTTGTCACTGTGCTATCAACCCTAACTGATACATTAATGAAGTTTTTTGCAATGACTTTACCTTCTTTTTGAGAAAGTGTAATGCAGCTGGTAACTGGCATGTGTTTGTGGGAGCGCAGGCCCTCTGGGCCCTGCGCTTCCTTCACGTTGCCCATTTTTTGTGTAATTGTATGCATACAAGAGAGTGTGGTCCCTCTGGGCTCTGCGCTCCCACTTACACAGAAGTATAGAGCCATACAGCAGCCCCATAGTACTGAAAAGGAACCCTCATAACACTTATTTGGCAATATCTCAGTAACCGTAGCAACTATGAAAAAAATTTCACTGCAGTTGTAATCATGACTTCAAAACCTCCATGTGTGCTTAGTTCATCTAAGCTGCGAGTAGCAAAAAATCTGTATCTCGAATTGTTTTTGAGATACAGGCACCGAAAGGCGCTGCAGGTGCCGCAATGTTATCCTATGGGAAATTTCTGAATTTTGGATGCTGTAACGATAGGCCCGTTAAATGTTTTGGGACCAAACCACCAAAAGGCACATCTGTAGGACAAGGGCTTGCCACCCTGCAAATGTCAGCTGAAAAGCACAATCCACATTGGCACAATGAAGTGACAAAGAAAATAACACATGGGAAAATGTTTCCGAGCATTGTTTTGTGACAACTTTAATGTTTTTGTGGCACCCCATTCCTTGTAATAAAATATTTTCATGCACAAAAAATATGTTGTCGAGCCACCTTTTATTTTGTATGCAGTCATTATCACGCACACAAAAATTTTTTTTGCGAAAACAAAACGCCATAATGGTGGAAAAAGTCTGTATTCTGTAAAGCTATTTTTGTCTGTAAATTTTTGTATTTATATTATGCAACCTGTGATCCTACTGCTTCTGTATTTCTGTTTATGTTTTGTTCCCCACTCCCTGTAGTGTCCCTGGGTCAAACTTGGAAACAAGTTCTGGCTCAGTGCGCCTTTCCCAGTTACCAAATATTTAAATAAAAATAAATAAATAAATAACAATTCTGAAAAACGTATTTCCAGACTTTCTGCACAAAAACTGATGCCAGGGCAAGTTCCTCAAAGCCCAAATAGGTAAACACGAGTGTTGTTATTTAGCAAGAGGCACTGTTTTTCGATTTACAATGTTTTTTGTCTCTCGCTAACTGAAAACAAGATGGCAGAAGCACGAAAACAAAATTCCAGAGCACGAAAACAAAAAAGTTTTCGCAAAAGTTTTAGCATCGCCCATATAAATTTTGCCATAGGCTCAAATGGGACATGAATAACTTCTATAACTTTTGAACAGATTAATATTTTTTCACCAAATCTTTAAAAGGCACCAACCTGACCCAGACCACATATACAAATGTACATTTGAAGCCAGACATACACACGCCATTTGCTCTCTGGAGCCTGACAAAGAATTGTGCAAAAGTTGAGGATTTTCCACATTTCTGACATTCTTCAGCTCCATAACCATATATCCAACTGGAATGAAACTTTCCAGATCCAGAGATCTATGATTGGACACTGCAAATGCAAACTTTCAGGCAAATCGGACAAACGGTTGCAAAGTTATTAAAGTGCAAACGTATGGTTTTAACATAGAAGTGGCCTACTAGCTATATATATATATATATATATACTGTATGTATGTATGTATATATATATATATATATATATATATATATATATATATATATATATATATATATATATATATGTGATATTTGAATTCTGATGACTGGGAAGGCCCACTGAGATAGACAATCCCTTTTTCAGGGGCAACCCAGGGAAGTACAATTCCAGTAGGATTGAAAACATGCTTACAATGGACAACAAGTTACAGAGAATAATCTACAGAGTAGTGTTAGCAAACAGTCAGTAATAAGTACAGAGAAGTTGTTTTAGAGAGAAAGTTAGAGGAAATTGGTTGTTAATCTATCCATAAGAGCCATGGAGTTAATTACAAGCGTTACAATGTGCTTCTCAAGCCTAATGCTCACCCCATTCTCATAAAGTCTACATATCTGACCTTATTTACAAATGGAATGGGGTGAGTGCTAGGCTTGAGAAGCCCAAGGCACACCCCACACCTGCTCTTCTGCCTGCTTTGGGGCAGTGGGGTGTTATGGTTGGAAATCTTAATGCCTCATTTCCCAACTTTTGTTGCTTTGACCCTAACTGGAGCATTAATGAAATTTTTTGCAACTTATATAGATGATATATATACAGTATATATGCGTGTATGTATGTATGTATGTATATGTGTGTGTATGTGTATATATATATATATATATATATATATATATATATTTAAGCTGCATGTACTGCAGCTATAGTTAGGGTTGCCTGGTCTCTTCTATGTTGAACTCCAAATGTTGCACTTTAATAACTTTGCCACCATACAATGGATTTGCCTTAAATTTTGCATGCACAGTGAGGCACCATAGATCTCAGGATCTGGCAAGTTGTGTTATGGTTGGATGAGCAGTTGCAGAGCTGCAGAGCACAAAAAATGCACAAAAACTGGGTTTTAGCATGTTTCCTTTCTCGGGGCTACAGCCCAAACAATTTGTCCGTCTGGTCTGAAATCTTCAGGGAAGATACAGTCTGGGTCACTGATGTGCCTTTTGAAGATTTGGTGAAAAATATTAAACCATTGAAAAGTTATTCAAATTTTAAAGTTTAACTTTGAAGTCAGTGGGAAAAAATATATGTGCCTCTCGAAAGCAGCTGTTACTTTCTCAAAAGCACATTTTACTGTTGCAAATCCACTCAGCAGTGTTGTGCTGCCACCATCTTGTTTCACTTAGTGGTGAAGAAAAACAGCTGTAATTCAAATTCTACTGCCCCTAGGTAAACACTGACAGTTGTGTTTACCTAAACGGGGCCTGAGGAACACAATGGTGTCATCAGTTTTTTTCTAGGACCCCTAGAAATATATTTTTTAAAATAGTGTCCCCCATAGTGTTGCAAATCACAACAGTACATTTGTGACACTTTCTCAAATTATGACACTTTCGTATCTGTACTATCGCAATTTGCGACACTACTGCACCTAAAAATACCATTTCTTTGCCACACCACTGCACCTAAATGGTTAGGGCTTTTTGGCTGAAATTTGCAGGGTGGCAAGCCCTGGCACCACAGATGTGCCTTTTGGTGGTTTGGTAAAACAATTTAAAATGGTTACAACATTACAGTACTCCAAAGCTGAGAAATTTCTCATAGGCTAACACTGCGGCACCCATATCGTGAAAACGACTCAAGATACAGATTTTTCGCTACCCGGAGCTTAGTCCACCTTTAGGTGGACTAGGCACACATGGAGATTTCAAAGTCATGATTACAACTGCAGTGGAATTTTTTTCATAGTTGCTACGGTTACTGAGATATTGCCAGATAAGTGTTACAAGGGTTCCTTTTCAGTATTAAGGGGTTGCTGTATTTCATTTATTTATTTATTGAATTTTGTTGACCCGGTAGGCCCACTGAGACTAGAAGTCCCTTTTTCAGGGGCGACCGGGGGGAGGGGGGATACAGATGGTAACCAACTGAAACTGAACCAGATTAAGCGGTTGGTGGTATTTTCAGTGAATGGGGGAAATTTGGCCAGGTCACTGGGGAAATTCCCCTACTCTTTTCTGGAAGTGACATGGGATCTTTAACATCCACCTGAACTACCACTAGAACAAGCAGATGGGACCTCGGCTTAAACTCTCATCTGAAAGAGGGCATCTCAGGAGTGCAGCATCCCCCTCATGCTGCACTGCAGTGTCAGTATTCCAAGTGCCTGTTGTAGGGCTAGAACCCATAGCCTTCTGATCTTCTGGCCTCAGAGGTGAGTGTGCTACCTGCTGAGCCACTGTATGGCTCTGTACTTCTGTGTAAGTTGGACCACAGGGCCCCGAGGGCCCACGCTCCCACATATACATACTGTACCATTACTCAAAAAATGGGCAACATGAAGGAAGCCCAGGACCCGGAGGGCTCGTGCTCCATGAACACATACCAGTTATCAGTTGCATTACACTTTCTTGAAAAGAAGGGAAATTCATTGTAAAAATCAGTGCAAATTTAAATTAAGTATTAAGATAATAAAGAAATCACTTTGAAAACGAATGGCATGAATAGAAAAAAATATGTTTTTTAGTAAAGTAGTCCCTTCCTTTGAGTGCTGTTCTATCTGCTGGTACCCCCTCAACCAACACACACATACACACACACACACACACACACACACTGTACACATAGGGAGCCATTCTTTCACTGTAACCCCCCCCACACACAAACTAGCAGAAGAACAGATAGTTTCTCGGAAATTGTCCCCAGCCCAACACACACAGAAGTAGCTTTGTTTTTGGCAGCTAATTAATGAAGCATGCAATCAAACTGTAAAAGACTAGCAGGACTTTATTCAGTTTAAGTCCCACAGATGGAGACATACTGCTGGTTGACAGCGAGCAAGTGGACAGCCAGATGGAGTATGGGGATGCGAGTTGGCTGTTCGAGAGTCGTGGAAACAGCGCTTTTGAACAGAAATGCCGAAATGCAGTGTCTGTGTCTGTCGCTCTCTGCCTGACTGCACACTAAATAGTGTATGTATTCTAACAGCACTTACAATAATTAAGACAGTAGCCTGGTGTCTGGAGACGGGCTTAGGATGCCATGGCAAAGAGACCGCAGCAGCAGCATATAAGTGGCACGAAGGTACTGGTAACAATAAAAACAACAAAAAAAAAACAGTATCAAGAATTACAACCAGCAGGAGTAGATGTGCCATATTGACACACACTTGGCACTCAGCTACTGAGCATGGAAAGGGGCAGTATCTCTCGTTAACAGAGAGAAAGAAAATGGTGCCAGTTATGGCAGTCACACAGACTATTAGCCACACAACAGTTTTGGCTCAGCTTCTTTAAAATTCAGCCCATCCCTATAGACGCCATTTACCAAGAAAGAGAGAGAGAGAGAGAGAGAGAGAGAGAGAGGAAATGGTAGCTCTGGTTCCACAAATGAGAGGAGCAGCACTTTCTTTGTTTTCCGTACTGCAGATGGATTTCCATCTGCGGTGTGGAAAACAAAGAAAATACCGCTTTTCTTATTCACACTTGGGGTACCGAAGCTGCCGCTTTCTCATTCACTATAGGCAGCAATTTACAGTCCAGCTGTTTTTTTAAAACAACCCTGCTTATTGTTATTTATTTTTTATTTGTTTGCTTTAATTTATAGAGATCTGCCTGTTGTAAAACGGGGGAGACTGACCAGGCCACTAGTGTAGTACAGCTCGCTTACCAAGTGGAAAAAAAATGGCAGCTGGTCAATTTGAAAATTTGGGGTACCCAATGATATGTTAAGTAATAGGGCACCCCGGATTGGCACTTTCAAAAGCAGGGCTCTGTTGTTTGATAGATCTAGACTTGCCACTGATCTTGACATTACTGAGTAACCCCTCCTTCTGGTGTCTGCTATTAAATACCGGCAATGTATTTCCTCACCTGCCTAATCTGCTCTCTGTGGACCTTGTATTTCCCTGCTGTCTCTCTCCCACTTTCTGTTGGCCCCTTGGAGGCACACCACACTGAAGACTACACCCACTCCAACCTCATAGCCTCTTGGCATGATAACGTGCATCCTCTCTGGTGCTTCCCACCTAAACCTCTGAGAGACACTTTCTGCTTACTAAAATGCACTTGCTATCCCACTCATAAAAAATATTATAAGAGGGGCTGGCTGTGCCTCCTTCTCTGGTTTTCAGCTCTCCTTTTCCTACTTGCAGGGGACATCGCACTGAACCCTGAACCTACTTCAACAACCAACCTTAAACACTCCTTCCTGGTCCTCTCTTAAAGGTCTTAAAATTGCACATCTTAATGTTCGCAATCTTATCCACAACCTTGCTGAGCTAACTGCCTGAGCTGGCCACTACAACCCTGATATTATGTGCCTCACAGAAACATGGTTGAAACCTTCCACCCCTGACTCAGCCTTTGCATTCTCCAACTATAGCCTCCTGCGTTATGATCGTATAGGTAAAAAGTGTGGGGGCAGTCTTATGATGTACTACAAAAGTCACCTCGACATATCCATAATCCAGTGCGACGTAGCTCTGCCCTCTGCAACCTATAAATTCCTTCATGGGCTTCCCCTTCTACGGAATGATAAAAAACTTCACATCATTTGTGCTTATAACCCTTCAAAACAAGGCATTAAGGGGCTCTCCTATCTACTCGATAACATTAGCCCCCAAATCTCCTCAAATGAGGTACTTATCTGTGGTGATCTCAACCTAAACTGGTCTGGAGACAATGTCAAGCAATACGATCCACTGCTGTTGACAGTTGGCCTTACATTAGTGTGCCCACATGAAATCACCACCCTGGGAACAGAGGTTCACTCCTGGATTGGTTTCTAACCAACAGGCCCGACAGGATCTCGGTATTTGAACTCTTTGCCACCTCCAAGCTTAATCCTCGGGGTTAAGGCACCAGTTTGATGTCTGCGCCGGGCAGACCTCCTCGGAAGCAATTGCCAAGACCGTGACTTTCAAAATTTCTTGCCATTTGCCCTTACTAGAGCCAGAGCTCTAGTGACAAGAGTTTGGGCGCCAACTTCAAAAAAATCACAGACGTGCCCGATTGGCTCCCACTGCCGTGATGCTCAATCAGCCTGGACAAAAGGCCACAAACAAGCCCCACGGCTTCATTGTCCAGCAAGTGACGGATCTCCAGGGGTGGTGATGGAGATCACAAGCAGCGGGTCCCACCCCCCCGCCATGGACTTTAAACTCTTTGCCGCCTCCAAGCTTAATCTTGGGTTGAGGTGCCGGCCTGATCTCCGTGATGGGCACTGCATCTCCTGAAGGCACCGCCAATACTAGGACTTTCAAAATTTCTGGCATTTGCCCTGCTAGAGCCGGAGCTCTAGTGACTAGAGTTTCGGTGCCAACTTCAAAAAATCACAGAACTGCCCCATTGGATCCCACTGCCATGACGCTCGGTCAGCCTGGACAAAAGGCCACAACCAAGCCCCATGGCTTCATTCTCCAGCAAGCGACGGATCTCCAGGGGTGGTGAGGGAGACCACAAGCAGCGGTCCCCCGCCATGGACTTTGAACTCTTTGCCACCTCCAAGCTTAATCCTCGGGGATGAGGCATCAGCTTGATCTCCATGCAGGGTGGCCCTCCCCCAAAGCAATCGCCAAGACCGGTACTTTCAAACTGTAATATAGAACAATGAGGCCAGGCAAGCACTACCCCTGCGTTCCCAATAGGGGTGTACTACTGGCATCTCTGTACATCTTAGCACTCCTTTAGGTGGATGGGCTTATGGGCCAAGGGGACCCCGAAAACAAAGGACCCCGGTGTCATATCACCCATCCAATCCACCACAACTGCCTTACCCCCCATAGCACAAACTCCCTCCTCATTGTCTATGAAATGGCCCAGAAGGGCATTTGCTATGCCACACTCTGGCACTGCAGTAGACTTCTCTGGAGGGACATACTTCCCTCCATCAATCCTAAGCTACTGTGCCTGCTTGCAATTCTTCTGCTCCTTGCAGGGGACATACAGCCAAACCCAGGTCCCCCAGTCCCCAGTCTCTTGATATCCTTCCCTCAGAACCCGCACCGGATATCCACTAAGGGGATGAAAACTGCACACATGAACGCTTGCAGTCTACGCCCCAAGATACATGAAGTACAAGCGTGGCTAGACCTATACAAGCCTGACATTCTCGCCGTCTCAGAAACCTGGCTAAAGGCCCATATCCCCCTGCACGAAGTTGCTGCCCCTGGGTACAACACCCACTGAAAGGACAGGGATAACAAAAGAGGGGGAGGTGTTCTCATCTATGTGAAGGATACACGTAACACATCGCTCATTTGCCTACAGCACAATACCTGCACAGATAGTGAGTCGATTTTCATCAGGGTCACCCTAGGCCAGTCCAAGCACGTCACAATTGGGTATGTTTATAACCCTCCCAAGAATGCCCTCCAGTCCCTTGAAACTATCACAAAAGCCCTTGCTCATGACATCTTATCCAAACTCCTTATCTTTGGGGGCTTTAATCTCAACTAGGCCCATGACTCAAACAGGAAGCAAATCTTACACAAGTAATATCAGAACCAACAAGACTAAATTATAAAATGGAACCACACCATCCTGGACTGGGCTCTGGTGTCCAACCCTGCCAACATCTGGTCAGCTGGCACAGTGGCTGACACACTGAGCGACCATTCCCCAATTTTCTGTGTCTGGAAAAACAATGCGCCTATGGTACAACCTAGGTTAATCACTATGCGAGATTGCTCCAGATTCGTAGCTGACCAATTTAATGAGCACCTAAGCAACCTCGATTGGAGTCCACTAAGACTCCTCCCTACCCTGGATGAGGCTCTGGACTACTTCCAGAAAATATTCATGATGGCAGCTAACCTCTTTGCACCCCTGAAAACACTCCGTGCAAAAGGCAGCTGCTACAGGTGGATCACCCCATCTCTTAAGAACCTGATGATCAGCCGTGACAAGGCCTGGAAAAAGTACAGGCACTCCTTACTCCCTGTTGACCTTGTGTCATACAAAACCCTCAGAAACAAATGTAAGAAGGCCACAAAACTCGCTAAAAGGGAGTATGTCACACACGTCCAGAAATCCAGTCTAGACAACCCAAGATTATTCTGGTCCCATATCAACAAACTGATCAAGGGCAAAAGCAAGTCTGTTCCAGGCCCCATTGAGGTCAATGGACAACTGCTGACTGAGGACCTCCTAAGCACCTCATCTCTCAACCACCACTTCACCAACCTGAACGCATACAAGACCAGACTACCACCCCTAAATTTGGAGCCCAGCACACTGGAGTCTCCCTGCCTCAGCCGGCTGGCATTCCAGTTGCGGTTGGTCAAGGCAAAAGAGGTTCTCATCCTTCTATAGTCCCTGAAACCAAAGGGATCAGGAGGTCCTGACGGGATAAACTCTAGGCTGCTCAAGGCTGGAGCCCCAGCCCTCTCCAGACCCTTGACCTGGCTCCCTTCTGGAGGGTGTTGTCCCAGACCTGTGGAAACAGGCCCATGTAGTTCCTATTCACAAGGGTGGCCCTCGAGAACCAGTTGGCAACTACAGGCCTATCTCCCTGCTCTGTATCCTGGCAAAAATACAGGAAAGGCTAGTCTATGGGCAAATTCAGGACTATCTCGAGACACATCAGCTTCTCGCTCCCTCCCAGCACGGCTTCAGAACAAACCACGGCACAGACATAGCCCTGACAAAATTCTCGGCTGATGTACTCTGCGCCATGGACCAAGGAGTCCCCATGGGAGCGGTCTTCATCGACCTCTCCAAGGCCTTTGACCTAGTTGACCACAAACTCCTGCTGTCTAAGCTGGGTAGGCTAGGTCTTGACCCCCACTCTCTCAAGTGGTTCAAGAGCTACTTAACTGGGCGTACACAGAGAGTCATGTGGAAGAGTGCAGTATCTGACCCGCTCCTCCTAAAAGAGGAAGTGCCGTAAGGGTTAATACTGGGCACCCTCCTATTCTCCCTGTTCACAAATGACTTAAACGGGCATTGTGGAGGCAACTCTGTTGTCCAGTATGCTGACAATGCCATCATTTGCCGCTCCCTGGATAACTTGGCTGATTTCGGCCACCTCCTCCAATCTGACTTAATGTCACTGGAGTCCTGGCTAAAAGAGAACAGAATGATCCTCAACACTGCCAAAACCAAGGCCATCCTGCTTGGACCAAGATCCCTTGGCCAAGACAGAACACAAGCCCTATAACTCACCTCGGTCTCTGGCAACAGAATTGAAGAGGTGGCCTCCCTCAAATATCTAGGCCTCACACTCGACCAAGGTTTCACCCTAAAAAAACATGTTGACCAGGTTGCCAAAACCATTCACAGCAAACTTGGTACCCTCTACTGCTTTAAGGACCAGCTGATTCCAGAAGCCAGGATCTCGATCGCCCAAAGCATCCTTCTCCATACGCTGACATATGCCGTCCCCGTCATACACAGCTTGGGAAAGCTTGAGGTCAGTAGACTGCAGATCTAGTACAAAAAGGTGGCTCGTTTCACCACTCTGGCTCACTCCAGAAGTCACCACTGTGACACCCTAGCACTACTAAATTGGCCCTCTCTGGATGCTCACCTCCAGTACCAATTGCTCAACCTTGTATATAAGCTCCTGAGCCCGTCCCCTCCACCCAGTCTCACTGGGCTCATTGCCCCCAAGCACAATCCATTGAACCTCCGGACCTCAAGCCGAACCCTTCTTGAGGTATCTAGTGTGAGGACCAAGACTGGTGAAAAGGCCTTCTCCTACTCTTCCCCTTTTCTATGGAACAAACTTCCTCCTATGGTGCAGGAAGCTCCCTCAATCAAAACCTTCCACACTAGACTCAAGGCCCACATGCTTGCACCCAGCATATGCCACTGTCATGGCACAGGAGACCCCCCCTTCCTCTATCCTAACTATAGCCAGGCAACCTTACCTAAGCTTGTCTCTCCTCATCTCTGTACCTCACTCCCCTTCCTTGATCTCCTTACTCCAAGTAATGTGAGTTTATATCTTTTCACTATCTTGCCACTATTTTATTCTTATTTTTTATTTATTTGGTAATTCGGATACAACCTTTGAGTATACACTCTTTTACAAAGGTTCCACGTCAGGATGTAAAACAATAGAGACATAACACAAATTTGACAGTTAACACAAAACATAAGATTGCTATGTAATACAGAAAATAGATAAATAATACATTTGAGTAACCTAGACAACTGAAATTAAACAGCAGGAGGAGATTCCCAATTAACAACGTATGACATAGCTGCCCCAGGGGGGCCTGTCAAGGTAGAGTATTGGGAAGGGTAGGAGAAAGAAAGGGGGGAGAGTGCGAGCGAGGGGTAGATTAGAGAGAGAGAGAGTGAAAGAGAGGAGGAGGGGGGAGAGAGAGAGAAAAAGGGATTGGGAGAAGGAGAAACTATGTTTGTCTTGAAAAATGACAATAATAACCACCTGTAATATGTGATGTACCTGCTCTGTATTGTATATTGTGATGTATCTACTCTGTAATGTTACCCGGGTCACCCCTGAAAAAGGGACCTGCAGGGCTCAGTGGGCCTGCCCGGTCACCAAAATTAATAAATAAAAACAATAAATAAATCTGGTGTCCTTCCTGATTCAATATCTGACCACTCTCTCATCTATTGCATCTGGAGAGTCTCCTCTTCCAAACTGCCCCCCAAGATCATACATGTGAGAGACTTCTCCAGCTTCAACCCTGCTCTCTTTCTTCAAGACCTTGCAATCTGAGGCTGGGACCCAGTTCTCTCCGCTACGGATGCCACATGTGCCCTTGACAACCTTCTTAACATCCTCCCTTCTCTGCAGGATAAGCATGCCCCTCACATCAGAAAGAGGGTCAGAAGCACTGTTATGAAATGGCTACATGGGGACCTGCTCTCCTTCATGAAAGCCTGAGATAAGTACTGGGGTAAATTCAAGGCCTCTAGGGAATTGTCTGACTATCATGAATACCGGCGGCTCAGCAACGACTTCAAAAAAGCCATCCGAGCCGCTAAGAGCGAATACTGCAAGACTGACCTCTTATGCTCAGCTAGGGATCCGCAAAACTTTTGGTGCACTATTTAGACTGTCGTTGGGGGGGGTATAGTAGGTACAACACTGTGGATATGCTAATTGATGGCATAAATTTGCAATAACGCTTCTACCATTGCTAATGCCTTTAACAAAGCAATTCACTGATCTCTCGGCATACACCTCCCTGCTCACTGCTGCTAATGACAAGTCATCTACCTCCACCCATACCTTCCTACCAGAACCCCTGTCTCACCCACCCTTCTATCTTAAGGCAATCTCAGTGAGAGAAACCCACAAGCTTCTCACTGGCCTCTCTCCTCACATGAGTGCTGGTCATGATGACCTCTAACCTAAGCTCCTAAAGCTTGGGGCCCCTTTACTTGTGCTCCCCATCTCCCATATTCGTAACCTATCCCTCACCACTGGAATCATTCCCCCAATCTGGAAAGTAGCAAAGGTGGTCCCTGTCTTTAAGCAGGGTGACTTGAAATGCATAGAAAATTACCATCCTATAGCCACATTGTCTGCTGTCAGCAAGATACTGGAAAAGGTGATGAAGTGCAGCTGACAGATTACCTGACTAAATACACCTTACTGTCCTCTGAACAGCATGGATTTTGAAAAGGTCATAGCACCAGTACAGCCGTTGCTAAAATCACATCTGAAATAAGGACTGCCATGGACCATGTCATGTTGTCGGGAGCTACCTTTGTAGACTTCTCTAAGGCCTTTGATCTGGTGGCTCACACCCTACTTTACACTAAACTTCACTCCGTTGGTGTGTCTGACCCTGCCCTAAACTGTTTTTCCAATTATCTCACTGGCAGGCTACAGCTTGTTAAGTACAATAGAGCTCTCTCAGATCCTGCTCCTGTTGTGACTGGTGTCCCTCAGGGATCTATCTTGGGCCCCATCCTATTTTCTCTTTTCATCAATGACCTTCCTATGGTCCCCACCTATAGTGCCACAACATTTTATGCAGATGACCTGATCCTCCTATCTAGCTTGAGTGATGTCAGTGCCATAAATCACAGTTTACAAGCAGACTTCAACAAGCTGCAGGATTGGCTCCTGACAAACAAGCTTGTGCTAAACATAAAGAAAACACAATTCATGCTTTTCGGATCCTCTGCCAAGCTCAAGCAGTGTCCCATCCCACTAAATGTCTTGAGTCATGATGGAGTCCCTGTTGGCACTACATGCTTTTTTAAATACCTGGGAGTTACTCTTGACCCTCAGTTAGACCTATCTCTACATATTCAAAATGTACGCAGGACAACAAACATCAAGCTTGGACTTGCATACAGGGCTCATGGGTCCCTTACAGCAGCTGCTCGCCTCGCCTTGCCCTTGATAAAGGATTGCTTCTTCCCTCTCTCAGCTATGGACTGACTACCTTTACTCTTGCTATTGAAACTAGTCTCACAAAATGGGATGAGGCCTATAATAATATCTGCCACTTTGCCCTTGCTGCCCCTCGGCTTACCCATCACTGTGAGTTATACAAAAACCTACACTGGATGTCTCCAAGTAATTATCTTTCCTTTGTCTTGGGCTGCTTCACAGACAAGATTGTCTGTAATGCCACCCCACCTGCCTTGTCTCAACTCCTCCAACTGGCTCTACCGTCATACCAGCTCAGGTCAGCTCTCCTTCCCCCCTCCTTGTCCCAAAAACTTGTACTCTGGCAGGTGATCATGCCTTTGCTGACTGTGCCACTAGATTCTGAAATACCCTACCTGCACCCATCAGACATAGTCCCACCCATCCCATGTTTAAGAGCTCCCTCTGTTCGCACCTGAAGTCTGCCTCAGCCTGTAACTGTCCTAGGCTGCTTGGTACCTCCAACCCTGACTTGGACCCAGGTGTGCTCCATCCACTTCCCTAGTTCCTAACCCCCTCCCTCTGAGCTCAGATAGGGGAATCATCCACTCTTATGGTTTTCTGCACCTCAGCACTTATCATCATTATACTGGGACAACCACCCAATGTCCCACCTTAAAATCCCATGTGTTATACCAAGAATTGTTATTACTGCTTGTATGTTCTTACCTTGATGTATATGCTTATCTGACCATCCTGTACTTGTTTATTTGTTTCACCCTGTTCAATGCCTGTATTTCACTATGTTATAATTGTTCTCATTCTGCTTGTAAACCTACTCTTGTAATCTCCCTGGTCGCACCTGCAAATAGGCATTCCTTGTCTAGCATGCTTACCCAGTAAACGAAACCTAATAAACAAATAGATGACCACCTTGGAAGGCCTATCAGTCAATCAGAGCCTGAGGATTTTTTTGACCATTTTCTAATATATATATATATTCATTTGGTAAATGGGTTGGTGCACTGATCCGAAGGCCTTTTTCAGGCATGGCCCAGGCCAGAAACTGGCACATACAAGGTAAAAATACATTGAGAGAACAGCATGAATCATACAGGGAACATAACAGTGTAGGCCAAGCTAACAGAGAAAATATAAGGTAAACAGTACCAGGTACATCAGCAATTGAGCAAACAAGTTATATAACATAGAGGATAATGTGTGGTCCTCTATCGGTAACTGGTCTGTTAACCATCGAGAGTTTGCAGAGCGACCGTGTAAACCTCGGGAGCAAAGCTCGAGAGGTTTACATCGCCATGGCATCCTCGAGAGTAACTGGTTGCCGATAGAAGGACCATACATTATTTTTTATAGTGTATGGTCCCACAAAAAAAGGAAAACGGCTCCTTACTTTTTGAAATAGTCACCGCCGCGGCCGTTCAGTCCTTCCGTAGTGTTCCCGAGTGTTAAAAAAAAAAAAAAGGCGGACACATGCGCAGACCGATCCGCGTAACCTATCGGCGGACGTAGCATCGATAGGTTAACAACATTTCTACGTCACATCGATAGGTTAACACCCTTAGGAAATTATGATTTCCTAAGGTTAACAGCGTTCTACCATACATTATATTTAAGTAAGCACGGTAAGGTTGCTTCATCATTCAACAAAAGGAATAACAATAGTATTGAGGGTGGGAGAAGAGAGTGGAGCACTAGATAGGAGGGGGCAAGGGTGAGCTGCAAGATAGGTGAAGCCATGGTATCGGCATGTGGGCAGACCCAGGTCGTGGTAGACAGAAAGCGCATTCTTAACAGGGAATTTAGATTTAGAGGTGGGTCGGGGGAATGTAGGGAGATGGGTAGATCATTTCACTGTGATGGTCCAGCTGCAGAGAAGGCTCTTAGGCCCATTCTTGTAGTTATGTTAGGGCATTCTAGTTGAAGGTGTGAAGACTGACGTAGATTACAGCATTAGGTTTTAGGCTGGATAAGAAGGGATAGTGGAGAGTAGGAGGGATTGTGCAAAGAATCAGCAATGGTCTGGGCCAGCAGGTAGGAGTGTCATGCTTGTGAAGGGAGCCAGTTAAGGGACTGGTAAAGTGCGCAGTGGTGAGTGAGGAGAGGGCCGCAGAGGGCAGGGCAACATATATGATTGTAGGTATATATAAATTGCAAAAAAACATAGTTAATGCATCACTTAGTGGGGATAAAGTAGTGAAATGTGGGATTAGGGTTTCTAACTCAACATATCCTACCGACACAGATCGCATTAAATATCCACCCAACATTCTCCCCCTTCCCCCTATACTGTGCCCACTAGCTTATTGTTCATGGAACTGGGTGAATGTTGACAGATGACCCCAATGCTGGCCCCTGATGCCTCTTTGGTCTGTGCAAGGTGGGTGCGCTGTTTGGGTTGGAAACCCTAATGCCACATTTCCCTACTTTTGTTGCTTTAACCCTAACCGATGCATTAACGAAGTTGCTTTGCAATTTGTTTCCTTACTTTTTGAGATAGTGTAATCATATCCTAACTGGTTTGTGGGAGCGCAGGCCCTCCAGGCCATGTGCTCCCATTCCTCCATAGATACACATGTGTACTTAGCTGTGTGGGCCCTGCACTTCCATTTATAGCACAAGAGTAATGAAATTGTCAGCACAGCCATGTTATTACCCCATCTGATGTACCCAGTGCAGAAAATATTCAAATCCCCACCAAAATGTAATTCTGCACAACTGCAATGCCATTTCCACGCTGGAGGTCCGAAAACACATTTTGGCCAGGATTTGAAAAATGACAGTTGTGACATACATTTGGTGGTGTAATAGCAAGTCTATATTCAAAATTTGGGGTCAAAATACTTTAAATTTACAAAGTTACAAGAGTGCATAGCGAAATTGAAATGAATGGTCATAACTCAGCTATTGTTTGAAATCTTCACACCAAACTTTCAACATGTCTTTTTGGAATCCCACCTCATCAACAATATGACTGTCATTACACAAATCCTGCCTGAAAGGTGAATTCGCCAAGCGACTATGAAATCACCTTTCAGGCAGCAGTTGTGAAATGACAGTGGTATTGTTCATGAGGTGGGGGTCCCCAAAAAGCCATATTGAAAATTTGGGGTTAAAATCTAAAAAAACAGCTGAGTTACGCAAAAAAGTAAGCCCCTCATTGAAATATAATGAAATGCATGTACCTTAGTTTCTCATATTGCAGTCGTCGGTTCCAACAGCAAGAAGTGTCTTCAATCAGGAGAGCGGATCTCGAATCTGGGACCTTTTCAGGTGGTGGTGTGTGTGAAAGTGTCGAGGGTGTGGGAGGTGGGTGCACAGTGCGTGGTCAGCTGGGGGGTGTGGGAGTGAGTGGCGATGGACCTTCTTTTTTTTTACAGGTTTTTAAAAGAAAACAAAGACATCGAGGAACAGTTTTCTTATTTAACAGGTAAAATGACATGGGAGGGTGTGGGAAACCACTGACCACCAATGTTAGAAAGAAATGGGTATCGGAGGGTGGGGGGTACCACTAGACACCAGGGATAAACCTGGTAAACCCAGAATGGAGCTTGGCAGGGGGAAGAAAAATAAATTCCATTATTTTTTTTTTGTATTTAGTTTTTGTTGACCGGGTAAGTGCACTAGACAAATCCTGCCTATTTTCAGGCACGACCCGGGAGAGGGGGATACAGATGAATGCCAACTGACCTTGGAACCAGATTAAGCTGTTGGTGGTATTTTTAGTGAATGAGGGAAATTTGGCTAGGACACCGGGAAAATTCCCCTACTCTTTTCGATAAGTGCCATGGGATCTTTAGCATCCACCTGAACTACCACCAATCCAGGCAGATGGGACCTCGGTTTAACGTCTCATTCGAAAGATGGAATATATACATATAGACAGTCATCTTATGGGTCACGCTAGAGAGGCAGGCTGGGACACATATAAGGCTGGGGTTGGTGTACAGACCTACAATGCAGAGCGAAGAATTGGACACACAGATACTGCAGGCACTTCGAAGGATGGCACTAAAGGGAGAGATTCTGCTGGTGGGCGTCCTTAACCTCCCAGACATAGACTGGGATATTCCAGCAGCTGGGTCATCCAGGAGTAGGGAGATCCTCAAGTCCCTCCAGGGAGCCTTCCTGCAGCAGCTGGTAAAAGAACCAACTAGGGGGGATAATATACTTGGCATGGTCCTCATAAATGGGGACAGTGTGGATGGTGTAGTGGTGGGGGTCAGCCGAGGAGCAAATGACCACAACTCAGTGGGGTTCAGGGTAACAGTGAGTATGAAGCAAATCTAACCATCACAAAGGTCCTAGACTTCAGACGGGCAGATTTTCACAAAATGAGGGCGGTTGTCCTGAATGAAATAGAAGACATTCCAAGAATGCTGACTAACAACAAGAGTGCTAACTAGCAATAGTAATAGTAATGCCAACATTACTTTACAGTTAGAGTAGCTGCACTGTGGAATGCACTCTTCCATGACATTGTAAATATTAACAACTTTAATACATTTAAATGTGAACTAGACAAACTTCTGTTGGGATAGTTAATCACAATAAGCCCCACAATTATGGAGAAGGTGGTCCTGATGGGCCTAGTGCCTTCTTCAACCTTTATAAAACTGAGTAATACCAAGATGGAGGGGATTGGGGGGGTTGAGGAACTATGGAGTAGGATCAATGGGGGGATACTAAAGGCCACAGAGAGCTGTATAAGAAAGGTGAAGAAGAGCAGAAAAAGGAGGAGGCCACCTTGGTTCAACAGGGAAGTGAGGGAGGCAATAGGGGAGAGAAAAAGGGTGTTCAGAGTCCATCAGAAGACACAGGGTAAGGAGGACAGGGAAATATACAAGGAGAAGCTGAGGGTGGCGGGGCAGAGGATAAGAAAGGTGAAAGCAGAAACACAGGAGATAATTGCTAGGCAGGCCAAAAGGAGTGATAAGACTTTATTTCGGTACATACTGTAGAGGAAAAAAAGGAAAACCAGGCAGGGAATAGATATGATAAGAGGAGAGGGGGGAGTGCAAGTGGAAGGGGATTTCAAGAAGGCAGAGGTGCTAAATAGATACGTTGGCTCAGTCTTCACGGTAGAGGGAGAGGGTAGGGGACCAGACTTGGAGGGGAAGAGAAGGGAAGGGGAGACGTGGAGGTGGATTCTAGCCAGTCAGTGAAGACAGGGTCAGGGAAGAATTGGGAAAGCTGAGGATAGACAAGGCTATGGGTCCGGATGCCCCAGGAGCTAAGGGAAGAGCTGGTAGCACCATTAGTGAGCTATTTAACTTGTCTTTATACACAGGGAAGGTTCCAGAGGACTGGAAGAGGGCAGACGTGGTGCCACTTCATAAAAGTGGCAGCAGGGAGGAGGCTTCCAGTTATCAACCAGTTATTATCACATCGGTGTTGGGTAAGGTGATGGAGGTGATCTTGAAAGAAAGGGTGGTTAAGTACTTGGAGGATAGTGGGCTGCAGGACATCCATCAGCATGGCTTCACATGGTGGAGGTCATGTCAGACGAACCTGATCGAGAGTTTTTTGATGAGGTGATGAAGGTAGTTGATTGGGGGGGCAGTGAACATGGCCTACCTGGACTTCAGGAAGGCCTTCAACACTGTGCCCCACAGAAGGCTGGTAAACAAACTGGAGAACTCGGGGGTGGGGCAGAAAATAACAAGGTGGGTGGAGACCTGGCTGATGGGTAGAAGCCAGAGGGTGGTGGTAAATGGGATGCACTCAGGAGAGGTGGGGTTGATGAGCGGGTTCCCCCAGGGGTCAGTGCTGAGGCCCATCCTGTTCTATATCTACATCAGTGATATAGTGGAGGGACTACAGTGGAGAGTCTGCCTTTTTGCAGATGATACGAAGATCTGTAACGGGGTGGATACCCCAGAGGGAGTGGAGGCTATGAGGGAAGATCTAAGGTTGGTGGAGGGGTGGTCATAAACATGGCAACTAAAATGCAACACCAAGAAATGCACAGTGCAGCACACAGGGAGAAAGAAGCCATGTGCAAACTACACATTCGGAGGGGAAGTATTAAAGACATCTGAGCAGGAAAAGGACCTAGGTGTCTTAGTCACAGATAACCTCAAGATAGGGATCCAATGCAGCAAGGCAGTGGGCAAAGTGAACAGAATGCTGACATGCATAGGGAGAGGGATTACCAGTAGAAGATGGGAGGTGCTGATGCCACTCTACAGTTCCATGGTGAGGCCCCACCTAGAGTTTGGGGTTCAGTTCTGAAGACCTCATCTATGCAAAGACATAGATGCCTTAGAAAGAGTACAGAGAAGGGCCACAAAGATGGTGCATGGACTAGGTGCGAAGCCATATGAAGAGAGGTTGAGAGTGTTGGATCTGTACCCACCCGAAATTAGAGGGGAGAGGGGGGATATAATAGAAACATTCAAATATGTAAAGGGGATCAATAAAGTGGGGGAGGAACTTATTCACAAAGAAAGTAGGCATTAAAACTAGAGGGCAAGGGATGAGGATGAAGGAGAGTAGGTTTAAGGGGAGTGTGAGGGGTCAATACTTTACTGAGAGGATGGTGGTGCCCTGGAACAGTCTGCCGGTGGAAGTGGTGGAGGCAGGATAGCTGGAGGGATTCAAGAGGGCTTGGGACAACCACAAGGGGCTGTCTAGGGGATGGAGGGGGAACTCTAAGGGGGATTAGAAAATGGGCTTTTTATTTGCTGGGTTCTGATTGGCTAGTACCCCTGCCAGGGGGGTACATTAACTTTCAATAGATGCCCAGCAAATAAAAAGTGCCAGTCACCTGACCCCATCACCAACATAACTAATATCATAGCGTCAACCCTGTTTGCTAATCGGCCCAAACCCGACAACTCAATTCAAAATCGCAGCAATTTTTTTGTCTCGCTAAGTGAGGCATAGTGCTCCCCATCCATACTACCACACTGTGGGCAGAGAACATAAAATTGTGCTCGTAAGTACCCATCTTCCGAAGTGTAGTCTCATTTAACATTTTTTTTTTTGGTACCGTTTTTCCTTTCTTTCTCTTCCCGCGGCTCAGACTCGGATTCCTGATCCCATGGCTTGGATACCGGCTCCCCTGACTCAGTCCCCATGGCTCAAACTCTGGCTCCTTTGGCTAGGACTCTTGATCCCCCGGCTGAAACCCTGTAATCCAGTACAGTCACAACAGTCCCTACAAATGAAAAAAAAGCATCACTCTCATAACTGTTATTTCAAAATGCTCAGTGCGAGCCTCTCCCTGCTTACTGCAACAAACTGCCAGCACAAAACTACGATGTGCAACTTGGCACAATCAGCCAACCAGCGCTCCAAGAGCAGCAGAACTTCAGTTTTCTTTTCTGTCTCCTGCTTTTACTGACACTCTGACAGGATACATTTTTAAAAAAAAAAACACTTTGCAGTCACAACAGTCCATACAAATGAAAAAAAAAGCGTAACTCTCATAACTGCCATTTTAAAATGCACAGCGCAAGCCTTTCCCTGCTTACTGCAACAAACTGTCTGCCAGCACAAAACTGCGAAATGAAACTTGCCACGATCGGCGAACCAGCGCTCCAAGTGCAGCAGACTTTCAGTTTTCTTTTCTGTCTCCTGCTTTTAATGACAGGATACATATAAAAAAAAAACACTTTCACCAATGGGGTGACATAATGCTGTCCACAGTAAACAAGAGACACAGACTAATGGGGGTGGGAGCTAAAACAGCACACTACTGGAAGTACAGGGACTACTTGGCCTCAAAAGAAGAAAACATGGAACTGTAGTCATTTTTATAGAATTTCGTCACATTTTTCGTTGTAATCCTGCAAAAATGACACAGCCCATTTTCTAAGCACAGTAATAACCTCCAGGGTGGGCAGTATGGGCAATACCGGACCTTTCAGGGGCTAAAAGGCCATCCGCCTGCGGCGTCGGGCCTCATTATGCCCCTGGGCAGTCCGGTATTGCCCAATACCGCCCACCCTGTTGGGTATTATTGCTTGCGGGGGGAACATAAAGAGAAGGGAAAGGGCAGACTCGATGGGCCAAGAAGGTCCTTTTCTGCTGGCACATGTTTATGAATCTATGAATCTACATAAATAAAAAGTAACAAAAATAAAAAAAAATCTATAGGCATACAGGGTGGGGGATGGCACTAGACACCAGGGATTTTTCTGGGAGAGGTCAAATGAGAGCCCATAAATAAAAAAAGAAAAACATACTTTTTCACCAGCGGAAATCCTTGTCCGCCAATCCTTTGTTGTGGTGGCCGAAAAGGATTCCGTCTAGTGAAAAAGGATCTGTTTTGGTGACCAGATGGCTCTGTTTCTTGGGACCAAATGCCCTGGTATCCTTTTTTCCCCTACCAGGTGGCCATGACGCAAATTCTTTTTCGCCACAGCAGTTCCTTTTTCACCATCCTTTTTCTTCATGACAAAAAAGGAAACTGTCTGGTGAAAAAGGACTTAATTCTTTTCCGCGACCAGATAGCTCTTTTTGTAGCAACTAGATGGCCATCAATCTTTTTTCATGACCAGATGGCCATTCCATGATTCCTTTTTCATCAGCCAATTTCCTTTTTCGCCATGTCGAAAAAGGACTGATGAAAAAAAAAAGTTATTGAGTGTCGAAAAAGGAATTAAATGTTAAAAAAAAAAAACTTCAGCAGGCATACTAAACATTAAAAAACACACAGAACAGTTCATCAATCCCTGATGAGCAGGATACATGCTTTGATGTCTATAAAAGACAACTGGGGGCACAGTTATGACAGTTTGTTTAGGCCAAAAATAAAAAAAGCAAGATGGTGGCTCAGGAAAAAGGATTTTTTTATCTGACGAAAAAGGATTGGCCCCTCAAGAACAAGGATCCTTTTTTGTCTGAGCAAAATCCTTTTTCATTCCAGGAATGTATCCTAGAAGGTAAATATCACATTAAAAATAATGGGACCTCAAAAATGCAATAACTTTGGAGTGGATTAATATTTTTTTACCAAATAAATGCAGGGTAGCCTATCAGGTGCAGTGAATATTCAAAGCATATTGCCTTCGCAAAGCAGTGGCTTGCAATTGCAAATTAAACACCTGCAAAAAGCAGGCAGTATCCAGTCACAAATCATAGAAACTTATGTAGGCCCCCCCCCCCAGTCTGGAGCTTACCTGTTTGAACTGTGGCCCTATTGTACCAATGACATGTTCTGTCTCCGGTCCCCTGGACTGCAGACTCGGGGCCGGAGGGTTTGTTCAGTGGTTCCGGGTGGGATTAAGGCCATGGCTCCAGCTCAATCTTAATGGAGGCTGCCACCCAATGTGTTATTCCTCAGCCCAATTGGGAGAAGCGGGGGCGAGGTCTGTGTCACAAACTCACTCAGCCGGTCAGACCTCTACTCCCAAAGTGCCAACCTCTAAGCATACGATTTGTGGACAGTGAACAGAACAAGGTAACCCTCTTGTCTATTTTGTGGGTTCAAGTCACCTTACTCTCAAGTTCTGGAGGGATTCAAACTGATAACCTCTTGTTAGCGTACCCAATTATCAAGCTCAGATAATTCTGTCTTCGGGGGGACAGATATCTTTGCCTATGGGCACCCAACCAGGTCTTTCAAATGAACCCTTGGAACTCTATGCAAGACTTTAGAGAACTCTATCCGTTTTCCAGTTTGGTATATCAGTAAGCCCATACACAGTGTTAACTGTAACCTTTAAAAGCTCCACTTAAATAAAAAGAAATGTCAAGGCACTCCAGGCAGTTTCAGTTGTAAAATATATATTTACTTTAAAATATCAAAACAGAACAATAAATACAGAACAAATATCCGAAACACATACAATCTTAACAACAAAACAGGTTTTTAAAGTACAAACTAAGCTCTCGTATCCACATAATACTTCTCTTTTACAGTGCTGATGTTGTCCTTCTTCTCTCAGTCAGAAATAAAATAAAATGTGTCTCTCTAAGGCTTGCTCAGTTGGATAAAAGCAATCCTGAGCCGGCCTCCTCTCTGAGGTCATTAAACTCCTCCTTGGAGTATTAAAAGTTATATTTTACAGCACAGGATGTCCCAACAAGATTTAGAAAAAAATAAGTGACATACTCAGTTTCCTCTCCTCAGGTTAACTGGTCAGAATTGGATTTTGTTCTGTGCCACACACACACACACACACACACACACACATATGAACAGTTTCTGTGATGTCCTTCCAAAGCATCCTGGGAATGTATATTGGACTTTCCAAATTCGTCTGAATCCTTGTTATCTACACATCAAAAGGTCTTTCTGATGTAATTCAAGGGCTTCCTTCGACACCCCTCCCAACACAGGTTCTTCCTGGCAACTATTGCAAGTCAAAGGATCTCCCTGAGGGCATTATAAAGTGGATAGTTTGGTTCCTGACTTCAAAGAAAATTTAACAAAGAAATTGCATTTTAAATAGCTGCAGATTTAGCTATGTCCTGTTCTTTGAACTTATCCCTGGGGTTTTTTGGATGTGTCAGTTGAGCAAGACTGTGGGTCTTTTGACTGCCCTTCCCTTACATACATTATATGTAATACAAAAACAAACGTGATACATGGATCAGAATCAGTGGTCCAAGTGTGGCAATTCCTCCCCACCTAGATTGAATTTGGGGGATCTATCCCATACATGGGATGAGCTTCCCAAATCAGTTCATTCCTCATACACGCGGGACAAACCATCTGAGTTTTGATTCTTGGCTCTGGCCCTATGTGCTATTTTCAAATCATACCCTTGTAACGCAAGACTCCACCTGAGCAGTCTGCCATTGTTTTTCCCCATCTGCGTCAGCCAAACCAGGGGTTGTGGTCAGTCTGCACCACAAAGGCTGCCATACAAGTGGCTCCAACTTCTTTAGGGCCCACACTATGGCAAGACACTTCTTTTCCACAGTGGAGTATGCTTGCTCCCTGGGAAGCAGTTTTTTACTCAGGTAGGCAATGGGGTGGTCCCTCCCTTCGCTGGATGTCTGGCTTAGTACTGCCCCAATACCCACGTCTGAGGCATCCATCTGAACTATAAAAGTTTTGCTATAGTCCGGACTTGTCAAAACAGGAGCACTGCACAGTGCCTCCTTCAGTTTGGTAAAGGCTTCCTCACAGGCTGGTCCCCAGATGATTTTCCTTGGCATTTTTTTCTTTGTCAGGTCAGATAGGGGAGCAGCCAGGGCACTGAAATTAGGTACAAACTTTCTGTAGTACCCTGCTGTCCCTAGAAAGCTCCTGACCTGCTTCTGGGTTTCTGGTCTGGGCCATGCCTGGATCACCTCTATCTTTATTTGGCTAGGACGGAGCTGTCCTTGGCCTACCACATGCCCCAGGTATGCCACTTCTCCCATGGCCACCTGGCATTTCTCGGCTTTGACAGTGAGCCCGGCCCTCTATATTCTGCCCAGCACTTCCCTAAGGTGTGAAAGGTGTTTCTCTCAGCTAGTACTGAAGATGGCAATGCCATCCAGGTATGCCACGGCGTACTCCTCAGCACCATTTAACACCTGGTTCACCAACCTTTGGAAAGTGGCCGGTGCGTTCTTCATTCGGAAAGACATTACTTTGAACTCAAATAAGCCTATCGGAGTGATGAAGGTTGACTTCTCCCTAGCTCTGTCTGTCAACTCTACCTGCCAATACCCCTTTGCCAGGTCAATGGTCGCAAGGTAGGTCGCCCCTCCCAACTTGTCCAGGAGTTCGTCCGTCCGGGGCATCGGGTGGACGTCTAATGTTGTGACTGCATTCAGTCCACGATAGTCCACACAGAAACGGGTCGAGCCATCTGACTTGGGTACAAGAACTACGGTGAGGCCCAGGGACTGTGGGATCTCTGGATAACCCCTAAATCCAGCATCTCCTCCACTTTCCTCCTAACGTCCTTTTAGGCAGCATCTGACACCCGATATGCTGTCTGCCGTATGGGCGTCTGTGTCCCTGTCTCCACATCATGTGTCACTAAGAGGATTAGTCCAGGTTTGGCACTAAACAAGGGGGCAAAGTCTGCTAAAACCTCCCTCACTTTCTGGTTCTGGTCTGGGTTCAGCTGGGGAGACAATTTTACTGCCTCCATAGAGGACTCTCACTTACTTTCCTCCAGCAAGTCCAGAAAGGGGTCTCCTTCGTCCATCCCCTCCCCATGACTACACACTGCAAACACTATGTCAGCCCTATTTGCACATGGCTTCATCATGTTAACATGGTACATTCTTTCAGTCTGTCTATGGTCCGGTAACTCCACAACATAGTTTACGTCATTTACCTTCCTAACCACTTTGTACAGTCCTGCCCACTCAGCTTGCAGCTTGTCTTTCCGGACCGGAATAAGGACCATGACTTCCTGACCCACCATGTACGAGTGAGCTCTGGCTCTGCAGTCATACCATACTTTTTGTTTCTGTTGGGCAGCTGCCAGGTTGCTCTGGGCTGTCCCCATAAGCTTCTTCAGCCTTTCCACAAACCTTAGGACATAATCCACAATGGGGTTCCCTGGGTGCGTGCTTGCCTTCCCAGTCCTCCCGGATCAAGTCTAGGGGTCCACGTACCGAGCGTCCATCTGAGGAGCTTGAAGGGAAAATCCTGTTGACTCTTGGAGCACCTCCTGTATGTGAACAACAGGTGGGAAAGTATTCTCAGTCCCTCCCATGCTGTTCAGCAAACACCCGGAGCATTGACTTTAGGGTACTATTGAATCATTCCAAAGTCCATTGGCTTGTGGGTGATACAGTGTCATGCATCTCTGCACCACCCCACACTTCTTCCATAGACATTTCATTAGGTCCAACATGAAGGAACCCCCTCGATCCGTGATTACCTCCTGCGGAACCCAACACGGGAGAAAATCCCATGTAAGGCATCTGCCACTTTGTCTGTCCTCAGTGAGGATAGGGCAACTGCCTCAGGGTACCGGATGGCATAATCCACCACAGTCAGGATGAACCTTTTCCCTGAGGAGCTGGGGGTATTTAAATGCCCCACAATATCCATTCCCACCCTCTGGAATGGCTCCTCCACTATGGGCAATGGCATCAGGGTGGCTTGGGTTTTCTTGCCCGCCTTCCCTATTTCTTGGCACCAGTGACAAGACCTGCAATACTCCTTCACCTGCTGGGTGAAGTTAGGCCATTAGAAATTCTGGGCCAACCGCTGCGTTGTGCGCGTGATTCCCAGATGACCAGACAAGGGAATATCATGGGCAACCTTGAGCAACTGCTCACGATATCCCTGGGGAATGACAAGCTGCCTGCCTAGCATCCCTCCCTCAGTCTGTACTGCCTGGGTATACATTAGTCCATCTTCTCAATAAACCTTATGTCTGCCGTCACCTCCCTGTGCACGGTCTGAGACTGCCCAAGCCCTTAGCTTCTCTAAACTAGGGTCACTCCTGTGAGCAGCTGTGAACCCCTCACACTTTCCCAAGGCATGGGACAGGTCCCCTTCAGTCGCTAAACTAGGATCCCTAGCACTAGCATCAGGGCTCTCAGGATCACTGTCAATCCCAACCCTCTGACAAGAGGTCACCCCTCCCTCTTCGGAGTAACCCTCTGTAGCTATGTGGTTACTTGCTATTGGGGAAATTTCTACCCTCTTTTATCAGTCTCCTCTGGAGACACATGCTGGGAACCAGCCTCTCAGTATCTTCCCAATGGTTTGGGGCCTCAGGGAACTACAATTTTCCCTGGCTGCTTGGCTTCGGGTAACTGCACATACCACAACCTGCTGGAGATTGTTACCCAGGATCACATCCACTGCTAATGTGTTGGCTACAGCCACCTGTTGCACAGTTCCCCCTGTTTCACCCCAGTCAAGGAGAACACTAGCGAGTGGCAATGTTTTCTCTTCACCAGTAAACCCTTGAACAGTTACGTATTTATTGGGTATAAGCTGACCAGGCTGTACCAGATCCCCCTTTACCAATGTCAGGGATGCCCTTGTGTCCCTTAACCCCTGCATCTGTATGCCATTTACCATGACTGGGTGCATGTGTTCCCTCATGTTCATTGGCATGCATCCAGGGACACACAAACAACCCACTTTCTTTCTGGTACTACTTTTCGTATTATTGCTTGCCCTTCTTGGACACTGTCTGGCAATGTGCCCAGTTTCTTTACATAACCAACAAACATTTCTTACTTCAGAGAAATCTTTTCTTTGAAACCTGGTGCTGACTGGTTTCAGTGGAGGCATTGAGGGTTTTAGCTGCCCTGAAGGCACGCTTTTCCCTTTCTGCGCTGCCACACTCACCCATTCACTCTCAGAAAAGGTCTGCTCTTGGCATAGCGGTCCGAGAGTTCAGCAGCCTCTTGCACTGTTTTGGATCTCGGTCCTCTAGCCAGGTTTTTAACTCTGCTGGGCATGCCCAATAAAACTGTTCTAACAAAATCACATTTTCAATTTTATCAACAGAGGTTGCCTCAATTCCTTCCCATCAATGTTTAAAAAAATAACATTGTTTCGTGGCTAGCTCCTCATAGCTCATATCAGGGCTTCTCCTGAGCTTACAGAATTTAGCTCTGTATGATTCAGCAGTTAATTCAAACTTTTTTAACAGTGCAGTTTTTAACTTGCTGTAATCATCACTGCCTTCATTGTTCATTTGACCCAATGCATCCCGAGCTTTTCCGGTAAGTAGCGGGGATAGCTGGAAGCTCCAGGACTCTCTAGGAATTTTAGCCTGAATGCAAACTTTTTCAAAAGAATTTAAAAAGGCGTCCATGTCCTCCTCTTCCTTAAACTCGGCTGTTAATTTGGAGTTCAATTTGTAACCCAGTCCTGCAGTCCCGGTTAAACCCAAGCCACTTACCTGCCCTGGGGCCACTGGTTGGAGTTGTAGCTTCTCCAGTTCATGTTGCCACTGGCACTCCTCTCTCCTCTCCTCTGCCTCTCTGCGTTCTCGCTCTCTCTTCTCCTCTGCAGCTCACTGGCGCTCACGCTCCTCACGGTCTGCCTCTCGCTGTTCCCTTTCTCTCCTCTCCTGAGACTCAAACTCCATCTTGCGCAACTCAAGTTGCAACCTGAGAACTTCTGGATCCAGGATACTGGTGACTTGTCCCTGCTGCTGTGGCCCTTCACTGGCAGTGGTCCTGCTGTCCACCTTATCATCTCGGGACCCCTCACTGGCCGCTAGCCCTTCCAGACTTGAGGTTTGGTCCCTTTCAGTCACGGTCTGTGACTCGCTGCTCTGGGTATCTGCTACCATCAGGGCCTCTATGAGGTTCTGCTTACTGGCTTTCACCCCAAACGGGACTACCCTGTCCCCGCACAACTGCTTTAAGAAATCTACAGTGTGCCTACTGTAGTTGGAAGCCATTTTCTTCTTCCCTCACTACTAATACTATTCTGACTGGCATTTCAGAGAAAAAAAATAAAATCGGTGGAAACTTAACTGTAAGTCAAGGGATATAGTTCTGTTTCCTTTTGAAATAAAACACTGCCTTTCTTTTTTTTTTCAAGTGAGCTAAACAGTCTCAAGCTGACACACTAAACAATGAAGCTTATACCACCAAACTTTTTATGCCACCACTGCCAACCAAATCTGTCACAAACTCGCTCAGCCGGTCAGCCCTCTACTCCCAAAGTGCCAACCTCTGAGCATATGATTTGTGGACAGTGAACAGAACAAGGTAACCCTCTTGTCTGTTTTGTGGGTTCAAGTCACCTTAGTCTCAAGTTCTGGAGGAATTAAAACTAATAACCTCTTGTTAGCATACCCAATTATCAGGCTCAGATAATTCTGTCTTCGGGGGGCCAGATATCTTTGCCTATGGGCACCCAACCAGGTCTTTCAAATAAACCCTTAGAACTCTATGCAAGACTTTAGAGAACTCTATCCATTTTCCAGTTTGGTATATCAATAAGCCCATGCACAGTGTTAATTGTAACCTTTAAAAGCTCCACTTAAATAAAAAGAAATGTCAAGGCACTCCAGGCAGTTTCCGTTGTAAAATATATCTTTACTTTAAAATATCAAAACAGAACAATAAATACAGAATAAATATCCCAAACACATACAATCTTAAAAACAAAACAGGTTTTTAAAGTACAAACTAAGCTCTCGTATCGACATAATACTTCTCTCTTACAGTGCTAATGTTGTTCTTCTTCTCTCAGTTAGAAATAAAATAAAATGTGTCTCTCTCTAAGGCTTGCTCAGTTGAATAAAAGCAGTCCTGAGCCGGCCTCCTCTCAGAGGTAATTAAACTCCGCCTTGGAGTATTAAAAGTTATATTTTACAGCACAAGATGTCCCAACAAGATTTAAAAAAAATAAGTGACATACTCAATTTCCTCTCCTCAGGTTAATTGGTCAAAACTGGTTTTTGTTCTGCCACACACACACACACACACACACACACACACACACACACACATAAACAGTTTCTGTGATGTCCTTCCAAAGCATCCTGGGAATGTATATTGGACCTTCCAAATTCATCTGGATCCTTGTTATCTACACATCAAAAGGTCTTTCTGATGTAATTCAAGGGCTCCCTGTGACACCCCTCCCAACACAGGTTCTTCCTGGCAACTATTGCAAGTCTAAGGATCTCCCTGAGGGCATTATAAAGTGGATAGTTTGGTTCCTGACTTCAAAGAAAATTTAACAAAGAAATTGCATTTTAAATAGCTGCAGATTTAGCTATATCCTGTTCTTTTAACTTATCTCTGTTTTTTTTTGGATGTGCCAGTTCAGCAAGACTGTGGGTCTTCTGACTGCCCTTCCCTTACATAAATTATATGTAGTACAAGAAAAATTTGATACATGGATCAGGATCAGTGGTCCAAGTGTGACAGTCTGTAGTGGTATTTGCACCTCCGGGCACTGAGGGAACATTCTCCTGGTCTGGGAGTGGCCGAGAAGTGGACTGGGCATCTAAACAAATATGGTTAGCATGTGGACATCGGCATATGCATGGTTCTAGAGTCTTTAGTGAGCCATGACTCCTAAAAATGTACTGAGTATATGGGCACATTTGGTGGACTTTTCCAGCTCCATGGCAGGCAGCAGGGCTGGGATATAAGTGTTGGATGCCTCTGGGTATGGAACTAGTGCCTTTGCCCCCAAAAGGGGTCTTGTAATAAAAGTTGTAAGCTGCACAAGCAGGCAGCATAATATAAACAATAATGGTGGCTTCCCATGAGTTTCTTAGCAGCAGGGGCCACTGGGAAAATGTGAAAGGGCATTAGCAGAGCTCGGGAAGATTTCAGCAAATGAGGTGGGGAGAGAGGGGCTGCTATAAAGAGAGCAGAGCCCATGAAAAGGGAGCTCCCCAGACAGATCCAACAGGGAGAGAGAGTGGGGAAGGGCTGCACTAGCCCAAAGGTGAGTCAAGGTGCAGGAAGACCCCTTTTAGCAACAAAAGGTAGAGTTAAGCAGAGTGCCTACAAGACTTACTAAGCAGCGTGGGGATGAAGTAGGCTGCTGATTTGCTTCCCTGTGTGAGGACTGAACCTGCAAAGCTGCTTAAACAATATACCACGACAGGGTGTGGGTGATGCCGGGATTTACCTACACCTGGTGTGGTTTGGTCATGAGGCCACAGGCCAATTAGATAAACCACACCAGAAGTGGGTAAATCCTGGCATCCCCCACACCCTGGAGTGGGAGAAGGGGGAGGAGCTGGAATGGAAGAAAAGGAAAAAGTGTGGAAAAGAGCACTGGGAAAAAAAGGGTTGAACTGCCACAGCCAGCAGGCTTGATAAGAAGTACTGTAACTGATGACAGGAGATTTATTTAAGACCCCCAGTGATGGCACCTTAACAGAGTGTGAACAAGATGCAAATGGCTTGCTTCTGACAGAAGTACTGGGCACACGCTATTTCATATGCATAACTCAGTGGAAAAAAAAAGGGTTATAGCAGGGCGGTGTCATGGACAAAAGATTGTTTAAAAAAATGTTTGTGGTTTGAAAGGGTTTGAATACTGGAGTGGGAGCAGAGTAGCTATTCTGAGAGATGGCTGTTTAGCAGGGATTCCCCTCTTTGCCAGTTCTGGGTTTGTGTTGCTCAGAGTGATTTCGGAGGGAGTTACTGATGCGGCTAACTGGTGGCTGGCACCTTTTTCCATGGGGTGATACTAGGATTTACAACAGCTAAAAGGTGCTAGACAGCCAATCAGAGTGCTTCATTTTTGTAATCTCTGTATAGTCTGTAGTTTTCAATACTGAATATTGTGAGACTGTTGAACTGTGTGATAGCCTGGAAGAAAAGTTATTTGTATTGGGTCTTGAGACTGTCTAGGAGCCCAGCTGTGTTTCAGTGCCAGAGTGAGCTAAACGTCCAGCTGGATGTCCTGGGTGACTACCAGCCTGCCCAAACCCCCTGGGCCTATGAAAGGCCAGAAGAGGCGAAGACAACTAGAGGCCTGTCAGGTGAAGACAATGAACGGCCCCAGGGTGAAGCTGATTAAAAAGGCCTGTCAGGTGAAGGATCCAGTTTGCTGCATCTCCATGGCTAGCTGAGGTGGTGCATCACAAGACTGTTTGCTGATACCAGAGCGGTACGGCTAAACTGTGTTTACCAGCTACCCCTTGAAGCCTTTGGAGACTGTAAGTACCTCTGGGCTGTGGTCCCGAGGAGATCTTCTGCATTCTAGTCAGTTAGATAGTTAGTTCAAAGGGGGTGAAGTCCTGAGCAGGACTTAGCAATCCACTGGATAAGCCCAGGTAGAAGAGTTGAAAAGACATTGCTAGCCAGCCCAGTGGCGCAGAGAGTTGAGGCATTGGATGCCACACCTTGAACCACGCTGGCGCCCCTTGCTCGGGAACGAGCTTGGGTTGCTGGGGGTCAGCCAGGGAGGAGAGGATTGAGTGTCCAGAGGACAGCTCTCCTCTCCTGGGCTAGAGCCACTGTAGCACTAGCTCCTGGTGGCAACTGGGGGGTGCTGCATGTTAGCTCAGAGAGTGTGGGGATGGCAGGGCAGATGTCTGATGTACAGTGTGTGGGTGGACATGCTGCAACATCCTGCATCATTGCATGCCTGTACTGGAAGAAAGGCAGGAAAAGGAGTAAAAAGAGGAATCTTCCAGCACGATGAGGCCTTGGCCTTCTGGCGCCACACAGGCTCACCTGGATTCTCCCTCCAGCCAGGATCACAAGGAACTCCCCAGTGTGCGGGGTATGTACCCGCTGGGTCAAAACCTGGGTTGTATGCAGTGGGGAGAGATCGAGAACGGGAGCTGTAGCCGGTGGGGTTCTGGAGGTCATAGGGCTGAAGGGGCACCATAGGCAACACCCCCAGCCAAGGAGGTAGAAGCACAAATAGTAATATAAAAAAAAAAAAAAAGAAAAAATATTGCTGCGTTTGAGCGACTTATTATTGGGGCCCCCTTTCAAAGTTCTTTAGGTTACTTTTAAAACTGTTGTTGTTATTACTGTATCCCCAAGTCCTCGGTACACTGATCCTGCATCTACTGGTTAGCCACCAGCAACTCAATGAGGTACCCACCGCAACAGACTGTTAACATCAGTACGGCCATTGGGGGGAAGTTGGGTGCACCTGCAGGGTGGTACTGGGACTGGGTGGGGTACAACCGTTACACAAAGTTGTTGATTTATGCTGTTTTATTCCCCTTTACCCTTCCCCCCAATAAATATGAGGTTACCTTATTTTATAATACTGTCTCATGGTTATTGCTTGGTGTGTAGTGCTACTGTGTGGGGAAAAGTCACTGTGTGTGGGAGGGAACAAATATTTATTCCTGGGAGATGGTAACCTTGTGTTTTATCCGCCAAGTATCCCATACCACTACCCAAGGTGGAGGCACCGTGCCTTTCCAATCCAGTGTAGCATACCCTTTAGTGAACCCAGGCTGGCCCCCTTGGAAGGTGAATACAATGTGGACCCTGAGGGCCTCGGAACAGTCAAGTGGTAAGTTAGAGGTTGGTTACACACAGAAAAATAGACCATGACAGCAATAAAAGACCAGAGGTCCATTCAGTCTGCCCATACTCCCTAAAATCCCTGGAACCTATTGTTCCTCCAGGGTACTAACCCTCCCCGTCCTATCCCCATTCTCCTCCCTGGTCTTGTCACCCTGGGCAACCACTATTCCCTTCATTCTATCCCATGCCTGCTTGAATCCAATGACTGTGTTTGCACCCACCAGCTTGGCCAACACACTGTTCCAAGGTTCCACCACCCCTTCCCCAAAGAAGTACTTCCTCATGTCCCTCCTGAATCTCCCTCCCTCCTGTTAATTTCCACTTGTGAACACTTGACCTTGAGTTGGTATTCGGGGTAAATAATTCCTCACAGCTTACCTTGCTAATTCCTTTAAGGAACTTGAAGGTATCTATCATATTGCCCCTGTCCCTTCTGGTTTCCACTGAGTACATATTTAGTGCCTTGAGGCGCTCCTCATAGGATCTGCCCTGCTGGCACTGAATCATTTTTGTTACTCTGCGCTGCACTGTTTCCAGCCTATCCCTGTCCATTCTGAGGTGAGGACTCCAGAACTGGATGCAGTACTCCAGGTAAGGCCTCAGCAGGGATTTGTATAGGGCAAGTATTACCTCTTTTCTTCTGCTATCAATACCCCTTCCAATACATCCCAGCATCATGTTAGCCCTGCTATAGGCCTTGTTGCAGTGGCTCATTTGTTTAAGGGAGTTACTGAAGATAACTCCTTGATCCCATTCCTCTTCTGTCGTGGTAAGTCTCACCTCACCCATCCAGTACTCTGTCTTGGGGTTCCTTTTCCCTTGATGCATCCTTACCTCTCACTTTTTGGCATTGAATTTTAACTGCCAGACCTTTGACCACCCTTCTAGTTTTTGTAGGTCCCTTTGTATACCCTTTATTCCCTCATCACTATCCACCTTCCCACATAATTTTGTGTCATCTGCGAAGAGACACAGCCTGCCCTGGATTTCCTCACCAATGTCACTAATGAATATGTTCAAGTAGACTTCTTCTTCACACTTTGACGCTAGAGGAACTGCCACTCCTGCTCACTATGACTCCTTCAAAGATGTTTACTGTACAAACTTTAGCTCATTACCATACGTCCATATATCTGTATCCATGCAATTGTATTTAAATGGCACTACCTCCTGTTGAACCTATTGCTATGTTCTGGTGCAAGTATCTTGTCACATGTGATAGTTGTGGGTCTGGTACAATCTCCCGACTCCCAATTTACTGACAATCAGCCTGTATTCAAGTTCCCGACCAGTACTGTGTCCCGACGTTCATCTTATCGCTCGATCAGTTTCCCGACCGAATGACGGACTGTGGGCAGATGAGAGAAAGCAGAGAAAAAGAAAAAAAGAAAACAACAGGATGCAATGAACGTTTGTAAAGAGTACTTGGAGCCTACAAAATCACACTATCCATCAAACTTTATAAGAAAAGTCTGAGCTAACTAGTGACTTGACAACACTTGTAGTACTGTCCAGTCTGAAGATGAAGACAAATACTAGGTGACAAACATGCAAAATGGAAGATCAAGTCTGTCTTCTAGTGGACTTAGGGGTTTCCAGGAGAGTCACACTGAAGCAGGTTGAGGTGGAAATGAATCTGAAAAATATTTAGTTAGTTCCACTTGAGTTTGAACAGCTGACTGAAACTGATTGAAACTGATTTTTGCCTGCCAATGTTGTGACTGATAAGATTACTGAGTACCAGAGGTGAAAACGTATGCCAGCAACAAACAGTTTTCTTTTGATGTCCCTGTAGGCTTGTTGTTTAACTCGAACGTCAGGACTCAAATCAGTAAAAATGAAGATGCAGGCTCCTTTCCCACCATTTTTGTTTTTGCTCCCTGATTCTTGCCAAAATGTACATTTTATTACAGAAGTTGAGCAGCCTAAAGATGATAATGCACGGTTTATCTCCCAGGCTTGAAGGAGGTTTTAGAGATTGGTGCGCCTATTCTATTGTGTATGTAGTGCCATAAGGTGATGGATCAGCCAGTTTTTCCAGTAATTTTTGTAAAAAAATAATGGTGTCCATTAGGGTTGTCAGAACCCTCTGAAGTTCTGGGTTCTAGTTCTAGTCTAGAACATTTGAAAAAGTTCTAGGGTTCTAATCTTTTTTAGAACATTTTAGAACTCGAACCCTATTTTTTTTAATTGTGCTGTCAAAATGAAGATAATAGTGAAATACATCATGAAACTGTGGGCAAAAACAAATAAATCTGTTCATGAGAAACAGAGAGAGAGAGAGAGAGAGAGAGATGATCACAGGTGACTTTAACAGTACTAGCTAAGGTTACCTGTGGTTTCTTCTCCTTTGCTAATAGGAAAAAATAGCCACTTACAGGTGCTTACAGGACCGCCAACCCACCCACCTGTCTGAGATACCATGTACCTAGTGCCAGGTGGCACATGATCACACACTAGGTACAGTGCAGTCAAATGGATCACAGTAGCACAGATGCAAAATACACCATGCAGCAGTCACAGATATTTTAAATGAATATCAGTTTTCTCTTCTCTCCAGTCACCTTAAACACTTCCTAGGCTTTATTTTATTTGCAAAATACCACACCTTACTAATCAGTGGCACATGCACACACTGGGTATAGTCTGTGAAGTTCCAGACACCACATCAAATATGACAAGAAGAATACCGCACAAATATTTTAAAATGAAGGATTTGTCTCACCTGTCCTGGTATGGTATGACCAATATCTGATTCAACAACCTGTTGCCACCCTCGTGCCCTAGTTCTCACATCTGTGCCTTCTCTGTGCCCAGAAGATCTCACATTTCTGCCTTCAAGCCCCAGCTCTCACATATCTGCCCCCCACCTGTTTTCACATACTGTAAATGTTCGCTCCTGCCTCATTTCTTACATTTTGCTTGATGGCTCACAAGCAATATAAAGTTGTATACGAGACAGATTCACTCAGCTCATGGTGTATAAAACAATTCAATCACTAAATTACTGAAATACATATAACTCAGTTGAGTATCCAGTATTCTATAGCGCTTTCACATCTCATAAAATCCATAAATCATGTACCAGAAGATGCTTGGTGCCAGAATCACATCATAAATTATGTTCAAAGATGAAAGCAAAATGATACATCCAGCATCAGAAATTCACTATGGAAATCAGTAAAATGCAGGGATCCAAATCAGCTCTTCTCAGCTGGGGGGGGGGGGTTACATCAGAAGGTACCTCCTACCAAATGGATGAGAAAGGGGTTATATGCAACCAATAGCCAAATTCATTAAGTAGGGTGGTATGCCTCCTCAAACATGTGCATCTTTATGCACCAACCTGCTGTGCCCCACTGGCTGTCTTTGAATGCTCAAGTCCTCCACAGATCCTTGTAAGATTTGATAAGGCTGTTATATTCTATTACTTTCTGTGGCAAACTGCTAACTCAAGTCATATGTCATTTTGTGACCAAAAGTTGCCAGACTGTTTTTCCCTAATGGCAGCTGTCATCCCTTAAAATAGATAAGAACTGTTATAATGTCTTATATCATATCAAATCTTAGGCATCTCAACAAATTACATTTCAATTACCTCACAAAAAACTGTTCAAATATGTTTCCAGAAACAACCATGACTCCATTTAAATTTGAATTCCTTTTGTAAAATCGTATATTCTGAATTGAGTAACTGAAGTGTATATTATAGGAATGACTACAGCACTGGCAAAAAAAAACAAGGGACTTAGCTGTAGCTGGTTGTTGCAACTGCTTTGTGTGCTGAAATTCAGAGATTGTATAGAGTCACTATTCCATCCGTACGAAAGTGAAATGCAAAGCCTAACGGCCTGTGTTAAAGTATAGAGTGAATAAACTACCAATGCCGCTTGCCCACCGCCATGGCCGCTCCAGCACTTTGTCAATACTAGAACTATGAGTGTGTGAGAAGAGAGTGGAAGTGGAAACAGGCAGCACTCATCAGGCACAGAGCAGTGTCTTTTTCTCTTCACTGGGGCATTTCTGCGGGGATTTATCTAGCGCATCGGTTGCATAACATCAGCGTAAGGGGCGACTAGGTGAGTCAACAGTAATGGGTTGGACTAGGACTGCTGTACAAATATGAATGGAGGATGTGGAGGTGAGCAAAAGATAAAAAAAAAGACCCGAACCCTTATGCGAACCCTCTGGTGTTCGAGTTCTAATTTAGAACTCGAACACCAGAGTTCGAGCAGAGTTCGAATCTTTTTAGAACTAGTTCTGACAATCCTAGTGTCCATGCCTTCTGCTCGTTCTGGGACCCCTTATATAATAAGAATATTCCTCCTGCTGCGAGTTTCTTGGTTGCCGATTTTCTCTTCCAAATGTGTGAGCGTGTGGTGTAGATCAACTAATTGAGAGTATTATTCTTGAGCCGAGCATTGTAACTCCTAATCGCTAAGTCGGTGCGAGCATAAGTATAGGCTAGTGTGCTGCTTAAAATTGCTGTATCTTTCTTTTTCTTAGTAGCTGCTGCAAAAGCTTATCGCTGTGTCTAGTACTTTGACCGTATGTTCTTATGCTTGTTGCCTTTAACAATTGCTGTCGGAAAACGTCGATCGGCAAGACGGACCTCGGGCAGATGAGAGATATGGGCAGTAGGATTCGAGAAAGTAGGAGTCGGTCAGTTAATAGTCGGCCGATCATACAGATTCCATAGTTGTATGTTATTATGTTGTTGTTATTATTACTATGTAATTCTTATATATGTTCACTCAACCTGTTATGTCTTAACCCTGTTGGCAATTGTTTTGCCCCAGGTCTATCTTGTAAATAGCTTGTCTCAATGATGTTACTCCTGGCAAAATAAAGATTTTGATTGATTGATTGATTGATTGAGACTGGACCCAGGACAGATCCCTGTGGAACCCCACTCATAACCTCACTTTCCTCTGATTTAACCCCACTGACCACCAACATCTGCTTCCTCACTTCTGGTCAACTACCCACCCAGTTCACTATGGTTTTGGCTGCACCCAGGTTTTCCATTTTTTTGAGTAACCTTTTGCGTGGTACCGAATCAAAAGCCTTGCTGAAGTCAAAGTACAGCAGATCCGCGGCGTGGCTCTTGTCTACTTTTTTAGTTAACCAGTCAAAGAAAAAAGTCAGGTTAGTCTGACAAGACCTTCCCATCACTAAACTGTGTTGTTTACTATCCTGGAGCCTGTTGCTCTATATGCAGTCCACGAGGTCCTCTGATTAGAGATTCCATCAGCTTCCCCATGATGCAGGTCAGACTGACAGGCCTGTAGTTCCCTGGTTGCTCCCTATCCCCTTCCTTATGAAGCAGTACGTCATCTGCCATTCTCCAATCCCTTGGAACTTTCCTGGACCTAAGTTAGCCACTGAACAGCCCAGCCAGTGGTTCAGCTAGTTCTGCTGCTAATTCCCTAAGTATCCTCACGTGCTTGAGGATTGTCTATAATCAAATAGTGGAATATACTGAGACATGGCATTTTCACTGCACAACAACATGGGTTTTGAAAGAACCATGGCATGGATACAGCACTGATAGCTATCACCACAGAGATATTCTCAGTGCTTGAAAAGGATATGCTCACTAGTGGTGTCTTTATTGACCTCACCAAAGCATTTGACCTGGCTGACCATCATCTCCTCCTAACTAAACTGAAGTGGACTAGTCTTGACAGCCACACGGTTCAATGGTTCACCTCCTACCTTCAGGACTGTTCCCAACTAGTGAGATGGCAGGGTGCAGTATCAGATAAGTGCCCGATCATGGATGGGGTACCTCAAGGATCTGTCATGGGACCCCTGCTCTTCTCATTGTTTATCAATGAGCTGTCCAACCGCTGCAGTGGGGCAAGTATCATCCTATATGCAGATGATACTGTGCTATACAGGTCCTCCAGTGATGCTGCCACTCTAAACAATCTCCTACAAAATGACCTATTCACTCTGGAGATTTGGCTAAATGATAACAAAATGGTGCTTAATGGGAGGAAAACCAAGGCCATGCTGTTTGGCCCTAAAAAACTGGGTCCTGACAAGTCTAACTTGTGTGCTCTCTCACTAGCTAATGGGTCTAAGATTGATATAGTAGAGTCACTGAAGTACCTTGGGATCACCCTTAACCAAGACTGCACCTTCACTGCTCATATTGCCCAGCTTAACAAGACCCTGAACCAAAAACTCGGGCATCCTATTTCACCTCAGTCCATTTCTTACGCAAACTTTCAGACTTAGGATAGCACAGGGTGTCCTACTACCCACCTTACTATATGGCTCCGCCGTGCTGACCTCGATCAAATGCTCTGAGTTGCAGAAATTAAGAAACATCTACTATAGGATAAGTAGGTTTGCAGACCAGGCCCCACCTAGAGAACACTACTGCCGAGTTCTACAATCCCTAGCTTGGCCCACCCTTGATGACAGGTTAAAATACTCATCTCTGTGTCTAGCTTACAAGCTTAGGCTGCCTAGCGCCCCCCCGAGCCTTGCACACCTCTTAGTGCCAAAACTGAGTGGTCGACCCCAAGGTCCTCTAGTAGAAAGCTTTTCACAGTACCTGGGCCCGCTTCTGCTCTTAGGTCTAGAGCAAGGGTTCTCAAATGGTGAGGCCAGCCTCCCTGGGGAGGCCCCAAACTGTTCCAGGGGAGGCTCAAGCAAGTCGGAAAAAGTACTGTATTTAAATTTTGGGTTTTATACATTTTGTGCGAAGAGATGATGCAAACTGAAAGAGGATAAAAACAGTAGATGAATTTTATGCATTTATTTACTAATAGGTGACAAGGGAAGGCGAATGAGCCAAGGCTCATTTCAGGTGTACCCGGGGAAGGGTAGGGAGTGAATATATTTCAAAAAGTGACTGCAAAACAATCAAGAAATATACAATGGGCAATACTGCAAATAAATATGAACAATAAACTAATGAGTGATGGTAATTGATCAATTTGTAAACTGATGGCAGAACAGCCAAAATACAAGGGTTGAGCATAGAAGTGCTAAGTCCAATAGCAGGAAGGTGCAGAGTAATCCCTGTGAAGTTGCTTAGGAGCAGGGAAGGATGGTGAGAGGCAAAGTATGTAGGAAAGTTATTTCTATACAGAGGAAACAGAGAAAGTAGTCTGACCCATGAAGGTACTGCAACAATGGGTAATGATGGTTCAAAAATGAAAATAGACCGAAACAAGTAGGTTGAGTCGGGGGTGGGGAGTTACAATAAGCTGAATAATATTTATTTTATTTATTTGTTATTCAGATAACACCTTTGAGCACAGGAGCTCTTTTTCAAAAATTCCAAGTCAGTATAAGACAAAGAACTGAATGTGAGCCAAGTACTCAAAAGGGGTTTCAATTTATTCATGGTGTACTGTGCAAAGTACGGTATGTCATTTTTCTTTGGGGAGGCCCAAGATTATTTCAATTTTTGGGGAGACTCAAAATCTTTTCCATGGATTTGGGGAGGCTCACTGTGACAAAGTCTGAGAACTATTGGTCTAGAGCATTCTCTAATTTCATACCCACCATCTGGAATGCACTCCCAACCATCCTTCAGGATTGTACCTCTCTGGGAGGATTCAAAAAAGGCCTAAAGACCTACTTGCTAGAACTCAACTAGTGCAGCGCTCAATATGCCCAATCACTGTGCTCTGAAGAATTGCCCCTCTGCCATGTTATAAGGGCAAATGTCGCTTTGTCATATTTTTTATGTCTGCATCTACCACCTGAAAGAGATCTTATTATGTTTCCCTAGCCGTGATGAATTATGTATAGAATGTTCTATAAGAAAAGTGCCTATTTGTCTTACTGTCTATTCTGGTATTCTAACATTTGATTGTAACCTTTGTCTCTTGTACTCTGCAAACCCACAATGTGTTTTATGCTGTAAATTTCTGTTTATCTGTAACTAATCCCGGGTCATCCCTGAAAAAGGGTCCTGCATTGGACTCAGTGGGTCTACCCAGTTAGCAAACTTAAATAAATAAAACTCATCTGATCCTGGGGCCTTATCTGTCTTAAAGGCTGCCATCCCTTTCAGGACCCTCTCACTAGTATGTATTGGCTGGCTAATTTCTGGGACTCCCTTAGCAGCCTCTTAGATGCTGCTTTCTGGCATGGACCTGTACTCCTCCTTAGTGAATACTAAGCAAAAGTAGTCATTTAGGATAGCAGCCTATTACTCATCCTCCTCTATCACCCCATCCCCCTCAACTAGCCATGTGATACCTGGCTTTTCTCCTTTTTTCACTGACATATCTAAAAAATTTTTTTTTTTCATTCTTGACCCCCTCCGTGATACACAGCTCCATGTCTGCTTTCCACTCCCTGATGACCCTCTTTGCATCCCTATTTTTCTGCAGAGATAATCCTCCCTTTCTGCCTCACCCCTGCTTTCCTTGTATTTGTAGAAGGTCTTCTTTTTGGCCCTAACCACTTCCCTTATCCTAGCTGAGAACCATCAACACATCAAAATAATCACAATGTCAAATCAACACAGGAATGCAGAACACTTGTGCAGGGCACTAGAAAAAGCAGGCAGGCCTGTGTGAGACACATCCAGACACACACCTTGTCTCAGCACTAGAGGTGGGTGAAAGTTGTTATTTCCACCTTAGCAGAACTTCCACAAAATTTGACAACTTTTGCGGAAGTTTCTGAATTTCCACCTGTAGCAGAGTGGAAAACTTCTGAATGTTTAGGGCAAAATGTGCCCCATTCCACTGGAAGAAAAAAAATAAAACTTTCACTGTTTCCAGAGCCCCCCAGCCTGCCCAAAATAAAAACAAAATTCCTGGCTAGTGGTTCCTCCACCACCGATCACCCCCCGACATGTAAATAAAAACCCTGGTGGATAGCAGTCCCTCTCCCCACCGATCCCTCCGCGATGTTTAATGAAAGAATCCCTGGTGTCTAATGGTCCTCCCCCACCCGATTACCCATCTGACCTTCACTAAGAAAACTTGGTAGCTAGCGATCCCCACCCAATAACCCACCTGACCTTTAACTAGAAAACCCTGGTGGATAGTGGCCCCTCCCACCTGATCACCCACCAACCATGTCCAATGTAACCCCCAATCACTATCCCTCATATAGTAATACATTACAAATATTTTTTTTCCCTGGTGGTCTAGTTAACCCCCTCCCCATCCCAGATCTCAAGTAGGAGAACTTATTCCCTGGTGGTCTAGTGGACCCCCCACCTCCCAACCCCAGAAGGTAGTGTCTCACCACCCCACTCCCCCTGATCCCAAAACGGAGTGGGCGACTGGCACAGCCCTCTACTCTCCTCCATGGCTGGCCACCCACTGAGCTATCAGTGAATGGGTGCGTGCTTGTACAAGCATGCCCTCATTTGTTGACAGCTCATTGAGCAGCCAGCCATGGAGGAGAGGAGAGGGAAGGGCTGTGCTGATCACTTGCTGTCTTTTGGGAAGGGTGGAGCAGGTGGTGGGACACTACTTGCCAGGGTGGGAGGCCAGGGGGGGTCTACTAGACCACCAGAGAATAAGTTCTCCTACTGGGGATTGGGAGGAGGTTACTAGACCAAAATAGAAAAATATATATAATATATTGCACACTATGAGGATGAAAAGAAGATGAGGAGGTACCGAAACAAATTGGAGCCTGCCAGGTGAGGGGTAAGGGCACGCCCCAGCCACCAGGGATACCTATTAAAAGGTTGAAATGAAATAGTCAGTAGGGGAGGGATGGCATGGCCACACCAGAAATATTCTTAATAAAGGTCAGAAGTGTAAACACGATCTGGTGATAGTGGGAGGACTGCTAACCACCAGGGATTTTCTTATTAAAAAAGTAGGCGGGTGATTGGGTGGGGAGAGGACTGCTAACCAGCAAGGATTTTCTTATAAAAGGTTGGGCGGGTGATCAGGTAGGGAGGAATGCTTGCCACCATGGATTTTCTTATTAAAGGTCAGGCGGGTGATCGGGTGGGAGAAGGGACTGCTAGCCAGCTGGGATTTATTTATTAAATGTCATGTGGGTGATCGGGTGGGGGGAGGGACTGCTAGCCCCCAGAGAATTACATCGGGCCATTGAGCAGTGATCGGTGACCAGCGGTGGGGGGGAGCCACTAGATACCAGGGAAGTAACTTAAGTAAATGTTACAGTTAGGGTGCAGGGCAGGCAGAATTTCTACAAAAGTCTGACTTTCATTTAAATTCCACCTGCGGGAGTTTTCTTTCGCACACCTCTACCCTGCACCGGTTGCTGCTGCAGCTCACCAGTGATCTGGAGGAGGCCCAGGCATCGGGCCACTGACACAGGTGTGTCCCATGGACATATGCCCCCAGTAGGGTCCATAGACTCCACCACACCTACCTGGAGCAGATAGTGATCCAGTACCAGCTAGACAGCAACACCATCCATGAACTGTGTGACATACTCTGGGAGGACCTTCAGAGCAGCACAGTCTATTGTCAGATGTTGTCAGTGGTACTAAAGGTAACAGCAGTGCTGTGCTTTCTATCCACTGGCATGTTCCAGATGCCCTGTGGGGATACCTTAGGGATTACATGGTCAGCAATGTCCCACCTACTGACTCAGTTCCTAGATGCTCTAAGAGGTGTGAGGACAACATCACATTCCCTATGCCACAGGAGCAGAGATCAGCAACAATGAAGGCATTCTACCAAGTTGCATGCTTGCCCAGTGTTCTGGGAACAGTGTACTGCACCCATGATGCCATCAAGTTACCACCTGGGAGGGAAGGGGGATGCATTTGTCAACAGAAAGGGTTTCCACTTCTTAATTTCCAGGTGGTGTGTGATGGCAACAAGGGTAGCGAAGTACCCCAGTGGTACACATGGTGCCTTCATCTAGCACAGCTCCTTCCTGTGCTGGAGATTCAAGACCAGAGTCACAGACAAATAAAGGATGGATAGCTATTTTGTAAGTATAGCAACCCGCTATACAAAGGCATATAACCAACATATGTCGCCTACTGTCCTCCACAGGTGATAGTGGATATTTCCTGCATCCCTGGCTGATGACACTGGTGCTGTGGCCAGCATTTGGCAGAGAGGAGCTTTACAATGAAGCACACTGGGCTACATTGAACATCACTGAAAGGGTCTTTGGAATCCTCAAGATGAGATTCCATGTCCGGAGCAGTCTGGTGGGTCTCTGCAGTACAGCCCTGCAAAGGTGTGCAAGATATTCCTGGCCTGCTGCACCCTCCACAACATAGCAGTCCAACATGGGATACCAATGCACAGCCTTGAAGGCAACATCTGGGATGGTGATGGCAGTGCAAACACAGAAGAACAGCCACCATTCCAGTATTGGAGACATGACCCCAGACTGGCCAGATGCTCCAAGGTGCTAAGGGACTGTTAGATTGAACAGAATTTTACAGAGACAAAGTAAGACACAACACAGCAGTGTACATATTAGAATGTGTTTACAATGAAAGCAACAAAAATGTATGGAATGTAACAGGAAAGGGTACACAATGACAGATAAAGGATAATGGGGAGAGACAAAAGTAAATAAAGTGTACCTGTCACGGGGGCATGGCATGGGGATAGACAGCACAGGGGAAGGGACACACTTAAATAAAGTGCACCTGGCATGGGGTCATAGCATGGAAAGGAGAGACTATCAAAGGAAATATACTCTGTGCTGCCTATGGATTCAGCCCAGGGTGGTGCTGCACAGGGGTGTCAGGCAAAGGTGTTCATTTGCCTTTGCCTCTGCACCCATGGGCCCCTCTGCACATGTGGGGTGCTTCTGAGAAGCACTGTTCTCCTGAAGGGTCACCTGAGAAATTGCCACAGTTACCTCCACCAAGCCGTCTAGGGATGCTGCCTGTGACTCTGTAGCCACAGCACTGCAGGCTGGAAGATTTGAGTGATCTTTCTGTGCAACTACAATGCATGACAGCAGGTCAACATTGTGGTGTATGGTGGAAAGGATGGCTTGCAATTAATAATTTCAGTATGCCACAGCCTGCACTTGCTTGTCACCCTGCTCCCGCACCTGGGCCATCAGTGCCCACAGCTCCTGTGCCACAGACTGATGAGCTGCCTAAGCACTCCTGTACATTTCCTGGCATGCGGTGTCCTTATGGTGGGACCCATTTGGTGGAGATGAGGGTCGTGGTTGTGATGCTTTCCTGTGGCTGCATGGCAGTCACTTTGGGTCATACCTGGCCTGTGTGCTCCCTTGCCCTGCTGCCCATCCTCCTCCACTTGCTCCTTGAGCACTTGATAGGGAGAGCTCCATCTCCCCCATCTCCATGCCTAAGAAGAGGAGCAGTATGTGCTCCTCCTCTTCCTCTTGTTCCATCTCCTGCTTCCCCTCCTGGTCCTCCCAAGTCATGTCCTTCTCTCCTGATGGGACATCACTCCCATCTGAAGAGTCATCCAGGCTGCTGACATCGCTGTCATCACCACTGGCTGGATCTGGAAGTAAGAGAACACAAGGCCATGCGTCACAAACAGGCCAACAACACAGCTATGCTACACACCACCACACCCAGTCAAATCAATGGTACAAGCTCAAATCCAACCACAGACATCCATGCCATGCAGACCTCCGTGCACACCCACAACAGCATACATGCCCTGACATGAAGTAGAAGAACTAAAATCCACATCACTAATGTGCACTATGAGTGCCCATGCCACCCCTGTGCAACACTGAGCCATGCCACATGGTGGTAGTACTGCAGTGTTAGGTAACTGTATAGTTTGATCTGTCCCATGGGTTCACAGCACTGCATTTAATAATAAAATATGTAATGATGTAATGCTACACACAACAGCTACATAAGTAATACACAGTCATGGGCATGTACTCATGCTGGTGGGTGTGGTTGGCTATGGTGTTGATGCCAGCCTCCACACTGTCAACCTGATGGCAGCCCAGGGTGCCAGCCACAAGCTCCTCCTCTGGTGTGAAGGTGGTCAGTGTTGCTGGACCACCACCAGTTGCCTGTAGTGCCTGCCATAGCTCCATCAGATTCTCCTCGGTATATTTTTGCATGTCATAGAAGCCCTTCTTCACCTTCTCCACCTATCGTCCCCACCACACTCAGCATTGGTTGCCACCATCACCTCCGTCCATGCCACCCCTATAGAATTAGGCTTCCTGGGCAATGTATTCCCATGCCAGCACCTGTGTAGAAATAAAAGTTATGAATACATCGCTCACCATGAATGGCCTCATTACCCACAGCACTGTATGTATGGATGTGCCCCCCCATTCTGTGCAGCTACCAGGTGCAGCTGTGGGGCCAGCCATTGACTAGAACAGGTTCTGTCCAGACCCAGCCACATGCACACAACTGTTGTCTTCCACAAAACATGCATGGTGGGGTGGTGCACCACCATGGGTCTGTCAGCACATGTTGGGTAGCAGTATGCATGTTCAGATAGGCGTTGATGGATGCTGAACAGTGGCCTGCATGCCTACTGCTGTGCAGAATGTACACATGCAGTGTGGCTGGATGCAGTGTACATGGACCTAGTAGGAAGTTGCAGTCACCTGTGCACATGCCATGAGCCCCATGTTCACCCTGCTGGTGGCCATAGTACACAGGGAGGTGGTGGCAAGTGTCTTTGGTGGAGGTAGCCCCCCTCCCTGCACTACCCATACATCATGGTATGTGCTCCCACACTACCCACCATACATGCACCCCTGCCTGGGACCACATGTAATATGAAGTCGGTCAGATATGCATTACTGTTGGACAGCTCTGTATGTTCTCAGAGAGTATGGGTATTGTCTGTGTACTAATAATGTGGTCTGGCACTATAGACAAGAGCCTAGAGTACAGAGTTGTGGATAATCATCTTGTTACATCCAGCATACCTGGGTTTGTTTGACAAAATATTCACTTGCACACTGTGTGACCCTGAGCAGGTCACATAATCTCCCTAGTGCTCCCATGCTTCCCCTGACTGCAGATTGCCTAGTGAGCCTTACCTGGTTACCACAGACAGTGACACATGTCAGGAAAGACAGATGCTGCTGTCCGTGCAATGCACTACTGGTTAACCCAGGACCATCTTGTAAAAGAACATCAGGCAGCTGTGTACTGTCTTGGTTAAACAAAGTGATACCACTACAACTAGAAATCGACAATGCTGTACAGTACTGCATGGGCTGCAATAGCCACCAAACTGCAGCTTCCTGGAGCTAAACATACATCTGTGTAGCCTATTTCTGTCACTGAGCTTAGTTTATTTATTTTTTTATTTATTGATATTTTGGATTAGCACCTACGAGCTAAAGCTCATTTACATAGGTTCCACTTCAGTATACATAGATATGGCACAAACAGGGAACATGAAAGTACAAGTAAGTAGTATACAAGGAGAAATTACAATGGACAGACAAAACAAAATAGTATACAGGCAGTTGAACATATAGTTAATATCAGATCCACTAGAGCTAAAATATGCTGTACATAAGGGGGAAACATAATGCAGCCCGGAGGAATTGTCAATATAGGAAGGAGAGGTAAGGGGAGGAAGATTTGGTGGGGAAGAGAGGAATAGAGAAGGGAGGACGGTGGAGGGAGAAGGGCTTGCAGTGTTAGGTAGGAGGTGGAGGAGACAAGAGGGAGAGTGACGTGATGCTGGGAGTAGGAGTGAAGGAAGAGTGGTGATTAGAAAACATAGAGAGAGCAGGAGGGGTGAGGGGGAGGGAGGTGCAGATAAATTGGAGGAAGGTATACGCTGTGAGAAGCAGTCCCGTAGTGATTTAAGTGAGGCAATCACAGGTAACGCTTGCCACCAGATGTTGAAGGTGTTTGCGTTTGAAGGGGTCGAGGGTGGTAGTGTTGGCAATGTCTCCAGGAAGACAGTTGAACCACTTAGAGGCCTTGACTGCGTGAGCCCGCTGACCTTGGAAAGTATGAGAGCACAGGACTTGGAAGGTCAGGCTTACAGAGGTTCTGGTATTCCAGGAGCTGCAGTAACAGCTGAAGATCCTCTGAACCCTGGGGGGCAGTAGCCCAAGAGAGATTTTCTTTGCAAGCAGGCATGTATGATAGGTGATTATACCTTTAAGATGGAGCCGGTCAGCCTGCTCATAGATGTCACAGGTGTGGAAGAGTTGTGCAGCCCTAGTGAGGAGACAGCAGGCCTTGTTAAGAGCAACAGTAATGCGACGAAGGGCCGAGTCAGTGGATGACCCATAGATCACCAACCCATAATCGATGGTGGAGATTACTGAGCTTTGGATAGCCAATCTAAGGACCTCAGCAGTTAAACAGTGCTTGTGTTTGAACAATAGCCCAATAAGGACATTCACAGAACATTATCTATAAGATTGGTGTAGGACAGAGTGCTATCTAAGGTCACACCTAAGTATTTGAATAGAGGAGTCTGTTCAAGGGAAAAACCTGAGCAGTTCTTGATTATTAATTGCTGGGTTTTACGTTTACTGTGCGCACTGTGGAATAGCATTACCTTTGTTTTTTTGTAGTTTAAAATGAGTTTCTGAGCTTTAAGCCAGGCCTCAATGTTTGCAAGGCTACGATGTAGTTGGGTTTCCAGGAGTAGAGGATTCGGGTTGCTGGTAAAGACTACAGCATCATCTGCATATAAAAGGATCTGTGCATTGCAGGAGGCAGGGAGATTGCTTAAGAAAATGCTGAAAAGCAGGGGGCCCAGTATTAACCCCTGAGGGATGTCTGACCTGACTCGTTGCTTGGCCCAGAGAACATCACCAATTTTCACTTGCTATGAACAGTCAGAAAGGTAGCTGTTGAACCAACTTGTAGTAGTGTCATTAGACAGCCCTAATTTGCTTAGTTGTTCAATTAGCATGGAATGATTGACCGTATCAAAGGCCTTGGTAAGGTCAACATATGTGGCGCCAACAAGTTGTCCATTATCCAGAGCATTGTGAATGAAATGTGTTAACTCAAGTAGGGCTATGGCGATATTATGCCCTTTCCTAAAACCATGTTGCTGGGGGCACTGGAGGTTGTATTTCTCCAAGTAATCTACAAGTTGGTCAGCCACGATTCTTTCGAGTGCCTTGGAGAGGGGTAGTAGAACAGAGATAGGCCTCTAGTTGCCATGTTGAGCTCTATCCCCACTTTTATGGACTGGAGTCACCAGTGCTGATTTCCATCCTAGCGGCAATTGTGAGAGCATGAGGAAATGGTTTAAGATCTTTGTCAAAGGGGGTATGATTTCATTCAGGGTAAGAGAAATGTGTTTAAGATCTAGTGAGTCCCCACTTTCTCTAGTTTTTTTGAGAGCCTTAAGCAAGTACTTTTTAGCTTTGCCCTGAGACAGCAATTTAAAGTAGAAAGGTGGGTGTTCTTGTTCCTTATTCTGGTTTGGATTGAAATCAAAAGCTGGGGGGGTGTCAAAGAAGTTAGGGGGAGGACATGACTTAGGTCAGTGAATGCAGAGTTAAAGGTATTAGCTATGATTAGAAGGTCAAGGGTGGCAATGCCATTGATGTTGAGTATAGAGGCTGTAGTTTTGGAGTCCTTCCCAGTTATTTCTGCAAGGTTACTCTAGAATTTCTTCCCGTCGTTCCATGAGTTAGCTAGGGTGTCTTTGTAGTACTGTGCTTTTTTTGGGCGGATAGCTCTGGTGCAGGAATTTCTTGCCTTTTTGTAGGCTTGGATATCAGCATGCCTGCCAGTAGCCTTTGCCTGGTGCCATAGGTGGTCCTGGGATTTCAATTGTGTCAGAAGTTCAGATGTAATCCAAGGATTGTTAATGCCCCTGATTTTCTGCTTCTTAAAAGGGGCATGAACATTGCAAGCTGCATTAAGGCAGAAGATGAAATAATCCAGGGCCGTGTCCACATCAGAGGCAGTGTCTAAATGTGTCCAGTCTTGTTGACGCAGGAGTGCTTTGAGTGGTTCAAGATGTCCGCATATCAGAACCCTACTAAATATTATTTTAGCTGGTGGCTTGACAGATTTGTTTGACCAACAGCACAGGATGAGGGAATGGTCACTAATAGAGTCTGAGAGTACTTTAGTGTCAGTGATGTGGTCAGGGCAGTTAGTAAGCACCCAATCAAGGAGTGTGCTGGTCCAGTAGTTAGTCCTAGTCGGAGAATGGATTATTTGTGAAAAGTTTACAGCAGCCAAGGCATCTTTATAGCTACTCACAGTGTGTAAGAGCCAATTTATGTTGAAATTCCCTAGCACTAGGATTTCAGCATTGTGTTGAAGGCTGCTGTTGCAGTCTAGAAGGGAGTCAAGGGCAGGGGCAGCCAGCTTTGGCGGTATATAAACTGATGTGATGGTTAGTGCCTTGCTGTGCACAACAAGCAATATCTTTACAACGAGGACCTGCATACCAGTTCCAGAATCTAGTAAGGATAGAGCATGCCCCATAAGCGAATCTTTCGGGTAGAGAGCACAACCACCGCCTTTTTTGGGTAATCTATCTCGCCTGAAAATAGAGTAGCCTGGTATTGCAATGGCAGTATCAGGGATTTTAACATGCATAGTGGATGACATTCTGCAATAAATAAGCATAAAACAAAATAGTCATATAATTGTGCACAGCACCTGTGAGAGAGGTTTATACAATAAATGTTAGTTGTATTGTTGCAACTTGCCTTTTTCCAATGGATAGTTGTCTGTCAAAGTTCTTCTGCTGCTGCTTCTTCAGATTGCAATGGTATCAGTGTAGACTGCGACCCTTGGGGTAGGTCCACTTTTATAATGAGGCTGTAATGAATGCATAATGACATGCAAATTGTGTTTTGCCCCATGCATGTTAGACTAGCACCATTTGCATGTTACCTTCCAATATATGGTTGTTTACAACTGTCGCTAATGTATAAATATCGCTAACAACAATGGCCAAATTCCCCGCATACATGTGCATTGGCTAGCCATATGCCTTGATGATGTCAGGGCCATTGTTAATGATGACATTCAGCATTTTCCACAAACATGCAGCTTTCTGATTGCACACAGCCGATAGCATGCACAGACAGCACAGAAGTAGCTAGACTGATTGTGCATGTGCAGGGCAGCGTGCAAGTGGCATCATCATCCTACAACGTTTTGTAGATGCTACATACACATGCACATCATGCCATTTGTGGAAGTAACATCTGCAAACAGCAGGAGAGAGGGCAGGACAGATGTGACAAAACACAGATATGATGGCTTCAAGGGGCAGCACTGTTCCAGAGGAGGAGAGAGTGAGGGACAGGTGGTTCACCCCTCGGGAGGTGGCATTCCTGGTCAAGGAGGGCCTCACTAAAGAGACCTCACTATTTGACTCAAATGCCAGGGATGTTCTCAGGGCTGAAAGTCAGGAGGGTCTCCAAGGTGCAGGGCCTGAGGCACACTCCAGCACAGTGCTGACATCGCTGGGATGATATGACCTGGTGTGAAAGGGAGTGTCAGCAGCAGTTGCTGGATCAACATGTGGCTGGAGGTATTCAGCCAGGTAAGGCTATGCCATTTGTTACATTGTCATTGATACATATTTAATTGTATTTAAGATATTTCTGTAATGAATATACATTATTGTCTGTACAATTATTTGCGTGTTTTACAATCACAATGGGCATTTACTGCTTACAGAGTTAACCTGATTGACAAATGTTAAAGAAGCAAACAAGGATAAAATGGCAACAGCAGTATGGGAGTTGATGCATACATTTAGGGGCTTAAACTCAGATTGCAACTGTACAGCAGCAATACTGTATTGATTGCTGTGATTGCATTTGACAGTCTGATGCCTGCATTGTTTGCAGCGTGTATTTATGAATTATATTTTGTACAGTATCATAGTTCTGTAAATGCATTGCATTTGAACTGCACTGTTGCTGGACTACCTACATGGATAGTTTTCTAACCAGTTGTGTGCCACACCACTTATACAGGCCTCCTCTGACTGCTGGACTTGTGCCCACTGGACACTGCAACTCTGCCCTAGTAAGCAAGGAATATGCGACATGTTAGACATTTGCACAGATTTCTGATCCCAACCAACATGAATGTTTTATGTGTCACAAACACTCCTTCTGGCTGTGATACAATATGTAAATTGATTAGACCATCCCTCAGGGTTGGATGGGTATTTTGTGGCATGATAGCTATAGGATGATATCCACACTGAAATGCAACTCAGGGGGGTCATGATCTAGGTGGAGTTAGCATAGGGTGTTTGCCACAGATCTGGAACAGTGTTCTACATATTAAAGTACAGTGCTGTGTAGTTTCCACTGCCTGAATGAAGGCCAGGCACCATGAAACATATCCCTAGATACAGTGAGGGTGTCCTTACATCTGCATTCATGGGTGGAAGCTGGAGGGGGGAAGATTCAGGGGGAGAAAGGAGGAGGTGCTACTTCACTGAGAGGGTGGTGGAGCCATGGAATGCGCTACCTAGGGGGCTGGTGGAGGCAGAGACAGTGGAGGGGTTCAAGAGGGGGTGGGACAGGTACAGGGGAAGGGTTCAGGAAGCAAAATCCAATGCAGCAAGAATATCCGGAACTGGGAAGGGAGAAGCCAGAGAAGGCGAGGGGGACAGCAAGGTCAGCACCCAGGGTGGGGGCTGACCAAACGAGCAGACACGAAAGACCGTTAGGCCTATTCTGCTGGCATTTTAGTATGTTAGTATGTATGGTCCATTACAGTATGCGTCCATGTACAGTTACAGCTTGTATGGGCCACACGTGGCACTATGTGCCCTGATCATATCACAGTGTGCAAGTCACTGCTAACAGGGTGTGTACTGTATATGATGTCCATCAGTGGGGCCCTTTGGGGGGCCATGTCGGTCACCAGGCATGCATGCAGCATGTTCATATTCACACCACTGTATGTACCCTAGTGCCATTGTTGTCATGCCACATACCAGTCATGGACTCATGCCTGTGCATTGCTGTACAGTGCTGTCTATTACATGCTGTCAGTGCCATGTGAGTGTGCATGGCAAGTGACTGTTGCACACCTCAGTGCCAGTCATTCACTTACATACTGTTGTCTGTGTTCCATGTCTTCACAGTTCTGGCAGTAGAGTATAATGTTCCGGGGACAAGGAGGATGAGGGACAGGTATACCCACATCTGAGATGAGTGCACCTTGACTCACCCGAGGGGGAGGGCTGCTAATATCCACGGTAATAGGGAGCAGCGCCATGCACCACCAGGAAGGAAAAACAGCATATATGGTGTATCAGGGACATCAGGGATCCAGTCCTAGGCAAGGACACACTGGAACAGGAATGTAGAGTGGCCTGCTCAGGTATGTCATCATGTTTATGCATATTTCACCATCCAGCCCCATGTGCACAATATGGTTGCTGGTTACTCTACACACCTCATGTGTGTGGCATACTGATTCCTGTCCAATGCATCAGTATTGCCACAGTACATCATTGTGCACTGTCATGCCACAATACCTGTGTGCCCCTGCCACATCTGATGGTGTGCTGTGTATGTTACTGTAAAGTGGGGAATCCCAGTGTGGAACCACTCTGCCATATACTTCAGCTGTTGCCCCTGTATTTGTCCACTGGCCTGCAAATTGTGGTGCACAGGACACTTTGGCTGCAACACTCTGTGAGCTGTGTGTCACAGTACCACTAGTTTGTTACATAACACCCACCCCAAGCCTCACCATTGTCACCTGTGTCACCTGTATCACACAGCATACTATTGTCACGTGTGTGTCTGTGTGTGTGTGTGTGTGTGTGTGTGTGTGTGTGAGAATGGTCATAAAAGATGCTGTACTGACAGCACTGGAACCTGAAGTCCTCTGTTTATCCACATGACAGGTACAGCATGGGCTATCACCGTGCAAGCTTTCCATCATAGCTCCACCAACGTGCTTCAACCCAGCCATGGAGGGACCACCACATAGATGAGGGGGTATCTCAGACTCCATGCCCATTCAGTGCTTAGCCTCTCACATGAGACTGCCCAGAAGGGTGCCAGTTAGTGCCAATTATGTTGGTGGATTTGTGATGTGGATACCTGCCCACTGGAAACTGGACTGAGGCCACTTCAAATCATTTCACATAGGCCACTGAACAGCACTCAAGTGATAGTGGTTTTCAACTACTACTGACCTATGCTGGATTTGAACCCATGACCTAGAGTTAAAAGGCTCCTTTACCTACTACTAATCCACCGAGCCATCCAGTTTCCCATTTGTCACATACACACTTGACACTGTGTCATGCAAACTCTAGACATGTCTTGGGGAACCTTACATCGACCAGATAACCATAGTGCCCTTTTTTAGGTTGTAGAGTGGTTTGCCAACATCCATTTAGTTTATGGCAGTTTGCCAGGGTTTTCATGTAGGGTGGTTTGGCATTTTCCTCTTAATTGTTGCTGTGTGCCACCTTATTTGTGTTAATGGCAGTGTGCTGCTGTACTTTTGTTTATGGCCGTTTGCCACATGTGTTTTATGTTATGTTGGTTTGCCAAGTATCTTTTGTTTACTTTTGTTTTGGCAGTGTGCCCTACTAATTTTGTTTATAACCATTTGACTGTTTATGTTATTTATATAATAGGGGCACGGTAGTGCCCCTATAGTAAGGGTTGAGAAAGTTGTTTAAAGTTAAACCCCTAACTTTGCATCTTAATAGCTTCATCCGGTTCAGCGGAATTGCATGTAATTTTCCATGCGTGGTCTGTAGTGCAGGGCCTCTTGATTTGGCAAGTTTTGTGACAGCTGGATGTCCTGATTCTGAGACTCAGATAGTGCAAAAAGTGGAAAAATCAGGGGTTTTGGCTGTTTTTTTTAAATGTTGCCATCAACTACAGCCCAGATGTTTTGGAATGTTGTTCGAAATTTTCAAGGTAGAAGGGTCTTGCCTTAGAAAGAGACCCTTTTTATGTTGGCTTGCGCACACACGCAAGCAACATCTTGTGGTAGTAGTACATTTCAGAGGTGTGTCAGTGTTGTGGCCAATGCAGGGGATGCTTTAGTGGGTGCATCCCTCAGCTGCCAATCAGTGAGCATGCTGCCAATGGCAGCAGTTTCAGAGAGAGCCACAGAGTTGAAATGAATCTGCTGCTGTATTCAGAGACAGGCTCATCATTGCAGTGGCAGATGACACATTTCAATAAATATGGCAGCTCCAGCTGTCCGCCACATAATCCCCAGAAAGCTGACATCAGGGTGTCCAATCCCCATGTCAGCATGTTTCCCCCCCACATTATGTGGCACACTGTAACATGACAGCTCCTGCCACACACTCCTGAAAAGCCGACATCGGGGTGCCTAATCCCCATGTCGGCATCTCCCCCTCCTAGTGCGTCTTTCCTGGTTAAACAGTTTCCCCTTTCCTTTCCAACACCGGGATGCCCACTCCTGGTGTTGGATGCGCGACCCTCCCCACCCATCTATACACCTTGTCAACATCAGGGTGCCCAATTCCCATGTCGGCATCTCCCCCCAGAATTGTGGCACACTGGGAGCCCACTCCAGTGTGCCTATTTTTTGTCTAACCTGTAAATGAAGAAAATTTTCCCTCACTTTTTTTTCCCTGCAAACAAGAAAACGGTTCACCGTTGTCTCCCTTGTCCCTTCCCCCATCACCACCCTCCCTCTGCTCACCCACATCCCTGCACCGCCCCCTTCACCCATACTTACCCTCCGATGGTCAGGGGTCATGATCTTCTCTGAACTGGGACACATCTGCACTCTTCAAAGCTGAACTGCGAACTGAAGAAATGACGGTAAGCTTTATAATAGGAGGCATTGGAGGATCTCAACTTAAGTTGATATCTCAGCCATTTTTTGAATTTTGGCCTCAAATTTTCAACATGGGGTTCTTGGGACCCCATCTCATGAACATGTCATTGACATTTAGTTTCTCTGTCCCAAAAGGTGATTTCACGGTCTCTGCGTGGAATCACCTTTCAGGACTGATTAACAAAATGACAGTGCCACTGTTCATGAGGGGAGGTCCCAAAAAGCCCATGTTGCAAATCTGGTGAAAAATTAAAAAAAAATTGACTGCGTTATGAGCATGTGTTGCACAGATTCTCCGCACACTCGTAACTTCAACGATTTCTAATATTTTCTCTCCAGATTTTCACACCTCCTTATGAACAGTATAGCTATCATTTTTCACATCCTTCCTGAAACATGTTTTCACATGTGTGACCCAGAATGGTTCAGTTGCTGTGTGAAATCAACTTTCAGAACAGATTAACAAAATCACAGTGCCACTGTTCATGAGGAGAGGTTCAAAAATGCCCATGTTGAAAATTTGGTGAATAAATTCCAAAAAATGATTACTTTACAGGTGTGTGTTGCACAGTTTCGACTCACATTTGTAACTTCGCCACTTTTTTATATTTTCACTCCAGATTTTCAACATTGCCATTTTTCACACCACCTCCAGAACAGTACAGCTGTCATTTTTAACATCCTGCCAGAAATGTGTTTTCATACCTGTGGCATCAAATGGCACAGTCGCTGTGCAAAACCATCTTTCAGGATTGAGTAACGAAATGATTGTGCCACTGTTCATGAGGTGGGTTCACAAAAATCCCATTTTGAAAATTTGGAGTGAAAATATCAACAAATGGCTGGGGTGTTAGGGTTTCCAACCATAACGCTGTACTCTGTAGAGACTGACAGGTGTCGGGGGGGTGACTTGGGATCATCAGCCATAAAGTTCATGCCATTCCACCCCCACCTTGCAGCCACTGACAGGCATTGAGGTGTGCCTTGGGGTCTTCGGTCCCAACATTCACCCCATTCTCCTATACCACACCCATCTCAGCATATTTCCTTATGGAATGGGGTGAGTATAAGGCTCAAAGACCCCAAGGCACACCGTGAGACCTGTCAGTGTCTGCAAGGGTAGGGTGAGGTGAAATGGCATGAGCGTTATGGCCAATGACCCAAAGGTACACCCCTGCCTGTTAGTCTCTGCAGGGTGGTGGTGGGGCTGGCGTAAGTTCAATACTTCACTGCCATTCCTGTTATGCATCTCTCTAACTCCTGCACTACCAATGCCAATGCTAGCAAGCCAACATTCGGCATTGACAAATGCTTGTTTTTATTGGTTTGGTGAAAAAACATTAAATGGTTCCCGAAATTTAAGGATTTGGAATTTCTATTCTGAGCATTCTCAGTAAGGTCTTTCATTTGAATGTCTAATGCAAAAGAAGAATTTCTGACTCACGGAAGAAGATTCTTTTTTCCTGCACTGGAATTCTTCTTTCATGAACAAACTTGTTGTTTTATATGGACGCCATCTTGTTTAAAAAAAAAAATTGCAGCCCCCTACAAATGTTGCCCTGGAGAAAAACAGTCACATGAATCTAGGTTAACGGAACTTGTTTAGCTCAATTCTGGAGTTTGTTTTTCAAAAATCAACCCAGAAATATGGTTTTGGAACATCCCTAAAATCCAGGATGGAAGGCTTAGTGAGGGTTTCTGAAAATTATTTTGTAAGCCAAAATTTTTTGAATCTCACAAAAGAAGAAATTTCTTGTTTCATGATCTTCTTTCATATCAAAAGAAGTTCACAAAAGAAGAATTTCTTGTTTCATGAGGTGAGATGTTTCTTTCGTGAGACCATGCAAAAAAAGAAAATCTGTCAATGAAAGAAGAACTTTATGTATAAAAACAACTTTTGTTTATAACAAGGCCATTTTAAAAGATTTTTACATCAAATTTTCAACATGGCCTTTTTACTGATCACACCTCATGAACTAGGAAGGTGACATTTTTCAAATCTGGCCCAGACTGGGATTTCACAGTCATTCTGCGAAAGTACCTTTCAGGCAGATTTCAAAACAGTTACCTGACTGGATCACGACAAGAGGTCATAGAAAGACTATACAAAATCACACATGCCCCCATAATGCAAAGCATCATGGACTGCATATGCAAATCACTACAGAATATTATACTGGTTCAACTTTAAGCAGAAATGCATGGTGCTGAAAGGCCTCTCACACAGTTTGCAAAGGGTGCCAACAGAAGACACAGACATGTGTTTCGTCCCACCAGGACTTAGTGTGCCTTGTCTGTTTGATGCCTCAGTGGAATGAACCAGCTACCCTAAGATGGTCTTTCTGGGTTATGTTGTGGTGAACCCAATTAAAACAAAAAAAAAAGATAAAAGACAAAGAACCTCAGCACGCAAGTCCTGAGGCAATGGTTACCCCAAAGAGCACTGGCCGGGAAACCAAGTTTCAAAGAAATGCAAAATCACTCATGCCCCCATAATATGCAAATCACCACAGAATATTATACTGGTTCAACTTTAAGAAGAAATGCATGGTGCTGAAAGGCCTCTCACACAGTTTGCAAAGGGTGCCAACAGAAGAAACAGACACATGTTTCATCCCACCAGAACTCATCAGTGTGCCTCGTCTGTTTGACTGTGTTGAAAATTTGGGGTCAAAATATTAGAAAAACAACAACGTTATGAAGGAAATGCCCTGTATCCTGTATATCTGCATCTGAATCTGCATGGAAGTGCAGGGCCCGGAGGACCCTGTGCTTCCACAGACAGACAGACTCCTCACTTATTGCAGGGGCCGGAGGTCCCTGAGCATTTGCATCTGTAGCCACATTGAATCATTTTTTGGGTCCAGCAGTTCCATAGCTAGACTCACTTGGTACTTCCATGCTCAGATGGACTCCTCACTTTGCACAGGGTCTGGAAGGCCCTGCGCATCTGCATCTGTCAGCCTGATGGACTCCTCACTTGGTACAGGTCCCAGAAGGCCCTACGCATCTGCATCTGTGGCCACATGGAAGTGCTTTCTGGGCTCTGCACTTCCACAGCCAGATGGATCTGTTCATGTAGGTCCTAAAGGGACCTGTGTGAATGAGGATGCAATTCTACTATTTCAAAGAAAAAGGAAATTCATTGTAGCAAATTGCATTAATGCACCACTTATGGTTCAACTTAAAGCAACAAAAGTAGGGAAATGTAGTGTTAGGGTTGCCAACCCTAACTCCCCACCCACCAAGCAGAAAAGGGACAACACCACACAAGCAACCATAGACAGCCATCATCAGATAAGACGAACAACATACAACTGTTTCCAGATGTCACAAATGCAGTAGCACTGATGTGTTGCCTTCATAGATTTGTTTCTGGGGCTGCATAAGCACAAGCCCCATAGGGTGTGTTATGCAGCCACACCTGTGTGTGTATGTCATACTGCGTGCATGAATATGTGTGGCTGCAGAAGCTCAGACCCCATGAGGGTCTGCCACTATGTAGACAGAAAGCCCCATCGGGTCTGCGATTCTGCAGCCAGAGGTACAGCAGTGCCAGCCAGGATGCAGTGCAGTAATGCTGCAGTATATCACAAAAATTCTACAGTATGCTGCAGGGACCAGTGTAATTCAATAGCAATGAAGCCCTTTTTTACTGCAGTATTTTGTGACATGTCATTTACTGCATTGCATCATGGCTGGCTCTGCTGTACTGATGCATGCTGTATGAGGTACCTTGTCCAAGAGCATGATTCTTTAGTGCATGCTTTTCTATATGCACCTGCATAACTGAAGAACTACTACCCCCCTGAACAATTTCTAGATCTGCTGCTGAAACTATGATACCCACATTGTGACCACACTTCTGTCTGCATAATTGCAGGTCCCACAGCGGCCAGAAGTAGGTGTGTATGTCTTATACACCTGTGGCTGAAGAGGTGTAGGCTCCTCAGGGGCATGCATTTCTGCAGACAGAAGTACTGTTGCAATTTTGGTGTCATGGATTTTGTGGCATCTGCACTTCTGCAGTCAGTGGTCAGTGTGTATGTTTTACACCTGTGGCTGCAGAAGTGCAGGCCCATCAAGTCTGTGTACGTTTTACAGTGTGCATAAGTATCTGAGGTTACAGAAGTACTGCTCCCATAGGGGTGTACGCTTCTACAGACAAAATAACTCTTGTAATTTGGGTATCACAGATCTATATCTGCGACTGCAGGGGCCTGTGCTTTTGTGCAAAGAAGTAGTGTTGTGATTTGAGTATTGTGGATTTCTAGCTGCAGCGACAAGTGAGGTGTACATCTCTTACAGTGTGCATGCCACAGATGCAAATCCACGAAGGTAGCACATAGTGCTATTGCATTTGTATCATCTGGAAATAGTTGTATGTTGTTTGTCTTACCCGATGATGGCTGTCTGTGATTGCTTGTGTGCTGTAGTCCTTTTGTTGTATTGGTGGGAGAGGAGTTAGGGTTGGAAACCCTAATGCCACACTTCCCTATTTTTGTTGCTTTAAATTGAACTCTAACTGGTGCATTAACATAGTGTTTTACACTGAATATATATAGGTATATATGGGTATATAAATTCTGTTGCTTCTACATACTGTACATGTCTGACGTGCTTTGTGGGTCTGTGTGTGCATTTCTGGGGGTGAGGAAGCCTGTGTTATGCCATTCGTGCTGTCACTTGGTTCTGTGGCTTCCCTTTGCAATTGCAAGGGGGTGTTTGCAGTGTGCAGTTTGGCTGCCCTTGCAGTTGCATTTGAGAAAGTCGCTATTGACTGGCATGGATTAGTGATCACTAATGGTGGTTTGCTCTATAATTAGTGACCGTTTCGAATATCCCTGTCTTAGTGTTTGATTCTTGCAGACTGTAGAGAACTGTTGGAGCAAAAATGTGGGCTTCTGGTTAGACTGATTGGCACAGTGTGACCAGCTGATCAGTGAACCTCAGTTTGCAACTGAAATAATTAACTAGGCAGTGTGAGCAACAGCCTTGTTTTTGTGTTAGACTCAACCTCATGTCACATTGCAGTGAAAGAGCTAACTCATGCATTTGCACACAGTGTCAGGCTAATAGGTAGATTGGGTGGGGCACACAAGAGAATTTAGCTAGAATAGCTAGGAAAATCTTAAGAAGGTAAATATTGTCACTTATTTCTTCAGAAAAATCACAAACACAACAAAAGCCTACCATATGTTGTTTATGTAGCAGGAGGAAAACTCAGGAAAAGCAAGGGAAAGAAAACCTATCAGTCTGAGCAGTGCACACTGAAAACCAGCAGGCCTCTGGGACCAGTGGCTTGCTTGGACTGGGAACTGGGAGGGGAAGGGGAGGGAGTGTGTTTGGGCAGTGGGCAGCAGGGAATGAGGAGGTAGCAGTGTGCCAGTTCCCAGTTGCCCCAAGCAACCATTTTTTAAAGCAAGAATTCGGACTGGTCTGCAGCATTTTTGGAGCAGTGATTGCTTTTTCTTTTCAGAATAAGTAGGCCATGGCACAGAGATCCTAAAGCTGGATTAGGGATTTACTATTCAGTGGGCAGCAAATGGGTGTGTGTTGGCAGCCTGGCAGTGACCATGTGTGCACAACAAAACAGTTTATTTTCTTGTTTAAAGTAGATGAATAAGGGGGACTGCAGCCTGTTTCAGTGGCTGCAATTATTTTTTAAGACTACTCTTTGTACATAGTACAACAGAGACCCTTGATGCCTGTAGCAAAGACAGTGTGCAGCAAGTGGGTGTCAGCTGGCAGTCTGCCAGTGCCCAGTTGCTGCTAGTTGGCATGTTTGGGGCATCCTATTACAAACTATAACATATTTTTTCTTCCTGTTTTCATACTCCCATGTTCCTGAAGTTTCTCCTGTAGCACTGCATGTGTCCTCCTGAGCTGGTCTAGCATGCAGTGTGATCTGGGTAATCGGCAGGAAGTGGGTGTCAGCTGGCAGCTTGCCGGTGACCGGCTACTGCTAGTTGGAACTTTTGTGGCATCCTGTTACAAATACAAACAACACATTTTCGTCTTCCAGTTTTTACTCTTTCAAATTCCTGAGGTTCCTCCTGTAGTATAGTGTGGGTACCCTCCGCAGCTGTACAGGTGAAACATGATCTGGGCAGTGGGCAGCATGTGGTGCCAGCTGGCAGCCTGACAGTGCCCGGACACTGCTATTTGGCATATTTGAGGCATCAACAACATATATTATAGTCAAAAATAAAGTTTGAAAATAAAAAAAAGAGAGTGTGTGTGTGTGTGTGTGTTTTGTGTGTGTGTTTGTGTGTGTGTGTGTGTGTGTGTGTGTGTGTGTGTGTGTATGTATGTGTGTTACCAGCTAAAGGCAGTGGAGCAGCAGACAGAGCAAGGAGAAGTCAACCAGAATCAGCAAAGAAACAAGCATTTGTCAATGCCAAATGTTTCCTTGAATGGTGTATGTGATGGTGTCAGTGTCAAACATGCCTGGTAATGAACAAAAGGGAACCTTGGTAACAGGGCTGGGAGGGTGGTGGTTAAGGCTGAAGAGCAATTAAGATCTATGGTAGCATAGTAGGTAGGAACCTTACTGCAGACTACAGGAGGAGGGCCAGGAAGGCCTTTTTTGTTTTCATGTAATTGTCCTTGGTAAATGAGGTGAAATCCTAATTGGTATGCTGAGCAGGGTACATGAATGCTGGGACTAATAAAGGGAAAAAGTATGAGTACCATCTTGTACTCCTCCTGCATTGGAAGATGTATCCCCCTTGCACCTTGTTTATCCCTTGAGGTACCTGAATGTTTCTATCATGTCCCCTCTCTCTCCCTCCTCTCCTCCAGTGAGTACATAATGAGGACCGTTAATGTGTCCTTGCAAGTTTTGGGATGCAAGCTATGTACCATGTTAGTCACCCTTCTCTGGACCGTGTCCAGCCTATTTATATCCTTTCGACTGTGTGGCCTCCAGAACTGCACACAGTACTCCATGTGAGGCCTGACTAGGATTTTATATAACATCATCACTACCTCACTCCTTCTGCTGGTAATACTCCTGCCTATGCACCCCAACATGCCACCGGCACTCCCCACTGCCTTGGTAGTCTGCTTTGACATTTTCAAGTCATGTGAAATTATAACCCCCAGGTCTCTTTGTTCCTTGGCAACTGTCAGCAACTGCCCCTCCCCCATCCTGTAGCTCTCCCCGGGGTTTCTGTGCCCCAGGTGCATAATTTTGCACTTCTTTGTTTTAAACCTCAGTTGCCACTCCTCAGACCATTTCTCAGGCCTGCCTACGTCCTTTCTCATTTTCTCTACCCCTTATGGAGTATCCACACTGTTATAGATCTTGGTGTCATCTGCAAACAGGCAGACCTTTCCTTCCGGCCCCCCTGCAATGTCATTAATGAAGACATTCAACAGGACTGTCCCAAGCACTGATTCCTGTGGTACCCCCCCACTCCCCAGATTGTACCCTATTTACCACCACCCTCTTCTCTTGTCTGTTAGCCGGTTCCTAACCCAGTTCACCACCTTGTCTACCATGCCCAGACTACCAGTCTTGTTAACAAGCCTCTTATGTGAGACAGTGTCGAAGACCTTGCTGAAATTGAGGTAGGTGATGTCCAGGCCCCCTACTTCCTTCGTCACCCAGTCAAAGAAATCTATCAGATTCATCTGCCACAACCTACCTGCTATTACACCTGACCAGGGTTTTATATAACGGCATCACTACCTCAGCGTCAGCGTGGCTCAGTTGGTAGCACATCCGCCTCTGGACCAGAAGGTCGTGGGTTCTCGTCCCACATCGGGATTGGACTTGCATCTAAAAATTGCTGTCATCCGAGTGCAGTATTGGGGGTGCTGTACTGTTGGGGTGTGCCATCCTTCAGATGAGATGTTAAACCGAGGTCCCTTCTGCCCATCCTGGTGTTGTCCTGGTGGGTGTCCAGGTGGAAGTAAAAGAACCCAGGGCACTCTTCGTAAAGAGCAGGGAGCATTCCCGGTGTCCTGGCCAACATTCCCCTTCCCATAAAACTGGCTCATGCAATTATCCAGGCTGTGTGTGGGTGATGATGGGCGATATGGCCTCCACCACACATTCAGTCACTTCACTACCAGTCTAGCATTGCTTGTAAAGTGCTTTGGGATACTGTGTATAAAAAGTGCTATATAAATGCTGATTCTTCTTCTTCTATCTCCCTCCTTCTGCTAGTGACACCCCTGCCTATGCACCCCTTGTAATGTTTTCACATTTTGACCCCAAATTTCCAACATAGTCTTCTTATCACCGTACCTCATAAATCCCATAGGTGAAAATTAATCTGTGGCAAAATGACATTCCGCACCACAGGTGCGGAAACTCGTTTTGGGCAGGATGTATGAAATGACAGTTGTACTGTACATGAGGTTGTGTGAAGAAATGACTAGGTTGAAAATCTGAATTCAAAATATAAAAAATTGGAAACGTTACGCATGTGCGTAGGAAAATTTCAATGAGCACGCATAACTCTATCATTTGTTGGTATTTTTGCTCCAAATTTTCAACCTGGGCTTTTTGGGACTCCACCTCATGAACAGTGGTGCTATCATTTTGTTACTGAATCCCAAAAGGTAGTTTTGTGCAGTAACTGCGCCATTCCATGCCGCAGGTACAAGAACATGTTTTGGGCAGGACGTGAGAAATGACAGCTGTACCGTTCATGAGGTAGTGTGGAAAAATGACTATGTTGAAAATTTGGAGTAATAATATTAAAAATTGACCAAGTTATGTTCATGCATAGGAAAATTTAAAAGAACACACATAACTTGGGCATTTTGCTGGAATTTTTGCTCCAAATTTTCAACATGGGCTTTTTGGGACACCACCTCATGAACAGTGGCATGATCATTCCATTACTGTATCCCAAAAGGTGATTTCAGGTAGCGACTGCGCCATTCTGTGCCACAGGTGCAAAAATATGTTTTGGGCAGGATGTGAAAAACGACAGCTTTACTGTTCATGAGGTGGTGTGAAACAATGGATATGTTGAAAATTTGGAGTCAAAATATTAAAAATAACCAAAGTTACATGCATGCATATAAAAATGTCAATGAGCATATGTAACTCGGCCATTTTTCAGTATTTTTGCACCACATTTTCAACATGGGGTTTTTGGGACCACACCTCATGAACAGTGGCACTGTTGTTTTGTTAATCAGTCCTAAAAGGTGATTCCATGCAGCGACTATGAAATCACCTTTCGGGATCGAGTAACGAAATGACAGTGACAGTGTTCATGAGGTGGTGTCCCAAGAGCCCCAGGTTGAAAATTTGGTGCAAAAATCTCAAAAAATGGCTGAGATATCAACATAAGTTGAAACTGCCATTGACAGCTATTATACACTTACAGCGCATACCCCTCAGTTCGTGGTTTGGCTTTGAAGAGTGTAGACATGTTCCAGTCCATAGAAGATCGCAGCTGCCAACCTCCAGAGGTCAGTATGGGGTAAGGGGGTGCGGGGAGGTGGGTGAGCAGAGGGAGGGTCTGGATGGGGAGATGATGAGGGACTGTTTTCTTTTTTACAGGGTTAAAAAAATAATAAGGACTTCGGGGGCAGGTTTCTTTTTTTTTAGGGGCAGAAATGTTTTGGGACACTGGGGGTGTGCTCCCCAGTGTTCCACAGTGGTGTTGGGGGTAGTAATGATTGGGGACACTGGGAATGGGCTCCCCTGTATCCCATACTGTTGGGGGGGTTCTTCCACTGCCAACATGGGGATTGGGCACCCCGATGTTGGCAAAGTTAAGTGGAGGGACTGTGGTGACAGTGGCATCTGACACCAGGAGCGGGCATCCCAGTGTCAGATTGTACTAATAAAATATTATTTGGGGACAGTGGGAGTGGGCTCCCCACTGTCCCACAGACAGTGCTGGGGACAGGGGATACATGATGGGGTGGTGGTGCCACTAGACACCAGGGATGAAGGACAATGGGCTCACTGAGTTGGGGGGTACCACTAGACACCAGGGACAAACAAGGTGGGAAGGGAGGGATTACGCTGGGCCTCAGTTGCATCCAGCCCCACTAGCGTGATCGCGCTTAAGTAAAAGTGCCTTCAGGCACTGGAAACTCCCAGCCTGTACAGAGCTGAGGTTGTGGCCTACTCTGCATGGCTGGGAGAGGAGGAGCAAAAGGGAGTCAGTGGGAGGTGGAGGAGGCTTGGGAGGAACACGCCTTCTCCTATCTTCCTGAATCACCACTACGGCGGCAGTATTTTCAATGTATGCATGCCCTACTGGGCTTAAAGAGGCTGGTAGGGGTAGAACAGGCTGGAGCAAGAGTAGCAAGGAGCTGCTATTCAGTGAGGCCTCTGGTGGCAGTGCAAGGCGAGGAAGGAGAGTGGACAGGGGAGCAAGAGCTGTCAATAAGTGCGGCTACAAAGGCCTCGGTGGCGAGGGGGGGGTTGTTTCAGAGCAAGGAGGCAGCAGCAGCAGCAGAGCAGTGGGTGCAGGGAAATAGACAGCCGATCCAGTGAACATTTGAGGGTCCCACTGTGAATGTAGTGGTGTCAGGCCGGTGGCATTTCTTTAATTTGTCTGTGAGGGAGTGCAAGACAGAGAACAGCTTGCCGGCCGGTTGGCTTACGCTTTATGCAAATGAAAGAAATGAAGCGCAGTCATTGGAAAATAGTGGTGGGGTTCAAAAATGCCTGGGATATGCACAAGGGAATCATTGGGGGGGGGCGACAGCACCATAGATCAAGTTTGATCTGCACCAGAAATTAAGATAATAAACACGGGCAGAATGGGTGGGCCCAGTGGCCCTTCTCTGCTGTCATTTTCTGTGTTTCTATGTTTCTGTGTTAAGTGCAGGCAGAGATGTCTTTCAAGTAGTTCCATAAGGATCTTTTAAAGAAGTAGTGAGAGGAGAGTCCCCAAACAGATAGCGGAAGGAGTTCCAGAACCCAGGTGCCCATACAATAAAGGCCTGATCTCCCGTAGCAGTGCGAGTTTTTGGGACAGAAAGCAGAGACATGTCACTGGATCTTAAGGGTTAACCAGGATTAGTAGCCCTTAGTTGCTCAGCCAGGATGGGTTGGGTGGTGGTCCAGACCACCTTATCAACAAAACACCCCAGGGCAGATGCACGACTATTAGTGGGGATGGACATCCAAGTTTGTTGTAGAACTCACAGTGGTGTATGAGGTGGGCTGCAGAGCTACTCAAGCAACAATTGTAGAGAAAAGCAAAGAGAAAGGGGTGCAGAAGGTGGTGGCACAGTCAGAAGAGCAGAGACCTACTACTGCACCCCCAAAAGAGACATCTGGTGATTACAAACTACTGTGAGAAGGACTCACTAACTAAGGCTTGATGAAAAAGCACAACAACTAATGGTTTGACATAGTAGTATCTAAAGTGCCAGCAAACCAAAATGGTGCAGGATTATCTGCCATGAGAATATGACACTAGCAGAAGGAGACAAGCCTCTATTGTACTGGCACCAAAAAAGACCATATGGCACTCCTTGACAGAGGTAGCTGTTAAGCACCTTAGTTGCCAACCATAAGTACATATTCAGAATTTTCAGTGCTGTAGGCAATATAGTCAACCACAAGAGAATGTGCTGTTCATCCTAAAACATAGATGCTCACTTTTAAAAAAGTTAATCTGCACCTTTTTCCTGAGACCTACTTGCCAAGGTTTATGGATGAAGAATCTACATTTCCAGCTGTACTATACTAAAGACATAGGATGGTGGGGTGGATGGGGGCAGCATCTGTGCCCATTGGCCTATAAATTGTGGAACAGAAGCCAACACACACTGTGGGACGTTGCATTGCTGTCTTGTGTCTTCAGATTATAATGTTTTGTAGGTACTTTTTCTGGCAACATTGGCCGTGGAATCTGGCAATGTTGGCAGGCAATGCTGCTCAACATGGTCCTGATCATTTAACATCTGCTTCTGATCAAGAGAAGGATCTTTCTTATTCATCTTTGATTAGCTTACCAATCAAATGAAATCTTCTTCACTCATAACTGTTTTATTTGCAAAAAACATCTGCATTGTATGAAGTCTGAGAAACACTGGTCGTACAGTAAATGTCTCCAGATGAATGAAAGCTATGCTGTCCTCTGCATTCTTACTTTGCTGTGTTTTGGTACATCAGTTACTCTATACCTTGACTACCCTGTGAAAGAGACTCCAAGGAGAGGGTCAGGGACAGAAAGAGGAACCTAGAAAAGTCAGAAGGGTAGTCCAAGGCATGGCTACTGAAGTTTAATGCCAGGAAGTGCAAAGATATGCACATAAACAAGGGAAACCTGAAGACCAGTTACTGGTTAGAGGCTAAAAATATAGAGAATACTGGATGGACAATTATGCACAACCAGTGTGTTCTGCTACAGACTGGTTCTGATTCCCTTTGACCTCAAGAGTGCTTGAGAGTGAAGCTCAAGAGGTCTGTGGGAATCAGAACCTCGAGGTGGCAGAACACACTGGTTCTGCATAAAGTTGCTCGTCCTGTATTTTTTATAGTGTATAGTATTATGTGAAATGTGTGCATTGTGTTTTTTTCTCTTTCTCAATGAAACTGACTTGTGCAGTCTCTATAAGTTCTAGAATGCTGTTCTACCACAGGAGGGTACAATCGCATTCCATGACCTTTGAACTGTTGTACAACAACAGTTTGAAAAGGATGGATTTCTAAATAGAACAAGTCTCTACTATACACTATAAAACAGTCTGACCACTGAAGAAAGGGACTTGGGGGTCATCATAAGTGATAGCTTTAAGTCACAGGCTCAGTGCATCAAGACACTTGGGAAGGCAAACCGGATGCTGGGGTGTATAGGAAAAGGCTGTTCCAGTTGAAGAAAAGCAGTGCTGTTGTCCTTCTATGGGTCACTGGTGAGATAACACTTGGAGTACTGTATGCAGTTCTGGGACCCTCACGTACAAAAGGACAAACATCACATAGACTCTGTCCAAAGACATGCTGCAAAGATGATGCAGGGTCATACGGGCAAATACTATGATGATCATCTGGTCAGTCTAACACATACTTACTGGAGTCCAGAACAGAAACAGGGGACATGATAGATACCGTTATATAACTGAGAGTGATAAAGCAGTGGTAAGCATAATGAGGGATCAGCAACTAGGGCACACGAGTATAAACTGTTTGAGGTAGACTGAGGAAGGATGTGAGAAGTATTTCTTTATGGAAGGGGTGATGGGTAGATGGAACAATTTGCTGAAGGAGGTGGTAAACCCCAAGATGGCAATAGGTTTTAAGAGAGCATTGCATGGCTATAAGGGGTTGGTGAAAACTTGGGCAAGGAAAAGGGCAGAGAGTGGGGACAGTGCTCTACCAAAGGACATATGGCCTAGGCAAGACAGAGGTAGGTTGCTAGACACTGGGTAGGAAAATGGGCAGACATGAGAGTGGGGACAGTGCTCTACCAAAGGACATATGGCCTAGGCAAGACAGAGGTAGGTTGCTAGACACTGGGTAGGAAAATGGGCAGACATGATGAACTACCGTATTAGTTTTTTTCTGCTGACACCACCCTTCTCTGTTTCTATGTTTCTATAACTTGACTGTTTCCCAACATACTAACATCTTCCCCATGATATCACAGCTTTACCAGCTATATATATATATGTTATATTTGCAAACCATCACATATTCATCTTCACCTCAGCTTTCTTAATTGTATGCTTAGTATGTTGGATGAGCTATATGGAATCACACATACCCCAGTAATGCAAAGCATCATAGGAAATATATACAAGTCACCTTGAAATAATTTTGGCTGGTTCTGCTTTATGCAGGAGTGTATGGTGCCAAATTACCTCTCACACACTTTGCACAGGCTGAGAACAGAAAACAGAGATAATAATTAACCCCCCGTCCATGAAGAACATGCTAGTAAGTTGACACTGAGTGTGTGTGTGGTGCCATTATGGGCACATGAGCAAAGCTCAAGTGTCCTCATGATGTCACCACACTCACAAGTTGTGAACTTACCAGTGAGTTCTTCACAGATTTTTTTTATTATATGTAATATTTAAGCAGCCTGTTTCTGAAACCATTGACAGATTAGTTGTGTCTTGTTTCTCTGTTTCCCTTACAGAATTACACGTGTGCTGCTTACTGCACAATGCATGCCATATGCTTAATTTTGCATGATTGCATGTGGTCTGCATAGCCAAAGTGAACCTAAGCGTACAAGATCTAAAAAGCACATCAGGTTCGCATGCTGCAAACATGATGTGTGCAGCAGCTAAGCTGGCGCAAACATCATCTAAAAATCACATCAGGTTCACAGGTTGCATGCTTGATATGCTTGCAGCACTTAGGCTACTGCAAACCTCATCTAAAAAAAACATCAGTTTCTGTTTCATAGTCTCTATTCCACTCTGCTACTGAAGTGCATGTGAATGCAGCATCACCAGGTGGGAGGAGCTGCTGGATGAGGAGTGTTTGCATTTTTCTGTGAGATGAACCAATTGGGCAAGTCACACATTTCAGCACTTTGGGCTCAATAAAGCCTTAAGCACTGCTGGGAGGCCCTCCTCACACATCCAAAGCCATTCATGCATCAACTAACACCAGATTGTCACCTTATCTCCAACCTGCTCCATGCATCTATGCAAATGATTGGGTCAGGGTCTGCAGGGCATAGTCACTCTATGGCCATGATCAGCACTCTGTGTGCTGCATAGAGTCCTGGAAGTATGCACCATACCTCACCTTTTGTCACTGAAATGAGGGACATGTACACTCAAAATCAAGGGACAATGAGGGACACAAACCCTCAGAATGAGGGACGCATCCTGAAAATGGAGATACAAGTTCAGAACACAGTGGAAACTACTGTATTTGTACAAATATTTTCATCTGAGAATGAATTTCTACCATAAAGTCTAAATTTACAGGTGTGAGCAGCATATTTTCCAAGCGGGACAGAGCAGTTTTGAGATGTAAAATGAGGGATGTCCCTCACAATCACAGGGACAGTTGAGGGGTATGGTATGCACAGACTATTGAGCCCCACTATAAATCAGGCATATACCCATCTCCCCGTGAAGCTGATCTCCACACCCCTGCGCTCAGGCATGTTGTGACATACAGCAAGGGAGAGGATGGGGGCACGCCCCATTGAAGTGAATGGGGGCATTTTTTTATTACTATTTTATACATTATGATGGCAAATTGAAGATTAATGAAGGCCACTGCTCGACTAACAAGGGCCTAGTTAGTCAAGTGGTGGCCCTCATTCATTTCAAGCTCACCGTCATAATGTATAAAATAGTAATAAAATAACCCCATTCATTTCAAAGAAGTATGCCCCCGCACTCTCCCTTATGCACGTCATAACATGCCTGAGCATGGGGGTGAGGAGATCACTATACAGTGGTGCTCAAATTTAAATTTCAGGAAACAGACGGAGCCATGGCTGCCAGCATTTACAGATTTGGACTGCTGTTCTGTTTTTTGTTTCACAGCCTACGTGGTTGTGGCCTTTCTTTAGTTTTTTTTTTATTACCAGTTGTGAAGCCCTCTCAGAGTACTTTACTTTTGCCGCTGGAGTGGCTTCACATTCTGGCTGCTCCTGTCATTTTCCTGCCCCCAGTTGGGAGCTTTAACTAGCCGTGAGTGCGTCTCTCTCCTTGGCTGCCTCTTGTCACCTCCCAAGCCCTAGGGCATTTACCAGAATTGCCACCAGAGAAGGTAGATGGAGGTGCTCCTACCGTGGCCTATGCCACCTCCCACTGAGCTTCTGTCTCTCCTGCTCCCATCTGCATGGAGCAGGCCACAGCCTGAGCTCCGTACAGGCTGGGAGTAACAAGTGCTTGCAGACACTTTCATTTTTAGCATGGTCACGCTATAGGGATGGCTGCTGCAACAGTCCCAGCTTGTTCTCCTCCTTTACTCTTCTCCCTGCTCTCTAACACAAAATCAGGGCCTGGGGAGCCCCCCCCCAGACCCCAGGGAGGGGTTCTAATTTTGTTTAACATCATTGGCCACTGGCCTCCAGGGAACTAACTCACTAGCCTACCTGGGCTGCCAGTTCTAGGGAGCAGGCCTCCTAGGGCATCTTTAGCCCACAGGACCACCAGTCATAACTTTATTTTTAAGAGGGAGTATAGTTCTGTGGTTTAGGGCACTGAGCTGCAAATCTGGAGACTTGGGTTTGAATCCCACAACCCCCGCTTACATACCGTGGAACCCTGAGCAAGTCAGGTAACTTTCTTGTGCTCCCAGGTTGCACCTGAAAACAAGCTTCTGCTTAGTGCACCTTTCCTGGTTAAACAATTTCCTCCTTCTGTTTCTCTATTTCATTAAAGCTGTGCCATTAGCTCAAAAGAGGTTCCATTAGCCCACCAGGGCTACCATTCTAAAATACTGGCTACCTTGTCATCCAGAGCACTAAAGTGCTTTAGCTGAGCCCCTCTCCAAACAACACTTTCTCTACTCTTTCCTTTTTCCCCAAAAATGTTATTGACACTTAACACTTTTTTTACAATCAATGAAAAAACAAACAAAAAATTTCAGACAGAAAAACAAAAATTTACATATCCCACACACACCCTTCCCACCCATTCCACCCCTGTCACTAATGTACCACTCTTAAAATACATTATCATATAATTTTGTAATTCTAAGATGAAGGCTCTCTTAATCAAAATAAGAGACTTTAAATACCATCTCATAGTGTTATTAAGGGAAGTAACATTTTTTTCCACTTGTTTCCATGAGACACCAAATAAATCAGTTTCATTAGCTTCATTCCATAATTTCTCAAAAGAGGCTGACTCATATAACACATACCACCACCACCTATTGTCTTCCATTTTCTCAATCTTTTGGGCATTCCAGCTTTCTAATATGTCTTTTGGTTGCCATTGTTCCCAACAGCAATATTTCATGTTCAGTTTTATCTAAATCCAGCCATCTCCTGCTTTAGTTATTTTATTTATTATTTTTGGTGTATAATATGTTCTATCCAGAATTTTTTCTGTATGGCTTTATTTTTTTGCATAAACACAATGTTTATCCACACTCAATCTAAAAAGCTTCCATTGTTGCTCTGCAATATCCGACCTGGTTTCCTTGTACCATTTTTTTTTTATTTCTTTCTATGGCTCCTTTTTCTGACTTACCAAAGTAGTATATATGCTTTGTAATACGTCTTATTACCTTGGTTTGATATATTGCTGTGGTTTCTTAAGTATCTTTTCATGTTTGTACAACCATCCACATCAAATTTCATCATACCACATTAAAGTTTTCTTTTAATACTGAGTATGTTAAAAAATTTACCTTTGTGCTTGATTGCGTTATCTGCTTAAACTGAGCATAGGTACAAAAATCACCATTTATTATTAACTGATTCCAAGTCTGTAGATTTGATTTACTCAGTTTTTTAAAATGACCTTTTAGTTCATTCTGCCAAATATTTTTGCTATCCCATATATTAAGCCCACTCCATGGTAAAAGTTATTTTGGAAAGCTTTAATGCATGTTACTATTATTGGTACAATATAACCATACAGAGGATGTACTTTATTTGATATATTATATGCATCTATTATAATCAAATTTATTTTTTTCATTGAAAAGTATTAAATCTTGTTCCCATCCAATTCCAGATTTATTCAAAAATGTCCATTCCCAAACTATTTTATAGTGATAACTTTGATAATATATTTCTAAGTCAGGGCAACCATAACCTCCAATATTTCTTGCATTATCAATACCTTCCATGCAATTCGTGGCTCACTTCCCCTCCATAAAAATGATGTAAACACTTTGCTGATATCCGCAAACCACGTGACCAAGGGTACTCCTGTCACTGTTTGTCATGCAACAATAAAGTTTGGAAGGACCATCATCTTTGATGTCTTTATCCAAACAAATTCTGCCAGTTATTTAACATATTTTTTATGTTTTTATTTTGCTTTATCAAAATGTATCTTTCTGAGATCAGTCTAATTATTTACCAAGGTTATACCAAGATATTCAATACTGCTGTCCTTTTGAAAATCTTCTATTATTTCTTGATCAAGGCTATCATCTTGTTCAAACTGTTTCATAATTATGGACTTTTGTTTCTTTAGACTGTAGCTGGATTATGAATATTTTTAGTAATCAATAAAACATTGTCAGCAAATGCATTTAGTGTAATATTTAAATGCTCATAGGTAATACCTTCAATCTGCTGGTTATCTCTCAGATGATTTAAAAAGATTTCTAGGCATAAAACTAATATTACAGGTAATAATGGACATGCTTGACATACTCCATTTCTCATTTCTAAGGTTGAAGTTAGAAAAAAGTTTATAAGAAATTTGCCCTTTTTTATATAATAAATGTATTAATCTTAAAAGACAATATGGTATTCCCCATAATTGTAGACATTCCATTATAAAATCTCTATCCAGATGGTTGAAAGCTTTGGTGGCAACAATAGCTACTGCATAATACCTTAAATTCTGTAACCTGATATGCTGAAAAATAGACTGAACCTTTCTAGTCACTTGGAAAAGTGTCCTGCCCTGGACAGATCCAAACTGGTCTTGGTGGATAGCCTTGGGAAGTGCTTCTTTTATTCTGTTAAAGCAGCAATGCAACGAAAATGGGTTAAAAATTTGACCCCACCTTTTTTTCTTCTTAATCAATGCCAGATGTCTTCCAGTTTATTTTGGTGGTAAAATTTTCAGTTTTCATTATCATTTAAGAATTTTATGACAGTTCTAAAATAATTATTTCTCAAGGAAAAAAGATGGTAGCCTCATTTTTGCATAGAAATAATATTGAGGACCCAAGGAAGGTAAGAGTCCAGACAAAAATTCAGCTGTACAGTGCACAGTACAGAAAGCATCCAGAAAACCCAAATAAACAGTTCTGCCATTATTTTTCATAAATGTAGCAGAAAATTAGATTTTTGGAATACCTTTTTTCATTGCACTGCTGCTTTAAGTACATATAAAATTATTTCCTTTTAGTTTAATTAACTACTAAAGGTTTATGCAGCTTGTGGAGAATTATTTTGTAAGAAATTTAATCTCTTTAGCTCCTCCATCTTAATTCTACATTTGCCAAATCTCCTCACCAGCTCTGCACTCCTCCACCAAAAAAAGGCACTACAAATGCCCATAAAAGCTTCATGGTGTCTGTCATAAGCAATGTTTTTGTCCATTATAACCAGAGAAAAATGCATTGGGTTTGGGAAATCAGTTTTTGTCCATTATAGCCAATTGTCTGTTATAACAGCATCTGTTATAAGTGGAGCGCACTGTATTACTTTAGCAATTATTTTATAGTACATGTTCAATAAAGATATTGGACAATAGCTCTCAGGTTTTAATGGGTATTTTCCTTTTTTTCATAACAAAATTACCTTTGCTTCTTCCTTTGTCTTAGGAATATCCCCCAAACCACCCACAAAGTCACCTATCATGAGCTCCATCCAAGGAAGGATATCTTCTAGGAATGTTATGTAAAATTCTGTTGTATACCCATCCAGCCCTGGTGATTTTCTTTTTGCCATTGAAAAAATTGTTTCTCGTATTTGTTCTCTGGAAAAGGGTTTATCTGTACAATTCAGTCTACCCATATTAGCTTGTATGAGCTTGTTTTATGTAATTTTCCTTTTCTTTTTTGTTCCCAAAAGTTTGTTTTTGGAAAATAGTTTTTAAAGTGATCTAGAACTACATCTGCCATTTGTTGATATGCAATAACCTTTTTTCCCTTTTCCTTTTGAAGGACTGAGATAATATTCTGCTGTTTTGGTTTTTTTCAGCAGGGTTACTAACAATTTCCCTGTTTTATCTCCTTGCATATATCTCACCAATTTTAACATTTTGATATTTTTTTGGTTGTTTCTATATTATTCATTTCTATTTTTTAATACAAAGAGTATTCTATTCCTTCTGATAAATGTTGTAGTCTTTGAGTATTAACATATCCAGTCATTTTAATTCTTTGTTTAACTCCTCTTCAACTAAGGTTTTTTGTTTATTTTTATGAGCCTGTATTGATATAATTGCCTTTCTCAAAACTGCTTTAAAAGGATCCCATAATTTAATTATGGGTTCTCCTCATCATATCTGTAATACCAATATTCTTTTATAACAGGTCTAATATTTTCTATGAAATTTTCATCTTTTAATAATTCATTATCAAAAACCAAATTCCTGTTTGAACATCTTAGTTTATCCTGGATTTTTAAATCTAACTGGATTATTCTGTGGTCAGATAACATAATTGAGTTTATTTTTGTTTCTTCTATTTGGGGGAGTAAAGTTTTTGATGCAAAAATATAATCTGTTCTTGTGAATGTTTGATTTTTTTGTGTCTAAATTGGTAAATTCTTTTAAAATTGGTAAATTCTTTGAAGAGGAGCCCATGGTAAGGGGAAGGGGTAGACTAGATGGGCTGAGGGGTCCCTTTCTGCTGACAGATTTCTATGTTTCTATATTTCTAAGACTGGAACCTGTAATCTTCAGTGGTCCACTAAATCAGCCATTTCCATAACATTTTTTAGTAGTACCAACAGTTTTTTTATTAATTTATAGAATTTTCGCTGATTTTTCCACATCTGGGTTTAATAATGCATTAAAGTCTTCATGTAGTATGATTTCTTTGACTTGAATTTTCACTAGCCCTTCTGTTATTTTCACTAGAAAATCTGCATATGCACCAAATGGCCCATATATACATCCTATAGAAATTATTTTATTTCACACCTTGATATTAATCAATACTATTCTTCCCTCAGTGTCTAGAAATGTCTTATGGATTTCTGCATTTAGGGCCCCATATTCAAAAGTGGCAGGGTGCACCACGCAAGTGAATACTCCACACATCCAAATGGGCCAGCACAAAACAATGGGATATTCAGAAGATGTGCTGTCAAAAGTGACCACGCATGTCTGACTGAATATCCTGAACATGTGCAATCGTGCAACTGAAGATGCATGATTCAGCAGGCCACGTCTGAATATGGGAGAACCATGCACAAAAGGCAGGGACTAATGCACAGTGCCAGGAGCACAATTCACAGCTGCATGTGAGAATGGCAGTGGCACAACAGTGCAGCAGGCCAGGGGACAGGAGAGATACAGTGGCACACCACAGTGGCCAAAAGGGCCTGATGCAGGGCAAGTGAGTGGCCAGCACTGTGCACCATACAGACATGGCCAGGCATGTTGAAAGCAATGCACACTGGCTAGGTCTGACACATACATGACCATGGATAGGGGACCACAACAATGTCTATGACTAATGGACAGTGCTGAAGGCCAATGCTGAGTGACACTGCTGGAGACATGCCTGTGTGATGGATGGCCCAGTGCGTCATCAGCACACCACCACAATGGCATGCAACTGGAGTCCACACATGGGGCACACACTGACACCAAGACATGGCCTTTGAGAGTGTAGGACACAGGCACATGGGCACACTGATATGCAAGCTGCAGTCAATGTCACCCCACAGTACACCACAGTGCCACCACAGAGAACCAGAGGGATGGAACACAAGGATGGACGTGAAACAGGAACACCATACAACCTATGTAGGGGAAAACAGGGACACACACACAGTGTGAGCCCCCCCTGGGGACAGGGAGCAGTGGGTGATGCAAAGACCTGCACTCGCCTGTGCACCTGTGGACACATGGATGGGTGGCACATGTGCCATACATCTGGCAACAATCTCTATGGAAGAACACACTGCACACAGCCATGTGAAAAAGTAAATACAAATATTTAATAGTAGTATAAAACAGGAGTAAACAGCAGTGAACAAAAAAGGAAGGATATAAACAGTAACAAATATAAAACAGAACAGGCAACAACAGTACCATAAAAATGATTTACAAGTATTCATAGGGATGCAGGTGGTGAAAGGGAGGACAAGGGAGGTAGGGTCACAATTAGATACAATGGATGGGGGCCTGAGTGGGAGTGTAGGGTAGGAAGGAGCATGCATCACCCAGTGGTGTACAGGGGCATGGTGCTGTACCCATCTGTAGCATGGTGCACCCAGATGGAGCCATATGGCCATCACAGACTAATCAAAGGTGTGAATGGCCTGCAGCTTGGCCCCCTACTGATCTAGCAGTCACTGCAGAAGCTGTTTTGTCCTGGAGGCACTCCTCTGTTGATGTGGCCCCATTTGCTGCCTTTGTTCTTGGGCTCCTGTCCTCATTGGCTGGAAATGTCTTATGGGAATAAACAGACAAACAAAACACAGCATCAGTGCCAATGGCCTGCCATGTCTGGTGAGAGTAACCCCGCCCCAACAATGTTGGTGTCGTGTAGCCATCCATACACAATGTACTGTGCACAAGCCCTGCCACATTGCCGCATGCAACAGTGATCGCTAATGTGTCTTGGACATGTGTCTCATGCAGCACACCACATGGGCAGTGGGCTTGGCAGCAGACAATAGCAGTGCAGGACATGTGGATGCCATGGTGCAGGGCAATGTGTAGTGTCACATGTCAATGTGATGGATGTATGGTTGCCTTTGCCATGGCACACCATCCAGACACAGAGACATGTGTGAGATGGCCACAGGTAGCCGACCTCAGCCCAGGTGTACGGAGGCACCACCACAGATGTAATGGATTGTCCACAGTGGGCCTCACATGCAGACAAGGATGGACAGCATGTACCATGTACACAGGTGTGGACATAGTGACACCCCCACTGCCCAGGACAACATCCATAGTCAAGCAGGCCTGGGCACGGCCATGCAGACATGCATGCAGGAGTGGACACTGGCACCAGCACACCAGCTGAATAATGGTGGATGGCACACAGCCATGGGGGGAACTGCCTCGCACTAGTCCACTGGACATGCAGTGGACAGGGACATGGCCCATCAGGCACAGTGGCAGAGCCGTGGCAATGGGTGTGGGCATGTACCCAATCACCATCCCTGATGTGCCATGGAGGCATGTGAAACCCGCAGACCACCCCCAAATGAACCGTGTTTAGCAACACAGGGCTACACCCATGCACAGTCCACATGGGGCAGAGGGGCCCATACTGAACAAGGTGCATGCCCATGTCCCAAGCACAGAGGGGGCACCGTGTGGCCAACACCCATCACTGGGCATGTGCTGCAACAGGCTGGCACACACTGTGTATGGAGGTGGGCAATGCAAAGGCCAAATGCTATGCCAGTGGGCATGGCTGCATGGCACAACAACCAGGGCTGTACTGGAGTACAGGGGGTCCACCTGGACTGTTGGCAAAGGGGCCCACCCAGTAAAACAATAGTGGATGGCCCAGGATAACACACACAGAACACTATGTTATACCAATGTGATACCCTAGTACTGTGCCTGCAGCACACATATACTGGAAGGGCCCTACATACACAGTAGTATGATCATTAAAAAGATGAGAACAACACACATTCACAGAGTCCATGTGGTGGCTATGTACCCAACAGAGAGGCCCACATGGATATATCCAGGTAACTGGGTAGGCTATTCTGACTCTGCCTACAACCTGCACAATGGATGGTGGCAAGTACACAGATGGCCGCATGTGGGATGTCACTGATGAGGGACAGGCGGTGGCCTCACCCTCTGCTGTTCGGCACACACAGGTCACACAGTGACATGGTGGTGTAGACTAATAGGAGGGGCTGGCAGGCAACAGCCAGTGGCAAACACTGGACAACACCAAAACACAGCCACTGCCAGAAGTGCATGTAACACAGGGCCATCAGTGTATGGTGTGGCAACACTGCATGCAGTGTCTGATGTGAGACCACCATGGCTGCCCACCACCACCATGTGCATGGCACAGTCTGCACTGGGCAAGGATACACCCTGCACCACACACAAGGGATGACCATGGCCATACCAATACCCTGTAGTGGCACAACTGGGCACAGCTTACTGGAACCCCAACACACCACAGTGGCATAGTGTGAGGGCACATCACTGGAGCAATGTGTGACATGTGGTATGCAAGGGTGCGGGGGGATAATGACCACTGGATGACAGCAGTGTACCATGACTGTATGGTACACAGCACAGGGGGCATAATGAGAAGTGCATGGACACACACATGCCTGTGACCACACAACAGGGGAACACACTGCAGTGGGTGTGACATGTGCATGATTGTATGGTGTACACTGTGCAGGTGGTGGTGGTCTGTATCTGTGTCCAGACACACTAGACACTGCAGGGTCCCCAGAGGCTGGCAGAAATGCAGAACCAGGCAACATCACACCACTTCCACCACATGTATGCGATGCGGCTGTCACCTGGACATGCCCAAACCATATACTATGCACCACAATAAGCTGAGAGGTTCCCCAATGACCCCAGCACCTACACAACCTCAGGCAGGTGTGTACATGGCCCAGTGCAGTCCACATGTAGCATGAATGGGACACAGTGTGTGACACATGGCCTACTCAGTGTGCCTGCACACACTGTGTACAGTGAAGCTGTGCAGAGGATGGTGGCCCAACATGGCTATGGGCCACACAGCCACAGCAGACATGTCATGTGGCACAGGTCTGGACAAACATGTGCACAGCTCTGGTGGCATGATAGTATACATGGGCTGACATGGTGGACATCAGGGTGTGGAAGGTCATGATGTACAGGGTTGTTGCACCCCGTATGTGTGTGTGTGTGTGTGTGTGTGTATGTGCAATGTGCACACGCACATGTGTTGTACCAGTGGTCACAGTGGGTGACACACGGTGGCTTTGCTGGACACAATGGTCATGGCACATTTAGTAAGACATGCATACTCTCGTCATGATCCTTGCAGTGACACCTTGGCCAGGCTATCCATCCTTGCTTGACCTCTCCTCTTCATGCCTGTGGGCACCCCTCTGGGCCCATTTTTATTTATTTTATTTCAACTTTTGATTACTGGGTAAGTGCCATGAACCAAGGTCCTTTTTCAGGCATGACTAGGGACAGTTTGTGCAGATGTTACAACTTATAAATAAATACAATACAAATTACAAACAACAATACATAACACTATATTAGTTAACATCATACAACAATTTCAACAACAGCTATCACTACATCATACAACAATCTCAGCAACAACTAAAACATTAAGTCAACAACATTCACATTACAGTCAGTAACATTCACATTGCACTTTACTCACGTAATAATGTTTCAATCTTAATTTAAAAACAGCATGACTAATATCTTCTGAAAAGATAGGTGGCAAGCAAGTCCCATGTTTTGCTGCCATAAATGAGAAGGAGCTCTCCCCCATTTTTGTTCTCCTTTTGGGGCCACTAACTTAATAGTTGTGGTTGATCTTAATGATCTTTCCATTTCCTTGAATTGATAGTACAGATATAAAGGGGAATTAGTTTTTTGTCTCATAACATTATCCGTAAGACAATTTAGATTATACACAATACTAAGCTTTGGGGGAAGCCAGCCTACTAATTGATACAGTAGGCAGTGATGTGTCTGATAAGATACTTTAAGTACAAACCTGCATATACTGTGAAATGTGGTTATCAATAATGATAGATCTGCTTTTGTGAGATTTGAAAAAAGAAATGAAATATAATTCATAGTTGCCAATAGAACACTTCTGGCAATAGTTGTTCTGACCTGTAACGTCAAGCAATTCTGAGATCAAAAAAGCACCCCCAATTTCTGTTTTACCTGTTTACAAGCATGTTTAACATGTGAAGAAAATGTTAAATTGGAATCTAATACTATACTCAGATACCTAAACTGAGGCACTTGTTCTAGAATCACACAATTTAAGTCAAATATATTCAAAGATGGGTTATTTACTAATTTAAGATTTGAACCAAAAAGCATGCTCTTTGTTTTCTTACTATTTAATAATAAGTGTTGATTTTTTAACCAAAGTTCCAATTTATGAAACTCATCTTTCAGATCTTGATTTAAAGTCTCAACAGAAGCAGAAGTACAATATAAAATAATATCATCTGCATACATCAGTGTATTAGTGTTTTGAAGATGTGCCGAAAGTTCATCTACAAACAATGAAAACAAGAGAGGCCCCAGGATAGATCCCTGGGGCACTCCTATCTCCATTATTTACTACTGGTTAACACTCCCCTATATTTCACGCATAGTACTCTATCAGTTAAATAGCTTCTAAACCAAACCATAGGAAATTCTGTTACACCCAGGTACTCCAGCCTCCTGAGCAGCAGGAAATGGTTTACAAGGTCAAATGCCTTGGACAGGTTCATGAACACAGCACCAGTGAGCTCACCCCTACCCATAGCTCCACTGATGTGGTCCATGAACCTGGTCAAGGCAGTGCCCGTACCATGATACCATCGAAATATGTGTTGCTCAGGAGACTGGAGACCACCCAGTAGTAAATAATCTGCAAGCTGCTGGTTAACGATTTTCTCTAGCATTTTACCCAAAAGAGGCAGCAAAGAAATTTACCTATAATTATGTATCTCACTATGGCTAACCCCCTTATGTATTGGTATAATTACTGTTTCCTTTCAAGCAGTAGGAAATTGACCTGTAATTAATGATAAATTATACATTTTTGTTAATGGTCTATAGATATACAACAAAATCATTTTGAGAAATTGTGGTTCCAAACCATAACCCCCTGAGCTTTTATTAATCAGAATCTGTTTCAGTAATTTTAATACTTGAGATGCCTTAATTATATGAAAGTAAAAAAGTGGATATTGAACAACATCTTTTTTCAACCTGGCAGATCTGACCGGCATCCACGGAGTCAAACTCTTTGGAACATTTTTTTAAGTCTATAAACCTGTTTAAAAAACACTCATCTATCATTAAAGGATCACTCATAGCAACCTCATTATGGTACAGTACATAATATTTTCATTATGGTCTACTATGAGATCCAACACTGCTTTTATGGACTGCCAAAACTTATGTGGATTTCCTAGGTTTTTACATTGTTGTAGTTGATGATACTTGGATTTTTGTTTCCTAAGTTTAATCTTGCTCTCATTTCTCAAACTTTTATAATTATTTAAATCAGCTTCTCTATTGGTCAATTTATAACAATTCCAAGTGTTATTACGTCTGTTCATTAAATCGAATAATTCAGGTGTAATCCATTTACTGGTAGAACCTCTTACCCTATGTTTTATTTTAGGAAAATGTTTATCTTGTAATACCCGTAATGATTTAGAAAAATAGTCAACCATTGAGTCCACGTCAGGAATTGCTTCTAAAAATGACCAGTCAATGAGCAACAAATCTCTCAATAAATCCTCAGGGATTTTGCTAGTAACTTTCCTATAAGTGATAAATCTAGCAGGTACTTTAACTCGTTTACTCTTCCATGTGCAATATATGCCCAAATGATCGCTCACTACATCAGGTAGTGTGCCAAATGTTTTAACTTTTATTGAATTATTAGTTAAGTAGCCAATCCAAAGTTGTATGTTTACTACTAACATTGTTTAATCTTGTAAATGAATTTATTAACTGTGATAGTCCAGCATTCATTATAATAGATTCTATTTCAAAGTCAACTACAGGATTCCAATCGATGTTAAAGTCCCCCATGACCAATATATCACCCCTATGTTGCAGAGATCCAAGAAAGGAAAGAAAATCATTTATTCCACATCTAGCTGTCTTGGGAGGATTATAGACTGTGCAAAATTTTAATTTGTAACAGCTGCCCAGTAGTATTTCTAATAGCAGCCATTCACAATCAGAATTTAAGCTACAAACAGAGGTTGCTTCATTTAGTTACAAGTGCTCTTTATAGTAGACTAAGATCCCCCCCCCCTTTTTTCTTTCCAGGGCGGTCTTTCCTTAGCTTCTTATACCCTTTAATAGCATATAGATTATTTTTGTTACAGGGTATAAGCCAGGTCTCAGTCAAACTAAGTATGTCTGGATCATGTTGAACAATCCATGCCGCAATCTCATATTTTCTTGATACCAGGCTCCGAGTATTTAAATGGCCAAGCCTTAGCCCCCCCCCAACCAGATATTTTTACACGGAGCCCTAGAATGAGACATGGGGCCTGGATTTGTTTCCACATTACCACATAACAACAATATCAGCCAAGCTGAAAGAGATAATGTGGTAACAAAGGTAAGTGGCAATTTAATAATGAACAGCCTCCTTGTCTGCAATAAAAACACAATGACAGAGGCACAATCAGCGCAATGCAGTACCACACCTGTCCCTCCCAGGGCACCCATATACAAAGCAGGTTTGTGAACATCAATTGGACACCCGTGAGCAAATATACAAACTCCCGCCTGTAGACAGCATACAGTGTACCACCTCAGAGGCATGATATAGGGTTGCACAGTGCCCCCCATATCACCAGGGATCAAACACTACAACGAAGGTTGATGGCACATATTGTATGTGGGTGTACCATGTTAGGCATGGGATACCTTACACTGGGCTCCGGACCGCGTGCCATGCATGCATAGTACATGGCAGGTGTCCCATGGATCACAACCCATGGGGACAGGTGTCATAGCCAGTGTCCAGCCCAGGGTGCACCACCAGTGTGTGGCATGGGCAACCAATGCACAGGACGGACACTGTTCCTGGTGGGCATCCCTGTGCAGTCTGCAATGGATACCCTTGTCTGCACAGTGGCATACACATGCGAGTCCCACACTGGGCTGAGTGGCATGAATGTACGTGGCCATGTGCCATCAATGTTGGGCCATACAGCACTGTCCAAGTGCACCGTCATGGCCATGTACCCACAGGGACTGTGGATCATCAACCATTGGCATGTCGTGGATGGACACAGGCCCACATAGCTGTGGCAGGGGGCTGCCCATAAGCCCCATGACACCCAATGCTCTCCATGGCCATGGCAGCCACCTACATGTGTGTGGCTCCGTACATCCACCATTGCGTGCCAGGGTGGGACAGAGCACAGCAGGACTGTGCCTGTCACCACTGAACCCCAGGACTGCGACATAAACCATGACATGAATAGGTGGGTGCATTATCAATGACACCATGATGGTCCTAAGAATGAGTTCAGGCCACACCGTTGACACCAGTTGGACACATGTCATCCAGGACTCCACAGTCCCATAGCTGTGCCATGGCAAATGGCACACAGGACTATGTGGATGCACTATGGGCAACCACCACAACATATCACGCTGTGCAATGTCACATGCCAGAACCCTGTGGCATGCATGGCTACATGGTGGACCGTGCTGCACAGGGACATGTGGTGCTCAGCAGGGAGACTGTCATACACGGCCATGCTGGGTCACACCATATCCATGTTTTAAGATGGGCCATATGTTAAACTGTTTTATAATAGGGTACATGATGTGGGGTCTCTGGGTAATGGATGGATATCAGTGTTCGGGGGTTGGTACAGTAAAAAGGGATAAGAGTAATCTGATCATGGGGATTTCAGACTATCATGTAACACAGAATCTATTGACTAAAAGATGTAATCATTTCACAAATGAGCTGAAACAATCTTTGAGACAGTTTTCTCCATGTTACTTAGGATATAAATTGAGCCTTAGTAAGGGCATCTACTTTGTGTATTAATGTGTCTGGTGGTGATATTGAACAGAATCCAGGACCAAATGAAAATAAAGGATTGTCCATAGTACATGAAAATGTTAGAAGCTTAACTAAAAAAATTGATGACTATCGGGTCTGGGCTAAGGAAACCAAATATGATATAATAGCATTATCAGAAACCTGGCTTCATGGAAATATACAAGATGAGCAAATTTAGCTAATGGACTATAAGGTAATTAGGAAGGATAGAAGGAAAAAAGGTGGTGGGGTTCTGTTGTATATTAAAAACAGTTTAGGCTCATTTCAAACGTTATTAGCAACTAATCATGAGGGGGTAGATGGTTTAATGATAAAAATTGGTTCACTGAGGTTAGTTGTAGGAGTGTTTTATGCCTCCAAAGACAAAAGTAAAACATTTGATTCTTTAGCAGAGATCATTTGGATAAGATAGAGATCAGCAGGTTTTGATAACAGATGATTTTAATTCAAATTGGTTGCAATCCAGGGTGCAAAATTAAGAAAAGTTTTGCAACTTTGGGATTGGATCAAATAATACAAAATCCAACCAGATCCACTAATAATCAATCTTTGGGCTCTTTATTAGATCTGATATTTGTATCACAAGGGATACAGGTTTTGACACAGAAAATATTACCTTTGAATTTGAGTGATCATAATCCAATAGCATGTGCAGTTAATATAAATAAAACAACGAACATAAATAAAACCACATATTGGGTAAGAGATTATACTAGGTTTAATGAGTTAAAATATAGGAATTCTCTAATAAAACAAAATTGGGAAAGGATCTTTCTCATTCCAGATATTGAATTAGCTCTTCAAGAGTTTAATGAAATAATGTTATCATGTATACAGCAACATGCACAAAAAGTAAAAAGTTAATTAAAGATAACCAATTACCTTGGATAACAAATAAATTGATAAAACAACTAAGAATAAGAGATAGAGTATGGAAAAAGCTAGAAGGAATAAGGAAATTGAGACTTGGGAAACATTTTAATATTGGAGGATAAATGTAAAAAGACATAAAGAGGCTAAAGTACAATATTATTTGACTAAGTTAAATAAGGCAAGGGATCAAAAAGTTTTTGGAGGCAAATCTCTAATTTAAAAGATCCCATAAAACAAAGACAAAAGATCAATTTAAGTCAAGGAGAAAGTTTGATAAAAGATCAAGAAGGAGTTGCAAATTATTTTAATGCATACTTCATTGATCTGCCTGATTTAAATATTCTAAATTAATTAAAAGGACATCTGAAATTTCCTTGGACAAATTAAAAAGAAATAAGAAACAATGAATAAGATTGATCTTGGATTTAAATTCAAATTTAAAGAGGTAATAGTAACAGTAGAAAAGGATTGAGAAACTTGAATGTCTCAAAATCTGGAGTCTAGATGAAATTGATGCTAAATTTTTAAGATATGGAGCCACATTAATGCTCCAGTTGTTACATATTTATTTAATTGAGTATACAATGTTCTGTGGTCCCAAAGGTATGGAAAATAAGTAAAATAATACCAATCTTTAAAGGAGGGGAAAGTACATTGGTATCGAATTATAGACCAATTGCCATATTGCCCATATTGTCTAAAATTCTGGAAAAATTAGTTCATACACAATAGACGGAGTATCTAGAAGATAATGAACTAATGACTAGTTACCAACATGGATTTCGAAAAGGGAAGTCAACAAGCACGGCCTTGCTTGATTTTAATGATTTGGTAACAACATCATTGAATCGGGGTAAATGTACAGGGGCCGTGTTTGTTGACTTAAGTAAGCGTTGATTTGGCTCAACACAATTATTGTTGCTTGATCTGTTTGAATTGGGTATTCAAGATGAAACATTAGCGTGGATTAAATCATATCTATCTGATCGAAGACAATGTGTTGTTTTGGGAGAAATACCTCAGATCAAGGTGAAGTTTTGAGGTGTCCCACAAGGTTCTATTTGGGCCCCTCTTATTTAATGTTTATGTGAATAACCTTCCAAGGCAAATAGAAAACTGTGATGTCAGAATGTACGCAGATGATACTGTAATAGTTGCATCTGCTGATAATATGGATCAATTAACACATAAACTTCAACAGGATATAAACTTACTACAGACCTGGTTTAATAACCATGGTCTGTTATTAAATCAAAGAAAACTCAAAGTATGGTATTTGGAGGTCGAAAAAATAGAGGAAATTTGAACTTAATATTAATTTGGCAGGAAATAAACAGATTACAGTAGTTGATACTATAGATATCTGGGGTACAGATTGATTGTGGTTTACAATATTCAGAACATGTTAGTATACAAGGAGAAAGGTAAACTCAAAAATTAGGGTATTAAGAAGAATAGCAGGGAGCCTGACAAAGAAGGTAAGGGAGAAAGTGGTTGGGCAGCTATTAATCCCAGTTTTAGAATATGGGTCTATACTATATATGCATTCTGGCATTACAGTATTAAATAAAGTAAATCAGGTTTATTATAAAATGAGTAAATTTATAACAAGAAGAAACGGTGTGCATCATTGTGATCTATATAAAAATTAAATTAGTTAGACCCAAAACAGAGAAGGGTCTATATTTGGTATAAACAGTGTTATCAAATCTTGAAAGATGAACCTAGACATTGTTTGGTTGATCACATTATTTTAAAGATGATAGGATATTAACTATGCAGACAAGATCCTTTGGTAAAGAAATCCCCATGACTAGATCTCTAGAATAGGTATGGAAGCAGAAATGCTCAGAATACAGTACCTTATTATTGGAATAAATTGCCCCATAGATTGAAGTAATTACAAATTCATCCGTATTTAATAAAAATTAAGGGCATACTTGCAATTATCATGTACCTGTTTTAAGTAAAATATTTAAATGTATTGTGAAGTGATGTTTTGTATAATTGTATGTTATTTATTACCAGGACTTTGTTGAAAACGGGACTGATGTCCCAACAAATGTGTTTCCTGTATAAAAATAAAATTTTACAAACATGTACCATGTCCTGTTGTGGTGTCTGTGGCACACAGCAGGCTGCATGCATGGGAGCATATGGGCAATGGTGGCGAGTGATAGACATGCAACGGCATGCTGCATGACAGTCATGTCACTCAGTGTCGTGGCCACACATTGTGCCATGCCCATGGCTGGCACAGGTATACTGCACAGGTTATGCAGGCTGTACACCCTCACCCACTGTGCAACCTGAATCTGAAGGCACCTTACCCTGACCGAATGACTGTCTGCAGGTAACGCACAGCATCATGTCAGACTCTGTGTGGTGCCCACAGTAGTATGGATATGGGACTGTGCTACATAGAAACACAGACTTTGACAGCAGATAAGGACCATTTGGCCCACCCAGTCTGCCCATTTTCCTACCTATTGAAAAAGCTGCAGATCCTAGTTAACCAATAGCCTACTTTCTCCTACCACCCACTATAATTACCTTATGTCTGTCCCATGCATTCTTGAATTCCCCCACTGTTTTTGATCCCACAACCTCTTCAGGGAGGCTATTCCATGCATCCACTACCCTCTCTGTGAAAAAAATACTTCCTCACATTGCCCCTGAGCTGTTCCCCTTCTATCTTCAAATTGTAATCCCTTGTTCTTGCACATATTTTTTTCTGAAAGAAGCTACCCTCTTGGACTTTGTTGATTCCCTTGAGGTACTTGAAAGTTTCTATCATGTCCCCCCTCTCCCTCCTTTCCTCGAGGGTATACATATTAAGCTTCTTTAGTCTCTGTTTGTATGGTTTCTGGTGCAGACCCTGCACCATTTTAGTTGCACTCCTCTGGACTGCCTCCATCCTGTCTATGTCCTTGCGGAGGTGGGTCTCCAGAACTGCATGCAGTACTCCAGGTGGGATCTCACCAACTGTCTGTACAGAGGGATGGCAACTTCCTGTTTTCTACTGGTGATGCCTCTCCCTATGCATCCCAGTATCCCCCCAGCCCTCGTTACTACCTTCTCACATTGCCTGCCTACCTGTAGGGCTTTTGATATGACTACCCACAAGTCCCTTTCCATTTTTGTTGTTGTTAGTACCTCACCCTCCATTGTGTACTCTTCCCCTGCGGTTTTATTTCCCAGGTGCATTACTTTGCACTTCTTTGCATTGAACTGAAGCTGCCATATGTTTAACCATTCCTCCAACATTGCCAAGTCCCTTCTTATCCTTTCCACCCCTCCTTGTGTATCAAACCTGTTGTAGATCTTTGTGTTATCTGCAAAGAGGCATGCTTTTCCTTTCAGTCCCTCTGCAATGTCACTTATAAAGAAATTAAAGAGGACCGGCCCCAGTACTGAACCCTGTGGTACCCCACTAGTAACCCCCTTTCTTCAGAGTAGACTCCGTTTACTATTACCCTCTATGTCCTGTTGTCCAGACAATATTTTTACTGAAGCTACCACCCTGGGACCCACTCCCAGGCTGGCTAACTTGTTTATTAATCTTCTGTGTGGGACTGTGTCAAATGCCTTGCTAAAGTCTAGGTAGACCATGTCTACAGCCACTCCCTGGTCTACTACTTTGGTCACCTAGTCAAAGAAATCTATTAGATTCATCTGACATGACCTTCCCACTGTGAATCTATATTGCCTTGGGTCCTGTGCCCTGCTGGCCTCTAGGTACTCAACTAGTCTTTCTTTCAAAAGTGATTCCATCATTTTCCCTACCACTGAGGTCAAACTAACAGGTCTGTAGTTTCCTGCCTCTGCCTTGCTCCCACTTTTGTGAAGGGGAAATCACATCCGCCCTCCTCCGGTCCTCAGGTACCACACGTCCTCCCATGATTTGTTAAAAAGGTTAAGCAGTGGTGTCACTAGTTCTCCCCTTAGTTCTTTTAGAATTCTGGGGTGAATCCCATCAGGCCCCATTGCCTTGTCCATCTTGCGTTTTAGGACTTCTTTCAGGACGCTTTCATCTGTGAATGGACTGGTATCGACCCCCTATCCAGAATGCTTCTTTTGTTTGGTTTAGGTATGTGCCCCTCCTCTTCTTTTTTGAATACTGAACAAAAGAATTCGTTCAGTATCTCTGCCTTTTCACTGTCACCCTCTGTCCAACTCCCTTCCCCTTTATTAAGCCTCACTATCCCTCCCTTGGTCTTTCTTCACTCACTAATGTACCTATAAAAGGTTTTATCCCCCTTCTTAACTGAGTTGGCTATCTTTTCCTCGGTTTGGGCCTTTACTATTCTGACTGCCTTCCCCACTTTCTTCTGCTTTAACTGGTACAGTTCTCTGTCCTGCTTCTTCTGTGATTCCTTGTACTTTCTGAATGCTGTCTTTTTCTCACTAACCTTCCCCACCACCTCTTTTGAGAACCATAGTGTTTTTTTCCCCTCGTTTTGTTTTATTTGCTTCACACAAAGGCTTGTTGCCTCTGTGATGGCAGTTTTGATTTTTTCCCATTGTTCCTCCACCTCTCCTTCCTGCCCTTTTGCTAGTGCATTTCTTTGGTGCTCTTCCATTCTGCCAAAGTCAGCCTTCTGACAGTCCAGTTCCCTTGCTTTTGTATGGCTGGACTCTATGGCTGTGTTTATTGTGATCTAGACTGTCTGGTGGTTGCTTATTCCCAGATGGCTACCCTCTTCTAAATCTGAGATCCTCTCACCATGCTGCTGTACACATGCACCCTATAGGGGTGGGCCAAGTCTGTGCCAACCACAACAGACCTTAATGCAGCATAGTGTACTGCATGCAATGTCCGATACAGACAGCATGCCACTGTCCATACTGGACAGTGACAGGCACAGCAACACCCGTGACATATAACAACAACCATATTGGCAAACGTTCACATGGTGTACATACCCGGGCATGGCACCATGCCCTGCCACATCATGGCATGGAGGCTGTCAAGGCATGCCCTGTCCCATCTTCCTAGGTCTCCAAAATGGTGCCAACACTGTTCTGCTTGTGTGGTATGCCAGTCCACCTGCTGAGGTGACTGTCAATGTCAACCAACACCACTGACCTTGCCCCCTCCAGCTCCTCCTGGCCAAACAGCTGGTCCTCCCTGGGGACCACTAAGTCCACCAGGTTTGCCAGATCCACCTCCTCCCACCCATGGGGTGCTGGCTGGTGGACGCATGACATGCAGCACGTGCCATCTTGATGGTTTTAGCTGCTGGACTTAAACACAGGCCATGTTCTTGCAGGCCTCTTCCCCATGTCTGTAGCATGATAGGGCACACATGGTCAGTCATGCACTGCTGGTGTGTGTGCCATTGCAATGCACAATAGGGCTTCAAACTCACATTACCAGGCATGTGTGGTAGCATCTTGATGCATGGCAAACGAAGGTTGCGCCCTCTGCAACCATGCTTGCATGGCAGCCGCATGATACCGTCTTTTGAAGGGCACCCACCATGACCCAAGCCATCTGTACCACACACCACAAGGCCCAGATGCCTGTCGCACATGTGCACCACATGGCCACATCTGCGCGATATGACACCACTGTCAAAACTGATGTGCACCATGTGCATCTTGCGCGATGCAGTGACATATGGCATCTATCTGTGTAAATGCACCATGGTGTTCAGTGGAGAAAACTGGAATGCGCAATAACAGATGACATGCACACAGCTCATCTTTGCAATTTTCAGCCAGGATATGCAAATAACCTCATTGCACAGTATGCGCTTATTCAGCACATTTGCATCTCATTACTGGAACGTATTCTGCTCATTTGCATGCACATTGCTCTAAGAGCAGGCCTGCATCACTGCTCTGCACAGGTGACCAAGAGGTACTACAGCCTTGAAGGAAGGAGTTCTGTCATGTTTCTGTGTGTCTACTTGTTCTGTGCATGGTTATTTTTAAACATGCCAATGGTTTGTTCTACAAGCACCAGTATGGTGTCTGAAAGATGACATCCTAACTTTACAAAGGATGAGCTTAAAGCCCTCACTGAGACCTACATAGTGCGGGAGGAGTTCCTCAGTTGTAGGTGTGGGACACCACAGGACCAGAAACAGGGCTGGAGGGAGGTTGCAGAGGCTGTGAATGCACAGGGGGAATACAACCACACTCCCCAGGAGAGCATTAAGTGGATCAGTGGCATTCTGCAGTGTTGCTAAGAGCTACTTGCCGAGGCCCGTGCTTCCCATTGGTCAACCGGTGGCAGATCCTCCACAGCTCCTGTCATGACACCGCAGGAGGCACTTATTGCCACAACCCTCAGCCATGTGGCTGTGAATGGCATTCCCAGTCGGGGATTTGAAATAGGTGGTTGCTGCACAGTGAATATGTATGTTACAGGTCATGTCTGGTCCTGCATGTGGCATCAAATGTCTGTGTGTGGCATGTTATTCATTATGTGTAGCACTACATGGCCACAGAGCAGTGGCCACTGTGTGGGTGTGCATGCCACTCCATCTGTGTGCATCCTAGCATATCTGCCATGTGTCCTGCTCACATTGTCATGCCCATGTGTGTTTTCACCCACACTCCTGTTTCATGCATTAACACCTACCTGTGTATGTTATGGCAGTGTTGCCATGGCCATGCATCCCTAACCATGCTCTCCCCTTTTGTTTCCACAGCACCATCACATCATGGTACTGGTGAAGTTCTATGGGTACAGCTGCATGCACAGCATGGTAATGTACCTGTGGCCATGGCGATGACCAGTGTACTGACCATCGCTGTGGACCCACACACATGGGGGTGGATGGTGATAATGATGATGAGACCATCTCCCTGTCAGCTGAGGGACTCCTCACAGCTCTGGATGTGCTCATCTTGGACACGGAATATGATGACATCACACAGATCTGCAGTGTCATCCCCAGCTCTGCCCCTCATGTGGCCCGGATGGATTCCCAACACACTGCACGTGCCACCAGAAGCCATCCAGGGCTGGCCCAAGCACAGCAGGTGGGCCACCGCTTGCAGCCAACCACAGCGCTCATAGAGCGCATCATGTTGCAGCCTGCTGAGGTGCAGCCAAGGGGCACTGCTGCCCAGCAACAGAGAATAGGTGATCAGCCACAGACCGACCAGCTGCATGTTCAGACAGCCCCAGCATGCGCTATGGATGCACACGCCACATGGCCACTTCCCCAGCGGCCAGTCTTGGGGCAACCAGGTGCTGTGTTGTCATATGGCAGGCCACCTCCCAGATCGGCAGCCTCCCCCTGCACAATTACATGTAGCCTCAGATGACGAGCTGCCAGAACACACTCTAGGCTACTGAGGGCCTCCATGGAGAGTCAGGAGGTACTCCATGATGCTGTTCAGGGGTTGTGGGTGTAGTTAAACCTTCTTGAGGAGCGGGCTTCTGTCTGCCATGCGGAGGTCATAGGGTCTATTCACCTGTTATGTGCTGACATTACTGCAGGCTTCTCTAGTGTTGCGGAGGCTATATGGGAGGGTGCTGCACTGGCTGCACATGGGCACTGCAGCACACACCGCACAGTGTGCAGCAACACCAGCACTCCCCGAACACCACACAGCCACATTGCCTGTGACACTCTGTCCCCTGCCCTTGGACCCCACCCACCCACCCCTAGCTTGTCTGGTTCTCCACCCCACATCGATGCATAGCCATCTCTTGGTCACATGGGTCAACCTTCAGAGGTGGAGGCCTCACCACATTTGGCCCTGGGCTCTCCATTGGAGTCACCTCTGCCTGTGGGGTGAGGCCAAGTATGTGTCTGTGATGGCCACATGCACACACACTGAGGTGTCTGGAGCCCTTTTGGCCTGCCTATGTTGCCCCATGGCTGCTGGTGGGGTGCCATCTACCCTATAGTACCTACAGCTGTGCATTGTCCACACTCTGTGACCACAGTGCCCCACCTACCCACCCCTGTGGCATTGTCACACTATTTGGATGACATCCGGGACATGGATGAGGGCCATGGTGTTGTGGGAACAGCATGGCCACCCTGTGAAAGTGCTACATTGTTGCTGTCTGCTCTGTTGGTGTGCTAGGGAATTGAATGAACTCACTAGCAGGGGATAACAGAGCAGTGAGGAACTGTGTGAGGAGACAGGATGTGGCCAACTGGGTGATGCCGGTCTCTGGAAGGTGCCCGTGGTGAGCAGACACAGTGCTGCTGTCACCTTGGTCTCCACCATCATGGCATGACTTCTGTGTGTGGGTGCCTGGAGTTCATCATGGATCAGCTCACACAGCTGTCTCAGAATTGCCCTGTTGGGCTGGTATCAGCCCACGATGTACGTGTCACTAAGCTGTTCGAATGTGACACTGGGCTGGTACGTCTCTGTAGGGCATACCTCCTATGGGCCCTTCCACGACTGTGTTGCTGTACTCTCCATCTTCTAGCATCAACCATTACTGCTGCCATGTGGAAAGCTATCCCAGACATTGTTGCTGCAGTGCTGCAACCTACCTCTGGGTGGCTGGCTGATTTAGGGCTGCCCCTTTTTATTCCTAATTTTGCATGGTCCAAAGCTGGGATGCGTGGCACATGCACCACTCATTTTGGCTGAATATACACGTGAGCTATGTATTCAGGTGCCTGCCCCTTTTCCCACGTCGCATACATTATATCTGCATAATCACACATTCTGACATGCGCTACGCAGTTCCCGCTGTTGAATATCATGCAGCTGCGCATTTTCTGGGTTGTACCATGCATCTCTATTTTGTGCAATGCATCTCCTTTGAATATGTGGACCTTAATGTTTTCCACAGACTAATTGCCACCTCGCTTTCTTATTTGTCCCTTCTGATATACTGATATGGAATATCCAGTTTCTCTTTTTGTTTATTTCTAGTTGATTTAAATGTGTTTCTTCGATACATATGCAATATGAAATTGATTTGTTAACATAATTTAATACTCTTGTGCATTTAATTGGAGAGTGAATAGCATTCATATTATATGAGGCAAATCTAATTTTCTTTGTTATAGCCATAATAGTTGGATAAACATAGTTGGTAAACATGTTGCCCACTGACATTGCTGTAACCTTGTATTCTGTATTGTATCAAATATGTTATTCATTGTTATGTGTCTCCAAATTGCCTACCTGTACCTTGTAACCTCCCGGGTTGGGCCTGAAAATAGTCACTCTTGTGTCTAGTGCCCCTACCCGGTTAACAAAAACTTAATAAATAAATAAAAATAAAAAATATTTTATTTTGTGGCTCGCTTCCTTTATTCATTTCATATGCCCCTGATTCAGCCTTCCGTTTTACTTCCTGAAAAACCATGTCAAATTTTGCCATCTCATGAATTGTGGTTATTTTAGGTTTTTTTTCCTCTCCCAGTAGCCCCTTTCCCCCCCTCCATATACTCACTTAACACACCTTTTAATATAAATAATGAGTACAATAACAAAATAAAACACAAAAACATTGAATTATGTTGCCCACCTAGGCTGCTAAACATTCATTTGAGCGGCTCTGATCCCCTCCCTCCTTTCTCCCAGGTAAAACAACTTGATTTACTTAAGTCTTAACATACCAGAAACAATAAACTCTTTATGGTTAACATTTTTCCACATCATTGCTCCAATATTTAAAGTCTATTCTTAAAACCATTTTCCTTATCCTTGAATTCGATTTGGTAATTTTATTTGTAGATCCATCTCTGTCTCCTGTGGTGTTTCATAAACAAAACAAACCCCATCGATAATCACCCTTAGTTTTGCTGGGTACATGTTTGTAGCTTTTATGTTGTTTTCCCATAACAGTCTCTTTAAAAAGTCAAATTTCTTTCTTTCCATTATTAGGTCAGGGGGTAAGTCATTATAGATTGAAACTGATGTCCCCACCACTTTAATTGTTTTCTTTTTATACACACTGGTCATCAATTTATCCTTTTCTTCTGATTTCATGAATTTCACTATAATTGGCTGTGGAAGTCCTTGTCCATTCTGATTTGTTCTATAAGTTCTACAAATTCTATCAATTTCACAATTTATATCTGCCACGTCCATGTCTATATAAGCTGCCATTATTTTTTTTCAAAGAGTCTCTTAGCAGTGTATGATTATCCCATGTTTCTGGTACTCCTAATATTCCAATGTTTTTCTTTCTGGATCTTGCTCAAAGTCTATCAATTTTTCTCTAAATTCTTTGCTTGACTGTTCCAATGTTTTAATTTGTCTTTGTGTTGGACCAAGCATCCAGTAAACTCACTGCACTCCCAGTTGAAAATAGGATAAACACTGCTTGCTAAGTTCAAAGTCCAAAACTTTAATTTGGTAGAAAATTCTTAACAGGTTTTCCTTAAGGTTTAAACATGAAGTAACTCTCCAAACCAGTTAACCCAGCGCTTCGACCAAGGCGTGGTCTTCCTCAGGGGTGGGGTTTGAGTTAATCATCCCTCCTTTAAATAGCCAACTTTATCCCAGTAGGGTTCCCCCTACTGGATCAATCATTTAATCACTTTTACAGAAATAAGTGGCTCTGGAGGGATTAGAACCTCTGACTATTATTTAGTCCAATTAAAAAAATAAATGCACATCAAAAATTATTAACACATACTCAGCAAAGGAGAGCAAAAAGAACATAACTAGATCTGATTTGGTTCATTCAGACAGGAATTTTTAGTAGACAATACAATCTTTACTAATATTAAGGATAGGCTATCAAAAACATTTTTCTTCGTTAAGTATTATAATTACATTGTATAGAGTTGGAGAAACTGCCAGTCCTATTATTTTCAGGAGAAAAAATTTATTCATCACAAGGGGAACCAAATTTATCTTAAAACATTATACACTCAAAGAATTCTTTAGACATGAGATAAGGTAACATAATATTATTACTTCCATGTCTGTTTCTTGTTTATCTATTCAACATTTTTGATCTATACAAAATACTCTTTTAATTTCACTTTGAAATCTCAAAGTTGGTTGCTGAATAGTCCATTATCTCAAATGTTGTCAATCAGCTGTAAAGGAAACGGGGGGGGGGACAAAAGGAAAATACACATATAATATAAGGCTTGTTCCATAGAAAAAACTTTCAAAACTCAGGCTTAATTAATTAGATTTTTAGATTTTTACAGTATCCAGCTTCTATTTCCAATTATTTTCTAAGAAATGGTTTCAAGTCCCAGTCAGTATTTAATCCCGTAGGAATCAAACTGTTCAAGGTGAAATTCCAAAAGCTTTCCCATTGGAGAAGTTTGTTTAAACAGTCTCCTCCTTTCGGGCTGTTTGGTACTTGCTCTAATGCCATGAACCTTATGCCATCCACACTCTGATTGTGTTTCTCCAAAAAATGTTGTGCTAGAGGTTTATTAATAAGGCCAGTTTTTATATTCCTAATGTGCTCCTGCACTCTCTGTTTAATCGGCCTCATTGCATGTCCTAGATATAGTAAATGGCAGGGGCACCAAATGCAGTATATAACATATGTGCTGTTGCAGTTCAAGAAAGACCTTATTTTAACTTTATATTCATATTCTTCAAGGTCTAATGTCATTCCTTGGTTGCAAAAGGCACATACGCTACATCTACCACATTTGTGCATTCCAATTGGCATCAATTATTTTAAGGCCTGTCTCTCCTGGTAGTTTAAGTTATTCCTTCTTCCTTTTAACTGTTTACTCAACACATTTTCCACTTCCTTTAAAACTACCACTTCAAAACTCTTAATGATGGGATTATCAGTGGTAGGGCAAAACAGTGATGTAGCTTTAAACAGTTTTTTTCTCTCTGACCTAAGTTCCCACAAATTAATTCATTAGTATCACTTAACCCCATTGAGTCTCCCATTTGAATGCCTTCCTGCATGAGGGATTCTAGGTTTAAAAGATCAGCATCTTCAATTTCAATTATATCAGTAATAGCACATTCAGACACTTCCCCATCATTACTCAAATTAGCCAGTAAATCAACCATTTCTTGATCAACATCAAGGTCTCCCCCTTCCCCTGTAAAATATCAGAAGCAATGTCAAAACCCATTTCTAACTGTTTTTTCTTTGCAAAAAATTCTTTTAAATGAATTTTTCTAAATAGTTTGAACAAGTCCACCTGAGTTTTAAATTTGTCAATATCACTCGATGGAGAGAAGTTCAGACCCTTTCAAAGTAAGTCAGTTTGCACGTCACTCAATGTTACTTGCGAAAGGTTAATGATGGTTAATTCTTCTTGCTGCTGCTGCTCCGTAATTCTCTGTCTGCGCCTGCCTTTTGGCCCCCTCCTTGTTTTCTGTTTCTTTTTCCACCTCTTTTCCACTTGTTGCCAATTTCACAATCCTTTCTCCTTGTCTAAAAAGGACCACAGTCTCCACTAGATGCCTGATTTCTTCCTGAGGAGTCTTCTATTCTAATTGTAACCCACTTCTTTGAGTGGGAGCAGCCCTTACTGTATGACCTTGTTCTTCTTGGCCAAAAATGGATATTGCCAGCTTTATAGTCATTATCATCCTGTTCTAGTTTTTCTTGCCTTTTTTTGAATTAAATCTTGTTCATATTTTTCTAGTTTACATTTAAGTCTATTTTGCAGAGTTAAGAATTCAGGATGTCCCTTTAAGCCACTTAGTTCCTTTTGGATCTGTAAGATTTCAGCTCTAATTTTCTCATATTTCTCCCTGTCTTCTGCAATAATTAATTCAATAAAGATTCTAGAACAGGTGGCTGCTGCTTTCTCCTGCTCAGCTCTTCTACTGAAATTTTCAAGTCCACAGGATGGAATTTTTGTCAAACGCAAGCCCCGTGGTGCTTGTGATTTTTCCCAAATAAGTTTCAAGTGTTATAATGTTATAGGTGACATTTAGTTCCAAAATACTCTGTTTTTTAAGAATGTTAAATAGACTCCGAATGTTTGTTCGTTCCACTCTTGTCTGAATGAACCAAATCAGATCTAGTTATGTTCTTTTTGCTCTCTTTTGCTGAGTATGTGTTAATAATTTTTGATGTGCATTTATTTTTTAATTGAACTAAATAATAGTCAGAGGTTCGAATCCCTCCAGAGCCACTTATTTCTGTAAAAGTGATTAAATGATTGATCCAATAGGGGGAACCCTACTGGGATAAAGTTGGCTATTTAAAGGAGGGATGATTAACGCAAACCCCACCCCTGAGGAAGACCACGCCTTGGTCGAAGTGCTGGGTTAACTGGTTTGGAGAGTTGCTTTATGTTTGAACCTTAAGGAAAGCCTGTTAAGAATTTTCTACCAAATTAAAGTTTTGGACTTTGAACTTAGCAAACAGTGTTTGTCCTATTTTCAACTGGGAGTGCAGTGAGTTTACTGGATGCTTTTTACAATTGTTAGAGACTTGCAATCTTTTCACTGCACCTGACTCCATTGGTGAGCACACAGTAATTTTCTGGTTTCTTTGATTTGTGTTGGACCAGCCTCATCTGCTAGGCAGCCATTTTTTTTTTTTTTGCATTCTGATCACTCTGACTTTAAATCTTTATTTTCTGTTGTTAGTTTGTCTCAGGCATTCTGGCATTTGTTTAATTGTATTTCAAGCCCCTCCATTTTGTCCAATGTTTTATTTATTTGCATAATTTGTAATAGTAGGGTTTTAGCTCATGTGGGGGGGGGGTCAGCTTCACTATCCTCGTCCTCTCTTTCTATATATTGTACATCATTATTGGAGCTATCTGTAAGTTGTGACAGTGGAGGAACATTATTGTTTTTTCTTACTGTCTTCTTGCACTATTTCCCATTGCTTTATATTGTCCTTTTTTTTCTTTTTCCCTTTTTCTTTTTGCTTCTCTATGTCAGTCTACTCTTTCCTATCTTTATTATTTTATTTCCTTTCTCTATATGTCTGTTTTTCAAGTCTGACCCAACTGTAACCTTTAATTCTAAATTTCCCCTTGTCCTTACTTCTATGCTGTTCTATACCTCTTGTATCTCTCAACATTCTGTTTCTGCTCTGCTACTGTATTTTCTCCATATTAACCTAATTTTATTTATTTTACAGGTCTGACAGGATGCTGACTCTTTCCTTCCTTCCCCATCAGATAGGTATCATTCTATGCCAAACATGTCTTTTCCACTCTGTTTACTCTCTAAGAACTGTGAATTCTTTGTGACTCCCTTTTCTGTATTTTATTTTACAAGTCCCATGGACATCATCCCTTAAAGACTCCTACTGTACCTCTGACTCCCTAGTACTTGGGTAACAGACCCTCAACTTATACCTATACTTGGTGGGTGTAACTGTGTGGCAACACCTGTTACAGTGTGTGTCTGTGTGTGTGTGTGTGTGTGCATTTGCAGATCTGGCCATGTGTGTAACCTGTACTTGGTGGGTTGACTGTAATGATGTGGCTGCACCCATTATAGTGTGTGTCTGCATGCAGGTGTGTGTGTGTGTCTGGCCTGAGAGGGCATGAACATTACAGTTGTTGTTTTTCAAATGCTGCCCAACACATGTTTTTGCACTTATGGTGCAAAATGGCAGCTTGACTAGTATTTTTTCTTTTTATAAGTGACTCCTGCCATGATCAGAGGTCCTAAAAAAAATCCTGGCCTTGATTCTCAAAAGAGTTGGAATGTCACAAGCCCCGGTTGCACTGAACAACACGAAGCATGGGGCTTGCAGCAATCCCAGACCAGCAACTGGGATTCTCAGTCCTGCACACCACATGCTGTGAGATAGACCAGCTTTTGCTAGTTTAACTTTGGGGACCTTTTCATGGGGTTTGCTCCACATATTTGGCACAAGCAAATGCATGTGACCTTTGTGAATGGGGCACAAGGTGCAGCAATGTGTTCAGGGCAGTGCAGGATTTGACACAGGCCTTGTGGAAGCCCTGAATCAACCTTTGAGAATTGAGCTCCCTGTATTTAAAATGTGGGGTCTAAATATAAAAAAAAAGGTAAGAAGAAATGTTGTGTGCAACCCCATCCACTGGTCAAATGGATACTGTGTTGCCCTTATGAGCAGGTGAGCTGTGTTTTGGTAGAAGCATAGATAATGGTGGCAAAAAAAGATCAATGGTCCATACAGTTTGCCTTTAGTTCCCCATCAAACACCGGGACCTATTGTCCACTCAAGGTCCCAGCATCAATATGCACCCACCCCTTCCCCTCCTTGCTACTCTCACCCTGAACACAACTATACACTTCACTCTCTCCCATCCATGCTTGAAACCATTTATGGTTTTGGTGCCCACCAATTTGGCTGGCAGACTGTTCCATGGTTCCACCACCCTTTCTGTTAAATAAAACTTTCTCATATTCCTCTTGAATTTCCATCCTGTCTGTTTCCACTCATGCTGTCATGTACTTGAACTGTTACTCATGTTACTCAATTGTTACTGTTCCTGTTCCTCAGAATTCATCTTGTTTATACCTTTCAGGAACTTGTAGGTCTCTATCATATCACCCCTCTATCATCTGGTCTCCAGCGAGTACATGTTCAATGCATTGAGCCAATCCTCATCAGATCTGCCCTGCTGGCTCTGAATCTTCCTGGTCACCATTTGCTGCATTGTCTGTATCCTGTCCTTAGCTTTGTTCAGATGACAGCTCCAGAACTGGGCATAGTACTCCAAGTGTGAGTTCAGCTCAGTGAGCTGAATGAATGGACTGAGGCTGGGAGGAAGGTGCTGTGGCATGCAATGCAGGCTTTAGACATTATTTATTTATTTAGTTAGCTTTTGTTGATCAAGAAAGGAGGACTAGGTAATTCTGCCTAGTTTCAGCCTCATGTGGGGGGGGGACACAGTACAGATGGAAACCAACTGAAATTGAACCAGATTAAGCTGTTGGTGGTATTTTTGTTAGTGAATGGGGGGAATTTGGGCAGTACACAGGGGAAATTCCCTACTCTTTTTCCAAGTAGTGCCATGAGATCTTTAACGTCCACCTTAACAATCACCAGAACAGGCAGATGGGACCTTGGTTTAATGCCTTATCTGAAAGACAGCACCTCAGGAGTGCAGCACCCCCCTCATGCTGCACTACAGTTTCAGTATTGGGATTTCCTCCAAGTTCCTGGAGCGGGGCAAGAATCCACAACCTTCCAAACTTCTGGTCCAAGAGGCTAGTGTGCAACCTGCTGAGCCACTGCCACAGCCTGGTGAGGGATGGTGCAGTGTTCTAACATACAGGAGACACATTATTGTAGGCCAGTAAGCCTTGCCTCACAAGGGGTTGACATGAGTGTCAAGGCTGATGGGGCCACGCATTGTGTTGAAAGAAGTAGGTTGGCATGAAAAATGGGAAAACAGCTGTTAGCAGGATGAAGCCCAATCACTGCAGGTTCTGCACCACTGACAGGTTCCTTACTGCTGATAGCCACCCAGCACCATCATCTTCCATACCAGGGACTTACCTTGTGCCTTAGGTAACATGCAGTCTTTGAAAAGAGTGTAATAGCTCCCAACTGTCCCAGTCACAGTGCTGTACTGTTTGTGAATTCTGAAGTCTCTGCACCCTCAGCCCTTCCATTTCCTCATAGTAGTCTTCATTTCCCTTCCACAGTGATACAGCTGCTTGATGAAGCATTGCATGCACCAATGTAATGGCTGTCTGATCAAGTGGTTGTATCCCTCTGAATGGCAGCATTTGCTGGAGAGATGTAAGAATTCAGCTGCAACACAACCGTGATGTGATCGGGGTGAGCTAATCATAATCTCTAACCACTAGAGTCAGTCACATGGTCTCTGTATGTTGGGGTGAGTGGAGGGGGGGTTGCAAGCCAAATGCTGAGTTATTGCTACTTTTGTGTTTGCCCCTTACAGTCTGTTTGAGTGGAAGGGTCTGTTTTACAGCATTTATGTTACCACTCTTCCCTCTTTCTAACAGAGCCAGCAAGCTAACCATTCTGCCAGTCATCTGCTTGCTAATAAGCCTTAGATAGGATGTGAATGCCAGTCATCCACATGCTAACCATCCTACTAATCACCAGTAAGCTTAACAGCCTGCCAGTCACCAGCCAGGTTGGTCAGACTACCAGTTATCGGGGACCAGAACAGAGGGAACATCAGAGGGCCCTAAGTATATTAATTTTCAGCTGGGTGGATTTAGTTGGGGTAACAGGCTAAGTATTGAGTTACATTCTCCCTGAAGAAGAGACTAAATAAGGCCCCCCCAAACCAAGTATCCCACTTTGTGTAAACCTCCATAGGACTCCAAGTGTGTACATTTATAACTGGGTCACAAGGTGGAACTGTGGTAACATTTTTTCATAGTGCTGTTTTGCATAATTGCTATTTTATCCCAGAGGTAATTATTAAAGAGCTACTGACGCCTCAAAGAAAACTTTGAAAAACATAATAATGTAAAATTCTGCTTGTTTTCCATATGTATTCTAGATTTCTCCTCCCCATTATTTATTACTGAGAAAATGTGCATGAATACATGATTTTTATCCATTGCAGTTACTTTAAAGTTAATATGCCTCTATAGCTTACTCCCTACTTCATGTCATAATGCTGTGTTGTGACATCACTATCTGTTGCCATGAGAGTAACTGTGATGTCACAAGCAGTGCATTATGACCTCAGGTAGGGAAACAGCAACATAAATAGATGAACTCTTCAGGTGCAAAAAGCCTGTTTTCATACAAATGACCTCAGCAATAAATAATGGGAAGGAGGATTAAAGAACTAATGTGAAATACAAGCTGAACTTTATCTAAATATGTTTTGTTAAAGTTCTCTTGAAGGTGTCAGCTGCTCTTTAAATCTTATTTTAGTTTCATTTCTTTATTTTTCTAGAGAGGTCACTAAAGTTGGGCAAAGGGTCAGTTAGGAGTGATGCAGATCAGTGAGAGGTTCATCAAAATTGAGCAGTGAGCTTGGATAAATGGGAATTTAATGGGTGGGCTACTGTAGGATGCAGCTTGAACCCAGCAGGCTGAACAAGTGTGTAGGGAACTCAGCAGGATAGGCTAGGGTGCATGATGAATGCTATCCTGCTGCAAAAAAGCACACTCCATAACACTTATATATAATGTACAACGAATCCAGTGGAAAGTAAGCTGCATGAATACACTGTATTCATACGTGCAGCTGTAGTGTTTTGTCAGTACTAATTTACATCATTAAGGCTTGCTGAATTGACATTTACATACAGAATGCATGGACACTGAGTGGGCAGTACCAGATGACAGCGTGTGTGTTCATTGAGAAATATAAACACAACTCCAGTGTGTGCTAAGGTATGAGGCTGCAGGCTGAATACTACTCAACACACACCAGAGGAGTGCCTCTATCCGACGAATGCAGCACACTGGAGTGTAACTTTTATATGACTTAATATTGAAAGTTTGGGCTTCAGAAATGCAGCACCATGCATTTGTGAGTACATATAGGCATGGCAAGTGAACTGGTTTGGCAAATCAGACAGCAGTATTTGGAGCAGCCATCTTGACCTCAGCTGTGATATGGGGGGGAGGGGGACACACACACAAAGTAAAAAAAAAAAGGCAATATTGAGCTATAGGCATGCCATATGTTTGTAGATTTGTATTGAGGTATAGGTGTGCCATATGCATGCAGGTGTATGTGTGCTAGATGCATGCATCTGAACAATGACAATTTGTTGTCTGCATGGATGCACTTGGTTCCAATTTAACATAAAATACATGCATGTAGTATGCATGCCACAGAGGTAGCTTCATATGGTGACCACTTTCATGCTGCATGCAAGCCACATGCATGCCCTCAATACAAGTTTAACATAAAATATGTGATTGCAGCATGCATGCCACATAGGTAGCTTAATTTGTGCAGCATACAAACATTTCATATTATTTTTCTGTAAGGGCTGTATGCAGCGCAAGATTCATTGTTTTTTTTTTTTCTGTAATGCTTGCCATTTATACAAAGTGCTCATGAAGGTTTTTCTGAGTTCAGCTGTCCTAATCAGCTTGCACCCTAGGCCATGTGTCTGATAGATTGGAACACAATTCTGATTAATGCTGCTCCTTGGAAAAATAATTCACATTTCAAACTATGAATTATTTCACCGAATGGTCAAAGCGGTAGTTTGTTATTTTTTTGAAAACACTGCAGAAACAGGCTGGTTGTGTATTATACATACATGCATTTCATTCTTCTCAGGACTTATCAGTACATCTTATCTGTATTTCAGCCCTGGAGAAGGATGAACCAGCCCTATGATGGTCCTACAGGTTTGGGTCATGGTGAGCCCAAATAGGAAAGCAATCTAAAAGACAAAGGGCTCAATTTTCAAAAAGTCCTTAGAGAGATGTAAGTTGCATTGCTCCAGGGCTGCGGCAAACTCTGGGTGCACCAGGGACCCTGTGCCTGATTTTACAAAAATAAGGATCCTGCCTCCAAACTCCACAGGTTTGCCACAAGCCAACATCTGCACCAAACAGTTGGCATACCTGCAGGAATTGCAACAGGGATCCAGCTCTCTGCCCACATGATAAAACACTAAATGGTCTGGGATGGTTGGGGTGGTGGTGAATGTGCTGGACAGGAGGGAACTGGGGCAGAAGGGGCATGGGAGGTGGCTTGGGGGAATCAGGGTGACAGCTGGGGATATGAGGGAGTGCTATGGCACCTGGCAGGGTGCATTTGCTTGTTTAAGAAAACCATCCTTCATCATTATTTATATACCCTGCAAAAAAAAAAACACTTTCATCAATGTCCGTTTCTGCCACCACCTTTACTGTCCACCAACCCGACCCTACCACTCAGCACCCCCCACCCCAACCCCACAAACATAACACTGACACTGGGGGTGTCCATTCCCCCAGTGATGCCACCTGAAATAAAGAAAAACATCCCTTGTCCTTTTTTTTAAAACCCTGTATGGGAAACTGTTCATCAATGTCTGGTGCTGACATTACTGTCTTCCCACCTGGCCATCCCACTCAGCACCCACCCACCAATATCCACCAGGGGTCCAATGCCATAATCCTTTCTGGACTGCAGACACGTTTTCACTCTTCAAAGCTGGACCGCAACTGAGGAAATCAGCAATGCGGCTTAATGTATTTCAATAGGGTTTTGAACTTAACTGGCATAACTTGATCATTTTTAAATATATTTTTGCACCAACTTTTCAACATACCTTTTTTGCAACCCCTCCTCATAAACAGTGGCAGTGAAATTAGGCAAACCTGTCCCGATAGGTGCTTTCACGGTCACTGCATAAAACCACCTTTCCTGCAGGAGTTGAAAATTTGTTCTGCCCTTGCTCATGAGGTGGGGTCATAAGAAGGCTATGTTGAAAATTTGGTATGAAAGTTTTAAACAGCAATGTTATGAGCCTAAATTGAAATTTGCAAATGCAGGCTCATAACTTTGGTCATTTTCAATATTTTGACCCCATATTTTCAACATAGCAATTTCTTCACAGCTCCTCATGAATGTGATAGCTATAATTTTCTGAATCCTGGTCAAAATATGTTTTTGCATCCCAAAAGGTGATTTAGTGGTTGGTGAGCAAAATCACCTTTCAGGCAGGAGTTGAACATTTTCTATATCCTTGTTCATGAGGTGGAGTCATAAGAAGGTTATGTTGAAAATTTGGGGTAAAAATATTAAAAAACAACAAAGTTATCAGCCTATATTGAAATTTATGAATGCAGCCTTGTAACTTTGGTCATTTTCAATATTTTGACCCCAAATTTTCAACATAGCAATTTCTTCACAACACCTCCTGAATGTGACAGCTGTCATTTTTCAAACCTGGCCAAAATGTGTTTCCACACTTATTGCAAGAAATCACCTTTTTGGCAGGATTTGAAAATGTTCTCCAAACTTGTTCATGAGGTGGGCTCATAAGAAGGCTATGTTGGGTTCATAAGAAGGTTATGTTGAAAATTTGGTGTAAAAATATAAGAAAACAACAAAGTCATGAGTCTACATTGCAATTTTTCAATGTACGCTCCTAACTGTGGTCATTTTCAATATTCAGACTCCAACTTTTCAACATAGCCATTTCTTCACACCACCTAATGAATGCGACAACTGTCATTTCTCAGATCCTACCCAAAATGTATTTTAACACTTGTGGTGCAGAATTACATTTTAGCCATTGTTTTATAAATGACACCTGTCATGCTCAGAAGGAGTGGTCATAAACAGATTATGTTAAAAATTTGAGGTAAAACTGTAAAAAAAAACAACTACGTTATGAGGAAACAAATTGTTCCAGCATTTACTCGTAACTTTATTTTTTTTTGCAGATTTTGGCCCATAATTTTCAACATATCCCTTGTGTTACCACACATCCTGAACATGGTAGGTGTTATTTTTCAAATCCCCTCCAAAACTTGTTTCCACAGTCTCATAGAAAAATCACCTTTTGGATGGAATTTTAAAAATTCCACCTGTCTTGATCATGACTTCAGGTTGTAAAAAGACTGTTGGACATTTGGGAACAAAATGTGGAAGCCCACTTAAAAGTAGAATATTGCCTCACAGATGCTTATCCTGGGTAATAACAATCTAACAATGTATCAAAGCAGGACACCACTGAAAATGAGATATTGCATCTCATCTGCTCTCTCCTGGGTAAATATATGGTAAAATGTTTACATGCAAGACCCTGTACAACAGCAATACCAGTGGCAAAGATTTGGCATTGACAAATGCTTGTTTAATTTGTCTTTATCCTGTAGACTGCACTACCGCAGCAAATCCTCACTATTTTCTTTATTTCAGGTGGTGTCACTGGGGGATTGGACACCCCCAGTGTTGGTGTTATGTTTGTGGGGGATGCTGAGTGGGAGGGTCAGGTGGGGGAACAGTAAGGGCAGGTGAAGCAACAAAGCAACAGACATCAATGGGCATTTTTCTTTTTTGCAGGGTGTAATTTAATCACAGCAGTCTGATCATGACAGATCAGCTGTGCTTGCTGGGTGGCATAGATCAAAGGAAAAAGCTGACCCATGATTGGATCGGCTCTTTCCTTTTGAAATACACAAAGTTTCCAACTAGTAAGTCAGAACAGTGTCATGATTGGCCTGGCTGATGATTGGTGTGACACTGACGAATCCCTTGCAGACCACTCTGCATTGGTCTAACAGTGTCACACCCCTAAAAAGCCACTCTCCTAAAAAAAATGTTTGATGCACGTGTGCATATGGCAAACATAAAAATAAATGCAGTTGTTATAAATATAATCTTTTGAAACATTTTGTTTAAACAGACACCTGTTTCATAATTGAGCACCTTTCAGATGAACATTCATTACAAGAAGAAAAAAACAAACAATGAAAGCATGACAAAGAGACATCCTGGAGAGTCATTTGTTTAACAGAAGATTAGGTAAAAACCTTCTTTCAGGGATGTAGCATCCAGTATGTGGTCTAAGTAAGATCACTGGCTCTTTTTGTAATGGGGACAACATATTCTAATATGTTATTAGTTACAGTGGAGTCTCATCATAAGAATTATGTTGCAAAATGAGAATAAATTATACAACAAACAAGTCTGGAATAAAAAATATATAAAAAAATAAGGTGAAGTCATTTTAATTCCTGGGGCTTTGGCATGATTGGCACCTTGATATCCCCACATACATTGATTTCATTATTACCAAACTCATTCCTTAACTCGACAACATCTACTGTAATGAGGCCCATCTTACCCCCTCTTGCCAGACAGGAGATCATAACTAAAATTATTCTGTTTTGATTTGTGTGTGTAATCCTAGCCTGTCTTGTCCTTTGTTTGCTATTAGGATGTTTTCCTAAATTTACCTACTTGTTTTATGGCCTTTTTGGGATCTCCATGGTTACTCCTTTTATTACCTTTCCTTTTCCCACAATGCCTTGTGTCCCATGTGGCTATGATGCATTGGAGATCACTGAGTCAGTGAGTGCTGACTTATTGTCCAGTTTGCAGATGTAGAACTGTGCTGGTAGAAGTGCCTCTCCCTATTTAATGAGCACTAATAAAGACTAATCCCCAGTCTGGCAAACACCTGAAGGATAACTGAGTGGGCTATACTTTAAGGAAACAGATAGACACTCCACTACAGTAATTGTACTGTGGCACTGATGACCTGGAGTGATTTGTGCACTTTTTTATGGCTGTGTGTGGTTTGATGCAAAGAGCTGCTTTTCAAAAAAAAATCACTTCTGCTGGCTAGACCCAGAAAACAAAAAGACTGGATTAGAAAGAGTTATTCAGCTGAGGCCAGAACAGCAGGTACATAACAGCACACTGTTGTTGCAGACACTTCAAAAAGACATTAGTGGTCTCCAACACATCATTATCACATGGGACATGAAGCCTTGTGGGGAAAGGAAAGGCTATAAAAGAAGCAAGCATCCCCAGGGGCCATAAAAAAAGCAGGCAAATTTAGAAAAACATCCCAACAGCAAATAAAGGAAAGGACGCACTAGGACTACACACACAAATTGAAACACTCTGCACAACATATATTTTTGTAAATGTTGGCTGTAGTTCTCCTTTCAACATCTGTGCAATTGCTGTTTTAGCCACCTTCTTAGATAAATTCTCAGTGATTAAAAAATAAGCATGTACCTATTGCCAAATGTAGACTCCGAGGCTCTGTCACCGACTGACTCACAAGTGACCTTCTAGCCCAAATGAAAAAGAAGGATAAATGCTAAAAAATGTTCAAGAAATCTGGCTTGATGTCTGGCTGGTTGATTACCAAAAATCACAGAATATGGTCATTGGTGGGTCAGCTGGGGGGAGTACAGCTTGAGCGTTCCACGACAGCTCGCTGTCTCCAGGGGAGGGCAGGGTGGGAGGGCCGATGCCCACCGCACATGTACGATTCTGGGTGGAGGCTCGGAGGATGGCAAGCTCCCAATAGAAGGGGGATGGGCGGCCCTGACATGTAGTAGACGTCGGCGTCTAGTGCCTTGATGTCAAGGGCTAACACTGTGTGGGGGAGGAAAAATGGAAAAACACCTGTCGGCTCTGGGATGACAGGTTTCCCAGGGCATGCCTCTGATTTGCCCCTGCTCACCGACTACCTTCCGGCCTGATGAACTGAAGGATCACGGGGGTCTGCCCCACCTCGTCCCCACTTGGGGTGTAAGCCGAAGCTACATGGGGGACTGGGAGGTAAGTTCCGGTGAGCGGGTGGTAGGAGGATGACCCCATGGATGCCCTGAAGAGTCGGGTCTGGCAGGCAGTAGGAGGGAAAAAGTACCATTTCAAAAAAAAAAAAAAATCACACAATATTTGCAAAACTGGAGTTGGAACTCAAAAGAGTTCCTTCCATAGGGACCAATATGCAAGTTCTGCTGGTGACCATCACAGATTCTGGGATAACATAAAGGGTCTCATGGTAATGAAAAAATCTGCTCCCTGACTGAAGTAATTATTGATGATGTGAATTGTATTAAGCACGCTACAATTGTCAGTGCATTTAATTTCAAGTTCTTAGGCCTATTGACTTATACCATTGATCCTAATATGATCCCATTTGCCACCACTTCAGCTTCCCATCCTTTTCCCCCTACTAAGTCTTTGTCCCCCTCCTTTCCACCTGAGGGTAGTTATGGTACCAGAGATATTAATTATGCTTATTGACATTACCAGAGATAATACAGGCTCTGATGGCATGGAATCTAAATTACTAAAAATGGCAGCTCCACATAGTATATAGGAACCACTAACAAAATCTTTTAACCTCTCCCTCACATCTGGGATTGTTCCAGATATGTGAAAAGTTTTTTAATACTCACGTTTTTCTCCCCTCTGCCTGTCCAGACTGTATCTAGGGTTGATCATCCAACCCCATCATCCACTGTCTGTGGGGCTTGCTCCATTACCTCAATTTCTCCACAGCTTGCCCCCTGTGATGGGGCCATTAGGGTTCCCCAAGCCCCTTTGGATATCATGCTCACTTTAAGGAGAGGGCACTGTAGGCAGTGTGGGGCCTGCAGAGGATCCCCACTTTAAACACATTTTTATCCTGGTCCCCTGGATGCCTCATGGGCTACGACAGCAGTGGTGTACACACAGAGCATGCTGATGCCACTGTAAGGAGACAGCAGCCCACTCATTGTAGCTTCTGCTTATACTGCCACCAGTGGTCACCCAGCTGGAGGTCTCACAGTGGAGCATGCTATCTTCCTGCCCCACAGGAGGAGAGCGTCCTATGGGATGCTCAGTTCCCCTCCACCCAGCTGACCCTGACAACCAAGGCGTGTCCCTGAACCCAGGTCACCAGAGACATGAGCAGTAGCACTATGGCTGCAGTGATGGGCTGGTAGATGTGTGAAAAGTTACCAGAGTAGTACCAGTCTTCAAAGCAGGTGACCACAAAACATGGACAACTACTGCATAATAGATGCTATTTCTGTCCTTCCTGAGATCTTTGAAAAACTGGTGGCTTCACAGCTCACTGACCATATAGCTAAGTATGACCTTCTATTTAGAGCCCAAAATGGGTTCAGGAAAGGTCATGGAACCACCTTAGCTCTAACTAAACTCACTAATGACATTAGCCTGGCCATATATGCCGGCCTGTTAATCAGTGTGGTATTCTTCATCCTCACCAAAACATTTGACCATGTGTTCCTTGCTTAAAGCTAACTTTCCTTGGCATCTCTCCTACTGTCACTAACTTGTATGTCAGCCCTCGGCTACCTTCCATGGGATCTCCTCTACCTCAAGAGTGCAGGCCTGGACAAAAGTAGGTCAGCTTGCCATTGCCTATTATGCTCCTAAATCTTGGAACTCTATATGGTTGGGGTGGAACCCATCAATTGAGGTGGCAAGTTGTGCTGAACAGAGGTACTGGGATTTGTCCATCTTATGGAGCTTTTGACTCTCGGAGTCTCAGGTCACTGCCTTACTGGGTCCCACTGTCGTTTCCCTGCAACTGTTGCTGTCTTTTCTATTTCTGGTCTACAAGCTGCTGGTTCTCTGGTCTGCCACATCCACGTGCCAAATGTCCATCTTCTCCACAGTGGTAGCTGAACAGTCCATGTCTGGGCAGTGTCATGGGTCGAGGTCTTACCCTTTGGGTAGACAAAGGATTCAGTGGGCATCCACAACCAGGTGACAAGGAGTTGTCTTGTGGATGAGGTTCCAGCACCATCTGTAAGACCTTTACACATTGTGAGTTCCTTCAGCTGAGTAGCCATGTCTGGGGTGTCACTCTGCTCTCAGCAGCTGTCAACTGTCAACTTGTGGCTGCAGGGGTACAGCTTTCCCTGCGGGTACCCATTGTGAATTGGAAATGGCTTATTGCACTTCTTCTTCTTTCCTTACTTTATTCAGTAGCTGTCAGAAGTTTGGAGGCTCTGCTCTGCATCCTTTCAACCTGAGAGACATCAGTGTCCAGCATAAGTACACAGCTCCTTGCAAAATCTGGTCTGGTCTCATCTGTGCAGTCCATGCAAACACAATTCCTCTAGCTTCCACAATTCTTTGAATCACAGTCTCTACTTCGGTCATGTAATGAGACAACTTTTCCCTTTCTCTTTTTGCATGCAGCTCCTGGGTGGTAAATTAGGTCCTCCCTCTGCTCAGCTCTTCAAATATACTCTTAAGCATGGCAAGGTGGTCACTTGCAGTGCAGTTCAGCTGGCTGGCATGTAGGGAACAGATGATGTTCAAATCCATACCGCTCAGGCTCTCCATAATTCTTTTGCATTTCTCATCTTAATACTTCCACACTTTTTCCATCTTGGTGGCCTGGCTTATCCAACTTTCATAGTTGTCCTCTCCAGGAGGACTGAGGGGCTGCAATGAAACTGTACAGTCTCCTGTACCATTCATAGGATGTGACCAAATATGGGGTTCAGTCCCGTCCCCCAACCCAGAGTCTGCTGAGTGGTATTACCTGCGCTAGTTCTTCCTCCTTGAAGAATGCCCTCATATCTTGAGCAGTCATTCCCTCAGTTGCCAAAAAGTATTGCAATTTCTGTTTAAATTTGCTTTGCTCTATAGGGCCCTTGGGGGGAAGGCCAAAGCTCGCATAGGTCATTATGAACCACAGGGTGGGGTCTCCATCATTAGTGAGCTGGTCAGGCACTCTTGAGGGATCGACATCTGCTTGACACTGCATCAGAACACATATCTGTCAAGAAGAATTGTAAACTGTCCCACAAACAGTCACTTTTTCCAAATGTTTTATGCTGGCTATGACACATTCGAGACAGTCCCTAGGGTTTTTCTCAGGGATGCCATGCACAAAAATGGCTGTTTTTTGGCATCAAAGTCCTCACCCTTCCACCAGTCTGAGTCTGGAGATGGTAAAGGGTAAAGTCTGTTATGCCTTCAGGTGAATGGTGTCTGGGCCTGTGGTTAGAAATGGGCTTGGAAAGTGATGTCGTGCCTCCACCTATGAAGATCCTTATGACAGAGCACAGCCAGGGTGTTTCACCACAGGAAATAAATACAACCCCCACCTTCAGTGATTGGGAACACAATAACACCATCCCCTCTACACTTATCACTGTAAGCATGCAAATAAATGGTAACCTGTGAAAAAGGTGACCGCAATAGGGTGCCTACAAAAATGGTGACTCAGTTGCGGTGCCTGTCTTCAGGGCTACCTGGCAGGAGAGTGACCGGGTAATGGGGTGGGTGAGGTAGGGCAATGGGAAGTATGGGCGTATATGTGCGCACACGTGTTGGGGGTAGAGGCAGGGGAGGGAAGGTATGTGGGAAGGGGTGTGGCAGGCAGCTGCCGAGCTGGTCCAGTAGCGTGATGGGGAGGGTGGTTAGTTGGGAGGTATGGGGTGCAGGGTTCAGGTCCAGTGCTGGGATTTTTTTTGCTGGTAGGTGGCTTTTGTTTTCAAGTATTTCACCCCCCGACATGCACCCTCTGGAGTTGAGAATCCATTAGTAGGGGTCTTGAGGCAAAAGCCCCCTTGCATTACTCTTATTTTCTAGATCTCAGGTGCCCTCTTGCTCTGCACTGTGGAGTGTGCATCGCCAAAATTCATTTTCGGCGATGTATGCTTGCCCTAACGGCGATCACTATTCTGCGATCGCCGTTATGACATAGAACCAAAATAAACAACAAGTAATAATGGAAAATACATCAGCAGTTACAAATAAATAACCAATGGGTTTATTTTGGGGGTGGAGAACAGGGTAAGGGACAAGGGAAGCAAGGGCAAAAATAAACAAAGACAGCAGTTTGCAATCACCCCACCATAAAGTGTATCTGAGCAGCCCCCCCCCCCCACTGATGCACCATATAACCCCACAGTCTCTCTGGAAGCTCACAGTTACAGTTTGAGTGTGCACGCAGATGCACAGTTCCAGGTCTGTGATTCTTGGACCTTGTTGTGGTACCATGTAAATGTGGTTGTTTGCTGCAGCTGCTGATGGGCAAATTACATAACCTAATGGATTGTAAAACAGTTGCTCCTGGTAACAGTTGCTCCTGGCCGTAAGCTATAGCTGTGGGTTTGATTCTAAGGTCACGTAGGAATGACCAGACAGTATCTAGCTAGATAGCTAAACAATAGGAATAATGAGTTCTGTAGCTAAAACTCAGTACTCATGACCTTTAGGTGACAGGCCAGTGCTGTTTCCATGGGGACATCTCCCCTGCTTAGGCAGATGATGGCTAAATGGTCTTTTCTGTAGGCTGTATAGAGGAGTGGTGGACACAATGCACTCCCAGTGGTGAAGTGTGCAGGCCATGATACTTTGGATGATGGGAACTTTGTTCTGTAAGCTGTTTTTTTTTTTTTTGTGTAGATTTTGTTTTCGCTCCATATCCTGGAACTCTCTTGGGCTGCCCCTGCTCATCAACTATCACTCTACCTCCCACCTGAAGCCCTGCCTCCTCAGAGGTAGCCACCCTCCACCAACCTCCTGCTAGCAGACCCCCCCAGCTCTGAGCCCCCTGAGGTAGGACTGCCCTCCACTCTAGGCTCTACCTATTAATCTAGTGTGCCAGCCGAGGTGGTGGAAGGACAGAGGGGGCAGAGACAAAGACCCGGTATTGGGTGTGTGGTGATGTGATGTAAATATTGTTTAGTAGGTAATGGTTCTCTTCCAGGTTCTTCAGCCCCCAATCTAGGCTTTAAAAGTGTGGTGATGTGGTCTGGAGGGGAGCCGTTGCCTATCCAGGCATGGGGTTTTTGGCTTGTTGTTTCCCCCAGGAGCACAGGCATGCAATGATATCAGCACTGCTAAGCCATAGATGTCTGCCATGCTCCTCCCCTTAGCAGCTCCATGCTAGTTGTACCCCAGTCTCCACCGGGGTCTCTACTGCACTGGAGACACCCTGGATCTCTCCCCAGGAGAGGAGAGCAGTCCAATGGACACTCGATCCTCTCCGTCCCCTGCTGATCTCTGGCACCCAAGCTTGTTCCTGAACTCGGGTTGCTGGTGTGGCATGAGGTGTGGCATCCAGCACCTCAACCTTCAGTGCCACCAGGTCTGTAAGCTGGTTGCTCTGTTCTTTAAGCTGTTTACAGGTGTGGCAGACCCAATGTGCTTCCTTGTGGCAAGGGATGTGGGCTGTGACAGTGACGGATGACAGTGATCCTCTTCACCCCCACAAGGGGACTTGCCTTCACCCACTCTGACAGGTGGGCAGTCACTCAGGACCTCAACTGGTTCGATCCCCTGTCAGGATGAAATCCTAACAGCAGTAGAAGTCAGTGACTTACCACCTTCCCAGATGTACAGCAGCTTTTAAGGCAACCCTGGCTCTAATTCAGTGCTAGAGCCCAGGCTTGGTACTCCAGCTGCACCAATCCTTTTTCCAGGGGGCGCAAGTCTGTTTTGTGGAAACATTTTAGTCAGAAAGGAAAAGCACATGAGAGCTATTCACAAATGCTCTCCTCAGAGCTTTTTTTCCCAGACAAGGCTGCTCTATTTGCACGTCTCTCCCTTGTGCAGAATCCAGGGATTAAATAACAGTGACTAGCATCTCATGCATTATTCATTATGGTAAATCCCTGGCTCTCAGTGGTTCAGTTCCAGGGGAAAAACATGCATACAAGTCCTGAGGCCAGCTTGCAATTCAGAGCTGTTTTGCAGAGCTGAGCTTGAAACGGATTTCAGTTTCACTAGGACAGGATGTATTAATTTAATTGTTCTCCAGAGCTAAACTAGTCTCCAAATTGATGTCAGCTTCACAAAGACAGGATGAATTAATGTAGTTGTTTTGCCCTTTGTGCAGCTTTGAAAGTTGCTTGAAACTGAATAATTTCCTTTCTGTGAGCTCCCAGACTCTGAAGGCAATCTAGGGGCCTGTTGAGTTAAGAGGTGGCGGCCACTGGCAACAGTATGAAGGACACTGAACAAGCCAACAGAACAAATGACAGTGTCCAGTCCAGCCCTGGGTAAGCTCCTGATTTGGGAAGGAGGAGATAGATGGATGGATAGATAGACAGACAGACAGACAGACAGACAGACAGACAGACAGACAGACAGACAGACAGATATGTAGACATTGAAGAGGACTGGTCCCAGCACTGATCCCTAAGATACCCTGCTGGTCACGCTCCCTTCCTCAGAGCAAACTCTGTGTACCACTACCTTCTCAGTCCTATCCCCTAACCAGATTTTCACCTAGGTTACCGCTTTATTACCAACCCCCAATTACCCAACTTGCTTACCAGTCTCCTACGTGGAATGGTGTTGAAAGCCTTGTTGAAATCCAGGTAAGCCATGCCCACTGCTCTTCCCTGATCTAACTCTTTATCACCCAGTCAATGAAATCTATCACATTTGTTTGGCATGACCATCCCCTTCTGAAACCATGCTGCCTTGGATCCTATAATCCATTGGATGCAAGATATTCCACAATCCTTTTGTAGGGTTCCCATTATTTTACCCTCCACCAATGTCAGGCCGACTGGCCTATAATTGTTCACCTCTTCCCGGCTACCACTTTTGTGAAGTGGAACTACCTCTGCCCTTCTCCACACTCCCAGGACCATGCCGGTCTCCAGTGATCTGTTAAATAGGTCTGTCAGAGGTACAACCAGTACATCCCTGAGCTCCCTCAGCAGCTTTGGGATGTACCCCATCTGCCCCCATAGCTTTAGCCACCTGCAGGTTAGCAAGTGCTTTCCAGGCTTTCTACTCAGAAAACTGACTAGTGTCCATTTCCCTCCCATCAAAGCTCCTGGTGCCTTTTTGTGGTTCCTCTCTTTCTCCTACTGTAAATACTGAGCAGAAGTATTTGTTCAAGATGTTTGCCTTCTCTTGACCCTCCCTCCATACAGTCACCTCCTTCCTTCTTTAACTGTACAACCCCCCCCGACTTCCTTTTCTCGATAACATACCTATAGAATGTCTTGTACCCTTTTGATACTCCCTGAGCTATTCTTTCCTCAGTTTGCACCTTTGTGCTCCTTACTGCCTTGCCTGCCTCCCTCTGTTTACCCAGATACAATTCCCTATCCTCCTCTCTCTGAGTCTCCTTGTACCTTCTGAATGCTACTATTTTAGCTATTACCTTTTCTGCTAACTCTTTTGAGAGCCACAGCAGTCTACTCCTTCTTTTACTTTTGTTTACCTGCTTGACACAGAGGTTCATTGCCTTCACTATGCCCTCTATAAATTTCTATTTTGATTCTTGTGGAATGAGACTCAAACTAAGTGTGCTCCAATTATTTTCCATAAGGGCTTGTGCGGGATTTAAACCCAAGACCACTCGCATCCTAAGCGAGAATCATACCCCTAGACCAATGAGCCACTTATGCAAGAAAGAAAGGTTCTCTTTAAAGTCATAGATCTATTGTTAAGTAGTTTAAAAGTTTCCCAGTCTTCTACCTTAAAGCAGCAGTGCATGATAGTGGTAAAAATTTTGACCCATAATTTTTTGTTCTATTTTAGATTGCCTCTTTTTTACTGACTTGTATGACACCCCTTTTCCCCATTTTGAGTCTGCTTTACCTCCTTTTTTAACAGTTGAAATGATAAAAGGAGATCTCCTTTTACTATGGCTTGGACCAGGTTTTCATCAGTATCGTCTGTTGGTTTTGAACACCCATTGTTTAAGATCACTTTTCTTGTGACTACAATGAACTAGCATGCAGCAGACAGTGCTTCCTGACCTTATGGGACAAGAGGCATACAAAAACAGCTGAGAGTACTGGTGAAAACCTGGTTCAAGCAGTATTAAAAAGAGTGCTCCTTTTATTTGAAATATAAAAAGAAGTGCTAAAGCAGACTCAAAACGGTAAAAGAAGGGTATCATAGAAGTCAGGGTAAGGGCACTCTAAAATTAAAAAAAAAAGTATAGGTCAACATTTTCACCACTATCGTGCACTGCTGCTTTAAGTGTTCTGTTCACTTTTTATGTTTGCCGTGTGCTCAAGCGCAGTGAACGTCTTGCTATGAGAGTAACTTTTGAGGGGTTTGACACTGTCTGTTCAATGCAGAATGGTTTGCAAGGGGCTCATCAGTGTCACAGCAATCATCAGCCAGGCTGATCATGACACTGTTCTGGTTTGCTGGGTGGAAACTTTGTATACATCAATGGAGAGAGTCAACCCAATCATAGGTTGTCTCTTTCCTTTGATCTACACCACCCAGCAAAGACAGCTGATCTGTCCTGATCAGCCTGCTGAGTAATTACACCTGTAACAAAGAAAACTGTCCATCGATGTCTGTTGCTGGTGCTACTGTAACTGTCCCCCCCCAACCCAACCTCCCACTCAGCACCCTGCCAGCTTCCAGAGAGGATATCGCCAATTTTTCAGATGTGCCCCTGATTTTGATCATGGATTTATGAGGCAGGATGTTGAGAGGTATCCCCCCACCCCATGTGAAGGGTGGCATAAATCTTTGGTAGGAACAGGCATCTTGTACTGTATGAAGAAAGAACCCAGATTTCTCTCCCTTTTTCATTCTCGAACAGCTTGGACACCAAGTGCAGCACCAGCCTGACTGAACTTTCAGTAAAAAAATGATCAGGTGAGTAGGCAGGTGCTGCTGCACCTCAATACAGCGTGGGCAGCTGCAGCAGCACAGATCTGTCACCCTTAGTGGGACTTGGGACCAGTGCACCTTTGTCTCACTCTGCAAGTGGTGAGCTGCAACTTTTGAAGCGGCAATGCCACTTGAAAAATGTGCCTCCCAACCAACCAACCCCATGCAATACACTTGAACACAGATGGGTTGGAATTTAAAGTGAGGACAGCAGTCAGCCACCTACCCTTTCTGCTCTGAATCAGCTTTGGAATTCCCCATGAACTTCCTCTTGAGTATCCTTGAAATTGGAGCAGAACAGACTTTTATTTGTGATTTTTTTTTTGTAATTGTTGCTGTGCCCACCTTGGAAGACTAGCGAGAAGCATGCAGCTGGTGAGTTATCCACTCTGTTTGCTGGCACACATTCCCACACCAAGTGCACTCCTGCGCCAGTGGCTGCATGCTTGCACTGCTCTCTCGAGCAAAGCAGGACAGATGAATGGGGAGTTGCCACTCTGCTTCTGTCGGGGGCTGTGTGAGTGCACGCGATGAGCAGCATGCTTTGGTTGTCAGTGGCTGAGGGCGACACTGAGAGAACCGAGGGAGTGGGGAAGACAAGAAAAGTAGTGTTGGCAGCAGCAAGGCACACTCACTACATTTCATGTGCAGCCTCAGTTACCCTTTTGCTTTCTAACACCAATATATCTAACTGCATCTACATGTAATCTTGTGATCACAAGAAGTTTAGCTGCAGGGACATGCATGCAAGGCTGTGCAATGGTGACATCACATGGAGGAAGACCTAGTAGAAATTAAGCAGGTTGCATACAAATTATTAAAAATTAGTAACAAATCATTTTCCCGAATGTAGTTTTCTCCTGCTGTTCTTGCTCGAGTTAAGTGATCATAAAATGGGTATGTTTTCTTTTTAATGTCTTACACTAACCTCATATTCTTGGTCTGGAGAAGAAGTGTGTTTGATTTTCTTGCTGATTACCTGTGTAACCCCCTGGGGTTACAATACCTTTAAGTTCCCCTTGCCATTTGCACATCAAAGGCACCCATCAACTATGCTGAAACTGCAGTTTCAGTGGCAAGACCAAGAATCACTCCTTGCATAGTGAGGAAGATCCTTATGTTCTGGAACCATGAATAAATCCAGGGATTGACCCGCAACTAGGAAATCTGTGAAATCAATGGGAGAGCATTTACAGTACTTGGCCAGCTGACCAGGAGTACAAAAATCTCAGGTGGAGTTTTTTTTTCCCATTCTTTGAAATCACGTGTCTTTTGGGTTGGGGTTTCACTAGGCATTGCTACCATTTACTTTTAGTGCAACAACACCAACCAACCACATGTAGTGTTATTGGGCCTACTGCTTCCATGCTTAGGGTTGCCACCTTTGCATGAGGGGGAAACCAGATGCTAAACCACACCCCAAACTCTGCCTCTAGCTCCACCCCTTTTATGACTGACGGGTATAATAATCTTCCTTCAAAGCCTTTTTTATGTTCGCATATGTGCACATGCAGAGGACATCTAGCTACAAGAAAGTGGTTTTTGAGGGTGTGACACTGTCAGTCCAGTGCAGAGTGGTCTGCAAGGCACTTGTCAGTGTCATACCAATCATCAGCCAGGCTGATCATGACACTGTTCTGGCATGCTAGGTGGAAACTTTGTGTACTTCAAAGGAGATAGGTGACCCAATCATAGGTCATCTCTTTCCTTTGAGCTATGCCTCCCAGAAACCACAGATGATGTGTCATTATCAGCCTGCTGAGTAATTATACCTGTACTAAAGGAAACCATCCATCAATGTCTGTTTGTTGGCAGTGCCGTAACTGTCTCCACCACCCGACCCTCCTACTCGGCACACACCACCCCATCCCTATAAACATAACACTGATACTGCGGCTGCCCAATCTTCCAGTGTTGCCACCTGAAATAAAGAAAACCATCCCTCATAGTTTGTTATCTCTCTCTCTCTCTCTCTCCATATATATATATATACAGTATATACCCTGAACAGTTATATATACAGTATATACCCTGTAAAAAGAAAAAGTCCATTGATGTCTGTCTCTGCCACCCACCCAACACTCCCATTCAGCACTCCCCAGAGCTACCTCACCCCCCACAAACATAACACTGACACTAGGGGTGCCCAGTCCCCCAGTGTTACCAACTGAAATAAAGAAACCTGTTCCTGGTTGTTGTTGGTGTTTGTTTCAAACCCTGCAAAAAAGAAAACCATACAGTACATCAATGCTGGTTGCACCATTAGTCCCCCCAACTGACACTCCAGCTCAGCACCCACCACCCCATACCCCCCAAGCCCTTACCTACCGACTGGGGGTCCAATGCTGTAATCCTCTCTGGACCACAGACATGTCCTCACTCTTCAAAGCCAGAATGGGAACTGAGGAAATCAGGTATGTGGTTCATTGTATTTCAATGGGGTTTTGAACTTAATGGTATGACTTGGCAATTTTTAGATATTTTTGCCCCAGATTTTCAATATGCCTTTTTTGGGACCCCACCTCATGAACAATGCCAGTGAATTTAAGCAAATCTGTCCCAAAAGGTAATTTCATGGTCAGAGCATGAAATCACCTTTTGTCCAGGAAGAAAATGTTCTCTGTCCTTGTTCATGAAGTGGGGTCATAAGAAGGCTATGTTAAAAATTTGGGGTGAAAATATTAATGAGCAACAAAGTTATGAGCGTACGTTGAAATTTGTGAACGCAGGCTCATAACTGTGGTCATTTTCAATATTTTTGACCTCAAATTTTCAACATAGCCTTTTCCTAGCAGGTATCCTATCAGAATACTGAAGCTAGGAATCTCAACACTCATGGGGCCGACTTCTGTATCCTGAAATACCTATGCCCAAAGAAATTTCATACAGTGAAGTTGTATTTTGCTGTGCGAAATTATGAGTGAAAGATTCCGCACAGAAGAAATACAGTTTCACTACATAAGTAGCAAGAGGAAGGAGGTACTGGCTGAGCTGCTCTTGTGGCATGGAGGGCTGGATTAGGAGTGGTTCAGCCAGCATGGCTGTGTGGACCTGGGTTCTGTTCCCAGTGCAGCTACAATTTTTGCCTCCCTGACATTCCGCCCCTGTAACATTTATTTACCAACTCCAAGGTCCTCTCCCTGAAGTTGGTTATTTTAGTTCTGAGGTGCAGGAAGACAAAGCCCCACATTGAACCGTAAGTCCATGTTAGATGCCAAATTCAGTCTCCCGAACTCGGTCTAGTGGAGTTCGGGGAACTGAATTTCAGGATTCCATAGGTAATCCTTCTTCACATCACCTCATGAATGTGATAGCTGTCATTTTTCAAATCCTGGCAAAAATGTGTTTTCACACTTGTGACAAAAAGTCACCTTTTGGTCAGGATTTGAAAGTGTTGTCTGCCCTTGTTCATGAGGTAGACTCACAAGAAGGCTATGTGAGGTCATAAGAAGGCTATGTTGAAAATTTGAGGTACAAATAAGAGAAAACAATAGAGTTATGAGTTTATGTTGCAATTTTTCAACATGCATTCATAACTGTGGTAATTTGCAATATTTTTGCCCCAACATTTCAACATAGCCATTTTTTCACACCACCTCATGAATGTGACAGTCGTAATTTCTCATATCCTACCCAAACTGTGTTTTAACACTTCTTGTGCAAAATGACATTTCAGCCATTGTTTTATAAATGACACATGTCATGCTCAGAAGGAGTGGTCAGAAAAAGATTATGTTGAAAATGTGGGATACAATTTGAAAAACCAGTACAATAACAATACCAGTGGTGAACATTCATCATTGACAAATGCTTGTTTCTAGGCTGTCTTTCAGTCTTATTTGCATTTTAATTTTCTCTATCACCCAAGGAAGATTTTTCCTCTTTATTTAATTTAAAAGGAGCATTATTATTGCAGACTGAAAGAAAAGAGTCTGAAAAATCCCTCACTATTAAGTCAACATTGGGAATTAACTCTAACTGATTCCAGTTCACCTGTGCTATCTGATTTTGGAAACTAGCTACTGCACATTGAAATTTTTAAAACGCCTACTAAGAGAAGGTTTAATTCCTGGATCCCTTTCTATCTTGAGGTCTAGGATACATTCTGTGAAACAATAGTTGCCTTACATTCAATCAATCAATCAATGTTTTTATTGAAAGTATGTATAAAACTAAGTTGTTACATACAAAATATTTTAAAACCAAGTAGCTGCTCACACATAAATTCACAAATACATGGTCTTATTGCACAGATCCAAATGCCGTATGATATGAGCATTTGTTATAAACATATTTAAATTGACTATGAAATATAACATTTAATCACAAAAAATAGTTTTAATTAAAAACAATTATCTTTTCTCCCCAGCAGCAGATTTAAAGAGTATCTCCCACAAATTCTAAGGTTTATGACAGTTATGCATTCAATAGTTTAGAACAACCAACGACATCCTCCTAGATATGACAGGTCATGGGAAAATAGACTATTCTAATAAAACATGCACATTATCTTATAAGCATAACTTGTCAGACTGAATGTTTGTGCTTTGTTTTTTTTTTAATCATATTGAATATTGCATGCGTTTTAAGTTTTGGGTCAGCATCTAAACTAAATACAGGATACAGAAGTTTTTCTCTTTCTTCCAACAGTTTTGGACATTCCCATATCAGGTGCATCACAGTTAGTTTGATATTTGCATTGCAGACTCATGAGTCTTTGACATATTGCACATTATTCAATTCCATATATTCCCAAAGAGCTCGCATCTTAGTTTTGTGAGTGCTTTCCTATGTTTTATATTCTCACATTGTAATAAATACTCCTCAGCACAAAAGGTATATTGTATGTGCCTCAGTAGCTTATGTCTATAGGACCCTCTAATGTTCCCCAGGTCATCTTGCATGACAATATCGATTATTCTCTGCAAAGCTATTCTAGCAAACCCTTCGTGTTCCTCGTGGGAATTTAACAGTGCGTTATATGGTAAGCCTGCTTTACTCATTTCCTGGTTTAATTTGACAAACCAGCATTGTGTTGCCTTGTTTAGGTTGATGAGCATATCTACTCTACAGTACAGTTAGCTAGCAGACTACTTTCTGGGACACTAAAAAATTTTTTGAAGGTAGCAGATTGCTCTTTTTAAAGAAAATGTTTCTGTTTCTGCACGAACAGCACTGTTCAATGTATATAAAGATACATAGATACATAGACAGTGTTGGCAGATAAGGGCCTAACGGCCCACCCAGTCTGCCCATTTGAGCTTGTAAGTTCACTTTATGTTTTCCTAGAAGTCTGTTGCCCCATACCCCTGACCTCCAGAATTCCTTTATGTCTATTCCATGTATTCTTAAATCCTGTGATTGTTTCAGCCCCCACCATTTCTTCTGGCAGGGTGTTCCACTTGTCTACCACCCATTCTGTGAAGAAATTCTTCTTCATGTTTCCTCTGAATTGTCTTCCCTCCAACTTCATCCAATGCCCTCTAGTCCTGGAACATATTTTTCGCTTAAAAATAGTGTATTCCTGCACCCTATTCCTCCCTGTAAGATACTTGTATGTCTCTATCATATCCCCTCTCTCCCTCCTCTCTGCCAGGGAGTACATATTCAAGTCTTTCAACCTGTCCTCATAGGACTTGTGATGCAATCCATGTACCATCTTTGTTGCCCTCCTCTGAACCTTCTCTATCCTGTCTATGTCCTTACATACAGTAGGTAAGGTCTCCAGAACTGTACACTGTACTCCAGGTGGGGCCTCACTAGTGTCTTGTAAAGGGTACTCCTAAAATATTTTTCAGGAAGACAGTTTGTATTGACTCAAGTTCTTTTATATTAACATACATGCTCCATGCCTCTGTTCCATATAACACTTGCACATTGATTTTTAGAGTCAAAACATCTGTACTAGGCTATGAAGGAGTCTTTTGCAAACAAATTCGCAAACCTGTTGATTTCTAGCATGCAGCTTTTCACATTTTCTTTGATTTTTTGATGTGTGGTTTCCATTTTAAGTCTTTACTGAATACTGCTCCCAGATATTGAAATTCATCATCTTCGGCGATATGTAGGCCATTAATATTACATAGTTCTAACTTTTTCTTTTTAGATCCAAATATTGCGATCTTTGTCTTCTCAGTATTTAAAGATAGTTCCAGTTTCATCAAGCTGTCCCTATCTAAATTTATCTCCCTTTTCAGGCCAAGTTGTGTTTGGGCTAGGAGAATCGTATCTGCGTACATTAGGATCATAACTGGTATTTGGTTAATTTTTGGAGCAAAGGTATCAATCAGTCTTTGAAATATCTTCCACTAAAGTTTCAATATATGCATTAATGAGTGTAGGGGCCAAAAGGCAACCCTGCTTGACCCCAGTACAAGCATCAATTTGCTCTTGCCCTATCTTTACCATATCTTACTCTTAAAACTGTGTCCTTGTGCAGTAACTTTATCGTATAAATTAAGATTTTTTCTTTATCTTTAGAATTCAACAGATCCCAGAGCATATTTCTATTAACAGAGTCAAATGCAGTCTTTATATGCACAAAAGCTGTGTATATCGTTCTTTTCTTTTGTCTAACATATTTATCAAGAATATAATTTGAAGGGACACTGTCAACCCCCTTAGGTCTCAAAATGTCCCTAGTTTAAAAAACATATTTTATAACTACCAACATTCAGTAAAGATTGCTGATGTAGCTGGTAGTTTGATTCTGACACTAATTTTCTTTAAAAAGGTGAAAAACAGACTGCCCAACATACTGGTGTTATCACACCAAAACAGGTTTGTTTACATCCCTTGAGCAACTCCAAATGCATCTTTCCTGGACTTGGGAACACACACAAAAAAGTCTAGCCCCTCATGATGCAGTGGGAGTTTAGGAGGCTTCTTTCTTATGAGTGACTGCACTGTTTGGGTGTGTTTCTAATGCTCAGGAAGTATGCAGTAAGAACAGAACCAGGATTGTAAACAAAATAAGGTTGTTTATAAATATACATTGCCATGCATTTCAGTTCTACTTACCAAGGAGACAGCAAAATAGACAGCATCACCAGTGAATTTTAGAGAGGGTAAACAATCATAAAATGTGGGGTTTCAACTATAAATAATATGATGAAAAACAAGTGGACAGTGTCCCTTTAAGACAAATATGTGCTCTATAGTGGACTTTCCGTTTTGAAACCCTGCTTGGAAGGGTGACAATATCTTCTGGTCTGCCATCCAATATTGTAGTCTATCTAACAAAATCCTAGAAAATATTTTCAGACTAACACTGAGTAAGGTAATTGGATGATAATTTGTTGGAATGTTAATTGTTCCCTTTTTATGCAGGGGGACAATTACACCTGTTTTCCAATGTTCTGGGATCATCTTACTTTCAATGATAAATTCAAACCAAGAAAGAAGTAGATTTGCCCACCAAGCAGGGTCTGCCTGATACACCTCAGCTCCTATCTATCTGCGGGGCATTATTATGTTTCTGGGCTAATATTGCAGTAATAACCCCCTGTCTAGTTATTTTTATCCCTCCTATCCCTTCAGCTATATTCACAGGGTGGGCAACTTCCAGATCTTTGTTTATATGATACTGTTGTTTATTCTCTAAACCAACCCTTCCAAAAACCCTCATGTAGTGTTGATACCATTTCTCGCTGGGGATAACTGCCTCTATGTTAAATCTATTGTAGTCCATACCAGGTGCAACCATATTCCAGGAAGTAATGTTGTCTTTATTTTTGATTGCACCTTGCATTGTGTGCCACAAGCCCTTATTATAGTGATCTTTTTTCTCCTTTATCAATATCTTATATTAATTTTTTAGGTGTTTCATTGATATTTTATCTTCAACTAAGTTAAATTTTCTGATACGTCTTCCCACTTTCAAAATTAATTTCTTCATGTTCATGCACTCCTTGTTGAACCATTTTGCTTTATGGCCCATATTGAATGTTTTTGGCCTATGTTTCCTACTTAATGACTGAGAAATCAATTCTTCTATTGCTATACATTGGTCCCATATGTTTCCCCATCTACTGTCTTCTATATTAGATATACACTTATGTTTCAAGTTTATCATTTCATCTGACTGTAAAATATTTCTTACTATGGCAGCAGTTTGTTCTGAACGTTTAATTCTTTTCGAGTTATAAAGGGGTGATAGGGGGCTATTGGGCAGACTTGATGGATCACAAGGTCTTTTTCTGCTGGCACAATTCTAGGATTCTATGTATCATTATATTCTCATCTGCTTCTAACCTTCTAGATTTTTCCGTATCCCCCACCCCCATTCATAAGGATTTTTAAGGGCCTGTGGTCACTGTCCCACTGTTCTGTGATTTCACATCGACTAACATTTGCAAATGAAAAAATATCTACAATAAAATAATCAATTACACTACCTCCTTTTTGAAGGATATAGGTGTCACATAAGATGGTTTGAGTCCTATCTCTCTGATAGGGTACAGCGGGTAGTAATGGGGAAATTCCCCTCCCCAATGCCTCTGTCTTGTGGAGTTACACAGGGTTTGATCTTGTCACTGATGCTGTTCGTGGCATACGTGCTGCCCCTGGATGAGATCATTCAACAATACAGCATGGAGTTTCACTGTTATGCAGATGACACCCAGCTGTACTTGTCATTTCACCCGAAACATCCTGTGCTGTCAATGTGCTTAACATCTGTCTGGCTAAAATCAATGACTGGATGGCTTCCAGCTGGTTGAGACTGAAACCGGATAAGACAGAGGTGCTAGTGGTTGAGCCGGGTCATGGGCATGATGGGTTACAACCTGGAGGGGACACAAATCTTTTCCTGGAGTCTGCTCCATTGGTTGCTTCTCTGAGGGTGCACAGTCTAGGTATGATCCTGGACAGCAGACTGACCTTTGAAGATCAGGTCTCGTCTGTAGTTAAGAGTGTTTTTTACCACTTGTGAAACATTGCCAGGATCAAGACCCTCATTCTGCCCGAGGACCTGCTGACCCTGGTACATGTCTTTGTTACCTCTAGGCTTGACTACTGTAACGCTCTTTACTTCATGGTCATGGGAGGGTCCCTCCGCAGGCTGCAGCTTGTGCAGAACACGGCAGCCCAGTTGCTGATGGGCCTGCCCAGGTTCTGTCATGTGACCCTGGTCCTGCGTGCTTTGCACTGGATGCCGATCAGGTGTAGGGTCCTTTTGAAGTCCTTCTGAAGGTGGGCTTGCTGACCTATAATGCCGTATACAGACTGGGTCCTGGCTACCTGTCAGAGCTCCTGATACCTGTGATCTCTGCTCGCTCCCTCTGCCCCTCTTTGAGGGGCCTCCTGGACATTCCCAGGGTTCAGCTCAAGACATCCGGTGACTGAGCTTTTAGTGTCTCTGGGCCGACCCTGTGGAACGCGCTTCCATCTGCAGTCCGGGAGTTCCCCATGATAGGTATTTTCAAGCAGAGGCTAAAAGCCCACCTTTTCAACCTGGCTTTTATAGAATGATGTTGTGCTGTACTGTTTGTTATAGGTAACTGCAACAACTAGAACTTTGATTTTTTTATCTATTCTTGTAATTTCTTGATTTTAGTTGTTGTTTTATTCTGTCATGCTTTTGTTAGGTGCCCAGAGCCTCAGGGATTGGGTGCCTTAAAAATTAAATTTGCCTTGCCTTGCCACATTTCCCGCCACATCATCATAACACCTGCCATTAACAATTATCATATTTAATGCATCCAAACAGTCGAACAACTTGATTTCTTGTGTACTGATTATAGAGTCCATTGAGGCTCTTATAGGAATACAAATTTTTATTCTCTGGTTGTATGCCTGTTCTGGCATTTCAATCTCCTCCTATTATAATCATTGCTCCTGGGTATTGCACCTGTATAGACATTAGTACCTCTTCCAGTTTTAAAAGATATTTTGTTATTGGGGTCTTTTTCGTATGTGGAGGGATGTATACATTGATTAAAATACAAGGTGACAGATTCTTTCTGGGTATTTGTATACACAAGATACCATAGTTATTGTCTTTTAAGATGCATTTGGCTCTAATTCCCTGGTTTATCTTTCACATAGTGCATACTCCTCCAGAAGTGCATCCATAATGGCTTAATTTCCTAGCCAGGATGTTCCAGCAGTGAAAACCTTCAATCTGATAATTATCCATATTAATAACCAATGTTTCTTGTAGCATAACTACTGAATGAGATGCTAAAAACTTCCTGCAACCAATATCATTGAATTTACTTCAATACCAGCAATGTTCCAGCAGAGGATATCCAAGTTTGTTGTACAATCTTTTTGTGTAATTCCTCTTTGTCAATGTTCTTCTAATGAATCCATTGAATACTGATTTTACGTATTTCTGTACAGAGCTGGGTTTTATTGTTGGATAGATCTTTGTCAGTCTTCACCATTCATCACTGGTGGGTTATTGGCTGGAGACAAGCACCCCATGGGACCTTTTTTTTTCCTAGGAGGGAGGAGCCATTGGTGCTGCCCACAAGGCCGATGTGCTGTGTGGCACTCGCGGGTTGGCCAGAAACAGCCGTTGGCTCCTCCTCCACTTCAGTTCTGCTTCTCCCACCATCAGGACAGCACCTCACCTGCAGCAAGTGAATTCTACTATGCCATTGTGGCCTAGTCCATTGGTCGACACCTTGGAGTCGCTCCTCAGAGCCGTTCCTGACAAATTAAAGCCATTTCCCGATGCTGCCTTGATTTCAGCCTCAGTTCTGCCATCCACTCAGCGCTGTTACTAAAGATTACTGGTAAGATCTTTCCTTTTCTTAACGGCATCAAGTCTTTTCTGATTTAAAGTTTTAGTTACCATTGCATCAGGCCAGGTTCAGGAGACAAGAAACGTTAATCAAAAGCGGGCCAGCCTCCTATGCGTCGGTGTCCCTGCAGCCGGCAAATTTCCGTTACGGATCGGCATGATGTCTGCCTTTCCTGCCTTGGATCCCAGCATGACATGGAACACAGCAATGTCTGCTTCTCTTTGGATCACTGTGTCCTTGAACACTGTGTGTTGAAGGTCAGCAGGGCTCTGCTGACTTTCGGGGGATGTCGTCGCTCTTGTCAGTACAAGCATAGGACTATTCGCCTTTCCTCCAGGTCCCCTCCCGGGCCTAGATGGTCTGGTGAAGAGAAGGCCTCCTCCTCCTCCTCTAGCCTTGCCATGGAGGAGGTCTCTACCGCAGTGCCAGAGAACAGGTCTGGCTCCACCCGGGGCTGGGCCAGGAGCACTGCCTTGGCAGTCACCTTTTCAGAGGTGCAGGCTCCCCCCATCATTGGGGACCATTGCTGCTGGACCCAGTGTGGGCACGCATTCCTTGGCACCACCCACTGATGCTGCTCCAGATACTGGAGCCGTTCAAGGCTCCGATGATTAGGACAGTGCTGCAAGGGGTGCTGGGCTGACCTTTGACACTATTTGTGGCACCATTGGTAGAAGAGTCCCCACAGTCGCTGGTCCAGAGCTCCTCTGGATCTCCTTCTCTCCAGGGCTGGATGGTCAGGAGGCTGACCCAGACTGGCAACCTGACTCTCTGAAGTCGGGGGGTTCTCTGAGGCCCAGAACCCTTGTACCTCCCCAGGTGCCCTCCTCTGCAGATCTGGTGACTGTGGCTGGTGCCGACCCCTGGTCTGATGGCAGTGCTGGGGGGAGTGTGGGTCAGCGGCCCCATTGCTATGGGTGGGGTGGTCTGGACATTGGGGAAGGAGTTGGCTGCCACTCCCGGTGCTTCCCCCACTCTTAAGACCAGGACCAAATCCCCCGGTCCCCTCATAGGGAAGCTTCCCCTACAGGGCTGAGTCCTGACCATTTTACTTTACTCCACAGGATGGTGACACTGCAGACCTACAGATTCCCTGTTCTTCCAGGATTGCCTGATAGGTCTTCTAGCCCTAGCAGAGGCACACCACATGCAGTGGCCAGTTCCCCTGTGGCTGTGCATCCAGACCGTCCTCTCCCAGGCCGTGTTGGTCCTTTGGGACCTTTGACCTGAGAACAGTTCAGATCCCAGGCTGCAGACTTCCCCCAGTACATTAGGGCCATGGACAAACAGGTCTTTTGACCAGTTCCCACTCTGCAGCCGGAGTCTGACTCTTCAGGTTCCTCAGCCTCCTCACCTCCCTCCCTTGAGGAAGAGGAGCCCTTTGTCCACCTGTCCTCTGATGCTGATCAAGCCCAGTATCCATGTTTCCTGGTGAGGCTAGTCAGGGATCTGCATATTTCCTATTTGGCCCATCACACTACCGAACTAACGATGCAAGCCTTTTTGGTGAGTTTGGGGCACACCATTTGGTAGTCCCCTCCTGGCTGATCACCTTCCAGGAGGCATCGTACTGCATCTGACAGCTTCCATCTGCCACAGTTCCAGCCCCCGTGGCCTGCCAGCATCAGTACAGTGCACCCCAGGAGTCTCCAGGTACTCTGCCTCATCCCACTTTGGGACTGACATGTCTTAACACCCCTACCAACTATAGATGTCCCATCCACGATTGACCCCCAGATCCTGACTCTGTGGAGTTCTACTGTCTGGGGTGGAGCATGTTCTCCTCTGCACGGATGATACTTTGCATTGCTTCACATCAGACACACCACACTGCCTACGACAGGCATCTGTGGGTGATGCTGGGCCAGGCACTGGCATTGCTGCCTGATTCAGAAGCTACCTGGCAAGCCATAGCCTTCTCTGCTATGGGTCTGGAGCTGGCAAGGCACCAGTCAAAGGATCTTACAATGCCAATGAAGTCGCTTCATGACTTTCAGAGACAGCAATCTGTATTAGGCAGATGGCGTGGCTTCACCTTTCATGGTTGTCACCCTTGGCCCGGTGTAGGGTGATGGCCTTCTCTTTCCGGGGGACCCATCTTTTCCCCTGCAGGGCAAGATGGGAACTGCAGGGGCTCCTTCCTTCCCCCAGGGAATGGGGGACCTCACCTTGCCCTGACCAGTCCCAGGCCTAACTGGCCAGTGGAAGGTCTCCCCCCCCCGTGTCTCCCCCATGGGGGCTGAGGGATGCTATTCTGTCAGGGAAATACTTGGCCACCTTTTGGGGGGGCTCAGTACTCATCCACCAGTGATGAATGGCGAAGATTGACACAGGGAAGATGTAAAAATTACATACCTATCATAATTATTGATCTTCCTGTGTATCTTCGCCATTCATCACTGAATCCCACCCACCTTCCCCTCACAAGGCCTCAGTCCCTGGGCAATGCTCTCTCCCTGCTCGCCATCCTCCTTGGGGATCCAGTTGGGTTACCCTTTTTCCTTGGAGCCTTCCTTATCCTAGGAGGCGACTGGAAAATGTTTTGGGAGAACAGCGAGTAGGGCTTCTCTACTAGCCCAGTGGGGGACTTCTGTTGGGCCCTTCCCCCTTGTCCTGGATATGATCTCTGGGGTTGGCCCACCCCATCAGGGTGCGCCGGCTCTTCAGGTCCCCTAGGATGGGGGGGCTGGGGCTGACGGGCACTCCCCTCTGCTCCCTTCCTATATTATTTCTCTTCCTCTTCCTGTCTCCTTCCTCTTAGGGAGGGAGATATTAATTGGTGGTATCCTCACTCCTCCTCCCCCCATACCCTGTGGGTTCTTCCTTGGAACATGGTAATGGGGAGGAGGAGTGGGGAATCCTCACCGATGGGTGGTTTCCACCCTCAGGGATTTAGAGGCAGGAGGGGGGACCTTCCCCATGCTACTATCCCTACAGGATTTCAGTAAAGTTTCTGCCTCAGAAACAGCCCCTGTGGTGGGCTGTCTGCCTCCCTGGAGGCACTGCTGGTCACAAGATCTGAGTGTCCTCTGTGGACATTGGTCCCTCCTATCCTTTCCTCTCCCCTTGTTCTCTCTCTCTCTCTCTCTCTCTCTCTCTCTCTCTCTCTCTCTCTCCTTTCCCTTTCCTACCCTTACTGGCCATCTAGGGACTGGGGGGCCTTTCAGCCCATACCATCCCAGATCCTCCTCCTCTGTCCTCTGGTCAGCCTATTTCTTTTTCAGTTTGTATCCTTTCCTTTTACTGTCCCTCATGCTCTCTTGCCCTGCCCTTATTTTTCCCTATCCTCCTTTCACTCTGTTTCTCCAGCATGCAGAACTGAGGTGGAGGAGGAGCCAAAAGCCATTTCTGGCCAACCCACAAGCGGAATGCAGTATGTTGGCCTCATGGGTGGCACTGATGGCGCCGGCTCCTCCCTCCTAGGAAAAAAAAAGCTCCCGCGGGCTGCTTATCTCCAGCCAATCACCCACCAGTGATGAATGGTGATGATACACAGGAAGATGAAGAATAATGATAGGTACAGAATTTTCATTTGCGTCCAATCTCCTGAGCTCTCTAGTATCATACTTGTGTTTATCTTGGTACCTTCCTGTAGTCTACCTCTTATGATTTTCCTGTTTTCCCTATTTAAAATATTATCTTGTTCCAGCTCATGTATTGTTTCAGTTGGAACCATGTAGTTAATTATTCTTTGTTGAAGTTTTAAGCCTGTTACTACTTTTACTTTTTCTTTTGGTTTCTTGTTGTTCTTTACCTGTGCTTTTTCCAGGTTTTGCTACCCTTCTGGCAATACTATTTCAGCTTTAATTCCTAATGCAACTAGATCATTTTTCATTGCTAAGATTATTTGTCTGGCACTGTTAGTTTTAGTAACTAAACATACCCAGCCTTTTTCTTTGCCCGACTTATATCTGTAGACAGAGTTAATCTCTGTTCACATAAACTTGGATTACAGAATCCCCTTACAAACATTGTAAACAGCTAGTTTAAGCATAGTGAGGTTTTCATTTCATGCCTTAGGTAGTCCTTTAAGGAAAATTGTTGGTGCAATCAAGCCCCTTTCTATTAATAATTCTTTATGGTCTTTTTCTGTATCCATTATATTTGTCATATACGTCCCATTGTTATTATGTTGCTTATTTCCCTTGTCATTCTTACTACAGGATGTTATTTCTTCAACCCCTGTATTTAGATATTTTTACTTCTACCTCCCTCCTCTAATATTCGTACATTCTGAGCTGGAGCTCTTAGACATTCTTGACTTTTTTCTACTACTGTACCTTGCTCCCTGATTTTTTTTTCCTTTGTTTTTTCATTGCCATTTTTTGGCTTTTATTGTTTTTCTTACCCTTTCCTAGTTCTTTTATTAATGTTTGTGTCTCCTGCTCTTCTCTGTTACTAATTTCTTCTGTGTTTTTTCTTATTAGGGTATGTGTCTCTGTATTAGTGTTATCACTTCCACAGCTTTGGAATCCATTACTTCTTCCCTTTCACAGAGTAATTTGTTAAGTACTAATATTAAGTTAATTAACACATCGTTGTTAAGCATTATGTCATTGCAGATTTCTTTAAGGATCGCCACCATAGATTTTTCATCTTTATTATATGAGCCTTTTCTACCCTTATTTTCCTTTTTTTCTTCTTACTTTTCTCAACCTTTTTACCCACCTCCCCTTCTGTTTATCTTTCTTCTGGGTAGTGTTTTTCATCATCTTTCTATTATTTGGGGATATTGTCCCTAATATATGTGAAATATCTGGAGGTTGTTCTAGAGGGGGGTCTAGCTTTAGTTTTTGGGTATATGGAGTTATGAATGCCTTAAAGTCCTCTAGGAATGATCTGCTAGGGCACTGTAATGATGTATCCTTATGCTCTTTCCCTTTATTCCCTAAGACTACCTCTACATCTTCACTGGGCTTCCCTTTCATAATACTTTGTGAGGGTTTTTTTCCATCAGAGTCCTTTATTTTCTCATTTTCTTGCTTATCATCTGTCTTGTCACAGGTATCATTAATATTTTCCAGCTGAATAATGTCATTTTCATTTTATAATGCTCTAATTGTTTTCAAAATTGGATGTTCACTGGCATCTGCCACTATGGTTTCACTTCCTTGTGGTTTTATGGGAGATGAGCTTAATGCTGTAAATGTTAGATTGTGATTGGTTGGCATCCATGGCACTCCAGACATTACCTCATGGGTTTTAACCCACCTGATAGGCTAGTGATGCACTGACCCAGATCAAATTTCTAGTAATCCAGGTCCCAGAAACCCCTGCTCCCCAGTTTGAATCATGCATCTAAACAGGCAAGAAGCACACCAGGAATCCCTGTCTGCTCTTACAAGGTAAGACTTTCAATCACTATATAAAGAATCCTCCTCTGGCATAGGCGATTATAACTGTTTTTGGTACAGCTAAGGTAAAATGAAGTAAACTACAGAATTTGAGCAGAATGTGTTGTGAGACCCTTACAGGTTCAACTAACTCGGGGCTCAGCCCTAGTTTTGTGGGGCAGAATGTTATTGTAGTTTTATTGTGGCCCTGGGCATTATTTTAACCTCTTGGGCAGTTTAGCACTGTTGTTTCCTCTCACGCTGTATCTTGGAGGCTACTTGCCCGATCTGGCGCCGCATCACAGGGCCGCTCACGCCTGCTTACCCTCCCTGGCCTAGGCCTCATGGTACTAGCTCCCCCAGCATGCCAGGAGTGGCCTGGGCGTCCCCCCTTCAGGCCCGCTCTGCATTTACATGGCGACCCGGCGTGACCGCGTGGCCATCAGAAGCCACTCCTTTCCCTCTTGGCCTCCTCCTGCTCACCTTTCACAAGCGTGCTACCTCTCCGGCACTACGCGGTGCCTGTGCCACCGCGGACTACTCCCCTCGTGCTCGGGTGCACCCCTAGGCCTCGGTTGGGCCTTCCCATCCTTCGCGCTCAGGCGTGCTTGCCTAGGCCTCAGTTTGGGCCTTCTCCAGACGCGCTGCTCGGTGTAGGGATGTCCTCCCCACTGCTTCTTCCCTCCTCTGAGAGAGGAAGAGACAGGGGAGGCAGAACAGCCTCGCGAGGACGCGCTTCCTCGACCTCATGGTCTGGCCAGGTGGGGGGGAAGAGACTCTCGGCGGGGGGGGATAGCTCCCCCTCAGTCATTCCTTGGCAGCCCTCTTCCTCCTTGCTCCTGGGAGGTGAAAAAACGGGGCCTCCACAAGGGGGGGGGCCTTACCTTCAGAAAAAATAGGGCCCGGGACTCCTTCCCCAGTCGGGATTCTCCAGCTCCTGATGGCCCACCGGGTGACCAGAGCCCTTCCCTTCCAGGTCTAGCCCATCAGGAGGGGTGGGTAGGCCGACAGATTCACCCTCAGAAGTCTCCTGGCAGGAGGTACCTCTCCTGTGGTGTAATGGCTAGGCGCTAGACTAAGACATTCAAGGGTTGGGGGTTCAAAGCCAGCCCCCTCTTATTTTCTCCACCAGTTAAAAAAAAAAAGGGGAAAACTTGGGATGGACATCATTCTATGATGAGCCTTCACTGTGCCCGTTGGGTCCCTCCCACAGCGACCCTTCGGCGACTCCGCTTCTCCGCCCCCCGCCTCTCGGGGGGGGGGCCTTGGACCTTCTGACTGTTCCCTGCCCCTTACCTCTCGGGTTCCTCCCACAGCAACCCACGCAGGTAGCCATCCCACTGGACTGCCACTCCTCATTCGGTCTCCACAGCTCCCTCCCATAGCGAGCCATGGCCAGACCACCGATCTCTAATTCTTCCCTTCTTGGGTTGGCGTGGGGGCCCTCACACAGCGCCCCCACCCCTACATACTACCGTGGCCCTGGAAAAGTCCACCTCATTGTTTTGGGGTTAAAAAAAAAAAGAGGGAGATCGCCCCAAAGGGCGGTGCGCAGTTCTGTTCTAAGGTATACTTTCTCTCTTCCCCAGATGGTGAAAGCAAAGAAATGCTCCTCATGCAGCACCACCCTCCTGCCCCAAACCCCGGGCCCCCTCTGCGTGGCCTGCCTCCTGGACGACGATGATTCCTCCTTGGAGCAAACCCCGTCCAAGGGCCCCGGCAACCCAGGGACCAGCAACCCCACGTGGATGGACCCAAGCTCCCTCCTAATTCAAAATCAGCAGGCCACAGTTGCCATGATGGAGAGCCAACAGAACTTCATGCTCAAGATCATGGAAAAACTGGAATCCCTCACCCAACACAGGGCAAAGCCACCCAACCTCGAACCAGACAGGGCAGGAGGTCATCCGGAGGAACCCCCAATTCCGGAGGACACCACACCAGGTGTTCCAGACACTCAGGAGGACAAGGAGAAGGATGACACGGGGGAGGAGAATGAGCCCAACTTGGACGAGGACAACATGGACCCCAAAGCGACCCTCTCACTGACATTGAAGTTATGCTCTTTCGACACGGTTCCAGGGCTCATGAAGATTATTAAGGCCACCATGGGTTTCGACACCGAGGAAAGCAGGCCCAAGTCAAAACTCGACCCCCTGATCCAACTGAGGCAGTCAACCATCGAGACCTTCCCAGTGTGCCCCGCAATAGAGGATATCTTCAGCAAAGAGTGGCAGTCTCCTGAACCGGGCAGAATGTCAAACGGTAAAAACCTAGACAGGATGTATCCGGTCCAAGGGGAGAAATCCGATGCCTGGTGCAAGGCCCCCACCATTGACCCCCAAGTGGCAGCCCTTAGCAAAAAGACTGTGTTACCATGCGGTACAATAGCACTCAGGGATCCGATGGACAAGAAGGTGGAGGATATGCTCAAGCGGGCCTTCGAGATCGAGGGCACTGCCGCCAAGGCGACCATCACAGCCATCTACACGGCCCGAGTGCAGATCCGCTGGCTCAAGGAACTTCAAGAACAGGGCAACCCCAAATCCAGGGAGGCAGAACTTTTGGAATGTACTTTGGATGCAGCTAAATACATGGCCGATATAGCGGTGGACACCCTGCGCCTTCATGCCAGGGCGACCGCCATCACCAACCATGCTCGTAGGGCACTGTGGCTGAAGCTATGGGATGCAGACAATGAGTTAAAGACTCTGCTCCAGAACTTACCTCTGAGGGGAAAGCATGTTTTGGGGAGGGACTACAAGACTATTTGAAACAAAAGAAGGAGGGCAGAGATCTCCTCAAGAATAGGTCTAGGCTATCCTACCTCCCCTCCTCGAGGCGGAGATTTTGGGGAGGACACAAGCCTTATCAACCACTCAGAGACGCACAGCAATTGGGTCACTCCTTTCGGGGCAGAGGCCCTTCCCCCGGCTTCCGTAGCCCATACCTTCAGAACTATCAGCCCTCCTCCTCCAGAACCCGAGGTCAAAGATCTGGAGGATGAGGCAGGAGCTACGGGGTAAACAACAGTGACTACCCCCTCTGGTACCGCTAGGCCAGGACCCCTACCCACCTGTGGGACAAAGGTTAACCCTATTCGCTCACCGCTGGCTCCGCACAACGTCAGACAGGTGGGTCCAGGACGTGGTGACCACAGGATACTCCATAGAGTTATCCCACACCCACATTCCCCACAGGTTCGTCTCCTCCCCCATAACCAGGAGAAGGGCTTCTCCACAACAGGTACAACAGATCCTGTCAGAACTAGTTTGGAACAGGGCCATCCAGCCCGTACCGGAGCAGGAACAGAATCTAGGAGTGTACTCAATCTTCTTCCTAGTACCCAAGAAATCGGGGGAGCTCCAACCTATCCTGGACCTCAAGCATCTAAACCATCACATTGTCCCTCACCGTTTCAAGATGGAAACCATCCAGTCCACCCTACGATGCATTCAGGGAGGCGACTTCCTGACATCCATAGACCTCAAGGACGCCTACCTCCATATCCCCATCATCCGGAAGCACAGACAATTCCTTCGTTTCCACATTCTAGGCCACCACTTCCAGTACCAGGCCCTACTGTTCGGCCTCTCCTCAGCCCCGAGAGTCTTTACCAAGGTCTCCATAACCTTGGTGTCAAGACTTAGGGAATGGGTGCTGGACATTATCCCGTACCTGGATGACTGGCTCATACGGGCCCGGTCCGAAGGCCTAGCACGGATCCACATGGAATCCGCCCTGCAGGCGCTCGAGGACCATGGCTGGGTGGTGAACCGAGAGAAGAGCCACCTCATCCCCACCCAACAGATTGAGCATCTGGGAGCGCGCTCATCAACTCGGCTCAGGGTGGGCAAAACCTTCCACCTTGAGAATACACAACTTGAGAGACCTAGCTCGTCGGATGAAGGCCCGATGCAGCACAACGATGGGGAAGATAGCCCAGTTGCTGGGCTGCATGGCCTCATGCATAGATCTCATGCCTTGGGCCAGGTGGCGCATATGCCTGCTCCAAACCTACGCGCTGATGCAGGGGGCACCGAGCGACCACAACCTCCAGGTGCTAGTACCACTACCCAAGGCGGTAAGACTATCCTTGGCTTGGTGGACGGTGGAGGAGAACTTGTCCAGGGGAGTCCCCCTAGAGGCTCCTCACCCAGTCACCATAGAAACAGATGCGAGTCTCTCCGGCTGGGGAGCCTGCCTGGGAGACACAACAGCACAGGGGCCGGTGGTCACCAGCAGAGTCAGAGCTCTCCATCAACATCCTGGAGATGAGAGCCATGTTCCACGCCCTAAAAGCATTCAAACATCAGATACACTGGCAGTCAGTCCTAATACGATCCAACAACCGAGTCACGGTGGCCTATATAGCGAAGCAGGGCGGGACCAGGAGCAGAGCTATGCTGAGGGAGGCAATGGCAGTCCTCGACTGGGCCCAAGCCAACCTCAGACACTTGACCGCGGTTCATCTAGCAGGGAAGCTGAATGTCCGTGTGGATTGGCTCAGCAGGCAACAAATTCACCTGGGGGAATGGCGTTTACACCCGGACCTGTTCCAGGTGATCCAAGCGACATGGGGGACCGTGACCATAGATCTTATGGCTACACGGGAGAACACTCAGGTCAGGGATTACTACTCACGGTTCAGGGACAACCTTTCCCAGGGAACCGATGCCCTTTCACAGCCTTGGAGGTGGAGCCATGCCTATGTCATCCCACCTCTTCCCCTGATTCCCCAGGTTCTAACCAAAATACGGGAATCACAACTCACAGTGATCCTGGTGTCCCCCTACTGGCCACGCAGGTAGTGGTTCGCAGCGGTCTGAGAGATGTCACGCGCCAGCTTCAGGATACAATACCGAACGGACATACTCTCACAGGGGCCAGTTCTCCACCTGACCCCTCGGACCCTCAAGCTCATGGCCTGGCTTCTGAAAGGAGAAGACTGAGGGCAGCAGGTTACCATGATTCCATCATCGACACCCTACTCCAGTCCAGACGGTCTTCTACCACCTCCACGTACGGGAGACAATGGTCCATTTTCTCCCGGTGGTGTAGGGAATGGGGCAAAGTCCCTGAGCAGACTGACATGGCTAGCATCCTACTGTTCCTACAACAGGGAGTAGACAAAGGATTAGCATTCTCCTCCCTCAGGGTGCAATTATCAGCCATAGGGATGGCTACAGGACCCACCGGGGGATACACCCTGGGAGCGCACCCGGACGCCACCCGTTTCCTAAGGGCAGTGGAGATCCTCCGCCTGAGGACTCGGCCGACCGTCGCCCTGTGGGACTTACCACTAGTTCTAGAGTCCCTCAACTCCACCCCTTACGAACACCTCCTCGAAGCGGACCTGTTCTGGATCAGCCTCAAGACGTGCTTCTTGGTGGTGATCTGTTTGGCTAGGAGGGTCGGAGAGCTTGGGGCCCTCTCCTGCGCGGAGCCTTATACGGTGTTCACCCCATCAGGGGTCCGTCTGAGAACGGTCCCAGCCTTCCAGCCAAAGGTATCCACTGGCTTTCACGGAGAGCAACCCATTGAACTACCCACCTTCCCGGAGGGGTCCCAGCAGGGCCCTAGCATGGTCCCACATTACCTGGATGTTGGATCCACTCTCTCTGTGTACTTGGCCAGAACCCGTTCCATCTGCAAGACAGAGAGACTATTCGTCATCTCCAAGGGACAGAGGCAGGGAAGAGCCGCCTCCAAGACCACCATTGCCAGATGGTTAAGGAGAGTCATCCAGAACGCCTACCTAGCTAAACGGATGACCTCCCCCACCAGGGGATCAAGGCTCACTCCACCAGAGCGATCGCCACCTCCTGGGCGGAAAGAGCTAATGTATCCTCAGAGGACATTTGTAGGGCAGCCACGTGGAGCTCCCTCCGCTCGTTCACCAGGCATTACAGATTAGAGCAACTGCAGGCCATGCAGCCCACCTTCGCCACCCAGGTCCTGACGGCAGCTTCATCTACCCCTCACTCTTAGCCACTCTGCCCCACCCTGGGTACTTCACTGCTTCTTATCTACCCATGAGGTAATGTCTGGAGTGCCATGGATGCCAACCAATCACAATGGGTGTTTACTCACCTGGTAAAGGTGATTGTGTTGGTTGGCATCCATGGCACTCCAAAGCCCTCCCTTCAGAGTGCTCAGAGTGACCGGGACTGGTCTAAGGGATCTCTTCCATGGCGGGCTCTACAGGGACAAACAGCTACTATCTTATTAAAGGTTAATCTACCAGTCGGACCTTCGGGACCGAGATTAGACTGTATATAATAGGGAAGGAATAAAGACTCGGCCTACGGGCCTTTGATACTACGTTGTGGTCCGCATTCCTCTTTGGTGTCTGTCCATCTCTATTATTATTATCATCAGTGTCTGTGCCTAGGTTGTATGTTCTTCTCTCTTGTACTAACCGACCTTAATTTCAGCTGTGGAAGATTTGAACTGGAGAGCAGGGGTTTCTGGGACCTGGATTACTAGAAATTTGATCTGGGTCAGTGCATCACTAGCCTATCAGGTGGATTAAAACCCATGAGGTAATGTCTGGAGTGCCATGGATGCCAACCAACACAATCACCTTTACCAGGTGAGTAAACACCCATTTTGGATTCTAAGAACTTCCCATTTCCCAACTAGATTTATCTGTGAGCCAGGAGCTAAGACATAGTTCACTGTCTTTTTCCCTCCTTTACCAAGATCAGTACCAGAACTACTTTTTTCCCCCTTTAGTCCAATCGGGGCATTTTTCTTTTTAGATTTCACCTGGTTTTTCTTCATTTGATATGTAATGACATTAGTTACAAGTTTTTTAGTTGTTTGCCTTGTTTTCATTTTGTTTTTCTCTTCCCTTGGCAGAAACAAAAAATGTATTTATAACTCTCTACCGGCTGCCATCTCTGCTGAACCTAAACTTGGTGCCTTCAAAGATCTCCTCAGGGAACACATCATCTACACCTGCTCTTGTGACTGCTGCTAACCTTAAGATTTAATTCCGGTCTGGCCTGGTTCTCAGACCAAATGACTCAGACTATGTAATTTAATTTTGCCTGCCTGTTTGTTTGATCTATTGTACAATTTGTTTTGTTATTTTTTTTGACTTTGGATTATTTTTATCCAGTATAATACTGCTTGCTGTATATGTTCCCTTTCCTTGTCATATGCTGTTTCATTGTTAGTACCTCCCTGACATGGAGCCTTTGCAAAAGGGTCTTTGACTCAAAGGTTTGTAATTCTGGTTCTTTTAATAAATAAAATAGTCAAAGAGTGAATTATACACTTTTCCTGTGTTACACACTGATGTTTCTGCTAGTAGATATAAGAAGTATATTAGGATTTTCCCTGCTGGTAATATAACACAACAAGCTGAAAGAATAACAATCAAAACTCTCTCACAGGTTTCAATGCCTAACAATTCTCTTTCAAACACTGCTGGGGGAACTCATTCAAACTTTTTTATCACCACCTAAAACTGACAAATGTTGCTTTGTTGAGTGGAGCACAGTCTACAGTAAAGGATTTCCACTAATTGCACAGTACCTTGTGGTGCCTTAGTAAATTAGACATATACCCTGATATTACCAATACAGTTTAACAAGTGCTCTAAGGCAGTTACCCAAACTTTCTTTAGATTTTTCACTGGATAAAAACACAGTCGTAGTAAAATTTAAAACAATAAAATATCCATAACCCAGGTGTCAGTAGTAATAACAACCTTAAAATGTCATTTAAATGGTTACCAGAATGGCTTAAATTCCTTCTGTTTTCTGTCGAAATCTTTCTGTAGCTAGCCTTCTCTGAAATTGAAGTAAGAACTTGGAGTGAGACCTTGTTAGAAGTCTTTTCAGTGCTAGATGCTTTAGGCCTGTTGTAACCTAGTGCTGTTGAGGGCTTGTTTCTGAATAGATGTTTTTTAGGTACAAATATATATATTCCCAACATTTTTAGTCAACATAGTTTATACATATGTCAGATCACTATCGCAACATGATGCAGTAGTAGCTTAGCATCCAACATGTATCAAAGATCACAGTGGAGACATGAGTGGGATATTCAGAAATGCACCAGAGGCAGGCGCAAGAGGGGCGCAGTGCAAGTCCACTGTGCCATGGTGCAATGGGTGCGATATTCAAAGGATGCGCACGACAGGATGTGCCTGCACAACGCAGCTGAATATCGCACGGATGCACCATAGCGCAACCAGGGATGCACAGGGGGGAGCAAGCCAAGAAGCAAAATAGCAGCAACCAGTGATGTGCAAGGTACAGAGGTGCATGCGCCAGGACACACGTGGAATGGCAACAGGCACAGCAGGTAGCAAGCCACTGGGGTGTGAGGGCCCGCCACTAGGATGCAGAGTGTGCCAGTGAGAGGCATGGTAGGCAAACTGCCCAGTGAGCATGAGGCAGCAGTAGCCCCCTGACCATGTGCACCACAGTGGCGCATAGAGGCAGGGTGGCAACAACGGCCCCTGCCGCACAGGCACTGGCAACCCCTACAGGGAGGATCAAGACACGCCACCTGGACCACAGCCAGCAACACACAGGTAAACAGCACACAAGGCACACCCCACATGACCAGAAAAGATAGGCCACCCTATCCATCCAATGGAGGAACACCACCAGGTAAAACCCCTGGTCCACACCATTCATTCCACACAGCAGCCATGCACACCCCTGCAGCATGGCTCCACATGCCAGCTGCAAAGCAGACATAGACACAGATGGTCAACCATAAAATAATGTATTGAAACAGGAAAAAACAACTATATACATATATACATGGAGCAGGGTAATGGGAAGAGGGAATGGTGGGAACACTAACAAACAGGAAGGTCAGGGAAGGGAGGCAGGGGGACAGGGGTAATGGCAAGAGAAGGGGACAAGGGAGGGCAAGAGGGCTCAGGGAAGGGGAACTGATGCAGGCCATTGGGCCCTACGGCCGTCCATGCCCCACTGGAGGCCGACGCTGGCATCGGCGCTGCTGTCTGTGCTGCTACTCTTCTAGAAGCCGTACCACCTGGAGCATGGCAGTGGTCACCCACAGGATCTGCCGCAGGAGCCTCACAAGGACATCAGGGAGAAGGACACCTAGGACAAAGGAATGAACACAGTATGAGTGCATGTCTGGAACACTGCAGCCCACCCACCGTGTGTAGCGGGCATTGGTGACATGTGCCCCTGAGCCACCTACCTGGGGACCCATAGCCATGCAGAACACTGCACACCATCACCACCCATGCGCTGCACACTACCGCCATGGCCGGCAGGCAACATGGCTAAGCAGCAGGATGGCAGTGGCACAGCCAGGACCCGGGTGCACCCACAGCCCACCTGCAGCAGCCACCCACATGTGTGATAGTCACAGCATGGTGCAACAGACACCACTGGCAGTGCACAGCTGGAGGGGCCATGCACACAGAGGGCCGTGACCAACCCCCACCCCCACTACCCACCCTGCACAACAATGTAGCATGTAACTGTGCCTACCTGCATGCTGTGGCACACATTGTGGCTGTCCAGCAGCACCACCCATGCGGTCTGCATCCTGCGCACTGCTCCCTGTGGTGGCCCACCCTAGCCCGGCTGCTGTGCCAGCGAGATGAGCCCGCCTCCGATCTTCAGGGCCTAGGAGGGAAACATGGATAAAGACACATCAGTACCTGGCAACACCACAGGCCCTCCCAGCACAGTGTGACACCCTGCCCAGCATATCAGTGGTGCAGTAGCACAGGGCACCCATGGTGCACCACCATGGCCAACAGGACATGCAGCCCCAGCCCCCCCAGCAGCATAGTGTGCTGACATCACTGCCCCATGGACCACTGGATGGGAATGGGCATGGGTGATGAGCACTTACCTGGCCATGACACGGCACCCCTCCGGACACGTGCCTGTAAAGTCTGGAGCCACTCAGGGTCTCTCCGCTGCAAGTCCCCGTAGCGGTGCATGCATTGCTTGCCACTGCGCCGAGCACCTGTAGCCTCTTCCAGACCATCAAACACCTCTTGCCACACCTCTGTCCGTGGCCTGTTTAGGGGCACCAGCCCAAACTAGGTGCCAGCATGAGGCTCCACGAGTGCCACAAGATTGACAAGCTCCACCTGGGTCCAGTTAGGAGCCCTGGTGCTGGTACGACATGGTATGGCTGCAGCTAGGTCAGCAAACCAAAATGGCACCCATTAGAGCACGTGCCACTCATGCTGGGAATGCGTGCCTCACACAGTGATGCACTGCCAGTGCCTATCACACAGGCACAGAGATGCGTGACACAGTCAATGCAGCACTGCCACATGCTGCAGGGTGCCCACAAGGGCAAAGGGCAACCGTGGGGTCAAGGGTCAGCCTACGCACCCTATACCACCGCCATTGGGCAAGCCATGCGTGGTGCATGGTAGGGGTATGTGGGAGCCACGGTGCATGGCCTAATAGCACATGTGCATCATGGCACCCATAGCGAAGGGGCAACATCAGCATCATGGCACCATAGAACCATTGTCACTATGGACCTGGGTGCCGTAGGTCATACAGCACATGAGCGCCATGTGTACAATAGCAGATGGGTGTTGTACTGCCTACCGCACAGTGTGTGTATGCTGCGCCACTGGCATATGCGATGACAGCACGTGCATGCATGCTGCAGAGCCTGTTGCGCACATCACAAAGTTGCGTCATGACTTGAGCATGTGCAAGTCCATTGCACAATGCGCAACCACGCGATATTCAGCCTGAATATGCAAATCAGCCTATCAGCATATCCACAGTGCTGCATTTGCATCTTATTACAGTTGCGCAACCCCTCATTTGCATGTGGTGCACTTTAGAGGCGCCATGGGACTGCACAGGGTATGGACCGGTATTGCATCCTTCAGAGGTAAGAAGCACGCTGTGGGGCTGTCGGGACAGTGGATTGGGAGGGTGGTGTGGGACTCACCAGACTGTATTAACACATGTCTATCTCCACAGGAACAAGCATGACCGATCCAGAGGAGGGTGAGGAGCATGGGCCTGCATGCAAGCGCAGGCCCAACTTCACCAGAGCGGAGTCAGACACCCTATCTGAGGTGTACCTGGACCAGGAGCCTCTCCTGAGTGGCATGACAGGCATGCCACAGGCCCGGGCAACAGCATAGGAGGGTGTGGCCACCAATGATCTGTGCAGGAGTGCAAAAAGAAGGTCGGCACAGACCGGAGGAGGATCAAGAAGAAGGTGGCAGTCATCCAGGCAGCACGTGCCACCACAGGCGAGGGCCATCCTGCTGTGCCCCAACTGATGCTGCAGGAGGAGATGATGGCTTCCACCATGCAGTGCAGTGCCCTCGAGGGTGTGCCCGGTGGAGGCTTCCACACAGGTGGCAGCCCATCACTGCTTGGTAGGAATGGTGGTGACAGGGGCAGGGGGGCTGGGGGGGTTGACAGCACCACTAATGCAACTGTGTTCTCTTTCAGCTCCTGAGTGCCTTCATGCAGTGGTAGGGGTGGGGGTGTCCACCCTGGGGGTGGCCCTGGACTCGGAGGACCATCCATCCACCTCCACTGGACTCTGGGGGATGGAACGAATGCAGCCCAGCACTGCTGTCTGTCCAGATGCCTGTGGCACAGTTGCAGACAAGGCCCTGGCTGTGTTCCAGCATGACACCAGGCACAGCATCCTGTTTGCTGAGACACAGATTGGGGCGGGGTCCGGGACCAATAATGATGAGACCTTCATCCCAGACAGCGATGTTGTGGGCAGAGAGGAGGCACCCATACCACACACCCGCAATGAAAGTGCAGATGGCGACCTGGTGGCGGTTGCCTGCCCACTGGCCAATGTAGCTGGTGTCGCTGAGGCCACCACTGGTGTGGCACTGACTGGTGGTGGTGGCAGTGGTGGTGGTGGTGCAGCTGTGCCAGAGTTACCTTGCGCACAGTGGCCGGAGGGGCAGCAGCAGCAGCTGAACGGCGTTGAAGAGGGGCCTGGGGCAGCGCCCACCGACGGTGCACTGCATGATGACCAGACCCAGGAGGGCCTTGCTGTACAGCACCCACCTTCATGGGGAGCTGGGCCACTGGGTCAGGCTACACTCGTGGGTCAGCACATTGCCCATGCGCCCCAGGGTGCCGACCCCTTGGACAAGCACACCAGTCTGCTCCTGGCCTCTGTTGAGCAGCAGGTACTGGTCATGGCAGGGGTGTGTGCACTCTGTGTAGTGCTGCTCCAGGCAGCAGAGCAGTGTGACAGGGACTTTGACATGCTCCTGGAGAACATGAAAATGCGGGTGGACATGACTGCAGCCATGGATCGGCTCACCACTTCAGTCATGGCTGGCTTGGCACCACTGGCCTCCCTGGTGCATGGCCATCCACCGCATACCCCGTGGAGTGCATTCTCCACCCCTCGGTCATGGTGTCATGCGACCCCCACTGTATCGATGGTGGGATCCACTGTGGGCAATCTGAGCACACCTGGAGAGGGTATGTTTGGAAGCCTGCAGACACCTGCAAGGACCAGGTCACATTCCCACAGTGTCACCCCTGGGGGACCATCTGTGACACTCCCTGAGGCTGATGCTCAGCCTGTGTCCACTGGGCAGTCTCAGCGGGGCCATTCTCTTGTCCGTGGTGGCCATGCTACCATGTGGCATTCCTGAACTGTCCACCTCCACATCCACTGTATGCTGCTGCCCTGTGTGCAGATTAGTGTGGCGTGTGTGTGTGCATCCCAAGGACATGGCATCATGGTCGACACCGCACACAGGCCTTGTGATCACCCACCCGGCTGCTGGTCACTGTGGCATGTGCATGATAATGTCAGCATTGCACTGACAGCCACTTTGCACCGGTGTTCAGCATCTGACACATGCCCGTGGGCAGGGGCATGATGGGTCCTGTGCGCATGTGTGTGTGTGTGTGTGTGTGTGTGTGTGTGTGTGGAGGTGGGTGGGGTGTCGGGGATGTGCTGAGTGCTGCCATGGTATCCAGACCCATGCCTATCCATGCTCCCCTCCAGCAGACCCTGGCATGGGGCTCGGCCATGCATGCCTGTCCGCTGTGCCATAGGCCCTGGGCCATGCATGTGGCCATGTTCACCTACCTGCGTACTCTATAGTGCTCCTCTGCGATTGTGTCCCAGTGCTGCTGGGCCATCCTGGTCAGCCAGGGATCCCTTCACCCAGGTGGGGCTGCCCACCACCTCCGGGCTCAGTGGCCATGTTGTCCCCACTGCTGTCCACCTCTTCAACCTCGACAGCTATCCCACAGTCAGTGGCCATGTTGTGTAGTATACAATAGGCCAGGAATAGGCCACAGGCCTTTGAGAGGCTGTACTGTAGGACACCACCAAACCTGTCCAGGCAATGGAACTGAGCCTTCAGCAGCCCAAACACTCACTCGATGATGTTCTGTGTTCTGGCATGTGCCTCATTGTATTGCTCCTGTGCTGGGGTTGACAGGCACCAGTATGAGGTGAGCAGCCAGGGCCAGAGTGGGTAGCCACTGTCACCTGTGTGTGGCGATATCTGGTTAGCATGGTGGACTGTGTCACAGCACTCCCCGGCCATCCAGGCCACACCCCCTGGCACCCCTGCCCTGGTGTCCCCCGCACCCTGCCCTGTTGATCCTGGCTACCCGTTTCCACAGCATACTCACTGACTAGGTGGCTGGTGGGGATGTCCCCACTCTTGAACCTGTGGCACAGTGCTGACTGGTGCCAGATAAAGGCATTGTGTGCTCCTCCAGGGTGTGTGGCACAGACATTGATAATGCACCCTCTGGCATCGCACACCACCTGGCAGTTGACACTGGGGTAGCCCTTCTTGTTCATGTACGCTATGCCCTCTGGGCCAGGTGGTGTGCAGATGCCAACATGGGTGCAGTCGATGGCCCCTAGCATGCCAGGCAAATGTGCCACCCTGTGGAACTCCTGCATGTTCGCTGTGTGCTCTGCCTGTGTGCTGGGGAAATGGATGTACTCCGCAGCATGTGGCAGCAGTGCACTGAGGAATTGTGTGAGGAGCTGTAATGTGGCTGACTGGGTTATGCCTGTGGTGTCCCCTGTTGGTCTCTGGAAGGTACCCCTGGTAAGCAGGCACATGACGGCCATGACCTTTGTTTCCACCGACAGGGTGTGGCTCTGTCTTGTGGGTGTCTGCATCTCCTCACTGCACAGCTCACAGAGCTGCCTCAGAATTGCCCGGTTCAGGTGGTGTCGGCCCACGATCTCTGTATCACTGTACTGTTCGAAGGTGGTGCGGGCACGGTATCACCAGTTCAGGCATACCACCAATGGGCCGTTCCATGGCTGCAATGGTCTGCAAGCTGCCTCCTCACACCCCTCATTACTGCCTCCATCTGGAAGATGGCACTGGCCATGGCCTTGGTTGTACTTCCCCCTGGGGCGGCTCTCTCCCCAAGCCCCCCGGCTGTGTGCTGCTGTCTTTGCCCCTGCACTTGTGGCTGCCTGGCCAGTGGTCTGTGGGATGTGGCCTCTGCCTCCCACCGGTCTGGGCCCCTATGCAGCCCCTCCTGTGCTGGGTGTCACTGGCACTCGTTGCGTGTTGCCTCGGACCCTGTCTCATGCACACACACACACACACACACACACACACACACACACACTCCTCTCACTGACTCTGGCAGTGTCACACTCCCTGGTCCACACTCTGTGCCTCTCCCAGCCTGCCTCTTTCTCTCTGTGGCCCCCCTCCTGCTGTTCAGCCTGCCCGCTCACTCTCCCTCTATGTGGCTCCCCTCTGGTGCAAGCCTCCTTCCCTCACTTGCTCCCTCTTTTTATGGGCTCAAGTCTGCTCTGGGCAAGTCCCATTCACTCCATGCTTGCACCAGTTGCCTGCTGTTGAATATCACACTGTGTCACATATTCATGGCTATGCCCCCTGCACTTGCGCATGCATTCATTGCCATTGCACATTGGCACATTGGAACTTGCGCTGCGCATTGGCTGTTGCTGAATATCACTCTCTGGCGCATTGGCGCAGTTGGGCTGGCACAACCCTGTTGTGCATCGCGCAGCTGCTCTGAATATCCAGGCCATGGTGTATAAACTGCAACATCCCTTTTGAACTCAGACTTCAGTGCTGATAAACTGAAAAAACAACAGCATCTGACCTTGCCAAAAACTGCTTCAGTTTGTTCACTCCCAATTTAGCTTAATTGTTATTTGCCGAGCAGTAAAGTGGTAGAATGACTTCCCACACCTGGATAGGTTCCAGCACACTCACTGCTCTCTGTGTCTTGTCTTCTGGGTGTCTGGCTCTGGAATGGTGAATCTTAGTACAGTTGCCTTAAGTTGGTACCCAAACCCACATGTCCCTTATTTTAATGTATGGTGATTTATTAAGTCCACTATGTTATGTGGATTCCTATGTGATCCTTTTCTTGTGGGTGTATCTATGGGTCTGGATTTTCAGCCCTCCTGGGACTAAGTGTCTCTCTATAGGGTCTGGTGTGGAACAAATTCTGCACACCTGCAAACTGTACTGTTTTCAGTGCAACCTCTGCATGGGGTGGCAGGCACAGCTGCAGGAGATGTTATACCTGGTCTCACCAGGTGTAACATTTTGGTGCAGCTCTGCAAAAAAAACAGCCGCAAGTTGCCAAAAATTGGATAGCCGGTCATAAATCAGCTCCCACTTTGAAAATACTGCACATGCGGCAAAAACTGCAGCTCCACAAGTGAAGCCCCACTTGTGGCAGTTTTTCCGATACCTGTGCCAATTTTGGTGGGACTGAAAATCTGGCCCATGATCTGGAGCAGGCCCAAGGAGGTAAAACTTTGAGCAAGACTATATCCTCTGAGCTCACTCCAGGGGGATAGATTTTCATTCTCACTGAAATCAGTGCAGATGCATAGAAAAACTCTCGTAAGTGAGACTTCACTTGTGGAGCTGCAATTTTTCCCCTCACATGCAATATTTTCAAAGCAGAAGTCGGTTTATGATTGGCTCCCTGATTTATGGCAGCTTGCGGCTATTTTTTCAACACAGCTAGTGACAGGGTTGGGTAAGTCCCTGTCCCATTTGTTATGTAGATAGAGTTAAAAGCAAGGATCTAGTCTGTCCTCTCCTATTTCGCCACTTACCTGTGTCTTGCCCATCTAAGTGTATGATCAAATTTTTCTTGTGGCACCTAGGACTTGGACACTCCGACAGTCCCACAGTTTTTCCTCTGTTTTCTCCCTTCCTTCACTTGCTGTTCCTAGCCTTTCTTTCTTCCCTTGCTTCTCTGTGATTAAAACAATATTTGAGAATCTTTATGTGAAACTGGGATCTCATGGTTTGCAAATGTATATAATTATATTGTTGAAATGAATGCAGAAAGCTATTTGGGTTTATTTAAAAAATGACAATCTGTAATACAAGGGGTTAACCTTGAGGTGCATTTTGACCTCCACAAGCTTGTTTGCAGAATTATCAGCAGGAAATCAGCCCTGGGACAGAATGTCTTAATTGGTTGCACCTGTTAAAGATTAGATGAACTGCCTTCAGGCTGGACATAGGACAGAAATTGACAAAGCTCTGGTACATTTTATAAAAAACAGGAGATGTAACTTACAAGATCAGGATGCAGAATTTAATCACCAGGAAAAGACATCTTATAAAAAGACAGCAATGTTTTGTTTAGAGCTCATGAGAGCTGGAGATTTTAAGAGCCTCTCAGATGAAGGACTGTGTTTTTTGTTTGTACTGCCTTTGTGAAGAATTATTCTGTACAGGTACATCTTTGTGTTTTTATTTTATTGTTACTGAAAATAATAAAACACTACTTGTGAATGTTATAACTTTCTCCTGGTTTGTCTGTCTTCCTGACCTATGCCTCTGTGCTGAAATGTTACACCTGGTGGGACCAGGTAAAACAACTCTCACAGCTGCTGCACCTGCTGCCAGTGCAGAGCTCAAGTTGAAAATAGTGACGTATGCAGGTGCACATACTCCTTAATGATGACAGCCATAATTCAGAGAATCCCATGATATCATATCTCCTGTCTTCAGTCTAAACTTTTACTTTGTTGATTTCATTTGCCAGGCTCCTGGCATTTTCATGGACACTTTTTAATTTCTTTATTTCTGAGCCAGACCCTGGATTTAATTTGCTATCTCCAACAATTAGAATTAGTAGAGTTATAAAAAATAAGATATACAAATGCAAGATAATTCAGTGTATGAAAACTTTTATTAAATACAATTTTGTAAAACTGATGGACATCTGCAACATGGCGGGAACAGCACAAAGCAAATCTGACATGACACATTTCACACTAGGGAGCACTCAATCAGAGGTCAGCAATCAATTGACAATAGTGTGCTTTTTGCCATAGAAGTGTTTATTCACTGAGTCAGACCAGGGGCAGCTGTTTCAACTTCAGCTCAGGGCACCTCAGACTGTCTCATTCCTCTCTGCTTATTGGGGAGCCAGTTTTCCTCACAGATTCCCTTCACAGTGGGCCAGGAGAGGAAGGGCCATCTTTCCCCCTGTAGCTAGCATATCCAGAAGGCCTGCCAGCAGGAGTGGAAGGGCAGGCCAGGTCAGGGTATCCCAGCAGGCTTCATGAAGCCTCTGGTCTGCTCCCATTTTTCTCCTCTTTTTTCTTTTCTCCCCAGAGCCATGGCAAACATGGAATGACACATGCAAGTGGAAGTGTGTATTGGTCCAGAACAACAGCTCATTCCATGCACCCAGACTAAGTCTTATCTCCCATGTATCAATGCTACCACCAGGCCTCCATCCGGTGGCAGCCAAGAGTCGGGCAGGTACACCACCCAAATCTGACACAGGAGAGCTTCCAGGTGACCACTTGATCCTCTCTTGTCCCCCCCCCTCACTGACTCCCAGTGACCAAGTTCACAAGTTCATACCTGAACTCAGACCACCGTCATGGGACAAGTTAAGATGCTGAGAATGCTTTAATGCTTGAATGATTCAATCCTCTTCAACACCGAGCTGACCATAGTGTGCTTTTATAGTGCAATTAATTAATAATTAACATAACTTACAAAGTGCTCATGCAAGATCAAAAGTGCAATAATACTAATCAAGTAATAGCAATACCAAATAGGTATTTATAGTTCAAATAACATAATTATGTTAAAATGCATTCCTCAAACCTACAATTTGTGCTTGCTTGCAGTCTTCATCTGTGTTTTGCAAACATGATGAGTCCTCAAACAGTATTCAGGGATTCATTCCAATGTGGTTAGAACCTTGTTAACTTGATATAAAAGGACTGCATATAAACAAAAAATAGGAGGCATTAACACCTAACGTAAAACCGACATATATCCCAGCATTCCATGGAACAGTATATAACATTTGATACAATTAAAACTAGAAAACATATTGCCTGCTGAGGGAGTCAAACCACTGACATGTAGTTCCAAAGGCAATGACTCTACCTCTTAGCCAGATGTTACTAGCAGAGCTGATCAAAGAAAATTTCAGAATTATCTAACACACTTTGAACCAGGCAGAAATATCTATCTATCTATACTATATATATATATATGGAATATGACATAGCCTAACTGAAGATATCATATTTATCTTCACGAGAAGCCAATGACCACCAGTGAGATATCATGATGTCATTGGCCTCTAGTGAAGATAAATATGATAGCTTCAGTCAGCCCATGTCATGTTCTGTTTATACAACATGTGTTTTGGGCATTGCCCCCCCCCCCCCATAACTCCACATATCCCCAACCAATATAAGAAATGGCAGATGTTATTTAAAGAAATTATGTTATTTATCATGGCATTTAAAAGTTATTTAAAGAAGGTTATTTGAGTGATCCTGCCATTATTTTTAAATGTGTAATAATCTGAAACAAGCATTTGTCAATGCTGGACGTTCGCTTGCATGTATTTGCAGTGGTGTTTGGGACGTATGGTGCTTTACCCTAATGCCCTGCGCGATTGCTGGTATTTGCAATACAAATTTTCAGCATGACCTTTTTGTTACCCCCACCTCATAAAAGCATTTGAGACCTCTGCTTATGAACAGAACCACTGTTATTTTGTTACTCTGTCCTGAACGTTGATTTGCCACAGCGACCACACCATTCTGCTCCACATGTGCAAAAACACAGTTCGGGCAGGATGTGAAAAATGACAGCTGTAGCATTCATAGGGAGGTGTGAAGGGATGGCAATGTTGAACATCTGGAGTGAAAATACAACAATTTCTCGAATTTACGAGCGTACATGGAAACTGAGCAATGAACGCTCATGACACAGTCATTTTGTGGACTTTTGTCACCAAATTTTCAACATAGGCATTTTGGGACCTCTACTCATGAACAGTGTCACTGTGATTTTCATAATCTGTCCTGAGCATTGATTTCTCACTGTGACCACACCATTGTGCGCTGGATGTGCAAAAACACATTTCAGCCAGGATGTGAAAAATGTCAGCTGTACTGTTCATAAGGTGTGAAAAAATGCCAGTGTTGAAAATCTGGGTGAAAATATTACAAATTCTTGAAGTTATGAGTGCGTGGAAACTGCATGGCATGCCTTTCGTAACACAGTCATTTTTGACATTTTTTCACCAAATTTGTAAAATATAGGCTTTGGGAGCCCACCTCATTAACAGTGACACTGTTGTTTAGTTAATCAATCCCAAAAGGTGATTTTGTGCAGTGACTATGAAATCACCTTTGGGGACCGAATAATTCACATGACAGTAACTGAATTCATGAGGTGGGGTCCCAAGAACCCCCTGTTGAAAATGTGGTGCCAAAATTTGCAAAAATGTCCGAGATAGCCACCTAAGTTGAAAAAAAAACATTTATGCCATTATACAGCTTACCGTCATTTCTTCAGTTTGTGTTCGGCTTTCAAGAGTGCAGACGTGTTCCCACTCCACTGAAGATCATTGCGCCAGGCTCCGGAGGTAAGTATGGGGTGAGGGGGAGGTGGGGTATGCAGAGGGTGGGTGTGGGTTCAGGGAGGGGGCACAAGACACAGCAAGGGACGGTTTTCTGTTTTCACAGGTTTTAAAAAACCAAAAGATGTCGCGGGACAGTTTTCCCATTTACAGGGACAATGGCCCCAGCATGCCACCTGGGTGTTTGTTGGGGGGGGGCCTGGAGACAATGGAGACTGGGCACTCTGTCTGCACATACAATGTGTTTGGTGGGGGCAATAACAAAGGAGCAGGGTAGATGGCAGCAGAGGGAGGAAGTGGGGGGGATTTTATTAGCAGACAGAGGGAAAAGGGTGATGTCAATATGTTAAATACACACACGTTACCACCGCTGATTGCAGTGGTGCTTTTCTTTTAACTGAAGACCACTGCAGCCAAACTGCTGTCATAGACAGCTCATGCATCCATTGGTGCAGTAGGGTTGCACACGTTACATTGAGCACTGCACTGGACAGGAGGATCACACACCTTCAAAAAGTCGTACTGTCCCAAAACGTTCCTTGCACATGCATGCAAGCGAATGCAAAAATAAACAAGCATTTGTCAATGCCAAATGTTGCTTGCTTCTATGTGCTGTTTAGGTATTTGGATGTCATTGGAGTGCAAATATTGAAAATTCGCGAACTTACGAGCGTGCGTAGGAACTGCGCATCGCACGCTCGTAAAACAGTCATTTTTAGGAATTTTTTCACCAAATTTTCAACGTAGCCATTTTAAGACCTCTGCTCATGAACAGTGTCACTGTGATTTTCTTAATGTGTCCCATACATTGAGTTCTCACACCGACTGCACCATTGTGCGCTACATGGGCGGAAACATGTTTTGGGCAGGATGTGAAAAATGACAGCTGTACTGCTCATAAGGAGGTGTGGTAAAATGGCAATGTTGAAAATCTGGGTAAAATATTGAAAAAGATCGCAAACTTACGGCGTGCATAGGAACAACTGCGCACCACCGTGAAACAGTCATTTTAGGAATTTTTTCACCAAATTTTCAACACAGCCATTTTAAGACCTCTGCTCATGAACAGTGTCACTGTGATTTTCTTAATTGTCCCATACATTGAGTTCACACACCGACCGCGCCATTGTGCGCTACATGGGCGGAAAGATGTTTTGGGCAGGATGTGAAAGATGACAGCTGTACTGCCCATGAGGAGGTGTGATAAAATGGCAATGTTGAAAATCTGGAGTGAAAATATTGAAAATTTGCAAACTTTCGAGCGTGCGTAGGAACTGTGCAACACACACTCGTAAAATAGTCATTTTTAGGAATTTTTTCACCAAATTTTCAACACAGCCATTTTAAGACCTCTGCTCATGAACAGTGTCACTGTGATTTTCTTAATGTGTCCCATACATTGAGTTCGCACACCGACTGTGCCATTGTGCGCTACATGGGCAGAAACGCATTTTAGGCAGGATGTGAAAAATGACAGCTGCACTGCTCATGAGGAGGTGTGGTAAAATGGCAATGTTGAAAACCTGGAGTGAAAATATTGAAAATTCGCAAACTTACGAGCATGCGTAGGAACTGCGCAACACACACTCATAAAACAGTCATTTTTAGGAATTTTTTCACCAAATTTTCAACACAGCCATTTTAAGACCTCTGCTCATGAACAGTGTCACTGTAATTTTCTTAATGTGTCCCATACATTGAGTTCGCGCACCGACTGTGCCATTGTGCGCTACATGGGTGGAAACATGTTTTAGGCAGGATGTGAAAAATGACAGCTGTACTGCTCATGAGGAGGTGTGGTAAAATGGCAATGTTGAAAATCTGGAGTGAAAATATTGAAAATTCGCAAACTTACAAGCCTGCGTAGGAACTGCACAACACACGCTCGTAAAACAGTCATTTTAAGGAATTTTTTCACCAAATTTTCAACATAGCCATTTTAAGACCCCTGCTAATGAACAGTGTCACTGTGATTTTCTTAATTGTCCCATACATTGATTTCGCACACCAACTGCGCCATTGTGCACTACATGGGCAGAAACATGTTTTGAGTGAGATGTGAAAAATGACAGCTGTACTACTCATAAGAAGATGTGGTAAAATGGCAATGTTGAAAATCTGGAGTAAAAATATTGAAAATTCGCGAACTTACGAGCCTGCGTAGGAACTGCACAACGCACGCTCGTAAAACGGTCATTTTTAGGAATTTTTCCACCAAATTTTCAAAATAGGTTTTTGAGAGCCCACCTTATGAACGCTGCAGTGTCATTTTGTTAATTGGGCCTGAAAGGTGATTTCACACAGTGACTGTGAAATCACCCTTTGGGCCCGAATAATGCCATGACAGTGACATCACTCATGAGAAGGGGTCCCAAAAACCCCATGTTGAAAATTTGGTGCAAAAATTCCAAAAAATGCCTGAAATATGCAACAAAGTTGAAAAAACCCCATCTAGCCCATTATACAGCCTACCGGCATTTCCTCAGTTTGTGGTTGGCTTTGAAGAGTGCAGACGTGTTCCCGGTCTAGGGAAGATCGTCGCGCCGAGCCTCGGAGGTAAATATGGGGTGAGGGTGTGGAAAGGCAGGTGCGCAGTGGGTGGGTGCGGGTTGTGGGAGGGGGGCAGGGAGAAGCACCGTGGGACCGTTTTTAATTTACAGGTTTTAAAAAAAAAAAAGACGATGAGGGACGTTTGCCACGCTGAGGTGGGCTCCCAGCATGGCAGAAGGGAAAGCTGTTTGGGGAGACATGGAGCCGACGGGGGATTGGGCACCCCCATCAGCCAAAACAAGATTTGCCATGCTGGGGTGGGCTCCCAGTGTGGCACCAAAGCTTTGGGGGGGTGTGAGGCACTGCCAGCACACAGCGGTGGTTTTCTTTGAAGTGAAGACCACTGCTGTCATACACAGCACCCGCATCCATTGGTGCAGGACCGCCACGCCTTCTCAACGGAGCAGTGGATTGCACAGGACAGTCATACCTCCAAACTGTCCTATTCTCCCAAGATGTTCCTTGCGCATGCGTGCAAGAGAACGTAAAAATGACTGGTTGATACCACCACTCTGGTATTTGAAAATGGGAATGCACTTTCACTTTATGCCCCAATATGTAGCATGACCAAGCAGTGTGAAAAGTGAAACATTATGCACCCTCAGAGCTGTATACTACTGCAGTCTGCATAAGAATTTCTGCAAAACTGTGTACATTTGTACACTTTCAGTGTTTTTCCTTAAAATAAGCTCCTGTCTCTACTGACAGGACAGTGAGTGATTAGGTAGCTTCCTTTCACTTTGTGTCCCAACATATAGCGTGACCAAGCAGTGTGAAAAGTGAAACATTATGTGCCCTCAGAGCTGTACACCACTGCCGTCTATGTAAGCATTCCTGTAAAACTGTGTACATTTGTACACTTTCAGTGTTTTTCCTCAAAATAAGCTCCCAATTCTACTAACGGGACAGTGAGTGAGTTGGTAGCTTCAGAACATGAGAAGGTAGCGTCAGCGAGTGTTGCTATTGCAACACTAACTCACTGTCCTGTTAGCAGAGTCAGGAGCTTATTTTGAGGAAAAACACTGAAAGTGTACAAATGTACCTGATTTCAAGGACTCTTATAAACGACAGTAGTCCCAACTCTGAAGGCGCTATATGTTTCGCTTTTCACACTGCTCGGTCACACTACATATTGGGCCGAAATTGAAACTGCAGAATGGTTTTCAAATACCAGAGTGGTGGGATCAACCAGATGTTTTTTTAAATTATTGCTTATTTACAAATAATGGGCAGGATCAACCAGATATCAGAGGGCTGTGTGTGTGTGTGTGTGTGGTGGTGAGGGGGTGCAAGTCTCGGGGCAGGTCGGCAGAGTCCCATGCCATAGAAAGTGAAATATTTTCACTTTCCTTTCAGTGACGTACTGGAACATAGATATATCACCATGACGTATAGGAACATGGAGATATCAATGATATCTTCACTGCCTAACTGGGATATTACTTTTTATCTCTCCATTTATCCCAAAACGCATGTTGTGTGTGTATGTATGTATATGTATGTGTATATATATATATATATATATATATATATACACACATATATATGTGTATATATATATATATATATATATACACATGTATATACAGTATATATATATCACCTGATATAGGAATCAAACTTAATACCAAAGGCAATGACTCTGCCTCATAGCCAGTTGGCTCTTAGTGACCCCATCCATCTCAAATTCAGAATAAAGTCACATCTCATATGACACATGCTATCAGCCTAACAGAAGGAATTTAGTGAAATAAGGAGGCTCTATTAATATATCCCGCTAAAATGACGGTAATTCCTTTGACCAATTGTTTATTTTGTTTATGTTAAATCTTCATAGCACTTAACATAAATCTGTTATAGAAGCCATCAGTGTCAAGCTATGACCTATCGGTCTACGAGCAGTGGCTTAACCACTGCACTGCCACTGCTCCAATTGGCATGATGATTGCATCATCATCATCATCATAGTTTATTGTTCATCCAGAACATAAAAATGTTGGACATTGCAACAATACATACATGTAATATAAAGTTAAAACACAAGCCTGATAACATAAGAATAATAAATGCATAAAACAGTGCAGTAAAAAAAAGTTATTTTACAGAGTTATGTGCAAGATGGCAATGGATGTCAATTATCAAAAAATGTGGAGCTCTAAACTTGCAATGAGAGAAAGTGCTTCCTTTTAGATTTAATTACTAATCCAAGAAATTTAGAAATTAAATCAGCATCAGCTTTAGTTTTGGAATGAAGTAAAGCAAACAAAGGATAATAATCCAAATTAGTATATTTTATCAGAAATGTCTTTAGGATTTGATCACAAGTGATATTGTAGAGGGGACGTTGCATTATAATATGATAGAGGGTTTCATGGAAACCCCTATTACTGTACATCTACAAGATTCCTGTGTGTGTTCAGTACTAGATAGTTTATTGAAGTAACTGCATTTAGGAACAAGAGTACCTACCCTAGCCCACGTAATTATTTTCCTAATAGTTGTAACTATAGGTAAGGAGAAAACCCCCCCCCACAGTGATGGAACAGGTCTGGAGGGAGGAGGGAGGAGGTAGAAGGGGCAAGAACACAGTTAGCAAAGGGTGGAGGGGTGAGGAACACATAACAAGGGTACATGGAGAGATGCATACAGAAGGGATAAATGTGAATAGAAGAATAGAGGGAAGAGAATGAAGGTCAGATTCTAGGTGGAGGGTTGTGTCTCTGAATGAGCGGAGTCTTGGAAACAAGATGGATGACCTGCAGGCACTATTAGCAGACAGGAGGGTGGACATAGCTGTAGTAACTGAGACTTGGGCAACATCACACCATGACTGGGACTTTGCGATCCCTGAATATAAACTATACAGGTGGGACAGAGTAGTCAGGAAGGGGAAGGGGTGGCAGTTTATATCAGGGAGGGAATAACTTGCATGAGGGAGGAGTCAGAGGAAGGGGAGGTGGAGGCATTATGTGTTCAGATAAGGTCCAATAGAGGGAGAAAGGTGAGGTTGGGGTGGTTTACAGACCACCCAGTCAGGATGAGGAGAGGGACAGGGAACTGAACTCACAAATATTGGAAGCTGCATGGAAAGGAGAGGTGGTAATTGTAGGTGACTTCAATATGCCCAAGATGGACTGGAACACACCATCCACAATATGTGCTAGGAGTCAGGTGATCTTGGAAGGATTGCAGAGTGGGTTCCTGACTCAGGGCATCACTGAACCAACTAGAGCTGAGACAATTCTTGATCAGGTGCTCACAAATGGGGAGCATGTACAGGAAATAATGGTCAGGGAGCTACTGGGTGGAAGTGACCATTGCACAGTGTGGTTCCAGTTGGATATGGGCAGGGAAATTATCCTGACTAAGACCAAAATCTTGGATTTCAGGAGGGCAGACTTGAGGAAAATGGGTAAAGTGCTAAGATGCCATCTGGTGGGCATCAGAGCAGGTATGGGAGTGGTCCAAAGGTGGTCCATCATTAAGGAAGGAATACTGGTTGCCACAGATGAGTGAGTTAGGATCAGGGTGAAGAACACAAGGGCCAATGTGCCCAGGTTCAGTTCTGGGGTTGCCCAGGCAGTAAGGGAAAAGAGGTTGGCCTATAGAAAATTCAGGAAGACCAAGAGAGAGGTGGATAGGGGAAAATTACCTATGGTTGGCTAGTGAGTCAAGTAAGGAAGTCCGGAGAGCAAAGGCACAGAAGGAGCTGCAGATAGCTGAAGGAATTAAGAAGGGGTAGAAGGCTTTCTTTCTATATATACATGAGAAAAGGGACAAGAAGGAAGGGATTGTTAGGCTTAAGAAAGGGGCGGAGGATAATGGGAGAAAAGCAGAGGTACTAAATGAATACTTCTGTTCCATCTTCACCAGGGAGAAGGATGGACCAGTGCCTTCAGGAGGGAAAAGAGGAGCTGGGGGGAAGGGAACACAGATGTAGTGATTGATGAGGATAGAATGAGGGGAGAGGCTACTGGCATTGAAGGTGGACAAATCACCAGGTCTGGACAGAGTACATGCAAAGGTACTAAAGGAACTGGCTGAGGAGCTGGCAGGGCCACTGGCAGACCTATTTAATAGTTCACTAGAGTCAGGAGTGGTACTGCAGGACTGGAGAACAGCACATGTAGTGCCCCTCCACAAAAGCAGTCCCAAGGATGACCCAGGGAATTACAGACCAATCAGTCTGACCTCCATTGTGGGCAAGCTCATGGAGACCATACTAAAGGGAAGGTTGGTGGAATATTTAGAGGAGCATGGTCCTAAGGATGCAAGGCAGCATGGGTTCATGGGAGGGGGGAGAGCGTGTGAAACAAATCTGATTGACCTCTTTAACTGTGTCACTAAGACAGTAGACAGAGGCTAAATGGTAGACATTCTCTATCTTGATTTCAGCAAGGCCTCTGACTCTGTGCACCACAAAAGGTTGCTTAGGAAGTTGGTGTATCTCGGGGTTGGGGAAAAGATAGACAGATGGGTGGAAAACTGGCTGAGGGACAGAATCCAGAGGGTAGTTGTGGGGGGAGAGTTATCTGGCACTAGAGAGGTAACTAGTGGGGTCCCACAGAGCTCAGTGCTGGGGCCGATGTTCAATGTCTTCATCAATGACATTGGAGATGGCATTAAGGGCAAAATGTGCCTATTCATGGATGACACCAAGCTCAGTGGGAGAGTGGACACAGCTGAAGGGATACAGGACCTACAGAAAGATTTGTAAAAGCTGGGGAAGTGGTCCAAGATCTGGCAGCTTGGCTTCAATGCCAAGAAATACAAAGTTATGCATATTGGAGCCAAGAATCCCAGGACAGAGTACTACCTGGGTGGAGTCCGAGTATCTGCATCTGAGGAAGAGAAGCACCTGGGAGTGATGATCACTAGTGACCTGAAGCACTCCACGCAGAGCAAGAAAGCAGCAGCAAAGACAAACGATGCTGGGATGCATATCTAGGGGGATCAGTAGTAGGAGAGAGGAGGTTATACTGCCCTTGTACAGGTCACTGGTAAAGCTGCATCTAGAGTATGGAGTTCAGTACTGGTGCCAACACCTCAAAAAGGACATTAACCTACTGGAGAAGGTCCAGAGGAGAGCTACAAAGATGATAGCAGGTCAGCAGGGTAAAGCGCATGAGGAGAGACTGAGGGCACTGAACATGTACTCCCTGGAAGACAGGAAAGAGAGAGAGGGGACATGATTGGGACCTTCAAGTACTTGAAATAAATAAATAAGGTTGATAAGGAGAGTCTTTTTAAGCTGAGTGGCAACCATAACATAAGGGGGCACAGTCTTAAGCTGGAGGGTGGGAGGTTTAGGAGGGAGATCAGGAAGCACTTCTTCACAGAGAGGGTGGTGGACACTTGGAATGTGCTGCCAGAAGTCATCTCATTGAAGACAGTGGACAGCTTTAAGAGAAGCTGAGATAGGTATAGGGGGAAGGTAAGGATCATGGGTAGAGAGGATGGGAGGAGTGGGGAGGGAGGGCAGGGACATTAGCTCAAGCTGTGGACCCTGTAATACAAGCAGACTTGATAGACCAAATGGCCTTCCTCTGCTGGCTTCTTCATATGTTCATATAGTTTTCTAGAATTGAATCAATTTTATTTAGCCCAAACCATAGGGCTTGTTTTTGTAACCTAACGTGCGCCATCTGTTTGGACTGGGCATCCACAAAAAGTTTTTGTTTCAATGTACCCTTAAAAAGGAGAGATAGTTAATCCCCTTCTGCTAATCTTCCCATAGATGAATCAAGGAAGCTTTTAAAAAAAACTGCTCTAAGGCTTTTTAGCCAAGGTGATGAGAAGCCATTTGCAGACCAACTATTTGTTCTTCAAGACGTAACTTCAGAATTGGATTAAATTGATTATTGGTTATTTTAAGCCAGTAAGTGACTAAACGATTATCTATTATAGTAGCTATGGGAAGTCTACCTAATTGTCTCTCACCACTGAATTAGCAGTTGATGTGGGTACCTGCAAAAAAGATTCATAAAAGAGGGATAAGGGAAGCTCTATAGCAGCAGGTGGATTGGTACCCCAAACTTCAGCCCTGTAGTGCAAGATGGGATTAACCTTAGCTTCACCTGCAACTAGTGCTGGAATAACTGTATGCCCTCCATATTTATAGTTAAAGCGTAATAAAGCTTTCACAGCTAATCTGGCTTTGGAGAGCTGTTCTTTCCAATGAAGAGACCATTTGCAGTTAGCAGTAAATTTAATACTGAGATATGTATATGAGGGAACTACCACAACTACCTCATCATCCAGGAAGATTTTTTGCAAGGAAGGACATACATTTTTGGATCCAAACACTACAACTTTTGTTTTTTTTTTAAGATTAATTTTCAATGCAAGCTGATCACACTTAGACTTTAAAATATTTAGTTTCCACTGAAGACCAGCAATGGATAATGAGAGAAGAAGCAAATTGTCCACATAAGCTAGTATATGAATAGTATTATGCATAATTTTAGAGGAATCTAAAATTAGAGTTGAATCAAAATAGAGTAATGAATCAATGTATATACTGAAAAGTAATGGTGCCAGTAGACATCCTTGTTTCATACCCTGAGAGGTATGAAGAAACTCTGATAGAGTTCCCTTATTATCAAATATTATGGCTGTGATTGTATATGTGTATAATAGATAAATTGGAGTTAGAAGATTAAGGGGGATTCCTCTTTTAAGAAGAATATCCCACAGTTTTCCTCTAATTACAGAATCGAAGACAGCCGACAAGTCTATAAAAAGAGCATGAAGTTTCATCTGCTTATAGAATCTGTATTTTCCAAAAAGATGGGCTAAGATAAAAATATTATCTGTTGATGAAAAGCCCTGGTTAAAACCTGCTTGAAAAATTGATAAAGGAGATGTTGTTTCTATCCAATTTTGTAGTTTACCTAATAAAATTCTAGATAATATTTTACCACTGATATCTAGTAAACTAATCGGTCTATAGTTAGAGGGATGTTGAAATTATCCTTTTTAATGAATTGGGACTATAATATTTTTGATCCAAGATGGCGGAACAAATTTTTCTTTAAGACATGTAATAAAGAAGTTAGCAAAAAAACAGAATCCAGTACTTCATATGGGCTTTATAGATTTCACTAGGTATAGTGTCTGGACCCATAGCCTTTTTATTATTTAAGTGAAGTATAGCCTATTCTATATCATCTGAAGTAATACTCAGTGGGGAGAAACCTTCCGAGCTCATCCAATTGGGTATAGTATTATTGCAAAGAATTAAAGATTCGCTATTAAAAAGAGATTTGTAATATTGACCCCATGACTCCTTAGGAATATAGGAGGGCAGAGATGCTACATAAAGGTTAGTGCCCTACACCACCAACTGCCAAAAAGATTTTGTATCCTTTGCATCTATAGCCTGATACATGGATTGCCATTGTTTCAAAATAAATCAGATTTTGTTTGGATCAGAACATTTTTATAAGTTTTGTGGGCTTTATTTAGTTTAACAAAATTAGTTTTTAATGTTTTTTTTGTTCCAAATCTGACCAGTTTCCCCAATTTACATTTTTATGGAGTACAATGAGTGTCAACCCAAGTATTAAAAGATGGCTTATTATTTGAGAAATATATTGTTTTATTAATTTGCTGATAGCCAAGCTCCAACTGTTCACTCAAAAATTTAGCATCCACCTTATCTTGGGCAAATGAAAAAAAAGGGTTTAAAAAGGTGGGGAATATATTAAATCTGCCACATTATTCCAGGTTTTCATATTAGAGTCAATTTAGCTTTACCAGTTAGGGCCAATGAACAAGTCTGAGTTAGCTAAGCTTAGGTGCAATAGGGGACTTATCAGTAATTATCACAGAGAAAAGGATAGTAGCATGATCACTTTCAGATCTCATAACTACATAAAAGTTCTGATATTGGTCATAACAATGTGGAGAACGAAGGAAAAAGTCAATAATGCTCTGTCCTTGTGGAGAAAATAAGGCACATGCACCTTCAGGGCCACCTTCCCCTCTACCATTTAATATCAGTAGGTTATTGTTCATGATAAAATCCTAGAAACACGTTCCTGAGTCATTCACAGTTCTATCCATAGGGTTTCTAGCATCTAGATTTCCCATATAGAACTGATCCTGTAAAAGAGATAAATTGTCAAATAAAGCAATTCTGGAGTTGAAATCCCCAACTACAATAACCATATCAGTTTGGAACAGTAAAGAAGTGGACTGTATTTCAGCTGACAGTTTAGCCCAAATGCCATAATTTGAACCTGACTGAAAATGAGGAGGAATATAAATATTCACTACAAGAACAGTAGAACCATCCCACTTTTTAATTGTGAGACGCTCCTGTGTGGTAGCCAGGTTTTCTACAACCTTCAACCCCTCTCTAATTTTCACCAGGGTCAAAAGTCCTCCCTTAGGTCTACCCTGGCATCTAGTTTTAATAGCTGGTATGTGAAAAGATTCATAACCATTGATGAAAGGTTGAGTAAGAGCCCATGTCCCTTGTAATGCTACCACCTCATATTTGGAGATAAAGTCCAGCCATTGAGGGTCAGCTAACTTAATCCCTAGGCCAGCAATATTCCAGCTAGGTACATTCGGCACAACTTTTTTTTATTATCAGAACAAGGAACACAAGAAATGGAAAGATCAGATAAGTTAGTATCACTGAATAGTCACAGAGTTTCTTCCAGTTTTTTTGAAGATTTGGACAAATGATCTAATTCCAAAAATGAGACCAAGTGGATACCAACTGCATCAAATATAGGGCTATTTTTAAGCAAAAAGGAGAACAACTCCTCAGAGTGAATACAGCAATTTAGCGGGGGACTCATTGATGTTAGAATGAGCCCTTTCTACCTTGCTCAAATCAGAGGAAGACATTTCCCTCTTTATAACAGAAACCAAAATCACCCTGACAAGAAATGTCAGATTTTATTTAGTTTCACCTTCCAGGCCATTAATTCCAAATATAGAAATTACATTTGAATTTTGAGTGGTTTCAAAATTCCAATTAAGGGATACCATAGTGGAAGAAAAAGTTTCAAATGAAATTTCTTTACAAATCTTGATGCCCCCATGGGCATATTTCCAAATTGTTGACCATGTTACAGGGTAAAATTGGAGAGCTCAAAAGCATTCAAGGATAATTGCTTTGCCCAAATAGATTTAGCAATATCCATATTAGCAATCATTACATAAACTGGATGTTGAGAATTAGTTCTGTCTCTATAAATAAAACTGATTAAACTTGCAGCCAGTGGTAGTTCTAATTCTGCTCTAAAAATATATAATATCAAGTCCACTAATGTCTCATTAGTTTCATAGTTCTTAGTGTATATATTCTCTAATTTAAAGACCACTTCTTTACCAGATAAAATAAGTTGAAACGGAGAGGAGTCGTCCTGTTTTGCCTGTACCCTCTCCCTATCAACCTCTTAAGGAGTTTCAATTAATTTAGGTGGAGGAGATGAAATAAGAGGAGGGCTGTTAGTAGAATGTTTAACCTCCTCTAAGATTCAAGAAATTTCTTGCTGTGTCACCATTGTAGGTTTCACAAGCCGTACCACAGGTATAACCTCCGTAGGGGCTTTATTGTCCAACTCGGTTACTGGGGTTTCCTCATTAATTAATTCTAAATTTACATTCTCTGTCAGTTTGGATTCAATATTTTTACCAACGGTCTTAATTTTTCTTGGAGTTAGTACATTTTTTTTTAGGTTTTTGGGTGGGAGCTTACCCTTTCCTCATTCTGGGAATAGGAGAATCAGGTATTATAATAGTTGAGAAAGAGAGAGATTGTTCTTGGATCTTTTACTTTTAGTGTCCCGAAGTTCCTTAGCAAAATTATCCACTTTCTGCTCCAGAATAGAAAGCCTTTCAGCGTGTAGTGAGATTAGGTTCCCAATACACTGCTTAATTCCTGAGTAAGCTTCTAAGAGAACCGTATTGGACATGACAGGATGAGCTAAGGCTTTAATAGTATATTTTGATATGGTATCAGGACACTGAGCTAAGAATTCAAGATCCAGCTCAATTTTATTAACTTCCTTGTCAAGTTTAGCAAAGACCTCATTAGGAGATCCAGCTAATATTTTTGACTCATCCTGAGGCAAGGATTTACTATTTAAGCTCTCAGGTAGTTCCATTGGACTAAATAAGCTAAATCTCGAGGGATGAAGGGAAATATCAGCACCTCTATGATCAAGCTCTCCAGTTTTCATAGATTTTTTTATAGGCGAACTGGTAATAGATATATTTTCCCCATCATTATCCAATGTTGCTGAGGAGTACAGAACTTTCCTTCAGAGGACTGATTCCTTGCATATACAAAGTAATCAGTAATTTTAGTTCGGCTAACCACCTCCACACCTTCTTTCTTTATGTTAGGAGATAGAAAAAAATTGTTTGGCTTAGTGGGTTCTCTCCCATATTCAGTCTTTAAATTTCTCATTGGCTCCCCCACCTCCATCCCTTCTTTACACTGTTCACTGCCAATTTGTACCATATCCCCCTCTAAAGGAAGGGGGTGGGGTCCAGAGGTAGAGGCAGAGAGAGAAGTATTAGTCCAAGGGTACAAAACATCTATCTTATCAATATACACTTCCTCCTGGATATAATGAACTAGTTTAGCTCTTGAGTAGGTGGGTTAACAGGATTGGGAGTAGAGAAAGTAATCATGGGTTCCTGTGAAAATATGGAACCTTTTTTTTCATTTTTTAAACTTCTTTAAGCCTCTACCATCAATTTTTACTTTGCTCCCCTCATCAATCAATTCTCCCTACTAACTTCCTTACCACTTATAGTATACATAATTCAGCAGAAACGTGCAATGATAAGAGCTGTAAATATTATAGCTTATTATCACTGCTGGAGTACTAAAGTGCTAGGGTGGGATATTCAAAGGGGTTGCGCCCCGGCGCAATATTCAAAAGGGGATGTTGTGCCGCACAGATCTCGATGTGCCGTGGTGCACCAGTAATGTATGCAGCGCAAGTGTGGGGGGTGTGCCCATGCATATTCCGCACATCCCGATATTCAGCCTGGGATGTGCAGTGCATATGTTGGTGCAACCCAAACTTGCGCTGCACACTAGTGCTCATAGTTGATCCAGAAGGAAATAGGAGCAGGGGCTGGCCACCTACAGGTGAGCTGCCATATTGCAGGGTGCAACACAGTAGCCACCAGCTGTGGGTGACCATCCGAGCTCCGGGGCCAGGGTCTGTCGGCATCGCTCCCCCCCCACGCCTGATCGCGGGCATGTGTATAATTATATACATGTCCAATATCCCTGGTGGTCCAGCAGACCACTTGCAGCCCAATCGCGGGCATAAGTAAAGATGAATACACGTCCAAAATCCCTGGTGGTCCAGTGGACCGCTTGCAGCCTGATCGTGGGCATAGGTATATTCAAAAACATTTCACTTTATCCCTGGTGGTCCAGCAGTACCCCTTCCGACCCACCCACTGAGCCCCACCACCCTGCTCCCCCTCGGTCAGTGGTGGGCAGCAGCTCCCCACCCACAAGCCGCCCGGCCACCCGCTGCATACAGTATGGCTGTACGCCCATTGGTCCACAGCATGGGACAGTGGGTGTGCAGACCATATCATACTACACAGTCCCAATGTAACAATCTCAAACTGGAGGAATGACTGGGGTTTAGTACAGGGTTATCTCCCAGTTTTCTAAAATATAAAAAGGGATTGCCAGTATTCTCATTTAGGGACAGACCTATATGTCATTTCTGACAATGATTTTTCCAGAAAAAATTTCTATATAAATGGAATAAAAAGTAGACTGTTCTTTATACAGAAATGCTAAAAATGTTAAAAGCTATCTAGAAGGGTGATTATGCAGTAATAAACATCTACACTAAAGTAAAAACTAGAAATCAAGCAAATCACAATTAAAAAGGGAAGATATCAAGCTAAAATGCACATAAATCTCAAGGGTAAGAAACTTACATCTGAAGCATCCTAAGGGTAGTTTGGGCATGGAGCCCAAGTAGCAGAGTCAGTTGAAATCAAATTGAGCCATAAAAAATGAGAAAAAAACAAGTTTTTCCCACTTTGTAGGAACTGGCCCAGGCTTTAATTTCTTCGCAGTCAATGTGGCATAAGCGGCGCATACGGAAAAATGGGTGAAAAGTACAAGTAACACAGGGAAACACAGGCATACTTGTGGAGGGGTTGTGGGATAACAGATGGACCAGACACCAAACTTCAAGTTCAACACGCAGTTATGTGTAAAGGTGCAACGATGATGCACCATACGCTTCCATATAAAAATATTGAAGTGCATGGTGCGTCTCCACTGCACCTTTCCTTTACACATAATGGAGCCCCCATAGCATCAGCCATCCTTCAGGGTTGCTGACTTTTCTTTTATTAAAATAAAGTATGTTGTGGCACGAGAAAAATGCTGCAACATACTTAAAACGCTTAACTGGAGGGTAAGCCTTGCAGGGGGCAGGAGCTCCTGTTACTGACTGCTTCCCTTTAAACATATACATACACATACAGTCATACATGCTCCTTATTGCCCTGTTATTATAATCCTGTGCCTCAGTAATGTTTACTTTCTGTTGTGGAGTGGTTGTAGAAAAGCTGGTGTGAGCAGTGCACGTATGATGTGCTAAATTGCATGTGTGCAGTCAGTGTTGTTTCCTGTGTGTGTGAGTGTGTGACATCAGACACTGTGCAGCTTCTTGCAAATATATATTGCTGACTTGTTGCAGTGTTTATGGTATAAAGAATAGCGAGCAGAATAACATATATTTTATTGTCACCATCACCATCAGTGGACTAAGTGATACGATACTTTTTCAGAGGTGTCTGGCCAGAGTGCACCTTAGTCACATACTGCACACATGACTTTTATGAGAGCATGTGTTTTTTGTGCTATGATCTCCACAAAGTCATGTGTGCACTGTGAGTGACTGAGGTGCGCAGTGACCCAATACCTCTGAAAATATATCATATCACTTACTCCGCTGATGGTACAAATAAAATATATGTCATATATTCTTTCTTATCTTTATTCTTGAGATACTGCAACAAGTCACACCATATGTATGTTTGCACGAAGCTGGGCAATGTCTGCACATACAGGAAAGAACACTGATGCACACATGCAGTTTAGCACACCATATTTGCACTACTCAGTCATGCTTTTTGCAAAACACTTCAAATCACGAGTCCCGACACAAAGTAAACATTACTGAGGCTCCAGAAATATTTCTTTTTTGAAACAGACATTAAAGACATTCACCAAGTTACAGTATTGCACCCCATATATGGGTGCCTTACCTCAAGGGGAATCTTTCTTGCTCCACATGTCCTTACATAGTGCAATACTTTTCTGGGAAAAATGCTCGTAATTTTGGTAAACCAGGTCCCAGAGGACTTCCCGTTTTGAAGAGCCACCCAAGTTCCTCCCCCACGCTCAGCAACGTTATGATGTGATGCCAGGGAGAGCGTGGGGGCGTGCTCCATTATAGTGAATAACCGGCAGCTTTCGAATGTTTCTTTATGTTGTAATGGTCAGTTTGTGGTGAAATGTGGGCACATTTTCACTAACAAGGCTCTTGTTAGTTGAAACATGCACATTTCACCTAAACATTTCCTACGCTATAAAAATATTCAGAAATCTGCTGGCCATTCAATATAATGGAGCATACTCACTCTCCCTGGCATCAAGTCGCTAACGTTGCTGGTAGCGGGGGCAGAGAACAGGTGGCTCTTCAGAAACGGAAGTCCTCTGAGACAACTGTACTGAGAATTACAGAGCTTTTGCCAGAGAATGTGCACTATGTGAGACATGTGAATCAACAAAGATTCCCTGGAGATAGGCACTCATATGAGTGCAATACCACTAACTATGTAACTTGGTGAATCTCTTTAAAGCAGCAGTGCAACAATCTGTTGAAAATGTTTACCTATACTTTTTATGCTATTTTACATTGCAACTTTACTTATATGATACTATTCTTTCCAGTATTTGAGTCTGATTTAGTACTTTTTTTCATGTCTGAAATAATAAAAGGAGCACTCCTTTTAATATGGTGCGGACCAGGTCTTCGTCAGTATTTTCCGCTGTTTTTCTCCACCAGTTGTTATATATTACTTCTGTTGTAAAATTAATAATTATGCAGCAGGCAGTGTTTTATGACCTTACAGAACAATATTTATTCAAAAACAGCTGCAAATAGTGATGAAAACCTGGTGAGACCATATTAAAGGCATGCTCTTTTCGAACATGAGAAAAAAAGATTAAAGACACACAAATAATGAAAAGAAGGGTATCTTACAAGTCAGGAGGTAACTAGTGGCTGGCAATGTAAAATAGCATAACAAAATATGGGTCAACATTCACCACGTGATTGCACTGCTGCTAATTATCAATTTAAGTATGAAATTGTGCACACAATCTCAACACACAAAATGCATCAGTCTTGTGTCCAGAAAATTGCCAAGTGCTGAGGAAGTGAAATGGGAGCATTACATCACATGCAAAGTCCCCCAGAATTTATGGCATAGTCACTCATGCATGCAGTGGTCACTCAGAGTCTCCAGAATTTTTCTGCATCCCCAAAATGCATCTGTCTTGTGTCCAGAAAGTTTACATACTCTGTGATGATGAATGTATTCATGATGCACAGTGTCTTGCCAAACCGTGTGAAGGAGGGATAACATGACATGAATCCATTCAGTGTTCCATCAGAAATGATGACCGTGAGAGAACTGTTGCTGGTCCAAAGTGTGCTACGATTCCCGCAAATGCGATGCGATCACCTCAACTGGATGGAAGGGTGCCCTTTGTGGGTACACTAATAGTAGCCTTGGTGAGTTGATACTTATATATAGAAATATAGTTGTGTATTTTCTAGATGGGGAGTTGACATATATAGACATGTACTCATTGTATTATTTTGTATCGCAGGTCACTGATACTGTTGGTGTGCACATTCCAGTGCTCGATGAGAAATGTTTGCATTGCAATTGGAAATGGAATACTCTCAAGCCAATGAAGGTAAGTATTTTTTTTTGGGGGGGGAGCATATTTGCAGGTAGGTCTCATTAATGGTTTCTTATTTGGTTACTTCTTCACAGCTTTCATCTGCATCCTTCTTGAGTCTGGTTGGTAATGATGTTCATGGTCATCGATTGAAACGACTTCTGTGTGTTGTATATCTACCCCAGCCAAGGGGGAGTGGGGGCTGATGTTGAAGAACGTCTTTGGATAAGGCAACTATGACACAACAAAGCATCTGGACGTTTCCTAAAAAAAGAAATGAAGGACTTATTACAACTTGATTGCAGCAGTAACACATTATGTTTAAGCCGTGGTTGTTCCATGGGTATCTGGATTAACACAGATAGCAAGCTGTCCCACTGCAATCAGCAGATCACAACTTAATTTAGTGCCAGGCTGTGTAACAAATACACTGTGTCAAGTGTCCCTGCATCTCAACTCAAGTTGCATTTCAAAACCACATCTTGTCAAGTAACACAACCTGGGCCCAACTTTTTCAACACTGTCATGGCTGCACAGCTGCAAATTTGGAATACAGTGCATGATATGTTACAGAAATATTTTGTGACATATACATGTCACCTAGTTTATGAATCATCAGTTGGATTTTCTGCACTCTTATGAAAAAAAAAGGAACAGATGAAATAAAATATATATATATATATATATATACTTACTGGTATGGATTGGAAATGGATATTCCATTGGTTCCTGTGGACAGTACTGCTGCTGTACCATTGACACCGAATTTCAGTAAAGGAGAGTCGTTTGTTGTTAACCTGTAAAAAAACAAAATAAGTTTACCATATGTGTTTGGCCATTGCAGCTCAGAAAAGCAACAGAAAACAAAACACGCAGCTAAAGGAAGTTGAATAGCAGGAAAAACATTAGTACGCATACTCACTTTATAGTTTAAATAGTAAGAAGCCTTGTGCCTGTGGGTGATGGATGTGGTCTCCTGTTTGACTCTCTCTGCCTTGGCATGGTCAATGTAATGGAAAAACATTGTCAGAATGACACTGGTGGTGGGTGCTGGTGGTCATAGCAGTGGCACATGATGACATTCCCTCTGACATCTTCCTGCATCTGGTGGTGGTGGCAGTGGCTAACAGCGGTCTTCTGGTGGTGGTCCAGGGGGGCACAGAAAGTCATTCCCTCTGGTGGCAGTGGCTAACAGCAGTCTTCTGGTGGTGGTCCAGGAGGGCACAGAAAGTCATTCCCTCTGGTGACAGTGGCTAACAGCGGTCTTATGGTGGTAGTCCGGGGGGCACAGAAAATCATTCCCTGTGGTGGCAGTGGCTAACAGTGGCCTTATGGTGGTGATCCGGGGGGCACACAAAGTCATTCCCTGTGGTGGAGAGGCTAACAGCGGTCTTATGATGGTGGTCAAGGGGGGCACACAAAGTCATTCCCTATGGTGGCAGTGGCTAACAGTGATCTTATGGTGGTGGTCCGGGGGGGGCACAGAAAGTCATTCCCTGTGGTGGCAGTGGCTAACAGCAGTCTTAAGGTGGTGGTGCAGGGGCCAGGATATATTGTACTCTCTGTTACAAATGTGATGTGACATAAGGAATTTGAGTCACTCTAAGTGGGTCACTCATTTAACCTTATGAAAAAAAAAACCTGTATCATACAACAAATGTGACAGCCTTTTAACAACTTAAGTTAAAACTTGCCAACATTAACCTCATCATCATCCTCATAAGGAAAGCTGCCCTCACAGTCATCTATGTCTGAAGTCTGACCACTGGGAAATTATTTCTCCATTGTGTCATCATCTACGTCAGTGGTAGGCCGTTTCATGCTGCCACTGCCAGTGCCACCAGGATGGTGCTTTCCACATCACCCAAACCATGACTAGGCCGGGGTACAAATACTGAGGTTGTAGTCTGAGCTGGTATGTGCCTCTCATTCATTTTTATGAATGTTAGCAAACTGACATTTGCAGGAGAGAGGTTTGTATGATGATCCCGAACTATTGCACTTGCTGAGCTGAATACCCTCTCAACACTTACACTGGAGGGTGGGCATGTCAGGTTTTCAGTGCCACTGCAGTCAGCTCTGGCCATTCAATGACATTTCTGCTCCAGTATAAAAGAAGATCATCAGTTTTTGACAGATGCCTGTTTTCAGACAAATATAACTCAACCATTCTCTGTGCTGCACTAAGTCCAGTGGTTGTTGCATCATCCTGTTCTCCGGAATCATTTATGTCACAAATCCCCACTTGGGAGAAAACCTCCCAAAGTGGGTTGACACCAACTGCTTTGGATGATAGACCACCTGGAACTGCAGTCCCCTTCCCCTTGCAGGATATGCTTGATACTTCTCCAGGTTCACATTCAGCCTGATTATGCTGCTGAGGTTTGCTGACCTTGGCACGTGACTTCTGTGCCCCATGAACCAAGTGCACCAGTTGCCCACTGACATTTTTTACCTGTTCAGGCCCTCCCTCCAGTACTGAGTCAATTCCATGTTTGTATCATGAGTCCAGCATTGTTGCTATTGCAAAGTTGTCACTATGCTGAATGCTCAAGATGTGACAATTCTGGTTGAATACTGTCAGCATGTGTTTCAGCAACATACTGCTAGCACTGTCTCCGGCAGCATCAAGGCTATTCTGTACATTCACCAATGTCTGCCTCAGCACCTGCAGCAGTGGAATTGATTGGCTTATGGAGGCAGACTTGCCACTCACTGCCTGTGTTGCATGTTCAAAAGGCCGCAAAATTGTTATTACAGAGTCCATGAGGCGCCACTGTTCAGTCATCATAGACATGGAGGCCCCGGAACTGTCACGGCTAGTGTGCATGACAAGATATTCTGAGATGGCTTTGCATTGTTCATACAACCTCTCTGCCTTGTATAAAGTGGAGTCCCACTGGGTGACAACTTCCAGCTTCAAGCGGTGCTGAAGGAGGCTGTTTCGGATCTGCAACTGCCAAAGTTGGTCACGGGCCTTTGTAGATCGTGAAAAGTGAGAACAGATACGGCGTGCAACCATCAGCATTTCCTTTACATCAGGGTGCTGCAGAAACTCCCGCACCACAAGATTTAAACAGTGGGCTATGCCTGAAACACGAACAAAGCCACCATTTGTGATGTATTTCACCACATTTGACCCATTGTCACTTGCTATGAACCCAGCTTTCAGGGACAGGGGTTCAGCCACTTGTCAATTTCTGTCAGTATCAAGTCCAGCATGTTTTCACCAGTGTGTGAACAGGTCACATTGCGCATAGCAATCGTTGCATGCTGTCGAATTCCTGGAAGATTGCTATCACGACACTCCATCTTACTGCACTGATTATTCACACTACCAACAGCACAAACAACACCCAGCACCTGCGCCCAGTGTGCAGTTATATACAAATATGAACTCCCCGCTGTTTTGCCACTTGTAAACATATTCATAGTTAAATGGATGAATGGAGAGGAGGAATGTTGAAGGGCATGTCTTACAGAGTCGGACACAGTACGGTACAACTTAGGGACAGCACGGGTCAAAAAGTATGTCCTGGATGGGACTTTTCATTTTGGACAGGCACATGCAGCAAACCGCTGGAACACAGAATTCTCCACAAAGGAGAAGGGCAAAAGATCAATTGCCAGCCTTTCAGCTACAGCAGCATTAAGTTCAAGTGACACTGTATGATTGGGTGGGTACTTCAGTTTATGCGCAAACACACTATGTAATGTGGGCTGTCTTAAACGTTTTACATGGGGTGTGATGACAAATGTTACTGCTCTGCGAATGGCAGGGGGTGGAGTGTGGATGTTTGATGAAGACAGTTGCACAGGTGATGATGACAAATCCACAAATGCAGTTATTTTGCCAGATTTACTAACCGGGGTTGATGTACCACTTGCACTAGACATACTGCATTCCCCACCACCACAACCACCACCAAAACTGCTACTCTCACTAGAACTGGACAACATTTCAGAATCGTTATGCTCCTCCACTTCATCATGTCTGTAGTAATCCTCTGCTCTTATTTCATCACTACTGCATACATTTAATTTCCTACTTGATTTAACAGTCGTGAAAGGGGATAACATGCTCATTATGGTTGATGACGAAGATGAACACCCCACTGTGGTATCAGCTGCCATCTTGTGCTGGGTCCACAGTGCCATGTGCCTGTTCTTAAGATGCATATGCTGTCCTCCTGTGCCCCGATGGCTCCCGGTTTTATGTCGACTCACGTGCGCATGGCAAACCTGACAGATTGCAACTGACTCATCATTTGCATCTTGCACAAACAAATCCCAAACAAGGGATTGTGATGCTCTAGTTTTAACATGTCCCTGATGCTGCTTATTGGACTCCTTTTTTTAAGTCATGAAGTGGGGGGGGGTGTTATGTGATTTTTCAGGCAGGACCTACTTGGACTGCAATTGACCACCACGACTACCTATCATTATTATTGGGTCACCATCATCATCATTATCATCAACTGAAACTGGTAAATCACAAATTTTCACAGCGGGGGATTAATGCAAACAGACCCAGACACAGCCACCTTGAATTTCTTTTTCTCTGGTTCCCAGCTGGGGTCACTTACATCATCATATTCATCAACATCACCTACATCCACATCTTCTGCTTGGATGCTGGCATGTGGACTGCATGTTGCAACCACAGCAATATCATCACCAGATTCATCATCATCATCATCAACACCACCATCACCTGATATTTTTTTCACCACACTGTGAATCACTGTATGGCAAATGTGTGACCTGAACCTCGGTGGAAGAAATGTCACATTGTATGCTATAGTTGACATGATGATCAGAATCCTCATGTTCGGTTACTGGGATGTTATTGGGAAGTATGACATCATCTACACTGCCACTCATTCGCACTGCTTCACACTACACTATATTTTTGGACATGGGGAAACTAGCCAGAAGTGGAACTTGAGGCAGCAATACTCATACCACCACCAGCAACTGCAGTAACACCACCGGCTGGGACATCATCTCCTCCAACTATGAGTGAAGCTACTGATGGGGCTATAAAAAAACATTGCAGGAGAAATACCTTTCCTCACATCAGCAATGCACTTCTACATCTGCGTACTACCATGCCCACAGACAGTCTTAACACTGGCAGTGGTGCCATGGCGAGAAACAGCTTTGCTTTCATGTCTCTTTGTAGGCATTTTGGGCGATCAACAACAATATTCTAAACAAATTTAGATTTTGGAACATTCACTCTGGGTGGGGGGGATGCTGGATGTGAAGCCAAAAAACAACAGTGGCTTCAGCAACAGATACAGATGCAAAGTCACAAGTTCAATAACACCTTAACTAACCAGTGGTGCTGAAGTCACAAACAATCCAATCTCAAAATAATTCCTTTTGCCGGGGTTGGGGAGCACTGACTGCAGATTTTTATGGCAGTGCAAGCAGCAAAACAAAGAAAAGATACCACAATGGCAGTTCAAAATCACACAGCTGCAATGGATAGCAGGCTCACACTGCTGTGCCTGCAATTACACTGTGGCACAATAAAAGGTGTATTATTTGATGTCACACACTGCACACACACTAACACACAATTTGTCTACAAGTACTGCATACCAAATTGAAAATTTCAGTAATATACCACTTATTTTAAACAACCTGAAGTTATGAACTGTTGCACCAGATCCACACAACGCACAATCAGCAAAAACATTTCAACAATTACTGACAATATTACTGTGTGTACATTAACAGAGTCAGTAATATAACAAAAATATAACCACAAAAAAACCAAAGAACTCCCTATTTCTCCAACTTAAATCTACCTACATCACAGATACACCCCTCCCCAAAGCACACTTTCACTGTCTCTCACTGCACAGACTCAACATTGTACATTAACATTCAAGATCCACACATAAACAATAAACACTCACTGATATGAGCACAGGATGTTTTCTTACAATCAATGAACTAAAGTTTGAGCACATAAAATTACTCAAAAAGGCTTTTTTTTAACAGCTTTTAGAAGGTCTGAATCATAGAGAGCTCTCAGAGCAGACTGTCTCCTACAGCTTCCTGCACGCACTACCCCAAACTGAGGTTGTGCAGAACAATATGGAGCCTATGTGACCTGAAATCCCATGAATCACTGCAAAATTCACCTTTGGAGCTTAAAAGCAAGGCGGAGTGAGGCAAAGTACATTGTTTTCAATGCATTCGCCTTTAAAATTGGTGGGGTAGTGGTCTAGGAAGGTGGAGTAATGTGAATTCATTGTTTTCGATGGACTTCGCGTTACCCATCAAAACACGAATTACTCTACTTTGCACTGCGGGGTACTCTGTGAAGTCTCCTTCACTCCATGAATCACTTCACAGAGTGAATTGAGCTCACTTCGACCACCACTAGATACAGTGTCACTGCATACTAAATCCAACAACGAGAAACACAGCCTGTTGTTTTACATGAGCTCGGAGGTCACAACAATAACCTCCCTGTATGAGGATCTGAGAGGGAAAAGGAAAATTAAAGAGAACACTATAGCATAGTCAAGAAATGGAAGGGTGTGCCCATAGGTGTCCAACCTTATGGACTAGAAATTGTAAAGGATAGATTAGACTAAGAAATAGAAGAACTGTTGCAATAGATTTAAGAAAAGGTCAATTCTCAAGAGTGGCAGGAGCTCCCAGTCACAGTGCTGTTTCCATTAAAGTTAAAGCCTGCTAGACCACATGATGCAGAGTGCTGAATAGAAGCTCCTTCGCATAGCTCCAGCCTCCCAATTATAAAATCGCCTTTTTTGGTCTGCTAAATCACTAAAAACCCCTTGGTGTCCTCAGAGTCTGCCTTCTAACCTTCCAGGATTCGGAGTTGCGAGTTTGAATATTTATGGAGGCTTACATGAAAAAACCTTCGCAAAAACACACTCCGCCAGTTACCCCCGAGAAGGCCCCAAAGAAACCCAGGGCCTCGAGTGGATCAGACAGGCCTGACCATCATAGCCAAGTATCGGATCAGGAGCCTTTGACCCTGAACAGGTTCCTCGAAGAATTCAAGCCCTTCCATGAGGAAGTCAAAGAAATGGCAACTGAGCTTAAAGCCCTGTCTAAAAAGCTGGAAGAGGTCACTACAATAACCTCGGATAATACAGCTCGCATTGTGTCACTTGAGAAACATCTGGAAAGGGTAGACCCTAGGCTAGCAACACTGTGGCAGAAGCTCTCTCTAGTTGAAGCAAAGTTGGAGGATCTCGAGGGCCGCAGCCGCAGGAATAATGTTGTAATATTGGGGCTACCTGAAGGTGAAGAAGGCCAGAATGCTATCAATTTTGTACAGAAGTTGGTAGAACAAGTGGCCGGTCCCTCTCCCTTCGGCTCTGTGTATACTACTGAGGGGGTGCATAGATCCTTACGACCTAAACCTCCTTCGGTGGCTGCTCCCCGCCCTATGATATGCCGATTTCTCAATTTCTTGGAAAGGCAACACTTTTTATCTAAAGTGAGAGACCTACTAAAGGTCCGTTGGGAAAACTCGAAGCTAAGAATAGCACAGGACCTCCCGGGATCTGTTCGACAGAAGCGCACAGCATTCCATCCCATCGTAACCAAGATTATTGCTGCTGGGCTCAAGTTTAAGATGGAGTACCCAGCTAAGTTGCAGGTTCTAGTGAACGGATCTTGGTTAGCAAATGAGAATCCTGATGTTGCTCTTGCGGCCTCAAGCTTGCTTTTCCTGACCTGTTTCGTGACCCATGAGGAGTCCTCTGCCCATGTGAAGGGGAGATCAGCGTTGTCAAGATGGGACTGTCTCTCATGTCGAATACTGAATAGGATAAACAGCATGGATGGAATCTAAAGGATCTTATTGTGGGGAGATGCTAAGCTGCTATTGCGCCGTCTTAACCCGATATGAGACTCTTTTGTTTTGGATTCAAACATGGGACTGCAGCCTGCATATTAGTTTTGTTCTGAGTCTATAGCTTGTTCATTTGGGGGAAGGTGTTCGGTATTTTGGTCTTTTTAGGAACGTTACTTGTTAGTACAAAGGGGATGGTTAAATAATATCACTCAGGCTCACGGTCTAATTCTGGGGTAGATTAATACAGGAGGAGTGCTGGGCATTTGAATTTCACTCCATGGCCACAAGATGGAGCTCAACGCATAGGATTATTAGCTCAGTGTGAGCCGATGGCTCGAAGTCTGGGTAATAAACATACTCATTACCATGCCAGTTGGTCCTGGTAGGGTATGAAGCCAAGGTAAAAGAGTCCTACTCTTCTTATTATTTTCCTAGGACCTGGAGGTACTTGCATTTATTAAGTAGGTTATATGCATCCCATTAATTGGGGCTAAGTCTCGTTTGTGTGGCTCCCTTCTTTAAGGTCTGGCTAACTGATGTTTACCTTTACTGTATTATTAGACTCCTTGCTGGCTTGATGCCGAGGTCAAGAACCGTATATTTAAGTCAGATACCTGAGATTCTTGTGCACTGGGTCTCTCTCTTGCTAGGCCACAGGTATCCAGTGTATTATGGCAGCACCTTCGCTGAGCTCTTATGTTTTAAGCTCAGCTCCTCTTTTTAAGCTATCAAGAACTGTTTAGGTAGCAGAGTTTTCTCGGTTCCTGCTTAAATTTTGCTGGTTAGGGGGGAAGTGTTATTGTACCTGTTTGGGGCTGAGGGTTTTTTTCAGGAGGCTGGGGAGGGACGTGGTACTTTGCTGAGTGCTGTTTGTGACAGTTGGGGTAGATGGGATGGGGTGGGGAGTTCGGGCATTTAGGTTCGGATACTTTCTTGTTCATTGTGGGGGAAGTATTATGGGGAGATAGAAGAGCGACTAGCTTGTTTTGGGGGATGGTGTGGGGGGGAGGGAGGATCATACAGCAGTAACCATTCAAATTTTGTCGAATATTCCTCGATATCTCTATACAGGGCAGAGGATATTAAGCTTATTAATCTGGTTAGATGGCTAATGATGTGACTTTTGCTACCTGGAATGTTAAGGGGATCAGAAAAAATCCAAACAATATCAGGTGCTTAAACACTTAAATTTATTGCGGTCTCAGATAACTTTTTTGCAGAAATCCCATTTACTAGAGTTTGAAGCTTTACAATTAAGGAGACAACAGGTGGGTCAGGTCTATGAAGCTCAGGGCTCCACTAAAAGTTGCGGGGTCATGCTAATTATTAATAAAAGCATCCCCTTCGTTGCTACACAAGTTATCAAGGATCCGGGGGCAGATCTGATTTAGTCAAAGGCACTCTCTGGTCCGTACCACTTTTACTCGGTAGTATATATGGACCCAACAGTGATGACCCGGGGTTTTTTATGAGGCTGATAACTATGATGCTCCCAATGTTTCCCATCAGGATTATTATGGGGGGTGACTTTAATCAGGTTATTGACTTTGACCTGGATAGGTCAGGAAGTGGGCTGAGAGGGATGTCCCCAGGACAGAGGGCATTTAAAGATCTGGTAGATCCATGTGGGCTCTGTGATGTCTGGTGTGTGTTTCATCCTGATTCCAAGGAGTTCACTTTCACTTCAATGGCGCATGACTCGCAGTCTCGCATTGACTATGTATTTATCTCACAGGGTCTCTTGCCTGGGGTCAAGTTTGCTTCGATCCAACATGGTCCCATTTCTGACCACTCCCTTGTGGTATGCAACCTGACATTTCTTGATTCACCTAAAAGGGAGACTAGGTGGAAGCTCAATGAACAGCTTCTTAAAGATGCCAAGTATTGTACGCGTATAAGAGAGCAAATTGAGTTCTTTTTCTCATCCAACCTATTGGACAGTGCAAAGCCGAACATTCTATGGGAGGCTTTTAAAGTGTATATGAGAGGGGTTCTTATTAGTATAGTGGCTAAAAGGAAAAGGGTGCAGGAGGAAGAGCTGCTATCACTATTATCCCAAATTAGGTCCCTTGAAGGGAATCTCACTGTTAGTTCCTCTAACAAGGCTAAGAAGAGACTTCTGGCGGCCAAAGATAGATATCTAGAGTTGCTAAGGGAAAAGGCAGAACTAGCTATAATCTGAACTAAGGCCAGCTATACAGATCAGGGAGAGAAAGCAGTGTGTCTGCTTGCATTGCGCTTAAAACAACATGAATCTATAAGATTCATCCCACCAATTCGGGCAATGGCAGACGGGTCTCTGAAAGTATCCCCTACTGAGATAGTGCAGGAGTTTGCTTTATATTATGAAAAATTAGATAGGGACATGGAGTGTCCTCCCTGTCCTGGGATTCTTGAGGAGTACTTAAAAAACTCCCACCTGCCCTCTCTATCGGAGCAACACAAGAGCTTTCTGGCTTCTCCTATATCCCAGGAGGAAATCTCCGAGGTTATCAAAGGGTTACCTTCAGACAAGGTCCCAGGACCGGATGGGTTCTCCTCTTTATTTTACAAAGTTTTTTGCGACCTCTTATTTCCAGTACTTTATCGCCTATTTCAGTACATTCTATCTGGGGTTGAGGCTGACCCTTACCTGTTCAAAGCCCTGACTGTTCTTCTCCCTAAACCAGATAAGGATCCTGAGTTAGTCTAAAGCTACAGGCCCATATCTCTCTTAAATCAGGATATTAAAATCCTTTTGAAGATATTGGCCGACAGACTAACTGTAGTCCTTCCTGATCTAATAGGTATGGCGCAGGTTGGATTCACGAAGGGACGTTCGTCTTCAGACCATTTGTGTACCCTTTCTCATGTCTTCTCGGTCTCCAGGGATGCTGCGTTTCCCTCTGGACTGTTCTTCCTGGATGCCGAGAAGGCATTTGATTGGGTGAACTGGAAATTTCTGTTCCAAGTTCTTGAAGCCTTCCAGTTCCCTCCTGTCTTTATATCTTGGATTGTTGCATTATACAAAACACCTACAGCAAGAAATTATGGGAAATGGTGCATTTTCTAAGTCCTTCTCATTATATTCTGGTACCAGACAGAGTTGTCCCCTTTCTCCCCTTTTATTTAACCTGTATCTCGAACCTCTCATTCAAAATATTCTCAATAATACAGGAATACAAGGTATCTGGGTGGGGCGTCATGAGGTCAAAATCACTGCGTATGCGGATGATCTCCTTGTGTACTTATCCCACCCGGTATCTTCTGTTCCGGTTTTGCTGGGTGAAATTGCAAAATTTAGCACCTTATCTAACTATAAACTTAATGCTAATAAATCTTCCTTTTTCCCTTTAAACCACAAGATTTTTAAGACCGATATTTCCCCCTTAGGTCTATGTTGGTCCCCCAGGTCACTGAAATACTTGGGCATTAAACTGACTCATAACCCCTCAATGTGGTTCAGGGAAAATCTGGAGCCCCTTTCCCAGCTTATAATTCAGGATCTTGACAGATGGTCTAAACTCCGTATCTTGCTTTGGGGCCGGATTAACATAATCAAGATGAACATCTTCCCACAAATTTTCTATCCTTTATCTCTTCTCAATACTCTCATCCCGTTATCCTGGTTTAAGAAGTTGCATGGTATTTTTACCAAGTTTATCTGGTCTGACAAATAGCCCGTCTGGCTTACTACAAGTTGGCTGCTCCAAAATCTGGGGGGGCCTGCGGAATCCCCATTTGGCCTTATATTATTGGGCTAGCCATCTGGTAAAATGTCTGAAGTGGGTAAATCCGGGTCCTGAAAAGATGCAGGCGACTTGGCTTAGAATAGAGTTGGACTCAGTCCAGTCCATGAACCTGGATCCCCTAACTCTGTTCTATGTAAAAGTCTCTCAGGTGCATGTCGCCGAGAAATGTCCTATAGTTACCACTTCTTTAAGGGTATATGCACAACTTTGCTCTTTCTTGTGTTATACTCCTCAGTTAGATCTGGCCCAATCTATCTGAAACTCCCCATCTTTCACTATGAATAAGCAGCAGATTTCTCGCACTTGGTTGTCCCAATTGGGGGATGAGATAGTACTTTCTTTTGTGGATGAGGAGGGGCAATGGCTATCCATATGTGATCTTATTCAGAAATGTAGTATCCTGGCATTCTCACATTTTAAAGCAGTACAGATAAGACATCTACTCACAATAGTGATCGGTAATACCCCTCCTAATCAGACGGTTGTGGCCCTAATACCTGAAACTTCATCTCTACTTGGGTGTTCGGGCAGTGTATCCAAATTATATCAAGTTCTGTTTCACAAAAGGTATGGGGACTCTTTTGGACTGACGAGGTTCTGGAGCTCCTTACTTCCTCAATACTCACTTAATTGGCAAGCTTTGTGGAGGTCCTGCCATAAATTTGTCTCCCAAGACAGGTTGCAGCTTATGCAATATCATATTCTACATAATATGTACTATACTCCAGTTAAGTTAAAGAAGTGGGGTCTGCTGGACTCAAATATATGTGTTAGATGTTCACAGGAGGAGGGGACACTCCTTCACATATTTTGGTCCTGTCCCAAAATCTCCCAGTTGTGGGACTCTAACAAAGCTTCCTTAGATCCTATACTGGGTTTACAGGAACATTTCATGCCTGATATCTGTCTCCTCGGGGACATGTCTTCTATTAGAGTCAAAGTGAGAAGATTCCATATTTCAATGATAGCTCTATCGGTCAAGAAGCTTATTTTATATCATTGGAAAGACAAACTTACTCCAACATTACAGGAATGGGTGAATGAAATCCTTGATAACCTGCGTATGGAAAAGACGATTTCCAGCCTTCACAACAGATTATCTGTTTATACTCAAATATGGGAACCCCTTCATTCCCTAATCCTAGCTGCTCAGAATTAGTATTGTTTTAGTACAGTAGCCCTGTATGCTCCTGTACAATGGTTTTGCACTTAAGTGGTACATTGATATACAACTGCTGTGGGGAGGGGAGGGAGGAAGTTTTAATGTAATAAGTGCTGTATCCTTGTCTTCTGTCATGTTACTGCCTCTTAATGTGGAAAATTTGGTAATAAAATTTGAATAAAAAAAAAGTTAAAACCTGCCTGTTATTATTTTCCTGACTCTGACATTCATCGCATCGACTCTGCAACTCCTTACTGAGATGTACCCTTAATGCTTTTAAGTGATTTAAGCCTTTTTGTTGAGGATATTGTGATTCCAGTTTGTCCTCCTTTTAACTAGTTTTGAATATTTCTAATTGTTACTATGCATTTTTTTATAAATAGTAAGAGAGATAGCCACTCCAAGGCGCAATTTCCTTTTTATGTGCTGTTATATACAGTATGTAGAAAAAAATGGACGCAAGGGTTTTACAGCCATTTGGCAAGTGTATGTTAATGAAATGGTTATTAACTACTAGTATCAGTCCAATAATGCATTGGCTGCAATATGGCCGACAAACACAAAACTAATATATAAGGTAAATTTCCTCTAAGTGGTTACAAAAGAAAAGAGTCACAAAATATCCTGTTATAATTGTAATGGTGTATGATTCTTTGTTTTTCATGTTTGGCCTTTTCTTGGTCACTATTACTTGATGAAAGCAGCTATTTGAAAATCAATAAAAAGAAAGTTAAAAAAACAGATATCAAAATATACAAGGCACAGTACTGAAATATAGGAATAGATATTAGGTTGATTTTATAGATACCCATGAAGGCCAAAATATTTACAGGAAAAAAAAGTTTGAAAAAGAATAGGAACAGAAAAAAGATGAGACCTGTTATTAATGTGACTTAATAGATGAAATGGAGCAAGAGGGTGTTTTGATGCCTCCACTGGAGTGAACCTCAGATCCTATCAGTAATTTTCTTTTCTGAAATAATTTGAATCTGCCTTACTTTGGAATGTACAAAAATATGTAAATTTGTATAGAATATTGCTGAATTTTGACTAAATGTAAAACATCTGGAAATCAGTTAAACAGTGACCCAGATGCAGGAGCCAACATCTCTGAAGCCAGCCATTGTCTACTTACCATCAGCCTTAGAGGGCCAGTAACCTTGGAAACCTCCAGAAGGGCTGAACAAGCCTTCATTACTTGAAAGGACCATATGTACTTGACGGAAATGCATTGAAAAGCCTATAAGGGTACCATCACACCTGCTCTGAAAAAGTGGCGAGAGACCCACAAAATGTCAGCTGGCTCACCTGTTGGACTATATACAATAAAGAAGACTTTGTTTTTTGAAATATGGAATTGAACTCTTTTGTTTCCCTCTCAAGTATAGGTTGCTTCTTTTAGAGAAGTTCTTCTGCCTAAACACCATATTCTACTCCTTGAAGGAGCCTAAGCTTCCTTGAACCCTTCCTTTTCATCTCCTGAGAAAGACTAAACACACCTTTGTGTCTTCTTTTATCAGCCTTTGCAGATTGTTTGTGAGGCCATTTGGCATCATTCGGTATTGCTTATAGCTGAGCCAGTTGTTATTCCTTCATGGTGATTTGCACACTACTCACGATGATTTCCTTTTGGAAGTATTTGTTATTTTGTAATTCTCTGAAACTTGGCTTTAGAGCCTATGCCCTTCTAGGGTAACCCTTGATTCAGTGATTTTGCACTGAGGTCTTTTAAATTACTTTTCTATTTTGGGCTCACCATTACCCAGACCACTGAAACAGTCTAACTGGTCCGACTTCTTAGGTGATAGGAGAGTGAATTGTAGGGTGCTACAGGGTTTAGTGCTAGAACTGGTCCTCTTGAATGTCTTTATACAGTAAGTGACATTGTGGAGGAGCTTGAGGGCAAGGTATCTCTCTCTATGGATGATAAAAAATCTGCAACAGAGTTGACAGGAAGGGGTGCAGAGAATGCAAAGGGATCTGAGGAAACTAGAGTAACAGTCTAGTGGGTGGCAGCTGGGTTTTAATGTCAAAAAGTGCAAGGTTATGTTCCTAGGTCTGTAGAACCCAGGGGCTGTGTCTAAGATGGGAGAAATGGAGCTTACAGTCACCAAACAAGAAATAGATCTAGGGATTGTCGTATCTGAGGTAGCTGGGCAGTGTGATAAAGCAGGGAAAGGCTAGCAGGATGTTGGGGTGCATTGGGAGAGGGATTTCAAGCAGGAGGAGGGAGGTGGTTCTGCTGCTGTATTACTCACTGGTGAAGCCCCACCTGGTATACTGTGTCTAGTTCTGGAGGCCACACCTCTGCAAGGACATTGAAAGGTTGGATATGGTACAGAGGAGGGCAACCAAAATGGTGAGGGGGTTTCAGGAGAAACCATACAAGGAAAGGCTGCAGGAACTCAACATGTACTCCCTGGAAGAGAGGAGAGTGAGAAGGGACATGATTGAAATCTACAAGTACAGTACCTCACAGAATTGAACAAGGTGCAAGTGGAGGGTCTATTTCAGAGCAAGGAATGCACTAGAACAAGGGGACATGCAATGAAACTAACAGGGGGATGTTTAGGACAGATTTGTGGAAATACTTCTTCATGGAAAGGTTGGTGGAACAGCTTGCCAGAGGAGGTTGTGGGGAAAGACTGGGGGGAGCTTCAAGCATGTGTGGGATAGGCACAAGGAAATATTGGCTAGAGGAATAGGGGGAGGGAGTGACACCTATAACCAGCCAGAGTCATGGTGGTGGAGGAATAGGCAGGGACAAGTGGCAGACTGGATGGGTCTGAAGGTCCTTTTCTGCTTACAAAATCTACATTTCTGTTTCTTCTAGACTGATGCACAGCTGCAACAGACTGATGAGTCTTTCTGAAATGTATACTTTGTATTACAGTACCCTGTTATATGTATTTTGTACTGTTCTGCCCTCCAGCCTGGTTCATGTCTGTTAAAGGGCCTTGGACGAGCACACCTACCCAGTACCAAATGAATAAATAAATTAATAATGAGTCCTAACAAGGACCAAACATGTGTCTGAAGTCTGCTGTTTTCAACCTTCTCAGATTGTTTGTGGGACCCTTTAGCACCAAAGAGTCCATCTTAGGCCTTCTTATTTCAGTAGAGCTTTTTGATGTCTGTTGTGACACTGGTGCAGCAACAGAAACTCTGCCCACCTTTAAAGCAGCAGTGCAACAAAACAATGTTTCTCCCCAAAAATCTAGTTTCAAGTATAGTTCTTAAAACTATTAGCATACCAGTCACATTTACTGTACTTTTCTAGGTACCTACTATGCTGTGCACCATGAGTTTTATTTTATTATTTCATTCCTAACACTTGCCAAGTCTACAAAACCATTTATATGACAAATGTGGTGGCCATCATTTTTCTTATAGAAAGAAAACTAAATGAAAGCATTTATGACTTATTCATATTTTGATAGAACTAAAAGATGTTACCACCAAATAAAACTGCAAGATGCTTGGAATCTTTTACAGTGAAAATAAAAGTAAGGTAATTTTTTCTTTGCCCTGTTGCTTTGCACTGCTGCTTTAACTTGCTGGATTTGGCTATCCTTTCCTTTAAATGTGCCCTGCATATTGTACACTATAGTATGGCAAGATCATTGTTCCTGGGATTCTGTTTTAGAACTGTGATTGAAAAGCATAACATATATATGTAAATATTTAACCATTATTTATTTATTTGGCTTTTGATAACCAGGTAAGAACAGTGCACTAGACAATACAATGCCTGTTTTTAGTCATGACCCAGTAGAGTGCAGTCACAAGCACATGGGAGTATGAATACAATGAATAAGGTACAGGGAAATGAATAATGTCGCAGATGAAGAGTATTCTAACTGAAATGTTTATATCTATTATACCTGTTCTGAAAAAAAAAAGCTGAGTGTTTTATCTTATTATCCGTAGTTTTTATGAGACCCTGAAAAATTAATAAATGCTGTACATGCTTCAAACACTTGCCCAGCAATTGTTTCAAAGGCCCCTTGAAATGTTTAATGTTTTGTTGGTACTTTATTAAAACTTTATGCTGTAGTTTAAAACCTTGCCAATACTGTGCTCTTGTAGGGCCTTGAGAGGTGGGTAATTCCTTTGTGCTACTCAGCTAGATTTTATGAGAAACAAAAACTTCTAAAACAGACTTAATTCTCTGCTGTATATTTTTATTCCACACTCATAATTATTTCCTAACAATCCTACTATGGTTTGCAGAACAGGTCAGGCAATGATTGTTATGAGAGGATGGATTAAAAGCCATTCTGTAATACATTACACTATTTCCAGATTACATACTACACTCTTATGTTGCGTGACTAGTGTAACTTTGCATTTATCTATCCTTTTAGCCTGTTGAAGGGCCTGGCGTCAGTCTGGCAGTTCTGATGACTCCCATTTAGCACCAGTGGAATGACATATCAGCAGCATACAGCTGATGCAGATAGCAGGACCAACTATCTAATCACATGCCTTTTGCATTAGTGCAGCTAAAGACCCCTCTCTTCTTTGCTTAAACAAGCAAGGAAACAAATAATAGGGCTGAGCAGAATTTTCACAGGAATAAACTGTCATCAAACCCATTATTCTTAGTGTCTGCGACAGGAACATGGCAGCCAGCTTGCCAGAGGCAGTGGTGGACTCCTTTTCTTGGACTTCCCATGCAGTGGCCAGGCCAGACATGGAGCCCCAGGAGTGAGACATCAAGGAGGCCCTCGAGATTATAATAGTTTGCTTGTCTCCTGAAAATACCTCATGAGTGTTCCTTTTTTAATCTTAAATAAGGGAGCTGCCTCAATTAGCTCACATCAAGCGACTTCATGTCTGCTTGTTGTTTACCCTTTTTCAAAGCACTTCAGGATGTTGGTTTACTTTTCCATTGCAATATCTAAACTTGAAAGCAGTAAGTTTTAATCCTGAGGTCAAATAATGACTTGGTTTCTGTAAAGAACAGAGTTAATATTAATACTGATAATAACTTGGCTATGCCAATTTGCATTGTTTTCTAGATTTATTTAGATCATTCACTAAAAGGTTAATTTTTTTTAGCTCAATACACATATCTACCTTGAAGACACAACATATCTGATCATAAGTATTGTTTTTAGGATAAGGTGCAGGGATATCACTGCAATAAATATGGATAGAAACATAGAATATGTCAGCAGAAATGACCAATAGGCCCATCTAGTCTGCCCTATTTTCCCTGCCTAACACAACACCATGGACTCTATTTGGTCACAGGTGTCCCTCCCTCCTTCTTTACCTCTATTTTGTTTATTTAGGTGTTTCAAAAGTTTCATCAGGAAAGCTGATAACAGCTCATTTCCAGACTGGGGGGACAATGAACAAATGAAGAACAAAAAACCTAACAAAATTGAAAATTGAAAATTACAGCTGGCCCAGTGGTGCTGAGTGTTGAGGCACTGGATGCCACATCTCACACCACGCTGGTGACCCATGTTTGGGAATGAGCCCAGGCCGTCGGGGGTCTGCAGGGAGGGAAGAGATCGGGCATCCGAAGGACTGCTCTCTCTTCCCGGGGATGGTTCAGGGGAGTGATAGCTCCTGGAGCGGCCTCTGGTGGTGGTTGGAGGTGCTCGCCATAGCAACGCTGTGTACACAGGGGGCAGAGCTATGGCATAACATTGCCTTGATGGTTGCATTCCGTGGGGGCAGAAACACACACATGAAAAAATACCCAGTCCTGGGGATAGGTGATGGCACTTCGGCCCCAGGACCACACTCCAATGCCAGGCTCCCTCCTATCCAAGGCTGACCCATGCAGTCCTGGCACTCTACATTATAGATAGAGTGCCCTGGGTAGGTAAGGTGGCCCTTCCTCTGGGGGTTCAGATCCAGAGGTTGTGCCGGGCTGTGCAGCAGAGAGGATAGGGAGTCTCTGGCCAGAGGTAGAGACCTGGGCAGCCAAGGTTACCAGAGAGAATTCCCCGGGTGTGGTGCAGAAAAAGAGTTAAAAAAAAAAGAATGGAAAATTACATAATAGGTAGGATGGGAACAAAGCACCATAACTAAGCATCACACAGTTCATGCGCAGTTTATGAAAGGTTGAGGAATATAAACTATGCAGTGAGGTTCTGGAAGTGAATAACAATGTTAATGGGTGACATTTAAGAAGTACAATTCAAAAGTGCTGAGGTGTTGAAGGGTTAACAGAAGGTACAAGGATAGACACAAAAAGGGAGCATGAAGGGGGGCTAGTCAAGTGCAGAGCAGTGAGAAATCGAGAGGAGGAAGGGGGGATAATGGGTTGTGAACAGCGGACCAGGGACAGGTATCAGGAGAAATTACAGGAGTGAGAAGTGAAAACGCAGAGAAGAGAGGTGAGTGAGTGATGAGAAGAGGCAGAGCAGATGGTTAGCGGGAGGGAGTTCCATAATTTGGGGAAGTGGTAAGAGAAAGTAGCCTGGCCAGTGAAGGATTTCCTTGATGGGAGCATAAGAGAATGATAGCCAGAGTTGCAAAGAGTGTAGAAGGAAGGGGGGGGAGGAGAGAGGTAAGTTGGGAGCGGAGGGAGCCTAGCCAGTATTTAGAGATGAAGGAGGCACAATGAGTGAGGCATCTGGCTTCAACGTGGGGGGGGGGAGAGTACAGGGAGCAATGGTGAGTGCAGACCAGACAGTCCAAAGCAAAGCTACAGAAGGAGTGAAAGAGAGGATCCAATCTGGTTAGGGTGGACTTGGGAGCAACACTGTAGACTATGTCACCACAGTCAAAGATGGGAGTATCATTTTCAAGACAATAGCTCGGTGAGCAGGAAGAGGAATGCAACCTTTATTCTGGTAGATCATACTGAGTTTGGGGTGTAAATTTTTGTGGATGGCATCCATGTGCCCTGAGAAGTCAAGGTGCCGGTCAAGCCAGACTCTGAGGTACTTAAATGAGGGAGCATCTTCGATTTCAGTTCCATCTAGGATATGGATGGAGGGGAGTGAGGTTAGTCTAGAGAGCTTTTGCCTTGTGCCAAAAGTCATGGATAACATTTTCTTGGCACTGAATGACATTTTATTTGCCCAGAACAATTTCTTAATATTAGAGATGTCCAGTTGAAGCTGGACAATAAGGTCAGTGGGATAGGTGCCAGAGGCAAATAGTACCATATCATCCACATACATATGAATAGATGCGAAGGAGCAGGCAATGGGGAGTTCATTCAGATAGACAGAGAAAAGAATTGGGCCAAGGACTGACCCTTGGGAAACACCAGAGCTAATAGGAGGTGGGGGAGATAGGGAATCTCCTATTCAAACAGTTTGAGACGTTCTCTCAAGATACGAACAGAACCAATCAATTGATGAGTCAGAGAGCTCTGCTGCCTTAAGCTTATTTAGGAGAAGGGGGTGTGCAACAGTGTCAAAGGCTTTAGCCAAGTTTACAAAAATGGCAGAGGTAATCAGGCCCTGATCCATGCCAGAGAGCTTGGAGTCAGTAAGCCGGAGGAGGTGGAGTGGAATTTCTGGAATCCAGATTGGAACGGGGTGAAGAAAGAGGATGAATCAAGGAAGGGGTGGAGCTGAGATAGCACATGTTCTTGGATTTTGGCCAAACTGGGGAGCAAAGAGATAGGGAGATGGTTGACAGGAGAGGAGGAGTCACCTCCTTTGGGGAGGGATATGACAATGGCCTGTTTTCAAGAGTCAAGAACAGAGGCAAGGGAGAAAGAGAAGTTGAGAAGGGAGGTAATAGGAAAAGCAATGGCAGGAGTGGAGAGATAGAGAGCTTGGGGTCAAGACCATCAGGGCTCCTGCCCTTGAGAGGATTAAGAGCCAAGAGAGCCTAAAAAGGGAAGTAGCAGGGGTGATAGGAGAGAAGGAGAAAGGGTGAGATAGAGTGGATAGTCGATGGGAGGGGGAGGAAGGGGATGGGGAAGGGGGAGAGAAGGGAGGAGGTACAGGAGAAGAAGAATGAGTTGAACATTGAGGCAACAGAGATGGGGTCAGAAATTAGAGTGTCACCCACCTTGAGGACAGGGGAACAGGACTGAGTTGGGGGAGAAGAGGATATGGATAACCTTCTACAACTTAGAGGGCAGATTAAGCTTGTTCTGAAACGTTTAGGCAAAGTATTCAGACTTGGCAAGCCTGGTGGCTCTAGTACAGGCATTACAAAGAGACCAGTACTTGAGTAGGTCAGCAGGGGTGCCAGAGGACTTATGGAGTCCTCCAGGCAAGGTCACGTGCATGGAAGCAGGCCAGTAATTCAGCTAAGATCCATGGGAGGCGGGAACCATGGACCTTAGTTTTTCTGAGGGGGGGCATGAAGACCCCAGATTGACAGGAATTTGGTGTTGAAATAATAGAGGGCCATATTACTCTAATTGGCAGATGAGATGGAAGACCAGTTGGAAGGTACCAGATCAGCATGGACAGAGTCCAGCGACCAGAAGGACCAGATCTGGAGGAATTGGGGGAGGGGGTCTTCAGGACAGTGCATCTTTGCGCACACAATAGACCACATGGTGGTCACTGAGGGTATCAGGGAGGGTGCTGACATCAATGATATGGTGGGGCGAGAGGTAAGAATCCAGTCCAGTAAGGAATGGTTGAGGGATATAGGGTTGTACTGGGTTGGGTCAGAGATCAGTTGGGTAAAGCTGGAGGGACTTAATGTTTTGGCACAATTTAGTTAGAGATGGGGAAAGCCAGTTAAGGTTACAGTCACCTAGGATGAGTAGCTCCCCAGGCAAGCATGTGTGGAGATTGTGGTAAGGAGCTCGGTGACTGATGGGGGCACAGACCAGGGCAGCAGTAGACTCCAGCCACAAAGATAGGGATAGAAAAAGGGAGACAGAGTTTGAGGAGTAGCTCATAGGGCAGAGGTGGAGGTGACAGGGAGTACAGTCTCGAACTGGATTTTAGAGGAGTGGTAAATGGCATCTCTGTGATACTGTTGGGTGACTGTGTACCCAGGGATGGTGACTGTAGTATCAGGGATCTTGAGGGATAACCAAGACTCTGAGATAACCAACACATCAGGTTTGAGATTAGCCATAAGAGGTTGCAGCTGATCAGTCTTTGGGAGGAGGCTATGGATGTTGATATGTGCCACTCTCAGTCCTTTGGGGAGAAGAGTGGAAGAAGAGTAAGCAGGCCAGGATTGGGCTCAATATCACCTGCCACTAAAAGCAGCAGAGAGACAAGGAACTTGAAGGAGCCTGAGAGATGTTTATGAGGCAGGTGTGGGGGGGAGGGAGAGAGAGAAAGCGAGAGAGAGAGAGAAAGTGGGGGCAGGGGTGGGAAGGAAGAAGAGATTTGTGACCTTTAAGATGGAGGTAAGAGGAAGGGATGAGGTAGCAGCCAGGAAGCCAGGCAGAATGGGAAAGAGAAGGAAGGCTGGAGGAGGGAGGGTGGGAGAAGGGAAGGGGGGAGGAAGATGAAGTGGGCAGGTGAAGGAAAGTCAGTAGGAGGGAGGAAAGCTAGGGAAAACAGGAGGGGAAGGAGAGAAAGGATAACTAGAAACATGGAAGAAAGACAGTGGGGAGTGATATCACAGAACTTATAAGTAAATAGGAGAAGTTAGGGAACTAGGTAGGGAGCTAAGTGTGGGCAGTTCAGAGAGAAGAAAATGGGGACCCGATATAGGGAGTCTGCATGACTGCCTAGAAATACGGGGAAGGGAAGAGTGAGAGCAGTACAGGGGAAAGAGAAAGAGGAATATGTAGACAAGAAGACTGGGGTAAGTACAAACAGTAGGGAGCTGGGTGTGAGAGAGAGAGTGAGAGAGAGACAGAGAGACAGAGAAGGGGACCCTAGATAGAAGTCAGAAACAGGTAGGGAAATAAAGATCAACTAATCCCATTTACATATATGTATAAATCATGGTATCTGGCAATTCAGACAAAAAACAGTTGTATCAAAGAACATAGTTACAGCTGCTACAGGCAAGAAGCTGACTTGAAAACTGGGGCACCAATAACCTACACAGCAATGTAATAGCTCTATACAGAACTGTAGTGTCCTTACATTTACTGAAATAAGTTGGAGTCCAGAGGAAAGTGGTGCAGAGTGGCCAGCAGACTGCCTACTGGCTAACTCTGGCAGACTCAAGGCAGATAACTACACTATCTTTAGCACATGGTCCTTTGCATGGATGGGTCTCTGCGTAGACAGGCCACTAGGGCAGACGTTGGTGACATACATGAAGCAACCTTCTGATTGGCTGTGAGGCTTGCTGTGAAAGTCACTGTTGAGAGTCCCTGGCAACCTGAGGTGAGAGGGAGGGGTTGGGCAGGCTCAGGAGACCTCTCCCCTCATGTCCCCTTGCAGCAGCTTCCAGTATTTGCCACAGTCCTTAGTTAGGCAGCGGAGAAGCCCAGGAACAGAAAGATAGCTTAATCCTGCCTCCTCAGCCTTCCAATTGGCTGCAAGGTTTGCTGTGGAAGGGAGTCACTATTGAGAGTCCCTGGCAACCTGAGATGATCAGTGAGGGAAGGAGGATGGGCAGGCTCAGGAGACACCCTTGCGATCCCTTACAGCAGCATCCAGCATTTGCCACAGTCCTAGGGTGGCTGGATTCCTTTGTTAGGCAGTGAGGAAGCCCAGGAACAGAAAGGTAGCATAATCCTACCTCTTCAGCCTTCCTACTGGCTGCAAGACTTGCTGTGGGAGGGAGTCACTGTTAAGAGTCTCTGGTGACCTGAGGCAATTGGTGGGGGGAGGGGGGCTGGACAGGCTCAGGAGACCCCCTTGTGACCCCTTGCAGCAGCATCCAGCATTTGCTGTGGTCATGGGGCAGCTGGAGTCCTTTGTTAGGCAGAGGGGAAGCCTGAGAACAGAAAGGTATCTTAATCCCACCTCCTCAGCCTTCCAGTTTGCTGCAAGGCTTGCTGTGTCTATGCCATATATGCTTGAAGCTCCCCACTCTCTTTGCCCCACCACCTCTTCTGGCAGGCTGTTCCAGGCATCTGACACCCTTTCTGTGAAGAAGTATTTCCTCACATCCCTCTTAAGTCCCCCCCCCCCAAGCTTCAAGCATGTCCATGTGTTCTGGTGCTCCTTCTCCTGTGAAGGATTCTCCCCTCCATGCACCTTGTTCAAACTTGTGAGGTATGTATAGATCTTATTCATGTGCTCTCTCACTCTCCTCACCTCCAGGGAGTTCATATTGAGCTCCCACAGCCTCTCCCCCTTTGGTTTCTCATACAACCTCCACATCATTTTAATAGCCCTCTTCCGGACCAATTCCACCCTGTTGATGTCCTTATGGAAGTGCAGGCTCCAGAACCGGACACAGTACTCCTGGTGGGGTCTCACAAGTGAGCAATACAGAGGCAACACCACCTCCCTACTCCTGCTCCATGGATATACATTCTAAATACACTCAAATACTTAAATTACACATCAGCTTCATTAAAACAACATTGTAACATACAGCTGAATTAGAAGCATGCTGAATATGTAAATGATCAAAAAGCTCTGGCAACACTCCTTTCATTAACAGGGAAAAACAGTTTGGTGCTTGAAATTACCAAGCTGAAAGATTTATTTTTTATTAAAATCACATGGCATTACAATAGCACACGTTGCTATCAGGAAGCAGCAGAGAGTGAAAAGTTGAAATATGTCATGTTAGTGAGGATAACTAAGCAACACCACATGACAGAAAGTGCAGCAGTGATAAATAAATGCAAGAGTGTATTGAAAGGCATGAGGCATAGCAAAGTGCCTTCAACCATCCTACAGATGTGTTTATGTCATTATTAAAGCAAGTGTGATATTGCATTCCTAAAACTGGCACATAACTGCAAAAGACAAACATTAAAAACAAGAATCTGGACCATGGGGTGATGGGAAATCTTGGCATGGACACATGATCATTGTAACCAATCATATCATTTATCCATGCCCGGTTTACAAGCAGATTCCCATGAAATTATTTTTATTTTTCATAATTTTTATTTTTCTGGAATTTCTTGTTATTTTTTTTTATTCATTAAAAATGTATTTTTCTTTCTTGTTATCACATTTACATTCACAAAATACTTCAAAATGACCTTATACACACTAGAAATCACATTCCTAGTATATTACATTGTATTAAGCAGCATTATGTTATAGTCTTGAAAGGTTTTGTGAATCAAACAGTTCTGCTGCTGCTTCCTTGAGGACCATCTCTGTGGTAACAACACAGCCTAAATAACTGCTGCAAGCATGTGTTTAGTTTTTGCCAAAAAAAAACCAACACATTTTTAAAGTTTTTCATGTGCTTGTTTTTGGTTTATTTCTTTTTATACTTTGAATTTCTTGTTATTTCTTATTTAGGAAAAACAGGGGTCTCTATTTATAAGTAAAGAATACGACATGCCAGAGTGGTGATTATATTAAGTTAATGCATCAGCTGGTGAGTTTGTAGCCTGATGCAATGCTGAGAGCTTCAATCAGCATAAGGTACTCTGACATAGTATAGCTGCCACTCTGGAGTGCCTGATTCCACTTATAAAATGTGTGGATTTCTTATGCCATTTCTAAATCTATGTCATATCTGTATCATACATCTATATCTATATCATTGTACTATATCAAGGAGGTGACTGAATTTTTAAAAAGGCAACTGTAGAATTAGCCAGACCTCATTTTATGTTATTATTCAACATCCTGCATACGTTGTGTAAGAAATAACACAGTGTGTATGTTAAGCTACAGTGCTGTCAGCCAGGATGCAGCACAGTACCTTGCAGTATTACTGCAAAGTGATGCAGTATACTACAGGGAACATATAGGATAGTGCATGAGGAACAGTTGACAACAGGGCTATTCTTTCACCGAGTTGGCACTATGATGACGGATTACCTCGAGGCGCGGCTGGGAAGGGTAATCGACAAATCATAATGCAGGCGCCTGTTCCAATACACTGTCTTAATTAATATGGTGGAGACGTTGTTTTTGGGGAAAAAATCACTACAGCATGTTTCTGCTTCAAAACATTTTTATTGGGTTACTAGAAGGAAAAAACTTTACATTTTGAACCTGTTCACGCTTGACATTTTAACTGTTTAAAAACTTTACATTTTTAATGTTTTAACGCTAAACATTAGTACTGCCGCCGACATTGCTGCTTTCGCTATGTGTCCTGTCTATTGAGTGAGCCCTAACTGTCAAATGCTGCTCGAGGACACAATGTGTGACGTTCGCAGTGTAGTAGAAAAAATCGTTCTGCTGCACTGCGAACGTCACTAGTGTGTGACTACAAGGTTTCGACAACGATGGATTTTGGTGGAGAAAGACGTTCCACCATACACTATAATGTAATTCAGTGACAATTAAGCAACTTTGCAGGCAGTATTTTGTGTCATGTAATTTACTGTAAGTTACTACAGTGCATCATAATTGGCTTTGCTGTACAAGGTACAGAAAGGGAGCATTTTCCAAAGGAAAAGATGCTCAAGGACAAGGGGGTCACAATATGAAACTGGGAGGGGGGCTGAGAGGAAACGTAAGAAAGTACTTCTTCACGGAGCAGGCGGTGGATACTTGGAACAGCCTCCCAGAGGAATGCGTGGGGGCTAGAACAGTCACAGGAATTAAGAATGCATGGGTTAGACACAGGGGAATCTTAGAGGCAAAAGGGGGGTGTAAGCTGGAGTCCAAGTAGGGTCTCCATTGCCACTCTAGGTAAGGAATTTAGAGCAGACTAGGTGGGCCAAGTGGTCCTTATCTGCCACAACTTCTATGTTTTTATGTATGTTATAAAATGGGTTTAAAGAATTCTGGATCCTCACTGGCTGAGAACCCTATCAATCCATGCAATTATTCCCCCATAATTATATGGGTTGTTGTTTCCGGTCAAATGCTCCAAGGATACCAATGGGATCCCCTCCACCCCCTCCAAAAAAACATGTGACACAAAAAGCATAGTTTGTTCTTTTAAATGCTGAATTTAATTTTTTTTTATAATTTTTTTTGCTTACTTTTTTCTCCCTTGGCCCCCTGGTCGGCGCCCTTCTTCCTGGCATCCTTCCTTCATCCAGCCCCTGTTCGTCCCGCACTGGTCCTCCAACTTTGGGACATCATCTTGCTACCCCCAAGTCTTACCCCCCCCTTGGCAGGGTGATGGGAAGCCCTCTAACTCACCCACCAGGACCGATTCCAGTACAGGTGATGCCCTCTGGAGATGGTGCATTGTGTTGGATGGCCTTCAAGCTGTTTGAGCTGGGCCGCCATTTTTCCACACTGGGCATGCCACGCACACACACATACACATGCAGCATGCCCTACAACTGCTTCACCTCCATGCCCCACACTGTACTGGGCCAGGCGTGCCAACACCTGGCCTCTGCTAGTGGTCAGGCAAATGCTGGCCTCTGTTCCCCACCATCCCTAGGAGAGGAGAGCAGTCCTCTGGATGCTCGATCCTCTCCTACCCCAGCCAGCTCCCAACAACCCACATGCACCATGAACACAGGTCACCAGAGTGGCAGAAGTTATGGCATTGCTGCCTCAGCCCTCCGCACCATAGGGCTGGAGCAATTTGTATTTTAAAATATCTTACTGTCACAACACCTCCCAGGATGCCCTAGTCAGTCATTGTGAACTGGCGTACTCACTCAGTCATGCTGCCATCAACCTGTTCATGACTCACAAGAACACAGTATTGTTGCATAAACGATTTGTAAAAGGTGCACAATACCCTTGAATGTTCAAAGCTAAGATGTCACATTAACTCCATTCAGCACAGTGTGGTTAGCATCCTGCAGTCCTCAGACTACACTTGGTCTCAACAGTACCGTGTAAACATTTTAATAGCAGAAAATACTGTATGAAATCATGTAAAAACTTGCCAGTTCATGTAAGAAAGCAGTATGCCATGCAATAAAATGAAAAGTCAAACTGGTTTACGGCATCAGGGAGGGGTAAAGCTCCACGCTGAATATCAATGCAGCACCAAGCATAACATTCCGCTTGTGAGTTGCAAATAGCCTTTACCACTGAAAACAACAAAGCAAACCAGAACCCCCAAACTTTGGCATGCCAACGAGTAACTGACAGAGGAAGAATGCTTATGTATCGATGTAAGTATACGTATCATATGGGTGTCGATTCATAAGCATTCTTACTCTGTTGGTTACTGGTCGCCATGTTGAGTGCGGGGGTTCTGTTTTGTTTTGTTGCTTTCACTGGTAAAGGCCATTTGCAACTCGCAAGTAGAATGTTTAGCTAAAATTCAGACTATTCTGTCAGTTTAAATACACAGGGTGCTCCTCCTAGAGATGGTAATACAGCAGGAAAACGTTGGTGGTACCTCTGTTTCTGAAGGAGAAGAAGCCCATGCTGAAAAAAATGTTGTCTGCTGGTATTTCTGAATGACAAGCTCTACTGTTGCAGCTTCTTGCTGAGGAAGCAGAAGAGGCTAAATTGACAGCGCTGTCAAGCAGCTGGAATCAGCTGTTTCAGAATCCTCATCTGTGCTGCTGATGAAGCACAACTTTACAGCGATGAGGCAAAGTGATACAGAAACGTTTCCCTTACAGCAGGCAGGACCGAGTATGTCTCTCCAAAAAGGGAGACAAACCAAACATTCAAAGGCAAAAGTCTTTGGTATTTGGGTGGTGGAGGCTGCATTTCAAGCCACAGGATGGATTTGTGCAGAGGATGGTGTTTCGTGGCTCCCAGGTCTGGTACCAACAGCGGCCGAGATTATGGCCTCTGTAACAATGGTGATGCAAACATTGGCTCAAAAGCATTTCCAAACATCAACAACCAGTAGTGCTATACACACAAGTACAAAAACCGACACTGGTTTTATAAAGAAAGTGGAAGTGTGGAAAAATGAATTGTAAGGAGGTCCCCACAACCCAGTTGTAGCTCTCACCTGTTTTTTGGGGCGACTCCCTTTTCTTCAGAAGTACAGCTCTCCTCAGTGGATTCAGAGCAGCCTCGGTCTGCTGAGTTTCAAACAGCAGATGAATGCACAGTTTCAGCGATGATGGCGGAGACCAAAGGTGTGGGACCTTTAAAAGACAATACTGTCTTTGGAGACAGGGAAGTCCCTGTACCTGTTTTATCTCCTGGGACTTCAGAAATGTTGGAATTGGAGGCCAGGGAAATACTTTTGGAAGCAGAACAGCATACCAACTCAAGTTTGCAAGGTTCTTTTGGAATGACTGAGCATCAAAAAACTGTAGATAATACTGTTGCTAGTAATCAGTGTGGCTTGCCTCCTTTGCCCCCACATCCTAAACAGAACAGGAAATATGGGTTAACTTCAATAGCTGGAACTGTCACTAATTCTACTCCAGAGCCACCTAAGTTTTCAGAACTCTTTTCTGCAGATGAAGCCAGCAGCTTGTCAAAATGCAGTATGGTTATGCTATGTGGGGGGCCTAGAAAACCCAACTGACAGAATTTATGTGATCAGAACTTTGCTAAAAGACTCCATGCAGTTTGTTGCATCAGATCTCTATGCTTTCATTCATGCACCAGGGGAGGACATTTATGATATCAGCTTCAAACAGGTAAAGTTTTTGGATCTTTTCTGGGCCCAGTATCTTACACTCAAGGACACCCCTTTATGGTCATCTTTTCTAGCCATTCCCTTAACAAAACCTGCTGTTAAGACAGTGACTATCTTGTTCAGGAACAAAGGAGTCAGTGTTAGTGGCATCTTTTTCTAGTTGCATTAAAAATGTGATATCCTGGATGTTCCATTCCCTATTCTGGATGCAGAAAAGGTGTGGACTGGGGATGGAAATTTAATGTGGAATTGAAATATGGTCCTAATGGTTTAAACCACTTACCTAACAGTTTCTTTCTAGGGAAAGCTAGAGGTTTATGTTTCTATCAGGAGCAGCAGCGATCATGTTATAAATGTGGTTCCTCAACTCCTTTCAGTAGCGTTTGTGATAAGCAAAAGTGTGGTCTCTGCTTAGAATATGGATACCTTAGTCCTTCATGTTCAAATCCCTTTCATTGTAATCTTTGTGTGCAGAGGCTGGCCACTGATACAGAAACTGTCCTAGGGCTTCCCATAACCAAGAAGGGTAGGATGTTCTGGACCAAACTACCTCATAGGGAAGGCACAGCAGTCCAAGCCAGCTAGGCAGTCGAAAGGTGCAGTAGCATGGTCCTCATACGAACAACAGGCTTCCAGCCTGAGTGACGCAACAGTAGTGCCAACAACCATAGAATCTACCCCAATGAGGAGCTCTGATCTGGTTAATGTTCTTGTCAGGCCAGAAGTCCCACTGCCTGACAAAGTGGTTGACATTCTTGCAGCAGAACCAGAGAATGTTCCTCCCAAGGATTCAGGAGCCACAGGCTATCTGACCATGAGTGAAGGGGGGGTGCCTGATAAGCCTGCTCCTATGCCCCCCATCCTGCTATGTTAGAGTCATTTCAGTCAGTTCTCTCCTCCCTTCCCCCGCTGAGGAACAGGGAATGTTACAGCCATTCACAGTCAGTATAAGGTAAAAAAAGAGGCCAGAACAGGAAGCTTAAAACCGGTAATGTTCCAGGAATACAAATTCATAATAAATATGCAATTTTAAGGGGCAATAAAATATGGAGAGACACTGAGGAAGAGGATATGAACTCTGAGGTATCTTTGGTTACCTCACAAATCCACCCCCTGACATTGATGAACCCCAAAGAGAGGACTCAGTGCCAAAAAATAAATAAAAGGGAGGACTTGGTCATAGTTCGTTAAAATTAGAAGCAGTTGTAAAACATGGGGGTTTCTATTTTGTTATTGTTATGAGCCCCTTGCAGTTGTGACCTTAAATGTGAATAGCTTGGAGTCACACAAAAAATGTGTAACTACTCTTTGTACCTTGAGTCAACTGCAGGCAGATATTTTTCTCTTCTAAGATACCTGACTAAAAAACCTAATATGAAGTTAAGAGAGTGTCCTTATTATGGACCTCAGGGGCAGCCTTCTGGCTCCTGGGGGATAAGACTTGTGACGGGGTGGGTATTCTCATTCAGTGACAGAACTGGCATATGAGTAAATTGGTAGACGTTCACCCAGGGAGAGCACTACTGTTGGATGTCACTAAAAAGGACACACAATGGACCCTATGCATGTATGGGCAGGAAGTACGCACCAGAGGTGCATATCCCACCCATGTAGCACCACATCTGCGGACAGGTGTGCACTGGCCATATTTATCACTCACCGCCACCTGTCTGTGGGTCTGTCTCCCTGGTGTGCAAGACTCTGCAGGGTGGGCAGGGGTGGAGCCACTGACCTGGCCGGGCATCCAATCAGATGCCCATGCCTGGTCCAACAGTGGACCCCTATGCGGGCAGACACAAGTCTGGGTGCGTGTACAACATCCGCAGGTGTAGGGACTTGTGCCCCTGTGCTGACAGTCCCAGCTGGCACCCACTGCATGGAAACACCCCTCAGGGCACCACCGATCATCCACACCCCCCCCCCATGTAGAGGGCACCGGTCCAGCCAGCAGAGGCAAACCCCCCCCACACACAGTGGTGCGCACTTTTCCCCAATCCCATCCACACTCCCACTTGCAGTAGGACCCCTCACAGCCGTGGCACCGGCAACCTCCAACTGATGCCCCTGATGCATATGTCAGAGGTCGGTGACCGTGACGGTGTGAGCTGGGCCTATCACTGGCTGTCTCTGTCCACAGCACCGCAGGTACGGGCATTTGTGGGTTTATGTGCCATGGGGAGCCTTGGACCACTGTAATGGGGAAGCAGTGGGCTCGGGTGGGCAGTTTAGGTCCCATGGGCACCACTTAGGATGGGCCCTCAGTACGGGGTGCTTACAGCTATGTCAGGGATGGGTGGGCACAGTGTGCTGGGGTGTGTGGGCAGGCATTGGGGATGGATGGTGGTGTTCTCCTGGTGGGGGACAGGGTTGGTCTGCCTGGTCCAGGCGGGGTACTGTATGCACACCTGCACATACTAGAGGCACAGCAGGGTCCCCACGGTGTATCCTGCACCGTCCTCCAACCCCCCGTGGCAAGCACTATGCACTTTCAATGCATGGCCGTGGTGCTGGCACACCCTGCCACCCCGGCGCTTTGCAGTCCAAGGCCCTGGGGATCAGGTGCATTGAGCTGTGCACCCCCATTCATGCATTCAGCATGGGGGGGGCACAATGGGTGTGGAGTGGCTATGCCCATTTGTGCATAAGGCCCAATATGAATAATATGTACTCATGCACCTCAAACTAAGGCCTCAAGAACTGAGCTCTTTAAAGAAATCCAGCCTTTCCTCTTTACATCTAGATTGATAATGGTTGGTGATGACTTTAATTGTTCCATTGTATGGTTGGCTCATGGGAAAAAAAAACATGCAGTGACACTTCTTTCTTAGTCAATATGATTAAAACAGCAAGCCTTACAGATGCGTATAGGATGTTACATTCTCAAGGTGGCCATTTTTTCTTTCTGGGGGTCTTTATCTTCCCGCATTGCTTATTTATTTATTTCTAAAATTATGACAGTCACTAAAGCAGAAACTATAGCCATTGTATCCTCAAACCTTTGGGATGACATCCAGTAAAGGAAAAGAGACTTGGAGATTAAATATGGCCCTATTGAATGACATGAAGGTTAGAAAACAATGGGAAATCTAATGGAAAGCATGGTTGTCTATCCTTTGCATCAATCTCAGTGTCAGTCTGGTGTGAGGATACCAAACTGATTTCAGGAAGTTTTTTCAAAACATTTCCATACAAAAGGTTACCAAAAACTATAGGAAATATCTCAATTTATGTACCAAATTACATAAATTGATTGATAAATCCCAGTATTTTCCAGGACAATACATAGAACACAAATACAGACTTAAATCCCAAATGAATGATTTACAATATGATAGAGCAAAGTCATTATTAAGCGAAGCACAATTTGGCACACAAGCGACTAAACAGAATTTTGATAAGTTTACAGTATGCCAACACAGAGTGGATAGAAGAGAAATACATGTTTTGGAGGATAACAAGCATTTGTCAATGCCGAACGTTCACTTGCAGGTATTTGCAGTGTTGTTTGGTACTGGTACTGGCTACAGAGGAGCGAGGAGGCAGCAGTGAGAGTGGCGTGTGCCACATAGAAACATAGAAGCATAGAATTTGACAACAGATAAGGACAGCTTGGCCCACCTAGTCTGCCCATTTCCCTACCTGATGGATAAGCTGCAGATTCTAGCTAACCAACATCTTACTTCCTTCTACCCACCACTAGAATTGCTTTATGTCTGTCCCATGCATTCTTGAATTCTCCCACTTTTCTTGACTCCACAACCTCTTGAGGAAGGCTGTTCCATGCATCCACAACCCTCTCCATGAAAAAATACTTTCTAACATTACCTCTGAGCCGTCCCCCCTCTATCTTCAAATTGTGCCCCCTTGTTCTTGCACATCTTTTTTTCTGAAAGATGCTACCTTCTTGGACTTCGTTAATTCCCTTGAGGTACTTGAAAGATTCTATCATGTCCCCCTCTCCCTCCTTTTCTCGAGGGTATACATATTAAGCTGCTTTAGTCTCTCTTCATATGACTTATGGTGCAGACCCTGCACCATTTTGGTTGCCCTCCTCTGAACAGCCTCCACTCTATATCTTTGTGGAGATGGGGTCTCCAGAACTGCACGCAGTACTCCAGATGGGGTCTCACCAACTATCTGTACAGAGGGATAACAACTTCCTGTTTTCTACTGTTGATACCTCTTCCTATGCATCCCAGTATCCCCCCTGCCCTCCTTACTGTCTTCTCACATTGTTTGCCCACCTTTAGGTCATCTTATATAATTACTCCCAGGTCCCTTTCGATTTTCGTTGTTGTTAGTATCTCACCCCCCACTGTGTCCTCTTCCCCTGGGTTTTTGTTTCCCAGGTGCATTATCTTACACTTCTTTGCATTGAATCTGAGCTGCCATACATTTGACCATTCCTCCAACCTTGCCAAGTCCCTTTTCATCCTTTCCACACCACCTTGTGTATCAACCCTGTTGCAGATCTTTGTGTCATCTGCAAAGAGACATACTTTTCCTTCCACATTAAAGAGGCTCGATCCCAGTGCTGAACCCTGCGGTACCCCACTAGTTACCCTCCTTTCTTCACTGTGGATTGTGTTTACTATTACCCTCTGTGTCCTGTTGTCCAGCCAATTTTTTATCCAGGCTACCACCTTGGGACCCACTCCAAGGCTGGCTAACTTGTATATTAATCTTTTGTGTGGGACTGTGTCAAATGCCTTGCTAAAATCTAGGTAGGCCATATCCATAGCCCCTCCCTGGTCTACTACTTTGGTCACCCAGTCAAAGAGATCTATTAGATTTGTCTGACATGACCTTCCTGCTATGAATCCATGCTGTCTTGGGTCCTGTGCCCACTGGCCTCTAGGTACTTAATAATTATTTCCTTCAGAAAAGATTCCATTATTTTCCCTACTGCTGAGGTCAAACTAACTGGTCTGTAGTTTCCTGCTTCTGCCCTGCTCCCACTTTTGTGAAGTGGAATTACATCCACCCTCCTCCAGTCCTCGGGTACCACCCCATCCTCCCATGATTTGTTGAAGAGAGTAATCAGTGGTGTCCCTAGTTCTACCCTTAGTTCTTTTAGAATTCTGGGGTGAATCCCATCAGGCCCCATTGCTTTGTCCACCCTCAGTTTCAAGACTTCTTTCAAAACCCTTTCTTCTGTGAATGGACTGGTATTGACCCCCCATCCAGAGTGTTTCTCTTGTTTGTTTTAGATACATCCCCCTCCTCTTCTGTTGTGAATACTGAGCAGAAATATTTGTTCAGTATCCCTGCTTTTTCACTGTCACCCTCTGCCCACATTCCGTCCCCTTTATTAAGTCTCCATACCCCTCCCTTGGTCTTTCTTCACTCCCTAATGTACCTATAAAAGGTTTTATCCCCCTTGATAACAGAATTGGCTATCTTTTTCTCGGTTTGGGCCTTTGCTATTCTGACTACCTTCCCTGCCTCCTTCTGCTTTAATTGATAAAGTTCTCTATCCTGCTTCTTCTGTGTTTCCTATTTGTTAAATGCTATCCTTTTCTCCTTAACCTTCCCTGACACCTCTTTTGAGAACCATAGTGTTTTTTTCCTTTGTTTTGTTTTATTGATTCACTTCACAGAAAGGCTTGTTGTCTCTGTGATGGCTGTTTTGATTATTCACCATTGTTCCTCCACCCCTTCTTCTTGCCCATTTGCTAGTGCTTTTCTGAGGCACTCTTTCATTTTCCCAAAGTCAGCCCTCCTTAAGTCCAATACTCTTGCTTTTGTATGGCTTGACTCTATGGCTGTGTTTAATGTGAACCACACTGTTTGGTAGTCGCTTGTTCCCAGATGGCTACCCACTTCTAAATCCGAGATCCTTTCTCCGTCCCCATTTGAGAGTTCCAGGTCTAAGACTGCACCCTCCCGAGTGGGTTCCAACACTAGTTGTCTGAGGCATGCCCCTTGTAGGGCATCAAGAATGACCCTGCTCCTGGATGTGTCTGCAGCAAAGGTACTCCAGTTAACATATGGCATATTCAGATCCCCCATCAACAATATCTTCCCTTTTTCTGCCATTTTAAGGATGCCTTCTATCATTTCCTTGTCCATTCCTTCCCCCTGAGATGGGGGTCTGTACACAACTCCCATGCGGATTTTGGTGCCATTTCCTGTCTCCAGTGTGACCCACAGTGATTCATCTACTTCATTTTTGCTTTTTAGTTCTGTTGCTTTAATCCCTTCCCTTACATGGAGAACTACACCTGCTCTCTTTTACTCTCCCTGTCCCTCCTGAAGATTGTGTATCCTGGTATGTTGACATCCCAGTCATGGTTCTCTGTATACCATGTTTCAGTGACTACCACAATATCCAGGCATCCCTCTTCCATCAAGGCCACTAGTTCAGGTATCTTGTTACACAGACCATGGGCATTGGTACTCATCACCCTTCATTTTTTGATGTCCTTACCTCTTTTAGCCCCATCTCTGTCCTTACTGCCTTTGCCGTTTTTTGCATTTACCCTTGTCCTGCTCCTGAATGACTTCTCTGCCTTGGTGTTTACCTCACTAATCACTGTGTTTTGTGGGGGGGAGGCTGAGATTATGCTGCTCCTTTTCAGTGCCCCCCCCCGGCTAGTTTAGATGCTTGCCAATGATGCAGTTAAACCTATCACCTAAGATCTTGGTCCCCGGACAGATGCAGACCATCGTGCCAGAATAGGCCTGCATCCCTCCAGGTGGTTCCCCAGTCCCAAGTGAAGCCAAAACCCTGAGCTCCACACCAGTTTTTCAACCATTCATTGAATTCCATGGTGCGGAGTACCCTACCATCATCCTTGCCATAGACAGGCAGCACCTCTGAGAAAGTTACCATATGTACTACTTGTCTAAGGCCCCTCCCCAACTCTACAAAATCCTCTTGCACTACTCTAATCCCATTCCCAGCCAGGTCATTTGTCCCTAGGTGGACAATGACATCCAGCTCCCTCGTGCAGCTGCTCCTGTGATCCTGAGGATTCACTTCCTGTCCCTCTGAGCCATGGCGCCAGGCAGGTGCCATACCTCCCTCTCCCCTTCCTGCCCCACTTCTACCCCCCAAATGATTGAGTCCCCCACCAGGAGTAGTTTCCTTCCCCTGTGGGGTCTCATGCCACCCTCCTGTGGCTCTCCTTTGTTGAGGTTCCCAGCATCCTCCTTGGTCTCCACTGTTGGTGCCTCCATAGAGGAACCACTCTTCGCAAGAACAGCATATAAATTGTGGAGAGGTACAGCTTGAGGGATGCACCTCTATTTCACCACCCTCTCCCTCCCTAAGCCCACCTTGGTTCAACCACTCCTCTTTCTTGGCAACTTCTGAGGTAGCAGTAGTGGCTCTGGTGGTCCCTGGGTAGGGGAAGAGGTTTCACAAATCCTAGCCAGGTCAGCCTGGAGATGGGCAACCTCCTCCCTCAGGCTCAGACTAGAGAGGTGCCTGCAAACAGGGCAACATCGCAGCCTCCAGAATGTCTCCCTGAACACTGCCGCCCCACAACCATTGCACTGCACCACTCCCATCATGACTTATTTTGTGTCCCATCTCCTGTTGCTTTGTATGCTTACTATATCCTCCCTCTACGTATTTTTCCACCTACTTTCCTACTGCCTATGTGCCCTTACAACTCTCACCCTTCCTGTTCTGGGACAGGGACTTTCTGTAGTCTTCAGTAGTCTCCTTCTTCCTTGCTTGGACTCAGACCTCCAGCAGCTGGGGAGAAAGAGCTATTTTTTTCTTTCAAGGTTAATGAAACTTTGTCTCAGTGATCCTTTCCTTCCTACTGCCAAACAGGAAGTTCCTATTATCCGTCAAATCCAGTGGCTATAAAAGTAGAACTGGCTTAGGGTGGGAAGGAGGGCAATTAGTAAGAAACTCTGTAGCTTTCAAGTCAGCTTCTACTTGCTCTGAAAGCAAGATTGCTTCTGCCAGAAACTAGCAGCAGGAAGCTGTAATTGGAGACAGATGCTTTTCTACTGCTCACGCCACACCCCCAATTAACTTCTCTTCTCTAATCCTGATTTAGAAAACTAAGTTGCTACAGCCCCTTTCCCCAAGCAGAGAAACACACAGTGACTTCTCTTGTTTTTTTTTTACTTAAATGAGACTCCCTGCTTCTAATAAAGTATCTGTTTGCTTTATCCCAACAGGCACTGACTCCTGCTGAGATAGAAGTGATTGCTCAGCAAGAAACTCTGTAGCTTTTTTTAGTCAGCTTCTACTTGCTCTGAAAGTAAGATTCCTTCTGCCAGAAACTAGAAGCAGGAAGCTGTAATTGGAGACAGCTGCTTTTCTACTGCTCAAGCCACACCCCCAATTAACTTCTCTCCTCTAATCCGGATTTAGCAAACTAAGTTGCTACAGCCCCTTCCCCAAACAGAAACACACAGTGACTTCCCTTGTTTTTTTACTTAAATGAGACCCCTTGCTTCTAATAAAGTATATGTTTGCTTAATCCCAACAGGCAATGACTCCTGCTGAGATAGAAGCGATTTATCAATAAGAAACTCTGTAGCTTTTTTAATCAGTTTCTACTTGTTCTGAAAGTAAGATTCCTTCTGCCAGAAACTAGCATCAGGAAGCTGTATTTGAAGACAGCTGCTTTCCTACTGCACATGCCACTCCCCCAATTAACTTCTCTCCTCTAATCCTGATTTAGCAAACTAAGTTGCTACAGCCCCCTTCCCCAAACAGAGAAACACACAGTGACTTCCCTCTTTTTTTACTTAAATGAGACCCCCTGCTTCTAATAAAGTATCTGTTTGCTTAATCCCAACATACACTGACTCCTGCTGAGATAGAAGTGATTGATCAGTAAGAAACTCTGTAGCCTTTTTAGTCAGCTTCTACTTGCTCTGAAAGCAAGATTCCTTCTGCCAGAAACTATCAGCAGGAAGCTATAATTGGAGACATCTGCTTTTCTACTGCTCAAGCCACACCCCAATTAACTTCTCTCCTCTAATCCTGATTTAGCAAACTAAGTTGCTACAGCCCCTTCCCCAAACAGAGAAACACACAGTGACTTCCCTTGTTTTTTTGCTTAAATGAGACTTCTTGCTTCTAATAAAGTATATGTTTGCTTAATCCCAACAGACACTGACTCCTGCTGAGATAGAAGTGATTTATCAATAAGAAACTCTGTAGCTTTTTTAGTCAGCTTCTACTTGTTCTGAAAGTAAGAATCCTTCTGCCAGAAACTAGCAGCAGGAAGCTGTATTTGGAAAAGCTATGTTTCTACTGCTCATGCCACACCCCTAATTAACTTATCTTCTCTAATTCTGATTTAGCTAATTAAGTTGCTACAGCCCCTTCCCCAAACAGAAAAACACATAGTGACTTTCCTCTTTTTTTTACTTAAATGAGACCCCCTGCTTCTAATAAAGTATCTGTTTGCTTAATCCCAATAGGTGGAAGCTGCCCCATAAATGGTCCCAGGACTGATCCTTGAGGTACCTGGCTGGTCACCCCCCTCTCCCTGGATTGGATCCCATTGCTAGCACCCTCTGCCTCTTGTCCATCAGCCAGTTTCTAACCCAGTTTTTCAGCTTGTGCTCTATGGCCAGAATACCTATCTTGTTAATCAGTCTTCTATGTTGGACATTGTCAAAGGCTTTGCTGAAATAAAGGTAGGTGATGTCAACCATCCTTCCCTGATTACTTCCTTAATGAGGCATTAGAGATTCTAACCCTAATGCCCCACCCCCACCCTGCAGAGACTGACAGGCATTGGGGGTGTACTTTTGGGTCATCAGCTGTAATGCTCATGCCATTCCACCCCCACCCTGCAGCCACTGACAGGCATCACACTGTGCCTTGGTGTCTATGGCCCTAATGATCACCCCATTCCATAAGGAAAAAAGCTGAGATGGGTGCAGTACAGGAGAATGGGGTGAACGTAAGGGCTGAAGACCCCAGGCACACCCCAATGCCTGTCACTGACTGAAGGGTGGGAGTGGGGATGGAATGGCATTAACATTACTGCCAACAACCCCAAGGCACACCCCGATGCCTGTCAGTCTCTACAGGGTGGGGGGATGGGGCTTTATGGTTGAAAACCCTAATGTCCCAGGTGTTTGTTGGTATTTTTGCTCTAAATTTTCAACATGGGCCTTTTGGGACCCTACTTCATGAACAGTGGCACTATAATTTTGTTACTCAACCTCAAAAGGTGATCCCACACAGCGACTGTGCCATTCAGCGTCACATGTGTGAAAACACATTTTAGGCAGGATGTGAAAAATGAAAGCTATACTGTTCATGAGCTGGTGTGAAAAAATGGCAATGTTGAATATTTGGAATGAAAATATAACAAGCATTTGTCAATGCCGAATGTTTGCTTGCTGATATTAGCATTGGACTTGCAGGAGTTAGATGCAAAATAGGAATGGCAGTGAAGTATTTAACTCATGCCAACCCCTCCTCCACCCTGCAGAGATGGACAGGCATTGAGATGTGCATTTGGGTCATCACCCATAACACTCACAGCTTTTCACCTCACCCTATCCTGCAGACACCAACAAGTGTTGAGGTGTGCCTTGGGCTGTTCGGCTTTAAAGTCACCCCATTTCATAAGGACATATGCTGAAATGGGTGCAGTATAGGAGAATAGAGTGAACTCTTGGGCTGAAGAGTCCAAGGCACACCTCGATGCCTGTCACTGGCTTCAGGGTGGGGGGTGGGGCTGGACTGGCATGAGCATTACAGACGGCAATCCAAAGGCACACCCCGGATTCCTGTCAGTCTGTACAGGGTGGGACATTATGGTTAGAAACCCTAACGTCCTGGACATTTGTTGGTATTCGTACTACAAATTTTCAACATGGCCTTTTTGTGACCCCCCACCTCATGAAAGCATTTGGGACCTCTGCTCATGAACAGTGTCACTGTGATTGTCTTAATCTGTCCTGAATGTTGATTTCCCACAGCGACCACGCCATTCTACGCCACATGTGCAAAAACACAGATTGGGCAGGATGTGAAAAATGACAGCTGCACTGTTCATAAGGAGGTGTGCAAAATTGACAATGTTGACAATTTTGAGTGAAAATACTACAAATTCTCAAAGTTACGGGTGTGCATGAAAACTTCGCATTATACACTCATAACATAGTCATTTTATGGACGTTTGTCACCAAATTTTTAACATAGGCATTTTAGGACCTCCACTCATGAACAGTGTCACTGTGATTTTCTTAATCTGTCCTGAACACTGATTTCCCACAGCAAAATGCACTATTCTGTGCGGGAAGTGCGGAAACACATTTTGGCCAGGATGTGAAAAATGACAGCGGTGTTGTTCATACGAAGGTGTGAAAAAATGTCAGTGTTGAAAATCTGGAGTGAAAATATCACAAATTTGTGAAGTTATGAGTGTGTGTGGATACTGCGCAATGCACGCTCATAGCACAGTCAGTTTTTGGAATTTGTTAAGCAAATTTTCAACATAGGCTTTTGGAGAGCCCACCTCATGAACAGTGACACTGTCATTTTGTTGCTCAGTCCCTAAAGGTGAGTCTGCGCAGTGACCTCAAAATCACCTTTCGAGACTAAATAACCAGATGACAGTCACCGAATTCATGAGATGGGGTCCCAAGAACCCCATATTGAAAATATGGTGACAAAATTCATGAAAATGGCCAAGATATCCACATAAATTGAAAAAAAATTTATGCCATTATACAGCTTACCAGCATTTTTTCAGTTCGCGGTCGGCTTTGAAGAGTGCAGACGTGTTCCCGGTCCACCAAAGATTGTCGCACCAGGCTCAGGAGGTAAGAATGGGGTGAGAGGTATGTGGGGAGATGGGGTGCACAGAGGGTGGGTGCGGGTTGAGGGAGGAGCCACCGGACTCAACGAGGGACTTTTTTTAAATTTTACAGGTAAAAAAAATAACACTGGAAGGTTTTCTTTATTTGCAGGTGGTCTGGTACACTGGGGTGGGCTCCCAGCATGCCACCTGAGTGTTTCTTGGGGGGGGGCTGTAGCAAACGGGGATTGGGCGCCCCCATTGGCACATACAGAGTGTTGTGGGATGCATGAGCTGAGGGGGATTGGGCACCCCCTCAGCACACAACAAATAGGGGCCATTATGCTGATGGGGATTGGGCTCCCCTGTTGGCAAATGAATTTAGGAGGGGCATGCTGACAGGGGGATTGGGCACCCCCGTTGGCTTTTATGGGGACTGTGAGAGGCAGACAGCGATAGCCGCCACCAAGTGAAATTGAAAACAAATGCAGGGACATTATGCTGACGGGGATTGGACTACCCCGTCGGCAAATGAACAGGGGGATTGGGCACCCCTGCTGGTTTTCATGGGGTCTGTGAGAGGTGGCAGCTGTCCGTTGGCTTCTGTGGGGACTGTGAGAGGCTGACGGCAAAGCCGCAGCCTTGTTTATTGAAAGGGGACACCAGACAAGGCAAGCTGTAATTCACTGCTGCAATCAGGGACTGCCCCAGCAGCAAAAACAGCTGATTGTTAATGATGGGGTGCTCCCTGATTGCAGCGGCAAGTTTCTTTCAAGTTGGTGGCACACTACACTGCTGCTGTCATGGACAGCTGGCTCCTCTATTGGCACCACAGAGACCAGCCCCACATTGGACTGCTGGCACTGGCTACAACACTGCCGTACCTCCACAACTCGCTACTACAAGCAAGCTGACACAACATGTTTCTTGCGCATGCATGGAAGCAAACATAAAAATTTGCCTAAGTTACATGCATGCATAGTGAAATTACAATGACTGCATGTAATTCAGGTGCTTTTGGGTATTTTTGCACCAAATTTTCAAAATGCCATTTTTGGGACCCCACCTCATGAACAGTGACACTATGATTTTGTTAATCCATCCCGAAAGTTGATTTCACACAGCAACCGTGCCATTCTGCACCACAGGTGCGAAAACATGTTTTGGGCAGCATGTGAAAAATTACAGTTGTACTGTTCATGAGGGGGTGTGAAAAAATGGCAATGTGGAAAATCTGTAGTAAAATTATTAAAAATTAGTGAAGTTATGAGCGTGCATAGAAACTGTGCAATGCACGCTGGTAATGCAGTCATTTTGGGAATTTTTTTTAACCACATTTTCAACATGGCCTTTTTGGGACCTCACCTCATGAACATTGACACTTTCATTTTGTTAATCAGTCCCAAAAGGTGATTCTGCACAGTGACAGCAAAATCACCTTTTGGGACCAAGTAATGAAATGACAGTGCCAGTATTCATGAGGTGGGGTCCCAAAAAGGCTATCTTGAAAATTTGGGGCAAAAATTCCAAAAATTGTCTGAGATATCAACATACAGTAAGCTGAAACCCCCATTGACAGCCATTATACAGTGCTTACCTTGAGTCTTCAGTTCGTGGTTCAGCTTTGAAGAGTGCAGATGTGTCCCATGCAGAGAAGATCACAGCCACCAACCTCCAGAGGTACATATGGGGTAAGGGGGGTGTGAGGAGGTGAGTGTGCAGTGTGAGGGCCAGGATAGGGAAGGGGGATGGGGAGATGACAAAGGACCATTTTCTTTTTAAAAAAAAATGAAAAACATCGGGGGACTATTTTCTTATTTATAAGGAAACATAAACATAGACTTTGATAGCAGATAAAGATCATTTAGTCCACCAAGTCTGGCCATTTCTAAATGATGATATGGATATGGGGATACTGGGAGTGGGCTTCCCAGTATTCCAGAATATTGGAGGGGGGTACAGATATGGGGACACAGGGAGTGGGCTTTCCAGTGTCCCTCAGTGGGGGTGCTGGTTTTTTTTTTTTTATTGCCGACATGGGAATTGGGCACACCAATGTCAGCTTTAACAGAAAGCCACACCATGGCTAATGTTGAGGCGGGGAGCAGAGAAGCGAGCACTGGAAGAGGGGAGAAAAAGTCGCAACATAGCTGGTGTTGAGGCAGTGGGGGCTGAGAAGTGAGCACTGGGAAAGAAAGCCACACCGTGGCTAACGTTGAAGCTTTTGGGGGGAGTGTCAGAGGAGCAAAGACTGGGAGAGAGAATACAGCAGCCGTAACTCTGGTCATGTGCATTAGTGTGTACACTAATGCATATGGCCAGAGTTCAGTCTACAGAAAGAAATTAAGCGCTCCCATTGAAGCAGTTCATTTCTTGCAAGTCCAGCCTGCGCCACATCAGCAAAGCTGAACTGCTGTCATGACCAGAGTGCCTGGTCATTGGTGTACACTGCCAAACCCATTGCAGTTTCAGCTGTAATTGACTTGGCAGTGACGCACCTCTCATTTGCTGTATAACCCCAAGATGCTCCTTGCGCAAGCGCAAGTGAATGCAAAAATGAGAGACATTTTAGTGGCAGACAAGATTTACTTAAGATTGCAGAACAACATATAAAAGATATGTAGGGTAGTACCTCTGATATTTATCCTGAGCCTCTGTTGAAAAGCTTATGTATCCCCAAGGTTCCTACATCCATTTTGGCTTCTTTACATGCTCCCATTAGTCTAGGTGAGGTAGAGACAGCAACAAAAACTTTACAGAATAACAAAACTCCCGTGAAGATGGCATTTCAGCAGAATTTTATGTCTTTTATAACCTTCCTTGGGCCTGCTCTTGTTGATTTATATACTGATATTATGAAAATGTCATTCTACCAGATTTAATGGTGACAGTGCAATTAATCTTTTTACATAAAAAGGTGACAAAACAGACTTAAGTAATTGGAGACCAATTAGTCTTTTAAATGTGAACTGTAAGATTTTGTCCAAATGTTGGCTAAACATCTTGAGAAAGTGGCTACCTATGTAATTTCACCATATCAGACCTGTTCTGTCCCTGATAGATTTATACAGGACAACTTAGTGCTGTTAAGGGAAGTATTTGAGAGGGGAAGTATAAGAAAGTTGGGTGGCTTTATTTCCTCAATCAGCCATGAAAAAGCTTTCGATAAATTGGCTCAGGATTTTCTTTTTACAGTTCTTCAAGTTTATGGTATCCCTGAACAGTTTGTCAATTGGATTAAACTTCTGTATAGTAAAGCTACAGTAAGCCAATTAATTATTGGGTAGCACGGTGACAGTAAAAGGGTAATTAAAGGCGTTACACAGGGGTGTTCCCCTGGCCCCATACTTTATGGATCTGGGATAGACCCATTACTGTTCTCAATACAAAATGAAGTGACTTTAAGGGGAATAGCATTTTGTGATGTGGACACATTTTGAAAGTTCTAACATGTGCAGATGATGTGTGACTATATTTTAAAAAAGATTCCTCAACAGGCCCTCAGTTGGAAAGCATTTTAAATAGACTCTCATATACCTCTGGTTCCATTATAAATCTAAGAGTAAAGGAATATGTGTTGGAAGATTTCAAGATAGTAAAACAGTTCTTGCAGGGATATCAGCAGAAGGTGCATCCCTAAACCTTGAGGTTTTTGTTTTGCTATAGTGAGCAAGACTTTCCAAAATTGGGATAAAGGTATGACTGCTGCCCAAGAACAAGTTCTCAGGTAGAACAATTGGAAATTGTCCAAAAGGAAAACAGTTTTCCTAATAATATCTTTATTAATTTCAAAATGTCTTTATATTAGCTATATTTATCCACCTTCGCTTATAGTACAAACCAGATTATCTAGCCTGTTTTTACATGTTTTTGGGGAAGCAGACTGAACCAAATTAAAAGAGGGGTCACCTATCTTAATAAAGCGGTGGGCAGGGTGGGTATGCTTAATCCTGTAATCTTGTTTGAGTTTATTTCTGTTCTATAACATACACAAGGTTTTATGTCATGCAGACAAGTTATAGATATTTTCAGTACATGAGTGGTTGAAATCCGCATTACAAAATTGGGAACAAAGTAAATGTAATATTCCTAGAGCACAAGGATAATAACCCACAACCTTGTGGCCCATAGGTAGATGTGCTAACAACTGAGCCACACTGACACCTTAACACACTCCATAATGTGTATTATGGTCAATATTCACACTTGCTGGAAGGCACTTGGCATGCGTGCCTTGTGCCTAGCAACACATGTTAGTGGTGCAAATACTGACCTATAAATTCATGCCCTGGTGTGTCTGATCTCATGCTTAAACAAGTCTCTCCCTTAGTGGGTGCACTGACAGGCCTTCGACAACTTGGTGATTATGTTAATGTAGTTTATAAATTGGGTGGGAAAAGTCCTAGCTTGTGTTTGTCTGAGGCAGGCTGGCATCCATAATTTAATGCCAGCATACCCAGATGAAGGAAAAAATGTACTGGTGCCAGCCTGCCTCATCACATGCCATATTATTTTTCCACCTCAGAATCATCTTTATTTAGCTGCCATTTTTCTTAAAAAAAAAACAAATCCTCTAAAAAACCAATCAGAGCTGCCTACATATATTACCAATACCCTACATTGACTTTATCTAACCACATTTTTGTATTTACTGTTAAGTATTTGTGTCCTTTCTGATCAGCCCCCATCTAGTATGCTCCTCCAGCTTCATCATTCACCTTCTTCAGGAACATATCCCGACCTCTGTCTCCCATGTCTATACCCAAAGGCAGGGCCTTTGGAACTCTACCCCCCCCTCCAAGACTAAGATCTGGTGGAGATAGGTGTCATCGTCAGTGGTGCATGGCCTTCATGGGGCAGACCTTCATCTGGATGCCGTTGGGTTTTCCCTCCATTTATTTTGTTCCTTGTCCCCAGTTGGCCTGCACAATATCAGGAGAGTGGGCCTCACTTGCATGCAGCAAGTTCTCTGGCCCACCAGAAGGCGCCATTGTGGTGCCAGAACATGCCGCCTCCCAACCCCTGACTGAGACATGCTTCCATCAGCAGCATGTTCTCCCAGCCTGACTGCCTGAGCGTTGACCTCAAGCTCACTCCCAAACATGGGTCATCAGCATGGAAACGCTACACACTTCCATTGGGCCACCACTTGGTGGGTCCCATGACCATGTTGTTTAAATTTTTGAGCACTTACCCTCATGCTGCAACTCTCAAAAGTAACATAAACTAAAAAAAAAATACATAATTTCTCATTTCCTACTACTGTACATTTCTTGCTCATGTCTCCCTGTGTAAGTTGGAGTGCACCTCTTTAGCACTGACACAACTGCTAGTTTTGTCCTAAAAACACAATGCTGAGTATTGCCCAGACTTCTAGTAACATTACAAAAGTGAAATTAAATACATGATTGATAAACAGCCTGAGTGGTGGTGGAGGTGGTGGTGGTGGTGGTGGTGGGGGGAGTTGAGATCCAGGCTACAAACAATGCATTCATCAAACAGGTAAACCTTATCACTACACTACACTACACTGCTCTGCACTGCACTTCACTACACTATACTACACAACACTACACTATGCAACACTACACTACACAACACAACACTACACTACACCATGCAGCCCTACTCTACATTACACTACACTATACTACACCACACAACCCTACACCACACAACCCTACTCTACACTACACTACACTGCACTACACTACACTGCACTACACTACACTACACTACACCACACAACCATACTCCACACTACACTACACTAAACTACACCACACAACCCTACACCACACAACCCTACTCTACACTACACTACACCACACAACCCTACTGTACAGTGTAGTGTAGTACACTACACTACAGTACACTACACTGCCATATTGTGATACCTACACTAGCACCACCTGCTGACTCCTGGTAACAGCCTACCAGAAGAAGTGTTAGTTAAAAAAAAAATCATTAATTTCAAACCTTTTTTTCTTTTTATTTTTTTTTACTTCACAACAAATCCATTTTATAAATGCAACAAGACACTCCAGGGTGGACGTTATGCTGAGATAACCACCCTCCCAGGAACTGTAAAGCCCTTTCTGCCTGTGGCATTCGCCTTCACTGTGCCCCAGGGCAAGCAGTTATCTTTGTACATAGACCAAACTCATGTCTTTGCTTGCTTAAAGCTCAAACTCTGGAATAAGTTTTTCACCAATAGAAAAGTTTTAATTTTGTGAAAAAAATGAGTGTATTGAAGGAATATGGTACATTATTCCACCCCATGTGGTCATGCCCTGACCACTGAGGAAGTAGGATTTTGTCACACCCTTTTTATAAGTCTGAATAACCCTTAGCACTGTGCATAATAATGGTTCTTGGCCTACACAGGTTAAAGGTCATAATTATGAACTACTGCACAACAGACACCCATGAAAGTACCAGTTCAGCAATATTTTAAAAGCTGACAGTCTTTTTATGATATGAGACTAAACATTAAGATTCAATTTTTACCAAGGAAGGACCTGGATTTTGACTATTCACTGGTTCCACAGCATATTGTATACATTCTTAGGGTACGAGAACTGGTTCTGATACCCTAAGAATGTAGGTGAAACCACTCTTACAACCCTAAAAGTAGTCTCAACAGTGGTATTAACATATTATTAACTGAAGTTAATATAATATATTAATATTAGATATTAGTTAATATAATTTAATATATTAAACATTTTAAAATCTTTCCCAGAAGATACCAATTCAAAGAGCAGCTGCCAGTGAGATACTTTTTACAGAATAAGAGTGTCTCATGCACAGGGAAAAGGAGTGCTCTGATTGGTGGATCAGTTAGGAGGACATCACTGATCTATAATTAAGGCATCAATGATCTTATTTTTGAATCTCCCTGTGTACGGAAAACAGCAACAACATTCCTTCCCCTCCTTCTCTTGGTGTGTTGGGACTCAGACTATATAAAAGATGCTATATCAAACCAAATTCTGTCTTTCCTTCCTCCATAATCTAAAGGACTAGCCACTCCAGCACCATCTTAATTTAAATGTAAGAATGTAAAGATGTGCCTTTTTGGTTTCTGTATGTGTGCTCTTTCCAGTGATCATGTGCCTTCAGACCAAGGAATTTTAACTATTAATTGATAGCACCCCATTTAGCTTTCTCAAAGTTAGGGACCCTGTTCTGGAAGTTAAAATTGATGTGGTCACTGAGATAGTACCACAGCTAGTCCATGCCATCAGGGGATTGTTGTTTTGGTATATGAAATACTGTACTTTTTGATTTCTTGTGAGGCACAAATAATGTGAACCATGTGGGATTTTAACACAGACCCCCTGAATACCGTCCACATGATCTTCCCAGCTCAGTTACAAAGCCAACTGCCCAGACTGCAGGTCCTGTGGTCATGTCTTTATTTCTTAGCCATTTCACTATT